>CM060919.1:319235248-324235248 GCA_030737875.1 Allium sativum | reverse complement strand
AACCAGTTTTGTTAGGACCGTATCGTCAATACGAAGCTAGAAAATATTTTTCTGCAATTTATAGAATTAATATGTGACCCCGGTAATTTGAAATGTACGTTTAAAATTCAATATAGTGATTTAAATGTAAATTCAACGGAAACTGATTCAAACGATCGAATCAGCTTGCGATACATATCCCATTGTGTTCGGAATGGGGGTAGAACGCTATGGACGACAGGCGGTGGGCCTCGTTTCGAGGTCGTATGTAAAAGTCAACTTTTTGAAAATTAATTAAAAAAAAAAACATATCTCTCTCCCCTTTAATCCTCCTGCCCCCCCCCCCCCCCGTTCTAAAACTAAATTCAGAATAAAAAAAAAAAGAGAAAAATGGAAACCTCGATCGGTCGCCCCCCCCCAGGTGGCGTCGCCGCCGGCGCCAAACCCACCACCGAACCCTCGCCCCACTCTCCTCCTGCTCGACGCCGTGCGAAGACCCTCCTCCTCGTCAGAACGGAACCCCCCCTCTCCACGAAGCCGTTCGAATCCCTAGCGCCGCCCCCAAAACATCGAGACGCGACCAGACCTCCTCCGCAACGCCGACGCCTTCTTCCCCCCCCCTCTTCTTCGCAGAGAATGTAAGTATTTTTATTTTTTATTTTATTTTTATTTTAATTTTAAATTCTGAAAAACTGATTTTTAAAGATTTAAAAACTGATTTTATAAAGATTTAAAAACTGATTTTATAAAGATTTAAAAACTGATTTTTAAAGATTTAAAAACTGATTTTATAAAGATTTAAAAACTGATTTTATAAGATTTAAAACTGATTTTATAAAGATTTAAAACTGATTTTATAAGATTTAAAACTGATTTTATAAAGATTTAAAAACTGATTTTATAATGATTTAAAACCGATTTTAAAATGATTTAAAACTGATTTTTTTTTAAAAAAAGGTATTGAAGCTGATTTCTGAAGGTATTAAAACTGATTTCTAAAGGGTTTTAAAACAGATTTTTGAAAGGGTTTTAAAACGGATTTTTGAAAAGAGATAAAACTTTAAAAAGAAAAAGGTTTTAACTTTAAAAAGAAAAAGGTTTTAACTTTAAAAAGAAAAAGGTTTTAACTTTAAAAAGAAAAAGATTTGATCTTTAAAATAGAAAAGACGGAATTTTTATTAAGTAAAAGATGTAAGATATGATTTTTATATTTTTAAAGGCAATAAAAATATAATTTTTACATCATAGGAATATTAAAAATATAATATTTTTATTGAAAATTCGATCTTTATATATTGAATAGCGAAGTCAAAATAGAATTTCTATATGTTGGACTTCGAAATAAAAATATGATTTTTATATATTGAATAGCGTAGTAAAAATTCGATTTTTACATAGGTAGTGAAAGCGGGCAACGAAGGTAACAAAAAGGCGAGAACGAAGGAGATTTATATCAGAGAAGAGTCAAGATGTTTGGATAGCTATCGGTGAGAATTTCTCACCTTTCAATTTCTTTTCTAGTTATATATATATATACTAGGATGCAGACGGTGCTTAGTAGCACCCGACACCCGTCCACATACCATGGACTTGTTTGTTTGGTTGTGTAGTTGGTTAGATTATTTGGTTTGAACTGAATTGTTTGGTGAAAAAAAAAAAATTGATTTGATTGATGTGTGAATGGCGTGGGCCTTCACTAGACCGGGGATAAGGCTAGGCCTTGTCCCGTTTCTAGTATCGTGCCGTTATGCCGCCGAAATTTTCTAAAATATGTTAGAAAAATAAAAATATCATTTTCATTGTGTAGATGAACTGAATAGAAATTCATGTGTTGAAATAAAATATATTATCATTAAAAATATAGTTTTAACGTGAAAGTGAATAAATAAATATTTATAAACAAATCGGCCGATTTGTTTATATACACTGATTTGACTGATATTGAATGGGTCGATAAATTTTACACATCGCCCAACTGCACAACTAAAAATCTGTGTTTGATTGTTTGAAACCCCACACGGGTGTTGGGATGAAATATGAGTTTCACTCATCCTGATTGATTAAATATGTCGATCGATTGATTGACAGGCTGTTATAAGCGTAAGATATCTATATTTGATGCTTATACAGTGTAGTGCACTTTAGTTGATGGTTGATTGTTTATTATTGCTATTATATACATGTGTTGTATGGAATCCATATAATTAACGTTATATGGTGATTGATTGGGCCTCATTCCAATCGGGAAAGTAATGAATATTATAAAAGAAAATTCATGTGTTGAATATAAAAATAGTGATGTGTTGACAGTCCTCATGTGATGAGATTAGTCGTGTGTTGAAATAAATATAGATTCATGTGTTGAATGGGATAATATTCATTTGTTGGATAGAATAAAGAAGTTTTGAAAATATAAAGCCGTGTTGATTAGATTGACGCCATTTTGACGTAAACGATATTTATATCGATTTTATTCATTTCGAAATGAATTGAATTGAAAACGATTTCGAAATGAATTGAATTGAAAACGATTTCGAAATGAATTGAATTGAAAACGATTTCGAAATGAATTGAATTGAAAACGATTTCGAAATGAATTGAATTGAAAACGATTTCGAAATGAATTGAATTGAAAACGATTTCGAAATGAATTGAATTGAAAACGATTTCGAAATGAATTGAATTGAAAACGATTTCGAAATGAATTGAATTGAAAGCGAATTCAAATGAATTCAAATTGAATTGAATAGAAATGAATTTTAAAACGAATTTATAAAGAAGAATTCAATTTTGATTTGAATTGAAATGGAAGTTGAAATTGTTTTGAAACGAATGTAGAACTATTTATAAAATTCGTTTTAAAAGGAAATCGACGAAATATATATAATATATATATTATATATATAATGGCCTGAATAGAACGCGCCGCGGCAGTTCGTGAATTTCGACCATTTATTTCAAACGGACATTGCGGGAGATCCGACCGTCGGATTCTCCTAAAACCGGAACCGTTGGGTTCATATCGAAAAGAGCTTTCCAATGAATATTAGAAATTTGAAATCTAACGGTTGGATTTGGAGTTATGTCCAAATCAAATTCGAAAAAGGTCGCTGTAAGTGCAGTTCGATGGCCGTTGTTGGAAATCGACTGTACGGGCCTTGGTAAAATTATTAAAAATATCTATAATTTGTGTAAAATCATAATATATGGATTGGAAAGAGTTGAGCTGGAAAATTCCACATTTGAAAAGATAAAAATAGATTTTTATCGAAATAAACTAGTTTTGAACTAGAATTAAAATCAATTTATTTTTGAAATAAATAAATTGAATTTGAAAGTGATTTTAAAAATAATCAATACTCCCAATACGTGGATTGGACTGGAGTTGAATCGAAATTATCTTCGGGATATTTCGATGTTGGATTTTGTGACTATACAAATATTGTTATGGGGATTTGAAAGATATATTTTATATCGTTATTTCCAATACGATATATGTTGGTTTCAGAATTTGATATTGAATGTAAGCCGATATATTTTCTATTCAGAGCCTTGTATTTAATATCAAATGTGATTTGGGTTTATCGTGAATCGTGTTTTAGAAGACATTGGTTCTTTAACCCAGTTAAAGGCAAGATATCGATTTTTGAGAAGATTAAAACTAAGTGGAGTTTTAATGAATCTTTAATTAGATTGAAAAATGAATTGATTATTTAAATTATCAAATCTGAAAGGTGATCGAGAATGGAGTACCACCAGTTTTGCTCCAAAGCGATAGTTAAATCTTTAATTAGATTTGAACGTGAAATGGTAATTAATTTTACCGATAACACAGTGGTGTTAGATGTGGAGTATTACCAGTTTTCTCCATGGGATATATAGGTTGGGATTGGGAAATAAAATAATAATTACTTCGGTGTGGTTCGCTAATCCCGACTAGTTTGGAAAACCATAATATGGTTTGAAATGATATCCAAAGGAAGATTAAAGAATAAATTTAGAAGAATTTATCTTGGATAAAATTAATGGGAACCTTTCCCTAAAAATGTGATTTTGTGAATAAAAGAATATTCTGAATTGGAATGAGGCGTTTGATGTGTTTGTGTAACATTTGTTTATCATATACGTGGGTTATTCAGAAAGGCCGGGTTTACACCCATTCTGAATAACCGATTCGACGAGATGTCGAAGATGAAGACGGTGGTTGAAGGCCGGAAGTCTTCACATCGTTTGGATAGTTACTGACGATCCTGATTGGGCTGTACACCCAAGAGGATGGAAATAGTTGGCGGTCGTCCAGACGTACTTGGAGATGGATGGATATGCGAGGAAAGTGCCTCCGGTTTCGTTCAGACCTAGAACGGACTTGTAAATGGATGGTGTGTCTGACATTGTATTCCTTTATATTGTATTTGTTGATCTCTGCTAAATATATATCTGTTTGGCGGCGGAGAATTTATTCTCTTGCTTAACGCCCTTCTCTGAGACATATGAGCTCAGAGGTTATATATTGGCAGAAATCAGTGGTACGATATGGATTGATAGTGTGGCATACTGAGATGCAGTGATCCAGACTTTTGTTGAAAAGCAAAGTTTGGTGGTTGATGATCAAAGCGCAGCTGATATAGCATGGCTTTGTGTATAGCGTTGATCCGCGAGCCTCACAGCCCGGGATGGTGGTAAACTGATGGTTTGATCAGTATACATTTTTAGTGTAGTGGATTCGGTCGACCGATATTGAGCTTCGTGCTCGGAGGGATAGAGTAAGCGGTGTTTTCTCTTGCTGGGACGTAAGCCGCGGTGATACTTGAGTCCCAAAAGTGCGGATGTGCATTACGGTGTTTTCTCTAGCCGAGACGTAAGCCGTTGAGATGGCACTACGCGATCGATCTTTCGAATCAGGAGCCACCATGATGGAAATCCAATTTCCAAATATGACATTTTGCGGTTTTGATTGTAGAGCCTAGTATTGGCGACATGATATATGGTACCCATGCCGTCTATGATTGATATATTTATATTTGAAGTTGTTTTCTTCACTTATAGTAATAATATAAGATGAAATTTCGCGTATCAAGCATGTTTGGCTGTTATAAGGTAAAACCATATCCTCCGGCTTGCGTTGCATTGTGTGATGGGACCTGGGTCTTATAATAGCTTCATTTTTCGAAAAAGCATTGCGCTGTTTATTCTATGCACTAGTATTCTTGGGAGGAAACCCGTTCCGTGTTATACGGCGTGGTCCCTTGAATTACTCTCTTTTAAAGTAAAGTTTTAAATAACTGTTTTAGTTCTCACACCAGTCACATGACTGACCTGGAGTTTATTGTTTCAACCTAAACTCTGGGTGCCCTTATTTTCCACACGGGCAGCTAGTAGTTTTGGTTTTGCAGATTTATATTCACAGGATCCTGGTTTACAGCTGGAATGATATCCGGAAAGCTTTGTATCCGTATATCTCTTCTAGTTGTGTATTGTATTATTTTCCGCTGCGATGTATTTAAATGTAATTTAAATCTCTGATATTTCTGTGTAATATTCATTTATACTCTGTATATTCTTGTAATCTGATGCATTGTTGTAATAACAGTGAAATGTTCTTCTGTTTGTGTTCTGATTTGTCTTGTCCTCACAGTAATTCGTTCTTTCTCATCTCTTCAGAGACCGGGGAAGTTTCGGGTCGCTTCATTTGGTATCAGAGCTTTGGTTTACAAAGCTCAGAGAACAAGGCACCTTAGAACCAAACGAAAGAATCCATCAGAGATTGGATTAGTAATATCGAATAAGAATGACTCGTTAGAGATGGGATCAGTAGTATCCTAGAACGAGTCAAAAGAGTGTTATTTTTAAAAAAATAAACATTTAAACAAACTTTGTTTTGAAAGTTTAGACCATTTTATGCGTATTTGAATATTTGTTTTATATTAAATTTGGACAATCCAATATATAAAGACTTTGCATATACGCCTTGCAAACGTGTATTCGAAGTTTTAATATATTGAATAGATATAGAATCACACTCTAGTCGCCCGGAGATGATATTGATGATAGCGATCGCATCATCAACATTTATGTTCGAGTTTCGAAGGTGTGATATCTATATATTTCCATTAGACTGGTGTGAGAACCAAAACCAATATAGCTAGAATACATTGTTGTGATTTGGCATCAAAACATGATTTTCTTTATATATATCAAAATTATGAATTTGAAACGTTAAATTCACTAATTGATTGATGTTTGTGTTGTTTGTTCATTTGTTTGCTAATTTTGAACCATTATGCCTAATTGAACCAAATATTGAATTGTATTGAAAATTAGTCGCATTTGCTTGCATATACATGTATATCATTGAACAGGTCATAGCAAGGAGGCTAGAGCCGAAGAATAAAATTTGTTTGCCCGACAAATAGGTACATGTTTACTACATAATTTACTGTTTTGTTTGGGTGATGATGATTTTGTGAGCCTATTGGCTAGCCGCTTGGCTTTTTCTTTTTCTTTTTGAGATCTGAAGGACCGGGGAAGCTATTTGAAATTCCCCGATGCTCCCGGTGCAGGGGAGGTTATGGCGAAATTTTTCGAAAATTTAGGGTGTTAGCCAAATTTTTGAAATTTTTGAAAAGTTCTTAGAAACTGAAAAGTTGAAGAACTTAAGCCGTAATAAAAAACAATGGAAGTTGAGTTGAATTGTTAAACAACTTTCGACTTTGTTCCTTTTCGGGGACGAAAAGTTTTAAGTGGGGGAGATTGTAACAACCCGAAAATCTGGGCCAGTTTAAAATTTTTATTTTGGCAATTTTAGCGAATTTTGATTATTTAAAATGAATTATTTTAAATAATATCGACGCGAAATTTATTTTGAATATAAATCGAACGTATATATTATATACGCCGTCGTTAGAATATAAATATTTATTTTAAATTATAAATAGAATTGAAAATGGCGCGGTAGTTCGATAATTCGATTTCAAACTTCAATTGAATGTACCGGGTGCAAAACAATCCGGATTTTAGTGAAACCAAAAACATTAGGATCTAATTGTGAATATCTTTCCAACGAATCCGACAAATCAAGATTTCATAGCGGGAATCAGAAGATATGTCCAGTTGAAAATTGTGAATAGTCGCTATGGAATTCAGGCCCTTAAAAATGGACATTTTGCAAACGACCTCGGATTTCGACGAAATCAGTTTTGTTAGGACCGTATCGTCAATACGAAGCTAGAAAATATTTTTCTGCAATTTATAGAGTTAATATGTGACCCCGGTAATTTGAAATGTACGTTTAAAATTCAATATAGTGATTTAAATGTAAATTCAACGGAAACTGATTCAAACGATCGAATCAGCTTGCGATACATATCCCATTGTGTTCGGAATGGGGGTAGAACGCTATGGACGACAGGCGGTGGGCCTCGTTTCGAGGTCGTATGTAAAAGTCAACTTTTTGAAAATTAATTAAAAAAAAAAAAAAACATATCTCTCTCCCCTTTAATCCTCCTGCCCCCCCCCCCCCCCCCGTTCAAAAACTAAATTCAGAATAAAAAAAGAAGAAGAGAAAAATGGAAACCTCGATCGGTCGCCCCCCCCCCCAGGTGGCTTCGCCGCCGGCGCCAAACCCACCACCGAACCCTCGCCCCACTCTCCTCCTGCTCGACGCCGTGCGAAGACCCTCCTCCTCGTCAGAACGGAAACCCCCCCTCTCCACGAAGCCGTTCGAAACCCTAGCGCCGCCCCCAAAACATCGAGACGCGACCAGACCTCCTCCGCAACGCCGACGCCTTCTTCCCCCCCCCCCCTCTTCTTCGCAGAGAATGTAAGTATTTTTATTTTTTATTTTATTTTTATTTTTATTTTTAAATTCTGAAAAACTGATTTTTAAAGATTTAAAAACTGATTTTATAAAGATTTAAAAACTGATTTTATAAAGATTTAAAAACTGATTTTTAAAGATTTAAAAACTGATTTTATAAAGATTTAAAAACTGATTTTATAAGATTTAAAACTGATTTTATAAAGATTTAAAACTGATTTTATAAGATTTAAAACTGATTTTATAAAGATTTAAAAACTGATTTTATAATGATTTAAAACCGATTTTAAAATGATTTAAAACTGATTTTTTTTTAAAAAAAAAGGGTATTGAAGCTGATTTCTGAAGGTATTAAAACTGATTTCTAAAGGGTTTTAAAACAGATTTTTGAAAGGGTTTTAAAACGGATTTTTGAAAAGAGATAAAACTTTAAAAAGAAAAAGGTTTTAACTTTAAAAAGAAAAAGGTTTTAACTTTAAAAAGAAAAAGGTTTTAACTTTAAAAAGAAAAAGATTTGATCTTTAAAATAGAAAAGACGGAATTTTTATTAAGTAAAAGATGTAAGATATGATTTTTATATTTTTAAAGGCAATAAAAATATAATTTTTACATCATAGGAATATTAAAAATATAATCTTTTTATTGAAAATTCGATCTTTATATATTGAATAGCGAAGTCAAAATAGAATTTCTATATGTTGGACTTCGAAATAAAAATATGATTTTTATATATTGAATAGCGTAGTAAAATTTCGATTTTTACATAGGTAGTGAAAGCGGGCAACGAAGGTAACAAAAAGGCGAGAACGAAGGAGATTTATATCAGAGAAGAGTCAAGATGTTTGGATAGCTATCGGTGAGAATTTCTCACCTTTCAATTTCTTTTCTAGTTATATATATATATACTAGGATGCAGACGGTGCTTAGTAGCACCCGACACCCGTCCACATACCATGGACTTGTTTGTTTGGTTGTGTAGTTGGTTAGATTATTTGGTTTGAACTGAATTGTTTGGTGAAAAAAAATTTGATTTGATTGATGTGTGAATGGCGTGGGCCTTCACTAGACCGGGGATAAGGCTAGGCCTTGTCCCGTTTCTAGTATCGTGCCGTTATGCCGCCGAAATTTTCTAAAATATGTTAGAAAAATAAAAATATCATTTTCATTGTGTAGATGAACTGAATAGAAATTCATGTGTTGAAATAAAATATATTATCATTAAAAATATAGTTTTAACGTGAAAGTGAATAAATAAATATTTATAAACAAATCGGCCGATTTGTTTATATACACTGATTTGACTGATATTGAATGGGTCGATAAATTTTACACATCGCCCAACTGCACAACTAAAAATCTGTGTTTGATTGTTTGAAACCCCACACGGGTGTTGGGATGAAATATGAGTTTCACTCATCCTGATTGATTAAATATGTCGATCGATTGATTGACAGGCTGTTATAAGCGTAAGATATCTATATTTGATGCTTATACAGTGTAGTGCACTTTGGTTGATGGTTGATTGTTTATTATTGCTATTATATACATGTGTTGTATGGAATCCATATAATTAACGTTATATGGTGATTGATTGGGCCTCATTCCAATCGGGAAAGTAATGAATATTATAAAAGAAAATTCATGTGTTGAATATAAAAATAGTGATGTGTTGACAGTCCTCATGTGATGAGATTAGTCGTGTGTTGAAATAAATATAGATTCATGTGTTGAATGGGATAATATTCATTTGTTGGATAGAATAAAGAAGTTTTGAAAATATAAAGCCGTGTTGATTAGATTGACGCCATTTTGACGTAAACGATATTTATATCGATTTTATTCATTTCGAAATGAATTGAATTGAAAACGATTTCGAAATGAATTGAATTGAAAACGATTTCGAAATGAATTGAATTGAAAACGATTTCGAAATGAATTGAATTGAAAACGATTTCGAAATGAATTGAATTGAAAACGATTTCGAAATGAATTGAATTGAAAACGATTTCGAAATGAATTGAATTGAAAACGATTTCGAAATGAATTGAATTGAAAGCGAATTCAAATGAATTCAAATTGAATTGAATAGAAATGAATTTTAAAACGAATTTATAAAGAAGAATTCAATTTTGATTTGAATTGAAATGGAAGTTGAAATTGTTTTGAAACGAATGTAGAACTATTTATAAAATTCGTTTTAAAAGGAAATCGACAAAATATATATAATATATATATTATATATATAATAGCCTGAATAGAACGCGCCGCGGCAGTTCGTGAATTTCGACCATTTATTTCAAACGGACATTGCGGGAGATCCGACCGTCGGATTCTCCTAAAACTGGAACCGTTGGGTTCGTATCGAAAAGAGCTTTCCAATGAATATTAGAAATTTGAAATCTAACGGTTGGATTTGGAGTTATGTCCAAATCAAATTCGAAAAAGGTCGCTGTAAGTGCAGTTCGATGGCCGTTGTTGGAAATCGACTGTACGGGCCTTGGTAAAATTATTAAAAATATCTATAATTTGTGTAAAATCATAATATATGGATTGGAAAGAGTTGAGCTGGAAAATTCCACATTTGAAAAGATAAAAATAGTTTTTTATCGAAATAAACTAGTTTTGAACTAGAATTAAAATCAATTTATTTTTGAAATAAATAAATTGAATTTGAAAGTGATTTTAAAAATAATCAATACTCCCAATACGTGGATTGGACTGGAGTTGAATCGAAATTATCTTCGGGATATTTCGATGTTGGATTTCGTGACTATACAAATATTGTTATGGGGATTTGAAAGATATATTTTATATCGTTATTTCCAATACGATATATGTTGGTTTCAGAATTTGATATTGAATGTAAGCCGATATATTTTCTATTCAGAGCCTTGTATTTAATATCAAATGTGATTTGGGTTTCGTGAATCGTGTTTTAGAAGACATTGGTTCTTTAACCCAGTTAAAGGCAAGATATCGATTTTTGAGAAGATTAAAACTAAGTGGAGTTTTAATGAATCTTTAATTAGATTGAAAAATGAATTGATTATTTAAATTATCAAATCTGAAAGGTGATCGAGAATGGAGTACCACCAGTTTTGCTCCAAAGCGATAGTTAAATCTTTAATTAGATTTGAACGTGAAATGGTAATTAATTTTACCGATAACACAGTGGTGTTAGATGTGGAGTATTACCAGTTTTCTCCATGGGATATATAGGTTGGGATTGGGAAATAAAATAATAATTACTTCGGTGTGGTTCGCTAATCCCGACTAGTTTGGAAAACCATAATATGGTTTGAAATGATATCCAAAGGAAGATTAAAGAATAAATTTAGAAGAATTTATCTTGGATAAAATTAATGGGAACCTTTCCCTAAAAATGTGATTTTGTGAATAAAAGAATATTCTGAATTGGAATGAGGCGTTTGATGTGTTTGTGTAACATTTGTTTATCATATACGTGGGTTATTCAGAAAGGCTGGGTTTACACCCATTCTGAATAACCGATTCGACGAGATGTCGAAGATGAAGACGGTGGTTGAAGGCCGGAAGTCTTCACATCGTTTGGATAGTTACTGACGATCCTGATTGGGCTGTACACCCAAGAGGATGGAAATAGTTGGCGGTCGTCCAGACGTACTTGGATATGGATGGATATGCGAGGAAAGTGCCTCCGGTTTCGTTCAGACCTAGAACGGACTTGTAAATGGATGGTGTGTCTGACATTGTATTCCTTTATATTGTATTTGTTGATCTCTGCTAAATATATATCTGTTTGGCGGCGGAGAATTTATTCTCTTGCTTAACGCCCTTCTCTGAGACATATGAGCTCAGAGGTTATATATTGGCAGAAATCAGTGGTACGATATGAATTGATAGTGTGGCATACTGAGATGCAGTGATCCAGACTTTTGTTGAAAAGCAAAGTTTGGTGGTTGATGATCAAAGCGCAGCTGATATAGCATGGCTTTGTGTATAGCGTTGATCCGCGAGCCTCATAGCCCGGGATGGTGGTAAACTGATGGTTTGATCAGTATACATTTTTAGTGTAGTGGATTCGGTCGACCGATATTGAGCTTCGTGCTCGGAGGGATAGAGTAAGCGGTGTTTTCTCTTGCTGGGACGTAAGCCGCGGTGATACTTGAGTCCCAAAAGTGTGGATGTGCATTACGGTGTTTTCTCTAGCCGAGACGTAAGCCGTTGAGATGGCACTACGCGATCGATCTTTCAAATCAGGAGCCACCATGATGGAAATCCAATTTCCAAATATGACATTTTGCGGTTTTGATTGTAGAGCCTAGTATTGGCGACATGATATATGGTACCCATGCCGTCTATGATTGATATATTTATATTTGAAGTTGTTTTCTTCACTTATAGTAATAATATAAGATGAAATTTCGCGTATCAAGCATGTTTGGCTGTTATAAGGTAAAACCCTATCCTCCGGCTTGCGTTGCATTGTGTGATGGGACCTGGGTCTTATAATAGCTTCATTTTTCGAAAAAGCATTGCGCTGTTTATTCTATGCACTAGTATTCTTGGGAGGAAACCCGTTCCGTGTTATACGGCGTGGTCCCTTGAATTACTCTCTTTTAAAGTAAAGTTTTAAATAACTGTTTTAGTTCTCACACCAGTCACATGACTGACCTGGAGTTTATTGTTTCAACCTAAACTCTGGGTGCCCTTATTTTCCACACGGGCCGCTAGTAGTTTTGGTTTTGCAGATTTATATTCACAGGATCCTGGTTTACAGCTGGAATGATATCCGGAAAGCTTTGTATCCGTATATCTCTTCTAGTTGTGTATTGTATTATTTTCCGCTGCGATGTATTTAAATGTAATTTAAATCTCTGATATTTCTGTGTAATATTCATTTATACTCTGTATATTCTTGTAATCTGATGCATTGTTGTAATAACAGTGAAATGTTCTTCTGTTTGTGTTCTGATTTGTCTTGTCCTCACAGTAATTCGTTCTTTCTCATCTCTTCGGAGACCGGGGAAGTTTCGGGTCGCTTCAGCGCGTATTTGTGATTACTTTGGTTTTCAAAAGCTATGTGTATATATACTATTAGTAGTATAAGAATGAAGTTGCACTGCACTAGTACCACTATGGGGTCGTTAATCGTTTTCCTTTTTACAGATTGACGATGAGCCGATATGTGAGAGGTACTGGTAGAGGGGCCAATAATGGAAATGCCGCTGACATGAGGGCGATGTTTACCGACCTCATGAGAGACATGCTTAGAGAAGTGCAAGGGGCAGTTCCCAATCCCGGAGCTGGTGTTGGCCCAGTAGTGCAGGCGCCTAGGGTCGATTTCGCCAAGTTGTGCAAGGATTACACTAATCTTGGTGGGAATCCGTTCCACGGAACGGAGTCGGCCACGGATGTTCAAGACTGGATGGATAGCTGTGACCGTATCTTTGATGACTTGGGTCTTGAAGATGCGATGAAGAGAAGGCTAGCGTCTCGTCAGCTGCAAGGGCGAGCGATGAATTGGTGGAATGCCATTAGAACAGCTACTCCAGAGGACCAGGTTACTTGGGTTCAGTTCAAGGCTCGCTTTAGCGAGAAGTTTATTCCAGCTGCCCAGAAGTCAGTATTGTTTAAGAGGTTCTTAGAACTCAAGCAGAATGGGAGGGCAGTTTCTGATTATATTGCTGAGTTCGACACTTTGTCGAAGTATGGACTGTCTCTTATCGATACTCCTGAGAAGAAGAATGAGAAGTTCATTACTGGTTTGGATGGGTACTTGGGGGAAAGGCTCATCAACCACATCGATGAGACTTTTGAATCGATTGTGGGGAAAGCTTTGAGATCAGAGAGTCTTTACCCTAAGTCAAAGACCGAGGCTGCATCTGCAGAAGGGCCAAAGCCGCAAGCAGGCGGTGGAGGCAAGAGTAGCTCTCAGAATAAGAGGAGGCAGGACCAATCAAAAGGTGGCCAGAAAAAGAGCAAGAAGGATGTTGAGTGCTTCAGCTGTGGGAAGAAAGGCCATTATGCTAAAGAATGTCGGGCCAAGCCAGCGGAAAGGAAGTGCTACAACTGTGGTCAAGTGGGACATCAGAAGGATAAGTGTCCGCAACCTCTTAAGGAGAAGCAGATTGTGAAAGCATATGCTCTTGATGCTATTCCTTCTTCGTCGAATGCCCCAACTGCGGCGGAGAAAGGGAAGAATGTTGTTATTCAAGGTATGCTTTCTATTTATGATATACCAGTTCGAGTTTTGTTTGATACTGGGGCTTCCCGTTCCTTCATATCTAGTGACCTGGTAGATAGGTTGGGACTGGAACCCGAGATAGTCGATAGACCATTGATAGTGACGAACCCGATTGGTGGTTCGACTAGCCTTAGTATGGTTTGCAGGAATTTGGTCTTATCGAGTCATGGATGTATGTTTGTATGTGATTGCTTTGTTTTGGGCTTTACTGGGTATGGCATTATATTGGGAGTCGATTGGCTCCAAAGATACGGGGTGGTGGTAGACTGTGAGGGCTTTTTGGTGACAGTGAGGGCGGATGATGGGCGGAGGGTAGTGTTTGGTAGTCTACCTAGTGATGGGGTTATGGATAGTTTTGTGAATTCCCTCGACATCCCGCAGGATGAGTTGTCAGATGTGCCCGTGGTTGGCCAGTATCCGGACGTCTTCGAGGAGGTGACCGGGCTTCCACCACACCGAGAGATTGAGTTCCGTATTGATTTAGTGAAAGATGCCAGACCTATAGTGATGCCACTTCGTCGTATGGCACCGAAGGAGCAGCAAGAGCTCGGGGTGCAAGTCAGCAATCTTTTGAAGAAGGGATTGATTAGAAGGAGTGTCTCCGAGTGGGGAGCACCAGTTGTGTTTGCCACTAAGGCAGATGGTTCCCTTCGTTTGTGTGTGGACTATCGCGAGTTGAATAAGGTGACGAGGAAGAATAAGTATCCTCTACCGCGTATAGATGATTTGTTTGATCAGCTGGAAGGAGCAAGAGTGTTCTCCCAGTTGGACCTCGCAACAGGATTTCATCAGCTAAGAGTGGCGGATGAGAGCGTTCCGAAAACGGCATTTAGGACGCCGTCTGGATTTTATGAGTGGTTGGTCATGCCGTTTGGGTTGACCAATGCACCAGCCTATTTTGTGGATCTTATGAATCGAGTATTCAGAGATCAGTTGAATAAGTTTGTTCTTGTGTTCGTGGATGATATCCTTGTTTATTCAAGGACAGAGGAGGAACACATGGGGCACTTGAGGATAGTGATGGAGGTGTTGAGGAAACACCAATTGTAAGCGAAATTCTCTAAGTGTCATTTTTGGAGAAGGGAAGTAAGATTCTTGGGTCATGTTGTTTCCAAGTGTGGTATTGCCGTGGACCCTGCGAAGGTGGCTACAGTACAAGATTGGCCTACGCCCAAGAATGCTACGGACGTAAGAAGTTTCTTGGGATTAGCTGGATATTATCGTAAGTTTATCCAGGACTTCTCCAAGATAGCAGCACCGTTGACTCAGTTGACTAAGAAGAATCAGTCCTTCGTCTGGGACGGAGTGTGTGAGGATGCCTTCAAGAGTCTAAAGGAGAGGTTGACGCGTGCGCCAGTGTTAGTCATCCCTAAAGGGAATGAAGAGATGACGGTTTACACAGATGCTTGTGGTACCGGACTGGGTGCAGTATTGATGCAAGGAGGTAGGGTTGTAGCTTATGCTAGTCGACAGCTAAAGCCGCACGAGAAGAAGTATCCTACCCATGATTTGGAATTGGCAGCAATTGTATTTGCGCTGAAGATGTGGAGACACTATCTCTTGGGAGAAATATTTGAGCTGTTTACCGATCATAAATCGTTAAAGTATCTCTTCTCTCAGAAAGATCTGAACCTCCGTCAGCAGAGATGGTTAGAGTTCTTGGCTTCGTATGATTTTGATATCGCGTATACACCTGGGAAGGGTAATGCGGTAGCCGATGCCTTGAGTAGGAGACATGCCAGCTTAGGGGCAATGTTTCTTGAATGGAAGCAACTGGAATATATCGCGGGGTTTGATTTCAGACCAAAGTGCGAGTTGGATCCAGTTATGCTAGCTAGTTTGACTATCAGACCCACTTTGATAGAACGGATTGGTTCCAGTCAGAGGGACGATCCCAACCTATTGGAAATCATCTCCAAGTTAGAGATGGGTATCGATGAGGAGATGAATGTGTATGGGCTTGATCGAGATGGATGGCTTCGAAAGAATGGAAGATTAGTTGTGCCCAACGTGAATGGATTGAGAGATGAAGTGCTTAGAGAATGTCATCACTCAAAACTGACTATACATCCCGGTGGTAATAAGATGTATCGAGATATGAGGCAGACTTACTACTGGGAAGGGATGAAGAGAGACGTTGGGAAGTTTATATCCAAATGCATGAATTGTCAGCTAGTTAAAGCCGAGCAAAAGAAGCCTAGTGGGTTGTTGCAACCATTAGAAATTCCCAAATGGAAATGGGAGCAAGTTTCGATGGATTTCATCGATGGTTTACCAAGGACTAGATCGGGATATGATAGCATTTGGGTAATTGTGGATCGATTGACTAAGAGCGCAAGATTTATACCAGTCAAATCGACCAGAACGGCAGCCAAGTTGGCAGAATTGTATATGAAGTGGGTAGTGAGATTTCATGGAGTACCCAAAAGCATTATGAGTGACCGAGACCCGTTGTTCACTAGTGGGTTTTGGAAGAGCTTACAAGAGGCTCTCGGGTCAGGATTACATCTCAGTACCGCATATCACCCTCAGACCGACGGTCAGACGGAGAGGGTGAATCGTATATTGGAAGATCTCTTGAGAGCGTGTATATTGGATTTTGGTGGATCATGGGATGATCATTTGCATCTAGTGGAGTTTGCATATAATAATAGCTACCAATCCAGTATCGGTATGGCTCCATATGAAGCTCTGTACGGAAGACCGTGTAACTCGCCATCATGTTGGATAGAGACTGGCGAGAAGTTTGTGCTTGGACCAGATGTGGTGAGAGAAACTTCAGATAAGATTAAGATCATTCAGCAACGAATGAAAGCTGCCCGAGATAGGCAGAAGAGCTATGCTGATAAGAGGAGAAGAGATTTGAAATTCTCCGTTGGCGACTTGGTGTTTGTTAAGATCTCTCCGTTGAAGAGCGTGATACGATTTGGCAAGAGAGGCAAGTTGGCACCAAGATTTGTTGGCCCGTTCCCTGTTCTTGAACTAGTCGGGAATTTGGCATATAGAGTTGGCTTACCAGAGAAGATGGCGGGAGTTCACAATGTGTTTCATGTTTCCCAACTAAGGAAGTTCGTTCACGACTCAGATATGACTATTTCACCTGATCAGTTGGAGGACTTCGAAGTAGAGCCCGAGGCGGTTGGGAACCGCAAGCCGATTCGTATTGTGGGGCACGTTACAAAGCAACTTCGAAGGAAGTCGGTGAAGCTAGTCAAGGTTCAGTGGGGCGAGGACGAGAATGATTGTACTTGGGAAACAGAGGAGAGCATTAGGAAGGCATATCCAGAACTCTTTGCCTGGTAAGGTTTACTTTGCGATTTAGTTATTCCGCATGCTAAGATAGACTTGTTTTGCTTGTTTTGCATGTTTGATGGTTGTTTTATGATTGATAGGCATGCGGGACCCTTGTGTGTGTTTGGATTAGGGAATTTCGGGGGCGAAATTTCTTAAGGGGGGAAGAGTGTAACGACCCGTATTCTACACATCATAGGATTGTGGAATATTTATTTCTTTCCCATGTGAAGTCGTATGGTCATGTAACTTTGGGAAACATCTACTAGAGTCATTTTCCATGACCATGATTTTTGGCGATTTTTAAATGACCATTTTGCCCCTAGTTGGTACTGTTTTGGCCATAACTTTTGATTGGAAAGGAATTTTGACTTGAAACCACTTCCATTTGATTCGTTTGATAGTTTCTCTTTCCGTAGAGTGGTCATAATGGCCAAACGGACTTACCGTTTGGGAGATATGGCTGAAACAAGGTTTGGAGGGTGAAAAACTGCTCAACCGGGCCAAATCGGGTGATTAGTAAGTAGGCCCATAACCCATTTCGGGATTAGGGTTATGGGAGGGCTGAAATGAGATGGAGAATCATTCCATTTCAGTTTTCTAGCCTCCACTTATCACCAAGGACCCCTAAAAATGGCCTCCAACCTCTAAATCACCTCCAAATCATCTTTTGGTCAAGGATTTGGCTTAGCAACCCATAATCAAAGAAGATCTTCACCAAATCAACCTTGGAGCTGCTGTTTAGCATCGGGATTCGCATCAAATCAGAGCATTATTTCAGATCTTAGTTTATTTTGTGGCTAAGGTGAGTGATTTGCATAGTTTTGCACTAATTATGGCTAATTAGGGGTGATTAGTGTTAATTAGCGAATTTAAACATGATAAAATTCTGGAAAAATGTTTATAAAATTCGGGATGATATTTTAGACCTCTGTTAAAAATTTGGTTTCATTTGGTTAAGTTTTGCTAATCATATCATTGGTCTCACCTAAACATGCTTAAGGGGAAAATATGGGGTTTTGGGTATGTTTGATCTATTTTGACCTACCATGTTGATGTTTTGATGTTTATGGTTGATTATGCATGTTGCTATGACTGTATGGTATGCTTTGTGATTATTTAGAAGTGTTAGATTGGTCGAAAACGCCGTCGAATGGCGTAAAAACAGTCGCCGGAAACATGCAGGAAATGACCCAGAATCCGGATCGGATCGGTGAAGGGGAGCGCGACTCGATCCGTTCCAGCATAGGCGTCACGATCCGTTTGAAGGAGTTGGTCACGACTTAGCTAGGCGGCACGATCCAGTGGAAGAAGCACGATCCGAACCAACAAGTATTTCCGATCCGAACCAGAGGAGGGTGGGTAGCTCACGAGTCGATGGGTACTAGGCGAGACGATCCGACCCGATCAGAAGACACGACCCGACCCAGATGGAGCAACCCGATCCGATCCGAAGTGGTGACGCTGATCCGAATCAGGAAGAGGAGCCACGAGCTGGAGGACCACGACCCGATCCGATGCAAGAGGCACGACCCGACCCGAATGCAAAGGCCGATCCGATCCGCTGAAGAATGTGAAGGCTGATCCGATCCGATTCGATTGTGATGACCAATAACCCGAGATGCAAAGGTAGTCCAAATGGAAGTTAGAGCTCAGGATCCCGGAACCAGTTGGGAACCAATGAGTTCACTTCATGGTTGGACTTTGCTGCGGGACGTGTGCTAAGGAGTTGTCGACGTTCATAACTTCGATTCACCACTAAGAATGAATGATGGGCTACTTACCAGTGCAGTAGGGTCATTGTGACCTGAGGGGCAAGGTGATGGTAGCAAGACTACGTTATCAGTGCAGTAGGGTCATTATGACCTGAGGGGCAAGGTGATGCGTAGTAAGTCTATGAGCCAGCGCAGATGGGGTGAATAACTCCATGGGGCAAGTGGACATAGTAAGGATTAGTAAGGCTATGAGCCAGCGCAGTGGGGTTCCTGTGACTCCATGGGGACAAAGTGGACATAGCAAAGGATTAGTGGCTACGTTATCAGTGCAGTGAAGCCATTTATGACTTCATGGGGCAAAGTGATCGTAGCAAGGTATGTTGGGTGATCGAAGTGGTGAATGTCGTATGCTTTACGCACTGAGTGAGAGATGTGAGGATGGATGCTATGCTTGATTGTTTGCCATCATTATGACATGCACACCTCCCCCACCTCCGTATCTTATATTGATTGATATGATACCTCAGAGTGTTGTACAGTATGTAGTGCTAACTCTTTGGTTGCAGGTCCAGGTTCAGGTATGTTTTAGTCTACCTGTTATTGTTCACTTTAGATGCTTATCGCTCATACCAGGCTTTATGTCTGACCCAGAGTTTTATGTCTCCTCTTATTACTCTGGGTGCTCACACGAGCAGACTAGAGACAGGTTAGCTGGTGGTGCGCGAGTAGCTGATTCAGAGGCGGGCAGGAGGCTTCCACGTATTATATATATATACACACATTCTCCCTGTGTCGTTGGTGGTCGCTACTTGGGCATTAGTAGTGTGCCTCATTTATCTTGCTTTTGCTTTGAGACAGTTTGAAAAGTTGTAATAAGCTGTATTTTGGATTTCCGCTGCTATGATGTTTAGTTCTGATTTTCAGCTTATGCACTGTCTCTCCTGTTCTATGTCAAGTATGTTATTATTATATTTTGTTCTATGCGCTGCGAGACATTCTACAGGTTCCTTGTATGTTCATTTCCTTCTCCCCTTTTCTTCTGACGACCCGTTCCGTGCTAACTGGACATGTGTACAGCGCACCTTTGGAGTAAATGTCGGTTGGTGCGGGGCGGGCCGTCACACTTTATTTGGTCCTGACCAGCCGATTTGTAGGAAAATCGTCAAATCACCCTAAAGTCATACTGCCACAGCCTTCTGACTACCAAACTACCATCGTACTCAAGGTATACTCACCGGGTGGTAACACGCATACCCAACCTCTGCGAGTACAGCCTGAGCATGCACCACAAAAGAGGACCAGCACGGAGTACCTTACCATGTCCCTCGGAAGTCGCGTGCTTCCTTCCAGTCCTACAGAACCAGCAAGCAGAATGTGAAGCAGAAGAATCAAATGGACGTGCTCCTCTCGTGCCTCCAGACACCTTGATGATCTACCCCGTTGGGTTCTTCACCTTCAGACGAGCGGACTGGTCCAAGCGATCACACCATCGTGTTATTAGACCATATGTCTAATCATTTAATCTGATGCTTGCTTTATCTTATCATCTTACCAATTAACTTGATTATCCACATATTAACTTTATTCAAGTTACTAGGTTTTCTCTGAGCCCCTTAAATCTCGAAGGAACAGACCCCTTTTGCTTATTTATTCAGTGATACAACTTAACCCATTTAAGTTCACTAATATGCCCACAACGGGTTATTCCCTAGATTGCAATTAACGAAAGTAATCTATAATCTCTTTACATTATTACCATGTAATTCATTGTCCAATTTCATTTTCACAAGTTACAATAACATGTACTACTTAACGTATAATTAAGTATATCTTGTTGCAATCCTCATGTTTTCTGTTAACATGTTAATTAATGAACATAATTAAGTACCACTTATTTCTTGCAATAATTCTTACCTCATTTTTCCTTGTTTAATCATGAATCTTGCACTGTCATCACAACCTATCATTGTTGTTTACTTATCAACTTAGTTCCCTTAACTAAGATTTATCAATAAGATCCCTCTTTATTTATTATAACTCATGTTATAATTCCATATGTCCTTAGGACAAGCCTACCTATTATATTGCATTATCATGCATAATAACTCATGCTGTAACATCCATTCATTTCCATTAATTACAATTAATTCCTTTTATTTATTTCCCATTATATATATATATATTCATATACATATGTTAATGCTCCAGACCTCTTACATTAAGCTGACCATTTGTGGATGCTGGATTTGTCGGGCAGTTCCGGACAGACCTTTACCACAAGTTGAACTTAACCTCGTGTCTTAGTGCAATTATTTACAATTTCCCAATTATTATAAATTTTCCGTGTAATTATGGCATATTTATTCTTTAATTACTGTCATGTACATTTCCCTTTTTTAGTAAAACCTTTCATGCACCTTTTTAGTTTGACTTATAGAAAGATATAATGATTTATTTCCATAACGCACATCGACTTAGATCCGTAGTTGCAAGCCATTTTCTTTATGTTAAGTGTGAATATATATATATATATATATATATGCACTTTTATTCAATTAGTATGCAATATGGTAAAAGAATACCTATTTCACACCAATCCCTTTTCTTTTTCTTGCAACTATGTTCTCAGTAATTTGTCGTTATAGTAATATATCATTTTCCCCAAATCCAACTAACTCAGTCCTCTACCTATTTTTTTCCTTTTTATTTATGGGTTAGATATTGAATTCGTATTCCATATACTGTTCATAGTTACTGCAAATTTTCTGCCAATTAGGCAAATCAATTCTCAAGAATATACTCATTATTAATTCAAGTTCCACAATTTCGGTGTTTACAGCAATTCCCAAATCATATAAAATCTCTAATGAAAAAAGGTCTTATACAACAGTAACAATTTCAACATATTCTAAACAGTTTTAATAGTTACTTTCCATAATTATCAATTGTTCAGCATATTAAATATAACGGGGAATGCAAACGATTGATATACCGTTATTTATAAAGGTATAATTTAACCTCACTCACTTAACAACTCTCCAATCCATGAATCTGATCTAGATTTGTTGTTCTGTGGCCTCCCTAACTAAATCTAATATTAAACAACAACGGATTTACAAATTTGATACTAAAATAAGAGGGAAAAAAGGAAGACCTAAATAAATCAGATTCAAGAAGTTACCTCGCGTTGATCAGAATTCTAAACACCTATGTTGTAGATTTATGTCTCTCATCTTCAAATCTTGAATCAGAATTTCCTTAAACTAATATTTTATTTTATTTTGAAAAGAATTGGAGGAAGGAGAGAATGGCAGAGCCTAGGCAGAACCTCAGAAAATATGAGTTTAAAGCTAAGCTCTGATAGTCTATTTATAGGTACAAAGAGAGTCTGGTCCATCGGATTTAATCAAATTAAATCCGAACTGCACAAAATAGAAAACCACGTCACATAAATCAGATCTGGGCCCGACTTGGTCGAGCCATAGGTCGACCCAAACCAACTTGGGTCGACCCATAGGTCGACCCATGCCAACCTTGGTCGACCCACCTTGGGTCCAAGTAGATTTTCGTGCTGCGTTTTGTTTTTGTTTTTCTGGTTTTAATGTTGGTTGATGATGTTCAATTCCTTACTTAATATACACATCTAAATTATAACATTCCAGTTATAACTTATCTTCAAGTTTGAATTTTGAATTTTGAATTTATGCGTGTATATACGCCTACAATCTTTTCATTCCTTGTCCGTTAATTAATGCAATTAAGGATGGTTTGATTTATTCCTTTTTATGCACTCTTATTTGAAATGCAGCTGATTTTTTGCCCATTATTCATTTATTATGCATTAACTTCTTTCTGCTCATATCTTACACCTTTTTATTTCGACATTTGAATTTGGACGTGTATATATACACGCAACTTTTTTTTCGTTTTCAAAAGTCAAACGGCGTTATGTCGTCATTTAATTCTTACCTATTTTCATTGATTGCAGGTTTATTTTGGATTTCTCTTTCGTATTGTATATATTTTTGCACACACATACGCATATATTTAAATATGCATGTATACATATATTTTTATACCCACATCAATGTATAATTTTCCTTATATGTGTACTTATATGTATTTTCATCTTAGAATATGTATTATTTTAGTCGTTCCTCTAAAATAAAAATATGGCACCAGCGGGACTCGAACTTGCACCACTCACTTGGGAGAGATATGTCTTAACCAACTGAGCTACATAGGATTTTGTTGACAAGACTAAAAACAATGGTGAACATTGTTCTTTTCTTATACCTTTTAGTCGTTCCTCTTGTAATATTTCACGTTTGTTGTACTTAAAGATATCTTTTTCATCTTAAATCTGTTTCCTGCAAACCATAGGTCTAAATTGATTAGAAAATCGCCACATACGCAATGGTGCTAATTCCATAACCAAATTCTGAAAGCTTTTCAAATTTAATTTAATTATTTAATTAAAAATGCGGTGTGTTACAACTCCTAGAGGAAGTGAACGACTTTCATAGAACTACCCAACTCAATGTTACTGTTATATATAGTCCATTTTAGAGAACGAGAACTCAAAGACCACTTAAAACCTAATAAGGAAGGGTCCCATGACTTTGGACCAAACCACGGAGTGAACCTTAATAATAAGCCTAGTCCTAATCACTTAGGACCCAAATTAGGTAGGTCGTCCACTTAAGACCTTCTCAAGGCAGGCATGACTACTCATACACACGTATATATATAATATACACCAGGGCTCTCTCACACTAAACCGCCTACTTTCAGATGTTGGATTTGCCGGGTGGTTCCGGGAAGGCTTATACTATATGTGGACTTAACCTCATGCCTTAGTGTAATAATTATAATGGCTCATGACACCTAGACCTCTTACATTAACCAGACTTACTTGTAGATGCTGGATATGCCGATCAGTTTCAGGCAGGCTTCTACTACAAGTAATGGTTAACCTTGTGTCTTTATGTCATTAATTACTATTTATAAAGGCATTAACACACACATACAAATTCCTAAGAGGACATTTGAAATTCAAATTACTATTTTCCTAAATTAATTGTACTAACTACTCAGTTATTTTGCATTTATTATTTTTTGATTACGTTATATATGTATATAATTTAATAATCGCTATTAATGTTAATTGTCGTTTATATTTCTAAATCGTTGAAATGTCAATCTCTAACCAAAAAAGGCATACAAGTCAATTTCCCACATTTCACCAATCAAGTATAGACATGTATGTAAACATATATCTAAATGTGAAACAAACAATAATAACATATAAAACTCGTATCCTAGGCTTGACTGATTGTTATAACAACAAAAGATAATAATTGTGAAATGCATCCAAATATATATATATGTATGTATGTATATATATATATATATATCGATTATTTTATGATTCAAAATCCACTTTTGAATACGTTTATGTGCAAAATATAAATATTTGAACATTGTATAAACAAATACATTTAAATATTCTATTTATATAAATATATTTTAAACCAATTTAGATTTATACAAATATCCAAATTCTTAATTTTTGACAACAAACAGTACATGAGAATCACAACATATGAAATATGAATTTGACCACACTAACATTTATATAACAAAAATTTGTTATTTTCTTCATTGCTCTAACAACCACAAACCCCAAATTTACACAGATTGAACATTTCCACTAATAAACATCAAAGAGAGGCATTTGGGTGGTTTGCTATTTTTAATGTTTTCGTAGAAATCTCGAATCCTCTTAGGCATACAGGTCCAAATCAATACTACTAAATAACAGAATTGCAGCATAGGTAATTTTCACTCACAGTGCTTTAACTGTATGGAAATGACATAGACTGGATGTTGTTTGCCCTATTAGATCTGAAAAACTTGCAAGAATGGACACGAATGCAAACTCTAATTCTATATTAATCTATATATAAGAATTAAATAATAAGAATTATTATATAAAAGTCTTAAGATTCCAGATTCAGATTCTATATTAAATCCTAAAAGAAAAGAGATTAGAAAAGATTATAGGTTAACAATTTTGAATAAGAAAACCTAAAATATATTTCTCTGAAATCAATGACAGAATGGAGGATAGAGCAATGAGGGATATTTAGGTTTAGGAGAGGTGGAATAGGGTGATATTTATAGGTATGTGTGTAAATTAAAGTCGTAGGATTAATTAGATTTAGTTTTAGCGGTTAATTATAAGTATATCACTCCAAACCAAACCCGACCTACCTAAATCACGCTTGGCCGTCTCCAAGCAGTCGACCTTCACCCTAGTAGAGCGGTCGACCCCTAGGGGTCCTTTAGGTGTCAAATTTCCCAATTAATTGTTTAAACGTGGAAAGGTTATTTATTTATTAAAACGTTCCTTTTTATATTAATAACTTTCCTTTCTTTATTATTCCTGTCCCCTTCTACGTGTATATATACACATAGATTTCAATTCTATGGCATATTCCAATTAGTCATTAATTAGATGTTTATATTCCATATGTTTATTTATTTAATTCAAATTTCAAATGTTGTGTATATTTTATTTACGCACAACACAATTAAAGGTGAATTCGTCATACGAACTACGTTTTCGGCACATTATGTATGAAAACGGATCAGAATCTCACCACGAATACAACTATGATATTTTCATGGCTCATTCCTAATTTTACAAAATTTCATTCTTTAGCTTGACAATATTTTAAATGTTTAATTTAATTTAACTTATTATTGTTATTAATTATCTTGTCTTATTAATTGATTTTAACAGGATGTTACATGTGGCATGACCAATAGAGCACATGCTTGTATAAAAAAAAGGGAGAATTGAGTTTCATGCTTTTGACTATAATCTTTTCCAAATATTGATTTAAGCTTGTAGTATTACCAACTGGGGATTGGTTTGAAGTTTAGAAAGGTTAACTGTATGATGAGTTGTCTCAGATGTTAAGAGAAGGATAGATTCTTAGGGGAACGCATAGCAGATGCACCCTAGTGTTGGCTGTGAAGAACCAGTTGAATCAATTATTTTACTCCTTAGGCATATATTTTAGTAGATTCGGTATGGTACTTGGGATGGGACCTTTCCACATATTTTGAGGAAGTGATCATTGGACTTCAGTTACAGTGAAAAGGTTTATGGAAAACAAAGTAAGGAATTTTTTGGAAAAAAAGTTAATGAGTATAAACATTTTTGGATTAGTGACATCATTCGTCTTTGATACGAAGATAAATAGTTCCTTTGGCTCAAAAGTAATCATAAGTGAATTGTTTTGAAACAAACATTTCTCTTTGACTCATGTAGATGGACTTTTAAATAAGTTTTAGAGCTAGATTTTCCTTATAGCTTGATTTCTTTGCTTGTGGTTCCCATCAAGTTTTGAGTAGTGGAAAAGGATATAGTGATATATGTATGTATGTCTGTATATATGTATTTATGTCAAAAATATTATATATATATATATATCAAAATTTAAACATTATTATATTATGTATGTATGTATTAATGAACGTATGCATGTATGTATTTATGTTAAAAATATATTAAATTTTAATATTATCATGTTATATATACACACACACATATTAATATGTATTAAATTTAAACATTATCATGTTATATATATATATTAGTATGTAGCAATAGCCCAACGGTTAAGCACTTGCACCATGGTAACAGTGGTGCAAGTTCGAAACCTGGAATGTCATGCTAAGAGCTTACCATGTGCATATGCTAAGATCAGCCACTTATGTGGTGCTCGTGGACCGAGCTAGGTGCATTAAGGAGGGTTTTACGACTCTGGTCAGTTTCCCTCCTGAACAAATTCATATATATATATATATATATATATTCCAGTATTAAATTAATGCACAACTGATAATACTAATAATTATCATCATTATTAGTGTATAAGTTGATGTATATGTATGTATAGTACCTATGTGTGTACGAATATAACATCATCGTTAACATATGATATTCAAGTTATACAATAACCATAAATCGTAATGGTTAATTATGAATATATATTCATCATGTATATCCTAAGTTAGATCACCTCATTTGATGTAGTTATAAAGGTATGTTATGAATAATAATATGTCATATAATTTAACTAAAAGTTAGATTAAATTAACTATTGTAACGATACAGATTTCGCTCGGACCTAATCGATCGTAAAATCGACCGAGACCATTCGAATCCCACATATGCTAACTCTAGGAATACAACACACCAGAACAAATAACAGAAGACTTTTATAAACATCATAATAATGTTACATCAGAGTACATAATATATTAGAGTACATTGAAAAATAATACTACGGCGGAAGATTAATTTACAATAAATTTAATACACTGCAGTGGAACCAATAAACTAACACAGCGGAACTCTATCAATGCTCTGGACGTAGCTTTAAGCTTCAATCCAGAATCCTGCTCAATAAATAAATATCTGCAAAACAAACCACTTGACTACCCGTGTGGAAATAGGGGCACTCGAGTTTGCAAGTGGAAACAAACTACGAGTTAGTCATGGGACTGGTATGAGAAATCTTACTTAACTTATTTAATAATAAGGCTAATCACAGGACCACGCCGCTAACGCGGAACGGGTTTACTCCAGTGGATTGCCAGTGTATAAAATAAAGTAGAGCTTTTAAAACAATGCAATGTTTTTTAGAAAAATGAAGTCGTTATAATACTCAGGTCACATCACACAATGCAACGCAAGCAGAGGATAGAGTTTTACCTTATAATGGCCAAAAATGCTTGATACGAATAAAATGAAATCACTTGATATTATTACTAGTGTCTAGTTAGTTTAAAACACTTTCAAAGTAAATGTACCAATCCTAGATGGCATAGTACCCCATCTTACTATGTCGCTATATATAGGTTTACAATCAAATCCGTAATGTCGTATTGGGAATTGGGTTTCCATCATGAGTCAAGGCTAGGGATGATCTCCTTACCGATTCGAGGCATTCTAGAAAATGCCTCAGGGTTCGGACGCAGGCGAACCCTTGGATCCTGCTGGGTCGGTCCACACAAACTTTAGTGGATTAGTTATTCCTGAACACACGTTTCCCAGTCCTATCGGACCTATCTCTGAGCCATTGGAGACTCTATATCCGAGGTGCCTCATTCCATCATCCACATAAGTAAAAATGTCTGGGATCCATACCATGACACCACTTCTAGCTAGAAAGAAACGTCGTGCACTTGTTGCGTTCCCTTATCCCGTTTCTGACTCTTACCGGGGTGTAAGGCTCGCAAAGTAACGTTATACCCAAAGCTATGCTAATTTAAGCTGTGCTTTGATCATCAACCACAAGACTCTGGTTTTCAACAAAAGTCTTGATCAATTGCATCTCAGCATGCCACATTGACAATCCACGCCATGCAACTGATGTCTATCAATATATAACCTCTAAGCTCGTACGTCTTAGAGAAGGGTGTTAAGTAAGAGAATAAATTCTCCGCCACCAAAAAGATACATATTTAACAAAAATCAATTTACACAGAACGAAATCCAATGTCAAACATACATCCATTTACAAGTCCGTTCTGCGTTTGAACGAAACCGGAGACACTTATTCCTCGTTCCATATGTCTAATACGGAAGAGAGCTTCTCGTATATCCGGACAATCAACAAGTACATCCGGACATCTACCACTTTAACCCTTTATTGGGAGCTACCCAATTCAGGGCATCAGTAGTCGTCCATTCGTGGTGAAGATCGTCGGTCTTCAACCACCGTCTTCACTGTCTTCGACTTTAAACCGTCGTATAATCATTTGAAATGAGATTTAACTCGGCCTTTTCAAATAATTCTTGAATATATATAATTCAAATCATTTCATATCGTTAATAATATTTTATAGCGATTTATCGTTATTTTTATTTATATAAAAATAGCCCATTTAATTCAAACGACGCTTCAGGTCAATACGCGGCTTTGGCGTTGTTTTTATCCAAGTTTGAATTGCACATTTCTCGAAATCTAACCGTTGGATCTTAACAAATTTAATATCGTTGGAAAGATCTTTCCAAAGCGAACCCAAAGGTTCCAATTTTGGAAAAGTTCGACGGTCGGATCTCTCAGTATAATCGTTTAAAGTTACGATTCCAAAACACGAACTATTGCACGTGATTCGTTTTATTTTAATTTATATATATATATATATGTATATATATAATTCGTTCGACGGTTTCAACACCATTTATTACATTACATGGAAATTCTATACAATTCATATTCAAGTTAAAAATTATATTTTTAACATACAAACATATATTTCAAAACCTGACTATTTAATTCACTTCATTAACATGTTGAAAACAATATTTTTATCTAACATAAACATATTTCAACAAATGATTATTTTTATTACTTCATTAACATGTTAAAGATGATATTTTTATCTAACATAAACATATTTTAACATATGATTCTTTTATTCTAAAATATCATGTTAAAAATGACATTTTTATTCTTAACTAAAATGTTAAAGATGACATTTTTATCTAACAAAAAATATATTTTAACATATGCTCACTAACATGTTAAAGATGACATGTTTATCTAACGAAACATATTTTAACATATGAATCCTTTTATTCTAACTAACATGTTAAGGATGACATGTTTATCTAACGAAACATACATTAACATATGAATCTTTTTATTCTAACTAACATGTTAAGGATGACATGTTTATCTAATGAAACATATATTAACATATGAATCTTTTTTTATTCTAACTAACATGTTAAGGATGACATGTTTATCTAACGAAAACATATATTAGCATATGAATCTGTTTATTCTAACTAACATGTTAAGGATGACATGTTTATCTAACGAAAACATATATTAACATATGAATCTTTTTATTCTAATTAACATGTTAAGGATGACATGTTTATCTAACGAAAACATATATTAACATATGAATCTTTTTATTCTAACTAACATGTTAAGGATGACATGTTTATCTAACAAAAACATATATTAACATATGAATCTTTTATTCTTTTTATTCTAACTAACATGTTAAGGATGACATGTTTATCTAACGAAAACATATATTAACATATGAATCTTTTTATTATAACTAACATGTTAAGGATGATATGTTTATCTAACGAAAACATATATTAACATATGATTCTTTTTATTCTAACTAACATGTTAAGGATGACATGTTTATCTAATGATTATCTAATCCAATCAATTAACTATAGATAGTTAATATAAATCTAGCCCTTTTCAATGAGTGATTTCTCACTACAATTTTCTACATCGCATAAGTAGTTTTAATCTCATTCCAATTTTTCTACATCGCATAAGCAATTTTTATAAAAACCCTTTTTATTTGAATTTAGAAATCTCACCTTAATTGGATATGATGAAGACATGAAACAAGCGACCAATCTTAAGCAACAAATTTGAAATTGAAAATCCTTTATTTTTGGGAAGAAGGCTGGACAAAATTTTAAGAAGAAGAGAATACCATGAAGTTTATGGAAGAGAAGGCTGATAAAGGTAGAAAGACATTTTATGTAGACAGGAGGAAGAAGATCTAAAATTATAGAAGACAATTCCAGAGAAGAAGAAAAATAATGAGGAAGGAAATTAAGAAAGATGCGTTATTTATTTCTCACTTGTGTCCCTTTATATGTTGTATGTTACAAAGAAATAAATTAGCTGAGGTGGCGTATTTATTTTTCATTCAAATTTCAAAAGTAAATCACAGAAGGAAAGAGAATAAATGGAAAGGAATGAATGCATTATTGATTGTCTGATAGAAAATTGTGTGACTTTTCAAATTTCAAAACATAAAACATTATAATTTTAAGAATTTAAGGAACATGTTAAATTAGACAGACACAAATAAGGAGGAAAAAAAAGGCTAGATATATACATAGACATTGCTGATATAATGATGGAAAACAAAAGGAGTAAAGAGAAATAAAAGGATGTAAATATAAGGAATGAAAGTTGCAAATAAAACATAATGTGAAAGTTAACGCAAGAAATAAATAAATAGAATAATGGGCAATAAATTAACTGAACGAAAGAAAGAAATGAAAGCATGGTTAATGAAAGAAAATAACTTGCATGAAATGTGAATGGACAAATACAATATGCATTATTTATTTTTCTTTGAAAATAATTGAGTGGGAAAACATTACTTTAAAATTGAGGAAAAGTTGCATGAGATAGAAGTGAAAAGGGAAAGAAGAGGAGAAGAAGGAGATATCATGTAATATTTAGAAAAGGATAAATTAAAAAATAAAAAATGTGTCAATTTTGAAGGAGAGGAATGGGGCAGTATTAATGAAACAGCAAAGAGAGGAGGACACTAAAACAAATGCAGTTAATCACATGTAATCTCGTTCCAAATTCTTAAACGTTGCATTTTGAACAAATAGGGAAAGAATTAAAGACAATAGACAAAGATATATACATGTATGTATTGGAATTTATTTCATCTATAATGAACACATTATTTCCAAACAATCTTTCAGCAGAAATTAATAAATTCCATTGATAACATTATAAATTTTATTTAGGACCAATTTATATTCAATAGTATAATTTAATAATTTTCCTGAGCTTGTTTTAAATCAAATCGTATATACAAACTAATTTTAAAGTTATTCTCAAATTTTTATTTCGTAAAAATAACCAATTCATAAACCCATACTCCTCAAAATAGCTTAAATTTAAAATTTAAAATTGGTTCTGAAATTCGGGGTTGTTACAACTGTGTTGCTAAGAGCACCAAAGAAAGTGCTTCCTAATACCATAGATATTGAGTGTGGTGCTAAGGGCACCCCAATTTACTCTTTCTATTACCACTACTAAAAAATACCACAAAAAATATCATTACACTCTTCTTAACACCTCATGTAAAGAACAGGGGCTACCACACCATCGTTACCTTATTTCCCTCTCGTCTGTTATTCATTCATCTTTCATTCCATTCTTTTTTTTTTGAAATAAAAATGTGTGATCTTTTGATGAGAAGAGAGCACACATATATACCATAAAAACAAAGATACAGAGTCCGGCTACAGTACAATAGGAGACTAAGGTAAATACATATCACGACTCTAAGAAAGTAAAGGATTGTAGATAGATGAGCTCCGGATAAACCACCGCCCATCCTACTCCAATATCGAATTCCGGCAAAGCCACCACCCGATATTGAAGTATATCCACTCCAATACTATAAACTATACACCCCAAGCAATAAAGAAGTACAACCCAAAAAACTCTCTAAAACAAGCACAAAAAGAACTCCACAAGAAATGCCAATCTCCAAACCAGTCCGCAATCCACATAGCTCCCCTACTTAGCCAGCAACCTGAAAATAACTAAACAAAAACCATAAGTAACCATCACATATATGTATGAATATATTTAATTATATATATACATATATACTAATATAAATATATATATACAAATATATATATATATATATATATCCATACATATATATATATATATCCATAGATATATGTGATAAGAGAAGAAAATAGAGAATGAAAAAAGAGACAAACGATCAACACCAAAAAGATGAATTTAACCACAAATGCGAAACGTATCACCTCTAAAATAACTATTGATTCTCATAAATAAACTCGAATTTAACCTAACCTTATGTAAAAAATTACCAAATCGCGAATCCCCAAAAAGTTTGTTGCGCGAAGTGGTCATCCAGTCCAGACAGAAACAAACTATCTTAATGATTAAATTATCAGCGGACACTGAAATAGAATGAAAAAAATCTCTAGTTCCTTTCCAACCAAATGAACCAACTGATGATAATAACTAAAGAATCCAATACATATCTCTGTCTAGGATTATAACCAAGTCTATAATGATTCCAATACTCTACACAGCTACTAAATGAGTTAAAACTAACAAGAACAAAAATCCTTAAAACCATAATTAAAATATAATTGGTAAAATTGCAAGAGAAAAATAAATGATCAACATCTTCATCCAAAAGACTACTGAAACAACATTTAACATCAAACAAAATATTCTTTTTCTTTAAGAGCTCAACCGTATTAAGCTTCTTATGGACAATCAGCCACACAAGATACTTAGCTCTAGGAGAGAATTAGAAAACCAAATGAACTTAAAAGGGAGCAAAGAAATACCAGAAAAATTAATAAGTTTGTACATATAATTGACAGAGTAAACAAAACTTTTATCCAATCCCCAACTAATGGAATCCCTATTCTCATCCAAACGATACAAGTCTAACTAAGCTTTTAGTAAGGCCAAATGTCTTAGCAATCCCCCTTCTAAAATATTAACAAAGGAAAACTCCCATGAGGGATCTAAATCCTTTCTATAAACATCAGCAATTAATGTATTCTTGAAGCCACAAATGTTGAAAAGCTCTTTAAATTCAATTTTAAGTGGTACACTAGAAATCCAAGCATCATGCCAAAATAAAGTAGAATTACCAGAATGAACAGTCACCTTACAGCCTAGCTTGAAAAAGTCAAAACAATACAAAACAGACTTCCAAAAATAAGATAATCTATTAGACCAACTGAACCCCGACCCAACAATAAACTCACCCCCTGAATAATAAAATTTGGAAACTATAGTCTTCCAAGTAGCCAATACATCGGGACACCTAAATTTCCATAACCATTTGACTAACAAGGAAGAATTAAAATTATAAAGATTAATAATCCCTAAATCCCCATCTCTCTTGGGCTTACAACACACCTACCAATTAACTAAGCATTTATAACCTCTACAAATAGGACCACAACTCCAAAGGAAATTTCTTCTGATTCTATCAATTTTCTCAATAACCCATTGAGGAAAACGATGAACATCCATCCAGTAAGTAGGGATAGCTGATAAAACCGAATTAACTAGGACTAACCTACCTGCTCTAGAAAGAAATCTGTTATTCCAACTCGATAATCTATTATTGATCTTATCAATAATAACTAACCAGTAATCCTTCTTAAGCTTCGAAGGTCTAATCTTAAAACCCAAATAATCAAAAGGAAATTTCATGATAGAACAGTTTAAGGTGCTAGCAACTAAATACTCAACATTACCACTATCATTGAGAACCATGACAGCACTTTGTCAAAATTGATTCGAAGACCAGACAACATCTCAAAACAATATAGAATAAATTTAAGGGCAATAACATGCTTAGGTAAATGAGAGGAAAATAATAATGTATCATCTGCAAATTGAAGTATAGAAAGTTAATTATAAAATTCCTCATTACCGACACTACCTAAGACACCTAGACTCCCAACTCTCTTAATAATTCGAGAGAAAACATCAACCGCTAAATTAAACAAAAAGGGCGAAAGAGGATCACCTTGTCTAGGACCTCTCTTAGACTGGATCTTCTTGCCAACTACTCCGTTAACAACAATACTAGAGCAACCAGTCCTAAGCAAAAGCATGATCCAGATGGTCCATCTAACACTAAAACCCCTAGCAAGACATAAATCACAAATAAAATCCCAATCAACAGAGTCAAAAGCCTTCTCAAAATCTAACTTCAAAATGGCACATGAAAAATTATTTTTACAACAGACATTAATGTACTCCTGTACAGCAGCTACTCCATCCACTATATATCTACCCTTAATAAAGGCTGTTTGTGAGACATCTATTAGATCATTCATCTTGGTGCTAAGCCTGTTAGCTAGGACTTTTGAAATGATCTTAACCGATACATTAATTAAGGAAATAGGCCTGAAATCCTTAAGTGAATTATCACCCACTCTCTTATGTATAAGAATGACATTAGCAAAAATTAAAGCTACCTAAACGCAGTTCACCACTATAAAAATCATTAAAAAGGTTAATAATATCAACCTTTAGGACCTCCCAAAACTGTTTATAAAAAAGAACAAAAAATCCATCAGGTCCAGGAGCTTTATCACTAGGCATATCACAGATAGCCTTCCAAATCTCCCTCTCAGTGAAAGGACTGTCTAAATCAGTTAACTCAACCTTAGTGGCCGACGGATAAATATCATTCCATCTAACATTTATTCTTCTATTAGTCCTTGTTCCTAAGATCTGTTTATAATACCTTGTAAAAGCCTCATTTAAATCCTTCTGGTCAGACATCTCCACATCATTAATAAAAATAGAATGAATCAAATTATCATGCCTCCTCTTATTAGCCACACTATGAAAGAATTTCATGTTATTATCCCCTTCCTTAATCCATTGAACTCGGGATCTTTGCTTCCACGTGATCTCTTCTTTCTCTAAAATCAACTTAAGATCATTTCTAAGGTTGCTAAGTCTGTCCCTCTCATTCATATCAAGAATTTTGGTTTCAATAACTTTTTCTAAATCTAACATTTCGCATAAAATCTTATCTTTTCTAATTCTAACATAACCAAAGATGTACTTATTCCAATGTTTAAGAAAAAATCTTAACTTACCAAGCTTTGCAACAAAGGTCTTCGCAGAATTATCCTTATACAAATTATTAAAATAAAATAAAGAACTCCATTTAACAGAAACCAAATTACTGAAACTGGTATCCAATAACCACATCTTCTCAAATTTAAAGCTGTTACTAATAGATAAATTCGAGTCACATGAAAGTATGACAGGACAATGATTAGACAATAAGAAAGGTAAACCCTTAACTCTACAAATGGAGAATCTATCCTCCACCTCAGTACTGATACAAAATCTATCTAAGAGAGCGAGAGAAGGACTGTCTCTATCATTAGACCAGGTGAACATTCTATTATTGAGAGGAATCTCAATCAAATTATTATCTAAAATGAAATCATTAAATTCCTCCATATCAGAGAAATCACCTTCCCTAGGTGATCTCTCCCCTAAAAATCTAGTAACATTGAAATCTCCCCCAACTATCCATTGATTGGGGATGAGATTTCTGAAATCAGCACATTCTGTTCACAAGCGTCTCCTCTCAATTTTTGTATGAGGACCATACACATTCGAAATGCCTAATAAGGAATTATCTACAAGAGAGACTAAAATAATATGCAAAGAATGCAACATAGGAAACTCCTGAACTAGTCTAAACTGATTATCTTTCCAACCGATCATAAGTCCTCCAGCACTACCTATGCCCGGAAGACAAGACCAGTTCCGAAAGATAGACCCACCTAACCTTCCAAAAAAACTAGAATCAGGGTTGTCTATTTTGGTTTCCTGAAGCAAAACAATATTAAGATGAAAATCTTTAAAAAAAGACCTAACCTTAGCACATTTTTTAGGTTTATTTAGACCTCTAATATTCCAACTAACAATCCTCATCAACTCAATAAGGAAACTCTCTCTAATTCCCTACTCCTAATGTAATCAGCATCTAAATCCATATCAGAAAAAACAAAAGCTGTGTCACTAGCAAGCTGGAATAACTGATTAGTCGAAAGACTACCTAATGCAAATGGAGAATAATCACTACCATAAACAGTAACCATACCTGGGCCCAAGCTCGCATTACAACAACTAGCAATCGAGCTCGGGGACCTACCATGTGATGAAGCGGATCTGTATCTTATCCTTGCACTACGTCTAACCAATCCAGAACTGTGCTCTACTCTCCTCCGTCTCCCCCTTATAGAAGAAGAAGAATCTCCAATTAGAGGAGACCCACCACAAACTTCAGTCACACCAACCGAAATCAAATATGTGAACTGATCTACAGCAACAATCCCCGAACAAGGCATGGCATATACCGTTTGAAACTCGCAAAACCCCAGACTCCATACCAAAGAAAAAACTCTTACAAATGACTCTTTCAACCATATCATGCAACCTGACTTACCCAAACCACCATCAACCCATTCGATCTACCATAGTCCAACGATTTTAACAACATCAAGTCTTTCCTAAGCACTTGATCACTCCTGTTGTACGCACCACAAAATTTCACATCACTATCCAGACAACCAATGGTCTCCACCAAGCCACTCCTAACCAAAGCAGTATAGCCGTAACCACCTGGCTGATACCCCACCACACCCAACCTCTCGCTAACAGTAATAACACATTGATCTGAGATATCCTTCCACTGTCTATCAAAACTCACCCCATTCCCTGTCAGTTGCTTCGACCTCCTTGCAATTTTAACTTTTCCAACTTTAAAACCCTTTCTAAACTTCGAAGAGGAAGACAATATCCCCAACGTCTGATCCGCTGAACCACCCTCTTCTTCCACAAAATCCACCAACACATCAAAACAGTTAGACAATACCACTTCCTCGGTCACACACCAATCTTTCTCCTTCTCCAACCCGTGAGTCTGAGCACAGCTAGCAGAAGAGCCCACAACATAGTCTTTCATGTCCACCAAGTCATCACCCATCATCACCTCCTTTCCCTTACCAGTTCTCACATTCTTGCCAGCATTAAACCAAACATCACTACCAAGACCATAACAAAACAACACAAAAGTATCATAACTCATGGGATCAGTCTTTGGACAAGTCGAGCACCTCCCAACAACACCCACCAACTCTTCCACCAGATACTTCTTACCATGGTCAGCCAAATCCGTTAAGTCTAACAAACCCCTCTTCCTAAATGAATCAGACTTCAATTGCATCGGACCCACCCCATTCCTCAATGAAGCAGTATCATCACAATTACTCAGCAACTGAAATTCTGAAACACAACGTTCATAATTAACAGCTATGTTAATCGCATCAAAATGTGACAGTATTCCTTCCAACAACAATAAAGCCCTTTTCTTATTCCCCGCAAACGAGTCTGAATACAATCCCCTCAATTTCAACATGTTTAAACTGAAATAGATCGCATGCTCTTTTCTGTTCATCGGACTCGGTAATGGTGGGAATACAATATCGAGAGAAATGCTTTTGTGCCACAATAAGCCCTCAATAAGACCTTCTAGATGCCAACCCAACAACAACAACAAATATGCCCCACCATTATCCTGATAAGAGAAATCCAAGACGAAAAGATCAATGAGCGCGGACAATTTCAGACATAATCTCGAATAGTTGAAGTGCATCAAGTCATATACTGATTTTCCTCCAAAAATGTCTGGGCGACTGGATGAACGATGACCAATACCTCTGCACTTGAAACAGCGAAAACCATTTCTACACTCCTTCGCAAAATGATCAGAATCTCCACATTTAAAACAGAATCTATCTCTGCCAATTTTCCTCTGAAAAGATCTATTAAGCGATACTGGTTTCCATGAATTATGTGGTTTAGTATTCTTAATAACATCCGCATACGATCTCTGAGAAGAATTTGATTCAAACTGAGCAGTAGATGGAACCGATAAAACAGAGAAAAAATGAGAATCTGCATAAGGGTTCACCTCTTGTAATCTCGGCAAAATTCTCTGTCTAAAAGTGAGGTTTAGTCTACCTGTTTTCAGATTAGTCTTAAGCCAAACAGGAGCCGTTTCTCTGTATATACCAGTAATTCCATGAAATATGTCTTGATTTACCTCCAAATATTAAAACATCACCTGATTCAAGCAATACTTTCTTTACCATTCCGTTATCCTTCTCATCCCTATACACAAATTCAGCCGAGTCTCCAATAGAGAATGATACTACAGGAAGACCAGCCAAGAGGCTTTCTTTAGTTTCATCTTTGTCTTGATGAAGACCCAATTTCCCTTCATTGTTATAAAAATTAACAATGCATATATCCGGTATCATAATTGGAATATCTTCAGCTCTCCCGCCTCTCTCCGCAATTTCCTTATGGACTACATCAATAGTATCCCCAACCAGTACTTTAAACTCTTCCAGAATTTTTGGAGGAACCTCTCCATCACTTGAACGCCTATCTTCATACTTTTTTGTCTTTGGATTCCAGTTTTTTCCATGGCACATCATATAAAGATTTAATTTTGCACCGTTATCATATCCCGGTCTATAGAAACCTCCTTCACCAACTCCCAGTTCTTGACATTTTTTGACAATATTAATCTGATACTGAAGACTTATGTATTTCTTTAATAAAATCATACCAGTGTTCAAGATTTGATGATGAGACTCTACCTCCCTTGCCTCTTTACGACCAGATAATACTCCTCCAGAAAAATCCGCGCAATTGAACCTTCTATGCCCATCTTTACCACAATTAAAGCACTTTACTTGATTACTACAACTTCCCACCAAATGATTTTGATCTCCACATCAATAGCACCGTCTAAAACGATTCTTAGATCTTGAGTAATTTGGATTGAGAGAGGAATTGAAATCGTCTTATTCACCTCAACATACGATCTAGAATAACCAGAAAATGATTGATAGACCCGCGGATTTGGGCGAGATCTATTCACCGATGAAGAAGAGAAAGTTTCAGCCGCCATTTTCGTCTCCATTAGCTTCCACTATATGTTAATTTTTATCTTTCATTCCATTCTGAAACCCCAGTACTTCAATCGGTCGATTAATGATAAACTGTTCGACGCCGAAGCAATGCTGAGAAAGAAAAAAGCTGCAAATAAATCATTGTCTCAGCCCCAGTCAACTCAATCAAGTAAGTTTAGAGCTTCCAATGGTAAAAAATTGAATTTTCCTGTGGGAAAGATGAAGTAGACATGGATTGTTGTTGATTAGGATTTTCAGATTAGGGATGACTACGTGATTAGTTTGACAAATACTGATTGAGTGAGAGATTAGAATAAAGAGGTAATGTGGTTTTAGGAAGCATATAAAATTTAATGAGTTTTATTTTTTTAATTGCGGTATTAGGAAGAGTATATTGGGGTGCCCTTAGCACCACACTAAAAATAACCAATTCAATAAATTTTATATACTTTCAAATACCAAACCCATTTCATACGATAATCAACCACCGTGCAGAACAGTTTTGCACGGCGAACAACCGCTGACCAATATCGTTTTCCACGGTCATTAACCATCTTACTCAGTGGTTGATCGGCACAAAGAACCTGTTGATCGGTGGTTGTTCGCCGTGTGAAAAAATTGAATTTGATAGCCTGTAAAATGGTTGGTATTAGGAAGTGTGTAACCTAATATTCTAAGATACGTTTTAGCAATGGTGTTAGAAAGTACTTTTTCGGGTGTTTTTAACAACACACTAAATTAAACATTATGATTAAAGTATATAACAAATAAACGTAAAATTTTAATATACAAATTAATTAAATTAAACTTATAGCCCAAGACTTTTATATTAATCAATACTAAATATGACCAAGTACAAGATATTTATTCTTGTAAACACAAAATAAGATAATATGTTGACTAATAAAATAAACTTTTTTTAATTCTTTCCATCTGCCCTTTGCTAACGCAGTCAATCAAATATTTCGAGCCTATAACCTTTTGAGTGCCAGTAAAATAATAATTAATATTCCATTTTTTTAGAGAACACACAACAAAAGGTTGGTTTCTACCATTATAAGGTTGTATTGGTTTAAATTATTTAATTTACCAATTTCATAATTAGTTCTGCTTAAGTATAATTAGCTGTATCATAATTAATTACTTAATTAAGAAGTAAAATTTTGTTGTTTTCAGTAACTAAATAACAGAAACGAAAGTTCACAGAACCATGCAAATATTCATTGAACCAAACACATCCTTCCATTACTTGAACGAAAAGAAAAGGGGATTAACGCGTCTCGAATGAGGAATTATCATGCGAAACGAAGAATCCTCAATCAGTGTTAATATACATAATGAAATTGGGAAAGCAGACAGCTAATAGAAAACGAAGAGTCATCAGTCTTAAGTAAATACCATATCAGTAATTCTACATTAACTCAAATTCACCGCGTACGGCCATGCAACATTCATCTCACCCACTATTAAAACCCCTTCTTCCGACCTCTTTTTCCAACATCACACTCAAAAATTTGAAATTAAATCAATGGAGTACTCAGATTTAAGGGAAGATGCTCTGTACTTGGAGATTGAAGAGCGGCTTCTGCTGCTAATTTCGGAATCTGAAGAGCAGGAAGTGAAGAACTATCCATTTGACAGTCATTTGAAGAAGAATTCTTCTGAAGTATGGGCATTCAGTAAAGCACAAATGGCGAAACATTCACAGCAAGTGAGGCGCTCAAACTGGGAATCGAAAGCTAGAGGTAAAGGAACTGGAGTCTTCTTCCCGCATAATTCGCCTTACTCAGCAAGTCAGTGCAGGTTTAACAATGGAAGGACGCAAGTTCAGGCAATGGGTTCACTTGTTTCAAGCACCAAACGGTATTGAGAATTGACATGGGTTCCTGTTCCAATCTTCTGAAAATAATGTTATATGATTTGATTTGTTGGTAATATAATGTTTCGGAGGGTCATTTTGTTTTGATTTCCATGTAATCATGAATATCCTTGCTTTTACCTCTCCTGTAGTGTCATAAGAATAACCAGTGTATTTTCTCCCAAATTTATGTGTTAATTATTAATGTGTTAGGTATCGTTTCCAGACAAAATTAGTCACGTGACATTATCGTTTGCGTCCGACACGTGAGCATGGTAAACTACGCCCAAGCACGGCCATTTTGAAAATTGAAAAATGGACCGTTGACGTCCGACGCGTTTTGAAAGTTAGAAAATGGACCGCTAGCGTCCGACGCAAGCTAAAGGTCAATTTTCTAGACCGTTCTTATCCCTTTGCAGCATTATATATAAATATTACATATAAATACCACGTTCAAACACCACGCTAAAATACCCCGTTTGCAGCAAAAAATGCATTTCTCGTTAGCTAACATGTCACGCTCAAATACTCATTACCTCTCATAAAAAAACATCCTTAATAGAGAAGGGAGCTAACGTAAGAACGTTAAATAAACGATATGCATGCACAATACATGGTTTTAAACCCATACGTGTAACGACCCAGATTTTTCAGGTATATGAATTCGAATATTTAAACTTGTTTTAAATATGATATTTGGAATGTTAATGGATTTTAATATATAATTCATTTATTAAACGACGACCGAACGTTTAATTTATCTTTAATATAAAACGAACTCGTAACGTCGCGGTAGTTCGTATTATTGAGTTTTGAACTTCAATTGAATATACAGAATCCGTTATAAGTCGGAACTCTGTGAAACCGGAAACGTACGAATCTGTTAGATTATTATTTTCCAATGAAGGAGAAAAATCAAGATTTTATCTCATATATTGTAAGTTATGTCCAAATCAAATTTTAAAATAATCGCTATGAATTTCGTTAATAAATTATATCGTTTATTTAATAAATTATGAAAGGAATTCTATATGATTTGAATATCGATTAACTCAAAAATGTTAATTTTGAGTTATAATTCCATATTGATTCAATTTAGAGTGATATATTATTTTTATTTGGATATATACTGCAATAATAGTTTATTATTATTTAATTTAATTGTTTTGGAATTTAATTATATTTTATCAATAACATATAAGCCTTTTAAATAGCCATTTTTCAAACAATCTCCGTTAAGACGAAACCAGAGCCGGTCCTAGGTCATTTTGGACCCCGGATAAAACTCAATTTTGTGCCCTTTCATACAAAAATAAATAACACTTTCAAACAATAATAAAAAACATAAATCAAATACAATAATGATTTGCTTAAAGCTAATCAATTTACTCGTTACATCTCCAAAAACATCAAACTTACAACTTCTTGATCATTTAAAAGACAAAACGTTAAGTCCAACAGCATCATTTAAAAATAGTAAAAATTACTAACCAGAGCAATACAACCTAATTCATGTACCCTGTCCATTCATCAAACAGTAGCATCTCATCATTCTTCTATCCAACAAGCGGTTACTAACTTTAGAAAACCGCATTTAACAACAAAGAAAGATTATAATGTTATTTTTTGATTTTTTTTCCCTCAACCAAATAAAACGGGTCAACATCAGGTACAAAAAATAATAACCAAAAATACTGAAGTAAAAAGTTAAGCGAACCTAAAAATAAAATGACAAAAAATGATACTCAAGCACCAAGAGGAGCTTTGGCTATCGCAATAACTTGGTCGAGAGGTTTGGGTACTGCTGCAGAATTGATAGGGGTGGAGTTCTGCTTAGAACAGTTAATCAATGCAGAAATTAATTTTATGCAATAAATTATTTTTAAGTGATCCTGTAAAGAAGAAGAAAACACAAACAATATTTCACTCAGTCAGTCGAGTATATTAGGAAATATTGATTATTAGAATGAAAGTTAGTAATCTTTTGAAGTACTCATAGAAAGATCCTTTGAAGCACAACCAACAATTTCTAGCTGATATGATACCACTGACCATTAATTAAGTGTGCTGCTATTCACACCTTACTTTTCTCTTCTGGCCACCACATAATTTCATTCGGTTGCAAACGGCCGAACCAACTACACGTTCGTCGGCTATGAACGACCGACCGACAATGTAAATTTTGGAAAATTCGTCGTTCGGCGGTTTGCAACCGAACGAGGTAGTGGCCAAAAGAGGGAAGTGGGTGTGAATAGCAGCACACTTAATTAATTACTTCATGCAACGGATAACTGATCAGAGATGAGATGCAACATTTTTAATTTCCAAATCTGCTGCTTCATAACAAGCCTGTGCGCTTTCTTTAGAGAAAACAATTCCAAAAGGTGTTTCTATTTCCTATTGCAGCTAAAGCTTATTGTACATATGACCCTTAGTTTTGTGAATAACCCACTTTTAGTCAAAACTAAAAGTAAAATAGCCACAGACTGAGAAACCAAATAGACTGGATACAGGTTCCTGCATCTCGAGTTACACTATTTCAAAATCATACTACTTTTAAGACTGTAATTTTAACGGGTTCATCTTTAGTAATTTAACTCCATTTCGTATGAATAACAAATCCAAGCAATGCAAAGTTTTAAAAACTAGGGATGTGATAAGTTTCTTATTGAAGTAATGCAAAACTGTAAAAATTGAAATCAAATTAAATTCTCTGATTTAAAGCATACCTTGTACTTGGATTCTGAAATTCAAAGAAATTCGAATTTGATTTGAATCAAGAGATGTTGATAAGTTGTGAATTGTGAAACCTCAGGTAGAACTTTATAGATTGTAAGATTGATGAAATTAGAAGAGGGAAAGAAGGAGTTATGGAGTTGAATATTATCTCCATTGATTACTTAGCAGTTGCTTTCGAAAGTTGAAAACTGAAAATCAAAAATTGTGATGGATCGCTTCGGCTTCTGTTTCGTATTTGATTTATGTTCGTGAAAATTGAAGATGCCATGTAAACTGAAACGCAGGGTAAAAAAAAGTTGCTAGACCCTAAAGAAAAATGAGCCCCCTTGGAAATTGGGCCCAGGGCTGTCGTCCAGGTTGCCTAGTCCAAGGGACGGCACTGGACAAAACGAATTTTATTAGAATACGTATGACTAGTTATTGCTAGATTTCCAGTTTGGAGTCAATTGGAGTTATTTTGTGAATGTGTGATATTTTAAGATGTGAACCGACTAAATACATTAGAGTAAAAATAACGTCATTGTGCAAATGAAGTCGGAATTCAACGAGATTAATTCCATTACAACCGAAACGTCAAGACGTAGCAGTATGGTTGTTTTCATTACGTTTAGAGTTTGGATGTAGCTGTGCGCATATTTAATCTCAGCACTAAATAATGGTAGAATTTTATAACTATATATACATAAAATAATAAAACCTTAATTTCAGAAGCTACTACACTATTTTCATTGAACCCATGCGTCGGCCTTTATTTGTCAGACATCATCCGCTAAACGCAAATAAAAGCTTCATGGTGAAGAAAAATGGTACACCATAAACTAAATACACAGACTAACCTATAAACACAGCCTATATTTTCATCTTTTTCAGCTATCCTACCCTAAAACTAATACCCAGTGTATACAAATTCTTGTAAGCCTACCCTATCCCCTCTTTCTTACTGCGAATTAAGAATGCATGCCAATGCTAAAGTAAACTGCCACCTACTTTATTGATTTAATCCACGGAAAAAGCACAGACCTTTGCACATGTGTAAATGCCATCAACACAGCTATGACAAGAATGAAAACAGAAGACTACCCTACATCTATAGCATTTACATGCCATGCGTCCCAACCTTAATTATGTGATTGCGAAGGTTTACAATGCCGTGGTTACCAAACAATAACCGTGCTAGCCAAGCTTTCTCACTGTATATATACCCTGGCATTTTCCTTTGGTTGTTCCTTTCCAGTAAACTAAACAATGGCCATAGATAACTTTAAAATTTTATTTCTAACTAAATACTCAACCTAAAATCAGGAAATAAATATAGTTGCGATCCTCGTCACCTTCTATTCAAAGTGGTGTAAGCTTTGCAGAGTTTCAAGATATTTTTGTTTGATGTTTTTTTGTGTGTACATCGTGGGTAAATGGTTCGGGATTGGGTAGCATCTGATCATTGATCCACGAAATGAAGTCGTGGTGACGTTCTAGTAAGGAGGAGTACGTACGGTGAAATTTTGGAGGTGTTTGGTCTTTAAAGCTTGCGCATGTTACCTGTAGCTCATGAGAGGAGCTGATCATCGAAATATGAAAAGAGGGTGCGAGTTACTTCCTTTTGGCATAAGGAGAGAGAGCTTGAGTTGAGGAGGATTTTAGTGTTTATGGTTTGGGTTTTAATGGAAGGGAAGTGGTGCAACATTAGCAGAAAGTCGCAACTATGGTATATACAGGAGGCGGGAGTTTTTGGGGAAGATGAAAGGCTGTTGTAGCATACATAGAGGCGGTTGTGGGCTGAACGACGGGGGTTGGACGATGTGGGCTTGGGCCAGTGGGATTTATATATATATATATATATATATATATATATATATATATGAAGATGAACAAAACTGGAAGGTTATCTAGGGTGTGTTAGAGGAAGACAAGAACGTGGGTTTGAAGAATGTTGGTTGGCATGTTTTGTTTTGAAGCACAGTTTGCATGGGTGTGTGGGACAAGGATGGCGGTCCGAAGGAGCAACAGGAAGGTGGGAATGTCAAGTATGTACCCAATTATATTTAAATGCCTAAAGACTTGTACGTTGACAGATAATAGTATATACAATATTATATTTAAAACGTTATGTAGTTAAAGAGTTATTATAGCTAGATCCTATTAGGGTGCCTAATCCGACTGTTTTGTTGAGTGAATAGTTAATAGAAATGCCACCTTTAAAATTCCTACAAATAAATAATGTACTATTAGTTTCCATTTAGCCATTTATCATTTCACTTTTTAATAGGTTGTTATAACTTTTAAAAAGGGATAGTCGAATTTAGGCAATAAATAGTAAAATTAATTGAGGTTTGTTAATCTAATTTAAAGCCCTGATCATATTACTTTTATTAATGTTCCCATTTATTATCAAAATTAGACAAGACCAGGAACGTCAGTACCGTAATGGCAAGCGCTACATCATGGAATTGGAATGGACTTAGCTGAAATTTCTAATAAAATTAAACGTCTGTTTAATTTTATTTAGACGAATTGTTTTAACGACAGAATTAAACCAAGGTGAGTTAAACTCACTCAGTTGTCCCACTTATATTTTTTTTAAGTCGGGTTTATTGTTTGTGTGCTACGTTTTCTATTTATTGGATGACTTGTTGATTGTTTGAATATATGCTGAATATTTATATATAACTGATTTTAATTAAACGTTCATTTAATTTAATCTAACCCAATCGTCATTTTTAACGATTATATCCAACTGAGGTAACTTACCTCGTTGGTTACGTTTATAATAATATAAACGTATTAAATTAAATTGGATGCTTAAATTGTCATTGACCGTCATTAGTTGAATTAACTATTCATGTTATAATATATGGTTGTATTGAATGGATGGTGTTATTTGTGCTAACCTATTTGGATGCAGGGAAAAACAGATTGAAGGGATCCAACTGGATTCCTCAAATTTATTCTTTATTTTCATATGATCATTATATGAACTATTTAACCAATATGATTGGATTATTGATTGAGTATCGATTGATGAACCCAAATTCAAACTTTGTTTTTTTATTAACCAATGGGAAGTATTGGTTGGGAAATTGACAGTTGATGGCCTAAATATATCATTTTATCAAAATTGATTTACCGTTAGGTGAATCGTTAGAAATGAAGTTGTAAAAATTATTTTATAACCGAAAATAGAATTGGGAATATGTTATTTCAAATTGAAGTCTATGAAACGGAAATAAATATTTATATCTATTATTTGAGTTTATATGTAATTATTAAATGGTTTTATAAATCTAACTTTTATATTAAAAAGATTGATAAGCAAATGAGCCGTAATTAACGCAATGATTTATAAGCGAGACAGATTGTTTTTAAGAAAAAATTAAAAATAGGGATCATAATGAAATTTATTATTATTTATTTAATAATAGTCAAAGTAAATGAGATTATTTGAATTAATTATATTATTTATTGATTTAAAGAAGGAAATTATGGAAATTGATTAACGAGTTAATCATGATTAAGTTGAGTAAGTCAATTGTTTTAACTAGATTTGACTATTAAATTGGGTTATTTATCAATGGTAAAGTAAACTGTTTTTTTGTTAATAAAATGTGAAAAGTTGTTTAGTATTTATTAAAAATAATCAAAGTGGAACCATTCGATGAAGGTTTGTGAAACCATGAGGAACTGTTTATAGTAAAATGAGATTTTAAGCGATTATCTATTAATAATAATATAAGTTAAGTTTAGATTGAAATTTTAAAGTGAATTCTTATTTAAAATTCTATTTAATTGGATTTTATAAAATCTAAGTTGGACGAAGTTATAAACCTAAGTTTGAATTAAAATGGTTTGGCAAGTTAAATTCTTTAAATGTAACCTAAAATCGCTATATTAAATAAGAGATGATGTTTCATCAAGATATAACTAAGATGGGATTTGTTTTGATATTGGGGATGAATATCGGTTTTTGTATTACAACTGATATCTATCTTAAGATAACAACGTTGTTGACCAAGGTCTGAGGAATACCCGAACTTGAACGATTTCAGGATTATTAGAGGATGACATTAGTTGTATAGTAAAGATGTTAAAAGTAATTTATTATGAGAAATAATAATGTAACGTTATTTAAAGAATTGGGAATATATATGATGGGATTCCAAATGAAAGGAAAAAAAAAGGGTTTGAGAATATGAAATAATATTTCCATAGTAAAAGAAATAAAAGGAGATTTGTGAAAATATAATGATATTTTTGAAATTAAGAGATGAGTTTTAGAATGGGTTTATTCTAAAAGGATAAGTGGCTATTATTGTTTCACATAACGTAAAAAAAGAGAATTCATAACGATTGTTTTACGAAAGATAAGTTGAATCAATTTCTCAATTTATACATAATATGTAATGTTATATCAAATGTTTTGGAATGATAATTAAAGTTAATTGGATATGATTTTGAGATATTTTTCTAGGTATTAAAATGAAAATATTTAAATAAGAAATGAATACTGTATTGTAAGATTAGAAGTTTAATTAACTACCATTAATTATTTTTAATTAAAATGGCCAAGTAACCTTGTGTACTCAACCAATGAATCTATTTTATTTTATGATTGTTTATTTTGATAGTTAAGTTACCAACTTTCAAAATCTGGCTAAAAGCGATATTGGTACGGAAAATCCGGGATCAAATTTATATTCGAAAACCATTTCGAACCAGCAAGTACGTGAAATATGCGATTGAAGATGGAGCAATTGAAGACCGTAAATCTTCATGAGCGGAGGAACTATTATTGAATTTCTTTGCCTGATCCTTGGAGATCTTTCGACAATGGGTCTGTCGTGATTGGAATCTACGGATTGCAAAGATTACTCGCTATTGATCTATAGGATGTGGTAGAATGGTGTCTTCGGTTCATCCAGTTCCTGGACGACTTGTATGGATGAGTGTTTGACAGGGTATTTCCAAAGATGTCACGTACATTGATTTTTACAAACGTATTTCTTTTGGTGGCGGAAAAGGGCACTTCTCTTAGCGTAACAACTAGAGTATTTTGTGGATGTCGATTAGTGAATTTCTAGCAGATTTGACAATATGGCATTCAAAGTAGATGGAGATGCATTGTTCTACATGATAAGCTTAACCTCTAGCCTCATCAACTGGGAAACGACATAAAATCGGGAAGGTCACATGGCTATGTGGGTCTCACCCATTAAAAGGGTATATCATTACCTGATCTGGAGAAATTAAATGCCTTCGATTGTCCCTTTATTTTTGTATGCTATCGGTTTGGTTGGCTCGCCCACAACCGTGGTAATGATGTATTCGGTACTCTTAAACGAAGTGAGGGGCCGGTCATGTTTAGCCGGGCTGCAAGATGTTCTTGTTGAACCCCAATGTATTTATCTCCAGATGTACATTGTCGGAAGGTGGTTGCCCATACCTTGCCGTGGAAATCCATTCTCTAATAAGAGCCTGTGTTTTTGATTGTATACTATGTATGTGGAGCATGAGATGCATGCGTTCTGCTAGATTGCTATTTATTTGATGTAGACATTATTATAATATCAGAAAAGTATTGTTTTTTTTTTTTCAAAAATATTTTGGGTTATCATAAGGTACAAACTGTCGTATTTATGTGCGGATTTGGTCTTACGATTATCCTTTCTTTCGAAAAGATTTTAACAAAAAAATCAAGTTGGATGTTCCCCTTAAACTTAGTGAGTTTTCTAACTCTGGTTCACCAGACTGATCCTGGCGTTTGTAATGCTCGGGTCAGACCGAGTGGTGCAGGTTCAGGTTATTGGATGCTATGAAGTTCAGAGATGAGCTGGAGAAGTCCAGATGTATTATATAAGTTGTTATTCCGTTGTGTGTTGTGGACGAGGATGGGATATTATAACTGTCCAAATGTATTGTTGTACTTTGTTGATTGTAAGTTTTTATTTCAAGCTCTCAATAAAGATTTATTTATATATTATATTTTGTTCTGCTGCGATGTAAGACTCTGTGATGTTTTGGTTCTTCTTTTTATTCTTTTATTCTTAAACTTCTTTCTTTCTTATCTCACTCGCTTGCTTCTTTCTACTAGCTACTTGCTTTTTCATGCAATTTGGGTTAAACATGAGTTATAGTTGTCAACTCAAAGGGTACGAAAAAGTCGGTTTGCTACACATGGTATCAAAGCGAGGTTTAGTAATAACCAAGGCTCTGTGATGTAACTCAATAGAAATTGGGTTATTAATACCCTAGATTAAGTTTGTGTATATATATGAGAGAGCGTATTTGTAGATTTTATGTATAAATGTTTAGTATTATATTGTTTGATCAGTTTAAGTTGAACTAGCAATTAATACAACATTGTTTTGTAAAGAGGGTAAATGAAATAATTTTGCCTAAATTATATTTTGATATAAAAAACTAATAAGGTTATTAATTATTTGAATATTGGTTTGTTGATTGATTTGGATTATAAATTTGAATGGTTTAATTTAATCGAATTTAACGACCCACTTCCATGCAGTTTAAGCCAATATCTAACAACCCATGTCAACTCAAATTGCACAGAAAAGCAGATTGTTAATAGAAAGAAATTAGAGGGTGAGAGAAGAAAGAAAGAAATATTAGAATAGAAGAATAAGAAGATCAGAGTCTCATGACGGAATGGACAAAATATAATAATCAATAATACTTTATTCAAAAGAAAACTATATATATATGATTACAACAACAGAGTATACATTTGTTTCAACACACAGAGGAAATAAACTAGTACTAGTAAATATATGGAATACGTCTTGACTTTAACTCCATCTCTGGAAATCCAAGCGAAACCTAACCTGGAAATATACTCGGTCTGACCTGAGCACATTTGAAGCAAAAATAAATTCACCAGGATTAGTCTGGAATACTATCAGTGATAAATTCATAACACAAACAACTTGTTTAACTTTGAAAATTTCTTTTGAAAGAAAAGGATAATAGTAAGACCAGCCCACACATAAACACGGACGGTTTTTACCTAACTACAACCCAAAACATTTTGATATATCAAAATCCGGAGATATTATAGTGTCTATAAAATCACAAATAAATAACCAAGTAGCAAAACGATTGCATCTCACACCCTACATATTTATTAAAAAAAATCAAAAGCCGCAGGGGTCTTATTGGAGATTGTATTCCGACTATGACAAGGTATGGGACCACCTTTCGATCAATGTACTCTAGAGGGGATACACTGGGGTTCAACAAGAACATCTTGCCACCCATCCACACATGACCAACCGCTCATTTAGCTAAAGTGTATCGAATATATTGTCACCCACAGTCGGTACTGACATGACCGTTCCCGAGAGATACAGAAGCAAAAGAATAAACAATAATGAATTTTCTTTAGATCGGTGATAAATATACCCTGCTTGGGAATGATCTACCTAGCCATGTTTTCTCCCCAAATTTTGTCATTTCTCGGTTGTGAGGCTTAAGTTCACAATTAAATTTCTAGAACAACATGCAACCATTTACTTTGAATGCCTGATATACACGTAAACGTGTATATTTTATCCGCTTATTTATCTAGTTTTCTATTTAAAATGATTAATATTGTGTATTTATAGCTGTGTTTTCAGATTGTTGATAAATAGCTTGATTTAGAGCATTTAATGGATAAAGCATGAAGAATTTTCTTAAAAAGAGTGAAGTTGAAATTACTAAAGCTTGAAGAACGGTTGCAAATTGAGTTCAGTTGGGTAGATTTGGCTCACTAAAGACTCATATTGCATTCACATTAGCTCATTTGCAAGGCCTCTCACTCTACAGCTGCGTTCACACTAGCTTATGTGTTAGTTGGGCTAATTCTTTAGTCCTACATTATGGAATTTGCCAAGTAGCCTTTGTCATATCAACTATAAATACACTTTATCTCATTCATTGTAAAACACATCAGGTTTTATTCTGTAATTCTCTTCTTGGAATAAAATCATTCTTCTTCCGCTGTTCTGTTTAGTTTTAGTTTTATTTTATTTATGTCTATTATTTTATTTTTCTCTTCTTATTTAGCTATGTCTAGCTAATCCCCTTTGATTAGGGGGTGATGACGCTAATAGATATGATTCAATATGAATCACATAGCCAATAGATGAGGACTTTATACATGTAGATCTGGATCTGAATGAAGGGTTAGATCTGAACCTTCATATCCTGTGTCGTTTAAAAGCTATGCTCCTTCACAGGGTATATTCGTGTTCGATCTAACAATTATCAGATTTAGATCTAATTTTAGGGTTTTAGAAATTAATTAGTGAATCTGTCCTGATAGTCTATGGTTGTCTAAGAGCTCAGCTCCTGCATAGGCTATGCTTGTCGTTATTTACTTATTTGTTTCTAAGAACCTAATTATCATTGATTCATATGTGTGACAACAATATGAATTAGATCTATATTTATTTATTGGCTATTGATGAGTGTGAATCCAATCTATGTCATTATCCCCTAATTGCTTTCTCTTATTATATAAATCTCTCTTTTTATTTAATTGATGTTATTTTCTGTGTTTTCAATCAATCAAAATCCTGGAATAACTTGATTGGATTTATTAATTAAAATATTTTTGGTCCCAGAGTTCGACACCCTCTACAGCAATCCTTGTTGTTTAGGAAAGCCGAACGGATTTTACAGTTGTTTACAATTGCAAAATTTGTTCGCAAACAAATTTTGGTGCCGTTTCCGGGGACCAAAATAACTTTTACTTTTAAATCCTTCGGGTTATATTTCTATTTTTTTATTTTTGTTTTTATTTTCTCTTAAGTTTTCCTTCATTAAAAAAACACAAAAATATTTTTATTTTAGTCCTTCTGTTTTCATTTTATAGATAAAAATGAAATTCTCATTAGTTGATTTGTTATAAAATCGATGATACCATAATCCTCTAAAAAAGAAAAAATTACTTGCTAGATTGTTCTCATTTCTTTTCAATTTCTAATACTTCTTTTCCAATTTTTTTTCCTTTCTGTTACAGAATCTTTCCTTTCCTCTCTTTTACAAACTTCAATTTTGGAAAAAAAATTACATATTTCCTTTTCTGTCTTTTGTTCTTCTGCAATTTTTTTGTTCCTCTCTCTTGCTTGAATTTTATTGTTTCATCTTGATAATCTTTGCCACACTCCATCTTTCCACTCTTCAACATATATCCATTGCTATTACCAGTCCAACCATAACGCACACTTTCAGACCCTTCATCACCATAGAACTCTTACCACCGTGACCTTCACAAAACCACGAATCAACTCACCCACTGCTCCTCCCCAAAACAAGAAACTACAACTTCCTTTACCCTGTTGTAACCACCGACCGCCTTCAAAAAACTTCATCATCAAAAGCCGCTGATTCAAGCCTCCTTTACACTGCAACATACAAACCCCCCAAGTTCTTTCCTTCCGCAACAGCCGACCCACTTCTGCCTTAAACTACCACCAATCACTACGTTTCACCTCCACGCCACACTCTGGAAAGCTTCACCACTCCTTTGCCATCTCAACATACCCTCATCTCCAATACTCCATCCCCACCTACCGCAGTTCCTCCAATAAGCACGACCCAAATCACAACTCCAGGCGTCATTGTATTGAAGCACAACCAAGATTCACAAACACAGATTCAATACTTTGGAAACCCAAAATTTGAAATAAAAAAAAAGAAAGAAAGAAAAAAACCATTATTTCGAGACCACTACTCCTCCTACCAAAAATGAGCGCTGAAACCTTCCTGTTACACAGCCCAACTTGACCTCCCACGCGCAAACTACCCAAACCCAGTTCGCACCTCTTCACTAAATTACACAAAAAACCCAAAATTGCGTTCCCTAAAAACTCCGTCAATCTCCACAAACACCTCGTTCACCTTCTACTTCGAACAACATCATCATCATCCACCGTTTTCATACCATCGCTCAAACCCAATTCGAACCTCTCTGCCTCATCTTCAAACTACCCAAAACAACCGGTCCATATCAGCTTCTGTTCATACCCAGATCTTCCGTTCCATCTCCAAATAGCCTCAGCTGTTCACAGATCTGCCAAAAGCCCTACAACCGTTCGAACCAATTCAAATCGATCTGGAAATCGAAGCAGCTTCAACCGCCAAAATCAGAACCTCAAATCAATTGCGAAATTCCAGACCGCCATCAATCCGTGTGGATCGAACGCAATCAACCCGTCGAAAAAAAAGGAATAATTTTTGATTGTATTGGGGGCGGGGCGATTTGTTTCTGAAATTAGAAGGGCGTGATTTTCGTTCTGGCACTTTCTTTTGGGTTAAAACCAAGGTCGTAATTTAATGAGTGAGCTACTGTGTGCTCAAGGCGTTGTTTGGGGTTTAGCCGTTCTTGCATTGTGTTGAACCCACTAGTTTTGTGTTGGTGTGAGTTTACAATCACAAAAAAATAGATTACTTGTTCTAATCTGTATAATTTGAGTTTCACTAGGGTTGTTGTTTGTTTGTTTGTTTTTCCTTGTTTGTTTTTTTTGTTTATTTAGCCACTTTACTTTCCTTTGTTTTGAGTTTAAGTCTAGTTTAGTTTAGTTTTTTTTAATTTGCTTTCATAAAAAAAAAGCTAGAAATTTTTTCGAAAGCAGGTACAGCGAAAATTAGAAAAAGGTCTTTAAAAAAAATTAATAGAAGGCAACAACAACAGAAAGCAGCAAACTATTCAAGGTTGGATCAGTTGCACACCAAGTGGGGTGTGAACGCGCTAGCACGACTCAACTGCACTGGACGGACTACCGATCAAGGTGAGTATTTTCTAACTCTACAGGGACTGCTGCTGCAAATAAATAAAAAATATAGACAGTGCTTGTAAAAATCTTCTATAGGGCGTCGGCTTGCTTGTAATATATATATATATATATATTTTTGTAATTTCATGTTCTGTGACTGTTCATTCTATGACTGAAAAAAAAAAGAAAAATCGCGTTCATCTTAGCTTTGTTTTTATTTTCTAAGGACTTCATTATATTTTGACAATTTGGTTTAGTTCTAACGAATTATTTCTCAGTGTCTAGACTACGGCAGAGTAATAACCATTTATAAATATTACGGTGATTCGTAAATATTATATCGGTTGTTCCTCTGAAGGTACTTAAACCTACGGCTGCATTGCTAGGGTGATTCTTGGTGCACCGATAACTCCTGTCCGTTAACTGGCTGACAAATCTTTTGTTGAAATAAATCAAACCGTCATCATATAATTTTAGAAATTGTAAATAAGTAATTTGCATTAGGTTCATATAAAAAAACCATTTTCTTTTGTGTCTAATTCTTTTTCTCAAGAAAAAAAAAGAATTTCAAAACAATTCTCGTCTTGTAGAAAAAATTCGCTTCCTAAATTTGTTTTTTCTCATCTTCCCTTATCCTTCTCGCTAGTGCATGCATAATTGGACTCGTGATCCTTCAGATAATCGTTTAGTTCGAACAAACATTCCTGTAACCATGGACGAAGAAAATCCCCCTTGATCTCTTATGGATAGAAACTTCCCTGATCGGGTTTCTATTCCTTCTTGCATCATATTGCCCGCCCCAACGGGTAACCACTTTGAAATTCATTCGAATCACATAAATACTCTTCCAAAGTTCGGTAACCTAGAATGTGATGATCCTTATATTTTCTTGACCAAATTTGAACAAGTTTGTGCAACCATGAAATTTCAATAATTAAGTGATGATGGAATCAAACTTAGGTTAATTCCATTTGCACTTACCGTTTATGCTGAGAAATGGTTGTATAGCTTGCCTTCAAATACGATTGGAACTTGGGGTGAATTTGTGAACATTTTTCTAAAGAAAATTTACCCTATAGGAAAAACATCCAAAATTCGAAACGAAATCGTCAATTTTCATCAATTTGGGGGTGAATCCTTTGCAAAATATTTTGAAAGATTTAAAGAGCTTCTAGTCAAATGTCCACATTACAATTTCGAAAAATGGACTCTTTGTCAAATTTTATACGATGGACTTGAAAATAACTCTCGAACCATGCTCGAATCGATGTGCCAAGGAAATTTTCTAGCCTAAGATCACAATGCCGCTTGATAATTTCTCAAAAATTTGGCCGAAAAATCAGCTCAACGGGAAAGATCTAACGAGAAATCGATTTATTCCCGATCTAACGCTCATTCGGTAGGATCATCAGTAGCCTTAGAAGCAAAAATAGACGCGATGATATCCAAATTCGATAATGTCCTTTCATCAACTCAAATAAATCAAGCTCAAGCGTATCAGACCTCATGTTACAAATGTAGCGATCCTAACCACATAGCCGATCAATGCCCACATTCATTGGAACAACTCAACGCATTTAACAAAGCTAGAAACGACCCATTCTCCCCAACGTACAATCCAGGTTAGAGAAACCATCCTAACTTCTCTTGGGTCCAAAACAATGCAAATTCGAATGCGGTTCGACCTCCTTTCCAACCATTTTTGAATAATCCTTCGAAACCTCCCTTTCAACAAACTCAATTCCGACATCCTGCGCCACCTTCTCAAAATCAAGCGCAACAATCTTTTGTTCCCCAAGACGATAAACGATTGATATCACTAGAGCAAACTCTCGAAGAATTGACAAAAGTGACGACTCAAAATCTCCAATCAAATAGCAATCTTCAAAATTTATTGACTTCGCACATGCAAAACACGAGTCAATCGATCGCTAAACTTGAAATGCAAATGAGTCAGTTAGCCACTTCCGTAAGCGAAAGGGAAAGAGGCACTTTCCCGAGTCAACCCATTCCAAACCCCAACCGTCAAAATCCTAACTCCAACCAAATTCACATCATTCAAGATTCAAATGTTAGTCACTTGAATGCGGTCACGACTCTTAGATCTGGCAAAAAGAATGACAACCATGTGGTCAACCCAAACGATTTACCGGAAAATCTTCCAAACCCAACCAAAAATTCAACCAACTCAGATCAAAACATCGAGCCCATTTCTGACACGGGTCATCCTCAAACTCAAGTGTCCCAACCTACTGAGTTGTCTGCTCCATTTCCTCATAGACTCCGACCTAGGAAAAAGACGGATCAGCTAGAAAAGATCCTTGAAATATTTAAGCAAGTTAAAGTGAACATTCCTCTTTTAGATATTATACAACAAGTTCCACAGTCACACTCAAGTGTGGGGGGGGGGGGGGAATTTACATTACATCAGCAATCAAATTTTATGAACTAGGTCATTCATTGAACAAGGATTAACTTAAACTCATAAATAACACCTTGGTTCTTGTTTGGTAGGTTGAACTTTTGGGTGATGGGAATGGACATTATTTATTCATTGAATTGTAATGTGTCTTTTTAAGATGCTAGCTTGAGACTGTGCAGACGTTAGTCGTGTTCTGGAGTAAGCATGTCAACCCTTGTTATACGTGTTAGAATGTGCAAGTAAAAATAATCAAAAAAAATAAAAATAAAAATCATGAAATAAAAATGATTTTGCACCTACATTTGTTGGATTTTTTGAGTTTGTTTTCATGCATAATATTTTCTTTTCCACTCAAATTTTCAAAATTGCAAGTTCTAAAATCCACTTGGCCCAATTAAGGAGAAATGACTCATTGTAGCGTTCTTCTTCGATACCCCACATTATTCAAACCCAAGATTTAGTCGAATTACATCCATGTTTCGACAAGTTTTCTTATATTGGTATACTTAAGAACCTTGTACTGATTTATTTTCAAAGGTTCAAAAATGTCACTTTTTATACCAATATTACACCACCCACTCCGTACTTGCTTTAAGGTAGGATAACCATATACCACATCTAACTTTATATGGGTTATCTATCTTACGAAACTGTGCTTATCATTCCTTTCAGTTTTTTATATAACATCAATCCAGACTTGTGTGTTGAATTAAGGTTATAGAAGTAGAGTAAGTAGAGCACAAAACTTTCTTTTCATGAAGTGTTGGTTATGATTCGCTTAGTAGAGGAGGAATCAAATGAAAAATGAAATAATGTACGGTATCATTCTGTTCCATCTCCACTCATCGTTCATCATGCAAAAAAAAAAGAAGAAGAAGAAGAAAAGAAAAAAAGCAATAAAGAGAGAATCTCTTAGAATAAAATAGTCATTTATCATTCTTGACTATGAAGCATCCATTTCCATTCCATCCACACCCATCATACCGCACTTAGAAGCAAGGATTGTAGTTGAGGAGATGAAAGGAAGCAAAACGTCCATATGTGCCTTAGTATTACTTTGTCTTTTATAGCTTGAAGTTCAACTAATACACTTGCCCTCTTATCTATAATATTTTTAGAACTTACAAAATTTTCCTTCATCTATGCATAACTCATATCCAACACATTACAGTTACATTGGTGCAAAATTATTCAAAAAAAAAAGAATAAAGAAATGATTGCGTGCACATTGTCGATGTGTAGAACTTTGGTTGACACCACGCTCTTAACCTTCAAGATAATTACAGTGTTATCAAGGAATTACGATTCAGCTTGAAAATTTTTATTCATTTTTGCACTAATTATGGGATGGACAATTTGGGGCTAAACCGTTATTATTGAAATTAGGTGAAATCCTTGGAATATGAAAGACCTTAAATATATTGTTTGATTAATCCGCGTACATAAGACGCTTTGGATTTTGTGGGTAGTATCCGCTAAAACCCTCACGAGACAACACTCATCCTACTAGGGTCACCTAGGGGTTTAATGGCTTGTTGCATACGCTAAATGCAATCGTGTTTCCTACGAAAGTGTGACATATCTTAGTTTAGTTTATTCGAGGACGAATAAAAAGATAAGTGTGGGGGTATTTGATATACACGTAAATGTGTATATTTTATCCGCTTATTTATCTAGTTTTCTATTTAAAATAATTAATATTGTGTATTTATAGCTGTGTTTTCAGATTGTTGATAAAAAGCTTGGTTTAGAGCATTTGATGGATAAAGCATGAAGAATTTGCTTAAAAAGAGTGAAGTTGAAATTACTAAAGCCTTAAGAACGGTTGCAAATTGAGTTCAGTTGGGTAGATTTGGCTCACTAAAGACTCATATTGTATTCACATTAGCTCATTTGCAAGGCCTCTCACTCTACAACTGCGTTCACACTAGCTTATGTGTTAGTTGGGCTAATTCTTTAGTCCTACATTATGGAATTTGCCAAGTAGCCTTTGTCATACCAACTATAAATACACTTTATCTCATTCATTGTAAAACACATCAGGTTTTATTCTGTAATTCTCTTCTTGGAATAAAATCATTCTTCTTCCGCTATTCTATTTATTTTTAGTTTTATTTTATTTATGTCTATTATTTTATTTTTCTCTTCTTATTTAGCTATGTCTAGCTAATCCCCTTTGATTAGGGGGTGATGACGCTAATAGATATGATTCAATATGAATCACATAGCCAATAGATGAGGACTTTATACATGTAGATCTGGATCTGAATGAAGGGTTAGATCTGAACCTTCATATCCTGTGTCGTTTAAAAGCTATGCTCCTTCACAGGGTATATTCGTGTTCGATCTAACAATTATCAGATTTAGATCTAATTTTAGGGTTTTAGAAATTAATTAGTGAATCTGTCCTGATAGTCTATGGTTGTCTAAGAGCTCAGCTCCTGCATATGCTATGCTTGTCGTTATTTACTTATTTGTTTCTAAGAACATAATTATCATTGATTCATATGTGTGACAGCAATATGGATTAGATCTATATTTATTTGTTGGCTATTGATGAGTGTGAATCCAATCTATGTCATTATCCCTTAATTGCTTTCTCTTATTATATAAATCTCTCTTTTTATTTAATTGCTGTTATTTTCTGTGTTTTCAATCAATCAAAATCCTGGAATAACTTGATTGGATTTATTAATTAAAATATTTTTGGTCCCAGAGTTCGACATCCTCTACAACAATCCTTGTTGTTTAGGAAAGCCGAACGGTTTTACAGTTGTTTAATGCCACATCGTCAAACCCGTCGAATCACTAGTTAACCTTTCCAAAAATATTACGGGTATAAATTCTAAGAGAAACGAATTTCTACGCCACCATATGTAATACCTTGAAAAGATTGTCTTATGTGATCTGTTAGGAATACTCTGTCTTACATTTGTCCATACAAGTTGTCCTGGTCTGGACAAACCGAAGGCACCATCCCATCAATCCGTCTTGGATAATTTCAACTTAGGATTAAAGAACAACCCTTGTATTTTAATCTGTCTCCAATGCTCCATCTTTATATATATATATATATATATATATATATATATCCTTGGAGATTAGTTTCATATGCAACGTTTATTCAAAGTGGTTTTTGGGTCTAGTTCTCATCCCGGTCTCTTCGAAACAACACGTCAAAAAGGTCCAGTAATATTTCATTAATAGTCGGTGTTTTAGCTATCAAACAGTACGGTCAAGTATATTGGCAGCTCAAGTCTTTATTATCCAAAATCATTAATTAACTCCATCAATACTTGAAATCATTTTAACGATTTAAAAATCGATTTTCTTTACTTATTTTGATAACCACCTTTGTCTTCGTTAAAAACAGAACTCTTCTAAATTCTCCAAGATAATTGTATCTGCCAAATTCCCCTCTTTACTTTGAAAATTTTACTTATATTAACAAAAATCCTTTACTTTGGAATATTGATAAATATTATTAACTCAATGGTATAAAACCAATTTCCTCCTTAACTTAGAGTATGATAATCCTTTTCTAGTACTTTACCAAAACATTTTACATCATAAGATTTTGGATTTATAATTAAGAATTCATTTATTCACTCTTTGTAACACCCCGTGAATTCTATAACATTAAGCTTCACAAATTAAAGTGTAATTAATTCTAAATGAAAGAATTAAGGGAAACGGGTTACGCCATTGCGTTCGTCTCGGAATTCTGCTTGGGATAGAGTCTGAGTTTGCATGAATCGGACTCCGTATGAAGGAGTTATGACCTTCTGAAGTTTCAGAATAAAAATTAAAATCGAAACAGCTCGGTTTCAAGTTCAAAATTCGAAAAATAAGCTCAAACTGGGCGGGAAAATTCCCGCCCAGGGACCAGGTCGACCATAGGGTCGACCATGGTGTCGACCTGGTCACCCAGGTCGACCGTAGTGTCGACCTTGGTGTTGACCTGCCAGTCGACCTGCCTGGTCGACCTGGTTGGCTGGGTCTGGCTCTGGTTCGAATTTATGTGGCTCGGTGTGTCATTGGGGCTGACATGTCACCTCTTGATTGGCTCTTTGGACTTTGTATGGTCTAGATTCCTCCTGTCTTCATCTGACGGCTCAAAACAATCTAAAAATCTACATATACACCCTAAGTCTCAACTAAAATTCACAAAAAAAATAAGATTGGAGTCGTCATGCTGCCAGGAAGGAATTGAGCGTAGCCGTCAAGAGAGAGGAGCTTAGAGACGAATCAAATTAATAAGAAGACTAAAGCTTAATCAAATTATTCAACGCAACGTTAATCTACCCAAAGGAACGCATCTCAATTTCAGAACTCAGAATCCAGAATTCAAGATTCTGCATTCGTTGTAAGTATAGTGATCTTTCAGAATATGAATAAAACTGTGACGTGATTCAATGTAAATGAAAATAGAATTGTGTTTTTGTATAATAATGATATGAATTCTGTGTATTGTAATAATTCTATCATGACTTGTGTATTGATATTTGTGGCATAAATTGATTGATGCAAGCCTATTGGGCAATTGTATATGAAAATAATGGCACTTGCAAGTTTGTGGAAAAAACTAGAATTTGATCCCTTTATGTTTATGTCTATGGCATGGACTATATACATTCTCTAAGTCTAAATTAAGGCTTATTTAAACATTTTCTAGATTTGAGACCTTTTTTGCCTACATGACTCAAAATCTAGGAACACATTCTTATGTTTATTTGCAAGTATAATTGGATCTATGTTAAGTACCGTTTGGGTAACATAAACTATGCAAGTTTCATGTTGAAATAGGCTATATGATTAGATGTTAAAATTGGACATTTTGGTAAATATACAACATGTTAGTTTTGTTGTTGACATTATGCCAAGTTAAACATGTTTAAACCCAAGTTTGTATAAGCCTAAACTATGCCATTTCATATGACACCTACTTAGTTATACTCTGATTTGAATGCAAGTTCACATGACCCATAATTTATGTTAGTTGAATCGCTAAATTGCAAGTTCATGCGCCACACACCTTTATGTATTGTAAAATATTACATGTTCTTGATTTCCCCTTTTCTCATGTTTATAAAGTTGGGCTGAATTGTGTCGAGCCCAACATTTGTTATAATGTTGCGAACATACAAATGGGGGTAATAACGTTGGGTGTAAAACATGAAAAATATATGTTGGCATGTTTGGCTCATGCCAACGACAATGACATTTAAGCGGTATGAATTGTTATACCCAAGAATAAAGGACATGACATTTACATATAAAACTGAGAAGTGATAAAATATGTAAATTTAGAAAACAAGGTATGCTTAACCCGTGGTTGGATTGAGTTGTGACGTAAACCTGCCCAGACCCGTCCGGCTGTCCAGTAGTCACAACAATACCTATCCAATGTGGGTGGTTAAGCATTGAGTCCAATAAGGACCCGAGGTTAGACTGGGCTACGGTGCAAACCTGCCCGGAACCGACCGACACATCCAGTAACCGTAGCAATATCTGTCTAATGTGAGTGGTCGGTGCTTTAAGAGGCTAAGGACAGATGGTAGGGTTAAGTCAACTAAAAACACTTAACCAAATTCAACATGTTAACAAGAATTGATGGGTGAGGTTAGGTAAATATAGACACTTAACCACTTAACATGTTTGACTAGAAAACCCTAGTAACGAGGGACCCGTTTCAGCAGTAACCCAAGTTAGGTATCATGGTACCCTGAAACTAGGCAGGGTGGGGCACGATTACTGGGCTGATTGTAAGTGGTCAAAAAAAACGACGGCGGTGGGTGCACAGTGTAGGTTCTAACGGGGTGCGGGCATGCACACACTCCAGAGCAGACAAATAGGGCATTGGGGCACCAGTAGTACAACCTATGTATTCTAGAATTGTGTCGGGGCCGCCACCATGGGTCTTGATACACCCCATGGTGGGACCAGCATAGGTATCTACAATTCTTGGGGGCCGTATGACACATATGTTTATGCGAGTAGGAGCTGATCTTTAGAAAATGGGGATCACTTCACCCTTCGCATGGGGTGCCAGTTAGAATAAGCTCAACTAGGTGCAGAGATATAGTGTGGGTGCGATAGTACATTCGATTCTAAACTACACTTCCTTAGCTTGTGATACTTTCATGTTTTCAGTTTATATTTATCATGCCCTTTTTCTTATTCACATACTGAAGAGTCACTAGATTTACTTAGGCTTTATGTCTGACTCTATTTTCTTTTCGTCTTCTTTTCTTTCGTTCCCCCCTCTAGGTCCACAGGGAGGAAACAACCCAGCTTAGTCAGACTCTTTGCAAGCTTCAAGACAGCAGATGTATGGTTTGGATCTCTTTTGCTAGGATCATGGCTTTGGATATCACTATGGGGATTTTGTTACTTTATTTATGTTTTATGCTTCTTTAATAATCAAGACAGTAATGAGTATGTAATGTTTTTGGAAGTATTATGAGACAATTATGGAAATGTTTTGTATGAACACGTATTTATGAAATAAAAGTCTGTTGTTTTCCACTGCTTAAAATATTTATGTTTATATCTGTCTTGTGTTTATCTGTGACTTTTACTTATAAACCTCCACCAAAGTTAAGGCATTCCCTTTGTGAGTGACCTTAATGGAGTTGGGGTGTTTCACTCTTTTACCCAAAAGCCATTTCATCTCTTATCCTTGTTCTTTCAACCTTTTCTTTCCGATTCTAATAATTTGAACTCAATTTAATTTATTAAGTAGACTCCACATTTAAATTTTACTCTAGCTTTAAATTTCCTCTTTTTAAAATCTTCCCATAATACTCGGATTTTTACTAATAAAATCATTTTTTCGAAAACTTCACGAATATCCAATTAAACTTCATTCCCAACTTAGTTATCATCTTAAATGAATTTCATTTAAGAAATAACCACATTAATTATCATTAATTAAAATAATAATTAACTTCATTAATTGCTGAAGTAAAACTGTTCATTTACTTATTAACTAAAATTAATTAATAATAACATTTTAAATTAAAATCATTAAACCATACTAACTGCCTTAATAAATGTTTAAACATCGTACATTAGTAGGTGCCTTATATAAATATACTCAAACAACCATTTATTTAACTATTTTTTAGTTGAAGACAAAATAATTAATAACCACTTTTACACAAAACACCTGACTTGGTTAACTACAAACCATTAGTAAATGGTTAACAAATTTCAATTACTTCTTTCTATTTGATTAATATAATTAATATAATAAAATCACTTTAAATGTTCTTCTTAAAACTATTATCTAAATCCTCAACTCGTAGGCTAATATTGCCTCGTTCGCTAGTAAAACTGATTTAACGTCAAATCCTTATTATGAAATCATTTTATAATATTTTATAAAAACCAATTTATAATATCGATTTAAAACATTATCATATCATATAAAATATAATTAGAAACCTCGCTTCAGTTATAAAAATAATTATTATAACTTAATTTCGTTAATCCACCAAATGACAAATCAACGTTAAACAAAACGGTGGATTTTAGGCCCTTTGCCGTCAATCCCTCAATCAATACTATATATTTATTCAAATCACAACAACATTGAATTTTAATCCAACGTTCAGCAATCAAATAGGTTTAACATCCCTGGGGTTCAAACAGTTCATATATAAAAATATAAAAATAAACAACATACATAATATTTATGGAATCCGATCGGATCCCTCCAACCTGTTCTTCCCTGCATCACAGCTTGTTATAACAATTTATAATAACATATATGAGATAGAAATTCAACCTAATGTATTTAAACGATGTTAATATAATTAATGTCATCCAATCAACCAATAACATCCAATAAATAATTATATTATCAACCATAAATTATAATTCTATGGATTTAACACATCACAGAATTCCAGAAATGTATGAGAGTTAACTCACTGATTTATTTCGACGATCGATTCTGGTTGATTTAAATAATTTCAAATGCATCGTTTGAAATTATATAAAACACCAATTACTTCTGAATCACTCCACACCAGTTCAACAGCGTAGCTCCCGACGATACGATCCCATCAGATCCTTTTCGTTTGATTCTGTATACGTATGATAAAGATATCGTATAAACAACTTCATACATACATTGTATAAAATGAATATAATTAAATGAATTATTTATTACCTTAATCAACGTTCCATGTCACTAATTTCTAAAGCTAATAACCCAATCTAAATCCTTCTCCCTCATTCTCCTGATACATGTTCTCAGAAAACACGTCGTTGTTTTCAAACCATCCTATTCAAAACCGATGTCAGTATAATTTCTATTAAATAGACCTAACTACCATTAATTAGTACTAGTTAAATTTTAGAATATTATAAATTAGTAATGGTTAAACATCAATTACCACTTAATACTAACCAAGCTAAACCACCGTAAGCCACGTCATCAACAACCTCTCACCTTCACGTGTTTTACTGTATCGCACGTCTTCCTTTCTTACCCTTTTGTTATTATGATTTAAGTATTGTATTCTCCTTGGTTCCAACTACAAAAACAATTACTTCTCTCCTTGTCGCATGCATGTCCCACCGTCGCCCTGATCAAAGTAGTCCCCATCACTGCTGACTTCATCTCAACAAGCGCCACCACCACCTATGACTTCTGCCCTCAAACCAACCTCGGATCTGGTACCCCACCCATGTCTGATATTCCCCACTTCATGCTTGCCAACATTTAACTGAGCTCTGCCCACTGAACTGCCTTCTTCGACCAGCGGAACCCCTCCAGGCATCACAGCCTTCCACCCATGTTGCTACGTCGGCATCCCTTCGCCCATCTCTGACCCGGTTCAAATTTTTACCATTGTTGTATCATATCCTGATACCATTGTGCTCCAGTCAACCTTCCCAAGACCGAATGTCGGCCATCACCGCAACCTTCACCTGGCGCCTCCTTCCAATCACCGTCCACCCCAGTGAGGTACCCCTCCCCCCAATACCAGTATACAGTCGCTACCTCTTCCCAGAAACTTCCCTTCTTACTCCAGACTCCAACATCGCCAAATAAAAATCGAGCACCCCAAAAAATCCACTGATCCCAAAAAATCCAACATCGCCAAATAAACTTCCCTTCTTGTCTTGATATTGAATCGTTAAGAATTTTTTTTAAAGGTGTTTTCTCCATGTAATCTATTGCTTCCTGAGAAAGAATAATTTCCTTTTTAATAATTGACATCACTTTATAGATTGCATCTAAATTGCATCTATCTGTGCCTATGTACTGTTGCTTTATTTATTTTTCGTCCTATTTCCTCGATTTCATAGTTATCTGCATCATCCAAGTCAGTATTTGTTCCCCCACTTTGGTTATTTGCATCATCCAAGTCATTATTTGTTTCCTAACTTTGGTTATCTGACTTTGTATTTTCTTCATTAGAATCTATTTGTATTTCTGTATTTTTTGGTTCATACTGTTCTGGTTTAGATTGTTCCTACACTCCTGAAAATCTTATTATTGGTTTAGGATGTTTAAAATATTATCATAGTGTATGAAAACAATACTGAACAGAAATTAAATGCTATATCATCCAAACAATACCATGCATGCATAATAATGTGTACAAAAAGATAATATGATTTATCTTTTTGACATAGTTTGAAAAGTAGGTTTATAAGGAGTGTACTAATTTGAAATAATCATTAAAACAAGAAACTTGTGTAACATATATCACTTACTTTCAAATATGAGCATATCTAAACATCTAATTAAATCCAATAATGATAAAGCTAAACGTCTTTATCTTTCTCAGCAGTTATATATTGAAATGATTTTGTCATTTTTATGTAAGCTTTAAATTTATTTTATATGGTGTGTAATAATTTTAAATAATTAATATAAACAGAAAACTTGTTTAAAAGCATCGTTGTTTGTACTGTCCGTTATTAAGATATAGTATTTGCTATTTATCCAATTCAGTGTGACCCTAGTCGATACAAACAAAATCAACTTGGTATCAAATATTACAAGTTTAAGTAACATAATCCGTATCTAGAAATAGCTAACAAGTACTGATAGAACTGATGTTATATTTGATTATGAAATTCTGGCAATTGATTAAGAATTTGTAGCTAATGTTTATAATTCTTTTTTAAAAATATAAATGCATTTATCTTTTAATGACAGTATATTGCATCACTTTCTTTTATTGATAGTATGTTGTATAACTTTCTTATTGTTGTGCATAAATATCAAAACAGATAATTATCGCACAGACAATGAAAGGTAAAAAGGTTACCGCTGGTGTTATTGACAATGATTTGCTCTGATTGTGTTCTTCACAGTTATAGCGACCCGAACTTCCCCGTGAAGGAAAGCGCGGATCGGTTTGAGAACAAGACTAATCAGAACACTAACAGAAGAACATTTCATTGCTTATTACAACAATTCCATCAGAATACAAGAATATACAGAGTATGAATAAATATTACACATTTGACAAATAGCAGAGATTTAAATTACATTTAAATACATAGCAGCGGAAAAATAATACAAGACACAACTGAAAGTAATACACGGATACAGAGCTTTCCGAGCATCGTCCCGGTTGTAAATCAGGATCCTGTGAATATAAATCTACAAAACCAAAACTACTAGCTGCCCGTGTGGAAAATAGGGGCACCCAGAGTTTAGGTTAAAACAATAAACTCCAGGTCAGTCATGTGACTGGTGTGAGAACTAAAACAATTATTTAAAACTTTACTTTAAAAGAGAGTAATTCAAGGGACCACGCCGTATAACACGGAATGGGTTTCCTCCCAAGAACACTAGTGCATATAACAAAACAGCGCAATGCTTTTTGGAAAAATGAAGCTATTATAAGACTCAGGTCCCATCACACAATGCAACGCAAGCCGGAGGATAAGGTTTTCCCTTATAATAGCCAAACATGCTTGGTACGTTTAAAACAAATCATTTGATACTATTATAAGTGTATAGTGTCAAAACAATTTCAATCATAAATATCAATCATAGATGGCACGGGTACCATATATCATGTCGCCATACTAGGCTCTACAAATAAAACCGCAATGTCACGTATTGGAAATTGGATTCCATCATGAGTCGAGGCAAGGGGCAAGCTCCTCTCCGATTCGAGACACTCTAGCAAATGTCTCAGGACCACACACAGCGATCCCTTGGAACCTCCAAGGCCGGTCCTCTCTTACTTTTGAGGATTAGTATTCCTGAACACACGTTTACCGGTCCTATAGGACCTATATAACGGTCTGTACGTCGGCTCACATAGTGCCAGTTATTGACCATATATTCGAGGCGCCTCGCATCCAACAATCGCACAAGTAAAAAGTATATAAATGTCAGGGCTGGTAGGTCGCTGACATCACCCATAGCTAGAAAGAAACGTCGTGCACTCCTTGGGTCCTTATCCGGTTTTTGACTCATACCGAGGTGTGAGGCTCGCGAATTAACGCCATACACAAAGCTATGCCACACAGGCCATGCTTTGATCATCAACCACAAGACTTTGCTTTTCAACAAAAGCCTTGATCAATTGCCACTTAGGCATGCCACACAGGCAATTCACTCCATGCGACTGATGTCCATCGATATACAACCTCTGAGCTCGTGCGTCTCAGAGAAGGGCGTTAAGCAAGAGAATAAATTCTCCACTGCCAAACAGATGTATATTTAATAGAGATCAATCAACACAGAATAAAATCCAATGTCAGACACACAGTCCATTTACAAGTTCGTTCTGGGTCTGAACGAAACCGGAGGCACTTTCTTCGCATATCCATCGATCTCCAAGTACGTCTGGACGATCACCAACAGATTCCCTCCTCTTGGGTGTACAACCCAATTAAGATCATCAATAATCATCCAAACGATGTGAAGGCTTCCGGTCTTTAACCACCATCTTCATCTTCGACTTATCATCGAATCGGTTATTCAGAATATGTATCAACTCGGCCTTTCCGACCCGCGTATATAATAAACACATGTTACACAAACACAACATACGCCTCATTCCAATTCAGAATATTCTTTTATTCAAATTTTCACATTCTTAGGGAAAGGTTCCCATTAATTTTATCAAAGATAAATTCTTCTAAATTTATTCTTTAATCTTCCTTTGGATATCATTTCAAACCATGTTAAGGTTTTCCAAACTAGTCAGGATTAGCGAACCACACCGAAGTAATTATTTATTTTATTTCCCAATCCCGACCTATTCATCCCATGGAGAAAAACTGGTAATACTCCATATCTAACACCACGGTGTTATCGGTAAATATTAAATTACCATTTCACTTTTCAATCTAATTAAAGATTTAACTATCGCTTTGGAGAAAACTGGTGATACTCCATTCTCGATCTTTTCAATTTAATTAAAGATTCATTAAACTCCACTTAGTTTTAATCTTCTCAAAAATAAATATCCTGTCTTTAACTGGATTAAAGAACCAATGTCACCTAAAACACGATTCACGATAAACCCAAAATCACATTCTATTGTTAATCGGGTTAAAGAACAGGTGTTATTCAAAACACCGCCCACGATAAACCCCAATAAAACCAATTTAAACTCATTTCCAATTAAATACTAATTAACTGGTCAATTTCACTAAATCTTAATTAAAAGATTTATTCTTTCTAAACTGGGTTCAAGAACAGTGTTATTTAAGACACCATTCACGACGAACCTGAAATCCCATTTGATATTAAATACAAGGCTCCGAATAGAAAATATATCGGCTTATATTCAATATCAAATTCTGAAACCAACAAATATCGTATTGGAAATAACGATATAAATATATCTTTCAAATTTCCACAACCATATCTGTATAATCACGAAATCCAACATCAAAATATTCCGAAGATAATTTCGATTCAAATCCATTCCAATTCACGTATTGGAAGTTCTAGTTATTTTCAAAACTATTTCAAATCTAGTTCATTTCGATAAATATATATTTTTATCCTTTCAAATGTGGAATTTTTCATCCTAGTTCTTTCCAATTAATGTATTATGATTTTCCACAAATTATTAATATTTTTAATAATTTTATCAAGGCCCGTACAGTTGATTTCCAATAACGGTCGTCGAACTGCACTTACAACGACCTTTTCCAAATTAGATTTGGACATAATTCCAAATCCAACCGTTAGATTTCAAATTACTAATATTCATTGGAAATCTCTTTTCGATACGAACCCAACGGTTCCGGTTTCAGGACAATCCGACGGTCGGATCTCCCGTAACGTCAATTCGAAGTCAATGGCCGAAATTCGCGAACTGCCGCTGCGCGGCACGTTCTATTCAGGCCATTTAATATATATAATATATATTATATATATTTCGTCGATTTCAATTCAAAACGTATTCTATAAATCATTTTAAATTCGTTTTCAAAACAATTTCAACTTCATATTCAATTTCAAATCAAAATTGAATATTTCATATCATTAATATATAAATGATAATATTTTCAAAACGTTATATTTTGAAATCACTTCTTTTTCTATAATTATTATAAAAACTAATATAATCGATATAAATATCGTTTGCGTCAAATGGCGCATATCTAACCAACACGGCTTTATATATTTCAATAACTTCGTTATTCTATTCAACAAATGAATATTTAATCTATATTTCTTCCAACACATGAATATTCTCAACCCATGAATGTCGTCAACACATGACTATTTTTGTTATTTAATATATTTTATAAAATTATGATAAAGATGTAAATTTTATTGTTTAAAATATTTTACTCAACACATGAATATATATTTTATTCAACACATGAATATTCTTTATTCTATTCAACACATGAATATATATTTTATTCAACACATGAATATTCTTTATTTTCCCAATTGGAATGAGGCCCAATCAATTACCATATAATGTTAATTAAATGGATTCCATACAACACATGCATATAATAGCAACGATAAATAATCAACCATCATCCAAAGTGCACCACACAACTGCATAAACATTAGATATAACTAATTAACGCTCATACAGTCTGTCAATCAAACGATCGAAAAACCACTAAACAATTGGGATTAGTGTACGTCAAATATCATCCCAACACCCGTTTGGGGTTTCAATCCACAAACACTGAATATTATTTGTGTAGCTGGGCGATGTGTAAAATTTATCGTCCTAATCAATATCCTTCAAACAGGTGTACATAAACAAACCGTACGATTTGTAAATGAATATTTATTTATTCACATTCACGTTAAAAATTATATTTTTAACGATAATTAATTTATTTCAACACATGAATGTTTTATTATCCATTTCACATCAACATCACAAACAAACTTCACAACACATCAAACAAGCATACAAGTCGTCCATGGTCTGTGGATGACGGGTGTCGGGTGCTGCTAAGCACCGTCTGCATCCTAGTATATATTTTAACTAGAAAACATGATTTAAAGTGAGAAGTTTTCACCGACTAGCTAAACCAAACGCCACGACTCTTCATATGTAGGAATCTTCGTCGTGCTCGCCTTTTGTCAATTTCATTGTCAGTAGCCACTACATATATAAAAATCACATTTTTATATGGTTGCTATGTATATAAAAATCACCTTTTTATATTGTTGCTATGTATATAAAAATCACCTTTTTATATTGTTGCTATGTATATAAAAATCACCTTTTTATAATCGTTCTATATGGATAAAAATCACATTTTTATACCGCTACTATATAGATAAAAATTCTATTTTTATACCGCTACTATATAGATAAAAAATCTATTTTTATACCGCTACTATATAGATAAAAATTCTATTTTTATACCGTTACTTCATATATATTTACAACTCTTGTTTCAATAAAAAAATTATGTTTTTATATTTCTCCTTCTTATATCAAGATCTAATTTTTATATCATCGCTATAAAGATCACATTTTTATTTCAACATATATATATATAATAAAAATCAGATTTTTATTTCGCTACATATATAAAGATCAAATTTTTACTATCTATATAATATAAAAATCGTATTATTATTCTTTCTATACTATAAAAATTATATTTTTACATTGCTACTTCTATAAAGATCACATCTTTATTACTCTACATTATATAAAAATTATATTTTTATACTCTACCTTATATAAAAATTATATTCTTTAACTTCATATGAATAAAAACCAAATCTTTATAACTCGTTATCCTATATAAAGAAAATATTTTTATTAACATAAATAAACAAAAATCGAAATAAAAACTCACCGGCTGTGTTGACGGAGCGGGATGGTGGCGGCCAAGTGGTGGTGGTTCGCGTCGAAGAAAAAGAGGGTTTTCGGCTATTGAAACCTTAAAAATCGGATTTTTACTGAAATTGGGCTCCACGGCCAGAGGTGGGGGTGGGGGAGTGGCGACGTGGGGTGCTGGAGGTGGTAGGGTGGCGTAGCGGAGAGGAGGCGGGGCCAGGTGAGCCTGGGGCAGCGTGGTTTTGGAATTGGAGGGCTTTGAGTTCGATTGGGCCGGTGGAGGGAGAGGTGGGGCCAATGACGACTGAGGGGGGACCAGGTGAGGGGCGCGGTGGCAGGGTGGCTGGCGGCAGGGTTGCAGTGGCGCCAAGGGGGCTGGAGGCGACGGTATAGGGGCGCGATCCCTTTTCGTTTCTTTTTTTTTTTTGACGGTGACAGAATAATGAGGGAGGAGGGAGAAAGAGTATAGAGGGGTTTTTATTTATTTATTTAATTATTTAATTTCAAAATGCAACTTTTAATTTCAACCTCAAAACGAGACCCACCGCCTGTCGTCCATAGCTAATTACTCCCATTCCAAACACAATGGGATATGTATCGTAGGCTGATTCGACTGTTTCGATCAGTTTTCGTCAAAATCAAAATATAGATCTATATATTGAATTTGAACGCACATTTTAATTTACCGGGGCCACATACTAACTTGAAAAATTCCCGAAAAATATTTCCTAACTTCGTATTGACGATACGATCCTAACAAAACTCATTTCGTCAAATTCCGAGACCGTTTGAAAAATGGCCATTTTCTAGTCGATTAAAATCAACTGAAACTGGTCAAACGCGTTTTACTTTGCCATGCTCACATATTGATTCGAAAAATTATGTATTTTGAAACCTAGCAATAAATTGACATCACAGATCCAACAAAAGTGGTTTCGTCGAAAACCGAGGTCGTTTGCAAAATTTCCATTTTTAAGGGCCAAAATTCCATAGCGACTATTCTTAATTTTCAACTGGACGTAACTTTTGATTCCCACTATGAAATTTTGATTTTTCGGATTCGTTGGTAAGATATTCTCAATTAGATTCTAATATTTTTGGTTTCGCTAAAATCCGTTTTATTTTGAATCCTGTACATTCATTTGAACCTTGAAATCGAATTTTCAAACTACCGCGCCATTTTCTATTCCTTTTATATTTAAAATAAAATATTTATATTCTAACGATGATTCAAATAAATATATACATTCTAATTCTATTCAAAATAAATTTCTCGTTGTTATTATTTAAAATAGTACATTTTAAATATTCGAAACTCATCAAAATTGCCAAAATAGAAATTTTAAATTGGCTAAGAATTTTCGGGTTGTTACAATCTCCCCCACTTAAAACTTTTCTTCCCCGAAAAGGAACGAAGCTGAAAGTTGTTTAACTAGTCAACTCAACTTTCTTTATTTTCTTTACGGCTTAAGTTATTCAACTTTTCAGTTTCTAAGAACTTTCCAAATTTTTCAAAAATTTGGCTAACACCCTAAATTTTCGAAAATTTTCGCCATAACCTCCCCTGCACCGAGAGCTTTAGGATATTTCAAATCGCCTCCCATGGCCCTCACCAATCCAAAAAGAAAAAGAAACAGCCAAGCGGCTAGCCAATCGGCTCATAAAATCATCCAAACCCAAAGAAATACAATAAACATGTACTTATTTGTCGGGCAAACAATTTTATTCTTCTACTCTAGCCTCCTTGCTATGACCTGTTCACACATATATATGTACATGCATGCATTTGTAATCATTTTTCAATACAGTTCAATATTCGGTTCAATTTGGCATAATGGTTCAAATTTTAATTAATGATACAAATAATCAAACAACACAACCATCAATCAATTAGCGGATTAACGTTTAAAATTCATAACTTTGATACATATACAGAAAATCATGTTTTTGATGCAAATCTCAAGCATATATCCTATCTAGTTTTGGTTCTCACACCAGTCTAATGGAAATATATAGATATCATACTTTCGAAATTCGAAGATAAATACTGGTGATGGCGCGCCATCATCAGAATCATGTCCGGACGACTAGAGTGTGATTCTATATCTATCTAGTATATTAAAACTTCGAATATACGTTCATGACGCATATATGTAAAATCTTTATATACTCGATTGTCCAAATTCAGTACAAATAAAATATTCAAATATGTAAACTTGAATTTAATTTTCAAAACAATATTGTTTTCAATTTTTATTTTAAAAATATACTCTTCACACTTGTTCTAGGATACTACTGATCCCATCTCTAATGAGTTATTCTAATTGGATATTGCTAATCCAATATCTGATGAATTCTTTCGTTTGGTTCTAATGTGTCTTGTTCTCGAGCTCTATAAACCAAAGCTCTGATACCACTTTATAGCGACACGAACTTCCCCGTGAAGGAAAGCACGGATCGCTTTGAGAACAAGACGAATCATAACACAAACAGAAGAACATTTCATTGCTTATTACAACAATTCCATCAGAATACAAGAATATACAGAGTATAAATAAATATTACACATTTGACAAATATCAGAGATTTAATTTACATTTAAATACATAGCAGCGGAAAAATAATACAAGACACAACTGAAAGTAATACACGGATACAGAACTTTTAGAGCATCGTTCCAGTTGTAAATCAGGATCCTGTGAATATAAATCTGCAAAACCAAAACTACTAGCTGCCAGTGTGGAAAATAGGGGCACCCAGAGTTTAGGTTAAAACAATAAACTCCAGGTCAGTCATGTGACTGGTGTGAGAACTAAAACAGTTATTTAAAACTTTACTTTAAAAGAGAGTAATTCAAGGGACCACGCCGTATATCACGGAATGAGTTTCCTCCCAAGAACACTAGTGCATATAACAAAACAGCGCAACGCTTTTTGGAAAAATGAAGCTATTATGAGACCCAGGCCCCATCACACAATGCAACGCAAGCCTGAGGATAGAGTTTTCCCTTACAATAGCCAAACATGCTTGGTACGTTTAAAATAAATCATTTGATACTGTTATAAGTGTATAGTGTCAAAACAATTTCAATCATAAATATCAATCATAGAAAACATGGGTACCATATATCATGTCGCCATACTAGGCTCTACAAATAAAACCGCAATGTCACGTATTGGAAATTGGATTCCATCATGAGTTGAGGCAAGGGGCAAGCTCCTCTCCGAATAGAGACACTCTAGCAAATGTCTCAGAACCACACACAGCGATCCCTTGGAACCTCTAAGGCCGGTCCTCTCTTACTTTTGAGGATTAGTATTCCTGAACACACGTTTCCCGGTCCTATAGGACCTATATAATGGTCTGTACGTCGGCTTACATAGTGTTAGTTATCGACCATATATTCGAGGTGCCTCACATCCAACAACCACACCGGTAAAAAGTATATAAATGTCAGGGCTGGTAGGTCACTGACATCACCCATAGCTAGAAAGAAACGTCGTGCACTCCTTGGGTCCTTACCCCATTTTTGACTCATACCGAGGTGTGAGGCTTGCGAATTAGCGCCATACACAAAGCTATGCCACACAGGCCGTGCTTTGATCATCAACCACAAGACTCTGCTTTTCAACAAAAGCCTTGATCAATTGCCACTTAGGCATGCTACACAGGCAATTCACTCCATGCGACTGATGTCCATCAATATACAACCTCTGAGCTCGTACGTCTCAGGGAAGGGCGTTAAGCAAGAGAATAAATTCTCCACCGCCAAACAGATGTATATTTAATAGAGATCAATCAACACAGAATAAAATCCAATGTCAGACACACAGTCCATTTACAAGTTCGTTCTGGGTCTGAATGAAACCGGAGGCTCTATCCTCGCATATCCATCGATCTCCAAGTACGTCTGGACGATCACCAACTGATTCCCTCCTCTTGGGTGTACAGCCCAATCAAGATCATCAATAATCATCCAAATGATGTGAAGACTTCCGGTCTTCAACCACCGTCTTCATCTTCTTCGACTTATCGTCGAATCGGTTATTCAGAATGGGTATAAACCCAGCCTTTCCGAATAACCCGCGTATATAATAAACACGTGTTACACAAACACAACATACGCCTCATTCCAATTCAGAATATTCTTTTATTCAAATTTTCACATTCTTAGGGAAAGGTTCCCATTAATTTTGTCAATGATAAATTCTTCTAAATTTATTCTTTAATCTTCCTTTGGATATCATTTCAAACCATGTTAAGGTTTTCCAAACTAGTCGGGATTAGCAAACCACACCGAAGTAATCATTTATTTTATTTCCCAATCCCAACCTATTCATCCCATGGAGATAAACTGGTAATACTCCATATCTAACACCACGGTGTTATCGGTAAATATTAAGTTACCATTTCACTTTTAAATCTAATTAAAGATTTAACTATCGCTTTGGAGCAAAACTGGTGATACTCCATTCTTGATCTTTTCAATCTAATTAAAGATTCATTAAACTCCACTTAGTTTTAATCTTCTCAAAAATCAATATCCTATCTTTAACTGGGTTAAAGAACCACCTAAAACACGATTCACGATAAACCCAAAATCACATTCTATTGTTAATCGGGTTAAAGAACAGGTGTTATTCAAAACACCGCTCACGATAAACCCCCAAAAAAACCAATTTAATTTAATTCCAATTAAATATTAATTAACTGGACAATTTCACTAAATCTTAATTAAAAGATTTATTCTTTTCTAAACTGGTTCAAGAACAGTGTTATTTAAGACACCATTCACGACGAACCCGAAATCCCATTTGATATTAAATACAAGGCTCTGAATAGAAAATATATCTGCTTATATTCAATATCAAATTCTGAAACCAACAAATATCGTATTGGAAATAACGATATAAATATAACTTTCAAATTTCCACAACCATATCTGTATAATCGCGAAATTCAATATCGAAATATTCCAAAGATAATTTCGATTCAAATCCATTCCAATTCACGTATTGGAAGTTCTAATTATTTTCAAAACCATTTCAAATCTAGTTCAAAACTAGTTCATTTCGATAAAATATATTTTTATCCTTTCAAATGTGGAATTTTTCATCCCAGTTCTTTCCAATTCATATATTATGATTTTACACAAATTATTAATATTTTTAATAATTTTATCAAGGCCTGTACGGTCGATTTCCAATAACGGTCGTCGAACTGCACTTACAACGACATTTTACAAATTTGATTTGGACATAATTCCAAATCCAACCGTTAGATTTCAAATTTCTAATATTCACCGGAAAGCTCTTTTTGATATGAACCTAACGGTTCCAGTTTCAAGAGAATCCGACTGTCGGATCTCCCATAACGTCAATTCGAAGTCAATGGCTGAAATTCGCGAATTACCGCGGCGCGACGCGTTCTATTCAGGCCATTTAATATATATAATAAATATTATATATATTTCATCGATTTCAATTCACAACATATTTTATAATTTGTTTTAAATTCGTTTTCAAAACAATTTCAACTTCATATTCAATTTCAAATCAAAATTGAATATTTCATATCATTAATATATAAATGATAATATTTTCAAAACGTTATATTTTGAAATCACTTCTTTTTCTATAATTATTATAAAAACTAATATAATCGATATAAATATCGTTTGCGTCAAATGGCGCATATCTAACCAACACGGCTTTATATATTTCAATAACTTCGTTATTCTATTCAACAAATGAATATTTAATCTATATTTCTTCCAACACATGAATATTCTCAACCCATGAATGTCGTCAACACATGACTATTTTTGTTATTTAATATATTTTATAAAATTATGATAAAGATGTAAATTTTATTGTTTAAAATATTTTACTCAACACATGAATATATATTTTATTCAACACATGAATATTCTTTATTCTATTCAACACATGAATATATATTTTATTCAACACATGAATATTCTTTATTTTCCCAATTGGAATGAGGCCCAATCAATTACCATATAATGTTAATTAAATGGATTCCATACAACACATGCATATAATAGCAACGATAAATAATCAACCATCATCCAAAGTGCACCACACAACTGCATAAACATTAGATATAACTAATTAACGCTCATACAGTCTGTCAATCAAACGATCGAAAAACCACTAAACAATTGGGATTAGTGTACGTCAAATATCATCCCAACACCCGTTTGGGGTTTCAATCCACAAACACTGAATATTATTTGTGTAGCTGGGCGATGTGTAAAATTTATCGTCCTAATCAATATCCTTCAAACAGGTGTACATAAACAAACCGTACGATTTGTAAATGAATATTTATTTATTCACATTCACGTTAAAAATTATATTTTTAACGATAATTAATTTATTTCAACACATGAATGTTTTATTATCCATTTCACATCAACATCACAAACAGTTCACAACACATCAAACAAGCATACAAGTCGTCCATGTTCTGTGGATGACGGGTGTCGGGTGCTGCTAAGCACCGTCTGCATACTAGTATGTATTTTAACTAGAAAACATGATTTAAAGTGAGAAGTTCTCACCGACTAGCTAAACCAAATGCTACAACTCTTCATATGTAGGAATCTTCGTCGTTCTCGCCTTTTATCAATTTCATTGTCCGTAGCCACTACATATATAAAAATCACATTTTTATATGGTTGCTATGTATATAAAAATCACCTTTTTATATTGTTGCTATGTATATAAAAATCTCCTATTTATATTGTTGCTATGTATATAAAAATCACCTTTTTATATTGTTGCTATGTATATAAAAATCACCTTTTTATAATCGCTCTATATAGATAAAAATCACATTTTTATACCGCTACTATATAGATAAAAATTCTATTTTTATACCGCTACAATATAGATAAAAATTCTATTTTTATACCGCTACTATATAGATAAAAATTATACTTTTATAACGTTACTTCATATATATTTACAATGCTTCTTTCTATTAAAAAAAAATATATTTTTATATTTCTCCTTCTTATATCAAGATCGAATTTTTGTATCATCGCTATAAAAATCACATTTTTATTTCAACATATATATAATAAAAATCATATTTTTATTTCACTACATATATAAAGATCAAATTTTTAATATCTATATAATATAAAAATCGTATTATTATTCTTTCTATACTATAAAAATAATATTTTTACATTGCTACTTCTATAAAGATCACATATTTATTACTCTACATTATATAAAAATTATACTTTTATACTCAACCTTATATAAAAATTATATTCTTTAACTTCATATGAATAAAAACCAAATCTTTATAACTCGTTATCTTATATAAAGAACATATTTTTATTAACATAAATAAACAAAAATCGTAATAAAAACTCACCGGCTGTGTTGACGGAGCGGGATGGTGGCGGCCAAGTGGTGGTGGCCTCGAGTGGTGGTTCACGTCGAAGAAAAAGAGGGTTTTCGGCTCTTGAAACCTTAAAAATCGGATTTTTACTGAAATTGGGCCTCACGGCCAGAGGTGGGGGTGGGGGAGTGGCGACGTGGGGTGCTGGAGGTTGTAGGTTGGCGTAGCGAAGAGGAGGGGGCCAGCTGAGCCTGGGGTGGCGCTGTTTTGGAATTGGAGGGCTTTGAGTTCGATTAGGCCAGTGGAGGGAGAGGTGGGGCCAACGGCGACTGAGTGGGGGCCAGGTGATAGGCGCGGCGGCAGGGTTGCGGTGGCACCAAGGGGGCTGGAGGCGATGGTATAGGGGTGCAATCCCCTTTTCGTTTCTTTTTTTTCTGATGGTGAGAGAATAACGGTGGAGGAGGGAGAAAGAGTATAGAGGGGGTTTTTATTTTTTATATTTATTTAATTATTTAATTTCAAAAAATAACTTTTAATTTCGACCTCTAAACGAGACCCACCGCCTATCGTCCATAGCTAATTATCCCCATTCCGAACATAATGGGATATGTATCGTAGGCTAATTCGACTGTTTCGATCAATTTTCGTCAAAATCGAAATATAGATCTATATATTGAATTTGAACGCACATTTCAATTTACCGGGGCCACATACTAACTCGAAAAATTCCCGAAAAATATTTCCTAACTTCGTATTGACGATACGGTCCTAACAAAACTAATTTCGTCAAATTCTGAGACCATTTGAAAAATGGCCATTTTCCAGTCGATTAAAATCAATTGAAACTGGTCAAACGCGTTTTACTTTTCCACGCTCACATATTGATTCGAAAAATTATGATTTTTGAAACCCAGCAATAACTTGACATCACAGATCCAACAAAAGTAGTTTCGTCGAAAACCGAGGTCGTTTGCAAAATTTCCATTTTTAAGAGCCAGAATTCCATAGCGACTATTTTGTATTTTCAACTGGACGTAAGTTTTGATTCCCGCTATGAAATTTTGATTTTTCAGATTTGTTGGAAAGCTATTCTCAATTAGATTCTAATATTTTTGGTTTCGCTAAAATCCGGTTTATTTTGAATCCTGTACACTCATTTGAACTTTGATATCGAATTTTCAAACTACCGCGCCATTTTCTATTCCTTTTATATTTATTATAAAATATTTATATTCTAACGATGATTCAAATAAATATATACGTTCTAATTCTATTCAAAATAAATTTCTCGTTGTTATTATTTAAAATATTTCATTTTAAATATTCAAAACTCATCAAAATTGACAAAATAAAATTTTTAAATTGGCTTAGAATTTCCGGATTGTTACAGCAGTAAGGAGAAGAAATTGGTCTAATGTTTATGCATTGAGTTCTGTTGTTGATGAAGATGCATGTAGCTTCTTTAAAAACAACTTGTTTTTTCTTCGACCTTATCTCCATTTTTATCCTGGATGAATGTACACAATTATTCAAATATTGAAAAAAAATGCAAAACATAAAGCAGGAAAATAGATATATGGATTTATATTTTTTTTAAAACAACAACATTGAGTACCCAATTAGTCAAATAATCAGTTCAAAATATTCCAAAGAGCAATCAATCAAACAAATTACATTACATAATAAATGACAAATCATTTTTATAGCCACTTTTGAGGGAAAAATAAAACCATTTATCTTTTCCAAAAAAGAAAATTACTAGTAACTTGTAATCTATGAGTATATTTCATAATAAAAGAGTTTGCATGGTTGTATTTTTAAACACTGACTAGTAATTATCGTCGTTTGATTCAAGCAGTATTATTAACAAATACCAACTAGTAATTATCATAGATCGATTCATAGTAAAAGAGTTTGCACGAGTAAACATTGGTTAGCAGTTATCATCGACCAATATCATCAACAAACGGAAACAATTTAAGTAATAACAGACAACATTTAGAGGAAAATAATACTTACTAATAATTCATTGTAAATGAAAACTTACTTTTATAGTAGATGCTTAAGCTACGAAAATGACGAAGATTGATTTCTTCAAAATTTTGTATTGGTAAAGGTTGAAAGTACTAATTCGACTGATTTAGTAATTAGGGTTTATTAACGTTTTGAATAGTAGTTTCGAATGAAATGAAAAAAAGAAGAAACTAGATTCGGCAAATGAAAAATGTCTTGGAAAGTTATTATCAGTGACCCGTGTCCTAGAAATTAATTGTATAAGGTAAATAAGCCCTTATAGTACAATTAGTTTCTATAGAAGAAATCCAAATTAAATCTGTTACAATTCCTGAATTCTGGTTTAACTAATCCAATTAGTTTCTACAAAAAAAGAATCCAAATTAAATTTTTTAAAAATACTGAAAATATCCTAACACCTTAAATTTTAGAATTTTTTTGGCAGAGTCTCCCCTGTACAGAGGGACTTCTACAATATTGCAGGGACAAGAAAAAAGATATACATTGATCCATATGGTCGGAAAACTCAATTAAAACCCCAAATCAAAACAAGAAATTCATTTGTTGCATAAACGTACCTTTTTATTGAGTGTTATTATGCGATAAACAATAATCTATACTTGAGCTGGCTCAATTATTATGCAGCTCTAAACAAACTGGGTTCAATCATCTTCGTAACCTAACCAATATAGCTTTGCACCTATTCTTATCTCAGATGAATTCATTTATTTCACACGAATTTTATATCCAGTATCATTCTATTTCCATTATATTTGAATCTATTCATCCATTGGTGCTTATTCCAATTCAAATCCATATCCAACCAATATATTTCAACTCATTTGCTTATTCGATTTTAATTTACTAGCTAACAATTTTAATTTCCAACCCAGTACAATTCTTACTATCTTGACTAAAGAAAAGTTTCAATCCATTTGATTTTAATCTATTTAATTATACATGTTAAATGTATACTCGAAAATTCAAATTCCCGGCTTTTGTTTCAAATCAATTTTGAAATCATATTATTATATACATATATTTTAAAACCATCTACAAATTCAAAACATTTTAAATTTTTTTAAACAACTTGTTCTTTTCAAACAAATTTTTCATCTTAAACTATTATGGTAGCAATCCGTCATTCAAAAACTTGAAAATGAATACCGATAATGTCGCGATCCATTGTCGGAATTATTTTCTAGCCACTGAAGTGAGTTCAATGCTTAATCATTTTCAAAATCTATTTTAAAATAATAATTTTTATCCAATAAACCTCCCAAAGTAATATTATATTACTTTATAATATCTCAGAAAATATTTTCCTAAATATCCAGGATTTAAATTATCAGTACATGTGTGAATTCAAATTTAACTCAACTTATTATATATTTTATTATATACAATTTCAATTTGGTTATAAATAACCATCTCCATATTATAATCTCATTTGATTATAATAATAACAACCACTCACATCGGTAATTTTTAGAAAATTATTCCTTTATATCAAAATATAATTTTAGCAAAATTATTTCATTTACCCCCTTTTTTAAAACAATATTATGTCAATTTGCCTTGTTTAAGCGTTTATAAATCCCTATCGACCATGTCAACTAAACGCATCGATTTGGAATTTATATACTACTCAACAGATCAACCATCACAATATAAAACCATTTTTTATACAAATCTACAAATACGCACTCTCACATATATTCACTCAAACTCAATCTAGGATACTACTAATCCCATCTCTATTGAGTTACGCCACAGAGCCAAGGTTACCACTCAACCTTAAGCTCTGATACCAAATGTAACGACCCACTTTTTCCGTACAGTTTCAGCCAACGTCTAACAGCCCATGTCAACTCAAATTGCACAAAAAAGTAGATTGTTAATAGAAAGAAATTAGAGGGTGAGAGAAGAAAGAAATATTAGAATAGAAGCATAAGAAGATCAGTTTCTCACAGCGGAATGGACAAAAATATAATAATCAATAATTGTAACAACCCGGAAAATCTAAGCCAGTTTAAAATTTTTAATTTGGCTATTTTAGTGGATTTTAAAGATATAAAATAAATTATTTTAAATAACAACGATGAAAAGTGTGTTTGAATCGATGTTTGAAAATAAATATAATTATTTTAAATTATAAACATGGCCCGAAATGGCGCGGCAGTTTCAAAATTTGAATTCAAACTTTTACTGACTATACCGAGTGCAAAATAAAATGGATTTTAGTGAAACCAAAAATATTTAAATCTGTTAGTGAATATCTTTCTAAGGAATCTGAAAAATCGAATTTTCATAGCGGGAGTCAAAAGTTATGGTCAAATGAATTTTCAGAAAGGTCGCTATAGAGAATATATAGCCCTTGAAAACAGACCTTTGGCAAACGACCTCAGAATTTGACGAAACCACTTTCGTTGGATCCGGGATGTCAAATTATTGCTAGGTTTCAAATTCCATAATTTTTGAAGCTAATATGTGAGCTTGGCGAAGGAAAATGTGATTGGTCAATTTCAGTTAAATTGGATCGACCAGAAAATGTCCATTTTTCAAATGGTCTTAGAATTCGGCGAAACTAGTTTTGTTGGGACCATATCGTCAAAACATAGCTGGATTTATTTTTTTGGAATTTTTAGAATCAGTATGTGACCCCGGTAAATTGAAATGTACGTTCAAAACAAATATTGAATGTTTTATATTTTAATTTCAAGAGAAACTGACTGAAACAGTCGAATGGGCCTATGAAACATATCCTATTGTGTTCGGAATGAGGGTATTTAGCTAGGGACGATAGTCATTGGGTTTGGATTGGAGTTAGTATGTGAGGAGGGGTATTTTAGAATTTTAAAAATATATAAATAAAATAAAAAATCCTATTGGCCCTCACTTTTTCTCTTTCCCCGACGCGATATACGGTGGTTTTTCTTCAAACCTTCCCTCCCTGATTCCTCCTCCTACAAGCCAAATCAGCCAACGCCCCAGTTGAAGATTTTGAAGAACATCACGAGAGCTTCAAATCAAGACTGGGATTGTATTTTTTTCATTGAGTGTTTGAGGAGAACGATCGCTGTGAAGTCGGTGACTTCAAATCGCAGCATCGCCCGATTTTGGCCACCGAAGTGGACCCCACTTCAGGCACACGTGCGCCTCCCCTAGCCCTACGATGAGGCACCCTCCGATTCTCTAACCACTTCACGGATTCGACGAAAATTGCGACCTTAGTTTTGAACAAACTGCTGAGAGGTACGGCCTATATTTATTTTAACTGATTTCGACAAGTAAAAGTGTTGCAAATTTATAAAAATCATATCTTTTTGCTATTTGATCAAAATCCAGTGAAACAAGAGACAGTGGACTCGTGTGGATGTCTTCTACATTCTAGAAGAGACCGCATATTTTCCTGAGCCTTCTGCTATTTTTGGTGGAGTGGAACCCAATGTGATATTTCTAATATATAAACGATATGGAAAATAACGATGTATAAATTATATAGTCGATGTATGAGTTATATAAGTGTTGTACACCTCATGTATAAGCGTTGTATAAGTTGTATGATCGATGTATAAGTTATATATGCATTGTAAAAATTATATATGCGTTGAAATGATTGAAATGAAGTGAAATGAAACTGAATTATATTTATATACGAATATATATATACACTCCCCTGGTCCACAGACCATGGACGATATTTATTGGTTGTGATATTGTTTGGATTATTGGTTTATGTGAAATTTGGTGAAAATCATGAATGATTGATTATGGTTGAAAAATACCTGTTTGTGGTTGAGAATTATTTTGGATGAAACCACATAGGATTAGTTTGTGGAAAATAAAAATAAACACGCTCGTCTGCGCACGAATTAGATGCATGAAATCCCAATTGTCAAAAACCGCGAGGTTTTAAGGTAGAGTGAGGAGCCGTACTAAGGATGGTCCCGGTTTTAACTACCCTGCCGTTATGCTGCCGAAATTTTCAATAATATTCATGTGTTAGATTTATTTTCATGTGTTGAAAACTATATTCATGTGTTAGAATTATTTTCATGTGTTGAAAACTATATTCATGTGTTGAATGAAGTTCATGTGTTAAATAAATTCTTTGAAAGATAAAAATAACATTTTTAATATATATATAGACTATATAAAAAATTAGTATTTTAAATAAATTGGTTTTACACCAAAAATAACATTTTTATTATATATATAGACTATATAAAATAATCGTGTTTTGAAATAAATTGTTTTACAATAAAAATCACATTTCTATTATATATATAAACTATAGAAAATATTCATGTGTTGAATAAAGGACTAGAACAATAAAAATCATATTTTTATCGTTTGTGTGAAGTTGAAAACATTCGTGTGTTGGATATATAGATTGAACAATAAAAATAACATTTTCATTGTGAATATTAAGTGTTAAAAATAGTGGTGTGTTGAAATAAATATTTTTGATGATAAAAATATCATTTTTATCAAATATATGAAATGAATATAGTTTTGAAATCAAAGAAAGAATCATATTTATATGTATTTATATAAATATAATTAAAATAAATCGAATAACGAAGCCGCAGTTCGTGTTTTGAAACCGTGATTTCAAACGATTATTGCGGGAGGTCCGACCATCGGATTTTCCCGAAACCAAAACCGTTGGGTTCGCTTTGGAATTATCTTTCCAACGACAACCACTTTGTGAAGATCCAACGGTTGGATTGTCTGGAATGTTTAATTCAAATCTGAATAAAAACAGTGCCAGAATTGATTATATATATAATTAAATTAAATCGAATAACGACGCTGTAGTTCGTATTTTGAAATCGTAACTTCAAATGATTAGTGCGGGAGATCCGACCGTCGGATTTTTCCAAAACTGAAACCGTTGGATTCGTTTTGAAATGATCTTTCTAATGATATAAAATTTGTGAAGATTCAACGGTTAGATTTTTAGATATGTGTAAATCAAATCCGAAGAAAAACAGCGCCACGGCCGCGTTATGGCCTGAAGCGTCGTTCGAATGAATTGGCTATTTTTAAATAAATAAAAATAGCGATAAATCGTGATAAAATATTATAAACGATATGGAATGGAAATAAACTGAATTTACTCGGTTTATGTGATATTTGATGGTTGAATGCGTTTGGCGTGAAAATTACATTAAAGAACAGAATTAGTGATATCGAATAATTTAACCATTAAAATGAATTGATTTGAAATTCTAAATATACGTGAATTATTTGAAAAGGCCGAGTTGATTCTCATTTCAAATAATTGTTCGACGAGTGAAAGTCGAAGATATGAAGACGGTGCAAGACTGATGATCTTCAAGTCGAATGGAGGGGTGCTACTGATGCTTATGATAGGAGTAGCTACCTTGAAGGGGCTGAAGTAGTAGCCGTCCGGACGTACATGTTGATTATACAGATATGCGAGGTATTGAGTGCCTCCGGTTTCGTTCAGACCTAGAACGAACTTGTAAATGGACTGTGTGTCTGACATTGGATTTTGTTCCGTGCTGATTGATCTCTATTAAACATATATCTGTTTGGCGGCGGAGAATTTATTCTCTTGCTTAACGCCCTTCTTTGATACATACGAGCTCAGAGGTTATATATCGATAGAAATCAGTCGCATGGAGTGAATTGCCTGTGTAGCATGCCTAAGTGGCAGATGATCAAGGCTTCTATTGAAAAGCAAAGTATTGTGGTCGATGATCAAAGCACGGCCTGTGTAGCATAGCTTTGTGTATAGCGTTGTTTCGCGAGCCCCACACCCCGGTATGAGCCAAAAACGGGAGAGGACATCAGGGAGGACATGCGTTTCCTTCTAGCTAGGAGTGGTGCTTTGGGTTTTGCATGCCCGGGTATTTTACTTATGTGGATGATGAAAAGCGAGGCCTCGGTTAGTTCGGTCTCTATGGAGCTGATGATTTGGTCGGATATGACCAGTAACGCCCCATAGGGCGGGGAAACGCAGTGTTCAGGCATTTTAATCCACATCGGTGGGCCGACCCTGACGATCCAAGGGTCGATGGGTTCTGATCCTAAGACACGGGCTAGAGCGTCTCGAATTCGGTAAGAACTATCTTTTGCCTTGGTTCATGACGAAAATCCAATTTCCAAATACGATACCGTTCGGGTTTGATTGTATACTTATATATGGCGACATAGTGGTGTGGGGCATTAATGCAGTCTATGATTGATGCTTATGATTGAAATTGTTTTTGAAACATATGTACACTAGCAATAATATCAAATGTTCTGTTTTATTCGTATCAAGCATATTTTGGCCATTATAAGGTAAAACTCTATCCTTCGGTTTGTGTTGCATTGTGTGATGGGAACTGAGTCTTATAATGGCTTCATTTTTATAAAAAGCATTGCGATGTTTAAAAGATTTATTCATTTTAAAGCACTGGCAATCCAATGGAGTAAACCTGTTCCGTGAAAGTGGCATGGTCCTGTGATTAGCCATATTGTAAAATGTGTTAAGTAGATTTCTCATACCAGTTCCATGACTGACTCATAGTTTGTTTCGCTTGCAAACTCGAGTGCCCCGTTTTTCTACACGGGCAGCCTTGTATTCAGGTTTTAGCAGACTCTTTCTGGATAGCTGGAGCTGAAGATGGATTCTATCATTTATCTCTTTTTATGCTGTTCAGCTCCTATTGTATATATTATGTTTAGATTTCCGTTGTAGACATTTATGTATAGCTGAACTGTATTTTGTACTAAGTATGATCCTATATACTGTGTAACTCTGATGATTATGTTTATCCAGTGTATTCTATTGTACATTGTCTGGTGTATTTATTTATTTCTGTTCTGCTGTTATCTGTTTATGTGTTATATTCCAAAGATTACCCTTACCACCGTCTTATAGGGCTTGGGGTCGTCACAAACGTGGTATCAGAGCTTTGGTTAAGCTTAGTTCTGGAATATAACATATTAACGAACTCATCAGAAATAGAACCAGTAGTGTTCTAGGGCGAATAACTCATTGCAGATAGGATCAGTAATATCATAGTATGAATATAGCAGAATGAAATACACCTCGATAGACACATTTACCTTAACGTATATGTCTCTATGTTTTAAAATTACCTTTTCTGTTGGCCTAACACTTTGTCTGCTATTTGTAGACATCGAAAAATGAGTGGCAGAAGTAGAAGAGGTAGGTTGGAACCAGATGTTGAAGCTCTATTTAAGAAATATAGAAACATGGGTGGAGTACCATTCTTGGGTGAAGAATCTATTATTAGAACACAAGTTTGGATTCGTTCTGCTGAGAAAATCTTTGAAGGTTTAAAGCTGAGGGATGACCAGAAAAGATTACTGGCATCTTGGGCACTCAAAGATAAAGCTTTGTTCTGGTGGGATTCGATTGTTAAAGATAATCCAGAAGGTGATATCACCTGGGATAGATTGAAAGAGATTTTTAGTGAAAGATTTATTCCTCCAGAAGCAACTGAGCGGTTATGTGATGAATTCTACTATTTGATACAAGGAGATATGAATATCCCAGAATATCATAAGAGATTCAATGAACTTTCTCATTTTGCCCCTCATCTAATTCATGATCCAAAGAGGAAGAATCTGAGGTTTATTATTGGTCTACAAAGAAAATACCAGAATAAAGTAATGGGGCATGTGAAACTTCCTTTTTCTAAAATGATATACATGGCTGATCAGTATGAAGATCTAAATAATCGAGGTCTTTTAGTCGATGAAGAGGAAGTCAGTTCGAGCAATAAAAGGAAAACTGAAATTGATAACCCAGAGACGAGTACACAGCCTGAGGCCAGTACGAAGTCTGAGTCCAGAAGGAAGCCTAGATTCAATCGGGAAAATGTTATATCTGAGAAAGGACCCGTAACGACTGCAATATGCAATAACTCCAAGAAGCCAGGGCACTTGTCGGTAAACTGTGGACCCTTAAAGAAATGAAAGAGGGATAAATTTAAATCCAAGAACAAGTTTCAAGAGAATAGCAAATGCAGTCAATGCCATCGAACTGGCCATCTTGAAAAGGATTGCCAGCTCTTAAAGAAATCTGAAGTGGTTCAGGTAAATAAAGTAGCAGAAGTTCCTGCATCCTCAGCTAGTCAGGAAAGGCTAGATGTTTTAGAAGGCACGCTTACTGTCAAAAACATTCCAGTTAAAGTATTATTTGATACAGGCGCATCGCAAAGCTTTGTTGCGAAGAATGCGATTAAGAAACTAGATTTGAATTTAAAGAAGCTCAGAGAACCCATGACTGTTCATAATCTGGTTGGGGGTTCTGTCAATCTTAGTTGGGTTTATGGGGTTCCAATTTCTTTTTCCTGCTATCGATTCCCTACAATCGCGATCGTCATGAATTTTACAGAGTTTGACCTAATTCTGGGAATGGATTGGTTAACCAAATATGAAGCTGAGGTTAAATGCGCCGACAAAGTCGTAAGGGCGAACACTAAATCAGGCAATTATATAACCATTCCATTTGAAGGTCCGAATTTTGATAGAAAAGATTTTTGGTCAGCTTTAGATGTTTCTCCTGCTCAATTAGAACCTGTTCCTGTCGTTCCGGAGAATATTCCGGTCGACATTGAAAATATCGCAGTTGTCAAGAACTATGCGGATGTGTTTGAAGAAGTCGTTAGCTTACCCCCGCAGAGAGAAATTGATTTTAAAATCTCTTTAGTTCTGAATGCAAGGCCAGTAGTTCACGCTATTCGAAGATTGACCTTGAAGGAAAAAGAAGAGTTAGACAATCAAACTAGACAGCTTGTATGGAAAGGTCTGATCAGGCCTAGTTTCTCTGATTGGGGAGCAGCAGTGGTATTTGTCTCGAAGTCAGACGGTACTCCCAGATTGTGTGTAGATTATCGTGACTTGAATAAGCAAACGCTGAAAAACAAATACCCATTGCCGCGGATTGATGATTTGTTGGATAGATTAAATGGAGCACAAGTGTTTTCACGAATGGACCTAGCTATAGGTTTCCATCAGCTTCGTATTGCCGAAGAGTGTGTTCCTTTGACAGCATTCAGAGGCCCAGATTTATTCTACGAGTGGTTAGTTGAAGCGACCCGAACATCCCCATCTCCGAAGAGAAGAGAAAGAACGAATTACCGTGAGGACAAGACCAATCAGAACGCAAACAGAAGAACATTTCATTGTTTACTACAACAATTCCATCAGAATACAAGAATATACAGAGTATGAATAAATATTACACGTTTGACAAATATCAGAGATTTAAATACATTACTGCAGCGGAAAAATAATACAAAACATAACTGAAAGAAATACACGGATACAGAGCTTTCCGAATATCACTTCAGCTATAAACCAGGATCCTGTGAAAATAAATCTGCAAAACCAAACTACTAGCTGCCCGTGTGGAAAATAAGGGCACCCAGAGTTTAGGTTAAAACAATAAACTCCAGGTCAGTCATGTACTGGTGTGAGAACTAAAACAATTATTGATCTTTATTTTTAAAGTTAGGTAAATCGAGGGACCACTCCGTATAACATGGAACGGGTTTTTACCCCAAGAATATCAGTGCACAAAACAACAGCGCAATGCTAAATAAAGAAGAATGAAGCTATTATAAGACCCAGGTCCCATCACACAATGCAACGCAAGCCGGAGGATTGGGTTTTTACCTTATAATAGCCAAAAATGCTTGGTACGTGAAATTTCATATTTTTTTATTACTATAAGTGAAGAAAGCAACTTCAATCATAATGTATAAATCATAGATGGCATAAGTGACCCATACCACTATGTCGCCGTACTAGGCTCTACAAATAAAACCGAAAGTCACATATTGGAAATTGGATTCCTTCATGAGTCGAGGCAAGGGGCAAGCTCCTCTCCGTTCGAGACACTCTAGCAAATATCTCAGGACCACACACATCGATCCTTGGAATCGGTTGGGCCGGTCCTCACCTAACTTTGGAGGATTGGCAATTCCTGAACACACGTTTCCCGGTTCTATAGGACCTATATAATGGTATGTACGTCGGCTCACATAGTGCCAGTTATCGACCATATATTCGAGGCGCCTCGCATTCCAACAACCACACAGGTAAAAAGTATATAAATGTCAGGGATGGTAGGTCACTGGCATCGCCCATAGCTAGAAAGAAACGTCGTGTTCTCCCAAAGGTCCTTATCCCGTTTTTGACTCATATCGAGGTGTGAGGCTCGCGAATTCACGCTATACACAAAGCTATGCCACACAGGCCTTGCTTTGATCATTAACCACAAGACTTTGCTTTTCAACAGAAGCCTTGATCATTTGACACTTAGGCATGCCACACAGGCAATTCACTCCATGCGACCGATGTCCATCGATATACAACCTCTGAGCTCGTACGTCTCAGAGAAGGGCGTTAAGCAAGAGAATAAATTCTCCGCCGCCAAACAGATGTATATTTAATAGAGATCAATCAACATAGAATAAAATCCAATGTCAGACACACAGTCCATTTAAAAGTTCGTTCTGGGTCTGAATGAAACCGGAGGCACTTTCCTCGCATATCCATCGATCTCCAAGTACGTCTGGACGATCACCAACCGATTCACTCCTCTTGGGTGTACAGCCCAATCAAGATCATCAATAACCATCCAAACGATGTGAAGACTTCCGGTCTTCAACCACCATCTTCATCTTCGACTTATCGTCGAATCAGTTATTCAGAATGGGTATAAACCCAGCGTTTCCGAATAACCCGAGTATATAATAAATAAGTGTTACACAAACCCAACATACGCCTCATTCCAATTAAGAATATTCTCCTATTCAAATTTTCACATTCTTAGGGAAAGGTTCCCATTAATTTTATCAAAGATAAATTCTTCTAAATTTATTCTTTAATCTTCCTTTGGATATCATTGCAAACCATATTATGGTTTTCCAAACTAGTCGGGATTAGCGAACCACACCGAAGTAATTATTTATTTTATTTCCCAATCCCAACCTATTCATCTCATGGAGCAAAGCTGGTAATACTCCATATCTAACACCACGGTGTTATCGGTAAATATTAATTACCATTTCAAGTTCAAATCTAATCCAAGATTTAACTATCGCTTTGAAGCAAAACTGGTGATACTCCATTCTCGATCACTTTTTCAATCTAATTAAAGATTCATTAAAACTCCATTTAGTTTTAATCTTCTCAAAAATCAATATCCTGTCTTTAACTGGGTTAAAGAACCAACATCGTCTAAAACACGGTTCACGATAAACCCAAAATCACATTCCATTGTTAATCGGGTTAAAGAACAGGTGTTATTCAAAACACCGCTCACGATAAACCCAAAAACCAATTTAAATTCAGTTCCAATTAAATATTAATTAACTGGACAATTTCACTAAATCTTAATTAAACGATTTATTCTTTTCTATACTGGGTTCAAGAATAGTGTTATTTAAGACACCATTCACGACGAACCCAAAATCCCATTTGATATTAAATACAAGGCTCTGAATAGAAAATATATCGGCTTATATTCAATATCAAATTCTGAAACCAACAAATATCATATTGGAAATAACGATATAAATATATCTTTCAAATTTCCACAACCATATCTGTATAATCACGAAATCCAACATCGAAATATTCTGAAGATAATTTCGATTCAAATCCATTCCAATTCACGTATTGGAAATTCTAATTATTTTTAAAACCAGTTCAAATCCAATTTTATTTATTTAAAAATAATTGGATTTTAATTCTAGTTCAAAACTAGTTCATTTCGATAAAAATCTATTTTTATCTTTTCAAAATTTGAAATTTTCATCCCAATTCTTCACAAATCACTTCTTATGATTTTACACAAATTATTGATATTTTTAATAATTTTATCAAGGCCCGTACAGTCGATTTCCATCAACGGCCATCGAACTGCACTTAAAGCGACCTTTTCCAAATTTGATTTGGACATAATTCCAAATCCAACTGTTAAATTTCAAATCTCTAATATTCGTTGGAAAGATCTTTTCAATACGAACCCAACGTTTCTGGTTTCAGGAGAATCCAACAGCCGGATCTCCCGTAATGTCCACTCGAAGTCAATGGTCGAAATTCACGAACTGCCGCAGCGCGGCGCGTTCTATTCAGGCAATTATATATATAATATATATATATATTATATATTTCATTGATTTCCTTTTAAAACGTATTTTATAAATCGTTTTAAATTCGTCTTCGAAACGATTTCAACTTCATATTCAATTTCAAATCAAAATTGAATATTCCACATCATCGATATACAAATGATAATATTTTCAAAACATTATAGTTTGAAATCACTTCCTTTTCTATATTCATTATAAAAATGAATAAAATCGATATAAATTTCTTTCGCGTCAAAATGGCGCATCTCTTATCAACGCAGCTTTATATATTTCAATCACTTCGTTATTCTATTCAACAAATGAATATTTATTCTATTCAACACATTAATCTATATTTCTTTCAACACATGAATATTCTCAACACATGAGCATCGTCAACACATGACTATTTTTGTTATTTAATATATTTTATAAAATTATGATAAAGATGTAAATTTTATTGTTTGAAATGTTTTACTCAACACATGAATATTTTCAACACATGAATATTCTCAACACATGAGCATCGTCAACACATGACTATTTATTCTATTCAACACATGAATGTTTATTTTATAATATTCTTTATTTTCCCAATTGGAATGAGGCCCAATCAATTACCATATAATGTTAATTATATAGTTTCCATACAACACATGTATAAAATAGCAACGATAAATAATCAACCATCATCCAACGTGCACCACACAACTGCATAAGCACTAAATATAACTAATTAACGCTCATAAGTATGTCAATCAAACGATCGACATACCACTAAAAAATTGAGATTAGTGTACGTCAAATATCATCCCAACACCCGTGTGGGGTTTCAATCCACAAACACTGAATATTATTTGTACAGTTGGGCGACGTTTAAAATTTATCGTCCCAATCAATATCCTTCAAATAGGTGTACATAAACAAACCGTCCGGTTTGTAAATGAATATTTATTTATTCATATACACATTAAAAATTATATTTTTAACGATATATAATTTATTTCAACACATGAATATTTATTTTATTCAGTTCACATCAACATCACAAACAAACTTCACAACACATCAATCAAGCATACAAGTCGTCCATGGTCTGTGGACGACGGGTGTCAGGTGCTGCTAAGCACCGTCTGCATCCTAGTATATAATTTAACAAGAAAACAAGATTTAAAGTGAGGAGTTCTCACCGACTAGCTAAACCAATTCACCGCGACTCTTCATATGCAGAAAATCTTCGTTGTGCTCGCCTTTTGCCAATTTCATTGCCCGTAGCCACTACATATATAAAAATCACAATTTTATATTGTTGCTATGTATATAAAAATCACATTTTTATATTGTTGCTATGTGTATAAAAATCAAAATTTTATATTGCTACTATAAAGATAAAAATTCTATTTTTATACCGCTACTATATAGATAAAAATTCTATTTTTATACCGCTGCTATATAGATAAAAATTCTATTTTTATACCACTGCTATATAGATAAAAATTATATTTTTATATCGCTGCTATATAGATAAATATTCTATTTTTATACCGTTAGTAATATAATAAAAATTATATTTTTATCATGCTATTTCAATAAATAAAAATCATATTTTTATAACTTCTTCATATATTTGTACAACGCTTCCTCCTATATAAAAATTATATTTTTATATTTCTACTCCTTATATAAAGATCGAAGTTTTATATCATCTCTATAAAAATCACATTTTTATTTCAACATATATATAATAAAAATCAGATTTTTATTTCGCTACATATATAAAGATCAAATTTTTACTAACTATAGAATACAAAAATCGTATTTTCATTCTTTCTATACTATAAAAATCATACTTTTATTATCTACATTATATAAAAATCATATCTTTATATCTTCTATAAATTAAAAATCGAATTTTTATTCTTTCTAAAATATAAAAATCATATTTTTATCAATAAAAATATAATCTTTTCACTTTTAAATCAAATCTTTTCAAAACAAAGATCTTATCTTTGCAATTTAAAACAATGCTCCTCTTCTATATAAAAATTCAACTTTATAAAAATTCAACTTTCTATTTTGCCTTTCTTATTAATAAAATCAAAACTTTATTAAAATTAAAAATCAACTTACTTTTTTTTTTTGAAACCATCGCCTTCTTCCTCGCTCGATACTCTCTAGGTAACCGAAACCCCTACTGCGCATCCATTCTGACATAGTCGGACTCCTCCACTGCAGGTGCCTCGCTTCCATCCCCATTCACACCGAGCAATCGGACGTTCGACGCTTCCTGGAGCCCTAAAATGTTGTGCGTCTTCAATTGGATGAGGGCTTGTCGGAGTTGGGGGGTTGCGGTGGCGTTGGGAAGTGGCACGATGGAGGCGGTGGTCGGATTCAAGGGGTGCGGCAGTTTGATTTTGGGGCTAGGGCATGGGTTGTTCGACTGGGAAGGGAAGAGGGGAGGCGCGGTTTGGTCATCGATGAGGAGGGGGGGTGCTCCTGCGAGCGACGGCGTCGGGGTCGTGGTGGCGGTGGAGCTGGAGCGCCATCGTCGATGTTTTTTTTTCTCGTTGAATTCGAAATGAACGGGGGGGGAGGGGGGTGAGAGGGTATAAAGAGGGAGAGGGCATTGTTTTTTATAATTATTTAATTTCAAAAAGAAACTTTTTATTTCGACCTCGAAATCGAACCCACCGACTGTCATCCATAGCTAATTATCCCCATTCCGAACACAATGGGATAGGTATCGCATGTTAATTCGATTGTTTCGATCAATTTTCATCAAAATCAAAATATAACACTATATGTTGAATTTGAATGCACATTTCAATTTACCGGGGCCACATACGAACTCTAAAAATTCCCGAAAAATATTTTCTAACTTCGTATTGACGATACGATCTTAACAAAACTAATTTCGTCAAATTCTGAGATCGTTTGAAAAATGGCCATTTTCCACTCGATTAAAATCAACTGAAACTGGTCAAACGCGTTTTCCTTTGCCACGCTCACATATTGATTCGGAAAATTATGAATTTTGAAACCTAGCAATAACTTGACATCATAGATCCAATAAAAGTGGTTTCGTCGAAAACCGAGGTCGTTTGCAAAATTTCTATTTTTAAGGGCCTGAATTCCATAGCGACTATTCTGAATTTTCAACTGGTCATAACTTTTCATCCCCACTATGAAATTTCAATTTTTCGGATTCTTTGGAAAGATATTCTCAATTAGATTCAAATATTTTTGGTTTCGCCAAAATCCGGTTTATTTTGAATCATGTACACTCATTTGAACTTTGAAATCGAATTTTCAAACTACCACGCCATTTTCAATTCCTTTTATAATTAAAAATAAATATTTATATTCTAACAATGATTCAAATAAATATATACGTTCTAATTCTATTCAAAATAAATTTCCCATCATTTTTATTTAAAATAATTCATTTTAAATATTCAAAATTCATCAAAATAGCCAAAATAAAAAATTTAAATTGGCTCAGAATTTCTGGGTTATTACAATCTCCCCCACTAAAAACTTTTCGTCCCTGAAAAGGAACGAAGCTGAAAGTTGTTTAACTAATCAACTCAACTTCCATTATTTTCTTTACGGCTTAAGTTCTTCAACTTTTCAGTTTCTAAGAACTTTTCAAATTCTTCAAAAATTTGGCTAACACCCTAAATTTTCGAAAAATTTCGCCATAACCTCCCCTGCACCGGGGACTTCAGGATATTTCAAATAGCCTCCCATGGCCCTCATCAATCCAAAAAGAAAAAGAAACAGCCAAGCGGCTCCTAAAATCATCCAAAACCCAAAGAAATACAATAAACATGTACCTATTTGTCGGGCAAACAATTTTATTCCTCTGCTCTAGCCTCCTTGCCATGACCTGTTTAATAGATATACATGTATATGCATGCAATTGTAATCATTTTCCAATACAGTTCAATATTCAGTTACATTAGGCTAAATGGTTCAAAATTATCAAACCAATAATCAAACAACACAACCATCAATCAATTAGTTGATTAGCTTTTCAAATTCATAATTTTGATATATATACCGAAAATCATCTTTTTGATGCCAAATCACAACAGTATATCCTATCTAGTTTTGGTTCTCACACCAGTCATTTGGAATCATATAGAAATCCCACTTTCGAAATCCGAACATAAATATTGGTGATGGAGCTCCATCATCAAAATCATCTCCGAGCGACTAGAGTGTGATTCTATATCTATCCAGTATATTAAAACTTCGAATATACGTTCATGACGTGTATATGTAAAATCTTTATATACTCAATTGTCCAAATTTAATACAAATAAAATATTCAAATACGTATAAAACAATTTAAATTTCAAAACAAAATTGTTTTCATTTGAAAAATATACTCTTCACACTCGTTCTAGGACACTACTGATCCCATCTCTAACGAGTCATTCTAATTGGATATTACTAATCCAATATCTGATGAATTCTTTCATATGGTTCTAATGTGTCTTGTTCTCAAGCTCTGTAAATCAAAGCTCTGATACCAAAATGAAGCGACCCGAACTTCCCCATCTCCGAAGAGAAGAGAAAGAACGAATTACCGTGAAGACAAGACCAATCAGAACGCAAACATAAGAACATTTAATTGTTTACTACAACGATTCCATCAGAATACAAGAAAATACAGAGTATGAATAAATATTACACATTTGACAAATATCAAAGATTTAAATACATTACTGCAGCGGAAAAATAATACAAAACATAACTGAAAGAAATACACGGATACAGAGCTTTCCGAATATCACTTCAGCAATAAACCAGGATCTTGTGAAAATAAATCTGCAAAACCCAACTACTAGCTGCCCGTGTGGAAAATAAGGGCACCCAGAGTTTAGGTTAAAACAATAAACTCCAGGTCAGTCATGTGACTGGTGTGAGAACTAAAACAGTTATTAATCTTTATTTTTAAAGTTAGGTCAATCGAGCGACCACGCCGTATAACACGGAACGGGTTATTACCCCAAGAATACCAGTGCACAAAACAACAGCGCAATGCTAAATAAAGAAGAATGAAGCTATTATAAGACCCAGGTCCCATCACACAATGCAACGCAAGCCGGAGGATAGGGTTTTTACCTTATAATATCCGAAAATGCTTGGTACATGAAATTTCATATTTTATTAGTACTATAAGTGAAGAAAGTAACTTCAATCATAATGTATAAATCATAGACGACATAAGTGACCCATACCACTATGTCGCCGTACTAGGCTCTATAAATAAAACCGAAAGTCACGTATTGGAAATTGGATTCCATCATGAGTCTAGGCAAGGGGCAAGCTCCTCTCCGTTCGAGACACTCTAGCAAATGTCTCAGGACCACACACATCGATCTTTGGAATCGGTTGGGCCGGTCCTCACCTAACTTTGGAGGATTGGCAATTCCTGAACACGTTTCCCGGTCCTATAGGACCTATATAATGGTCTGTACGTCGGCTCACATAGTGCCAGTTATCGACCATATATTCGAGGCGCCTTGCATTCCAACAACCACACAGATACAAAGTATAAAAATGTCAGGACTGGTAGGTCACTGACATCACCCGTAGCTAGAAAGAAACGTCGTGTTCTCCCAACAGTCCTTATCCCGTTTTTGACTCATACTGGGATGTGAGGCTCGCGAATTCACGCTATACACAAAGCTATGCCACACAGGCCTTGCTTTGATCATCAATCACAAGACTTTGCTTTTCAACAGAAGCCTTGATCATTTGCCACTTAGGCATGCCGCACAGGCAATTCACTCCATGCGACTGATGTCCATCGATATACAACCTCTGAGCTCGTACGTCTCAGAGAAGGGCGTTAAGCAAGAGAATAAATTCTCCGCCGCCAAACAGATGTATATTTAATAGAGATCAATCAACACAGAATAAAATCCAATGTCAGACACACAGTCCATTTACAAGTTCGTTCTGGGTCTGAACGAAACCGGAGGCACTTTCCTCGCATATCCATCGATCTCCAAGTACGTCTGGATGATCACCAACTGATTCCCTCCTCTTGGGTGTATAGCCCAATCAAGATCATCAATAATCATCCAAACGATGTGAAGACTTCCGGTCTTCAACCACCGTCTTCATCTTTGACTTATCGTCGAATCGGTTATTCAGAATGGGTATAAACCCGGCCTTTCCGAATAACCCGCGTATATAATAAACAAGTGTTACACAAACCCAACATACGCCTCATTCCAATTAAGAATATTCTTCTATTCAAATTTTCACATTCTTAGGGAAAGGTTCCCATTAATTTTATCAAAGATAAATTCTTCTAAATTTATTCTTTAATCTTCCTTTGGATATCATTTCAAACCATATTATGGTTTTCCAAACTAGTCGCGATTAGCGAACCACACCGAAGTAATTATTTATTTTATTTCCCAATCCCAACCAACTCATTCCATGGATCAAAATTGGTAATACTCTATATCTAACACCACGGTGTTATCGGTAAATATTAATTACTATTTCACGTTCAAATCTAATCCAAGATTTAACCATCGCTTTGGAGCAAAACTGGTGATACTCCATTCTCGATCACTTTTTCAATCTAATTAAAGATTCATTAAAACTCCATTTAGTTTTAATCTTCTCAAAAATCAATATCCTGTCTTTAACTGGGTTAAAGAACCAACGTCATCTAAAACACGGTTCACGATAAACCCAAAATCACATTCCATTGTTAATCGGGTTAAAGAACAGGTGTTATTCAAAACACCGCTCACGATAAACCCAAAAACCAATTTAAATTCAGTTCCAATTAAATACTAATTAATTGGACAATTTCACTAAATCTTAATTAAAAGATTTATTCTTTTCTATACTGGGTTCAAGAACAGTGTTATTTAAGACACCATTCATGACGAACCCAAAATCCCATTTGATATTAAATACAAGGCTCTGAATAGAAAATATATCGGCTTATATTCAATATCAAATTCTGAAACCAACAAATATCATATTGGAAATAACGATATAAATATATCTTTCAAATTTCCACAACCATATCTGTATAATCACGAAATCCAACATCGAAATATTCCGAAGATAATTTCGATTCAAATCCATTCCAATTCACGTATTGGAAATTCTAATTATTTTTTAAAACCAGTTCAAATCCAATTTTTTTATTTAAAAATAATTGGATATTAATTCTAGTTCAAAACTAGTTCATTTCGATAAAAATCTATTTTTATCTTTTCAAATTTGGAAATTTTCATCCCAATTCTTCAAAAATCACTTCTTATGATTTTACACAAATTATTGATATTTTTAATAATTTTATCAAGGCTCGTATAGTCGATTTCCATCAACGGCCATCGAACTGCACTTACAGCGACCTTTTCCAAATTTTATTTGGACATAATTCCAAATCCAACCGTTAGATTTCAAATCTCTAATTTTCGTTGGAAAGCTCTTTTCGATACGAACCCAACGGTTCTGGTTTCAGGAGAATCCGACGGTCGGATATCCCGTAATGTCCATTCGAAGTCAATGGTCGAAATTCACGAACTGCCGCAGCGCGGCGCGTTCTATTCAGGCCATTATATATATAATATTTTTGTTATATAGATTTCATTGATTTCCTTTTAAAACGTATTTTATAAATCGTTTTAAATTCGTCTTCGAAACGATTTCAACTTCATATTCAATTTCGAATCAAAATTGAATATTCCACATCATCGATATACAAATGATAATATTTCAAAACGTTATATTTTGAAATCACTTCCTTTTCTACATTCATTATAAAAACGAATAAAATCGATATAAATATCGTTCGCGTCAAAATGGCACATTTCTTATCAACACGGCTTTATATATTTCAATCACTTCGTTATTCAATTCAACAAATGAATATTTATTCTATTCAACACATGAATCTATATTTCTTTCAACACATGAATATTCTCAACACATGAGCATCGTCAACACATGACTATTTTTGTTATTTAATATATTTTATAAAATTATGATAAAGATGTAAATTTTATTGTTTAAAATATTTTACTCAACACATGAATATTCTCAACACATGAGCATCGTCAACACATGACTATTTATTCTATTCAACACATGAATGTTTATTTTATAATATTCTTTATTTTCCCAATTGGAATGAGGTCCAATCAATTAACATATAATGTTAATTATATGGATTCCATACAACACATGTATAAAATAGCAACGATAAATAATCAACCATCATCCAACGTGCACCACACAACTGCATAAGCATTAAATATAACTAATTAACGCTCATACAGTCTGTTATTGAAACGATCGGCATACCACTAAACAATTGGTATTAGTGTACATCAAATATCATCCCAACACCCGTGTGGGGTTTCAATCCACAAACACTGAATATTATTTGTACAAGTGGGCGACGTGTAAAATTTATCGTCCCAATCAATATCCTTCAAATAGGTGTACATAAACAAACCGTCCGGTTTGTAAATGAATATTTATTTATTCACATACACGTTAAAAATTATATTTTTAACGATATATAATTTATTTCAACACATGAATATTTATTTTATTCAGTTCACATCAACATCACAAACAAACTTCACAACACATCAATCAAGCATACAAGTCGTCCATGGTCTGTGGACGACGGGTGTCGTGTGCTGCTAAGCACCGTCTGCATCCTAATATATAATTTAACTATAAAACAAGATTTAAAGTGAGGAGTTCTCACCGACTAGCTAAAACCAATTCACCGCGACTCTTCATATGCAGAAAATCTTCGTCGTGCTCGCCTTTTGTCAATTTCATTGCCCGCAGCCACTACATATATAAAAATCACATTTTTATATTGTTGTTATGTATATAAAAATCACATTTTTATATTGTTGCTATGTATATAATGTAAGGACCCGTAACTTCCCCGTGAAGGAAAGAGCGGATACTTTGAGAAAAGGACAAAATAGAACGCAAACAGATGAACATTTCATTGTTATTACAACAATTCCATCAGATACAAGAATATACAGAGTATAAATGAATAAATTACATTCAATAAATATCAGAGATTACAATAAATTACATAGCAGCGGAAAAATATATAAAACACAATGAAAGGACCCGAACTTCCCCGGTCTCCGAAGAGAAGAGAAAGAACGAATTGTTTTGAGAACACGACAAAATAGAACGCAGACGGAAGAACATTTAATTGTTATTACAACAATTCCATCAGAATACAAGAATATACAGAGTATAATTGAATATTACACAGAAATGTCAAAGATTTAAATTACATTTAAATACATCGCAGCGGAAAATAATACAATACACAATTAGAAGAGATATAAGGATACAAAGCTTTCCGGATATCATTCCAGCAGTAAACCAAGATCCTGTGAATATAAATCTGCAAAACCAAAACTACTAACTGCCCGTATCGAAAATAAGGGCACCCAGAGTTTAGGTTAAAACAATAAACTCCAGGTCAGTCATGGGACTGGTGTGAGAACTAAAACAGTTATTAATCTTTATTTTAAAGTTAGGTAAATCAAGGGACCACGCCGCTAACGCGGAACGGGTTTCCTCCTAAGAATACCAGTGCATAAAACAACAGCGCAATGCTAAATAAAGAAAAATGAAGCTATTATAAGACCTAGGTCCCATCACACAATGCAACGCAAGCCAGGAGATAGGGTTTTACCTTATAATAGCCAAAGAATGCTTGATACGTTTAAAACAGATTATTTGATACTATAATAAGTGTACAGTGTTTAAAACAATTTCAATCATAAATATCAATTATAGACGGCATGGGTACCATATATCATGTCGCCATACTAGGCTCTACAATCAAAACCGCAAATGTCACGGATTTGGAAATTGGATTTCCGTCTATGAACCGAGGCTAGGGATCGTCCTCTACCGATTCGAGACAATCTAGTTGAAGCGACCCGAAACTTCCCCGGTCTCCGAAGAGAAGAGAAAGAACGAATTACTGTGAGGACAAGACAAATCAGAACGCATATAAAAGAACATTTCATTGTATATTACAACAATACATCAGATTACAAGAATATACAGAGTATAAATGAATATTACACAGAAATATCAGAGATCTAAATTACATTTAAATACATAGCAGCGGAAAATAATACAATACACAACTAGAATGAGATATACGGATACAAAGCTTTCCGGATATCGTTCCAGCTGTAAACCAGGATCCTGTGAATATAAATCTGCAAAACCAAAACTACTAGCTGCCCGTGTCAAAATAAGGGCACCCAGAGTTTAGGTTAAAACAATAAACTCCAGGTCAGTCATGTGACTGGTGTGAGAACTAAAACAGTTATTAATCTTTATTTTTAAAGTTAGGTAAATCAAGGGACCACGCCGTATAACACGGAACGGGTTTCCTCCCAAGAATACCAGTGCATAAAACAAACAACGCAATGCTAAATAAAGAAAAATGAAGCTGACAATGCAACGCAAGCCGGGGGATAGGGTTTTCCCTTATAACAGCCAAAGAATGCTTGATACGTTTAAAACAAATCATTTGATACTATTATAAGTGTATAGTGTATAAGACAACTTCAAATCATAAGTATCAATCATAGGCGGCATGGGTACCATATATCATGTCGCCATACTAGTTCTACAATTAAAACCGCAAATGTCACGTATTTGGAAATTGGATTTCCATCTATGAACCGAGGCAAAAGATAGTCCTCAACCGATTCGAGACTATCTAGCCCGAGTCTCAGGATCAGAGCTCGAGTGACCCTTGGAGCGACAGGGCCGGTCCACGATGTGGATTAAAATGCCTGAACACTACGTTTCCCCGCCCTTTGGGGCGTAAATGAGCCAACTAAATGACTCCATCGTTTCGAGAACGACCGATCAATCCGAGGCGCCTCGCAACAGCAACAACCACATAAGTCAAACTTGTCAGGGCGTGTAAAACCACTGACGCCACTTCTAACTAGAAAGAAATGCATGCCCTCCCTGAGGTCCTCTCCCGTTTTTGGTTCACAACCGGGGTGCGAAACTCGCGAAGCAAACGTTACACAAAGCTACGCCATGAAGGCCGTGCTTCGATCATCAACCACAAGACTTTTCTTTTCAACAGAAGCCTCGATCAATTGCCACTTAGGCATGCCACACAGGCAATTTACTCTATGCGTTTGATATCCATCAATATATAACCCCTGAGCTCGTACATCTCAGAGAAGGGCGTTAAGCAAGAGAACAAATTCTCCGCCGCCAAACAAATATATATTTAATAGAGATCAATCACACGGACTAAAATCCAGTGTCAGACACATATTCCATTTACAAGTCCGTTCTGGGTCTGAACGAAACCGGAGGCACCTGGTACCCCGCATATCCATTGATCTCCAAGTACGTCTGGACGATCACCAACTGTTTCCATCTTCTTGGGTGTACAGCCCAATCAAGATCATCAGTAATCACCCAAACGACGTGAAGACTTCCGGTCTTCGACCATCGTCTTCATCTTCGACTTATCGTCGTATCAGTTATTCAGAATGGGATAAACCCGGTCTTTCCGAATAACTTGCGTATATTTTAAATAAGTGTTACACAAACACAACATATTCCTCATTCCAATTCATCAGTCACTAACCGTAAATTAGTCAAGAGAATAATTTCCCAAATATTAACCCCGAAGGCCGAAACCAACATCAGATCAATATCCAGAAAACCATTCTGCTTGGCTAACCGACAGTTAGTTTCTAAATTTCACATTCATAGGGAGAGGTTCCCATTAATTTTATCAAAGATAAATTCTTTAAAATTTATTCTTTAATCTATTTTTGAATATCAATTCAAACTAGTCGGGATTAACGAATCTTACCGAAGTAATCATTTGTCTTAATTTCCCAATCCCAACCTATTCATCCCAGGAAGTAAAACTGGTTATACTTCATATCTAACACCACGGTGTTATCGACAAATTCAATTACCATTTCACGTTCAAATCTAATTAAAGATTTAACTAATGCCTGGAGCAAAACTGGTGATACTCCATTCTCGATTATTTCAATCTAATTAAAGATTCATTAAAACTCCACTTAGTTTTAATCTGTGATTGGGTTAAAGAATCAGTGTCATTTAAAACACGGTTCACGATAAACCCAAATCACATTTGATATTAAACATAAGGCTCTGAATAGAAAATATATCGGCTTATATTTAATGTCAAATTCTACGACCAACAGATATCGTATTAGAAATAACGATATATAAATATCTTTCAAATTTCCATAACAACACCTGTATAATCACGAAATCCAACATCGAAATATTCCGAAGACAATTTCGATTCAAATCCATTCCAATCCAGTTATTGGAAATTCTGGTTATTTTCGAAACCATTTCTAATCCAGTTTATTTATTTTAAAAATAAATAGAATTATAATTCTAGTTCAAAACTAGTTAATTTCGATAAAAATCAATTTTTATCTTTTCAAATATGGAGTTTTTCATCCCAATTCTTTCTAAATCATTTCTTATGATTTTACACAAATTATTACTATTTTTAATAATTTTATCAAGGCCCGTACAGTCGATTTTCATCAACGGCCATCGAACTGCACTTACAGCGACCTTTTTCAAATTTGATTTGGACATAATTCCGAATCCAACTGTTAGATTTCAAATTTCTAATATTCATAAGAGAGCTCTTTTCGATACGAACCCAACGGTTCTGGTTTTAGGAGAATCCGACGGTCGGATCTCCCGTAATGTTAGTTTGAAATAAATGGTCGAAACTCGCGAACTGCCGCAGCGCAGCGCGTTTTATTCGGGCCATTATATTATATATATAATATATATAATATATATTTCGTCGACTTCTTTTTAAAACGAATTATAAAGATAGTTTTGAATTCGTTTCAAAAACATTTTCAACTTCCATTTCAATTCAAATCAAAATTGAATTCTTCCTTATAAATTCGTTTTAAAATTCATTTCTATTCATTTCAAATTTCAATTCAATTTGAATTCATTTTAATTCGGTTTCAATTCAATTCGAATTCGTTTTCTATTCGATTCGAATTCGTTTTCAATTCAATTAAATTCAAATTGGTTTTCTATTCAATTCAAATCAAATTTCATTTTCTATTCAATTCAAATCAAATTTCATTTCAAAATATTCGATTTCGAAATCACTTTTCAATATTCGTTTTAAAATGAATAAAATCGATATAAATATCGTTCACGTCAAAATGGCGTCAATCTAATCAACACGGCTTCATATATTGAAATTTTCAAATATTCCATTTCGAATATTTCTATTTCAAATATTTCATTTCAAATATTTCTTTTTTTCTAAACTGGAATGAGGCCCAATCAATTACCATATAATGTTAATTATATGGATTTTCTACAACACATGTATATATCAACAACGATGAATAATCAACCATCATCCAATGTGCATTCTACACTGTATAAGCATCAAATATAAATATTCAACGCTTATAACAGCCTGTCAATCAATCGATCGACATACAACTAAACAATCGGGATTAGTGTACGTCAAATATCATCCCAATACCCGTGTGGGGTTTCAAGCAATCAAACACAGATTTTTATTTGTGCAGTTGGGCGATGTGTAAAATTTATCGTCCCGATCATTGTCCTTCAAATAGGTGTACATAAACAAACCGTCCGGTTTGTAAATGAATATTTATTCACATTCACGTTAAAATTTATATTTTTAACGATCAAATATTTTATTTTAACACATGGATTTTTATTCAGTTCATTTACAAAATAAAAATGATACTTTTATTTTTCTAACTTATTTTAGAAAATTTCGGCGGCATAACGGCACGATACTAGAAACGGGACGAGGCCTAGCCTTATCCCCGGTCTAGTGAAGGCCCACGCCATTCACACATCAATCAAATCCATTCATTTCACCCAAACAATTCAATTTCAATCAAATAATCTAACTAATTTTTGCAATCAAACAAACAAGTCCATGGTCTGTGGACGATTGTGTCGGGTGCTACTAAGCACCGTCTGCATCCTAGTATATAAATATAACTAGAAAAGAAATTGAAAGGTGAGAAATTCTCACCGATAGCTATCCAATCATCTTGACTCTTCTTTGATAGAAATCTTCATCGTTATCGCCTTTTGTCACTTTCGTTGTCCGCTTTCACTACATATATAAAAATCGAACTTTTACTTCGCTATTCGATATATAAAAATCGAATTTTTACTATGCTATTCAATATATAAAAATCGAATTTTTACTATGCTATTCAATATATAAAAATCGAATTTTTATTATGCTATTCAAAATATAAAAATCGAATTTTTACTATGCTATTCAATATATAAAAATCGAATTTTTACTATGCTATTCAATATATAAAAATCGAATTTTTACTATGCTATTCAATATATAAAAATCGAATTTTTATTATGCTATATGAATAAAGATTTCGCCTTTTCAAAAATAAAGTTTTCTTCTTTCAAATATAAAGTTTATATTTTTCTCGAAGTAAAAATCATATTTTTACTTCACTACTCATATCAAAATATCGTCTTTTCATATTTAAAAATATCGTCTTTTCATATTTAAAAATATCGTCTTTTCATATTTAAAAATATCGTCTGTTCACTTTTAAAATCACATTTTTATTTTTCTACCTGTACAAAGATGTTATTTCTAATATTCCTACAATGCAAAGATCATATTTTTATCTTTCTTCAATATAAAAGATTATATTTTTACTACTTTAAAAATATAAAATCATATTTTTAATACTTTAAAAATATAAAAATCATACTTCTACCACTTCTATATAGTAAAGATTATATTTTTAATACTTTAAAAATATAAAAATCATATTTTTAATCTAACAAAATCAAATCTTTTTCTTCTAACCAAAAATCTATTCTTCTACATGATAAAAATCTATTCTTCCTCCGCTAATATCATGCATAAAAATCCAATCTTACTTTAATTAAAAATCATTTCTTCTTAATGCCTTAATATAAAAAAAACTGATTTTGCTTTAAACTAAACAAATTAATTAAATAAAACAAAAAAACTTAATTAATAAATGCTATTATATATAATAAAACCTATTACTAAAAAGTAAATTAAAATAAAATAAAAATAAAAACTGAAAATAAAACTTACAGTGGAATAAGGAGGAGGAGGGGGTTTTCTGCGACGGAGGGTGAAGGGCGGGAGGCAGAGCGGAAGGACGGAGGAGGATCGGTGGAAAGGGGGGTTCGAATCGCGAGGCATGGGGTTTTGGGGAAAAGGGGGTCGGCGGCAGGCGTGGGGGGGGGGGGGGGGGGTTCGATCGCGCGGCGGCGCGATTACTGAGGGGGGGGGTTCGAATCGCGCGGCGGCGCGATTACTGAGGGGGGGTCTCGGAGGTGGCGCGGTGGTCTCGGGGAGGGCGGCGGCTCCTCCCCGCGTTCGACGTCTTCTTCCTTTTTTTTCTTTCTATTTTCTGTAAAATGAAATCGGGGGGGGGGGGGGGCCTGGGTAGTTAAGGAGAGGGGAGGGTATTAATTTATAATTTATTTAATTATTTTAATTGCAAAAAGTTGACTTTTACATACGACCTCGAAACGAGGCCCACCGCCTGTCGTCCATAGCGTTTTACCCCCATTCCGAACACAATGGGATATGTTTCACAAGCTGATTCGATCGTTTCGATTAGTTTCCGTTGAATTTACATTTAAATCACTATATTGAATTTTAAACGTACATTTCAAATTACCGGGGTCGCATACGAACTTTAAAAATTCTAGAAAATATATTTTCTAGCTTCGTATTGACGATACGGTCCTAACAAAACTAGTTTCGTCGAATTCTGAGACCGTTGGAAAAATGGCCAATTTCCAGTCGATTAAAATCAAGTGAAACTGGTCAAACGCGTTTTCCTTTGCCACGCTCACATATTGATTCGAAAAATTATGAAATTTGAAACCTAGCAATAATTTGACATCACGGACCCAACAAAAGTGGTTTCGTCGAAATCCGAGGTCGCTTGCAAAATTTCCTTTTTTTAAGGGCCTGAATTCCATAACGACTATTCAGAATTTTCAACTGGACATATCTTTTGATTCCCGCTATGAAATTTTGATTTTTCGGATTCGTTGGAAAGATATTATCAATTAGATCCTAATGTTTTTAGTTTCAATAAAATCCGGATTGTTTTGCACCCGGTACATTCATTTGAAGTTTGAAATCGAATTATCGAACTACCGCGCCATTTTCAATTCCTTTTATAAATATAAATAATTATTTATATTCTAACGACGATCTATATAAATATATTCATTTGAATTCTATTCAAAATAAATTTCTCGTTAATTTTATTTAAAATAATTCATTTTAAATAATCAAAATTCGTTAAAATTGCCAAAATAAAAATTTTAAACTGGCCCAGATTTTCGGGTCGTTACAATCTCCCCCACTTAAAACTTTTCGTCCCCCAAAAGGAACAAAGTCGAAAGTGGTTTGATCATTCAACTCTACGTTCGATCAGGCTTCCATTCTCCAACTTTTCAGTTTCTGAGAATTTTCAAAATTCTTCAAAAATTTGGCTAACACCCTAAATTATCGAAAAATTTCGCCATAACCTCCCCTGCACCGGGAGCCACGGGAAAATCCCGAAATTGCCATACAGGCCTTCTGATCTCAAAAAGAAAAAGCCAAGCGGCTAGCCAATAGGCTCATAAAATCATCATCACCCAAATAAAACAGTAAATTATAGTAAACATGTACCTATTTGTTGGGCAAACAAATTTTATTCTCTGCTCTAGCCTCCTTGCTATGACCTGTTCAATGTTTGTACATGTATATGCAAGCAAATGCGGCTAATTTTCAATACAATTCAATTTTTGATTCAATTAAGCTAAATGGTTCAAAATTATCAAACAACTAAACAAACAACATAAACATCAATCAATTAGTGAATTAGAGTTTCAAATTCATAATTTTGATATATATACAAAAATCAGATTTTTGATGCCAAATCACAACAATAGGCCCCATCTAATTTTGGTTCTCACACCAGTCAATAGGAAATATATAGAAATCTCACTTTTGTAACTCGAATACCAATTCTGATGATGTTCGAACTATCATCAGAATCATCTCCGGGCGACTAGAGTGTGATTCTATATCTATCCCGTATATTAAAATTTCAAATACACGTGGATCAGACGTATACGAAAAATCTTTATATACTGGACTGTCCAACTCAATATAAATAGATAATCAAATACGAATAATTGATTTAAATTTTCAAAACAAAAATTGTTTTCGCTTTCAAAAATATACTCTTCACACTCGTTCTAGGATACTACTGATCCCATCTCTAACGAGTCATTCCCGTTGGATATTACTAATCCAATATCTGATGAATTCTTTCGTATGGTTCTAATGTGTCTTGTTCTCGAGCTCTGTAAACCAAAGCTCTGATACCAAATGAAGCGACCCGAAACTTCCCCGGTCTCCGAAGAGAAGAGAAAGAACGAATTACTGTGAGGACAAGACAAATCAGAACGCATATAAAAGAACATTTCATTGTATATTACAACAATACATCAGATTACAAGAATATACAGAGTATAAATGAATATTACACAGAAATATCAGAGATCTAAATTACATTTAAATACATAGCAGCGGAAAATAATACAATACACAACTAGAATGAGATATACGGATACAAAGCTTTCCGGATATCGTTCCAGCTGTAAACCAGGATCCTGTGAATATAAATCTGCAAAACCAAAACTACTAGCTGCCCGTGTCAAAATAAGGGCACCCAGAGTTTAGGTTAAAACAATAAACTCCAGGTCAGTCATGTGACTGGTGTGAGAACTAAAACAGTTATTAATCTTTATTTTTAAAGTTAGGTAAATCAAGGGACCACGCCGTATAACACGGAACGGGTTTCCTCCCAAGAATACCAATGCATAAAATAAACAGCGCAATGTTAAATAAAGAAAAATGAAGCTGACAATGCAACGCAAGCCGGGGGATAGGGTTTTCCCTTATAACAGCCAAAGAATGCTTGATACGTTTAAAACAAATCATTTGATACTATTATAAGTGTATAGTGTATAAGACAACTTCAAATCAAAAGTATCAATCATAGGCGGCATGGGTACCATATATCATGTCGCCATACTAGTTCTACAATTAAAACCGCAAATTTCACGTATTTGGAAATTGGATTTCCATCTATGAACCGAGGCAAAAGATAGTCCTCAACCGATTCGAGACTGTCTAGCCCGAGTCTCAGGATCAGAGCTCGAGTGGCCCTTGGAGCGACAGGGCCGGTCCACCGATGTGGATTAAAATGCCTGAACACTACGTTTCCCCGCCCTTTGGGGCGTAAATGAGCCAACTAAATGACTCCATCGGTTCGAGAACGACTGATCAATCCAAGGCACCTCGCAACAGCAACAACCACATAAGTCAAACTCGTCAGGGCGTGTAAAACCACTGACGCCACTTCTAACTAGAAAGAAACGCATGCCCTCCCTGAGGTCCTTTCCCGTTTTTGGTTCACAACCGGGGTGCGAAACTCGCGAAGCAAACGTTACACAAAGCTACGCCACGAAGGCCGTGCTTCGATCATCAACCACAAGACTTTGCTTTTCAACAGAAGCCTCGATCAATTGCCACTTAGGCATGCCACACAGGCAATTCACTCCATGCGTTTGATATCCATCAATATATAACCCCTAAGCTCGTACGTCTCAGAGAAGGGCGTTAAGCAAGAGAACAAATTCTCCGCCACCAAATAGATATATATTTAATAGAGATCAATCACACGGACTAAAATCCAATGTCAGACACACAGTCCATTTACAAGTCCGTTCTGGGTCTGAACGAAACCGGAGGCACCTGGTACCCCGCATATCCATCGATCTCCAAGTACGTCTGGACGATCACCAACTATTTCCATCTTCTTGGGTGTACAGCCCAATCAAGATCATCAGTAATCACCCAAACGACGTGAAGACTTCCGGTCTTCGACCATCATCTTCATCTTCGACTTGTCGTCGTATCAGTTATTCAGAATGGGATAAACCCGGTCTTTCCGAATAACTCGCGTATATTTTAAATAAGTGTTACACAAACACAACATACGCCTCATTCCAATTCATCAGTCACTAACCGTAAATTAGTCAAGAGAATAATTTCCCAAATATTAACCCCGAAGGCCGAAACCAACATCAGATCAATATCCAGAAAAACATTCTGCTTGGCTAACCGACAGTTAGTTTCTAAATTTCACATTCATAGGGAGAGGTTCCCATTAATTTTATCAAAGATAAATTCTTTAAAATTTATTCTTTAATCTATTTTTGAATATCAACTCAAACTAGTTGGGATTAACGAATCTTACCGAAGTAATCATTTGTCTTAATTTCCCAATCCCAACCTATTCATCCCAGGAAGTAAAACTGGTTATACTTCATATCTAACACCACGGTGTTATCTGTAAATTCAATTACCATTTCACGTTCAAATCTAATTAAAGATTTAACTAACGCCTGGAGCAAAACTGGTGATACTCCATTCTCGATTATTTCAATCTAATTAAAGATTCATTAAAACTCCACTTAGTTTTAATCTGTGACTGGGTTAAAGAATCAGTGTCATTTAAAACACGGTTCACGATAAACCCAAATCACATTTGATATTAAACATAAGGCTCTGAATAGAAAATATATCGGCTTATATTCAATGTCAAATTCTACGACCAACAGATATCGTATTAGAAATAACGATATATAAATATCTTTCAAATTTCCATAACAACACCTGTATAATCACGAAATCCAACATCGAAATATTCCGAAGACAATTTCGATTCAAATCCATTCCAATCCAGTTATTGGAAATTCTGGTTATTTTCGAAACCATTTCTAATCCAGTTTATTTATTTTAAAAATAAATAGAATTATAATTCTAGTTCAAAACTAGTTAATTTCGATAAAAATCTATTTTTATCTTTTCAAATATGGAGTTTTTCATCCCAATTCTTTCTAAATCATTTCTTATGATTTTACACAAATTATTACTATTTTTAATAATTTTATCAAGGCCCGTACAGTCGATTTTCATCAACGGCCATCGAACTGCACTTACATCGACCTTTTCCAAATTTGATTTGGACATAATTCCAAATCCAACCGTTAGATTTCAAATTTCTAATATTCATTAGAAAGCTCTTTTCGATACGAACCCAACGGTTCCGGTTTTAGGAGAATCCGACGGTCGGATCTCCCGTAATGTCCGTTTGAAATAAATGGTCGAAACTCGCGAACTGCCGCGGCGCGGCGCGTTCTATTCGGGCCATTATATTATATATATAATATATATAATATATATTTCGTCGATTTCTTTTTAAAACGAATTATAAAGATAGTTTTGAATTCGTTTCAAAAACATTTTCAACTTCCATTTCAATTCAAATCAAAATTGAATTCTTCCTTATAAATTCGTTTTAAAATTCATTTCTATTCATTTCAAATTTCAATTCAATTTGAATTCATTTTAATTCGGTTTCAATTCAATTCGAATTCGTTTTCTATTCGATTCGAATTCGTTTTCAATTCAATTAAATTCAAATTGGTTTTCTATTCAATTCAAATCAAATTTCATTTTCTATTCAATTCAAATCAAATTTCATTTCAAAATATTCGATTTCGAAATCACTTTTCAATATTCGTTTTAAAATGAATAAAATCGATATAAATATCGTTCACGTCAAAATGGCGTCAATCTAATCAACACGGCTTCATATATTGATATTTTCAAATATTCCATTTCGAATATTTCTATTTCAAATATTTCATTTCAAATATTTCTTTTTTTCTAAACTGGAATGAGGCCCAATCAATTACCATATAATGTTAATTATATGGATTTTCTACAACACATGTATATATCAACAACGATGAATAATCAACCATCATCCAAAGTGCATTCTACACTGTATAAGCATCAAATATAAATATTCAACGCTAATAACAGCCTGTCAATCAATCGATCGACATACAACTAAACAATCGGGATTAGTGTACGTCAAATATCATCCCAATACCCATGTGGGGTTTCAAGCAATCAAACACAGATTTTTATTTGTGCAGTTGGCCGATGTGTAAAATTTATCGTCCCGATCAATGTCCTTCAAATAGGTGTACATAAACAAACCGTCCGGTTTGTAAATGAATATTTATTCACATTCACATTAAAAATTATATTTTTAACGATCAAATATTTTATTTTAAAACATGAATTTTTATTCAGTTCATTTACAAAATAAAAATGATACTTTTATTTTTCTAACTTATTTTAGAAAATTTCGGCGGCATAACGGCACGATACTAGAAACGGGACGAGGCCTAGCCTTATCCCCGGTCTAGTGAAGGCCCACGCCATTCACACATCAATCAAATCCATTCATTTCACCCAAACAATTCAATTTCAATCAAATAATCTAACTAATTTTTGCAATCAAACAAACAAGTCCATGGTCTGTGGACGATTGTGTCGGGTGCTACTAAGCACCGTCTGCATCCTAGTATATAAATATAACTAGAAAAGAAATTGAAAGGTGAGAAATTCTCACCGATAGCTATCCAATCATCTTGACTCTTCTTTGATAGAAATCTTCATCGTTATCGCCTTTTGTCACTTTCGTTGTCCGCTTTCACTACATATATAAAAATCGAACTTTTACTTCGCTATTCGATATATAAAAATCGAATTTTTACTATGCTATTCAATATATAAAAATCGAATTTTTACTATGCTATTCAAAATATAAAAATCGAATTTTTATTATGCTATTCAAAATATAAAAATCGAATTTTTACTATGCTATTCAATATATAAAAATCGAATTTTTACTATGCTATTCAATATATAAAAATCGAATTTTTACTATGCTATTCAATATATAAAAATCGAATTTTTACTATGCTATATGAATAAAGATTTCGCCTTTTCAAAAATAAAGTTTTCTTCTTTCAAATATAAAGTTTAGATTTTTCTCGAAGTAAAAATCATATTTTTATTTCACTACTCATATCAAAATATCGTCTTTTCATATTTAAAAATATCGTCTTTTCATATTTAAAAATATCGTCTTTTCATATTTAAAAATATCGTCTGTTCACTTTTAAAATCACATTTTTATTTTGCTACCTGTACAAAGATGTTATTTCTAATATTCCTACAATGCAAAGATCATATTTTTATCTTTCTTCAATATAAAAGATTATATTTTTACTACTTTAAAAATATAAAAATCATATTTTTAATACTTTAAAAATATAAAAATCATACTTCTACCACTTCTATATAGTAAAGATTATATTTTTAATACTTTAAAAATATAAAAATCATATTTTTAATCTAACAAAATCAAATCTTTTTCTTCTAACCAAAAATCTATTCTTTTACATGATAAAAATCTATTCTTCCTCCGCTAATATCATGCATAAAAATCCAATCTTACTTTAATTAAAAATCATTTCTTCTTAATGCCTTAATATAAAAAAAACTGATTTTGCTTTAAACTAAACAAATTAATTAAATAAAACAAATAAAAATAAAACAAAAAAACTTAATTAATAAATGCTATTATATATAATAAACCTATTACTAAAAAGTAAATTAAAATAAAATGAAAATAAAAACTGAAAATAAAACTTACAGTGGAATAAGGAGGAGGAGGGGGTTTTCTGCGACGGAGGGTGAAGGGTGGGAGGCAGAGCGGAAGGACGGAGGAGGATCGGTGGAAAGGGGGGTTCGAATCGCGAGGCAGGGGGTTTTGGGGAAAAGGGGGTCGGCGGCAGGCGTGGGGGGAGGGGGGTTTGATCGCGCGGCGGCGCGATTACTGAGGGGGGGGTTCGAATCGCGCGGCGGCGCGATTACTGAGGGGGGGGGGGGGTCTCGGAGGTGGCGCGGTGGTGTCGGGGAGGGCGGCGGCTCCTCCCCGCGTTCGACGTCTTCTTCCTTTTTTTATTTTTTATTTTCTGTAAAATGAAATCGCGGGGAGGGGGGGGGGCTGGGTAGTTAAGGAGAGGGGAGGGTATTAATTTGTATTTTATTTAATTATTTTAATTGCAAAAAGTTGACTTTTACATACGACCTCGAAACGAGGCCCACCGCCTGCCGTCCATAGCGTTTTACTCCCATTCCGAACACAATGGGATATGTTTCACAAGCTGATTCGATCGTTTCGATTAGTTTCCGTTGAATTTACATTTAAATCACTATATTGAATTTTAAACGTACATTTCAAATTACCGGGGTCGCTTACGAACTTTAAAAATTCAGGAAAAATATTTTCTAGCTTCGTATTGACGATACGGTCCTAACAAAACTAGTTTCGTCGAATTCTGAGACCGTTGGAAAAATGGCCAATTTCCAGTCGATTAAAGTCAACTGAAACTGGTCAAACGCGTTTTCCTTTGCCACGCTCACATATTGATTCGAAAAATTATGAAATTTGAAACCTAGCAATAATTTGACATCCCGGACCCAACAAAAGTGGTTTCGTCGAAATCCGAGGTCGCTTGCAAAATTTCCTTTTTTAAGGGCCTGAATTCCATAGCGACTATTCAGAATTTTCAACTGGACATACCTTTTGATTCCCGCTGTGAAATTTCGATTTTTCGGATCCTAATGTTTTTGGTTTCAATAAAATCCGGATTGTTTTGCACCCGGTACATTCATTTGAAGTTTGAAATCGAATTATCGAACTACCGCGCCATTTTCAATTCCTTTTATAAATATAAATAATTATTTATATTCTAACGACGATCTATATAAATATATTCGTTTGAAATCTATTCAAAATAAATTTCTCATCGATTTTATTTAAAATAATTCATTTTAAATAATCAAAATTCGTTAAAATTGCCAAAATAAAAGTTTTAAACTGGCCCAGATTTTCGGGTCGTTACACTAGCCCATGTCTCAGGCAAGTACTCAGTCAAGCCTTTGGAGCGACAGGGCCGGTCCACCGATGTGGATTAAAAAGCCTGAACAATACGTCTCTCCGCCCTATGGGGCGTAAATGAGCCAACGAATGGCTCCATCGGACACGGATCGTCCGATCTAACTGAGGCGCCTCGCAACAGCAACAACCACATAAGTCAAACTCGTCAGGGCATGTAAAACCACTGACGCCACTTCGAACTAGAAAGAAACGCATGCCCTCCCTGAGGTCCTCTCCCGTTTTTGGTTCATACCGGGTGTGAAACTCGCGAAGTAAACGTTACACAAAGCTACGCCACGATGGCCGTGCTTCGATCATCAACCACAAGACTTTGCTTTTCAACAGAAGCCTTGATCACTTGCCACTTAGGCATGCCACACACGCAATTCACTCCATGCGTTTGATATCCATCAATATAACCCCTGAGCTCGTACGTCTCAGAGAAGGGCGTTAAGCAAGAGAATAAATTCTCCGCCGCCAAACAGATATATATTTAATAGAAATCAATCACACAGACTAAAATCCAGTGTCAGACAAACAGTCCATTTACAAGTCCGTTCTGGGTCTGAACGAAACCGGAGGCACCTAGTACCCCGCATATCCATCGATCTCCAAATACGTCTGGACGATCACCAACTGTTTCCATCTTCTTGGGTGTACATCCCAATCAAGATCATCAGTAATCACCCAAACGACGTGAAGACCTCCGGTCTTCGACCACCGTCTTCATCTTCGACTTATCGTCGTATCAGTTATTCAGGATGGGATAAACCCGGTCTTCCCGAATAACTCGCGTATATTATAAACAAGTGTTACACAAACACAACATACGCCTCATTCCAATTCATCAGTTACTAACCGTAAATTAACAAGAGAATAATTCCCCAGATATTAACCCCGAAGGCCGAAACCAACATCAGATCAATATCCAGAAAACCCTCCTGCTTAGCTAACCGACGGTTAGTTTCTAAATTTCACATTCATAGGGAAAGGTTCCCATTAATTTTATCAAAGATAAATTAATAAAATTTATTCTTTAATCTACTTTTGAATATCAATTCAAGCTAGTCGGGTTTAGCGAACCTTACCGAAGTAATCATTGGTTTTAATTTCCCAATCCCAACCTATTCATCCCATGAAGTAAAACGGGTCTTACTTCATATCTAACACCATGGTGTTATCGGTAAATTTAATTACCATTTCACGTTTAAATCTAATTAAAGATTTAACTATCGCCTGGAGCAAAACTGGTGATACTCCATTCTCGATCATTTCAATCTAATTAAAGATTCATTAAAACTCCACTTAGTTTTAATCTGTGACTGGGTTAAAGAATCAGTGTCATTTAAAACACGGTTCACGATAAACCCAAAATCACATCACATTTCAATCAGTCCCTAACCGTAAATTAACAAGTGAACAATTCCCTAAGTATTAACCCCGAAGGCCGAAACCAACATCAGATCAATACCCCAGAAACCATTCAACTTAACTAATCTCCAGTCAGTTTCTGATTTTCTTAACTCTGTTGGGTCTAAGAACAGTATTATTGAAGATATCATTCACGACAACCCAAAATCACATTCTATTAATTATCGGGTTAAAGAAAAAGTTTTATTTAAAACACTATTCACGATAAACCCAAGAATCAATTCGAATTCAATTCCAATTAAATATTATTTAATTGGTACACTTCATTAAATCTAATTAAAAAGATTTAATCATTTTCTCAACTGGGCTTAAGAACAGTGTTAATGAAGACACCATTCACGACAAACCCAAATCACATTTGATATTAAATACAAGGCTCTGAATAGAAAATATATCGGCTTATATTCAATATCAAATTCTACGACTAACAAATGTCGTATTGGAAATAACGATATAAATATATATCTTTCAAATTTCCATAGCAATATCTGTATAATCATGAAATCCAACATCGAAATATTCCGAAGACAATTTCGATTCAAATCCATTCCAATTCAATTATTGGAAATTCTGGTTACTTTTAAAACCCTTTTCAAATTCAATTTATTTATTTAGAAATAAATAGAATTATAATTCTAGTTCAAAACTAGTTCATTCCAATAAAAATCTATTCTTATCTTTTCAAATATGGAATTTTTTTCATCCCAAATCATTTCTTATGATTTTACACAAATTATTACTATTTTTAATAATTTTATCAAGGCCCGTACAGTCGATTTCCATCAACGGCCATCGAACTGCACTTACAGCGACCTTTTCCAAAGTTGATTTGGACATAATTCTAAATCCAACAGTTAGATTTCAAATTTCTAATATTCTTTAGAAAGCTCTTTTCGATACGAACCCAACGGTTCCGGTTTTAGGAGAATCCGACGGTCGGATCTCCCGCAATGTCTGTCCGAAGTCAATGGTCGAAATTCGCGAACTGCCGCGGCGCGGCGCGTTCTATTAAGGCTATTATATTATATATATAATATATATAATATATACTTCGTCGATTTCAATTCAAAACGTGCTTTATAAATCATTTTAAATTCATTTTCAAAACGGTTTCAACTTCATATTCAATTTCAAATCAAAATTGAATATTCCAATATAAATTCATTTTAAATTCATTTCAAATCGATTTCAATTCAATTTCAATTCGAATTCATTTATATTAATTTCAATTCGAATTCATTTATATTCAATTTCAATTCGAATTCATTTATATTCAATTTCAATTCGAATTTCAATTCTTTTCAAAAAATCAGATTTTGAAATCACTTTCGATATTCATTATAAAATGAATAAAATCGATATAAATATCGTTCACGTCAAAATGGCGTCAATCTAATCAATACGGCTTCATATATTCCTATTTTCAAATATTCTATTTCAAATATTTCTATTTTAAATATTTCTATTTCAAATATTTCTATTTCAAATATTTCTTTTTCAAATATGGAATGAGGCCCAATCAATTACCATATAATGTTAATTATACGGGTTTTCTACAACACATGTAAACAATAACAACGATGAATAATCAACCATCATCCAAAGTGCATTCTACACTGTATAAGCATCAAATATAAATATTCAACGCTTACAACAGTCTGTCAATCAATCGATTGACATACAACTAAACAATCGGGATTAGTGTACGTCAAATATCATCCCGATACCCGTGTGGGGTTTCAAAACAATCAAACACAGATTTTATTTGTGCAGTTGGGCGATGTGTAAAATTTATCGTCCCAATCAATATCAGTCAAATGTGTGTATATAAACAAACCGTTCGGTTTGTTTATATTAATTTATTTCATTTCATTTCATATACACGTTAAAATTTTTATTTTTAACTATAAAATATTTTATTTCATCTATATAAATATTTCATTCCATTTCACATCACATCACACAATCAACTACACATCAAAATCAAACAAAGAAGCATACAAGCCATCCATGGTCTGTGGACGACGGGTGTCGGGTGCTACTAAACACCGTCTGCATCCTAGTATATATATGTATATAACTAGAAAAATAAAATTAAAAGGTGAGAAGTTCTCACAGATTAGCTAATCCAATCCCACGGCTCTTCTTATGTAGAAATCTTCGTCGTTCTTGCCTCTTGTCAATTTTCACTGCCCGTATTCTCTACATATATAAAAATCGCATTTTTACTTCGCTATTCAATATATAAAAATCGAATTCTTACTTCGTTATTCAATGTAGAAAAATCGAATTTTTACTTCGCTATTCAATATATAAAAATTGAACTTTTTGCTTTGCTATTCAATATATAAAAATCGAATTTTTTACTTTATAAAAATTCGATCTTGCTACATCAAAAAATCGTATTTTCACCACGCTAATATACATATAAAAATCAAATTTTTATTTGTTAAAAATCGTATCTTCTGTATGTTAAAAATATCGCCTTTTATACTTTAAACATCCGAACTTCCTATATAATAAAAATCCGACCTTCTCTAGTTATAAAAATCCTAACTTCTCTAGTTATAAAAATTTTAACTTCATTATAAAAATAAAAATCAGAAAAATAAAATAAACTGAAATTAAAATGAATATAACTTACAATGTTCAGATCGGAGAGGGGGGGGTCTTCGGTCGGCAACAGGGTAGGGGGCCGATCGCGCAGCAGGGTATGGGGGTGTCTTCGATCGCGGCAGCAGGAGGATAGGGGGGTATCGCGTGTCGCGGAGAGGCAGGGGGGTTTTTGCGTCGCGCGGCGCCTGGGGGGGGGGGGAGGGGGGCGGCGAACTGGTCGAAGAAGGGGGGTCGCGATTTTAGCTGTAGGGTTTTTTTTCTTTTCTTTTCTGTTTCGTTCAGAAATGAATCAGGGGGGCAACGAGGATGTAGGAGAGAAAGGGGGAAATTTTTATTTAATTTTTCAAAAAGCAACTTTTTATTTCGAACTCGAAAACAAGCTCACCGCCTATCGTCCATAGCTAATTACCCCCATTCCGAACACAATGGGATATGTATCGTAAGCTGATTCGACTGTTTCGATCAGTTTTCGTCAAAATCAACATATAACTCTATATATTGAATTTGAACGCGCATTTCAATTTACTGGGGTCACATACTAACTCGACAAATCCCAAAAAATATTTTCTAGCTTCGTATTGACAATACGGTCCTAACAAAACTAGTTTCGTCGAATTCTGAGATCGTTTGAAAAATGGCCAATTTCCAGTCAATTAAAATCAACTGAAACCTATCAAACCCGTTTTCCTTTGCCACGCTCACATATTAATTCGAAAAATTATGAAATCTGGAATCTAGCAATAACTTTACATCACGGACCCAACAAAAGTGGTTTCGTCAAAATCCGAGGTCATTTGCAAAATTTCCATTTTTAAGGGCCTGAATTCCATAGCGACTATTCAGAATTTTCAACTGGACATATCTTTTGATTCCCGCTATGAAATCTTGATTTGTCGGATTCGTTGGAAAGATATTATCAATTAGATCCTATTATTTTTTATTTCGCTAAAATCCGGATTGTTTTGCACCCGGTACATTCAATTGAAGTTTGAAATCGAATTATCGAACTACCGCGCCATTTTCAATTCTATTTATAATTATAAATAAATATTTATATTCTAACGACGATCTATATAAATATATTCGTTTGAATTCTATTCAAAATAGATTCCTCGTCGATATTATTTAAAATAATATATTTTTAATATTCAAAATTCGCTAAAATTGCCAAAATAAAAATTTTAAACAGGCCCAGATTTTCGGGTTGTTACACACAACTAGAAGTAATGCACGGATACAGAGCTTTCCGAGCATCGTTCCAGCTGTAAATCAGGATCCTGTGAATATAAATCTGCAAAACCAAAACTACTAGCTGCCCGTGTGGAAAATAAGGGCACCCAGAGTTTAGGTTAAAACAATAAACTCTAGGTCAGTCATGTGACTGGTGTGAGAACCAAAACATTTATTTAAAACTTTACTTTAAAAGAGAGTAATTCAAGGGACCACGCCGTATAACACGGAACGGGTTTCCTCCCAAGAATACCAGTGCATATAACAAAACAGCACAATACACATTTGGAAAAATGAAGCTATTATAAGACCCAGGTCCCATCACACAATGCAACACAAGCCGGAGGATAGGGTTTTCCCTTATAATAGCCAAATAATGCTTGATACGTTTAAAACAAATCATTTGACACTATTATAGGTGCATAGTGTCAAAACAATTTCAATCATAAATATCAATCATAGACGGCATGGGTACCATATATCATGTCGCCATACTAGTTCTACAATTAAAACCGCAATATCACATATTGGAAATTGGATTTCCGTCATGAGTCGAGGCAAGGGGCAAGCTCCTCTCTGCGTTCGAGACACTCCAGCAAATGTCCCAGGACCCCACTTTGATCCTTGGAATCGGCTGCCCGGTCCTCTCTTACTTTTGAGGATTAGTTATTCCTGAACACACGTTTCCCGGTCCTTACAGACCTATATCCGAGGCGCCTCGCATTCGAACAACCACACAGGTGAAAAGTATATAAATGTCAGGGCTGGTAGGTCACTAACACCACCCTAGCTAGAAAGAAACGTCGTGCTCTCCCAGCGGTCCGTCTCCCTTTTTGACTCATACTGAGGTGTGAGGCTCGCGAATTCACGCTATACACAAAGTATGCCACACAGGCCGTGCTTTGATCATCAACCACAAGACTTTGCTTTTCAACAGAAGCCCTGATCAATTGCCACTTACGCGTGCCACACTGGCAATTCACTCCATGCGACTGATGTCCATCGATATACAACCTCTGAGCTCGTACGTCTCAGAGAAGGGCGTTAAGCAAGAGAATAAATTCTCCGCCGCCAAACAGATGTATATTTAATAGAGATCAATCGACACAGAATAAAATCCAATGTCAGACACACACAATCCATTTACAAGTTCGTTCTGGGTCTGAACGAAACCGGAGGCACTTTCCTCGCATATCCATCGATCTCCAGGTACGTCTGGACGATCACCAACTGTTTCCCTCATCTTGGGTGTACATCCCAATCAAGATCATCAGTAATCACCCAAACGATGTGAAGACTTCCGGTCTTCAACCACCGTCTTCATCTTCGGCATCTCGTCGAATCGGTTATTCAGAATGGGTATAAACCCGACCTTTCTGAATAACCCACGTATATGATAAGCAAATGTTACACAAACACAACAAACGCCTCATTCCAATTCAGAATATCCTTTTATTCATGAAATCACATTCTTAGGGAGAGGTTCCCATTAATTTTATCCAAGATAAATTCTTCTAAATTTATTCTTTAATCTTCCTTTGGATATCATTTCAAACTAGCCGGGATTAGCGAACCACACCGAAGTAATTATTTATTTTATTTCCCAATCCCAACCTATTCATCCCCTGGAGCAAAACTGGTAATACTCCATACCTAACACCACGGTGTTATCGGTAAAATTAATTACCATTTCACGTTCAAATCTAATTAAAGATTTAACTATCGCTTTGGAGAAAAACTGGTGATACTCCACTCTCGATCACTTTTCAGATTTGATAATTTAAATTATCAATTCACATTTTAATCTAATTAAAGATTCATTAAAACTCCACTTAGTTTTAATCTTTTCAAAAATCAACATCTTGCCTTTAACTGGGTTAAAGAACCAATGTCATCTAAAACACGATTCACGATAAACCCAAATCACATTTGATATTAAATACAAGGCTCTGAATAGAAAATATACCAGCTTATATTCAATATCGAATTCTGAAACCAACAAATATCGTATTGGAAATAACGATATAAAATATATCTTTCAAATTCCCATAACAATATCGGTATAGTCACGAAATCCAACATCGAAATATTCCGAAGATAATTTCGATTCAACTCCAGTCCAATCCACGTATTGGGAATATTGATTATTTTTAAAATCACTTTCAAATTCAATTTATTTATTTCAAAAATAAATTGATTTTAATTCTAGTTCAAAACTAGTTCATTTCAATAAAAATCTATTTTTATCTTTTCAAATATGGAATTTTTCAGCCCAATTTTTCTCAAATCATTTCTTATGATTTTACACAAATTATAGATATTTTTAATAATTTTATCAAGGCACGCACAGTCATTTTCCATCAACAGCTATCAAACTGCACTTACATCGACCTTTTACAAATTTGATTTGGACATAATTCCAAATCCAACCGTTAGATTTCAAATTTCTAATATTCATTGGAAAGCTCTTTTCGATACGAACCCAACGGTTCCGGTTTTAGGAGAATCCGACGGTCGGATCTCCCGCAAAGTCAATTTGAAGTCAATGGTCGAAATTCACGAACTGCCACGGCGCGGCGCGTTCTATTTGGGCCATTATATATAATATATACATATTATATATATTTCGTCGATTTCCTTTTAAAACGTATTTTATAAATCGTTTTAAATTCGTTTTCAAAACCATTTCAACTCTATATTCAATTTCAATTCAAAATTGAATATTTCATATCATTACTATATAAATGATAATATTTTCAAAATGTTATATTTTGAAATCACTTCTTTTTTATATTCATTTTAAAAACGAATATAATCGATATAAATATCGTTCACGTCAAAATAGCGCAACTCTAATCAACACGGCTTTATATATTTCAATAAATTCGTTATTCTATTCAACAAATGAATATTTATTCTATTCAACACATGAATCTATATTTCTTTCAACACATGGCTAATCTTAACACATGAGTACTGTCAACACATCACTATTTTTGTTATGTAAAATATTTTATAAAATTATGGTATCTATCGTTTGATTTTTAAATCACACTCCACCGTGAAGTAGTTCTAATTTTAAATGTGATAAAGATGTAAATTTTATTGTTAAAATATTTTACTCAACACATGAATGGTTTCAACACATGAACATTGTCAATACATGACTATTTTTATATTCAACACATGAATTTCCTTTTATAATATTCATTATTTTCCCGATTGGAATGAGGCCCAATCAATCACCATATAATGTTAATTATATGGGTTCCATACAACACATGTATATAATAGCAACGATAAACAATAAACCATCATCCAAAGTGCACCACACAACTGCATAAGCATCAAATATAAATAATCAATGCTTACACAATCTGTCGACCAATCGATCGACATACAATTAAATAATTGGGATTAGTGTAAGCCAAATTTCATCCCAACACCCGTGTGGGGTTTCAAATCAACAAACACAGATTTTTATTTGTGCAGTTGGGCGATGTGTGAAATTTATCATCCCAATCAATATCCGTCAAATCATTGTATATAAACAAATCGGCCGATTTGTTTATAAATATTTATTTATTCACATTCACATTAAAAATTATATTTTTAACGATAATTAATTTATTTCAACCATCTATTTTTTTATCATCGATTTCACATCAACAATACAAACAAATTTCACAACACATCAATCAAACAAACAAGTCATCCATGGTCTGTGGATGACGGGTGTCGGGTGCTGCTAAGCACCGTCTACATTCTAGTATATATATATATAACTAGAAAAAGAAATTTAGAGTGAGAAGTTCTCACCGATAGCTATCCCATCTCCACGACACTTCATTTATAGAAATCTTCGTCGTTCTCGCCTTTTGTCAATTTCGTTGCCCGTATTCACTACATATATAAAAAATCACATTTTTATATCATTGCCATGTATATAAAAATCATATTTTAACAATCACTCCATATGGATAAAAATTCTATTTTTACATCGATACTATATAGATAAGAATTCTATTTTTACATTGCTACTATATAGATAAAAATTCTATTTTTACATTGCTACTATATAGATAAAAATTCTATTTTTATCATGCTATTCTCTATATAAAGATTTCGCCTTTTCAAATATAAAGATTTCGCCTTTTCATATATAAATATTTCGCCTTTTCATATATAAATATTTCGCCTTTTCATATATAAAGATTTCGCCTTTTCCATTATAAAGATTTCGCCTTTTCAATTATAAAGATTTCGCCTTTTCAATTATAAAGATTTCGCCTTTTCAATTTCATCACTTCTGTATTTCATCTCTGCTCATAAAACTGATTTTTCAACCATGCTTTTTATAAAAACTATTTTAAAAACACTTATTACTTTAAATAAAAATAAATATAAATAATAAAAACTTACAGTCGGAGGACGGGGGCGAGAATGAGCGGCGCTGGGTGAGCCAAATGGGGCCAGTGCAGTGGGGCTTCTCGCGGTCGGCTTGGGGTTTCAAGAAGAAAGAGGAGAGAGCACGACGCTGGGGGGTTATGGGGTGGTCGCAGGTGGTTTAGGGGAGGGGGGGGGGGAGAAGAAGACGCGGGCGGCGGTTTTGGTGGCTCAGGGTTTTAGGGGGGCGGCGCGGTTTCTGGCAGAGGAAGAGAAGGAGAAGAGGGAGGGTCGGTGCGGCGTCGTGGGGGATGGAGCGGCGGCTGCGGGGTTTCATTTGGAAGGAGGAGGGGAGAAGCGATGGGAGGAGGATGGCTAAAGGGGGGGGCGTCGTCACGCGCGCGACGGCGCTGCTGGGAGGAGCGGCGGCTCCTCCCCCTTCTCCGTCTTCCTTTTCTTTTCTTTTTTTTCTTTTGATTTGAAAAAGTGAAGGGGGGGCTGAGAGGAAGTAAGGTGGAGGAGAGAGGTTTTATTATTTTTTATTTATTTAATTTCAAAAAGCAACTTTTTTTATTCGACCTCGAAACGAGGCCCACCGCCTGTCGCCCATAGCTAATTACCCCTATTCCGAACACAATGGGATATGTACCATAAGCTGATTCGACTGTTTCGATCAGTTTCCATTGAATTTACATTTAAATCATTATACTGAATTTTAAACGTACATTTCAAATTACCGGGCCATATACTAACTAGAAAAATTCCCAAAAAATATTTTCTAGCTTCGTATTGACGTTACGGTCCTAACAAAACTAATTTCGTCAAATTCTGAGAACGTTTGAAAAATGGCCATTTTCCAATCGATTAAATTCAACTGAAATGGTCAAAACACGTTTTACTTCGCCACGCTCACATATTGATTCGAAAAATTATGAAATTTGAAACCTAGCAATAATTTGACATCACGGATCCAACAAAAGTGGTTTCATCGAAATCCGAGATCGTTTGCAAAATGGCTAATTTCAAGGGCCGAAATTCCATAGCGACTATTCAGAATTTTCATTTGGACATATCTTTTGATTCCCGCTATGAAATCTTGATTTTTCGGATTCGTTGGAAAGATATTATCAAATAGATCGTATTATTTTTGGTTTCACTAAAATCCGGTTTGTTTTGCACCCGGTACATTCGATTGAAGTTTGAAATCGAATTATCGAACTACCGCGCCATTTTCAATTATATTTATATTTATAATAAATATTTATATTCTAACGACGACGTATATAATATATACGTTCGAATTCTATTCAAAATAAATTTCTCGTCGATATTATTTAAAATAATTCATTTTAAATGTTCAAAATTCGCTAAAATTGCCAAAATAAAATTTTTAAACTGGCCCAGATTTTCGGGTTGTTACATATAAAAACCACATTTTTATATTGCTACTATATAGATAAAAATTTTATTTTTATACTGCTACTATATAGAAAAAAATTCTATTTTTATACCGCTACTATATAGATAAAAATTCTATTTTTATACTGCTACTATATAGATAAAAATTCTATTTTTATACCGTTAGTAATATAATAAAATTTATATTTTTATCACGCTATTTCAATAAATATAAATCATATTTTTATATCTTCTTCATATATTTTTACAACGCTTCCTCCTATATAAAAATTATATTTTTATATTTCTACTCCTTATATAAAGATCGAATTTTTATATCATCTCTATAAAAATCACATTTTTATTTCAACATATATATAATAAAAATCAGATTTTTATTTCGCTATATATATAAAGATCAAATTTTTACTAATTATAGAATATAAAAATCGTATTTTTATTCTTTCTATACTATAAAAATCATATTTTTATTATCTACATTATATAAAAATCATATCTTAATATCTTCTATAAATTAAAAATCGAATTTTTATTCTTTCTAAAATATATAAATCATATTTTTATCAATAAAAATATAATCTTTTCACTTTTAAATCAAATCTTTTCTAAACAAAGATCTTATCTTTGCAATTTAAAACAATGCTTCTCTTCTATGTAAAAATTCAACTTTCTATTTCGCCTTTCTTATTAATAAAATCAAAACTTTATTAAAATTAAAAATAAACTTACTTTTTTTTTGAAACCATCGCCTTCTTCCTCGCTCGATACTCTCTAGGTAACCGAAACCCCTATCGCGCATCCATTCTGACCTAGTCGGACTCCTCCACTACAAGCGCCTCGCTTCCATCCCTATTCACATCTAGCAGTCGGACGTTCGACGCTTCCTGGAGCCCTAAAATGCTGTGCGTCTTCAATTGGAGGAGGGCTTGTCGGAGTTGGGGGGTTGCGGTGGCGTTGGGAAGTGGCACGGTGGAGGCGGTGGTCGAATTCAAGGGGTGCGGCGGTTTGATTTTGGGGCTAGGGCATGGGTTGTTCGACTGGGAAGGGAAGAGGGGAGGCGCGGTTTGGTCATCGATGAGGAGGAGGGGGTGCTCCTGCGAGCGACGGCGTCGGGGTCGTGGTGGCGGTGGAGCTGGAGCGCCATCGTCGAAGTTTTATTTTCTTGTTGAATTCGAAATGAATGGGGGGGTAGTGGGCTGAGAGGGTATAGAGAGGGAGAGGGCTTTGTTTTTTTTATTATTTAATTTTTTAATTTCAAAAAGCAACTTTTTATTTCGACCTCGAAATCGAACACACCTACTGTCATCCATAGCTAATTACCCTCATTCCGAACACAATAGGATGGGTATCGCAAGCTGATTCGATTGTTTCGATCAATTTTCGTCAAAATCAAAATATAACTCTATATATTGAATTTGAACACACATTTCAATTTATCGGGGCCACATACGAACTCTAAAAATTCCCGAAAAATATTTTCTAGTTTCGTATTGACGATACGGTCTTAACAAAACTAATTTCGTCAAATTCTGAGATCGTTTGAAAAATGGCCATTTTCCACTCGATTAAAATCAACTAAAGCTGGTCAAACGTGTTTTCCTTTGCCACACTCACATATTGATTCGAAAAATTACGAATTTTGAAACCTAGCAATAACTTGACATCACGGATCCAACAAAAGTGGTTTCGTCGAAAACCGAGGTCGTTTGCAAAATTTCTATTTTTAAGGGCCCGAATTCCATAGCGACTATTCTGAATTTTCAACTGAGCATAACTTTTCATCCCCGCGATGAAATTTCAATTTTTTGGATTCGTTGGAAATATATTCTCAATTAGATTCAAATATTTTTGGTTTCACCAAAATCCAGTTTATTTTGAATCCTGTACGCTCATTTGAACTTTGAAATCGAATTTTCAAACTACAGCGCCATTTTCAATTCCTTTTATAATTAAAAATAAATATTTTTATTCTAACGATGATTCAAATAAATATATACGTTCTAATTCTATTTAAAATAAATTTCTCGTCGTTTTTATTTAAAATAATTCATTTTAAATATTCAAAATTCATCAAAATAGCCAAAATAAAATTTTTATGTTGGCTCATAATTTCCAGGTTATTACATTAATAATGTCGTTCGGCTTATGTAACGGTCCAGCTTATTTCGTCGATCTAATGAACCGGGTATTCAGAGAGGTATTGAATAAATTTGTTCTGGTTTTCATTGATGATATACTGATCTTCTCTAAGTCAGAAAGCGAGCACGAAAAACATTTGGAACAAGTGTTAGAAATTCTGAGAAAGAATGTGTTGAAAGCAAAGTTTTCCAAATGTATATTCTGGAAGGAAGAAGTCAAATTTCTTGGCCATGTCGTGTTAAAGCAAGGAATTTCAGTGGATCCTAGTAAAATCACTGCTATTCAGAATTGGAAACAACCCCGTACACCCACAAAAGTCAGAAGTTTTCTCATATTGGCCAGTTATTATCGGAAGTTCGTTAAGAATTTTTTGAAGATATCCAGTTACTTAACGAAGCTTACTAAGAAACATTTGAGATTCAACTGGACTCCCGAATGTAAGGCAGCTTTCCAGGAGCTGAAGTTAATATTGACGACTGCTCCAGTGCTCACAATTATTGATGGCAATCAGGATTTAAAAGTCTGGACCGATGCTTCTAAAGAAGGCCTTTGCACAGTTTTAATGCAAAGAGGCCATGTAGTCACTTATGCTAGCCGTCAATTGAAACCACATGAAAAGAATTATGTAACTCACGATCTTGAATTGCTAGCTATCGTGTTTGCTATGAAAATCTGGAGGCATTATCTATTGGGTGAGAAGTTTGAATTATACACTGGTCATCAATCATTGAAATATTTATTCACCCAGAAGGATCTGAATATGAGGCAGCAACGTTGGTTAGAATTTCTCGCAGCTTATGATCTAGATATTTTATATACTCCGGGAAAAGCCAATGTTGTAGCTGATGCGCTCAGCTGGAAGAATGTGATCATCGCCAGTATTATGATTACACCATCGTTGATTGATAAAATATCTATTCTTCAGAAAGACGATAGTTTTATTAAGGAGATGATCGGAAGAATTCAAAAGGGCGAAGTCTCCAGTTTCCAAGTGGATGGCGCAGGAGTCCTGAGATTGAAAGGTAGAATTTGTGTTCCCGACAATCTTGAGCTCAAAAGAGAAGTAATGGACGAGAGCAACAAATCCAAACTGAGCATCCACCTGGGGGTTAGTAAAATGTACAATGACCTCAAGCGAACTTTCTGGTGGAAGGCAATGAAAAGAGATATCTCTATGAATGTTAGCCGGTGTTCAACTTGTCAACAAGTCAAAAGCGATGAGCAGAAGCTCGCTGGATTGTTGCAACCTTTGGAAATTCCAGGTGGGAAGTGGGAACATATTTCTATGGATTTCATAAATGGTTTGCCCAGAACCAGGAAAGGAAATGACAGTATTTGGGTGATCGTAGATCGTTTCACGAAGACCGCCCATTTCATACCTGTCAAATCGAATAGAAATGCTCAGAGTCTGGTGCAGATTTATTTTAGAGAAATTGTTAGACTGCATGGAGTTCCCATGAGCATCGTTAGTGATCATGACCCGATTTTTGCTAGTAAATTCTAGGAAGCATTCCAAGCAGAATTGGGAATGAAACAGAACTTGAGCACCGCATATCATCCTCAAACAGATGGTCAAACTGAGAGGGCGAATCGTATTCTTGAAGACCTATTGCGGGCGTGTATTATTGATTTTGGCGGATCATGGAAAGACCATTTACATTTGGCCGAATTCTCATATAACAACAGCTACCAGGCGAGCCTGAAAATGTCTCCATTCGAAGTATTGTATGGTAGACCGTGCCGATCCCCTACTAGTTCGGTAGAACCTGGCAATAGACTCGTATTGGGGCCTGATATGATTCGCGATGCTGCGGACTAAGTCGATTTCGTTAAGAAACGATTACTAGCCGCTCAAAGCCGATAGAAGAGCTATGCAGATAAGAGAAGAAGAGATATATCATTTGTTGTTAGCGACTATGTATATTTGAAGGTATCTACGATGAGAGGAGTCATCCGATTTGGTAAAACGGAGAAATTGGCTCCCAAATTTATTGGTCCGTTTCCTATTCTTGAACGGATTGGAACTCTCGCATATAGGGTTCAATTTCCTAATTGGTTATCTAGAGTGCATGATGTATTTCACGTATCTCAACTGCGAAAGCATGTGCATGATCCAGATCTCGTTATAGAAGAAGCCACACAACAGTATTTGGAAATCACTCCAGAATTGGCAGTTAGAAGAGAGCCGATGAAGATCATTAGAAAAGAAACCAAAGAGCTGAGGAACAAAAATATTCACTTAGTCAAAGTGCAATGGAGTGGAGATCCACGAGATTGTACTTGGGAAATTGAGGAGAGTATTAAGAGAGCCTATCCTAAGTCCAGGGTGGATGTCTCTGATTGACTCTGGCGCAAGGTAAATTTACCATATTTTTGCATTTCCATTCTGTTCTTCACTTTGTTGTTGTCTTCTTTGCATGGATGTAAACTTTTGAATTATATAGTCTGAATGATTTTAAAAGGGTATATGAATTAATTAGTATATTTTTGGAAAAGTTAAAAACAAATTGATTGTTGGTTGCGTTGTGTGTTTGTAGATTTGATAAATTAAATTATTAGAATGATAGTTAATTTAATCAATAAGAGAATGAATGGTAAATTTATTCGATTGAATCGAACATTGAACTAATTAGAGATTAGATAGAAATATATACATATGCATTATATATGTTTGAACAGGTAAATGGATTAGCTGTTGAGTAAAGAATTTATTTGCGTGCCCGACAAATAGGTAAACCTTAATGAGTTGGTTGCGCGATTTTATTATTATATTAACTCCTTTGAATGTCATTGGATGCGGGATGCGGAGTGCTGGTTGTTCTGTGTGTTATAATAAATGTCGCCATAGGGTAGTAACAATTAATTTTGAACTACACTACATGGCACACTTCTGGAAGATAGGCATACTTCATCATATACCACATAAGCATTTGGAGCTTGTGTGACGAGGTTGAAAATTTACCATACGAACGAGAGGCTTATATGGCGATGACTATATATTACAGGTTGAACTGATGACTGATCTGGACTATATAAATTATAACGGTAAATTGCAAGATTAATAAAACCCCATACGGTTCTGGAGATGACAATAAATACGTCTCTCTGGTCATTAAGGCACAAAATCCATTTATAGGGTGACGAGAATTCATTCTCTGGAGTTATGATCTATACACACTCCCCTGTGGACACCGGAATATATCACTATAAATATGTGCATGCTTATTAGGATTTACTGGGTACCTAATATGGCCCAATAAATTTCCAAACCCCTCCCCACACAAGGGGGATTATGGCGAAATTTTTCGAAAATTTAGGGTGTCAGCCAAATTATTGAAGAATTTGAATTTTTTTAGAAACTGAAAAGTTGAAGAATGGAAGCCAGAAGGAAAGTTGAGTTGGTTAATTAAACAACTTTCGACTTTGTTCCTTTTCGAGGATGAAAAGTTTTAAGTGGGGGAGATTGTAACAACCCGGAAAATCTGAGCCAGTTTAAAATTTTTAATTTGGCTATTTTAGTGGATTTTAAATATTTAAAATAAATTATTTTAAATAACAACGAAGAAAAGTGTGTTTGAATCGATGTTGAAAATAAATATAATTATTTTAAATTATAAACATGGCCTGAAATGGCGTGGTAGTTTCAAAATTTGAATTCAAACTTTGACTGACTATACCGGGTGCAAAATAAAACGGATTTTAGTGAAACCAAAAATATTTAAATCTGTTAGTGAATATCTTTCTAAAGAATCTAAAAAATCGAAGTTTCATAGCAGGAGTCAAAAGTTATGGTCAAATGAATTTTCAGAAAGGTCGCTATAGAGAATATATAGCCCTTGAAAACAGACATTTGGCAAACGACCTCAGAATTTGACGAAACCACTTTTGTTGGATCCGGAATGTCAAATTATTGCTAGGTTTCAAATTCCATAATTTTTGAAGCTAATATGTGAGCGTGGCGAAGGAAAATGTGATTGGTCAATTTCAGTTAAATTGGATCGACCAGAAAATGGCCATTTTTCAAACGATCTCAGAATTCAACGAAACTAGCTTTGTTGGGACAGTATCATCAAAACATAGCTGGATTTATTTTTCTGGAATTTTTAGAATCAGTATGTGTCCGTGGAAAATAGAAATGTACGTTCAAAACAAATATTGAATGTTTTATATTTTAATTTGAAGAGAAACTTACTGAAATAGTCGAATGGGCCTACGAAACATATCCCATTATGTTCGGAATGAGGGTATTTAGCTAGGGACGACAGTCGTTGGGTTTGGATTGGAGTTAGTATGTGAGGAGGGGTATTTTAGAATTTTAAAAATATATAAATAAAATAAAAATCCTATTGGCCCTCACTTTTTCTCTCTCCCCGTTTTCTCTTTCCCCGATGCGATATACAGCGGTTTTTCTTCAAACCTTCCCTCCCCGATTCCTCCTCCTACAAGCCAAATCAGCTAACGCCCCAGTTGAAGATTTTGAAGAACATCACGAGAGCTTCAAATCAAGACCAAGATTGTATTTTTTTCATTGAGTGTTTGAAGAGAACGATCGCTGTTCGGTGACTTCAAATCGCTGCGCCACCCAAATCTGGCCACCGAAGTGGACCCCACTTCAGGCGCACGTGTAATGACCCGAAAATCCGGTCCAATTTGAGCTGACCAAAAACACAAGTCCAACCCCAAATTAAACTGAAAATATCGGTCATTAATGAAAGAAATTAGAGGGTGAGGATAGATAAGATAGAAACTTAGAATAGAAGAAGAAGAAGAACACAACATCAGAGTAACACGAATCTCACAGCGGAACGAATAACATATAATATTTGTAACATAACTTTGAAATATACATATGTATTTGAATATACATCATTATCAAAGTACAACACTTACAACACAGCGGAAATAAACTATAGCTATATGATCCTGAAGCCTCCTGCTCAAGCTCTTCCAGTATATCTGTAAATCCCGACTACTTGACTGCTCGTACAAAATTAGGCACCCAAGAGTTTAGGGAAACAAACAAATAAACTCCGGGTCAGTCATGGGACTGGTATGAGTAAAACAGTTAAAACAGTTCGAACAAGTAATCGATATCTCATAAGACACGCCGTTTAACGGAACGGGTTTTTCCCTTATGAGAATCCAAATTTATCTTTATATCAAAAACCTTTTGATATTATAATAATGTCTATCAACACAATATTATAATCATCTAGCAGAAACGCTTTCATCTCACGTTCTACATATATAGTATACAATCAAAACCGCAAGCACGTATTGGGTAATGGATTTCTAACTATGACAAGGTATGGAACCACCTTTCGCTAGTGTACCTCTAAAAAGGAATACACTAGGTTCAACAAGAACGTCTTGCATCCTGGCCACACATGACCGACCACTCATTTCGCTTGAGTGTATCGAATGTATATCACCAACGGTTGGGATCAGCAACCGTTTCCCGAATGGGACAACATCAACAATAGATTTTTAGAAGTAAATTAAACTCTAGATCAGGTGATTATACACCCTACTTCGTAGCAACCGACTTAGCCATGCTGCCTGCCCGATTTCTGTCATTTACCGGATGTGAGGCTAGAAGCTACGCTTTATCATCACATCAGATTCACTTTGAATGCCCCATCATCAAATCCATCAAATAACTGATTTACGTCCTCAACCATACATTATGTGTTAGCTAAAAGAAGTTTCCTTCTCCGCTTCCACTCTTGGTACGGTTGGAGAAACCGATATACGTGATCGTCTGGAAATACTCTGTCAGACATCCGTCCATACAAGTCATCCAGGAACAGGATGAACCGAAGGCACTATTGACAGCCCTTGCATAACTCCGTCTTCAATTTCCTTTGGCATATATGATTCGCAACGCTTATACCAATACAGAGTGGTTCTTTGGATAATAATCCAACCGGTCTCTCCATATTAACAACGTTAAAATGGTCAAAACTTCGATAGTCTGTGATTTAACTATCGAAGAAAAACAGGTGTGCAAACAACGATATTATTTCCAAATGGAAATTATATCAATCAAACATCAATCATATATATATATATATCTATATATATATATATATTTCCTTATTTTACTTATTTTCTATGTTTAGAAAATATATGTTATTAACACTGGAAAACATTTCCTTTTGTTTATCTACATATCACTATCACTTTCACTCTCGAACCTTAACCATTTCTAAATTAAAAACGAAGTCAATCAAGTTGGGGTAAAATTACCTCTCAGACCTTAACTGAACAACATTTCAAATCTCGAAATAGGTTAAGTTCATCTTTAACCCTTTAACACTTCCTTACGTAACTCTCGTTCGAATAAATCTCTATTCGATAACTCCTCCCTTCGAATAACTATATTTGATAATCTCTCTTACGAATAACTAGATTCGAAAACCTTTCTTCGAATAAACTAAATTCGATTAACTATATTTATTTAACCCTAATTGATTAACTCTTTTTACTTAACTCCTTACTTAACTCCTTTCGATTAAACTATAATCGATAACTCTTTTCGATTAAATTATAATCGATAACTCCTTACTTAACTCCTTTCGATTAAACTATAATCGATAACTCCTTACTTAACTCCTTTCGATTAAACTATAATCGATAACTCCTTTCGATTAAATTATAATCGATAACTCCTTACTTAACTCCTTTCAATTAAACTAAAATCGATAACTCCTTTCGATTAAATTATAATCGATAACTCCTTTCGAATAACTAATTCGAAAACTCTTATGTGTTTAACTCTATTCGAATAACTAATTCGAATAACTCTATTCGATTTACTTACTTTCGAATACTATATTCAATTAACTCCCTTCGAATAAACTATTCATTTATAAAGATTTACTTTTAGTAACGGTTCTTCACTTTACAAATGATTTCCTTTTTAGTAACGTTTTCCTTTTTATAACGGTTTCCTTTTTGTAACGGTTTCCTTTTTATAACATCCTATTTAGTTATAAACAAATTTCCTTTTTATTACTCTATTTATTTTCTAAATATTTCCTTTTTAATTCTATTTGTAAATGGTTTAACAAATACCACCTTTTCGATTTCATTTGTAAAGGTTTACAAACATTTCTCTTTCTGATTGATTTGTAAATGGTTTACAAACCTTTCTCGTTTTAATCTATTTGCAAATGGTTTGCAAATAATTCCTTTAGGGTTTCATTTCTAAGTATTTTCTATTTATAAGTAATCCATTTATAAATAAATTTCTATTTATAAATATTCCATGTATAAATAATTCCTTTTATAAAATCTCCTTTGATTGTTATAAATATTATCTATTTTATAAAATCCTTTGATTTTATAAATAATCTATTTTAAATATTCATTTTGAAAATTCCCTTTTCACCATTCCGGTATGTTATGGTATTTAACACATCAAATCACGATGACCAATATCGTTCAAAGACATATAATCGACAACAGATTATACATAACATCATATATTACAATATATGAATCACAGTAAAATAAATGTTGAGGATTGCAGTTGGATTCCTCCAACCTGTTTTCCTGCATCACAGATGTTATACAATATAAAATCAACATCACTTTCAGTTCCATATGATATATTCTGTTAAACAGAATCAATATAGAAATTCAACTAACTGACTAGCAGTTCAATCAAACGGTCAACACACATTCAATCAGCCAATATTTAACAGTTCTAAAAATACAACATGAATTTATAAACTATTCAGAGTTAGTGAGATTTACTCACTTTGGCAGTTCATCGTTAAAGAACGATAAACTGTTTGTTTGATTTGAATCAAACAATTAAATTCGCTGTAAATTCAAACGAGTTCCAATCCACTCCCAGTCAGTTCCAGTGTATATCTCTCGTTCATACGGTCCTAACGCAACTGACGGTTCGAATTTCTGATAAAGTACGATCGAGTTATACATTTTTTTAAAGTTTTGAACTAATTTAAATTAAAAACAAACATGAATAAATTCATTTGGGCTTTACCCCTTGTATTGGGCCCAACTTCCCCATCATAAGGCCAACCCGCTCTCCACTATATCACCGTGCCATCGTGATTTCCGCAATTCCAAGCCACAAATCCTCCACGTTAGTCCTCATTTTTCAAATCACGTTTTCAGGCCCAAATCCGTTCTCTCCCCAAACCCACGAACTCCATCTTCCTGCTGCCTACTCACGCCCCCTTTTCTTCATGCAAAAACCCAATTGGACAACAGTTACATCCACATCCGTCCTTTTCGATTTCACTTCATCCTCCACCTAACATCATACAACTCGAGATCCATTTCTCGTATCGAACTCAGCTCTAGATCCTGCGACATTGTGCTACTCGACCTGCCGAACTCAACAACATCATCCATTCCATCCTTCGAAGTTCAACAAGCCGAACCAGCTAAACCCTAGGATGTTAGGGCTCGAACTGGAGCCCCATAGGATATGATCGCATCAATTGAAATTTGTATAGGGAGGAAGCTCTTCAACTAATGAATTCAAAGAAGGTTGTTTTGAGCATTTAGGGGTTTAATTCGATTTCTTTTGGATTTTACAAAGCTGCGGTTTTTAGGTTTAGGAACGAGATTGGGTTTTCTAGAGGATGAAATGGCGGCTTGAAGAACGTAGAAAAAGAATTAGGTTAGGGAGGTTTAAAAGATGTATTTATAGAGGTGTTTAGATATTTTAGCGTACCGGCTATATGAAACTCCATTCGTCTGCGGACCACTATGGACGGAAACAAAAATACCATTGCAACGAGCAAGGCGCCACGATTCCAAAAATATAATAATACAGAATTGTTACCTTATTCTATGAAATTCCTAATTATTGATTTAGGATGCACAACACTCTAATTAAAAAGTTGCTTATTTATCACTCTAAAAATTCCTATAATCACACACGATATCCAAACATCATGAAAATGGACATGCAGCTACAGTCCGACATTACGGACCCAACGAAACTGGTTTCGTCGAATTCCGACTCTGTTTGCTTACACAGCGTATTTTTAACCGTCGAAATACTGACTGTTGTTCACTTTAAAAATCCGTACGGCCACACAGTGACTCTAAAAATCACGAAACTTGGAATCTAACAACTATTTGACATTGCAGGTCCAACAAAACTAGTTTCGTCGAATTCCGTCTTCGTTTGCAAAAGTGGCTATTTTTAAAGCTCTAAATAGCCTATTTAAAATATAAATATATTTAAATATAATTAAATTTAATATTTAAAAATAAATATTATCGTCTATATTCACATCGAATACCGTACAGCTTCAGAATATTCCTATATGGATTTACAACTCGATATTACATCGTCAGAGTTATATCGATGTTCGATTTCTATTTAAATCCATATATAAAATATAATTAAATCGTTATGGTCAGGGCGCTGCATTTCTGAGAATTTGATTTGGACATAACTCAAAATCTACATGACGAAATCCCATTTTCTCTTCCACTAGAAAGATATACTCCACCAGCTCCACACGTTTCTTGTTTCACAGAAATCCGATTTAAAACGAACCCTGTATATCCAGTTGAAGTTCAAATCGCCAAATAGCGAACTGCCGCGTCATTACGCACTCTATTTTAATTATATTATAATTCTACGTTCAAACTGATGTCGATTGAATATATTCGTCAATATAATTCAACTCTAAGCTGAATTAAATCCTAGGGATGACCCAGCTCACATTATATTGTCAATTTACTATTTCTGAATTAAATATATTATTTAATTATTTAATTAAATTAATTATTCCATATTATTTAATTAAATCTCTATTTAATTCACTATATCACTATTTATATAATTAAATAAATTAATTATAATACCACTGCAAATGCGGGTCATTACAATCTTCCCCACTTAAAATAATTTCGTCCTCGAAATCGCTAAGGTAGAGAACGACCCTATCGACTGGTTAGAACATATTTGTTCACTTCTTAACTTCAGTTTCCACTGAACCAAATTTAATTTCAATTAAATTATTAATTAATACATATCAACGAAAATTTTCAAAAATCCTGAAAATTTTCTAACTCCTTATCTTTTCGAAAAATTCCGCCAGCACCTCCTTTGTACTGGTCAATACGTCAAACCACCACTCGCCCCTCTGGGCCATCTCCATCCCAAAAGAAAATCAAACAGCCAAGCGGCTTGCCAATTCGGCTCATAAATCTTATATCCAATAGAAATATAAACTTGTACCTTTTGTCGGCATATCATTATATCCTTTCCACCTGTTATCAATTCAGCAGATACAAGGGTCATCCCAATCAAATTCCAATCTGCTTTTATCCACAACACAACCATTCGCTTATATCCGAGCCAAATATCATTTCAACTCAAGTTTCTTCTAACTCTTAACTCGATTATCACATTACACTTCAAATTTGAATCTCACAATCCAATTTGTCTTGATATCATTCTAATTCAATCTCAGTTACCACTTTACTGGCTTTACTTTAATTCAATTTTGCTTTCACAAATTTCTGTTAAATTTGTTTTCAATTCAAACAGTCTTTCCTTGGGAGTTTTCAAACAGTTTACTCTTTTCAAAAATCAAATTTTCCTTTTGAACATGTCACTGAGCCCTTAATTAATATTCCATTAGTTAAATCATTTCTCTATTTCTTTATCAATATTTGTTAACCAAATATTTTCAATAACCATATTGGCCTTTCATGTTATTTGGAAAACATTTCCGAATATCGCCTTCCTTAATTTTCTAAACTTTAGAAAATATATGCTATTTATAATTGGAAATATTCCAATTACTTATCTTTTTTTTCGATCTTGTTTATTTCTATACTTAGGAAATATTCTTTATTATATTTTCAAGCTTACACTTATTTGGGTTAAAACGGATGTTGTGTAAAACATCGTTACGACAACCCAAATACTGTATTCAACTAACTCTTATTCAACATTGATCTTCGAGCCTGAAATCTTACTATTTATTTGTTAATAAAGAAATCAATCAAGTTGGGGTATAACTACCTCTCAGACCTTGACTGAATAACATTTATAACGTCAAAATAGATATGACTACTTATTCGAATAATCAATACCATACAACTACTTATTCACTTTTAAACACGTATACGCTTCCTCTTACTATTTTTACTAGATTTTATTCTTAGTCTGCTTTTTTGATTTTACTATTCTATTTCTAAGCTTGTTTCCTTATCGACTTCTATATATATATATATATATATATATATATATATATATATATATATATCGATACGTTGATTTCTACCTATCAAATTATCTTAAAAATATTCTAACTCCTTAAATTCCCGGAAAAATTCGCCATAACCTCCTTTGTACCAGGAGCATCAGGATATTTCAAATAGCCTCCCATGGCTCTTACCAATCCAAAAGAAAAAGAAAAAGCCAAGCGACTGGATGATACGGCGCATAAAATCTCATATATGAATTAAATACATACCTTTTCATCGAGCATTCTATTTATATACCTTCATACCTTATCCATACCTATCTCTTGTATATTTATACCTGCGCAATCTATTTTAACTATACGTGATCGTTTAACTCAATTCGTTAACTAATTTGTTAATTAACTCTTTAGTCTATTTCACTTTTATATTTGAACATGACATGTTCAAATATATTTTAACTTGCTTATTACCTAAATTGAATCCAAATTTCAAATTTAAGTTCTATATTCGATCTCGAATATCCATTTACAAATCCAATTCACCTTTCAAAGTTCAAATTCAAATTCAAAACTTGATTAACTAATTCCTCTTCGACTTAGTTAATTCTATTCAATTTCTATTCAAATTTTATATCACTTTTATTATTCAAATTCTATAGATCAAATTCTATTCAAATTCTATAGTTTAAATTCCATTTGAATTCTATATTCAAATTCTATACATTCAAATCCTATATTTGAATTCCATTTGAATTCTATATTCAAATTCTATATATTCAAATCCTATATTTGAATTCCATTTGAATTCTATATTCAAATTCTATATATTCAAATCCTATATTTGAATTCCATTTGAATTCTATATTCAAGTTCCATTTGAATTTCTATATTCAAACTCTATTTCAATTCCATTGAATTTAATATATTCAAACTCCCTTTGAATTTCTATATTCAATTCTATTTGAATTCTCTTTATTCAAATTCTATATTCAATTCTATTTGAATTCTCTTTATTCAAATTCTATATTCAATTCTATTTGAATTCTCTTTATTCAAATTCTATATTCAATTCTATGTTATAAATCCCATTTTGAAATTCAACACAACTCGTCTTTCCCAAAACAAATTCAAAACAGTATCTCTAGTAGTAATTCGTCACTTACAACTCGAAAATGAATACTGATGATGCAGCTGTCATCATCAGAATCTACTTTCCAGCGATCGAAGTGAGTTCAATACTATAAATCCATTTCTAAACATTTCCACTTTGAAATCCATTTCAAAATATAATTCACACTGCTTGTAAAACAATTTAAAATCTCCCAGGATCTTAAATTTTCCTTATTTTTAATCCAAATCCATTTACAAACATTTATCCAATTCTCCAGAATTTTAATTCAATTTCTGGCTTAATTTTTCAGATTTAACTCATCTGATTTCACGTATTTCACTTATATGAATTCTGATTGGTTATTCACATAACCATTTTACTTATAATCTTACTCGATTATAATAACAACCAATATAAATCCTTTATATCAAATATAATTTGGGTAAAAATTATTTAGTTTACCCTCTTTTCAAAACATACCATGACGGTTCATCGTATTCAAGTGTTTACAAAATCCCTACCGATACAGTGGATCAAGCTGATCGACCAGAACCCATAAACAACTCAACCAATGAATCTCCACAATATAAAATCACTTTATATCAAATTACAAATACTGACTCGTATATATACACTCAACTCAATCTACGGTATTACGAACCCCATCTCTACTGAGTTACGCCACAAAGCCAAGGTATTCATTTAACCTTAAGCTCTGATACCAACTGTAATGACCGAAAATCCGGTCCAATTTGAGCTGATCAAAAACACAAGTCCAACCCCAAATTAAACTGAAAATACCGGTCATTAATGAAAGAAATTAGAGGGTGAGGACAGATAAGATAGAAACTTATAATAGAAGAAGAAGAAGAAGAAGAAGAACACAACATCAGAGTAACACGAATCTCACAGCGGAACGAATAACATCTAATATATGTAACATAACTTTGAAATATACATTTGTATTTGAATATACATCATTATCAAAGTACAACACTTACAACACAGCGGAAATAAACTATAGCTATATGGTTCTGAAGCCTCCTGCTCCAGCTCTTCTAGTATATCTGTAAATCCCGACTACTTGACTGCCCGTACAAAATTAGGCACCCAAGAGTTTAGGGAAACAAACAAATAAACTCCGGGTTAGTCATGGGACTGGTATGAGTAAAACAGTTAAAACAGTTCGAACAAGTAATCGATATCTCATAAGACCACGCCGTATAACGGAACTTATTTTTCCCTTATGAGAATCCAAATTTATCTTTATATCAAAAACCTTTTGATATTATAATAATGTCTATCAACACAATATAATAATCATCTAGCAGAAACGCTTTCATCTCACGTTCTACATATATAGTATACAATCAAAACCGCAAGCATGTATTGGGTAATGGATTTCCAACTATGACAAGGTATGGAACAACCTTTCGCTAGTGTACCTCTAGAAAGGAATACACTGGGTTCAACAAGAACATCTTGCAACCCGGCCACACATGACCGACCACTCATTTCGCTTGAGTGTATCGAATGTATATCACCAACGGTTGGGATCAGCAACCGTTTCCCAAATGGGATAGCTTCAACAATAGATTTTTAGAAGTAAATGAAACTCTAGATCAGGTGATTATACACCCTACTTCGGAGCGACCGACTTAGCCATGCTGCCTGCCCGATTTCTGTCATTTACCGGATGTGAGGCTAGAAGCTACGCTTTATCATCACACCAGATTCACTTTGAATGCCCCATCGTCAAATCCATCAAATCACCGATTTACGTCTTCAACCATACATTATGTATTAGCAAAAAGAAGTTTCCTTCTCCACTTCCACTCTTGGTACGGTTAGAGAAATCAATATACGTGATCGTCTGGAAATACTCTGTCAGACATCCGTCCATACAAGTCATCCAGGAACAGGATGAACCGAAGGCACTATTCTGTAAACAGGATAGCCCTTGCATAACTCCGTCTTTAATTTCCTTTGGCATATATGATTCGCAACGCTTATGCCAATACAGAGTGGTTCTTTGGATAATAATCCAACCGGTCTCTCCATATTAACAACGTTAAAATGGTCAAAACTTCGATAGTCTGTGATTTAACTATCGAAGAAAAACAGGTGTGCAAACAACGATATTATTTCCAAATGGAAATTATACCAATCAAACATCAATCATATATATATATATATCTACATATATATTACCTTATTTTCTATGTTTAGAAAATATATGTTATTAACACTGGAAAACATTTCCTTTTGTTTATCTACATATCACTATCACTTTCACTCTCGAACCTTATCCATTTCTAAATTAAAAACGAAGGCAATCAAGTTGGGGTATAATTACCTCTCAGACCTTAACTGAACAACATTTCAAATCTCGAAATAGGATAAGTTCATCTTTAACCCTTTAAAACTTCCTTACGTTACTCTCGTTCGAATAAATCTCTATTCGATAACTCCTCCATTGAATAACTATATTTGATAATCTCTCTTACGAATAACTAGATTCGAAAACCTATCTTCGAATAAACTAAATTCGATTAACTCTATTTATTTAACCCTAATCGATTAACTCTTTTTACTTAACTCCTTACTTAACTCCTTTTGATTAAACTATAATCGACAACTCTTTTCGATTAAATTATAATCGATAACTCCTTACTTAACTCCTTTCGATTAAACTATAATCGATAACTCCTTACTTAACTCCTTTCGATTAAACTATAATCGATAACTCCTTTCGATTAAATTATAATCGATAACTCCTTACTTAACTCCTTTCGATTAAACTAAAATCGATAACTCCTTTCGATTAAATTATAATCGATAACTCCTTTCGAATAACTAATTCGAAAACTCTTATGTGTTTAACTCTATTCGAATAACTAATTCGAATAACTCTATTCGATTTACTTACTTTCGAATACTATATTCGATTAACTCCCTTCGAATAAACTATTCATTTATAAAGACTTACTTTTAGTGACGGTTCTTCACTTTACAAATGATTTCCTTTTTAGTAACGTTTTCCTTTTTATAACGGTTTCCTTTTTATAACATCCTGTTTAGTTATAAACAAATTTCCTTTTTATAACTCTATTTATTTTCTAAATATTTCCTTTTTAATTCTATTTGTAAATGGTTTTACAAATACCTCCATTTAGATTTCATTTGTAAAGGTTTACAAACATTTCTCTTTCTGATTGATTTGTAAATGGTTTACAAACCTTTCTCGTTCTAATCTATTTGCAAATGGTTTGCAAATAATTCCTTTAGGGTTTCATTTCTAAGTATTTTCTATTTATAAATAATCCATTTATAAATAAATTTCTATTTATAAATATTCCATTTATAAATAATTCCTTTTATAAAATCTCCTTTGATTATTATAAATATTATCTCTTTTATAAAATCCTTTGATTTTATAAATAATCTATTTTAAATATTCATTTTGAAAATTCCCTTTTCACCATTCCGGTATGTTATGGTATTTAACACATCAAATCACGATGACCAATATCGTTCAAACACATATAATCGACAACAGATTATACATCACATCATATATTACAATATATGAATCACAGTAAAATAAATGTTGAGGAATCCAGTTGGATTCCTCCAACCTATTTCCCTGCATCACAGATGTTATACAATATAAGATCAACATCACTTTCAGTTCCATATGATATATTCTGTTAAACAGAATAAATATAGAAATTCAACTAACTGACTAACAGTTCAATCAAACGGTCAACACACAGTCAATCAACCAATATTTAACAGTTCTAAAAATACAACATGATTTATAAACTGTTCAGAGTTAGTGAGATTTACTCACTTTGGCAGTTCATCGTTAAAGAATGATAAACTGTTTGTTTGATTTGAATCAAACAATTAAATTCGCCGTAAATTCAAACGAGTTCCAATCCACTCCCAGTCAGTTCCAGTGTATAGCTCTCGTTCATACGGTCCTAACGCAACTGACGGTTCGAATTTCTGATAAAGTACGATCGAGTTATACATTTTTTTTAAAGTTTTGAACTAATTAAAATTAAAAATAAACATGAATAATTTCATTTGGGCTTTACCCCTTGTATTGGGCCCAACTTCCCCATCATAAGGCCAACCCGCTCTCCACTATATCACCGTGCCATCGTGATTTCGGCAATGCCAAGCCACAAATCCTCCACGTCAGTCCTCATTTTTCGAATCCCGTTTTCAGGCTCAAAACCATTCTCTCCCCAAACCCACGAACTCCATCTTCCTGCTGCCTACTCACGCCCCCTTTTCTTCATGCCAAAACCCAACTGGACAATAGCTACAACCACAACCATCCTTCTTTTCGATTTCACTTCATACTCCACCCAACATCATACAACTCGAGATCTATTTCTCGCGTCGAACTCAGCTCTAGATCCTGCGACATCATGCTACTCGACCTGCCGAACTCAACAGCATCATCCATTCCATCCTTCGAAGTTCAACAAGCCGAACCAGCTAAACCCTAGGATGTTAGGGCTCGAACTGGAGCCCCATAGGATATGATCGCATCAATTGTAATTTGTATAGGGAGGAAGTTCTTCAACTAACGAATTCAAAGAAGGTTGTTTTGAGCATTTAGGGGTTTAATTCGATTTCTTTTGGATTTTTCAAAGCTGTGATTTTTAGGTTTAGGAACGAGATTGGGTTTTCTGGAGGATGAAATGGCGGCTTGAAGAACATAGAAAAAGAATTAGGTAGGGAGGTTTAAAAGATGTATTTATAGAGGTGTTTAGATATTTTAGCGTACCGGCTATATGAAACTCCATTCGTCTACGGACCACTATGGACGGAAACAAAAATACCATTGCAACGAGCAAGGCGCCACGATTCCAAAAATTATAATAATACAGACTAGTTACCTTATTCTATGAAATTCCTAATTATTGATTTAGGGTGCACAACACTCTAATTAAAAAAGTTGCTTATTTATCACTCTAAAAATTCCTATAATCACACACGATATCCAAAAATCATGAAAATGGACATGCAGCTACAGTCCGACATTACGGACCCAACGAAACTGGTTTCGTCGAATTCCGACTCTGTTTGCTTACACAACATATTTTTAACCGTCAAAATACTGACTATTGTTCACTTTAAAAATCCGTACGGCCACACAGTGACTCTAAAAATCACGAAACTTGGAATCTAACAACTATTTGACATTGCGGATCCAACAAAATTAGTTTCGTCGAATTCTGACTTCGTTTGCAAAAGTGGCTATTTTTAAAGCTCTATATAGCCTATTTAAATATATAAATATATTTAAATATAATTAAATTTAATATTTAAAAATAAATATTATCGTCTATATTCACATGGAATACCGTACAGCTTCAGAATATTCCTATATGGATTTACAACTCGATATTACATCATCCGAGTTATATCGATGTTCGATTTCTATTTAAATCCTTATATAAAATATAATTAAATCGTTATGGTCAGGGCGCTGCATTTCTGAGAATTTGATTTGGACATAACTCAAAATCTACACAACGAAATCCCATTTTTCTCTTCCACTAGAAAGATATACTCCACAAGCTCCACACGTTTCTTGTTTCACAGAAATCCGATTTAAAACGAACCATGTATATCCAGTTGAAGTTCAAATCGCCAAATAGCGAACTACCGCGTCGTTACGCACTCTATTTTAATTACATTATAATTCTACATTCAAACTGACGTCGATTGAATATATTCGTCAATATAATTCAACTCTAAGCTGAATTAAATCCTAGGGATGACCCAGCTCACATTATATTGTCAATTTACTATTTCTGAATTAAATATATTATTTAATTATTTAATTAAATTAATTACCCCATATTATTTAATTAAATCTCTATTTAATTCACTATATCACTATTTATATAATTAAATAAATTAATTATAATACCTCTGCCAATGCGGATCATTACAACACGTGCACCTCCCCTAGCCCTATGACGTGGCACCCTCCGATCCTCCAACCGTTTCACGGATTCGACGAAAATCGTGACCCTAGTTTTGAACAAACTGCTGAGAGGTACGACCTATATTTATTTTAACTGATTTCGACAAATAAAAGTGTTGCAAACTTATAAAAATCATATCTTTTTGCTATATGATCGAAATCCAGTGAAACAAGAGACAGTGGACTCGTGTGGACGCCTTCTACATTCTAGAAGAGACCGCATATTTTTCTGAGCCTTCTGCTATTTTTGGTGGAGTGGAACCCAACGTGAGATTTCTAATATATAAACGATATGGAAAACAACGATGTACAAATTATATAGTCGATGTATGAGTTATATAAGCGTTGTATACCTCATGTATAAGCGTTGTATAAGTTGTATGTTCGATGTATAAGTTATATATGCGTTGTAAAAATTATATATGCGTTGAAATGATTGAAATGAAGTGAAATGAAATTGAAATATATTTATATGCGAATATATATATATACATACTCCCCTCGTCCACAGAGCATGGATGATACTTATTGGTTGTGATATTATTTGGATTATTGGTTGATGTGAAATTTGGTGAAAATCATGAATGGTTGATTGTGGTTGAAAAATACCTGTTTGTGGTTGAAAATTATTTTGGATGAAACCACATAGGATTAGTTTGTGGAAAAGAAAAATAAACATGCTCATCTGCATACGAATTAGATGCATGAAATCCCTATTGTCAAAAACCGTGAGGTTTTAAGGTAGAGCGAGGAGCCGTACTAGGGACGATCCCGGTTTTAACTACCCTGCCGTTATGGTGCCGAAATTTTCAATAATATTCATGTGTTAGAATTATTTTCATGTGTTAAAAACTATATTCATGTGTTAGAATTATTTTCACGTGTTGAAAACTATATTCATGTGTTAAATGAAGTTCATGTGTTGAATAAATTCTTTGAAAGATAAAAATAACATTTTTATTGTATATATAGACTATATAAAATATTAGTATTTTAAATAAATTCTTTTAACACCAAAAATAACATTTTTATTGTATATATAGACTATATAAAATAATCGTGTTTTGAAATAAATTGTTTTCCACAAAAAATCACATTTTTATTATATATATAAACTATAGAAAATATTCATGTGTTGAATAAAGGACTAGAACGATAAAAATCATATTTTTATCGTATGTGTGAAGTCGAAAACATTTGTGCGTTGGATATATAGATTGAACAATAAAAATAACATTTTTATTGTTAATATAAACTGTTAAAAATAGTGGTGTGTTGAAATAAATATTTTTGATGATAAAAATATCATTTTTATCAAATATATGAAATGAATATAGTTTTGAAATCGAAGAAAGAATCATATTTATATATATTTATATAAATATAATTAAAATAAATCGAATAATGAAGCTGTGGTTCGTGTTTTGAAATTGTGATTTCAAATGATTATTGCGGAAGATCCGACCACCGGATTTTCCCGAAACTGAAACTGTAATGACTCGCATTGGCAGGGGTATTATAATTTATTTATTTATATATTTAAAAGGTGAATTAAAAGATTTAATGGTCGTGGAATTAAATAATGGTGAATATTTAATTTAGAATAATAAATTAAATAATATATTTAATTTTGAAATAATCAGAATTGGCTGAAATGGCGATATGGTGTGAACTAGATCATCTGTGATATTTAATTCAGTTTAGAATTGAATTAGAATAACAAATATATTATATAAACGACAGTTTGAACATAGAATTTATAATATAATTAAAATCGAGCTCGAAATGGCGCTACAGTTCGTAAATTGGCGATTCGAACTTCAACTGAATGTACAGGGTTCGTTTTAAATCGGATTTCTATGAAACAAGAAACGTGTGGAGCTGGTGGAGTATATCTTTCTAGTGGAAGAGAAAAATCGGGATTTTGTCGGGTAGATTTTGATTTATGTCCAAATCAAATTTTAGAAAAGTCGCTGTGGAATTCCTTTATAATTTATAAAGGAATTATTTATATTTTATAAAAGGAATTTCAATAAAAAATTGAATATCGATAAATCTGAAAATCTGGAATATCAAGCTGTAAATTCTGATATGATATTCTAGAGATGTACGATATCATATGTGAAGATATACGATAATATAAATTTATTTATATTTAATATAATTATATTTAAATATATTTATATATTTAAATGGGTCATCCAGAGCTTTAAAAATAGCCGGTTTTGCAAACGAAGTCGGAATTCGACGAAACTAGTTTTGTTGGATCCGCAACATCAAATTATTGTTAGATGTCAAGTTTCGTGATTTTTAGAGTCACTGTGTGGCCGTACGGATTTTTAGAGTGAAACACAGTCAGTAAATTGACCTTTAAAAATACGCTGTGTGAGCATACGAAGACGGAATTTGACGAAACCAGTTTCGTTGGGACCGTAATATCGAACTAAAGCTGCATGTCCAGTTTCGTGATTTTTAGGTACCATATGTGATCGTACCGATTTTTAGAAGGGCGAAACGAATATAAATTAAATAAAAATAAAATATCCAACTCAAAATATCTAAACCATATTCCCTATAAATACCCCCCTTACCAACCTAAACCTAATTTCACTTTTCTGCTCAGTGGTTTTTGCGCCGTCGTTTCTTTCTATTTCCACAGCAAAGTTCCAAGTTCCAAAAAAAATCAAAATAAAATCAAAATGTTAATGAAATTCATCGATCCTGGATTCCTAAGACTCAGAAAGTAGTGAGCTTCAATTTCATATCGTTTTTACATGGCTCGATCAAATTCTGGGTTCGTGATTCTTTTCTACGACGAGGTTAGGGTTCGACTTTGCTGTTTGTATGGTGATCAGTTCGTGAAATGGAGGTTTGCTTTGGGTTTGTGGTTGAGTTTAGTTGCGATTTGGGGTCTTTGGGATAGAGTTTAGTTGAGCTTTAAATGTGAGTAAAACTCGCCAACTCTGAACAGTTCTATTTTTACAACGTATTCTTAGAACTGTTAAATATTGTCTGTTTGATTGTGTGTTGGTTGATTGATTGAACTAGTAGTCATTTAGTGGAAATTATATATATATATATATATGAATATATATATTTATAAACCGTTAAATATATATATATATATTGATGCTGTATCAGAATAATCCGCACTGAACTGAAAGTGATGTTGATTATACTGTGTAACATCTGTGATGCAGGGAAACAGGTTGGAGGGACCCAACTGGGTTCCTCAATATTTATAATGCTGTTTTGATTCATATATTCTGTTATATGATGTGATATATAATCTGTTGTCGATTATATGTGGTTGGACGTTATTGAACTTCGTGATTTGATATGATTGAATACCATAACATACGGGATGTTGATAAGGGGATTTTCAAAGTGATGGTGAAAATAAAATATTTATAGATGGAATATTTATAAATAAGAGATATTTATAAATTTGAATATTTATAAATAAGGAATATTTATAAATTGGAATATTTATAAATAGGAGATATTTTAAAAATGAAATAAATTCAAAATATTTTCTTTTTGAAAGGAAAGGCCTGTGTGGCGGGTTTGGGGATTTTCCCGATGCTTCCGATACAAAGGAGGTTATGGCGAATGTTTCCGAGAATTTAAGGAGTTAGAATATTTTTAAGAATAAATTTGAAAAGGAAATATTTGCAAACCATTTGCAAATAGAATAAAATAGAAAAAGAAATATTTGTAAACCATTTACAAATAGAATTGAAAAGGGAATAATTAGAAAATAAATAGAGTTAGTAAAAAGGAAATTGGTTTATAACGGAATAAGATGTTACAAAAAGGAAACCGTTATAAAAAGGAAAACGTTATTTAAAGGAACATTTATAAAGTGAAGAACCGTTACTAAAAAATGAATCTTTATAAATGAATAAACTTTGTAAAAAGGGAATCTTTTTAAATGGATAAACATTTTCAAAAAGGAGAAATCGAATATGGTATTCGAAGTTAGTTAATCGAATATTGTATTCGAAAGGAGTTAATCGAATATGGTATTCGAAGTTAGTTAATCGAATATGGTATTCGAAAGGAGTTAATCGAATATGGCATTCGAAATTAGTTAATCGAATATGGTATTCGAAGTTAGTAAATCGAATATGGTATTCGAAGGTTAGTTAATCGAATGTGGTATTCGAAAGGGGTTAGTCGAGTCGAGTTAGTCAAATAGAGTTAACCAGTTAGAGTTAATCGATAGAGTTAATCAGATAGAGTTAATCAGTTAGAGTTAATCGATTAGAGTTAAAACGAACTAGAGTTAATCAAGTATAGTTATTTGAGATAGAGTTAGTCAAACATAGTTACTCAGGATAAGTACCATTTAGCACGACTGCTAGCGTAATTCGCAGGGCTGCAGATAGCCTACGGCGGTCGGATGTTTCCTGAGGGAATCAGGCGTAACCATTGTGATCGCTGCGATCTAGAGTCAAGCGAATGGAGTTAAATAGAGTTATCGAATATTAGTTATTCGAATGGAGTTAAATAGAGTTATCGAATATTAGTTATTCGAATGGAGTTAAATAGAGTTATCGAATATTAGTTATTCGAATGGAGTTAAATAGAGTTAATCGAATAGTAGTTATTCGAATGGAGTTAAATAGAGTTAATCGAATAGTAGTTATTCGAATGGAGTTAAATAGAGTTAATCGAATAGTAGTTATTCGAATGGAGTTAAATAGAGTTAATCGAATAGTAGTTATTCGAATGGAGTTAAATAGAGTTAATCGAATAGTAGTTATTCGAATGGAGTTAAATAGAGTTATCGAATATTAGTTATTCGAATAGGGTTAAACGGAGTTAAATAAAGTTAGTCGAATATAGTCTATTCGAATAGAGTTAAAGGAAAGGAGTTATCGATTTATAGTTTAATCGAAAGGAATTATCGATTTTAGTTTAATCGAAAGGAATTATCGATTATCGTTTAATCGAAAGGAGTTATCGATTAGTTAAATCGAAAGGAGATTATCGAATATAGTGTATTCGAAAGAAAGAGATCGAATATAGTTTATTCAAAAGAGAGAGATTTCAAATATAAGTTATTCGAAGAGAGATAATCGAATATAGGTTATTCGAAGAAGGGTTAATCAAATAGAGATTTCTCGAAAGAGAATTTTACGTCGAATTCAATTATATCGAATTCGTGAAAGTAATATTTACTTTCCGGTTTTAAATCAAGAGTATACACTAATAAATTAGGGGTAAGTTTAATTATTTGAATTAAAGAATAAAGGTTATAATTGAAGTTAGATATTGCGAAAGCAGGGATTATAACATTATCGTTATAATCAATGTTTTCAATAAAGAAGTGGATTCGTAAATTGAATCCGAGAGTTACGTAAAGAAGTTGTTAAAGGTTTAAAAGATAAACTGTTACTATTTCGAAGTTATAACGTTGTTCAGTTAAGGTCTGAGAGGTAATTATACCCCAACTTGATTGACTTCCTTCTTAACTAAGGAATGGTAAGGTTGATAGTAAATGATGGTTAAGTGAATTCAGTAAATGGTTTGAGTTGGCATAGAGATGTTTTATTTAAACATCTGTTTAAATCCAATGAAGGAACTTTGGAAATATTTTCCAAATAAGGAATCAGAAATGTTTTCTAATATAGAAAACAGGAAATGGAAATGTTTCCCATTGATAATAAAGTATATTTTCTAAAATTTAGAAAATAAGAAATATTGAATATATGGAAACAGGAGATAAGAGATAAATGTTGAATGATGATTGATTGATATAATTTCCATCTGGAAATAATATCGTTGTTTGCACACGTATTTTTCTTCGATAGTTAACTCACCGACTATCGAAGTTTTTGACCATTTTAACGTTGTTAATATGGAGAGACCGGTTGGATTATTATCCAAAGAACCACTCTGTATTGGCATAAGCGTTGTGAATCATATATGCAAAAGATAATTGAAGACGGAGTAAAGTGCAAGGGCTATTGTATAAGTCTTAGATAACAGTGCCTAAGATGGATGTACTGAATAGTACCTTCGGCTCATCCTGTTCCTGGATGACTTGTATGGATGAATGTCTGACAGAGTATTTCCAGAAAGGTCACGTACATTGATTTCTTCAACTGTACCAAGAGTGGAAGCGGAGAAGGCCACTTCTTTAGCTAACACGTAATGTATGGTTGTAGACGTCAAATTAGTGATTTAGATGGATCTGACAATGTGGCATTCGAAGTGAATCTGATGTGATGATAAAGCGTAACCTCTAGCATCACATCCGGTAAATGACAGAAATCGGGCAGGCAGCATGGCTAAGTCGGTCGCACCGAAGTAGGGTGTATAATCACCTATCTAGAGAATATTCATTTTCTTCTTTAATCTATCAATGCTGTCTCATATATATATATATATATATATACGGGAAACGGTTGCTGATCCCAACCGTTGGTGATATACATTCGATACACTCAAGAAAAATGAGTGGTCGGTCATGTGTGGCTGAGTTGCAAGATGTTCTTGTTGAACTCCAGTGTATCGTTCCTAGAGTACACTGATCGGAAGGTGGTTCCATACCTTGTCATAGTTGGAAATCCATTACCCAATACATGCTTGCGGTTTTGATCGTATACTATATAGTAGAACGTGAGATGAAAGCGTTTCTGCTAGATTGATATCTATTTGTGCTTAGACATTATTATAATATCAGACTGATATTGCTTTACAAAGTTGTTTGGATTTTCATAAGGGAAAACCCGTTCCGTTTTCACGGCGTGGTCTTATGATATATCCGTTATTAAACCAAGTGTTAGGAGTTTTATTCACACCAGTCCCATGACTGACCCGGAGTTTATTTGTTTTGTTTCCCCTAAACTTATGGGTGCCTAAATTTGTATGGGCAGTCAAGTAGTCGGGATTTTACAGATACACTTGGAGAGCTTAGAGCAGGAGGCTTCAGGATCCTATATCTATTATTATTTCCGCTGTTGTTGTAAGTGTTGTACTCTGATAAGTGCTATTGTATATATAACTGTTTGTATTTCAAAAGTTATGTTATATTTTATTCGTTCCGCTGTGAGATTCGTGTTTACTCTGATGATGATGTTCTTCTTCTTCTTCTATTCTATTAGTTCTACCTTATCTATTCTCACCCTCTATCTTCTTTCTATTAGTTTCTTGAATTTCCAGTGCAATTTGTGGTTGGACTTATGTTATTTAGTCAGCTCAAATTGGACCGGATTTTCGGGTCACTACAGTTGGTATCAGAGCATTGGTTTAGTTATTACCTTGGCTCTGTGGCGTGATTCAGTAGAGATGGGATTAGTAGTATCCTAGACTGAATTTGAGTGTATATATACACGAGTGCGTATTTGTTAGTTAATATAAAGTGATTTGTATTATGGAGACTCGTTGGTTGAGTGGCTTATGGATTCTGGTCGATCAGTTTGATCCACTGTATCGGTAGGAGTTTTATAAACACTTGAATACGATGAACCGACATGGTATGTTTTGAAAAAGAGGGTAAATGGAATAATTTTACCCGAATATATTTGGTATAGTATATTGGTTGTGTTGGTTGTTATTATAATCGAATAAGATTATAAAAGGTAAAATGATTATAAAGGACTAATCAGTATACATACAAGGAAAATATATGAAATAAGATGAAGTAAATCTGAATTTAAATCAGATTTGGGATTAAAATAAGGAAATTTTAAGTTCCTGGGAGATTTTGAAAACGTTTTTCAAACTGAAGGTGATATAGTGTTGAACTCACTTCGATAGCTGGAAAATAGATTCTGATGATGAATCGCGACATCATCAGTGTTCATTTTCGAGTTCTAAGTGACGGATTACTACCAAAGGTTTTGTTTTTGAATTGTTTTGAGAAAACAAGTTATTTAGAAATTCAAATGTTTTGAATTGGCATTATGACTTCAAATTGATTTGAAAGAAAACACAGGAATTTAAGTTCTGGAATTAAAATTTAACTAATGAAGTTAAATAAAATGAGATGGTAAAAATAAATTGAAATTTAACTTGAACTGAGTTAAATAGAATTGAATTGGATTAGAGAATAATCTGTAATGGAATTGGGTTGATGAGTTAAGAATTTGAAATTTGACATTGGAGTTCGGATGGAATTCGATTTGGATAAGAGTGAATGATTTGGTTTTGAGAATGAACTGATTTGGAGTTTGATTGGCATGACATTGGTATATGCTGAATTGATAGCAGATGTGAGGGATATAACGATATGCCCGACAAAAAGGTACAAGTTTATATTTCATATGGTATGAGATTTTGATGAGCCGAATTGGCAAGCCGCTTGGCTGTTTGATTTTCTTTTGGGTTGGAGATGGCCCAGAGAGGCGAGTTGGAGTTTGACCGATTGACCAGTACAAAGGAGGTGCTGGCAAAATTTTTCGAAGAGTTAAGGCGTTAGAAAATTTTCAGGATTTTTTGAAAATTTTCGTTGATAAGAAATAATTAATTTTTAATTGAAATTAAATTGGTTCGATTGAAACTGAAGTTAAGAAGTGAAAAAATATGTTCTAACCAGTTAGCAGAGTCGTTCTCTACCTTAGCAATTTCGAGGACGAAATTATTTTAAGTGGGGAAGAATGTAATGACCCGCATTGGCCGAGGTATTATAATTAATTAATTAATTAATTTAAAAGGTGAATTAAAAGATTAATGGTCGTGGAATTAAATAATGGTGAATAATTAATTTAAAATAATAAATTAAATAATATATTTAATTCTGAAATAATCAGAATTGGCTGAAATGGCGATATGGTGTGAACTGGATCATCTGTGATATTCAATTCAGTTTAGAATTGAATTAGAATAACGAATATATTATATAAACGACAGTTTGAACGTAGAATTTATAATATAATTAAAATCGAGCTCGAAATGGCGCTGCAGTTCGTAAATTGGCGATTCGAACTTCAACTGATTGTACAGGGTTCGTTTTAAATCGGATTTCTGTGAAACAAGAAACGTGTGGAGCTGGTGGAGTATATCTTTCTAGTGGAAGAGAAAAATCGGGATTTTGTCGGGTAGATTTTGATTTATGTCCAAATCAAATTTTAGAAAAGTCGCTGTGGAATTCCTTTATAATTTATAAAGGAATTATTTATATTTTATAAAAGGAATTTCAATAAAAAATTGAATATCGATAAATCTGAAAATCTGGAATATCAAGCTGTAAATTTTGATATGATATTCTGGAGCTGTACGGTATCATATGTGAAGATATACGATAATATAAATTTATTTATATTTAATATAATTATATTTAAATATATTTATATATTTAAATGGGTCATCCAGAGCTTTAAAAATAGCCGGTTTTGCAAATGAAGTCGGAATTCGACGAAACTAGTTTTGTTGGATCCGCAACATCAAATTATTGTTAGATGTCAAGTTTCGTGATTTTTAGAGTCAATGTGTGGCCGTACGGATTTTTAGAGTGAAAAACAGTCAGTAAATTAACCTTTAAAAATACGTTGTGTGAGCATACGGAGTCGAAATTTGACGAAACCAGTTTCGTTGGGACCGTAATGTCGAACTAAAGCTGCATGTCCAGTTTCGTGATTTTTAGGTACCATATGTGATCGTACCGATTTTTAGAAGGGCGAAACGAATATAAATTAAATAAAAATAAAATATCCAACTCAAAATATCTAAACCATATTCCCTATAAATACCCCCCTTACCAACCTAAACCTAATTTCACTTTTCTGCTCAGTGGTTTTTGCGCCGTCGGTTCTTTGTATTTCCACAGCAAAGTTCCAAGTTCCAAAAAAAATCAAAATAAAATCAAAGTGTTAATGAAATTCATCGATCCTGGATTCCTAAGACTCAGAAAGTAGTGAGCTTCAATTTCATATCGTTTTTACATGGCTCGATCAAATTCTGGGTTCGTGATTCTTTTCTGCGACGAGGTTAGGGTTCGACTTTGCTGTTTGTATGGTGATCAGTTCGTGAAATGGAGGTTTGCTTTGGGTTTGTGGTTGAGTTTAGTTGCGATTTGGGGTCTTTAGGAAAAATCCGTACTAAACGATGTCGCACCTATGTCAGTGGCATGGGGTATTTACTGGGAACCGCAACAGTGGAGTTGTGTAACAACCTGTATTTTTTTAATAACCTGTTATAATATAAATCGAGGCAGAATTTAATTATAAAATGTGAATCAAGGGAAACGGGCTATGCCATTGCGTTCGTCTCGGAAAAATACGCGAAATAGAGTCCGAGTTTTCGAAAATCGGAGTCCGTATGACCCAGTTAAGGCCCATTGAAGTTTTCAGAAATTTCCATGTTAAAAACGGATTTGAATTTTAAGTTCAAAAACAGAAATTAGGGCAAACTGGCGTCAGCGGGAAAACTCCCGCCAAGACCCCCAAGTCGACAGGCATGTCGACAGGGGTCTAAGGGTGTCGACTGCCCTGTCGACAGCCCTGTCGACACGGGGTGGCCGGGCAGTTTAGCCTGGCGCACCATTTCTGATCTGGGCTTGGTTGTGTGGCTTGGTTCTGGAGAATTCCGAAATCTGATGGACCTAATTCAACTAGGGTTTAATCCTATGGTCTAAATCACTAGCCTAATCTATAAATAAGACCCTAACCTACCCTAAATCATTCATTATTCATTCTAGCAACTAAACTATGGCAAAATCAAACCTCTCATGGCCTCCACTCTCTTCATACAATTCCTAAATTAATTCCTAAGTGATTTTCCATGCATACAAGTATAATTAGGCTTGTATGATCCTCTTTAGCTTGCATTAAAGGCTTGTTTCTCTATTGGCATCATAAAGGAGGAGTCTTGATCAAGTTTGCTTGCATTTTTGGGGTTTAATTAGTTGCATAAGGGGTTTCTTACATTTGCTATACTCATTTGAGTCCGCATAAGCATTGTAAGCCCTCTTACCTTCATTTTAGAAACTCTAAAGTTAATATGTGATGAAAGTTGGGATTTATGCATGTTTGATAAGTTATGCATGCTTATGCGAGTTCACTATGCCATGTTACACATGTTTGATAAGTTATGCATGTTTATGCAAGTTCACTATGCCATGATTTGCAAGTTTAACAAGTTATGCATGTTTATGCAAGTTCACTATGCCATGATTTACAAGTTTAACAAGTTATGCATGTTTATGCAAGTTCACTATGCCATGATTTGCAAGTTTAACAAGTTATGCATGTTTATGCAAGTTCACTATGCCATGATTTGCAAGTTTATTGAGTTATGCATGTTTGTTATGCCAAGTTCCCTCTTCCTATCCTTTATGCGTTATTACGAATATGTAAGCGATAGAATGACGTTGGGGGGTTTGGGTAAACTTAAAGTACATGAAAATATAAGATTGGGAATTTACCTATTAAGTTAGGTCTACCCCTTGGGAATTTACCTATTAAGTTAGGTCTACCCAAGTATTTGTTGACTTGTAATTATGTTTTGAAATAAAAGTGGACATGACACTTAGAAAACATAAGTGTGGCCAACTCGAGGTTGGGTTGAGTTTGTAGCGTAATTCTACCCGGAACCTACCGGCTTAACTAGTGGCTACAAACAATAGGACCCAATATGAGAAGTTGGTCATGTGGTGCCAAGACCCGAGGTTAGACCAAGTTGTGGTGTAAATCTACCCGGAACCCACCGGCTTAACTAGGTAACCACAACAAAGTCTAATGTGAGAGGTTAAGGTGCATTAAATTAATTAATGCCTCATGATTAGGGTTAAGTCAGGGTCCACTAATACTTAACCAATTTGGGGATTCGAGGGATTGAAATGGGGTTAAGTTGTGAACTGTCGGTTACACTTAACCAATTTAATCCATTTGGGGGTTCGAGGGATTGAAATGGGGTTAAGTTGTGAACTGTCGGTTACACTTAACCAATTTAATCCATGATTAGTGAAGGGTTAAATCGCACTTAACCCTCTTAGGAAACCCTAGCAACGTGGTCTGTTCCAGCAGTAATCCCAGTTTGGTATCATCACAACCCTAGAGGCTAGGCTAGGGCGGGGCACGATTACTGGACTGATGTAAGCGACCAAAGCGATGGCTGAGTGGTACAGCGGTGCGGGTCCAGGCGGGCTACGGACGTGCACGTAGTCCGGTATTGGACAAACTCGAGGCACGGGTACCAGTAGGTTTAGACTGTGCATTATTGCTTCAGTGTCCGGGGTTGACACCCGAGGGCTTGATACACCCGAAGGTGGACCCAGCACAGTCTGACTACATCCATATGTGGGCCGTATGGACACCAACACTTGACGTGTTAGGTTTATAGGGAGCCGATCGACTAGACCGTTTGGTTGGACCTTATATTAAGGTCACTTCATGTTATTGGGTCAAAGCTTGGGCCAAGGGATCAATACCTGTTATGTTGGTTTGCTAGTACACCGTGGTGCAAAACTTAACCTTGTTTATGCGATGACACCTCTATCTATCTTGTAGTTAATTTATCGTGCCAGTATGTTGTTATCTATGATCATCTCAGTTTCCATCATGCTGTTAACTTTATTAGTTTATAGACTGATCGTAGCAGGGCTTACCAATCTTTATGACTGACCCGTTTTCTTTTCGCTTCTTTTCTTCCGTTTCCCCCCCCCCAGGTTCTCAGGGTGGGAACATTGGTGCTTAGCTTGGATCGCTTAGCTTGCTTGCTGGATTAGCTCATGTACGTTTGGATATTGAGCCCGCTATGGTTTATCACTCTTATTTGGGGATAGTACTTATGTATTTCAGTTTATCAGATGATGTTTTTTTATCTAGACTTGTAATTTTGGGAAATTGACATTTTGATGTACCAGACTTGTGTTTTGAAATGGTTTAAAAATCTTCCGTTGTTTTATCTACTTACTCTGTTTATTTACATATATATATGTCATGTCCTGCCTTGTTATATCATTATGCATGTTTACCTTGTTTTAAAACGCCCCACCAAAGTCAGAGTTGCTTGCAAGAGCCACCCTGGCGGAGGCGGGGTGTTACATTTGGTATCAGAGCATATGGTTTACGAGAAGGGATAAAAAGGTTTTTAAAACTTTTGAAAAACTATTTTCAAAACCAAGTATAAAGTATTTTCCAAAGAAAAGTCTAGTTATTTTTAAAGGCTATTCCCCAAAAGCCATTAGCACTATCCTTTGATCCCTCGTTTGAACTCTTTTCTTTTCGTTTCCAGCATGTCTGATAATCTCATCTTGCCCGAAGGAGTAACAATACCCGATTGGTTTCGTCGGTACTTGGAAGTCACGGCACCGGTCCCGGGTGTCTCTAATGTTGTCTTTCCAGTCAAGGCCGCTGTTCCTCCTCCTCCTTCCGTAGCTGATGTTCCTCTTCTCCCTCAGCCTCCACAAGCGGATTTTGCGGAAACTTGTAAGAACTTTAAGATGATGGGTGGCAAGAATTTTAGTGGAACAGAGACTTTTGTAGAGGCAAGGAATTGGTTGAAAGAGACCGAAGATCTTTTAGCCACCTTTGATATAGGTGACCGCAGGAAGGTTTTATTAGCAGTATGGTTGCTAAAGGAAGAAGCTGCATGTTGGTGGGTAGTCACCACCTCTACTAGGCTAATTGAGACTTGGGATGACTTTAGAGGAAGGTTTGGACTGAGGTTCTTATCACTGAAGCAAGGGGACATGACTATTAGGGAATACATAGATAAGTTTAATCAACTGGCTCGGGTCGATTTAGACTTGGTTAATACAGCTCAGAAGAAGGCCCTACACTTTGCTCTAGGATTAAACGAGCCATTACACGGTTTGGCCATGTCTCATATACCCTTGGGGGCGACTTTCGAGAATTTGGTGAATATGGCCCTACTTCAAGAAGAAGATAACAATGACAAGAAAGAGGTCAAGGCGAATGAGTCTCAAGGCAAGAGGGTAAATTCGGCAAGAATAACAACAACCGCAAGGACAAGCCAAGAGAGAATAGGAAATGCAACTTCTGTGGTAAAGTTGGACATATATCCAGGGAATGTAGGAAGAAGAAGAGAAAGCGGGGCGAATGCTTTCATTGTGGTGAGTCTGGACATCTCAGCAAGGATTGCCCGAGGAAACAAGGGCAAGGTCAGACTCAATGTGCAGGACTATCTGGAGGGCGAGTTCATCCCCTCAACACCGCTCTTCCAGCTCATGATAGAGGTAGTGTTCCGTTGAAAGTCTTGTTTACATTTTCTGATTTTCCCTGTTCGTACTTTGTTTGATTCTGGCACATCGCATAGTTTTATTTCATCTGATCTAGTTGAAAGTTTGCACCTAAGTACTAGTCTAGTTGATGATCCCGTATGTGTTTCAAATCCAATTGGGGGTTCTGCCCGTTTGTCTGTGGTCTGAGTGGATTTGAAAATTTCTATCTTGAGTATAGAATTCTCGTGGGATGTTTATATTCTCGGTTTCAGGGGATATGGGTTGGTTTTGGGCATGGAATGGTTGTCCTGTTTTGGAGCCATTCTTGGTTTTTGTATATAGGGTTGTGAGGCTCATGACTCGCCTCGGTAATACCCTAGAAATTTCTAGCAACCCTATGGGTCCCGTCATGTTATGTTATCTTGAATCCCTCAACTCGTCTATCGATAGTTTGCAATCTGTGAGGGTGGTCCGAGAATATCCTGATATCTTGGGGGAAGTAAAGGGGTTACCCCTAGACGTGGGATAGATTTCCGCATTATCTGGTTGGTAATACCAAGCCAGTTTCGTGGCCGGTTAGGCACATGACCTCACGAGATGAGAGTTAAGAAAGCAAGTCAAGGAGTTGCTTGAGAAGAACTTCCTGAGACGAAGCATTTTCGAGTAGGGTGCTCAAGTAGTATTCGTTACTAATGTGGACAGTTTGCTTCGCTTATGTGTTGATTATCGTGAGAAGAATAGACAACCGTTACCAAGGATCGATGATTTGTTTGATCAGCTTGTAGGAGCATCTGTTTTCTTTTGATCTAGCTACCGGATTCCATCAGCTTAGGATGGCTGAGGATGGAATTGACAAGACTGCGTTTAGGACTCTAGATGGATTTTTAGAATGGCTAGTCATGCTATTTGGTTTGACTAATGCACCCGCATATTACGTGAACTTGATGGGTAGGGTGTTTAGGGAGTCCTTGAACAAGTTTGTCGTGGTCGTCGTAGACGATATTTTGATCTCCTTAAAAGAACGAGGAAGAGCATGCTAGACATCTCAAGGAGGTGATGGATACGCTTAGAGCCACCAGTTGAAGGTCAAGTTCTCCAAATGTCACTTTGGAGGAAAGAAGTTGGATTTCTTGGGCACATAGTTCCTAAGTAAGGCTTAGCGGTGGATTCCGCTAAGGTGGTTGCGGTTTAAGACCGGAAAACTCTGAGGAGGGCAATTGAAGTAAGAAGCTTTCTCCGTTTGGCTAGTTAGTTAGCATTCCCTGAGCTTAGACTTACTCTTCTGGATCAAGAAGGGGGTTTCACAGGAAGAAGACCCGCAGTTAGTCAAGAACATGGACCAGTTGATTCGAGGCGAGATGTTAAGTCACCTCGCTAGATATATTATAGATGACAAGGGATGACTAAGGCGCGATGAGAGATTATGTGTTCCTCGAGTGGAAGACTTGGTAAAGAAGGTTCTTGAAGATGCGCATCACTCGAGGAGGTGGCCGAGTTGGTCTCAGGATGCATGTTGTGCCACCAGGTTAAGGCCAAGTCATAGAAGCCCGGCGGGCCATTACCTCCATTGGAGGTTCCGCAAGGGAAGTGTGAAAACATCTCGATAGACTATGTGGATAGACTACCTAGATCAAAGAAAGGGAATACGGGTATGTGGGTCATAATAGGTAGACTCACGAAGAGTGCTCATTTCAGTCCGGTGAAGAGCGAGAGGACTGCATCATGGTTAGCAACGGTTTACCCTCAAGAAGTTGGCCAGTTTTGAAATAGCCTACAGGAAGCCATGGGTAGGCAACTGAATCTAGGTATGGCCTATCACTCATAGGCGGATGGTTCATTTCGATTAAGCATGAGTTATAGAAAATCACGTTTATAAGGGCAATTGGCAACGTGGATTGGTATTTTCAAGAAAAGTTCTGCTGCGTGGAATACTTTATAGTAAGTAGACGAGATCCAGGATTCACTAGTGAATTTTGGAGAGCTTGCATGAAATCATGAGGTTACAGTTATGTTTAAGCCAAGTATACAGAAAGAAGAATAAGTGGAAAAGGAAGACGAGAGGCGATAATGAAATGAGTTCCAACTCGAATTTGGGAAATAGGAGTTAGGAAGCCAAGAAATCATGAAGTAAAAGACGGTCAAAGCACAGTGGAGTTAAGCTCAAGGAAACGTGACTAAGAAGAGTGAAGACTAGATACGCGCATCATATCTCTTTTTAAGAGTGCATCCTTGATCCTTGTTTTCCTGTGGAGCTTGCTTGCAAGTTATCTTTTGTATATATCCTCTCGGTCCCATTCTCGATCTTATTTCTGTTGTAAACTCCATAAGGGGGTTATGACTCATCGGTTAGTACTATATGTCAGAGTTTGAATGGATTTCTTGTAATCCAAAAAGGGGTTTATCTTGCTTATCTTCTAAGATCTCTTTTTAGCATATCTCTCTGTCCATGTTTATCTAGTTTATCTAGTTTATCGTATTTATCTTGTCATGAGAACCTTAGGTAGAAACCCTTTGGATGAAACATGTATTTGAAACATGTTATGCTTGATGTTTGCAAGTGTTTGCAAGTGGTTACTCGTGGATGCATTATACACATTAGGCACTAGATCGGCTCACACACTCTTCATGTTGCATATGCATGAGTGTTTATACTTATTCATGATTGGAACTTGTTGTGCCACCACATGGATGTTGCATATGGATGAATGTTATGTGCACTCATATAGATACTATGAATTATGTTAGGAATTTGCATACATATGGATTCATTTCATTGACATTCATATGCATTAAGGAGGTTTACTGTATCAGTAACCGCCTGATTTTTGCATTAGGTAAGTACATATACACACATTTTTGCATATGTTCATACCACATTTAGAATCCTTTAAGGACAATGATTGCTCGTGGATGATGTTTTGAGTAGATGGATGTTGGATGGTAGGATATGTTCTTCCTGACTTGAAGATTTCGGGGACGAAATCCTTTAAGGAGGGGAGAATGTAACAACCTGTATTTTTTTAATAACCTGTTATAATATAAATCGAGGCAGAATTTAATTATAAAATGTGAATCAAGGGAAACGGGCTATGCCATTGCGTTCGTCTCGGAAAAATACACGAAATAGAGTCCGAGTTTTCGAAAATCGGAGTCCGTATGACCCAGTTAAGGCCCATTGAAGTTTTCAGAAATTTCCATGTTAAAAACAGATTTGAATTTTAAGTTCAAAAACAGAAATTAGGGCAAACTGGCGTCAGCGGGAAAACTCCCGCCAAGACCCCCAAGTCGACAGGCATGTCGACAGGGGTCTAAGGGTGTCGACTGCCATGTCGACAGCCCTGTCGACACGGGGTGGCCGGGCAGTTTAACCTGGCGCACCATTTCTGATCTGGGCTTGGTTGTGTGGCTTGGTTCTAGAGAATTCCGAAATCTGATGGACCTAATTCAACTAGGGTTTAATCCTATGGTCTAAATCACTAGCCTAATCTATAAATAAGACCCTAACCTACCCTAAATCATTCATTATTCATTCTAGCAACTAAACTATGGCAAAATCAAACCTCTCATGGCCTCCACTCTCTTCATACAATTCCTAAATTAATTCCTAAGTGATTTTCCATGCATACAAGTATAATTAGGCTTGTATGATCCTCTTTAGCTTGCATTAAAGGCTTGTTTCTCTATTGGCATCATAAAGGAGGAGTCTTGATCAAGTTTGCTTGCATTTTTGGGGTTTAATTAGTTGCATAAGGGGTTTCTTACATTTGCTATACTCATTTGAGTCCGCATAAGCATTGTAAGCCCTCTTACCTTCATTTTAGAAACTCTAAAGTTAATATGTGATGAAAGTTGGGATTTATGCATGTTTGATAAGTTATGCATGCTTATGCGAGTTCACTATGCCATGTTACACATGTTTGATAAGTTATGCATGTTTATGCAAGTTCACTATGCCATGATTTGCAAGTTTAACAAGTTATGCATGTTTATGCAAGTTCACTATGCCATGATTTGCAAGTTTAACAAGTTATGCATGTTTATGCAAGTTCACTATGCCATGATTTACAAGTTTAACAAGTTATGCATGTTTATGCAAGTCCACTATGCCATGATTTGCAAGTTTAACAAGTTATGCATGTTTATGCAAGTTCACTATGCCATGATTTGCAAGTTTATTGAGTTATGCATGTTTATGCAAGTTCACTATGCCATGTTATGCATGTTTAATAAGTTATGCATGCTTATGCAAGTTCACAATGACATGTTATGCATGTTTGACAAGTTATGCATGTTTATGCAAGTTCCATATGCCATGTTAGGCAAGTTTAACATGTTATGCATGTTTATGGTAAGATGCAAGTTCACTATGCTAAGTTATGCAAGTCTAACATGTTATGCGTGTTTGTTGTGATATGCAAGTTCATCATGTATGTTATGCCAAGTTCCCTCTTCCTATCCTTTATGCGTTATTACGAATATGTAAGCGATAGAATGACGTTGGAGGGTTTGGGTAAACTTAAAGTACATGAAAATATAAGATTGGGAATTTACCTATTAAGTTAGGTCTACCCCTTGGGAATTTACCTATTAAGTTAGGTCTACCCAAGTATTTGTTGACTTGTAATTATGTTTTGAAATAAAAGTGGACATGACACTTAGAAAACATAAGTGTGGCCAACTCGAGGTTGGGTTGAGTTTGTAGCGTAATTCTACCCGGAACCTACCGGCTTAACTAGTGGCTACAAACAATAGGACCCAATGTGAGAAGTTGGTCATGTGGTGCCAAGACCCGAGGTTAGACCAAGTTGTGGTGTAAATCTACCCGGAACCCACCGGCTTAACTAGGTAACCACAACAAAGTCTAATGTGAGAGGTTAAGGTGCATTAAATTAATTAATGCCTCATGATTAGGGTTAAGTCAGGGTCCACTAATACTTAACCAATTTGGGGATTCGAGGGATTGAAATGGGGTTAAGTTGTGAACTGTCGGTTACACTTAACCAATTTAATCCATTTGGGGGTTCGAGGGATTGAAATGGGGTTAAGTTGTGAACTGTCGGTTACACTTAACCAATTTAATCCATGATTAGTGAAGGGTTAAATCGCACTTAACCCTCTTAGGAAACCCTAGCAACGTGGTCTGTTCCAGCAGTAATCCCAGTTTGGTATCATCACAACCCTAGAGGCTAGGCTAGGGCGGGGCACGATTACTGGACTGATGTAACCGACCAAAGCGATGGCTGAGTGGTACAGCGGTGCGGGTCCAGGCGGGCTACGGACGTGCACGTAGTCCGGTATTGGACAAACTCGAGGCACGGGTACCAGTAGGTTTAGACTGTGCATTATTGCTTCAGTGTCCGGGGTTGACACCCGAGGGCTTGATACACCCGAAGGTGGACCCAGCACAGTCTGACTACATCCATATGTGGGCCGTATGGACACCAACACTTGACGTGTTAGGTTTATAGGGAGCCGATCGACTAGACCGTTTGGTTGGACCTTATATTAAGGTCACTTCATGTTATTGGGTCAAAGCTTGGGCCAAGGGATCAATACCTGTTATGTTTGTTTGCTAGTACACCGTGGTGCAAAACTTAACCTTGTTTATGCGATGACACCTCTATCTATCTTGTAGTTAATTTATCATGTCAGTATGTTGTTATCTATGATCATCTCAGTTTCCATCATGTTGTTAACTTTATTAGTTTATAGACTGATCGTAGCAGGGCTTACCAGTCTTTATGACTGACCCGTTTTCTTTTCGCTTCTTTTCTTCCGTTCCCCCCCCCCCCAGGTTCTCAGGGTGGGAACATTGGTGCTTAGCTTGGATCGCTTAGCTTGCTTGCTGGATTAGCTCATGTACGTTTGGATATTGAGCCCGCTATGGTTTATCACTCTTATTTGGGGATAGTACTTATGTATTTCAGTTTATCAGATGATGTTTTTTTATCTAGACTTGTAATTTTGGGAAATTGACATTTTGATGTACCAGACTTGTGTTTTGAAATGGTTTAAAAATTTTCCGCTGTTTTATCTACTTACTCTGTTTATTTACATATATATATGCCATGTCCTGCCTTGTTATATCATTATGCATGTTTACCTTGTTTTAAAACGCCCCACCAAAGTCAGAGTTGCTTGCAAGAGCCACCCTGGCGGAGGCGGGGTGTTACAAGTTGCGTTCGAATGAGGGTTTAAGGAGATGAAGTGGAAAGGGGGTTGAAGAGATTGATGATGGTGGTATTGACGTTGAACTCGGTAAAGAGAATTAGGAGAACGAGGTGTTTAAAGTATGTTAATGTCTGTGTATTTTTACCTGGAGCTCGCAACTTGATTTTGAGGAAGAAGGAGTAAAAGAGGGTAGCGGGTCTGGTATGTTGGTGGGCCAAGAATTTAAAAGGGGTGAGGCCCAATAAAAGAAATGTTTTAATTTAAATTATTTAACGATGTATAAACTTGTATAATCAATATCTTTTGTCATACTGTATCAGAAATTCGAACCGTCAATCACGTTAGGATCGTATGAACGGTGGCTACACACTGGAACTGACAGGGAGTGAAATGGAGCTCGTTACAATTTATGGAGAAATAAACTGTTTGATTCAAATCAAACAACAGTTTATCGTTCTTTAACGATGAACTGCAAATGTGAGTAAAACTCGCCAACTCTGAACAGTTCTATTTTTACAACGTATTCTTAGAACTGTTAAATATTGTCTGTTTGATTGTGTGTTGGTTAATTGGTTGAACTGCTAGTCAGTTAGTGGAAATTATATATATATATATATATATATATATATATATGAATATATATATATATAAACCGTTAAATATATATACATATATATTGATGCTGTATCAGAATAATCCGTACTGAACTGAAAGTGATGTTGATTATACTGTGTAACATCTGTGATGTAGGGAAACAGGTTGGAGGGACCCAACTGGGTTCCTCAATATTTATAATACTGTTTTGATTCATATATTCTGTTATATGATGTGATATATAATCTGTTGTCGATTATATGTGGTTGGACGTTATTGAACATCGTGATTTGATATGATTGAATACCATAACATACGGGATGTTGATAAGGGGATTTTCAAAGTGATAGTGAAAATAAAATATTTATAGATGGAATATTTATAAATAAGAGATATTTATAAATTTGAATATTTATAAATAAGGAATATTTATAAATTGGAATATTTATAAACAGGAGATAATTTAAAAAGGAAATAAATTCAAAATATTTTCTTTTTGAATGGAAAGGCCTGTGTGGCGGGTTTGGGGATTTTCCCGATGCTTCCGATACAAAGGAGGTTATGGCGAATTTTTCCGAGAATTTAAGGAGTTAGAATATTTTTAAGAATAAATTTGAAAAGGAAATATTTACAAACCATTTGCAAATAGAATAAAATAGAAAAAGAAATATTTGTAAACCATTTACAAATAGAATTGAAAAGGGAATATGTAGAAAATAAATAGAGTTAGTAAAAAGGAAATTGGTTTATAACGAAATAAGATGTTACAAAAAGGAAACCGTTATAAAAAGGAAAACGTTATTTAAAGGAACATTTATAAAGTGAAGAACCGTTACTAAAAAGTGAATCTTTATAAATGAATAAACTTTGTAAAAAGGGAATCTTTTTAAATGGATAAACATTTTCAAAAAGGAGAAATCGTATATGGTATTCGAAGTTAGTTAATCGAATATGGTATTCGAAAGGAGTTAATCGAATATGGTATTCGAAGTTAGTTAATCGAATATGGTATTCGAAAGGAGTTAATCGAATATGGCATTCGAAATTAGTTAATCGAATATGGTATTCGAAGTTAGTAAATCGAATATGGTATTCGAAGGTTAGTTAATCGAATGTGGTATTCGAAAGGGGTTAGTCGAGTCGAGTTAGTCAAATAGAGTTAACCAGTTAGAGTTAATCGATAGAGTTAATCAGATAGAGTTAATCAGTTAGAGTTAATCGATTAGAGTTAAAACGAACTAGAGTTAATCAAGTATAGTTATTTGAGATAGAGTTAGTCAAACATAGTTACTCAGGATAAGTACCATTTAGCACGACTGCTAGCGTAATTCGCAGGGCTGCAGATAGCCTACGGCGGTCGGATGTTTCCTGAGGGAATCAGGCGTAACAATTGTGATCGCTGCGATCTAGAGTCAAGCGAATGGAGTTAAATAGAGTTATCGAATATTAGTTATTCGAATGGAGTTAAATAGAGTTATCGAATATTAGTTATTCGAATGGAGTTAAATAGAGTTATCGAATATTAGTTATTCGAATGGAGTTAAATAGAGTTAATCGAATAGTAGTTATTCGAATGGAGTTTAATAGAGTTAATCGAATAGTAGTTATTCGAATGGAGTTAAATAGAGTTAATCGAATAGTAGTTATTCGAATGGAGTTAAATAGAGTTTTCGAATATTAGTTATTCGAATAGGGTTAAACGGAGTTAAATAGAGTTAGTCGAATATAGTTTATTCGAATAGAGTTAAAGGAAAGGAGTTATCGATTTATAGTTTAATCGAAAGGAATTATCGATTTTAGTTTAATCGAAAGGAATTATCGATTATCGTTTAATCGAAAGGAGTTATCGATTAGTTAAATCGAAAGGAGATTATCGAATATAGTGTATTCGAAAGAAAGAGATCAAATATAGTTTATTCAAAAGAGAGAGATTTCGAATATAAGTTATTCGAAGAGAGATAATCGAATATAGGTTATTCGAAGAAAAGTTAATCAATTAGAGATTTCTCGAAAGAGAATTTTACGTCAAATTCAATTATATCGAATTCGGGAAAGTAATATTTTCTTTCCGGTTTTTGAATCAAGAGTATACACTAATAAATTAGGGGTAAGTTTAATTATTTGAATTAAAGAATAAAGGTTATAATTGAAGTTAGATATTGCAAAAGCAGGGATTATAACGTTATCGTTATAATCAATGTTTTCAATAAAGAAGTGGATTCGTAAATTGAATCCGAGAGTTACGTAAAGAAGTTGTTAAAGGTTTAAAAGATAAACTGTTACTATTTCGAAGTTATAACGTTGTTCAGTTAAGGTCTGAGAGGTAATTATACCCCAACTTGATTGACTTCCTTCTTAACTAAGGAATGGTAAGGTTGATAGTAAATGATGGTTAAGTGAATTCAGTAAATGGTTTGAGTTGGCATAACGATGTTTTATTTAAACATCTGTTTAAATCCAATGAAGGAACTTTGGAAATATTTTCCAAATAAGGAATCAGAAATGTTTTCTAATATAAAAAACAGGAAATGGAAATGTATCCCGTTGATAATAAAGTATGTTTTCTAAAATTTAGAAAATAAGAAATATTGAATATATGGAAACAGGAGATAAGAGATAAATGTTGAATGATGATTGATTGATATAATTTCCATCTGGAAATAATATCGTTGTTTGCACACGTATTTTTCTTCGATAGTTAACTCACTGACTATTGAAGTTTTTGACCATTTTAACGTTGTTAATATGGAGAGACCGGCTGGATTATTATCCAAAGAACCACTCTGTATTGGCATAAGCGTTGCGAATCATATATGCCAAAGATAATTGAAGATGGAGTAAAGTGCAAGGGCTATTGTATAAGTCTTAGATAACAGTGCCTAAGATGGATGTACTGAATAGTACCTTCGGCTCATCCTGTTCCTGGATGACTTGTATGGATGAATGTCTGACAGAGTATTTCCAGAAAGGTCACGTACATTGATTTCTTCAACTGTACCAAGAGTGGAAGCAGAGAAGGCCACTTCTTTAGCTAACACGTAATGTATGGTTGTAGACGTCAAATTAGTGATTTAGATGGATCTGACAATGTGGCATTCGAGGTGAATCTGATGTGATGATAAAGCGTAACCTCTAGCCTCACATCCGGTAAATGACAGAAATCGGGCAGGCAGCATGGCTAAGTCGGTCGCATCGAAGTAGGGTGTATAATCACCTATCTAGAGAATATTCATTTTCTTCTTTAATCTATCAATGTTGTCTCATATATATATACGGGAAACGGTTGCTGATCCCAACCGTTGGTGATATACATTCGATACACTCAAGCAAAATGAGTGGTCGGTCATGTGTGGCTGAGTTGCAAGATGTTCTTGTTGAACTCCAGTGTATCGTTCCTAGAGTACACTGATCGGAAGGTGGTTCCATACCTTGTCATAGTTGGAAATCCACTACCCAATACGTGCTTGCGGTTTTGATCGTATACTATATAGTAGAACGTGAGATGAAAGCGTTTCTGCTAGATTGATATCTATTTGTACTTAGACATTATTATAATATCAGAATGATATTGCTTTACAAAGTTGTTTGGATTTTCATAAGGGAAAACCCGTTCCGTTTTCACGGCGTGGTCTTATGATATATCCGTTATTAAACCAAGTGTTAGGAGTTTTATTCACACCAGTCCCATGACTGACCCGGAGTTTATTTGTTTTGTTTTCCCTAAACTCTTGGGTGCCTAAATTTGTGTGGGCAGTCAAGTAGTCGGGATTTTATAGATACACTTGGAGAGCTTGGAGCAGGAGGCTTCAGGATCCTATAGATATTATTATTTCCTCTGTTATTGTAAGTGCTGTACTCTGATAAGTGCTATTGTATATATAACTGTTTGTATTTCAAAAGTTATGTTATATTTTATTCGTTCCGCTGTGAGCTTCGTGTTTACTCTGATGATGACGTTCTTCTTCTTCTTCTATTCTATTAGTTCTACCTTATCTATTCTCACCCTCTATCTTCTTTCTATTAGTTTCTTGAATTTCCAGTGCAATTTGTGGTTGGACTTGTGTTATTTAGTCAACTCAAGTTGGACGCTGCAGTTAGTATTTTGAAATCGTAACTTCAAACGATTAGTGCGGGAGATCCGACCATCGAATTTTCCCAATACTGAAACCGTTGGATTCGTTTTGAAAAGGTCTTTCTAATGATATAAAATTTGTGAAGATCCAGCGGTTAGATTTTCAGATATGTGTAAATCAAATCTGAAGAAAAACAGCGCCACGGCCGCTTTATGGCCTGAAGCGTCGTTTGAATGAATTGGCTATTTTTAAATAAATAAAAATAGCGATAAATCATGATAAAATATTATAAACGATATGGAATGGAAATAAACTGAATTTACTTGGATTATGTGATATTTGATGGTCGAATGTGATTGGCATGAAAATTACATTAAAGAACAGAATAAGTGATATTGGATAATTTAACCATTGAAATGAGTTGATTTGAAATTCTAAATATACGTGAATTATTTGAAAAGGCCGAGTTGATTCTCATTTCAAATAATTGTTCGATGAGTGAAAGTCGAAGATATGAAGACGGTGCAAGACCGATGATCTTCACGTCGAATGGAGGGGTGCTACTGATGCTCATGATAGGAGTAGCTACCTTGAAGGGGCTGAAGCAGTAGCCGTCCAGACGTACATGTTGATTGTATGGATATGCGAGGTATTGAGTGCCTCCGGTTTCATTCAGACCCAGAACGAACTTGTAAATGGACTGTGTGTCTGACATTGGATTTTGTTCCGTGCTGATTGATCTCTATTAAATATATATTTGTTTGGCAATGGAGAATTTATTCTCTTGCTTAACACCCTTCTTTGAGACGTACGAGCTCAGAAGTTATATATCGATAAAAATCAGTCGCATGGAGTGAATTGCCTGTGTGGCATGCCTAAGTGGCAGCTGATCAAGGCTTCTGTTGAAAAGCAAAGTCTTGTGGTTGATGATCAAAGCACGGCCTGTGTGGCATAGCTTTGTGTATAGCGTTGTTTTGCGAGCCTCACACCCCGGTATGATCCAGAAACGGAAGAGGACATCAGGGAGGACATGCGTTTCCTTCTAGCTAGGAGTGGTGCTTTGGGTTTTGCACGCGTGGGTATTTTACTTATGTGGATGATGGAAAGCGATGCCTCGGTTAGTTCGGTCTCTTTGGAGCCGATGATTTGGTCGGATATGACAAGTGATGCCCCATAGGGCGGGGAAACGCAGTGTTCAGGCATTTTAATCCACATCGGTGGACCGACCCTGACGATCCAAGGGTCGATGCGTTTTGATCCTGAGACACGGGCCAGAGCGTCTCGAATTCGGTAAGGACTATCTTTTGCCTTGGTTCATGATGGAAATCCAATTTCCAAATACGATACCGTTCGGGTTTGATTGTATGCTTATATATGGCGACATAGAGGTATGGGGCATTAATGCAGTCTATGATTGATACTTATGATTGAAATTGTTTTTGAAACATATATACACTAGCAATAATATCAAATGTTTTGTTTTATTCGTATCAAGCATATTTTGGCCATTATAAGGTAAAACTCTATCCTCCGGTTTGTGTTGCATTGTGTGATGGGAACTGGGTCTTATAATGGCTTCATTTTTATAAAAAGCATTGCGATATTTAAAAGATTTACTCGTTTTAAAGCACTGGCAATCCAACGGAGTAAACCCGTTTCGCGAAAGTGGCATGGTCCTGTGATTAGCCATATTGTAAAATGTGCTAAGTAGATTTCGCATACCAGTCCCATGACTGACTCGTAGTTTGTTTCGCTTGCAAACTCGGGTGCCCCTTTTTTCTACACGGGCAGCCTTGTATTCAGGTTTTAGCAGACTCTTTCTGGATAGCTGAAGCTGAAGATGGATTCTATCATTTATCTCTTTTTATGTTGTTCAGCTCCTATTGTATATATTATGTTTAGATTTCCGCTGTAGACATTTATGTATAGCTGAACTGTATTTTGTACTAAGTATGATCCTATATACTATGTAACTCTGATGCTTATGTTTATCCAGTGTATTCTATTGTACATTGTCAGGTGTATTTATTTATTTCTGTTCTGCTATTATCTGTTTATGTGTTATATTCCAAAGATTACCCTGGTCACCGTCTTATGGGGTTTGGGGTCGTCACAATAATACTTTATTCAAAAGAAAACTGTATATATATATATATATATGATTACAACATTAGAGTATACAATTGTTTCAACACACAGCGGAAATAAACTAGTACCAGTAAATATACGGAATACGTCCCGACTTCAACCCCGTCTCTGGAAATCCAAGTGAGACCTAACCTAGAAATATACTCGGTCTGAGCCGAGCACATTTGAAGCAAAGAAAAATTCACCCAGATCAGTCTGGAATACTATCAGTGATAAATTCATAACATAAACAACTTGTTTAACTTTGAAAAATCCTTTTGAAAGAAAAGGATAATAATAAGATCAGCCCACACATAAACACGGACGGTTTTTACCTTACTATAACCTAAAACATTTTGATATATCAAAATCCGATGATATTATAATAGTGTCTATCAAATCACAAATAAATAACCAAGTAGCAGAACGCTTGCATCTCACACTCTACATATTTATTAAAAAAATCAAAAACTGCAAGGCGCTTATTGGACAATCGATTCCAACTATGACAAGGTATTGGACCACCTTCCGATCAGTGTACTCTAGAGGGGATACACTGGGGTTCAACAAGAACTTCTTGCAACCCGAACACACATGACCGACCATTCATTTAGCTTGAGTGTATCAAATATATTGTCGCCCACGGTTGGTACCGACATGACCATTCCCAGGAGATATAGAAGCGAAAGAAGAAACAATAATGACTTTTCTCTAGATCGGTGACATATATACCCTACTTGGGAATGACCCACCTAGCCATGCCGCCTGCCTGATTTTTGTCATTTCCCGGTTGTGAGGCTTGAGGTCACGATTAAATTTCTAGAACATCACGCCACCATTTACTTTGAATGACACATCGTCAAACCCGTCGAATCACTCGTTAACCTTTCGAAAAATATTACGGGTATAAAAGCTAAGAGAAACGAATTTCTCTGCCACTAGACGTAATACCTTGAAAATATTGTCTTATGTGATCCGTTAGGAATACTCTATCAGACATTCGTCCATCCAAGTTGTCCTGATTTGGACAAACCGAAGGCACCATCCCATCAATCCATCTTGGGTAATTTCTACCTAGGATTAACTGAACAAACCTTGTATTTTACTCCGCCTCCAATGCTCCATCTTTATATATATCCCTAGAGATTAGTTTCATATGCAATGTTGATTCGAAGTGGTTTTTGGATCTAGTTCCCATCCCGGACTCTTCGAAACAACATGTCAAAAAGGTCCAATAATATTTCATTGATAGTCGGTGTTTTAACTATCAATTTCAAATAGTACGGTCAAGTATATTGGCAGCTCAGGTCTTTATTATCCAAAATCATTAATTAACTCCATCAATCCTAGAAATCATTTTAGTGATTTAAAAATCGATTTCCTTTACTTATTTCGATAACCACCTTTCTCTTTGTTAAAAACAAAACTCTTCTAAATTCTTCAAGATAATTGTATCTGCCGCATTCCCCTTTTTACTTTGAAAATATTACTTGTATTCCCAAATTCCTTTACTTTGGGATATCGATAAGTATTATTAACTCAACTATATAAAACCAATTTCCTCCTTAACTTGGATTACGAGAATCCTTTTCTTTTACTTTACCAAAACATATTACATCATAAGATTTTGGATTTTTAATTAAGAATTCATTTATTCACTCTTTTACCCAAAAGCCATTTCATCTCTTATCCTTGTTCTTTCGACCTTTTCTTTTTGATTCTAATCATTTGAACTTAATTTAATTTATTAAGTAAATAACACATTTAAATTTTAGTTTAGCTTCAAGTTTCCTCTTTTTAAAATCTTCCCATAATACTCGGATTTTTACTAATAAAATCCCTTTTTCAAAAACTTCACGGATATCCAATTAAAACTTCATTCCCAACTTAGTTACCATATAACATGAATTTCATTTAAGAAATAACCACATTAATTATCATTAATTAATATAATAGCTAACTTCATTAATTGTTGAAGTAAAAGTATTCACTTCCTTATTAACTAAAATTAATTAATAACATTTCAAATTAAGTACATTCCATACCAACTGCCTTAATAAATCTTTAAACATCGTAAATTAGAAGGTAACTTATATAATTAAACTCATATGATCATCTATTTAACTTTTTTATTTTAATTGAAGATAAGATAATTAATAACCATTTTTACACAAAACAACTAACTCGGTTAACTACAAACCATTAGTAAATGGTTAACAAATTTCAGTTGCTTCTTTCTATTTGATTAATACAGTTAATCTAGTAAAATTAATTTAATTGTTCATCTTAAAACAATTATCCAAATCCTCAACCCGTAGGTTAATATTGCCTCATTTGCTCATAAAACTGATTTAACGTCAAATCCTTATTACGAAATCATTTTATAATATTTTATAAAAACCAATTTATAATATCGATTTAAAACTTTATCATAACATATAAAATATAATTAGAAACCTTGCTTCAGTTATAAAAATAAATTTTATAACTTAATTTCGTTCATTCACCAAATGGCAATTCAATGTTAAATAAAACGGTGGATTTTAGGCCCTTTGTTGTCAATCCCTCAATTAATATTGTATATTGATTTAAACCACAACAACATTGAATTTTAATCCAATGTTCAGCAGTCAAACAAGTTTTAACATCCCCGGGGTTCAAAAAGTTCATATATAAAAATATAAAAATAAATAGCACACATAATATTTGAGAATTCGGTCGAATCCCACCAACTTGTTCTTTCCTGCATCAGAGCTTATTATAACAATTTATAATAACATATATGGGATAGATAGAAATTCAATCCAACGTATTTAAACGACATTAATATAATTAACGTCATCCAATCAAACAATAATCAACTAATAGCATCCAATCAATATTAATATTATCAACCATAAATTATAATTCTATGAATTTAACACATCATAGAATTCCAGAAATGTGTGAGAGTTAACTCACCGATTTATTTCGACGATCGATTCTGATTGATTTAAATAATTTCAAATGCATCGTTTAAGATTATATAAAACACTATTTTTTTCCGGATCACTCCACACCAGTTCAGCAGCGTAGCTCCCGACGATACAATCCCATCGGATCCTGTTTCGTCTGATTCTGTATACGTATGATAAAGATATTGTATAAATAACTTTTTGTACATTATATAAACTGAATATAATTAAATGAATTATTTATTACCTTAATTAACATTCCTTACTAATTTCTAAAAATAATTACCCTTTCTAAATCCTTTTCCCCCATTATTTTGATACCCTTCTCAGAAAACACGTCATTGTTTTCAAACCATCCTGTTCAAAATCGATGTCAGTATAATTTCTACTAAACAGACCTCACTACCATTACTAATTAAATTTTCGTATAATATAAATTAATAATGGTTAAACATCAATTACCACTTAATATTAACCAAGCTAAACCACCGTAAGCCATGTCATCAGCAGCCTCTTACCTTCACGTGTTTCATTATGTCACACATCTTCCTTTCTTAACCCTTTCATTAATATGATTTAAATATCGTATTCTCCCTGGTTCCAACTATAAAAGCAGTTGCTTCTCTCCTTGTCGCATGCCTGCCCCGCCGTCACCTTAATCCAAGTAGTCCCCATCACTGCTGATTTCATCTCAACAGGCGCCACCACCAACTATGATATCTACCTCCAAACCAACCTCGGATCTGGTACCCCATCCATGTCCGATCTTCCCCACTTCATGCTTGCAAACATTTGAGCGAGCTCCTCCCACTGAACTGCCTTCTCCGACCAGTGGAACCCCTTTAGGCATCAGGCCTTCCACCCAGTTTGTTACACCGACGTCCCTTTGCCCATCTCTGACCCGGTTCAAATCCTTGCCACTACTGTATCATATCCTGACACCGCTAAGCTCTGGTCGACCTTCCCAGGACCGAATATAGACCATCACCGCAACCTTCACCTAGCGCTCCTTCCAATCACTGTCCACACAAGCAAGGTCCCCCAATACCAGTAGACAATCGCCACCTCTTCCCAGAAACTTCCCTTCTTACTCTAGACTCCAATGTCGCCAAATAAAAACCGAGCGACCCAAAAACTCCACCGATCACAATGCACGCTCGTGTATTAATAGTTAGTGTTGATCATGTTTGAATAGGGAAGAATGAGGGTTAGTATGAATCAAAAGCAAAAGGAAGGGAAATTGTATTTGTTTGGTTCCAGAAGAACTTGCGGTAGTGATTTATATAGGAGAAGAGATATATTTTATTAATATTGTTCACATGGTTTCTCTGATGCATGCATGTGCAAATCGAAGGCGCATACGTGGATAGCTTGTACAGGGGTATTAAATTGATTAAGACAAAGGATATTTTCCTGATGAAACATAGGGTAGCATGCGCACACAATTTTGCACATGGCTCTTGCTGCAGATGGTCATGGTTTATGCGGTTTTAATTAAAGAAACATGGCAGCAAACATGTTGGGGAAAAGGCCGGTTGTACATATGTTTTAATTACCAGGTGATGGAAGATTTTTATACAAATGACTAGCGATATTTTAGCGAAATGATCGATGATATTTTCCGTGCCTATCTCCATTTGTGAACGACGTTTATTTGTTCCTACGGTCACATACAAATTCCGTTCGCGACGAAAATGGACGTAATGGTATAATTTGACGTTACGGTTCTAATGAATCTTGTTTCATCTAATTCCGAGTCCGTTTGCTCAAATGGCACTTATTCGAGTCCAAATGGTCCTTTTGTTTGCATTTAATTTTGCTGTGCTCACAAAATAACTACAATTGACGTGAAACTTGAAATCTAGTAATAATTAGCGGTTATGGTCTTAATAAAATTTGTTTCATTGAAACGAAGGTCGTTTGAATAAAGTCCCTTTTTAAGGGTTCTATTTAAATTAAAATACACCAATTTTAAAATACCTCAATATTATAATATGAAAATATTATAATTGGTCATACATGACCAGAATTTCATAATAAATTATCTTGAGTTGAAATCTAAGCCAAATCAATATTAAGTATATTAAAAACTCCTTTATTTAATATAAATATACGTTATATTTTATAAACGAATTCAATAGCGACTATTTCAAAATTTGATTTGGAAATAAAACAAAATCTACAACATGAAAACTCAGTTTTTCTCTTCCATTAGAAAAATATCATCCAATAGATTCGTACGTTTCTTGTTTCGAAGATCCGACTTATATTGGATCCTATACAACCATTTAAAGTACAAAACATAATTTAACGAACTACCACGGCGTTGCAGCTCGTTTTATAATTAAATTATAAATTGAACGTTCAAATGCCATTTAATAAACGAAATCGTTAATATAATTCAAAACTAGACAACATTAAATCTTTAAAATTAGCCGGTTCGCATTATATTTCAAATCCTACAAATTCCAACCATTCTGAAATTTAAATTATTATTTTATTATTTATATTAATCAAAATTCAAAATTATTTAATTCAAGCAAATTAAATTCAAAAACAATAGTTAAAACCATGTTAAAATATTAAATAAAATGGTTAAAAATCTGTGCCGTTACACCGAAGGAATTTGTGAATTAGAATTTTTAATATGGAATTAAATAAATCAGAAATTTAACTTAAGATAAGTTATTTAAAATATAATGTGTTGGTTACATTGATTATGAATTGTTTGTTTATTGGATGATAGATTGGTTGAACAATGAAATTCATCAACAATTGAATGAATTGAAAATTAAAGAGATAAATTCCAATATAATAAATTTGAATAGAATCGATATGAAAAGCAATTTAATAATTTAAACCTTGTGTTTGTTACTAGCATTATATCTAGAGTTAGTGCAGGCTGGAAGACGAAGAGCTAATAGTTTCTTTTCTTCGGATTAGAGTAATGGTTGCCCGACAAATAAGTAATAATTAATTATATTGATTCGAGTGATTAATTTTATACTACTGAGTTGGGTAGCCTCTTCGCTTTGTTTTCTTTTGATCGATGTGAGGTCCAAAGTGGCAAGTTGTAGTTGTTTGAATCGAACAGTACAGAGGAGGTGCTAGCGAATTTTCCATAAATTTTAAAACTTAGACTAATTTTAGCGATAACTTTTAAAACCTGAAAGTATATATTTATGTTTGGAAATTATTATTTTGAAAATAATTAGGTTTAGAACATTATTATTTACTTTGTAATTTTAAGGATGAAATTCTACTAAAGGGGAAGAATGTAACGAGCCGGATTTTTCTGGCATTTGAATTCGAATATTTATGCTTGTTTTAAATATCATATTTCGAATATTAATGATTTTTTAATATATAATTCATTTACTAAACGACGATCGAACGTTTAATATCTAATATAAAACGAACTCGTAACGTCGTGGTAGTTCGTTATATTGAGTTTTGAACTTCAATTGAATACATAATCAATTTTAAGTTGGAATTCTGTGAAACCAGAAACATTTGAATATGTTAGATTATTATTTTCTAATGAAAGAGAAAAATCAAGATTTTATCTCATATATTGTAAGCTATGTCCAAATCAAATTTTAAAATAGTCGCTACGGATTTCTTTAATAAATTATATCGTCTATTTTATAAATTATAAAAGGAATTATATGTGATTCGGACATCATTTAACTCGAAAATGTTAATATTGAGTTATAATTCCATATTGGTTCAATTTAAAGTGATATATTATTTTTATTTGGATATATACTACAATAATAATAATTTATTATTATTTATTTAATTATTTTGGAATTTAATTATATTTTATTGATATCGTATAAGCTTTTTAAATAGTCGTTTTTCAAACAACCTCCTTTTTCGATGAAACAAATTTTATTTCAAAACGTATAGCTAGTTATTTCTAGATTTCTAATTTGGAGTCAATCGGAGTTGTTTTATGAATGTGTGATATTTTAAGACGTGAACCGACTAAATACATTGGAATAAAAATAACGTCATTGTGCAAATGGAGTCGGAATTCAACGAGATTAATTCCATTAGAACCGAAACGTCAAGACATATCGTTATGTTTGTTTTCATTATGTTTGGAGTTTGGATGTAGCGGTGTGCATATTTAATATTAGCACTAAATAACGGTAGAATTTTATAACTATATATAAAATAATAAAACCTTAATTTCAGAAGCTGCTACACTATTTTCATTGAACCCATGCGTTTGCCTTTATTTGTAAGACATCATCAGCTAAACACAAATAAAAGCTTCATGGTGAAGAAAAACGGTACACCATAAACTAAGTACACAGACTAGCCCTGTAAACACAGCCTATATTTTCATCTTTTTCAGCTATCCTACCCTAAAACTAATACCCAACGTATACAAATTCCTGTAAGCACACCCTATCCCCACTTTCTTACTGTGAATTAAGAACACATGCCTATGCTAAAGTACGCTGTCACCTACTTTATTGATTTAATCCATGGAAAAAGCATAGACCTTTTCACAAGTGTAAATGTCATCAACACAGCTATGACAAGAATGAAAACAATAGACTATGCTACATCTACAACATCTACATGCCATATGTCCCAATCAAAATTACGTGATTGCCAAGGTTTACAATGTCGTGGGAACCAAACAATAAACGTGCTAGCTAAGCTACCTCACTATATATATATATATATATGTATGTATGTATGTATATATATACCATGGCATTTTCCTTTGGCCATTCCTTTCCAGTAAATAAAACAATGACCACAAATAACTTTAAAAATTTATTTCGAACTAAATACTCAACTTAAAATCATGAAATAAATATACTTGTAATCCACGTCACCTTCTCTTCAAACTGGTATAAGCTTTGCAGAGTTTCGGGATATTTTTGTTCGATATGTTTTTTGTGTACAACGTGGGTAAATGGTTCGGGATTAGGTAGTATGTGATCATTGATCCACAATATGAATCCATAGTGACGTTTGTGGTAAGGAGGAGTACGTACAGTGAAATTTTAGAGGGGTCTGGTCTTTAAAGCTTGCGCATGTTTCCTGTAGCTCATGAGAGGAGTTGATCAACGAAATCTGGAAGAAGTGTGCGAGTTACTTCTTTTTGGCATAAGAAAAGAGAGCTTGAGTTGAGGAGGATTTTAGTGTTTATGGTTTGGGTTTTAATGGAAGGGAAGTGGTGCAGCATTAGCAGAAACTCGCGGCTATGGTATATAAAGGAGGCGGGAGTTTTTATGGAAGATGAAGGCTATTGTAGCATACAGTAGAGGCACGTGTGGGTTGAACAATGGGGGCTGGACGATGTAGGCTTGGGCTAGTGGGCCTTCAATACACACACACACACACACACACATATATATATATATATACACACACAAACACACACACATATACATTTATATATAGAAGAACAAAACTAGAAGGTTATCTAGGGCGTGTTGGAGGAAGACAAGAACGAGGGTTTGAAGAATGTTGGTTGGCATGTTTTGTTTGAAGCACGGTTTGCATGGGTGTGTGGGACAAGGATGGAGGTTCGAAGGAGCAACAGGAAGGTGGGAATATCAAGTATGTGCCCAATTATATTTAAATGCCTGACGACTTGTACGTTGGAAAATAATAGTATATATGATATTATATTTAAAACGTTATGTAGGCAAAGAGTTTTGTTATAGCTAGATCCTATTAGGGTGCCTGATCCGACTGTTTTGTTGAGTGAATAGTTAATAGAGAGACCACCTTTAAAAATCCCACAAATAAATAACAAACTATTAGTTTCCATTTGGCCCATTACCATTTCACTTTTTAATAGGTTGTTATAACTTTTAAAAAGGGATAGTCGAATTTAGACAATAAATAGTAAAATTAATTATGGTTTAGTTAATTTAATTTAAAACCCTGATCGTATTAATTTTTGTAATGTTCCCATTTGTTATTAGAATTAGACAAGACCAAGAATGGTTGTACCGTAATGACAAGCACTACATTATGGAATTGGAATGGATGGATTGAAAGTAGCTGGAATTTCTGTTAAAATTAAACATTTGTTTAATTTTACTTAGACAAATGTTTCAACGGAAGAATTAATCCAAGATAAGTTAAACTCACTCAGTTGTCCCACTTATATTTTTATGAAAGTCGGGTTTATTTTTTATGTGCTATGTTTGCTATTTATTGGATGACTTATCGATTGTCTAAATATATGATGAATATTTTTATATAACTGATTTAAATTAAACATTCATTTAATTTAATCAAACCCAATCATTATTTTTAACGATTATATACAATCGAGGTAACCTCGTTGGTTACGTTTACAATAATATAAATGTATTAAATTAATTTAGATGCTTGAATTGTCATTGACCATTATTAGTTGAATTAATTGTTCATGTTATAATATATGGTTGTACTGAATGGATGGTGTTATTTGAGCTAACCTATTTGGATGCAGGGAAAAACAGAATAGAGGGATCCAACTGGATTCCTCAAATTTATTGTTTATTTTCGTATGATCATTATATGAACTGTTTAACCAATATGATTGGATTATTGATTGATGAACCCAAATTCAACCTTAGTTTTGTTATTAACAAATGGGCAGTATTGGTTGAGAAATTTACAGTTGATGGCCTAAATATACTGTTTTATCAAAATTGATTTACCGTTAGGTGAATCATTAGAAATGAAGTTATAAAATTTATTTTATAACTGAAAATAGATTCGGAAATATATTATTTTAAATGGAAGTTTATGAAAAGGAAATAAATATCTATATCTACTATTTGAGCTTATTGGTAATTATTAAATGGTTTCATAAAGCTAACTTTTATATTAAAAAGATTGATAAGTAAGTGAGTCGTAATTAACATAACGATTTATAATCGAGACAGATTATTTTTAAGAAACAATAAAAAAGGGATCGTATTAAAATTTATTATTATTTATTTAATAATAGTCAAAGTAAATGAGATTATTTAAATTAGTTATATTATTTATTAATTTAAAGAAGGAAATGATGGAAATTGATTAATGAGTTAATCATGATTAGAGTTGAGTAAGTCTACTGTTTTAACTATATTTGACTATTAAATTGGGTTAATAATCAATGGTAATGTAAACTATTTTTGTTGTTAATAAAATGTGGAAAGTTGATTATTATTTACTAAAAATAACAAAAGTGGTAATCTTGGAATTTAAAAACCATTCGATGAAAGGTTTGTGAAACAATAAGGAACATTTTATAGTAAAATCTCATTTTAAGTGATTTTATATTAATAATAATATAAGTTAAGTTTAGATTGAAATTTTAAAGTGAATACTTATTTGAAATTCTTTTTAATTGGATTTTATAAAATCTAAGTTGTACGAAGTTATAAAACCTAAGTTTGAATTAAAATGGTTTGGCAAGTTAAATTCTTTAAATGTGATATAAGTTCGTTGTATTAAATAAGAGATGATGTTTCACCAGATATAACTAAAATGGGATTTTTTTTTGATATCTGGAATGAATATCAGTTTTTGTATTACAACTGATATCTATCATATGTTAAGAACGTTGTTGACCAAGGTCTGAGAGGTAATTAAAATACCCCAACTTGAATGACTTCAGGATAACCATAGGATGACATTAGTTGTATAGTAAAGATGATAAAAGTAATTAATTAGGAGATATAATAATGTAATGTTATTTAAAGAATTGGGAATATATATGATGGGATTCCAAAATGAAAGGAAAATAAAAAGGGTTTGAGAATATGAAATGATATTTCCATTGTCAAAGAAATAAAAGGAGATTTGTGAAAATATAACGATATTTTCGAAATAAAGAGATGAGTTTTAGAATGGGTTTATTCTAAAAGGATAAGTGGCTATTATTGTTTTCAAATAACGAGAAAAAAGAGATTTCGTAACGATTGTCTTACGAAAGAAAATTTGAACCGATTTCTCAATTTATAAATAATATGTAATGTTACATCAAATGTTTTGGAATGATAGTTAAAGTTAATTGGATATGATTTTGAGATATTTTTCTAGGTATTAAAATGAAATGATTTAAAAATGAATACTGTATTGAAAGAATAGAATTTTAATTAACTACCATTAATTATTTTTGATTAAAATGGCTGACACTATGTACTCAGCCAATGAATCTATTTTATTTTATGATTGTTTATTTTGATAGTTAAATAACCAACTTTCAAAATTTGGCCAAAAGCGTTATTGGTACGGAAAATCCAGAATCAAATTTATATTCGAAAACTATTCCAAACCAGAAAATACATGAAAGATGTCGATTGAAGATGGAGCAATTGAAGACCGTAAATCTTCATGAGCGAAGGAACTATTGTTGAATTTCTTTGGCTGATCCCTGGATATCTTTCGACAATGGGTCTGTTGTGATTGGAATCTACGGATTGCAAGGATTCGCTACTGATCTATTGGATGTGGTTGAGGGTGCCCTCGATTCATCCTGTACCTAGATGATATGTATGGATGAGTGTCTGATAGAGTAATTCCAATGGAGTCACGTACATTGATTTTTACAAATGTATTTCTGTTGGTGGCGGAGAAGGGCACTTCTCTTAGCTTAACAACTAGAGTATTTCTGTGGGCGTCAATTAGTGAATTTCTGGCGGATCTAACGATGTGGCATTCAAAGTAGATGGAGACGCACTGTTCTATAGGATAAGCTTAACGTCTAGCCTCATCAACCGGGAAATGGTATAAAATCGGGTAGGTCACATGGCTATGTGGGTCGCACCCATTAAAAGGGTATACAATTACCTGATTTGGAGAAATTAAATGCATTCAATTATCCTTTTATTTTTGTACGCTATCGGTTCGGTTGGCTGGCCCCCAACCATGGTAATGATATATTTAGTGCTCTCAAGCGAAGTGAGGGGCCGGTCATGTTTAGCCGGGTTGCAAGATGTTCTTGTTGAACCTTAATGTATTCATCTCTGGAGGTACATTTTCGGAAGGTAGTTGCCCATGCCTTGCCATGCAAATCCATTCTCAATAAGTGCCCACAGTTTTGATTGTATATTATGTATGTGGAGCGTGAGATGCAAGTGTTCTGCTAGATTGCAATTTATTTGATGTAGACATTATTATAATATCAGAAAAGTATTGTTTTTTTTCAAAAATGTTTTGGGTTATCGTAAGGTAAAAACTGTTCGTATTTATATGTGGATTTAGTCTTACGATTATCCTTTCCTTCGAAAAGATTTAAACAAAAAAAATCAAGTTGGATGTTACCCTTAAACTTAGTGAGTTTTCTTACTCTGGTTTACTGGATTGATCCGGGCGTTTGTAATGCTTGGGTCAGAGCGAGTGGTGTAGGTTCAGGTTATCGGATGCTGTGAAGTTCAATGATGAGCTGGAGAAGTCCGAACGTATGATATATAGTTGTTATTCTACCATACATTGTATATGAGGGTAGGATATTATAACTGTCCAAATATATTGTTGTACTCTGATGATTGTAAGATTTTTTTCAAGCTCTCAATAAAGATTTAGTTATATATTATATTTTGTTCCACTGCAATGTGAGACTTGTTGGAGAATGGAGTTTTGATGACAACAACCTTATTTCAATTATTATTGATTATAAAATATATGCTAACACTTTTTGTATAGAATATATATATATATATATATATATATATATATATATATATATATGCGGGAATTATATACAGGAAATATTACTGAAGATTGTACAATTATAAAGATGATAGAGATTCAAAGATCAGAAAAACTTGAAGACTCATGAGTAATCAAGATTTCAAGAGTTTAAGAGTTCAAGATTAACATAATTATAGAGTTTTGATTTTGTAAGACTCTAAATAGCAATCCAGATTCAAATCCCTTATAATTTTATAAATATATTTATATATATTACATTTATGTTTTTCTATCTTATAATATTAATTTACAACACTAGAATTTTACTCAAGAATTTCCAGAATTATTTTTATATCAAAACACTTGAAAAATGCTTTAAAATTTAAAAATACATTGGGGTATGTTGACATACCAAAAACTCCATGTTGACATACAACTGTCACTTTTTCTAATATTGAAAGGAAGTATCTTTTCACTATTTGAAACGAGTTAGAACCGTTGCAACCTTTCATACTCTATAAAAAGAGGTCAAAACCGAATTTTTTATCATCTCTTCTTCTCTAACTTTATCCTCTTTCTCTACACCATTATTCTTAATCATTTTTATGGTTTATAAACTTATACTCTGCCGAATTCAATTCCGTTTTGATCAAACTTTTTCTCTTTACATTATCTACTCTCTACTCTTTGAATCAAGTGTTATTGAAGAGTTATAGGGTTGTTTGTAATTGCTTGGGTTGAGTAAACATTGTTTGTGTTGAATTGGTGTGTCCTTGTAGCCGTGAAATCAAGGAAACAGGAGTCGGTGTGTCCTTGTTAGCCGTGAAATCAAGGAAATAGGAGTCATTGTGTCCTTGTGAGCCGTGAAATCAAGGAAGTAGGAATCAGTGTCTCATTGTGAGCCCTGAAATCAAGGAGGTTGTACTTGACTATTGGAAATAGTAATAAAACTCTGTGCAATCTAGCGTTGTGCAGGATTGGACGTAGGAGCAATCCGAACCAGTATAAAATTCGGTGTGTTCTTTCCTTTTCTGCATTTTTATTTCTATTTATTTTGCATTTGTGTTTGAATCTGTGTATGTGATTGTGTTTATTTCATCTAGTAGATCACATAAGTTTTAGAGTTTGTTTAAGTTCTTACAAACACTATTCACCCCCTCTCTAGTGTTTGCTTTGCCTAGATGATCCATTCCGCATTCCCTAACAATTGGTATCAGAGCAAGGTCTTTCAAAAAGTTCATAATCTGATTTTTGAAATATTGGTAAAATGGAAAATTTTGGAATCTCTGATAATACTAGTGTCAATTTATGCATTGCATAAATGTTGAAAAAGTTGGCATATAATAATGTTAAAGAAGCATATGATCAATTGAAATATTGTTCAATTCAGAAAAGCATGAGTTCTATGACTATTGAAAATTCAAAAGTTGGAAAGATGGTTAAAGTAGTTATTGGCAATTCAAATTCTAAAAAGGTAGCTATTGGAAATTCAAATCTCTAACTAGTGTGTTACATGGTTGTTGAAAATTCAAATTCTGGGAAGCAACTGGTGGAAATAAAAAAGGACAAATGGATATTGGATCGTGGCTGTTTGAGACATATGACTGGAAATCCAGAACTACTCAATAATCTGAAGTATGAAGATGGTGGATTCGTGAACTTCGAAGATAATTCTGAAGGATACATCATTGGAATTGGCAATGTCGGTCATTCTGGAACTCCTACTATTTCTGATGTTTTATTAGTTAGGAATTTAAAACACAACTTACTAAGTATAAGTCAACTTTGCGATAATGGTTATAAAATAAATTTTGAGAAGAATAAATGTTTCATAGAAGATGGGATGTGACGACCGCCCATAACCCCCGCACTAAACAAGAGGACTAATGCGCTGAAGGGTGTGTCAGGCAGCTATGGATGATCCCATCATACCTTTGCTTTGAGCCTGCTAGAACGTACGACAACGATAATCTCTCGGCCTTCTCATCTCTAGTCATCCAACTCGATGACTTTTTATAGCTCAAGCAACATTCTCGAGCAACCATTATCCACCAACACACGACCATTTAGTTGTCACCTCATTTGCTGTTCTACATCGATCAACGAACACCTTTCATCACTTCAAATATACCAACATGAATTTACTTCGAAGTCACATCATCACCGAGCCAATTACTTCACCGCGCTGCGGCTAGGGTTCGGGGGTTGCCCCCAAAAAATATTTTTTCAGATCTTTTTCTCCAAATCTAAGTCGTACCCGAAAAACATACTTTTTCATAAAATGACCCTATATGAAACAAGCCATAGCACTGCCACCATCGATCACAGTGTTTAAAAGCACTGTTGAAAACATGACCGATCAGCCTCTTTAGACCGACCCGACCCAAACTAGGTCGACCCAACCCAGCTCCCTTCTGGCTTCAGAACTCGATCGATCCACTATAGACCGACCCACTCGATGGCTGATCCAATTCATATAACAACCTACCGACCTAATCCACTCTAGCCCGACCCGGTTGCAGCATCATGAATATGAACTTCGATCCGACCGACCATGTTACAACCAACCGACCTGATGCAAGATGACCGATCCGATCCCCTAAATGACCGACCCGATCCAACTTCTGACTTTCTCTCCAAGTCACGCCTTGACCGATCCACTTCCTGCACATCTCTAATTCTATTCTGATTTCGACCAAATCTTCGTCAAACGACAAATCCGACAAAACCAACTCAACCAAATCATTAAACACCATCATAAACATGTCATAACATTGCTTATAACATGAATATGACGATTATCATTAAAATGATGTAAATCTCACCAAAAACCCTTAAAATGAACATATGATTAAAATGAGAGATCTAACTTAAACTTATGAAACGAAATGGAATTAACGGGTAAAACTTGCTAAATTAGATCATAGGGTGATGCATATGAAAATGGACATATAATGGCATAGATCTTTGGGAAAACACTGGAATCTGATTAGAAACATGCACAAACACTCATATACTTCATTGCATTCATTTAAGAGATGTATTTCACTCCTTGATTATCCCAAGCAAGCAAAAATCAAGGAATATGAATCCGGACAGCAAGCACCTCACACCAAACAGCTTGATCTGATGAATCCTTGCCTCAATTGATGTAGATTTAGCCTCCAATGGTACAGATATCCAATTTCCCTCCTTTTATTATGATTTTTAATGGTAGAAGAGTGTTAGAGGAAGGGGGAGCACAAGACCTCCCAATGAGAGAATGGAAAATTCAAACCCTTTCTCATATCCCTTACCCCTATTTACAGTTTCCACCAACCCGCTAATGAGCATTCCCAATTCAGCTCACTTTGGCTAACCAAACCTGGACAACCAACTGAAAAACCTTAAAACAACGATTTCTCCCAAACCATTGAGCTAAATCTTTAATGTAACTACTCTACGGAAAGGCAAACATCAATTCCCTTCCAATGGCATAGATATTACCCTCTGATTTGATTTGAGTCAAAAGTTATGCCCTGTACAAGACCGATAAGGGCAAAATGGTCACAAACAAAATCGGTAAAAATTATGGACATGTATCACATCCCCATAAGTAACATATTAAAAGATGAGAATGATACAAACCTTAGGGAATAAAATAAAAATATTTTACGATCTTCCGATACGTAAAATGCGGGTTGTTACAGTCTCCCCCACCCCTTTAAGAATTTCGCCCCCGAAATTCCAAACAAACACAAGTAACCACAACAATTCCGCGTGCCTATCATCCATGAGAAGCCAATTCTATCATTCAAACTAGCAACCATCAGCCATGCATCCATAGCCTATCCTAGCACGTGGAATTCTATCAGACAATGATAAGATATAACCATATAGTGATGATACGATATCAAAGTGTCCTACCGATGAAAAGTTCTAGATGATTCGCCTTCATACTCTCTTCCGTCTCCCACGTACAATCTTCACCATATTCAGTCCATTGTACCTTGACCAGTTTAACTGTCTTCCTCTTAAGTTGTTTCGTGTCATTTTCCACAACACGAAGCGGCTTATGAGGTATCGCAACTGCGGTCTCTACTTCTAGGTCTCCGTACTGCTCTGGAAATACAACCACATTCGAATCATGCACGAACTTCTGTAGAAACGACACATGGAACACATTATGCACACTCGATATCTTCTCGGGTAACTCCATTCTATATGCGAGCTTTCCAATTTGCTCAACTATCAGAAATGGCCCAACGAATCTAGGAGCCTACTTTCCTTTATTTCCGAAACGAACCATATGTTTCAACGGTGAAATCTTCACGAAAACCACATCGCCTACGTCGAATTCCAAGTCTTTCTGACATTTATACGCATAACTCTTTTAACGATCTTGGGCTACTTTCATTCGTTGTTGAACGATCTCGATACAATCCGAGGTCTCACTAATCATCTCTGGCTCAAGTACCAACTTATTTCCAACTTCTAACCAACAAGCTGGAGAATTACACGTCCTTCCATACAACACCTCGTATGGTTCCATCCCAATGCTAGACAGTAGCTATTATTATACACAAACTCAACTAAATGTAGATGGTCTTCCCATGATCCTCCGAAGTCTAACACATAAGCCCGTAGGAGATCTTCCCAAACTCGATTGCTCGGTCTGACCATCAGTTTGGGGATGATATTCCGTACTCAAGCACAACTAGGTTCCCAAAGCTTCTTGCAAACTTTTCCAAAATCCACTCGTGAATAATGGATCTCGGTCACTCACTATACTCCTTGGGACACCATGGAATCAAACTATCCATTTTACATAAAGTTCAGCCAACTTTGAGGCCGTCCTAGTCGACTTGACAGGAATGATTTTTGCACTTTTGGTCAAACGATCCACGAATGACCCAAACCCCTTCATTTCCTGTCCTAGTTCTAGGTAGTCCATCGATAAAATCCATCGATATCTGCCCCCACTTCCATGTGGGAACTTCCAATGGCTAAAGCAAACCACTCGGCTTCTTCTGTTTAGCTTTTACCAACTGATTGTCCATACACTTGGAAATGAACTTTCCAATGTCTTGCTTCATCCCTTCCCAATAGTAGACTCGCTTCATGTCCTCATACATCTTATTACCAGCGGGAAGAATTGTCAACTTCGAGTGATGACATTCCTTCCGAACCTCATCTCTGAATCCAACAATATCAGGAACAACTAGTCACCCATACTTTCTAAGCCAACCTTCTCTATCGATCGCAAACTTTTTATCCTCAAGTTCCAATCCCTGGATAAACTCGACAAGCTTTGCATCTTTCTTTTGGCTCTCGCCAATCCTTTCGATAAGAATAGGTCTTATCGACAAGCTTGCCAACATTTCAGGTTCCAACTCATACCTTGGTCTAAAATCAAACCTTGCAAAATACTCAAGGCTCTTCCATCCCGAAAACATCACTCCCAAACTTGCGTGTCTTCGACTCAACGCATCTGCCACTGCGTTAACTTTACCAGGAGTATAGGCTATGTCAAAATCATATGATGCCAGAAACTCCAACCATCATTGTTGCCGAAGAATCAAATCCTTTTGGGAGAAAAGATACTTCAATGACTTGTGATCCGTAAACAACTCGAATCGGACTCCCAACAGGTAATGTCCCCACATCTCCAACTCTCGCTGTTCCTTAGTGCCATCCGCCTAAGAGGCATAACAATTGGTCTAGCACCTTCGACCAAATCGATCCTAAACTTGATCTCACGATGGGGTTTTTTACTATAAGGGCTTATATACCTTATAAAATTAATTTGTAGGACACATCATTTAAATAATTTTTTCCACGACAGTATTTTGTGAACTGTACACGACACGTCATTTTTCCGCCATTTTCCAATTTCGCATCTCGATTAAATACCTATTTCCGCCACTTTTCATTCAAAAATTAGAAATAATCGCAAATTAGGTTTTACTCAAAATCGATCCATTTTCCTTTAATTTTTGTTGCGACGATTTTTATTACTATACTCTGATCGATTTTCGAATTTTTATTAAATCTTATTCTAATCGTTTTCTACTTAATTTAGGGTTTAATTTGGATCTGCTTATCTTCTACAAAATTGCTTGGTAGACGACATTATCTTCTTCAATCGATTAGCAAACGGGTAAGTTTTCTAATTCCTAGGATTTAATATAATTTAAATTTATGTTTACATTTTGTTATATGCTGTCAGTTCAGTGATTAAAAAGATATTCAATTATATCTTTTTAATTTATATTAAGCAACTCATTGTTATGTTAAATGATTATTAATTTATATGGCCATCTGAAATTTAAACTGTATTATGTTGAGTAATTATTTGATTATAGCTTTTTTCGAAATCAAAGGTTTAAAAAGATATTTGTGTTTATATTTCCCTGTAAACACTATATTATAATTATGTTATATATACAAAATTTAATAGGCTGATGTCGTTTGAGTATGTATGTTATATAAATAAATTTTGTTTTAATAAATTAGTTAATTGTTTAACAATGCTTCACTGTTAAATTATCATATTATGTGGTTTACAGAATGAAAAAGATAAAGATCGTTATCTTTTTAATTTATATTTCGCTAATAACAGTACTGAAATAATAATTACAATAATTTAGGATTACCTTTTTAGACATAGTTACATATACCGGGTAATTTTATCTATCAAAAAACAGTGTTTTGTAATACCTAGGATTTACTGTTTGTTTATTATATTGCTTTAAAAAAATTTAAAATATTAAATGTATGTACATTATTACTAACATATATACTTATCTTTCTTATGCAGGATAAAATATGAAACCAAAAAAAACCTCTAACTTATTTAAGAAATATCCAATATGCATTTTTTTAAATAAAGGAGGACATCAAAGCATAAATTTTAGACCTATATCAAGTCCATACTGTGAAGAGCACAGCCAATCAAGAGTGTTATCAATAACTCCATTGGTAAAATTTTCTTCCTATATTTTTTATTATCATAATTATAATACATATATTTTTATTATATTATATTTCATTCATGTAAATTTTCCATCATTTTTAATATGTAGCTCTGTTTTATTAAAAAGATATATACTCTTATCTTTTTAAAAAATAATGAGAATGGTGTAAATATATATTTTAAAAACATCATTATCTATATATCAGACCTTATTTAAAAAAAATTAGCAAAAAATATTGCATGAAAGATTCAATTTTAACACACTTTTTAGAAAAGCTAAATAGACTTATCTTTATAAGTTTTTGCATAATAATTATACAAACTATGTTATTATTTGTACTAGTTTTTTAAAAATATTGTTTGACAATTAGGAAATTTCTGAACCAGCAAACAATTTATCAACTACTGGAACAGAAGATAACAACAGAGAATATTCTGGTGAAAAACCTACAAAGAAACAATAACACAACGGAGAATCTAGTGATACAGATGAAGACAATAATTTTGAAATTCAACAAACTCCGAAGAAGACAATAAAAATTCAATACGCAGGGACTTACAGATGCAATTTAGATGTTGTTTTCAAAATAATGAAAACAATTAAGAAAAAAAAAAAAATCCTTTCTGCTGACACAAAAAGATACTTGGAAAAATCACCTTTCAATCTCTTTTTCAATGTTTTTCTAGAAGGTTCTATATCATGGCAAGATTTGAGAAAAAGTGCTGTAAATTTGGATGACATAATTACCTCCTATGATACTATAGAACAAGCTTTCCGATTTGGTAACAAGTTGATTAAATTGAAACCAGAAGAAATTAGTCTTATATTTGGAATGCCATTACATGGAGAGGATTTATTTCCAATACATGTATCAAATAAAGCTACAGCAATGGAAAATTTCTCAAAATTTTGGACAAACAATTTTGAAGAAGGAGACATCATAAGTCAAAAAACTGTGACAAAAAGACTAAATAAAATGATTGAAAACAAAGACGGTAGCGTTGATTTAGTAAAGCTATTATTTCTGCTATTGATCATAACATTCTTGTTTTCGAACAATCAAAGCTACTTGTAGTGGGGATTTCTTCCTAAAATCCTCAATTTGAAAAAAATTAGTTCTATTTCTTGGCCAAGAGCAATATGTGAGAATGTTTGCAAAAAATGTTCAAAAACATCATACTGATCCAAGAAACACACCTGGTTGCACTATGGTTTTACTTGTAAGATTTCTTACACTTTTCTAATATTTCATTATTACAAAAGTATAAATGTATATATCTTTATATTACAGTATTGGTTTTGTGAGAAGAAAAAAGTTATACGAGAACAAGAAAATCTAAAGAAAAATTTCCCAAGGATGATAAAGTGGACTTGTCTAACTTGAAGGACATGGATCTTACCGCAATTGACAGCAATAAGGTATAAAAGTATTACTTTGCTTTTTATATAATTTAAAAGATATATGTTTTTATCTTTTCAAGTTTACAAGGCATATTTATTACTGCTTACAGAATACATAATGTTAGTATTAATACTTCTAAAATAAGTTATAATCATGACAGTATAATAGACATAAAGCAAATTAAGTTCAATGTGTAAATAGATCATTTACCTTAAAATATAAATACATTTATGTTTTCAAATTAATCTATCAAATATATTTAAAACATTGAATTGATTGTAGAAATATTTATTTTTATGATTAATATATTAAGTACCTTGATAATTTACTGCATTTAATAACAATAAGGTATAAATGTATAACTTTACTATTTAATTTATTGAAAAGATATATGAATGTATCTTTTGAATTTTAGAACTAAAATTAATGATTAAATAAATAGTTGCTTACACAATCCATAATATTAGTAATAAGACTTCTGAAATAAGTTATAATCATTATAGCATAATAAACATAAAAAGAATTAACTTCACTATGTTAATATATAATTTACCTTAAAAATATATACATTTATCTTTTTAAACTATACAGTCAAATATGTATATAACATTGAATTGATTGTAGGATTGTTTTATGATATGTAACAATATTTAATTACAAATATCATTCATGCAGATTACGACAAAATTTTCAAATATAACATCAGAGGAGAAAGAGTTTCTTTCAAAAAAATTAATAAAACCACTCCTACAAGATGAAAGACCAAAGAAAAGAAAATTAACTGAAAATGCAGAATTAGAAAGACTAAAAGAGTTAGAGACCAAAGTCAAATTTTTGAGTGATGAAATGATTAGTGTTGTAAAACAACTAGAAGAATAGAAGATTTTAAGACAAAAGTCTGACTAAAGACTTAAAGAAATTGAAATGATACTTCAAAAAGTGTATACTTTTGAACAGGAAATTGTGGCCAATACCATTGAACATGAAAAACATATCATGCAAGGAAAAATAGTCGGTATGGTACATATAAATTGTTCTGATAAGTTTCCTTGTTTTGATTTGTTTGAAACTCAAGATTTAATTATAGATAATCAAGAAAGTTCAAAATCTGAAGATATCGAAGAATTTACAGAAGAACATGCTGTTCGGAATCCTATTTGTGTTAAAGATGTCATTGTTAAATCACCAAAAAAAAGGAAGAGTAACAAAAATATTGACAAATGCCCACTTCTGAAGCATCTAACAGAGAAACAGCAATAAGATGTCAAACTTTTTTTCAAGGTTGTTGGGGATAACAAGTAAGTAATGAAACATTACTTTTTTCCAAAATAACCTATATAGTTCAGTTGTCTTTTATACTTATTACTTTGTAATGATACATTGTGTTGTATTATACTACCAAAATCAAGTTGTTGATTAAAGTATTGTTTGAAATATCAATATCAACCCTTCGTTTACACAACACCAATTAGTAACTAATTAATTATGCAACATCTGTCTTAGTTGGCTTTATTGTAGTGATTAATGTTCAAAAGTGATTGAAATTAGGAGAGTTTTGGTTTTTTATATGCTATGGTTTACAAGATTAAAAAGATATTCAATTTTATCTTTTTATTTAAAATTATGCAACTGAATCTTTTTTTGAATGATTATTTCGTTATATGGATTTCTGAAATATATGATATGTTATTTTCAAAAGTAATATTTCATAATAATTTTTTTTCACCATTAAATTTTATAAAATATAAATGCATTTATCTTTTCATATATCACTTAGTTATTTGAAGATAACAGAATAAGTTTTCAAAAATAATTGCTATTTTAGTAATAATATTTACATACAAAAAACATATTTACATATTATATTTGTATTAACAAAAGATTTAATAAACAAAAATGTCTTATTTTTCAGTGATGAAGCATTTAGTTGTGATGATGAAAACAATATCACCATAACAAAAGACACGATAGAAGATCTCCTATTCGAACAGAATACTTTTGGCCAAGTAAGTATAAAAAATCAAAACTTATCTTTAGTCTTAATTGATTACTTTACTCATACTCATTTAAAAATGCAGATCATTGATTGGTTTTGGTTTTGAAAAGCAAAGCAGCTATATCGAAGCAATAGTATTGTGTACATTAACACAACAATGACAGTAAGTGTATTATATTCTCAGATTAACTTATTTTAATACAATATACAATTTCTAATCCATTTTTTAACTGACAAGTGCAGCAAATGGAAACTGGGAAAATATATTAACAAAAAAGTTCAACCCTTTTATCAAAAAAATACTTTTAGATCCATTATGTATCAACGTCTTATTCCCAATACATGGAAATGATCATTGGAGCCTCCTTGAACTAGATGTCATAAAGTGCACTTGGAAACACTACGACTCACTATACTTAACCACAAGATCTAAATCTCGCAGAAGTGGACATACCAAATTTGTCATTAATTTGGTAAATAGATATTCTCAAAAATTGTATTTAATATGTTTGTTCATATTTATTCTAACAAACACTTTTTTTTTTTTTTTTTTTTTTTTTTTTGCAGAAAACAGCAGTGAATAACCTAAATGACGAGCTAAAACAAGAAGGTCACAAAACAATTATTAAAAAGAAGACATAGCTTGTAAATGTTGACTGTGCTCAACAAATCAATGGGTAATTATACAAGTAGAAAATAATCTAATATATATTTTCATCATACACACTAAAATATAGAAGAAACATAATATAATTCATTATTATAATAAGAAAAGATAATATGATATAACTTTAGATGCAAAGTGCTAAATTTCATAATTGTAGGTACAATTGCGGCATTTATGTGATGATGTTCATGCAAAAGATTGCACATGGAATGGAGAGTACATCAAATATTACTGCTGAAGAAGCTACATCATTTAGAGCAAAGATAGCTACAGATATTCTCAGTGATGAACCATATTGTTGGACAATAGAAAATTATTGCAGCTCTGGTCCAACTCTTAAAAATGTTTGAACTAACACAAAATTTCAGAATTTGTAATAAGTGATTCTTACAATTAGATATAACAATTGGTGATTAATTTGTAAGGAATTATACCAACATTTCAATAATTTGTACTACTTAACTTTTTAGACAGTAAATCTTACAATGCTTATGAACATAATGATTTTTATTTTCAATTAATTTGTCATTCAATGCATTTTTTACTCCTCTGTTTAAAAAGATAACCCCGTTTATCTTTTGTTTATTATTTACACTTCATTTGTAATATGTTTTCTATTTCCATTTTTTTATAGCAAACAAACGCAATATGGGCAACTTTTCCTAAACAAGAAGAAGCTTTAATATTTGTTCAAACACATGCAAACACTAACATTTTTTCCTACCGAGATCATTTAACCAGACTAAGAAGGTTCCTAGTTTCTACATATGAACGGTTTTTGAAAAGGTATAAGAGCATGAATCCTAATCCACGCCACCATTACGAGATTATTTAAGTTGGACTGCCTTGCCACTTGTACTATGATCTGGAGTTCAAGAACAAAATTAACAGTATACAAAATGAAGATGAAATGGTAAATCTTTTGATTTCCATCTCATTCAAAACTCTGAATGACATATACAAAATAAAGGGAAATGAAGATTGGGTTATAGAATTTGATTCATCTAATGAAGACAAGTTCTCTCGGCATTTGATAATTCGTATCCCAAATATTGCATTCAAAGACAACTTGTGAGGATTTACCTCTAACATATGCTCGTTTATTAAAAATTCAAGATTAACTAATTCACCCTTTGAAAAACTTTACATCAACAAAGAGTTAAGCTCATCAGAAATTACAGAGAGTATATTCATTGATACTAGAGTTTATACCCGTAATCGTTGTTTTCGTCTTCCATTCTCAACAAAAGCAGGGAAAAAAAATCTATACTACTGCCAAGCGGATGCTTTGGATGTAAAAATCTTACTGACGAAGAAGTGTTTACAAAATCACTTATTTGCAACGTAGAAGATAATTTAGATAAGCTATTATAGTGTGAAATGGATTTGACATCTTACAAAAATATTTAGTTTAAAAATGAGGAGAATGATAACAACAAGTACATCCGAATTGAAAAGACAGTAAAGGATTACTCTTACAGTATACCTAAGTCCTTTAATTCAGGAAAATCTCCCTTCCCAAATTTGGAAGAAAAAAATTTCATCATTAGCTTCTCATGAAAATGTTTTGGGTACAATCAGAAAGTGGTACTGGTTTTCTAAATATGGCTATATAATTTATTGCATGTCCAAAAGTCGATATTGTGAACGAGTTGGAAGAGAACATAAAAGTAATCATATTGTGTACATTGTTGATTTCCAAAGAGGTGGCTACTATCAGAAATGCTACAATCCTGATTGTAGAAGTTATCGGTCTCCTGTGCGACAATTACCATGGAATGTATTGTCCACCTGTTATGATATAATGAAACAAGAAGGCAAAACAGTGTAGAAGCAATGCTTCTATAAAAAAATATATCAAGTACACAGTGAAAGTAATGATTTTGGTAAATTTGTTTGTATTCTTGATAATAAGAACATGTACAAAGTCAACAACATGTACAAATATATTTTTTCTGTTACATAATTTGTTCTTCTCGCTAAAATGACGAAAAAATAGCATGTAACAGCAAAAATAATGTTTAAACTGTGTTTTGCTAAAAATGTAAAACCATATTTCTTTTTCAAATATATTGTATAATACTTATATATCGGTAATGATTATGTTGCCGAATATGATTAATTGATGGATTTTGTTAGTTTTTATGATTTATTCATATCAGATTTGTAATCTTATCCATAATTATTTCACTACTGTTATTAGCAAAACATAAACTAAAAAGATAAACTATTTTATATTTTTCAAATATATCGTATACTATTTGTATATCTGTTAATCTGTTATGATTATATTGATGAATATGGTTAATTGCTAAATTTTGTTATTGTGTATGATTAATTCATATCAGATTTGTAATCATATCAATAATTATTTCACTAATGTATTAGCTAAAAATTATTAATAAAGATAAAATGTTTTATCTTTTTGATCATGATACCACATAATATAATAATTTAACAACAAAATAATTATGCAATTAATTTCTACTGTAATGCAACAAAATTACCTTATAGAACATACATACTCAGACAACATCTACCTATTACATTTAACACATACAACAAACTTAAAAAATTGCCTTTACCAGAAAATATAAATACAAATAACTTTTCAAACCTTTGTTGTCGAAAAAACAAAATAATCCAATAATAATTTTACATAAAACAGCATAAATGATTATTTAGCATCAATTTAAACCATATAACCATTACAGATATATCAGACATTCAATTTAAAACTTAAATAAGTAAACAACTATACAATTTGAACCTTTTTATAAGACAAGACATAAATGTATAACCAGTTATCTTTTCCAGTCTTGTTATGATATCGAATAAAATACAAAATTATACAACAATTTTTTTAATACTTACCAGTTATCTTTTTCACTCCTGTTATTTGCCATTGAAGACCACATAACCATTTATCTTTTGCTTTTTTAAATACAATTTGTATAAAAGATTAAATCAGTTAAAGCAAGACAATCATCAAATAAATTTCATTGTTAATTTTTAATATTTCAGATTACATCTTGTGGTTAAGCATAGTGATTCGTAATGTTTCCAAGTGCACTGTACGACATCTAGTTCAATGATATTCGAACGTTCATTTCCATGTATTTGGAATAAGATGTTGATACATAATCGATCTAAAATTAATTCCATGATAAAACAGTATAACTGTTTTGTGAATATATTAACCTTTTCCATCTGCTACAATTGTCTTTTTAAAAAATGATTTAGAAATTGTAATTTGTAATAAAATAAGTAAATTAACATCAGATATAGAACTCCAACAGAGAAAATTGATTAGCTTATCCAGATAAACAAAACTGCTTCATGATTTCCACAATTAAAGTCGAATTTGATTTCTAAATATAATAATGCCTAATTTTTTGCCAAAAATTAAACGATCGCTTTCATTGCACAAAAAACTACGACTTAATTTTCACGTAATCGCCGTAAGAACCTGATTTCAGAAATTGATTGTTTTAGAAGATGAAGCAAAGCGCTTAGATTTTTTGTCCTGGAAAAAAATTATTTCAAACCCGTGTCCTACAAAATAATAGCGGCGAACAAGTAAGCCCTTGCCACTAATTTCCACTCTCACGATGCGGTGGTAACCCTTTGACCTCGTCAAAGACATCCTCATACTCATTAGCGATCAGCACAGATGGCAAATCTTCTTGTGGAATCCCAAGTGAATATAGCTAGCTAACGAAGACACCTTCTTCGCGATTACATCTAATCAACATCTTTCGCCCTTCCACATCCCCGGTCCTCACCTCTAGCTTCTCGCAATTCACCCTTGCCGCATACCTCTTGAGCCAACCCATGCCCAAGATGATCCCAAATCCAGCGAAGTTAAGTACAAAGCAATCACACTCAAAAAAGCAACCATGACTCAACAATACTAGACCACGACATATCATACAAAGATTTAACGAACCCCCAACTGGATTTGTCACTACGATGGGTCTATCACATATCTCGGGTTCCAAACCCAAGCGACACACATGCTCATTGCAAATAAAAGAATGTGATGCTCTAGTATCGAAATGCACACGAACTGAAACACCATTAACAAAAAGAGTACCTTGCACCACGACACCCTTTCCCTTTTCCTCAGCAGTAGGAGCCCTCGAAGAAGTTGCCACGGCTTCCAAAGCATATGCCTTCACAACCTACTTTCCCTTAGCTGATTCTGGATAATCTTTCTTCTTATGCCCAGGCTTCCCACACTTAAAGCACTTCTTCTCAGCTTTGGGATTCTTTCACTCACTAGCAAAATGGCCTTTCTGTTGGCAGTTAAAGCAAACCACCTCACTCTTAGGTTTCTTTTGGCCATCCTTTTCTTTCTGCTGTTGTTGCTTCCTCTTCTTATTATTACCACCTTGATATGGTTTCTAAGCCTCTTTGGTTGCAGCAACAACATTTGCTTCCTTGGGAAACAAGCTCTCATGACAAATAGCTTTTTCCACAATCTTCTCAAATGAATCACTAAGATGGTCCACTAACGGCTTTCCGATATAAGCATCCAAACCCAAGACAAACTTCTCGTTCTTCTGATTGTATCAACGTATGAATGAGCGTATCTAGAAAGGCTTCAAAGTCAGAAATGTAGTCAAGCACAAAATGACCATTTTGTTTCAGCTCTACGATCTTCTTGAATAGAGCAGATTTCTGAGTTGTGGAGATAAACTTAGCTGCCTTGATGCAAGCTTTCTCTTCATTGCATCCTCAATACCTAAGTCTCCAAAGATTCAGACACATGAATCCATCCACCTCTGAACCTCTTCAGCTGGTTCGGTTCCCTTAAATGGTTTCCCTCCTAGAGATGTAAAATCTTTGCACATCTTTGCAAAATCTACTACTCTAGGAACTCGTACACCTACATCTACCGTTGCTCCCACTGGAGTGGGTACCCTTCTCATAATTTCCTCTGCCATGGCTTCAAACATGGCCGGGTAAATTAGTTCACCGCCATTTTCCCCTCCAATATTAGCTCCCCTAGCAGCGTGTCTTGATGGTCGTCTACTCGTTCTAAATCTGTAATTTATAATAATTAGCCACTTCCAAGAAAATTGCTAAAGAGATACAACCGCTACTACTATATATGCTAATATATATAGTAAGCATCCAACTGAAATCTACAAGTACGTCTCTCATACGTAATTACGTCTTAGAACTTTGGCCACAATCGTTGACAGAGCTTACCAAATGTGACGACCGCCCATAACCCCCACATTAAACAAGAGGAACAATGCACTGAAGGGTGTGTCAGGCAGCTACGGACGATCATCAGAGTAGGTAAGCGAAATCGAAACATGTCATAAAACTCACAGCGCAAGGATAAATATAATAGAACATATACAATAGGTAACAATATTGAGGCATCATATAGCGAACCTTAGAAAACTTTCTCAACATCATGAAAGGTTATCCAACTAATACCAAAGTTTGTACATAAGTCCTCACTACAACACTCATATAGCACTCAAACAGCGGAACTCCTAGATAGTAATAAAACTGGTATGCCAGCCTCCTGCTCGCCTCCTCACAGCAGCAACGTCCTCACTAATAACCTATAAGCTGCTACTTAGTTTGCCCATCCACAACTAGATGAACAACCCAATGTAATAAGAGGAGGCATAAAACCTTGAGTCAGACAACAGTCGTAGTGAGCGATAAAACAGCTAACAAACTTGAACAATGAAGTGTATGAGAATGGATAGATAAATATACTAATCTACCCCCAACACCAGAGAAGAACTCAAGCTTATCTTCCCCACATCGGACAGTGATAGCCTTTACTTCAACAATTCAACTATACATCCATGAAAACTAGAACACTCACTCAATCATGGAAAAGCACTCGTGACATCCAAATTATAGATCTCATGTAAACCATCCTAATTGAACTCAACACCCCTCAAGAACAAGCCCCATAGGCCTAAATCAATATCAAACAAGCACCTAAGGAACATCTTCATCGACGTTGGACAATCTACATGAGATGGTTCAAATAAAGAACTAATCAATCATGACAGACCCTGACTATCACCGCCAATCCTGCTTCGAAACCATCGTTAATCGTATGACGACCAACCTTGCCATATGTCAAGGGCTAATGGTAACCCCAGCTCTAGCATAAACTCCATACGCCTTTCAACGATACTTATGTATGTCCAACCTTGACAACTAGGCCTTTCAACGATACCTAAGGTACTCAACCTACAACCGGTCTTTTGGGTGCCCCCATCGTACCTTTGCTTTGAGCCCGCTAGAACTTACGACAACGATAATCTCTCGGCCTTCTCATCGCTAGTCATCCAACTCGACGACTTTTCATAGCTCAAGCAACCTTCTCGAGCAACCATTATCCATCAACTAAGGACCTTTGAGTTGTCACTTCATTCGCTGTTCTACACCGATCAACGAACACCTTTCAACACTTCGAACCTTCTAACATGAATTTACTTCGAAGTCACATCATCACTGAGGCATTTACTTCACTGTGCTGCGGCTAGGGTTCGGGGAGAGTTGCCACCGAAAAATATTTTTTTTAGACCTTTTTCTCCAAATCTGGGTCGTACCCAAAAACATACTTTTTCATAAAATGACCCTATTGAAAACAAACAATAGCACTGCCACCATCGATCACAGCGTTTAAAAGCACTGTTGAAAACATGACCGATCAGCCTTTTCAGACCGACCTAACCTAAACTAGGCCGACCCGACCTAGCTCCCTTATGGCTTCAGAACTCGACCGATCCACTATAGACGGACCCACTCGATGGCCGATCCAATTCATATAACAATCAACCAACCCGATCCAGTCTAGCCCGACTCGACCCGGTTGCACCATCACGAATATGAACTTCGATCTGACCGACCCAGTTACAACCAACCGACCCGATCCAAGATGACTGATCTGATCCCCTAAATGATCGACCCGATCCAACTTCTAACTTTCTCCCCAAGTCACGCCTTGACCAACCCGACCCACATCTGGCCGACCCGATCCACTTCCTGCACATCTCCAATTCTATTCCGATTTTGACCAAATCTTCGTCAAACGACAAATACGATGGAACCAGCTCAACCAAATCATTAAACACAATCATAAACATGTCATAACATTTCTAATAACATGAATATGACGCTTATCATTAAAATGATGTAAATCGCACCAAAAACCCTTAAAATGAATATATGATCAAAATGAGAGATCTAACTTACATAAACATATGAAACGACATGGAATTAATGGGTAAAGCTTGCTAAATTAGATCATAGGGTGATTCATATGAAAATGGACATAAAATGGCATAGATCTATGGGAAAACACTAGAACTTGATTAGAAACATGCATAAACGCTCATATACTTCATTGCATTCATGTGAGAGATGTAATTCACTCACCGATTATCCCAAACAAGAAAAAAAATCAAAGGAATATGAATACGGACAGCAAGCATCTCGCACCAAACACCTTGATCCGATGAATCCTAGCCTTAATTGATGTAGATCTAGCCTCCAATTGTATAGATATCCAATTTCCCTCCTTAGATTATGATTTTTAGTGGTGGAAGATGTCAGAGGAAGGAGGACCACAAGACCTCCTAATGAGAGAATGGAAAATTCAAACCCTTTCTCATATCCCTTATCCCCTATTTATAGTTTCCACCAACCCCCTAATGGGCCTTCCCAATTCATCCCACTTTGGCTAACCAAACCTGGATAGCCAACTAAAAAACCTTAAAACAATGATTTCTCCCAAACCGTTGAGCCAAATCTTTAATGTAACCATTCTACGGAAAGGCAAACATCAATTCCCTTCCAATGGCACAGGTCTTACCCTTTGATTCGACCTGAGTCAAAAATTATGCCCTGTACAAGACCGACAAGGGCAAAATGGTCACAAACAAAATTGGTAAAAATTATGGACATGTCTGACATCCCCATAAGAAACATATTAAAAGATGAGAATGATCCAACCCTCAGGGAATAAATAAAAAATATTTTACGATCTTTCGACACGTAAAATGCGGGCTGTTACATAGGAATTCAAAAGTGATATTCGAAGGAGATAGAAGGAAATATATATATAAATATATATTTATATATATTAAGTATGAAAATTTCCAATGATAATTTATGTCTTATGGCCAATACAAGTGATCCCTGGATCTGGCATAAGAGATTCGGTCATACAAATTTCAAGCAGATCTCTAGGATTTCTAAATTAGATTCAGTTAGAGGATTACCTAAAATGAAATTTAAAGTTAATAATTTATGCGACGCTTGTCAATTCGGGAAATAAAAAAGAGTTCATTTAGATCAAAAGAAGAAATTACTACTTCGAAACCATTAGAATTAATACACATGGATTTATTTGGTCCATCCAAAGTTCAATCAATAAATCATAACAGATATGTGTATGTAATAGTTGACGATTTTCTAGATTTACTTGGACTTTGTTTCCTAAAAATAAAAGTGATGCTTTCGGTCATTTTAAAACCTTTTCTAAAAGAATTCAAAATTTATTATCACTAAAAATTAAAATAATACGTAGTGATCATGGCGGAGAATTCGAAAAAGAGAATTTTGAAAAATACTGTAATAAAAAGGGGATAACCCATAATTTTTCAATTCTAAGAACTCCTCAACAAAACAGAGTAGTTGAACGTAAAAATAGAACAATACAAGAATGTGCAAGAACTATGCTATGTGATAGTAATTTACTAAGGAATTTTTGGGCTGAGGCAGTTGCAAGAGCTTTCTATATTATTAATAGAATTACAATTAGACCTTTAACACATAAAACGCCATATGAACTTTTGTATAACAAGAAACCAAAAGTATCATATTTTAAAATATTTGGAAGTAAATGTTTTATACTAAATACAAAAGATAATTTAGACAAATTCGATTCAAAATCCGATAAAGGAGTTTTTATTAGATATTCAGAAAGAAGCAAGGCTTATAGAGTTTTCAATACTCGAACCAACACGATAGAAGAAACATTAAATGTATCTTTCGATGAAAACTATAAAAGCATAACTCAAAACAACGATGACAATTATGAAAATGAAATTAATGAAATAAATCATGAAGATAATCAACCAAATAAAAGAATTAGATTACTTAGAGACCACCTTGTAGAAAATATCTTAGGAGATATTGAATCAGTTGTTAGAACTCGTAATCAATTTAATAATATGAGTAATACTGCATTTATATCAACTATTGAACCCAAAAATCCAAAGGAAGCTTCTTCCGATGATTCATGGATACTTGCTATGCAAGAAGAATTGAATTAGTTTACTAGGAAGGAAGTACGAGAACTTGTTCCTAGACCAGAGGATAAAACAATAACAGGACCCAAATGGGTCTATAAAAATAAAATGAATGAACATGGTGAGGTAGTAAGAAATAAGGCATGGCTAGTAGCACAAGGTTATACTTAAGAAGAAGGAATAGATTACGATGAAACTTTTGTCCCAGTAACAAGACTAGAGGCTATTAGAATTTTACTAGCTTTTGCAAATTATAATAATTTCAAATTATATCAAATGGATGTCAAGAGTGCTTTTTTAAATGGATTTGTAAAGAAAGATGTATATGTAGAGCAACCACCCCTATTTGAAGATGAGAAATTACCAAATCACGTATATAAGTTGAAGAAAGCGTTATATGGATTAAAACAGGCCTCTAGAGCTTGGTATGATAGATTCGAAATTGTTATTACAATCAAATTTTGAAATAGGAAAATTAGATAATACTTTGTTTATTAAGAAGAACAACAAAGATATACAACTAGTACAAGTATATGTTGATGATAAAAATTTTGGGTCGACAAATGATAAAATGAACAAAGATTTTTCAGAAATTATGACAAAGAATTTGAAATGAGTCATATGGGAGAATTATCCTTCTTTTTAGGTTTACAAATCCGACAATTAAAGAATGAAATATTTATTAATAAAGAAAAATATGCAAGAGATTTAATTAATAAATATAATTTAACAACAACCAATTATAGACCAATGCCTATGGCAACAAATATTGCTTTAAGTAAAGATGATACATCAAAAGACGTTGATCAAAAACTATATAAAGGAATGATAGGATCTTTATTATATATCACCGCTAATAGACCAGATATAATGCATAGTGTATGTCTCTGTGCAAGATACCAATCATAACCTAAGGAAACACATTTAACAGCTGTAAAAAGAATTCTAAGGTATGTAAAGCAAAATACCGTATCTTTGTCAACAACTGAAACAGGATATATATCTGCTACTTTGGCTTGTTCACAAGTAATATATTGCAACAAACTTTAAATGATTTTGGTTTAAGTATAAATAAATCACCTATATATTGCGATAATACAAGTATTATAAATATTTCTAAAAATTCAACTCATCATTCAAGAACTAAACATATCGATGTGAGACATCATTTTCTACGAGATAACGTAAGTGAAGGAAAGATTTCACTCGAATTTATAGAAACAGATAAACAAATTGCAGATATATTAACTAAACCATTAAATGAAGTCATCTTCACTAAATTTAGGAGAGAATTAGGCATATGTTCATTGAGTAAGTTAGAATAATTAAATATACTAATATATATATAATAAGAAATCAAAATAATAAAATTTGAAAAAAGACTATGTCGACATAGAGTTTTTGTTATGTCGACATATAACTGCTAAAATTCCAAATTTAATTCCCACCAAAGGTTGGTTATTTCAACTATTTAAACCTTTTACACTGACTTTTCTTCTTCATTTTCATTCTTCTTCTCTGTAAAAACTCTAAATTAAAAAATAAAATGGCCTCCACTAATCCAACTACTCAAATCAACTCCAATTCACACGCTAGACCATCCGAGGTTCCATTTCAATGATCTACGCTATCGAGGGTGATCAAAATTGAAGAAAAAATGGATTGTCTACTACAAATGGTGGCTAAAATACAAGTACTCCAGATTAGGATGAATCAGGAGCAAAACAGGCAAGGGAAAGTAATGAGAAGTCTCTTAAAGTTTATAATGGATAACGAGACTAATCTGATTATCATCAATGATGATAATCAAGCCATGGAAGAAGATGAAGAACCATAAGAGGAAGAAGAAATGATGGAGGAGGAAGAACAACAAGAGACTCAACCAAAGATTACAAACGAAGATGATAACGTTGAGTGCATCAGAGAGGTTCTATTTGACGAAAATGGAAATGTGATTGAAAAGAATGGAGAATTCTGTCTTCATTATCTGAATTGTCCAATTCACAAATCTCCTATTGTGAAAAACAGTTGGTAATTTTCTTCGTTTATTCCTTGTATTATGCTTCTATGATGTATTGCACTTATAAATCTATGTAGTTGTACAAATTCATACCTAATAAAGATATCATTTATAATTAGTTATCCCTCTTTAAAACATAAGATAAATTGAATGTTTGATTAAAGGGGCGTATTCTGCTTAGGTAATAGTTTAAGGGGAAGTATCTTTATTGGGTAAGTTACTTAGTTTTATTCATACAATTATACAATTTAGGGGGAATACATTTAAGATTTCTTTTTGATAATGCCAAAAGGGGAGAAATTATAAAATACAAGCATACTTTATAGGAATCTTACAGACAGGGGGAGTATAGAAGGAACATCATCAAATATGTATATACAGGTATGATATTTTATAAACTAAGGTTGTCATCATCAAAAAGGGGGAGATTGTTGGAGAATGGAGTTTTGATGACAACAACCTTATTTCAATTATAATTGATTATAAAATATATACTAACACTTTTTGTATAGAATATATATATATGTATGTATGTATGTATATATATGCAGGAATTATATACAGGGAATATTACTGAAGACTGTATAGTTATAATGATGATGGGGATTCAAAGATCGGAGAAATCTCAAGACTCATGAGTAATCAAGATTTCAAGAGTTCAAGATTAATATAATTATAGAGTCAATATTTTATAAGACTCTAAATAGCACTCTTGGTTCAAATTCAAATTCTAATTTTCAAATTCTGATTTTCAATTCTATCCTCAATGCTCTCTATTACATTTTTCTATTTGTTTCTATTTTTATTCATCTTTGTTTTTTAAACTCAAGTTGTATATATACATACTTTAAAGTTATTCTTATACTTTATATTTATATAGTTTAAAACCTTATAATTTTATAAATATATTTATATAATTTATGTTTATATGTTTTTCTATCATATAATACTAATTTACAACACTAGAATTTTACTCAAGAATTTCCAGAAATATTTTTATATCAAAACACTTGAAAAATGCTTTAAAATTTTAAAATACACTAGGGTATGTCGACATACCAAAAACTCCATGTCGACATACAAATGTCACTTTTTCTAATTTTGAAAGGAAGTGTCTTTTCATTATTTGAAACGATTCATAACCGTTGCAACCTTTTATACTCTATAAAAAGAGGTTAAAAGCGAATTTTTTATCATCTCTTCTTCTCTAACTTCATCCCTTTTCTGTACACCATTATTCTTAATCATTTTTATGGTTTTTACACTTATACTCTACCGAATTCAATTCCATTTTGATCAAACTTCTACTCTCTACACTCTCTACTCTTTGAATCAAGTGCTATTGAAGAGTTATAAGGCTATTTTAATTGCTTGGGTTGAGTGAACATTGTTTGTGTTGAATCGGTGTGTCCTTGTAGCCGTGAAATCAAGGAAATAGGAGTCAGTGTGTCTTTGTGAGCCGTGAAATCAAGGAAATAGGAGTCGATGTGTCCTTGTGAGCCGTGAAATCAAGGAAGTAAGAATTGATGTCTCCTTGTGAGCCGTGAAATCAAGGAGGTTGTACTTGACTATTGGAAATAGTAATAAAACTCTTCGCAATCCAGCGTAGTGCGGGACTGGACGTAGGAGCAATCCGAACTAGTATAAAAACCAGTGTGTTCTTTTCTTTGCTGCATTTTAATTTCTGTTTATTTTGCATTTGTGTTTGAATCTCTATCTGTGATTGTGTTTATTTCATCCAGTAGTTCGCATAAGTTTTATAGTTTGTTTAAATTCTTACAAACACTATTCATCCCCCTCTAGTGTTTGCTTTGACTTAACGATCCATTCTGCATTCCCTAACAAGGTTCTGTGATGTGTTGGTCCTTCTTCTTATTCTTTTATTCTTAACCTTCTTTCTTCTTATTCCAGCTACTTGCTTTTTCGTGCAATTCGGGTTGGACATGAGTTGTAGTTGTCAACTCAAAGGTTATGAAAAAGTCGGTTCGCTACAATACGAGTCAACTGTCCTTGGTTGGGTCGACCATAGCGGTCGATCGCTTAAGGGGACGGTAGACCCATACACAGTTCAAAACATGTACTCATGGAAGGTTAAACGAATAAATTTTATTCGTGTAGCAACCCGTATTTTTTAGAATAAAAAATTAATGTAATTTAATTTTGAATAGAGGAAATTAGTATTTTTGCAATTGTCATAATTTTTTTCGAAACCTTATACTATTGCATTCATGATATTTTTTAGTTAACGTTTGTATATAATATTATCTTAACATAGTTTGTATGGAAAAGTAATTAACGTTCGAAGTTTTTGTAACACCCCGAATTTCGGTTAATGCTAAAATTCACTAATTACAGAATAAATAATCTCAGATGTGAGAATTGGGGGAAACGGGCTGCGTCATTGCGTTCGTCTCGGAAAAATACGCGAAATAGAGTCCGAGTTTTCGAGAATCGGAGTCCGTATGGCCCAGTTATGGCCCAATGAAGTTTACAGAAAATTCAAAGTTCAAAACAGGTTTAAAATTCATGTTCAAATTTAGAAATTGGGGCCACTGGGCGCGGGCGGGAAAATTCCCGCCTGGCTACCCAAGTCTACAGCCCTGTCGACTGGGCAGTCGACTTGGCTAGGACCAAGTTGACAGCCCTGTCGACTTGGGTGTCGACAGGGGGGCTCGACCAGTTTGACCTGGTGCACCATTTCAGGGTTTGGGCTGTGTTTTGGGGCTGGTTTCTGGAAGCTTCCAAGATCTAACGGACCTAAACTAACCTAGGTTTAATCTAAGGGTCTAAAACACATCCTAATCCTATAAATAAGACCCTAAACTACCCCTAAATAATCATAATCCTATACTCTAACTAAACTATGCCAAAATTTTCTATGATCATGGCCTCCACTCAAAGCCCTAGCCTCCATCCTCTTATAAAACTATTTCTATGAAGGCTTTCATGTTCATACAAGCATCTTTGAGTTGTATGAGTGATCATTAGCTTGCATTCATCATCAAGTTGCAAGCTTTATATTCAAGGCTAGAGTTTTTGGGTGATTTTTGGCAAGGGTTTGCTTATGGGAGTTTAGCGGTGAGTTTCTATAGACTTAACAATCAATTGTTAAATTGATTATGATAGGATATGATAAGATATGGCTATGTTTGTGGAATCAATGTGTTTATGCAAGTTTAGTATAGTGTATGTTGTGTGTTTTGCAAGTTTTATGCTATATGCAAGTTTAAGGCTATGTTTTATGATGCAAAACACTATGTTGAACATTGATTCATATGTAACATGTTATGCAAGCTATATGTGAGATTATATGCAAGTTTATATGTAACATGATATGCAAGTTATGTATTTGGTTTTATGCATGCTAAGTATTTGGTTTTATGCATGCTAAGTATTTGGTTTTATGCATGTTAAGTGTTTGGTTTTATGCAAGTTATGATGCAAGTTCATATGAAAGTTATGATGCAAGTTCATATGCAAATTTGTCTCTTTTTATGATATGCATAATATATGCAAGTTTGCCTCTAAGTATGGCATGTAATGCAAGTTCATATGCAAGTTATGATGCAAGTTCATATGCAAGTTCATATGCAAGTTTTCCTCTATGTATGACATAAGTACATGTGCAAGTTCATCCCTTTTAGACCTATGACATGTATGCAAGTTGACACCTTTATGATAGGTCTATGACATGAACATTTAAGCAAGTTACCATCTTTATGACATATGTGATTCATGCAAGTTTGGGTTGGTTATGCAAGTTGGGTTTATGGTCATATATACAAGTTGACACCTTTTAAACCCATGATAATGCTAATGATATGCTAAGTTGAACCCATTGTGTGTATGGTGAATCTTCTCTTTTGAAGTATGTCATGTTAACGTATTTACGAGGGGACGATGGGGTAAAAATTAATGAACACATAAAATTGTGTGAAGTGGGTATGATTAAACATACCGTAAAGTGGATGGTCATAATTGGGAATTTACCTATTAAGTTAGGTCTACCCATATTATGGAATTGGGAATTTACCTATTGAGTTAGGTCTACCCATATTCTTAAATATTTGTAGTTAATTAGGGATAATTAATACAAATTATGGGGGTGATTAATTAGGTGTAATTAATCGACTAAGACACGAGGTTGGACCCTTTTGTAGCATAAGACTGCGCGGAACCGACCGGCAAATCCAGCGGCTACAAATGATTGGCCCAATGTGAGAGGTCTTAGTCATAAACTAAATACGTGACAAGTGTAAAGACACGGTATCCAGCTGCCATAAAAGACAGTCTAATGTGAGAGGTCTTTACAAAGGTTACGACCTTAATTAATTAAGAAATACTTAACCAAATTAGCATGTAGTGGGGCATGAGGGGTTAAGTGAGTGCCTTGGGTGGCATGTAGTAACTAGTGGGGGTGCCTTGGGTGGCATGAGGAAACTAGTGGGTTGCCTTGGGTGGAAATAGAAAATACGATTAGAATACTTAACCAAAGTGGAACATGTAATTAAACATGATTAAAGGGTTAAGTAAGTGCCTTGGGTAAGTGCCTTGGGTGGCATGTAGAAATCTAGTGGGGGCCTTAAGTGGCAATTGAAATATAATTAAATGAAAAGCTTAAGTAGTAGCTTGTAAAAGCCTTAAGTGGCAATTGAAATATAATTAAATGACAAGCTTAAGTAGTAGCTTGTGGAGGCCTTAAGTGGCAATTGAAATATAATTAAATGACAAGCTTAAGTAGTAGCTTGTGGGGGGCCTTAAGTGGCAATTGAAATATAATTAAATGACAAGCTTAAGTAGTAGCTTGTGGGGGCCTTAAGTGGCAATTGAAATATAATTAAATGACAAGCTTAAGTAGTAGCTTGTGGGGGCCTTAAGTGGCAATTGAAATATAATTAAATGACAAGCTTAAGTAGTAGCTTGTGGGGGCCTTAAGTGGCAATTGAAATATGGTTAGATGACTTAACCAAACCTTAACATGTAAGTGGGCATGATTATAAAAGGGGTTAAGTGGGATGCACTAGATAAAATGGCAAGCTTAAGTAGTAGCTTGTGGGGGCCCATTTCAACCAATATCCCAAACGTATCTTTGTGGGCTCGACCCAAGTCGAGGATGGGACACGCATATTGGGCTTGACTATAAGAGGCCAAAACGGGGTAGCGGTGGCAACGCGAGTCCAACGGGTTTCATATGCGTGTGTGGACCCGGGCTGGTAGGTAAGACGTTGTTGCATCGTGTAGGTATAAGCCGTGCACCATTGATTATCCGGCTGCCACTTTGGGGAGTGATACACCCCACTGTGGGGCCAGCACGGGTATCTACGGTAGGAAGCCGATCGCTTGGGAGTAGTGGGTACACCTAGTGGAGATAGGGGCAGACGGCACCTATGTAGTCAGCTAGGGGTACAAGAAACTACTGGGGAAAAATTACTAAGTACACTTAGTGGGATCAACCTTTAAGTAGGAATTACCCTTGGGTGGGTAGAACTGGTGTGGTGCAGTGTAGGAATTACCCTTGGGTGGGTAGATCTGGGGTGGTGCAATCTAGTAATTATCCTTGGGTGGATTAATGCGTCTTTTCAGTTATCTTAGTACATCCTGTGTTTAGTTGGCTACTTAGTGTAGTCATTATCCCCAGAGGTACCGTACCTTGTTTATATCATACCCTAATTACTTTAATGATTGTATTGTTAGGGTTATAGGGCTCACTCAGACTTATGTCTGACCCCGTTGTTTCTTTATCTTTTTTTCCAACCCTCAGGTTTTCAGAGTGGGCCTAGCACTAGTGGGCTTTGATCAGACTACTTATCTATCCTTTGGGGCTTGGACCGTAGAAGTAAAGCTTGGTTTATCTTTTCTATTATGGCTATTATCTATGTAGTGGGATTATGTACTTCTATTTTATCAGGATGGATATTATGTACTTGACTCTTGTTATGGTTTTGTGATGTAACCAAACATGTTTTACTTTCCGCTGCAATGAAATGATGTTCAAAATTTTCAAGTATTACTTATATCTGTCTTGTTGTAATTTTTCTGTTCTATACTCACTAAAAATACTCCACCGAAACTAAGGCATTCCCTTAGTGAGTGACCTTAGCGGGTGTGGGGTGTTACAGTTTCGCATTGAAAAATAATTATATGTATAAGCATGTGTATGTGTGTGTGTATATATATATATATATAATTTATTAATATGTGTACCTGTAGATTACATAAATAGCGCACATTTGAATTTGAAAATTAATTAACGTGTGACTTAGATAGGAAGAAATCAAGAATGGAAATTAAATGAAATGTAAGGTTATGTAAACATAATAATATAGAGCAATAAATGGAATTTAATAAACGTTAATGTTATATGAAAGAAATGTTATAAAATAATAATGAAATTTAATAATCATTAATGTTATATAAATGTAATATTATAAAATAGTTAGTACAATATAAAACATAACAGTATAAAATATTTAAGACAATGAAACGGGAATAAGTAGACGCGTTGATTCTCGCATATGAACTAACGTGGGTCGACCCATAAGAAAGTCAGGTTGACCTATAGGTCAACCCTTGTTAGGGTCAGGTCAACCCGAATGTGCTTTATTAGTGCATGAGGCTAGCCTGGTTTACGTACAGATTTTATTTGATTTTAGTCAAACAAACGAAACTATTCTTAATCCTTACAAATAAACGTGCATGGCTAAACTCCAAACTCATATTTAAAACTTAAATTAGTTTAAGTACATTTCGACGTTTCTGTTAGAATTATATAGTCATCCCACTTTCGAAACTCGAAAATAAAATCTGATGATGTCATGATCATCAACAGAATCATCCTCAACCGACTAGATGGTGTATCAATATCAATCAAGTATATTCAAGACTTCAGATATACGCTAGCTAGGCATATATGCAAAATCTTCTTATTCTCGATAGTTCAATCTCGACGTAAAGTAACATACTCAGATCTTATTATAAGATATATAATCTTCCGTAATCGAATTCATTTTTATAAATAAGAAAATTTATTCTTTTCAATATATAATACTCTTCCAACTCATTCTAGGGCATTACTAACCCTATTTCTAATGAGTCACACATTCTAGGATACTACTGATCCTCTATCTCTAATGAGTACTCTTATAGGATGTTACTAATCTCATCTCTGATGAATTCTTTCATTTGGTTCTGATGTATCTTGTTCTCGAGCTTTGCAAACCAACGCTCTAATACCAAACTGATACGACCCGAATTTTGCCCAGTCTGAATTAATCGCTAAACCGACCAAGACTGTTCAAAATGGTGGATGGTTATGAGAACACGACACATCATAACACAGAACAAGAGAGCACGACGCATCGTAACACAGAACAAGAGAACTTTTCATTTCTATTACAACAATATTACATCATAGTACAAGAATATCAGAGTGCAAATAAATAAAATAATACACAGCAGAAAAATAAATATTAGACCAATAAATTACAATGTGGCGGAAATACATCAGCTAACACAACCGAAGGAAATACACGGATAGAAAGCTTTCCAAAGTATATCTCTAGCCATAAACTAGGATCCTGTTAAATAAATATCTGCAAAACCAAAACTACTAGCTACCCATGTGGAAATATGGGTAGCCAAAGTTTAGGTGAAAACAATGAACTCCAGGTCAGTCATGGGACTGGTGTGAGAACTTAAAACAGTTATTAAAACTTTACTTTAAAATAGGGTAAATCATGGGACCACGCCGTATGACACAGAACGGGTTTCCTCCACATGAGTATTAGTCTAAAATAAAACAACGCAATGTTATTTGAAAAATGAAGCTACTATAAGACTCAAGTCCCATCCACAATGCAACGGAAGCCATAGGATGGAGTTTTACCTTATAATAGCCAAACATGCTTGATATGCTTTAAAACGAAAAAAAATTAGATATTATTATAAGTGCATAGTATAGAAAACAATTTCAAATATAAGTGTATCAATCTATTTGCAGTGCATAATCCAGGACCCCTCGCAGTGAGCCCTTGGGAGCGGCAGGGTCGGTCAGCCCGTGCGTCGCTGATTATTTATGCCTGAATCATACGTTTCCCGTTCCTATCGGACCTCCTGGTCAGTATGTCGACCATCTTGACCTTGTGCGGCCTTATCCGAGGCACTTTGCTATCCATCATCCGTATAAGTAAATTGCTTAGGCTCCATACCATGGCATCACTTCTAGCTAGAAAGAAACGCATGTTCTCCCTACGGTCCCTCATTCCATTTTTGACTCATACCGGGGTGTGAAGTTCGCGAATTAACGCTATACACAAAGCTATGCTATATCAGCTGTGCTTTAATCATCATCCACAAAGCTCTCCTTTTTAACTGAAGTCTTGATCCATGCATCTCAGCATGTCAAATAGTCACTCCAGACCATAATACTGATAACTACCAATATATAACCTTTAAGCTCATTCGTCTCAGAGAAAGGTGTTAAGCTAAGAGAATAAATTCTCCGCCACCAAATAGATATATTAGACATAAATTAATACAGCTCGGAATAATGAGTCAGACATACAATCCATTTGCCAATTCGTTCTGGGTCTGAACGAAACCAAAGGCACTTTATTCCTCATCCCATATGTCCAATAAAGGAGAGAGCTTCTCACATATCCGATCGATTTCCAAGTACGTCTGGACAACCGCCACTTATTACCTCGTCTTGGGTGTACCACTCATCGAGACATCCGCAATAACCCAAATGATGTGAAGATCTCCGATCTTCAACCACCGTCTTCATCTTCGACTTTTGATCGTCGTAACAATTATTCAGAATGAGTTAAACCCGGTCTTTCTGAATAACTCACGCATATTTAAAATCAAATGATAAATAAAGATAACACACATCTCATTCCAATGCAGAATATTCTTTTATTCAAATATTCATTACTATGGGAAAGGTTCCCATTAATTTTATCAAAAATTCATATCATTTAAACTCTTGTTTTGATCTTCCTTTGGATATTATTTCAAAAGATTTTATCATATCTTTTCACAACTTACCAAATTAAGGTTTATAAAGTTAGTCGGGATTATCGAGCCTTACCAAAGTAATCATTTATTTTATTATCCCCTTCCCAACCTATTCATCCTACGGAGCAAAACTGGTAGCACTCCATATCTAACACCCATCATGTTATCGGTAAATTTAATTACCATTACCGTTCAAATCTAATTAAATAATTGTTTATTGCATGGAGTAAAAATATGGTACTCCGTCTCGAACACTTCTCGAATTTGGCTAATTTAATTACCTCTTTTCACATTTCAATCAAATTAAAGATTCATTGAAACTCTAATTTAGTTTAATAAATCACTATTCAATGATTATCCAAACTTTAGGAAATAAATCTTGTCTTTAACTGGGTTAAAGAGCAAATGTCATTTAAAACATTGTCCACAATAAACCCAAAATCAACTTACATTTAATTCCAATTTAATTTATTAAATTGGAAAATTCCATTAAATCTTAATTAAAAGATTTATTCTATAATTTACATTTCAATCGGGTTTTTAAAATAGTGTTATTAAAGGCAACATTCACAACATACCCCCAAATTCAATTTGATATTAAATATAAGGCTTTAAATGGAAATCATGATGACTTACATTCAGTATCAAATTCTGAAACTAACAGATATCGTATTGGAATAACGATATCTATATCTTCCAAATTCCTCAACGATATCCGTATAATTACGGAATTCCATATCGAAAATATCTGAAGATAATTTCCGTACATATCCATTCCAATTTATTTGTTAGAAAATTCTAGTTATATTAAAACCATTTACAAATCCAATTTATTAATTTAAAATCAAAGGATTACTACTCTAGTTGTTAACTAGTTCATTTAGATAAAAATACTTTTTAACTTTTCAAAACTTTGAGTATTTCATCCAAAATCTTTCCAAATCATTTATTATGATTTTACATAATTTATTTATATTTTAAATAATTTTATTAAGGCCCTTGCAGTCGGTTTCCAATATCGGCCACAAAACTGCATCTGTAGCAACCTTTTCCAAAACTGATTTGGACTTAAATTAAAATCTAGTTGTTGGATTTCAAATATTCTCATTTTATTGGAAAGATCATTTCATTACTGCTCTAACAATTCCAATTTCAGGAGAATCCGATTTTCGGATCTCCTGTTACATCAATTCGAAGTTACAGGTTGACGTTCACGAACTATCGCTACGCGACGCATTTTATTCAAGCTCGAATCAATTTGTAATTTAAAAATAAATCAAAATACTTTCTAAACCAATTTTATTAATTGTATAAAATATATATAATCATCTTTGAAAACTCGTTTCAGTAGCTTCTCTTCAAAATCACATATTTCACTATACGGTCAATTGTAATATTATTTTAATAAATAAAATTATATTATTATTTGAAGTTCATTACTTTACGTTCAAATTTTCCTTACAGTCGTTATAAAAATAAACGACGAACTTTCAAAAGAAAACTTCTTTTAAAACATTTGCTATATAGCCTAACTGAATTTCACTTTGAAAAGTTACTATACTTTGACATGCCAAAAGTGTATTAAATTAATTCAAAACCATTTGTTACAGTCACAAATATTCATCTATATTTTTATATCTACGCGACCATCCAAAATCGGACGTAAAAAAATAAATCAAAATTTCAAATTTCACTGAATATTATATTATTAAAATATCCATATTTGTTCCGAATTGGAATCAAATTCAAACAAACATCATATAATTTATTTATACAGATTTTATACATCCAATAATAGTTGTAAATGATTATCAAGCATCAAGTTAACATCCAGTGTGCACTTACACCTATATAAGCCTTAAATAATTATATAACGCTTATATCGGTCTCTCATTCGAACAATTAACATCCAATCTAAACACATGAGATTAGTGTAAATCAAATATCATCCCAATACTCGTGTGGGGTTTTCAATCAACAAACAGTTAATTAATAAAGTATTGATTCATTCTAATTTGTTAATGCAAAAAATAGCACTATCACCACAAAATGCTTATCAACACTTCAAACTAGATCAAACAGAAAGTTTTGAATAAATAAATGCGGGGAAAAGTAAAGTGAAGACGATTTAGAGTGGTTCAGTCTCAATTTCGACCTACGTCCGCTATGAAAGAAAAACTCATTATCATGGTTTCCATTACAAGCTACATGTTTACTTTAATTCTGTACATCTTTCTCTTTTTACAAATAAACTCTTCTTCTTCAAACTTCTCTAACTTCTTCAATATTAATCTCTCCCAAAGTAGAATCGTGCGATCTTCACGAGTATTGGTGATTGTTAAAGAATTCCTTCGATAATCACGATCGGTGAATGATTTTGACGATTTCTGGGTTTGGTCGTTGTAGGAGAAGCTTTGATCTCGCTTGAATGAACTTTAATGGAGTTGGAGTTGATCTTGAGTCGTTGAGAAATGAATTGGGCAGCACTTCGTTTATGGAATTTCCGGCCCCTTTAATGTGTATGGGGGTGTGGTATATATAGAGAAGGTTGGAATGGAGTGGCAATCATGTAATAATGTGCGTGGTGCACATGGATTGGTTCCCCTTTTTACTTGGATGGACCATCTTAATATGTGTGCTTCATGCCTCTTCAAATATTTCCAATTTTGTATCACAAGTACACGGTCCATCATTAGGCGTGCCAACGATCCACATACAGCTGGAACGAACATGAATGATACCAACTTAACATGCGTCCTGCTATTACTTCTTAGGCGGAACGACCCATACACAATGAAGCCAGTCAGCATATCATCCCTGCATACGACCTTCACATCTAGACAAGGAATGATCCATGCTAAACGAACAATTTATTTATTTACAACACTGCCACCATTTGTTATGACAGCCGACCTATATAATATTGAAAGCTAACAACCCATTAAAGCTCCATATATTTGCATGAGACTAGCAGCTTCTCCATGCATCAGCTCTCAAAGGGAACAACACACAGTCCATCCATTTTCTTAGTAAAACAGTGTTCAATCCATGTTTTGTGAAGACAATGACCATCTCATATATGCAAAAAATAGTCCTTGCATGCTCACGTGGTTTTGCTTATTTAATGTTGACGTGGTATTTTTTTACATATATTCACTATTCACATATATAAATGACGACCCATGCTTTATACAGTATATTCGAATTCATGCTATCAAATGATGATCATGCTTGTTGTACGGTCTGCGATCCATATAGTGACGGTCCACGCACTATCAAACACGAACGATCCATGGCTTATCCTAATGTCAGCGGTCCATGCATATTAATCGAATGATCCATGGCTTTGTACTTTGTCACGCATGTGTTCTTCATATTGTATTGTGTCTACGTATGTTATGCCACAGTTTCCAACGACTCATCATTATGAATACACGGTCCACTAATGTCACCATATCGATCCATCACACGTGTAATCGATTAATTATACTTGAACCATGATTTAGGCAGGGTTAACATCTACCCCTCGGAGTTCATATTTTTCTTGAAAAATATGGGCCTCGAATAATCAACGGCTCTGATCATTTTTGGATGCTTCGTGGATCATCTTGAACAATTTCGACGTCATGTTGATAACTTGTGTGTCTAATCTTCCAACTAGTCCAGCAAGCCTTAGCTTCAACGGCTTACATTGGACTTGAACGAGTCGCGTACGACTTGAACGTTTATATCAGGTTCAGACTTATTTTGGTTCTTACGTGTACACTTCAGGCGGGCTTTAACCCGACCCGATTTCTTCTAGTGTTTCATTATATTCGCTTCCCCTTGTCATTTCATACTTACTTCTTGCGACTTAAAAGAAAGCTTTAATAGTGGCCCAGGTCCTTTTGAAGAAATTTCTCAAGAAGCTAAAGCTCGTCGCAGTACCTCCCATCAAGTTCACCGCAGTCAGCATTGGCCATCGGAGATTCACTAATCACCCAATAGATTCTGATCTAATTTTTTTCTCCAAACGCCACTGCAATCAAGTTCTCCATCGTGGCCATGAATCACCAGAGCTTCACCGATTGCCGAAGAGCTTCAGACTTTCCGTGGATCTGAACGATTATAGCCAAGAAGGAGATTAGCTTCAACCATCATTACACCCTCTTGTTTGAGCCAAGCTAAACTTCGAGTTCTCATATCCACTCGACTTTGACATTGTCAAGGCTTCTCAGTCGTTTAACTACCAAGAATTACCCAATCCTTTTAATTGTAAGCAATCTATTATCTTGATTTTATATATTAATATAGCTTCTAGGGTTTGCGATTGAATATGTTTTCTATTTTGGTTGTTTTTTATGTGTGAATTGACGTTGTTGGGTCATAACAATTATTTGAAACTGGATTGCTGCAACGCTTGGAATTAGTTTTTTACATTGTGCTAATTCAGACAGTTTGGATATGTGTGGTGCATTGAGCAATCTAGCACTGCAACTTGTTTTCTAATGATTCCTTGGTTCGAACCTTAATGTTTGCAATGAATTTTTGCATCAGAACTCGTTTTAAACCTTTTATTTACATTTTCCAAAATAATCAAGAATTTTATCTTTTAATTTTGAACTAGTGTTGTTTTGAACTAGTGTTGTACACGCATTTATATTGAAAAAATGGTCTGGTATTGTGTGGTTGATCCATAATTTCGGCTTGAACTCAAGATTTGAGATTGCGTGATTCAAAGCTAAACTTGTCATGTTTTTGACTGACTTTGCATGGAGACTTTGCACTGCTTTTTATTCATCTGGTGTAGAAATTTTAAAACTCTAAATAGCCTCCGTGTATGTTTTCATACCGAACTACATTTTGATGTTGCATGGCTTATCTACAACCTTAATATAAACTTGTATGATTTGCACAAAAATCTTATGCCAAAACTATTTTTAAACTTTTTATTTCCTTCAACACAACTGAGAGTTTGATTCTGAAACATTTTTGCATATGCCATTTTGTTGACGTTGCGTGATTGATCCGCAACTCTAGCTTGAATTTGCGTTTGCATGATGTATTTATAATTCCATGTGACATCCATGAATTTTGCTGCCACAATAACTTGATGTTCGTTAAATCTGTATAGAAACTTTATATTGCTTTCATATGCAACTTCTGATGTAGATGACGTTGGCCTGCATTTAATTGCCGCATGATTGCTCTGCAACTTTGATTTGAACCAAAAACCTGATATTTTGTGATCGTTCCACAATTTTCAGCTCGAATCTTGAAGCATGATACAATTTGGTTGATAATAACTTGCTCTTCACTGTATTTGCATAGAATTCTTTGTGTTGCTTTTAGTAGGATATTCAACATTATTTTCACATGCAAACCTTACTGGTTGTCAACGATGTTGAGATGCATTCCGATGTTGCGCCGCTTTGATTTACATTTGAAGTTTGATGTTGTGTGATTAGTCCATAACATTAGTTTAACTGTATGTTGGGTTGATCAACATTGCCGTGGATAGCTTGTTGTGGATACATTTGAGCTGATCATAGTGTGACTTTGGTGAAGAAGTGAAGTGCTCAACTTTAGATTTCGATTGTTGTTGTTGGCTTCGTCAATGCTTTGAGGAGTTAAGAGACTGGACTGTTGCTTTTGATCCTCGATATTGATCGTGAGTTTATATTGCTGCAGTGGATAGCTCAATCCTTCATTGTTTTTCATAGGGCGCTTGCAACCCAGGGGTGGGCCGCTCTTGGCCTATGGACCGTACCTAATCAATGGATGGATAGTCTGCGATCCATGAGATGCATATGATCCGTCCATGGATTTTTCACGATCCATGGACAGTGTGCGATCCAGACACGGATCGTTTCCAACCCAGAAATCATCTGCAATCCATGTGTGGACCATTTGCGGTCCATGCACAAGTTACTCCAGCGATCCATGAAGGGGGTGAAGCATATCCATCCAAGGAAGAGAAAGCTTTTAACCACTCCTATGTATTTAAAACTCTTACAATCAAGGTCACATCAACTTCGAGCATACAAGCCTTGGACACTTCAAAGCCTTGACTTGAGATGTTAAGCGCACCTCTTTCTCCGCCAAACACCTGTGATCAACAAACACTTACACAACATTGGGCTCAATATTCTGCCATCGACTGTCCGCATCATTAACAGATTAGCTGTGGATTACAAGCTCACTTTTTCAATGATATGCACAGTTATGCGCTGCACTTCGCACATAGGAAACACACGCTTGTGATGTGTTTATAAACCAGACTGTTTATGTAGAATGGAGACACCCCGAAAATCAAGTCATCATAAGGATAAGGAGATAATAACTTCCAGCCAAACTGGAGCTCCCACAGGTTTCTGAGGCTGCCACAGATATACAACCTAGGCCAGTGGAGAACCAGCCCTTTCCCGATCCTTGACGTTTGAGCAAGCTGCCTACGAATAGAAGCTCTACAACTATCAACCCATATGTTTATAAACAGACATGTAACAGTTTTTCATTTCCAAGGATGATGCCATTTTGCTAGGAAAAGATGATAACCTTGACCAATCACCTCCTGGGTTCATATTGTTAACCATCAGATGCTACTGAGTGGGATGTTCCTCCTTTCAATGATTTTCTATGGATGGTTCTAGGTCGCTTAGCCATTGCTTCTTTTCAGTTACACCCCAATGGGTATGTCACTTTGTTAGGGCTATACATACTGTTCAAGAGAGGAAGACATTGCGCCCCTACTTCTGAAGATATTTGTTATCTGTGTGTTTTCAAGACAAGAAAGGAAAATCCTTCTATCTTCTTTGTCGAAGCCGCTCGAAATCGCAAATTGGTATTGGCTTGCCAGAGAGTAATTCTAGGTTTGTAAGCCAATTCTTTTATGTTCAGTGTCCTAAGGGCTTTCACAATGCTTGGATGGAAGGAGATGAATTTTTTTACTTCGAATTTTATGCCCATTTTGCTCTGAATTTTGTTTATTAAACCTTCCTTTTTCTCTTTACAGAAGTTCTACTGCTTGTTAAAGATTGTGAGGCTCGAAGTTCTATGCTTGGGTCTTTAAAGGCAGTAGATCGGAAGAAGAGAATCAGGAAGTTTCTTATCACTAAAGAGTATCTTCGCAAATTTGCTTTGCTTGCGCCTTCCAGATCTTTTATTTTCGGCCGACCTTCTGCCTCGCCTTCAACAATTGAAACATCTGATGCCCCAAGTGCTAAAGATGATATAGATGACAGAACTTCTGCGGGGGAAACTACTTTAAGGAAGTGCTCAGATACTGGTGCTGAGGCTGATGTATCTAGCCAGCTTGAAACGAATATTGCCAATAGTGCTGGGACATCTTGTTGGCCCGAGTTGCCTCTGCTTGAGGAAAAGGGACCTGAGCACCATGAGGATAAAGGTCCAGCTGACACTAGCGGGAAACCTGAAAAAGGAGAGAATGCAACTGGAGATAGCGTTAATGTTGAAATAGCTGAAGTTGATTCCACACACTCCGTTGCTACAGAGGATACCATTTCTGATACATTTGCAGATTTAGGTGATCTCAACGTGACTTTGGGTGAAGAGTTCACAAGGGATGTGCACACCTTACAACTTAAGTTACCTCCTAAAACTTCTTCCCCAGTGATCACGCAGACATGTTCTCAGCCTGTTCGAACTCCACAAACTCCACCTATTAGGACTGTTACAGAAACTGGATCGTTTCTATCTCCAACATCAATGAGTGGTTTGTTACGCTAGATTGCACGTCACACACACTTAGGATTTCCATCTATTAAACTCATGTCTTCGTTGTTCTACCCCAACACTTGTTGTTTCTAGGAAACTGAACTTCATGCTTTTCATTTTTTTCACGTCCAACCATGCACCACTCTTACATAGGCGATCTCAACCGTTATTCGAGTTCCTTTGACCTGCGGCACAATCTTGGTCGCTACCCCAAGAGACTGAAGCTCAGAAGAAGGCAAGGAGAGAATAAGAAGCTAGAGATTATGATTACCTGGATCGGGAAGACCGGAACAAGCAGCCTCGATAGGACTCGCATCGGGGAGATAGGCGTGACTATGAGAAGGATGATCGCGAGAAGCAATATGATTATGACAAGCGATATGATTACGATAAGCATGATCCTGAGAAGCACCATGACTATGATAAGCATGACCGTGAGAAGCACCATGACTATGATCAGCATGATTGTGAGAAGTATGATACCAATGACTGCAAAGGGAAAAGGCCTGGTGATGATAAGGATAGAGATCATTGGAGAGAAGTAAGCGTCCCAAAGGTGATAAAGGCACTACGGCTAAAGAAAAGCATTCGAAAACCGACATGGGTGCCATCAACGAGGATAAACGTTCCAGAGTTGGCAAAGATGTTGCTATTGCCTTTGCTACTTCTACACATACCCTATATCTTGAACCCCCAGATGCTACCCCATCTCCTGCCGACATTATGACAATCATTAAGAGACCCCCTTACTGTGTCGGATCTGGTCCACAGGAGCTTTCCCGGAGATCTAGTGATACGTGGTGCTTCAGAGGGATTTGCTTCAATGTAAATGTCCATCCCTCGAACAAAGACAATATACTTAAGGAGATATACGCATTGAAGGACAATATGAACAAGCGGATGGGCGCAACCAGAAAGGACGCTGAGAAGATGGCCAACTGGTATCAGTTGTGTGATGAGCTTCAGCGAGCTAACCAATGCCATCTTGCTGTCATGCTTACTATGGAGAATGTTAAGGATGGATAGGAAAGAACATATAAATCTTGCGATGCCAATATTGCATCCCTTTCTCAGCAGAATGCCGAGCATGCTGCAGACAACCAGCGTCTTAAGGATGAACTTACTGTTGTTAGAACCAGAGAGACCCTGCTTCATTCTCAAGTGAAAAATGCGCACTCAGCTCAGAAACAGGTTGAGCTTAGTTTGTCTATAGAGCTAAAATCCATAGCATCCTATAGAGAATATAATGCCAGTTTGAAAAGGGAGAAAGGTGCTCTACACTCGAAGATTTCTCAGCTGGAAGTTCAGATTGCTGGGCTTAAAAAGGAAAGGGATAACGCTTTATTGGCTAAGACCACTGCTGAGGCCACAAGCGTTCAAGATGAAGCCAGCTTTAATGCCTGTCTACTCGACTTTTTTTACTTTGAGTGTTGTGAATAGAGGAAGCCTGTGCTTTTTACAAGATGCGTTCTCGATCACATTTGCTGAAGTTTGGGAAAATATGCTTAAAAATTATGATGGTTCAGGTTGGAAGGAAGAGGACCTTATTGATGCCCTTTTAGACGATGAGTCCTGTGAGGCACTTGCAAAGGGTCAGGAACAACTCTGAAAAGTTTGTGCTTCATATTCTAGGGCTGGACCCTCCGGGTCTGTTCCAGAAACAAGGACTACTATCACCATTGACACGTCTCTTACTGATGCTATTCCTTCTGACCCAAAGGTTACTGGAGTGCCTGCCACCGACCCTTCCATTCCTCTTGAAAGGGAAAGAGATATTGCTAAGGAGTTTCTGAATGATGATGATAGGGAGGATGACGCGGACCGATATATGCTAAGGAGCGGGAGCTCCTGAGTCTCCCTAGGTAAAACTGGGACCGAATCACTTACTCTTCCTGTCACCCCGGGTAAAACCAGGACTGACTCATTAACCTTTGATTTTGGCCCTTTATTCTCACCTCAAGGGTACAATGACTTCCTTTTTTCTATCATTCATATGCAATAGGCCCTATTACATCGAAGACTCCTTCTGAAGCTGAAGCTATCATTATAGCAACCACTTTGGTGACGATGACCTCAGCTACTTCAGTTGCTACTCCTTCATCGGGTGACTTTCCACTTATTTTTATATCCACTCTAGTTTCTGCCTCACAACCTGGGTCTCAGTCGGAAATGGTGCAGGCTATCCAAGACTTAGATGACGTAATCACTTTGTATGGAGACACGGACGAAGATGATGAGACTTTGGATGGTAGCCTAGCTAAAGGGGAAAAGGATTCATCCAGTAGAGTGATCAAGCCACCACCCACAAAGCGCAAAGGGAAGCAATCAACACATAAAAGGTCACTTGCTCCTTCCTCTATGACCAAGATGGACAAAGATAAAGACAAGGATGCCAACTTGCTAGACACTCATCTTTCTTCTTCCAGGCCTAGGAAGCTTTCAACCCGATCCAACAGTTCCTCTAAAGGTGGAAAAAAGGACTAGCTGACTGATGCATTTTCAGTTGTTCGCTTTTCTTTATGCCTTTTATTTGGACCGGATGTTTAAGCGAGTGTCGACCCTCGCCTTATGACTTGATGGAAACTTATGTTTGTGACTTGCGTTTTGTGATTTTGTGGAACCTGCATTTGTGACTTGTATTTGGATGATGAGGAGAGTTTTTTTCCTTATGTACTTTAGCTTTTTATTTCAGCTCTATCGTACTTTTCTATGCATTTTCTTCTTTTTATATTACAAGTATTTAACTTCTGTAGTGCCAAGTGCCGTGATGAGCATGTGGTATGTTTTGTGGATACTGGTGCTTCCAGTGTGGCTCTGTTGCCCTCATGCCATAGATCATCACGAGCTGCTTGGAGTCTACACGACCAACTCTAATGAATTTCCTTGATTTTAGATGAGGCACTCAAAACTTCTATTTTGTGGGTAACAACATTTTTTGCTTACCACTATGTCAAAGCCTTTGAGCCTTCCTTAGTGCCTTTTAAGAGATCCAACTTCGTTGATGGCGTTGTACTTTTAACTACAGAAGGTTTTTGTTCTTGTCCCCTCACTTGGGGAGGCCTTTGGATTGTTGTATATAACGGTGTTGTATAAACAATTATATGATTTTTTGTTTGATGATAACAACCAAATATTTATTATTTGAAATGTGTTTGTTACTGTACTATTCTATATATACATCAAAGAAAGGAATATAATATTTACATTTAAATAGAATACGACTGTACAGACATTCATATATTCATACAGTATTTTATTTAAATTGAATATTCTATTTCAACATTCAAACTGTACAGCTATTTAATACTCCACTATTTAAATACATTCACAGAATATTTGTACTTGTAAATTGACTGAATAAAATAGACAAGTTTGTTTGACAACAATAAAATAAAATTTTATTTCAAATGAATTTGTTTATTACAAATAACAGTACAATTCATATTTACATACATTTTCACTGTCTGACTCATATACAGTTCACTCTACACTCTTTGTACATTCATTTACATTCACTCTGTACAATTTCATTTTACACTCATTCACTGTCATTTTTTTGTCTTGTGTTTTTCTGAATGCTTCACTATCAGTTCAGTCACTGTCTTTTGACTTCAGTCTTCTGTCTTCACTGCTCACTGTCAGTCCAGTCATCATCTTCATACCTGTGATGTACAGAAACACACACACATAGTATATGGAACAGAAATAATTTTCAAAATATATGCAAATATAAATTTTATTTTTGAAATTTTATTACCCTCAGTTTTCTGATGTGTTTTCTCATCATTGTCATGACTTGATCTGATTCATCCGTGTCTAGGCAGACAGTTTGTGTATGTACAGGGACAGGAAATTTTCTGATCGACTGCATATACACACGTGTATAGATATACACGTGTGCACTGCCTCACCAATCAGAATGTTGCAAGCAACCGAGGAGCGGCCACATGGACCAACTCGACTCAGTGTAACTCAAGCAATACATACATGCAAAAAGATGTGCATGTTACAGCTAGCAAGGCAAGCATCAAGTGTCAATAACTCAAAATGACCGCGCATATGGAAACAGGGCAAGCCACAGAGGAGACAACATGGAAGTTACATGTGCACAGGAATGGGAGTAAAAATCAATTTAGTACAACAATCATGGTGGCAGCATATACATGAAGGAGATCAAGTGGACACAAATCAGCATGTAGCTGAGTCATGAGTGTAACAATATTGTCAATGGTCATAACAATGTAGATCAGATGTATATACACATGCAACATGGAAGAAGCAGCAGTGATAAGGTTCAGAAATACATATATGAAGGTGCACAAGTGTCATTGCACAAGTATGGTGAAACATCTCAAGTTCAAAAGTGAAGCAGGTTCATAATTTTCCAGACCCACATGGCACAATAACATGCAGCAAAACTCATATGGAGCAAGCAACATGATGATCTAACATGATCAACAAAGCATCAAGATAATGTTTGGTGCAACATGGATAGCAAAAAGAGCACAGTTAGAATACATGTCAATATATGTTAACAAGCAAGTCATAAAGCTACATGCAGTATGGTGACACAAGCACAAACAGCAGCAAAACGTGATTCAGCTCAAAAGTTCAAAGTCAAGTAAGCCGAGCACAACACAGGCCAATGACCATCAAAACAGCATAGAAAGGAGATTCAACATATATAGCAGTTTATAACATGACATGGAAAGGTTGCAAATCAGCATATATAAACAAGTTGCACAAATGGGAATCATTTACCATGGAGGATCAATTCGAGAGCTGAATTACAGCAGAGAATTCAAGTAACATTTCAATCAAAGAAATCAGAATTTTGTTTCCATAAGTTGCAGTGTAAAGTCAAGGCTCATTTCAATCAAATGCTGGGAAAGTAATTTTAGCAATGACAGCATTTTGGGTAGTTTTAATCTGATTCATGAATGGCAACAAACCAGGAAAGAAATCGAAGTTTTTTTCATTCAAGCCAGCAAAATAATTTCCAGTTTTTCAGAAATCAAAGAAATATTTTTAGAAAAGATTTTACATTCCAAATTTAACAAATCAGTATTATCTTTTAAGGAATTGCTCGAGTTCTTTTATTGGCAACAGTTTTAGGGAAGAAATCTATTTAATTGGTGTCCAGTATTTCCAGTGATGATTTAGCATTCACATCAAAACTTTCAAGGCAACTTAAATCAAGAAATTTATTCACACATGGAGATTAAAGGCAACAATCAATTTCCAGATTCAATAAAAACCAGAATCGTGTCTAGATTCATCAAGATATTCACGCAAGGGACAATTATCAAAGGGCCACAATTTTGATTTGTTTCCAGTTTTTTTATCTCGGCTAATCTACAGAGAATTCAAAATGGGCAAGTTCATTCAAGAATCAGTCACGCAAGTAAATCAAAGCAGCAAAAGGGACAACGCAAATTAGAGGAAGTCATTCTTTGAAATCAGAGCAATAATAGGAATTTTTAATCCTATTTAAACACCATGTCATCACTGGCAAATATATTGAAAACCCACAAAATCATTTTAAGCAATTCAAGGCAAGAAATTTCAGAAAAACTCACAATTTCGATCAAGCCAAAGAGAAAACCCAAATCGGACGAGCATCCGAATCAATAGAGAGAGAGAGAGCAACTCGAAGCAGTGGAACAATAATAGAAATCACAACTTCAGTTAATCAACATCAATCGATCGATTTGGGGAAAGCAATCAGAAATCCTAGTTTATTTTCCAAGCCTCCATTATTTTTTCATTGCAAAAGCAAAAGAGATCGGGCAAAATAAAAGAGAATGGGCCGGCCAAGTATTCATGGACTAAGCCAAAATTGAAAAGGGGATGACCTTTTTTATTTAAACTCCTAAGGGTTTTTCTTTGTTTATTTTATTTTGTATTGTTTTGTTTCTTTTTGTTTTTCCATCTGTAATCCAACCATCAGTTCTAGAGTCTGTAATATCTTGGGAGATACAGTCAGGGTGTTGACTGACAGTTGCTAGAGTCTGTAAAATCTAGGTTACTGGTTACGGGGTCGTAATCAGGGAAAATCTGATCGAGGGGATATTGGTCAGTCTAGGGTTTTGAGCGTAGGGTTAGAATAAGAGTAGGGATTGCGAGTGTACATGGTCTTGTATGCGGGATATGTTCTATCACCTAGTAGAAACCTTAGGAATGCAGCAGTAGGCTGGATTTTGCCGAAGCTGGGTATATCTTGTGTCATTTACTTTCTGCATTTCTGTTTCTGCTATATTCTGTGATCTGTGAATAATTTTTTAATATCCCGTAATATTTGAACTCTGCGATAAATTTCAATAAACCTTATTCGCCCCCTCTCTAGGGTTAATCTAGATCCAACTAGTGGTATTAGAACAGGTTTTCTATTAACTCTAGAGTAATGAGTCATCCTAGTTGTCAGTCCTCTGAGGGTCAGTCCAGTCGTATTCCATCTATTTTTAATGGTATAGATTTTTTAAATTGGAAATTAAAAATGGAGTTATATTTAAAATCTGTTGATGTTAAATGTTGGGATACTGTTATTAATGGATATGATATGATTAGTAGAAATGATATTGGGTTTAATTCTCGTGTTATTCATATTTTATATTCTTATATTGATGATGTTCAGTGTAGCCTTATCTCTCATTGTTTAACTACGCAGGAAATATGGAATACTCTCGATACGAGGTATGGAAGAATTGACAACAACAGCTCAAAACCCAAGAAGATCAACTCAGATTCAGATCTATGCTCGGAAGAAGAAACAGATGAAAATTCAAGTAAATCAGGCGATGGAGACTCAACAGGCAATGAAATTAAAAGCTTCTCATATGAAGATTTGGTTTATATGTGTACTGATTTAACAAAGACCATTGACAATCTCCGTCGTAAAAATAAATCTTTAAAATCTAAAAATTACAAGTTGAATAGCAAAATTAACTGTTTGGAATCATAATCTACAAACGTCATAAAATTAGAAAATTCTGATTGTGAAAATTGTTTGAAATTAAACTCTGATCTCGTTCATCTCAATAATAACATTCAAAGACTTGAAGAAGAAATTCTGATTCTAAAAATAACGAGATTGAGCTGAAAAATGCAAACAATTCTTTACAAAAGGAATTTAAAAATTTTAAGACTATCAAAAATTCCAAACAAGAAATTGCTGAAAATGATAGTTTGTTGAATACAGATCTGATTTTGAGTGAGTTTGAAGAAGAGATTGAAAAACTCAAGAAACTTGAATTTGGAAAACAAATTAAATTTGAATCAGAGATCTTTGAATCCAAGACCAAAATTAAAATGCTTGAAAACGAAAATTTGATTTTGGAACAGAATGATATTGAAAGGAGGAAGACCATCGTTAATCGTTGTTCAAATCTGATTAAAGAAAATTCTGATCTTAAATCCAAAATCAGCAATCTTGAATTGAGTTTGAAATGTTTTTCAACCGGTGAAAAATCTTTGAATATGTTGTTGAAAAACCAATTTTCTGTTGGAAATAAACTTGGTCTTGGTTTTGGGAAAAATGATGTTTTTGGAAAACAAAATTCAAAGGATTCTAAAAATCCTTCAAACTGCTTTGGTAAGAATCTATTTGAAAATTCAAACTCTGATAATCCCAAAGGATTTTTGAATCATAAACATGATGTAAATTTGTTTTATAATGATCCATCAAAACAATCTTGGATCCCAAGAAGAAATAAAACAAACTTCGTTAAATTCAAACAGATTTGGGTTCCAAAGGGTACAAAGGTAAATTCAGATGGTTTGTTATATAGACAGGTTTGGGTACCAAAAGTGGTAAACACATTTCAGAGTGGTTTTACAAATTTTGTTAGACCACTTAGCCATCTCAACTGCTAGGTACCAGTGATGGCTGAGGAACTGCTTTGGAAAAGAAAATTTGATTTCAAGGTATTCCACATCTTTGATTTATTTACAGTTCCTTAGCCAAGTCTGCTGGGTTGGAGATCCACATCATCTACTGCAAATATGGTATGATCTCTAAACTCATCTTTGTAAATATTCACTTTTTTTATTTTTGTTTATTCCTCCTTCTACCCCCTCTGTTTATTTACTTTATTTCTTCTGTTTTGATTTGACACTGCCATATATATTTTTTTCTCTGAGCTTCATTAAATTCAAATTGTAAAATTCATATTTGTCTGGAAATTCACTTCATTTAAATAGAACTCTGATGTTTTAATCTTTTCCAGATCTTGAATTTAAATCTGTAATTATCTGCAATTGTCTTGAAGTCTATTTTTCTATTTTTGAGTTCTTAACAGTGCTGAAACATTAATATCATATCTTGAACACTGTTATTTTGAATTCTAAACTTTTGAAGATCTGAATAATTAATGAAGTTTCACACACTTATGCTGTTTTGAGTTTCTTCTGATTCATCTTAGAAAATCTTAAAATGTTATACTCATTATAGCACTATTATTTATCAGTTGTGATAATTTCAAAAAAATTCAGATTGGCTTGAATTGTCTTGAATTACAGTGTTACATCCTGAATCTCATCTTTATTCATGATCATTATTGTTGAAATTTATTTATTTGAAATCATCCGAAATTCTTGATATTATGAACATCACACGCCTCTAAAATTTGAAAATATCAATCTTGTGTGACTGATTCATTATATCTCAAAACTTGACATTGATTCAAGTGATTTCAAATAAATTATTTTCTAAATTTTTCTGGATCATGAATATCTCTCAAACTAGTTGTAAATGATCTGAAATTTCTCTTATACTTGTCAGAAATATCTTGAAAATTTCTTCTGAAAAATGGTCTTTGAAAATCACTGTTATTTCATGATGTTCTGATTTAAATATTTGTTTGTTTAAAATCATTTGAAATTATTGATTTACTGAATCACACACATATCTTGAATGCGAAACTAATAATTTGGTGTGATCGATTCTTTGAATCTAGAATTTTTCATATTCCTCAAATGATTTCAAATAAACGGTAGTTCTAATCTTGGATCATGAATGATCTTATGTGACCATCCTCTAACAAGTCTGCGGTGATATTGATTTCTATGCTGCTCTGATACTGTTTCAGATAACTACTTACTTTAATTGGTCTGCTGCTCTGATATATGTTTTAATCTGTTGAGTTGTCTGCTTGGGCCATGTAAATCAATTTCTTTTATATGTGATACCCTTGCTTGTCTCCTGTGTCTTCTTACAATCCTCATTAATTGAGACACCAATTGGTATCAGAAGTGCTGATTTTTTTTGTATAATTATATTTCCTCTTGCTTTGTATAGAACTTTTCAATTTCCTCTTGTAATTGATTTTCAATATTAAAATTATTTATTGATTATTCATTCATAAATTGAAATCAATATCCAAATTGAACTGTATTTATAATTCATCAAAATTATTATCAGTTTTTGAAATTGTGATGAATTGTGACAAGAGGAGTTTTTATTTAGATTTTCATGATGATTGAACATTTATTATAATATCTTTGAATTAGCAATTATTTCACGAACATCTCCTTTATCTATCATCATTCTGCCATCCATCATGATTTTATATTAATGTGGAGAGTTTATTTTTTAAAAAAAAATTATCTTGTTTTAAAACAGTGGAAATTATCTATGATAGAATTGGGACTATGCTATTATTCAAAATTAGTGATAATTGAAATTTTTTCAATAATCCCGGTACAGTCAAGCATATTTCATAATATAATTAATTTAGAAATTTATTTCACAAACCAATTCTGTACCTACCGCATTTCTGTCACCCATTTTTGGTTTTACATACTGAGGAGTTTTTCTTTTTGAAACTGAAAATAATAAAATATTCATAAGTGTTTCTCTAACCTCATTTAAAAATCCAAGCTCTGGTTATGCATGGTTATGAGATTACTTATATTTAAGCTGCAACTGATCTCATTTAAAAATCCAAGATCTGGTTATGCATGGTCAGTGTGCTCTTAAATCAAGAGAAAAAGAAAAGAAAATAATTGGCTATAAATAAAATTTATACGAAATTCTCCTTGATGTGTAAAAACCAGCCTATCAACCCATGTTCTATTTTGTGAAATGTGTTAATATTTTATGACGTATTATGATTTGTTGATTGGTAGCTATTGGGATTTGAGATTATACGATTTTGTCACTCAAATTGAATTTATAATTATAGTCCGGATCCGTCACTGTTTTGTGCTTCATTTTTTATAAAAAATTCTTTGAAAAATAATTGGAAATCATTTTTGAAACTCTCTCCATATTAATAAATTCATCATAAATCATCATTTTCTACAATGTGAAATATGCCACCTGTTCCAAGATTATTATGATTTTTGTTTGACTGATTGAAATCTATGATGACTGTTCTCCTTTTTTAGCTGATATTATAGTCATTGTTCATCTATATTTTAAATTCTGAATCCTTTTGATGATAACAAAATGGGGAGAATGGGTTGGGATTTTGATTTATGAGCGAATATTTTATAAATATTATTAATTTTGAAAATTAATTATTATTCATATCATTCATTTCACTCATGCACAGTTATAGGGGGGTTGTCTGTTGTAAGGGGAGCTGATCAATAGGGGGAGTTCAATTTTCACAGTCAAACACATTTATTGTGCTCAAAATCTTTTATTTGTTTGTCATCATCAAAAGGGGGAGATTGTTGTATATAACGGTGTTGTATACACAATTATATGATTTTTTTTATTTGATGATAACAACCAAATATTTATTATTTGAAATGTGTTTGTTACTGTACTGTTCTATATATACATCAAAGACAGGAATATAATATTTACATTTAAATAGAATACGACTATACAGACATTCGTATATTCATACAGTATTTTATTTAAATTGAATATTCTATTTCAACATTCAAACTGTACAGTTATTTAATACTCCACTATTTAAATACATTCACAGAATATTTGTACTTGTAAATTGACTGAATAAAATAGACAAGTTTGTTTGACAACAATAAAATAAAATTTTATTTCAAACGAATTTGTTTATTACAAATAACAGTACAATTCATATATACATACATTTTCACTGTCTGACTCATATACAATTCACTCTACACTCTTTGTACATTCATTTACATTCACTCTGTACAATTTCATTTTACACTCATTCACTGTCATTTTTCTTGTCTTGTGTTTTTCTGAATGCTTCACTATCAGTTCAATCACTGTCTTTTGACTTCAGTCTTCTGTCTTCACTGCTCACTGTCAGTCCAGTCATCATCTTCATACCTGTGATGTACAGAAGCACACACACAGTATATGGAACAGAAATAATTTTCAAAACATATGCAAATATAAATTTTATTTGCCTCAGTATTCTGGTGTGTTTTCTCATCATTTTTCATGACTTGATCTGATTCTTCTGTGTCTAGGCAGACAGTTTGTATATGTACAGGGAAAGGAAATTTTCTGATCGACTACATATACACATGTGTATAGATATACACGTGTGCATTGCCTCGCCAATCATAATGTTGCAAGCAACCGAGGAGCGGCCATATGGACCAACTCGACTCAGTGTAACTCAAGCAATACAGACATGCAAAAAGATGTGCATGTTACAACTAGCAAGGCAAGCATCAAGTGTCAATAACTCAAAATGACCGAGCATATGGAAACAGGGCAAGCCACAGAGGAGACAACATGGAAGTGTACATGTGCACAGGAATGAGAGTAAAAATCAATTTAGTACAACAATCTTGGTGGCAACATATGCATTATGGAGATCAAGTGGACACAAATCAGCATGTAGCTGAGTCATGAGTGTAAGAATATTGTCAGTGGTCATAACAGTGTAGATCAGATGTATATACACAAGCAACATGGAAGAAGCAGCAGTGATGAGGTTCAGAAATACATATATGAAGGTGCACAAGTGTCATTGCACAAGTATGGTGAAACATCTCAAGTTCAAAAGTGAAGCAGGTTCATAATTTTCCAAACCCACATGGCACAATAACATGCAGCAAAACTCATATGGAGCAAGCAACATGATGATCTAACACGATCAAAAAAGCATCAAGATAATGTTTGGTGCAACATGGATAGCAAAAAGAGCATAGTTAGAATACATGTCAATATGTGTTAACAAGCAAGTCATAAAGCTACATGCAGTATGGTGACACAAGCACAAGCAGCAGCAAAACATGATTCAGCTCAAAAGTTCAAAGTCAAGTAAGCCGAGCACAACACAGGCCAATGACCATCAAAACAGCATAGAAAGGAGATTCAACATACATAGCAGTTTATAACATGACATGGAAAGGTTGCAAATCAGCATATATAAACAAGTTGCACAAATGGGAATCATTTACCATGGAGGATCAATTCGAGAGCTGAACTAAGCAGAGAATTCAGGTAACATTTCAATCAAAGAAAACAGAATTTTGTTTCCAGAAGTTGCAGTGTAAAGTCAAGGCTCATTTCAATCAAATGCTGGGAAAGTAATTTTAGCAATGACATCATTTTGGGTAGTTTTAATCTGATTCATGAATGGCAACAAACCAAGAAAGAAATCGAAGTTTTTTTCATTCAAGCCAGCAAAATATTTGCAGTTTTTCAGAAATCAAAGGAATATTTTTGGCAAAGATTTTACATTCTAAATTTAACAAATCAGTATTATCTTTTAAGGAATTTCTCGAGTTCTTTTATTGGCAACAGTTTTAGGGAAGAAATCTATTTAATTGGTGTCAAGTATTTCTAGTGATGATTCAGCATTCACATCAAAACTTTCAAGGCAACTTCAATCAATAAATTCATTCACACATGGAGATTAAAGGCAACAATCAATTTCCAGATTCAATAAAAGCCAGAATCGTGTTTAGATTCATCAAGATATTCATGCAAGGGATAATTATCAAGGGGCCACAATTTTGATTTGTTTCCAGTTTTTTTATCTTGGCTAATCTACAGAGAATTCAAAAGGGGCAAGTTCATTCAAGAATCAGTCATGCAAGTAAATCAAAGCAGCAAAAGGGACAACGCAAATTAGAGGAAGTCATTCTTTGAAATCAGAGCAATAATAGGAATTTTTAATCCTATTTAAACACCATGTCATCACTGGCAAATATATTAAAAACCCACAAAATCATTTCAAGCAATTCAAGGCAAGAAATTTCAGAAAAACTCACAGTTTCGATCAAGCCAGAGAGAAAACCCAAATCGGACGAGCATCTGAATCAATAGAGAGAGAAAGCAACTCGAAGCAGTGGAACAATCATAGAAATCACAACTTCAGTCAATCAACATCAATCGATCGATTTGGGGAAAGCAATCAGAAACTCTAGTTTATTTTCCAAGCCGTCATTTTTTTTCATTGCAAAAGCAAAAGAGATTGGGCAAAATAAAAGAGAATGGGCCGGCCAAGTATTCATGGACTAAGCCAAAATTGAAAAGGGACGACCTTTTTTATTTAAACTCCTAAGGGTTTTTCTTTGTTTATTTTATTTTGTATTGTTTTGTTTCTTTTTGTTTTTCCATTTGTAATCCAACCATCAGTTCTAGAGTCTGTAAAATCTAGGGAGATATAGTCAGGGTGTTGACTGACAGTTGCTAGAGTCTGTAAAATCTAGGTTACTGGTTACCGGGTCATGATCAGGGAAAATTTGATCGAGGGGATATTGGTCAGTCTAGGGTTTTGAGTGTAGGGTTAGAATAGGAGCAGGGATTGCGAGTGTACATGGTCTTGTATGCGGGATCTGTTCTATCACTAGTAGAAACCTTAGGAATGCAGCAGTAGGCAGGATTTTGCCGAAGCTTGGTATATCTTGTGCCATTTACTTTCTGCATTTCTGTTTCTCCTATATTCTATGATCTGTGAATAATTTTTTAATATCCCGTAATATTTGAACTCTGCGATAAATTTCAATAAATCCTATTCACCCTCCCCCCTTTAGGGTTAATCTAGATCCAACATGGATTTCATACCCCCACTTAGGAGGTCTTATGTTTGAATTCAATCCAATGTATGTCTTGTCCGACCTGATAAAACAGGACTCGTAGAGACTACATTGGATACCCCCTTTCCGGCTGGGATTTTTGTTTGTCCTGGTTCTTCCAGCATTTTATCCACTGTTTATTTCTCCTTCCATTGGATAAATCCAGAATTTCGAAACTAAACCGGACACCCCCTTTCGGCTAGCTCAAGGTTAGCTTTCCTCCGACCTATTAAGCCAGGCCTCGAAGGAACCAACCAAGATGCCTCCTTTCGGCTAGGATTTCATTCGATCCCAATGTTAGCTTTCCTCCGACCGGTTTAACCAGACCTTGAAGGAACCAACCTAGACACCCCAATTTAACGAGCTCAAGTTTAGCTTTCCTCCGACTTGTTAAGTCGGTCCTCGAAGGAACTAACCTGGACATCGCCTACCGGCTAGGATTTTAATAGTGCCGGTCTTTTCAGCTTGAGTCCAAGGTGGGCTTTCCTTCGACCTGTTAAGCCCGGCCTTGAAGGAACTTCCCTGAACAACCCCGTTTGGCTAGGAATCTGTTGTTTGCTGCACTTCCCGCCATGTAGATTTGGCATTGATGGAGCTAAACTGAATGCCTCCTTTAGGTGAGATTTTCTTGTTGTGTTGCATCATCCCATGGGGAGGATGCCAGTTCTTCTATCCGATGCTTTGACTATGCACGCTATCATGGTTAAAGAACTAATGTTTTGGATCTTACGCTTGGGAAGATGCCCCTACGATGGAACTTACAACCTTTTAGTTATTAGCTGGGTTGTGCTACTTCCTCTTTTGCATTGTTTCATGGGGCTAACGCCAATCTTTCTGCTTATGCTTATCTTGGCAAGCAATCACAGCTGGAGATTTGGTGTTTTTAACTCTTCACTTTAGGAAGTTCCCTTCTGATGAAACGTGCTGCTTTCCTACTTTTTGCCTATTTGCTGCTCTTTTCACCACTTGACTCTGGATAGCTCTTTCTTTTCCGATTTGCAAGGCGGTGCACTACATCATCTCGTTTATTTCATATGATGCTTTCGGCACTCAACACTTGAGTTGTCCCTATCGAGATATGTTTAGAAAGCTTTCAGGTCCTGTTGGATTGTAAATGAGCTAGCGTTCTTTATATATCCTGCAATCAGAAGTCGTTTTTTAGCAACTTTTGAATTATTAATAAGAGTGTAAATATATGATTTGGGCAAGCAATTAGATTTCTCATTCATGTATACAGAGTTCAACTACAATGCTCGAAAATTATTTACAACTTTTTACAACAAGTTTGAATAGAGTATCATGTAAAGTAGCATCGGAGATGCTCGCTATTCCAAGCTCTAAGAATCTGGATCCCATCTGTCATTGATAGCTTGAAGGTGCCATCTCGGAGCTTTTGGCTTATAACATATGGTCCTTCCCAATTCGGCCCAAAAACTTCGGTCCCAGTCATCACTTTCTTCAGCACAAGGTCTCTAATCTCGAGGGTCCTCTGTCTGACTTTTGACTTGAAATGCGTGGCTACCCTTTTTGGTGAGCGGCAACCCTGAGCTTTTCTTCGTCTCTCCTTTCTTCGAACTAAATGAGGGATTCAAGCTGCAACTTCTCATTTTTCTCTTGATTGAAGTGAATCCTTCTATGAGCGGGAACCTTCAACTCTAGAGGAATCATTGCTTCAGAACCAAAAGCCAAATAGAAAGGAGTGTGCCCAGCCATAGTTTTATGAGTCATGCGGTATGCCCATAGTGCAAGTGGAAGCTCGTCCACCCAACCACCTTTGGCCTTCTCCAGACGCTTCTTGATGTTGACTTTATGATTTTGTTCATTGCTTCTACCTGCCTGTTTTCCTACAGATGAGCCACTGCTACGAAGATTTTCTGGATCTTATTTTTGGCACAGAAGCTCTGAAACTCTTCACTCTTGAACTGGGTCCCATTGTCCGTGATTATCTTCTGTGGTGGACCAAACCTGCAAAAGATATTCTTCAAGATGAACCTGACTTTCTTTTAGGTGATGGTGGCCAATGGTTCTGCTTCAGCCCATTTGGTGAAGTAATCAACGGCTACAATGGCATATTTGAAGCTAGATTTTGCAGTAGGTCGTGCTACCATCAGATCGATGAACCAGACAACAATGGCCATGGGCTGACTATCTGGCTTATAGCTGTGGATGGAGCTCTTAGAACCTTTGAAAATCTCTGACATCTATCACTTTCTGGTGTATGGCGCGGAGTCTCGATTCACATCTGGCCAGAAGTAACCATATCGCAGAATTTTATTAGCCAGTGTCTGACCGCCAGTATGACCTCCACATTCACCTTCATGCAACTCCGTCAGGATTGCTTTTGACTCCTCCTTCGTGACACAACAGAGCTGAGGCATAGAGAATCCTCGCATGTATAGTTGACTATCCTGAATAAGATACATGGGGGGTTTTCCGTAATATATTTCTTCGCTTGTTATAATCCATCAGGAGCACACCACTGGGGAATATTCTCTGAATGGAGTCATCCATGAGTCCGACTCTTTGACCTTTTCCATGATCCAATCAACGTTGATCTGCTTTGTACTAGGTTTGGAAAGGAATTCAACTAGGACTAACTCCAACAATTGTGCATCTCCCAGACTAGCATACTTTGCCAGCGAATCCGCCTTCATGTTTTCCTCTCTAGGAATGTGCGATATGGTGTAGTAGTTGAAGTTGTCAAGTAGTTCCCAAGCCTTGGATAGATAAGCTACTAGGTTCCCTCCTTTAGCCTGAAACTCTATTCAAACTTGACATACCACCAACTGCGAATCCCTGAACACCTGCAAAGTCTTCAACTGCAATTCTTTTGCCAACCTTAATCCGGCGATGAGGGCATCGTACTCAGCTTCATTGTTTATGGACGGGAATTCCAACCTTAGCGCATAACAAAACGATCTTCCTTCACATGAGTTTCCAGAATAACTCCTGCTCCAGAACAATAATCGTTTGATGACCCGTCAACAAATAGCTTCCACTGAATCAATGCTTTGGCAGGTTCTTCCTTCTCCTCTCCTTGGTCCATGAACTCTGCAATAAAATCTGCAACTTTTGTCTGTTGATCGCTCTCCTAGGATGATAAGTGATATCATACTGACTGAGCTCAATATTCCACTTCAAAAATCTTCCTGAGGTCTCTGGACGGAACGGAACTTGCTTCAACAGCTGATCAGTAAGGACCTTAACAGAGTGCACATGAAAGTAAGACCTGGGCTTCTTCGAGGCTATGAGTAGACAATAAGCGAGCTTTTCAAACTTTGGGTAGTTCAACTCTGCCCCAATCAACCTCTTACTGATATAGTATATTGGCCTCTGAACCTTCGATTCCTCCCTTACCAAAGCAGCATGTAGTGCATGAGCAGACACTACCAAATACAAGAACAAGTCTTCCCCGTCGTTGGGCTTGGATAGCATCGGCGGTGTTGCCATGTGCTAGATTAGATCCTCAAATGCCTTTTGACATTCAGGTTTTCATTGAAAAAATTTCTTCCCCTTTCTCATAGCATCGAAGAAAGGAATATACTTGTCAGTTGCTCTTGATATGAAGCGATTTAGATCAGCAATCTTCCCATTCAAGCATTGAAGCTCTCTCTTAGTTCTAGGAGCATGCATCTCTCTCAGAGATGAAATTTGAGCTGGGTTGGCTTCTATGCCCCTGGCATTAACCATGAATCCCAAAAATTTCCCTGATGCGACGCCGAATGAACACTTCAATGGATTCAACCTCATACCAAACTTGCGCATAATTTCAAACATCTCGGCCAAATTCTTTGACTGATCTGTGGTCCTTTTTGACTTCACCGGCATATCATCGACATACACTTCCATTGTTTTGCCAATTTGAGCTTTGAACATAGCATTCATAAGTCGTTGGTAAGTGGCCCCTGCGTTCTTCAAGCTGAACGGCATTACCTTATAGCAATATACGCTGACATTTGTGATGAAGCTTGTATTTTCCTGATCCGGAGCATACATCATAATCTAGTTATAGCCTGAATAAGCATCCATAAATGAAAGCAACTCATGCCCAGTTGTAGAATCCACAAGTTGATCTATCCAGGGAAGAGGAAAGCCATCTTTAGGACAGGCTTTGTTGAGATCTAAGTAGTCAATACAAACTCGCCACTAGCCATTTGACTTCTTCACAAGCACAGGGTTGGAGACCCAATCCGGATAAGTAGATTCTTTGATGAAGCCATTCTCCATTAGTCTGTCAACTTTTTCTTTTAGAGCTCTTGATCTCTTCGGACCTTGGACTTTCCTTTTTCTCTTTATGGTTGGATCTTGTGGGTCGATATTGAGTTTATGGACTGCAACTTTAGGAGATATCCCGCACATGTCCGAGTAGCTCCACGCGAACACATCCAAATTTGCTTTTAAGAAAAGAATCAGTTTACTCTGCAATTTGCAACTCAGCTTAGATCCTATATTTAGCACTCGATCGGGATCTTTAGGATGAACTGCAACGGCAATTGTAACCTCGGCTGGAGTCGCTCATCCCTCCCTAGTACTGGCTTTTCTTGGATCCATCTCCTTTTGTGCTCCACTATGCTCACCAATATAAGGGCCCCGCCTTAATTGCTATAAGGCGGCATCATGAATGCGAAGGGGAACCTCCATATTCTTGCCCAAGTCTTTCTTTCTAGCATCACGCAACTCTGTCATGTGGAACTCCCTGGCTGTCTCTTGGTCACCTTTGATTACACCTACTCCGTTTTCCGTCGGGAACTTCATGGTTAGGAACGACAGAGCCAATGCAACCTTAAAACCTACCAAAGCCAGCCTTCCTAAGAATGCGTTATAAGCCGAGTGCTCATCCACCAAGATGAAGGTTTGCATCATGGCCACTTTCTTATCTCCATCACCAAGCTCCACAAGCAAGTCAATGCCAATTGGCTGCTTCGGTTCACAAGTGAGCGCTTGTATTTTGTTTTGGCATGCCCGCACATCTGACATGAAGAGCTTTATTCTATTGAACGTATTTCTGAAGAGCTCATTCACAGAAGCACCAAAATCAACTAACACCCTTTTCACCATTGCTGAGCCAATGCCCATTGTGACAACCATAGGATCGACCGTTGGCGTAACCACTCGTAAGAATCACTGTCTTTAAACACCACATCTTCATATGAAGTCTTTGGCATCTTTATTGGAAATATGTTACTTATGACAAAGCATTTCTCTTCTTTTGAAGTATTCTTCAACTCGCCAGTGTACCTCTCAATGTCTCCCCAGCTTTTCCCGACTGGGTGAGGTCCTCCATAGACTGTACTGATAACTGGTCTAGAGCTGTCGGATAACTGGTCTAGAGTTGTCGGGTGCTAGAGCTTTCTCTCCCGATCCAGGTTGATTTGCGGATGCATTTTACCCCTGGGCAGCTTGAGCATTTTGTTGACTTCTCACATACTGCTGAAACTGGTTTTTTCTAATCAGCTCTTCAATCAAACTCTTTAAGTGTTTGAACTCGTTGGTCTTATTACATGGTTGATTATGGAAGCGATAGAACTTCCCAGAATTAGAGTTTTTCCTTGTGATTCTTTATGGCTTCACTTTGGGAAAAATACCTGAATCCTTTATAGCAAATTAATTTTTTTTCTGGAGTTTCATTCAGAGGGGTCAACTCTGAAGGCTTGAAGAATCGCATCTTCTTATAAGATTTATTGTTTTTCCCTTCGTTCCCCCTCTTCTGCCCAAAAATATTTTACTGCTCATCTTGAACCTCATTATTCTTCCCTGGCCTAGCAGCGCTGCTTTCTGCAACATTTCACACAAGAGGAGGGTCATCTTCCACACACATGAATTCATTTGCATTTTTATAGAATTTCTCGATAGTCTTAGGCTTCTTCATCTTGAACCACATCCCGAACTCTGTCTTTTTATTTATAGCATGTTTCAGTCCCATCAATACAAACTGAGGTTCAGGATCTACAACCTCTGCTGCTGCAGTATGAAACCTTGTGAGGAAAGTTTGACTGGCTCTCTAGGATCCTGCTCCATGTCATTGAGTGACATCACATCCTTCACTTTCGTAGAGTACAAGAGGAACTGCTCTTCGAATTTATTTACCAGATCAGCAAATTGGTTCTCAGACTTTGGCGGTAGTCTAGTAAACCATAATGATGCTATACTCTCCAAGCATACTCTGAAGTACAAGCACTTTACTTCGTCTATAACTCGAGCTCCGTTCATATGCTGATCTTACTTGAACAAAAAGGTGTTCGGGTCTCCAGTCCCCCATAAGCTGCTATCGTTGGAGGTGTAAATTTCTAGAGAATTTCGCTTTATGGATTCTTACTTGGCAAAAATTCCCATTCTTTCTCGTCCTCTACACGAGCCATACTCTCCTTTATTATACGCTTAACCATGTCTGAGATATACTTTTCGTCACTGGTGTGCTCCGCGGAGCAGGCGCCAGTCCTCTTACCTAATTGATCACGGTTTGAGTTCTGGTGCCCTAGACCTCTCTTAGGAGGTGCCCCTTTGGTGGGAATAGCAGTGCTCCGAGTAGTCTGCTTCTCGACATGCTGTCTCGCTTTAACTTTAGAGTCTTCAGGCTCAGCTTCCTGTTTGTCATTGGCCTCATCATTAACCTCTACTTCAAAATGAGAACGAATAGGATCCGAGGCTGAGGAATCTTCTTTTTCTTCGACATTAACTACAACCTTTGGAGGTGCGGGGTAGCTTGAGCATTGAGCAAACCATCAATCTTTCCCATCATCATCTTGGTTGTAGCACCCATTCTCTCGTTCAAACCAGCTACAGCCACATCCAATTCTTCTCGAGTTATGGCAGGTCTCGACGATTGACTACCATCTTCATTTAGAGTATGCGGTGTAGTCGCATCATTATTAGTATTTCTGGAGGCTCTAACAGACTTGGTATTTCTCTTCGAAGCAACCATTATTTCTTGACAACCTCTTAAGCTTTCAAGCAAACTCTTCAACGGGCCCACTCTTTAGACTTCGGGAGTCTATCGTAGGCTTTTGCAAAACACTTTAGCAATCCCCCAGCAAGGATCTAAACCTTATGGTCGTGGGTTTGAGCCCATGGTGGGCACCAAAAATGTTAATCTAAAAAATAGCACTAACACCCCAAAATGCTTATCAACACTTCAAGTTTGATCAAACACAAAGCTAAGAACAAATAAATGCAGGGAAAAGTAAAGTGAAGACGATTTAAAGTGGTTAGGTCTCAATTTCGACCTACGTCCACTATGAAAGAAAATCTCATTATCATGGTTGCCACTACAAGGTACATGTTTAATTTAATTTTATACATCATTCTCTTTTTACAATTAAACTCTTTTTCTTCTTCAAACTTCTTTAACTTCTTCAATATCAATCTCTCCCAAAGTTGAATCATGAGATCTTTACGAGATCTTCACGAGTATCGGTGATTATTGAAGAATTCCTTTGTTAATCACGATCGGTGAATGACTTTGATGATTTCTGGATTTGTTCGTTGTAGGCGAAGCTTTGATCTTGCTTGAATGAACTTTAAAGGAGTTTGAGTTGATCTTGAGTCATTGAGAAATGAATTGGGCAGCACTTCGTTGCCGGAATTTTTAGTCCCTTTAATGTGTGTGGGGGTACGGTATTTATAAGGGAGGTTGAAATGGAGTGGCCATCATGTAATAACATGTGCGGTGCATATGGATTGGTCCCTCTTTTACTTGGACGGAGCATCTAAATATGTGCGCTTCATGCCTCTTCAAATATAGCCAATCCCAATGTTATATAAATGAGCTGATTCATGATTGTATCACAAATACATGGTCCATCACTAGGCGTGCCCAGCGATTCACATGCAACTGGAACAAACCATGAATGATACCCACTTAACATGCGTCCTACTCTTACTGCTTGGGAGGAACGACCATACACAGTGAAGCCGATCAGCATATCATCCCCTACATACGACCTTCACATCTAGACAAGGAACAATCCATGCTCAAGGAACAATTCATTTACTTATAACACTGCCACCATATGTTATGACAGCCAACCCATATAATATTGAAAGCCGACGACCTACTGAAGCTCCATATATTAGCATGAGACTAGTAGCTGCTCCATGCATAGGCTCTCAAAGGGAACAACGCACATCCATCCATTTGCCTAGTAAAACATTGTGGAATCCATGTTTTGTGAAGACAAAAACCGTCTTATATATGCTGTAAAACTCGTCCATGCATGCTTACGTGGTTTTGCTTATTTAATATTGACGTGGTATTTTTTACATATTTGCACAATTTACATATATAAATGATGACCCATGCATTATACAGTATATTCGAATTCATGCTATCAAATTACGATCCATGCTTGTTGTACGGTCAGCGATCGATATAGTGATGGTCCATGCATTATCAAACATGAACGATCCATGGCTTATCCTGAAGCCAGCGCTCCATGCATATTAATCGAACGATCCATGGCTTTGTACTTTGTCATGCACGTGTTCTTCATATTGTATTATGCCTACGTGTGTTATGCCAAGCTTGCCAACGACCCGTCATTGTCAATACACGGTCCACTGATGTCACCATATCGATCCATCACATGTGTACCCGACTAATTATACTTGAACCGTGATTTAGACAGGGTTAGCACAATCTATCATAACTTATTCAATCCAAGTTATTATCTAACCCAATCGATATCACTTAAATAAGTGAACACGAACAAGTCGTTCGACTTGTAAATGGATGTTTAATCCAATTTCAGCTACCACAAATAATTTAACATCGTTTTAACATGTTAATTATTTCAAAATCACATTCAAATCATATCACAATCATCCATTCATCCATCGGGTTTGCAAACAATTTGTGATGTGAGCTACCATATACCGTATACCAATTTATGATAATTAAACAAAATAAAATTTGGTTTTCTCATATAAGCTACCATTGACATACTAGCAATATTTTAACTTGCTAATTTGTTCAGTTTCACTTTTCTAATCATACCAGAAATTCATATTAACTTGATCACTTAACAATTAATTATTTAACAGTGTGTTTGTAATTAAACTACACAAATAAAATATTTATAGTGAGCAGCTCTTACAGGCAGTCAATATATTTAAATATGAGTATAATGACATAACAAAATAATTGAGTGAGAGAGTTCTCTTTGATCGGTTTGAAATCGTTATAAAACGATTATTTAATTAAATTAAATTGGACGTTTAATTTAATCAAAAATTGTAACTAGCTCCGTTTCCATTTAAATTGGTTTTATTGTGAAGCCCTAGTCGTCACGGTTCTAACTCATCTGAAATCGTCGAATTTTGATGTCATACGAATAAGTTATAGATTTTTATACATTAATTACATCATTCGCTTTGTAATTAGCGAATTAATTTACCCCTAATTAACTCTTAAACCTTCCTCCTCCAATCGTTCTCTTCCAGGTTCAGCTGAACCTTCACATGCAATCACCCTCGAGCCATCGCGCCTCCCACGCTCCACCTGACAACGATCGTCGGACCCCACGACCTCCGCCTTCGCTCGAGCTTCCCACGCTGTAAACCCCTCGAAGTTCGACCCCCCCAAGGCTCCAGAAAACCCACTCGAACGCGCCGCCTTTGTGGCATAATTCCTGCCCATCCACGTCGCGAAATTCGATCATGACCGTTAAGAACAAGGATCACGATGAGTTGATCATGTTTGTAGTTGAACAATTTTCATTTCGATGCATGAATTTCGAGATTAAGAGGGAGAAAGGCTGATCGTTTCTAGCCATTGCAGATTGAAGGTGGCGCTTAGAAGTTAGGTTTAGGGTTTGGATTTTTTTTAAAGGGTATTTATACCTATTTATATTATTATTTAATTCTTGCGTTACTTGTTTAACGCCCTGAACTCCAAACAAATCCCAACGACTAACGTGCCTAATCGAATACCCCCATTTCGAACACAATGAAATATGTTCGTAAGCCGATTCGATTGTTTTAATAAGTTTTTATCAAAACTAAAATATAAATCAATATAACGTTAAATATTGAATTTCAACGTATGTTTTAATTTTTCACGGCCACATACTAACTTCAAAAATTACGAAATTTGAAATCTAGCTATGTTTCACAAATATGGTTCTAATAAACCAAGTTTCGTCGAATTTGGAGACCGTTTGAAAAATGGCCTTATAACTAGCTTATTTAATGTATAACTAAAATTCAACACACGTTTAAATTTACTGCACTTATATACCAATTTCAATTGACTTGAAATTTTAAATCTGACAATAATTTGACATTTCGGATCCATCTTTTTGTAGATGTGCATACTTAATTTTTGTTTAGGAAGCTTGGATGTTGTTTGTCCTTGTTTTGTAGAAGTGGCTTGCCTTGTTCTTGGTGCTGGTTGTTGTAAGAGTTTGGTGTTTCTTTTTCCTTTACAGTGCTACTATGTTAGATTCTTGGTGCATGAGTTATTTGTTTGTTGCTTAATGGATTTCCTTTCTGGGCTTTTGGAGCTTCTTGCTTTTGGTTTTGATTAAAGGTTTGGAGCTACTCTTCAGATTTTCTGGTGCTTGGCGACTGGATCATTTGTTGCTTGGTCTTGTATATGTTGTTTCAATGAGTTTTGTTTTTCTAGGGTGTTATGTCTAAATTGGTTTATGGGTATACTGTATAGTTTGTTTGTCTTTGTGTTGGGTCGTAGTGCCTTGTCTTCTTTTGGTTTGAGTTTGCCTTTATGTGGGTTGTATTATTTTGGCCAACTCAAACTCTTTGCAATATCCGCTTATGTAATTAAGTACCATTAGTTTAAAAAAAACCATTTTCTATAATGACTTTGCACCTTTCGGGGAAACTGGAAGGGAGTTCAAAACCATTGAAGTGATTGACTATGATGATATGCCTTTATAAACTTGCTTTCCTAAACTTATTTCCTTAAACGTGGTTAACATGTCGGAAGGAAATCCTTAAATAAAAAATTTAAGGCTTCGCCTAAATTAATGACGGCGTTGGCAATGACAAAGAGTGGTGCTCCATTTTAAATCTGTATTAAGGAACTAGAGGTTTTTACCTCTATACCCAACCGTCATGACTTTGACGCCGAGTCTTGATTGATTACATGGATCCGAAAGGGGTACCTTTCGGGAAAATTTCATGGTGCCGGAGGGATAACCTTCGAAGTAAATAATTGTTTATTTTATGAAACTGGAAGGGTTTTCCTTTCGGAGATGAATAATGAATGGTGCTGGAGCGGCTTGCTTCTGGAGTAAATGACAGTTTGTCTTATGGGGACGGAAGGGATAACTTTTGGAGATAAATGTTTATTGAACTTGGTAAGACACCACTGAAAGTTACACATGTTATTGGTGGGTAACCATGGACACAACATTTGCATTTGTGTGAACATTGGGGTAACCAATGGGTGAAATAAATTGGGGGAACTACTTAAACAATAGGTTACCAATGAAGAAATAAATTGGGGGAACCGACTAAAAAATGATGAGACTTCGGTCCCGCTGTTAGTAAGAGGTTACCTTACAACGCATGGGAGGGGTATCAGAAGGTGGAAATCCATTTCTTCACGCAAGATGAAATTTTTAATAAGAATCTGGTTATGTTGCTTTGTGCAGTACGGAAATCAAATGAATAAGAAGGAATGACTCTATTACCTAGCAAGGGGTTATCTTAAGTTGCGTAGTGCAGATACCCAAGGAAAAGGGCATCTATACCCATTTCATTGTGAAATATTGGAGGCGTTTCGGTTTCAAATGCTAGCGGGGGGTTAACTTGCAAAACATGGAAGTAGAACCAAATTAAACGAATGGAAATGATGGGAAATCATTGGAAACCGTTAAGGTGGAAAATCTGGAATAACAGGAATGGAGAATCCATTGTGTGTTGCATGTTGCACATTTACAAAGTCACTTGTGTTATTGTGGTTTTATACTAATCAGCGATGTGCAAGTGTTTCGGAGTTCCACAATGCGGCATGGTCTTATATATATATATCTATGCGTTAGGTAGAAATGATTATTATTCACACTAGTCTGTTGACTAACCAGAAGTTTTTTCTTTCCTCTTTAACTCTCGCGTGCTCATTTGAGTAGGCTGAAGTTTAGGATCTTTTCAGATGCTTCATCATGTAAGCTTCCGGAGGCGAGCATGAGGCTATAACTGTTAAGAGCACCACTGTTTGTTTGTCTTTTGATGTGTGTATCAGCAAAGTTGTGATTGTCTATATATTTAGACTCTGATCAACCGAGGGGGCACCGTCGTATGTTGCACTCGGATTATATTTTGTTATAATTTTATTTTCTTTGAACGGGTTATACAAAAAGGATGTATGAATGCAAAGAATATTTATGAATGTTTGTAAAGTTTTTCATGCTCCCGTATGTTATGATTTATTAACATTCTATTTTCTATCATCGAAGGCAGACACTAGAGTTGACTCGGCATCTATAGGGTTGTGCATCAAATCTTGGAGAATAGGGTGTTATATTTTCATTCACATAAATTATTTAAATAAAATAAATATACACTTACATGTATATTACATTTATATAAACGGAAAAACCAATTCGAGCACAAAAGTATACATACAATTGATGACATACTTGATCTTCACTATTGGATTGCCCGTGATTTCTGCCCATATAAAAGAACAAAATAAACAATACAATCGTCTAGGCTTCTTATGCCATCAATCATGTCTAATTTTTTGTTGTTATAATTTTTGTTGTTGTTGAAATTGACGGCCTCATATGTAAATAACTTGTTTAAGTGCATATACATATTTAAACAATATATGATACATATCAGATCGGCTAACAAGTATGCTACGGTACAAATCCCAACATTTTTATGCTGAGTATATTTGCATGGTATTTGTGTTGCACATGCACACACTTACATATATGTATATGATGATGCATATGTGTATATTTTATTAAATAAAAATTAAATAAAAATTGTTTACTTTGTGTCATGTTGTACACACAAACAATTTTTTAATTTGATTCAGAAAACAAAAATGGTTGGAAGCAAGTAAGTAAAAAAGATGCACTCATTCTTTGTCAAAAGTATGGAGTTGAGAAAGACGTCTTCAAAAGGTTGTTTTAACCGACTCTCTTTCCTCACTCGTAGTGAGTTTTTGTTTTTTCTACTGAAGATGAATGTTAGTTTTTGCACTAAATCACAATTTTTTAACTTTCAAAGATGTACGAGCACAAGAAAGCACACAAGGAGTTCGGAACCATTGTCTGCACTTGCACCGTCTGTCCCATCTCCTCCTCAATCGTCATCACCGATTATTTCTTTGCCTCCGACTACTTCTCCAACTCAATCTCCACAACCTTCCTCTCAACTGCCTCGAAGAAAAGATCTTGTACCATATTAATAAACAAACCGAAAACACAGCCCGCGAGGTTAAAGATTACTAATATAATTACAGAAATTAAGAAAAAAAGTCAAGTCAATAGTATTCATACCTTAATCTCCCAAATTCTTAAGCACAACAGGATTGGAAAGCTTACACAGAGAAATGAAAAGCAAATTTACGCTGCCATTAAAAATTTAAAGGCTTACAAGATTTTTACAATACTCTCGAGAATGTCTTCTCTGAGTTTACTAATACATATTTATAACACAATTATCCGGTTACTCCTATTCACTCTAACCTACATTATTCAGTAATAAGATAAGGATAAACACAATGCCACGTTATCTTTTTTCTGGAGAGTGCTTCTAAACTATTGAAAATCATGCTGCCACCTAACCTTCTTCTGGAAATGCCTTTAAAGTAATAATAATTACGTTGCCACCTAGCCTTCTTCTGGAGAGTCCTTGATTGATTGTAATGTTCTGTAGGCCACCTGTCCTTTAATGAGTGCTCTGTTGTCTCTTTCTCTGGGTTCTTCTTGCTTTAGTCTGTGTCAGCCATGTATTCTGGACTATCTTCTCAAATGATTTGAAAGTTGCTCATAGGTTAAGTTTCTGGGTCTTTTGGGCTGTCTGACTAGAACTTCGTTTCTTTCTTGTACTAATTGTTTTATCCTTCGTTCTAGCAATTCACTGGTTTTTTCGGTGTATGTTGTCTTTTGGTAGGACAATCAAGGAATTAATTTCTTTGAAGAAGGTGATGAATTTGGGTCTGGCTGGTTTGATAGAGGCATTGTAAATCATTTAATTGTGAAGTTTGGTTATTGATAAGGTCTGCAGATGATTGTGGAGGGGAAGAGGTTGTTTGTGAGTATGACTGTTTACAATCTGGATCCAAATAGAAATTTGGACCGAATGCATTTCTTGCTTCATTAAGTGTAAAAACCTTTAAAAATTGGATTTCGAAAATTTAGAATAACCATTTGAACATGGCTATAATGTTTGAAGACACCTGTATAATTTGCTTGAAAAACAATATAACGAGAAAAGAATTTGAAACTTACTAATAACTTCCACTCTTAGTTGGTCTAATTCCAACAAATGTCAAAGTTGGGCACGAGATCGAAGAATAGTTTCCCTTGAGTCCAAGATCCAATTGACGATCTTGACTTCAATCTTAGTTTTAGAGGATTATTGGGTTTGATAATTATTGTTTATCAGTAGGCAAACAATCGAGACAACAATGATAATATATGATGAATAATAAAAGCATATATATATATATATATATATACACAGAGAGAGAGGGAGGGAGGGAGGGAGGGAGAGAGAGAGAGAGAGATATCATATACAAAAAAATTAAATCAATTTACGTTTTCAGCTCAGTAACTCGAATATCGCATGCAATGACAATTACTTTTTCAAAGGAGATCATATTTCAAGGAGGCAACAATCGTGGATCTAACTCGGTACAAAAATCATTTGGGAACATGCTCGAATGTTCAATTGTAGGCTATTAGAAATTTGCCTCTAACGCTAATACTTGATCCATATGCGGTGAGGGAGGTAACGGAGAAAGTTTAGGTAATCTAAAGTAGGATGATGCATCAATAAAAGAAAAAAAGTTACATACACCAAAAACACAAAAACATGGAGTTCTCAATGGGTGATCCAAGTATTTGTGAAAGCACAATGGAGTTATGAGGTTTGTCAAGATTGAGAAGCTGTCATCCATGTAAGCTGTACCATTCTTCTCTTCATGGACCTTCTTGTCCCTACATAACACACATTTCATACTAATATGCCCTTGTATGATAGAGCTGGGACGATTAAATCCCAACGTTTATATGCTGAGTATATCTGCATGGTATTTGTGTTGCACATGCACACACTTACATATATGTATATGATGATGCATATGTGCATATTTTATTAAATAAAAATTGTTTACTTTGTGTCATGTTGTACACACAAACAATTTTTTAATTTGATTCAGAAAACAAAAATGGTTGGAAGCAAGCAAGTAAAAAAGATGCACTCATTCTTTGTCAAAAGCATGGAGCTGAGAAAGACGTGTTCAAAAGGTTGTTTTAACCGACTCTCTTTCCTCACTCGTAGTGAGTTTTTGTTTTTTCTACTGAAGATGAATGTTAGTTTTTGCACTAAATCACAATTTTTTAACTTTCAAAGAAGTACGAGCACAAGAAAGCACACAAGGAGTACGGAACCATTGTCTGCACCTGCACTGTATATCCCATCTCTTCCTCAATCGTCATCACCGGCTATTTCTTTGCCTCCGACTACTTCTCCAACTCAATCTCCACAACCTTCCTCTCAACTACCTCGAAGAAAAGATCTTCTACCATATTAATAAACAAATCGAAAACATAGCACGTGAGGTTAAAGATTACTAATATAATTACAAAAATTAAGAAAAAAGTCAAGTCAATAATATTCATACCTTAATCTCCCAAATTCTTAAGCACAACAGGATTGGAAAGCTTACACAGAGAAATGAAAAGAAAATTTACGCTGCCATTAAAAATTTAAAGGCTTACAAGATTTTTACAATACTCCCGAGAATGTCTTCTCTAGGTTTACTAATACATATTTATAACACACTTATCCGGTTACTCCGGTTCACTCTAACCTACATTATTCAGTAATAAGACAAGGATAAACACAATGCCACGTTATCTTTTTTCTGGAGAGTGCTTCTAAATTAGTGAAAATCATGCTGCCATCTAACTTCTTTTGGAAATGCCTTTAAAGTAATAATAATTACGTCGCCACCTAGCCTTCTTCTGGAGAGTCCTTGATTGATTGTAATGTTCTGTAGGCCACCTGTCCTTTAATGAGTGCTTTGTTGTCTCTTTTTCTGGGTTCTTCTTGCTTTAGTCTATGTCAGCCATGTATTCTGAACTATCTTCTCAAATGATTTGAAAGCTGCTCATAGGTTAAGTTTCTGGGTCTTTTGGGCTTTCTGACTAGAACTTCGTTTCTTCCTTGTACTAATTGTTTTATCCTTCGTTCTAGCAATCCACTGGTTTTTTGGGTGTATGTTGTCTTTTGGTAGTGATATTCAAGGAATTGATTTCTTTAAAGAAGGTGATGAATTTGGGTTTGGCTAGTTTGATAGAGGTATTGTAAATCATTTAATTGTGAAGTTTGGTTATTGATAAGGTCTGTAGATGATTGTGGAGGGGAAGAGGTTGTTTGTGAGTATGACTGTTTACAATCTGGATCCAAATAGAAATTTGGACCGAATGCATTTCTTGCTTCATTAAGTGCTTCCTGCAGATCGTAAAAAACTTTAAAAATTGGATTTTGAAAATTTTGAATAGCCATTTGAACCGGCTATAATGTTTAAAGACACCTGTATAATTTGCTCGAAAAACAACATAACGGGAAAAGAATTTGAAACTTACTAATAACTTCCACTTTTAGCTGGTCTAATTCCAACAAATGTCAAAATTGGGCATTGGATCGAAGAATAGTTTCACTTGAGTCCAGGATCCAATTGATGATCTTGATTTCAATCTTAGTTTTAGAGGATTATTGGGTTTGATAATTATTGTTTATCAGTAGGCAAACAATGATAATATATTATCAGTAGGCAAACAATGATAATATATGATGAATAATAAAAGCATAGAAGTAAAGAAGACCAAATATATGTATGTATATATATATATATATATATATATATATATATATATATATATATACACACACACACACACACACATACACACACACACACAAATAAGGGTTAGGTGCACTTTAGTTCAAATAAGAGGGCTTACCATGTGCATAAGCCTGATGACCCTGCGGACCGAGTTAGGTGCACTAAGGGGGTTTTACGACAGTGCCGGTTTCTCCTCTCAAAAAATTCAAAAAAATTCTTATTGTTGATTTCACTATATTTGGATTCTCTACATTACAGTATCCTAAAATACAAAATTTAAACCAATTTCGAGCTCAACAGAATTTCATCAATGTCAAATCGATCCCTTAAGATATGATGATGGTATGGTATCCTAACAAGATCAACCTTGCTTTTTTGATCATTTAGTTGGGATACTCATAGTAGACCCAGTCACTTAGGTCCTTCCGGTGGTATTGCCTCCTGTACTAACTTATATATCTCCTATGTTTCAACTCTAATTCGCCCCCTCTTTCGTATTATTCTTCGATGCATCCCCCTTTAAAATTTTCTATCATCCTTTTGATCATTTACGTCTTCATCACTTCATAATTTTTCGTTCTTCACGTGGAATCAACTGGTTCGACGATATAGTTTAACTTCCCTGACCTTTCTTCAAATGGCGATATCGCATTCGTTATAACTTGGAATTCAACAAAAATTCCCACGTTGCTCTCCAAATGTCATTACTTATCATCTAAGACTTGGACATTTGGATCATTGCTACGTACTTCAAAGGTCTTTTCTACAACATTATCAGCTCAGTAACTCGAATATCGCATGCAATGACAATTACTTTTTCAAAAGAGATCATATTTCATGGAGGCAACAATCGTGGATCTAACTCGGTACAAAAGTCATTTTGGAACATGCTCGAATGTTCAATTGTAGACTATTAGAAATTTGCCTCTAACGCTAATACTTGATCCATATGCGGTGAGGGAGGTAACGGAGAAAGTTTAGGTAATCTAAAGTAGGATGATGCATCAATAAAAGAAAAAACGTTACATACACCAAAAACATAAAAACATGGAGTTCTCAATGGGTGATCCAAGTATTTGTGAAAGCACAATGGAGTTATGAGGTTTGTCAAGATTGAGAAGCTGTCATCCATGTAAGCTGTACCATTCTTCTCTTCATGGACCTTCTTGTCCCTACATAACACACATTTCATACTAATATGCCCTTGTATGAAAGAGCTGGGACAATTGCACCCATCAATCCAAGGTATACAATTTTTATTTTTTTTTAGTTTGATAACTTAGTTGATCAAAGTAATGAAATGCCAAACGATGTTTGGTTTATTTAGATATTAAGAAAACCATAAATCATTTTATATAGGTATAGAGGAACTCTTCCAAGTTCAACTCAACGGATACAGATGCGAACGCTGAAACATCGAAGTCGCTTCCCATAATCACGTCGTTGACGATCAATCCATGTATCAATTTCTTGTTACAAGGTATGAAATTGCCCGTAATTCCATCGCCATGAGTCTTCTTCCTTTCTACAATCGATCATCCCTAGAAACCTTCCACTTTGTGAGTTCAAACACCAAGAGTTCAAATCCAAAACCTAAGAAAGAATCACAAAAAACTCATTTGACTTCTCAACCATGAGGTTCGTAGTTCGCTACTTCTTGAACTTTATCACAAAACTAAAGTATAAGTCCTAGAACGCAACTTCATCTCCTGGCTGCTTGCCAATCTGCGGTGGAAGAAAAGGATTGCTAGGGAATAGCCCAAGGACGAGCATACGGAAGCCTAAATAGCCATGAATGCTAAAACAAAGATAAACCTGAGCATGCCGTTGCAGTGTTTCGACTATTTGGTGCTATGGGCAAACCCTTGCACATAGGTGGGAAAACTCCATTCACTCGACCCATACACGGGTCACCATAATGTTATGGAACAAAGCGCTTAAGGTCGACGATGGATATTCAAGTCGTTCATCGACCGACTACATGGAGCTAATTAAAGATGGAGTTTGAAAGTTGGAAGAATTAATGTGAAGATGCACAATATTATATTTCTCACTAGATATAAAAATGATATTTGCCATTCCAGAGATTCTTGAATCCAAAAACTATCTGATCACTCCGAAAACCTTAAAACCGTTCCAACGATCCATAATGATATATTAACTCCAAGCAGTCCAAAATTTTCAACAGATAAAAATGAACAAGGGTGTTGAAAAGGACAACAAAATTTTCAACCTAGCAATATGCAAAATGTTGTACCAATCTATGCCAAAACCTTAACTGAGATCAGAGTTTCCGCTTCACAACATTGGAGGTGAAGGTGGTTTTACTATAATTTTGAACTAGCCATGGATAGCACAGCACAATTACACCTATGAATTTTGGTGCCTTCTGAAAACAATTCGATAATAATAATAGTCGATGCAAATGTTTAGACTTTTCCATACTTCATTGAAAGTCCTTGAAGGACTAAAGATTTAAATGATGTAACTCAGTAGAAATCAGGATACAAGTATATAAAGAACAAGTTCAGCGTGGCCATTAATATGGATGGTGAATCTACTAAATACATTGAATTTTCTATAACTATAAGATTCAATCTCACTTACAATAGAGAATTACACAAAAACGACTCTCCTTGCATGGGATAAAGCTATACAAAGTATTGTTCGATCAAAGCAACCGCCAACTCTTTTACTCGTGTAAATGTACATTCTGTTTGCTTTCGGATCCAAACTTGTGCCTACAAGAAAGAAACGTCCTTGTATCCATGAGAAAAGGAACGTAATACCTTAAACTGTTTCCAAAAAAACTAAGCACAGGGTTATTTGCCACCCAATACGCATTAAAAACACCCTATCCAACCTGAAAATTATCCAGTGAAAAACAAAAACACTCTATAAATAACCCTACACCTTAATAGCGGTTCATTATCTAATCAGTCATCAATCTGTCCAAAGGCTCCGTTTTCTACACTTTGCTTAAGATCTGCTGATTACTATGGGCAATATACGTCGCTAGAGATTTGGTTTCCCGAAATATTAACAACCTAACTTATTTTCTCATACTTACTGATTTTTGTTTATTTCTTTTAACAGAAAAGGTAGAATTCCTCTAGTTGGTGACTGCTTGCCTAGCGAGCTAAGGACAAGTAAAAGACGATGGACAAGATTAATGTTTGTTCATCTGTTTGTATGGGTAAAGAGATGACATTTTTGGGAGTGTAAGTAGCACATTGTAATTAATACAACTGTGTTAGATGAAGAGATAGAATAACAATAGAAAGACACCGACCTGGAATACCATGGATGTGTGATGCTGCCATGATCATATGCTGGCAGCATGACTTTGCCGGTCAAATGAATCAAATGTCAATGTCAGGAGGTGGTAATTTCCAAAAATTCCATGGATTGTAATCCTCCTATAACAATTTACATAGTTTTAATCAAATCGATATATTATTTTGGAATGATGCACAATATTTGCAAGGAATCTCATTCACCGTTTCAGATGTAGTAGCAGGTGGGAACATGCCATCGACTAGTGCCCGAAGGGATATATACGATCCTGAGTCAACTCTTCGATTCACAACCACTTCTCCCTGAGTAATAACGTAAAACCTAAGGAGCAATCCACTTGTTTGTATGTATTTATGTACATAAGAAGAAGAAGAAAATGACCTTAGGGTTAATGATAAAGATCTTCCCTTTCGGAATACCGACTTTCAAGTAGCTAAATTCATCAGTATATCTATTGCCAAAACCAGCATAGAATGGATTGTATTCGGGAGGAAATAAAGCCTTTATATCCTGAAAATATGTCACCACTGGTATTTATTATATATGTGAAAAAGATATAGTAGTACACTTGCAGTGTGATATCATAACAATTACCAATGGACGAGTATGGCATAATCAAATACCTGAGTTGACTGGAATATAAGTTAAAAAGAGAGGTACTATATATTACAACAAACTAACCTCTAAGCAAGCGATCTTGAATTCATGAGGAGCTCTTCTGATAACTACAAAAAAAAAAAAAAAAAATAATAATAATAATAATAATAATAACTAAAATAGGGGAACAAGAAGTCATCACAAAATTGGTATTAGGCATCAGACGAACATCTAAAGAAAACAATAAAGCTAGTACATGGCGAATATTTAAAGAATACAAATAAAGCTAGTACATGCAATTTACCTAGATACCACATTTACCACAACCAAGAATTAATGAGTTTTTTGGCATAGCTGGATGAAATAAAATAATGAAGTATCTTACACTGAGCATTGGACACCAGCATTTACCCCAGAAAAAGCAATGTCTTCTGGATACTCGGTCATATATGTATACCCTGCTACTTCTCCAGAGTACACTAGTTTTGCTTTTCAGTAATATTTGGTACGCAACTCTTAAGCTATCATATAAAAAACATGTACACGAATCTAATAGTTATATGTCTCAGTAAAATATACTCTGTACGCAACCAACTGAAAGATTGAACTGTACCCTCGGTATAATAAAAGCAAAGACTTCTATATACCAAATTTATTTTTCATATTAGAAAGATAATGGATGCATTAATGCAAACAATACTCATTCCATGAGGCAAATGAGCAAATATTACACCAAAATTTTACCATTGTTCTAGCTCAGGAATTATGATATGCACATGTCAATATCATCAAAGTTACAACCACAATAATGATAAGACAATAACCATGTCAAACTTAAGTTACTACTATCACCTTCTCTATACAGTGAAGGGAAAAGTCCATCTGGAGATATGACAACTGGACCATCAGGAAGTGCCTTTCCATCCTGGAAGCCCAAATACAGAATTCCTTTCAATAATTATAAGAATTTTATTACACTTTTTCAGAAATGATATAAGTTTGCATATGTTACCTGTCTAAGGTTGAAAAGGAACTGCCGAGTTAGAGACGCTTGAGAGACTGCACGTGCACTGAGAAAAAGAAACTGATATTCATTTTCCTGCAACAAACTGGAATTAAGAATACCATGGTTCACTTTAAATGGTATGGATGTAAAGATGTGAGGAGTCGGTTTTTCATGTATGCATACTTAGAATTGTAAGAAAATAAAATAAGATAAACAAAAGGTAACTCACCTCTAGTTAAAAAAGAATGATTGATATAAATGTGTATTAAAAAGAGAACACAAGTTGTATAACATTTATCAGTTGTTTATAATAAATGTAGAACTTTATTTTGTTAAAAAAAGAGAGGCTAAAGACCACTTGGTCGAATGGCAAATCGTTTAACACTCTCTACACTGAAGTTCCAGAGGACATCCGTCTCAAACCCTAAGATCATGGGTACCGACCCGGAGACATCAAAAAAGAATGATCTGCTTGAATAAAGTAACTCTTAATCTTTCAAACAAACAAAAACAAAAACAAAAAGCAAAAAACAAAAAAAGCGCGCCAGAATAATTAACGTTAACGGAACTCGACCTCAAGAACTCCAGGCATACAATTTTGATACATGCCAGCATCTCATAAGTGACATCCTATACAAAATTATATATTAACATACACATTCATACCAAAATAAAGAATAACAAGTTGATATAAGTTATTTTATTTAACTTTTTCATGCAGTTCATTTAGCTCACTATTGAAGGAAAGACATGCATATGCATACTGTTAAACATTTTAGGCATTATACACTATATAGATTATAGATGTACAAGCTCAACAACGAAATGTTATTCACCAAGTATAATTAAAGGGCAAGAATGCCGAATTTAAAGAAATATTATAGTAGAAGTATGTAGAAAACTCGACAAACCTTAATTGCAGAAAACAAATGTGTGACACCAGTTTGAGACCAATCTCTGCCAACTAGAGGCATGAACTGTCCAAGCACATCTGATCTGTGTTTAATTTAAATTAGTAGTGCAATCAGCAAGCTAAAATCACAAGAAAAACATAAGTAGAACTAAAACAATGGGAATACAGCACGTATTAAAATAATAATAAAATGCACAAGTGAATGCTGTTGAAATTAAAATTGTAAGCTGCACTTATAATAACTCAATGGCAATTCACAAAAATTCCTGCAATTTGAGATTTTTGGGTATCACTTAAAGTTGAGTTGAAAACTATTCCTAGAACTTGAATTCGTAGTATGACATTATTGTCAAGTCATATTGCAACAGCCGCATGGGTTGTTGGCATCGAAGTCATATGCATCAAATATGATATAGAAGGCCCTAAGTCCAATACTTTTCTTTAAGCAACTAAATGGTTTATAACTTGTTCACATCGAAGTCGTATGCATCAAGCATGATATAGAAGGTTTTAAAGACTAATACTTGTATTTGTTGCATCAATCATCAAATGGTATTGAGTCCATGATGTTCAAACTACCAAATGACAATGAAAATAAAACATTAGCAATAGTTTCCTTTGTACCATTTACAACAAAAACATCTAGCATTTACCAAGTATGATAATTCAAATCTTTAAAATAACTCACTTGGTAATTGTTCCATCAACGTCAGAAATAACTATTCGCGTATTCCACTTCCACAGATAAATCCTTGCATCCACCTGTCACATAATATAGATTTCATAAACCTTACAGAAAAGTAAAACTTGATACTAACATAAACATTAAACCATGATTTTAGATCACATTCTCTTGTTAAAACCCAGAGATTTAACAGTTTTGAGCGACCATTGCATCTTTAGAATATTAACTGTGCTGAAATGCACCAAATGGTTTGTAGACAGGGATTTTTGGTTTAGCAGTCTACATTTAAGGATGAACCACAACACAAGTTTTCAACCAGAGCAGTTAATCTTATTTTATAAACCATGCGGAAGAAGAAAAAAGCACACCTGTTGTTGTCCAAGCATTGACGTTGAAAAGCTAAAGGTTACCGCGTTTGGTCCTTCAATCAGATTTAATGAAGCAAGCTCCTCAGAAGTAGGAGTAAGTAATCTCACTTTCTTCTTTGTCGATTTCGCTCCTTCCAACTCATGACGACTCGTCATACTTTGAGTTCTCATAGGAGAATTAACATTTTTTTCTTCAGCTGTGCATTCAGAAACTGTGCGTTCAGTGTGCATAGTATTTGATTTCTTCAAACCAAATGGCCAGAGTCTCCAACTTCCATTTGGAGCTGAAGTTTCTGATGAGTAATTCAATTCTTTACAATCTCGGTTCACAAATATCATTTCATGATTGCCAATTCGTTGTTTGTTTTCATCTTCCTCTGTAACATACATAGCACCAAAGTGAAGTAGTTATAAAACAGTTAGTTGCGGTAGCAAAGTTACCTTTATATAATTCACTGGATTGATTTAATCAATAGCCATTAACTACGCTAAAATGACAATATTAAACGATGAAAATTTGCCAATTGCTACTATTGATCACATCAAAAGATCTAATTTGAATAACTAGAGGTCTAGGGTTTGATCCTCCAGACATAATAGTCAAAATGGGAAATTTTATGGTATTGAGAAAGAATAATGTAGTAACATTATAACAACCACAGTTTGCATTAATCCAACAAATGATATTCAGTTGGGAAAAAGTGCTAAATTTTGAGTTATTGATCTTTGCTTTTCACATGAAGAAGGCAATTACTATGTTGTGTACCTTGCATAAATACTTGAGGGTAAATGCACACAAAAAAAAGGCCTTGACATGGAATCTGTCAACAACCACAACATTTTAGTTTCAACTGTGGCTCCCAAAGATGTGGAACTATTATTTTGAATCAATGGCTGAACACTTTTGTTGATCATAGATAGGTACATAGACAAATGATGTTCATGTTTCAATTGATAATTTTGAAGACGAACAAATGGAAAACAAATCAGAAAAAGGTAGAAAGTATAAGAAACACATTAAAGAATTATCATGTGGTTGTGTTCATTGCGCATGCTTATACACTGGTGTACACGAAAGGAATATTCAATATTTGGAACTTACCACCAACAGGAGAGTCGTCAATAGCAGATGTAGCATCTAGAGAGATGCAACTTGACATTGATCCTGACTTAGCAGTATTATGCTTCAATGAGAAACTAAGTGTATGGAGTGGGTTAGATCTATCAAGGTCATGAATTTGAGAACGTATAATAGGTACAGACTTGGTTAGCAATAGATCCGTTTCTCCAAATTTTGTTGGACTTTCAGGTATATTCATTGGACTAGTGAGGCTTTTTGATATTGATACAACTCTTTCAAAGCATTCATCTGTTTTTTCTTCGCCTTCTAATGAAATCGTCATAGCACCAATAGTTTTAGCTTCAATTTCATTGCTATGTATATCACTAAATGGGAATTGCACATCATCCAAATTTTCAACTATTTTTATTTTGGTATCATTTTCAGATTCAACTACATCCGTTATTAATTCTTGAGAAAACTTGGCAGTTTCTTGTGCTTGAAAAATCATTTTGGGTTCATAACAAATAGATTTTTGTGGAGACATAACATTAGAATTATTCCTTGATGAATGTCTGAAAGAATCTTGAATTACAGAATTAATCTCAGAACCAGATAGCACCAAATTGTTTATTTCACTTTCAGCGCAGGAGTTCCTTTCAGTGCATATAGTCGATGTCTCTGATGTTTCAAAATAAGTTACCGATTTAATTTCTTCACCGTCATAGTTTTCTTGCTTAATTTTCAAATTACCTCTACAATTTTCTGATCTGGGAAGTTCTATTTCTTCGCTGGCTCCAGGAATCAATTTTTTAGTAGAGTCTTCGACATGGTGCAAGTCTTTTGCCAAATCAATTCTACCACTTATGTTTATAGCTTGAGTATCACTAGATTCTTCCACATCATCGTAATTGCTCGAGTGATAATTTAGATCATTACATGACATAGATTGAATAGATGATAAATTAGTTGACCACTTAGTATCTAACAAAGTAGCCGCAATTTCTGCTCTCTCCAAAGAACTAGTCCTATGTATACTTGTATTCTTATCGCCCCCGTTGATATCTTTATTTTCAAATGTAAGTCCAAGTACACTCTTTGATCTTGTTCTATTTATCATTTTTTCATTTCCATTTTCCTTATAATAATCACTACTTTGCTCCTTCTTAACCTTCGATTTTCTACCGTTTTCTTCAACTTCATCCCCCGAAGAGGGAAAAGGAATTTCGAAATCTCCCGAGTCAGTAGAATCATTCTCTTTTAGAAAAAAAGCTTCGCCCTTATGATCTAAGTACATGCAAAACTTAGCTTCTTCTCCATTTACACAAATGGTAACTATCTTTTCTCTCGTTTTTAACATGCCCTGAAATTTACCAAATCGAACATACCAGGGTGAAGATTTATAGCTACCATCTTGTTGTTGAACAACTATGATATCTACTGCTCCTCCAAATGGATGAAACGGGCCTGAAATGGTATACACCCCTCTAGTGATGTAGCTACTTAATTTTTCTACTGCATACATCTTCACAAAAATGTGGTTTTTACAGCTACCCAGGTCTTAAAAATAGAAGAACTGGGTACGCTTCATACAATTGTGCACTTAGTGCTACATTAAAGGTGTTACAGTAATTCAAAGATTCAACTCTCACCAAAATTTGAAAAGCTCCGACTTCTCTGATCTGAATCCTTGATTCTTCAGGAATATGGACTAAAGCAAATACACAGAGCTACAAGCAAGGTTCCAATTTAACCGCATACAACTAATCAAACAGAAAAGGATTCAATGAAATAACGATTTATCGAGAAAGGATTTTGAAGATAGTGCATGCAATAAAATCTACGGACACCGTATTGACGATAAAATAAATCAATAAGACTGAAATTTGCAAAATTAGCACTTTTGTAATACGAAAACAAAAAGCGAAAAATTAAAACTTGTAACTAAAAAAGAGAAGGAAGGAGACGGAATCGAAGCATATTCGGATAAAATTCGAGGATCTGTGTACGGAACCTAGTCTCCTTTGCAATTAATTTTGTAGCAACGAGCGGTAGAAAATCGGAGAAAAAATGGATCCCCTTTTTTATACTTTTAACCTCAGCATCTTTTAATCCTACTCTGGATAACCATTAGAAGCTTGAAGAAGAGAGCACTTCCTTTAGGTCGGAAATGACAAAAAGGTTCTTGCCTAATTTTATTCAAACTCTCTTTTCTTACTCTTTTTCAATTTTCAGCTTCTCCAAAGTTTTACCCTACTCTCTAACCAAATCAGATCACATTTTAATGAAATCATTTACACTAGTATTACCGTACAACGGTGGGAAAACCGACCATTAAAGTTTTCAATATAAAATAAAAATTATTTGTTAAAACATAATTTAAGCTAAATACTATTTAAAAAATTATAGAATACTTCAAAAGAAAATAAAAGTAATTAATAAAGTGGAAATTCGATTAAATTGAATTTTATATGTAAATCAACTTGAAACTAAGAATATACTATCTTAAGACTAAATATCCTAAAATTATCATTTGATACGTATGTATAATCTAGAAAGACAATAAAACATAGATACACAAATTTTGAAAACTTGTCTTAAACAAAGCAATTTTTTAATATATTAATCAAGTCGATGGAAGTATATCGAAAGCCAGCTCTGATGCCTTGGCAGCATAGCCAATCGGGTTTGGATGCTTACTGAAAGATATTTCGGACTGTTTTTTCCTATACAGATTTCTGCTGAGCTAGACAACAATGTTGAACTAAGACAACCATACACATTTACTATACTGAAATTTTGTTACCATTACAAACATACGATCCATTGTACTTGGTAAAACAAGTCCTATTTCAACTCTAAAACATAGCATGCTTCAGCAACTACATTGAAGCATTCACATATGTACATGTTTAAACTGGTGTATTTCAATTGACCAGAAATGAAATGCAAATTCATTTCTTACATTTTATCTAAACAGTATTGCAGACCGTAATTACAGCGAAATTGTGACATCATAGTTCTTTTCAATTTACAAGACCAGAACTGAAGTTCATACAACATTGTTTATATTACAGCAGCGTCATGTAAACTTATTTAAGTATCATCCTGACAGGTCAATAGGAAATAACGTATAAATTAAAGTCTGTATAATCAACTGATTGAGCACTGCCGAATAATTCTTCACTGTATCAGAATCTATGATCAGAGGTATCACAATTATTCAATGGACCCTAAACAGTTTCTTTTACTTTCTCCCATGAATCGGCCTGCTTCAAATCTTTCCATAAGCTGAAAATGGCCCTAAAACGTTGTCCTCGTGCAGAATACAAAATAATCTACAGCATAAATATGCATGTCAGAAAGTCTGACTAGGTAAAGAAACATCAGATAGCTCCTCTCCTAAATGCTCCTTCTCTCTGCTCCCAGTCCGGTAGCACATTCGCAACTTCTCATTTCCACTGAAATATCTCCAATATCTCTCCCACCTCCCCAACCTTTTTTTAACACAACATTAGATCAACCAAATATCAGAAACGTGCATGCAGTGCCATATCATTACAAAAAATGCCTTTGTATGATTTAGATAAAGTTATCTCATGTTCATAAATAATTAAGTCCCCAGTAGGACTGAACATTTTCTAGCCCACCATGCTACATTCAAATTATTAAATCTCCAGTACACCATAAAATGATATAGTACTTAATTAGCATTCCCAAGTTCAACCAATAATATAGATATGATCATATTGGATATATTCAAATATAAGTTGCCTTCATATTTTATGGTGTGGATCAATTTGAAGGACATATATCTAAATTTTTACAACAGAAGGGTAAACTAAAACTAATATTTTCCTTTGGATTTCATATATTGATTTCCATAGTTTGAATTCAAACTTTTTAGCATAAATAAACTGGAAGAAAGGTGGTGAAACTCATACACTAGAACAGCCAAACACATTATGTGCATTATCCCAAACTCTAGAATATAAGTGCAAAATCTGAACAAACCTGAAACGTCCTTGCAGCAAGCATGAAAAACTCCATTCAAATGATTACGTGATCAACATGAAAATTTTCTGATCCAGATACAATTGATACGCAGTCGTCACCTATAATACATAAAGAATACAATATATTAGTTTAATAATGCAAGTACAGATTCGAACTTCTGAACACGATTTATTGCTATAGACTACCTGTTGCTATATAAGAATCTCGTAAGTTTACATACTGAGAGCCTGTTATATGAATTCCATCTATGTTTGGACTTTTGCCTAAGGCAATTATATTTACATTTGAAATTTGAACTCCCACTAAACTTGCTACCACTAAATGCATCTGTTGGCTATCTTTTATATTAAGATTTTCGATATGCGAATCTTGGCAAGAATGGAATGTCAATGCCTACATTAAAATAGTAAGAAAATTTATGTTTTGTAATATATGTTGTAATTTTCATCTCTTTAGCGATTCATATAGGGCTATAAGCTGTTGCTAGTGGGCAATTACCGCGGGTGCAGTTACACATGGCTGTCCAGAACAGAAGAAAGTATAATCAGTTTTTTTGGATATATAACTAATAGGTAGAGAAGACGGATTCAAAATAAAATAAACGTGTAGATAGACTGAATGGTTAAAAGACATTACCAGAGCCTTATTTCTCTTGCAAGAACGTTCCCACCAAATTTGTCCATTGTCATAAACTTCTTCACCATTGAATATAATTATCCATGACTACACTTATACCATTCAATAAATGATCTGATCTTTTCAAAAAAAAATCTCAGCTATTCAGTCAAAGGTGATAGAACTAAATTTTAAATTATGCATTTAATTACCAAAAAAAGGTCGAAGTTTAATAAAACTACATTCTTACTTGATCAATGGAGTCTTTTTCATTTTTTCCTCTGCATTTAGATAAGAAATTCCTGCTACTTCAATTGCTGCCATTGCCATGAAGTTAATGGAAGATTACACATATTGAAAACCATTATTCAATCGAGACTGTGATTATAATCAAGAAAGGCATAATAGTAAATTCAAATCAGGCTAATTTATCAAATTTCGAACTAAACGTGTCGTTTAGAGTTATATGAGTTATAAATATAAGCGTAACAAAATTCAAAATCGAGTTATATATCCTTTGAATATTTAATCACAATTGTTCATATAGGTATTTTATAATATAATTTGAAGTTCATATAGATATTTTATAATATAACTTTAAGTTCATATATACAAAGTGAATTTAACAATTACAATAGCTTTAGAAAAGCTTCTGGCATACATACATCTAGCACAGCCAACATAGCAGATAGCACAGATTCCTTTATCTCTTTTGCTTGTACCATACCAAATTTTAGATACATATTGCAAACAAACCTAAAGTCATAAACTCGTCATGATTTAAAATCGGCTACATACCCAAATGATGATTATTAATAGTTGTACACACACGGTAAATTAAATTTTAATAGAGAAAAACCATTATTACATCAAATTTTAATAGAGATCTCATCGTTCACTTGCAAACACACAAATAGTTGTGCACACACAGTAAGACGGGTCAATAGGATACTTCAACTTCTTCATGGTACCACTGATCCCTGAGTGACCTCACAAATGAGTTGAATTACGTTCTCCAATGATTGTTAGCAGCAGGATACCCAAATGAAGATTAATTAAAATTTCACCTTTATAATATATTAGATTATCCACTAATTTGTATTTGTTCTCATCCAGTTCTTTATTCTAAAAAATTTTGAACTTGCCGCTAATACGATTCTAAGACTAATAAATTTTTCTTTAATTCTTGCACCTAAGGAGCTTGAATTATAGATATTGTGTGAGTTGCGTACTCTCATTGATGTCCTCCTCCATCCTTGATAAAGCATCTGCCATAACATTTTGTTTAGCTATTTCTTGGAATGACTTTGGTATCTTTGGCATGCTTTTATAGTTTCTTTGTTGAAGCAAGAAAACATGTTAAGTAAATCAGATGGAGCAAACATCAATTCAAAAATGCTTCAAGATCTACCGTATTTTTTACAACGAACCTCATAAATTTAACTGGCCAAAAGCATTTTTCTTCCTTTTCCTTTGTTAACATATACATAATAAATTGGGACCGTTTGATATAGTTTTAAACCCCCAAACTCTAAAGAAGGGTGCACTTAATACCCAACACGTACTCCGAGTGACTGTGCATAAGTGAGGATTTTTAAGATCAAACTTCTTACATGGCCTCTTACTCAATTCCAATCAAAAAGTTAACATAAATAGACTTTGACCCCGCTAATTCTCCCTATTTTTCTTCATGTAAACGTAATAGTTGTTAATTTGAGTATTACATTATAACTATAAGATTTTTTTTCCTTTACACACACGTGCGTGCGTGCATGTCTTAATAACATATTTAGAAATAAACACATCAAATGATATGTTACAACATGTTGACTCACGGAAGCTTGTTCAGAAGAATATTGACAAACACAAAAACAAAAACAAAAAGGACGAAAGAAAAAAAAACAAGAATGTAACTACATAAGCACCAACAATAAATGCATGGTTCAAACAAGTGAACAATAGATATATGTTTGTTCAGGTCTGTATTATCTGTACATGCGATTTACATAATACTGGCTATTTCCATAAAGTTTCATGGTTATCATTATCATGCCTTGAACACATACCAATAGGAAAACTTATTCTAGCATCATCGATTTCTTATCACTTTGTAGTACTTATCAATTAAGCCTGCACACTAAAAGATAGTTATATAAAATATATTTTCAATATTTTTTATGTGTCTTGTTACAAGACTAGCATCTGACTTTGACAAAGTAGAGCTTCTAAGCTTCTGGTTCAAAATTTATTAGTGAGCTTGAAATTGGTGTTAAGGAAGTTCTGTATTAATCTAAATCATACCGTCCATTTGTACTGCTTATTAAATGTAGCAAATTTATGGTATGGGCACAGTTTACAGGGAACATCAAACCCGTGTTAAGATACCTGATTGTATTATTCACGAAAAAGATTCATTTTTAGTCACATTTGCACCTAGAAAGCCATGTAAAAATGCCAGAACAACAATTGTAACCAACTAATGATCTGGTTTGTTGAAACAGTATAGTCACCATTGACCAAACGTTATACATGTGAAAGATAAATTGTATGAACTTCAATGAGTCGATATATATCCCAATTCAACTGCAAAAAAACACATACCATTCATCATAGAATCACTCATACACCTAGATCAACACCGCACTTCAAACAAAAATCCATAACCTAAAGCGGAACAACACATGAATTCTCACGGAACGTTTTTACACCAAGCAATCATTAAATATTTTAGTAAAAAATTTCATTTAAAATGTAAGGATAATAAGAAGGCGACGAGTTCAAACATCAACTTGCATGAAAGAAATGAAATATAAACTGAATACCTATAAAAAAAATCATTTACCCTAACAGCATCCTCCGGAATTTGAAACGAAAGACTGAAACATCAACACATTTTCTCAAAATTGATTAAATAGCCGAACAACTGAAATTTTCAACAATATAAATTCGTGAGAAAGGGATGAAGGCCGAGTTCAATTGAAAAATAGGCGAATATTGGAACATAAAAAAAGTAGAAGAACATAAAATGTCAAAGATTTACCGATTTCAATCAAAAATGGTTACCGATCAACTGGTAATGGTAAATTTACCGTTACCATAACAGCACTATCATTATAGTTGTGAATCGCCAATAAAAGAAAATAAAGGTACAAATCGGTAAAGATAAAATAAAAGTAAAATATTGCAATAATAAGTGAAGTAAATTAATCATATATCAATGAACTACATTATCAAAATAAATACCTAGAAGATGCAATGATTTGAACACTAAATACTGTCACAACTCCTGAAGAATTCACTATCATTCCCATATAGGAAACAAAAAAAGCACAAAAAAGGGTTACGATCCACTATCATTCTTTTAGTGATAAATCAACTAATAGAAAAATTCTGAAAATACACTATGCATGTGACTATGTACAAGTTAGGGAATGATGAACTGGCATGGTACAAAATAATGTATTACAAATGTAGCGTTTAATTGGTTATTGCTTTATATATCAAACAATGAAGTGTGAACTTCTAATTAATTCTTTAGAAGTCAAATAACCATGTTAAAAAAATGAAACTAAAAAGCCTTATCTAACCGACTGAGATAGGCAAAATTAGATGGATCTAGGCACGAAGTTCATGATGTTGGCGACAATATCTGGAGGCGGTAGATAAGCAGTGGCTGTTTATATGGAGGCTGATGAGTGTGTGGTGAGTTAATTCAGACAGGGGAGTTAAGGTTTTGAAATCGTTTGTGTTGTGATAAACGATGGAGTGATGTTGAGGTTGCTGAATCGGGAATCTGAGATTGGGTTTTGAAGAAGTTTCACAGCGATTCTTAGAGAATTTGAAATTTTGGAAATCTGGAGATAAAAATGAGAAAGAATCGGAATTGAACAGAGTTGAGGAAGGAAGTAAACCTCGGACAAATATCCCAAATGCGAAATTGACGCCGGAATTCATTGGCACAAACAAATTACTTTTGGCCCTCTTACAGTAGTAAAACCTCCCTAACGGTCGGTTTGATAAATTTCATTAGAGCGATATTTATGTAAAAACCTCAGTTCGGTTCAAACCAGCTTATTATAATAAGCTAGTCAAAATTGAACTAGGTTTATGCAACAAACTAATTTGGATCGAGCGAGGTTTGTGCAACGGTCCAATTCCAACCAAACGTGGTTTACAGAGAAATCATGGTACAGCTAAATGTGGTTTAAAAAATAAAGTGCATTTTTTCGATGATTTGGGATATGAAGAACCAGTAGGGTGTAAAAGAAGAAAAGAGTGGTGAGAATAGAAGTAGCCAAGGTTCCATTGCCCCCTTATTATTAATTGAAAACTTAAACATCACACAATCATATATGTTTCGTTCACTCTTCCGTGACTATTTCAAACTGATTTTATGTCAGATTGAGTGAACAAAAAGCACATTATAAGGGCAAAGAATTTACCATTAGAATGTTGCAATGACGAAACTTTTATCGTTATATTTATTGTTGTTATAGTACTATAAGGACGAAGTCGTTGTCGTTATAAATAATAACGGCAATGCTAACAACAAAGATTCCATCGTTGTATATTTAGTCGTTGGATAATCAACGTGTAACGATCTGGATTGTTAGCCGTTAAGTTTAAACATTTAAGATTGATTTAAATGTTGTATTGGAATATAAAAGGATTATAATGAGGAATTCGTTTATTAAACGAAATTTGATCATATAATTTATACTTAATTAAAAACGAGCCCGTAGTGTCGCTGTAGTTTGTAGTTCTATGTTTTGAACTTCAATTGAATGTACAAAATCCAATATAAGTCGGAATTCTTTAAAACAAGAATCTTCTGAATCTATTTGATTATAATTTTCTAACGAAAAAGAAAAATCAAGATTTCATATTATATATTTTGAGTTATGTCAAATCAAATCTTCAAAAAATCGCAATGGAATCGTTTATAAATATAACAATTTATTAAATAGAATAAAATGGTCATTAATAAATTGAATATCGCTATAATTTGGAATTTAATAAAATGGTTATGAATAGTAATATATGCTATTGGAATATAATGAAAGTTAATAGAGTTTTAAAATTTTATTAATGGTATTTTGGTAGAAATAAGAATTTTATATTAATTTAATCAAGTTAAGAATAACCAATTCTGAAACAGTCACAGATTTCAATGAAATCAGTTTCATTGAATTCTTAATGTTAAACTATTGAATAAAAATAAATTTCGTGGCGATCCAATATCGTTTGATTTTGTGGTAGCTATAAACGCGCAGCTATTTTGCGTAGCGATTTATTAAATAAATTTAATTTGATTAGAAAGGAGTTTGTAGTTAACATGAGCTAACGATCGAATTAAGACGCAAGACCAGTTCCGTTAAATCCGTATTGATGTTTAGAGTTAAGATGTATGCATAGTTCTCCATTTTTGAAGATTAGGTAATTTGGGGTCCAAAATAGCGTCGTTTTACGTATAAAATATCATTTCGGACAGGGGACAGTCTCGGAATGCGACGAAACTTATGTCATTGGATTCATATTAGTAAGTTATTATAGGATTTCGATTTTTGTATCGATCGGTTTTACCGTTTGATCGTGCGAATGGTAAATGCATAGATTTTTATTTAATCGTTTTATTGATTTAATATGGAACTTAAAAATAACCAATTTTCAAACAACTTAGGATTTCAACGAAACTAATTTTATACACTTCTATAAAAATGTACGATAAGAATGATTGCGAGGGAGAAATCTATGATGATGCATATATATATATATATATATATATACATACATACATATATTGTAAAAATGTAAGTGCTCAACAACCATATCGTCTTGAAAAATTGGACATGCTTTGGCACCTTTTGTACTATACACTGACAAGTTACTATATGCTGGAAATCGTTTATGGTACAAAAAACATGGCACGTAATGTAAAATAACTTTTTCTATGGCATCAAACACGCAAACACCTTTTCGCATAAAAAATTTAGATCATCAATAAGAGGAGTAAGGTAAACATCGACATTATTCCCTGGTGGCCATGGTCTTGGGATGAGAAGTTACAACATGATGTGCTTGTGTTACATACTCAAGTAAGGTGGAAGGTTGTAAATTACCAAAAGGACCGGTCAAGTACTATGTTGACTACTAAGGTTACCGAATGGGTTTATGCCATTTGTGCAAAGTCCAAGTCTTAGATTAGTCTTAGATTCCTAATCTCTTTTCCAAAACTAGAATACATTGTACCAATATTCCTCCACTATGGATATCCAGCTGGATGCCATGGTAATCCATCATTCTTCCTCACATATGCATGCCATCCTTTTTTCTTCATTTTCTTTATTTGCAAATAAGCGTTTAAATCTTGGTATAATGGGCAAATACCATAAGACCTTTGTCGGAAGCCATTTCTTATCTGATTCATTATGAACAATCCCTCACGAATTATAACGGGATAATCCACACTTGGGGCACTCATGTAAGCTCTCATATACATTTTGATACAATATACAATCATTTGGACATGCATGTATCTTTTTGAACCCTATACCAAATGGACACATTATTTTCTTTGCCTCGTAGTTATAAATAGGAAGTGTTACCTTCCGGAAGCGTAGCTTTTAAAAGTTTCCAACAAAATTATAAAACTTTTATCACTCCATCAATGTTTTGCTTTTAGATTCAAAATATTTGGCACAACAGACAATATTGTGAACTTAGCACAACCTGAAAACAAAGGCTTCTCAGCATTAACTAATATTTTTTTGTACAATTTTTCCTCTTCCATCAAAGATTCTTCAATATCACTGAACATCTCATTAATACGATCATTCTCATATTCACCTCAGTACTCACGTTATCTTCCTAGTCATTTTCATTATTGTAATGATGATGATAACTACTAGAGCTACTTCTATTAATAATGCTTTCACCATGCCATATCCACCGCATATAATTTAGCTTAAACCCATTACCAATTATGTAGTCACTAACATAATCTGTGTTACATAATCTTCTCTTATGTTGGCATCGTCTATAAGGACAAAAATAGTCTCTTCCCTTCTTATTAATTGAACATTTAATGCACACTTGAAGAATTCTTTCATTTTGTTTAGAAACTCATCATCGCTGCTTTTACGTGGTACATCCAACTCCGATCCATGGGCAAATGCTAGACACGCTACATAAGTAAATAATACATCATAAGTGTTCAATTTGAAATGGTCTGGATGATTGCAAAATTAACCAAATATAAAGTTTCCTATATGCATATAAGCACTTTATAGCTGGTGGACTTCCGCGCGAAGGTTTGCCTCTTCTCTTTTTTCGTCAATCGTGCCTAATGATGTTAAGAGAAGTCCTTTATTTGACAAAGGGTTGTAGTAAGTCGTCTGATGAGAAGGGACATCGAGTTTTATCGGGAGAACTACTTCTGAACCATAGGATAGGGCGAAAGGAGTATGACCTGTAGTCGTCTTATGAGTGGTACGATATGCCCAAAGGGCCAGAGGTAGTTTATCGACCCATTTTCCTTTGGCTCGCTCTAGCCTCTTTTTCAAGATGGTTTTGATGATTTTATTAACTGCTTCAACTTGACCATTAGATTGGGGGTGTGCAACTGCAGTAAACTTTTTCTCAATGTGATACCTCTCACAGAAATCTCTGAACTCCAGGCTATCGAACCGAATTCCATTATCTGTGATAATGGTTCGGGGTATCCCATATAGGGGTATGATGTTTTTAATGATGAAGTTAATGAATTTCTTTTTTGTGATCTTAGTCATCTGCTCAGCCTTTGCCCATTTTGTGAAATAGTCTACTGCCACGATCGCGTATCATGCACCTCCCTTCGAAATGGGCAAGTTCCGATAATGTCTATTCCCCAAACAGCGAATGGCCAGGGGCTAGCCATTTGGGTGATCTCCATCGGAGGAGCTCATGGGATCTGTGTGAATCTTTGGCATTTGTCACATCTTTTGAAATAATTAGCAACATCTTTGTTGATAGTTAGCCAGAAGTATCCATATCGCAATATTTTTCTGGCCAGGGTTTGTCTCCCGGTATGTGCACCGCCGTCTCCTTCATACACTTCCTTTAATATCCTCTTGATATCGCCATTGGCAACACACCGGGACAGAGAAGCGTCTTCTATATAGCTGGTTCTGTTGGATAACGTACCTGGAAGCTTGTCGCACTATAGCTCGACTTTTATTCTTTCTTTCGGGTAACCTGCCATGGAGGAGGAAATTTTTGATTGGAGTCATCCAAGATTCCCTTCGGGTTCAACATCATCCTGGTCAACTTCCATCTGTTCGATGCTTGGTGCACTCAGGGTTTCTATGGGAACCAGCTCCGTTACATCCGGGTGGTCTGAACTGGTTAGCTTTGCCAACCTATCTGCTTTCTAATTCTCCCTTCTGGGAATGTGGGAAATGCTATACTGGTTGAAGCTTTGCAACAATTTTTCAACTTATTTAAGGTAAGAAGTCAATCGATCCCCTTTGGTAAGATATTCCTTTCGAACTTGGCATACAACAAGTTGTGAATCACAAAAAATCTCGAGTGACGTTATTTTCAGGCCCCTTGCGAGTTTGAGCCCGACAGTTAGGGCCTGATATTCAGAATCATTGTTCATCGCTAGAAATTCTAATCTCAAAGCATAATAGATCGACCGTCCCTCGGGGGATAGTAGCACTATGCCAGCCCCCCGAACGTCAGTTGTTTCGGGCTCCATTCGTATATAGCTTCCAAACAATTGACTTCAGCTCGGTCTTTAAGGGATCTGGATTATTTTCCTAGTCTTCATCTTCCAGGGTAGTGAATTCAGCTGTGAAATCGGCTAAGGCCTACCCCCGGATAGATTTTCGTGGAACAAAAGTTAAGTCGAATTGACTCAACTAGATGTTTCACTTGAGTAGTCTCCCACTTGCTTCAGGTCATTGTAAGACCTGTCGAAGGGGTTGGTTGGTGAATATCTTAATTGGATGGGCTTGGAAGTAGTGCCAAAGCTTCCTTGGAGCAAATAATAAGTTGTAGGCGAGTTTCTCGATCTTCGGATAATTGCGCTCGACCCCTGTCAATTTTTGCTTACATAATAAACTGGCTGTTGCACTCGTTCTTCTTCACGAATCAAGACTGAGTTGATTGCTTGTGCGGATACTGCTAAATAAACAAATAAGTCTTCATGGTCGATAGGTTTAGATAGAATATGGGGTTTCTCTAAGTGCTCGAGCAGGTTCTGGAAAGCATCGACACAGTCAAGCGTCCAAGCAAAGTTCTATTTCCCTCTTTTAATTAACTCAAAAAAGGGTAGGCATTTATCAGTTGGCTTCGAAATAAATTGACCCACCGCTGCTACCTTACTCGTTAGACTCTGAACATCCTTGATTCGTCGGGGTTCCTGGATTCCTTTAACAGCCGAAATCTGGTCGGGATTAATTTTTCCCTCGAGAACTCACAATAAAATCCAGAAATTTACCCGAAGCTACCCCGAAAGAACATTTCAAATGATTTAATTTCATTCCATACTTCCAGAGAATGCCAAACATTCTTGACAGATCATTCACATGTTCAGACGATTGTCTTGACTTTACTAACATATCGTCCACATATACTTCCATCATTTTCCCTATCTAGTCATGAAACATTCGATTAACTAACCGTTGATAGGTTGCCCTTGCATTCTTCAGCCTGAAGGGCATTACTACAAAACAATACAACCCAAGGCCAGTGATGAAGATGGTATGCTCTTGGTCCAAAACATGCATGGTGATCTGATTATATCCTAAATATGCATCCATAAATGAAAGTAGCTCATGCTCTACGGTCGAGTCAACCAACTGATCAATCCTAGGTAATGGGAAGCTGTCCTTAGGGTAGGCTTTATTTAAGTTGGAAAAATCAATGCAAATCCTCCATTTCCCATTAGCCTACTTCACGAGTACCGGGTTCGCTATCCAGTCGGGATAGGTCGAATCCTGTATAAATGCATTGGCTTGCAGCTTCCCAATTTCCTCTTTCAAGGCCGCTGACCTTTCAGGGCCAAGCAGTCGCCTCTTTTGCTTCATCAGAGTATGTTTCGAGCTGATGCTGAGGGAATGTGTTACGATAGAAGGTGAAATCCCACACATATCAGCGTGAGTCCACGCAAATACGTCTAGGTTTGCATGGAGAAATTCAGTCAGTTCCCTCGTCCTGAGGGGATCAAGATGGGATCCAATCTTCAGAACCTTGGTAGGGTCGCCTTCATTGATCAGAATTTCCACGGTAGCCTCATTCGGGGCTACCTTTCTACATCCCGGCTTCGTCCTCTCTTGAGTCGATGTCCTCGACTTCACAAATGGATGGTCCTGGCTGGGATGTTGTTTGTAATTGCTATGCTTCTTTCCTCTCCGCGGGGGAAGAGGATTCTTCGGAATCTTTGCTGCCACTGCCCCATAGCTCCTTCCATTCTGCCAAGTAGCGGGCTCGACCTATTACTTGGTCTCCTCATACCATCCCAATTCCACTATCAGTCGGGAACTTTAAGAGTAAACACTAGGGAGCGATGCATGCCCTGAATACAGCGAGGGTCGTACATCCCAGAAATGCATTGTACTACAAGTTAATGTTCATCACCACAAACGGAAGGATTCTAGCTTTCCGACGGTCCCCGTCTCCCAATTCTACAGATAGCTTAGCCTGACCGATTGGTTCGCTTGAAGCTCTATTGAAACCGCGTATCTATCCGGTACAGGGCTCCAAGTCCTTTTGGTCCATCTTCATTTGGTCGTAGGCTTGTTTGAATAAAATGTTCACCGATCTTCCATTGTCGACCAGAACCTTTTGAACCGTAGCTGGTCCAATAATAGCTGTTATCACCAGCGGATCGACCATCGAGGCTTCTGTATCGACCGATTCCCGATCACGGAAGACGATATCATCGACCATCATTTTTCTTCATTTGACGGGACTTGCAGCTTCAAGTGGACTTGTCTCTTCAATGTCGAGGTGTTTTGTGGAGTATACATAACGTTCCATGGCTCTAACACTGTGACCTGCGAGATGTGGTCCTCCAACAATGGCGTTGATGACAATCCCCTTTCCTTTCTCCTGGGGGTGGCCCGAGATGCGGCCTGGTTCTGTTTGGACACCAAATATCCCTGCCCCTTATCTCTCGAAGCCATCTTATATTCATTAAGTTTTCCTTCCCGTATTGGCTTCTCAACGATGTCCCTAAGATGTCGACACTCGTTAGTCGTATGTCCATAGATATCATGGAATATGCAATATTTTCCAGTCGCTCGCTCTTTCCCCGTAGGTTCACCTAAGGGCGGTTTCTTATACCGCACCATGCTGCAGGTATTGAGATAGATGTTCTCCAATGTGTCATTCAAGGCTGTATATAGTCTCGAATACCTGGAACTGTGGTCGCTTTCAGGCGTTCCCTCTTTGTCCCGAGCTCCCATTGGTCTCTTTCAACCCTTCACCATTTTAGTTGCCGCGGTTTCCAACATTCACTTCCACTTTTCCTGAGTTATCCCCAGACTGCTTGACTGCGACATTGTTCTGGGTCGATGGGATAAATGCATTTTTTGGCTCATCCTCTTTGTAACACCCCACCTCCGCCAGTGCCACTCTTGCAAGGACACTAGCTTTGGAGGGGCGTTAAACAAGGTAAACATGCATGCAGATATCACAAGACAGAACATATAAGTAAAACAGAGTAGTAAAGCAGCGGATAAACTAGCATTTCAAAACCAGAGTTAAGTTACAACAAAGTACTCATTATTTTCCAACAAACAAAGTCTAGAGAAAAGCATAAACTGAAAAACTGAAATACATAAAGTACTATCCCCATAGTGAAGTGATAAACCATAGCTAGCTCAATGTCCAAAAGCGTACATGAGCAAATCCAGTAAGCAAGCTATAAAGATCCAAGCTAAGCTCCAATGTTCCCACCCTGAGGACCTGAGGGGGGGGGAAACGGAAGAAAAGAGGCGAAAGAAAACAGGTCAGTCAAAAAGACTGGTAAGCCCTACTACTATCCGTCTATGAACTAATAAAGTTAACTGGCATGAGAAGTTGAGATGAACATAAGGATAATAACATACTGGCATGATGATTAACTAACAAGGTAGATAAAGGTGTCATCGCATAATCAAGGTTAAGTTTTGCACCACGGGTGTACTAGCATTCTAACATGTCAAGTAAAAACAAGAATTGATCCCTTGGCCCAAGCTTGGCCCAACATCATGAGATGACCTAAATCAAGGTCCAACTACTCGGTCTAGTCGATCGGCTCCCTGTAAGCCTAACTCGTCAAATGTCGGTGTCATGCGGCTTAATCATGTAATGTAGTTGACTGTGCAGGGTCCACCCTAGGGTGTATCTGGCCCTACGGTGTAACCCTCAGACACCATTCCAAGATGCACAGTCCAAACCTACCGGTGCCCGTGTTAAACTCCGGACTTAATGTGCACGACCATGGTCCGCCGGAACCACCGGGGCATCATTCAGCCGTCTCTTTTGGTCTCTTACCATCAGCCCAGTAATCGTGCCCCGCCCTAGCCTAGTCCTAGGGTCTTATGATACTATCTAGAAGGTTACTGCTGAAAAGGACCACGCAACTAGGGTTTCTTAACGGGTTAAATGTGGTTAACCCGATCCAAACGTGGATTAAATTGGTTAAGAGTACCCAAGGCTCCTGACTTAACCTCGATTAATCCATCAAGCCCAAATTGGTTAAGTATTAAGTGGATCATGACTTAACCCTAATCAGGAGCCATTAATTAACTTAATGCGCTTTAACCTCTCACATTAGACTTTGTTGTGGTTACTAGTTAAGCCGGGCGGGTCCGGATAGCTTTACACCACAACTAGGTCTAACCTCGGGTTCGAGCACAACATGACCAACTTCTCACATTGGGTCCTATTGTTTGTAGCCACTAGTTAAGCCGGGCGGGTCCTGGTAGATTTATGCTACAAACTCAACCCAACCTCGAGTTGGCCACACTCATATTTTCTAAGTGTCATGTCCATTATGTTTCCAAAACATAATTACAAGTTAACATACCACGTTATGTTATAAAAACCATGTTTATGTCATAATGTTACCCAACCCCAACGAAATCCCATCGTTTACATAGTCGCATCAACGCATAAAGGATAAAATAGGGAACTTGGCATAATCATGACAAAAAGGCGTTGAAGCCACAAGTTTATCATGGTGGCATATGAAATGTACATATGTTCATATACTTGCATATTGCGTTATTAGGCTTCAAAAGCATGCATAAAACCAAACTTAGCATATGAGTGATACATGGTGATAAATGACATGTAGAAGTTGCTAGAAGTTCGCATTTAGCCTCATATGCAAGTTATCATAAGGGATATGATAACTTTCATGTTACCAAAATGCAACCTTTAACATAAAGCTTGAAGCTTTAAGCTCACAACGTCAAGTTTAACTTGCATAACATGATAACATGATCAACCCAAACTTGCATAACATGGCAACATGTGTCATACATAACTTGCATAATGATCAACCAAACTTGCATATAATGATCAACCAAACTTGCATATAATTATCAACCAAACTTGCATCATTCATTTAACTTTAGAGTTCAATAAAAAGAAAGTAGAAAAGGGCTTACAATGCTATGAAGACACAAATGAATATTTATTATAAAGATTGAGACGAAGCCCTTATGCAAGCACCAAAAACCCAAATATGCAAGCTCCAAATGAAAACCCTTGAGCCAAATCAATAAAAACCCTTGCTTTGTAATAGAAATGTTGCAACTTGACTTGAATGCAAACTAAGAACACTCATACAAGCTTGAATACACTTGTATGAACTCAAAATCTCTCATAGAAATAAACTTAGGAATTTTAGCATGAGAGTGGAGGCCATGAGAGGAACAAATTTGACATAGTTTAGTTGTAGGATTGAATAATGGTGATTTAGGCTAGGTTTAGGGGTCCTTTTATAGAAGTTTAGGTTAGTTTAGGCCATAGGATTAACCCTAGTTTAGATCTAAACCATCAAAAATCGTCATAGGCCAGCAGAACAGACCAGAGAACCAAAACAGGTGCACCAAGCCAGCCAGGGTCAAGCCAGAAAGCTGTGCAGGTTTCTGGCTCGACACGGGCGCACTTCCCAAGTGCTCCAGTGTATTTTTGTGCTGGCGCACTTCACAAGTGCGCCAGTGCATTCTGGCTTGTTTTCGGTTTTTCTGCCTAACTTCGTTCGTCCATATCTTCTTCATACGGACTCCGATTTTCGAAAACTCGGACTCTATTTCGCGTATTTTTCCGAGACGAACGCAATGGCACAGCCCGTTTCCCTTGATTCAGACTTTACAGTTTAATTCTGCCTCCATTTATGTTATAACATGTTATTCAAAAATACGGGTTGTTACATTCTCCCCTCCTTAAAGAATTTCGTCCCCGAAATCTCCAAGTTAGGAAGAACGTATCCTACCATCCATCATCCATCTACTCAAAACATCATCCACAAGTAATCATTGTCCTTAAAGGATTCTAAATGTTGTATGAACATATGCAAGGGTGTGTGTATATGTACTTATCTAATGCGAAAATCAGGCGGTTACTGATACAGTAAACCTCCTTAATGCAAAGTATGTTAGTGAAATGAGTCCATATGTATGCAAATTCCTAACATAGCTTATAATCTCTACATGAGTGCACATAACATTCATCCATATGCAACATCCACGTGATAGCATAACAAGTTTCATCCATGAATAAGTATAAGCACTCATGCATGTGCAACATGAAAGTGTGTGAGCCGATCTTAGTGCCTAATGTGTATCATGCATCCACGAGTATCCACGTGCAGACACTTGCAACCACTTGCAACCATCAAGCATAACATGTTTCAAATACATGTTTCATCCAAAGGGTTTCTACCTAAGGTTCTCATGACATGATTAACGAGATAACAAGATAAACATGGATAGCAAAAGAAAGATATGCTACTTAGGAAAGAAAATTGAGAATGTACCCTCAAAAAGGAATGGATAAAGCCCACGCATCTTCTCCTTGGTTTCCCAAGTTGCGTCTTCATCGGCTTCACTCCACTGAACTTTCACCAATTTGACTTCTCGATTCCTTAGCTTCTTGATCTCTGTTCCCAAAATACGAATAGGAGGTTTTCTCAAGGTTGCTTCTTTCTCTACCTCAATGTCTTCAAGAATGCTTGGTTCACCCACCTCGGCGGACTCATGTAGGCACTTTCGGAGATGCGAGACATGAAAGACATTATGCACTCCGGCTAGCTTTTCGGGCGATTCCACCTTATAGGCCATCTTTCCAATTCTCTCTATGATAGGGAAGGGTCCTACGAACCTTGGCGCCAGCTTCCCAACTGCTCCAAAACGTACCACATTACGCAAAGGAGAAACCTTCACAAAAACCATATCTCCCACTTCGAATTCCAACTCTGCCCTTCGCTTGTCAGCATAGGATTTCTGTCTATCTTGGGCTGCTTTCATCCGTCTTATCACCAATTCAATTTTCTCGGAGATGTCTCGTATCATATCAGGCCCAAGTATAAGCCTATCTGTTGTCTCCCACCAACAAGTTGGTGACCTACACGGCCTCCCATACAAAGCTTCAAATGGTGCCATCCCTATGTTGGCTTGATAGCTATTGTTATAAGCAAACTCAACAAGGGGAAGGTGGTCTTCCCAAGTACCACCGAAGTCGAGAACACAAAGCCTCAAGAGATCTTCTAGCACTCTATTCACCCTTTCGGTTTGGCCATCTGTTTGGGGGTGATAGGCTGTACTCAGATTCAATCGTGTACCCATCGCTTCTTACAAACTGTTCCAGAACTGGCTAGTGAAAATTGGGTCGCGATCGCTAACTATGCTAGAAGGAACTCCATGCAACCGCACTATCTCTCGGAGATAAATAGATGCCAGCCATGATGCGGTCCTCTTGCTTTTTACTGGAATGAAGTGAGCACTCTTCGTAAGTCTGTCAACTATGACCCATATGCTTGTATTCCATTTCCTTGATCTAGGCAATCCATCCACGAAATCCATAGAAATACTTTCCCACTTCCATTGCGGGACCTCCAATGGATGTAATAACCCACCTGGTTTCTTTGACTCGGCTTTCACTTGTTGGCACACCATGCACTTTGAAACATACTCTGCCACATCCTTCTTCATTCCATCCCAAAAGAAAATGCGCTTCATATCCCTATACATCTTGTCCCCTCCAGGATGTATAGTCATCTTCGAGTGATGTGCTTCTTCAAGAACTCTATGGACTAAATCTCCCACTCGAGGAACACATAGCCTTCCATCACGCCTTAGCCATCCTTTATCATCAATAGTATATCTAGCAAGGTGACTAGACGTCTCACCACGAATCAACTTGTCCATGACCTCGACTATCTGTGGATCTTCCTTCTGCGAAGTCCCTACTTGATCAAGAAGTGTGGGTCTAAGCTCAAGGGATGCTAATGACCCTGTCATCAACTCAACAGCCGTCGTGAAATCAAAGGTTGCCAAGAATTCCAAGTTCTTCATCTCAATGAACAAGGGACTCAAAGTCAATCTCCTTCTGCTTAGTGCATCTGCCACAACATTACCCTTGCCAGGGGTATAAGCTATCTCGAAGTCATAAGAGGCCAAGAATTCCATCCACCTTTGCTGCCTTAGATTTAGATCTTTTTGCGAGAAGAGGTATTTGAGTGACTTGTGATCAGTATACAACTCAAACCTTTCGCCTAGAAGGTAGTGGCGCCAGGATTTGAGTGCAAAGACGATCGCCGCTAACTCCAAATCATGAGTGGGATAGTTCTTCTCATGAACTTTAAGTTGCCTACCCCCATAACATATCACTCTTCCCTCTTGCACCAAAACAGCTCCTAACCCCGTACCACATGCATCTGTGTATACGGTAAACATCTTACCACTATCGGGTAATGCCAAAACTGGAGCTGAGGTAAGGGCTCTTTTGAGCTTTTGAAAAGCAAGCTCACATTCCAAGTCCCATGCAAAGACTAAGTTCTTCTTCGTTAACTTAGTAAGAGGGGCCGAAATCTTAGCGAAGTCCCTGATGAACTTCCTATAGTAGCCCGCTAAACCGAGAAAGCTTCTTACTTCGGTTGCATTCCTAGGAGTCTTCCAGTCTTGAACCACAACCACTTTCGCGGGATCCACCGCTATGCCTTGCTTAGAGACTATATGTCCAAGAAACCGAACTTCCCTTCTCCAAAAATGACATTTGGAGAACTTGGCTTTCAACTGATGCGCTCTAAGCGTATCCGTCACTTCCTTGAGATGCCTAGCGTGCTCTTCCTCATCCTTTGAGAAGATCAAAATATCATCCACGAAGACAACAACAAACTTGTTAAGGAACTCCCTGAACACCCTACTCATCAAATCTACGAAGTAGGTAGGTGCATTAGTCAAACCGAACGGCATGACGAGCCATTCAAAGAATCCGTTTGGAGTCCTAAACGCAGTTTTATCAATGCTATCCTCAGCTACTCTAAGCTGATGGAATCCGGTGGCTAGATCGAGCTGAGAGAAAACAGAAGCACCAACAAGCTGGTCAAAGAGATCATCAATCCTCGGTAACAGGTGCCTATTCTTCTTTGTCAGCTTGTTCAACTCTCGATAATCAACACATAGACGAAGCGAACCATCCGCCTTAGTAGCGAATACCACCGGAGCACCCCATTCAGAAATGCTTCGTCTAATAAAATTCTTCTCAAGCAGCTCCTTGATTTGCTTACTGAGCTCTCTTCTCTCACGTGGAGCCATGTGCCTAACGGGCAATGATACTGGCTTGGCATTATCGACTAGATAAATGCGGAAATCTATCTCTCGTTTAGGGGGTAACCCCTTAACTTCTTCAAAGACATCAAGATAGTCTCGGACCACCCTTACAGATTGCAGGTCATCGATGGACGAGTCGAGAGATTCAAGATAACATAACATGACGGGACCTCTAGGGTTACAAGAAATTTCTAGGGTATTACCGAGGCGAGTCATGAGCCTCACCACCCTATGCTCACAATCGAGGATGGCTCCATAACTGGACAACCAATCCATGCCCAAGATCAACCCATATCCCGTGAACCCGAGAACATAAGCATTACACGTGAATTCTACAGTCAAGATAGAAATCTTCAAATCCACACAAATCATAGATAGATGGGCGGAACCCCCAATTGGATTTGAAACACAAACGGGATCCTCAATTAGGCTAGTACTTAGGTGCAAACTTTCAACAATGTCAGAAGAAATAAAACTATGCGATGCGCCAGAATCAAATAAGGTGCGAACAGGATAATCAGAAATATAAACAAGACTTTCTACAGAAATACTACCTCGATCCTGAACTGGAGCAGCGTTGAGAGCATGCACTTGCCCTCCAGAAGGTCCTGCACGCTGATTCTGCCCTTGCTTCTTGGGGCAATCCTTGCTAAAATGTCCGGTCTCTCCACAATGAAAGCATTCTCCCAACTTCCTCTTCTTCTTCCTACAGTCTTTAGCTATGTGCCCAACAATCCCATAGTAGTTGCATTTCCTTGGATCCTTTGCCTTGGCCTTGTTGCCCTTGTTGTTCTTGTTGTTTTTGTTGTTCTGATTGCTCTGATTTCCTCCCCACTTGGAGTCTGTCTTCTTGGCTTGAGTCTCATTAGCCTTGACTTCCTTCTTGCCATTCTTATCGTCTCCTTGAAGCAATGCCATGTCTACTAGTTCCTCAAAAGTGGCCCCCATGGGTATATGAGATAGGGCTAAACCTTGTAATGGCTCATTCAATCCTCGTGCAAAGCGCAGAGCCTTCTTCTGGGGAGTATTAATCATGTCCAATCCGAATCGGGCGAGCTTGTTAAACTCATTCACGTACTCCCTCACTGTCATGTCCCCTTGCTTCAAAGATATAAACTTCTCCAATTGCAAATTCGCCTCAGCTGATGATAGGAACTTAAGCCCAAATCTTGTTCTAAAGTCGGCCCAAGTCTCTATAGGCCTCGTAGCATTGGTGACCTCCCACCAATAAGCAGCTTCTTCTTTTAATAACCATGCTGCCAATAAAACCCTTCTATGATCTTGCACATCAAAGATGGCGAAGAGATCTTCAGTTTCTTTCAACCAATTTCTTGCCTCCACAAAAGTCTCCATCCCAATAAAGTTCTTGCCACCCATCGCCTTAAAGTCCTTACAAATCTTAGCGAAATCCGCTTGTGGATTCTGAGGAGGAGGAGGAGGAGGAACCTTAGTTATATTGGGGGTATTTGCTGGGCCCACATCGTTGGCCCTAGCTTCCAAGTACCTCCGGAACCATCCGGGAATGGTCACTCCCTCGGGAAGGTTAAGATCGGCCATACTGAAAAAGGAAAAAGATAGATTCAGAACGAAGAAACGAAGGATAGTGCTATGGCTTTTGGGGAATAGCCTTTTAAAATAACTAGACTTTTCTTGGAAGATACTTAATTGGTTTTGAAAATAGTTTTTCAAAAGATAAGTTTCAAAAACACTATTGCTCAAATCTTGTAAACCTTATGCTCTGATACCAAATGTAACACCCCACCTCCGCCAGTGCCACTCTTGCAAGGACACTAGCTTTGGAGGGGCGTTAAACAAGGTAAACATGCATGCAGATATCACAAGACAGAACATATAAGTAAAACAGAGTAGTAAAGCAGCGGATAAACTAGCATTTCAAAACCAGAGTTAAGTTACAACAAAGTACTCATTATTTTCCAACAAACAAAGTCTAGAGAAAAGCATAAACTGAAAAACTGAAATACATAAAGTACTATCCCCATAGTGAAGTGATAAACCATAGCTAGCTCAATGTCCAAAAGCGTACATGAGCAAATCCAGTAAGCAAGCTATAAAGATCCAAGCTAAGCTCCAATGTTCCCACCCTGAGGACCTGAGGGTGGGGGGGAAACGGAAGAAAAGAGGCAAAAGAAAACAGGTCAGTCAAAAAGACTGGTAAGCCCTACTACTATCCGTCTATGAACTAATAAAGTTAACTGGCATGAGAAGTTGAGATGAACATAAGGATAATAACATACTGGCATGATGATTAACTAACAAGGTAGATAAATGTGTCATCGCATAATCAAGGTTAAGTTTTGCACCACGGGTGTACTAGCATTCTAACATGTCAAGTAAAAACAAGAATTGATCCCTTGGCCCAAGCTTGGCCCAACATCATGAGATGACCTAAATCAAGGTCTAACTACTCGGTCTAGTCGATCGGCTCCCTATAAGCCTAACTCGTCAAGTGTCGGTGTCATGCGGCTTAATCATGTAATGTAGTTGACTGTGCAGGGTCCACCCTAGGGTGTATCTGGCCCTACGGTGTAACCCTCAGACACCATTCCAGGATGCACAGTCCAAACCTACCGGTGCCCGTGTTAAACTCCGGACTTAATGTGCACGACCATGGTCCGCCTGAACTACCGGGGCATCATTCAGCCGTCTCTTTTGGTCTCTTACAATCAGCCCAGTAATCGTGCCCCACCCTAGCCTAGTCCTAGGGTCTTATGATACTATCTAGAAGGTTACTGCTGAAAAGGACCACGCAACTAGGGTTTCTTAACGGGTTAAATGTGGTTAACCCGATCCAAACGTGAATTAAATTGGTTAAGAGTACCCAAGGCTCCTGACTTAACCTTGATTAATCCATCAAGCCCAAATTGGTTAAGTATTAAGTGGACCATGACTTAACCCTAATCAGGAGGCATTAATTAACTTAATGCGCTTTAACCTCTCACATTAGACTTCGTTGTGGTTACTAGTTAAGCCGGGCGGGTCCGGGTAGCTTTACACCACAACTAGGTCTAACCTCGGGTTCGAGCACAACATGACCAACTTCTCACATTGGGTCCTATTGTTTGTAGCCACTAGTTAAGCCGGGCGGGTCCGGGTAGATTTATGCTACAAACTCAACCCAACCTCGAGTTGGCCACACTCATATTTTCTAAGTGTCATGTCCATTATGTTTCCAAAACATAATTACAAGTTAACATACCACGTTATGTTATAAAAACCATGTTTATGTCATAATGTTACCCAACCCCAACGAAATCCCATCGTTTACATAGTCGCATCAACGCATAAAGGATAAAATAGGGAACTTGGCATAATCATGACAAAAAGGCGTTGAAGCCACAAGTTTATCATGGTGGCATATGAAATGTACATATGTTCATATACTTGCATATTGCGTTATTAGGCTTCAAAAGCATGCATAAAACCAAACTTAGCATATGAGTGATACATGGTGATAAATGACATGTAGAAGTTGCTAGAAGTTCGCATTTAGCCTCATATGCAAGTTATCATAAGGGATATGATAACTTTCATGTTGCCAAAATGCAACCTTTAACATAAAGCTTGAAGCTTTAAGCTCACAACCTCAAGTTTAACTTGCATAACATGATAACATGATCAACCCAAACTTGCATAACATGGCAACATGTGTCATACATAACTTGCATAATGATCAACCAAACTTGCATATAATGATCAACCAAACTTGCATATAATGATCAACCAAACTTGCATCGTTCATTTAACTTTAGAGTTCAATAAAAAGAAAGTAGAAAAGGGCTTACAATGCTATGAAGACACAAATGAATATTTATTATAAAGATTGAGACGAAGCCCTTATGCAAGCACCAAAAACCCAAATATGCAAGCTCCAAATGAAAACCCTTGAGCCAAATCAATAAAAACCCTTGCTTTGTAATAGAAATGTTGCAACTTGACTTGAATGCAAACTAAGAACACTCGTACAAGCTTGAATACACTTGTATGAACTCAAAATCTCTCATAGAAATAAACTTAGGAATTTTAGCATGAGAGTGGAGGCCATGAGAGGAACAAATTTGACATAGTTTAGTTGTAGGATTGAATAATGGTGATTTAGGCTAGGTTTAGGGGAAGTTTAGGTTAGTTTAGGCCATAGGATTAACCCTAGTTTAGATCTAAACCATCAAAAATCGTCATAGGCCAGCAGAACAGACCAGAGAACCAAAACAGGTGCACCAAGCCAGCCAGGGTCAAGCCAGAAAGCTGTGCAGGTTTCTGGCTCGACACGGGCGCACTTCCCAAGTGCGCCAGTGTATTTTTGTGCTGGCGCACTTCACAAGTGCGCCAGTGCATTCTGGCTTGTTTTAGGTTTTTCTGCCTAACTTCGTTCATCCATATCTTCTTCATACGGACTCCGATTTTCGAAAACTCGGACTCTATTTCGCGTATTTTTCCGAGACGAATGCAATGACACAGCCCGTTTCCCTTGATTCAGACTTTATAGTTTAATTCTGCCTCCATTTATGTTATAACATGTTATTCAAAAATACGGGTTGTTACACTCTTCTTCTAACTGCACATCCTCTTGCCTCCGTCGGATGTGGGTCTTCTCATAAAAAGCCTAAATCATGGTCAATGACTTTCCAATCAAATAGTTTCTGAACTCTGTTCGCTTGTCGATGCCATCAAACATGTCCATTAGAACATTCTCATGGTTGGGGTTTCTCACTTCAGTAGCAGCCCGGTTGAATCGGTTAAGATAGTTCCTCAGAGATTTGCCTCTTCCCTTCTTAACTGCTGAGAGAGCCATGACTTGCTTCGATTTGGTAGCGCGAAGGCGGAGTTGAGTCAAAAATTTCTCGCTCAAATATTTAAAGCTTGGGACTGACCTCGCGGGCAGGCACACAAACCACATGAGTGTTATTCCGCTCAAAAAGATTAGAAAGGCTTTGCACTTGATAGTGTCTGTGGCCACGGCTACCTCCATGTGCCAAGAGTACCTCATCAGATGCTATTATGGGTTGGAGGTACCAGCGTACAGGTCCATCTGGGGCATATTAAATCTCCTGGGGAATTCTGCTTGTAAGATGTCATTGGTGAACGGTGTGTGGCTTCGGTCGACTCCCCAACCTTCATTGCTATGTCCAAGACTGTCATTCATGATCTGTCATACCATGGCGGTCAGATTTGACGGAATGATTGTGTCTTTGCCAACTTCCTTAATAGACCGACCTCTCCTGGCCCTTTCATCGGGTAATGTCGTCCAGGCATTCCTTCTTCCTCCCCGGGTATCTCGGTCAATCACAAGATTCCGGGGGAGGGGGGATGAATATTGGCCCTATCAACCCGGGCAACGTTCTGATGAGCAGGAGGAGAAGCCTCTCGGTTTTGTGTAGCTATGTGACCGACAGTTTCCACCTCGGTTTGGTCGGCCTGGGCTTGGTCGCCTACCTTTGGCTGGTCCTGACGTCTCTCGAGATGCAACTACCGAACATTTTCAGCTCTTTCTAGTGGACGTCGAGACCGACGTGGATCTTTGCTTCTGCAGATGATGTGGAGCATTCTGACACTTGATCCAACGAGGGAGGAGGGAGTTGATGGTCCCGAACCTCCGAGTTTTGGTTTCTGAACTCCTCTCATTGCCTCGTCATGCGAGTCATATCTTGTCGCATCGCAGCATTCTCTTGAGAATAGGCTTTTAAGGCATCCATAGTTTCTTGGAGTCAATTCAACACAGCCATAAACTCGTCTCGGGTGGCAAAACAGAGAATGGAGTTGAATCTTCCATGGGAGGTAATGCAGGTTGATCCGAAGTAGTTTCATAAGCGGTCGATCCGTCGGCCGCTTTCTCAGATGTTCCTACCTACGGTTGCTTTCCAGTATTGCGAGCTATCTTTCCAGCCATCACCCAATAATGCTGGAATGAAGATAAGATTTTCATCTCCGACTAGGCAATCCAAAAGTAGAGCAAAATTCTGTATTAGGTTGAGAATATCAACTCTGAGTGGAAGCACCAAAGTGTTGACACTAAAAATTGGTACAACACCTAAAGAAAGGGTTATGTAGAGAATAAATGAAGATTAATGATTGTGAAAAGTTAAAAATGGAGGAAATCACACACGAATTTACAGTGGTTCGGCGTTAATGAGCCTACGTCCACTTTCTAATCTCTTATATATTATTTCAACTATCAGATAATAGTTACAATGGCGGTACAATAAGAAATCAATAAGTATTCAAAAAACTAAAGCTTCTTCTTTTTTTAAAGTCCTTTTCTTTGAATTCAGAAGGGGTATTTATAGATGATACAGTACTTGGGCCGGTTTAGACACGTGTCGTAGGATCCAAGAGAGTAGTTGATGCTGAATGAGTCAGTATCTCCTAAGGAATTGGTATTCATTGAATTGTCGGCATGAAGTGGAACCTGATCCGTCTAATACGGACGATTTGGAAAGGGTAAAATCGAGGATGAGCTATTCTATAGGCGGGCTCTTCGGCTCACAGTTAGATGCAACGCGGCTGATCATGCTTGGTCATAACGGGCTTCTCCTAAACCTGACGAGAGAAACAATTTTAAATGTCGAGCATCATCGGTTGGCCCACTTCGAGCACTTAAGGCATGAGCTTGCAGCATTGTTGAGCCTTGATGGGCTGTCCGGAAGGCCCATCAACAAGCCCAGTGGATATAAATGTGTTAATAAGTAAAACACACACACACACACACACACACACATATATATATATAGAGAGAGAGAGAGAGAGATATAGGCATACTCAGGTGGACTTGCATTATGTGGGCTTGCATCAAATCATAATATGTATGCATTAATTCAACCATGTGTGGACTATCTATAGTAAACTTACATGACTTGATATGAAAATTTTCAAATCAAACTCCAATTTATTTCCAAGTAAACATTTTTTGTTACTGCATGTAGGTTTCCAAACATTATATACGTAGTTTTTAAGTATAATAAGTACTAATTATTTTCAAGTATAAACTTACTGGTTATGCATATTTCAAAAACTTAGAGGATATGTTATTTTGTATATTGTATAAATTACAAAAAAATCATTTTTTGATGAAAAAAGCAAGACATTTAATAGTGAAGACTCGTTAGAGACACATCTCCACTATATGCATGTGTGTGTGTAACTTACATACAGCTACAAACTTGTTAGAGACACATTACACACCACACATATATCATAGATCAGCACTCAAACGCAAAATATAATCTCATGCTCCACTAAGCAATGGTACACAATAACTCATACACATAGTCATTTATATATTCACAAACGCTCTCCAGTTTATGCAATAAAAATAGACTGCAGTACATTATTCACATACAGATACAATTAGACACGCACGAACAATGCACAACACAATATGCCAAACCCATTTTGCATACAAACTGACACAAAAGCATAACCATATATGTATGCAAATAAAACATGTTAGCACTAATCCAACATAACCATAAAAATAAGCACAGTACAACTTATTCACAATCACCAACAAATATACTTCCAAAATTTAGTTAACAGAAACATAGTACATTATGGCTTTGTAAATATACCCATAAATTTCACAGTACAACTCATAAATTACATCGCATTGTATTTCATAAATTACTTTGCATTTACGTGACACCGTCTTACAAAGGATTATGCTATTGTCATTCCTATTTCAGAACTATAATTAACAAACTTCAAAACCTATTCAATTTTTTTTATAAAAAAAAATCCAAATCAAGTACTGTAATACATGAGGCTTGAACCAATCATGTAACATATAAGATATGTAAAATTCTAAGACATTTCCCCACTTGGAGATTAGCATAACTTAAGGAGAATACATCGTACTTTGTCCACCAACAATCAATGCATACAGATTAATCTTCTTTGGCAGCAGTTAAGTTTCCAATGTAAGAGCAAGCATATCTATCCAACTTTACATGTTACAGTTGTTCTTTTAACTGAACAATGTTGCAAACTAAGTAAAGCCCAACTTCATTTTTTTGGCATCCGCTTCCTTGTTACTACTTACTCATGTGCTGCTTAGTGTCCCTCAAGTTGCCTACTTTACATTAGCTTTGACTGCCTTTTTTGTTACACATGAGCTCCTTAATCATTATCAGATGCAGCCAATCAATCTATGCAAGTTGCTTCCCTTCCAGCGATCGACTTTAGCTACGCATTGATCCATTTACAGCTTCAAGCTTTTTGGCAAGAATATAGATGTAGCTTCAACTGTATCAGATTTGTTGAATGTCAAAGCAATAATTGGAAAGTGGCAATTGAAGTAAAATAGAAAATTAAGTTGAAAAAAATATATAGAGTTCGGACCTAACCTAAGTAATAGATACTGCAAGCACCGATGCTCTGCAGCGCCATCATCTTTGCCATAGTGGTCTCTACCATGGATATTGGATCGAGACTGTAAAAGGCGTAAACATCCGTTTCTCGTAGCAATCAAAGCATGTGCCTGGTGGTGTATGTGCGCTGCATGTATCCAAGACACTCGTTCATCCTCTTAACTCTCTACATCTTTCCATATGAACTTCAAGTTATGCATTATTGAGATTTGAAGACTACACTTGAAAACAAATGCTTGGAAGACAAGTTTTGTGTGTTTAAATTATTTTCACATGATCACAATACAAATTGAAGAATGGTATCAAAATGGAATGAACGTAAAAGGAAGAAAAACTAATGTCCAAAAAACATATGAATAATGAATAAAACAATCAAGTAATAAATGATCTTCGTAATTAAGTATATATCAAAATATTTTCCAATCTATGACGCCGAAGCAATAATCACTTCCTACTCAAATGTATACTATGCATGCTCAAAGGATATAGCAAAGAAAGTGAGCAATTTAATTAGAGTTTGGCTTTCTCCTAACAAGAACCAGTACAAACGCACGTCCGTTGGACGTGTGCATAAACATTTGAAATTAAAGCTGGTTTTGTGCATAAATGGACAATTTTAAGAGCTGAACTTGATGGCAGTATACACAACCGCAAAAATGCTGTTAGTGATTCAGTTGTTAAATACAGTTCGTCGGAAATAGGTAATTTTACTTGCTGTGTATAAAAGTACAAACATGTCAAAGTAGAAAAATGACTGCAGTAACATAGAATGTTCAGCTCCCAGTTCAGTTGATAAAAAACATCTTTTATTCAGCGTAATCATGCTTATAGAAATGAAGGGAATGCAAAAAAGGTGACACAACTGGTTTTGATTTTGAAATACAAAAAGGAATAAAAACTGATGACAGTAGGAAAAGGCTAGTAGAAGGTGGAAGCTGCATGACTATTTAGCTGACTGTCTGCCAATATACGCTGCCTTGGTCCTCTCAACAGCTGCAAACTGCGGATAAAAGTATAGGATAAAAATATCAGTCGACGTACAATGTCTATTAGTTATGTCCAAAAATAAGAATATTTCAAGAAATATGAAGCATTGTGAATTTAATGCACAGAAAATTGTTGGATGCAATATGATGTCATATGGGTAAGGTAGTATTACTGGTTATGGAAATTTAATGCACAGAAAATTGTTGGATGCAATATGATGTCATATGGGTAAGGTAGTATTACTACTACCATAACCGAAACATGTTCTGTCAAAACTTGCAAATAACGTAATATATATTGGCTAATACGTGTATATTTATATATGTGAATTGGCTGAAAATAGTTGATGGCAAGATAAAGATCTGGTCATAATATAAGCAGGCAATGCGTACGTTATACAGGACGTGCATGGTGGTAAACTTGGTCATACATTCTACAGCTAGGTTTGGCATATTTATCAAGAAATTAACTTGCCCATGTCATACTTATATTCTCTAGAACTTCCTTTAAACCAACAATTAATATCAATAAATTGATAATTTGTTAAATGATACAACAGTAATAAAAATAATATGTTATTATAATTTTTTAACTGGACATGTAATTTCAAGAAAAACTAAGCACTTGACTCATATGTGCCGAGGACAACATTATTCAAAAATTCAATTCTCTATCCAAATAGCACATGCATGATATCGTTCAACATATCTAATAAAAAAGAGGATCCTTGTAATCAAGACAATATTTAGAGGAGTAACATAACACTTGCAAATAACTTGTTCTATCATCATGTAGTGTGTGTCCTATATAATAAATCTTCGGATACATTAATTGTGATTCAGACTATCGATCTTTGTAATACAGTTAGGAAACATGTGAAAGATGGCACACAATTGGTGATTACATATATCATTGCCAACAGTAAAAATCAAATACAACCTTTGGTATAGTAAATCAAACCCTCTCATCTTTAATTGTTCAAAACTATTTGTATTTTGTACTGTTACGAAGATGGAACATAAATTAAGTGGAAATGAGAGCGAGAAAACATGATAATTCAAAAAGAGAAACCTGGGTTTTAATATAGTTCAGATATAAAAAAATATAGTAACATAAAGGTATCATATATTACACAGAAAATAGTAGCTTTATAAAGTCATGTTATAAAATAAAGGTACCATACATTACACTGAGGATGTAACTTACTTTATGCATAAATACTTTAAAAACATTACAATAATAAATTTTAGGATAAAAATAGATTCATTCATCGATAATACTGTCTAAATCATCATCATTCATTGTTACAACGAATATTCTGAACTTCTTATTCATTTCATCAAACAGTTGGTCTGCATAAACAAAACGGTATTGTTTCATAACCGGAGACATGTACAATGGTGCTTGTAAGTGATAACCATCGGAAAAAAAAATAGAAAAAAATCACAAAAGAACTTACAATATTCAAAGTTTTTAAAGCTCCAATGTCCATTTGGCAGTTGTGTCCTATGTGCTATAGCAGCGGGTCTACGGTTTGAATGCCTTGCCTGCTGAGTATGTCGGCATCTTTCCCTATGTGCGTAATTAAGTTGGTAAGCAATCAAAACAACTGAATTTAACCTCCAGTTTCTTATTTGTTGTATGCATGTCACTGACAATCGTCTTTCAATATGACTGCATATGTAACCCCTAAACACAAATCGGATGTGTAACATGCTAAAATGTATCCATCTTTATTTTAACTAAATTTAGATGTTCGACGGTATATAGTTTCTAAAATATGCATATGCTAAGCAGAATATTTTATAAAGAAAACATGGAAAATAATTAATTAATTTGTAGTCACCGGAAGGCCATTACCCTTCATGGGTGTGCAATCAACAGTAGGAGAGTCTCCAACATCATCTGCAGTTATCAGCACATAACTTGGTTTTTGTGCGTCCAGATTTATGATAACACAATCACACTACTCATGAATGCTTTGGTTACTATAATTGATCATTTATAAAGCACCTCCTACAAACTACCTGGTCCTATTTTGTAGTAAGAGAACCCACTAAGGATAATTAATAAGTCAAACCGTTATGCAAAAAGAAACATTATCAAATATGCATAACCCATGTATGTTATAGATAAATTACCTGAAAATTGAAACTTATATTCCTGTCTATAAGATACCCACATGCTAAAAGAATGCTTCGTGCTTTAACATCTTTAACAATCCGAAACTTATCAATGGCAAGTAAAGATAATTTTGCCCATCTGAAATTTATTGAGCATTTCAGATAAAACAACTTTCTAATACGATATTCCTTATAAGATATGATAATCATATGGTGAGCGACTGTAGATTATGATATCATTTTGTATTCATCTGATTTGTTGACCATTTTTCATTTTGTCCTCGTCAACATAACCAATTTGCAGTCAACCAAAGGATCCGGCAAGTGACCGGCTATTGATATCAGGAGAATTACTAATATTGCTCTTAGTAAAAATAGTTGAAATGCAAGTGCAAATGAACATACTACTATTATCTAAAGTAACTTGCTAAATGAAAGTTTTACATATTGATGAGTATGCAGCTAAACACTAAATAGTTTGTTACTACGCTTGACGTACCCAAATTGCACAAATTTGGTGCGTTACAAAGCAGAAAAAAGAGTATAAAAGTGGATAAAGCTAGCTTATGCAGAATACAAACATCTCGTAGAATTGAGTACAAAAGGTCGTTTAATCAAGAAAATCCAAAAATATAATCAACCGTGATAAGTGGGAAGATCTTATTTTTACTTTTTCGAAGAGTCCTTTGAATTGGAAATTTGATAGTGTGTAAAGAGTAAAAGAATAATTGAGATAAGTTGACATTCAAGTCATAGCCAATTTTTCACAACTATCGTTGCTTTATTCTACTGTATTTTTGCACATATATGAAATCAAAAATACAACCATATGTGTATCTCTAAAGTCAATAATACAAAATAAATTTTGTAATTCATAACAATATGGATAAAATTCGCATGTAACTTAAAGTCAACAGGAAAATAAATTTACAAACAATAATAAATTACTGCATTTTCACACGCTTGTTTCTATTTATATGTAATTGGTATTAGTACCCCAATTTTTTTTGATTTTGTGGAAGTCAAAGTTCCAAAAAGCATATTATATATTCTGGAGATAAAGTACACAACAATCACACATACAAACGTAATTGCCTGTTCAGATGTATATAAGCTGAAGGCATTTAAAATCAACTTGCGAAATTAGAAGATTAGAAAAAATCAAGTTGTGAAAATATCCAAATTAAAATCATGTTAGTTCCTTGTGAACTTGCCAATATTACAAAATAGGAATAATTTGCCAAGAAACATAATGCGAATATAATTAAACCAATATATTATAATAAAGTAATAAGTAAACAAATAATATGAAGGGCCGATGGCAATCCGCCAAAAGACAGAGTCGTTGGTGGCCCACAGTATGCATTATTTTCTATGCTCCTTTTCACATTATTTTGTTGGCAGACATTATTTTATGTACTCCTTTTCACCTTGGATACATAAATATGCTATCAAACAGGTACTTGGTGCCTTGCACACATTAAGGTTCTTGATTAGTCATCAGGAACAGGTCCTCAAACCCAAAATATTAGGTTATCAAACCGACAGCTTGTTCTCTCGTCGATTTATGCCAAGTAAATCAATAAAAATAGTTAGAGATATACCTCTAATTGCAGTGCAAAACGTCACCAACACGGAAGAAGCGAGCGCAATCCAGCCATTAAAGCTGTTAAACCTTTTCTTTCAACTGCTGAACATTAAACATTATTTTTACTAAGAACTAAGAAATAATCTTTCAAACAACAGGAAAACAGTAAAAAGCTAAATGGATATGGAACAAATTCCAATAAAATAAAGACATATGGAAGATCAAGAACATGTTATTAACAGGTACACATACTAAATATGAGATGTGTGAGGAATTGTATGAAATAAGAAAATCAGTATACCACTTTGAACAGAAGTTTGAACAAAATATTAGAAAGAAAAACAAATGTAACAACGGCTATAAAGCTTAACCATAAACGGAGATTTAGGGAATAATTTCTTACATTTATCCTTATCTTTATATGATCAAATCTTCGCAGATTTGTGATTTAGTCTACTCTAGTTTAAGATTCTCGATTAAACAGCAGGAATAGGTCCTCAAACCCAAAATATTAGGTTATCTAACCAACAGCTTGTTCTCTCATCGATTTATGCCAAGAAAATCAATAAATCAATAAAAATAGTTAGAGATATACCTCTAGTTGCAGTGCGAAACATCCCAGACATGGAAGAAGCGAAAGCATTCCAGCCATTAAACCTGCTTGAACCTTTTCTTCCACGCTGAACATTAAATACCCATCTGTGGATGTGCAAATCCTACTGTCGTAGTTGTAGAGCAAAGGTGTTTTGTGAGAACCGTTTAAGTCGGTGGAGGGATCGTGAAAGGCGGTTGATGTAATCGAGGTTATTGAATTAGGGAGGAAAAAAATGGCAGTAGAAATGGTGAGAACCGCAGGGAAAAAGAAAGTGGGGTAGAATACGTTGAGCATGCGTTGAAATTTTAGTGGGATAAGGACGTGGGCAAGGAAAATGATGGAAATTTTAGTTTTGGGTTAATTATTTTGTAGGGATTTGAATGGGTTGATTTGGAAGTTCTAAAAAGCTTCACCATGCTTGAAGTATTTCTATTATCATAAAGAAGATAAGACATACCATAATTTCACCTAAACACAACTTCTGGATGAAGACATTTCAATTTTCAATTCTCAAAACGGAAAGACATAAATTTAACTAAGCCTTAGGATGATGGGATGCAATCCAAGATGCAAAAAATTATCATTTATCAATTTGCAACCATACGGAGAAAAACCAAATCTTAGAAAAGAGAAAATACATATATGTAATGTAAAGCAGGCATCAAACTATATTTTAGACGTTGAAGTATTTGTGGTGATGCTGATGCATATTTTCTTTGTGGCTTATATTATTAATTTACCTGGGTGTTTATTTATCTATTTTCTTTAGTAAATGCAGATAATTTGATTGCTACAGAATCAATATAGACGTAATTGTTAAATTTAGGCGATACAAAATCATAAATAGATGAAAAGTAAATATTTATTTAATATGGAAATGCAATAACAATTAATTGCATTTGCATGAGATGGAAAGAAATAAATGCAGGCATTAATTTCTTCCATCTATGCTAAGAAAAGGGATTGATTTACTTTCTATGTGTACACATTTGTTGCTATTGTAATTTGGCTCCATTATTTTACTACCATATGTTGGTAATTTAACTGATGACTCACATAGATTTGTACTAGCTATATATTGAGGGGTAGACTTTAGTGTAAACCCATCCTGGTGTGGAGTCAGTGATCCCCAATGGTGTATCTTTTTGTTAATATATGTAAACTCTTATTTTTATAATCTCTTGTAATTCTCTCATATGGAATAAAATCTCTCTCTTTTGGACTGGACGTACACTATCTCGATGATAGTGGAACCAGTATAAACATTGTATATCTCTTTGTTTCTCTGTTATAGTTATTTACTATTTGTTTGATGTAATAGAATAATTACTATTAGATTATATTGATGTTCAATTGGCAAATCTAGATCTTGTTTATTGTGCTTCCACATTCGCGCAATCTTCTCGCACAACAGATTGGTATCGGAGCAAGACGGCTTGTTTTAAATTGTGCATCAATTATTTCTACAAAGTTTGGTAGATTCAGTGGTGATTATGCTATTACTATTTTAGAGAAAAAGGAGACTTTAGCTGGGAAGATTATGTTGAGAGAGAAGAGTGTTCCAGGATTGGAACTTTGATGTAGCTTGAGCTTTGGATTCTCATTAAGATGGAGTTATATGTTTGTTCACGGCCTGACCGAACCATTGAAAAGAGGACTCTTCGTAGAAAACAACTTGGAGAAATTTCTTAGAGGTGGTAGCGACCAAAGACGAATAGCTGGAGGTTTTAGCAACATTTCCAAGTGTTTGAGGACTCTGTATAACTTCACATTCAGTTGAGAAATCTCGTCAAGATGGATATCTGTTAGGTGTGGCTCGCATTGTACAAGAGTTAGCTGATAAAGAGTTTACTGTGTTGAAGAGACCATTGGGATTAGAAAGTGTATCTGATGTAGCTGATTTTGATTACTGATTTGACGCCACTCAGACCTATCGACTTTTTGATGCCGTCTTGGAGAGTTCAGTTCATAGAGCTGATTTTGGCGGATTTAGTGCCAATGTGATACATTGTTGATTTTGTGATGCCATTTTAAAGGAGGTGCTACATGCAGGTATGTGAAAGGAGAGAGAAATATCTTGCATACAGAGATTTGGATATTGGCTCTGTTTTTGAATTGGTGATTGAGAGAATTATTTTTGGCCTTTGGTGGTATTGAGATTATTTTAGGATCTGCCTTTTTTTCAATGTTGGATATTTGCAACATTTTGTTGGCGGGCAGGGATGTAGTCTGAGCTCGTTAACATGATGTGATGGGTGGTAGCTTTGCTGGAACCCATTAGGCAAATATTCATTTTTGGTTCTATCTCATTGTGAGATTTTGATTTAAGGTGGAGTTCTGTTGAAGAGTTTTATATGTGAAGAAAATTTGATTCTAGATGGGGTATTGAAGATATGTGATTTTGCATCAAGGTGGAGTGTCACATTTAGGTGATACAAAATCAAAAATAGATGGAAAGTAGATATTTGTTTAATACGGAAATGCAATAATAATTGATTGCATTTGCATGAGATAGAAAGAAATAAATGTAGGCATTAATTTCTTCCATCTATGCTAAGGAAAGGGATTGATTTACTTTCTATGTGTGCACATTTGTTGCTTTTATAATTTGGCTCCATTATTTTATTACCATATGTTGGTAATTTAATTAATGACTCACATAGATTTGCACTTGCTATATATTGAGGGGTAAAATTTAGTGTAAACCCATCCTGGCGTGGATTCAGTGATCCCCAATGGTGCCTTTTTTTGTTAAGATATGCAAACTCTTATTTTTGTAATCTCTTGTAATTCTCTCATATGGAATAAAATCTCTTTTTGGAATGGACGTACACTTTCTCGATGATAGTGGAACCAGTATAAACATTGTGTGTCTCTTTGTTTCTCTGTTATAGTTATTTACTATTTTTGTGATGTAATAGAATAATTGCTATCAGATTATATTGATGTTCAAATGGCAAATCTAGATTTTGTTTATTGTGCTTCCGCATTCGCGCAATCTTCTCGCACAACAAACTGGATCTCCCAAGACTGTCTCACCACGAAGCATATAAAAATCATCGACTCGCACCCCTTTCATCACCATCAATGAACCCTTCGCCACTCTTAAATTCTCTCTATCTATTATTATCTTCATACCAAGCCTACTCAATACTCCATCTGACAATAAACTCTTTTGCAGCATCAGAACATGTCGAACATCCGTGATAGTTCTAATAACACCATCATGCATCTTAAACCTCACACTTCCAACGCCCACAATATGACAAAATGTGCCATTCTCCAACTAAACTGCTCCGCCATCAATCTTTTCATAACCCACAAAACAGCCCCTATCTGGCGTTATATAAAAAGAGGCTCCAGAATCAATCACCCAACTTGTACTCTCTAAAGGGGAAATAGTGGCTGAAAATAATGATGTATCACTATCATATTTATCTGCATTTGATCTAACTGCTTCCTGAATTGAATCTTTCTCTTTCTTCTCTCTCTTATTTCTCAAGGCTAAACAATTTCGTATGAAATGTCCCTTCTTCTTACAATAATAGCAAACACCTCTTCTAGAACCCAAAAAGTGGGATCTATGCATATCTCCTCGAAGGCACTGCCGCATCTTATCTCTTCCTCTAAGTGAATGAAGTTGTTGCTGAAGAACATCGTCATTAGTCTTCACTTTGACCTTCCATGTCCCAAAAACTTCTTTTCTAACAAATTTGGTGACGCTATAATTTTTCATGTAAAAGAATTAGTCATTGGTAACTAATCTAGAACAAGACAGCTAGCTCTGATACCAAACTGTTTTGCAAAAATTGCACAAATGTGGAAACGATGAAAAAATGAATCTAGCTTGTCGATTAATTATCAAACACTAACTCAATAAAAATAATCACCAAACAAAAGAAAAAAATAGAAGAGGAGAAGAAGAAGATACAAAAGATTTAACGTGGTTCGGTTATGAATATCCTACGTCCACGGAGACCCAACAACTTCTTTATTTCTTTACTTTAAGAGGAGGTTGCAATAAGAGAAGAAATACAACAAAACTCAATACTAATTCTCACCCTATAATAAATACATAAAATAGGGATCTATTGAGGAATAATATGAAGAGGTATATTTTCTTGTAATGATCCAAAAGTGAGCAAATGACTTCATATATATAGGAAGAATGGAGAAATCTAGAAGATAAGGATGAAGGTGTTTAGAAATTTCCTTGATTTGATTCACCATAAATCTTGCGCATTTATTTTTATATAAATTCTTGATTGATTCTCCAAATCAATTAATTATTTCCCATATTTGGCTTGATTATGGAAGCAATCAATGCCTCTCTCACCCCACCAAGTTCTTAATTGATTCTTCAAATCAATTACCTTCTCCATATTAATTTGTTTCTCATACTTGACTTGATTATGGAAACAAATAATGTCTTCTCATTAATATATTTCAATCGCCCAAATTTAACAGTAATGCAGAATCACATCCTCCAAATATTGGCCTTTCCATGGGAACTCCTAACAGGTTATGTTGGGAAACAATGGCTGAGTCACGTACTTGGTCGCTTTCTTAAAGACGATTCGACGATCTGGTCAGTGGTGCAAACCAGTTCGTACTTCCGTCGCCGCCTCTAGGATAAAACAACATCTAAAAAGAATAACCGATTTGCTTGCACAATAAATAAGTGCAGATTTGCACTTTCGAATATAAAAAAACTACTCTTTTTTTTAATGGCAAAGGTAAGAAAACGTTGTTCAGATAGATTATCTCATCTACAATTGAAGATAATATATAGACGAGGATTAGGGCTGAACAAAAATACTGGGCAGTGAGAGAAAATCGGATCTACTGAAATAACGAGTTAAGAGTTTACTGCTTCATGTAAAAGTCGGCTCAAAAATATTTTCCATAAAAAACAGTTTGAAAAAGGCAAGGTTTTCTAGTCCAAAAATATAAGTGTCTACATCACAAAGCCAAAGCCCAAAGCCCAAACCCGAGCCCGAACCGGACCGGGTCGAGTCAGTCGGTCGCGCGCGCGCGTGTGGTAGTCATGATGCATGGTCTCCCTCCTCACAACAAAGCATGTATTGGGAGCCCAAGCCCCCAACATGATTTCTTAGAAACAAGTATAAATATTTGCTTCTTCCATATAGTCCCATGATATGGGACTATTCACGTATAGGAGCCATTCATACACTTATTCCAACATTTTTAATAATTCACCTAATGTTTATAAATACATTTCCAACAATCCTCCACTTGAATTTTAAAAAATATTATCGAGCAGTTTCTAAAAACATAAGATTGTGCATAAACAAAGGTGTCATCCGACTTGAACCTTTGTATAGTGAATAAGATTCGGTTTTTACTGCAGTGACATGTAGTTTTGAACTCTATTCCTGACATCAAACCACACACAACCTTTTCTATAGTGCAATCAAATAAGCACATGCATTTATAGCCATGCATGTCTGTCCCAGTTTAGTGAACGCTCTAAAGGTTTTGCCCAAAACTCCATAGGAAATGGCCACATTTCCACATTCACATAGGTGAGTCTATCAAGAGTACTCCTGAAGGTAGATACTCCACTCCAAATAGAGTGAATATCTCATTAAGAGTTTCTATCAACTCATCCTATAATCACTTCAGGAATACATGCTTCTTGGTTTTTTAAATAGCATGTTCAAATCCTATCACTACACAACTTGTTTTTACCCATTGAACCTAGTTCTTGGGATCTCCATTCGTTTAGGTCGGGTTACCATTGTGCGTGACTCAACAATCTAAGGGAAATAGTCCCATTCTTTTAGAAGAATTAAACACTTTCTCTCTGGACAGTCCTTTCGTCAAAGGGTCTGCCAAATTTTCATCACTACATACGTAATCCACTCTAACGGTACCTGTAGAAAGTAGTTGTCTAATAGTGTTGTGCTTACGACGTATTTGTTGTCTCTTACCATTATAATAACGGTTCTGAACTTTTGCACTAGCTGCGGTGCTATCGCAATGTATCAACACAGCTGGTATCGGTTTTTCCCATAAAGGAATCTCAGCTAGCAGATTTCTCAAATACTCTACTTCTTCACTAGTTGTGGCTAGTGCTATCATCTCAGACTCCATAGTGGACTGAGCCAAAATAGTCTGTTTCTTGGATTTCCAAGAAACAGCTCCTCCAGCGATGCTAAAGATATAGCTACTTGGTTGCTTTTGAATCATCAGATAAGGTATTCTAGTCTGCATCAGAATATCCTTCAAGTACAGCTAGAAACCTTTCATAATGTAATCCAAGGTTCATAGTTCGTTTAAGGTATTTCATGACCCTTTCAATAGCATGCCAATGCTCTATACTAGGTCTATTGGTAAACCTGCACAATAATCCTACGACATAGGCAATGTTGCGTCTAGTACAATCAGTGGCATACCGAAGGCTGCCAATGATGCTCGCATAACCAGACTGTCTAACACCTTCACCAGTGTTTTAAATAACTTTACGCTTTGATTATATGGTGTACATGCAGGTTTACAGTCAAAGTAATTGTATTTCTTTAGTATTTTCTCAATGTAATGAGAATGATCCAAAGTTCCCTTTTCTGACCTAGTAATTTTAATACTAAGGATTACACTCGCCTCACCTAGATCTTTCATATCAAAATTGGCACTTTATAAGGATTTGACTGAGTTTACGACATGAATGTTTGATCCAAAGATGAGTAGATCTACATAAAGGCATCTAATAGTGCAAATTTCATTCTCAGATTTATAATAAATGCATTTGTCACTTTCATTAACTTTAAAATCATGTGAAATGATTAAGTTACCAAATTTTTCATGCCATTGTTTATGTGCTTGTTTTTAACCATATAATGATTTATCTAATTTGCATACTTTATGTTCTTGACCATGTACTACAAATCCTTCAGGCTAGTCCACATAAATTTCTTCATCTAATTCACCATTTAAAAAAGTGGTTTTAACATCCATTTGGTGTATTAGTAAATTATGAATGGAAGCAAGTGAGATTAATACTTGAATGGATGTTATTCTAGTTGCGGGTGAAAAAGTGTCAAAGAAATCTATATTTTATTTTCGTATAAAACCTTTAGCTACTTGTCGTGCTTTATATTTATCAGTAGTGCCATCAGGTTTTAATTTCTTTTTAAGCACCCATTTATGGCCTATAGATTTACAACCAGGGCGTAAATCTACCAAACGCCAAGTCTTATTGGATTCCATAGAATCCATCTCATCATTTATAGCCTCTTTCCAAAAATCGGCATCTAAAGAAGATAAGCCTCTTGGAGGTTTAAGGGATCCTCCTCTATAGTAAAAGCACAAAAATCCGAACCAAATTTTTTTACGGTTCTTGCTCTTTTACTTCTTCTAGGTTCAACTTCAGAACTTTTATTAAGTTCTGTTCTAATAGGCATACTTGATGTGCCCCCACTATTCCTTAATTTAAAAGGAAATTTTGTTTCATAAAAATCGGCATCATTTGATTCAATTATATTATGTGTATTTAGGTTATAAAATTAGTATGCTTTGCTATTGATAGCATAACCTATAAATACACATTCATATGCTCTACTTACCAATTTTATTCTCTTAGGGTCTGGAATGCGAACATATGCTAAACAACCCCAAGTTCTAAAGTATGAGACATTGGGTTTACAATTCTTTAAAATTTCATAAGGTGAAATTTTATTCTTATATTTGGGGGTTCTATTCAGTACATAGCGTACAGTCAATAAAATATCCCCCTACCAATGTTTTGCTGCACCAGTATTTAGTAGGATGGTGACTACTAATTCTGTAAAAGTCCTATTTTTTTCTTTTAGCTTTACCGTTAATTTCAGGTGAATAGGGTGCAGTTCTTTCATGTACAATACCATGTAATTTATAGAAGTCCAGAATTGAACTAGATTCATATTCTGTTCCTCTACCACTATGAAGTCTCTTAATTTTCCTATTTTCCTGATTCTCAATTTCAGTTTTGAATGTTTTAAACATGTCAAATGCATCACTTTTATTTTTCATAAGATATACGTAGGTGAAATCAGAGCAATCATCAATAAAAGTGATAAAATAGCGATGTCCATGTCTAGTCAAAGTGCCATCAAGCTCACATATATCAGAATGAATCAAATTTAAGGGTTCAGAAACTCTATCAACAAATTTATGAGGTTTCTTTGTGATTTTAGCTTGTGTACAGAATTCACATTTATCGGGTTCAGATTCTGACATTTTAGGAATCATATCTAGGGTGCTCATGTTATGAATTATTCGTTTATTAACATGACATAATCTAGAGTGCTAAATATTAAAATCACACAACATATAAGCAGAAGAAGTCACCTTATTAGATTCAACATTTACTTTAAACATCCCCTCACAAGCATGACCCTTTCCTACAAAAGTTCCCTTATAAGTTAGGGTATACAAATCAGCCCCAATAACATGAGTAAAGCTTGCCTTATTAAGGAGAAAGCCAGAAACCAGATTCTTCCTCATCTCTGGAGTATGCATAACATCTTTCAGAATCACAGTCTTTCCATAGGTAAACTTGATTTCCACATTTCCAACCCCTGCAACTTTATGGTGTGAGAATCTCCCAACAACACTTTCTGATCTTCAGCAGCCGTGTATGTGGTGAACATATCACGATCATAGCAGACATGGCGAGAAGCACCAGTGTCTACCCACCAACCCTATGATCCACCAACAAGGTGAATATCAGTAATCATAGCCGTAAGAGGCTCCTCAGTAAGGTTCACCTGCGATGCAGAGCTTGGCCTGTTCCGACACTTTCATGCCATATGACCTGGTTTTCCACAGTTGTAACATAGAAACAACTGTCCAAAATCATTCTTTTGGGCTAGTTTTTACTGTCATTTTGGGTTTCCTTGTGAATTCCCGTTCTGTTTATTATGCCATTTCTGATTCTTAAAGGACTACTGATTTGGTTTCAGAACTACGGGTTTATTATTTTTAGTGTTGTTGTTTGAGAAAACCAGCAGTTCTTCTTTCCGGTCCTATTTGCGTGCCTCCTCCTCAATACGGAGGCGAGTGATCAAGCTCTCTAAGGAAAATTCCTTAGTCTTATGTCACGAGACATTCTTAAAATCTTTCCAACCTGGGGGCAATTTGTCAATTGAAATTGTTCATCCAATGTCATACCTTCGGAGATGATCTCATGAGCTATTTTTAGAGCTCATGAGACTGCATCTCTACTGACCTGTCGTCTATCATATGGTATTTGAGATAGCGCCTGACAGCATACTTCTTTGCCCTTTCCTCCCCTGTATCATACTTCTTTTTCAGCGCTTCCCAAGTTTCCTTCACTGTCTTGTCCTCCGAGTTGTAGTAGTCATACAGATCATCGTTGAGGCCATTAAGTATGAAATTTTTGCACAAGTAATCATGTTCAGTCCAGATGTGTAGTTGCTTTGATTGTTCAGTCCAGGAAGTCATCTGTGCTTCATCAGTTCCGTCAGGTTTGTCTGGCAACTGCGGTTTTTCGGTGGTTAAAGCAACAGCCACCTTTCTTATCATCGGATAGAACTCCATCTTTTGACACCATCGCTTGAAATGCAAGCCTTCGAATCTGAATGGAGCAGCAGTCACGCGTGGGATCTGGAAGGCAGAAGGAGGAGAAGCTTAATCTAGGGTTGATGTCGAAGCCATTGTTTCAGATCGTCTTCAAATTGTTGGGAAACAATGGCTGAGTCACGTATTTGGTCACTTTCTTGAAGACAATTAGACGATCTGGTCGGTGGTGCAAACCAGTTCGTACTTATGTCGCCGCCTCTAGGATAAAATAGCCTCAGAAAAGAATAACTGATTTGCTTGCACAACAAATCAGTGCAGATTTGCACTTTCGAATATAAAAAAACTGCTCTTTTTTTTAATGGCGGAGGTAAAAAAACATTGTTCAGATTGATTATCTCATCTACAATTGAAGATAATATATAGATGGGGATTAGGGCTGAACGAAAATACTGGGTAGTGATAGAAAATCAGATCTACTGAAATAACGAGTCAAGAGTTTACCGCTTCATGTAAAAGTCGGCTCAGAAATATTTTCCATAAAAAACGGTTTGAAAAAGGCAAGGTTTTCTGGTCCAAAATATAAGTGTCTACATCATAAAGCCAAAGCCTAAACCCGAGCCCGAACCGAACTGGGTTGAGTCAAGTCAGTCGGTCGCGCGCGCGGGTGGTAGTCATGATGCATGGTCTCCCTCCTCACAACAAAGCATGTATTGGGAGCTCAAGGCCCGAACTTGATTTCTTAGAAACAAGTGTAAATACTTGCTTCTTCCATATAGTCTCATGATGTGGGACTATTCACATATAGGAGCCATTCATACACTTATTCCAACATTTTTAATAATTCACCTAATGTTTATAAAACATTTCCAACAACTTAAGTGCAGAAGATGTTAGGAAGGAAAAGGTTATAAATTTATTTACCATTACATGGGAAGGAAAGTATTGTTCGTAAATCATTCTTGTATGTATAAGTGAAAGTATTATGCTTCATGAAACCATTGCAAATATGGTGACTGGACAGTATAAAAGCCAAAAAATTATAACCTTCGGTACCATTGGTCGATCGATCATCGTGTTATCCAGGGACATTATTCCATTATGCCCCCTTTTCCTTGCACTGCACATATTGCCTTCCTCAACTGCTACTATCTCAGGCCTGAAACAACTATACCATCTGATTGACCATTTTTTTGTTAAGTAGTGAAATTCTGGTTAGCAATAGTAAAGTGTATTATTACTGGATGGTAATTTTTTTGATAGTATCTGAATGCAAAATTTTGTTGGTTAAGTATGCAAACATTGCATGGAAAACTATCTAGTGGCTATAACTTGATTAAATCAAGCGTAATTGCATAAAATAACAGGAATCAAATGAAAAATGTCCAGAAAGTTTTTTATTCCCTTGTTAAGTTTCGTTTTTTCCTTTTTCCAGGGGACTTTCTTTGTTTAAATGAGTTTCTTTCATTTGGTTTAGACTTACTTTATATTGCATCAGTTCATCAGATAAGTTGGTTACTTTCCTTCTTTTGATTTGCAGACGGGTGTTGAACTGCTTTCGACGACTATACGCAACTGCTAGATCAGTTTTTTTCAGCTTGGGCTGGCAAATCAGGAAAGTGGGGTTAGCCTTCATTATTTTCTATGCTTATTAATATTGTAATTATAATCTTTTTTATATTGTTTAATTAATTTTGAATACGATTCCAATGATAGTTAGCAACTGCGCAACATATGCAGTGCCTCTTGTTTATGTTATGTTTGCAGGTCATCTTGGACATTTGAACTCCCTGGTGATACTCTTGCAATTTCATGGGGTATTGTTACTGCATTTGCTCGTATGGTACCATCACCCCTTTTATCATCTTCGGATACTTTTTAAAATTAATGTTTTGCGATTTTTTTCCTTTGATCCATCTCTTAGCATGTTAATGTAATCTAGTGTATGAGTGCTGAGTTGTCTAGGTATGGCTACAAAGCTTGGAGAATTTGGCTATGAGTGTATAGAGTATTCTGCGCTTATTCCGAGTGTATGACTCATTCTGTTTAAATTTAAGTGAGCCTTAGGATGATGGGATGCAATCCAAAATGCAAATGATTAAGATTTACCAATTTGCAGTCACACGGTAACTATTGAGAAAAACCAAATAGTAGAAAAGAGAAAATACATACATGTAAATGTTATGCAAAAATTGCTCTGATACCAACTGTTACGAAAACCGCGCCTTTGCGGAAGCGATCATGATCTTCTTCACCCAATTACTTAAAGATATTTCTATGGAAATAAATGCAGATATGAAATCACAGGTGCAAACACAATATATTCCACCTAACCACCCACTTTATTGATTCACAAAAACAAATTTTCTTTACACAGAATGGATCAACAATCAAAAGTAAACAAATTACAAGAGTCAATAACCTTATTGAGAAAGGGAAAGAATATCTAGATGACTACAAATCTTGGTGGAGAAGGAGAACAATGAAGAACGACAACTAACCCTTGGATTAACTAGAAGGCACCAATCCTCTTAGGGCACCAAGCCCTAGAGGCACGCAGCCTCCACTCTATTCGGTCATGCATTAATCCAACCCTATGGGCTGCTTTTATAGGAGAATAGAAGGCCTAGGCAAATACCCTATTTGCCCCTTCAATACTTGTAGAACAAGTCACAGAAAGACCAAGTCAAATAGCAGAAAACCCGCTCAAACGCCAAGCTGCTCCTTCAAACCTTCTTTCTGTTGCTGCAGCATCTCCTCTACCGCCAAGCACATCCACGCCTCGTCTCTATCAACATATGTGATTTTCATGTCACAAATCACAACACTCCACCTTGATATGAAATCACATCAGCAACAAGTCATCCGCCTTCCACGGACATGTAAAATCACCATCACAACGCTCCACCTTAATCTGAAATCATATCAACACTCCAACAATCACCAACTAAGTCAACCTAGCTCTTTCAATGACACCTTCTCCCAATTACACCAACCTCGATTTTCGGGCAATGAGATACACCCCTACAACCTCGATTTCAGGGAAACAAGATACACCTAGTCGATTTGAAGGACTACAACCACACCTCAGTTACAAACACAACCCACCATCTGCAAAAGATGCATCTACCACCATAAGCTACACCGTGTATAAACCAACGGTCTAAAAATGCTTGCAATTCCATAATGACACCCGTCTACCACTTGACCTGAGCTCCTACTTCGATCACCCCGGATCCTTCGAGCATCATCAACGTGAAGACCCCTGTCGAAAAACATGAATCGAATCACCAAGGTACAGGCAAATCAAACCAATTTCCAACATCTTTGTCTTCTTCCATCTTCCCTCATCCACATCTGAGGGCTTCTCTTCTTCTCCATCAGCCAAACCATTGAGGCCTTTAAATCCCTAATCAAAATTAGTCATCACCAACAGTGCCATCATATCCAACATAAAAAAATCAACTTTTTTCAACGAAAAATCAATTTTTTTCCAATCCAAAATCACTCTAAGCTTTGCGATGATCTAGCTCTGATACCAACTATTATGCAAATATTGCTCTGATACCAACTATTATGAAAACTGCACCTTTGCGGAAGCGATCAAGATCTTCTTCACCCAATTACTTAAAGAAGATTTCTATGGAAACAAATACAGATATAAAATCACATGCGCAAACACAAGATATTCCACCCAACCACCCTCTTTATTGATTCACAAAAACAAATTTTGTTTACGCAGAATGGATCAACAACCAAAAGTAAACAAATTACAAGAGTTAATAACCTTATTGAGAAAGGGAAAGAATATCTTGTGGAAGGCACCAATCCTCTCTAGGGCACCAATAACCTTACAAGAATCAATAACCTTACAAGAATCAGAACGATGGCTAACCCTTGGATTAACTGGAAGGCACCAATCCTCTCTAGGGCACCAAGCCCTAAAGGTACGCAGCCTCCACTCTATTCGGTCATGCATTAATCCAACCCTATGTGCTGCTTTTATAGGAGAATAGGAGGCCTAGGCAAATACCCTATTTGCCCCTTCAATACTTGTAGAATAAGTCACAGAAAGACCAAGTCAAATAGCAGAAAACCCGCTCAAACGCCAAACTGCTCCTTCTAACCTTCTTTCTGTTGCTGCAACATCTCCTCTACCGCCAAGCACATCCACGCCTTGTCTCTATTAATATATGTGATTTTCATGTCACAAATCACAACAATAAAGCAGGCAGAAAAAGGTGCTAGAATAAATGATGTTGTGGAGAGACTTGCAAGTTAGAGCCAAATTACTAACATCCGTCAGACTTAAGAATTTGTTGTAGTTATGAAAATGTTACCTTGGTCGGTTCTAAGTAGTCTTCATTCTTTTCTTCCTATGTGAAGTCAAACATTGAATCCCATTTTGTCTTTCTCATCATTCATCACATCACAACCAAAGTGCAACCCTCTATTTTATTTGATGGAATTCATCTGAAGTTTGAAGTCAACATGTCCACGACTTTTTGTCATAACCCTTAAAAGATAAAAAAGGACTCCATAAAATCCAAAATAAGTGATGTTTCTTTTAATCTCAACTGGAATGCCAATAAAGTGACTACATCATTTAAACATAAATTTTTCATTCAATTGTAAGTATTAGGCATCCAATTGTGCATAGTGAGGATGGAGATTTGGTTGAGACGTCTACTTATCTTCTATTTGTTCAGCATCGTTATTATATCTGAAATTGTACTATTCAGTTCATGACTATGTAAAGCTATATTGTATTTGAAACTAGAGTAAAAAGAAAAAAATTTACAGAAAAGGGGCTAATGAACTTAATGTGACTTCATTTTATAGTGAAGCTCACCCATCGAAATTTCTTTGAAGAAGGAGAAATAGTTTTGTACCCTTGCATGGAACTAAACATTTGATCTCTGGTATTAAACAAAACAGGGGATAAATTGTACAAAGAAAGAGTAACCTATGGCTACTATGAATTCTTAACCATCAGAAACACTTGGACAAAAAACCATTTTGATAAAGAAAAATTTAACACTGTTTATTATAAATTGAAGATTGAACATATGCTAGATGCATATTTTGATATATTTGTGACATATCTAACATTGATAAGAGTGCTTTTTTCAATATGTTAGATGGTTGGAGGTTACTTTGAACAAAGTACTTTTAACCATCAGTGACCTATGACATATCCAACACTCTAACCATCAGTAACAAATCTAACACTGTTTATTATAAATTGAACAAAGTACTCTTAACCATCAGTAACCTGTGACATATTGTAGATGTTCGTAGGCATAAATTGAACATTGGACATATGTTAGATGATATATCCTGTTTACTATGTAACAAAATATTTTGATTAACCGCTACCAATAAATCTGAATCATTACCGTAAATACTATTTGCTAGATACAAGAAAAGCTCGATATGAAAATGACAAATCAAATAAACTGAACAAAGTGGGGAAAAATCCACAATGGTGACAAAATCTCAGAACAGTCCTGACAAAAAAAAAGGAAGAAAAAAAGAAAACAAAAAGGTTGGTTTAAATTAATTTGTTATAACTCATACCGCATCATTTCATATTAAGCATCCAAACAATTGGTAAATTTTGTTTACATTCTACCAAAAAAGAGAGCAAACAACAAAAAATACTGAAAATTACATGCGCCTAACCAATGCTAACTGGACTATTGATTCTTATAAACATTTATTTTATAGTGTTTCATCCATTAGCTGATATATGAATATAATGCAGTAACTGAGTTTGAATTTGACTTGTAACATCCCATATTTTTAGTAATCAAATATTTAATATTTTAAATATTGTTTTGGGATTTATAAATGGATTTATAATATAGAACTCGTTATTAAAACGAAGTTTGAATATATAATTATAAATCGAGCTCATAACATTGTGGTAGTTCATAATTTACGATTTGAACTTTTATTGAATATACAGAATCCGTTTTAAGTCGGAATTTTATGAAACAAGAACCGCCTAGATCGATTTGATTATAATTTTCTGATAAAAGAGAAAAATGGAGATTTCATATGGTAGATTGTGAGTTATGTCCAAATAGTCGCTATGGAAATCGTCAATAAGCTATAACATTTATTAAATAAATATAAAGGAATTTATACATAATCTGAATATCGTTTAACCCAGAATTTCATATGTTGAATTAAAATCTATATTGTATTCTGAAACAGTAGAATATTTCAATTGGAGATATACGACAATAATAATTTATTTTATTATTCTAATAGAATTGTTTTGGATTTAATTATATTATATCAATATTATATAGGCCTTAAAAATGTTATTTTTCAAACGACCTCTATTTTTGACGAAATGAATTTTATTGGAATACGTACAACTAATTATGGCTAGATATCCAGTTTGGAGCCAATCGGAGTTGTTTTATCTGTACGTGCAATTTAAAGGTGAATCGATAAATAATTTGGAATTTAAATAACGTAGTTATGCAAGCGGAGTCCGTTTTCGACCAAACAAGTTCCATTTGGTCTAGAACGTTGAGACGTAGCGGAGTGTCGATTTTCATTGTGTTTGGAGTTTGTGTATGACGGTATGATTTCAACAGATTTCGGTAAACAACGGTCAGTGGTAGAAATTAGGTACCGTATAAGATAAAAATAAAATGCATATCCTTGGCCTCTAAGGAATGAAGTACACGCACGTCCTCGATAACACAATATGTACATATGCTTCTTTCTCAGTATGAGCTATCTAATATATCCCCAACGACATATATTTTGAAATGAAATTACGACCCTATTTTACTCAACTATATACACAAGTTATCTGTACTACGTGAAATAACATTAATCCTATCCACACCTTTCTTCCCATCTATAAATACAAGCATAGCCTTGTATTCTTCAATAAAGAAAAGAGAATAAATAAAAATGAAGTTGGGGATATTTACCTGGAACAGTTAAGTGGGAAGAAGAAATTCGGTGGTGAAGAAAAATGCATATTGCTACGTGTGCATGCGGGACATTCGAAATATAAAAGCAGTGCGGGTCAATGCAGTTCGATGAGAGGGAATGGCATTGGTTTACAATGGAACCATGGGGTGCGTGATTTGTTGGTGGCCAGATGGAAGCAGTCATCAGAGCATATGGGAAGGTGGCTCTCATGAGAAGGTACTTGAGTTGGAGCGAAATTGGAGGTGATGGCAAACTGAATGGAGTATGTCAGTCACGCTAGGGGTCGAGGGAGGTAACGATTTACTAACAGCGGGAAGATGGCGTTAAGTAATAGGGATGGGCTCGGTAGAGGGGTCGAACAGGTGGGGTGCATGAAACATTTGGGAAGGGAGAGCAAAAATAGCATGGCCAGAAGATTGAGCAGGTTGCGGTGGTTCGGAATATATACAATAATAGGAGGCGAGAAGATGAACAGTGACAAAATAATATGCCTAGCTAGTTTATATAATATGCCTAAGGTAGTTTTTATTCTAATCCACGATTTTAATAAGTTAATCCACCATTTTACTTTAATAAGTTAATCCACAACTATTTTGTAAGTTAATCCACGAGTGGGTTAACTTAAAGATTTCACCCTACTGTATAGCTAACAATCGATTTTGTGCTTCTTCTTTCACAATTCTGCGTTATTTCACAATTATTTGTGCTGAATTGTCCCTCCCGTTTGATAAAGTAGAAATAAATAAATATGTGTTAAAAATAGAGTTGATAACACTTGAATTCAGCAAAGAAGCAATCAATTAGATACAATTATTAGTTCACTAATTATCTCTGAACATGATCAGACATGTTATGGTAGTAGATGATTATGAAAATAAAAACTAAGATCAAGATTCCAGTAGAGGGGTTCGCATCAAATGTTTTCAAATAGTTTAATATTTTGAAGATACAACACCAATTGCACCAGGCAACAACAATACATAAGAACTAAATCAAATTCAAGATCTACATATTAGACAAATAGCAAGTAATTAAACAATACTAACAAATCAATAAAAGAGAAAATTGTATGTTATAATTGTTTAAGAGTATAACTACTTAGGGGGTCTAGATAGTGAATGTTATCCAAACAGCCTATGCTCCTATTACAATATTTGAATAAAATGATATTATACTAATGTACAGTTTTTCAAGATTTCAGAAAACAGCTGACTACAATTATATGTGATAATGGTGATATTAAAAAAAAATACAATTTTGTATACAGTTAATCAACTTCAAAAAAAAAACTACTTACTGTTATTACACTGAATTACTCCGCTTAAGCTTGCATTTAGATGCTAGGATTCCAGAAATAAGAAGACGACGAAAACACAGAGAAGAAGACTGAGAAGAAGAGAAAATAAGTACCTTTTTTGTGGATACACTGATTAAAATCTAAATTTTAGTAAAAGTCAATGATCCTATAAAATAGGGTGGATTAACTTACTAATATTGTGGATTAGAATAAAAATTACCTATGCCTAATTACCTATAATTTGTCTAACCTAATTTACATTGCACCTAACCCTAATTGAGGTAGTTAACTTTTTCCTGGCCGAATATAAGTGATTGATATGCCGTTTTATAATGAATAACCCAAATTTTTACTGAAGTGGCAATTTTAGTTTAATCATCAAAATTCAGTTTTAAACCGCCTGACCATATTTACTCACGCCTAATCATTGTTTAACATGGACGGATTCTTTTGTTTCGGGCCTAATCCTATAAATACATACTGGCTGAATTATTTTGAACATATATTATTAGTGTTAAGATACAAGTCGGTTTATTTACATTCCTAATCTTTAAATTAAATGCCTAATAGAAATTAACATCAACGTATATAGTATGTAATTAATTAAGCTATTAAATTACTTAAATAACACTGTAACCCTATAATGTGTATAATGTTCCCGTTTATTAATAGGATCAGATAAAACAAGAGATGTTATAATTGCCTTGACGAGTGCTTCATTCTGGGACAAATTTGGACGTAGCTTGAATACCTAGTTAAATTAAACGCACATTTAGTTTGACTGGAAACAATCATTATCTCGAAAAACGAAAATCGAGGTGAGTTCAACTGACTCAGTCTTTATCCCACTTATATTTTATATAAGTCGGGTTTAACATTTGTGTGTTATGGTTGTTATTGCTGAATGTTTACTGAATATATTATTTTATATTGAGTGAACTGATTAAATTAAACGTTGTTTAATTTAATCGAAATCGATCGTTATTTTTAACGATCGTAACCAACTGAGGTAACTTACCTTGGTGGTCACGTTTATAATAATATAAATGTTGCAATAAATAATTGAATGCTTAGATTATTATTATTGGATGATTGTTAGAAATTATATCTGAATATTGAATTGAATGATATTATTTGAGCTAACATATTTGGATGTAAGGAAAAACAGGTGGGAGGGATCCAACTGGATTCCTTACACATATTGAATATTGAATTGAATGATATTATTTGAGCTAACATATTTGGATGTAAGGAAAAACAGGTGGGAGGGATCCAACTGGATTCCTTACACATATTGAATGTTATTTAATTTTATATTATCATAATATAAACTGTTCAGATTGGATAATTGATTTGGATGTTAATCGTTGACCTGAATCAACATTTGTTTTGTTTTAACCAATGGGCAGTAGTGGTTGGGTAATTTGCAACATATGGCCTATAAATCAGTCAGTTTATAAATATTGATTTACCAGCAGGTGAATCGGCAGAAATGAAGTTATAAAATTTAAATTATAACCGAAGATATATTTATAAATCTATTATTCTGAATAAAATTTATGTAAAGGAAATAAATATTTATTATTTATTATTTAAGTTTATAAGTAAGTATTAAATGATTTTGTAAAGCAAATTGCTTATATTAACGAGATTTATAAGCAAATGAGCTGAAATTGAAGTAACGTTTAAGAGTTGGGTTAACTGTTCTAAGAAACAATTAATTATAATTATTTGAACTAATTACATTTTTAATTAATTTAAACGAAGAATTAATTAAAGAAATAATCATGGCTTGAGTTGAATAAGTCAACCGTTTTAACTGGGATTGATTATTAAATTAGTTGTTGTAAATTTATTTAATGAAATGATTTAACGAATACTTGATTTATTATTAATAAGAATTTAAAAAGAAATTTGATATTTATTTTAGTAAGTGAGGAAGTAAGTAAATTATTAATTTAATAATTTAAGGATTACTTTTCTTAAATGGAATTCATTTAAGCAAGCAATCAAGGACGAAATGAAAAGTAGATGAATTCTGATAAGAGTTTATGAATGGGATTTATATTAAATCCGGGTTTTTTTTATAATGAAGTTATAAAAGTGATTTTAAGCGAATACGATGGCTTGAACTAAATGTTTATATAACATTTGAATTAGGTAAGATGGAATCGAGGTAAAAGGGTTTTATATTAAAACCAAGTTTATAAATAAGGTTTATAAAAGATCAGTGAAGTTCAAATGATGATTTTGAATGGGAAATAGTTAACAATGAAATTAAGTGAAGTGAATGGAATTGAAGCGAGATTTTCAAAGGGGAAAATGGTTTAAAAGCAAACGTTTTGCAGATTTGAATGAAGTTAAGGAAAATAGAAACTGACTGTAGATTAGCTGAGTTGAACGAAATCTTGAGTATCGATCTGATGTTGGTTCCGGCCATCGGGGTTGATATTTAAGGAGTTGTTCACTTACTAGTTTTCAGCCAAAGACTAATTAATGTCGAAGTAACAAGAATAGAAAGAGATTTGAGAATATAACGATATTTCAAGATTTAAGAAATTAACAAGATGTGTTTGAATAAGAATATTAAAAGGGAAAGTGTTAGTTATTGTTTTCACCAAAGTGATTTCATGACGATGTTTACATGAAAGGGTTGAAACCAAAGTTGGAAATATATATGTTTTAATTCTATGTATTTAAATATAGTTTTGAGAATATTCTTATAACATAATAAGAAGTAAATATTATGTTTTAAATTATTAAAAAATTTAGGAGCTTAATTAGTTTTTAAATTTTAAAGGCCAAGTGATGCTGAGTACTGGATCAGTGAACTCATTTTTATTTTCATGATTGAATGGATGTTATTTGATAGTTAAGTTACCGACTATCAAATCTGACCTATACACTTGTTGGTACAGAAAGACCAGGATCAAATCTATCTTCTTAAACCATTCCGGACTGTTAAATACGAAAATTTCAAAGATGCTAATTGAAGACAGAGCAGTTAAAGACTGTGGTTCATAAACGGAAGGACTACTTGATAAATTGCTCTGAATTGCAATAACGTATTTTGATGGTAATTTGGTCGTGATAGAATCTACGGATTGTAAGGACTACTCGCTACTGATCTATAAGGTTATTAAAGGATGAAGTAAGAGAGTGCCTTCTATTTGTCCAGTCTCAAGACAACTTGTATGGACGGATGTCTGACAAAGTATTTCTAGAGCGATCACGTACGTTGACTTCTTCAAATGTACCATAGTTGATGGCGGAGAAGACACCTTCTCTTAGCTTGACAACCTGAGTATTTTTTGGAAAATCAATTAGTGATTTTCTGGCGGATCTGATGATGTGGCATTCAAAGTGAATGGTGGCCGGATGTTCTGAAAGTTAATTATAACCTCAAGCCTCACAACTGGGAAATGAAAAAAATCGGGTAGACAACATGGCTAAGTGGGTCGCTCCCAAGTAGGGTGTATAATGACCTATCTACAGAAATTCATTTCCTTATTTATTCTATTCGATGTTGTCCCTTTCGTAAAACGGTTGCTGATCCCAACCCTTGGTGATAGACATTCGATGCACTCAAGCGAAATGAGTGGTCGGTCATGTGTGGCCGGGTTACAATATTTTCTTGTTGAGCCCAGTGTATTTCCGTCTAGAGATACACTATCGACAGGTGGTTCCATACCTTGTCAACATCGGAATCCAATCTCCAATAAATGCCTGCAGTTTTGATTGTATACTATGCATGTGGAGCGTGAGATGCAAGCGTTTCGCTAGATTGCTATCTATTTTTATTTAAACACTATTGTAATAAAGGAATAAGATATGATTTCAAAATGGTTTGGTTATCGTAAGGTAAAAACCGTCCGTGTTTATGTGTGGACTGGTCTTATGATTATCCTTTTCTTTCATAAAAGATTTGTTTAACTTTAAAATCAAGTTGGATGTTGCTTATAAACTTAGTGGGTTCTCACTCTGTCTCACCAGACAGATCCGGCGTTTGTAATTATCGAGTTAGACTGGGTTTCACAGGTTCAGGTTATTGCACACTACGAAGTTCAGAAGATGTGCTGGAGGAGCTTAGATATATTAGTATTTTTTTCCGCAGTGTGTTGTATATCAGGACACGATGTTATAACTGCCCAGGTATATTGATGTACTGTGATGATTTGTAAGCTTTATATCAAGCTCTCAATAAAGAATATTTCTATATTGTATTTTATTCCGCAGCGATGTGAGACTCTGTGTTGTGTTGGTTCTTCTCCTTCTTCTATTTTAATATTTATTCTTTCTTATCTCACTCGCTAATTAATTTATATTAACTATCTAGTGATTTTGATCTTGGCTTTTGGCAAGTGATACGGGTTTTAAGTATTATTGTCGAAATTCAGGAGTTGAATCTGCTAGGTCGTTACAGTGGTATCTAAGCAATGGTTTAGTAATAACCTTGTCTCTGTGGCATAACTCGATAGAGATGGGGGTGTTGTTGGATCTGAGTGTATATATATGAGAGCGTATTTGTAGATTTTATAAAAATGTTTTATGTCGTGTTATTGGATCGATTCAAATTTTGATCTAGTAGTTGATGCGATACTGTTTTGTAAAGAGGGTAAATGAAATAATTTTACCTAAATTATATTTTTGTATAAAAGCTATAATTTTATCAACATTATTGAGATATTGATTTGTTTGATTAATTTGAATGGAATTCAAATTGGATTTAAAATTTGGAATGGTTTAATATAACTAGAAGATTTCTCATATTAGTAAATGTGATAGAATGATCCAGAATATATCTTGAAGCTAAGTTAAATAAGAATAGAATGGATGATTTTTGAAATAAAATCAGAACTGGAATTGAGAAGTGGAAGTATACTAGTTTTGAAAATCGGGTAGTTAATTGAATATGGAGTTGGAATTTAACCTGATCAAGTGGATAAAGTTAAATAAATATTGACTCGGGATTTGAAAATCAAATAACAATAATAATGGAAATCAATTGGGTATTGACCAATTGATATTTAAGTAAGTTAAAATCCAAATGAATATTGGTATTGAAGATAAATTCAATTGAATAGAATATAAATTGATTGGTTTGGTTAAATTGGTTGTGTATTGATTATTGTTGTGCATTGTTTGGATGGTGTAGATTAGTTGAACATAATTCATCAACGATTTAATAAAGAGTTGAATGAATTGGTTTCCGGTTTATAATAAACTGGATCCGTGAATGCTAATGGGACTTGTAACATTTTTCCTACCTTAGTAATTTCGAGGACGAATTTTTTTTAAGGGGGAACGAATGTAACGTCCCGTATTTTTAGTAGTCAATTATTTAATATTTTAAATATTATTTTGGGATTTATATATGGATTTATTTATTAAAATGAAGTTTGAATGTATAATTTATATATAATTATAAATTGAGCTCGTAACATTGTAGTTGTTCATAATTTACGATTTGAACTTTTATTGAATATACGGAATCCATTTTAAGTTTGAATTCTGTGAAATAACAACAATCTGGATCGATTTGATTATAATTTTTTAATTAGAGAAAAATGGAGATTTCATATGATAGATTGTGAGTTATGCCCATTTCAAATTTTCAAATAGTCGTTATGAAATTCGTTAATAAACGATAACGTTTATTAAATAAATATAAAGGAATTCATATATATTTTGAATATCATTTAACCCAGTATTTTATATGTCAAATTTAAAATCTATATTAGTACTCTGAAAGTGTAGAATATTTCAATTGGAGATATACGACAATAATAATTTATTTTTATTATTCTAGTAGAATTGTTTTGGATTTAATTATATTGTATCGATATTACATAGGCCTTAAAAATGTTATTTTCAAACGATCTCCATTTCCGATGGAACAAATTTCATTGGAATACGTACAACTAATTATGGCTAGATTTCCAGTTTGGAGCCAATCAAAGTTGTTTTATCTGTGCACGCAATTTAAAGGTGAACCAATAAGTAAATTGGAATTTAAATAGCGCCGTTATGCAAACAGAGTCCGTTTTCGACCAAACAAGTTCCATTTGGTCCAGAACATTGAGAGTAACGGAGTGTTGATTTTCATTGTGTTTGGAGTTTGTGTATGACAATACGATTTTAACGGTTCTCGATAAATAACGGTTAGCGGTAGAAATTAGGTACCGTATAATAAAAATAAATACATGTCCTTAGCCTCTAAGGAATGAAGTACACGCACGGTCTTGATAACACAATACATACATATGCTTCCCTCTCAGTACGAGCTATCTAATCTATCCCAAACAACATATATTTTGAAATGAAATTGCAAGCAGCTACCCTATTTTACTCAGCTATATACACAAGATATCTGTACTACGTGAAATAACAATGATCCTATCCACACCTTTCTTCCCATCTATAAATACAAGCACAACCTTGTATTCTTCAGTAAATAGAAGAGAAGAAGAAAAATAAATAAAAACAAAGCTGGGATTTACGTGGAACAGTTAAAGTGGGAAGAAGATATTCGGCCGGGAAGAAAAATGCACAGTGTTATGTGTGCATGCGGGACGTTTGAAATATAAGAGCAGTGCGGGTCAGTGCAGTTCTACGAGAGGGAATAACATTGGCTTACTGTGGAATCGTGGGGTGCGTGATTTGCTGGTGGCCTGATGGAAGCAGTCATTAGAGCGTGTTGGGAGGTGACTCTCACAAGAAGGTACGTGAGTTCAGTGGGGCTACTGGAGCGAAATAAGAGGTGATGGCAAACCGAATGGAGTATGCCGGTCACGCTGGGGGTCGAGGGAGGTAACGATCTACTGATAGCGGGATGATAGCGAATTGTTAAGTGATGGGGATGGTCTTAGTAGAGGGGTCTAACAGGCGGGGTGTGTGAAACATTTGGGATAGTAGAGCAACAGTAGCATAGCCAAAAGATTAAGTAGGTTGCGGTGGTTCGGAATGTATACGGTAATCAGTGCCGGCCTTGGCATAAGGCAACCAAGGCCATGGCCTGGGGCCTCAAATTTTGAGAGGCCTCAAATTTTTTTTTAAGGGCTTGAAGCCCATTTGAATTTAGTGAACAGCCTTTCAGCAATTAGTCGTTTCCCATTTCCACTCGTTTTTCTCAAATCCGCATATGACTGTTTCTTCCAGGCGTTCAACTCCAACATCGCAAATCGCAATCGAGGGTTTCAACCTAAATTTATTTTCAGCAATCGAAGCAAGGGAAATCATTTAATTTCAGCAATCAACAAGCGGCAACAACACCAAACGCAAGGGTTCTCACTTTTCTAGCCTTCCACTTGTCTTCGAGCATCGCTCAACTTCAAAATTGGGTAAATTGCAATTTTTTTTTTAATTACTTAGACTGAAAACGAAATAGAAAAAGAAAGAATAGAGATTTTGAAATTTATTTCGATACTTGTTCATTGTTGAACTGATTTTGTACAGTTTGCATTTTAGCATCATATATGAATTTATTTGATTCTATTTCAACAAAAGCCATAGCATTTTTAATTTTTGCTGAATCAATTTGCCAACTTATTTTATGTATTCATTGTATTTACATGATTTATTAACGATTATTCTCATGTCGAATAGAAAATTTGAATTGGGGGCGTCTAAAAGAAAAAGGAAATTTAAAGCTGAAAATGATAATAAAAGGCAAATAGGATCTCTTGATAAGTTTTTTAACAAGAAACAAGATGAATTTGATGTTGACAAAGAGGTCAATGAAGATGAAGTTGAAGAAATTTCTATGATAGACGAAAAAGGAAATGAAGATATTATTGAAGATGTAAATGAGAAAATCTCAAATGAGGAGACCACTAAAGATTTTATGCCGGTTTATATTGACATTTGTGATCCGATAAATTGGAAAGACATGAATCAATCACCGAGAGATTTAATTGTTCAAAAAGGTTCTATAAGAGAGAACAATATTGATTATCCCAAAGATGTTTCGAATAGACATTTCTCCATTACACATTATTTTCGGCAATTATCAAACGGAGAGAAGTATGATAGAAAATGGTTAATATACTCAAAAACTTTGGATAAAGCTTTTTGTTTTTGTTGCAAGTTATTTAAAAAGGATGGAATGATGACACAATTAGCAAATGATGGTGTGAAAGATTGGAAAAATATTTGTGAGAAGCTAAAAATGCATGAGATTAGTTTTGACCACATCGTTAACATGGAGAAATGGATTGAATTGGAAACAAGGTTTCAAATGAATGTAACAATCGACAAAAGTATTCAAGTACAAATAAAAAGGGATAAAGAACATTGGAGGCAAGTGATAATGAGAATAATAGTCATTGTCACTACTCTTGCTCAAAATAATTTGGCATTTCAAGGAGCAAATGAAAAGGTTTATCAAGAGAACAACGGTATATTTCTAAGCATTATAGAAATGATTGCCAAATTTGATCCAATAATGTAAGAACATATTCGTAGAATTCAAAGTAAAGAAATTCATTATCATTATCTTAGTCATAAAATTCAAAATGAATTGATACTTCTAATTGCTAGTGAGATTAGAAAAGTGGTTATTGAAAAAAAATCAAAGTATCAAAATATTTTTCAATTATACTTGATTGTACTCCCGATGCTAGTTATGAGGAACAAATGACCTTAATCTTACGATGTGTGGATATCTCAAAGAATATTGCAAAGGTGGAAGAGTTCTTTTTAGGATTTTTAGTGGTTGATGACACATCTGGTAAGGGGCTTTTTGATGAACTTATTGATAGTTTGAATGATCTAGACCTTGATATTGATAATGCAAGAGGGCAAGGATACGACAATGGCTCAAATATGAAAGGAAAAAACAAAGGTGTACAAAATAGAGTGCTACAAGTAAATCCTAGAGCATTTTATACTCCATGTGGTTGTCATAGCCTTAATCTTACAATTTGTGATATGGTTAAATGTTGCTCTAAAGCCGTTTCTTTTTTTGGAGTGGTGCAACATATATACACTTTATTTTCCTCTTCTACTAAAAGATGGAAAATATTCAAAGATAATGTGGATGGTCTTACATTAAAATCATTATCACAAACACGTTGGGAAACTCATGTTGAAAGTGTGAAAGCAATTTGGACTCAAGCTCCGAAGATTAAACGTGCCTTGATTCAATTAGCAACTCTTAACGATGATCCAATGTGCAAAAGTGAGGCCGAATCCTTGGCAAAGTATGAGCTTGAGAATTTTGAGTTCTTACTTGGTATGGTTATAAGGTATAATATATTAAATAATGTTAATAGAGTGAGCAAAGAGTTGCAAGTAGAAGATATGCACATGGATGTAGCTATGGATCATTTAAAAGGGCTAATTGTGTTTTTTAAAACCTTTAGAGAAAGTGGGTTTGAATCTTCATTGGTTGATGCCGAAATTATTGCAAATGAAATGGGAATTGAACCATCATTTTGTGAAAAACGCATAATACGTAGAAAGAAGCAATTCGATGAGAGCAATAGCGAAGAAATGGTTTTGTCTCCAAAAGAATCATTTAGAGTCAATTACTTTATATATATTGTGGATCAAGGGTTATCATCACTTGCAGGGCCGGCCCTGAAGTGTAGGAGGCCCGAGGCAAAAAAAAAAATTTGAGGCCCTCCCATAACTAAAAAAAACATTAATTAATTAGATGAACATTTCATACATACTGAGATCATAAAAGAACTTGCATAAATGATAGTAAATAAACATATGATGTTAATATTATTTTCAGACAGAAGATATGAAGTTAGAGAGATACCTGATGCCATTACTCCATTAGGAAGTCAGCCAACACAACTACACAAGCAAACACAAATTTGTCAATGAAGTTGCCATTAAAAACACAACATTTGTTTGAAAAAACTGAATGCAACATTTGATTTAGTATTCAAATGAGTTTTAATTAAACATGATGAAAACAAAAGTGGATAGATTCATTAATTAAGCAAAATGATTCCACGAGATTACATAGATAAGTTACAACAACCTTTTACATAAGGTTCCACCTTCTTACGTTTTGACTTACAAAAGTATCAAGCAATTCACTTAAATAAAGTGATTCTAATAAAGTCTTCTCAATGGATATTGTAGCTAATCCATTCAACCTTTCTTGCGACATACTCGTTCGAAGAAAAGATTTAATTAACTTTAATTTTGAAAAGCTCCTTTCCGCTGTAGCGACGGTAACCAGAATAGTCAGTAATATTCTATAAGCAATCCATGCATTTACATAGAGACAATTCATCCTTTTAATATAATTTAATACATCAATTGCTTTTTTGACATCATCCGGTAAAATCCTTCTTAAAATTTGCAACTCCGCAAATAACTCTATCCCATCAATATCAGAATTGCTCTCATGCTTTAAGACATTCTCAAGGTGGACACATGAAGACTTCAAACTATCACACGAAGAAATTTTAAGTCTCTCTAAATCATACAAGAACCCAAATATGTCATCAAACTTCTTAATTTGCTCAAATCTACTCTCAAGTGATGATAACCCTTGATCCACAATATATATAAAGTAATTGACTCTAAATGATTCTTTTGGAGACAAAACCATTTCTTCGCTATTGCTCTCATCGAATTGCTTCTTTCTACGTATTATGTGTTTTTCACAAAATGATGGTTCAATTCCCATTTCATTTGCAATAATTTCGGCATCAACCAATGAAGATTCAAACCCACTTTCTCTAAAGGTTTTAAAAACACAATTAGCCCTTTTAAATGATCCATAGCTACATCCATGTGCATATCTTCTACTTGCAACTCTTTGCTCACTCTATTAACATTATTTAATATATTATACCTTATAACCATACCAAGTAAGAACTCAAAATTCTCAAGCTCATACTTTGCCAAGGATTCGGCCTCACTTTTGCATATTGGATCATCGTTAAGAGTTGCTAATTGAATCAAGGCACGTTTAATCTTCGGAGCTTGAGTCCAAATTGCTTTCACACTTTCAACATGACTTTCCCAACGTGTTTGTGATAATGATTTTAATGTAAGACCATCCACATTATCTTTGAATATTTTCCATCTTTTAGTAGAAGAGGAAAATAAAGTGTATATATGTTGCACCACTCCAAAAAAAGAAACGGCTTTAGAGCAACATTTAACCATATCACAAATTGTAAGATTAAGGCTATGACAACCGCATGGAGTATAAAATGCTCTAGGATTTACTTGTAGCACTCTATTTTGTACACCTTTGTTTTTTCCTTTCATATTTGAGCCATTGTCGTATCCTTGCCCTCTTGCATTATCAATATCAAGGTATAGATCATTCAAACTATCAATAAGTTCATCAAAAAGCCCCTTACCAGATGTGTCATCAACCACTAAAAATCCTAAAAAGAACTCTTCCACCTTTGCAATATTCTTTGAGATATCCACACATCGTAAGATTAAGGTCATTTGTTCCTCATAACTAGCATCGGGAGTACAATCAAGTATAATTGAAAAATATTTTGATACTTTGATTTTTTTTCAATAATCACTTTTCTAATCTCACTAGCAATTAGAAGTATCAATTCATTTTGAATTTTATGACTAAGATAATGATAATGAATTTCTTTACTTTGAATTCTACGAATATGTTCTTGCATTATTGGATCAAATTTGGCAATCATTTCTATAATGCTTAGAAATATACCGTTGTTCTCTTGATAAACCTTTTCATTTGCTCCTCGAAATGCCAAATTATTTTGAGCAAGAGTAGTGACAATGACTATTATTCTCATTATCACTTGCCTCCAATGTTCTTTATCCCTTTTTATTTGTACTTGAATACTTTTGTCGATTGTTACATTCATTTGAAACCTTGTTTCCAATTCAATCCATTTCTCCATGTTAACGATGTGGTCAAAACTAATCTCATGCATTTTTAGCTTCTCACAAATATTTTTCCAATCTTTCACACCATCATTTGCTAATTGTGTCATCATTCCATCCTTTTTAAATAACTTGCAACAAAAACAAAAAGCTTTATCCAAAGTTTTTGAGTATATTAACCATTTTCTATCATACTTCTCTCCGTTTGATAATTGCCGAAAATAATGTGTAATGGAGAAATGTCTATTCGAAACATCTTTGGGATAATCAATATTGTTCTCTCTTATAGAACCTTTTTGAACAATTAAATCTCTCGGTGATTGATTCATGTCTTTCCAATTTATCGGATCACAAATGTCAATATAAACCGGCATAAAATCTTTAGTGGTCTCCTCATTTGAGATTTTCTCATTTACATCTTCAATAATATCTTCATTTCCTTTTTCGTCTATCATAGAAATTTCTTCAACTTCATCTTCATTGACCTCTTTGTCAACATCAAATTCATCTTGTTTCTTGTTAAAAAACTTATCAAGAGATCCTATTTGCCTTTTATTATCATTTTCAGCTTTAAATTTCCTTTTTCTTTTAGACGCCCCCAATTCAAATTTTCTATTCGACATGAGAATAATCGTTAATAAATCATGTAAATACAATGAATACATAAAATAAGTTGGCAAATTGATTCAGCAAAAATTAAAAATGCTATGGCTTTTGTTGAAATAGAATCAAATAAATTCATATATGATGCTAAAATGCAAACTGTACAAAATCAGTTCAACAATGAACAAGTATCGAAATAAATTTCAAAATCTCCATTCTTTCTTTTTCTATTTCGTTTTGAGTCTAAGTAATTAAAAAAAAATTGCAATTTACCCAATTTTGAAGTTGAGCGATGCTCGAAGACAAGTGGAAGGCTAGAAAAGTGAGAACCCTTGCGTTTGGTGTTGTTGCCGCTTGTTGATTGCTGAAATTAAATGATTTCCCTTGCTTCGATTGCTGAAAATAATTTTAGGTTGAAACCCTCGATTGCGATTTGCGATGTTGGAGTTGAACGCCTGGAAGAAACAGTCATATGCGGATTTGAGAAAAACGAGTGGAAATGGGAAACGACTAATTGCTGAAAGGCTGTTCACTAAATTCAAATGGGCTTCAAGCCCTTAAAAAAAAATTTGAGGCCCCTCAAAATTTGAGGCCCCAGGCCATGGCCTTGGTTGCCTTATGCCAAGGCCGGCACTGATCACTTGAGAGTAGATTTGAGCAAATTAAGAAGTTTGATGACATATTTGGGTTCTTGTATGATTTAGAGAGACTTAAAATTTCTTCGTGTGATAGTTTGAAGTCTTCATGTGTCCACCTTGAGAATGTCTTAAAGCATGAGAGCAATTCTGATATTGATGGGATAGAGTTATTTGCGGAGTTGCAAATTTTAAGAAGGATTTTACCGGATGATGTCAAAAAAGCAATTGATGTATTAAACTATATTAAAAGGATGAATTGTCTCTATGTAAATGCATGGATTGCTTATAGAATATTACTGACTATTCTGGTTACCGTCGCTACAGCGGAAAGGAGCTTTTCAAAATTAAAGTTAATTAAATCTTTTCTTCGAACGAGTATGTCGCAAGAAAGGTTGAATGGATTAGCTACAATATCCATTGAGAAGACTTTATTAGAATCACTTTATTTAAGTGAATTGCTTGATACTTTTGTAAGTCAAAACGTAAGAAGGTGGAACCTTATGTAAAAGGTTGTTGTAACTTATCTATGTAATCTCGTGGAATCATTTTGCTTAATTAATGAATCTATCAACTTTTGTTTTCATCATGTTTAATTAAAACTCATTTGAATACTAAATCAAATGTTGCATTCAGTTTTTTCAAACAAATGTTGTGTTTTTAATGGCAACTTCATTGACAAATTTGTGTTTGCTTATGTAGTTGTGTTGGCTGACTTCCTAATGGAGTAATGGCATCAGGTATCTCTCTAACTTCATATCTTCTGTCTGAAAATAATATTAACATCATATGTTTATTTACTATCATTTATGCAAGTGCTTTTATGATCTCAGTATGTATGAAATGTTCATCTAATTAATTAATGTTTTTTTTAGTTATGGGAGGGCCTCAAATTTTTTTTTTTGCCTCGGGCCTCCTACACTTCAGGGCCGGCCCTGACGGTAATAGGAGGTGAGAATATGAACAGTGATAAAATAATATGCCCAGCTAGTTTTTATAATATACCTAACTACCTATAACTTGCCTAACCTAATTTACATCATGCCTAACCTTGATTGAAGTAGTTAACTTTTTCCTGGTCAAATACAAGTAATTAACAGGTCAGTTTTATAATGAATAACGTGCCCAAATTTTTACTAAAGTGGCAGTTTTAGTTTAATCGTAAAAATTCAATTTTAAACCGCCTGACCATATTTACTCACGCCTAATCATTGTTCAACATGGACAGGTTCTTTTGTTTCGGGCCTAATCCTAGATATACATACGGGTTGAATTATTTTGAACATATATTATTAGTGTTAAGAAACAAGTCGGTTTGTTTACTTGCCTAATCTTTAAATTGAATGCCCAACAGAAATTAACATCAGCATATATAATATTTATTTAATTAATTAAGTTATTAAATTACTTAAATAACTCCATAACGTAGAGTGTGTATAATGTTCCCGTTTATTAACAGGATCAGATAAAACAGGAGATGTTAGAGTCGCTTGACGAAATCTCCATTCTGGGGCAGATTTTGATGTAGCTTGAATACCCAGTTAAATTAAACGTGCATTTAATTTGACCCAAATCAGTCATTATCTCGATGAAAGAAAATCGAGATGAGTTCAACATACTCGGTTTTTATCCTATTTATATTTTATATATGTCGGGTTTAATATTTGTGCACTATGGTTGTTATTGCTGAATGTTTACTGAATATATTATTTATATTGACCAAACCGATTAAATTAAACGTTGTTTAATTTAATTGAAATCGATCATTATTTTTAACGATCATAACCAACTGAGGTAACTTACGTTGGTGATTAAGTTTATAATAATATAAATGTTGTAATAAATAATTGAATGCTTAGATTACTTTTATTGGTTGATTTTTAGAAATTATATCTGAAAATTTGAATTGAATGATATTATTTGAACCAACGTGTCTGGATGCAAGGAAAAACTGGTTAGAGGGATCCAACTGGATTTCTCACATATATTAAATGTTATTTAATTTTATATTATCACAATACGAACTGTTCTTTTTGGATGATTGATTTCGTTGTTAATCGTTGACTGGAAAATCAACGTTTGTTCTGTTTTAACCAATGGGCAGTATTGGTTATTTAATTGGCAACATATGGCCTATAAATCAATTGGTTTAGAAATATTGATTTACTATCAGGTGAATCGACAGAAATGAAGTTATAAAATTTAAATTATAACTGAAGATAGATTTTTAAATGTGTTATTCTGAATAAAAGTTATGAAAAGGAAATAATTATTTATTATTTGTTATTTAAGTTTATAAGTAATTATTAAATGATTTTATAAAGCAAATTGCTTAAATTAACAAGATTTATAAGCAAATGAGCTGAAATTGATGTAACATTTAAGAGTTGGGTTAATTGTTCTAAGAAATAATTAATTTTGAATTATTTGAATTCATTATATTTTTAGTTAATTTAAAAGGAAGAATTAATTAAAGAAATAATCATTGCTTGAGTTGAATAAGTCAACCGTTTTAACTAGGATTGATTATTAAATTAGTTGTTGTTAATTTATCTAATGAGATGATTTAACATCTACTTGATTTATTATTAATAAGAATTTAAAAAGAAATTTAATATTTATTTTCGTAAGTGAGGAAGTAAGTAAATTATTAATTTAATAATTTAAGGATTAATTTTCTTAAATGGAATTCATTTAAGTAAGCAATCAAAGATGAAATGAAATGTAGATGAATTTTGATAAGAGTTTATGAATTTGATTTATATTAAATCTGAGTTTTTTTATAATGAAGTTATAAAGGTGATTTTAAGCAAATACGATGGCTTGAAATAAATATTTATATAACATTTGAATTAGGTAAGATGAAATCGAGGTAAAAGGGTTTTACACTAAATCCAAGTTTATAAATAAGGTTTATAAAAGATCAATGAAGTTAAAATGATGATTTTGAGTTGGAATTACTTAATAATGAAATTAAGTGAAATAAATGGAATCGAAATGAGATTTTCAAAGGGGAAAACGGTTTAAAAGCAAACGTTTTGCAAATTTGAATGGAGTTAAGGAAATTAGAAAGTGACTGTAGACTAGTCGAGTTGAGCGACTTCTTGAGTATCGATCTGTTGTTGGTTCCATCCTTTGAGGTTGATATTTAAGGAGTTGTTCTCTTACTAGTTTTCGGTTGGAGACTAATGAATTTTGAAGTAAGGGGAATTGAAAGAGATTTGAGAATATAACGATATTTCGAGATTTAAGGAATTAACGAGATATGTTTGAATAAGAATATTAAATGGGAAAGAATTAGTTATTGTTTTCAGCAAAGTGATTTCATGACGATGTTTACGTGGAAGGGTTGAAACCAAAGTTGGAAATATATGTTTTACTTATAAGTATTTAGATATAGTTTTGAGAATATTCTTATAATGTAATAAGAAGTAAATATAGTGTTTAAAATTACTAATGTTTAAAATTACTAAAAAAAATTAGGAGTTTAATTAGTTTCTAAATTTAAAAGGCCAAGTGATGTTGAGTATTGAATAAGTGAACTCGTTTTTATTTCATGATTGAATGGATGTTATTTGATAGTTAAATAACCGATTATCAAATCTGACCTATACGCTTATTGGTATGGAAAGATCGGGATCGATTCTATCTTCGAAAACCATCCCAAACCAACAAATATGAAAATGTCAAAGATGTTGATTAAAGACAGAGCAGTTGAAGACCATGGTTCATAAACGGAAGGGATACTTGATAAATTACTCTAGATTGCAACAGATTATTTTGATGGTAACTCGGTCGTGATAGAATCTTCGGATTGCAAGGATTACTCGCTACTGATCCATAAGATAATTCAAAGATGCAGTAGGAGAGTGCCTTCAGTTTGTCCAGTCCCAGGACAACTTGTATGGACGAATGTCTGATAAAGTATTTCCAAAGGGATCACGTAAGTTGACTTCTTCAAACATACCATAGTTGATGGCAGAGAAGACACCTTTTCTTAACTTAACAACCCGATTATTTTTGTGGAAATCAATTAGTGATTTTCTGGCGGATCTGACGATGTGGCGTTCAAAGTGAATGGTGGCCAGATGTTCTGAAAGTTAATTATTACATCAAGCCTCACAACTAGGAAACGAAAAAAAATCAGGCAAGCAGCATGGCTAAGTTGGTCGCTCCCAAGTATGGTGTATAACCATCTATCTTGAGAAATTCATTTCCTTCTTTATTTTATTCGATGTTGTCCCTTTCGGGAAATGGTTGCTGATCCCAACTGTTTGTGATAGACATTTGACACAGTCAAGCGAAATGAGTGGTCAGTCATGTGTTACCGGGTTAAAAGATGTTCTTGTTGAACCCCGTGTATTCCCCTCTAGAGATACACTATCGGCATGTGGTTCCATACCTTGTCATAATCGGAATTCGATCTCCAATGAGCTCTCGCGGTTTTGATTGTATACTATGTATGTGGAGCATTAGATGAAAGTATTTCGATTGATTGATATCTAATTGTATTTAGACACTACTGTAATATCAGAATAAGATATGATTTCAAAAAGGTTTGTGTTATTGTAAGGTAAAAACCGTTCACGTTTATGTGCGAATGATCTTACGATTATCCTTTCCTTTCATAAAAGATTTGTTTAACTTTAAATTCAAGTTGGATGTTCTTATAAACTAAGTGGGTTCTCACTCTGGTTTACTAGACTAATCCGGCATTGTAGTGCTCGGGTTAGATCGAGTTTCGCAGGTTTAGGTTATTGGACACTACGAAGTTCAGAAGACGTGCTGGAGGAGTTCAGACATATTAGTATTTTTCTGTTGTGCGTTGTATATGAGGACAGGACGTTATAACTATCCAGGTATATTGATGTACTCTGATGATTTGTAAGTTTTATATCAAGCTCTCAGTAAAGATTATTTCTATATTATATTTTGTTCCGCTGTGATGTGAGACTCTGCGTTGTGCTGGTTCTTCTCCTTCTTCTATTCTAATATTTCTTTCTTTCTTATCTCACCCTCTAATTTCTTTCTATTAACTATCTGGTGATTTCGATACTTGGGTTTTGGCAAGTGACACAGGTTTTATGTATTATTGTCAAAATTCGGGAGTCAAATCTGCTAGGTCGTTACCTGACCCGTTTATAAACGGGTAGGTTTAGTGTTGACCCGCTAACTCGAAATTGACCCGTCAAAACCCATTTAGCTTACTAAAAAATATTTGCAGTTCTTTATTATCCCGTGACTCAGGGTTCACAGATAACTGCTTCTCTTTTTCTTTAGTCGTCGTAATTAACTAGGGTTACTTTGCTTCCTCTCACTTTTCAAGTCTTCACTTTTCATTTTCATTTTCCAATAAATTTGCATATGCCTTACCTCACTTTCTCCTTTCAAAATTTATAATCTTCTCTATCGATCTGCATCAATCTCTAGTCGTCCTCGATCGATCTCTCACTTGCTATTGTCAATCGCTCCAATCTCCATTGTCGTCCATCGTTCGAAGTCATTGTCGTCCATAGATCCGCCTGATGTCAAATTTTAGATATTCTTTCACCAAATACCTTTGTTGACCCATCTGCCGATCTCAATAGATTGGTGCTATTTTCTTCTTTATGGTATGGCCTTTTATTTGTTCCCTTTTCCACTATGTTGGTTCAATCTTGAACTGTAAAGTTGTGCCTAATCTTACCACATATAAACTTGTAATTAACATGTTGTGTAAGAACGAGAATGAAGCTAAGAAAGTCTCTTTTCAATAGAGGCTTCTTTGTCAAGTTTTCAGCCCGTATTTGTTTTTCTAGAGGCAAATTCATGCGAACTATACTACTGTAAATTTTACTAATGAGTTTTGACTCCATTTGATTGAACTGATTGAGAAACTACATTTATTTTTGTATTATTTGAATACCATTGTCTATTTTCGATCCATGTAGGCAACAAGGTAGTATATGTTTACATTTGATGCAAAGTGCCACCACATCAGGGAATCTTTATCAAATGTGAAGCATTGCGTGCAAGTTGCTAGAATATCTGTTGCATTTTAACTTTTAAGTAGTGTATTGTATTTGTATTTTGCATGATCCATTTGATCATTGTCCGTTGCTAGATTGTATTGATGATTGTCTATTTCCTTTTCAACTATTGTATTGTATGATTGTCTATTGCTAGATTGTTTGTTCCATTTGATGATCTGAATATTTACCCATTTATGAATTTTAGTTTTAAGTATTGTATTGTTCTGTATGCATTTATCTCGCAACGTGCAGCTGAAAAAAATGTTGTTCCTACAAATTCTTTAAACGGGCCAAAACGAGTTAACTCGACCCGACACGACCCATTTAGGTAAATGGGTTATACAGGTCGGGTCGAGTCAACCCATCTATAAACGGGTCAGGTTTGGGTTGGGCAGATATGAACCGTTTATTAAACGGGTTGACCCGATCGATTTAAAAATCAACCCGAACCCAACTTGACCCGACCCGAACCGACACGACCCATTGACAGTCCTAATCGATAGGGTATTAAACTGTTGTGCTATCTGTTAACTCACTGCTTGACATTTTTATACTATAGTATGAACAAAGAGAAATAACAAAAACAAAGCACAACCAAGGTCAAACTAGAAAAGCAATAGTTATAGAAGGGACGCATCAACAGGAGTTTGAATCTTTACCTCAAACAGGACTGGCAATTGGATGAATAAATAAGCCAATCGTCGAATCCAACAAAAAAATGAAGGATGACCAACTGAATCAAGTTGCTTAAGGGTAGAATGAGATAAGACAGAAAATCTGAACCAATTTAAAATTTTTATTTTGGCAATTTTAATGAATTTTGAATATTTAAAATGATTTATTTTAAATAATAACGACGAGAAATTTATTTTGGATAGAATTAGAACGTATATATTTATTTGAATCGAAGTTAGAATGTAAATATTTATTTTAATTATAAAAGGAATCTAAAATGGCGCGGTAGTTTGAAAATTCGATTTCAAATTTCAAATTTCAAATGAATGTACATGATTCAAAATAAACCGGATTTTGGCGAAACCAAAAATATTTGAATCTATTTGAAAATATATTTCCAACTAGTTTGAAAAATTGGAATTTCATAGCGGGAATAAAAAGTTTATGTCCAATTGAAAATTCATAATAGTTGCTATGGAAAATATAACCTATAAAAATGGAAATTTTGCAAACGACCTCCGTTTGTGACGAAACCACTTTTGTTGGATCCAGGATATCAAATTATTGCTAGATTCCAAAATTCATAATTTTCTCAATCAATATGTGAGTGTGGCAAAAGAAAACGCGTTTTGTCAGTTTCAGTCAATTTGGATCGACCAGAAAATGGCCATTTTTCTAAGGGTCTCCAAATTTGACGAAATTAGTTTTGTTAGGACCGTATCGTCAATACGAAGCTAGAAATAATTTTTCTGGAATTTCTAGAGTCAATATGTGGCCCTGGTAAATTGAATTGTGCGTTCAAATTCAATATATAGATTTATATTTTGATTTTGACGAAAACTGGTCGAAACGATCGAATTGGCCTATGAAACATATCCCATTGTGTTCGGAATGGGGATAATTAATTATGGATGATAGTCGGTGGGTCTCATTTGGAGTTCGAATAAAAAGTCAACTTTTTATTGAAAATTAAATTTAATTAATTCATTATAAACCCCCCCTCCTTTCTCCTATTACAATTCAACCCATACCCCTCCCGTTCAAATCATTTTAACAAAAAATTAAAAAAAAGGGAAGGAGGAGTTGTCGTCGCTCCTTCGTTCGGTGTGCCACCGCGCCCTCCGGCGCGCCGCCGCCAGCGCAGCCACCACCGCGACTCCCCTCCTCTTCCTCCAATCAACCGCGACAATCCTCCGATCCCTCTCCTCCCTTCCCCGTTCTTTCAAATAGGATCACGCAGCCTCTGGCCCACCTCAGACACCGCTGCCGCCCGAGGGTCCCGCAGCCGCCGCCAACACCCCTGCCATCTCCTGCACCTCCAGCGCACAACATCAGCCCCCTCTCCCAATAAAAACTGTAAGTTTTTATATTTTATTTTTAATTTGTTTTTTTATTATTATGTAATTGATTTTATAAATCTAAAAAAATCGATTTTCTAGCATAAAAAAAATCAGTTTTATATATTTAATAAAATAGAAAAGTTTAGATCATTGTTATGGAAAAGAAATGATTTTACTATAGAAAAGAAAGGATTTTTATCAATGGAAAGATATGATTTTCATTAGCCGAAAGAAAAGATTTTTATTAGTGAAAAGAGAGGATTTTTATATAATCAAAGTTAGATTTTTAACTTTGAAAAGAATAGATTTTTAATTTTAAAAAGATTAGATTTTTAACTATATATGAAGAGAAGTAAAAATATGTTTTTTATATTATAAAGATAATAAAAATATGATTTTTATATTATAGCGATAATAAAAATATGATTTTTTTTATAATTTGAATAGCGATATGAAAATATTATTTTAGTTAGATAAAAATATAAATTTTATCGTATGTATGCAAAAATATAAAGATTCGATTTTTATATATGTAGAATGGCGATAAAAACATAATTTTTATTTTGTAGGAAGAATTATAAAAATGTGATTTTTATAGATAAAAATACGATTTTTATAATGTTTTCATAATGATAAAGATACGATCTTTATATGGATATCATTAAGATAAAAATTCGTTTTTTTAATATATGAAGCGAAATAAAAATTTGATCTTTATGTAAGAAGTAGAAATATAAAAGTATAATTTTTATACAGAAAGAAGCGTTGTAAAAATATTTGAAGTAGAAATAAAAATATGATTTTTATTTATTAGATGAAGCGATAAAAATATGATTTTTATATGTGAACAGCGTGAAAGGGATGCGTTGGAATTTCGAACAAATCCAAATAGTTCAGAAAGAAAGCATGGAGGAGTGGATCCCAAAGGTGAGAACTCCTCACTTTTATTTTGTTTTCCAGTTAAAATATATACTAGGATGCAGACGGTGCTTAGCAGCGCCTGACACCCGTCGTCCACAGACCATGGACGACTTGTTTGTTTGTTTGATTGTGTTGTGAAAATTGATTGTGTGATGCGGAATGAAATAAAATATTTTATAGTTAAAAATATAATTTTTAGCATGTATATGAATAAAATAAATATTCATAAGCAAATCGGACGATTTGTTTATGTACATGCATTTGGGACGATAAATTTTACACATCGCCCAACTGCACAAATAAATATGTGTTTGTTGTTTTGAAAACCCCACACGGGTATTGGGATGATATCTGATATACACTAGTCCCAATAACTAGCTGTATGTCGATCGATTAGTTGACAGGCTGTTGTAAGCGTTAAATATTTGTATTTGATGCTTATGTAGTGTAGAATGCACTCTAGATGATGGTTGAATATGTTTGATTGTTGTTGTGTACATATGTGTATGAAATCCATATAAATCACATTCCATGGTAATTGACTGTGTCTAATTCCAGTTCAGAAAGAATAAATATTTTAAAATAACGAATATTTTAAAATAATGAATATTGTAGGGTGGACACGAATATATTTAAATATATAAAGCCGTGTTGATTAGATTGACGCCATTTTGACGTAAACGATATTTATATCGATTTTATTCGTTTTTATAATGAATATCGAAAACGAATTGATTTCACAATCTAATGTTTTGAAAATATTATCATTTATATATCGATCATATGGAATAATCAATTTTGATTTGAAATTGAATATGAAGTTGAAATCATTTTTGAAACGAATTTAAAACGATTTATAAAACACGTTTTAAAAGGAAATCGACGAAATGTATATTATATATATTATATAAATAATATAATGGCCTGAATAGAACGCGCTGCGCCGCGGCTGTTCGCTAATTTCGACCATTGACTTTGAACGGACATTACGGGAGATCCGACTGTCGGATTCTCCTAAATCCGGAACCGTTGGGTTCGTATCGTAAAGAGATTTTTAATAAATGTGAGAGATTTGAAATCTAATGGTTAGATTTGGAATTTTGTCCAAATCAAATTTGGAAAAGGTCGCTGTAAGTGCAGTTCGATGGCCGTTTATGGAAATCGACTGTACGGGCCTTAATAAAATTATTAAAAATATCACTAATTAGTGTAAAATCATAAGAAGTCATTTGGAAAGAATTGGGATGAAAAATTCCATATTTTAAAAGATAAAAATATTTTTTTTTCGAAATGAACTAGTTATGAACTAGAATTATGAAATCCAATATTTTTAAAATAAAAAAATTAGATTTGAAATGGTTTTAAAAATAACCAGAATTTCCAATATATAAATTGGAATGGATTTGAATCGAAATTGTCTTCAGAATATTTCGATGTTGGATTTCGTGATTATACAGATATTGTTATGGAAATTTGAAAGATATATTTGCATCGTTATTTCCAATATGATATTTGTTGGTTGTAGTATTTGATATTGAATATAAGCCGATATATTTTCTATTCTGAGTCTGGTATTTAACATCAAATGTGATTTTGAATTCTCATGAATGGTATCTTTAATAATAATGGTTTTAGACCTAACGGAGTTAAGAAAATCAGAAACTAACCGGAGATTAGTTACGTTGAGTGGTTTCCTGGGTATTGATCTGATGTTGGTTTCGGCCTTCGGGGTTAATACCTAGGAAATTGTTCACTCACTAATTTACGGTTAAAGGCTGATGAAATGGAATGTGATTTTGGGTTTATCGTGAACCATGTTTTAAAGGACATTGGTTCTTTAACCCAGTTAAAGATAGTAATAAGATTTTGGGTTGTCGTGAATGGTATCTTTAATAATACTGTTCTCAGACCCAATGGAGTTAAGAAAATCAGAAACTAACTAGATATTAGTTAAGTTGAATGGTTTCCTGGGTATTGATTTGATGTTGGTTTCGGCCTTCGGGGTTAATACTTAGGGAATTGTTCACTTGCTAATGTACGGTTATAGGTTGATGGAATGGAATGTGATTTTGGGTTTATCGTGAACCGTGTTATAAATGACATTGGTTCTTTAACCCAGTTAAAGACAGGATATGATTTCCAAAGTTAAACAATCATTAATATTGATTTTTGGGAAGATTAAAACCAAGTGGAGTTTTAATGCATCTTTACTTAGATTGAAATGATATCCAAAGGAAGATTAAAGAATAAATTTAAAGAATTTATCTTTGGTAAAATTAATGGGAACCTTTCCCAAAGTATAAGAATATTTGAATAAAGGAATATTTTGGATTGGAATGAGGCATATGTTGTGTTTTTATAGCACTTGTTTATTATATACGCGAGTTATTCAGAAAGACCGGGTTTATCCCATTCTGAATAACCGATTCGACGATGTGTCGAGGATGAAGACGGTGGTTGAAGACCAGAGGTCTTCACATCGTTTGGATGATTACTGGTGCCTTGATTGGGCTGTACGCCCAAGACAAGGTAATAAGTGGTGATTGTTCAGACGTACTTGGACATCGACCGGATATGCGAGGACCTCTCCCCTGTATTGGACATATGGGGGAGGAATAAGGTGCCTCCGGTTTCGTTCAGACCTAGAATGAACTTTTAAATGGATGTGTATCTGACATAGAATTTCATTCTTTGTGATTGATAGACATCGGTTGCATAGCGTGAATTGCCTATGTGGGAATTTCCTGTTTGGCATGCTGAGATGCAAATGATCAAGGCTTCTATTGAAAAGCAGAGTCTTGTGGTTGATGATCAAAGCACGACTTTAATATAGCGTAGCTTTGTGTAGCATTAATTCGCGAGCCTCACACCCTGGTGTGAACCAGAAACGGGAGAGGACATCAGGGAGGGCATGCGTTTCCTTCTAGCTAGGAGTGGTGTTAGCGTTTTACTAGCCCTGACATTTTACTTATGTGGATGATGGATTGCGAGGCGCCTCAGTTATATCGTTCATTCCGGGGCCGATAGTTTGGTCGGGATATTACCAGTTTACGCCCCATAGGGCGGGGAAACGCATTGTTCAGACATTTTAATCCACTCCATGTGGATCGGCCCTGACGATCTAAAGGCTTGACAGAGTACCATCCTGAGACACGTGCTAGAGCGTCTCAAAGCGGGCTAGGATGATCCCTTGCCTAGGTTCATAGACGGAAATCCAACTTCCAATACGTGACTTTGCGGTTTTGATAGTAGAGCCTAGTATTGGCGACATGATATATGGTACCCATGCTGCCTATGATTGATACCTTTATATTTGAAGTTGTTTTCTTCACTTATAGTAATAATAAAAGATTAAATTTTGCGTATCAAGCATTATTTGGCTATTATAAGGTTAACCCTATCCTCCGACTTGCTTTGCATTGTGTGATGGGACCTGGGTCCTATAATAGCTTCATTGTTCTTTATTTAGCATTGCGCTGTTTGTTTTATGCACTTGTATTCTTGGGAGGAAACCCATTCCGTGTTATATGGCGTGGTCCCTTGATTTACCTAACTTTAAAAGCAAATTAATAATTGTTTTAGTTCTCACACCAATCACATGACTGGCCTGGAGTTTATTGTTTTAACCTAAACTCTGGGTGCCCTTATTTCCGCACGGGCAGCTAGTAGTTGGGTTTTGCAGATATTATATTCACAGGATCCTGATTTATAGCTGAAGTGAAATTCGAAAAGCTCTGTATCCATATATTCTTTTCAGTTGTGTTTTGTATTATTTTTGCACTGCATTGTAACTTGTACATCTCTGATATTTAGTAAACGCGTAATATTTATTCATACTCTGTATATTCTTGTATTCTGATGTAAATTGTTGTAATAACAATGAAATATTCTTCTGTTTATGTTCTAATTCGTCTTATTCTCAAAGCAATCTGTTCTTCCTTTTCTCTTCAGAGACCGAGGAAGTTTCGGGTCCTTACAGTGGTATCAGAGCTTTGATTTACAGAGCTCAGAGAACAAGACACGTTAGAACCAAATGAAAGAATTCATCAGAGATTGGATTAGTAATATCCAATGAGATGACTCGTTAGAGATGGGATCAGTAGTATCCTCGAACGAGTGTGAAGATTATTATTTTGTAAAATAAAGATGAAAATTTTTGGTTTGAAAATTTAAAATCTGTTATACGTATTTGGATATTATATTTATATTGATTTGGACAATCAAGTATATAAAGATTTTGCGTATATGTCTGATCTATGGGTATTCGAAGTTTTAATATACTGGGTGGATATAGAATCACACTCCAGTCGCCCGGAGATGGTTCTGATGATCGCTTCAGTACATACATCATCAAAATTTATGTTCGTGTTTCGAAAGTGAAATATCTATATATTTCCAATTGACTGGTGTGAGAACAAAAATATAGTTAGAATATATTGTTGTGAATTGGCATCAAAAACATGATTTTTGAGTATATAAAAAATTATGTATTTGAAACGTTAATCAACTAATTGATTGCTGATTGTGTTGTTTGATTATTGTTTTGATTAATTAGAATTTGGTGTTAGAGGGCTATGCAGCGATATAGGATCGTGTAGTATGGAGAATATGATGTAGAGTATATAATAGAATAGTAAGCAGTAAATCACACAATCGATTTATACTGGTTCGGACCACTGTCCTACGTCCAGTCCCAGACTCACTTCTGGAATTTCACTAACACTAAAACCCTCACTTCACCCGGAGGAATAGGTTCACAATTACCCGAACCACTGAACGGGATATCTTGCCTCAACCACTGAAGAGGTCTTCACTAATACAGAATAATTGTTGACTCTTTTGTGTTCTTGATAACACGGATTGTCGAATATTAAGTACACCCTTCCTATAACCTTTCCTTGATGATAATCGTGAAGTGCGTGAAGGAATATGGAAGTTTAAAAGTCTCAAGTATAAAAGTAGATAGCTTTTTAGAACTTAGAGAGCTTTGAATAAGATAGAGAGAATTAGAATAAAAATCGGTGATTAGATCATCTAAGCAATTCTCTATTTATAATATATAAAAAGATACAACTGATCGTGAAGAGTTTTGATGAAGAGATATGGATTAAATAGTTGTATCTCTTCATAAAGGATGCAACTCTTCGGAATTCAGATGTCTGAAAATAAAATTCAGATGTCTGTTTATTTTTAAAAATCAAATCAGAAAGGAAATAGTGTATTTCGGGGGCATTTCAGACGTCTGAAATATATCAACCAGACGTCTGAATATTGTATATAAAAATATTCTGTTTCAGCAAACAGACGTCTGAATTTTTCAGACCAGACGTCTGTTTTCTGTTTCTTGCCTATTCCTTGCCTTATTTAAATTAGAAAACTATATGTATATAAAACATGTGTGTGTATAATCATCAAGGAAGACTTTAACATATAAATCTAGGACTAACAGACTCTTACAACATATTTAATCTTCAATTATAGCTCTTGAATCTGTTGTTGAGTATCTTCCTGCAAGACAAAGTTTAGTCGATAATAATATATATGTACATGTATAGTTGTCATAATCAAAACGCCATATAGCGAGATCCAACATTCTCCCCCTTTTGGATAATGACAACTGTATATGTAACTCCCCCGTCAATATGTTAATATGCATATATTATCATATATTTCTCTTTTTGATACCCATGTACCTGCAGGTTAGCTTAAAGGTTCTTTGGTATAATTGTATAGTTGTTGTCATCAAAATCCAACAATAGAGTTTCTAACATTTGGGACCATTAAGCCAAATTGTATCAAATGTTGAACAGAATTGAAAACTGATAGAAATTGCATGCATATACATGTATATACATTGTACAGGTCATAGCAGGGAAGCTAAGAAAAGGAATAAAATTGTTTGCCCGACAAACAGGTACATGTTTAATGTATTTCTGGGGTTTTTGATGATTTTATGAGCTGATTGGCTAGCCGCTTGGCTGTTTCTTTTTCTTTTTGATTGGAGAGGCCTATGTGGCGGTTTGGGGATTTTCCTGGTGCTCCCGTACAAAGGAGGTTATGGCGAAATTTTTCAAAAATTTAGGGTGTTAGCCAAATTTTTGAAAAATTTGAAAATTTCTTAGAAACTGAAAAGTTGAAGAACTTAAGCCATAATTAAAATAATGAAAGTTGAGTTGGTTTGTAAAACAACTTTCAGCTCCATTCCTTTTCAAGGACGAAAAGATTTTAAGTGGGGGAGATTGTAATAACCCGAAAAATCTGAACCAATTTAAATTTTTTATTTTGGAAAGTTTAATGAATTTTGAATATTTAAAATGATTTATTTTAAATAATAACAACGAGAAATTTATTTTGAATAGAATTAGAATGTACATATTTATTTAAATCGATGTTAGAATATAATTATTTATTTTAATTATAAAAGGAATTGAAAATGGCACGGTAGTTTGAAAATTCGATTTCAAATTTCAAATGAATGTACAAGATTCAAAATAAACCGGATTTTGGCGAAACCAAAAATATTTGAATCTATTAGAAAATATCTTTCCAATGAATCCGAAAAATTGGAATTTCACAGCAGGAATAAAAAGTTATGTCCAATTGAAAATTCAGAATAGTCGCTATGGAAAATATAGCCCTTAAAAATGGAAATTTTGCAAACGACCTCTGTTTTTGACGAAATCACTTTTGTTGGATCCAGGATGTCAAGTTATTCATAGATTCCAAAATTCACAATTTTCTGAATCAATATGTGAGCGTGGAAAAAGAAAACGTGTTTTGTCAGTTTCAGTCAATTTAAATTGACCAGAAAATGGCCATTTTTCAAAGGGTCAACGAAGCTAGAAATAATTTTTCTGAAATTTCTAGAGTCGGTATGTGGCCCCGGGTAAGCTGAAATGTGCGTTCAAATTTAATATATAGATTTATATTTTGATTTTGATGAAAACTGATCGAAACGATCGAATTGGCCTACAGAACATATCCCATTGTGTTCGGAATGGGGATAATTAGTTATGGATGACAGTCGGTGAGTCTCATTTGGAGTTCGAATAAAAAGTCAACTTTTTATTGAAAATTAAATTAAATTAATTAATTATAAACACCCCCTCCTTTCTCCTATTACAAGTCAACCCATACCCCTTCCGTTCAAATCATTTTAACAGAAATAAAAAAAAGGAAGGAGGAGCTGTCGTCGCTCCTCCGTTCGGTGTGCCACCGCGCCCTCCAGCGCGCCGCCGCCGGCGTAGCCACCACCGCGACTTCCCCCTCTTCCTCCAATCAACCATGACAGCCCTCCGATCCCTCTCCTCCCTTCCCCCTTCTTCCAAATCGGATCGCGTAGCCTCTGGCCCACCTCAGACACTGTCGCCGCCTGAGAGCCCCGTAGCCGCCGCCCCTACTCTGAATCACCGCCAACGCCCCAGCCATCTCCTCCACCTCCAGCGCATAACATCAGCTCCCTCTCCCAATAAAAACTATAAGTTTTTATATTTTATTTTTAATTCGTTTTTTAATTATTATGTAATTGATGTTATAAATCTAAAAAAACGATTTTTTTAAGCATAAAAAAAATCAGTTTTATATATTTAATAAAATAAAAAAGTTTAAATCTTTGTTGTAACACCCCACCTCCATTAAGGTCACTCACAAAGGGAATGCCTTAACTTCGGTGGAGTATTTTTGGTACAAGATGCAGAAAAATTACAAGACAGACAAATAAACCAGCGGAAAATAAATAACCTTTATTGATTATACAAAGATTGTTTTACAACACCAATACTTATTACAACAAAGCATTTGTCTTGTTTAAAATAAAGAAGCATAAACTGACAATGATATTCCCCAATAAAGCATGAGCCAGCCATAGCAGTAGAAAATGGAGTTCAAAGCAATGCGTCAAAGAATCTTCATGCTCGGAAAGAGTAACGGTCCAAAATGAGCTGAGCTATTCCCTCCCTGGCTACCTTGGGGGGAACGGAAGAAAAAAGGCGGAAGCAAACTAGGTCAGACATAAAGCCTGGTAAGCTCAGTGATTCTTAGCATTTAAACGAGGAAAAGGGTCATGACATGAATAAACTAAATATAAGACTAAAATATAGTAACAAGATAACATGGGATAAGCATGGGATATGATATGGAAAGAATAAACTGAATGTACTGATAAACTAGATATACTGATAAACTGAATATACTGATAAACTGAATATACTGATAAACTGAATGCGCTTCTACTCCTTCTCTGCTTCGCGACTACCCTGTTATACTGATTTTTATATCTCTGCACTACCTAACTAGTGTCAAAACTAGTAATCTATATAAAATGACCATACGATAATGTGATCCCAATCCCCGTAATTGTGGTTGCCTTCGGGTGTACATCTATTATGGGATTCCAATTATTACCTAGATCTAATCTAGGGTTTACTATCGAGCGCTTCCTAGATTCAACCAGGGTTTACGCTACCCAGGGCCACTGCGGTTTATGATACCTATTGAACGCTTCTCGGATTCAGGGTTTATGCGACCTAGGTCCAAATAGGGATTATGCTACCTATCGAACGATGCCCCCTAGGCTAGGACACACTACCCAGAGCGGTATATGTTCCTAGACTTTCCCCATGTATGTGTCGTGAATCGTTATCAATGTCTAGATGCACATGTCCTCTATATGTGCGACCCGAGTCCCGTGGCAGGGCTAGTCAAGAAACATGGAACTCGGTCGGGAGCTTTCATATATCTGCCGATTGCAGATGCTAAGGTCTGCTTTTATAGTGGCTATGGTCCCACTAGACCCCTCCCTTAACTAACAAATGAAAGGCACCCAAGAAAATCAAGAATGAGAACTGTACGCAGGCCCCTCTATGCCCCCACAAACATATAGGCCATCCTCACCCATAACTAGATAACAAGTATATGGTCTGTTGGAGTTCTCCGCCTTTTCGCTTCACGTATCTCGACTGACTCAAGATGGTAGGTAGACGACGAGTTGCTATCACAGGGCCAAAACTGGTCTCGCCGAATCACGCTGGTCCATCCTAGTCTTTAGGTTGCCTTATTATTGCAACCAAGGCATACTCTTGGCTCTTCTAACGCAGACCTTAACCTCTGTGAGACCAGAAGGATCATCTGCAGCCTCACAGAGGGATACCAAGAGTACCCTCACGTCCCCTCGAAGCCGCGTGCTTCGTACCCCAGTTCGTTGGAGCCTTCTTCATGATCAGACGAACATTCGCTCCTTCTCGTATTCTACGTGTCTTTCTTGACTAAGGTTTACTACTTAGTTCTCTTAACTAAGGTTTACTACTTAGTTCTCTTTCTCGTCATGTTGGATTGGTTAAGTGTCATCAGTCAATTCAAGTTAACTTAACCCATTCACTTGTCATGTTAAATTGGTTAAGTGTTATACAATATTTCACGTTGACTTAACCTACCCATATATCATGTCAAATTGGTTAAGTGTTCCTTAACCTTACTCGTTTATCAGGTTATACTGGTTAAGTGTCTCTCATTAACTTAACCTTGTTTATTCATCATGCTATAACGGCTAAGTGTTCTAAGTTTACTTAACCCCACCATCTAGTCTAGTTAGCATATTAAACATTTAATTAACCTTACCCACTTGTCTAGTTAACATGTTATAATGGTTAAGTGTTTCCTTAGTTACTTAACCCCCCACAAATCTTGTCTTGTTAACATGTTAAGTTGGTTAAGTGTCCAAATTAACTTAACCCCTATCAATCTTGTCTAGTTAACATGTTGAATTGGCTAAGTGTTTTCTCAATTACTTAACCCCACCCTTCTTGTCTTGTTAACATGTTAAGTTGGTTAAGTGTTTCCTTAATTACTTAACCTCACTATTTCTAGCTTGATTGTTCATGAGCTTAAATTAATTAAAGCACCAACCACTTACATTAGATAGGTATTGTTGTGGTTACTGGATATGCCGGTCGGTTCCGGGCAGTTTTACACCACAACTCAGTCTAACCTCGGGTCTTTCTAGGCTTGATGCACTAACCTCTCACATTAGACATGTATTGTTGTGGTTACTGGATGTGCCGGGCGGTTCTAGGCTGTTTTACACCACAACTCAATCTAACCTCAGGTTAGGCATTTTCCTCTTCTCTAATTTACATATTTACTATTTATGTAAATTTTCCATAAATCAATTTAGCCTAGATCATATTCATTTGTCATGCCAATTAACATACTTATATTCTATGCCCAAAACTTGATTTACCTATCAATTAGCCCAACTTGCAGTTTATACCAATTTAGATTTAATATTCCCCTTTTATAGTTCATGCCCAATCTAGATTAATACTCCAATTTACAGTTCATGTCAAAACTAGATTTAATATTCTAGTTTACCGTTTATGTCCAAAACTTGGTTTACATGCCAATTACATACTTTGCGGCCAATTAAAATTTATCAATTTATGCCCAAATCTAATATGCATGTAAATTATTCACTATTATTGCCAATTTAGATTATGCCAACATATTTATTATGCCAATTTAACTTAATTAAGCTACGCCCAGTCCCCGCATCATAATCGTACGTATAACATGATTTCACAAGTTTTCTAAGCACTCATGAAATGGCACCAACAAAAGGAATAGAGGATAAGCACAAGAATTGATATAAAAGAATAGGCATGCAAACATAATGGCTCCAACAGGTTCGATGTACATAATAGTGAATAGGAATAAACTAGCCAAGTTACACACTAAATATGAGATCCAACATAATTAAGGGAATATGCATAGGTGATTTGGTCCAACATAATGCCAGTTCAAGGTACAAAATGATTGGTTAATTGTAACAATGGGAATAAGCATAAGCAACTAACTACAATAATTATAGGCAATTAACCACAATAGTCATGGGCGACTAATCACAATAATTTCTTAATCAATGTCATAGGCAATAGTCTCATAGTTATGAATCATAGTCATGGGAAACAATCTCATAGTCACGAATCATAGTCATAGGCAATAATTTCATAGGCAACAGTATCATGGTCATAGTCTTAGGCAAAAGTCTCATAGTCATAGTTATAGTCATAGTCATAGTCATAGGAAATAGTTTCATAGTCATAGTCTTAGGCAAAAGTCTCATAGTCATGGTCGTGAATCAGATCCAAAGGCATAGATAACTTTAGATTTGACATAAGCATGAATCAAAGATAATTAACTTGCAAATAGGTACAGTTCTATATTTTGATTTATTACATTCACGATTCCAATTACACGTACAAATTCAAAGAATAACCGAACTTACAGTGATCGTTTTAGAAAAGGATAACAAGATAGCGTTGTGGCGATTTGCTATGATCCGCGTGACGTTGCTTGAAGCCGTTGAATTAGCCTTTGATTCCCTTCTTGAAGCTTTAACTTGATCTGAATCTCCAATTTGAACAACTATAACTTGTTTTAATAGAGAATAAGATTTATTTTAATAGTGGAGGCCAAAATAGAGAGAAATAGCATGCAGACGCCTCAAAGAATTTGTGTGGAGAAACCTTAGGTCTAGTTTCTAGGTGATAGAGCTATTAGATCACCGTAGAAGCCATCTGGTCCGTCCAGAATAGGTTAAAATCGTTGTAGTCCAGATCTGGCAAAACAAGCCTAGGTCGACCCCCAGGTCGACCTAAAGGGGGGAGGTCGCCACTAAGGTCTACCCCCAGGTCGACCTGGGTCCTGGGCGGGAAATTTCCCGCCCATCCCGCTTCTGGGTTTTGTTTTGAATTTTTGAATTCAGTTTCGAGTCGTTTTATATATTCTGAAACTTCTGAAGACCATAACTTCTTCATACGGAGTCCGATTTACGCAAACTCGTACTCTATCTCAAGCAGAATTCCGAGACGAACGCAATGGCGCAACCCGTTTCCCTTAATTATTCTTTTACAAATTAATTATAATTTGATTTGTTACTTTCATGTCCACCGAAAATATGGGGTGTTACATTCTCCCCTCCTTAAAGGATTTCATCCCCGAAGTCTTTAAGTCAAGAAGAATGTGTCCTAACATCCAATCACCCATCTACTCAACCATCATCCACCAGCATTCACTATCCTAAAAAGGTTCTAATGCAAAATGAACATATGCAAAAGTGTGTGTATATGTCCAATACTAATGCAAAAGATCAGGCGGTCCACTAATTCAGTTGACCTCCTATATGTGAATCATGAGAGTGCCATGCGTCCAATATGTATGCAAGTGTCCCTAGTCATGTAAATACTATATGTGTGCATATTCATTCATCCATATGCAACATCACATCAAATTTCAATCCATATACAAACTTACACACTTGGATCCATATGCAATATGAAAAGGTGACTGAGCCAATCTAGTGCCTAGTGTGTGTAAATGCATCCACGAGCAACCACTTGCAACCACTAATCATAATATGTTTCAAACACATGTTTACATACATTGGCTTCTACCTAAGGATCTAAGATATGATCTAGAGAATATACCTAAAAAGATAGAAACAAGAATGCATAACATTCCTAGAAAATGAGATCAAGGATATACCCTCAACAAAAGGGTATGATGCGCGTATCTAGTCTTCAGTCTTCGAAGTCGCATCTTCTCGAGTTTCACAATATTGTACCTTATCTAATTTAACATCACGATTGCAAAATTTCTTGACCTCCATTTCCACAACTCACTAGTAAAGATAGGACCTTGGTCACTTACTGTGCTAGAGGGTATCCAATATAGTCGAACTACCCTTCCAAGATAGATAGATGTTAACCATGATACTAAGTGTATATCCCAAGATGATTAGAGGTCTCTCCTCTACTTAGCTTATCCATCATGTTGCAAATCTGAGGGTCTAAAGCTAATGGTTACTATGTGCTTTTTACCTCTTTTAAGGTCAGTCTAACTTAGGGTGCCAGCCCCAACCATTTATTTCTCACGCAAACCATCCTAGTCGAACTAGACATCCCTCAAGTACAAGCCCCAAAGGCCTAAACCAATATCAGACAAGCACCCAAGGGATACCTCCTCCGAATTTGGACGATCTATTTGAGATGATACTAACAAAACAACCAAACAATTGAGCACTTTACCGACTCCGGCTATCCTCGCCAGTCTTGCTCCAAAATTATCGTTGATCGCATAACTGACTTTGCAGTATCATCTAGATATATGCACAAGTCTGTCTCGAGTTTTAGGGGGAAAACTCCTACCCTAAGCAAAACATCTTGCGTACTCATGGACTACTCCAACGGATCGAAAATCGTTGATAGATAGATAAAGTGATTCTAGGTAGCTAAGACAAACTGATCCCTTAGGATCACACAAAATCTTAAGGGTATTCCCGAGGCAAGTCGAAAGTCTAACTACCCTCGTTTCACAATTACTAGCTAACCAATCCATGCCTAGAATCAACCCATAGCCCATGAAACCAAAAACATAAGCATTAATATAGCTATTCTCAAATCCTCACAAGTCAACGATAAATGAACCGAACCAACAATTGGATTTGAGACTATAATGGGATCCTCTACTATACAATATCTAGGGTGCAGAGACTCAACTACGGAAGCAGATATGTATGAATGTGAAGCGCTAAAATCAGAAGGAGTACTAACAGGATGATCAAAGGGGAAAAACTCTATCAACAGAAATCTTACTGCCTCTCTCTCAGGTATGCTGGCGGTGGGAGCATGCACTTGCCTTCCGGAAAATCCTGTCCTTTATTCTTGCCCTTGCCCTTAACTATATGACCCGTTATACCAAAATAAAGATATTTCCTCTTGTTTTAGGTTTTACTATTCTTTCCTCTCCTCCTTTGTGAACCAAGTCCATATCCATGGGTTCTCCATCCTTGTGTTGTGCTCCTTAGCCAAACTCCCTCATTCTCAACTTTTCCATCCTTGTGTAACTTATTGACATGTCTCTCGAAAGCTGCCTCCATTGTACGGAGAATCCTACAAAGCTCGAAAGAAAATTACGGCTACAAGTGGAAGTTAGGCGCTTATTTTCCCTTTGACAAGTGTCATAGTCTCATCAAGACTACGGAACCATGTCACGATGAGGTTACCTCCCAGAAAGCCAGGAGCCCCAGAGACACAGGAAAGAAGGAAACAAGGATTCAAACAGAGGATCAAAAGATAGTGCATATGGCTTTGGGGAATACGCCTTTAAAACAAAACTTTTCTTTCGAAAATGCTTCTTTTAAAACCGTTTGAAAATAAATTTTCAAATCTTTTTATCTGATCAAGTAACCTTCAGCTTTGATACCAAGTGTAACACCCCACCTCTGTTAAGGTAACTAAGGGAATGCCTTAACTTTGGTGGAGCATTTTTGGTACAAGATGCAGAAAAATTACAAGACAGACAAATAAAGCAGCGGAAAATAAATAACCTTTATTGATTAAAAACAGCTTGTACAAAGATTGTTTTACAACACCAACACTTATTACAACAAAGCATCTGTCTTGTTTAAAATAAAGAAGCATAAACTGACAATGATATTCCCCAATAAAGCATGAGCCAGCTATAGCAGTAGAAAATGGAGTTCAAAGCAATGCGTCAAAGAATCTTCTTGCTCGGAAAGAGTAACGATCCAAAATGAGCTGAGCTATTCCCTCCCTTGCTACCGGGGGGGGGGGGGGAGGGGGGAATGGAAGAAAAGAGGCAGAAGCAAACTAGGTCAGACATAAAGCCTGGTAAGCTCAGTGATTCTTAGCATTTAAACGAGGAAAAGGGTCATGACATGAATAAACTAAATATAAGACTAAACCATAGTAACAAGATAACATGGGATAAGCATGGGATATGATATGGCAAGAATAAATTGAATGTACTGATAAACTGGATATACTGATAAACTGAATATACTGATAAACTGAATGCGCTTCTACTCCTTCTCTGCTTCGCGACTACCCTATTATACTGATTTCTATATCTCTGCACTACCTAACTAGTTTCAAAACTAGTAATATATATAAAATGATCATATGATAACTTGATCCCAATCCCCGTAATTGTGGTTGCCTTCGGGTGTACATCTATTATAGGGATTCCATTTATTACCTAGATCTAATCTAGGGTTTACTATCGAGCGCTTCCTAGATTCAACAAGGGTTTACGCTACCCAGGGCCACTGCGGTTTATGCTACCTATTGAACGCTTCTCGGATTCAGGGTTTATGCGACCTAGGTCCAACTAGGGATTATGTTACCTATCGAACGATACCCCCTAGGCTAGGACACACTACCTAGAGCGATATATGTTCCTAGACTTTCCCCACGTATGTGTCGTGAATCGTAATCGATGTCTAGATGCACATGTCCTCTATATGTGTGACCCGAGTCCCGTGGCAGGGCTAGTCAAGAAACACAGAACTCGGTCGGGAGCTTTCAGATATCTGCCGATTGCAGATGCTAAGGTCTAATTTTACAATGGCTATGGTCCCACTAGACCCCTCCCTTAACTAACAAATGAAAGGCACCCAAGAAAATCAAGAATGAGAACTATACGCAGGTCCCTCTATGCCCCCACAAACCTATGGGCCAACCTCACCCATAACTAGATAGCAAGTATATGGTCTGTTGGAGTTCTTCGCCTTTCCGCTTCACGTATCTCGACTGACTCAAGATGGTAGGTAGATGAAAAGTTGCTATCACAGGGAAAAAACTGTTCTGGCCGAATCACGCTGGTCCATCCTAGTCTTTACGTTGCCTTATTATTGCAACCAAGGCATACCCTTGGCTCTCCTAACGCAGACATTAACCTCTGTGAGCCCAGGAGGATCATCTGCAGCCTTACAGAGGGATACCAAGAGTACCCTCACATCCCCTCGAAGCCGCGTGCTTCGTACCCCAGTTCGTTGGAGCCTTCTTCATGATCAGACGGATGTTCGCTCCTTCTCATGTTCTACGTGGCTTTCTTGACTGAGGTTTACTACTTAGTTCACTTAACTAAGGTTTACTACTTAGTTCTCTTTCTCGTCATGTTGGATTGGTTAAGTGTCATAAGTCAATTCAAGTTAACTTAACCCATTCACTTGTCATGTTAAATTGGTTAAGTGTTATCCAGTAGTTCACGTTGACTTAACCTACCCATATATCATGTCAAATTGGTTAAGTGTTCCTTAACCTTACTCGTTTATCAGGTTATACTGGTTAAGTGTATCTCATTAACTTAACCCTGTTTATTCATCATGCTATAACGGCTAAGTGTTCTAAATTTACTTAACCCCACCATCTAGTCTAGTTAGCATATTAAACATTTACTTAACCTTACCCACTTGTCTAGTTAACATGTTATAATGGTTAAGTGTTTCCTTAGTTACTTAACCCCCACAAATCTTGCCTTGTTAACATGTTAAGTTGGATAACTGTCCAAATTAACTTAACCCCTATCAATCTTGTCTAGTTAACATGTTGAATTGGCTAAGTGTTTTCTCAATTACTTAACCCCACCCTTCTTGTCTTGTTAACATGTTAAGTTGGTTAAGTGTTTCCTTAATTACTTAACCTCACCATTTCCAGCTTGATTGTTCATGAGCTTTAATTAATTAATTAAAGCATAAACCACTCACATTAGATAAGTATTGTTGTGGTTACTGGATATGCCGGTCGGTTCCAGGCAGTTTTACACCACAACTCAGTCTAACCTCGGGTCTTTCTGGGCTTGATGCACTAACCTCTCACATTAGACAGGTATTGTTGTGGTTACTGGATGTGCCGGGCGGTTCCGGGCAGTTTTACACCACAACTCAATCTAACCTCAGGTTAGGCATTTTCCTATTCTCTAATTTACATATTTACTATTTATGTAAATTTTCCATAAATCAATTTAGCCTAGATCATATTCATTTGTCATGCCAATTAACATACTTATATTCTATGCCCAAAACTTAATTTACCTATCAATTAGCCCAACTTGCAGTTTATACCAATTTAGATTTAATATTCCCCTTTTATAGTTCATGCCCAATCTAGATTAATACTCCAATCTACAGTTCATGTCAAAACTAGATTTAATATTCTAATTTACCGTTTATGTCCAAAACTTGGTTTACATACTAATTACATACTTTGCGGCCAATTAAAATTTATCAATTTATGCCCAAGTCTAATATGCATGTAAATTATTCACTATTATAGCCAATTTAGATTATGCCAACATATTTATTATGCCAAATTAACTTAATTAAGATACGCCCAATCCCCGCATCATAATCGTACGTATAACATGATTTCACAAGTTTTCTAAGCACTCATGAAATGACACTAACAAAAGGAATAGGGGATAAGCACAAGAATTGATATAAAAGAATAGGCATGCAAACATAATGGCTCCAACAGGTTCGATGTACATAATAGTGAATAGGAGTAAACTAGCCAAGTTACACAACAAATATGAGATCCAACATAATTAAGGGAATATGCATAGGTGATTTGGTCCAACATAATGCCAGTTCAAGGTACAACATGATTGGTTAATTGTAACAATGGGAATAGGCATAAGCAACTAACTACAATAGTTATAGGCAATTAACCACAATAGTCATGGGTGACTAATCACAATAATTTCTTAATTAATGTCATAGGCAATAGTCTCATAGCTATGAATCATAGTCGTGGGCAGTCACGAATCATAGTCATAGGCAATAATTTCATTGGAAACAGTTTCATGGTCAAAGTCTTGGGCAAAAGTCTCATAGTCATAGTCATAGGAAATAGTTTCATAGTCATAATCTTAGGCAAAAGTCTCATAGTCATAGTCGTGAATCAGATCAAAAGGCATAGATAACTTTAGATTAGACAAAAGCATGAATCAAAGATAATTAACTTGCAAATAGGTACAGTTCTATATTTTGATTTATTACATTCACGATTCCAATTACACGTACAAATCCAAAGAATAACCAAACTTACAGTGATCGTTTTAAAAAAGGATAATAAGATAGTGTTGTGGCGATTTGCTATGATTCGCGTGACGCTGCTTAAAGCTGTTGAATTAGCCTTTGATTCCCTTCTTGAAGCTTTAACTTGATTTGAATCTCCAATTTTAAGAACTATAACTTGTTTTAGTAGAGAATAAGATTTATTTTAATAGTGGAGGCCAGAATAGAGAGAAACAGCATGCAGACACCTCAAAGAATTTATGTGGAGAAACCTTTGGTCTAGGCACTCTTTTATAGGTGTAGAGAGTGTTTTAGAGCCATTAGACCGCCCTAGAAGCCATCGGGTCCGTCCAGAATAGGTTAAAATCACTGCAGTCCAGATCTGGCAAAACAGGCCCAGGTCGACCCCCAGGTCAACCTTCGGGTCGACCTAAAGGGGGGAGGTCGACCTGGGTCCTTGGCGGGAAATTTCCTGCCCAGCCCGCTTCTGGGTTCTATTTTGAATTTTTGAATTCAGTTTCGAGCTGTTTTATATATTCTGAAACTTCTGAAGGCCATAACTTCTTCATACGCAGTCCGATTTACGCAAACTTGGACTCTATATCAAGCAGAATTCCGAGACAAACGCAATGGCCCAACCCGTTTCCCTTAATTCTTCTTTTACAAATATATTATACTTTGATTTGTTACTTTAATGTTCACCGAAAATACGGGGTGTTACATTTGTTATGGAAAAGAAATGATTTTTACTGTAGAAAAGAAAGGATTTTTATCAATGTAAAGATATGATTTTCATTAGTGGGAAGAAAAGATTTTTATTAGTGAAAAGAGAGGATTTTTATATAATCAAAGTTAGATTTTTAACTTTGAAAAGAATAGATTTTTAATTTTAAAAAGATTAGATTTTTAATTATATATGAAGAGAAGTAAAAATATGATTTTTATATTATAGAGATAATAAAAATATGATTTTTATATTATAGGGATAATAAAAATATGATTTTTTATAATATGAATAGCGATATGAAAATATTATTTTAGTTAGATAAAAATATAAATTTTATCGTATGTATGCAAAAATATAAATATTCAATTTTTATATATATAGAATGACGATAAAAAATAATTTTTATTTTGTAGGAAGAATTATAAAAATGTGATTTTTATAAATAAAAATATGATTTTTATTATGTTTTCATTATAATAAAGATACGATCTTTATATGGATATCATTATAATAAATATTCGTTTTTTTATGTATGAAGCGAAATAAAAATTCGATCTTTATATAAGAAGTAGAAATATAAAAATATAATTTTTATATAGAAAAAAGCGTTGTAAAAATATTTGAAGATGAAATAGAAATATGATTTTTATTTATTGGAATGAAGCGATAAAAATATGATTTTTATATATGAACAGCGTGAAAGGGATGCATTGGAATTTCGAACAAATCCAAACAGTTCAGAAAGAAAGCATGGAGGAGTGGATCCCAAAGGTGAGAAATCCTCACTCTTATTTTATTTTCTAGTTAAAATATATACTAGGATGCAGACGGTGCTTAGCAACACCCGACACCCGTCGTCCACAGAACATGGACGACTTGTTTGTTTGATTGTGTTGTGAAAATTGATTGTGTGATGTGGAATGGAATAAAATATTTTATAGTTAAAAATATACCTTTTAACGTGTATATGAATAAAATAAATATTCATAAAAAAATCGGACGGTTTGTTTATGTACACACATTTGACAGATATTGATTGGGACGATAAATTTTACACATCACCCAACTGCACAAATAAATTTGTGTTTGTTGTTTTGAAAACCCCATACGGGTATTGGGATGATATCTGACATACACTAGTCCCAATAACTAGCTGTATGTCGATCGATTGATTGACAGGCTGTTGTAAGCGTTAAATATTTATATTTGATGCTTATGTAGTGTAGAATGCACTTTGGGGAATGTGTTTGATTGTTATTATGTACGTATGTGTATGAAATCCATATAAATCACATTATATGGTAATTGACTGTCTCTGACTCTGGTTCAGAAATAAATAAATATTTTAAAATAACGAATATTTTAAAATGATGAATATTTTAAAATAATATTCAATGATGGATCAAAATGTGATTTTGATGTCCGATTTGGGATGGACATGAATATATTTATATATATAAAGCCATGCTGATTAGATTGATGCCATTTTGACATGAACGATATTTATATAGATTTTATTAATTTTATAATGAATATCGAATAGGAATTGATTTCAAAATCTAATGTTTTGAAAATATTATCATTTATATATCGATGACATGGAATATTCAACTTTGATTTGAAATTGAATATGAAGTTGAAATCGCTTTTGAAATGAATTTAAAACGATTTATAAAACACGTTTCAAAAGGAAATCGACGAAATATATATTATATATATATAATATAATGGCCTGAACAGAACGAGCCACGGTAGTTCGCGAATTTCGACCATTGACTTTGAACGGACATTACGGGAGATCCGACTGTCGGATTCTCCTAAAACCGGAACCGTTGGGTTCGTATCGAAAAGTGGTTCTAACGAATGTGAGGGATTTGAAATGTAATGGTGTGATTTGGAATTATGTCCAAAATAAAATTTGGAAAAGGTCGTTGTAAGTGCACTTCGATGGCCGTTTATGGAAATCGACTGTACGGGCCTTTATAAAATTATTAAAATAATCAATAATTAGTGTAAAATCATAAGAAATGATTTGGAAAGAATTGGGATGAAAAATTCCATATTTGAAAAGATAAAAATAGATTTTTATCGAAATGAACTAGAATTATGAAATCCAATAATTTTAAAATAAAAAAATTGGATTTGAAATGTTTTTAAAAATAACCAGAATTTCTAATATATAAATTGGAATGGATTTGAATTGAAATTGTCTTTGGAATATTTCGATGTTGGATTTTGTGATTATACAGATATTATTATGGAAATTTGAAAGATATATTTATTTCATTATTTCCAATACGATATTTGTTGGTTGTAGTATTTGATATTGAATATAAGCTGATATATTTTCTATTCAGAGTCTTGTATTTAATACCAAATGTGATTTTGGGTTTTCGTGAATGGTATCTTTAATAATACTGTTCTTAGACCCAACGGAGTTAAGAAAATCAGAAACTAACTGGAGATTAGTTAAGTTGAATGGTTTCCGGGGTATTGATCTGATGTTGGTTTCGGCCTTCGGGGTTAATACTTAGGGAATTGTTCACTTGCTAATTTACGGTTAGAGGCTGATGGAATGGAATATGATTTTGGTTTATCGTGAATCGTGTAACAACCCGGAAAATATGAGCCAATTTAAAAGTTTTAAATTGGTTATTTTAAAGAAATTAGAGGAATTGAAATAGAATATTTCAATAAAATAAAGAGTTAGAAATGGTGCGGCAGTTTGAAAATTGGAATTCAAACTTTGACTGACAGTACCGGGTGCAAAACAAAACAGATTTTAGTGAAATCAAAAATATTTAAATCTGTTTATGAATATATTTCTAACGAATCTGAAAAATCGAAGTTTCATAGCAGGAATCAAAAGTTATGCCAAATGAATTTTCAGAAAGGTCGCTATAGAGAATATATAGCCCTTGAAAATAGACATTTTGCAAACGACCTCGGAATTCAACGAAACCACTTTTGTTGGATCTGGGATGTCAAATTAAGGCTAGGTTTCAAATTCCATAATTTTTGAAGTTAATATGTGAGCGTGCGAAGGAAAATGTGTTTGGTCAATTTCTGTTAAATTGGGTCGACCAGAAAATGGCCATTTTTCAAACGGTCTCAGAATTCGACGAAACTAGTTTTGTTAGGACCGTATCGTCAAAACATAACTAGATTTATTTTTCTGGAATTTTTCGAATCAGTTTGTGGCCTTAGAAAATTGAAATGCACGTTCAAATCGAATATTGAATGTTTTATATTTTAGTTTGAAGAATAACCGACTGTAATAGTCGAATTGGCCTACGAAACATATCCCATTGTGTTTGGAATGAGGGTATTTATCTAGGGGCGACATTCGTTGGGTTTGGATTGGAGTTTGTATGGAGAAACACTATTTTAAAAATTAAATAAAGCGCGGGCCAATCATATTTTTCCATCATAATTTAATTTTATAAAAAATCTCAACCCCCTCCCCTCGTTATCGTGCTCGATGGCGGAAGAAGCTTCCCCTTTCCTGACCATTTTCTGATGAAATCGCCTGCCCTTTCACCTCGACCCAGTTTAACTTTTTGAAGCACTCTTCCTCCTCTTCAAATCAATACCAACTGCACCCTCCCTCGTCCCGTATTTCGTGAGTTTCACCCCAGCAAAGTTCTGAACTTTCAGCCCCCGCCGCGCCTTAAAACCGTCGTCAAGTTCAACGTTGAACCCACCCTCCGGCGTGCCACTCCAAGCTTGTCGAGGTGGTGAAGGCAGATTAATCCCTAGCTACACCGTTTGATCAAAATTTGAAGACCTAGTTTTGAAGGATTCAACTGAGGTAACGACTGTGGTTTTTATTTAAAGGCCATGACACTTTTAAGTGTTGCAAACTTCGAAAAATCGTATCTTTAATGTGTGTTAATGAAATTCGATGAAACAGGAGACATCGGACTCATAAAGACGCTCTCCACATTCTAGAAGTATCCGAGGAATTTTCAGAGCTCGCTATGATTTTTAGCAAAGCAAAAAATCTATGTGAGATTTCTAAACTGAAATGTGAATGGAAATGCGTTGTATAAGTTATATAAGCGAAGTATAAATTATACATGCATTGTATAAATCATATATGTGCTGAAATGGAAGTAAAATATACTTATATATATACTCTCCTCGTCCACAAACCATGGACGATAATTATTGATTGTGAATTGGTGTGAAAAATTTGGTGAATAATGCGAATGGTTGATAGAATTGTTTGTGGTTCATATTGTTTGATTGTGGTTGAAATATACCCATTTGTGGTTGAAAAATACCCGTTTGTGGTTGAAACAAAATTAGAATAGGTTGTGGAAAAGAAAAACATACTCTCCTGCGTGTGAACTAGATGTATGAAATCCCCATTGTCAAAAATCGCGAGGTTTTAAGGTAGAGCGAGGAGCCGTACTCGGGACGGTGCCGGTTTTAAATACCCTGCCGTTATGCTGCCGAAATTTTCAATAATATTCATGTATTAGAATTATTTCATGTGTTGAAACTATATTCATGTGTTGAAACTATATTCATGTGTTAAAACCATATTCATGTGTTGAATAAACATTCATGTGTTGAATAAATATTCATATATTGAATAGAAATTCATGTGATGAATAAAATTCTTTGAAAGCTAAAAATAACTTTTTATCACATATATAGAATATATAAAATATTCATGTTTTAAATAAATTGTTTTAACACCAAAAATCATATTTTTATTACATATATAAACTATAGAAAACATTCATGTGTTGAATAAAGGACTAGAACGATAAAAATCATATTTTTATCATATGTGTGAAGCCGAAAACATTCATGTGTTGAATATATGGAGTGAACGATAAAATCTACATTTTTATTGTGAATATGAAGTGATAAAAATGTTCATGTGTTGAATAAATATTTTTGATGATAAAAATATCATTTTTATCATGTATATGACTCGCTAAAAATACACACGTGTTGAAATAAATATTTGTTTGCTATGAATATTATTTTTAACATGTATGTGAACTAAATAAAATATTCATGTGTTGAGACATATTTTTTTTTCGCTAGAAATATTATTTTTAGCTTAGTTTCGCATATATATATATATATATATATACACACACACACACATGTGTTGAACAGGAAAATGGATTAGCTGTTGAGTAAAGATTTTATTTGCGTGCCCGACAAATAGGTAAACCTTAATGAGTTGGATGTGCAATATTATTATATCAACTCCTGTGAATGCCATTGGATGTGGAGTGCTTGTTGTTCTGTATGTAATAATAAACGTCGCCATAGGATAGTAACAATTAATTTTGAACTACACTACATGGCATACTTCTTGAAGATAGGCATACTTCATCATATACCACATAAGCATTTGGAGCTTGTGTGACGAGGTTGAAGATTTACCATACGAGTGAGAGGCTTATATAGCGGTGACTATATATTACAGGTTGAACTGATGATTGATATGGACTATGTAAAATGTAACGATAAATTGCCAGATTAATGAAAACCCCACACGGGTCTGGGGATGACAATAAACACATCTCTCTGGTCATTAAGGTACAAAAACCATTTATAGGGTGACGAGAATTTATTCTCTGGAGTTATGATCTATACACACTCCCCTGTGGACACTGGAATATATAACTATAAATATGTGCATGCTTATTAGGATTTATTGGGTACCTAATACGGCCCAATAAATTTCCAAACCCCTTCCCGTATTAAGGAGGTTATGGCGAAATTTTCTGAAATTTAAAGGAATATTTGAAGTGAAAATGATATTGAAATCGTCGAATAAATTATATCTATATATAAATATAAATTAAATAAAACGAATCGAGCCCCTGTAGTTCGCGTTTTGAAATCGTAATTTTAAACGATTATAACGCGAGATCCGACCATCGGATTTTGACGAAGCTGGAACCGTTGGATTCGCTTTGGGAATATCTTTCCAATGATATAAACTTTGTTGAGATCCAACGGTTAGATTTTCAGAAATATGTAAAACAAATTTGGAGAAAAACAGCACCAGTGCCTTGGCATGACCTGAAAAGTCGTTTAACTAAATAGGGCCATTTTTAAATAAATAAAAATGGCGATATATCGTTATAAAATATTATAGAAGATGTGGAGTGAAAATAGACTGATTATACTTGGTTTGCTTGTCATTGGATGGTTGAATGTGTTTGACATGAAATTTATACTAAAGAACTGAAATGTGAATGTAGAATAATTTAACTATGGGAAGAATTGATTTGAAATCTAAATATACGTGAGTTATTTGAAAATGCCGAGTTAATTCTCATTTCAAATAATTGACCGACGATTGAATGTCGAAGAGATGAAGACTGTTCAAGACCGACGATCTTCACATCGGATGGATGGACGCTACTGATGCTCATGATTGGAGTAGCTACCTTGAAAGGGCTGAAGTGGTAGTCGTCCGGACGTATGTGTTTATTGTACGGATATGCGAGGAATATGGTGCCTCGAGCTTCGTTCTGACCCAGAACGAACTTTTAAATGGACTATGTGTCTGACATTGGATTTTGTTTTGTGCTGATTGATCTCTATTAAATATATATCTGTTTGGCTGCGGAGAATTTATTCTCTTGCTTAACGCCCTTCTCTGAGACGTACGAGCTCAGAGGTTATGTATCGACAAAAATCTGTCACACGGAGTGAATTGCCTGGGTGGCACGCCCAAGTTTCAGATGATCCAGGCTTATGTTGAAAAGCAAAGTCTTGTGGTTGATGATCAAAACATGGCCTGAGTGGTGTAGCTTTGTGTATAGCATGGATTCGCGAGCCTCACACTTCGGTATGAGTCAAAAACGGGATAGTGACCGCAGGGAGAGCACGACGTTTCTTTCTAGCTATGGGTGATGTCAGTGACCAACCAGCCCTGACATTTATATATTATTTTACCTGTGTGGTTGTTGGAATGCGAGGCGCCTCAGATATAGTCCTATAGGACCGGAAAACGTGTGTTCAGGAATAGTTAATCCTCAAAAGTAAGAGAGGACCGGCCCTGAAGATCCAAGGATTGTTGTGTGTGGTCCTTAGACATTTGCTAGAGTGTCTCGAACGGAGAGGAACTTGCCCCTTGCCTTGACTCATGATGGAATCTAATTTCCAGTACAAAATTACGGATTTGATTGTATTACTAGTATGGCGACATAGTGGTACGGGGCACTTATGATTGATATTTATGATTGATATTTGCTTTTGAAACATATATGCACTAGTAATAATATCAAACACTTTTGTTTTTATACGTATCAAGCATTTCTTGGCCATTATAAGGTAAAACTCTATCCTCCTGCTTGCGTTGCATTATGTGATGGGACCTGAGTCTTATAATAGCTTCATTTTTATACAAAGCATTGCGACGATTTAATAATTTACTTTATTTCATGCACTGGCAATCACTGGAGTAAATCCGTTCCGCGAAAGTGGCGTGGTCCTATGATTTGCCTTATTATTGTGGTTTAATTAGTTTAGTAGATTTCTCATACCAGTCCCATGACTGACTCATAGTTTTTTTCACCTTGCAAACTCGAATGCCCTTATTTTCACATAGGCAATCTAGTACCAGGTAGCAGGACATATTTTGGCTTTGGCACTACAGTAGGAGTGCATCTTTTGGCTGATATGGCGAGGCTTGACTTCTCAGTGTTTTGACTATTGATTTCCGCCATTATTATCTATGTATATGATTCCTCTTCTGGCGATGTAGACTGATATTTCTTTTATGTACCCTCATGTGTATATGTACCGCTATGGCGATGTAGACTGATCATGTACTCTTATGCACTAAGTTGTATCCTACACTATGCTCTCTGATGTTGTGACATATTATGATTCCACTGTCATATTTATGTAAATTATTTTATTTACTGCTTTTGCTATTATCTGTACTCTGCTAATGATGATTAATGTGTTATATTCCAATGATTATCCTTAACACCGTCGTACGGAGTTTTGGGATCGTCACAGGTGGTATCAGAGCTTTGGTTAACCTTAGTTCTGGAATTTAACACATTAAACACCTCGTTAGAATAGAATCAGTAGTGTTCTAAGGCGAGTAGCTCATTAGAGATAGGACTAGTAATGTCCTAGAATGAGCTAAGCAGAATAGCAAAAATAATCTGATCATTACATTATTGTCTTTCCTTAAGTTCTTCTGCTGTACTATATATTAAAAGTATAGTTTCTGTAGGCTGACTATTTTCTTGCTTATACAAAACTTGATAGATGGCTACCCGAGAAGCAGCTAGAGGAGGCCGAGGTAGAGGACGAGGAGATGTCCCCGCTGCAGAAGGGGCTTTGATACAACCAAAAGCCGCTCAGCTATTCAAGCTAGACCGAGTGGCAAAGAGATACAAAAATCTCGAGAGCAAAACCTTCTCAGGAACAGGCATAGTGATAGACGCCTTAGCATGGTTAAAAACTTGCGAAAAGATCTTAGGGGGCTTAAAACTAGGAGATCAAGATAAGGCTTTTATGGGCGCCTGGCTTTTACAAGATAAGGCAGAATTATGGCGGGAAGCCATCACCGCTGAGGACCAAAATGTTGTGAGAACTTGGGACGAGTTCAAGAAAATATTTGAGGAGAAGTTCATCCCAGAACAAGCGTTGGATCGCATGCAAGATGAATTTGCCAATCTCCAACAAGGAGACCTCTCCGTGCAGGACTACCTAAACAAGTTCACGCAGCTATCTCGGTATGCCCCAGAGTTTATCATGACTGAAAAGGCAAAGAACAAAAGGTTCATACATGGGCTAAAGCGTAAGTATCAAGATAGAGCCATGAGCCACATCCAACTCGCATTTGCAGACTTAGTGGAAATGGCATGTAATTATGAAGACTTGGACCAGAGGAACCTCGATCTAGACCGCGCCAGGAGTCAAGCGGGAAACAAACGCAAGACTTCTGTGAACCAACCTGAGTCCAGCAACGCAGCATCCACAAATCAGCAAGCTAGCCACCCACCCAAGGGAAGCTGTTTTAATTGTGGAAAGATGGGACACTACTCCAATGTGTGCACAGCTCCAAAGCGGCAGAGGACCAACTCACAAGGCTCAAGCCAGAACTCTCGGAATTCTCGATCATGCTTCAACTGCCGCCGAACAGGACGTCTCGTCAAAGATTGTCCATTGCTTAAGAAGGCAGAAGTTGCATATGTTTATGACGGGGCGAATCCGCCAGCTGCTTCAGATGGAGCAGGTAAACCCGATGTTTTGGGAGGTACCCTTACAATTAAGAATATTCCTGTTTTTGTACTATTTGACACAGGGGCATCACTTAGTTTTATTGCAAGTAACACAGTCAAAAAGTTAAAGTTAAAGATAAGAGACCATAAAGAACCAATTAGGTGTTCATAACCCGGTAGGAGGATCTCTTGTTCTTAGTTCATATTGCAGAGTACCTATTTCTTATTCTTGTTACAAGTTTCCTATTAATTTAATCGTCATGAATTTCTCCGAATTCGATGTTATTCTCGGGTTGGATGTGCCGAAAGAATTGTTAAAGTTGAAACGAAGCTTGGATATATTACTATACCATGCCATGGTTCAGATCCGGATAGAAAAGAATTTTGGTTTGCGCTAGAAGTTGTTCCCACTTTACTAGAAAAGATTCCTGTTGTTAAAAACTATGCAGATGTGTTTGAAGAAGTCGAAAACTTACCTCCGCAAAGGGAAATTGAATTCAGAATCGATCTAATTCCGAATGCCAGACCAGTGGTACATACAATTCGAAGAATGACCCCAAAAGAAAAAGAAGAAATAGGCGATCAAACTCGTCAACTGCTATGGAAGGGTTTGATCAGACCTAACTTTTCTAGTTGGGGCGCAGTTGTAGTGTTTGTTCCTAAGTCAGACGGTACTCTCCGATTGTGTGTTGATTACCGATACCTCAACAAGCAGACGCTCAAAAACAAATATCCATTACCCCGCATCGATGATCTGTTAGACCAATTAAATGGAGCGAGAGTATTTTCCAGAATGGACCTAGCTACGGGTTTCAATCAACTGAGAATTTCCGAAGAGTGTGTTCCTTTGACAACTTTCAGAAGTCCATACATATTTTACGAGTGGTTAGTAATGTCGTTCGGCTTATGCAACGCTCCAGCATATTTCATCGATCTAATGAATCGAGCGTTCAGAGAAGTTCTGAATAAATTTGTTCTAGTATTCATCGATGATATTTTAATCTACTCCAAATCAGAAACCGAGCATGAAAAACATTTAGAACAAGTATTGGGGATTCTGAGAAAGAACGTCTTTAAAGCCAAATTTTCTAAATGCATCTTCTGGCAAAATGAAGTGAAGTTCCTTGGCCATGTCGTGTCAAAGGAAGGAATTTCTGTAGATCCGAGCAAAATTACAGCAATTCAAGACTGGAAACAGCCTACTACACCCACAGAAGTTCGAAGTTTTCTGGGATTGGCTAGTTATTATCGGAAATTCGTTAAGGATTTTTTGAAGATATCCGGTCCATTAACAAAGCTTACAAAGAAGCACGAGAGATTTAAGTGGACTTCCGACTGTGAGGAAGCTTTCCAGGAACTGAAATCAAATTTGATAACCGCTCCAGTATTAACCATTATCGATGGCAATCAGGATTTGACGGCATGGACGGATGCTTCTATTAGAGGTCTGGGTGCAGTATTACTGCAAAGAGGCCAAGTTATGCAAGCCGTCAGCTGAAACCACATGAGAAGAATTATGTAACTCATGATCTTGAGTTGCTAGCTATCATCTTTGCTTTGAAATCTGAAGGCATTACTTATTGGGTGAGAAATTCGAATTGTTTACAGACCATCAATCATTGAAGTATTTGTTCACCCAGGAAGATCTAAACTTGAGAGAGCAGCGTTGGCTAGAATTTCTTATAGTGTATGATCTAGATATCCTATATACGCCGGGAAGGGATAATGTAGCAGCTGATGCACTCAGCAGAAAGAATGAAATCATCGCCAGTTTTATCGTTACGTCTTCATTGAATGACAAGATCTCTGTTCTTCAGAAAAACGACAATTTTATTAAAGAGATGATCAAAAGAATTCGAAAAGGCGAAGACTCCAGTTTCCAAGTGGATTGTGAGGGGGTTCTGAGATTAAAAGGAAGAATTTGTGTTCCCGACATCCCTGAGCTCAAAAGAGAGGTGCTTGATGAATGCCATAAGTCCAAACTTTGCGTTCATCCTGGAGTGAGTAAGATGTATAACGATATCAAGCGCACGTTCTGGTGGAAGGCGATGAAGAGGGACATTTCCTTATATGTTAGCAGGTGTCCTACTTATTAACTAGTCAAAAGTGACCAACAAAAGCTGGCCGGATTGTTGCAACCATTGGAAATGCCAGGTTGGAAGTGGGAACAGATTTCCATGGATTTCATTGATGGTTTTCCCCGAACAAAGAAAGGTAATGACAGTATTTGGGTGATCGTAGATCGCTTCACGAAGACCGCCCATTTCATACCTGTCAGATCCAGTAGAACCGCCCAAAGTCTAGCACAGATTTATTTCAAAGAAATTGTTAAGCTGCATGGAGTTCCCATCAGCATAGTCAGTGATAGAGATCTAATATTTGCTAGCAAACTCTGGGAGGCATTCCAGACAGAATTGGGAACAAAACTGAACCTGAGCACTGCTTATCACCCTCAGATAGATGGCCAAATTGAAAGGGTGAACAGAATTTTAGAAGATTTACTGCGGGCTTGTATTATTGATTTTGGCGGATCATGGGAAGATCACTTGCATTTGGCAGAATTCTCATACAACAACAGCTATCAAGCAAGTTTGAAAATGTTGCCATTTGAAGCATTATATGGTCGACCATGCAGGTCTCCCGCATGTTGGGTAGAACCTGGAAACAGACTTGTGTTGGGACCCGATATGATTCGAGAAGCATCAGATAAAGTCGATTTCATCAAGAAACGATTGCAAACCACGCAAAGCCGACAGAAAAGTTATGCAGATTCTAGAAGAAGAGATTTAACATTTGATGTTAGTGATTATGTCTATTTGAAAGTTTCTTCGATGAGAGGAGTAATCTGATTCGGTAAAACTGGGAAGTTGGCACCCAGATTTATTGGTCCCTTTCCTATACTTGAAGGAATTGGAACTCTTGCTTATAGGGTTGAATTACCTGATTGGTTGCCTGAAGTACATAATGTGTTTCACGTATCTCAACTTAGAAGGCATGTGCACGTTCCAGATCTTGTTGTAGAAGAAGCAGCGCAACAGGACTTGGAAATTACTCCAGAATTAGCAGTCAGAAGAGAGCCGTTAAAAATTGTTGGAAAAGAAACTAAAGAGCTAAGGAACAAGAAGGTTCATTTAGTTAAAGTGCAGTGGAGTAGCGATCCTAGAGACTGTACTTAGGAAACTAAGGAATGCAAGCTTACCCCAAATGCATAGTGGACATCTCTGACTAACTCCGGTGCAAGGTACCTTTACAATACTTTGCATTTCCATTTTTGTGTCCTACCGTACTGCTGTTTCCTTTTCGGGGACGAAAAGTTTTAAGTGGGGGAGATTGTAACAACCCGGAAAATACGAGCCAATTAAATTTTTTTAAATTGGTTATTTTGAAGAAATTAAAGCAATTGAAATAGAATATTTCAATAACACAAAGAGTTAGAAATGGTGCGGCAGTTTGAAAATTGGAATTCAAACTTTGACTGACTGTACCGGGTGCAAAACGAAACGGATTTTAATGAAACCAAAAATATTTAAATCTGTTTATGAATACCTTTCTAATGAATCTGAAAAATCGAAGTTTCATAGCGGGAATCAAAAGATATAGCCAAATGAATTTTCAAAAAGGTCGCTATAGAGAATATATAGCCCTTGTAAATAGACATTTTGCAAACGACCTCGGAGTTCGACGAAACCAATTTTGTTGGATTCAGGATGTCAAATTATGGCTAGGTTTCAAATTCCATAATTTTTGAAGTTAATATGTGAGCTTGGCAAAGGAAAATGTGTTTGGTCAATTTCTGTTAAACTGGGTCGACCAGAAAATGGCCATTTTTCAAACGGTCTCAGAATTCGACGAAACTAGTTTTGTTGGGACCGTATCATCAAAACATAGCTAGATTTATTTTTCTGGAATTTTTCGAATTAGTTTGTGGCCCTAGCAAATTGAAATGTACGTTCAAATCGAATATTGAATGTTTTATATTTTAATTTGAAGAATAACTGACTGTAACAGTCGAACTGGCCTACAAAACATATCCCATTGTGTTCAGAATGAGGGTATTTAGCTAGGGGCGATAGTCGTTGGGTTTGGATTGGAGTTCGTATGGAGAAATAATATTTTAAAAATTAAATAAAGCACGGGCCAATCATATTTTTCCATCATAATTTAATTTTATAAGAAAATCTCAACCCCCATCCCCCGTTACCGCGCTCGACGGCGGAAGAAGCTTCCCCCTTCCCGACCATTTTCCGACGAAACCGCCCACCCTTTCACCTCGACCCAGTTCAACTTTTTGAAGCCCTCCTCCTCCTCTTCAAATCAATACCAACTGCACCCTCCCTCTTCTCGTATTTCGTGAGTTTCACCCCCTTAAAGTTCTGACCTTTCAGCCGCCGCCCCACCTTAAAACCGCCGTCGAGTTCAACATTGAACCCAGCCTCCGGCGCGCCACTCCAAGCTTGTCGAGGTGGTGAAGGCGGATTAATCCCTAGCTACACCGTTTGATCAAAATTTGAAGACCTAGTTTCAAAGGATTCAACTGAGGTAACGGCTGTGGTTTTTATTTAAAGGCCATGACACTTTTAAGTGTTGCAAACTTCGAAAAATCGTATCTTTAACGTGTGTTAACGAAATTCGATGAAACAGGAGACAACAGACTCGTAAGGACGCTCTCCACATTCTAGAAGTGTCTGAGGATTTTTCTGAGCTCGCTACGATTTTTAGCAAAGCAACAAACCAATGTGAGATTTCTAAACTGAAATGTGAATGGAAATGCGTTGTATAAGTTATATAAGCGAAGTATAAATTATATATGCACTGTATAAATCATATATGTGCTGAAATGGAAGTGAAATATACTTATATATATATACTCCCCTCGTCCACAAACCATGGACGATAATTATTGATTGTGAATTGGTGTGAAAAATTTGGTGAATTATGCGAATGGTTAATAGAATTGTTTGTGGTTGATATTGTTTGATTGTGGCTGAAATATACCCGTTTGTGATTGAAAAATACCCATTTGTGGTTGAAACAAAATTAGAATAGGTTGTGGAATAGAAAAACATACTCGCCTGCATGCGAACTAGATGTATGAAATCCCCATTTTCAAAAACCGCGAGGTTTTAAGGTAGTGCGAGGAGCCGTACTCGGGAGGTGCCGGTTTTAAGTACCCTGCCGTTATGCTACCGAAATTTTCAATAATATTCATGTGTCAGAATTATTTCATGTGTTGAAACTATATTCATGTGTTGAAACTATATTCATGTGTTGAAACCATATTCATGTGTTGAATATACATTCATGTGTTGAATAAATATTCATGTGTTGAATAGAAATTCATGTAATGAATAAAATTCTTTGAAAGCTAAAAATAATATTTTATCCCATATATAGAATATATAAAATATTCATGTTTTAAATAAATTGTTTTAACACCAAAATCACATTTTTATTATATATATAAACTATAGAAAACATTCGTGTGTTGAATAAAGGACTAGAACGATAAAAATCATATTTTTATCGTACGTGTGAAGTCGAAAACATTTATGTGTTTAATATATGGAGTGAACGATAAAATCTACATTTTTATTGTGAATATGAAGTGCTAAAAATGTTCATGTGTTGAATAAATATTTTTGATGATAAAAATATCATTTTTATCATGTATATGACTCGCTAAAAATACACAAGTGTTGAAATAAATATTTATTTGCTATGAATATTATTTTTAACATGTATGTGAACTAAATAAAATAGTCATGTGTTGAGATATATTTTTGTTCGCTAGAAATATTATTTTTAGCTTAGTTTCGCACATATATATACATGTGTTGAACAGGAAAATGGATTAGCTATTGAGTAAAGATTTTATTTGCGTGCCCGACAAAAAAGTAAGCCTTAATGAGTTGGATGTGCAATATTATTATATCAACTCCTGTGAATGTCATTGGATGCGGAGTGCTTATTGTTCTGTATGTAATAATAAACGTCGCCATAGGATAGTAATAATTAATTTTGAACTACACTACATGGCATACTTCTTGAAGATTGGCATACTTCATCATATACCACATAAGCATTTGGAGCTTGTGTGACCAGGTTGAAGATTTACCATATGAGCGAGAGGCTTGTATGGCGGTGACTATATATTACAGGTTGAACTGATGACTGATATGGACTATGTAAAATGTAACGGTAAATTTTCAGATTAATAAAAACTCCACACGGGTCTGGAGATGACAATAAACACGTCTCTCTGGTCATTAAGGCACAAAAACCATTTATCGGGTGAAGAGAATTTATTCTCTGGAGTTATGATCTATACACACTCCCCTGTGGACACCGGAATATATCACTATAAATATGTGCATGCTTATTAGGATTTATAGGTTACCTAATATGGCCCAATAAATTTCCAAACCCCTTCCCGTACAAAGGAGGTTATGGCGAAATTTTCTGAAATTTAAAGGCATTAGTGAAATATTTGAAGTAAAAACGATATTTAAATCGTCGAATAAATTATATATATATATATATATAAGCATAAATTAAATAAAATGAATCGAGCCCCTGCAGTTCGCATTTTGAAATCGTAATTTTAAACGATTATACTGGGAGATCTGACCGTCGGATTTTGACGAAACTGGAACCGTTGGTTTCGCTTTGGGAATATCTTTCCAATGATATAAAATTTGTTGAGATCCAATGGTTAGATTTTCAGATATGTGTAAAACAAATTTAGAGAAAAACAGCGCCAGTGCCTCGGCACGACCTGAAACATCGTTTAATTAAATAGGGCCATTTTTAAATAAATAAAAATGGCGATAAATCGTTATAAAATATTATTGACGATATGGAGTGAAAACAGACCGATTATACTTGGTTTGCTTGTCATTGGATGGTTGAATGTATTTGACATGAAATTTATACTAAAGAACTGAAATGTGAATGTCGAATAATTTAACTATGGGAAGAATTGATTTGAAATCTAAATATACGTGAATTATGTGAAAAGGCCGAGTTAATTCTCATTTCAAATAATTGATCGACGATTGGAAGTCGAAGAGATGAAGACTGTTCATGACCGACGATCTTCACATCGGATGGATGGACGCTACTGATGCTCATGATTGGAGTAGCTACCTTGAAAGGACTGAAGTGGTAGTCGTCCAGGCGTATGTGTTGATTGTACGGATATGCAAGGAATACGGTGCCTCGGGCTTCGTTCAGACCTTGAACGAACTTGTAAATGGACCGTGTGTCTGACATTGGATTTGTTCTGTGCTGATTGATCTCTATTAAATATATATCTGTTTGGCGGCGGAGAATTTATTCTCTTTCTTAACACCCTTCTCTGAGACGTACAAGCTCAGAGGTTATATATCGATAGAAATCAGTCACATGGAGTGAATTGCCCGTGTGGCATGCCTAAGTGGCAGATGATCAAGGCTTATGTTGAAAAGCAAAGCCTTTGTGGTTGATGATCAAAGCATGGCCTGATTGGCGTAGCATTGTGTATAGCGTGGATTCGCGAGCCTCACACTTCGGTATGAGTCAAAAACGGGATAGTGACTGCAGGGAGAGCACGACGTTTCTTTCTACCTATGGGTGATGTCAGTGACCCACCAGCCCTGACATTTATATATTATTTTACCTGTGTGGTTGTTGGAATGCGAGGCGCCTCGGATATAGGTCTTATAGGACCAGGAAACGTGTGTTTAGGAATAATTAATCCTCAAAAGTAAGAGAGGACCGGCCCTGAAGATCCAAGGATCGTTGTGTGTGGTCCTGAGACATTTGCTAGAGTGTCTCGAACGGAGAGGAGCTTGCCCCTTGCCTCGACTCATGATGGAATCCAATTTCCAATACGAAATTACGGATTTGATTGTATTACTATTATGGAAACATAGTGGTATGGGGCACTTATGCCGTCTATGATTGATATTTATGATTGAATTTGCTTTTGAAACATATATGCACTAGTAAAAATATTAAACACTTTTGTTTTATACGTATCAAGCATTTCTTGGCCATTATAAGGTAAAACTCTATCCTCCGGCTTGCGTTGCATTGTGTGATGGGACCTGAGTCTTATAATAGCTTCATTTTTATAAAAAGCATTGCGATGATTTAATAATTTACTTTATTTCATGCATTGCAATCACTGGAGTAAACCCGTTCCGTGAAAGTGGCATGGTCCTATGATTTGCCTTATTATTGTGGTTTAATTAGTTAAGTAGATTTCTCATACCAGTCCCCATGACTGACTCGTAGTTTGTTTCACCTTGCAAACTTGGGTGCCCTTATTTTCACATGGACAGCCTAGTACCTGGTAGTAGGACATATTTTGGCTTTGGCACTACAGCAGGAGTGCATCTTTTGGCTGATATGCTGAGGCTTGACTTCTCAGTGTTTTGACTATTGATTTCCTCCATTATTATCTATGTATATGATCCACTTCTAGCGATGTAGACTGATATTTCTTTTATGTACCCTCATGTGTATATGTACCGCTTATGGAGATGTAGACTGATCACGTACTTTTATGCACTAAGTTGTATCCTACACTGTGCTCTATGTTGTTGTGACATTTTATGATTCCGCTGTCATATTTATGTAAATTATTTTATTTACTGCTTTTGCTATTAAATGTACTCTGCTTATGATGATTAAAGTGTTATATTCCAATGATTATCCTTAACACCGTCGTACGGAGTTTTGGGATCGTCACAAATCGTGTTTTAAATGACATTGGTTCTTTAACCCAGTTAAAGATAGGATATGATTTCCCAAGTTAAACAATTGTTAGTATTGATTTTTGGGAAGATTAAAACCAAGTGGAGTTTTAATGCATCTTTAATTAGATTGAAATTATCCAAAGGAAGATTAAAGAATAAATTTAAAGAATTTATCTTTGATAAAATTAATGGGAACCTTTCCCAAAGTATAAGAATATTTGAATAAAGGAATATTCTAGACTGGAATGAGGCGTATGTTGTGTTTTTATAGCACTTGTTTATTATATACGCGAATTATTCAGAAAGACTGGGTTTATCCCATTCTGAATAACTGATTCGACGATGTGTCGAGGATGAAGATGGTGGTTGAAGACCGGAGGTCTTCACATCGTTTGGATGATTACTGATGTCTTGATTGGGTTGTACACCCAAAACAAGGTAATAAGTAGTGGTCGTCCAGAGGTACTTGGAGATTGACTGGATATGCGAGGACCTCTCCCATGTATTGGACATATGGGGGAGGAATAAGGTGCCTCCAGTTTCGTTCAGACCCGGAACGAACTTGTAAATGGATGTGTGTCTGACATCGGATTTCATTCTGTGTGATTGATAGACATCGGTTGCATAACGTGAATTGTCTGTGTGGCATGCTGAGATGCAAATGATCAAGGCTTCTGTTGAAAAGTAGAGTCTTGTGGTTGACGATCAAAGCACAGCTTTAATATAGCGTAGCTTTGTGTAGCGTTAATTCGTGAGCCTCACACCCCGGTATGAACCAGAAATGGGAGAGGACATCAGGGAGGGCATGTGTTTCCTTCTAACTAGGAGTGGTGTCAGCGTTTTACTAGCCCTAACATTTTACTTATGTGAATGATGGATTGCAAGGCGCCTCGGTTATATCGGTCGTTCCAGGGCCGATAGTTTGGTCGGGAAATGGCCAGTTTACGCCCCATAGGGCGCGGAAACGCATTGTTCAGGCATTTTAATCCACTCCGTGTGGACCGACCTTGATGATATAAAGGCTTGACAGAGTACTTGCCTGAGGCACGGGATAGAGCGTCTCGATGCCTGCTAGGACGATCCCTTGCCTAGGTTCACAGACGGAAATCCAATTTCCAATACGTGACTTTGCGGTTTTGATTATAGAGCCTAGTATTGGCGACATGATATATGGTACCCATAACGCCTATGATTGATACATTTATATCTGAAGTTGTTTTCTTCACTTATAGTAATAATAAAAGATTAAATTTCGTGTATCAAGCACTATTTGACTATTATAAGGTAAAACCTTATCCTCCGACTTGCGTTGCATTGTGTGATGGGACCTGGGTCTTATAATAGTTTCATTGTTCTTTATTTAGCATTACGCTGTTTGTTTGATGCACTGGTATTCTTGGGAGGAAACCCTTTTCATTTTATACGGCGTGGTCCCTTGATTTACCTAACTTTAAAAGCAAATTAATAACCGTTTTAGTTCTCACACCAGTCACATGACTGACCTAGAGTTTATTATTTTAACCTAAACTCTGGGTGCCCTTATTTCTGCACGGGCAGCTAGTAGTTGGGTTTTGCAGATATTATATTCACAGGATCCTGATTTACAGCTGAAGTGATATTCGGAAATCTCTGTATCCATATATTTTTTTCAGTTGTGTTTTGTATTATTTTTCCGCTACGTTGTAACTTGTAAATCTCTGATATTTATTAAATGTGTAATATTTATTCATACTCTATATATTCTTATATTCTGATGTAAATTGTTGTAGTAACAATGAAATGTTCTTCTATTTGTGTTCTGTTTCGTCATGTTCTCAAAGCAATCCGTTCATCCTCTTCTCTTCGGAGACCGGGGAAGTTTCGGGTCCTTACAGGTAGAAAGTCCTTACAAAAATTGCAACGGGAAAGACTACGAAGAAAAATGAGTGCTGGTTGGAAAGAAATAACAGTCACATAGTTGCAAATATACTGACCAATAAAAAATTGATTGACATGCACCAAATGTATTGAATATGGATGATAATGAACCATGCACTATCCTTTACGACCTTGCAATAATATAATAAAAACAATTAGGAAAAGATAGAAGGAAAACAAAGGAGGTTTAGAAAATATAAGAATTCAAAATATACAATGATACAAATATTAAAAGCATATGACTATGAAAAGTTAATATATAGTTTGGGCTAAAAAACATAACTTAAAGAAAGATAGAAGAAACTAAACATGCTACTCTTCCTAGGTAATTAATGAAAGCTTTTCGTGTCGTTGCTCAAGCCTGTTTTAAAAAAGATAAGTCAGCTACATGTAATTCAAATGAATATTATTTACGACATCGGAAAAGAATATTAAAAAACAAATATTTTAGTTTTAATTTCCATTGCAATTGAACAACGAATATCATACGGACTAACTAATAATTGTTCATAATACAAATTACCATTTACTCATCAAAAATCACTTTAGTTGAGGTTTTGTTGCAATGATGTAACTAAAATTATTAGTTTAATGTCCATTGAAAGCAATGTTGAACAGTTTCTCTATAAAGTTATCCATGAAAATCATGACTACGGAGTACTCTAATGACTAAATAATAACATCTTATGACAAAATATATCACAGAAAATATAAAAGGTTAAAATTTATCCCTAATTTAAATGTAAACTTTTAATATATTTCGTTAAAGTTACAGTCAATATCAAACAACAATTGGAATTAATTTGCTAGTATCAAAATTAAATATAAAGTACAGACACTCAGCAAATACATATCAGTTAAATAATGATCATTAATTAGTATAACAGGCTGCATCTTAAAAGTATATAAAATAATGTTTATGTATTCATAATGCTAATAATCGTATATTTTAAAATGCTCACATAAGTATTTTTGAATTCACTAAATAAAAATGCAATCACCCTATGGTGGTTTTCTGTCTTAATTAAGCACAAACATGTAATAGCTTTTAAAAATGATTAGTTGCTTCCAATAGCCACGTTAATTGTTTTTTTGCAGTAATTAGAAAAGATTCAAGCATGTTGTTACCCAAAATAATAGGTCTATCCAAACTATTTCAACCTTTAAAACTGAAAATTTGTAACACTAGACATTTTAAACAAATGCATTTAAAACTAAATTAGTATACGTTAGTATGTTCCTAGATTGAATATGCTTGCTTTACCACTCATGATGCCAGACTGTTAAGGACTTAGATCGAATTATCATTTGTTATACAAAATGTTCATGATGCCAGACTCAGACTGAATGATCCATAGTACTAAAGATGTGAAATGAACATGAAGTACTAAATATTTGAAAGATATTAAATTCAATGACCAAATCCAATGTGTAAATAGAACAACATAATTTTATGGTTTTAAATTTTACTTAATACCTAATTTTACGTGCTGCAGCTGCAAAGACAAAGGCAAAGCTTGATTGTCAGTAACTATCTCGAATTAGGCAGTGGAGATTCAATGGGCTTTGATCTAGTTTAAACTATGGAAAAAGCTATAGGAGATGAATCTAAAGTTTTAAATCTAAAGAGGATTGGAGATGCTGGAGAATGGAACGGTTCACGCCAATGGGATATGTCTGACCATTGAGGCTAAGTGAACATCTCAAAATTGGAGAATGGGGATGATTAGAGCGAAAGGGGGCTAAATTTTTGGTGAAAACGGAGACAACAGAAGGTGCGGCTGGTGAATTTAAGGGCAATTTGGGAAGTTCGAAAAGGCATCTAGTAATTTAGTGGAAAGAATTTACATTATTAGTAGCAAAGAAATGTATGCACTTATTTTGTGGATAACATAAAATATTAATACTTCACATTCGCAAGCTTTTGTATAGTGATCATACCACTTTTACAAATGAAATTCAAATGTTTGATAGATCCCTTAGCAACTAATAGAAGCTGATCCATCTCATGGACACGGAGATAGGCCAAATGATTACATTGCAACACAACACTACACAGTACATGTGAGTTCAAACTGCAATAAGCATCCTAAAGCATGCAGGATGAAATCTGGATGCTAGAAACATAATTTAACCATGATAAATAACAAGAATAGATTGCTACAAAGTCCAGACCAAATCCAAAAGCACTCAAAGTCAATACTACAAGGAATAAATGCACCACAAGAATCTGAACCAGTTAGATTGTGCACGATGGTGGATAGCATCAATGTCCAACATAATCAACTCAAAGAAGCCAAAAGAAAAGGACCAAAGCATAAAAAGACCTAAAATTTTTCAAAAGGTTTTATATGAAAAACCACTATTCCATAAGGTTTTATACAATCCAGTGCATAATAGAGCACCAAAGACCATGAATAACCAAGCATTTGAAAACAAGTGAGATATGTTTTCAGTTCCAATGCCATGGAAACTACAATCAACACTAACGTTAACTCCTATATTTACTAACTTCTCATTACTACAAAAGTGGGCATATTCGACACTATTTTCTATGGCCGTAGATCAAAAAAGCATTGCCGTAGGCCATCTTTTCAAATAGGCAACACCAAGGGGGCGCGGCTTCTGCGGCCGTTGCATTAGCCATCTAATGCAATGCTTTTGCCCATCTACAGCAACGGAAAGAAAGTGTTGCATTATAACCCTATTGCAACAGTATATGCATGTAATGCAACAACATACAACATTGCTTTAAGTAGAAGCCAGAGCCTGGCTTCCAGGTCATGGTAATGGGGTCCACATGGTCTTTCCACATCAGTTGCCGACATGTCACAAGCCACGTCTTCTCTCCACGTCAGCTGCACATGTGTCACATGCCACGTCAGCTGCCCACGTGGCGCCACATAAGTTATGGTCCCCATGTGCCATACCATTGTGGAATTAATAATATTATACTTAATGCAGCACCACAACATAGTCTAATGCAACACCACATCAATCTAATGCAACACTACAGTGCCATCTAATGCTACACCACAATATTGTACAGCAACACCAGAAAACAACAACTGCAATGGTAAAAAAATCAAATGCAACACCCAAAAAAAATCAAATGCAGCTGTAATACAACCCTATAATGACAATGTAATGACCCGCAATTTCTAGGGGTATAATTAATTTATTTAATTGTTTAAAATAGTGATATAGGGAATTTAATCGTCGTTAATTAAATAATATGGAATATTTAATTAAATTAAATAATATATTTAATTCAGAAATAATCAAAAATATTGGGAATCATAATATTCTGTGAACGGGGTCGTCCCTTAGATTTAATTCAGCTTAGAGTAGAATTATATTGACGAATATATTCAATCGACGTCAGTTTGAACGTATAATTATAATATAATTAAAATCGAGCTTGAAATGGCGCTGCAGTTCGTAAATTAGCGATTCGAACTTCAACTGAATGTACAGGATTCGTTTTAAGCCGGATTTCTATGAAACAAGAAACGTGTGGAGTTGGTGGAGCATATCTTTCTAGTGGAAGAGGAAAATCGAGATTTCGTCGTGTAGATTTTGATGTACGTCCAAATCAAATTTCAGAAAAGTCGCTGTAGAATTCCTTTATAATTTGCGATGCTTTATTTACGTTATAAAAGGGTTTCGATATAAATTGAATATCGAGATAAATCTAAAATCTGAAATATCAAACTGTATATTCTGATATGATATTCTGGAGCTGTACGATATCATATGTGAAGATATACGATAATATAAATTTATTTATATTTAATTTAATTATATTTAAATATATTTATATATTTAAATGGGTCGTCCAGAGCATTAAAAAATAGCCGGTTTTGCAAACGAAGTCGGAATTCGACGAAACCAGTTTTGTTGGATCTACAACATCAAATTATGGTTAGATTTCCAGTTTCGTGATTTTTAGAGTCAGTATGTGGTCGTACGGATTTTTAGAGTGCAAAATAGTCAGTATTTCGACGGTTAAAAATACGCTGTGTGAGCAAACGAAGTCGGAATTCAACGAAACCAGTTTCGTTGGGACCGTAATGTCGAGCTGTAACTGCAGGTCCATTTTCGTAATTTTTGGGTATCGTGTGTGACCACAGTAATTTTTAAACACAAATATAAACAGCGTTGAATTATAAACGAGTATAATAATAAATATCTAACTAAAATATCTCCTAATCTCCCCTTATAAAAAAGAACATTAACTACCTTCCTTACGACCTAATTTCCATCTTCAGTAAACAAGAAATGAGCCGCCGGTTCTAAAGAAAGAAAATCGCTCTTCATAAATCAAGATAAAAATCAAACAAAAATCAGAGTATTACAAAGCTGAAATCGTTGTTATACTCGTGACTCCCTTTCCAATTCTACCTCAGTTTCAAAGCGTGCGATTTGGCATCTGGACTGTTCGACTTTTGAACAGTAAGTATTCGGGTTGTCGATTTTGGAACCTCAAGCATTTCATATGTGGTTTTGATACCATTTTCGGATTTCTGGTGGGTTATAGCACTTTGGTGCAGCAATTCGTGGAAAACGGTGAGGGGAACTTTCGCGGTTACTGTTCCTGATGGATCGAGTCGCGTTTGAATAGGAGGAGGTTACAGACGTTGGAAGGAGGAGTTTGGAAAGTTTCCGTGCAAATAAAGTTCGATCCGTGTAGTTGCTGAGAGCTTGACGCGAGCTGGTCTAATGGTGAGGCGAGCGTATTGAAAGGGTGAAGTCCGAGCAGAGCGTACAACATATAGCAAGAAGAAGCGTGAGAGGAGGTTAAAAGGGTGATTTAAATACTGTAGTCAGCAGCGATTGATGCTAGACGGAATGGAGAAGGGGAATCGAGTTTCATCATAAGGATATAGATTGAAGGAGATTTCGACGCGGAGGGGAATGGTGGTATTGGCGTTACCGATGGGTGAACGAGGAGGGAGGATGACGACAGTCAAGGTTGGTCAACGGTTTATAGTGTGCTAAAAGGAATTGCGGTAGTAATAAAGGAGGAAGAAAGGGGTATATTGCGGTCATGGGTTCAAGAATTAAGTGGGCTGATGATTTTTCTAAATGGGCTGAGGAGGAATAAGGGGGTAAGGCCCATTATTTAAATATATATATATATATATATATATGTTTAATAAAATTCGAATAAGTATACCAACTTGTAAATTGAATATCTTCTGCATACGGTATCAGAATTTCGAACCGTCTATTGCGTTGGGATCGTATGGACGGACACTACACGATGGAGCTGACTAGGAGTGAATCCAAGCTCGTTACAATTTATGGCGAAATAAATTGTCCGTCGAAATCGAATAACGCAAACCGGTTATTCAACGGTTAACGCGCCAATGTGAGTAAAACTCACCAACTTTGAACAGTTTATATTTTCATGTTGTATTTTTAGAACTGTTAAAATTGTCTGATTGCTGTGTGTTGGTTGATTGATTGAACTGCTAGTCAGTTAGTAGAAATATTATATATATATATGTATATATATATAAATTGTTAAATATTTATATGTCGATTCTGTTTATCAGAATATTTAACAGTGAAGTGAAATCGATGTTATTTTGTTGTCTAACATCTGTGATGTAGAGAAACAGGTTGGAGGAATCCGACTGGATTCCTCAATAGTTATTTTATTGTTTTTCATATATTGTTATATGATGGGATATAAAATCTATGGGCGATTATATGTGCTTGGACGATATTGAACATCGTTATTTGATATGACTGAATACCATAACATACCGAAATGTTGATAAGGGGATTTTCAAAGTGATATTGAAAATAGGTTATTTATAAATTGGAATATTTATAAATAAGAGATATTTATAAAGTGGAATATTTATAAATAAGAAATGTTTATAAATTGGAATATTTATAAATAAGAGATATTCAAAAAGGAAATAATTTCAAACCATTTTCTTTTTGAATGGAAAGGCTTGTGTAGCGGTTTGGGGATTTTCCCGATGCTCCCGTTACAAAGGAGGTTATGGCGAATTTTTCCGGGAATTTAAGGAGGTAGAATATTTTTAAGAATAAATTAGAAAAAAAAGAGAAATATTTGTAAAACATTTACAAATAGAATAGAAAGAGGAATATTTGTAAAACACTTACAAATGAAATCAAAAGAGAAATATTTGTAAAACATTTACAAATAGAATAGAAAGAGAAATATTTGTAAAACATTTACAAATAGAATAGAAAGAGGAATATTTGTAAAATCATTTACAAATAGAATTGAAAAGGAAATCATTTGTAAAGTGAAGAACCGTTACTAAAAGTAAATCTTTATAAATGAATAAACGTTGTTAAAAAGGAAATCCTTTTAAATGGATAAACGTAATTAGAAAGGAGTTAATCGAATATGGTATTCGAAAGTATGTTAATCGAATCTGGTATTCGAAAGTTAGTTAATCGAATATGTTATTCGAAAGGGAATTAGTCGAGTTAGAGTTAATCAGTTAGAGTTAATTAGTTAGAGTTAACCAGTTAGAGCTAATCAGTTAGAGTTAACCAATTAGAGCTAATCAGTTAGATTTAATCAAATAAGTGTTAATCCAAATGAGTTGCCATTTCGTGCGACTGCTAGCATAATTCGTGGGGCTGTAAATAGCCTACGGCGGTCGGATGTTTCCTGAGGGAATCAGGCGTAACCATTGTGATCGCTGCGATCTAGAGTCAAGTGAATAGAGTTAAATAGAGTTACCGAATATTAGTTATTCGAACGGAGTTAAATAGAGTTATCGAATATTAGTTATTCGAATGGAGTTAAATAGAGTTATCAAATATTAGTTATTCGAATAGAGTTAACTGGAGTTAAATAGAGTTAATCGAATTAGTTATTCGAATAGAGTTAAATAAATAAGAGTGATTCGAATCAGTTATTCGAATAGAGTTAAACACAAAGGAGTTATCGATTAGTTAAATCGAAAGGAGTTATCGATTAGTTAAATCGAAAGGAGTTATCGATTTGTTAAATCGAAAGGAGTTATCGAATTTAGTTATTCGAAAAGGAGTTATCGATTTGTTAAATCAAAAGGGAAGATTATCGAATATCGTTTATTCGAGAGGAGATTATCGAATATAGTTTATTCGAAGGAGTTATCGATTATTAGTTAATCGAAGTGAGTTATAGAATATTAGTTAAATCGAAGGAGTTATCGAATATAGTTTATTCGATGGAGTTAATCGATTAGAGTTAAATCAAAGGAGTTAATCGAATATAGTTTATTCAAATAGAGAAAAGGAGTTAATCAAATATAGTTTATTCGAATAGAGTAAATGAGTTAATCGAATATAGTTTATTCGAATAGAGTTAGAGGAGTTATCGAATATAGTTTATTCGACAGGAGTTAAGTGAATTAGTTAAGTTAAACTAAGTGAATTAGTTAAGTGAATTGGTTAAGTTAACCAAAGTGAATTAGTCGAGTTAATCAAAGTGATTATTTCAGTTAATCGAGATAAGTAAATCAAGTTAGGTTAATCGAGTTGAATTAGTCAGTCGAGTTAATAAATTGAGTTAGTCAAACCAAGTAAAACCAGTTAGAGTTAATTAATTAAGGTTGACCAGTTAGAGTTGATCGGTTAGAGTTAACCAGTTAGAGTTAATCAATCAGAGTTAATCAAATAGAGTTAAGTAAAATTAGAACTGACTAGAGATTAGTAAATTGAATGGTTTTCTAAGTGTCTACCTGATGTTGGTTTAGGCCTTCAGGATTTATAATTAGGGAATTGTTCTCATACTAGTTCACAGTCAGGGACTGATAGTTGGGGAAGAGTAGTGATTTGTAAATAAGAAAATGGAAAACGTTTTCCAGTGTTAATAACCTATATTTTCTAAACATAGAAAATAAGGCAATGTGAATATATATAGATATATGTTGATGATTTACCGATATAATTTCCATCTGGAAATAATATCGTTGTTTGCACACTTGTTTTTCTTCGATAGTTAACTCACAGACTATCGAAGTTTTGACCATTTTAACGTTGTTAATATGGAGAGACCGGTTGGATTATTATCCAAAGAACCACTCTGTATTGGCATAAGCGTTGCGAATCATATATGCCAAAGATAATTGAAGACGGAGTAAAGTGCAAGGGCTGTTGTATAAGTCTTAGATAACAGTGACTAAGATGGATATACTGAATAGTGCCTTCGGTTTGTCCAGTCCCAGGACAACGTGTATGGACAAAGGTCTGACAGAGTATATCCAATGGATCGCGTAAGTTGATCTCTTCAAACGTATATACGTTGGTGGCGGAGAAATTCATTTCTCCTAGCTGTATACCCGTTGTATTTTTTAGGAAATCAATTTGTGATTTGGAGGGTATGACGATGTGACATTCTAAGTGAATGAGGATGACTTGTATGGATGAATGTCTGACAGAGTATTTCCAGAAGGGTCACGTACATTGATTTCTTCAACCGTACCAAGAGTGGAAGCGGAGAAGGAAACTTCTTTTAGCTAACACATAATGTATTGTTGTGAAAGTCAATTAGTGATTCTGATGGATCTGACGATGTGACATTTGAAGTGAATCTGATGTGATGATAACGCGTAACTTCTAGCCTCATCATCCGGTAAATGACAGAAATCGGGCAGGCAGCATGGCTAAGTCGGTCGCACCGAAGTAGGGTGTATAATCACCTATCTAGAGAATATTCATTTGCTTCTTTAATCTATCAATGTTGTCTCATATATATATATACGGAAAACGGTTGTTGATCCCAACCGTTGGTGATGTACATTCGATACACTCAAGCGAAATGAGTGGTCGGTCATGTGTGGCTGAGTTACAAGATGTTCTTGTTGAGCTCCAGTGTATCGTTCCTACAGTACACTGATCGGAAGGTGATTCCATACCTTGTCATAGTTGGAAATCCATTACCCAATACGTGCTTGCGATTTTGATTGTATACTATATATGTAGAACGTGAGATGAAAGCGTTTCTGCTAGTTGATATCTATTTGTACATAGACATTATTATAATATCAAAAGGTTTTTGATATAAAGATATTTTGGATTCTCATAATGGAAAAACCCGTTCCGTTCTGCGGCGTGGTCTTATGAGATATTGTTTACTTGTTCATATACCTGTTTAAACTATTTTACTCACACCAGTCCCATGACTGACCCGGAGTTTACTTTATTGTTTTCCTTAAACTCATGGGTGCCTAAATTTGTACGGGCAGTCAAGTAGTCGGGATTTACAGATATACTTGAAGAGCTGGAGCAGGAGGCTTCTGGATCATATAGCTATAGTTTATTTCCGTTGTGTTGTAAGTGCTGTACTCTGATAAGTGCTATTGTATACATAACTGTTATATTTCAAAGTTATGTTATCTATTATATGTTATTCGTTCCGCTGTGAGGTTCGTGTTACTCTGATGTTGTGTTCTTCTTCTTCTTCTATTCTAAGTTTCTATCTTATCTTTCCTCACCTTCTTAATTCTTTCATTAATTACCGGGATTTTTCGATGTTTGGTTATCGACATCGTGCTTATGTCGATAACCAAAGTCGCTCAAAATCCGGGTCGTTACAGTTGGTATCAGAGATTAAGTTAAGAATTACCTTGGCTCTGTGGCGTGACTCGGTAGAGATAGGGTTAGTAATACCCTAGATTGAGTTGAGTGTATATATATATACGAGTGCGTATTTGTGTTTGATATAAAAATGGTTTTATATTGTGGAGATTCATTGGCTGAGTTGTTTATGAGTTCTGGTCGATCAGTTTGATCCACTGTATCGGTAGGAGTAAATAAATACTTGAATACGATGGACCGACACAGTATGGATATGTAATATATTATCATATATTAGATATATTGGTTGTAATTATAATCGAATGAGATTATAAAGTGCAATGGTTATATATAACCAATTAGAATCATATAAGTAAAGTATATGAAATAAGATGAATTTAATATGAATTTAAATGAGATTTGGAATTAAAATAAGGAAATTTTAAGTTCCTGGGAGATTTTGAGATGTTTTCAAAATGGATGTATTTAGTAAGGGTTTTGAAATGATATAGTATTGAAATCACTTGGGTCGCTGGAAAATAATTCCGATGATGACTGCGCAGTATCATCGGTGTGATTTTCGAGTTTCTAAGTGGTGGATTACTACCAAAGATTTTGATTTGAACTGTTTTGAGGAAACAAGTTGTTTAGAAATTCAAAGGTTTTGAATAGACAGTATGATTTCAAATTGAATTGAAATTTACCCAGGAATTTAAGTTCTGAAATTTAAATTTAACTTATGAAGTTAAATGAAATGAGATGGTAAAAATAAATTGAAATTTAACTTGAACTAAGTTAAATAGAATTGAATGGATAAGTCAAGAATTTGAAATTTAGCTGGACTTAGAATTTGAAAATCAAGAATGAAACTTGAGATTGACAATGGAATTCGACTTGAGTATAAGCGAATGATTTGGTTTGACGATATAAAAGTGATTGAGTTTGATTGGGATGACATTGGTATATGTTGGAATGATAACAGGTGGAAGGGATATAAGGATATGCCTGACAAAAAGGTACAAGTCTATTTTATATATGAGTTTGGAATTTATGAGCCGATTTGGCAAGCCGCTTAGATGTTTGATTTTCTTTTGGGTTGGAGAAGGCCTAGAGAGGTGAGTTGTGGTTTTACCGATAGGGCTGTACAAAGGAGGTTATGGCGAAATTTTCCAAAAATTTAAAGTGTTAGAAAATTTTCAAAAATTTTCAAAATTTTAGTTAGTCGGAATGAATAAATATTTTAGTCGATATTAATTGGTTCAGTTAAAATCAGAAATAAGGGGTAAACAAATCTTAGGAATTCCAATAGGTAGGGTCGTCCTCTAACTTAGCAATTTCGAGGACGAAATTATTTTAAGTGGGGAAGAATGTAATGACCCGCATTTTCCAGGGGTATAATTAATTTATTTAATTGTTTAAAATAGTGATATAGGGAATTTAATCGTCGTTAATTAAATAATATGGAATATTTAATTTAATTAAATAATATATTTAATTCAGAAATAATCAAAAATATTGGGAATCACAATATTCTATGAACGGGGTCGTCCCTTAGATTTAATTCAGCTTAGAGTTGAATTATATTGACGAATATATTCAATCGACGTCAGTTTGAACGTATAATTATAATATAATTAAAATCGAGCTCGAAATGGCGCTGCAGTTCGTAAATTGGCGATTCGAACTTCAACTGAATGTACAGGATTCGTTTTAAGCCGGATTTCTATGAAACAAGAAACGTGTGGAGCTGGTGGAGTATATCTTTCTAGTGGAAGAGGAAAATCGAGATTTCGTCGTGTAGATTTTGATGTACGTCCAAATCAAATTTCAGAAAAGTCACTGTAGAATTCCTTTATAATTTGCGACGCTTTATTTACGTTATAAAAGGGTTTTCGATATAAATTGAATATCGAGATAAATCTAAAATCTGAAATATCAAACTGTATATTCTGATATGATATTCTGGAGCTGTACGATATCATATGTGAAGATATACGATAATATAAATTTATTTATATTTAATTTAATTATATTTAAATATATTTATATATTTAAATGGGTCATCCAGAGCTTTAAAAAATAGCCGGTTTTGCAAACGAAGTCGGAATTCGACGGAACCAGTTTTGTTGGATCCGCAACATCAAATTATGGTTAGATTTCCAGTTTCGTGATTTTTAGAGTCAGTATGTGGTCGTACGGATTTTTAGAGTGCAAAATAGTCAGTATTTCGACGGTTAAAAATACGCTGTGTGAGCAAACGAAGTCGGAATTCGACGAAACCAGTTTCATTGGGACCGTAATGTCGAGCTGTAACTGCAGGTCCATTTTCGTAATTTTTGGGTATCGTGTGTGACCACAGTAATTTTTAAACACAAATATAAACAGCGTTGAATTATAAACGAGTATAATAATAAATATCTAACTAAAATATCTCCAAATCTCCCCTTATAAAAGAACATTAACTACCTTCCTTACAACCTAATTTCCATCTTCAGTAAACAAGAAATGAGCCGCCGGTTCTAAAGAAAGAAAATCGCTCTTCATAAATCAAGATAAAAATCAAACAAAAATCAGAGTATTACAAAGCTGAAATCGTTGTTATACTCGTGGCTCCCTTTTCAATTCTACCTCAGTTTCAAAGCATGCGATTTGGCATCTGGACTGTTCGACTTTTGAACAGTAAGTATTCGGGTTGTCGATTTTGGAGCCTCAAGCATTTCATATGTGGTTTTGATACCATTTTTGGATTTCTGGTGGGTTATAGCACTTTGGTGCAGAAATTCGTGGAAAACGGTGAGGGGAACTTTCGCGGTTACTGTTCCTGATGGATCGAGTCGTGTTTGAATAGGAGGAGGTTACAGACGTTGGAAGGAGGAGTTTGGAAAGTTTTCGTGCAAATAAAGTTCAATCCGTGTAGTTGCTGAGAGCTCGACGCGAGCTGGTCTGATGGTGAGGCGAGCGTATTGAAAGGGTGAAGTCCGAGCTGAGCGTACAACGTATAGCAAGAAGAAGGCGTGAGAGGAGGTTAAAAGGGTGATTTAAATACTGTAGTCAGCAGCGATTGATGCTAGACGGAATGGAGAAGGGGGAATCGAGTTTCATCATAAGGATATAGATTGAAGGAGATTTCGACGTGGAGGGGAATGGTGGCATTGGCATTACCGATGGGTGAACGAGGGGGAAGGATGACGACAGTCAAGGTTGGTCAACGGTTTATAGTGTGCTGAAGGGAATTGCGGTAGTAATACAGGAGGAAGAAAGGGGTATATTGCGGTCATGGGTTCAAGAATTAAGTGGGCTGATGATTTTTCTAAATGGGCTGAGGAGGAATAAGGGGGTAAGGCCCATTATTTAAATATATATATATATATATATATATATATATATATGTTTAATAAAATTCGAATAAGTATAGCAACTTGTAAATTGAATATCTTCTGCATACGGTATCAGAATTTCGAACCGTCTGTTGCGTTGGGATCGTATGGACGGACACTACACGATGGAGCTGACTAGGAGTGAATCCGAGCTCGTTACAATTTATGGAGAAATAAATTGTCCGTCGAAATCGAATAACGCAAACCGATTATTCAACGGTTAACGCGCCAATGTGAGTAAAACTCACCAACTCTGAACAGTTTATATTTTCATGTTGTATTTTTAGAACTGTTAAAATTGTCTGATTGCTGTGTGTTGGTTGATTGATTGAACTGCTAGTCAGTTAGTAGAAATATTATATATATATATGTATATATATATATATAAACTGTTAAATATTTATATGTCGATTCTGTTTATCAGAATATTTAACAGTGAAGTGAAATCGATGTTATTCTATTGTCTAACATCTGTGATGCAGGGAAACAGGTTGGAGGAATCCGACTGGATTCCTCAACAGTTATTTTATTGTTTTTCATATATTGTTATATGATGGGATATAAAATCTGTGGGCGATTATATGTGCTTGGACGATATTGAACATCGTGATTTGATATGAATGTATACCATAACATACCGAAATGTTGATAAGGGGATTTTCAAAGTGATATTGAAAATAGGATATTTATAAATTGGAATATTTATAAATAAGAGATATTTATAAAGTGGAATATTTATAAATAAGAAATGTTTATAAATTGGAATATTTATAAATAGGATATATTCAAAAAGGAAATAATTTCAAACCATTTTCTTTTTGAATGGAAAGGCTTGTGTAGCGGTTTGGGGATTTTCCCGATGCTCCCATTACAAAGGAGGTTATAGCGAATTTTTCCGGGAATTTAAGGAGATAGAATATTTTTAAGAATAAATTAGAAAAAAAAGAGAAATATTTGTAAAACATTTACAAATAAAATAGAAAGAGGAATATTTGTAAAACACTTACAATGAAATCAAAAGAGAAATATTTGTAAAACATTTACAAATAGAATAGAAAGAGAAATATTTGTAAAACATTTACAAATAGAATAGAAAGAGGAATATTTGTAAATTCATTTACAAATAGAATTGAAAAGGAAATCATTTGTAAAGTGAAGAACCGTTACTAAAAGTAAATCTTTATAAATTAATAAACGTTGTTAAAAAGGAAATCCTTTTAAATGGATAAACGTAATTAGAAAGGAGTTAATCGATTATGGTATTCGAAAGTAAGTTAATCGAATCTGGTATTCGAAAGTTAGTTAATCGAATATGTTATTCAAAAGGGAATTAGTCGAGTTAGAGTAAATCAGTTAGAGTTAATCAGTTAGAGTTAATCAGTTAGAGTTAATCAGTTAGAGTTAACCAGTTAGAGCTAATCAGTTAGAGTTAACCAATTAGAGCTAATCAGTTAGAGTTAATCAAATAAGTGTTAATCCAAATGAGTTGCCATTTCGTACGATTACTAGCGTAATTCACGGGGCTGTAAATAGCCTACGGCGGTCGAATGTTTCCTGAGGGAATCAGGCGTAACCATTGTGATCGCTGCGATCTAGAGTCAAGCGAATGGAGTTAAATAGAGTTATCGAATATTAGTTATTCGAACGGAGTTAAATAGAGTTATCGAATATTAGTTATTCGAATAGAGTTAAACGGAGTTAAATAGAGTTAATCGAATTAGTTATTCGAATAGAGTTAAATAAATAAGAGTGATTCGAATCAGTTATTCGAATAGAGTTAAACACAAAGGAGTTATCGATTAGTTAAATCAAAAGGAGTTATCGATTAGTTAAATCGAAAGGAGTTATCGATTTGTTAAATCGAAAGGAGTTATCGAATTTAGTTATTCGAAAAGGAGTTATCGATTTGTTAAATCGAAAGGGAAGATTATCGAATATCGTTTATTCGAGAGGAGATTATCGAATATAGTTTATTCGAAGGAGTTATCGATTATTAGTTAATCGAAGTGAGTTATAGAATATTAGTTAAATCGAAGGAGTTATCGAATATAGTTTATTCGATGGAGTTAATCTATTAGAGTTAAATCAAAGGAGTTAATCGAATATAGTTTATTCAAATAGAGAAAAGGAGTTAATCGAATATAGTTTATTCGAATAGAGTAAATGAGTTAATCGAATATAGTTTATTCGAATAGAGTTAGAGGAGTTATCGAATATAGTTTATTCGACAGGAGTTAAGTGAATTAGTTAAGTTAAACTAAGTGAATTGGTTAAGTTAACCAAAGTGAATTAGTCGAGTTAATCAAAATGATTAGTTTAGTTAATCGAGATAAGTAAATCAAGTTAGGTTAATCGAGTTGAATTAGTCAGTCGAGTTAATAAATTGAGTTAGTAAAACCAGTTAGAGTTAATTAATTAAGGTTGACCAGTTAGAGTTGATCGGTTAGAGTTAACCAGTTAGAGTTAATCAATCAGAGTTAATCAAATAGAGTTAAGTAAAATTAGAACTGACTAGAGATTAGTAAATTGAATGGTTTTCTAAGTGTCTATCTGATGTTGGTTTCGGCCTTCGGGATTTATACTTAGGGAATTGTTCTCATACTAGTTCACAGTCAGGGACTGATAGTTGGGGAAGAGTAGTGATTTGTAAATAAGAAAATGGAAAACGTTTTCCAGTGTTAATGACATATATTTTCTAAACATAGAAAATAAGGCAATGTGAATATATATATAGATATATGTTGATGATTTACCGATATAATTTCCATCTGGAAATAATATCGTTGTTTGCACACTTGTTTTTCTTCGATAGTTAACTCACAGACTATCGAAGTTTTGACCATTTTAACGTTGTTAATATGGAGAGACCGGTTGGATTATTATCCAAAGAACCACTCTGTATTGGCATAAGCGTTGCGAATCATATATGCCAAAGATAATTGAAGACGGAGAAAAGTGCAAGGGCTGTTGTATAAGTCTTAGATAACAGTGACTAAGATGGATATACTAAATAGTGCCTTCGGTTTGTCCAGTCCCAGGACAACGTGTATGGACGAAGGTCTGATAGAGTATATCCAATGGATCGCGTAAGTTGATCTCTTCAAACGTATATACGTTGGTGGCGGAGGAATTCGTTTCTCCTAGCTGTATACCCGTTGTATTTTTTTGGAAATCAATTTGTGATTTGGCTGGTATGACGATGTGACATTCTAAGTGAATGAGGATGACTTGTGTGGATGAATGTCTGACAGAGTATTTCCAGAAGGGTCACGTACATTGATTTCTTCAACCGTATCAAGAGTGGAAGCGGAGAAGGAAACTTCTTTTAGCTAACACATAATGTATTATTGTGAAAGTCAATTAGTGATTCTGATGGATCTGACGATGTGACATTTGAAGTGAATTTGATGTGATGATAATGCGTAACTTCTAGCCTTATCATCCGGTAAATGACAGAAATCGGGCAGGCAGCATGGCTAAGTCGGTCGCACCGAAGTAGGGTGTATAATCACCTATCTAGAGAATATTCATTTGCTTCTTTAATCTATCAATGCTGTCTCATATATATATACGGAAAACGGTTGTTGATCCCAACCGTTGGTGATGTACATTCGATACACTAAAGCGAAATGAGTGGTCGGTCATGTGTGGCTGAGTTACAAGATGTTCTTGTTGAGCTCCAGTGTATCGTTCCTAGAGTACACTGATCGGAAGGTGATTCCATACCTTGTCATAGTTGGAAATCCATTACCCAATACGTGCTTGCGATTTTGATTGTATACTATATATGTAGAACGTGAGATGAAAGCGTTTCTGCTAGTTGATATCTATTTGTACATAGACATTATTATAATATCAAAAGGTTTTTGATATAATGATATTTTGGATTCTCATAAGGGAAAAACCCGTTCGGTTCTGCGGCGTGGTCTTATGAGATATCGTTTACTTGTTCATGTACCTGTTTAAACTATTTTACTCACACCTGTCCCATGACTGACCCAGAGTTTACTTTGTTGTTTTCCCTAAACTCTTGGGTGCGTAAATTTGTACGGGCAGTCAAGTAGTCGGGATTTACAGATATACTTGAAGAGCTGGAGCAGGAGGCTTCTGGATCATATAGCTATAGTTTATTTCCATTGTGTTGTAAGTGCTGTACTCTGATAAGTGCTATTGTATACATAACTGTTATATTTCAAAGTTATGTTATCTATTATATGTTATTCGTTCCGCTGTGAGGTTCGTGTTACTCTGATGTTGTGTTCTTCTTCTTCTTCTATTCTAAGTTTCTATCTTATCTTTCCTCACCCTCTTAATTCTTTCATTAATTACCGGGATTTTTTGATGTTTTGGTTATCGACATCGTGCTTATGTCGATAACCAAAGTCGCTCAAAATCCGGGTCGTTACAGACAAATTCTGCACTACATATATTCAATCCAAAACATTGTACCACATTTATACATATATACCAAAATATTCATGCAATACATCCTCCCAAAACATTCATAACCACAGTCAGACCAACCAATTATGTATACCAACTCAAAAGTGTCATCACCAACACATACCACAAGTGCCATCATCCAAACATACCACAAGTTTCATCACGAACACATGCCACAAGTGCCATAATTTAAAATAACAGAATATATCACAAGTGCTAACATATACCATCCAAATACTTCAGTCAGTTGCCGAGGTAACAGAGGTAACAATGTCATCTTCATCACTTGTTGTGGTGACACAAAAGTCTCCGACGTCTAAATTAAGATTTGGATTGGCTTCACCTAGCTTTTTTAACACCCATGACACGTTCTCTTTCACCTTTCTGTTCACCTTTTCATCCAAATCCACCTTAAGTTCTTGCCTTAATTTTTGGGTTAGCTCTTGCACATAACTGTCCGAAGAACCAGGAGTTGTTGGAGATTTTTCGGCCATTTTACCTCGCCTTCCTACAAGTCAGTTCCGCGTTTGGCTCTTCCCACCAGAAACAAGTGCATCTCCCTCAGCAATGTTTCCTGCATCCACAATTGCTTGAAACTTCGCCTACAAAGTGGAAACCAGGCAAGTATATATATAAATAGGAAGCTGGCAGGAATGAATTTATTAACAGAACTAGTTTTCTTTCAAACTAACTATGTATTCAATTTAATAAGCAGCTCCAACAAACGTACAATGTGCCAATTATACTGACACAAATACTTCTATTTCAGTATCTAATTATATATGTACTCATGTATTTGGCCTTTAGCTCATCCGTGTTAGTCTTGTAACTTCTACCCGATTCTCGTTTATATGTTTCCAAATAAACCAAGGCAACGGATGGGGAGGCTTTTTATGGGTCCTTCTTTCTCTGTCAAGTATTAGGATTACCAAAAATTAAATGCAATTTGCGACATTCAATGTTAAGAATTTACAGATCTAGCTGCTGCCTATGAACATTGTGACAATGATATATAAAATATAATTCAATGATATAACAAATTTTAATTATCATGTGGCCAATTCAACTCAATAAAAAAATAACATAAGTTCAAAAAAACACATACTATCTTTTCTTTGGCTACTGCATGAGTTTTGGGACCCATGGTATGTGTCTCATTTAATGAAATAGGATGCGCGGAATTAGCATCAGCTAGGGCCTGGAAATAAAAAAAAATAGCACTAAACAAGGATAATGCGAACTACTAAAGAAAAGAGTAGCACTAAACAAGCTAATGTGAACTACTATGCATTATATAAATGTGAATATCATTAAAGTCATACCTGAACTGCTTCATCCCCCCAGTATTCCAAGAGCATTTTAAAATCCTCCAATGGAATTGTACTCGGCCTATTTGCAAGCCTTTCCTCATTAGTTGACTATTTTTTATAATACCTTGCTTTGATGCGAGACTTGTATTGATTCCAAGAGTCGTTAAGCGTGTCCAAGGGTCAATTTCTTTAATGTTTCTGCGAATTTCTCCCGGTTACTGAGTTTGTTTGGAATGGGAGTGTGTGTCATGATCAAATCCTTGTTGGAGCCAGCTTTCTTTAAAGGGGGGTGCAGGTCATCGCTTCCTTCTCAATTTCAGTGGCTACATTGGTTCGTGAACGAGTTCTCGGTCCAGGTAAAGGATCCTTTGACTTAACAATTTTGATTCTCTACAATTAAGTTGAAGTTCAAGATTTTTTACGTTCCTAAAGGCAAAGACAATAAGTAATAAACAAATAACTTCTTTATACCTCCGAATCAAATGAATCATCAGTGACGTTTTCACCAGCATTTTCTGACATGTATTCATCACATCCAGCAACATCTTTACCTTTATCTTTCTTATTTCGTGCGGCAACCTCTTGCATACAACTAACCAATGAAGGCACCCCAAGTGATCTACTAAGTGCATCGTTTCCTTGCATTCGCGCGATTCGCTCTTGTTCATACTTCGTCAAAACTGATGGCTGTGAGAGCTGCAAGCAGATTAGCAATATTACTCACCTTCGATGATAAATTTAAGCTAGTTAACCAAATAGAGTCGATGTAAAAACAGTTCTTGCTATTTTGACAAAATGCATGCACAAGAATTTTAATAAAAAGTAGTTTGAAATACAAGATTTCATCGGAATTAATAAAACTGAAATGAAAACTGAAAAATATGTGAACATCAGCTTCATTCTTTCGGGTATCATCATCATTATCTATTTCATTTTCTACATTTAATTTCCTCCCGGTTCCTTTATCCGTCACAGTAATATCTTCTTCATCATTATTCATATCAGGCTCTGGCGATAGTTTCTTCTGACCCACTTGAGCTGGGTTGTTTTTCCTCATTTTGTGTTGCTGCTGAAGTCTATGTGCAGTAGTATACTTGCGCTTCTCAACCGGCTTCTTAGCAGATTCTAGAATAATAAAAATAATAACGATGGCCTCCTTCATAGTTCTTTACACACACACACACAGAGATATATATAAGAATGGATCTATATTACATATACATATATACCGTGAATTATGTTTTCCTTGGCCGTATGATTACATATGGCTGCAGTTGAATCAATGGCTCACTGTCTTTGTCAATGGTGTTGTCGATGTAAAAAACCACTTCTCCTTGCTTTTTGCAGCTCTGTACGTACTCGGTTACGTCCTTGTCATTCAATATTAGCTGCCAGCCACCCCTCGTTCCTTTGCTGATGATATAGACTCCTCCTATTTCAGTGTAATGGATAGTATCTTTAATAAAGTCCATAAGCACACTGTAAGAAAAGCGATCTACATCATATTTTGTTACTATGAAGGATTCTCCACCGACGTAACATGTCCTTTGAAACTGTCCGCCATGTTGCAGTCGGATATTAATAAGTTCATCCATCCTGTACAAAATGAATACATTAGAACAAGGTACATGCATGTTAAAGTGGACAAAAACCAAAAACTATAACATTTTTGTCTATAACCAATTTAGATGACAGTAACGAAAGACATTAAATCATAAAATATGTGAACAATGTGGATTGCATTATGAGAAAAGAGTGCCAAATACATTCATCAAAGATAATAATTTCCAGCTAAAAAAAAAGTGCTAAATACATCATAAATTAGACTAAATTAAAGCAATAAGAAAGAGGAATTTTTTGTCCTAACGAGACGGAACAGGATCAGGAACTTCTGCTTCTAGTTCCGTTTCAAGTTGTATTATGGGGACATCATCCCTAATCCAACCCCCATCAACAACTTCTGGTTCTAGTTCACCACTTATGCCCATATCATGTGAATGTGTATTGATCATGTTTTCTTCCGTTGCATTCTGATTTTCAGTTTCAAACCAATCTCTCGGCAATTTTTTAATAATGTAATGACTGTTTTTTTCAACTACATCTTCCACATAAAATACTTGCTGCACTTGCGAAAAAAGGACATAAGGATCAGTTTTATGGCACTTGCTAAAATTTACTCGATTAAGACCATATGAATCTTTTTCCTCTTAGTACCAACAACACTTAAAAAGGACCACTGTGAAAGCTCCCCAATAATCAAGCTCAAAAATTTCTTCGATTGATCTGTAGTAATTGACATCACCCACTATTGGGTTTTGGTCTTTCGAACTTGCAAAACTGGTGGGTTTGGCAGTCAAAAATACACCACTATTTTGTGTGGTACATCAAGAATCTCTAAATTTTGTGTGGTATCTATATCCATTTACTATATAACCGGCAAAATTCCTAGCAACTCGATTAGGACCTAATGCAAACACCTCTAAATCTATTGAAATATTGTCCATTTTCAGAACCTCTTCTTTAAGCCAATTCCAAAACTCTTCGAAATGTTCTCGTTCCCTCTTGTATCTTCTTGGATTTGCAAGACCATCCAAAAAAGCTCGATGAACCCTAAATAATAATTAAGCTCAAGAAACTACGAAATGCAGATGTTAATTTATAGTTAAGGAAAATGATATAGGAACTTAAAAACTTACTCGATCAAACTCTCTTATTATCGGAATTGAACAGAATATAGTGATGCGTTGCCTTCTAATCTGCATCTTTCAAATTGAACATCTTCCCATATTTATTCTTCTTTGTTCCAATATGATATTCCGAATCTGTTGGACATCTTCCAAAATCAATCAACGTGTTTTCTGTTCCTCCATCAACGCTTAAAAATCTTGAACAGAAGGTCACACACTCTTCTGCCAAGTAACCTTCTGCAATCGAACCTTCTGGTCTGTTTCTATTTCGCACATAAGATTTCAACCTTCCTAGTTATTGCTCAATTGGATACATTCTTCTAAGATGTTCAGGCCTGTCGTATTCGATTTCTCTGCATAAATGAACATGCAAGTGTACCATTATGTTGAAAAAAACCTGTGGAAAAATCATTTCAAAATGACAAAGTATATCGACAATTTCTTTTTGCAGCCTCTTGATATCATCCACTTCAATAACCTTGCTCCATATTCCTCTAAGGAATGCACTAAATCTGATCATTGATAACGCAACCTCGGGTTTTGATGCTTTCTTCACGCCAATTGTAACAAATAATAGAGTATGAAATGAGCATCATGGCTCTTATATCCACATCCGTTCTCACTTTTATGTGCACGTACCGACTAACATTCAAGGCACAACCGTAGGGCAGTTTGGCTTTCTTCAATACAGAGCAAAATACACTTCGAATATGGAAAACCCTAATTTATGGCAATCGGTATAACCCAACTACCTAGAGACTTTGAATGTTAGACTAAAATAAGTTAGAGATGAAATCATCTGAATAAAACCGAAATGATGAAGCCCTAACTACCTATAATTATCCTAAATAATCCAAATCAAAGGTGTAAAGTTTGTAAAATAGGAGCGATTGGAGGTTTATAGTCTGTACCGGCGATAGAGTAACAATCGGAGGTCTTCATGGACGAATTTCGTGGAGAGAGAAACAGATAGAAGGAGGAGTACGGGAGAAATTTGTTTTGGGGGGAGTATTTCGTGAATGGGGAAAAGATCGCGCCAAATTTTCACTAAACTGAAGCAGGGATACGTTTGAACCATTGGATTAATCAAAGATCTACGTTATTTATTTGTTTAAACTGATAACGTGTATCACTGACCTGGCATGCATTTATGTAAAGCAACAATTTGAACTGGTGTTGCAAGTCACAACACAAGAATTCCAACCGCAACACTGCATTCATATCTAATGTAACAACACATGAATGTTGTTGCAGAAGATCAAAGAAAGCATAGCTTTCGCCACACCTTTCATGCAACGCACACAAATTAGTGTTGATATGCCCACTTTTGTAGTAGTGTTTCTTTATTAAACATAGCATTTTAAATGACCTTCCAAAAAAACAAGTTACATATCTTTGGAAATATTGTCCCTACACCAATTTCTTGTATACCATTTATAGGTGTCCTTGTTATCATGGTTGTTAAGCACGTTGTAAAAACATTAAGTGTTAAATTTTTTTAGCAGTATCTTTCCATGCAGTAAGGCAATTTTGCACTACTGCAATGATGGAGGCCCGAACTAGATTCCACAACTCAGTATACTTTTATTAGAATTAATGTACAGAAACACAATGTGGCTTCTTTGTAACATTTCAGTGACAGTAAAATTTGAAGGAACAACGGATTGATGTTTTTCCTGATGACTAAGTAGTCTACTCGGTATACATCCATACCCAGGCAATGCATCATCCTAAAAAGTAACTTCTCTATTTAAGGAGATGTTGTGTTTAAATTGAGGAAGCATCTTCTTTATCAATTTTAAAGTACTACGCCAAGTCCACCTAGCAGTTTGAGGAGTTTGCATTTTCCAGAAATTTTTGCCATGCGTGACGTGCTGTTTGGACCAACCTAGATGCTATTTGAGTTGTTCAACAAATTGTCCAAATGTTTAGTGAAGGCAACTCATTTTTGTTGGACGAGGTTAAAAATTCCTAGTCCATCTTTCTTAAGAGTGTTCTCAATAGAGTCATGGACATCAGGTTTTATACACTAGGTTTTGTAACTAGTAAAGCGCAAGTTTGTAGGGAAAAGGTCATGGACAATCATGAGTCTTGACCACAATATCATCCATAACCGATCATTTAACCATTGCATGTATTAGAATCATTTAATATACACATAATTAGTGGCATGCATATACAAAAAATGTTGTTGATGTAAAAAGAAAAAAAATTGCATTGCCGTTTTTAAATCTAACTACATTTTATACTAGGTTGCAAAAGGAAGTATGCAACTCTTGCATACTTGTTACTTTTTGAATGGGTTGTTTTATACTAGGTTGCAAAAGTGAACATAAGCAGGCAAACAAAAAATAATGCCATGTCATATCATATAAATACATGTTGTTGAATATTTTTTAAGGAGGAAGAGGGAGAGAATAAAAGAAAGAAACCTTGAATTATTGAAAAACTCTCTTTATTGATTGCTTATTCTTGCTTAATACAAAAAATGAGGGAGTAGACCTCTATTTATAACATAGCCATGCTTCTACACTTTTCTACTTCTAGAGTTTTCTTTTTCTACACTTCGCTTTTTTCTAGATCTTTCCTTAATTCTATTACTTTCTAGAATTTTCATTCTCTATAATTTTCAAATTACATAATTAAGAAATCTAGATTTTACTTCCACTAATTTAGAGCTTTTCTAATAAAAGAATTTAATTTGCTACATAATTGACGTTATAAAACCAAGTTTATTTGTTTCCTTTTATTTTCAAAATCCCCCTGAAAACTTGGTTTTATTACTCCAAGTAGATTCCTCAACCTGATAAAATCTTCATACTTGAGCGGCTTGGTGAAAACATCATCAATTTGATCATTGGACTTCACATACTCTAGCTGCACTTCCTTTCTAGTGACACACTCTCTAATGTAGTGATAGCGTGTATCAATATGCTTGCTTCGATCATGAAAGACTGAATTTTTGGCCAAGGCAATTGCTGACTTGTTATCCATGAAAATCTTGGTTGGCTCCTTTTGTGGCAAATTTAATCCTTTTAGCAAGTTCCTTAACTAAATTGCATGGCAAACACATGAAGTAGCCACTGCATACTCTGCTTCTCATGTGGAAAGTGTGACAATTGGTTGTTTTTCGATATCCATGTGAAAGCTGTGTCTTCCATGTAGAACACGAAACCACTTGTGCTTTTCCGGTTATCTATATCTCCACTCCAATCACTGTCGCTATATCCAACAAGATCATAATTATCAGAAACAGAGTAGTACAAACAAAATTTTGTTGTCCCTTTAACATAGCGAAGAATCCTCTTTGTCGCCTTCAAATGTGTTGTGGTTGGATTCTCCATGTATCGACTCACAACTCCAACCGCATATAGAATGTCAGGCCCTATGCACGTTAAATATCTCAAGCTGCCAACCAAGCTCTTGAAAAGTGTAGAGTCTACTATTTCTCCTTCTTCCTGCCTTGACAATTTGATTCCACATTCAATTGGCGTGCAAACTGGATTAGAGTCATCCATCTTGAACTTTTTTAATATTTCCTTAGCATAGACTTCTTGAGTGATTAGAATGCCTTTATCTTCTTGTTTTACTTCAATTCCAAGGTAATAACACATGCGCCCAGTAATAGTCATCTCAAACTCCTTTGTCATCTCTTCCTTAAATTCTTTAAACATGCTTGCATTGCTACTTGTGAAAATCAAGTCATCTACATACAAACATACAATCAATGTATAACCATTTTGAATTTTAATATAGAGTGCATGCTCATATGGACATTCAATGAAGTTTCTCTCTTTCAGATACTTATCAATTCGAGCATTCCAAGCTCTTGTCAACTGATAAAGTGCCTTCTTTAGCATTAAAACTTTGTCTTCTTCTCCCTTGACTTTGTAGCCTTGTGACTGCTCGATATAAACTTCTTCTTCAAGAAATCCATTTAGGAAGGCAGATTTCACATCCATTTGATGTATCTTCCGATTGTTTTGAGCTGCTAAAGAAAATATCAATCTTACAGGTTCTAGTCGAGCAATTGGAGAAAATACCTCTTCGTAGTCAATGCCAGCTCTTTGAATATAGCCTTTTGCTACCAATCTTGCCTTATATCTTTCAACTTCTCCTTTGGCATTTTTCTTTACTTTGTACACTTACTTGACACCAATCGCCTTGTTTCCTTTTGGAAGTGAAGCTAGTTCCCATGTGTCATTTTTCTTGATTGCCTTAATTTTTTCGTTCATAGCATTTCTCCAACTCTTCTTTTGCAAAGTTTCTTGAAAATTTATGGGCTCACAATTTGCAAAAAGACAAAGAAGAGTAATATTGTCTTGGTTTTCTGTTACATCATAAATTTCTTGAAGGATTCTAAAACGAGGAACCCTTTCACTTGTGCTCCCATCTTCTTGACAATTTGTTGTTGGTGAGGCTAGTGGGGAAGTAGGCTCTTCACTTGATTGTTCAATCCTTGGTTGTTGTATTTCATCTTCTTCAAAATATGGAAGTAAGTTGTACTTTTCATCATACGATTTCCAATCCCATTCTCCTTCTTCATCGAATACAACATCTCGGCTACTTATTGTTTTCTTCGTATTAGGATTATAAAGTTCATAGCCTTTAGAATTTGTGTCATAACCAATAAAAATATACTATTCACTTTTTTCATCCAATTTGCTTCTCTTTTCATTCGGTACATATACATGAGCTACGCTTCCAAAAACTCTTAGATGAGAAATACCAGGCTTCCTTCCGCTCCATGCTTCTTGTGGTGTCTTCCCCCACACACTTCATGTTGGAGATCGGTTTGATAGATAAACAGTGCATGCCACACCTTCTGCCCAAAATTCCTATGGTAGTCTCTTACTTTTCAGTATGCTACTTGCCATTTCAACAATTGTCTTGTTCTTCCTTTCAGCTACTCTATTTTGCTGAGGAGGTCTAGGCATTGTTAGTTAGCGTTGAATTCCATTATCTTCATAGTACTTCTGAAACTCTCTTGATGTGAACACTCCTCCACGGTCAGATCTCATGGCTTTTATCATAAGGCCACTTTCCTTCACGATGTGAACTTTGAACTTCTTGAAGTTCTCAAATACCTCTGATTTTTTCTTCAAAAAATACACTCATGTTTTTCTTGGAAAATCATCAATAAATAGAAGGAAATAATTACTTTTACCTAGTGAGATTGGCTTGATTGGTCCACACACATCTATATGTATGGCTTCTAATGGTTTCTTGGCCCTTGAATATGACTCCTTTGGAAAACCCATTTTGACTTGCTTCCCAAGTAGACATCATTCGCACAGTTAATTAGGATGACTTATGCAAGGCAATCCTCTCACCAATTCTTTGTTGAAGAGGAATTCTAGCCTTTGAAGTTAAGATGTCCAAAACGAAGATACCAAAGCCATAAGACATCCTGGTAGCACGCCTTAGGACATTGGGCGACATCATGTTGAATGTTGAGCACAAACATTCTATTTTTTGACATTGGTACCTTAGTAATGAGATTGCTTGCACTGTCTCTTATGAAAAGGCTTTTATCTTTTAATTGAATATCATAACCTTTCTCTAAGAGTTGTCCTAAGATCAAGATGTTACTTTTCATGTTTGGCACATAGTAAACATTAGAAATAAATTGATGTTCTCCATTCTTCGGTCATATAAGAACATTACCTTTGCCTTTCACTGCTACCTTTGATTCATCTCCAAATGCCACATTACCCTTTATTGTTTCCTCAAGCTCTACGAACATATTTTTTCTTCCACGCATATGGTTTCTTGTGCCGCAATCTAGGTACCATTGATTGTCCTCCCCTTTTTCATTTTCTTTATGGGCCAATAATAATGTGTCACTTCTGTAATTCTTTCTTCAGCATAATTCGTCTTCTCTTCAACTTTATTATTTCTTGGAGTTATACATTTAGAAGCATAGTATCCAAATTTGTTGCAATTATAGCATTTGATATGTGACTTGTCATTCCTTGAAATTGAATCGCCTCTCCCACAACCTCTAATTGTGTTTTCTCCTCTTTGATTATTGTTGCTTTGGTTGTTTTCATAGTTGGGCCTCCAATCTTGTCCATATCCATATCCATGTCCTCTTCCTCATTCTTGACCACGACCCTAGCTTTGTTGGCTTTAATTATTTTCTTCCTTTTTTGAATCAATTCACGTCTTAAGAACATGCTCCACGGTCTCTTCCTTCTTCCTTTTCTTTTCTTCATAAGCTTGCAATGAGCCTAAAAGTTCCTATGTAGCCATGGTCTCCAAATTTTTTGTTTCTTCAACGATGGCGACAATATGTTCAAACTTTGGATCTAATGATCTAAGAATCTTCTCCATGATTCTGACATCATCTAATTTTTCACCGTTTCTTTTCAAATTATTAGTAACGACTAAAACTCTTGAAAAATAATCAGAAATAAGTTCACCTTCTTTCATATGTAGAGATTCAAATTCTCCTCTTAATGTTTAAAGACGCACTTTTTGACTTGATCGGCTCCCTTGTAAGATATCTGAAGCTTTTCCCATGCTTCCTTTGCTGATTCTGCTTCCGAAATCTTTTCAAAAGTGTCATCATCCAATGCTTGATAAATTAGACTAAGATCCTTCTTGTCTCTCGTCCTCAAGTTTCTCAATTCATTCCTTTGGGTTTGAGATAGACTATCTTCGTCTTCTTGTTCAGTATAGCCTTCCTCAACGATCAACCATACATCATTTGCTCCAAGGAGGGCTATCATTCTTAAGCTCCAATTATTATAGTTGGTCTTGGTAAGCATTGGAACTGGTATGGGAACGTTGTTATTCACCATCTTTTAGGAACCTCGCTCTGATACCACTTTGTTGAATATTTTTTAAGGAGGAAAAGGGAGAGAATAAAAGAATGAAACCTTGAATTATTGAAAAACTCTCTTTATTGATTGCTTATTCTTGCTTAATACAACAAATGAGGGAGTAGACCTCTATTTATAACATAGCGATGCTTCTACACTATTCTGCTTCTAGAGTTTTCTTTTTCTACACTTCTTCTTTTTCAAGGTCTTTCCTTAATTCTCTTATTTTCTAGATTTTTCATTCTCTAGAATTTTCAAATTACATAATTAAGTAATCTAGATTTTACTTCCACTAATTTAGACTTTTCCTAATATAAGAATTTAATTTGTTACATTATTGACATTATAAAACCAAGTTTATTTGTTTCCTTTTATTTTCAACACATATATACTCAGCTACATTGGCATCGCCATATGGAAAGCATATAACACTCAATTTATTAGGAAGCAAATGTTCTAATTTGAAGCCAATTTAGTAAATTCAGTATATTAGCGACTAGGAGTACAGTGGCAGCTAACGGAATTGGCAGCGTATATCTCATCGGCCTGAAATTTAGTATGCATTCGGGATGCATATTTTACATATCACTCGCAGTAGTGTTACAAGTTTTGCTTAACTATGTAAAAATGATTTTTTTTATGTAAAGAGTCAGAAGACATTAATCTAATTTGTATGATAGGCATTTAACCCATTGAAATGTGCTTAACAAGTGTGCAACAGAGAGAACTACAATCAAGCACATTAAGAAAGCAAGAATCTTTATTCAAATGTGCACGTTGTCTGTTAGTGTATGACAATAAGTCCACCAATGGTAATATGCTTGGGCTTTTAAAATGTGTACCTGTTTTTAATATCCTCAGTAGCCTGAAAAAGGAATATAGCATGGAATTTAGGTACGTTGATAACCTCTAGACTCTCTTGTTATCGGTTTATACAGACCTGCAAACAAAGCAAGTAACACAAATTCTAAAGAACAAGCACAACGTTTATAAAAGTGATTAGGACACCATAATGCATATATATAGATGGAGCACAATATCTTGCACACAAAAATAAAAAATACACAGCATAAAACGAAAGATCTTTTAATTAAAATTAGGGAACAAGGTGTAATAGGTCCAAAATGTTGATCCAGAAATAATATATTATATTTAGCAAAATACTAGTATATATGGACAAGAATACATATTATAAACTAGTCCAACTTCAACGTTTTCTGCATATATGCGACAATTATCAAAGACGGGTCTTTATCCTCAAATTTTAAGATTTATTTCCTATAAGGAACGTCTGATGTATTCAAACCAGAGAAACAAGTCGGAATTTTAATAGTGGCCAGCACCTAATGAGCACTGCTTACGTAACGACCTAGATTTTTGCTGATTTATTTTGAACAATTAAATTTATTTTAAATATTGTATTAGAAATATAAATGGAAATTTATATGGAATTTATTCGTAAAAGGCGATTTTTTAACATATAATTTATAATTAAATTTAAAACGATCCCGTAACTTCACGGTAGTTTGTAATTTAACATTTTAAACTTCAATTGGATAAACATGATCCAATATAAGTCGGATTTCTTTGAAACAAGAAACGTTCGGATCTATTTGACTGTATTTTTCTAATGGAAGTGAAAAATTGAGATTTCGTCTTATAGATTGTGAGTTATGTCCAAATCAAATTTTCAAATAGTCGTTATGGAATCATTTATAAATTATAATGATTTATTATATAAATAAATCGATTTTAAATAATCCGAAAGTTGTTTAGTTTGAAATATCGAGTTTTATATCCAAATATGTTTAATTTTATAGCTTTATGATGTTCTATTGGATATATACGGTAATAATAATTAATTATTATTAAATGGCATTATTTTGGAATTAGTTAATATTTTAATTAATTTATTTAACCCTTAAAAATGGCCTTTTTGCAGACGACCTCCGTTTTCGACAAAATCAGTTTCATTGGATATGTAACGTCAAGTATTGTGGGAAATTAAAGTTCGTCGCGATTCGATATCGTTTGTGACCACGGTACCATAAATGCCTAGATTTCTGTTTAACCGTTTTATTGATTTAATAAGGGATTTTAAGAATAACCAATTTTCAAACAATCTCCAGTTTCAACGAAACCAGTTTTATTAAATCTATAGCGATTAATTTTTGTAAGATTTCCAGTTTGAATTCAACCGAAGTAATTTTGATTATCGTGCACCATATCAACGCGTATTGATTTACGTTATGAATTAAAAAGGGAGTTCACAAAAACTATCTCAGAATTTGATGAAACCAATTTCATTGTGTCTGGAATATTTTATTACTGTAAAATTTCAAAATTTCAAACCAATTGGGGTTGTTATGTGAGCATACGAAAATTTAACGTGAATCAATTGACGATTTTAATATCTAAAGATTCGCGATCTTTTCAGACAGGGTCGGAATTCGACGAAACAAGTTCCGTTGGGTCCTAAATGTTAAACTATAGCCGGATATTCATTTTCATCGCAGCCGGAGATCATACGTGATCATACGAAATTAAAAAGTTCAATGTGAATTAGTAATGGAATATTCTGAGTATATTCAAAAGCCTTGCTATAAAATATCCTCAATTCCCCTCTTTCACAGTAACCCTCATTGATAATTTGTCATATCAATTTCCCGAAGCCGCCTTTTTCAATCCCTTCAAAAATTTACAGAAGTTAAAATGCTCAGCGAATTTGCATGATCTTGGAATCGTTGAGTACCTCTTCTCGTGAGCTTAAATCCTATATATGAATTGAGAAGTGCGGTCCATTCTTTTGATGATCGTTTTGTCATAGCAGCGCCTAGGGCTGCGATGTGAGACTAGCACGATGGACGTTGGGTCGAGGCAATGGTTTTGCGCGATTCATGGGTGAGAGGGGCTTCGATTTTGAAGGTTTGGTAGGATTCGAAAATAAAATGGGTCGCACCTTTTTCTCTTGGTGTAGCTGTCATCGCCTGAGTTGCTACTTGTAGGTCAGTCTCGAAGTTGGGTGACTTGGTAGTGGGTTGATTGCGCAGTTCTTTGGTGAGTCGGCTTGCATTGGGTAGTGTCAAGAAGGGGGAAGCAAAGTCGATGTCACAGTATGGTGATGAACAATATAAGTCAGATTCTTTTTTTTCGAGGAAGGAGAAAGGATTAAGGGGGTTCCAACAAGAAGAACAGGAGTATATTTTGCGAGGAGATTGTTGCGGTTAATTCTGATGGAGGTGGTCTGTAAAGGGAAGGAGCGTAAGGTACAATACTGGGTGTATACAGGAAGCGAGTTTTGTCTGAATATGGAAGAAGAGTTAACAGACGTATTAAGGGAGTTAGGGATGGATTAAAACATAATTGAGGGTAATAAATATATACATATATCGACGCTGTGTATTGCCACAAACATCATTCTTTGACTGCAACCTGGGGTGGCCACCGAGTTGAAGTTGATGATGTCAACTAGGTGTAGGTAACGAGTTGAACTGTGGGATGGTAAGTGGTTGGTGTTAGTGGTTTAAAATTGATGGAGTTTTGTTTGAGATTTTTGTTGCAAGTTTGAACTCATTTACTGAAGTAAGAAGGAGGTCAGCGCATATCAACCGTGATGAAGAATTGGTGATTTAAAAGTGTTAATGTAGTTATATACAGTTAATCATTATGTATAAAGCATGCAAGATTATAATATTTATAACATGAGCATATGTTAACAGAATCAGTCGCGACCGGATCCATTGAAATCGTAATAAGGAGAACTTCGTTATGAAATTATTGTGGCTAAGAATAAAGCTACTGGAATATCGTGATAAAATCAAACGCTTGTTTGATTTTTGTAACAGCTCGCATTTTACTTATCGGAGGATCGTAAAATAGTTTTATTTTATTCCCTGAGGGTTAGATCGTTCTCATATTTTAATATGTTGCTTATGGGGATGTGAGACATGTCCATAATTTTTACCAATTATTTTTGTGACCATTTTTACCCTATCAGTCATATATAGGGCATAACTTTGACTCGGATTGAATTAGGTGTTGAGACTTGTGCCATTGGAAAGGAAATGATAATTCCTTTTCCGTAGAGTAGTCACATTAAAGATTTGGCTCAGCGGTTTGGGAGGAATTGCTGTTTAAAGGTTTTTCAGTTGGTTGTTCAGGTTTTGTAGGTCATAATGGGATGATTTGGGGAGGTCCATTAGTGGGCTGACGGGAGCAATAAATAGGGGGTAAGAGGTATGGAGAATAGTTTAATTCCTCCATTCTCTCATTTGGTGGCCTTGTGTTCCTCCTTCCTCTAACACCTTTCCACCATTAAAATCGAGATCTATGGGAGGGAATCCAAGATCTACACCATTTGAAGCTAGATATACATCAATTGAAGTGAGAGTTCATCGAATTGAAGGATTTAGATCAATTTCTTTGCTTTTCGGAATCTAATTTCACCTTTTTGCCTTGATTTGGAGAATTGGTGAGTTATATGCATCTCTCACACGGATTCAATCAAATATATGAATTTTCGATCCTATTATTCATCAAATTCAAGTTGTTTTTGCCTTAGATCTACATCATGGTAAGTTTTATTTCATATGTATCACCATAGGATCTAGTTTATCAAGTTAAAACCATTAATTTCTATGTAACTTCATATGTTTATGCAAGTTAGATCCATAATTTTGTTCATATGATCATTTATCACGATTTTGGAGTGATTTGCATGATTTGGGTGAAAATAGTCGTATTCATGTTATTGGTGATTTCGTAACATGCTTATGGTTGTGTTGAATGAATTGGTTGAGTAGTGTTCATCGATCTTGTCGTTTGGCGAAGTTTTGGTCAAAGTTGGGTTTGAGTTGGAGCTGTGCAGGAAATGGGTCAGTCCCCTTCTGGTCGGTCCGTGTAAATCTGGTCGGCCGTAGTATAAGCGTAGTATAAGTAAAGTACAGGATGTGGTACAGAAATATGGTTGGTCGGTCTTCTTCTGGTCGGTCAGCCTCAATTGGGTCGGCCGGTTCGAAGTACTTCTCCTGAGTCAGGAACCAGGTTGGTCGGTCAGTCTTCTTCTGGTCGGGTCAATCGCTACTAGTCGAGTCGATCAGAAAGGAGGTAGTCGGCCATATTCTGGAAGAAGTGGTCGGGTCGGTCTGGTTCCAGAAGGAGTGGTTGAGTTGGTCTGGTTCCAGAAGGAGGGATTGGTAAGTTGGGCGGCTTTAGGTCGAAGTGATGAATGGGTCGGTCGGTCGACTGCAACTGGGTCAATTCTAAAAAAAATTATATTTTCGGATACGACCTATATTTAAATAAAAAGGTCTGAATGAGGTGACTTTGAAGTGTTGAATGTGTTCGTTGATCGGTATAGAACAACGAATGAGGTGACAACTCAAAGGTCATAAGTTGGTGGATAATGGTTGCTCGAGAAGGTTGCGTGAGCTAATAAAAGTCATCGGGTTATATGATTAGAGATGTAAGGCCGAGAGATTATCATTGTCGTAAGTTCTAGCAGGCTCAAAGCAGGGGTACAATAGGGGCACCTAAAAGACTGGTTGTAGGTCGAGTACCCTGGGCATTGTTGAAAGGCCTAGTTGTCAAGGTTGGACAGACTCAAGGTTTTATGTCTCCCTCTTATTACCTTGGGTTGCTCATCCGGTTGTGGATGGGCAGACTAGGTGGCAGGTGAAAGGTGATGGCTTAGTGAGGACGATGTTGCAGTTCGGAGGCGAGCTGGAGGCTCATGTACCAGTGTTATTACTATCTAATATTTCTGTTTCCGCTGTTTGAGTTGCTCTATGAGTGTTGTAGTGAGGATTTATGTACAAACTTTGATATTTCCTATGATGTTTGGATAATCTTTTAGGATGTTGTGAAAGTTTCAAAAATTTGTTACATGATGCTTCACTATTATTACCGGTTCTATATTTTCTACTATATTTTATTCTTGCGTTGTGAGTTCTATGATAAGTTCCAATGTTGTGATTTACCTATGTTGATCGTCCACATCTTCCCGGCACACCTTTAAGTGCATTATTCCTCATGTTTAGTGCATGGGTTATGGGCGGTCGTCACAATTTTAAATGAAACAAAAGCAGAATCGTCAACTACGAAACAGTGTGTGTAAACTCACTAACTTTGGCTCATTTGTATTTTTAAATAAACGAGTTTTAAATTATATGTAGCAATTTTATATTATGTGATGATTGTTTGGATGAATGGTTGATCAATTGGTTGAAATGATTGATTTATTATATACGTAAATCATTGGTTGAATATTGATTTTGTCTACCATGATATCTTATAGTGAAGTGAAATTAATGTTATCTGCGTTGATTAACATCCGTGGATGCAAAAAAACAGGTTGGAGGGATCCAACTGGATTCCTCAACAATTATATTATTGTTTTTCATATATTACGTTATATGATGTGATGCATTCAGTGCTTGGTTATGTTGGATTTGGATATCACTGGCCCTAAAATTTTAGTATTTAAATAACGTAAAATATTTTCAGATATTGAAAAGGAATGTTGAGATTTAAAAAGGAAATTTATTTCCATAAATAGAAATTTAATCTCGAATAGAGTTGAAAATAGAAACCTGTTTAAATGGATAAAACAAGAAATTATTTATAATTGAGTTTATAAATTAAGTGAAATATTTATTATTGAATAAATTGAAATATAAATTCAAACAGTTCAAATTTGAATCTATATGGAAAAGTGGGAATCGGTTTTGAAACCAATATTTGTAAGTGGATTTGAGCTTAGCAATTATAAAGAAAATTATAAACAAGATTATGGATAGATGAAATAAAATAAGATTTTTAACTATATAATTCTACGAATAGAAGTCAATAAAGAAATTTAAATTTTGAAAAATTATTTAAAAGTTTAATATTATTTTAAAATTAGGATTATTAAACAAGACGGGATTTAGCGAAATCAAATAAAATTGATTTCAGAAGCATGGAATGTATAACTTGTAAATACGTTTGAAAAAAAAGAAATAGAATTGTTTTATGTAAACAAATAGATGTCAGTAGCCGTTTTTATAAACAGAATTTATAAATGAATTAGAATATGATGTGGGTTTATCGATAATTGAGATTTGAATCTGTAATGATAATTTAAGTAAAACCAAATTGATTTGTTAAACCAAATCTAGATTCCTATTTAAGGAATAATATTCATATTTGGAAGTGAATAACGATTTGAAAGCAAATGTTTTGCGAATTGAAATAATTATAAGGGAATTTGGGTAAACCTGAAATAGTAAGTTTATTCCCTAGTTTGGAATATTAATCGAATATAGAAAAATTTGAAAGAGAGTCATACATTGAAATTCGATTCTATCGAATTCATGAAACCATTTGATTAATATTTAATTATTTATTATTTATTTAAATGAATGAATTAAAGTTATATTTTAAATTTAAATATTTCGGAGCAGGGATTATAACGCTATCGTTATAGTCAATGTTTTTCCATAAAAGAATTGGACTCTTAAATTGATTTCGAGAATTGCGTGAGCAATGACTGTTAAAGATTTGAAGTGGAGAACTTGACTGTTTTAAAGTTTAGAATGATGGTCAGTCAAGGTTTGAGAGGTAGTCATGCCCCATCTTGATTGGCTTCATGATTGATTGAGGAATGGTTAAGGTTCAGTTGCAAAGATTAGTTAGTGATACAGTTAGTTAATGAATGATTAATGGGAACGTTCGTTTAAATCCAAATAAATGGAATTTGGAAACGTTTTCCAAATATAATCAGAGATGTTTCCTAAGTATAGAAATTGAAATGATTTGATAAATGATAAGTTTAGAAACAGGAGTTGGAAATGTTTTCCAATATTAAAAACGTATATTTTCTAAATATAGAAAATAAGAAACGTGAAGAGATGGAAATATTTTCCAACGTTAATAATGTATATTTTCTGAAATATGGAAAATAAGAGTTCATAATATTTGGAAATGTTTTCCAAGAATCGGGAGAGGCTAAAATGGGTTTTGGGAAATATCTAGAAAGATATAGGAAGTTGAGAAATTAATAATTTATTAAGAAATTGATTTATAGGAGCCCAGTGTTGCTTAATGGTTGATCGATAGAATTTCCATTTCGAAATAGGATCGCTAGTTGAATGGATGTTCTTTTGATAGTTAGATAACCGACTATCAAAGTTTTGATTTATTTTATACCTTCGATGTCAATACGGAGAGATCAAGATCAGGTTTAATATCAGAATATCACTCTGTATTGGCATAAGCGTTACAAATCAACTTACGCTGAAGATAATTGAAGATAGAGTAAAATGCAAGGCTTATTCTGTTAATCCTAGGTAGAAATTTCTAAAGATGGATTGATGGGACGATGCCTTCGGCTTGTCCCAAGACAACATATATGGACGAATGTCTGACAAAGTACTTCTAGATGGTCACATACATTGATTTATTCAAATATACCAAGTATAGTGGCGAGAGATTTATTCTCTCAGCTTAACACCCAGAGTGTATTTGTGGACGTCAATTAGTGATTTGACGGATCAGACGATGTGGCATTCAAAGTAAATGATGACAAGTGTTCTAAAAAGATAACCGTGACCTCAAGCCTCGTCAATTGGGAAATGACAGAAATCGGGCAGGCAGAATGGCCAAGTGGATCATCCCATTAGGGGTATTATCACTGCCCTAGAGAAATTCCATTTGCTTCTTATTCTTATCACTGCTATAAGCTTTCGGTAACGGCTGCTGATCACAAAAGTAGGTGATGATATGCTCGGTACACTCAAGTTAAATGAGTGGCCAATCATGTGTGGTCGGGTTGCAAGATGTTCTTGTTGAACCCAGTGTATCCCCTCTAGAGTACACTGATCGGAAGGTGGTCTCATACCTTGTCATATTGGAAATCCATTCTCCAATAAGCCCTCTGCGGTTTTTGATTTCATATTATGTATGGAGCGTGAGATGCAAGCGCTCCGCTAGATTTCTATTTATTTGATGTGGGCATTATTATAATATCATCGGATTTGATGTCAAAAAATATTTTAGGTTATCGTAAGGTAAAAACCATCTGTGTTTATGTGTGGACAGGTCTTACGATTATCCTTTCTTTCGAAAAGGTTTTTTAAAGTAAAATAAATGGTTGGAGTTTACTCACACCACTCCTATGACTGACCCAAAGTTTATTTTGTTTTGTTTTACCCTGAACTCATGGGTGCCCAAATTTGTATGGGAAGTCAAGTAGTAGGGATTTTTCAGATATATTTGGAAGAGCTTCGAGCAGGAGGCTTCAACATTATATAGCTACTATTTATTTCCGCTGTGATGTATTTTGATGTACTCTAATAATGGTATGTATATACAAAACTAATTCGTATTTCAAAAGTAATGTTATATAATATATTTATTCGTTCCGCTGTGAGATTTGTGTTCTTCGTTTTCTTCTATTCTAATTTCTCTTTCTTACTATGTCTCATCCTCTAACCTCTTTCTATTAATGATTCGCGTTTCTGTGCAATTTGGGTTGGACGTATGGTGTAATTAGTCAACTCAATGGGTACGGAAATCTGTGCCATTACAGCTTGCATGTGCTATACTAAATAAGGAACATTACTACATTTTGGACGATTTACTCTATCTACTGATATAGTCTAGTGCTGCTATATATTTAAAACGAACTTAACTGCATCCCTAATTATTTTCAGTCGTCAAGAGTAGAAAAACAAGGAACTATCGAACGTATGTTTTGTAATTGGTGGGTCATAGAATCATTTTAAAGAATAAGTCTGGATGGATTTCATTTAGTTATAGATTCATGATAACCTAGAGATGACATATAAGGAAATTATCAAGAATTAAATGGATTATTGACACGATATAGCACGATGATAGGAACATATAAAAAAGATCAAGAGCTCTCAGTCTCTTTAGTCTAAAAAACACATGCAATTTTTTGGGCAGTATGAAACAAATTGATTACCATTCTCCCTTTTATTTTTCGTAATGATAAATCAATTAAATTGTTTTTTATTTTGTATCTTACATATAAATATATTCCTTTTTGTTTTGTTTCACTAAATTAAAATCCCTTTTTAAACTTCATTCGGAAAGAAAATCATCAAATAGACATCTTCCCATCCACAAATACATAAACACCCAATTTTTTGTAATAACAACTAAGGTGTAACGTTGTTGCATACCAGAACATACAAGTCAAAGCACTTTAAGAAGAACCATTCCGCTTAAATCATGCATTATAACAACATAAAAAAGAAACTTGCATAACCTAAGTGACTATGTGTGAAAGAACTAGATTTAGCCCATTATAGATTTGGTTTAGATTATTGTATGACCAGCTACATCGATCCCATTTCTCATTTCACTATGTTTTGAAACCAAAGTTTAACTTAATTCAAATAAAAAAACTGCTATGCACAATTTAAAAATTGAGTTCAACTCATTTTTTAAAACTCGGTTTACCTGATGAACCACAAGATTTGCTAAGTGAAAGAACTGAGCTTTGAGTTATGCTTCAATGGAAGTAGTTTCATTCATAGCAAGTTATTGCTTATATGAGCATATAAGCAATGAACCAATTCTAATTCCGATATATTTTAATTATGTCTGGTTCATAATTTATCTAAAATAAATTTTCATTTACTAATTTATTTCAAAATTTATCCAAAAATACTTCTCATAAGAAAAGCTCTACTATTGCGGACATGCCTTATGTTGATTGCAACGACCCATATTCTACGCATCGAAGGATCATAGAATATTTAATTCTTTCTCATACGAAGAAGTATAGCCATGTAACTTTGGGAGATGACTATTGGGGTCATTTCCCATGTTCATGATTTTTTCCTTTTTTTAAATGACCGTTTTGCCTCTAGCTGATCTTGTTTCATCCATTATTTTTGATTGGAAAGGAGTTTTAACCTGAAACCACTTCCATTAGATTTGGATGATGGTTTACAATTCCGTAGAGTGGTCACACTAGCCAAACGGACTCACCGTTTGGGAGATATAGCTGAAACAATGTTTAGAAGGTGAAAAACTGTTTAACCGGGCTTAATTGGGTAGTTAATAGCTAGGCCCAATGGGGGATTTCGGGATTAAGGGTATATGGGGCTGATTAGAGTTAGAAAGCATTTCTTTAGACACTTTTGAGCCGCCACTTTCATTCTTGGAACCCTAGTAATGGCCTCCAATACCTAAAACACCTCTAAACCACTTTCTAATTGAAGATTTGGCTATATTACACCAAATTAAGGAGAGATAGCACCCAAGCAAGGTTAGAACTGCTGTTAGACATCAGTATTCGTGCCAAATATAGAATCATTTCAGATCTACAGTTTAATTGTGGCAAAGGTGAGTGATTTGCATAGTTCCTCACTAATTATGGTTAATTAAGGGTAATTAGTGTTAATTAGCGAAATTATACATATTAAGAATCTAGAAAAATATTGATAAATTTCGAAATATTGTTTTAAGACTCTGTTATAAAATTTGTTTAATTTGGTTAAGTTTTACTAATTCTATCATTAGTTTTACTTAAACATTCTTAAGGGAAAATATGGGATTTTGGCTATGTTTGATTCGTTTTAACCTATCAAATTATTGTTTTGGTGTTTGTGATTGATTTTACATGTTGCTATGACTGTATGGTATGCTTTGTGATTGATTAGAAGAGTTAGAATGGTCGAAAGCGCCATCATATGGCGTAAAACAGTCGCTGGAAAGTTGCAGGAAAAACTGCAGGGATCGGGATCAGATCGGATAGGGTGAAGGGGTTCGGATCGGATATGATTGGTCGAACCGAACCGACACCAGAGACAAGGAATCCGAATCGAACCTGAGCCCATGCAGAAGAAAGAGTATGGCAACAAAGGAAGCTACTTGCAAAGAGTTGGAGTTGGGTTGGGGACCAGATCGGAGCTGAGCATGGGATCGGGTCGGAAAAGCTGAACTGAAGCGGATTGGATTATGGCAAGAAGGAAGGCCACCATTTGTTGGAATCGGACCGGAGCTTGGAAGGGGATCGGATCGCACCAAACGCAGGCAAGAGCACCGAACCGGGATTTGGAGATGGAGGAACACCGAACCGAACCGACTTGGGGAGGAACACTTTGAGGACCGAACTGCACCACGGAGTTTCACGATCGAACCGAGGCAACGACTACGAACCGAACCGAGTTCGAGCTCCCACTACTACGATGTGACGACTCTTCTGAAGACCAACTATAATTCAATTAAAACCCGAGATGCAAAGGAAGTCCAATAGGAAGTGGAACTTGGGATCCAGATGGGAACCAAAGAGTTAACTTCATGAGTTGGGCTTTGCTGCGGGACGTGTGCTAAGAGGTTATCGATGTCCATAACTTTGATTCGCTATCAAGACGGATGTTGGGCTACGGATCAGTGCAGTGGGGTAGATGTTACTCCTTGGGGCAGAGTGTGATCGTAGCATGACTATGAGCCAGTGCAGTGGAGTCTTCATGACTTCATGGGCAGAGTGGACATAGCAAGGACTAGTGGCTATGGATCAGTGCAGTGGAGTTGCCATGACTCCATGGGGCAGAGTGATCATAGCAAGGAATAGGGTGATCAAAGCGGTGGATATCGTATGTTTTACGCACTGAGTGAGAGATGTGAGGATGGTTGCTATGATTGATTGCTTGCCATCACCATGTCATGCACACCCCCACCCCCGTATTCTTTACGCTATATGTTAGTGGCACCTTAGAGTATTGTATAGTATGTAGTGCTAACTCTTTGGTTGCAGGTCCAGGTTTAGGTATGGTTTAGTATACCTGTTATTGTTCTATTTTGCTGCTTATCGCTCATACCAGACTTTTGTCTGACCTAGAGTTTTATGTCTCTTCTTATTACTCTGGGTGCTCTTAAACGGGCAGACTGGAGACAGGTTAGCTGGTTGTGCACGAGTAGCTGTACTGGAGACGAGCAGGACGCTCCTACGTATTATCTACATATATTCTCCCTGTGTTATTGATGGTCACTACTTTGGGCATTAGTTGTGTACCTTACCTTTCTTTTGCTTTAGAGATAGTATTTTGAAGTTGTAATAATGGTTATAGATCATAAGCTGTATTTTGGATTCCGCTGCTAAGGTGATTATGGTTTAGTTTTTCAGCTTATGCACTGTCTCGCCTGTTTATTGTCAATTATGTTATTATTATATTTTATTCCATGCGCTATGAGACATTCTACAGGGTCCTTGTTAGTTCAAATTCCCTTCTTTCCTTTCTTTGGTGACCGTCCGTGCTGGTTGGACATCGGCACAGCGCACTTTCATTGGAAATGTCGGCAGGTGCGGGGCGGGCCGTCACATTTGGTATCAGAGCTCTAGGTTGCGTAATTAACCTAGGGAAAGACACCAGGGAGACATAATACGTATATGAGAGGGCGTATTTGTGATTATTTTGGTTTTTAAAAGCTATATATATATATTATTAGTATAGCTAAGGATAAAGTCGCATTGCACTGACACCACAAAGAGGATGGTTAATCGTTTCTCTTTACATATTGAACGATGAGACGATATACGAGGGGTGCTGGTAGAGGAGCCAATAATGGGAATGCTCCTGACATGAGGACTATGTTCACTGACTGCATGAGAGAGATGCTTAGGGACGTTCAGAGGGCAGTTCCCAATTTTGCTAATGGTGGTGGTGCAGCGGTGCAGGCACCTAGAGCCGATTCCGCCAAGCTTTGCAAGGATTACACTAATCTTGGCGGAAACCCATTCCACCAAACGGGGGCTACAGAAGTTCAGGATTGGTTGGACAGCTGTGAGCGTATCTTCAAAGACTTGGGTATCGAGGATGCGATGAAGAGGAAGTTAGCATCCCGTTAGCTGCATGGACGGGCAATGAATTGGTGGAATACTATTAAGGCGGCTACTCCAGAGGATCAAGTTACATGGGATCAGTTTAAGGCTCGATTTAGCGATAAGTTCATCCCAACTTCCCAGAAGTCGGAGTTGTTTAGGAAATTTCTGGAGCTTAAGCAGAATGGTAGGGCAGTCTCAGAGTACATTGCAGAGTTCGATACTTTATCGAAGTATGGATTATCCCTCATTGACACTCCCGAGAAGAAAAATGAGAAGTTCATAACAGGCTTGGATCAATACTTAGGGGAAATTCTTATTAACCACATCGATGAGACGTTTGAATCGATTGTGGGGAAAGATTTGAGATCAGAGAGTCTATATCCTAAGTCAAAGACTGAGGTTGCATCTGCATAGGAGCCAAAGCCGCAAGCAAGCGGTGGAGGAAAGAATGGTTCTCAGAATAAGAGAAAGCAGAATCAGACCACCAAGGATGGCCAGAAGAAAAAGAATAAGAAAGATGTTGAGTGCTTCAGCTGTGGTAAGAAGGGCCACTATGCCAAAGAATGTCGGGCCAAGCCAGCGAATAGGAAGTGCTTCAACTGTGGACAAGTGGGGCATCACAAAGATAAGTGTCAGCAACCCCCTCAGGAAAAGCAGATTGTGAAAGCATATGCCATCAATGTTGTTCCTTCTTCGTCGAATGCCCCAATTGCAGCGGAAAAAGGAAAGAATGTCGTCATCCAAGGTATGCTTTCTGTTTATGATGTTCCTATTCGAGTATTGTTTGATACCAGAGCTTACTGTTCCTTCATATCTAGTGACCCGTTAGGTAAGTTAGGATTGGAACCCGAGATGGTCGATAGGCCTTTAGCAGTGACGAACCTGATTGATGGTTCGACTAGACTTTGTATGATTTGTCGTAATGTGGTCTTATCGAGTCATGGATGCATGTTTGTTTGTGATTTCTTTGTTTTGGGCTTTACTGGGTTTGGCATTACTTTGGGAGTCGATTGGCTCCAAAGATACGGGGTGGTGGTAGACTGTGAGGGCTTTTTGGTGACAGTTAGAGCATATGATGGGTGGAAGGTAGTGTTTGATGGTCTACCTAGTAATGGGGTCACTACCCCAAAACAACCAATTTGGCACACAAGAATAGGGATATTTGATACGGCTTTAAGCCGTATCAAATTTGATATGGCTTATAGCCGTATCAATTTTGATAAGCCGTATCACATTTTCTTTTGCAATCCGCACCACCTTCAACACTTGAAATCTCACCCTAGATCTTCAAGGGTTCGGATTGGTTCTTTTTGATTATGCTTAGACCCGTATCTAATCCCAATTGTAATTTACCTGTTCCGTGTCATTCTTTCCTTCTCCCCTTTTCCATTTCGGGCCGAAACAAAACAAATTCCCAAACGAAAAAAGAAAAATGGCGAATCCCCAATTTGTGTTAAGAATCCCCAATCCGTGTCATTATTATCAAATCTTCCTCCTTCAATCTACTAAATTAGAAATGAAAGTGATTTTTCTTCTCTGCTCCTTCGTCGATTGCTGCAAATTTACGAAGATAGCGCTCAGTTTATCTCTCTTAACTACCTGCAGGCTTCCATCGTCTCAGCTATCTCAAGCGATGGACTTCTTCCCCAATTTGTCGATTAATTTGCTTTGTTCGGACTACAACTCTCCAATTGCAAACCCTGATTTCAGTTTCAGAGTTTATCCCCAAATCTAGGTCTGGATCTAGTCTCAGCTAAATCAACATGGGTTTGTTATCTTTTTTCTATGATTAATTTATCCATGATTGAAATTAGCTTTTGTGAAGGATATCATCAGAAAATTATGTTCTTTAGTTCAATATCAAATTTAGTTTTTTTTCCATTGGCAGACCATAATTTTAACTTTAGTGTGTTAGTTTCAGCAAATGAATTATTTTTTTCGATTTTGTTTGTGTTGGTGAATAAACATAATTCACAATACTTTTGCTGCATAAATCATGATTGAAATGAACACCATTACTTTCTATGATATTAAGTTTAGTTTTTACAAGTTTTTGCAATGCATTGTATCAAATATGCAGTAAGTCATAGGAGTTCTTTTCATGACAACTAGCATATATGCTACACACAAATAGACTACAATTATGTTCGAAGAAAATATTAAACTACTTCTAATCTTAGATGCATTTAGTTAATTTTGAAGATATATTACAATGGCAACTAATCGGTTAATATGAGAGAAAGTTGGAACTGTCTGGTTAAAGCTCCTGTACGCTTGCAAAGCATGAAACTTTGTGGACTTAAACCCTTTCAGTTTCAGCATATAATTGACTTATGTGATCCTTTAATTGACACATGACTAATTATTTTATGTATTTATACATACCTTTTTAAGTTGGCTATTAAGCACTGGCCATGATATTTGATAAGCTAGACACTAGCAAAGTGGTGATGTAATAAATTGCAATAGGAAAAATATTGATTTGTCAATATATAATTTGTTGGCTTGATGATTATTCAGAAATCCGAGTGGAAGTTGCATAAAGTAGAATGCAAAGCTTTATCGGCACTGCCTTTGGATAAGAAAACGACTCTTAATCCTATGCTACGACTTATGATCTAACTATGCTTTTGCTGATTCAATTTTTTATCGGTTTCTACTTGGGAAACTATTTCTGGAATATATTCATTATGGCGAATTATTGTTATTAGTATGTAGTTCAGTTTACTTGTCATTCATACATGTTTTCTGGAATATTTTCATTATGGCGAATTATTGTTATTAGTATGTAGTTCAGTTTACTTGTCATTCATACATGTTTTCTGCTTAGTTTTACTTTAATTTTTTTTTTGGTAATCGTGTTTATAACATGATTTGTATGGTGTATCCATGGTAAATTGTGACTGTTTAATGTTTTATTTTTATGTTTAAGCCGTTTTGTAGTATAATTAAGCCGTTTTTATGGATCCAATAATGACTTGTATCGTGCTTAATTACTTTAACTAGGTAATGGGCTTCCACAAGAGCTGTCGCAGTCTTTGCTGAGAATGGCTCCTACATCGGACGAGGTGTTAAAGATCCGATTATATAGTGGTGATCTATCTCTACTGGATCCCGGTGAACAGTTCTTGAAAGCCATAATTGATGTTCCATATGATTTCAAAAGAATGGAAACATTGCTCTTCATATTTTCCCTACCAGAGGACATCTCAAGCATCAAACAGTCATTTTCATCTTTAGAGGTACTTGTTTATATCCCTGATATGTTTATAACGAATAGTCAATCAGTTAGCTTAAATAAAAGAACTATATCTGTTAATAGCGTGCTTAATATCTTGCACAGAACCGGCTTCAATTTGGTTTTGAACCTTCATTTTTATAGGTTCAATTTAAGATGTTATGCCAGTGTATGATAAAAGGTGGAATTTTGTTGTTTTGGCAATGAATTGTATAAAATATGAAATCCCGGAGTTGTTATATTTGAAGGATACTTTGGCAGTGAGGGGATGTGATAAAGAATAAAAAGCATTTTCTTATCTTCTTACATAGGTGGCTTGTAAAGAGCTTGAAAGCAGCCGTCTCTTCCTGAAACTTCTAGAAGCTGTTCTCAAACTTGGTAACAGAATGAATGATGGAACTTTCAGAGGTGGTGCTCACGCATTTAGACTCGACACACTATTAAGTGACAACATTTCCTAATGCAAGAAAATATTGATGAATACACAAAATTCCCAACCCTCATAGTACAGTATTTTATTAATAATCTTATTATTTTTAGGTGGCTTCTTGCTCGAAGTGCCGCTATCAGTACCAGCTTATATCCGGAGAGATAGTTAGCATCCATTCAGAAGTTATTAGGTTAGTTATGATCCAATTATTTTGATTTCTTTTCTCAAATCTTAATCGTTAATAATGTTTTTTTAGCCTATATATTGTAAACCTTGTTGGCAGAAGTATATTTTCGACGCTGCATATTGTTACGTATCTAAATAGATTGAATCATGGTCGCACAAAATATATAAAATTTAGCCTTATGTTAATCCAATAAGGATCATGAAAATGCATATGCTACCGCATATGTTTATTCTATTTTGTCTTTAAAAAATAAAAAACTTTTGATTTTAAAGTACTCCATGTTCTGATTTAGTTCATCTTTACAAACTTAAATATTCTTAGAAAAATCGATCTTGTTTAGTGTAAAACGTTTTGTATACAATTATAAATGGGTTTTAGAGGCTTGAAAGAATAGTGTTTTTGTATTATAATGGTTTAATGCCCGGTATATATTTTCATTCATGTAAATTTCCAGTAAAGAAAAATTTGTCTTTTGACTGTTGTAGACCCATTTACAACAATATTCAAAACATGCCTCTGTATAGGTTTTTAGCCTTCATCGTGGCAGTTGCATACTTGCATATATAGCTTTTTTAGCCTTCATTATGATAACATAAGATCCAGCATATACTTGACGGTACAAACAACATGAGTTATGCCACACTGCCAACGTCTAATTACATGTCTCGACTATACATCTTTATGTTGTTTTCTGTACTGTACAAAGGTATAGCCAACATGTTGCTGGACTGTACAACACTATAAAAAACATGCCCCTATATAGTGTTTCTGAATTGGACTAGATAGCATAAAAATACATCAAATAGCACGCAACATTGCTTGATTATTATAATCTTGTTACATGCAAGTACATGAAACACAGGCTTTGGCATAACAATTAACAATTTATCGGCACACCAATCTTTGGCATAACCATAGTGTAACATTGTACAACTTCAGTTTACCAGTTAAAATGGTAAATGCAACTGTAACTGTCACAATAACAGCCCTTAAAACAACCAGATGAATGACTATTACAACCCAAACTTAATTATCAATATAATTGGATGTTCATACCATAGTCTGAGGCTACATTCTCAATATTGTGAACAAGAACTTGAAGTGAAATTTATAGCGTACAAGTATATACAATTTAGGATATACAATTTGGTATATGAAGCTGTTAAATCAACAATCCACCATTTGAATCTAATTTGGGTTAATTCAAAATATTATGATTTATGACAGTCCTTACTTTGAAAACTTATGTAAGCTTGTTTACTTCTACAAATCATTCTGTATTTCTGCGAGAAGTAAATTCCAATAATAATTGGATGTTCATACAAATCATTTGGTATACGGCTCAGTTTCGCTGAGCCTTCGGCGCAGCTGAAACTGAGCATTCGGCTCAGCGAAACTGAGCCGTAATGCTCAGCTGAAACTGAGCGTAAAGCTCAGCGAAACTGAGCCATAAAGCTCATCGAATCTGAGCCGTAAGGCTCAGTTTCAGCTGAGCCTTACGGCTCAGTTTCAGCTGAGCCTTACGGCTCAGTTTCGCTGAGCCGAATGCTCAGTTTCAGCTGCGCCGAAGGCTCAGTAAGGCTCAGTTTCAGCTGAGCCTTACGGCTCAGTTTCACTGAGCCGAAGGCGCAGCTGCAGCTGAGCCTTACGGCTCAGTTTCGCTGAGCCTTCGGCGCAGCTGAAACTGAGCATTCGGCTCAGCGAAACTGAGCCGTAATGCTCAGCTGAAACTGAGCGCGCAGCTGCAGCTGAGCCTTACGGTTCAGTTTCGCTGAGCCTTCGGCGCAGCTGAAACTGAGCATTCGGCTCAGCGAAACTGAGCTGTAATGCTCAGCTGAAACTGAGCCTTACGGCTCAGTTTCGCTGCATTGATTTTTTTAGTTACTATTTGAACCAGGTCTTGTTGTTGTGGAGGCGAAACTAAACTGATGTTTGTTATTTTATTTTCTTTTCAGGCGTTGGAACAAGCATGAGTTGTATGGGCTCGACAAATGCAGTTTTGTTGATTTTTTTTTTAGAGAAAGAACTGTGAACATTATGTATTAACTGAAGTTATGATTTATGTATTAATCGAATTATTCTTAGCGTGTCTTCTTTATATACTGCTATATGAGTGTAGCGTATCTTCTTTATTGTGCATATATATATATATATATATCAATGGGTGCAGTGATTTTGTATATTGCATATATGATATACCGATTTTGATACGGTTAAAAGCCGTATCTAATTCATTGTTATCATTGTAGGAGTGAGGCATTAAACACGGTTTTTAGCCGTATCAGTATACCAGTTTAATACGGTTTTAAGCCGTATCAAACTGGTATACTGGTACGGCTAAAAACCATATCAATCTATGAAATTAGCAGTGCAAGCATAACAATTTGAGGCGGTTTAAAGCCGTAGCAATTGTTCAGTTTGATACGGCTTAAAACCGTATCAAATTAGAAGTTGGAGAGTGCCCGCATGCTAATTTGATACGGTTTTAAACCGTATCAAACTGAACAGTTACTACTGCTTTAAACCGTACCAATTTAGTAATTTGATACGGTTTTAAGCCGTACCAATTGACAAATTTGATAAGGTTCTAAACCGTATCAATTATGGATTTTGATACGGTTTAAAACCGTATCAAATATCTCAATTGATACGCTTTTGAACCGTATCAATTGAACAGAGACGCCATTTTTTGATACGGCTTAAAACCGTATCAAATCGCTTTTAATACGGCCATTAACACTGCCAAATTGGCATTTTTGGTGTAGTGGGTAATTGCTAGTTTTCTAAATTCCCTCGACATCCCGCATGATGAGTTGTCAGATGTGCCCTGGCTGGCCAGTATCCGGACGTCTTCGAGGAAGTGACCGAACTTCCACCACACCGAGAGATTGAGTTCCGTATTGATTTAGTGAAAAATGCCAGACCTATAGTAATGTCGCTTCGTCGTATGGCACCAAGGGAGCAGCGAGAGCTCGGGGTGCAAGTAAGCGATCTTTTGAAGAAGGGATTTATCAGAAGAAGTGTTTCCGAGTGGGGAGCACCTGTTGTGTTTGCTACCAACGCAGATGGTTACCTTCGTTTGTGTGTGGACTACCGTGAGTTGAATAAGGTGACGAAGGAGAATAAGTATCCTCTACCGCGGATAGATGATTTGTTTGATCAGTTGAGTGGCGCGAGAGTGTTCTCCCAGTTGGATCTCGCGACAGGTTTTCATCGGCTTAGAGTGGAAGCTGAGAGTATAGCTAAAACGACATTTCAGACGCTGTCTGGATTCTATGAGTGGTTGGTCATGCCATTCGGGTTGACCAATGCACCAACGTATTTTGTGGATCTTATGAATAGGGTATTCAGAGATTAGTTGAATAAGTTTGTTCTTATGTTCGTGGACGATATACTTGTTTATCCGAGGACGGATGAAGAACACAAGGAACACTTGAGGATAGTGATGGAGGTGTTGAGAAAACGCCAATTGAAAGAAAAGTTTTCTAAGTGTCACTTCTGGAGGAGGGAGGTGAGATTCTTGGGCCATGTTGTTTCAGAAAATGGAATTGCCGTGGATCCTGCGAAGGTGGCTACGGTACAAGATTGGTCTACGCCCAAGAATGCAATAGACATAAGAAGTTTCTTAGGATTAGCTGGATGTTATCATAAGTTTATCCAAGACTTCTCCAAGATTGCAGCACCGTTGACTCAGTTGACCAAGAAGAATCAAGCTTTCGTCTGGGACGAAAAGTGCGAGAATGCATTCAAGAGTCTAAAGGAGAAGTTAACATGTGCACCAGTATTAGTCATTCCTAAGGGGAATGAAGAGATGATGGTATACACAGATGCCTGTGGTACCAGACTAGGTGCTGTATTGATGCAAGGAGGTAGGGTTGTAGCTTATGCTAGTCGGCAACTGAAACCGCATGAGAAAAGATATCCTACCCATGATTTGGAATTGACAACGATCGTGTTTGCATTGAATATGTGGAGACATTATCTCTTAGGAGAAAGATTCGAGTTGTTTACCGATCATAAATCGTTAAAGTATCTTTTCTCACATAAGGATCTAAATCTCCAACAGCAAAGATGGTTAGAATTCTTGGCTTCCTACGATTTCGATATCACATACACACCAGGAAAGGGAAATGCGGTGGCTGATGCGTTGAGTAGAAGACATGCCAGTTTAGGGGCTATGTTTCTTGAGTGGAAGCAACTGGAGTACATCGCTGGGTATGATTTCAGACCAAAATGCGAATTGGATTCAGAAGTATTAGCAAGTTTAACGGTCAGACCCACTTTGATTGAGCGGATTGGTTCCAGTCATAGGGACGATCCTAAGTTATTGAAAATCATCTCCAAGTTAGAGATGGGCATCGATGAGGAGATGAACAAGTATGGGCTTGATCGAGATGGATGGCTTAAAAAGAATGGAAGACTAGTTGTACCCAATGTCAATGGATTAAGAGATGAAGTGCTTAGAGAATGTCATCACTCAAAACTGACTATACATCCTGGTGGTAACAAAATGTATCGAGACATGAAGCAGGCCTACTATTGGTAAGGAATGAAAAGAGACGTTGGGAAGTTTATATCCAAATGTATGAATTGCCAGCTAGTTAAAGCTGAGCAAAAGAAGCCTAGTGGTTTGTTGCAACCATTAGAAGTTCCAGAATGGAAATGGGAACAAGTCTCAATGGATTTAATTGATGGGTTACCAAGGACTAGGTCGGGCCATGATAGCATTTGGGTGATTGTGGTCCAATTGACCAAGAGTGCAAGGTTTATACTCGACAAGTCGAATAGAACGGCAGCTAAGTTAGCTGAGCTATATATGAAATGGGTAGTTAGATTTCATGGAGTACCTAAAAGCATTGAGAGTGACCGAGACCCGTTGTTTACTAGTGGGTTTTGGAAGAGCTTACAAGAGGCGTTAGGATCAGAATTACATCTCAGTACCATGTATCTTCCTCAAACCGACGGTCAGACAGAGAAGGTGAATCGTATATTGGAGGATCTCTTGAGAGCTTGTATATTGGATTTTGGTGGATCATGGGATGGCCATTTGCATATAGTAGAGTTTGCATATAATAATATTTATCAATCCAGTATTATTATGGCTCCATTTGAAGCTTTGTACGGAAGACCATGCAACTCACTGTCATGTTGGTTAGAAATTGGTGAGAAGTTTGTGCTTGGACCAGATGCGATAAGAGAAACTTCAGATAAGACTAAGGTCATCCAACAGCGAATGAAGGCTGCTCAAGATAGACAGAAGAGTTATGCTGATAAAAGGAGAAAAGATTTAAAATTCTCCATTGGTGACTTGGTTTTTGTCAAGATTTCTCCGTTAAAGAGCGTGATTCGATTTGGCAGGAGAGGCAGGTTAGCACCAAGATTTGTTGGTCCATTCCCAGTTCTCGAGCAAATTGGGAATTTGGCATATAAAGTTGAATTACCAGAGAAGATGGCGGGAGTTCAAAATGTATTTCATGTTTCCCAGTTAAGGAAGTTTGTGCACGACCCTAGCGTGGCTATTTCACTAGATCAGTTGGATGGTATCGAGGTTGAACCCGAGGCGGTTTGGCAATTTCACCAGATCGGTTGGATGGTATCGAGGTTGAACCCGAGGCGGTTGGAAACCGCAGGCCTATGCGTATTGTTGGGAACGACATGAAACAGCTTCGAAGGAAGGCGGTGAGACTAGTCAAAGTCCAGTGGGGTGATGATGAGGAAGACTGTTCTTGGGAAACAGAGGAGGACATAAGGAGGAAGTATCCAGAACTCTTTGCCTGGTAAGGTTTTTATATCGGTATAGTACTCCCTTATTAGTAAACTGCATGCTAGGATAGGCTTGTTGTGTTGTTTTGTATGCTTTATTATTTTGTAAATGATTGGTAGGCATGCGGGATCCTTTGTATGTTTTGGGTTGAAGAATTTCGGGGACGAAATTTCTTAAGGGGGGAGAATGTAACGACCCGTATTCTACACATCGAAGGATCGTAGAATATTTATTTCTTTCCCATACGAAGTCATATAGCCATGTAACTTTGGTAGACGACTATTGGGGTCATTTCCCATGTTCATGATTTTTGCCGATTTTTAAATGACCGTTTTGCCCATAGCTGATCTTGTTTAAGCCATAACTTTTGATTGGAAAGGAGTTTTGACCTGCAACCACATCCTTTAGATTTAAATGATGATTTACAATTCCGTAGAGTGGTCACATTAGCCAAATGGACTCACCGTTTGGGAGATATGGCTAAAACAATGTTTAGAAGGTGAAAAACTGCTTAACCGGGCTTAATTCGGGAGTTAATAGCTAAGCCCAAGGGGGGATTTCGGGATTAGGGGTATATAGAGGCTGATTAGTGTTAGAAAGCATTTCTTTAGACACTTTTCCAGCCGCCACTTTCATTCTTGGAACCTTAGTAATGGCCTCCAACATCTAAAACACCTCCAAACCAGTTTCTAATTGAAGATTTGGCTATATTACACTAAATTAAGGAGAGATAGCACCCAAGCAAGGTTAGAACTGCTGTTAGACATCAGTATTCGTGCCAAATAGAGAATCATTTCAGATCTACAGTTTAATTGTGGCAAAGGTGAGTGATTTGCATAGTTCCTCACTAATTATGGTTAATTAAGGGTAATTAGTGTTAATTAGCGAAATTATACATATTAAGAATCTAGAAAAATATTGATAAATTTCAAAATATTGTTTTAGGCGTCTGTTAGAAAATTTGTTTAATTTGGTTAAGTTTTACTAATCCTATCATTAGTTTTGCTTAAACATGCTTAAGGGAAAATATTAGATTTTGGTTATGTTCGATTCGTTTTAACCTATCAAATTATTGTTTTGGTGTTTATGGTTGATTTTACATGTTGCTATGACTGTATGGTATGCTTTGTGATTGATTAGAAGAGTTAGAATGGTCGAAAGCGCCGTCGTATGGCGTAAAACAGTCGCTGGAAAGTTGCAGGAAAAACTGCAGGGATCGGGATCGGATCGGATAAGGGGAAGGGGTTCCGATCGGATAGGATTGGTCGAACCGAACCGACACCAGAGACAAGGAATCTGAACTGAACCTGAGCCCACGCAGAAGAAAGAGTATGGCAATAAAGGTAGGCTACTTGCAAAGAGTTGGAGTTGGGTTGGGGACCAGATCGGAGCTGAGCATGTGATCAGGTCGGAAAAGCTGAACTGAAGCGGATTGGATTATGGCAAGAAGGAAGGCCACCATTTGTTGGAATCGGACCGGAGCTTGGAAGGGGATCGGATCGGACCAAACTCAGGCTGGAGCACCAAACCGAACTGGGATTTGGAGATGGTGGAACACCGAACCGAACCGACTTGGGGAGGAACACTTTGAGGACTGAACCGAACTGCACCACGGAGTTTCACGACCGAATCGAGGCAACGACTATGAGCTCCCACTACTACGATGCGACGACTCTTCTGATGACCAACTCTAATTCAACCAAAACCCGAGATGCAAAGGAAGTCCAAATAGGAAGTGGAACTCGAGATCCAGATGGGAACCAAAGAGTTAACTTCATGAGTTGGGCTTTGCTGCGGGACATGTGCTAAGGGGTTATCGATGTCCATAACTTTGATTCACCACCAAGGCGGATGTTAGGCTACGGATCAGTACAGTGGGGTAGATGTTACTCCATGGGGCAGAGTGATCATAGCATGACTATGAGCCTGTGCAGTGGAGTCTTCATGACTTCATGGGCAGAGTGGACATAGCAAGGACTAGTGGCTATGGATCGGTGCAGTGGAGTCACCATGACACCATGGGGCAGAGTGATCAAGGCAAGGAATAGGGTGATCAAAACGGTGGATATCGTATGCTTTACGCACTGAGTGAGAGTTGAGAGGATGGTTGTTATGAATGATTGTTAGCCATCACTATGTCATGCACACCCCACCCCCATATTCTTTACACTATATGTTAGTGGCACCTTAAAGTATTGTATAGTATGTACTGCTAACTCTTTGGTTGCAGGTCCAGGTTCAGGTATGGTTTAGTATACCTGTTATTGTTCTATTTTGCTGCTCATCGCTCATACCAGACTTTTGTCTGACCTAGAGTTTTATGTCTCTTCTTATTACTCTGGGTGCTCTTAAGCGGGCATACTAGAGACGGGTTAGCTGGTTATGCACGAGTAGCTATACCAGAGACGAGCAAGAGGCTCCGACGTATTATCTACATATAATCTCCTTGTGTTATTGATGGTCACTGCTTTGGGCATTAGTAGTGTATCTTTCCTTTCTTTTGCTTTAGAGACAGTATTTTGAAGTTGTAATAATGGTTATGGATCATAAGTTGTATTTTGGATTCCTTTGCTATGATGATTATGGTTTAGTTTTTCAGCTTATGCACTGTCTCGTCTGTTTATTGTCAAGTATGTTATTATTATATTTTATTCCATGTTCTATGAGACATTCTGCAGGGCCCTTGTTAGTTTAAATTCCCTTCTTTCCTTTCTTTGGCGACCGTCCCATGCTGGTTGGACATCGGCACAGTGCACTTTCATTGGAAATGTCGGCTAGTGCGTGGCGGGCCGTCACATTTATGCATACCATTTTTGTATTCGACAAAATGAATAGTAAAAAACCTAAAAGTGGTGTCATGGTTTATGCTCCACTTGAAATTCTGTATCGGACGAGCTATGAAATTATTTTTCTTTTCAAAGTTTCTGAACTATGCATCAAATTTTGCACTTCAATTTTCTGAGCAATTCATAATGTTCAAAAACATAATAAGCTGAAGCATTATTCAGCGAAACATGGTCAAATGCGGATATCATGCCGTACACTAGATAAATAAATGTCACACATCAAAAAATTAACTTAATAACTAAGTTAAGATGACTAATGATAATAGACGCAAAATTGGCATAATACCAAAAATTTATCTGCCATGAAATCAAAATCAAGATCAAAATCGACAAAAGAAATTGGTAAAGGAAATACGCGATCAAAATTAATACCCAGAAGAGCTGCAATCGACGGCAGAAGCGAAACCAATCGGCAATTTTGATTTGTTTATTTTCCCGCCTTTCTTCTTTTCTTGTAAGAATGGCGTGAATGAAAGAAAAAGAGCACGATAGTGAAATTTTAGGGGAAATATGACTTTTTTGGATACTGGTAAAACTAATCTAGGTTTGGGCCAAAACTAAGACCCAGTTGGAGGACAAATGCAACGCCCCCATTTTTAATTAACTAATAAAGAGAAAAACGGGTTGGAAAATATATTCTTGTGCACAAGTAAAGGTGTTCGTTATGGAAAAGAAGTATTTCATATTTTAATTGTACGCTTGAAAATAAATAAATTAAGGTAGCAAAATGTTAATCAGATAGAAGGAAGGTATTAATGCATGATAGGAAAATAGTAACAATTTATGCAAAAGGGAATATGATAAGATTTGGGTCAATGAACATTTAGTAAAAATTATATTTTAAATTAATGCAAAGAGAGAATATTAATTACTCTTTTTAAATAAATTGAGGTTAGAATAAAATTTGCATATTTTTGAAAATATGAATATTTCTCAATTTGATGTTTGAAAAGTAAATATGTAGATGTTTGAAAAGTAAACATGTACACATAGTATCATACTATAAGAAATGTATAAGTAGAGATAATCTGTAAGAGAAATTTATTAATATCAATCAATTTCAAATTGATTGTATTAATTAAATGGTAGGAGATGAAATTACTAAGTTATAGGAGTAAATAAAATAATTTGGCATAATGTAACAGTTTTATTAGATGAAGAAGAGAGAAAATGGTAATGAACATATTCAAGCATTAGAAATATTACAAGAGCAAATGAATAGCCATTAATGGGGGTTATGTTAGTTAATATTTTCAGTATAAATTAATGAGAGTTATGTTTGGTAGGGGCACATCACTTAGCTCATGATGTAGTCTTTCATTAGTTGAAGGAGGGGCAATGGTGGGGCCATAGCCACCACAAAAATGCAAACCATACTCTGGATATTTGTATTGTAGGCCTAATAAAGCAGACCTTTACAAATATGAAAAGCCCCCCGACCGAGTTTCGTGCATTTGGATGCAACTCTATTATGGGACTCTAGTAAGTTTTTCCATCCTATCTATCTTTATTCCTTGGTACTAGTGATTGGTATTTGAAAATTTGTACATTCGTGTGAGGTTCTAGACACACGCACTGGGTGGTGTATTGTGGACGGTAGGGGATTACTTCGTGTTGAGACTCGATTCGACTGAGGAGTTTGGATACGATGATCTATATGCTTACGTGGCATAGAGATGATGGTTCTATGCGATTATGTGGCGTAATGATTTGGATTTCCCACTACGACATAGATTGCATACTGCAACACCAGAGAAGTGATGTAGGAAGTACCAAAAAATGTTGCTATAAGCCAGAAATGATCTGTGGCAACACTTTCTTGGTGTTGCATTTTGCCACATTGCCTTAGAGTCAATGGCAACATCATTACGACTCTATGGCAACATCGGTACAGGTGTTGCCACAAGTATTAAATTTACAAAAATGTGGGCCTCACAATCTGGCCCGAACATATGGGGCCCACTAAAATCTGTTGTCGGGTTCACAGAATCCTATTGTGGGGCCTACATGCATTAATTTATGGAAACACTTTAATCATCCAATGGCAACACTATATCATAGCTATGACAATATTTAACATCATATACTGTAACATTATATCATAGCTATGTCAACATTACATAACATACTGCAACATAAAAGCAATTAACATCACACATTGAAATTAACAAAGAACTTATCTTTTCAAATTAACCAGCAACACAAGCACTACTTAGTCAACTATAAAATAACAAAACATAGCCAATAAATTCAGTTTTATAGAATACTTACAGACACGGCCAGTACTAAATTCATGCTTACATCAAACTAAAACAGTTTCAAAATATAGCATGAGCCTCCAGTGCGTTCAGTGCCTCTACTGCCTCCAGTACCTCTAGTGCCTTCGGTAACAAGTTCTTGAACAACTTCAGCACTGGCTACTTCACCTGCAAAATAAAGCAGTTTCAAAAGTCATCCCGTTCAGGAAGGCCTTTAGTACAACTAATGCTTTCACACTGAATACTATTTCGGCACAACCAAAGTCATGCATGCCTCGGTTACAAACTGAGGCAATGCCTCGTTTACATTGCAACACAAAATGAGAGGCATGCGTGCCTAAGTTGCATTTCGTCACAAACTATGGCCATAGTAAATTGAGTTGCATTTCAACACAAAGATATTTCAACACAATCTATGGCCTGCATACCTCAGTTGCAAATTGATGCAATGACTCAATTTGTTCAAAGCACCAACGATATCAAGGAATACAATAGTATGTCATAGTATAACTGAGGCACTGCTTCAGTGTGGTACAATTTGAGGCAATACCTCTTTTGCTTTGGTAAAAATTTAGACATGCCATAACTCGTTCAAGTACAAACTCAATCATTGCATTGATTACGAGCTGACACGATCATTACTAATTGAAGAGAAAATAAAATTCTTAAAATTTTGTTGTTCATTACTGAACCATCAGTCTTGTACATGATCAGTTACATACCAGCATTGAACTATAAAATTGTAAGAATTAGACTGATGCTTCAGCAAGCAGAAATTGTAAGAATTTTGTAGTTCATTACTGAAGCATACCTCTAGCCAACCATAAAAATAAGCAAAAATACATACCAGCGGTGTGTGTGTGTCTATATACGATATCTGATTTGCAGAATTTGTAAGGACCTTGTACTACAAAAACATGACATAAACATGTTTCTCTGCCTGATTTGAATGTGATAAAACTTAAAATTATACCTGAAATTTTTCATCTCCCCAAAACATCAAGAGTACTTTGAAATCTTTAAGTGGAATTTTTTTTTGGCCTACACAAAATGGAGGAGTTAACATTAGAATGACATCAGTTACAAAAAGAAGCCACGAATATGATACATCAGTTACTTATAAAATAAAACAATCGCTACACTAAAATGTAATCAAGGTAGAAACAACATTTTCTAACTTAAATTTGGTACATCAATTACTTAAATATGATAGTGATGCATAGAAATAAAGAAGTATTGTCTTTCACTTTGCTAGGTGGAAGGTGGATTCGTCTTATTGGGACATCATTTCTACACCAACGAACATCAAAATCTTGATTTCTCATTCCATAAGCAGGTTGGGTATCATTCATATCTCCATTTTCATATTCTCTTCCGATTTCACACCAATCACTCGACAATTTCTTGATAACATTATGGCACATCTTATATTGGATCTTCTATATAAAACACATGTCGTACTTGTGAAGCCATAACATAAGGATCAGATTTTTGGCATAATCGATTAAAATTGACATAAGTCAACCTATATAAATCTTCCTCTTTTTGGTACAAACAACACATAAATAAAACCACACTAAATTCTCCCCATAATCTAGTTCTAATATTTCTTCAATTGATCCAAAGTAATTAACCTCACCAACCAATGGATTTTGATATTTCGAACTTGCAAAGCTAGTAGTCAAGGCTGTTAAAAAAACACTGCTATTTTGTGTTGTACATTTGGCATCTTTGAACCTTGTATAAAATTTGTATCCAATGATAACATATCCAGTAAACCTCTTAGCTGTTGGAAGAGGGACCATTGCAAGTAGTAGTACTTCTTTTGAAATGTCCTCCTTTTTCCCAACCTCTTTTTTTAACCAGTTCCAAAATTCTTCACTATGTTCTCTCTCTCTTTTATATTTTTTTAATGATGCATGACCATTAGTTAAAGCTCGACGTTTCCTAGCATAAAGATTTGGTTAACAAAAGATAGAAAATATTTTCTAATTCTTCAATACTTACTAAAATAAAAATAAAACTTAAAAACTCTCTTGCAAAAAAAATATACTAAAAAACTTACTCAAATAAACTCTCTATTTCCTTGTTACCACAATTGAATAGGATGTAACAGTGACATTCCTTCCACTGAGAATCTTTAAGATGAATAGATTTTCCATTTTTGTTTCTTTTTGTCCCAATAGGATATTCCAGATTCTGTGGACAAGTTTCAATTTGCATTTTTCATGCTCCATCGCCACCTAGGAACCTTGAACATAATATCAAACATTTTTCTGCAAGATAACCCTCAGCAATGGATGCTTCAGGTTTACTTTTGTTGCGAACATATGATTTCAGTTTACAAAGATAACGCTCAATAGAAAATATACAACGAACATGTGCAGGTCCGCCATATTCAATTTCCTTGCATAAATGAACTAGTAAGTGCACTATTGTATCAAAGAAAGCATTTGGGAATATCATCTCAAATTGACAAAGAATTTCCACAATTTCCTTTTGTAGCCTCTTGAGATCAATCAAATCGGTAATTTTACTCCAAAGACTTCTTAGAAATGCACCTAATCTTATCATAGGTATTCAGGTTTTACAGATTTCTTCACAGCAAACTGCAGCAAGTAGTGGAGAGGAAAATGAGCATCGTGGCTCTTATACCCTGCAATTTTCCTCTCTTTCTTGTTTACATACCGACTGATATTAACTGCACAACCAAAGGTAGTTAGCATTCCCCAACACCGAGCAAAATATTTCTTTCTCCTTGTTCGTCATTTCAAATATGACAACCCTCATCTCAAGGTAATTCCCATCAGTTGATAGAACCAGATGAAGGACCTCCCTAATGCCTATCTCTTGTAAATCATGTCGAGCATTTAAATGGTCTTCCGACTTCCTATCAATATTTAGTAAAGTACCGAGCATTTAAATGGTCTTTCGACTTCCCATCAATATTTAGTAAAGTACAAAGTATGTTATCACAAATGTTTTTCTCCATGTGCATAACATTAAGATTACGTCGACATATATTTTGACTCCAATATGGTAAACTAAAAAATATTGACTTCTTTTTAAAAGGAGATTCATTTTTATGCTTCTTGACCTCTTTCTTCCAAAAGTATTTTCATAACCAGCCAACAATTCTTCAATGACTGTCCCGGATAAAATTCCGGGAGGTGTTCCCATTTCAGTTTCACCATTGAACCTTTTCTTATCAAACCTCCACTTGTGTCCCGGGTCTAAAAAAATTCTATGATTCATGTAGCACATTTTTTTTACTATGTTTCAAGTAAGTTGAAGGAATCTCAAAATGGCATACGGGACAAGCTAAATAACCCTTTATGCTCCAGTCGGATAACATTGTGTAGCCCGGAAAGTCGCTGATCGTCTATATCACGTTTGCATGTAATGTGAAATTATCATCAGTGAAGGCATCATAAGTTTGCATGCCAAGATCCCATAATTCTTTCAATTCTGCAATAGGAGGCTACATGTGGACATCAATTTAATTGTTAGGAGACTATGGACCAGGGATAAGGGTTAAAAGTATCAAATTTTCTGTCTTCATGCATAACCAAGGTGGAAGGTTATGATTTACCAATATGATTGGCCATGTGTTGTGTTGCGTAGTCATTGTACGAAAAGGACTGAATCCATCAGATGCTACTCCTAACCTGATATTTATAATTTTCAAGTGAAAAATGAGGACAATTGGCATCCATCATCTTCCAAACCTCGCCATTAGCTGGATGTCGAAGTCTGCCATCATTTTTTCATCCCACTGCATGCCATAACATACAGTTATGCATACTCCTTGGACATGAACATCTTTGCAGTCTTGGTTTAGAGGAAAATAACGCATCACTTTTGCTGGTACTTTGTGAATTCGCTTCTCCGAATAATTGTCAATAGCCGCTTTCTTTTCCGGTATAATCCACCTTGAAAAACCACAAGTTTTGTAGTTATTTTCCTTTTCATTTTATGCCCAATATATCATGCAGTCATTTGGACATGCATGTATTCTTTGCTAATCGAAGCCTAAATATTTAATGATATTTTTGATAGCATTGAAAAATAAAGGGATGTGGCTTATGGAAAAGCTTCTTTTATCAACTCTAATAAATCGCTGAATGCAAACTCGGTGATTCTAAGTTGTCATTTTAAAGTATAAAGACTGACAATGAAATTTAATCATGAAAATTTAGTACAGCCAGGATATAATGGTTATTTTCCTTCTTCAACACATTAATGAAATTTTCTAGCATTGACGTCTATTCCATTTGATCCATCAGAAGATCCACCTTCATTATTTTGCATATTTCCATAAGTACAATGTAACATCTCATGGAGAGTATCTCCAAAATTTATTTCTGCTTTATAATTCATATCGCTATCGCTGCTTTGAGGATCTCCTCACAAATCCATTTTGCATATAATTCAGTTGGACTATTCCAAATCAGATGGTCATAGACTACCTCTTGATGATTCCACTTGTGATTATGACATTTTTTGCAAGGACAGGTAATTTCGTCACCTACCGCGAATCTAGAAAAAATATTTTGAATAAAAAGTTTCACTCCACTGATATATCCTTCACCAAACTTAGGAAGTTTTGCCCATAGTTTTTCCTCGTTGTTCATCACTAATTGACAAACAAATAACACAAACAAATATCATTTTGCCATGACTATAAGGACAAAGACAAACACAATACACCTGAACGCAAGTAAATCAGTAAATTAAGCAGCACAACAATCAAATAAAAAAATTTGAAATATACATTGAGTGATAGCTTAAGCACCAGATTAAATCGAAGCCCTAACTGAAATTTGAAACCCATATGAACCCCAATTGAAATACTGAATCCCTAATGGAACTTGAACTCGAACTTGCCCTAATCGAACCCCAATTAATCTTGTAAACTTGAACTTTTAGCCCTAATTGAATTTGTGAGTGCGTGTTTGAGAGGTTGAACAACGGAGTATTTTGTTAAGATTTTGATTGAAACCCTTCAATATTTTGCTGAGTGTTTTTCCATTTTGTTTTCCTTCCCTCCTTAAAAATTATTTCACGTGGATCGCTAATTTGGACCGTTGGATCGTGTTGATGCGGTTCGATAATTTTATTCATGCGGCTACTGCAATACATGGTTGATATCTATGCTAACACATTGAAGCGTGCGTTGCCATAGACAAAAATCAGCATAGCTATGGCAATATTATAGCAACACCTTGGATTTTCATTATAGTAGGCCATCTATGGCGTAGTGTCCGTCCGTCGTTCGGCGTAGGATGAAATTGCATACGCTTCCATGGCGTGACGGGGGAGAGCGTACGAGGAGGGTACTATAAGAAGTACCTTGAGATGTGGGAAATAGCTACATATATACTATATTGGGTTGATCTACTAGGGAATAGATGAGTATGACGTGAGTGTAAAGGCTTGAGTGTTAACCCAAATAACGTAATAATTAAGAAAACATAACTGAACAGTATATGTAGGGTTATTCCAGAATGTGTAATTTGTCTGGTTACCGGAACTTTGTGTTTTGGCCCCCTCTTCATAACATACTTGCGGGTTAGGTCTATGACAAATATTTGGTAGCCTTTGGACACTTGTTAGACAGTGTTATTACATCGGTAAGGCTATATTTGATTATTATATTTTATCTATTCTACCATGAGATGTTTATCGAGCTCTAACTTATTTAGGTCAACTCGAGCTTCGATAGATTGGGATTTTGAAGAAAAAAAATGATCCGTCGAAATTCGATTTGTTACATTTGGTATCAGAGCTTAGGTTTAGGATTCATGTATAGATAGAGAGCGAACATATTTGTATTTTTCTGAATATATATATATATATATATATATATATATGTGTGTGTGTGTGTGTATACATATATGTATTTACCTAGATCCATAAAGGAACCCATTAAATAGGAAGAGCAACATATGATAAGAGTTGAGATATCAGTTATGTGCACTAAAGAAATGATTATGTAAATTTGAGAACAAGAGACCCTTAGGTGGTTTGGGTGAAAAGTGTACAATGTATTTTGTAATTGAAAGAGATGGATCCCATATGTTAGTATCTAAAATGTTAGTATTGTTAGGGTTGCATCGCATGTTGTTAAGGAGGAATGACGGTTTGCATATGAGCTGGCACACAACTCCCATATTACAAAAGGAATCCCTGATGTTATGTGCATACCAACTCATATTTGTACTCTACTCTTTTAATTTATTCCGTGATGTGGGACAATTTATTCAAACTGACATTCCTACCTTAACAACATACGAGGCAATCCTAATAGTATTCCTTTTGTTATATGGGAGTTGTGTGCCAGCTTATATGGGAGGGGGACTTTGTTCCAACCGTCGTTACATACCAGTGGTATCAGAGCCGAAGGTTCAGACTGGGTCATGCAGGCAAGGCAGTGCTCTCAAAACATACTCGTAGGATGCGAGTCAAGGGGGAGACTGCTAGGATTGCATCGCATGTTATTAAGGTAGGAATGACGGTTTGAATAATTAGTCCCATATCATGAAATAAATTGAAGGAGTTGTGTACAAATATGAGTTGGTAGGCACGTAAAACCAGGGATTCGTTTTGTTATATAGAAATTGTGTGCCAGCTCATATGCGTGCAAGGAAGGGGGCTTTGTTTCGACCGTCGTTACATAACAGATATGTTATGTAATGACGGTTGGAACAAAGCCCCCTTCCTTGCATGCATATGAGCTAGCACACTACTCCCATATAACAAAAGGAATCCCTGATGTTACGTGCCTACCATCTCATATTTGTACACAATTCCTTCAATATATTCCGTGATGTGAGACTATTAATTCCAACCCGTCATTCCTCCTTAAGAACATGCGAGGCAATCCTAACAGTCTCCCCTTAGACTCGCATCCTATGAGTATCTTTTGAGAGCACTGCCTTGCCTACATAGCCCAGTCCGAACCTTCGGCTCTGATACCACTGTTATGTGGGAGTTGTGTGCCAGCTTATATGTGTGCAAGTAATGGGGATTTGTTCCGACTGTCGTTACATAATAGTCCCACTTTATGTTGAAGAAATACTGTTAGGATTACCTCGCATGTTGATAAGGAGGGATGACGGGTTGGAATTAATAGTCCCACATCATGGAATAAATTGAACCATCTGAGTACAAATATGAGTTGGTAGACGCATAACAATAGGGATTCCTTTTTTTATATGGGAGTTTTGTGCCAACTCATGTGCGTGCAAGGAAGGGGGCTTTGTTCTGACTGTCATTACATAACAGTGATATCAGAGCCGAAGGTTACAGACTAGGCCATGCAGGCAAGGTAGTGCTCTCAAAAGATACTCATAGAATGCGACTCAAGGAGGAGACCATTAGGATTGCCTCACATGATGTTAAGGAGGAATGACGGGTTGTAATTAATTGTCCCACATCATGGAATAAATTGAAGGAGTTGAGTACAAATATGAGTTGGTAGGCACGTAACATCAGGGATTCCTTTTGTTATATGGGAGTTGTGTGCTAGCTCATATGCATGCAAGGGAGGGGGACTTTGTTCTGACCATTGTTACATAACAGTGATATCAGAGCCGAAGGTTATGGACTGGGTCATGTAGGCAAGGCAGTGCTCTCAAAAGATACTCGTAGGAGCCCCCTTCCTTGTACGTACTGCCTTGCCCAGTTCGTAACCTTCGGTTCTGATACTAACGTTATGTAACGACGTTCGGAACAAAGCCCCCCTTCCTTGTACGCATATGAGCTGGCACACAACTTCCATATAACAAAAGGAATCCCTGATGTTACGTGTCTACCAAGTCATATATGTACTGTAATATTGTAATTTATTCCGTGATGTGAGACTATTTATTCAAACCGTCATTACACCTTAACAACATGCGAGGAAATCCTAACAGTCTCCCCCTTGACTCGCATCCTACGAGTATCTTTTGAGAGCACTGCCTTGCCTGCATGTCCCAATCCGTAACCTTCGGCTCTGATACTACTGTTATGTAATGACGACCGAAACAAAGTCCCCCTTCTTGCACGCATATGAGCTGACACACAACTCCCATATAACAAAAGGAATCCTTGATGTTACGTGCCTACCAACTCATATTTGGACTGTAATCCTTCAATTTATTCCGTGATGTAGGACTATTTATTCAAACCATCATTCCTCCATAACAACATGCGAGGCAATCTTAACAGCCCCCCCTTGACTCGCATCCTACGAGTATCTTTTGAGAGCACTGCCTTGCTTGCATGACCCAGTCCGTAACCTTCGGCTCTGATACTAGTGTTATGTAACGAAGGTCGAAACAAAGCCCCCCTTCCTTATACGCATATGAGATGGCACACAACTCCCATATAACAAAAGGAATCTCTGATGTTACGTGTCTACCAACTCATATTTGTACTGTAATCCTTCAATTTATTCCATGATGTGGGACTATTTATTCAAACCGTCGTTCTTCCTTAACAACATGCGAGGCAATCCTAACAAGTATTTTGGATTAGTTGGTGTTGCAGTTGAGTTTTATAAATTGGAAAAGAGTAAAATGGAAAATGAATTAGGAATATATATATTTCTGATTGAAATGACTTTGTGGGAATATTTAGGAAAATCTAAGTAAGTGAGAAACCCACTTTGAGTCTAACCTCATTGTTAACTTTTAAGAACTTAAAAATTTAGAAGTTTTAAGATGATAGTTTATGATGTTTTTCAAGTTCTGATCTTAAAAGTTTTCAATTTTAAAATATGTACTAGCTAAATTGTGTAGGAATAATTTTTGAAACAAAAAGAGATGTTTTTTATGTTTGAAAAAAATGTAAGAAACATATTTGAAAAGTACATATATATATATTTAGTTTTGGAAAAAGGGTATATTTTGGAAACGTTGATTTCATATGAAACTTTATCTCAAATAAATTCTTTCAGAAATGTACATTATAGAGGTTGTATAGCTCAATAGTTTTAAGGTATAAAGTATGAAAGAATTAAATAATAAAACATAGAAAAGTTTGCATTTTGTCAAAAAACTAAAAATTTTAGTAAGGTAAAATTTGAAAATCTCTATTCTTTTGACATTATTTTTTGATAATTGTTTTCACATAAAACTTTGATGGGTGGACAAAATAAGTTGTAAAAGTATAGAAAAGAATAGATGTTTGTACCTAGTTGTAAGTAACTGAACTAGCATAATAACAATGAGTTGTTGTGAAACTAATTGAAAAATAGTTGTCCTTGTCGACTCCATTTTTGCAATTCAAAATAAATCTTTTTTTTGAGATGTCATGTTTTGTATGGATTGGCAAAAGTAAGTTTTAATGAAGAAAAATAAAGTTTTGAAGTTTTTAATGTTCGAAAAAAGGGTAATGCCAAACCACGTTTTTAAATCATGGAGCAGGTAAGGCTTAATACCTAGGAAAGATGGAGAATATTTTTGAGGCTATAAAGCAGATAGGGAGAATTATTTTGGAATAGTAGTAAATTCCCGTAGAGTGTGTAAACAATATGAACCTAGTTTGTTTCTTGGAAAAGACAGTCAATACTAGTTTTGAAAAGTAGATGGTAGTGGGAAAACGAGTTGTTTAGATCCCGTGGTTTGGACTTTATTTCAGTAGGGACATAGTCCTAGGATTCTTAGCGCTTGGTAGTAGCTGTGTAGTGTACTTGTTTTCCTATTTTAGTTTTGAAAAAATTAGAAGGCTTATTTAGAATTAAGCTTAGATTGATGGATTAACCAAGGAAAAGGTGGTGACATAACTAAAAGAAAACAACAAATCCAATAAAGCAACAAATATGGCAATGGCAATTAGGAATAGTGAAAATTTTGAGAAATAGAAAAATGGTTTTTTCCAAAGTAAGTTGAAAAAGAACCTTTTTCTTATGTAAATTGTTCTTGGATAGGGAGATAAGATTTCTTTATATAGTAATTGCATAAAAACCAAGTACAGGCAAAAAATGTACACAAAAAAAGAATGGAAGATGTGATGTTTTCCGTTTTCTACATTTTTGTAACATAAGAAATCAAATAGAAAATTAGACTTTTTTGTAATTCGCAAAATTTAAAGTTGGTTGGTAGGGTTTGGATGCAAAATTGGATGAACTACACTCTTATTCTGTTAGAGTGCAGGAAAAATTGGATGAAAAATTATTTTGATTTTCAAGTTATTACGTTCATATAGAAATTGCCAGCATATTTAAGATGCGTGCATCATGTTCTCAAGAAAAAATTACATTTATATAGATGGTACCGCTTAGGCATTCATGTATTATTTATTATGTTGCAATACACTTTGCACAAGTGCACAAATGGTTGGCAAATTAGATGTACACGTGATGCTTGTAAATTATGCGCAGAATTATTTGATTTGAGCCTTACCAAAATTCGGGGATGAAATTTCCTAGGAATGGGAGAATGTAACACCCTACATTTTTAATTAAATAATAAAGAGAAAAATAGAGTGGAATATATTCACGTTCGCAAGTAAAGGTATTCGTTGTGGAAAGGAAGTATTTCATATTTTAGTTGTACGTTTGAAAAAAAAACGTTATGGTAGCAAAATGTTAATCAGATAGAAAGAAGGTATTAATGCATGATAGGAAAATATTAACAGCTTATGCAAAAGGAAATATGATAAGGTTTGGGTCAATGAATATTTAGTAAAAGTTATATTTTAAATTAATGCAAAGAGAGGACATTAATTACTCTTTTTGAATAAACTAAGGTTAGAATGCCCAAAAGGACAAGAGCCAAAAAAATTGCTTAAAAGGCCAACTTTTAGTGTAAAATGGAAAAACAAGGGGCCTCCCTGAATTCCACCATTTCCACTAGAAAATGTCCTTTTAGGCAAATTTTTTGGCTCTTGTCCTTTTGAGCAAACTTTTTGCTCTTTTTGTCCTTGTGGCAAAAATCCCCTTTTTCAAAATATGAATATTTCTTAGTTGGATGTTTGAAAAGTAAACATGTACACATAGTATCATACTATAAGAAATGTATAAATAACGATAATGTGTAAAGGAAATTAATTAATATCAATCAATTTCAAATTGATTGTATTAATTAAATGGAAGGAGATGAAAAAACTAAGTTGTAGAAGTAAATAAAATAATTTGGCATAATGTAATAGTTTCATTAGATGAAGAAGAGAGAAAATGGTAGTGAACATATTTAGGCATTAGAAATATTACAAGAGTAGATAAATTGCGAATTAATAGCCATTAATGAGGGATATGTTAGTTAACATATTTAGTATAAACTAATGTCATAGTTAATACCTATTACATCAGCTAAATATTACACTTATGAAATACTTTTTATGCAAATAAATAAGTTTGATATGAATAAATAGGCGTTTTGTTAGATAAATCTTCACCTAATTTCTTAATAAGTATAATAGGAAACAAATATGGAAGAAATATTAAGATGACAATTATTTATTAATTTCTGACATAAACATGGAAAAATATTAACATGTTATTGTTTCTAAAATGGAAAATTATTAACATGCTACTTATTTTATGCAAACATGGAGAAATAAGCACTGATTAAGGCTAGAAAAGGAAAACGCAAAATATGTTTATACATAAACTATTTATGTGTGTGTCTATTTGTGTTTAAATAGTCAGTAACATATGTATGTATATGTGCAAGTTAATATATTAATTTACTTAAGGAAGATTAGGTGTTAGTATAACATTTATTTGAATTAGGGAAATCAATTGATGGTATCCAATTCCAAATTGATTGTGCAATTAGAGAGTAAAGAATATGATTTATATATATATGTATATATATATATTTAAGTGTCCAGGTACATTGAACTTAATCTAGTGGTATAAATATAACGGCTTGGAAATAAAGCAATTAATCTGTTGTTAGGATTGATTTAGAACCCCTATAAATTGAAGCATATAGTGAAATCCCAATTCACTTTCTTAATGGTTTCCATTCACTGTGATTATAGTGAACAGTTTTCTTTTCCTTTCCTTCCCACATCATCAAAATAAACAGATTCAATAAAAACTACCGAAATTCGTATAAATCAATGAAAGAGATTAAAGAGGCGTGTACCAGATAAAGAAGGAAATTCTAAATTGAGCTTAGGACCTCAGGTGAGTGGATTTAGGAAGGCATATTTACCGTTTATGTTCCCCGTGGTTCTTAACATGTTAAACAACTGTAATTTATGGTAATTGCAATATAATTTATTTCCAAGTATTTTAGGAATATTGCTGTTGAACAAACCTATTCCATTAATCTTCTATTTGGTTAAAGAATTACTATAATAATGAAATTGTTGAATTTACAATAAACATGAATATGTTACTAAAATTGTTATTTAATGACAAATTGGATATGTTGTAAATATAATTACAGTGAAATTGGGATAATGGAAAAAGAATAGATTTGCCTAATTTGTATGGAAATTTTACAATGATTTGGAAACACTAAAGGAGAACAGTAATTAACATCTAACTCAGAAAATAAAAAGGGGAAATTCGTAGTAGACCGAGTTAGTTGGATTTTGGGGGAAATGGATACATTTTCATAACGGAAAAATTATTGTAAACGTAGTTGCAAGAAAAGAAAGGGAAAAAGGGATTAGTGGGAAATACGTATTCTTTTACTGTATTGCTCACTAATCAAATATAAAGATATATGTATGTCCATGATGAAAATAAAATAAATAGCTTGCAACTACGGATCTTGATTGATGTGCGTTATGGAAATGGATCTTTACATCTTCCTACTAATCAATCCAATGAGGTGTGTGAAATATTTTAATGAGATAATGGGTATATATAAGACAGTAAGTAAATGGATGTTACAATAGTGAAAGTTTGGTTATTGTTAAAGAACCAAGGGAAATTGTGATGAACGAGGAATGTAACCTATTATAATTAATTATATGAATGAGAATGTAATATAATAGGTTGGCTTGTCTTAGGGACAAGTGGAATTATAACATGGGTTACGATAAATTGAAGGAAAACTTATTAATAAACCTTAGTTAAGAAAGTTAAGTTAATAAGTAGACAAAGAACAACAAGTTGTGATGGTAGTATGAGAAAAGGTTATGATGCAATAAGAAAGAAACAAGTAGGCTTATTATTAGTAGACTTATAACTGAGAGTTTAAAGTCTAATAATTATAATAAATAATAAGCAGAAGTCCACCTCTGCGGCATAAGGCCGAGTAAAGAAAGCAAGTAGCTGATTGAAAGCTAATGAATTTGTAAATTGAATGAAAAATGAATATGTGGATAATCAAGTTAATTAGCAACCTAATGAGATAAAGCAAACACTTGATTAAAAGATTAGACATAAGATCTGATAACTCATTAGTGTGATGAGCTTGAACCAGTCCGCACGTATAAAGGTGAGGAACCCAATGGGGTAGGTCATTGAGGAGTTTGGAGGCACGAGAGGAGCATATCCATCTGATTATTCTGCGGGACTTGAGGGAAGCACTGACTTCTATAGGATGTAGTAGGGTACTCTGTGGTGGTCCCTAATGCGGTACATGCTCAGCTGTACTCACAGAGGTTTGGTCTGCGCGGTACCACCTGGTGAGTATGCCTTTGACTACAACGATAGTTTAGCAGTCAGAAGGCTGCGGCAGATGACATTGGGTGATTTGGCGGTTTACCTTGGAGAGGCAGGTTAGGACCTATACAAGATAGTAATCATCGGATAATTGTTATCGGCAGTCAGTTGCGACGCGGAAAGACTAGAGCTAAACTTATAAACCATCGATCTTTCACTATCGGGACGTTGGTTGCGAGACACGCCAAATTGAATGTTAGTGTTGGAATTTTTTGATATAGAGCGGAGGAGAGAGATTGAAAGTAGAATAAATGAATGACTACATTTTTATTTCTTCACTTTTCTTTCATTCAACAAATGAGATAGTACGTTCCTTTTATAACATAGCCAGTTTTTAGACTTTTCTTTTCTAGATTTTTCTTGCATTCCCTAATTTTCAATATTTCCTTTACAAAACATTCTCTAGAATTTTCTAATTTGAAGGTGTAATACCTCGCATTTTTAATATAATTAAAAATATGTATATATGCATAGATAGGCAAATAATGGTGATGTACAATGAGAATTAATTAATACATGGAAGAGAAGGAAAAAAATTAATTCAATAACAGTGTGTGTGACGGAAGAGATGAGAAAATAAAGATACTTAATTTAAATATCAGGAATTAAGTAAAACGGACATCACCATTGCATTCGTCTCGGAATTCTTCTTGGAATAGAGTCCAAGTTTGTGTAAATCGGACTCCGTATGAAGGAGTTAAGGCCTTTAGAAGATTCAACAAAAATTCAAAACAGTTCGAAATTCGACCTAGGCAGCTGGGCGGGAAATTTCCTGCCAAAACCAGGCAGGTCGACCTGGGGGGTCAGCTCGACTAGGGGGTCGACCTACCCTTAGGGAGGTCGACCTATCCCCAGATCTGGGAGATTTCAGTTCCTGTGACGTGTTTTGATGTGTTGTACGGGTCAGATGGCTTCTAGGTCAATCTAAGGGCTCTAAAACACTCTCTACACTTATAAATACATAGCAAGAACTAACCCTAATTCATAATAATTCCTTAAGACGCCTCCATGCTGCCAAACATCAACCAAACTTAGCCGTTGCCCCAAAACTCGAAATTAAATTGCAAGTTCTTCATCAACTTTGGAGTATAATTAAATCAAGTAGCAAAGTTCTTCATCAACAATTCATGCTCTTCACCAATAATTAAATAAGAATATTAAATCAGCATTCTAAATCAATGACAAATCACTTATTTCTCCAATCCAGTCGAGGTGAGTGGGATTACAATACACTTCATGCATAATAATATTATTATCGTTCGTCATTCCTCTGTTAAAATTCATGTTGCAATTTAAAATAATCTTTGTATGCTTAATTTATTCCTCTTCCCTATTCTTCCTTTTTATTTTTGAAACTTTGGCTACCTTCGAGCCAAGGTCGACAGAGTGTAAATTATAGTTAATTGGGAAGATCTTGAGATTTAATCAATGAATTAGGAAATTTGGGTAAAAAGATTATTTCGCAAATGGTTGTATAAGCAAAGTAGAAATGGGTTAAGTAGCACTTGACATATGAATAAACTTAACCAACATATGAGGAATGATAGTAACCTGTTAGGAACACATGTATGGAAAAATTGAAATAATAGGTATAGCCTATTAATGGGATTATAAGCATGAACATAAATTGGGGTTTTGGGGTAAAGCTTGAATTTGAGACTTGGAAATTGGAAATGCCGCTAAGATCCTAGAAACATAATTAAAAATGGAATATGCTGGACAAACCATTTTTTGTGTAATTATGGAACTCGGCACATGACATGAAATTGACACTATTAGCATAACTTGAACACGAACATGATTTGGAATTGATAATTGACATACGACATCTAGAATAAACACGAACATGCTTGTGAATTGATAATTGACATATGACATCTAGAATGGACTTGAACTAAACATGAAACATGGCTAACTCGAGGTTAGAATGAGTTTGCGGTGTAATCTTGCTGGAACCACCTGACACATCCGGTGACCGCAAACAATAGGTTCTAATGTGAGAAGTTAGTCATAACGTGCTTGAAATCCAAGGTTAGATTGAGTCGTGGTGTAATCCTGCCCGGAACCAACCGGCACATCCAGTGACTGCAACAATAGATCTAATGTGAGAGGTTGGGCATTAATAATTAATTAATGCTAATGACACAGCTAGTATGGTAAGGTTAAGTCAACACGAACTGATAGATAACACTTAACCAATTTGACATGATATATGGGTGGGTTAAGTCAATGTGAACCGCTAGATAACACTTAACCAATTTGACTCGATATATGGGTGGGTTAAGTCAAGGTGAACTGCTGGATAACACATAACCAATTTGACATGATATATGGGTAGGTTAAGTCAACATGAACAAATAGATAACACTTAACTAGTTTGACATGACGTGTGGGTTGAATTGTATCCGTGATTGGGGGTTAAGTCAACTTAGACACATAGGCAAACTTAACCAATATAACTGTATCAAAGCAAGGAAAAGTGGGGAATGATAAGATTAAATAATAGATAAACTTATCCTAGGGATAATAAATGAATATGACTTAAGATGTAATACAAGACTCGAAGGGTGGGACGACTTATACAATGAAATAAGTTAATCTAAGCTGGAAATGTGGGAGAACACCCGTACGCTATCATTTGATAAAGAGAACTTAAATCATGCTCGAATTCATAGGTAAACCTTAGTTAATAGGAACTAAGTAACAAACCTTAGTTAAAGAAAACTAAGTAATAGAAACTAACTATCAAACCTTGGTTAAGAGAACCAAGTAATTAACCTTAGTTAAGAGACTAAGTAAATAACGAGAAAGAGAACTAAGTAGTAAACCTTAGTTAAGAGGACTCAGTTGTAAACCTTAGTTAAGAAAACGAACGATTAAGAGAAACTAAGTAGTAAACCTTAGTTAAGAGGACTAAGTAGTAAACCTTAGTTAAGAAAACGAACGATTCGGTAAACTAATTAGTAAACCTTAGTTAAGAGAACTAAGTAGTAAACCATAGTCAAGAAAACCAAGTAGAACACGAGGAGGAGCGAACATCCATCTGATCGTGAAGAAGGCTCCAATGGTCTGGGTTACAAAGCGCGCCTACGAGGGGACGTGAGGGTACTCTTAGTATCCCTCTATGAGGTTGTAGATGATCCTTCTGGGCTCAAGAGGATAAGGTCTGCATTAGAAGAACCAAGAGTATGCCTTGGTTGCAATATAAGCAACCTAAAGACTAGGATGGACCAGCGTGAGGCGGCGATATCTTGTTTAGCTCTGTGATAGCACGTCGTCGTCTACCTACCATCTTGAGTCAATCGAGTACGTGAAGCGAAAAGGCGGAGAACTCCAACAGACCATATACTTGCTATCTAGTTATGGGTGAGGTTTGGCCAATAGGTTTGTGGGGGCATAGAGGGTCTGCGTATAGTTCTCATTCTTGATTTTCTTGGGTGCCTTTCATTAGTTGAGGGAGGGGTCAAGTGGGACCATAGCCACACCCAGATAAAAACAGACCTTAGCATCTGTGTCGACAGATAACTTAAAGCTCCCGACCGAGTTCCATGTTTCTTGATTATCCCTGCCACGGGACTCGGGCCGCACATATAGAGGACATGTGCAACTAGACATTGATAACGATTCACGACACGTATGTGGGGAAAGTCTAGGAACATATATCGCTCTGGCTAGTTTGTCCTAGGATAGGGGGCATCGTTCGATAGGTGGCATAATCCCTAGTTGGACATGGGTCGCGTAAACCCTGAATCCGAGAAGCGTTCAATAGGTAGCATAAACCCCAGTGGCCCTGGATAGCGTAAACCCTGGTTGAATCTTGGAAGTGCTTGATAGTAAACCTTAGAGTAGATCTAGATGATACACGGAATCTAGCAAGATCGAGAGTGGCAGTCCAAACGATTTCGAGAATGGTGGCACTACACTAAAGTAGTATAGATTTACATGATGAAGCCCGTATGACATACGGTAAGGGACTGTATATATACATGGAAAGAATTAGACGAGTTGGGGGCATCTACATATACGTTGTATTAGGTTAACCTACTAGTGGGACATGAGTATAGCCTAGAGAGCTAATATCGCAAATAACCTAATAAGCAAGAAAATATATCTGTACGGTATATGTAGGATTATACAGAAGACTATTCTAAGTCCAGTCACCAAAATTTATGTTCTGACCCCCTCCTCATTACATACTTCTAGGTTAGGTTCATGACAGAGATGGTATAGCTTTGGATACTGGTCAGACAGTATGATATATAAGGTAAAGCTATTTTTGAATATATTATATTTTAATTCCTTCCGCTGTGAGATGCTTTACGAGTTCTGACATGTTTCTTTATGTCTGACTTTTTTATGAAGATACCAAAGCACCCAACTCGGGTCTCGATAGATAGAATTTGAAAAATTCGGTCTGTCGGAATTCGGGTTGTCACATCTGGTATCAGAGTTTCGGTTTAGTGATCTTAGGGCGATAATGAGTGAACGTATTTGTATTTTAAAAATAATATAAGTATATTATATATATAAACCTATATCCATATAGTAGTCCACTAGACATGAAAAGAGTTGGGATATCCAGTATGTACACTAAAGGAATGAACATAGGAATTTTGAGACCCCTAAGAGGATTGGTTGGAAAGTGTACAATATGACTTGATGTTAGAGAAAGAAAATATCCCATAGGATGGAAACTAAAATGTTAGTTTTTCAGAGTAGTAGGTTTAGAAGTGTAACCTTAGAAACTAGAAAAGGTTGAAAAATGATAAATGGATTAGGAATATATAAAGTCGAGAGAATTGAATTCGCGAAAGTGCCTAGGAAAGCCTAGTGAGTTGAAGACCCGCTTTGAGTCTAACCCAGTGATAAGCTTTTAAGAACTTGAATCTATAAAAGAGTTTGTGGTGTTTTTCCAAGATTTAATCTTAAAAGTATTTTGATAAATGCATGACGGGTTTTAAAGTAAGGTACGATATATTGTGTAAAACAATGATTTCTTGTTTTAAAAGAATTCTCTCATGAAAAGGTGCATATTATAGAGCATGTATAACTCACTAGTTTTCATATATGAAAGGATTGAAAAGAAGTTTTGAAATCTCTATTCTGTTAACAACAAGTTTTGATTATTGTTTTAAAAAGAAATTTTTTTTTGGGTGGACAAAATAAGTTGTAGGAATAGAATAGATGTCTGCACCTTATAGCGAGTAGTTAAATTAACATTGTAATTAGAAACAATGTAACCTCGATAGTTGTCCTTGTCTACTCCAGTTTCGTGATTTGAAGAAAATGTTTTGCATTTTATTTTTGTGACATGTTTTTTTTATGGTTTGGTAAAAGCAAGTTTTTGAGAAAAGAATAAAAGTTTTACCACTTTTAGTTTTTGGAAGAAGAATATAATAAAAAGAAAGAAGGCCAAACCATGTTTTAAAAAATGGAGTAGTTAAGGATTAAGGCCTAGAAAGAATAAGATAAAGTTAAAGCTATTATAATCAATAGGGGATTGGTTGAGTTGAGTAATTCTCCGAGTGTCAATCTGATGTTGATTTCGGTCTTCGGGGTTGATACTTAGGGAGTTATTTTCTTGCCAATTTACAGTCAGGGATTAGATAATATTGAGCTAGTGGAAAATTTCTCGTAGAATGCATAAGCCGTATGAGTCTAGGATTGTTGCTTGAAAGAGAGGTATAGGCTAGTAATACACAGCATGGACTAGTAGTGAATACTAGGTAGCGAAGGGCAAGCAAGTGTATAGATCCTGTTGTGTGGACTCGCGATTGTCGAAGGTAACAAAGTCCTAAGATTCTTGGCCCATAGTTGTAGCTGTGTAGGATAGTGTTGAGAAAAGAAGAGCTTGTTTGAAATAATAAACTTAATAAGAAGATTAGCCTAACTAATAAGAAAACAACAGAATCAATCAAGCAACAAAACGAGACGGGAAAAGAAAATGAAAATCTTAAGAAAAAGATGAACAAAGATGAAAATTTTCCAAGAGAAGTTGAAAAAGAAAAGAAAAGTTTTCTTATGTGATTGTGCTCGGACAGGAAAATAGGAAATCTTTATAGAATAGTTGTGTAAAATCCAAGTACAATTAGAAGAATAAACCAGAGGATGTGAATTTTTCCGTTTTCGTAACATAAAGAAATCGAATTTGGAAAAGTAGATTTTTCTAAATTCGAATTTAATGATGGTTGGTAGGATTTTGGATGCGACAATTGGATGAACTATGCTCTTACCCTGTAAGAGTATGGGAAAATTTGGATGAAAAATGTTTTGATTTTTCAAAAATATTGCATTCATATAGAACTGCAAGTATATTTAGGATGTGAGAATCATGTTTTGAAAAAAAGTTTTTAAAGTTTGCATGCATATAGGTGGATCCAAATTAGGCATACATGATTTACTATGATGTATCTCACTTTGCACATGTGAACAATGTTTGCAACAATTGGATGCACACTTGATGGGTGGATATTGCGAGGGCTTATCTATTTTACTCTTATCGAATTTCAGGCACGAAATTCTTTAAGGGTAGGAGAATGTAACACCCCGCATTTTTAATATAATTAAAAGTATTTATATATGCATAAATAGGTAAATAATGGTGATGTACAATGAGAATTAATTAATACGTGGAAGAGAAGGAAAAAAATTAATTCAATAACAGTGTGTGTGACGGAAGAGATGAGAAAATAAAGATACTTAATTTAAATATCAGGAATTAAGTAAAACGGACATCACCATTGCGTTCATCTCGGAATTCTTCTTGGAATAGAGTCCAAGTTTGCATAAATCGGACTCCGTATGAAGGAGTTATGCCCTTTAGAAAATTCAACAAAAATTCAAAACAGTTCGAAATTCGACCCAGGCAGCTGGGCGGGAAATTTCCCGCCAAAACTAGGCAGGTCGACCTAGGGGTCGACCTGGGGGGTCAGGTCGACCAAGGGGTAGACCTACTCCTACGGAGGTCGACCTGGGGGTCGAGCAATCCCAAGATCTGGACGATTTCAGTTCCTGTGACGTGTTTTGATGATCTGTACAGGTCATATGGCTTCTAGGTCAATCTAAGGGCTCTAAAACACTCTCTACACCTATAAATACATAGCAAGACCTAACCTTAATTCATAACAATTCCTTAAGACGCCTCTATGCTACCAAACTTCAACCAAACATAGCCGCCGCCCCAAAACTCTAAATTAAATTGCAAGTTCTTCATCAACTTTGGAGTTTAATCAAATCAAGTAGCAAAGTTCTTCATCAACAATTCATGCTCTTCACCAATAATCAAATAAGAAGATTAAATCAGCGTTCTACATAAACGACAAATAGCTTATTTCTCCAATCCAATCAAGGTGAGTGGGATTACAATACACTTCATGCATAATAGTATTATTATCATTCGTCATTCCTCTATTAAAATTCATGTTGCAATTTAGAATAATCTTTGTATGCTTAATCTATTTCTCTTCCCTATTCTTCCTTTTTACTTTTGAAACTTTGGCTACCTTCGACCCAAGGTCGACAACGTGTAAATTATAGTTAATTGGGAAGATCTTGAAATTTAATCAATGAATTAAGAAATTTGGGTAAAAAGATTATTTCACGAATGGTTGTATAAGAAAAGTAGAAATGGGTTAAGTAGCACTTGACATATGAATAAAATTAACCAACATATGAGAAATGATAGTAACCAGTTAGGAACACATGTATGGAAAAATTGGAATAGTAGGTATAGCCTATTATTGGGATTATAAGCGTGGACATAAATTGGGGTTTTTGGGTAAAGCTTGAATTTGAGACTTGGAAATTGGATGCCGTTTAGATCCTAGAAACATAATTAAAAATGGAATATATTGGACATACCATGTTTTTATCTAATTATGGAACTCGACACATGACATGAAATTGACATTATTGGCATAACTTGAACATGGACATGATTTGGAATTGATAATTGACATATGACATCTAGAATAAACACGAACATGCTTGTGAATTGATAATTGACATATGACATCTAGAATGGACTTGAACTAAACATGAAACATGGCTAACTCGAGGATAGAATGAGTTTGCGGTGTAATCTTGCCCGGAACCGCCCGGCACATCCAGTGACCGCAAACAATAGGTTCTAATGTGAGAAGTTAGTCATAACATGCTTGAAACCCGAGGTTAGATTGAGTTGTGGTGTAATTCTGCCCGGAACCAACCGACACATACAGTGACCGCAACAATAGATTTAATGTGAGAGGTTGGACATTAATAATTAATTAATGCTAATGACACATGCAAATATGGTAAGGTTAAGTCAACACGAACTGATAGATAACACTTAACCAATTTGACATGATTTATGGGTGGGTTAAGTCAACGTGAACCGCTAGATAACACTTAACCAATTTGACTTGATATATGGGTGGGTTAAGTCAATGTGAACTGCTGGATAACACTTAACCAATTTGACATGAAATATGGGTAGGTTAAGTCAACATGAACTGATAGATAACACTTAACCAATTTGACATAACGCATGGGTTGATTTGAATTCGTGATTAGGGGTTAAGTCAACTTGGACACATGGGCAAACTTAACCAATATAACAGTATCAAAGCAAGGAAAAGTAGGGAATGATTAGATTAAATAATAGATAAACTTATCTTAGGGATAAAAAATAAATAGGACTTAAGATGTAATACAAGACTCGAAGGGTGGGACGACTTAGACCATAAAATAAGTTAATCTAAGATGGAAATGTGGGAGAACACCCGTACGCTATCATTTGATAAAGAGAACTTAAGTCATGCTTGAATTCATAGGTAAACCTCAGTTAAAAGGAACTAAGTAACAAACCTTAGTTAAATAGAACTAAGTAACAGAAACTAAGTATCAAACCTTGGTTAAGAGAACTAAGTAATAAACCTTTGTTAAGAGAACTAAGTAAATAACGAGAAAGAGAACTAAGTAGTAAACCTTAGTTAAGAGGACTAAGTTGTAAACCTTAGTTAAGAAAATGAACGATTAAGAGAAACTAAGTAGTAAACCTTAGTTAAGAGGACTAAGTAGTAAACCTTAGTTAAGAAAACGAATGATTCGGGAAACTAAGTGGTAAACCTTAGTTAAGAGAACTAAGTAGTAAACCTTAGTCAAGAAAACCAAGTAGAATATGAAAAGGAGCGAATGCCCATCTGATCATGAAGAAGGCTCCAATAGTCAGGGTTACGAAGCGCGCGACTTCGAGGGGACGTGAGGGTACTCTAGGTATCCCTCTATGAGGTTGCAGATGATCCTCCTGGGCTCACAGAGGTTAAGGTCTGCGTTAGAAGAACCAAGAGTATGCCTTGGTTGCAATATAAGCAACCTAAATACTAGCATGGACCAACGTGAGGCGGCAATATCTTGTTTAGCCCTGTGATAGCACGTCGTCGTCTACCTACCATCTTGAGTCAATTGAGTATGTGAAGCGGAAAGGCGGAGAACTCCAACAGGCCATATACTTGCTATCTCGTTATGGGTGAGGTTTGGCCAATAGATTTGTGGGGGCATAGGGGGCATGCGTATAGTTCTCATTCTTTATTTTCTTGGGTTCCTTTCATTAGTTGAGGGAGGGGTCAAGTGGGACCATAGCCACACCCAGATAAAAATAGACCTTAGCATCTACGTCGGCAGATAACTTAAAGCTCCTGACCGAGTTCCGTGTTTCTTGATTAGCTCTGCCACGGGACTCAGGCCGCATATATAGAGGACGTGTGCAACTAGACATCGATAATGATTCACGACACGTACTCGGGGAAAGTCTAAGAACATATATCGCTCTGGGTAGTGTGTCCTAGGATAGGGGGCATCGTTCGATAGGCGGCATAATACCTAGTTGGACCTAGGTTGCATAAACCATGAATCCGAGAAGCGTTCAATAGGTAGCATAAACCACAGTGGCCCTGGGTAGCGTAAACCCTGGTTGAATCTTGGAAGTGCTCGATAGTAAATCTTAGATTAGATCTAGATGATACACGGAATCTAACAAGATCGAGAGTGGCAGTCCAAACAATTTCGAGAATGGTGGCACTACACTAAAGTAGTGTAGATTTACATAATGAAGCCCGCACGACATACAGCAAGGGAATGTATATATACATGGAAAGGATTAGACGAGTTGAGGGTATCTACATATATGTTGTATTAGGTTAACCTACTAGTGGGACATGAGTATAGCCTAGATAGCTAATATCGCGAATAATCTAATAAGCAAGAAAATATAACTGAACGGTATATGTAGGATTATACAGAAGTTTATTCTAAGTCCAGTCACCAGAGCTTATGTTCTGACCCCCTCCTCATTACATACTTCCAGGTTAGGTTCATGACAGAGATGGTATAGCTTTGGATACTGGTTAGACAGTATGATATATAAGGTAAAACTATTTTTGAATATATTATATTTTATTTCCTTCCGCTGTGAGATGCTTTACGGGTTCTGACATGTTTCTTTATCTCTGACTTTTTTCTGCAGGATACCAGAGCACCCAACTCGGGTCTCGATGGATAGAATTTGAAAAATTCGGTCTGTCGGAACTTGGGTTGTCACAGAAGGTCTAGAATTTGTTACTACTTAATTTTAACTTTCCTAAATACAAACATTAAATTTGTTGCACAATTAGTATTTCCTTACAAAACCAAGTTTATTTTTAACATTTCCCCTTAAACTTGGTTTTATTACTCCAAGAAGATTCCTTGATTCTCTTATTCTCCTTGATTTGTGATGCACTTCTCACCACCTTCAATTGTTGAAGCACGTCTCTTCAACTCCCTTTTTTTTCTTTTCCTTTTTTTTACTTGTGATGCACTTCTCATCACCTTCAATTGTTGAAGCACGTCTCTTGAACTCTCTCTTTGAATATTGGAGCACTTCTCCCCATGATGCACTTCTCAGCCACAACTCTAAAATAAATTCTCTTCCACAGCCACTTGTGCCATGTTCTCTTGCTCTTCATCTTATGCTGAACCATTCGACGGCGATTTTCCACCTTTTGCAACTCCTTCGTGCATTGTCGCCCTGCTCACTGTTTTCTTCAGATCTCAAAGCATCCACATCCAGATCTCGAAATTTGCAGATGAATTAGCAATTTTCATCGGCTTTATTTTTTTTATATACCACAAAATGAGAGATTACACTTACATTTATAGCATTACAAGGATTCTAGAGACTTCTTCTCTAGAATTGTCCTTAACCCCTAATTTCTATGTTTAATCTCTCTCCTCCTCTCTATATCAAAAAATTCCAATGTGGTATCAGAGCCAGCTATTCTTAGAGCTTGTGGGGTTAAAAAAAAATTGTGAGTGTTCTTCTAATGTATATTGCAATAAATTTTTCACTTTCCATTCCTCTATTCAAAGAAGAAAATTTTCAATCGTGGGCAATCAAAATGAAGTCATATGTAAAAGCTTTAAGTTTATGGGATGTCATTGAAAATGATATTGATCCCACTCCACTTCCACAAAATCCAACAACCACCCAAGCCAAAAAATATGATGAAGATATGGAGAGAAAGTCAAGGGCACTTTCGTATCTGCATAGGGCCATATCGGAAGAAATTTTCACAATTATTATGGGCTGTGAATCTCCCAAAGAAGCATGGGAGAAAATTAAAGAGGAGTATGAAGGAAATCATCAAACAAAGTTAATGCAAATTTTGAATCTTAAGAGGGAATTTGAAATGAAAAAAAATGAAAAAATGAAAGTTTTCTTAATTATTCTTCTTTCTTCTAATTACTTCATCTTCCTCCTCTAAAATTTCCAACAGTTAGATTGTTTGCTAGGGACACTCACTTAGCTCTTGATGTAGTTCTTCATTAGTTAAGTGAGAGGCCAGGGTGGGGCCATAGCCACCATGAAAATGCAGACAATACTTTGGATATCTATATTATAGACCTAATGCAGCAGACCTTTATAGATATGGAAAGCTCCCGGTCGAGTTCTGTGCATTGGATGCAGCCATATTACGGGATTCAGGATACAGTAAACGGTACGTTCGTGTGAGAGGTGCATTGAGTGGTGTATTGTAGACAGTAGGGGATTACTTCGTGTTGAGACTTGATTCGACCAAGGAGTTTGGATACGATGACGTATGCTTATGTGGCAAGCGATGATGGTTCTGTGCGATTATGTGGTGTAATGATTTGGATTTCCATACATCGTTCGGCGTAGGATGAAAGTTGCATATGCTTATGTGGTGTGACGGTGGAGACTATACAAGGAGGGTACAATAGGAAGTTACTTGAGATGTGGGGGTATAGCTACATATATATTATATTAGGTAAATCTACTACGAAGTAGATGGGTACAACGTGAGTGTAGACCCTTGAGTGTTGTTAAGCCAAATAACCTAATAATTAATAAACACAATTGAACGGTATATATTGGGTTATTTCAGAATGTATAATTTGTCCAGTTACCAGAACTTTGTTTTCTGACCCACTCCTCATAACATACCCGCATGTTTGGTTTATGACAGAGATTTGGTAACCGTTGGACACTTGTTAGACAGTGTTATTACTTCGGTAAGACTAAATTTTAGGGGATTGTTAAAGGGACTCCATTTTTTGTTAAGGGGAGGGTAAATTTAAGGGGACTCCATCTTATTTTTTATTTGTTAAGGGGAGTTTCGAATTTTAAAAATAAAATAAAATATAGACTAAAGTACCCCGGCCTCATTATCCCTTAAACCCTACCGATCAAAATTCAATCTCAGTTTGACAAGAAAATTCAATCTCCCTTAAACCCTCTCGATCAAAATTAATTCTCCCTTAAACCCTATCGATCAAAATATAGACAAAAGGGATTGCTTGTCATGGAAAGTTTGGATTCTGTTCGAGGGTAAATACAGTGTGTTATGGTTTAGATCTTACAGTTTGATAAGAAAAATAACTTCGATGTGAAATGATTTGTCAAAAGTAATTACATTAAAACAGTGTACATATTCCAACATTAAAACAAATGTTTTTAAGTGAATTTATGCTTATGTTCATTCTGTGTTAAGTGTATGTGTATGTTATTGCTTTTTTTTCATTTGTGGCTAGTGTGTTTTGTATGTGTTTATTTGTTATTATTGTGTTACATGCTTACTTTGATAGTGAAATCTAAGGTAAACAATGCTTGAATATGTTATTTTCATGTGTGCAGAACATTTATGTTTCATGTATTATTATTTTTCTATGTGCAGAATTAAATTAGAGTTTATGTTTTAAGGTTGCATTAATGAAGAGTATAGGGTTAGTATTGGAAATTTTATTAATACGTTTAAGGGGAGGATAATTTAATTTAACCCCCCTTAACTGTTTTATAATAAACTGAAAACGGTACTCCCCTTAACCAAAAGTGGAGTCCCTTTAACAATCCCCATATTTTATATATTTTATCCATTCCGCCATGAGATGTTTATCAAGCTCTAGTATAGATATATTATCTTTGCCTTTTCTGCAGGATACTAGACAAGTCAACTCGAGCTTCGATAAATTGGGATTTTAAAGAAAAAAATCGATCTGTCGAAATTCAGTTTGTTGCACTAATTTATTTGCTTCAATTTAGTTGCATTAAATTACAAACTAACGAAGCAAATAATGATATTTTTTAATCTTACATGTATTGTCTTCTAATTATTTTCTTTGATGAAAATGAAACCGACGTCAAAATGCTTTGGTTGCAAATGTAAGTGAAGCATGCAACCCTATTTACTCTTCCTATTTGATTCAATGACTGATTAAAACTAACACTGATTACGTTTTACACTGCTCTAATGCTTCTTCTATACCAATTGGTTCTACAGATGAGTAAGAACCAAAGAAAGTGAATATATTTGCATAAGTTGATAGCAATAGATCCAACCAATTGGGAGAGAATCAATAGATTCTTTTCTGGGAGCGATTCATCCTTCCCGAATGTAGCATACAACTCTCCATTGTACTGCGCTCTTCAAGTGTGCTTGTTCTCCCTTCTCCTTACCATGGCAAGTCTTTGTGAAATAACTTCGATGGGAAGAAAAAAGAAGTCGTTAAGACAACTGATGCAAAGCAACAACCATGTTTTGTACTAATGAGAGTATGTGATTAGTAGGACATCTGATGTTTTCTGAGCATGCAGACTTTGGTCAGGGACTACTGTGACATGCCCTAGCTTATATGTCTTTTTGCGAGTAGACAGGACCTATTAATGATACGTTACCATAAGATGGTAGTGTTAGGGATGAGGATCAAGGATCTTAAGGAACAACTAACACTAGAGGTGGGGTGAATAGTGTTTTAAAGAACCTATATAAATCTTAAGCAATTACCAAACTACTATATGAATCACAGAATGAATATCACAACAAAAACAATCACAGTGCAGAGATAAACAAAAATAAAATGCATAAAAGGAAAGAACACACCGGATTTTATACTGGTTCGGATTACCCATACGTTTAGTCCCACACAACGCTGGATTATACATAGTTTTATTAATATCAGTATCCAATTACAACACACTTGATTTCACGGGTACAAAGTTAACACCGCCCATTTTCCTTGATTTACGGGCTACAAGGAACACACCCTATCATTTTCCTTGATTTACGAGATACAAGGAACACACCCTCATGGTTTTTGATTACAATCGCCCTAGAACTCTTGAGTAGCACTTCCAAATAGAGAGTATTTGATAGAGATTGACATAAAAGAAGAATGATATTATTTGTATTGAAATCGGCAGAGTATAAGTGTAGAATCTTAGAATTTTAAGAAGAATAATGGTGGTATGTAAAGTAGGGAAGAAGGAGATGGTCAATTATAAAAAAATTCAAAAATGTGGTCTTTATATAGTATTCCAAGAGACACAACCATATCTGAAACGTTTTAGAATGAAAAGAAACAACTTGTAAATTCAAATAAAATATGACAGTTATATGTCGACATGTCAAAACATTTATGTCGACATACATATATAAATTTGAATTTTAAATCAATTTTTCAAGTATTTAAACCAATATATATTCTGAAAATTCCTGAAACAAAACTAATTGTTAGAATATAATTTTTTCAAGTATAAAATATAATTTTAACATATAATTTAAAAACTATATATGTAAATGATATAAAATTATATAATATAATTATAAACATATAAAATTTATAATATATATAAATACAAGAAACTTAGAAAGCATATATATATATGAAATCATAAATCTTAAAAAAGTATTTGTTGAGAAGAATTTGAAATCAATTTTGAAAATAGTTTTTTTCAAATCAATTTGACAAAAAATAACTTGAAAACAGAATTCGAGTGTTATTCAGAGTTTTACATACTAACTAGACTCTATTACTTTGATAATCTTGAAATCTTGATATCCTGATATCTTGATACTCATGAGCCTTGATTCTCCTTTGTAATCTTGAATCTTTTAACTGTACAGTCTTCAATATTTATTATGTGCATATAAATTTTGTGTATATATATATATTATGGATAAAAGTGTTAGTATATACATTTTATAATCAATAATGATAATGATTGAAACAAGGTTGTTATCATCAAAACATCATTAACAATCCATTCTCCAACAATCTCCCCCTTTTGATGATTACAACATTGGTTTATAACATATTCATAGTTGATATTACCTGTCAATCTGATTCTTCGATTACTCCCCTTTTCACCACGAATTCCTTCTAAATCCCCCTTAAACTATACCCACTTAAACTATGCCTATTCTATACCTTTTTTATAATTTCTCCCCCTTTGTCATCAACAAAAATATATCTACCTATACTCCCCTACCTGACTTAGTTCTATGTACATATAACCCCCCTCCCCCCAAAATTATAAATCTCCCAAAATCTATAATTTTCCTATAACTCCCCTATCTCTGTGGCAATACTATTGTTACTACCAAAATTAACTCCGAAACTAGCTAACGTCGAAGGGTTATCCAATAAACACAATCATGAAGGGATAATCCTAAAGCTACGCAAACCAACACCTTCTTAGGGAAAAGGAGCCTAAAGTCTACGGAATGCCGACACAGTCTATCCGGCAGGGCATACCCAGCAGGGGGTTCTATAGCGAAAGGTCTTCTAAGTTAGAAGCTAAGAAAGAAAGAGGTCAGAGTTCCAATAACGGAAACCCAGAATAGCGGAAGGGTTATCGATATTAACCCGCTTAATACTGATACAACAGGATGTGAAAACATCAAGGATATTAAGCCTAAATGCATAAAGATTATCTGGAACCAATTTTCGAAACATCTACTACATAAACACCGAAAGGTCACACTGGTAGACAATAGGAAGCTCACCCGGAGTTACCTTTCGTAAGATTAGGCCATAACCGGAAACTCCACCAGAAGGCAAACCGGAACCCTAGAAAGGATACAGGCTACCCGTACTAGTCTACTTAATAAAGACATCGACAGTGATTCCAAACCGGCAGCTATCTACATGCATCCTGAGGACAGGCTCCTCTAAGCATTCATAAGGAAACCGAAAGCCTACATCCGGAAGCTTATAACCGAGAGCATACAACTGGAGGCTCAAATACCTTCCGGAAAGCAACTACATCAACGAACTCATATTATTCTCAAAGAAGCCTCAACTAACTGGGACCTTCCCTTCGGAAGCTATAATCCGCACCGTAAAAGCGGCCGGGAGCTAAAGCAACTGAAACCAAGGAGAAAAGTGGTTAACAGAACTACTCTTTCTCTACAAATAAGACCCCAGGGGTCACATTTTGGGGGATGCTCTGTCATTCTAGTTATTACACTCCTTCTCTCTAGAGTAAACCCTAGTATTTAGATCAAACTGAGGGTTTCTTCTATTATGTTCATGTATTCTAAATCAAAGATAAATACAGAGTGAATCTGTACTTATATTATTTTCTTATGAGTTTATCGTTCTATTTCTTAGTTATCGTTGCTACGATTTTATTGTTTGTTTCCTACATATGCATGAATCCTTGCCTAAACCTTTCCACGGATCGGATGAAACACCCCTTTCTATATGCTTAAACCCTTCCTGCAAGCTTAGACCCTCCCTGCGAGCTTAGATCCTTCAGCGAGCTTGGTGCAGAGCTCCTCTCGACCATCCGTTAAGTCCTTTATCAAGGGTTGTGCTTAGAGATCCTTCTCTAATACCTCACTACCTAGGGACGGTGTTTTAATCCAAACTTGTGAAGGCTAAACAACCTATTTTTTCCTTAGGTCCATTCCCATTGACCTATCTCTGGTGTTGACGAAAAATATCGTTAGCATTTTGGCGTAGAAGGAGGTCCCGAACCTCCAATCTTGTGGTTAACGGCCACATATCTACCTGTGTCGTTCCATCCCGGATTGGACTAAGGCTTTGGAAAAGCAAAGTTATAGGTAAGAGGTCCCGAGAAGAGTCTTCTAGATCTCGAATGGATAAGTCGGAAATCACTAACCCAAGAATGATAGAAGAACAAAGGCTGAGAATGAAGCCTTACGGATAATAAAGAGAAAAAAAGAAATATGCTTCCGACACTTGGGACAATATCCTTCCCCACATAGGACAAACCTTAATACCCCCTCCAAGTGGTTTTACATCACAGGATACTAACATTTTCTCTCGTCTAAGAAGAAATCTCCACAAGCAAGTCAGAGGAATGGCATTTGAACAAGAAATTATGAATGATATTTTCTGCTTCATCAACAAATGGTATGAAAGGGTGGCACCCCAACCTCAGTATATTTTGGGAAGAAGGAACAAATGTATAGGTACAACAACAAGGCTGTGTCATAAAAGGATTAAACCCCAACGGCAAGAAGAGGGGCATACGCCAGGATTACCCAAGGGATACTACCTCACCACTTCGATGGAAAACATTTACTTCCTAACCAAACACAAACTCAACTATTGTCCACTCATGAAGAAAAAGCCCAAATACGAAAGGAAAACAGGAGGACCCTATTGCCATTACCACATGATGAATGGACATGAAATTAATCACGGTAGAATCCTTGAGGAAACAGTTGTCAAATTCATCAACCAAGGCCAATTACGAGAATTTATGAAAAGATCAAAGTAAGTTCGGTAAAAATCCTTAGGAAAAGGATTATTAAACATGTCTAAGGGTACGAAAAACCCTCCTTTCAAATCTTAAAGAAACCCAAAAAGGGTCAAAACGCAAATGAATTAAATCCCTTGTCATCACCAAATTGGTAAGGACGAGGAATCTCCCGAAGGGGGATGATGTGATAGTATTTCTCCACGCCCAAATTAGAGGGGGCTAGGTTAAAGCATCAAAAGCGTAAGCCTCCGTTTCACACCAGAAATGGTTGTGGCTGTGCATCTAAAATTAGCACGCCCTGCCTCTGCTAGAACTAAACATGTCCTACCTCTGCTCGTAGAAGAGCACGGCATACCTCTGCTTATGTTCCGCATTACCCGTAGAAGGGAACGCCAACCCCTATCATCGTCTATGATTGTTAAAACAAGGCACCCCTCGGAGGGGGGTGGCGTGTAAGCTTCTATCAGTACCTACATTGGTTAGTATAGAGCATCAAAAGAGTAAACCTTAGTTCTATGCCTACGATGGCCCCGTCTAAGTTTCTATGACCTTATGATCACCTATGATGGTCAGGATAAGGTGCCTCCTGAAGGGAGGTCGGGTAAGTCCTTGGGCCCTGCTTGTAGATAAGCTAGCCAAGCGGTAACGACCCAGTTTTTAGCGACTTTGGTTATCGCCATAAACTTAATGACGACTAACCAAACATCGAAAAATACCAGAAATTTAATAAAAGAAGTCAGAGGGTGAGGAAAGATAAGATAGAAACTTATAGAATAGAAGAAGAAGAAGAACATCATCATCAGAGTAAACACGAATCTCATAGCGGAACGAATAAAATATAACATAACTTTTGAAATACAAACATTATGTATACAATAACACTTATCAGAGTACAACACTAATGACAACAGCAAAATAAATAATAGCTATAAATCCTGAAGCCTCCTGCTCCAAGCTCTTCAAGTATCTGTAAATCCCGACTATTTGACTGCCCGCACAAAATTGGGCACCCAAGAGTTTAGGGAAAACAAAACAAAATAAACTCCGGGTCAGTCATGGGACTGGAGTGAGTAAAACAGTTTAAAAACAGTTTGAACAAGTAAACGATATCTCATAAGACCACGCCGTATAACGGAATGGGTTTTTCCCTTATGAGAATCCAAAATATCTTTATATCAAAAACCTTTTGATATTATAATAATGTCTATCAACCACAATATAATAACCATCAAGCAGAAACACTTTCATCTCACGTTCTACATATATAGTATACAATCAAAACCGCAAGCACGTATTGGGTAATGGATTTCCAACTATGACAAGGTATGGAACCACCTTTCGCTAGTGTACCTCTAGAAAGGAATACAATGGGTTCAACAAGAACATCTTGCAACCCGGCCACACATGACCGACCACTCATTTCGCTTGAGTGTATCGAATGTATATCACCAACGGTTGGGATCAGCAACCTTTTCCCGAATGGGACAGCATCAACAACAGATTTTTAGAAGTAAATGAACTCTAGATCAGGTGATTATACACCCTCCTTCGGGGCGACCGACTTAGCCATGCTGCCTGCTCGATTTCTGTCATTTACCAGATGTGAGGCTAGAAGCTATGCTTTATCATCACACCAGATTCACTTCGAATGCCACATCATCAAATCCATAAAATCACCGATTGACGTCCTCAACAATACATTATGTGTTAGCTAAAAGAAGTTTCCTTCTCCGCTTCCACTCTTGGTACGGTTGGAGAAATCAATATACGTGATTGATATACACGTAAATGTGTATATTTTATCCGCTTATTTATCTTATTTTCCCTTTAAAATAATTGATACTTTGTATTTATTGCTGTATTTTCAGATTGTTGACAAGAAGCATGGTTTAGAGCATTTGATGGATAAAGCATGAAGAATATGCTTAAAAAGAGTGAAGTTTAAAATTGCTAAAGCTTGAAGAGTCTGAAGCTTGAAGAACGGTTGCAATTATATTTCAGTTAAGAAGATTTGGCTCAATAAAGACTCAAACTGCATTCACATTAGCTCATTAGGAAGGCCTCTTACTCATGTTGCGTTCACACTAGCCTATTTGCTAAACCACTCACTCTAAAGCTGCGTTCACACTGGCTTATGTGTTATTTGGGTTATTTCTTTAGTCCCACATTATGTAATTAGCTAGCTAGCCTTTGTCATATCAGCTATAAATACCTTGTATCTCATTCATTGTAAAACACATTGGGTTTTATTCTGTAATTCTCTTCTTGGAATAAAATCATTCTTCTTCCTCTTTTCTATTTAGTTTTAGTTTTATTTATGTTCTTGTTATTTAATTTCTGTTTCTCTTCTTCTTTAGCTATGTCTAGCTAATCCCCTTTGATTAGGGGGTGATGACGCTGATAGTATGATTCAATATGAATCACATAGCCAAAGGATGAGGAATTCATGTATATAGATCTAGAGCTGAACCAAGGGTTAGATCTGAACCTTAATATCCTGTGTCGTTTAAGAGCTATGCTCCTTCACAGGATATATTCGTGTTCGATCTAACGTTTATCAGATCTAGATCTAATTTTTGGGTTTTAGAAAGTAATTAGTGAATCTGTCCTGATAGTCTATGGTTGTAGAGCTGAGCTCCTGCATAGGCTATGCTTGTCGTTATTTACATATTTGTTTCTAAAAACCTATTCTTGTTGATTCATGTTTGTGACAGAAACATGTATTAGATCTGGTTAATCTTTTGGCTATTGATGATTATGAATCTGATCTATGTCATTATCCCCTAATTGCTTTCACTTATTGTTAAAACTCTCTTTTATTTAATTTCTGCTATTTTCTTTGTTTTCCACCAATCAAAAGTTAGGGATAACTTGATTGGATTTATTAATAAAATAATTTGGTCCCAGAGTTCGACACCCTCTACAACAATCCTTGTTGTTTAGGAAAGACGAACGAATTTTACAGTTGTTTACAATTGTCTAATTTGTTCGCAAATAGTGATCGTCTGGAAATACTCTGTCAGACATCCGTCCATACAAGTCATCCAGGACCATGATGAACCGAAGGCACTATTCAATACATCCATCTTAGGCACCGTTATCTAAGACTTATACAATACCCTTGCACTTTACTCCGTCTTTAATTATCTTTGGCATATATGATCGCAACGCTTATGCCAATACAGAGTGGTTCTTTGGATAACAATCCAACCGGTCTCTCCATATTAACAACGTTAAAATGGTCAAAAACTTCGATAGTCGGTGAGTTAACTATCAAAGAAAAACACGTGTGCAAACAACGATATTATTTCCAAATGGAAATTCTATCAATCAATCATCAATCATATATATATATCTATATATATATTTCCTTATTTTCTATGTTTAGAAAATATATGTTATTAACACTGGAAAACATTTCCATGGCATATTCACGCATCACTACCATTCCACAACTATTAGTCCCTAACTGTAAACTAGTAAGAGAACAGTTCTCTAAGTATAAACCCCGAAGGCCGAAACCAACATCAGATCGACACTTAGAAAAACATTCAATTTTTTAATCTCTAGTCAGTTTCTAATTTTTCTTAACTCTATTTGATTTACTCTGTTCGATTAACTCCTTTCGATTTACTCCTTTCTTTATTTTCCAAATAGATAATCCTTTATTCCATTTATTTTGCTTAACATCTCTTTTATAACTTATTCAATCTAAGTCAATATCCCTTTATCATAACTTATTCATTTCCTAACCAAATAATCCGTTTAATATCCTATTTATTTATTTTAAATGTTTCCTTTAATAACCCAATTTAATTAACAAATAAATATGTCCTTTCCTTATTCTATTTATTTAACAAATAAATAAATTCATTTTCTTATCCTATTTATTTAACAAATAAATATCTCACTTATTATCTCCTATTTATTTTCTAAGTAAAGAGTCCATTTTATAACATCTTATTTATTTATCCTAAATAAATAATTCACTTTATAATTATTCCAATTTATAAATATTTCTTATTTATAAATATTCCAATTTATACCTATTCTGTTTTCAATATCACTTTGATAGTCTCCTTTTCCCATTCTGATATTTTATGGTACTTAACACATCATATCACGATGACCAATATCGTCCAAACACATATAATCAACCACAGATTATAAACTACATCATATATCACAATATATGAAAAACAATAAAATAACTGTTGAGGAATCCAGTCGGATTCCTCCAACCTGTTTCCCTGCATCCACAGATGTTACACAATAAAATCAACACCACTTTCAGTTCCATATGATATATTCTGTTAAACAGAATCAATATAGAAATTCAACTAACTGACTAGCAGTTCAATCAAACAGTCAACACACAGTCAATCAGCCAATATTTAACAGTTCTAAAAATACAACATGAAATTATAAATTGTTCAGAGTTAGTGAGATTTACTCACTTTGGCAGTCCATCGTTAAAGAACGATAAACTGTTTGTTTGATTTGAATCAAACAATTTATTTCACCATAAATTGTAACGCGCTTCAATGGACTTCCAGTCAGTTCCATCATGTAGTGTCTGTCTATACGATCCCAATGGATCTGACCGTTCGCAAAACTGATAAAGTATGTACAAGTTATAGCGTTAACAAGTTTATATGGTATTTAAATTAAACTTTAACTAATTAAATTCTAACTGGGCTCAATACCTAAATAAGGCCCATTACCACTTCATAAATCTGAACCCGCTAATGCCTTCTTCCCCTTAGAAACTTACGGACCCGTGCTCCTCTTTTTCTCAGACCATTTCCATCCCTTTATCACCTCGTTCTTCCTATTCTCTTTACCAAACTTCAAACAAAAATCCACAATGAACTTCTCTTCCCAAATGCTCTCAACCCATCATCACCGAGAACCACTCGATCGCCATCCTCATCTCGCGACACCCAGACCTGCGCGAGCCATTCTCGTACAACATCGAACTGAAATACCGCCGAGGTCTTCAAAACTACCACCAATACTTGCGGATTTTCATCCCAAAACCAAATACAACATCCTATATCCACATCGATGTTCATATTACCCAAATCGAAGAACCCTAGTTCCCATCGTCAACTGTCGAGCTTCAAAGATGAATGTCGAACCTACTAACAAGTACATATAAATGAAGAGAATTCTTCTAGGAACCCATAGACATAAGTATTATGGTTTATAGAAATTTCTTTTGATTTCTTTGAATTGTTTTTTTGCTCGCCATTTTTCTTGTTGTAATGGGTTTATGCGGTTTTATATACTTGTGGGTGGTAGGTACAGTTTGTGGCTGAGATACAATGGTGCGTGGCCTCCAATTTGGCCAAGAAATTATTAGGATATTTTTATATTACGATTTTATTTTTTTATTTTCATGACTTTATACTCGTCTCTGACTTCTAAAAATTCCTACGACCACATACGATGCCCCTAAAATCATGAAAATTGACATGCCACTAGAGTTTGACATTACGGACCCAACGAAACTAGTTTCCTCGAATTCCGACTCCGTTTGCTCACACAACATATTTTTAACCGTTGAAATACTGACTGTTTTTCACTCTAAAAATCCGTACGGCTACACAGTGACTAAAAATCACGGAACTGGAAATCTACCAGCGGATCCAACAAAATTAGTTTCGTCGAATTCCGACTTCGTTTGCAAAACCGGCTATTTTTAAAGCTCTGAATGACCCATTTAAATATATAAATATATTTAAATATAATTAAATTAAATATAAATAAATTTATATTATCGTATATATTCACAGTGGGATACCATACAGCTTCAGAATAATTCTGTATGGATTTCTAACTCGATATTTCAAATCCCGATTAAATCGATATCCAATTTAAAATGAAATCCTTTTTTAAAATATAAATAATTCCTTTATAAATTATAAAGGAATTCCACAACGACTTTTCTAAAATTTGATTTGGACGTAAATCAAATCTACACGACGAAATCCCTATTTTTCTCTTCCACTAGAAAGATATACTCCACCAGCTCCTAACGTTTCTTGTTTCACAGAAATCCAGCTTAAAACGAATCCTTTACATTCAGTTGAAGTTCGAATTGCCAATTTACGAACTGCAGTGCCATTTCGAGCTCGATTTTAATTATATTTTAACTCTACGTTCAAACTGTCGTTTATACAATATATTCGTTATTCAAATTAAATTCCAAGCTGAATTAAATATCACAGATGATCCAGTTCACACCATATCGCCATTTCAGCCAATTCTGATTATTTCAGAATTAAATATATTATTTAATTTATTATTTTAAATTAAATATTCACCATTATTTAATTAAACCACCATTTAATTCACTATATCACTATTTATATAATTAAATAAATTAATTATAATACCTCTGCAAATGCGGGTCATTACAATCTTCCCCACTTAAAATAATTTCGTCCTCGAAATTGCTAAGGTAGAGGACGACCCTATCGACTGGTTTATGACATATTTGTTCACTTCTTAACTTCAGTTTAAACTGAACCAATTTAATTTCAATTAAAAATTAATCAATTCCTATTAACGAAAATTTTCAAAAATCCTGAAAATTTTCTAACGCCTTAACTTTTCGAATTTTTTTGCCAGCACCTCCTTTGTACTGGTCAATAGGTCAAACTCCAACTCGCCCCTCTGGGCCATTTCCATCCCAAAAGAAAATCAAACAGCCAAGCGGTTTGCCAATTCAGCTCATAAATCTTATATCCAATAGAAATATAAACTTGTACCTTTTGCCGGCATATCATTTTATCCTTTCCACCTGTTATCAATTCAACGGATACAAGGGTCATCCCAATCAAATTCCAATCTGCTTTTATCCACAACACAACCATTCGCTTATATCCGAGCCAAATATCATTTCAACTCGAGTTTCTTCTCGATTCCCAACTCTTAACTTGATTATCACATTACACTTCAAATTTGAATCTCACAATCCAATTTGTCTTGATATCATTCTAATTCAATCTCAGTTACCACTTTACTGGTACTTTAATTCAAATTTGCTTTCACAAATTTCTATTAAATTTGTTTTCAATTCAAACAGTCTTTCCTTGGGGTTTTTTTAAACAGTTTACTCTTTTCAAAAATCAAATTTTCCTTTTTGAAATTCAACACAACTTGTCTTTCCCAAAACAAATTCAAAACAGCATCTCTGGTAGTAATTCATCACTTACAACTCGAAAATGAATACTGGTGATGCAGCTGTCATCATCGGAATCTATTTTCCAGCGATCGAAGTGAGTTCAATACTATAAAACCATTTCTAAACATTTCCGCTTTGAAATTCATTTCAAAATATAATTCACACTGCTTGTAAAACAATTTAAAATCTCCCAGGATCTTAAATTTTCCTTATTTTTAATCCAAATCCATTTACAAATACTTATCCAATTTTACAGAGTTTTAATTCAATTTCTAGTTTAAATTTTAGATTTAACTCATCTGATTTCACGTATTTCACTTATATGAATTCTGATTGGTTATTTACATAACCATTTAATTTATAATCTTACTTGGTTATAATAACAACCAATATATCCACTATATTATAATTTCGATATATATATCTTCTCTATATCAAGATATAACTTGGGTAAACTTATTTCAATTTACCCTCTTTTCAAAACATATTGTGTCGACCCATCGTATTCGAGTGTTTATAAACTCATACCGATATAGTGGATCAAACTGATCGACCAGAACCCATAAACAACTCAACCAATAAATCTCCACAATATAAAACAATTTTTATATCAAATGCAAATACGTTCACTCGTATATATACACTCAAACTCAATCTAGGGCATTACTATCCCCATCTCTACTGAGTCACGCCACGGAGCCAAGGTAATTCACTTAACCTTATGCTCTGATACCAACTGTAATGACCCGGTTTTTAGCGACTTTGGTTATCGCCATAAACTTAATGACGACTAACCAAACATCGAAAAATACCAGAAAGTTAATAAAAGAAGTTAGAGGGTGAGGAAAGATAAGATAGAAACTTATAGAATAGAAGAAGAAGAACATCATCATCAGAGTAAACACGAATTTCACAGTGGAACGAATAAAATATAACATAAATTTTGAAATACAAACATTATGTATACAATAACACTTATCAGAGTACAACACTTACAACAACAGCGGAATAAATAATAGCTATAAATCCTGAAGCCTCCTGCTCCAAGCTCTTCAAGTATCTGTAAATCCCGACTACTTGACTGCCCGTACAAAATTGGGCACCCAAGAGTTTAGGGAAAACAAAACAAAATAAACTCCGGGTCAGTCATGGGACTGGTGTGAGTAAAACAGTTTAAAAACAGTTTGAACAAGTAAACGATATCTCATAAGACCACGCCGTATAACGGAGCGGGTTTTTCCCTTATGAGAATCCAAAATATCTTTATATCACAAACCTTTTGATATTATAATAATGTCTATCAACCACACTATAATAACCATCTAGCAGAAACACTTTCATCTCACGTTCTACATATATAGTATATAATCAAAACCGCAAGCATGTATTGGGTAATGGATTTCCAACTATGACAAGGTATGGAACCACCTTTCTCTAGTGTACCTCTAGAAAGGAATACACTGGGTTCAACAAGAACATCTTGCAACCCGGCCACACACGACCGACCACTCATTTCGCTTGAGTGTATCGAATGTATATCACCAACGGTTGGGATCAGCAACCGTTTCCCGAATGGGACAACATCAACAATAGATTTTTAGAAGTAAATGAAACTCTAGATCAGGTGATTATGCACCCTACTTCGGAGCGACCGACTTAGCCATGCCGCCTGCCCGATTTCTGTCATTTACCAGATGTGAGGCTAGAAGCTACGCTTTATCATCACACCAGAATCACTTCGAATGCCGCATCGTCAAATCCATCAAATCACCGATTGACGTCCTCAACAATACATTATGTGTTAGCTAAAAGAAGTTTCCTTCTCCGCTTCCACTCTTGGTACGGTTGGAGAAATCAATATACGTGATCGTATGGAAATACTCTGTCAGACATCCGTCCATACAAGTCATCTAGGAACAGGATGAACCGAAGGCACTATTCAATACATCCATCTTAGGCACTGTTATCTAAGACTTATACAATAGCCCTTGCACTTTACTCCGTCTTTAATTATCTTTGGCATATATGATCGCAACGCTTATGCCAATACAGAGTGGTTCTTTGGATAAAAATCCAACCTATCTCTCCATATTAACAACGTTAAAATGGTCAAAAACTTCGATAGTCGGTGAGTTAACTATCAAACAAAAACACGCGTGCAAACAACGATATTATTTCCAAATGGAAAATCTATCAATCAATCATCAATCATATATATATATATATATATTTCCTTATTTTCTATGTTTAGAAAATATATGTTATTAACACTGGAAAACATTTCCATGGCTTATTCACGCATCATTACCATTCCACAACCATTAGTACCTAACCGTAAACTAGTAAGAGAACAGTTCTCTAAGTATAAACCCCGAAGGCCGAAACCAACATCAGATCGACACTTAGAAAACCATTCAATTTACTAATCTCAAGTCAGTTTCTAATTTTGCTTAACTCTATTTGATTTACTCTGTTCGATTAACTCCTTTCGATTTACTCCTTTCTTTATTTTCCAAATAGATAATCCTTTATTCCATTTATTTTTTCTTAACATCTCTTTTATAACTTATTCAATTTCTAAGTCAATATCCCTTTATCATAACTTATTCATTTCCTAAATAAATAATCCGTTTAATATCCTATTTATTTATTCTAAATGTTTCCTTTAATAACCCAATTTATTTAACAAATAAATATGTCCTTTCCGTATTCTATTTATTTAACAAATAAATAAATCCATTTTCTTATCCTATTTATTTAACAAATAAATATCTCACTTATTATCTCCTATTTATATACTAAGTAAATAGTCCATTTTATAACATCTTATTTATTTATCCTAAATAAATAATTCACTTTATAATTATTCCAAATTATAAATATTTCTTATTTATAAATATTCCAATTTATACCTATTATGTTTTCAATATCACTTTGAAAGTCTCCTTTTCCCATTCCGATATTTTATGGTACTTAACACATCATATCACGATGACCAATATCGTCCAAACACATATAATCAACTACAGATTATAAACTAAATCATATGTCACAATATATGAAAAACAATAAAATAACTGTTGAGGAATCCAGTCGGATTCCTCTAACCTGTTTCCCTGCATCCACAGATGTTACACAATAAAATTAACACCACTTTCAGTTCGATATAATATATTCAATATAGAAATTCAATTAACTGACTAGCAGTTCAATCAAATAGTCAACACACTGTCAATCAGCCAATATTTAACAGTTCTAAAAATACAACATGAAATTATAAACTGTTCAGAGTTAGTGAGATTTACTCACTTTGGTAGTTCATCGTTAAAGAATCATAAACTATTTGTTTGATTTGAATCAAACAATTTATTTCGCCATAAATTGTAACGAGCTTCGATGGACTTCCAGTCAGTTCCATCGTGTAGTGTCCGTCCATACGATCCCAAGGGATCTGACTGTTCGCAAAACTGATGAAGTATGTACAAGTTATAGAGTTAACAAGTTTATACGGTATTTAAATTAAACTTTAACTAGTTAAATTCTAACTGGGCTCAATACCTAAATAAGGCCCATTACCACTTCATAAATCTGAACTTGCTAATGCCTTCTTCCCTTTGGAAACTTATGGACCCGTGCTCCTTTTTTTCTCAGACCATTTCCATCGCTTTAACACCTCGTTCTTCCTATTCTCTTTACCAAACTTAAAACAAAAATCCACAATGAACTTCTCTTCCCAAATGCCCTCAACCAATCATCACCGAGAACCACTCGATCGCCATCCTCATCTCGCGACACCCAGACCTGCGCGAGCCATTCTCGTACAACATCGAACTGAAATACCACCGAGGTCTTCAAAACTACCACCATACTTGCGGATTTTCATCCCAAAACCAAATACAACATCCAATATCCACATCGATGTTCATATTACCCAAATTGAAGAACCATAGTTGCCAGCGTCAACTGTCGAGCTTCAAAGATGAACGTCGAACCCACTAACAAGTACACAGAAATAAAGAGAATTCTTCTAGGAACCCATAGACATAAGTATTATGATCTATAGAAATTTCTTTTTATTTCTTTGAATTGTTTTTGCTCGCCATTTTTCTTGCTGTAATGGATTTATGCGGTTTTATATACCTATGGGTGGTAGGTACAGTTTGTGGCTGAGAAACAATGGTGCGTGGCCTCCAATTTGGCCAAGAAAATATTAGGATATTTTTATATTACGATTTTATTTTTTTATTTTCATGATTTTATACTCGTCTCTGACTTCTAAAAATTTCTACGACCACATATGATGCCCCTAAAATAACGAAACTTGACACGCCACTAGAGTTTAACATTACAGACCCAAAGAAACTGGTTTCGTCGAATTCCGACTCCGTTTGTTCACACAGCGTATTTTTAACCGTCGAAATACTGACTTTTTTTCACTCTAAAAATCCGTACGGCCACACAGTGACTCTAAAAATCACGGAACTGGAAATCTAACAACTATTTGACATTGTGGATCCAACAAAATTAGTTTCGTCGAATTCCGACTTCGTTTGCAGAACCGGCTATTTTTAAAGCTCTGAATGACCCATTTAAATATATAAATATATTTAAATATAATTAAATATAAATAAATTTATATTATCGTATATATTCGCAGTAGGATACCATACTGCTTCAGAATAATCCTGTATGGATTTCTAACTCGATATTTCAAATCCCGATTAAATCGGTATTCAATTTAAAATGAAATCCTTTTTTAAAATATAATTAATTCCTTTATAAATTATAAAGGAATTCCACAGCGACTTTTCTAAAATTTGATTTGGACGTAAATCAAAATCCCACACTACGAAATCCCGAATTTTCTCTTCCACTAGAAAGATATACTCCACCAGCTCCTAACGTTTCTTGTTTCACTGAAATCCGGCTTAAAACGAATCCTGTACATTCAGTTGAAGTTCGAATTGCCAATTTACGAACTGCAGCGCCATTTCGAGCTCGATTTCAATTATATTATAACTCTATGTTCAAACTGTTGTTTATATAATATATTCGTTATTCAAATTAAATTCCAAGCTGAATTAAATATCACAGATGATCCAGTTCACACCATATCGCCATTTCAGCCAATTCTGATTATTTCAGAATTAAATATATTATTTAATTTATTATTTTAAATTAAATATTCACCATTATTTAACTAAACCACCATTTAATTCACTATATCACTATTTATATAATTAAATAAATTAATTATAATACCTCTGCAAATGCGGGTCATTACACAAGCGCATCGGACGCACATGCCTAGAGTGGCCAACAAAGAACGTACATCCTTTGCTTTGACATCAAAAGCCCAGAGAGTGGCTCGAGACGCACGTGCGACCTCTGCTTTGCAAATCAAATCCAAAGGGGATACCAAAACACAAATACTGGAAGGGAACTTCTGGTCTTCAATCTTTAATTACCTGAACAAGGGTTGGTTCAGGTCTTCTATACTAATACCCGAATCTGGGTTGATTCCATTCTTCACAAATACCAGAAGGGGATTCCTGGTTTTCAATCTCTAATTGCCTGAATAAGGGTTAGCTCAGGTCTTCTACATCAATACCCAAATCTTGGATGATCCGAAGGAAGCTACAATCGGACATAGGGATCCGATCTCGCCACAAATACCCAAGCTAGAATGAGCTCAGACTCTTAAATCCAAACAAGATGGAGTCATCCGGCCTTCTCAGTAATTTGAATACGGTTCAGTATTACACTTCTGCTATTACTAAGGATAAGCTCATGAACTTCTCATTTTCTTAGGGAAGTGTCTTTAACTTATATATGCATCAGTTTATTTCTTTTATATACTGGATGCTTGCACAACACAAGAAATACTGTCACATTAAAACCTAAGTTCGGGAAGGAACTAGGGAGAGGATCCTAAACATTTCTAATGGAGTCCCATAACTAGAACTACTCCTTTTCCTAGGAAAATATTACGGAAGAGATTTTCCCAAAAATACTTGTTGCATAAGGAAGGTTGTCACTAGCACTTGGCGTGAGTAGGTCTCCTGTCGCTACAACGCCTTGAGTTAAGATGACAATGTTTCAAACAAAAGCAATACATCAAATAGATCACATAATACACGAGAATACCCACTAGAAGTCACGACATAAACCATTACTCAAACACAATCATCATTTTGAAAGGATTCATATTACAAACATATGGGAAAAGTTTATCATTCCGAGTCGGGGTTTTGCAAAGAGAATTCCAAGGAAGCGCAATTCTCCTTAGCTTTCTTTAGTTCATTATCCAACTTGTCAATTTGTTGGTATAGTGTGTCTACCTCCGCGTCAGAACTCTCAGAAGATTTTGCCGCGAGCCTACGTTACAAATTATAGATAATTTCATCTTTCTCCTTCAATTGTGTTTCCAATTGGGACACTTGTTCCCTGAGGCTTGTGACAACTCTCTTCTGAAGATAATACATATTTTCATTGCCCGAAAGGGGAGCACTCTCAAAAATGCCTTTGCAGCTAGCAATATTCGAAGTTCCCTCTCTAAACTATGAGGGAGGGGTCTGGAATTGGTCCTCCTAGTCATGGATAAAACGGGATGCTGTAATACGTAAAACGCAAACATCAGACATACACTAATTAGATCGTGCATTCCAAAGAATGACAACCACATAACCTTTATCAATTCATACACACATACGCATAACGTTCACACTGACATATTAATACTGCATCATAAACCACAAAATATCATAGAGTCAACACCATTCATAGATAAGTTAAAAATACTTCATACGATAATACTTTACGCTACATGCTAAATTGATTTTTGCAGGATGAATTCCTTTGAAATTCTCCATGCTTTTCAAATGCAGAATTTAAAGCATTACAGTAGCTTACATCTTTAGGGAAGCATAAAACTGCCGCGACATGAAAAGACTAATCACTAATAAGTTTCAAGAAGAGGGAAAATATTTCGAAAGAGAAAGCCATACCTGTGTAACATCAACCTCAGAATGGTCAGAAGCCCCTTTATTCTTGGAACTCGGGGAACCACCTCCTTCGAGAGATAACTCCCTTGTTGCTGAAGAGAGGGTCCCATCATCCTTTCCAGATCTGCCTTGCAGGTCAATGTCCTCTCCTGTTTCCTCTTCTGCCATGGTTCCTTCCTCCACCTCTTTCTCATAATCCTTAGAAAACTAGTCAGTAAACAAAAGCAATGCAGGGTTTATCATGTTCATCGGAGGAACCTTATGTTCTCGCCTCGCCTGCTCAATCTTCTCCAAAACTCTACCTCGAACGGAGGGTTCAATCAAAGAGAATTCAAATTCCGAAAGCCTCTTATAATTGTCAGAAAAAGCAAGGATGATGGCATCTTCATAGTACTCCATAACTATGGTATTAAGATGAACATTCAAAAAATTGAAAATTTGGTCACTAGCCTCGTAAATTATTGTTTTTGCAGTAGAGAGTTGAGTGTTCATCTGGTCCACCTCAGTGGCATGGTCAACCTCCATCCCTGACTTTTCCTCCTTAAGATATTCAACTTGCTTCACAAACATATCTTTAGCCTTTCTTTCCCCTTCCAGCAGGGTCTCTAACTCATTATGCTTGTTGTCACCCTTTGTCTTCTCCCATAACAGAGTATTAACCTTATCCGTCAGCACCCTGTTGTCCTCCTTAAGGGCGTTGACCTCAGCTGCTAAAGAGGAAGCTATTCCCTGGGATGCATACCAAGTTTTCATTGCCTAAGGAAAAGAAATAGGTTGAATCTCTCACAAAAACCATGTAAAAACTAAAACATCGGATAAGATAAGTCAATACCAAAAGTTGATCCCTGATTTGTTGCCGGTGGAAATACTCTAAGTCCAAGGGTGTAGAAATCGAGGTAATGTTAGCAACTTCAAGGGATGAAAGAGCAAGTCTCACAAGCCTACCGAAATCGGAGACTGACGGAGGAGGTATAGGAGAGATAGCGGTCTGAGCAGAGTGTGGCATCGAAAGATAGTACCTTTCCCCTCCTAATTCACCAAAAGTATCAGAAGGGACAAAACTGCTTACGGACTTACTTTTCGGGGAAACATCAGGAGAGGCATCAATATCAACCACCTGATCATCATCTATAGTGGAAGGATCAAAAGTCTGCCTTGTTTCCCGGGTGGCAATGATGTCTTCCGAAAAGCTAGCTGACTTATCATATCTGGGCTTCTTTGATGGTGATTCAATATCGGTATGGGCGAGCCTCTTTACAGTTTGGGCACTGGACCGGTTGTAGGATGCAAGGGCAGACGCATCCTAATAAGTTGAAGACCCTAAACAAAGAAGAATTAAATTTGAAGAATAATAATAACATGGAAACGAGAGAAAGAATGATAAATGTTGTCTAATCAAAAATATAGTCTCATACAAATAACCTAGATAGATGGGAGAGCCCGCGTTGAATGAGCTAGAATTTAGTAATAGTCCTTTAGGACCAGAAAATTGGATGGGAGGTTGCACCAATATCTTCTTCCCGGGAGGAATCAAGCCATATTGACGAAGCCTGACAGAAGTTAAGAGGAATGACCGGCACATATGCTCCACCGGTGCTTTGAACATAGCCTCGACAATTGAGCTTCCTCCGGCGTTAAAATCACATCTTTAGAGGGGGGTTCTGCGATAAAAGGATGATACAGATAAACGAAAACCACAAATATAAAACATTTGCTTTCTAAAACAAAAAGCCTACCGTCATCAATAAATTTTCCTAATATACCAGGAGGGCATTTAACGAGAAAAATATGGTCTTACCACGACCTAGTTTTGCTTCTACTATCGGTAATTAGTCTCCTTACGGGATTAGACCACCATATCGGTGATTCTGAACTTTTAGAAAATCGTACCATGTGACGAATGAGTTTAGGGCTTAAAGAATCCTGACCTTATGCAAGCGCAAGGGCCTCCAAGAATAAGAGAGTCGTCTACGTATTGGGTGAGAGTTGAATGGGAGCAACTTTCAAATCACTTAAGAGCTTGTGTAGAAAAGGTGGGAAAGGAAGAAAGCCCCCATGCCAGATATGAATTGCTAAGTATGCAAAACAACCTTCTCGAGGGTTCTTGAGAAAATTTGGAGAAGAAGCTACGATGGCATCAATACCCGATATGCCAAAACTATCCAGTATGTCCATCATGGAACGTTGGGAAGTAATTAAGGACGGCTTTGGAACAAATGCTTTCTTAGGACATGAAGCCTTGGAATCTTTGGTCTTCGCCTTAGCGGGACTTTTGCTAAACATGATTTTGACAAGTGATATCATTCCATCACAGTACCATTAGTATACATGCTTCTTGCACAGATGCATGAATAACATTTATGAATAGGTAGAGTATTATTATATCTTTCTCACAAGAATCTTGATTTGTCATAAGATAAAATGAGCCCAGATATTGAATGCAAAAAGGGTTATGCATAATGTATTTTCATTAATGATCATCTAGGCTTTTAATAACAAGGATAATGCATACCCTAACTATATCAGAATCATTTCGTATCAGTGGCATAGAACCTTAATTAGTGGGAAAATTGTTTCGTTCTCGTGTATCTTGCATCGCGTATCGTATTTCCTACACAAAGTAACCTGTGAAACAGATGGCCGCTAATGTCAGACATTAAGCATGGTGAAAAAGAGATTGTTGCCTAAACCTGTTTTATGATTAGCATAATCCTAATTATCCCCCCCATCAATGTTGATACATAATTAAGATTACGACTTATATAAGAAGTAAAAATACTCACAAAGAATCGAGCTTATGTTTTCAAAAAGAAAATTTTGAGCAGCTTCTTAGAAAAACAGTAATCTTCTTCGAGAATTTGACTTGAAGGTGAAAGACAGAAATGAGAGAGAAGAAGAATTTATATTTAAATTTCAAGACTAATCTGAACCGTACAGGAAAAGATCAATCAATGCTTCAGATCAAGGGAGATCAAAAGACTCTGAGGTGACACTATGGAAAAGACAAAAAGTTTGACTTGAAAAGTCGAAAACTACCCTTCGCCGGGGGGCAAATATTATTCACCAAAATTAACTCCAAAATCAGCCAACGACGAAGGGGTATCCAATGAACACAAGCACGAAGGGATAATCCGAAAGCTACACAAACCGAAACCTTCTAAGGGAAAAGGAGCGCAAAGTCTACGGAATGCCGACAGAGTCTATCCAGCCGGGCATACCCAGTAGGAGGTTCTATAGCGAAAGGTCATCTAAGTCAGAAGCTAAGAAAGAAAGAGGCCAGAGTTCCACTAATGGAAACATAAAATGGCGGAAAGGTTGTCGGTATTAGCCCACTTAATATTGATACACTAGGATGTGAAAACATCAAGAATATCAAGCGTACGATGCATAAAGATTATCCGAAACCAGCTTTTGAAACATCTACTGCATAAACACCAAAAGGTCACACTAATAGACAACAGGAAGCTCACCCGGAGTTACCTTCCGAAAAATTAGGTCATACCTGGAAACTCCACCGGAAGGAAACCGGAACCCTAAAAAGGATACAGGCTATCCGTACTAGTCTACTTAATACAGACGTCGACAGTGGTTCCAAACCGGCAGCTATCTACATGCATCCTAAGGACAAGCAGCTCTGAGCATTCATAAGGAAATGGGAAGCCTACATCCGAAAGCTTATTATCGAGAGTATACAACCAGAGGCTCAAACACCTTCCGGAAATCTACTACATCAACGAACTCATATCATTCTCAAAGAAGCCTCAACTGACCGGGACCTTCCCTCTTTCCGGAAATCTACTACATCAACGAACTCATATCATTCTCAAAGAAGCCTCAACTGGCCTGGATCTTCCCTTCTGAAGCTATAATCCACACCGCAAAAGCGGTCAGGAACTAAAGCAACTAAAACCAAGGAGAAAGGCGACCAACAGAAGTAACTGTAGGCCCAACGGCCCAATAGCAGAAGGGTCACCGATTTCTCCATAAATAAGACCCTAGGGGTCACATTTTGGGGGATGCTCTATCATTCTAATTCTTACACTCCTTCCCTCTATAGTAAACCCTAGTACTTAGATCAAGCTGAGGGTTTCTTCTATTCTGTTCATGTATTCTAAATCAAAGATAAATAAAGAGCGAATCTATACTTGTAGTATTTTCTTATAAGTTTATCATATTATTTATTAGTTATCGTTGCTATGATTTTATTGTTTGTTTCCTACATATGCATGAATCCCTGCCCAAACCTTTCCATATATCGGAAGAAACACCCCTTCCTATATGTTTAAACCCTTCCTACAAGCTTAAACCCTCCCTACGAGTTTAGTTCCTTCAGCGAGCTTGGTGCAGAGCTCCTCTCTACCATCCGTTAAGTCCTTTATCAAGGGTTGTGCTTAGAGATCCTTCTCTTCAAGACCTCGACACCTAGGGACGGTGATTTATTCTAAACTCGCGAAGGCTAAACAACCAATTTTTTCCCTTAGGTCCATTCCCATTGACCTATCTCCCGTTGACCAAAAATATCGTTAACAACTATTATAATTCTATTCAGTAAACTAAACAAGAGTATAATTAATGTAATCATCATAAATTTCAAATCAAACAAACAATCTAACCAATATTTACAAAGTATGACAATTATTTACAAGTTTTTAATTTCCAATTCAAAGCAAACCACACAAAGCATACCAATCAAATCAAACAAGTTCATTTATTCATACATTTTTTGGAATTCCACCCATCTGTCTCCACCGAATATTGGATTCTCTTTTATGATTTCCTAGTCTTCGTTGTCTTTGGTGAGATGTACTTCAGTGATATTGTTATCTTCATCTCTACAAGGAGAAGAGATCATCCAACGGATAGCATCAAAGTATTTTTCTTGTTGTTTAATCATTTTTATCTGACTTAATTCTAAATGACGTAGGGGTGGCAATTAGACCTGACCTGATGGACCCAGACCCGACGCAGCGGGTCTTGGTTCTAGGCGGGTCGGGTTTTGTCGGGTCTAAACTATATATTTCAAAAATCTGGACCCGACCCGAGCTTCGGTTCGGGCCGGGTCGGGTTGAAGCTCGGGTCGGATTGGGTCGGTTCGGGTCCGATTGAATAATAACACTAAAAATGCGTATATTTCAAAAAAAAAATTGGGTGGGTCTTTCGAGTCGGGTGTATGCGGGTCGGGTTTGATCGGGTCTTGATGGTATTTTTCATCACCTAGACCCGACCCAAGACCCATCGGGTTCGGTTCAGGTTTGGGTCTTTTTGGGTCGGGTCGGTTCGGGTTTTCGGTTCTAATTGCCAGCCCTAAAATGACGTCGATTGCGGAGAATGATAGATAGGATATTCTTGAAAGAATTGAGAATTTCTTCAAGATTTTCACTTAGATTGTGAATAGGAGTAGTCATTAATTTGATTATATGTATAGAGAGAGTGATTAGAGAAGAAGTAGAGAAGTAAAAATAATTTTTGCTGAAAGAAAATGGTATATATAGAGTCAGGAATTCGTTTGAAATTGAATAGACACAAGGTAGTTATTAAAAAAAATCCAAATTTGAACAAATTTGATTTCTGGCAGTTATATGTCGACATACCCATGTATTTTAGGGTATTTTTAACTTTTTACTCAATTTTTAATTGTTTCTTGTTATATTATATTAATTCATTTAATTCTAATTGTTTTACATATGTTTAAAGGTGAATTTGATAGAGAAAAAACATACATTACTACTAACGAGAAATTACATTCAAACGATACACGAAATATTGAAATAGGAAATACAAAAAGGAAATACAAGCTAATATGAAATGATAACACAAGCTAATAAACTTAGATTTCAGCGGATGAAGATGAAGAAGATGATATTCCAAGTTTTCTTCCAATTTTTCCGAAAAACTTGTTCACTTTGGAAGACATTTTGTTGAGAGTTTTCTTGATTTTCTTTTGGTTTTTGGCTAGTTTAACTTGGTTTTGAAAAATTGCTTTTTTGGATATGGCTCTTAATGAAATAGGAAATTCTATGCTTTCCATGGAGGATTCTTCTTCGTTGGTCTCCATTTAAGTTCCTTCTTGTTCCATTCTAGCTTGTTTTTCGGCATATGACTCGTATGGTTTGAAAATGACTGGAATCTGCATAAGTGATATATATTTCCCGAATTAAAGACCTTTCTAGGAACAAATTCCACTCCTTTGAAATCCACTTTAAAATACTTAAAAATTCGGGTAAGGTAAACTCCATGATAAAGAGTGTTTTCTTTTGTAAACATCTCCTTGGGTTTGAATTCACGTAAAATCATTTTGGCCTAATTAATATCGTATTTGTTAAAGATGGGCAAAAGAGCTTTTTGGACCTTGATAGTAGGATTATTAAAATTTCCATAATGGGAAGTAAGAGTATGTTGTAGAAGGAGGTTAACAATTCTTGCATTTGGGCGGAGAAGGCGATTTTTGAATTCCATTTGTTCATCGCTCTCAAAAGTATGATGAAAAGTTTCCAAATCATATTCATCAATTTCAAAATCCGAAAAATCTGAACCCATTTTCTTGAAATTCAAAATGGTTCACAAAACATCACTATCCAAAACAATTTGAGTGCCTTTCACGCTACTCCAAACTTGATTTCATTTCCTTTGAAAAATACATGATTTAAATTCGCATAAGACATTTTAACAAGATTTGGATAACATATTTCATCGTTATCCCGAGAATCAATCAAACTTAAAACTTCATTTTGATTGAAAAGAGTATGAAGATCATAGGATGCAAAATCTTCAAAAATAGCAAATGTTCCCATATTGACTTTTCCATTCGTAACATAGTCTATGTACGCTTGGATAGCCTCCAGGTTGTGGTAGAGATGACATTTGAGAGTCTTAATTAGTCTCATGGTCTTTAGAGTACTTAAGGAAGCCATTAGAGAATAGCTTTGAAGAGCATAGGATGAAGAAAATAGTTTTAAATTTTTAATGACAGGTAGTAAGAATAGTATTGAATAGATGATTAAATAGAGATCAAAGGGACACAACTTTTTTGAATAGAAGGACACATTTTCAGACCTTGGGAATCGGTGAAAAGGTGGTGGGAAATTTGAAAGTATAAACATTTGAAAATCAAAGTTTGAATTTCAAATTCGGGTACATACGTCAATATGTATATTCATGTATGTCGACATACATGTGTCAATTCAAAATTCAAGTTACTTTTTTACTTTATTATATTATTTTAATATTTTATATTTTCTGTTAATTATTTCTAATATGGTATTAATCTTAAAAGGTATTTTAAAATTAATTAATTTTTATTATTTTGAATATAAAAATTCAAAATTCAAATTGAACATTAGAATTCAAATTTCAAACAAGGCAAGAAACAAGCATCCATTCAACCATTTCAATCAAAAATTATTAACTAAGGCATATCTGGTTTTTAGATCCATTCCTTCGATGTTTTCTGTTTCCTAAATTGCCGTGAAGCACAAATTTGAATTTCCGGTTTCTGGCTCTTTGTCACTTGATGATGAATCCAAATCATCTAAATATGCTGCATATGCACTTTTCCTCTTCTTTGACGAATTGTCATTTGTTTGTTGATTCGACCTATCAGGATATGGACATGTCCTTTTAATATGGCCTGGTTCGTTACAAATGTAGCATTTGTCATTCTTAGTACTTTTTCCCGAACTTCCTTGGTTATTTTTCTGAAAATTATTCCTCCTTTTATATCTCAATTTTTTTTTGATATTCCACGTCATTAAGGCAATTTCTTTATCACCCTCACTGCTTGGACTAGAACCATCAATTATTGTTTTGAATGCTATAAATTTATTTTCTTTTTGACTTATTCTCCTTTCTTTTATGTAACTGTACTTCAGATGACATCAAATTCCCGATTAACTCCTCAATCTTTATTTCACTAATATTATTGGTCTCTTCAATTGCCTGTGTTTTCTGTCCCACTCTAGTGCTAGAGAATGAAGGATTTTTCTGACTTGATCTTCTTTAGAATATGTTTTTCCCAATGCCATTAACGAATGCACAATTTCCTAAAAGCTGCAGTACATATAGGAGACAGATTCATTCTGATTCATTTTAAATAACTTAAATTGGTTAGTTAGCATTGATATCTTTGTTTGTTTAACTTTATTTGTTCCTTCATGAGTAACTTGCCAGGTTTTCCATATTTCATAAAGAGATTTACAAATTGATACTCTATTAAATTCATTTCTATTTAATGAACAGAATAACATATTCATAACCTTAGAATTTTTTTATGCAGCGGTCTTCTGTTCACTAGTCCATTGTGCAAAATTAGTAGTGGGTTCAACATATTCATATTGTGTGATATTCCAGGTGTCTAATATTATATATCGTAAATATACATTCTACATGCCCAGTAAGAATAATTTCTGCCATTAAATAGTGTTGGTCTAACGGTGGACTGACCCTCTACAAATGAAATATTATTATTAGCAATTCCAGTGTTGGTTGCCATTTAATATTTTCAAAAATTCAGATGATGAACTTTTGAAAATTTATGCTTTGAAAAAAATTGTTAGGGATGGGGATCATGGATCTTAAGGCAAAATTAACAGTAGAAGGGGGGTTGATATTGTATTAAAGATCTTATAGAAATCTTAACCAATTATCAATTACACAAACTACTATATGAATCACGGAATGAATATCACAATAGACACAGTCACAAATGCAGATATAAACAAAAATAAAACGTAGAAAAGGAAAGAACACACCGGATTTTATACTGGTTTGGATTACTCCTACATCCAGTCCCACACAACGCTGGATTGTTTAGAGTTTTGTTAATATCATAATCCAATTACAACACCATTAATTTCACGGCTACAAGGTTAACACCGCTCTTTTTCCTTGATTTACGGGTTACAAGATACAGACCCTATCCTATTTCTTGATTTATGGGTAATAAAGGAGACACCCTCATGGTTTTTTTAATTACAGTTGCCCTAGAACTCTTGAGTAGCACTTCCAAACAAAGAGTATTTGATAGAGATTGAAAATAGAATAAGAATGATATATTTTGTATTGACATCGGTAAAGTATAAGCGTAGAATCTTAGAATTTTAAGAAGAATAATGGTGGTATGTAAAGTAGGGAAGAAGGAGATGATAAGTTATAAAATTTTTCGAAAATGAGACCTTTATATAGTGTTCCAAGAGACACAACCATTTCTGAAACGTTTTAAAATGAAAAGATACCAACTTTTAAATTCAAATAAAATGTGAGGGTTATATGTCGACATGTCAAAACATGTATGTCGACATACATACATAAATTTGAATTTTAAATCAATATTTTAAGCATTTAAACCAATATATATTCTAAAAATTCCTGAAACAAAATTAATTGTTAGAATATAATTTTTTCAAGTATAAAATCATAATAAAATATAGTTTAAACATATAATCTAAAAACTATATATATAAATGATACAAAATTATATAATATAATTATAAACATATATAATTATAAAACTTTATAATATATATAATATAAGAAACTTAGAAAGTATATATATTTGGAATCATAAATCTTTAAAAAAATCTTTGTTGAGAAGAATTTGAAATCAATTTTGAAAATAGTTTTTTTAAAATAAATTTGACAAGAAATAATTTGAAAACAGAGTTCGAGTGTTATTCAGAGTTTTACATACTAACTAGACCCTATTACTTTGATAATCCTGATATCGTTATATTTTGATACTCATGAATCTTGATTTTCCTTTGAAATCTTGAATCTTTTAACTGTACAGTCTTCAATATTTATTACGTGCATATAAATCATGTCTATACATACATACATAATATATATATATATATATTGGATAATTCAAACTGATTTCCTCTATGAAATTTTATTCGATAACCTTCAACGAAATCCTTTTTGTTGATAAGCGTTTATTTTTAGATTATTTCTTCAAGTAAAACCTAGATCTAAGATCCCTAAACTACTTCGAGATTTAATCCCTAACCGCTTCGTGTCTTCTGATTCAAACAATTTCTCACTAACTTCTATTCAAATCGGTTCGATCGTAGAAGATCAAGCCATTGAGGGTTTGGGTTCTGGCATTACCGGCGCAACTGAATTTTTTTTAGTTCCAAATTTCCCCAACCGATCTTCTATCCGGTTGGAATAGATCGATAGCAGAGATGATAAGATTTATTATTGTTTTGGTCTTGGACGGGTCAGTCGATTTGTGTAGGTTTATTTGTTTGTGGTTTAAGGTTTTATGGATTTGGGAATATATGTGGATGTTTTTTGACACTGATGGAATTATATGGGTCAGATCTATCATTGATGGTCATATCACGTTAGAGAATTTAATGTTTATTTTTGATGTTTGTATGCTTGGTTTTAGATCTGATGAAGGATGGAATAGCTGTGTAGTTTCTTTGAAGGGGAGAAAGTGATTCTGGGTTCAAAAATGTTATCCAGTTCATATGTTTTACTCCTTTTTATCCTTTCTATAAAATCGATAATGGGTTATTGTTTTAGTTGATGAAGCAGTAGTTCTGTTACCCCATTTTGTTCATAGACAACACATTGATGTTCAGATCCGTTTCTGATTTTATATTCTTCTTTGAACGTTTGGGTTAGGATATTATTAGATTTATTGAAGAGTTAGTGTGCAGATTCGAGTTAATATGTTGCAATTTTTTGTTCACATCTGCTCTCAAGCTTCAAGATCTTAGCAGTTCCAGCTGACACTTCACATATATGATTAACTTATACATAAGTATGGGTTATGTTATTTCCAGTCTTCTACTTCATGTGTTCGATGACTGCGGAAACAGTTTAGCTGATAGTCCATTATGATAGGGTAGGGCCTCGAACTGTTATCCTTATGGTTCATTAGCAACAAGAAGTTCTTACTGAGGCCAACTACATTTGTTCCAGGGATGCTAATTTAGATCAAGGACTGGTGATTTAATTCTGTTCAGATGATCATTAATTGGATATAGAGATTTTTGTCAAGTTCAGATTTAAAATGTGATTCTGCATTCAAGTTTGAAGCAAACATGGTACTGGGTATTAGGAATGGATGATATTTCTGGTGCCAAGCATATTGGTTAAGGACTGAAAATTTCAAACAGTAAAGAATTCCTGCTTGGCAACAGGCAAATTTATTTAATCAGAAATTGGTATTGGCTCACATGAATAACAGTTTTGGAATTTCTATTATTCCAGATATCATTCAACATCCTGGTTTCCGTACCTTGATGAAATTGATAAAGTGCTGATCTTCTATGGTGCAGATGTAGCTTTGTTATAGGTTTTTATAGTTTAGAAGATGGCACTTGAATTTCAGTGTTTATGTGAAACCTTCAGTTGCCGATTCCGGCACTAAGATTGATTCATAGGTGTTTATGAATCATCAACCAAACTTAGTGTTTAGAATTGAAATTTTTTAGGATTTCATTAGCAAAAGTTTCTTGCTGAATTTAAGTGTTATCTACATTATACATAAGGGCTGCTTGGGCGTGTTATGTTAGTTTGGATGATTGAGCAGCGTTGGATCATGGACTGGTGATCAGATATGCTACTAATTTTACATGAAGAGGATTAATGCATGTATTAAGGGCAGTTGGTTCGGGGTTACTGTGGTGAGTTTGCACTTATAGTGGGATTGGAGGCCTTATCATGGGTCGGATCTTTGTTACTTCGTTTTTGTAGTTACTTGTATTTACCATTTCTTTTCTCTTTTATATTACGGTTAGTATGCTAACCTGTCTTTTGTATTGTTTTTTTTAGAAATAAAGTGAACCAATTTTCAAAAAAGAAAAAATCTAGATAAAAGTGTTAGTATTTATATTTTATAATCAATAATGATAATGATTGAAACAAGGTTGTTGTCATCAAGACATCATCAACATTCCATTCTCCAACAGGTGGACTAAAGGATTGCAACATAAGAGGGCAAAAGTCGATAAAAAGGCATAATTAGGAAAAATAATTTAAACCAAAAGAATTCAGAATAGTAAAGTGCAAATAATCAAAGTAGAAACTTGGTTACAAGACCTATTATCAGAAATCATCTTATTTGTGCACGTATACGGAACGACTACCAAGTCTATCCTTTTACCTTACTTATCATGCTAATAATTACTTTACTCACCATACTTTATGTCTGATTACTCCTCTTTTTTCCTTTTTTTTCTTCCCTTGGTAGGTTCACAAGATAGAGGTCAACTTATACTTGCAGCTTGAAAGATTCTATTGCAGTTTTATCTACTAGTGTAATCTCTTCTATTTTATAACACTAGATTTTTCCATGGTTTGGATTTTTACTTATGAGGTAAAATGTTTCGTTATATACTTTGATTTGGGCTGAGATTATGTAAAATGTTTGATTTGTACTAATAAGACTCATTTTTTAATACAATATTGTTTTGAAATAAAAATTTATTTTTAACAAATGTTCTTATTATTTATCTTTTAAGTCTTGTAATTCTTAGTCTTTTTTATTTGTTTAAATTACACCTACAAACGCTACACATTCCCTAGTGTGCCTATTTTGGGAATACTAAGGGGTGTAGGGTATTATTGATTACTTTAACCTTTTTTTTTAATTTCATCTTTTTGATAATGTCAAAGAGAGAAAAATCATGTATGCCTATACATATGGGGAGCATATACGCAAGGGACCATTAGAACATATGTTATGTTTTTGAATATGTTGTGTGCATTACAATTGTATAGTTATCATCATCTAAAAGTGAAAGAATGTTAAATTCTCACATCTCAGGTATCAATGACAACAAATATACAGTCATATATATTGTCAAAATTATATAATCACTTGAAAGTACAAAACTAAAATTATCAAGGTTAAACGAGAAATCATCCCATCAATGTAAGAAAATGAAGGTCAAGGAACAAATTTATGTAAGGATGATTTATTCATATGTTTTATATCTTAATTATCTTGTACAAACTACCTTGAGTAGACACACATAACATCAAGCCAAAATATAATATTCATCTTTTAAATATAACATAATTTTTATCACTAGCCAGACGTCTAAACCTAGGAGTCAAACATCTGACAAAAGTATTAGGATTCCAATGAAACAAAAGTTAGACGTAGGCAACAAAGATCGGACGTTTGACTTATATCTTGGAAAAAAAATTAGTACTAGTCAGATCTTTGAATTTTGAGACTAAGCGTTTAACTAAAGTATTAGGAAAAATCTTTGATTGGAGTTAGACGCCTAACTTATATATTCAGATGTCTGATCTGCTTCATAATCGATTTTAATGAAGAGATATGTATGCATCTTTGAATAAAACTACTGAAATCATATATGAGTTGCTACCATAAATGAAAAGCATCTAATTTTATTCTTGATCTTAATACATTCTTATATTAAAAAATAGTCTACTCCTTCAGATGAAGTAATGGTTTTTGCTTAGTGAAGTATCGAACGGAGGATTCGGGACTAGATGTTGGACGCGAGGTCTTGTCACCAGCCTTTTGGCCCGGCTATCAGAAACAATACAGACCTACATGATTTGGCCCATCACGTGGTTAAACAGCCCAAAAGTGTCGTCAATATACCCAGGAACAAAGCTTGGATGAAGTTATGCGAGTACAATCGTCCCTCCTCGTCGAAACTGCTCAAAATCAACTAAGTACTTGGGGATCGGTATACACCATCCATCACTTTTCATATCCCGAAGCCTCTACACCATGTTCATATCTCGGCACCCTCCAAAAATTTCGTATCCTGGATTTCCATTCTATTTTTCGTATCCTCGGTTCCACCGCAAATTTGTAACCCATGTCATCCTTCCCATGTACTTCAGGATTAGTATTTATGGGAAACTACCAGGATCGGTACAAATGTGTAACTACCCACGAAGTTCAAATGGATCAGAACTCCGTAAAGAATCATCAGGATGTGAAGCCAACAAAGCAGAAGAGAAGAGTTCAAGGACTCCGAGATGGAGCAGAAAATAAACAAAGTAAGCTCGGGTTACATACCGATCCTCATGATACGTACCGATCCTGGGATACAAAAATTGTGGGAATGCGCCCACATCTCTCACTTTTTACCTGCTTCTACCTGCTCTCTCTCTCTCTGTAAATACCCTACTTCGGATCCGAGAAAATGTTGGAATTTTGCTTTCTTGACACATTAGGAAGAAGATATTGCTTCTTTGATTCTCAAACTTGCTCCATCACTCCAGGAAGAAGAAACTTACTCCTTCTTTGACTTCATATGCATTTTGGAAAGAAGAACTTGAGTCCATTTTGGCCTTTTTGAACGTATTTTTCACCATTGCCATTGTAATCATCAAGAACTATTGTTTCCACTATTGTTCTTTGACTAGGAATTAGTGAACAGAATGAGCAGAACCTTCAAAGTAGACGTAGATTCTCACGGATCGAATCACTGTAAACATTATGTTGATTTATTTCTTACATAATTTTCTGTTTCGGACGTTTAATTTCATCGTCTTGGAATTCGTTGGGTGTTGTTGCAACTTTTACGCATCCATAGGTCTGAATCAATTTATAACTTTGGGGTGGTTGTTCTTATTTAATATCTCTACTTTATACCTTAGTATTTATACATCATGTTATTCATATATATATATATATATATATATATATATATATATATATATATATATATATATATATATATTCGTATATCAAGTACCATAGACAAGTTACGCCACGATCCTAGTACACTTTTATGGGTTTATCAAATTTAAGTATTGTAAAAGCTAAAGCAGAAATTTGATTGTCAAAGGCTTCCAATGCTTGGCCTTAAGGCGACCGCTTTAAACAATCTGCCAGAGGAGAAGTACAAAGTTTCAAATTTTTTACAAAAAGATTTAATTTGCAACAATCTCTTATATATGTGTGAAAAGGATCAAACTTAGCTATGAACTTCACACACTAGGAGGTTTCAAAATTTTGAAATTGTTTCCAACCGCGCGTCCGCACCCATCGATAGTACATGATATCTTCTTTCTTGAGCACAGAGACATGTCATCATAAGACTAACCACCAAACTAAGCATTCCCCTGTTAACTTCTACTTTTCCAACCTTAACAAACGGGTAGCGGATGGGCACCTTTCTGCTGACAACAAATATTAAAAAGACCCAGGAATATTAACAAACATCATCGCAGCATTCCATCGCGATCCTTCGCTTCGACATTAACTAATCAGTTAAATTGCCCATTGCAAGAAGAAAACAAACCACAACAACTGCATGAGCTTCCTCTCCATCCCGTTCTATATATGATCCACAGTAACTCGTTCAACCATAAAGCAGTTTGCAAATATGGGCAACCCCAAACTCATCGCTTACGTTCCATATTTAGAGAAAGCATCTGAACGCGGTAGCAAAGACGAGCTTCGTCGACTTCCACCTCCTCCGGGTACGGTGCTGAATTTACCGCCAAGCCCTTGCGAATCGCCAACGGAGAGCAGGGGTTATAGAAGAAGGAAAGGGGTGAAGATGGAAGAAGATCCTTTTCTTATAGCGTTCTTGGAGTGCACAAAGAGCGTGAAAGAGGGAGCTTCGAAGGAGAAGGGGAGGAGAGGTGGAAGAGGTATTGGGATTTCTTGTAAGCTAATCGAGGGCGTTGCGGAGGCGGCAATTGTCAAATTGGCAAATTGCCAAAATCAAAGCGTTAAATGATTTTAATTTGGGTTTTTATTAGTGCTAGAGAAGTGTACAGTGTACGATTAACGTTAAGTGCAACCATAAATCGAGTATCAATTGCACTGTTAGCGCTTTTCGATGGATTGTTGTATATGAAGCCTTCAAATAGCCAGCCGATGTTGACAATCAACGAAAGTTGTAATTCTGTCAGCAAAAATAAACAAAAGATGTTGTGCTGATGCTAAAACGTCTCATTATTTTTTAACAATAATAACTTGTGGAGCGAACTATAATTAGTTAGTTGAAATCAATAAATAGTCACTAGATTTATTGGATAAATACTATATGTTAATTAGACATTAGTGTTACGTGTTACCAGGTAGACTTGCACATGTGATGCTTTGATGGTGCGTTCATATTCTTTAATACAAATATACAATTCTCTGTGTCTTTTCTTTTATTTCAGCTCTCAAAACTGAAATGACAAACTTTTTTTTATCTATTTATCCGTTACATTTGTGATTAATATTATTTTTCTTTACTTTTATTTCAGCCTATTCTACTTCATTGCTACTCCATAAGATGTGCAAAAAGCAATGTGCTTTGGCTAAAGACCTCATTAAATTTCAAAATAAACAAAATATAACTGCCAAAAATGTAGATTAGGTTCCTAAAATTAAGTTAACTAATAATTGTATAAATTTATGCAATTATTCAGTGAATAATTGAAGATACATATGCAATTTATCCAATATTATACATAAAAAAATTACAAAAGTTTCAATAATTTTTTGAAATTTTTTCAGAAATATCCGCAATTATTCATTAAAAAAGATACGAAAATATCCACAATTTTGGAAAAGTTGCGGTTGTTAAACGTCTGTAATTATTCATTGAATAATTACATGATCTTATGCAATCACTCGGTAATTAAATTCTAACGACCTAATTTACAATCTTCTTTTGAGAAGGAGTTTTTATTTATTAAATATGATTTAAGGACATATGCGTAATATTCACTAATTTTATATACCTAGTTGAAAAGAGAAATGCTTCACCTAGACTTAAGCCTGCAAACACCATTTTATTTAGTTTCAAGATTGTTGGATCACTAACTACACAAACAAAGTAGAACAATATGATAAAATCCAGATTGTAGTTTCTTTAAACATATGAAATTTTCGCATGGAATAATAAGTATTTTCTTTGAACGTATAAGATTTTTGCATGGAATATCTTTTAGAATGTATTAAGCTAAAAGTTGGGATGAAAATAATAAAAAAGTGAAAGCATTGGAATAAAAACACGTGGAAGACTGGTTTACAACACCGAAGTTTATGTATAGTCATATAATAGTTCAATAATATTATACCTTCGTATTTCCTCCAGAAGTCACAAGAATCAATGTTCCTTAAATAAGGCTTAAACAAATAGCACATGCACATATACATTAGTTTAATCCATACAGGCTTAGGATTAGAATTCAAACATCGATTTAGTGTGTACATTATTATATAAGTAATTTACCAATAATTTAATTATATAGGCGGTATGGCTAAAAAAATCATTTCAGAGAATAGTATTTAAACTTAGGTAAGTCGAGAAATCAAATATAAAAAGTAGTAAATGGACATGTTTATAAGTGCATGCAAGTGTTGAAATCCCATTTGTTGATGGTGTAGAATTTGCACAATGTGATAGTCATAGTCATATGCATAATCCTTATATATAATTTATTAAAAAGTGGTGTTTAGTAATAAATCATATAATTATCCAAAACCTGTAAACAAGGACTGCCTGGTCATAGAAAAAAAACCCAGATAAAAACTGTGAACAAGGACCGAGGTTGCCTTAGAAAGGCCTTCCTAGGAAAGCCAAAAGGACATTATCCAAAACCTTCCAAATGATGGAAGAAGAAATCATAGGAGATTCCTCAAAAACCGCCTTGTAGCGGGCACACCAAATGTGCCAGCATATAAGGCAAGAGATAACCTACCAAGGCTCGACCTAAGATCTTTACCATGCCCTTTGCCCACCAAGAACGAAGCAAGTCCTTTGTGAGGGTTGAAACCCATGACAGCCAAGAAACCCTCCAAAAAAGGACGGACCGCGGAAGCACACTCACTTACCAAGAATAAGTGTGAAATCGACTCAAGTGAGCTAGAAAGGCCACACTCAAGTTCACGTCTAGTGGTGTGACGACCCGTCTTCCCGATCTCTGAAACTCGACACTAATACATCCTCAGTATTCACGTGCCAAAATCTCAAGTGTCGGGAAGGTAAATTATCGGGGTAATAACACGTTAGGATAGAAATAGAATAACTCTCATTTCATTTTAAACATAATTTACATCAATTTACATAAAATTACACTAGGTGATTGATCAGAGTTCATAAACATAAATCCAATTAAAAGTGCTACTAGAATGCAAAATACATGGAGGAAATAAGTAAAGGTTTCAAAGAGTGAATCCAAAATGCTCTAACTTCAACTCCAAGCTTCATCCCAAAAAGTGCTACATACTATTGCTCCAAGAACTCTCTACTGCTAGCCTGACTACTAAGCTATCTGGTGAAAAAATAAGGGTACCCGGAGTTTATTGTTGTCAGTAATGAGACTAGCATGAGAAGCATAAAATAGTTGTTTTTGAAAAAAAAGGGTATGTTATATGACCAAAACGCAAATAAACACGGAAGAAGTTTTTACCCTATGATAACAAAAACCTTTTATATTAAAACATTTGATATTATCACTAATGTATAATTTTTGAAATCTTTCGAATATAAATATCCAAATACCCGAAATTATTACCATTATTAAATTCCGTGGTTACTGTGCCATATAATCAAAAACCTCGGGTTCATATTGGAGAATGGACTTCCAAAAATGATCAAGGCAAAGGATCTTCCTTAATCCAATAGGTACACCTCTAGAGGGATGTCCCAATAATCAACTAATGGTTCTCTGCCAAAACAAGACCGATTTTTCCCTCAAGTGGATAACAACTGACCGAATATGCCATTCCTGGTCGTAACTGACCTTTATCGAGCACGCTCTTTCCATCATACATAAGTAAAAATACCTGAGCTCCATACCATGGTATATCTTTAATCTAGAAGAGAATGATCGTACCCTAGTACTGGCGAACACACAGCCTTGCCGCATCATCATGTTTCGGTCATTTACAGGGTGTCGGGCATGAAGTCACGTTTCACAAAGCTATGCTTTATACAAAGCCATGCTTTAATCATCTACAACTCCTTTCACTTAGCATGCCACATTGCCATTTCATAACATAACTTATGTCTACCAGCATATCATCTTTGATCTCTTAGTGTCTCAAAGATGGGTATTAAGCCAAAAAAAGAAGTATCTTTGCCGCTACCAAATAATGATGTGTTTTAGTAGAGATCAATTGCTATGCGGTAAAATACAATGTCTGACAAGCATCCACACAAGTTTGTTCTAGAACCGAACAAAACCGAATACGCTTTATTCCTCGGCCATTACATGGCCAGAAGCTCTTGCAATCCGGAAATTCTTCAAATACGTCCGGACTTATCGCTTATTAGGGTAATCTCTATACTGGATCAACAAAGTGAAGAGAATATCAATAGGCAATCATTTCGATGTGAAGATCTCCGATCTCTTATCCTCATCTTCAATATTTTCATTTTCTCTATTACATCGTATCATTATTTAAAATAGTTTTCGAATAGATTTGATCCCGGTCTTTTCGAATAATCATCGTTGTTTAAAACGATATGGATATGCAGGATTTCAATTAAATCTCTTACGTCTTAATTTTGATAAATTATCCTTTTCATCTTGAAATAATTTCACTTTAATTTATCCATTTTAGTTAACTTATTATCAAAGTTTAAATTTTTGAAATCTTATTTTAGAGTATCCGGGCTTTCCTTTCGATCTACACCATCCCTCGCCCAGATAAGTAAATGTTGGTCAGGTAGATTCAGTGCACTGTTTTTTGCATCTCTTGCCTTAGTTATGCACCTCGTTTAGTATTCAAAATCTCAGAGATGGGACAAATGTACTAGTAGTTTCCGCATACTCAATTTAATTGAGTTTATCTACTTCTTAAACTTGGTTAAGTATCTCAAACTTTAAAATGATCATTAAAACATTTCATTATCCATTTGGAAATGTTTACCTAAGAATTGGATAAGAATTGTCAGGTTTAAAACCTTTAATCTCAACTAGCGAATGGCCCGTGCTTCGCACACAGGCAATGTATAATATGTAATTGTTGTTTCATGAGAAGAACATATGCTAGTGTTGTACGGTTTGATTGACAACATCTGACATAGTTTTGATAAATAAAAATGTCTCAGAGAATAAAGAAACATTGTTTTGAGTCATATAATGTTTCGTGAGGCAAAGTATTACCATACCTTGTTGCCTATGGCATAAGCCTTCTTGATATCCACCTTGTGTGTTCCTCCCTGCCATTGGTCACCGCTTCCATAAGTGCCATGCATTCCAAGCAGGGCCGCTTCTACTTGTTGAGTTTCCCTAGGCAACGCAAATGATTTGTAGTAGAGAAAAAAGGCAAAGGAATTTGGGTTGCCCAGTAGTCAATGCATTAGCGTCTCAAAAAATATAATCAAGCAGTAAGAGAAAATTGACGAGCAAAACAACCCTGAGCCCACTCCTGCAGAGATCGAAGGGCAAACCTCACATTTTTTTTAGTGTAAAAAGCAACCAACTACACTATTGCTACTTTCGCCATGAGTGCATTAACATTATTTATATTCATACTAATCCATTACTTACCTACTAGTAGCTTGGCTACTGATCTTTGCCCTCTTTTCGGGTAGGGGGACTGCCTCAGGCGGTCGGTTGGCTAGCCTAGCCTTGGAGCCGACCCTGATTTCAGGTGCCAATGCCTAATTTTTTGATGCCAATATATTTGCAAAGATTCCAACCCCTTGAGTTGCTAAAAAGGCAGTCAATGCCAACCTGGGTTTAGTACAATCTCTTCCTTATTAGTAGCTAAATAGTTTTAGTGCAAGAATCTCAAGGATACACATAGGATTCATGCTCTAAACATCCCACATGTTATAATATTTGGAATCAAGTTTGTGATACCCAGATTCATAGATGAAGCGTGATAAAATATATAAGATTATAACATAGAAAATATTTCCTTATGCAAATGATTTCAGAGAGAGTAATTTAGATAGAATTTTCATAAATAATTATTTCATAAGTCTTCTAAAATTTCAACCCTTGTGCAACAAGCATCTACCCTACAGATGGAACCATCTACCCTGCTGTAGGCGCCAACATCACCGGTGTCATTTGGTATCTTCTCCTTTGGCCCATCCACTTCCTTTGGATAATGCAAAACACACTCATCAAAATTATTATGTAGTTCCTCCAATGCGATCTTGGCCCTATCCACCTTCTTGTAAATAAATAGACAAAACCCTTTTGGTTTCCTCTTTACCTTATCCAACAGTAAGGGCCCGTCCTTAATCACTCTAAACTTTCCAATAAAATTCCACAAACCTCTTTAAATCTCGTCTGCAACCGCATGACTCATAAAAATCTTTTTGCAGCGTGTGTTCTGATACAAAAGAAATAACAATATGGACCAAATACTTAAATATTCTATAGCGTTTGTTCTGATACCGAAGAAATAGCAGTTTGGACCAAATATTTAACTGTGTTTTGGCCCATCATGAGTAGAAAACTCAGTACCATATCTGAGTGTGTTTTGGCCCAACAGAAAAAAAAAGAATAGCAATGTAGACCAAGAAGCAAATAATGCAGCTCCCGAGTAGTAATGATTATCATTTTCTATTATTAAAAAAACATTTCACAAAGAGAAAAAGAATTATCAATTTTATACAAATCACACGCATATGAATCCTGCAGTATGAGGTGTATTTTCTTGCTAAAAAATGCATTCGTTATGTGATCTTGTGTGTGTAAATTTATTTCTCAAACTCACATATAGGTAAATAAATATATCTAAACAAAGGTTCAAGAACTCGGTATCGATCTCGGTTTCAGCCGTTTGAAAATTTGTTAATTTCGGCGGGTTTCATAAATTTCGGTAGTTTCAGTTTTGTTTCGGTTTCAGTCCAGATTCCGATTTTCAGTATTTTGGTCGTGAACGTGTTAACAGTAAATAAAATGAAAATAAATTACATAAAGAAATGGAATGCAACATGCACCATTCTAAATTTACTGCATCCAATAACTATTTCTTGAAGCTATATATAGAATGTTTTCATAATCTTCTTCATCAATTTCTACCGCATGATGCGATGGATAATCATACTGTATCTGTCTTGTACCTAAGAACGTTGCTAACATGTTGTCAAATGAGGAGGGTTCATCATTCTTTGTTATATATGCAATTTGACTATTTTGATCGCTTGATATATCATTGCTACATAGCTTATTTGCTCTATGATAGTAATAGCATCCAGTGTAATCAGAAGTAGAATAACTGTAGTTGGGTGGATCTTTTGATGTACATGGGGTATTAGCATAATCATAATTTCGTGGTTCTTCATATTGGACGCTCAAATTACTATCTCTTCTTTCACGATTACGCACCACACCTCTCATCACGTATGGTATAGTTAGTCTATGTGAACCACCAACATCACTAGATCCAACACCAAAGTTACTTGTTAAATTGATATTGTGACCTCCAACATCATCGTTTGAGGAGCTACTACTATTTCCAATGCTTTGAGTTATTGTTGTTCGTGCAGGTATGACATCCACTGCAGCAACAACATCATTCATCATATCAACCATCGTAGGATCGTCGTCAAGCAACTGTGGTTCAACTTTCGTTGTCCACTCTGCTAGTGGATCCCCTTCGTGAAATATATAATTTAGATTAATTAGTTGATCATTTGTATCACAACGTTTAATATTCTTTGCTCCTAATCTCATATAATAATGTTATACCAGCTTTTCAAGAATTTCCATTTTGATTCTATTTCTCGGTTTTGTATGAATCATGGAAAATGTAGTCCAGTTTCTTTCGCAATTTATGAAGAAACCATATAATTGAAAATTTGCACTGCTAAACATGTAAGGTGTAGGGCATCCTCTTTGCCGATAATTGACCACCACTGTGTAGGAGAACAAGTATTTATGGCGGCTCTTGCTTTTGAAAAGCCAAATTCGCCAACTTTCATTCTATAAATGTTCGCCTGTGTAATGTAATGTAATTGAATAAAACATGTAATGTAATTGAATATATATAATGTAATTGACCTCTTTTCCAATTTCAATTTGTGTAAACATGTCTGGGGCCATTCTTGCAATGGCATTTTTGAATCTGTTTAACTCCTCATTATCATTTACTGGATCACTATATTGAATGATAAGATTGAGAAAATAACCTATATTTAAAAGTGTTAATGTAAATGTGATGTTATGAATTTTGATTTTGTAAACTAATTTTAAAATATCTTCTGCATGAATTGGTCGATGTAGTTATTTTTCCCGTCTTATATCGATAATGTCCCACCATTTTTTTGATTGTCGGACACCAACGTTTTTCCTAACTAACTCCTTTGCGAGATCCATCGCTTTATATAGATAACCTATATCTGCTTTGTCATCACTATCTACCATTCTTAAAACTTTGACCAATGGCTCAAATACGAAAATGACGGAAGCATTGGCCGTCCAAAAAGTATCATTGTAAATCAAATCAGCAACATTGGTTGTTGTTCTTTTATCCTTAAAATTGAGCCTAGGCAATTTTGATAACCACTCCCTTGTAGAGATCATTCTTCTTAAAACATTTTTATGTTTATAAATAGAGTCGAATGCAACGAAATGAGTGACAAATCTAGTCACTGCCGGTCTAATCAGTTCTTTGCCATTTCTCTTTTCTCATTATTGTATATGACTGTCGTTATTAATTGACAATTTGAAATGACAGTTTTTACCTCTTCTTCTTTCAAAATATCTTCTAAGATCAGATCAATGCAATGTGCAACACATGGTGTCCAATATAAATATTTTCGTTTTTGCATTAATAATTGTCCAGCAGCTTTGTAATTAGCTCCAATATCTGTCACTACCTGCACTACTCTATTTTCTCCTATAGTCTCTACGACTTCATCCATCAATCTGCATATATATTCCCCAATTTGAATGTAACGACCCGCATTCTACGCATCGCATGATCGTAGAATATTTATTTCTTTCATATACGGAGTCGTATGGCCATGTAACTTTGGGAGACGACTATTGGGGTCATTTCCCATGTTCATGATTTTTGCCGATTTTTAAATGACTATTTTGCCCCTAGCTGATCTTGTTTTGGCCATAACTTTTGATTGGAAAGGAGTTTTGAACTGAAACCACTTCCATTGGATCTGGATGATGGTTTACCTTTTCAGTAGAGTGGCCACATTAGCCAAACGGACTCACCGTTTAGGAGATATAGCTGGAACAAGTTTCAGATGGTGAAAAACTACTTAACCGGGCTAAATGAGGTGATTAGTAAATGGGCCCATAATCCTTTTCGGGATTAGGGTTATGGGGAGGCTGAAATGAGTTAGATTTTCATTTCATTTCAGTTTTCTAGCCGCCATTTACCTCCTAAGAACCCTAATAATGGCCTCCAACCTCTAAAACATCTCCAAATCACTTTCTAATCAAAGATTAAGCTTAGCCACATCAAATCAAAGAGGATTAGCACAAGAATCATGGTAGAACTGTCGTGTTACATTGGGAATAGCGCCAAACAGAGATTCATTTCAGATTTGATATTTTATTTGTGGCCAAGGTGAGTGATTTGCATAGATCCTCACTAATTATGGTTAATTAAGGGTAATTCGTGTTGATTAGCGAATTTATACATTAATAAATTCTGGAAAAATATTCATAAATTTCGAAATATTGTTTTAGGCCTCTGTTAGAAAATTTGGTTAGTTTGGTTAAGTTTTGCTAATTATATCATTAGTTTTGCTTAAACATGCTTAGGGGAAAATATGGGATTTTGGCTATGTTTGATCCGTTTAACCTTGTCATATTGTTTTTTTGGTGTTTGTGGTCACTTCTATTTGTTGCTATGACTTTATGGTGTGCTTTGTGATTACTTAGAACTGTTAGAATGGTCGAAAACGCCATCATATGGCGTAAAACAATCGCTGGAAAAGTTGCAGGAAAATGTGCAGGGTTTCGGATCGGATCGGCATAGGGGGCTCGGATCGGATGGTGGACTGGGAAGAGAAGCCGAACCGGATCGGAACTTTGCACTAAAGGAGACTTGGCAAGCAGGAAGTCCATTTGCATAAAAGTTGGAGTTGGGCAGGGGATCGGATCGGAGAGACCAAAAAGGGGATCGGATCGGGCGAATGAAGGAGGATGGGATCGGATCGGGATATCTAGGAGGGAGCAACCACTGAACCGAACAGAGGATAGGCGCTATACTTCCGAACTGAACCAAGCAAGCGTGAGTGGACCGAACCGAGGAGGGATGGAGCATTGATCAAGGCATGGACTAGGACCACCGAACCGAACCGGGTTAGGAGTACCGAACCGAACTAGATATATACTTTTACTTCATCGTGGCGACTTCTTCTGAAGACCAACTCCAATTCGACCAAAACCCGAGATGCAAAGGTAGTCCAAGTGGGAAGTTTGCACTCAGGATCCAGTTGGGAACCAATGAGTTAACTTCATGATTGTGATTTGCTGCGGGACGTGTGCTAAGGGGTTGTCAATGTCTATAACTTTGGATCACTATGTGTAGGGGGTATGTGAACGGATTCAGGGCCACAGTGGCCTTGGTACGACTGAAGAGCTATAGAACAATGAAGTGGGGCTATTTGTAAAGATTTGGTCATGGCTCCAAGGGGCAAGCTTGGTAGTAGCAGTAGTTGTACAAGTCGAACTCCATCACTACTTCGATGGGTCTAGTGATTGACATTGGTGGACATCGTATGCTTTACGCACTGAGTGAGGGATGTGAAGATGGTTGCTATGTTTGATTTGTTTGCCATCATTATGACATGCACACCTCCACCCCCTGTTATCTTTACACCATCTGTTCAGTGGTACCTTAGAGTATTGTACGGTATGTAGTGCTAACTCTTTGGTTGCAGGTCCAGGTTCAGGTATGGTTTAGTATACCTGTTATTGTTTTGTTTAGCTGCTTATCGCTCATACCAGACTTTTTGTCTGACCCAGAGTTTTATGTCTCTTCTTATTACTCTAGGTGCTCTCACGAGCAGACTAGAGACAGGTTAGCTGGTGATGCACGAGTAGCTGTACCGGAGACGAGCAGGAGGCTTCCACGTATGATATATATAGATATTCTCCCTGTGTCGCTGCTGGTCAGTACTTTGGGCATTAGTAGTGCACCCTTCCTTCCTTTTACGTTAGAGACAGTTTTAAAGTTGTAATAATGATGTAGAACATAAGTTGTATCTGGATTTTCCGCTGCTATGACGTTTAGTTTTCAGCTTATGCACTGTCTCGCTATTTTATGTCAAGTATGTTGTTATTATTTTTTATTCCATGTGCTGTGAGACATTCTCCAGGTTTTCGATTAGTTCACTCTCTTCTTTCTTTTCTTTGGCGACCGTTCCGTGCTAGTCGGGCATGTGTACAGCGCACTTTCGGAGGAAATGTCGGCTGGTGCGTGGCGGGCCGTCACACTTGGTATCAGAGCTCTAGATTGCGTAGTTAACCCAGGGAAAGACACCAGGGAGAGATAATACGTATATGCGAGCGCGTATTTGTGATTATTTTGGTTTTCAAAAACTATATATATATATATACTATTAGTATAGTTGAGGATGAAGTCGCACGGCTCTGGCACCACTATGGAGATGGTTAATCGTTTTCTCTTTACAGACTGAACGATGAGACGATATGTAAGGGGTACCAGTACGGGAGCCAATAATGGAAATGCTGCTGATACGAGGACAATGTTTACTGACCTCATGAGAGAGATGCTTTGGGATGTGTAGGGGGCAACTCCCAATGCTGGTAATGGTGGTGGTCCAATAGTGCAGGCGCCTAGGGCCGATTTCGCCAAGCTGAACAAGGATTATACTAGTCTTGGTGGGAAGCCGTTCCACGGAACGGAGTCGGCTACGGGTGTTTAGGATTGGTTGGATAGTTGCGAGCGTATCTTCGAAGATTTGGGTATCGAAGATGCGATGAAGTGAAGGATAGCATCCCGTCAGCTGCAAGGACAGGCAATGAATTGGTGGAATGCTATAAAGGCAGCTACTCCCGAGGATCGGATTACTTGGGATCAGTTTAAGGTTCGCTTTAGCGATAAGTTCATTCCAGCTGCTCAGAAGTCAGCGCTGTTTAAGAAATTCTTGGAACTCAAGCAGAATGGCAGAGTTGTCTCGGAGTATATTGCCGAATTCGACACTTTGTCGAAATATAGGTTATCGCTAATAGATACTGCCGAGAAGAAGAACGAGAATTTCATAACTGGCTTGGATCAGTACTTGGGGAAAGGCTTATTAACCACATCGATGAGACGTTTGAATTGATTGTGGGGGAAAGCATTGAGGTCAAAGAGTCTTTACCCTAAGTCGAAGACTGAGGTTGTATCTGCAGAGGAGCCAAAGCCACAAGCAAGTGGTGGAGGCAAGAGTGGTTCTCAGAATAAGAGGAAGCAGAACCAGAATAAGGATGGCTAGAAAAAGAATAAGAAAGATGTTGAGTGCTTCAGCTGCAGTAAGAAGGGCCATTATGATAGTAATTTTCGGGCCAAGCCAGCGGATAGGAAGTGCTTCAACTGTGGCCAAGTGGAACATCACAAGGACAAGTGTCTGCAACCCCCTAAAGAAAAGCAGATGGTGAAAGCATGTGCCCTTAATGCTATTCCTTCTTCGTCGAATGCCCCAACTGCGGCGGAGAAGGGAAAGAATGTCGTTTTTCAAGGTATGCTTTCTGTTTATGATGTTCCTGTTAGAGTTTTGTTTGATACCGGAGCTTCCAGTTCTTTCATATCTAGCGACCTGGTAGATAGGTTGGGATTGGAGCCCGAGATTGTCGATAGACCTTTAGTAGTGACGAACCCGATTGGTGGTTTAACTAACCTTAGCATGATTTGTCGTAATGTGGTCTTATCGAGTCATGGATGCATGTTTGTTTGTGATTGCTCTGTTTTGGGCTTTACTGGGTTTGGCATTATTTTGGGAGTCGATTGGCTCCAAAGATACGGGGTGGTGGTAGACTGTGAGGGTTTTTTGGTGACAGCTAGGGAGGATGATGGGCGGAGGGTAGTGTTTGGTGGTCTACCAGTGATGGGGTAATGGCTAGTTTTCTAAATTCCCTCGACATCCCGCATAGTGAGTTATCAGGTTTGCCCGTGGTTGGCCAGTATCCGGACGCCTTCGAAGAAATGACCGGGCTTCCACCACAACGAGAGATTGAGTTCCGTATTGATTTAGTGAAAGATGCCAGACCTATAGTGATGCCGCTTCGTCGTATGGCACCAAGGGAGCAGCGAGAGCTCGGGGTGCAAGTCAGCAGTCTTTTGAAGAAGGGATTTATCAGAAGGAGTGTTTCTGAGTGGGGAGCACCAGTTGTGTTTGCTACCAAGGAGGATGGTTCCCTTCGATTGTGTGTGGACTACCGCGAATTGAATAAGGTGACGAGGAAGAACAAGTATCCTCTACCGTGGATAAATGATTTGTTTGATCAGTTGAATGGCGCGAGAGTATTCTCTCAGTTGGATCTCGCGACAGGTTTTCATCGGCTTAGGGTGGAAGCTGAGAGTATAGCTAAAACGGCATTTCGGACGCCATCTGGATTTTATGAATGGTTGGTCATGCCATTTGGGTTGACTATTGCACCAGCATATTTTGTGGATCTTATGAATAGGGTATTCAGAGATCAGTTGAATAAGTTTGTTCTTGTGTTCATGGACGATATACTTGTTTATTCGAGGATAGAGGAAGAACACAAGGAACATTTAAGAATAGTGATTGAGGTGTTGAGAAAACACCAATTGAAAGCAAATTTTTCTAAGTGTCACTTCTGGAGGAGGGAAGTGAGATTCTTGGGCCATGTTGTTTCAGAAAATGGTATCGACGTGGACCCTGCGAAGGTGGCTACGGTACAAGATTGGTCTACGCCCAAGAATGCGACAGACATAAGAAGTTTCTTGGGGTTAGCTGGATATTATCGTAAGTTTATCCAAGACTTTTCCAAGATAGCAGCACCGTTGACTCAGTTGACTAAGAAGAATCAAGCTTTCGTCTAGGACGAAAAGTGCGAGAATGCATTCAAGAGTCTAAAGAAAAAGTTGACATGTGCACCAGTGTTAGTCATTCCTAAGGGGAATGAAGAGATGACGTATATACGGATGCATGTGGTACAGGACTAGGAGCTGTATTGATGCAAGGAGGTAGGGTTGTAGCTTATGCAAGTAGGCAACTGAAACCGCATGAGAAAGGATACCCTACCCATGATTTGGAATTGGCAGCGATCATGTTTTCATTGAAGATGTGGAGACATTATCTCTTAGGAGAAAGATTCGAGTTGTTTACCAATCATAAATCGTTAGAGTATCTCTTCTCTCAGAAGGATCTAAATCTCCGACAGCAAAGATGGTTAGAATTCTTAGCTTCCTATGATTTCGACATCGCATATACACCAGGAAATGGCAATGTGGTGGCTGATGCATTGAGTAGAAGACATGCCAGTTTAGGGGCTATGTTTCTTGAATGGAAGCAACTGGAGTACATCGCTAGGTATGATTTCAGACCAAAGTGCGAATTGGATCCAGAAATGTTAGCAAGTTTGACGATCAGACCGACTTTGATTGAGCGGATTGGCTCCAGTCAGAGGGATGATCCTAACTAATTGGAAATCATCTCAAAGTTAGAGATGGGAATCGACGAAGAGATGAATAAGTATGGGCTTGATCGAGGTGGATCGCTTAGAAAGAATGGAAGACTTGTTCTACCCAATGTCAATGGATTGAGGGATGAAGTGCTTAGAGAATGTCATCACTCAAAACTGACTATACACCCCGATGGTAACAAGATGTATCGAGACGTGAAGCAGACCTACTACTAGGAAGGGATGAAAAGAGACATTGGGAAGTTTATATCCAAATGCATGAATTGCCAGCTAGTTAAAGCTGAGCAAAAGAAGCCTAGTGGGTTATTGCAACCATTAGAAATTCCAGAATGGAAATGGGAACAAGTACCAATGGATTTTATTGATGGGTTACCAAGGACTAGATCGGGCCATGATAGCATTTGGGTGATTATGGACCGATTGACTAAGAGTGCAAGGTTTATACCCGTCAAGTCAAACAGGACGGCAGCTAAGTTAGCGGAACTGTATATAAAGTGGGTAGTGAGATTACATGGAATACCCAAAGGCATTGTAAGTGACCGAGATCCATTGTTCACTAGTGGATTTTGGAAGAGCTTACAAGAGGCGTTAGGATCAAAACTACATCTCAGTACCGCGTATCATCCTCAAACCGATGGACAGACAGAGAGGGTGAATCGAGTGTTAGAAGATCTCTTGAGAGCTTGCATATTGGATTTTGGTGGATCATGGGATGACCATCTGCATCTAGTAGAGTTTGCATATAATAATAGTTATCAATCCAGTATTGGTATGGCTCCATTTGAAGCTTTGTACAGAAGACCGTGCAACTCACCATCATGTTGGTTAGAGACCGGTGAGAAATATGTGCTTGGAAAGAAGTAATAAGAGAAACATCATACAAGATTAAGGTTATCCAACAGCGAATGAAGGCTGCCCAAGATAGGCAGAAGAGTTATGCTGATAAGAGGAGAAGAGAATTAAAGTTCTCCACTGGCGACTTGGTGTTTGTCAAGATTTCTCCATTGAAGAGCGTGATACGATTTGGCAGGAGAGGCAAGTTAGCAGCAAGATTTGTTGGTCCATCCCCAGTTCTTGAGCAAATTGGGAATTTGGCATACAAAGTTGAATTACCAGAGAAGATGGCAGGAGTTCACAATGTATTTCATGTTCCCAGTTAAGGAACTTCGTACACAACCCAGATGTGACTATTTCACCTGATCAGTTGGATGATATCGAAGTTGAACCCGAGGCGGTGGGAACTGCAAGCCTATGCGTATTGTTGGGAATGATACGAAGCAACTTCGAAGGAAAGTGGTGAATCTAGTCAAAGTCCAGTGGGACGAGAATGAGAATGACTGTACTTGGGAGACAGAGGAGATCATTAGGAAGACGTATCCAGAACTCTTCGCCCGGTAAGATTTCAGTTTTGATTTAGTCTTTCCGCATGCTAGCTTAGGTTTGTTTTACCTGTTTTGCATGTTTGATTGTTGTATATGGCTGGTAGGCATGCGGGATCCTTTGTATGTTTTGGGTTAAGGAATTTTGGGGACGAAATTTCTTAAGGGGGGAGAGTGTAACGACCCGCAATCTACGCATCGCAGGATCGTAGAATATTTATTTCTTTCACATACGGAGTCGTATAGCCATGTTACATTGGGAGACGACTATTGGGGTCATTTCCCATGTTCATGATTTTTGCTGATTTTTAAATGACTATTTTGCCCCTAACTGATCTTGTTTTGGCTATAACTTTTGATTGGAAAGGAATTTTGACATGAAACCACTTCCATTGGTTCCGGATGATGGTTTACCTTTCCGTAGAGTGGTCACATTAGCCAAATGGCTCACCATCTGGGAGATATGGCTGAAACAAGTTTCAGATGGTGAAAAACTGCTTAACCGGGCCAAATGATGTGATAAATAAATGGGCCCATAACCCATTTCGGGATTAGGGTTATAGGGAGGCTGAAATGATTTAGGTTTTCATTTCATTTCAGTTTTCTAGCAGCCATTTACCTCCTAAGAACCCTAATAATGGCCTCCAACCTCTAAAACATCTCCAAATCACTTTCTAATCAAGGATTAAGCTTAGCAACATCAAATCAAAGAGGATTAGCACAAGAATCGTGGTAGAACTGCTGTGTTGCATTGGAAACAACGCCAAATAGAGATTTATTTCAGATTTGGTATTTTATTTGTGGCCAAGGTGAGTGATTTGCATAGTTCCTCACTAATTATGGTTAATTAAGGGTAATTAGTGTTGATTAGCGAATTTATACATTAATAAATTTTGGAAAAATATTCATAAATTTCGAAATATTGTTTTAGGCCTCCGTTAGAAAATTTGGTTAATTTGGTTAAGTTTTGCTAATCATATCATTAGTTTTGCTTAAACATGCTTAGGGGAAAATATGGGATTTTGGCTATGTTTGATCCGTTTAACCTTGTCATGTTGTTGTTTTGGTATTTGCACTACAACAAAATGACCCTATTACAACGGTGGAACACCGTTGTAATAGGGTTTTTACAACGGTGGGCAAACCGTCGTGTCTTAAGAAGTTGTAATTGCCTAATATCTTTTACAACTTTTCTGCACTGTTGCAAGACCGTTGTAATATGTATATTTTACAACTTTTTTCCACCGTTGTAATAAGTTTATTACAACAGTTATGCACCGTTATTGTTTTAATTTTTACATTTTATTACAATTTTTATATTTTACAACTGTAATATATCCACAAATTATATACATATTACTAATAAAAGAATTCATTGCAGAACATATTATCTACAAAACTGAAAATATCAAACAAACTTAAACCATGAACCAAAACAATATATTATTAATTTCAAACTCATCATTTTTTTTACATAATACATTGACAAAACTGAAGATACAAAGACTTTATAACAGTTCTAACTTTCTTCTGCTCCTGTTAATCTCCTTGTGCTCCTTTTTCTCCTTAATATCCGTTCCTCAGAAAGAAATTATCAAACTGTTAGTGCTGCAGTATAGATTTATGCATGTAACAAAAATTGGAAAAATGTGAGTGCACAAAATAAACAGCTAATACAATGCATTCAAACCATTATATACGTAAATAACCTGACCATTATATACAATGCATGTAACGTTGGATGATTCATTTTGTTATATACAATGCACTGAAAAGCTTTGCCGTGGCAAAGCTATGCAGTGCAATCACTTTGCCGCGGCAAAGCTTTGCAGTGCAAAGCTTGTTGCGGCAAAGCTTTGCACTGCTACTTGCAGTGCATAGATTTGCTTTGCCAAAGCTTTGCTGTGCAAAGCTTTGCGGCAGCAAAGCTTTGGCAAAGCTTTGCACTGTAAATAGCAGTGCAAAGCTTTGCCGCGGCAAGCTTTGCACTGCAAAGCATTGCCGCGGCAAAGCTATGCACTGCAAAGCTTTGCCGCGGCAAAGCTATGCAGTGCAATCACTGCATAGCTTTGCACTGCAAAGCTTTGCCGCAGCAAAGCTTTGGCAAAGCTTTTACATAGCAAAGCTTTGCACTGCAAATAGCAGTGCAAAGCTTTGCCGCAGCAAAGCTTTTGCACAGCAAAGCTTTGCACTGCAAATAGCACTGCAAAGCTTTGCAATGCAAAGCTTAGGCAAAGCTTTGCAAGCTTAGGCAAAGCTTTGCAAGCTTAGGCAAAGCTTTGCAAGCTTAGGCAAAGCTTTGTAGTGCAATCACTGCATAGCTATGCCGCAGCAAAGCTTTTTTGCATATTCATCAAGTTTATAAGCAAAATAGCCTCCTGTGCCTAGAATTAGAACACAAAATGCACAGACAAACCAAAATAAAACTTGCAAGAACAGATCACAATAATCCCACAAGGCTGCAAAACCATAGAACCACAACAAACCCTTCGAAACTTCCTCAAAACCAACAACCAACTAACAGTTCCTCAAATTCCTCGATAACTCAATAAACCAATTCCAAAATCCACTCAACAAGCAAAGAACCCATCGAAAAAAGCAAAATAGACATACCGTAGCAGTGCAAAGCTTAATTCGTATCACACCCAATACGAAATCATATCTGAAATCAGACAATCTGATGGTCGAACTATAGATCTAACCCAATACGAGCCCCATGGTTCTGAAATCACATGAATCGAAATATAGATCTAACCCAAATTAAACAAACAAAATATTACAGCTAATTTAAAACGAGTAAAAAGGAGAAACTTAGCTTAATTCGAGATCACTCGTCGTGAAGGCTCGGGGGTTGGCTGGCGATGGCCGAACTGGTGGTCTGTGGGGGTTTAGGGTTGATGGCGAATCATTGAGGAGGTCGAAGGGGTAGTTGCGAAGTCGGTTATCTCGTGTTACGGAGGAAGAAAAGGGGATCTAGGGTTTTTCTTCAATTCCGTTTTGAGAAATTTGTGAGGCGGCTTGAGTGAATGAAGGGGGTTACGATGGAATTAGGGTTATAAGGGATGGCGGGTCGGGTACGTTTGGTTGGGCCGACGGATCATAAGGGTAAATATACTTATTAATAGTATTAGATATTACTTTTTGTTATTAGTTATTACCTATTAATGTTACATATTAAATATTACTTATAAATGAAATATTAAATGTTAAATATTGATCATCAAACATTTGATGTTAAATATTAAATTATAAATAATGACGTGTATAAGTTATTATCAAGAAAAACCAATTATAAAAACCCTTTATTACAAATGTCGAGAAAAATCAATTTTTATAAATTTGTTATTGCAATTGTCGTCTATCGAACGTTGCAAATATTTAGTTAATTGTAATATGGTGATTAATTTTGAATTATTAAATATTTTGTTACATATTGATTATTTATTAAATTTATTTTTTATAGTTATTATTAGTTAATAATTATTAAATTAAAAAATTACGTTCATCATAGATTATAAACTAATTGTACATCTTAAAAAAAACATACTTGAACCTCACACGCAAATACATGTGAACTCCAGACAGATGAATTATTTGTAAATTATTAATTAATTAAGTAATATTTATTTGTTTACTTATTTTTGATTATTAATTATTACTTAATAATTAGTTATTAATTAAATGTTAATTATTAATTAGGATTATTTCATATTAACAATAGTTATTATTTAACTTTTACTTATTTCTACTTAGTTATAATCGAGTAATAACTATTAAAAGCTTATAATGTATATGTCACCTAAATATTAATTAATAAGCAGTTAACATTAATTATTAAACATTAATTACCACTTATTAACTATTAATTATTTAATAAATATTATTGATTCCTAAGTTTATTATTAATTATTATTAAATATTAATATAATTAGTTATTAAACATAGATATTATAAACATGAAGTTTGTAATGGGCATCTATTACAACTAACAAAACAAAAAGTTGTTAAAAATATGTTTATTACAACTTTAGGGAATACCACCATTGTAAAAAACCATTTATTACAACGGTGCTTTTACCACCGTTGTAAAAAACCATTTATTACAACGGTGTCTTTACCACCGTTGTAAAAAACCATTTATTACAACGGTGCGTTTACCACCGTTGTAAAAAACCATTTATTACAACGGTGCTTTTACCACCGTTGTAAAATTAAAGTTGTAATATGGTGTTTTTGTTGTAGTGTTGTGGTCACTTCTATTTGTTGCTATGACTGTATGGTGTGTTTTTTTGATTGATTAGAACTGTTAGAATGGTCGAAAACGCAGTCGTATGGTGTAAAACAGTCGCTGGAAAAGTTGCAGGAAAATGTGCAGTGTTTCGGATCTGATCGGGATAGGGGGCTCGGATCGGATGGTGGACTGGGCAGAGAAGCCGAACCGGATCGGAACTTTGCACTAAAGGAGACTTGGCAAGAAGGAAGGCCATTTGCATAAAAGTTGGAGTTGGGCAGGGGATCGGATCAGAGAGACCAAAAAGGGGATCGGATCGGGCGAATGAAGGAGGATGGGATCAGATCGGGATATCTAGGAGGGAGCAACCACCGAACCGAATAGAGGATAGGCGCTATACTTCTGAACCGAACCAAGCAAGCGTGAGTGGGCTGAACCGAGGAGGGATGGGGCATTGATCAAGGCATGGACTAGGACCACCGAACCGAACCGGGTTGGGAGTACCGATCTGAACCAGATATATACTTTTACTTCATCGTGACGACTTCTTCTGAAGACCAACTCCAATTCGACCAAAACCCGAGATGCAAAGGTATTCCAAGTGGGAAGTTTGCACTCAGGATCCAGTTAGGAACCAATGAGTTAACTTCATGATTGGGCTTTGTTGCGGGACGTGTGCTAAGGGGTTGTCGATGTCTATAACTTTGGATCACCATGTGTAGGGGTTACGTGAACGGATTCAGGGCCACAGTGGCCTAGGTACGACTAAATAGCTATAGTCCAATGAAGTGGGGTCATTTGTAAAGATTTGGTTATGACTCCATGGGGCAAGATTGGTAGTAGTAGTAGTTGTACAAGTCGAACTCCGTCACTACTTCGATGGGTCTAGTGATTGACAGTGGTGGACATCGTATGCTTTACGCACTGAGTGAGAGATGTAAAGATGGTTGCTGTGTTTGATTTGTTTGCCATCATTATGGCAGTCACACCCCCACCTCCCATTATCTTTACACCATCTGTATAGTGGCACTTTAGTGTATTGTACGGAATGTAGTGCTAACTCTTTGGTTGCAGGTTCAGATTCAGGTATGGTTTAGTATACCTGTTATTGTTCTGTTTAGCTGCTTATCGCTCATACCAGACTTTTTGTCTGACCCAGAGTTTTATGTCTCTTCTTAGTACTCTGGGTGCTCTCACGAGCAGACTAGAGACAAGTTAGCTGGTGAAGCACGAGTAGCTGTACCGGAGACGAGCATGAGGCTTCCACGTATGATATATATAGATATTCCCCCTGTGTCGCTGCTGGTCACTACTTTGGGCATTAGTAGTGCACCCTTCCATCCTTTTACTTTAGAGACAGTTTTAAAGTTGTAATAATGATGTAGAACATAAGCTGTATCTGGATTTTCCGCTACTATGATGTTTAGTTTTCAGCTTATGCACTGTCTCGCCTGTTTTATGTCAAGTATGTTGTTATTATATTTTATCTCATGCGCTGTGAGAGATTCTCCAGTTTTTCGATTAGTTCACTCTCTTCTTTCCTTTCTTTGACGACCGTTCCGTGCTAGTCGGGCATGTGTACAGCGCACTTTCGGAGGAAATGCTGGCTGGTGCGGGGTGGGCCGTCACATTGAAATTCATCAATAGCGTCTACAAAATATTATTCCATGGGTGGAGTACAAAAGAAAATTTATAATTTTTCATCGTTTCTGAGTACTCCAGTCATCGCACATCAATGTGCAACTAGACTCATCTCAGATATTATGAAAAGTGTTGATATATGAACAAACTTCTTCTAATTCCATTTCCAAATATGAATGTGATAATTCATACACTGTAGGTGGATCTATTCCACGACCACATTTCGCAATGGCATCAACCATAGTTGCATAATAAGGACTACTTGCAACATTATGTGAAATATGGTTAAAAAAATAGCAACGGCATGACCTATATGCTTTTTAGCATTTTTAATGCCCTTTATTGCAGATTTAATAGAAGATTGAGAATTACCTCCTTTTTTTGCATATATGAATCGATCCTTGCAGCAGTACGAGTTTGAAAATCACCTTCCACTCTAATAGATTTACCACGGAAATTAGGCTCTGCTTAACTAGAACCGATGCCTGATTATCTATAAAATCTTTGCACCTCTTATTCTCTGAAAGTATCTCTGCTTTCCCGCATTGCACGACGAACATTTCTATCATCTTCATTTTCATTATCTTCACTTTCTGAGTCGTATGGTTGATGTCTACTCATCGGTTCTTCTTCTATGCGTTGCTTCTCGAGTTTTCCTTTATTATGATCATTTTTTTCCAACAATATGCACTCGCACAGGTTTTCTAACATCTTGAGGAACGTTTATGCATGCCATTACATTCCCTCCTACGTCTGCCAAATGTTCTTTCAGACGTGTTACACCACCAACATTGATTTGTTTGTTGTAGAAACTGCACTTCATTTTTTGAACATTGCCATCGATTGTGGTACCGTAATTCCAATCGATTTTTGTAGTGTTTGTTTGGTTTTCCATAACGTACCTGAGAATCAAAAAATTATTATCATAAAATTTTAATAAACAAATATACCGTATACTGGACATACAATATACTGGACGGAATAATAAGTATAAATTTAAAAAAAACAATATGCAGTATGCATAAGCAATCCTTAAATAACAAGTATTCAAGCAGTCCTCAGCATTATGTGCAGAACGTTATAATCGGTTGTCCACCCCACCCCCACAATTTCGGCATGTATAAGACATACAGACATCATAAAAGAAAAATACTACAACATACATACAAGCACTTTAAAAAAAAACTGAACACGATACTAAAGCCACCCTCTCAAATAATCGACTTTTCCCCCGAAATTTTCCAGTTCGAGAAGCGGCAAAATTTTTCTAGAAAAACCACATGGAAAAAAAATTAAAAATAAAGCCGCTGAGATCGATTCAAGAAAGCAACAATAAATTTCGATCAACTTGCTACTAATTTCAATCGCGGTTACAGGAAGACGAAATACTTACGAAGATCGGTTTTAAAGATTGTAAGCTGCTGTTATTCTTCTCGATTTAATCTGAATTATTGCTGTAAGTTTTTAGTTCGATTCAACGGATTTTATAGGCTTTCGAATATAGTAAATAAATTGATTTTTACTATGGATTCACGTTTGTGGTAATTGATGAGTTTGATTTTATTCCTTTTCCTCCGTCGGCCCTTTTGGTATTTGAATTACTGGTGTTACACATGTTCGTTCTTTTCTGTCGAGATTCACTTGTTTTTTAATACCCTAGCAACGAAACCGATTTCACTGCCCAATTTCGTACCGACATTCACTGGTACCGGTAAGGTAACCCCATAATTTCAGGGTGCCGGATGATATGTTGAACCTTGATCTAAACTCAATTTTTTGCAACCCAACACCATCAAAATTTTCTAGCACCTTTGATCAGTGTTGCTACAAATCTGTCATCATCCATCCAAAAAGTGTGAAATCCAAACTTGAATGCAAATTTATGTACACATGAAAATTAGAAATAGTTAATAAATTAGAGCATCAACATGACAACTAACACCCCTATTAACACAATATAAAATCAAAAATGTAAATATAATAATTATTTTTCCTTTTAAAGGGCTTCTCGTAGAGCATTTTGGTTCTATAAAATGACCGATAGTTGGTTATTTATGTGTCAAATTAAAGGTAGCATTTTATATATATAACCAAACTGTTATTTTGAAATTTATATCAGTTCCTACAGATTTTAAGTTGAGCATCTACATACGAACCAGATCTGGAAACAAACTACCTCGTAATAATTATAACAAAATTTCGTTGCTAAGGAGAATGATAAAGTATATAGCGGTAGAACGCTTAATATGTAAGTATATTCCATTCAGCTTGATTCATTATGTAAGTGTGCAGAGGGCAATTGTAAACATGTTTTTTCTTTTCTTTTTTTCCTTTTTTGGTTTCTTTTTTACTTTATTCAAAACACTCTTTTGACTTGATCCTTTTCAACATTACCAAAAATATCTTTATGGTTGTTCACTGCTTGAAATTTGCAATTCTTTGTATCAAGAGAACTGCAAAAATCAAATTATTGCACAAATGAATATATAAAGAAGTGGAATTATACTTGCACAATAGAAACGTGTCTATCTAATAATCAAAACAGTAAAATTCAACTTCCAAAATATATAATATGCTTCCGGCATTGAGTCAAGGTCAAATATCTATGTTATTTAATAATAATAATTAAAAATCTTCTATTATTGGATTAGTGTAACAAACCAACCCAAGTTTAGGATTGCGTGAACATGTACCTAGAATATTCTATCAAAACACTTTTAAAAGCAGGTAGGGAATTTTTCAGCTATTCAATTTAGGAAAAAGCTTGAAATGTGATGAAATCACCGTAATTGTGATCCCAAAAGTAAAGAGATATCATTTCACTGAATACATCCGGATATATGGTCTCCTAGTTATGACATGTAGTAAATGATATATAAATTCTAAATGGTCATGTAACTATTATTTTTATTGACTGTAATGGTTGAATGCATGCACGGATATAATATGATTAACATGATTAACTTCTCAATGAATTTTCAAAATCTAGTATACATTGGCACAAACCAACCCAATATCCAAGTACTTGGGCATACATATATCAAGAAAAACCAATAATTAATCACATCTAAAAGTATATTAGCAAACATCAGTGGCTGAACGTAGTCATTTGATTCCTTATCCAATACCAATAGGGATGGCAAAAAAATCCGTACCCGCGGTTATCCGCGGGTAAAATCCGTCATGGATATGAAACTGATAGTTAAATGGGTATCCGTGGGTAAAATAAACGGGTATTTTTAATATCCGTTAATTAATGGGGCGGGTACGGATAGTAAGATATCCATGTCCGTGGGTACCCGTGCCCGTATTGAATGTGTTTTATTATCAATAGTCAATTCAAAAAAAACATTATTGTTGGTTCTTCGGCATTTGTGTGCATGCTTTTACTCAACAATTTATAAATGGCTGTTGATATTTTGATGGATACTTTTGTTGTTGTCTCTTCTTTTCTGGATGTCGGTTTAAATATGTATTAGTATTTTGAGGTTAGCATTTGAGCATTGGTCTAATTTGTTTTTTTTACCAAATATACTTTTGAATAATTTCAATAAACGACTAAAAAATAATTTGAATAAATATAACGGATACCCACGAATACCCGCCATTACCCGCAACCTGTTTAAAACCCGTTTAACGGGTACCCGCGTGGGTATGGGGCGGACACGGAGCAAAAAATCACCCAACGGGGCGGGTGATGGGGTGGTACTACCCACGCCCGCTCCGCCCCATTGCCATCCCTAAATACCAATATAATATGAGTCAAAAAATACATTCCCCTAAGAACGTTTAACACCGCTTATAAATAAGTTGCACATAGGTAAATCAATGTTTATGAAATTGGTATGTTAACTAAGCAAGCTAAAAACTAAGAGCGTGGACACCATAACACAAATCCAATAAACTCGGTGAAACGGTAAGTATTACAAAACATCAAAAGTAAAGAGCAAATAATGGTAACCTCGAGAAAAATAAGTAATCATTTTATTTTTTTCTACTGTGTTGTTGGTTCTGATAACAAATCAAATATTTTGATTTACGGATTTGGTTTCGTACCTAATTTTGGGTTATTAAAAAATTGTAATCCAGATAACTACTTTTAAATGCAGATCAATGCACAACACATATTCATGTCTTTGATTTGTAGAAAATCATTTTTATGCCAAAAATTAACCATTAGACTTAAGTTTCATCAGCCAACTATGATACCAAATACAATTTTGAACCTGGAAAACATAATTTGTAATAAATATGTAGTGAATTACCATAAATATAAAAAATATACATGATGCATTAGATGTAAAAAATTAGCACCAGCATAGTAGTTAAACAAATGTCTCTCAGCCAATCAGCAATTGTGTAGGGCAGGGTTGGCAATTAGAACCGAAAAACCGAACCGACTCGACTTGAAAAGTCTCGGACCCAAACCAAACCCGACGGGTCTTGGGTGGGGTCTAGGTAATGAAAAATACAATAAAGACCCGAAAAAAGCCGACCCGAATTGACCCGATCCGAAAGGCCCGGCCAAAAATCATTGAAATATATGTATTTTTAGTGTTGCTACCCAATAGAACCTGAACCAACCCGACCCGGCCCGAACTAAAGCTCGGGTCGGGTCGGGTCCGGATTTTGAAAATGTATGGTTTAGACCCGACAAAACCCGATCTGCCTAGATCCGAGACCCGATGGGTCGGGTCTAATTGCCACCCCTAGTGTAGGGAAATGAATGAGCCAAATGGTTTCAGCGAAATCAATTCAGAGTTCATCTCAATCTAATTTGGAACTCAATCAATTAGCAATTGCGCATGGAAAAGAACCAGCCAAATGATTTCAGCAAAATTAAGTCGGAGTACAATTCAACGTGCTATTCGGTGATCGTTCTTATTACACCAATAACAACATGAGATTTCAATCATAAAGCAGACAGAACAAACATACAGTCGGTGGGAGTTTGGATGCAGGAAAAAACGCGATGAACAAAAATCGGGAATATGAAGGCATACCAGTTGAAATCGAATCTAGAGGGAAGAAACACAGCGTAGGGAAACGAATCAGCCAAATGATTTCAGCAAAATTAATTCAGAGTACAGTTCAATATCCTATTATGTCATCGTTCCTATAACAGTAATAACATCATGAGATTTCATTCATAAAGTAGACAGAAGTAGCATACGATGCAGGGGAGTTTGGATGGGGTAAAACCCTTTCGAAGGAAAATTAGGGATACAGAGACATACCTATTGAAATTGAATTCAGAGAAGAGGAACATAGCATAATCGTTGATTTCGTTGGTATAAGAGTGTTGAAAAGAGGTGGTACGTGTTGTATGGCAAAAGGGAAGGGAAGGGGAAAGAGAGCGGAGAAGTTGCGGATGGAATTAATTAAAGAGGAGGAAGGAAAATAGGGATGGCTGATTATTGCGGTTTTAGTTTGCAAAGGTGGTTAGGATTTTTAGGAAGAGTAATGGGAGATGATGTGCTGCATGGTTAAAAAAATGCGGAATGAAGCAGCAGGCGCTATTTTGAAATAAGAGGAAAGGGTGCAGACACATCAGCACGTCGTAGTTGCTGCTTTAAGGTTTAAGTAATTGATAAATGTTGTTGAAAAAGTGTTGCAAAAAGCGTTGCTAAATAGCATAAATTATCTTGCTTGAAAAAAAAAACCTCTTTACTATTAAAAACTTATAGTTTTTGATCCAAATCACTTTTAAGACTTTTGTTATGCTTTATCATAATTTTTCCCTATTTTTAATAATTAAAAAATAACCATTTCTAAAGATTTCCAAATTTGGTCACCCAACTGTAATACCGCTATTTTTATTTAATTTTTGATTTGAACATTATTCAAAATCTATACACTGAAAACTAAATTTTCCTTTTTTGTTTGAAAACTAATATCATTTGAAACAAATATTTTTCATTTTTGCAAAATCCAAATTTATTTGCACTCTGCGCATTTAAATAAAGTTAATGGTCGAAATTCATGAATTATCGCAGCGCGACATGTTCTTTTCTAACCATGTTTCAACGTTATATTGAAATTAGTCTGATTTACGTCTAATATACTGTATAAACCATTTGAAATGTATATAACTTCATTTCAAATCAATATTTCCAATATTTCAATTTTAATTCAATTATTTATTATAATTGAATATTATATTAATATTCAAAAATTAACTTTTTGAATTCCAAATCTCAAATCAAACATAATTTTTTTTGGATCTTTCAATTTGAGTTTAAAACTTTGTTTACATAGCTAACTCAAATTTAATTTCAAATTTTTTTGACTATTCACTTTGAAACCGAACATGCCGTTTTATATCAAATTCTCTTTCAAATTGATTTCTATCTTTGCAATAGTTTTTCATAACTACTTTAATTTCATTTTTATCTGGTTTTGAATATAAAATTATAACTTTTATTTTTCCACCTTATTTTCACTTAAATAAATAAAGTATTCATTGATATTATCCAATTGGAGCGAGACTTAATCAATACCCATATAATTCCATAAATTTGGGTATAACATATAAAAGGTGACATAATAACATGATTAACAATCAATTTCGTCTATAGCAGTCATTCAATCAATTCATGGCATATCCAATATAAGTGTTACGGTATTTAAAACTTATAATTCAAATGCAACCAATTCTACATGAATTCAATCAAATAACATAATAAACATTTAAAACACACATAATTAAATAGTTTCTTACCTTAAGGTATCCACTCCTCCTGACTTTTATCGGTTTGGATTTTACCTCTCGGAATCACTTCGAATCGCTTAAATTTTTTCTTTTTCAAAACTATTTTTTCATATATGTTAGGTGGTTCGACTTAGGATGCTAAAGGAGGAGGGTTGGAGGTTGTGCGGTCGTGGCTTGTAGGAGGAAGAGAAGGAGGCCGAGGGAGGTGACGGGAAGGGCGTGAGGTGGTGTGGCCGTGAGGACGTGCAGCAAAGAGTTGGTAGGCTGAGGTGGTGGGGCGTGAGAAGAAGGGGAAGAGAAGGTGTGGAGGATGAAGTAATAGGAGGTGCTGGTGGTCGATAAGTTTAGAGAATGGAGAAGAAGCTAGTTCAAGGTTTAGACTAGGAGAAAGAAAGAAGATGGAAGCCATTAGAGAGGTGTAAGGAGCTTTGAGTTTGGAATAATGAAATAGTAAGTTATGCTAGCCTATTTATACTTGAAACTAGGTTAGGAATTTTTTTAAAAAGTCCTTAAGGGGTGTAAGGAAGGGTGGACAAGAATGACATAAAAACAGCACATGTATGGACATATGTTACTACCTTAAGGACCTTAAGCATGTAAAGTTACACGTGTTACTACACTTGCCATGTTTAATGCTTATTCATCCTTTTATTATTGATTTTTAAGTGTTATAAATGGATGGACGCATGTCGTACTCCCACGGTATTTATATTATATATTATATTAAGGGTTTAAGAACTTTGTTAATAATGTTTTACCAAGTTAACATGTCATTACAACGTTGGAACCACTTGTTTTGACAAAAGCTGATATTTTGATCAGTATATTTCCCGATCACATTTTACGATTTTAAATAAACTATATTATTATGTATACCAAATTTAGAATTCAATATTAAACTCAACTTAAATTCTTATTTTAAATTGGGTACTTATTTATCCAAGATCATATTAATCATTTAAATTTGCAAATTTAAGTTAGTCAAAATTTCGTCCTCGAAATTGGATAAATAAAGAAATAGCTGAAAAGAAATAAATTTGATAACGATATAAGATTAGCGATTTTACCAAAAGGATGAGTATAGCTAAGCTTGAACATCAAATCTACAGTTCGGATAGGACTTCTACATGCTTTCTTCGGTTTCCCAAGTGCAATCATTTGGTTCTCCACTCCATTGTACTTTGACTAACTTCACTATCTTTCTTCCCAACTTTTTCTCATCTCGATCAATAATCTTTATAGGTTGCCTTTTAATTGCCAAATTTGGTGTAATTTCTAAATATTGTTGAGCGGGTTCTTCAACAATTTGTGTTGGATTGTGAACATATTTCCGAAGATGTGATATATGAAAAACATTGTGCATGCCGGACAACCATTTAGGTAATTGTACTCGATAATAAATGGGTAAATTTTTTCAAGGATAGGAAAAGGTCCAATGTATCTTGGTGCCAATTTTCCTGTTTTCACAAATCTTATAACTCCTCTCATCGGAGAAACTTCCAAAAATACTGAATCTCCAGTGGAGAATTCCAAGTCTCTCCTTTTATGGTCCGCATAGCTCTGCTGTCGACTTTGTGCAACATTCAATTTTTTCCTGACCAAGTCAAATTTCTTTGTAGCTTCTCGTATCATGTCTAAACCAAGTACAAATCTATCTCCAGTTTCTATCCAACAGGCTGGTGATTTTCACGGGAGACCATATAATGCTTCAAAAAGTGCCATACTAATGATAGCTTGATACCTATTGTTATAAGAGAATTCAACTAAGTGTAAGTAATTCTCCCATGAACCTCCAAAGTCATGAACACAAGCTCGCAAAATATCTTCTAAGATTTGGTTGACACTTTCCGTTTGTCCATCCGTTTGTGAATGATAGGCAGTGTTGAGACTTAGTCTTGTCTCCAATGATGCTTGTAGTGCTTCCCAAAAATGGCTAGTAAAGATCAGATCTCGATCACTTATTATGTTGCTTGGCACTCCGTGTTAGATGACAATATCCTTCACATATAACCTTGCAAGGTTTGTAGTAGTTCTTGTTGGCTTTACTGGAATAAAATGGGAACTCTTTATCAGTCGATCTACAATAATCCAAACATTTTCATTTCCTTTCCTAGTTTGGGGTAATCCATCAATGAAATCCATGAATATTTGATCTCATTTCCATTTTGGAATCTCCACAGGTTGGAGTAATCCTGCAATCTTTTGTTGATCACTCTTGATTTGCTGACAGGTTGTGAATTGGCTAACATATTTAGATATGTCCTTTTCAATTGTCTTTCACCAAAATGTACGCTTTATATCACGATACATTTTGTTAACTCTTGGATGGATACCGAGTTTAGATTTGCAGCATTCATCCAACACTTCTCATTTAATATTTTCAATATTCGAAACACGTATTCTCCCATTCAATCATAGAATTTCTTGATTATCAACTTCAAAACTTGAATCCTCGCCTTATTGTATATTCTTATAGATTCTCTGGATAAATTTATCTTCCATCTGCTGGCTAGCAATCTTCTCAATAAGAATTGGTGTAATAACTAGATAGGCAACAACATCATGTTTCCTACTTAATGCATCAGCTACTACATTGGCTTTTTCGGGAGTGTATAGAATATCTAGATCATAAGATGCTAAAATTCCAGCCAGCATTGCTATCTCGTATTCAAGTCCTTCTAGGTGAAAAAATATTTCATAGATTTGTTGTTTTGTGAATAAGTCAAAATTTTCATCCAGCAAATAATGCCTCCAGATTTTTAAAGCGAATACCACAGCCAGTAATTATAAGTCATGGGTTGCATAATTCTTCTCGTGCGGCTTTAATTGCTTGTTTGCATAGCAATCACCTTTCCTTCTTGCATTAAGACCGCGCCGACTACTTCTCTACATGCATCTGTGTAAATAGTCAGCCCTTTATTTCCATTGATAATGGTTGGAACTAGAGCAGTTGTCAATCATTTTTCCAGTCTTGAAATGCTTCTTCACATTTAGAAGTCCATATAAACTTTGCATTTTTCATTGTTAGCTTTGTTAAGGGACAAGCTAATTTAGAAAAATCTTTAACAAATTTCCAGTAATATCTAGCCAAACTCCTAAATAGTAAGTTCTATTTTCAAATTTATTTTTAGTACTTGCGTTTACCATTTTTAGTCTATTGATTTGTTCTACAGCTCGGAAATGAGTGCGCACTTTTCTTTCAGTTTGAACTCTGGTAAATTCACTGCAACAACCTCGGTCTTTCCTCAAATAGTGATCAGCAAATGGGATTTAAGTTGTAATTACTAAAGCATTCTTAAATATTTTACATTTAAATAAAATTATGGCCGGATATTGTCTATGTATTGTGTATGCTTATTTTGTTTTTGATACCATTAATCGTTATATACTTCATGGATATATTATTCTTGTTCGGTTGTTTTACTGCATGTGTAGGCGATGTTCATAGTCAGCCCCAAGATATTATGTGCTATGGAGACTATTGACACGTTTTTTGGTCAAAGTTGACATACGTCAAGTTCCTAGTTAGCAAAGCACTCAAGCGTCAAGAACATCGTCAGGAACTGTAAGAACCCGGAATTTCTGAACCAATTTAAAAATTTTATTTTAGCTATTGTAATGGATTTTGAATATTTAAAATGATTTATTTAAATAATAACGACTACAAATTTATTTAAATCGAAGTTAGAACATGTAAATTTATTTTAATCATAAAACGAGCCTGAAATGGCGTGGTAGTTTGAAAATTCGATTTTACATTTCAAATGAATGTATAGAATTCAATATAAATTTGATTTCGGTAAAACAAGAAATATTTGAATCCATTTAGCTATATCTTTCTAACAAATGTAAGAAACTGAGATTTCCTAATATAAAGTGAAAGTTATGTCCAGTTTAAAATTTAGAATAGTCGTTATGGAATATATATATATATATTAATATAATATATAAGCCGTAAAAATAGCCATTTTGCAAACGACCTCTATTTTCGATGAAACCACTTTTGTTTGATCCAGAATGTCAAATTATTATCGGGTTTCAAATTTCATAATTTTTTGAATTAATATATGAGCCCAGTGAATTTAAACGCGTTTGGTAATTTTAGTTTGAATTTAATCGACTGGAAAAAGGCCATTTTTCAAACGGTCTCCAATTCGACGAAATTTGTTTTGTTAGGACCATATCGTCAAAACATAGCTAGATTTATTTTTCTGTAATTTTTGGAGTCTGTATGTGGCCCCGGTAAAATAAAATGTACATTTAAATTTAATTTATATTGACTTATATTTTAATTTTGATAAAAATTGATCGAAACAGTTGAATTAGGTTACGAAATGTATCCCACTGTGTCCGGAATGGGGGTATTTGGTTAAGGACAATAGTCGTTGGGTTTGATTTGGAGTCCGGAATGATAAAGGGGTAAAGTTGGAATTAAATATTAATAAATGGAAAAAATAAAAGGGTATAATGGAATTTAAAACCCCATGTCCCTCATAATAGAATTCCACCGGCCCTAACAGGAATAGACGGCCAAAATCAACCTAAAATTCCCCTTCAATTTCTCACTAATTAATTCGAATTAAGACATGAATTAAACACGAAAATGGAAGAGCGAAAGGAGGGCTTTCAATTGATCAGGGTGTGATTTGTTCTTGTTCGACAACGTGGCTGGGCCGGTGCTGCAAAGTCACAGCGTTCGAAGGAGGATTGCAGATGAATGGGGGGGTGGGGGTCGCGCCTGGCGTGGCTCAGGCCGGTGGCGAGGGCGAAGTCATAGACTCGTTAGATTGGTGGCGGAGGGCTTGGGCTGGCTTGCGGTTCAAGGAAATCGAAGGGAGCTTTTGGGTTACGGTTTCAGGAATCAACGAAGGAAAGGGGAATCAGATGGCCTCGTTTTTAAATTGTTATTAATATTTAATGTTGTAATTAAGGAATGTTATTATTATATAATTATAACGTTAACTTATATCGTTAATAACTTTTGATAGAATGATCAGAATTCAACAAAACTGAGTCCTTTGGGATCCTCTAGACGAGCACTTCACAATGAAACCGTCTGGAATAGATTTGGAGCAAGTGACAGTTTTTGGTTAAATTAAACGTCGTGTTTAATTTAATCAGAATAATTGTTTTAATAACGATTTCAAAACCAATCAAAGTGAGAACTCCTTCTCACTAAACTATATTTTATCATGTTATTGTATTGATGTATAAAAGTATATAGAAGTACCAGTATTTATTTTTATCAGTTTTAATCATTATAAATTGTATATGGTGCCTGTTAGATCACCTCCCTCGTCCACAGACCGTGGACGATTTAATTGACTGTATTGTGTTGTGATTGTGATGTGAATGAAATATTTATATGCGTTGTAAATTATATATATATATATGAGATGTGTATAATATATATATGTGTGTGATGTGAATAATATATATATATGCGCCGTAAATAAAAAATATATATGAGATGTGAAATATATATATATATATATATATATATGAGATGTAAATAAAATATATATATGTGATGTGGATAAAATATATATATGCGATGAGAATTATATATATATATATATATATATATATATATGCGATGTGAATAAAATATATATATGAGATGTGAATAATATATATATATGAGATGTGAACAAAATATATATATGCGATGAGAATAATATATATATATATATGAGATGTGAATAAAATATATATGCGTTATGAAAAATATATATGCGTTCTATAAAATATATATTGTATAAATTATATATATGATATATATAAAGTGGTCATGAAATGGAATAAATATTTGTTCATTAAAAATATAATATTTAACTTATATATGTGATATATAAAGTGGTCATGAAATGGAATAAATATTTGTTCGTTAAAAATATAATTTTTAACATGTATATGTGATATATAAAATGGTTATGCAATGAAATAAATATTTGTTCGCTAAAAATATTATTTTTAGCATATATATGAGACATATGAAATTGTCATGTAATGGAATATTCAATTTTGATTTAAAATTGAAAATGAAGTTGAAATCGTTTTAAAACAAATTTATAAATGATTTATAACATACGTTGTAAAATGGAAATCGGCTATATATATATATATATATATAAATATAAATATATAATGGCTTGAGTAGAACGCGCCGCGCAGCGACCGTTCCCGAATTTCAACCATTAACTTCAAATTGATGTAACGGGAGATCCGACCGTCGGATTCTCCTAAAACCAAAACCGTTGGTTTCGTGTCGAAAAGAGCTTTCCAATGAATATATGAGATTTAAATTTGAATGTTTGGATTTTAAAATATGTCCAAATCAATTTCAAAAAAGGTCGCTATGGATGCAGTTCGGTGGCCGTTATTGGAAACCGACTGTAAGGGCCTTAATAAAATTATTAAAAATATGAAAACATTGTGTAAAATCAGAATAAATGATTTGGAAAGATTTTGGATGAAAATTTCCAAGTTTGAAAGGATAAAATTATATTTTTATCGAAATGAACTAATTAATAACTAGAATAATAATCCAATTATTTTTGGAAATAATAAATTGGATTGAAAATAGTTTAATATAACCAGAGTTTTCCAATTCATAAATTGGAATGGATTTGAATGGAAATAATCTTCGGAATATTTCGATATTGCATTCCGTGATTATAGGGATATTGTGAGGAATTTGGAAGATACAGATATCGTTATACCCAATATTGGTTTCAGAATTTGATATTGAGTATAAGTCGATATAATTTCTATTCAGAGCCTTGTATTTAATGTCAAATTGGATTTTGGGTTTATCGTGAATGGTGTCTTTAATAACATTGTTCTTAAACCCCATCGAGAAAAGAATAAATCTTTTAATTAAGACTTAGAGAAGTTACCAATTAACTAATATTTAATTGGAATTGAATTGAAACTGGGTTTTTGGTTTATCGTGAACTATGTTTTAAATAACATTAGTTCTTTAACCCAATTAATAGTAAAGATATGATTTGGAATTTATAAATCTTTATTCTAAGATTTAATGGAAATTTTCCAAAGTAAAGTTTTCCAATTTAAAATATTAAATTGGAATTGAATGGAATTCGATTTGGTAATAATCGAAATGAGCTTTTGTGAATGAAGACCGTTCCTATTTATGGAATTTAAAAGGCCTTGCTGCTATTTCACTTATAGTATTAGTTTGACACTAAAATTTATATCGATTATATATTGATCCGTTTTCCATGAAGATTCCATTGTGATGGAAGGTTATTTGGATTTATCGTGAACTTTGTTTTAAAGGACATTGATTCTTTAACCCAAGTAAAAGCAGGATTAATTTCCTGAAGTTGAATAATCATTAAGTAATGATTTTTGAGATTAAAACGAAGAAGAGTTTTAATAAATCTTTAATTAGATTGGAATGAATGAATTGTCATTAAACTTGCCAAAACATGAGATGTGTTAAAACCAAATATACTTGGTTATTGATATTGATTGTGATTGATTGATTGTTTGGATTGTGCTCGACCAGTTTATGAGCAAATATGCTTTTACATTTAGCATTGGGATGGGTAGAAATATTTGTATGCTAACATCTTGTGAAACACTTCACGATTTGACTATGAGATGTGTAGCGATGTTGTTGAGTTCATTTCAAATTTAATGAATGATTTTGAAATGATATTTTTCTTAAGTGAAGAGAAATGTATTCCCGATTTTGGATAGGGAATGCTTTATAAAATTGTTTTATAAAACAGAAAGTATTTCGAGGGCTAAACCTGATGTTGTCGAAATGATTTCGAAATATATTATGTGTTTGATATTGTAGTTCATCACATAACTGATTAGTTGCCACTGATGATATATCTGTTTGGCGGCGGAGAATTTATTCTCTTGCTTAACACCCTTCTTTGAGACGTACGAGCTCAAAGGTTATGTGATTAATAGTGATTGATCATATATGTGAATTGCTAATGTAAAGTACTATATTTTGGAAAGTAATTGTGATTATTATGTTGTGAAATGATTTTCCCTAATTGGGGATATAAAAATGATTTAGTATGTGGCTAAAAATTCTGGTAAACCGGACAACTAAAAGTATGAGTGAGATGGCGGTGTAGTCCCCGAGGGCGTGGGATTGTGCATCGTCAGTTAGCCTGCTCCATCGTGGGAGGTGCGCACACACACACACACACACACACACATATATATATATATATATATATATATATATATATCGAGTTGGTGAGGTGCGTACCCTTTTCCTTGTCTAAGGGGAGCCCGATATTTGGTTACAGACTTGTTTTTATGCATTGTTATGTTTTGGAATTCATATTTTCAAAGATTTTGGTTTGAGATCCCGAAGTGAAAGCTACTTTGATGTAAATCTAGATATGTATTTCAAATGATTTGAAATAAGAATCCGGGAATAAAGTCCAAAGGAATAATTTCTGTAAAGTGATCTGGATTTTGAAAAATCTAAATTTGGGTTTAAGCCTAAATGGGTAGATTGGAAATTTGCATGTTGTATGATGCATTGTAAATCTATATGACTATTATTAGTTATTGTTCATGCACTGGTATTCATGGAGGTAAACCCGTTCCGTGTTATGCTGCGTGGTCCCGTGATTTACCATATTTTAAAGTAAAGTTAATAACTGTTTTTAGTTCTCACACCAGTCCCATGACTGACTCGGAGTTTATTGTTTTCACCTAAACTCTGGGTGCTCATATTTTCCACACAGGCAGCTTATAGTTTTGGTTTTGCAAATTATTTCATTTAGCAGGATTCTGGATCGAAGCTTAAAGTTGTGTCCATTGCATTAATAGTCTTCCGCTGTGTTAGTTTATTTGCTTCCGCTGCATTGTATAACATTTATTGTAAATTTATTTTTCACTGTATATTATTTTCAATACTCTGATATTCTGTACTCTGATGTAATATTATTATGATGTTTATAAAAGTCTTCTGTTGTTTGTTCTGATGTGTTGTACGCCCAAAGTTAGCATATCCACCTTTTTGGTTCGATTTAAGTCGGTTTAATGATCAATTTGGATCGATAGAGAAGGAGGGTCGTTACATGAAACATAAAGCGATATGGTCGAAGTCGCGTCACAAACATAAAAAGACCCAAAACTCCTATCAGACGACCACTTTTGGTCCGAGAACATCCGTCTCGATGCTTTACCCCATAACTCCTGTAGAAGGCGGATCGTCAATCGAGCCGAAGGCGAGCCATCCTCCGAGCCAAAGGCGAGCCATCAGTGAATCCGGGTACAACACCGGTGGGGGTCCGGAGTCCCAGTCCCAGTGGCGATCGACCTAGCCAGTTAGGTCGAACAAGTGGGCACTGCCCGATTCATCCGATTTTATCTGAGCCGGAAGCTTGGATCCCTCTATTTCGAACCCAGGAAAACTCGAAATTCCCCCATTTCATGTTCAGGAACCTCGATTCCATCAACAGCAAGATTTCGCATCTCTTCACCTCGCCATGCACCATGCCGCATCGCAACCCCCGCATCCTCCCTTCATTCCACGGCTCGCATCCCTCGAATGCGAAATCCACATCCTATGGGATGCAAATTTCGCATTTTCCGAGATGCAAAATTCGCATCTCCATGGGAAGCAAAGTTCGCATCCTCCGGGATGCGAAATTCCCATCCTCCAGGATGCGAAATTTCACGTCCCAGGATGCGGATTTCGCATCCTCCAAGATGCGAAATGCGCATCCCCTGGGAGGGATGCGAAAACTTCCTAAGGCACGGCGGTGATGCAATTTTTCGGATTCAGCGGGTGCGTGATGCGATTTTCTGCCATGTGGCCCCCTAAATCTCACCTAATCCACCATCAAACCTATATTATAAATATCTCAAATCTTGGCCTTCATTTGGATCTTTTTTCCCTTTTAATTATGGCCTTCTAGAGCTCTAAAACCTTTATTAATGGCAGTCACCTTCTTCTCTATAGCCATTGAACATGGCATGGAACATGAGAGCGTTGCGTAAACGTTCTCTATCAACCTTTGGACATTAACAAGCATAATTACACCGCTTTTGGGCCTCTTGGACATTGAGACTAATTTTGGACATAATTGACCAAGTCAACTCGTCTCAACGAAGAAGAAGAAGGAGGACAATTTAGTCAAAGTTTAGCATTTATACAACTTTGTACACAAATATTGTCCGAACTTGTACACCGATTATAACCGACAAAGATATGATGAATAGCTATTATGAAGTGGACATAGGCATTAGTGTCGAACAACTATAAAAAGTTGTGTCTCCCGCATTTACTCTACTTTACTTTACATTTTGGATTATTGTGTTGTTAACGCACTTGCATACGCATTGGGTGTTTGCGTGTGACAATTTTCCCCGTCAACAGAGACTTACCCTTCACATTTCTAATTCTGATTTGAGCATAAATCCATGAGAAGAGCTCATCACAAGAGGTTAATCAAACAATTCGCCTTCTATTGAATAATGATTACATCTTATTTATTCTGTGCTTAGCTTATGCTTGATTAAATTTTAAGTTAATGATTTACATGTTTTTCTCTTGAAAAGTTTGAGATTAAAATATCCTGGCAGCGAACATGAAGTCAGTACAAAAGAAATATGAAGTCAGTACAGCAACTCATATTCTTCAGTTTCAGCATAGTCACACGGTGAGTTACCTTAAATTGTAAGAGAAATTTCAACTCTTTCAACAGCAGTATCAATTTGTTTTAATGATGTTGAAAGAGCACAACATTTCTTCTTTCTTTCTTTCTTTTTTTTTTTTTTTTTTTTGAAGTAATGCTCAAAATTACTATAATTTTGACTTTTACTATAAATTTGGATGGTTATTTAAGATTAACATCGGATAGTGGGTGGAAGTTATCATCATCTGATGTTATCTTTTATATTGGGTTAGAATATGAGTAGTTATATTATTTCACGAACTTGTCCTTTTTAGCTCAGATTTAATGTATTTATGTCTAATGCAGATGAAACCGATTGTATAGTGTGTGCTTCCGCTTACCATTTGCACCTTTTATTAAGATGGATTTTCCAATGTATGGTATGCATAGAAGGGTACAATTGCTAATCAGATTATGAACATATACGAACGGTAGATATTATATTGGGAAAATGAAGATATATTGTTGCACATTTAGTTGGCTTCTCTGAATGTGGTTAGCTTAATTTTGAGATGGTAACCCATTTTGAATTTTTTAGTATTGTAACTCAAAATTGTACTTATATTGAGTATGTGAACATTATCGTTAATTGGCAAAACCGTAAGCAGATATGTGTAGTACATGTTTTGTCCTATTACACCTTCGATAGCATCATTTAATTCATAGCATGTCATTGCCTCCAAAATGCATAGGTGGAAGGAAAAAAATGTATGAAAACAGTAAATTTGAACTATACTATTGTTGTGGAGGAATTTTGATTCAAGACCGCTCAAATCAAAAATCCCAACGCCGCGGAAAACGAGATCGTGGTAATAGTGCAAAAACAACCAATCAAACAATCTCAGTCTTATCCAAGCCAATCACAATCACCAAATAATGGAAATAATAGAGCAATAACGAGAAACTAAATCACACAGGGATTTATAGTGGTTCCGCCGACGTCTTGTCAGTGTACGTCCACTTTGAGAGAGAAACCTTTATTAATATCAATAGAAGAGTACAAGAGATTGATTACAATGATCAAATTTACTAGAAAAATTTGATTTTGTGGAGAAAAGAATTGAAGAAGATTAGGATTGCCAAAACCCTAATTAGAATAAATCTTGATCTAATCTCTTGATTTTTTCATATCTCCTTTTGGATTTGATGTAGCTTATATAGGCATAGAGAAGTATATGGAAATTCCCAAAATTTCCTCTAGATCCGAAATATTCTCCAGATCCAAAATATCCTCCAGATCCAAAATATTCTCCAGATCCAAAATATCCTATAGATCCAAAATATTCTCCAGATCCAAAATATCCTCCAGATCCAAAATATTCTCCACAATAGTATCGCATACTTCAACACTCCACCTCGATACTATATCCATCTACATCACAACCTTCAATGCACCCAAGCATTTACTTCTATCTTCAATCAAGAAAGCTTGAATGTTTCCCCAATGAACTCCGGCATAGCCACCGCCCATTGCACTTCACTAACGAGTTCAGGCATAGCCCCCACCCGTCAATAAAGTGTTGAAACATCCAACTCCTAAACCAGTCCCACCGAAAGACAATGTACTCGGGAGTGAAAACGAGTACTTACCATGAAGATAGAACAACAACCTCTCACCGATACTCTTCTACACCCAAGTTTCTCTCTCAACTGTGCCACCTCGTGGCACCTAGCATCTCTCCAAGCGAATTAAGTTCGAGCAATGCTCGAACTTCCCAACCGGCAATGTCTTAGTGAACATGTCCGCCGCGTTATCCTTTGTGTGCACATTCCGAAGGCATACTTGCTTGTCTTCGTCCATGGCTACTAGAAATGACTCTCTCACTTCAATATGCTTCGTTCGTGAGCTAAACGCCAAATTCTCTGCCAAATGTATAGCACTTTGGCTATCACATCGAACATCAATACTCTCATGTTCGAAACCCAAGTCACACAATAGTCGCTTCAAATAGAGTGCCTCCTTTGCCGCTTCCACAGCGGCTATCAACTCCGCCTCCGTAGTGGATAAAGCAACTACGGTCTGCAATCTCGATCTCCAACTAATGGCCGTACCACCAAGTGTGAAGACATATCCGGAAGTTGATTTCCTCTGATCCCTATCACCGGCGTAGTCCGAGTCACAATAACCAACTAACTTGCAACTCAATCCATCACTACCACCAAAAACAGGACCATGAGATGCTGTGCCTTTCAAGTATCTCAATATAGCCTTCACGGCTTCCCAATGCGATTTCCCCGGATTAGCCATATACCGACTAACCACCCCGACGGCATTTGCAATATCGGGCCTTGTACACACCATGGCATATATTAAGCTACCAACCGCACTTGCATATGGCACCTTTGCCATATAAGCCTTGTCTTTCTCTCCGATAGGTGATCCCTTATCCGAAAGCTTCATATGTAAAGGTAAAGGTGTATTTAACGCCTTTGCATCCTCCATGCTAAACCGACAAAGCACTTTCGTATTGTACTCCTTTTGAGTCAATCTCAACTCAAAACGCTTTCGGTCCCTTACAATCTCCATGCCCAAGATCTTCTTTGCTTCTCCAAGGTCTTTCATCTCGAACTCCGCCTTTAATTTCTCTTTCAACTTGTTGATTTCTGCCTTGTCCTTAGAAGCAATGAGCATGTCGTCCACATACAAGAGTAAATACACCGAACAATCATTTCCTAACCTCTTGAAGTAAACGCAAGCATCCTTGATGCTTCGATGGAAGCCACTTTCAAGCATGAAATGATCAAATCTCTTGTACCATTGCCTAGGTGATTGCTTCAAACCATATAGTGATTTCTTCAACTTGCAAACTAGTTCTGACTTACCTTCTACAACAAACCCTTCCGGTTGCTCCATGTAGATGTCTTCATCCAAGTCTCCATGCAAGAAGGCGGTTTTCACATCTAGTTGCTCCAACTCCAAGTCGTAAATAGCAACTAATGCAAGTAGTATCCGGATAGAAGTATGCCTCACAACCGGTGCGAAGATCTCATCATACTCCTTTCCTTCCCTCTGTGCAAACCCCTTATCCACTAGCCTAGCTTTGTATCTTCCATCGTCCTTCACCTTATATATCCATTTGCACCCAATAGCACGGTTTCCTTGAGGAAGTGGAACCAACTCCCAAGTCTGGTTCTTCATCAACGATTGCATCTCTTCCTCCATGGCGCAAATCCACTTCGAGCTATCACTCGAACCCATGACGTCATCAAGGTCCATCGGCTCATTTTGAACTACATGAAGAGCATAGTCCAAATTCTCACAAAAGCAAAGATAGTTCCAATCACCATATCTTTCGGGTGGCCTTATAGCACGCCGACCAACCCGAGTAGCAATACCATCACCCGGTCTTCCTTCAGCTCCACCTTGAACTGAATTTTCTCTAGGCTCGTGCACATCACCAACACTACTAGAGGAATCCTGTGGACTATGTGATGTAACATCAACCGCATTCACCTCGCAAGCACCTCCAACAACTCTACTCTCTCTAGGTCTGAAAGTGGGAATAACTTCCTTCTCCTTTGATTCACCATGAACCAAATCCGGAACATCCGATGAGCCTTCGTTCTCCTTGAACATAGATGACTCATCAAAAGTAACATGACGAGAAACCATAGCCTTCTTCGTTTCCGGATTCCAAATCCGATAGCCTTTGACGCCATCCATATATCCGAGAAAAATCCCTTTGAAAGCTCTAGGCGAGAGCTTATCATTCCCCGGATCATGCACATAAACAGGACTGCCAAATACACGAAGATAACTCAAGTCAATGCTCTTCCCTTTCCACACTTCCTCCGGAATTTTGTTATCAATAGCCGAGCACGGAATTCGATTAATAATATGCACCGCGGTTGACAAAGCTTCGGCCCAAAATCCCTTAGACAAACCCGATGTCAATCTCAAGCATCGAGCTTTCTCTAGTAGAGTTCGGTTCATTCTCTCCGCCACTCCATTAGATTGCGGATCTCCCGGTGTAGTAAAATGCCTCCGAATACCATGATGCTTACAAAAATTCAGAAACTCTCCGGAAACATACTCGCCGCCATTATCGGACCTAAGAACCTTCAAAGATTTTCCACTCTCATTCTCAACAAGAGCCTTCCATTCTTTGAATCTTGCAAATGCCTCCGACTTGGCCCTCATTACATACACCCAAACCTTCCGAGAAAAATCATCAATGAAAGAAATATAATATCTTGCTCCTCCCAAAGAAGCTACAGGCGCTGGTCCCCAAACATCCGTGTGCACATACTCAAGAATCCCTCTTGAATCATGTTTTCCTTCACCGAATGATACTCTAGTTTGCTTCCCCATGACACATTCCTTGCAAAACTCCAACTTGCTGAAACTCTCACCATCAATCATCTCCCTTCGACGAAGAACATCTAAACTCTTCTCCGAGATATGACCCAATCTCAAATGCCACAGCCGTGTAGCATCTAAGCCACGAGAACTATCAACACTGACACAAGTTTCGCATTGCACGGTCACTCCTTGAAGCAAATAAATACCATGAGTTCTAGCACCCCTCGTAACCACAAGCACACCCTTCGAAACCCTCAAGCTATCACTCTCAATCGTGATCTTGTAACCGAAAGAATCCAACTGTCCCAAAGAGATAAGTGACTTCCGTAGTCCCGGAACATAGCGCACATTAGTGAGAGTACGAACCACTCCGTCAAACATTCGAATTTGCACGGATCCAATGCCCTTCGACTTGCAAACTGCACCATTTCCCATAACAATTGATTTTCCTTCCCGTTCAACATAAGAAGAAAAACAATTCCTATTAGGCGTCATGTGATATGAAGCCCCCGAATCAAGCACCCAATCGCTGCCCGAAACATCTGATGCTACTGCCGACAAAACATCTACGTCTCCCTCACCAACATCTCTCTCCACCGCAACTGATGAAGATGCTACTTCCTTCTTCCCCTTCTCTGGACAATCATTCTTCCAGTGACTAGGTTTCTTACATATAAAGCACTTGCCATTTCTTTCCTTTGACTTTCCTCTTCCACCGGGCTTCTTAGACTTAGAACGCCCCCGGTTTCCCTTCTTCTCTGACTTTTCTTTCTCCGCAAATAAACCTTGACCATTACCAGCACCACTACTACCATCACTCAGCTCCTTCATCTGATCTCGCAATTCCTCACTAAGAAGACCCGTCTTGACATCATTTAGAGTCAATGTATCCCGGCCATAGATCAAACTGTTTGAGAACCCAGTATAGCGCTCAGGCAACGATCATAGCAATATCATCGCCTTCTGCTCCTCCTCAATCTTCAAATCTACCGCCTTCATCTTCATTAGCAAATCATCAAACACATTTAAGTGCGCCTTTAGCGAAGTTCCTTCCTTCATCTTGTAGGTAAAGAAAGTCCGCAACAAGATCAGTCGATTTGTGAGTGATTTCTTCATATACAACTCCTCCAACTTGTTCCAAATACCTTTAGCAGTCGTCTCACCACTAATTTCGGAAATAACATTCTCTCCCATGGCAAGTTGAAGTGTAGTGAATGCCCACTCTTCCATTTCTTCTCTCTCCACATCTGAGATGTCCTCTGGCAATAAATGTGTATCAAACACTACGCGATGTACCCGATTCCGCCTAAGAACCGCTTTCATCTTCCACTGCCACTTTTCGAAATCATTATCGCCATTCCACTTGTCGATAACCAATTGTGAACCAGCAGCTGCATACGACCCACGTACATAAGGAGCTACACCACTTGGACCAACTGTTGATGAATTATTTGAAACTGATTCCGGCATTTCTACAACTATCTACCAACACCAATGCTCTGATACCAAATGTTGTGGAGGAATTTTGATTCAAGACCGCTCAAATCAAAAATCCCAACGCCGCGGAAAACGAGATCGTGGTAATAGTGCAAAAACAACCGATCGAACAATCTCAATCTTATCCAAGCCAATCACAATCACCAAATAATGGAAATAATAGAGCAATAACGAGAAACTAAATCACACAGGGATTTATAGTGGTTCCACCGACGTCTTGTCAGTGTACGTCCACTTTGAGAGAGAAACCTTTATTAATATCAATAGAAGAGTACAAGAGATTGATTACAATGATCAAATTTACTAGAAAAATTTGATTTTGTGGAGAAAAGAATTGAAGAAGATTAGGATTGCCAAAACCCTAATTAGAATAAATCTTGATCTAATCTCTTGATTTTTTCATATCTCCTTTTGGATTTGATGTAGCTTATATAGGCATAGAGAAGTATATGGAAATTCCCAAAATTTCCTCTAGATCCGAAATATTCTCCAGATTCAAAATATCCTCCAGATCCAAAATATCCTCTAGATCCAAAATATTCTCCAGATCCAAAATATCTCCCAGATCCAAAATATTCTCCACAATAGTATCGCATACTTCAACAACTATTTGAAGAAAATAATAAGCAGTAGCGCATATGGCATTTCAATTTAGTTTTTATTATATTTGCAAGCAAAAATAAAAAAATGAGATAGAAATAGGGGTAATTCCGGAATTTATCCGTGGTAAGCACTGAATTCAGGAGGGTATTGGTGTAATTCAAGGGGTGGACCTTCTACTTTTTTGTCTTTGGTGTACTTTTTGACAAAATACTTTTTCATCGTACCATCATTTTTATAAAAAAATTTGTTAGTAAGTGCATACTAACCTAGCCCATGTCAGTGTTTGTGCAGATCATACATACTGTAAATCTTTTACTAGACGTGACATCTCTAAATCCTATTTTAGTTATTACCTGTAAACTATTGTTTGCTATGAACGAAACCTAAAGCGTGAGTGCTGCATAGGCTGAGATAAGAGTAACCAAGGTTATCTATAAACTACTGTATATTTTTCATTAAAATGCTATATTTGTGGTATGATCTCTAAAACTAAGAAGAAAAATTCCTTATATATTAAAAGGCTAATATACTACGTTTTACTATGGATACAACGTATTTTTTTTTTTCTGCACTTTACAAAAGATTTAAACTTTTAATTTTAGTTATCACATTTTTCTACATATTGATGCAATGTTTTATCACTTTCACTGTCTAATTTATATCTCCACGTATTATCATATAAAATACAATATCTCATATACGTTATAGTTCATGCCCGCGCTGGATTGGTTGGGACTGCAGGCCAAATTTCTATTATGGCCATAAAGTTGAGAGAAGGAAAAAAACAGTTTTTATAATAAAAGTGCCAGGGATCCAAATCAACCCATAAGAAAGAAATAATGCACAAGTCCAGCCGCTAAACCAATGCAACCTTATACAAGGAAAAAAAGTATCAATTTTAATTTTTTAAAAAGCATGAATGTTTGGGCCACCCGTCCCCTTTCTCCTCCTTTCCGGTCCAGGGCCCTAGGCACCACCTAGGTGAGAGTGCACCACCTAGGTGAGAGTGAGTTTGTTCACCTCATTTTAACTGAGGTGAACATAACATCACTAATGGTGTTAATGATATACGGTCAGATTAAATCAGAGGAATTCAGGGACCAATCCCTACCTCACATCACTAACACTGTTAGTGATGTTATGTTCACCTCAATTTAAAATGAGGTGAACAAACTAGTATTGCACCGAGGTGGTCTAGGCCTTCGATCTTGCTTGATTATAATGCTCGTACAAGTTTTCTTTTAACAGTGTTTGATAACACCAATAGTTCATGCGCACGTGCCACATTAGTTGTATTTCATAATGTCGGTTGATCTGTTTTCTCTAGTAGTCCCAGTCAAAATTTTTATCGTAACCTGATAAATAGCCGGTTATAAATTATTTTATACACCAACTTCGTAGGGTCTCATCTTCAAAATAATTACAAATTAAAATGCTGGTTTTAGCGTCAGTATTTTGAATTCAGTAATACGAACTTCCGCCCTGTCGCCCAATATATGGAGCTTAGGTAACGGATGAGAAGCAACAATCAAATTCTGATCAGGTTTGCATTATAGTTGCAACAACTATACTCGGATTTGAGCTTTTACTACCGAACCCATTCAGAATGCACTGATTTCATTTTTATGATGTTTACCAACGTTTTAGTCCCTACTCCCTAGAATATCACTTTAATTTTTATTCTAACGCTTAAGAGCACGGATAATCCAAATTAAAAAAAAGAAATGAAAAAAAAAAAAAAAAAAAAAGAATGGAAAAAAACACTCAAAATAAAAGCAAGCACTAGATAGTAAGAACAAAATAGTTTAAAGCGGAAATAGATAGAGAAATAAATAGATACATGCTACCGATTAAACACGAGCTGAACTACAAATTTTCAAGGCAATAAACTTAATTTGTGCAAGTTGAGTAGTCAATTACGAGCTTCCCAAACTTGATATGGATTAACAGCTTAGTATCCGTAGTTAGTCTTTTTCATTATCCTCATAAATTCCTCAGCATCAACTTCTCCATCTCCTGCATTTACAAATTAAAGTGATACATAATGCATTTAGCTATACTTCGACTGACCATTGGCCCAAAAGGAAAAAACAGGTTATATAGCACAAAAGCAGCCCATATGGCTTGTGTTCTTCTGTTTCAATCATGACCTTCTGTTATGAGACAATTAACCAAACATGCACATTTTGACGCTGTACACTCCACATACAAGCATGAAGCAACATAACTAGGACAAATTCTGATAAATCAGAACATGAGCCCAAATGTCAACTATTTTCGGTAATACAAGTAAATTTCATCATCTAGGCATTTATAATGATTTTTAAGGCAAATTAGAGGTCTTTGATCACTAAAATTGCACTTGAGGTGGTCCAAAAACCAAACTAGATAATTATGACTATATAATTTAAACCTAACCAGGTGCGAATTCAAAAGGCATAACAAAGTGGCACTCACGGATCCCCATGCAGAATGATGGTTTAACAAAAGTGTCGATGGAGAATAAAATACAGCTAACTATAATTAATATATTTCTAGCTTGATTGCAATTTGAATTAGAGAAATACCTACATAGTAGCTCTATAAATATTGCCCTTTTATGCAAATTAAATTAATTAATATCATTAATGGGCATACTTATTTCAGTAACAATTATTAAGTTAATATCAAAAATAAAAAATATATGATAATATGCACTTATAACATCATCAATACCCAAACCAAGAAATAAATATATTATTAAAAATTTAAATGATCAAACTGCACATCTTCTTCTCAAAATATTATCCATATTGAGGATATGCATCAGTGGTCAGGGACGTACGCAAACATTCTACATAGTGAGGCGGATTTTTCATTTTCTTAATTTGGCATATCATATTCTATATTAAAAAGTAGATGAATTTGAATCTCCAGCACATTTATATTAACATTTGATTGAAAAACATACAAATTATCATCACAAAATATCATAAAATATATCATATGTTTTTTCTTCTCAAAATATCATACCGACAGATGATTCTTCACAAGCAAACTCTTTGAGACTTCGTATTTTGAAAACGTTGAACGATTTTTTCAACTCCAACAGTATATGCTATGTCTTTTTCCATATATGGCACCAAACAATCATCCATAACATCACCTCCTAATCGATTACGTAAAACATCTTAATAATTTTCATCCTAGAAAAGACTCTTTCGACCATGATGGTCGCAACAGGTTGTAAAAACGCTAACTTCAAAAGCAAATATACAAAAGAATATAGACAATATTTCTTTCTTTGAACCATCTTTTTAACAAGAGAACTAATTCCTCCAACTTCTAAAAATTGATTATCAGATTTCAAACCCAAAATATAATCATCAAGTTGATGATTAAGTTGCATTAAAATCATTTTAAAAAATATCCAAAAAGTAAAATTCAACAAAACGAATAAGTTTTAATCATATGAAGAAAAAGCGTCACTTGGACTAAAACAAGTCATGCACAATAACTTTGTATTCACTTCATTAAAACGGTTATTCAACTCTTGAAGTTGCATATCTATCACTTCACAGAATAGTCCAACACGATAATAATGAAGGTTTGTCTTCCCCTCAAGCTTACGATGCGATCTTCCTTGAATTACAAACAAGCTATTCACATCAGGAATGATTATCTCGTTTTAAATGCAAAATGATGAAATTTCTTCAATCAAATGCTCTCATCCATTATCTCTCATAGTTTGTAGTTGTTGCTTAGTTATTCTCACAAGTTTCATGGCATTTACCATATCTTGATCCTTTGCAACGCTTGAGACAAGTCGTTTGTAATTCCCAATATATTTTTCATCAAACACAACTGAAATACAAACTCAAAGCACTGTATAACTCGCAACAAATTATCTGCTTGACCTCTATGCTTTTGGTTCATTGCATCCTCTTCAACAACCAATACAAATACCATTTTTTGTTTCATTTTGTGCAGGATGTTTCTTATTTTTATTTTATTTTGCAAATCACATTTCATTTATTTGCCCATGGAAATCACGTCATACACTTTTTTCAAGGGGGAAAAAAAAAAATCTAATCTAGAGAATATTACATTTTATTTATAAATGGAGAGAACAAGGCTAATACGCAGTGAGTTGTTATTTTATTCCTTTCGGGTTTCAAAGGTTACATGGATATTTTTAATATTGTTTATTACAGGATTCCAAATCAATCGTTTTTAATTGGTACTTGATGAAAATATATTCCATTTGCTTAATTATTTTTTCTGTCTTAATCAAACATATCTATTATTTCAAAATAGATTCAGTTTTTCATGTATTTTTTCATTGCCTTTTAACTTGGTTCCGCATGGTAGATTGATTCAACAACTGTCTACAAATCAATGCCATGGACTTAAACAAATAACGATCTTGTTTTGAATCAAACAAATCAGAATAATTATACCATGTAAGAGAATGTGAGGATTGTAATCCACCTGAAAATTTGATTTTCTAATGAAAGGCTGTTTAATTTGAGAAGAGAATTGGGGAAATGTTTGTGTTGAAGAAAATAGAGAAAGAAAGAGACTAAAGTTGGTCTCTGGAAACGATCAGCTGAAGCTTACGTGTTATTCTTTCTATCCTTACATTTTTTTAGTTTGTAAAATCCAGTGGTGCCGGCCGACCCCACCGGGCCCATGCTAAGTACGCCATTGCCGATGGTAGGGGCACAAATTCATTATCTGTTTTCATGATTTACAGTACAGCTATGAATATGTATCAGCTTATATCTCTAATATTTACTTATATCCGACCGTCACACCTTCTGTTAGTGATGTATTACCACGTAAATGTTATCGTAAATGAAAAAGAAGTATGTACCATTCCGGTCAGCTTCTTCAATCATCTCTCTTATCTGATCAAGTGTGAAAGTTTCACCCAAGTCTTTAGCAACGCGCATGATGTCCACATCAGAGATTTTCCCCTAAAATCAAAAGAGTTGGCAATGAGTTGTAAATTCTGATATTGGGATAAACTGTACAACTGTGAGAGCAAACTTCAGAGAAGGTCAATTAAAGGAAAAGAAACATGTTACAGCACAGTGAAATAGTCATGTCAAAAGTCATAACACTATTATACATCTTGATTAAATATAGAGCAGAAGGTATAAGAGCATCTCCGATCCATTTAACTCTTAATGTTCAGTACACTGAATATTAAGGGTTGAATTTTGGTAAAACATCCGGTAAGCAATTGCTTATTTAATAAGCGAATGGCATAGGAGACTTATTAAATAGGTGCCACATTTTAGATGCTTATTTGATAAGTACCCGACCTCAGGCGCTTATTAAGTAAATGTCCACACTGATTTAGTATTTTGAATCAAGAACTGAATATCGACCCTAATATTCAGTCTAATGAAGCTGTAGGAGAGTGTTAATTCCTAAAAGTTGAACATTTATGTTGAATTTGTTGATGTTGGAGAGGCACAAACCATTATATTAGTATGATAGCTGAAATAGGCGTGTAATTCTTAAAACATCTTTAGTGCATACAAGATTAAGTTTAGTTTGGAACCCCACGAGCGCTAAGGGTCAAGCTTTATTTTCATGTAAATTCAGATACATAAATTTTGGCAGGAGTTCAAATCTCAGTTGGGAAAAATAATTTTATAACTTTTTCTTATGTTTTCCAGTTTGTCTTTAAAACAACACACAAAACTAGAATTTAATGATTTGGGTTCACATTATATCTGTATTTCAAAGATTCTTCTACATGGCTGTGTGCATATGCCAAAAATCATGCAGCAAATATGTGCAATCACACAAGTCATATTCATCGTAAATTAAGTAATCACCAAAAAAATATGATAAACCTTACGTTTTTATCCTCATCTATGATACGAAATGCTTTCATAAGTTCATCTCTGGTGTCCCGTTCTCCGATCTTCGCAGTCATCATATTGACAAATTCCTCAAAGTCTATTGCACCACTGCCATCTTTGTCCACATCGGCAATCATTTGATTGATTTGCTACAATCACAAAATAAAATCAGAAACGAAAGTGTAATTCATCGAGTACAGAAACAAAATCAAAATCATAACGCCAATCGTGAATTCTTACAGAAAAAGACGGTACGTGACTTTTGTCAGCTAAAAAATAACCTCAAATTCTAATATTCAAATTTAAAATCAGGATGATTATTTGGGCAGTACAAATAAATACATCATTATGTGCATAGTGCAAACCTGATCATTCATCTCAAACCCCAGGGCCCTGCAAAAACAATTTTGTCCTTTCCTCAGGATGAAAATAGGGAAAAAAATAAGATGAAAATAAAGAACAAGTAAATGGCAATTACTAATCAGTACCTCATGGCAACATTCAACTCTTTTGCATCAATTGTGCCTTTATGAAAATGGAAGCAACATTGTAAATTGGAAAGGAGATGGCATAGATAATGGACGAATAAAGTAAAGTAACGTCATTACGCGTACATACCAGAACCATCCGTATCAAATAGATCAAACGCTTCCTTTATTTCTTGCTTTTTCTGTGGTGCTAAGCCATGATGGCGACCTCTAGGCTTCTCTCTTCTTGATGCACTTCTATCCTTTATGATGATATAAAAAGAAGATTAAAAAAAGATATGTAAGAATTATATATTATGCACTTAATTTCATACTTTTCACAGCAGTTGTTCATAAAGAAAATTTCAAATCAAACAGCAACCATGTAGCGCATGTTGAATATTGGGTGTATTAATGTGTTCAGAGTTTCCTTGACAGAAATGTACCCATCTTGAAAATCCTATTAGTGAAGGATGGAATGTGCCAACAGTTTCTCACTAAAGATTAAAAAGAACTATAGCACTGGTTGATGATGTAATATTTGGAAGTTGCCCTAATTCACCTTCCATTCATACTAAAAAGGATGGGGAGAAACTTCCCAGTTTCACAAATACAGTAGCTTCATCTAAGATGTTCTTTTACAGTTTACGCACTCGTACATATACATAATACAGAAGCATATGGAAAGCTAACCAATAATGGCTATATTTACCTAAATTACTAATTTGAACGCATATTAACGAACTAATAATCGAGTAAGAATATTATTAAACTATGTAGAAATCAAAGACATAAAATTTAAATCTCAATAAACCTACCAACAAGCCGAATCTAAAACGCAATACCAATTTTAGCATGCAAACTGGAGGAAAAACCAAGAGTAAGTACACAAAATCAAACAAACGAATTAACCCTAAACTTGAAATATTGTGCACATAGATATAGCGCAGCAAAGTACGTCAATTAGCTAAAAACTACGAGAAAAAGAAGAGACTTGCCATTATGCTAATGCCAAATCTGCACTGAACCGCTTCAAATTTGTTTCTATTTTTTTCCCGATCTGAAGAAGCTGAATATTTATCGTGCTTAAATTATAGAAGTAGGGCCACGCGTCTGAGGATTCTTAAGATGGCTGGGTTATTAAAACCGGGCCTCTTTCGAAACGGTGCTTTGAAAAGATATCAAACCAAAGAGCGTAATGCTTCCTTTGGTTGAAAATGCTGAATGCTGAACACTGAGAACTGAATGGTGACCGCTGAATGCTGAACGTTGAACAGTGCTGAACTAGGGATGGCAAAAAAATCCGTATCCGCGGTTATCCAAGAGTAAATTCCGTCATGGATATGAAACGGATAATTAACTTGGTATCCGTGGGTAAAATAAACGGCTATTTTTAATATTCGTTAATTAATGCAGGGCCGGCCCTGACCCAAGGCGACTAAGGCGGTCGCCTATGGCCTCCAGCCGTGGAGGGCCTCAGATTTTTTATATTTTGTTTATATATAGTATATTGTAAGAAGAAACATGAAGTAGTGTGTAGCTCAGTGGTTTGGCAGCAAGTTCTTAAGCTGAAGGTCAGCTGTTCGATTCCCAGTAGAGTACAACATTGGGGCCTTGGATTTTTTTTTTCTTTCTGCCCATTGTTTTTGGCCTTGGGCCTCTAAATCTTCAGGACCGGCCCTGAATTAATGGGACGAATACGGATAGTAAGATATCTATGTCCGTGGGTATCCATACCCGTATTGAATGTGATTTATTACCAATAGTCAATATAAAAAACATTGTTGTTGGCTATTCAGTATTTGTATGCATGCTTTTACTCAACAATTTATAACTGGTTGTTGATATTTTAATGGATACTTCTATTCTTGTCTTTTCTTTTCTAGATGTTGATGTTAAATTTGGTGATACAAAACCACAAATTGATTGGAGCAAATTTGCAAAGAATGGAAAGTAAATATTTTTATAATGGGAATGCATTGATTGCATTTGATGAGGTGGTAGAGAAATAAATGAAGGGATTAATTTCTTCCATCTATGCTAAAGAAACGGATTGATTTACTTCCTATGTTTGCACATTTGTTGTTATGGTAATTTGCCTCCATTATATTTTTATCATATGTTGGTAATTTAATCGATGACTCACATAAATTTGCACTAGCTATATATTGAGGGGTAGACTTTAGTGTAAACCTATCCTGGCTTGGAGCCAGTGATCCCTAATGGTGTCTCTTCTTATTAAACCTGATTGAGGTTTGGATATGTAAACTCTTATTTTGTGATCTCTTGTAATTCTCTCATATGGAATAAAATCTCTCTCTCTTGGACTGGACGTACACTATCTTGAGGATAGTGGAACCAGTATAAATATTATGTCTCTTTGTTTCTCTGTTATAGTTATTTACTATTTTGTTGATGTAATAGAATAATTGCTATCATATTAGATTGATGTTCAATTGGCAGATCTAGATCTTGCTTATTGTTCTTCCGCATTTGTGCAATTTTTGCACAACAGTTTGGTATCAGAGCGAGGCGATTTATTTTAAATTGTGCATTAATTATTTCTACAAAGGTTGGTAGATTCAGTGGTGATTATGCTATTACTATTTTGGAGAAAATGAGACTTTGGTTTAGGAGATTATGTCGAGAGTGAAGAGCATTCCAATCTGGGAACTTTGACGTGATATGGAATTTACTGTGAAGAAGCCCTCTGATATGGATGAGGGAAGATGGAAGAAGACGAAGAAGAAGGCGGGTGACGGTTGAAGAACCTAGTCCACAACAAGGTGGAGAGGTTAATATGGTCACTACTTCTGGTCCTAAGGTGGAGGATCATGGTATCGACAAGGGTCTAGATGTTGATGATGCTCGAGGGATCCCGGAGATGAAGAGATCATGTCAAACGGAAGACGGATGTCGAGTTTTGAAATCCACAAAGACGATGGAGATCTTGTGGTATTGCAAGCATTTTTTAGACCGTTGGTTGATGCACGGTGCAGCTCAGGTGGTAGATGCATCTTTTGCAGGCGGTGGTGATGTTTGTAATTGAGGTGTGGTCGTAGTCCTTTCAAATCGACTGGGTATATCTCGTTGCCCTGAAATCGAGGTTGGTTTTAATTGAGAGAATAATTTTTTGGTCTTGGTGATGTTGAGATTACTTTGAAATCTGCCTTTTTTTTATATTTGCAACATTTTGTTGGCGGGCAGGGACGTACTCTGAGCTCGTTAACAATTGTGTGATGGGGGTGGCTTTGCTAGAACCCATTTCGTAAATATTCATTTTTTGGTGTATCTCGTTGTGAGATTTTGATTGAAGGTGGAGTTCTGTTGAAGAGTTTTATGATGAGAAGAGAATTTGACTCAAGGTGGGGTGCTGGAGATATGTGATTTTGCATCAAGGTGGAGTGTTAAATTTGGTGATACAAAATCACAAATTGATTGGAGCAAATTTGCAAAGAATGGAAAGTAAATATTTTTATAATGGGAGCGCATTGATTACATTTGATGAGGTGGTAGAGAAATAAATGAAGGGATTAATTTCTTCCATCTATGCTAAAGAAACAGATTGATTTACTTCCTATGTTTGCACATTTGTTGTTATGGTAATTTGCCTCCATTATATTATTATCATATGTTGGTAATTTAATCGATGACTCACATAGATTTGCACTGGCTATATATTGAGGGGTAGACTTTAGTATAAACTTATCCTGGCTTGGAGCCAGTGATCCCCAATGGTGTCTCTTCTTGTTAAACCTGATTGAGGTTTGGATATGTAAACTCTTATTTTGTGATCTCTTGTAATTCTCTCATATGGAATAAAATCTCTCTCTATTGGACTGGACGTACACTATCTCGAGGATAGTGGAACCAGTATAAATATTGTGTCTCTTTGTTTCTCTGTTATAGTTATTTACTATTTTGTTGATGTAATAGAATAATTGCTATCAGATTAGATTGATGTTCAATTGACAAATCTAGATCCTGCTTATTGTTCTTCCGCATTTGTGCAATTTTTGCACAACAGTTGGTTTAAATATGTATTTGTATTTTGAGGTTATCATTTGAGCATTGGTCTAATTTGTCTTTTTACCAAATGTACTTTTGAATAATTTCAATAAACAATTAAAAAATAAATTGAATAAATATAATGGATACCTACGAATACCCTCCATTACCCGCAACCTGTTTAAAACCCGTTTAATGGGTACTCGTGCGGGTATGGGGCGAGCATAGGGCAAAAAATCACCCAACGGGGCGGGTGATGGGGTGGTACTACCCACACCCGCCCCGCCCCATTGTCATCCCTATGCTGAACGCTAAATAAAAGAAACATTGTTTTATTCTTTTCTGATTAGGAAATTAATTGTTTAAAATGAGTAATTCATTGACAAAATTACCCTTTGCCTATTTATTACTCAATCAAGCTAAATATTTGTCATGCACACATATGAAATATCCAATAATAAAAAAAAAACTTACATACATACATTCGTTAGTTTATCGGTAAATTAAAACCATATGAGCACCGGCTCAGATGTAAAAAGTTCAAAAGTGCTAGTTAACATCATATGTCCTGAAAGATTGAAAGTGCAAATTGCTCAAAGTTGCTAGTTATGATCATATGTGTTATAAGCATAGGATATGCCAAACTTGCATGAAGCCCACCAACTCAAATGGATGAATCATGCATATCCCAAAAGCATCATCAGATCGAGAAAAGTATAATTAGGCTAGCGTTAAAATGAAAAACTACCATACAGTATAGGTACAATCAAGCATTACATATAACTACATATATGCATTTTAACGTGATATGTTCGTTGTTAAATTGCGGTATTACCTTTTCTGCGTTTACCATTTTCATTAAAATGCAGTATTACCACACAGTATATGTACAATATAAATAGTATAGGTACACTCAAGCACACTAACGTATTATTCAAAACTTAAATCAATATTACAGCTGCAATATGCTGGTTTAACTAATGCTTTATTCATATAGAGTCACCTAAAAAGTCGTACCCTATAATGCAAAACTACCGTACAGTATAGGTACAATCAAGCATTACATATAACTATATATATATATGCATTTTAACGTGATATGTTCGTTGTTAAATTGCGGTATTACCTTTTCTGCGTTTACCATTTTCATTAAAATGCAGTATTACCGCACAGTATATGTACAATATAAACAGTATAGGTACACTCAAGCATACTAATGTATTACTCAAAACATAAATCAATATTACAGCTGCAATATACTGGTTTAACTAATGCTTTATTCATATAGAGTCACCTAAAAAGTCGTACCCTATAAAGCAAAACTGCCACACAGTATAGATACAACATAAACAATTCGCAGTATAAATTAAATTAGATTATAATTTGTACATTTCGTCCTTTCCTCCAGCTTGGCAGATCTCGAATGAAGTTATTATCCAATACCTTGCTCGCACAGTATAGAAAAGCAAGGGTGATACTGTAATAGGAAGCCGATTCAGATCCAAATCTTTAGATAAGCGATATTTTTCCGCTTAATACCAGCTCGCTGAATTGAGATGGTTTTACTGAATCCCACAGAGGTACAAACAGCTTTGCGGGTTCTTAACGCTGAATGGACCAGTGTTCAGAAGAACATTCAGCGCTGGATGACCTAAATAAACAATACCTAATTGTACCCATAATAAGGGCTAAGTAAAAATAAGTTTTGCAGTAAAATTCGGTACATATAGTGTTATTTGTTATACGTATCTTTTCACTTCGTTTCATGTTATTCGTCAAAATGAATTTGTTAGTATCCAAAATCGCAATAAAATCTAGGTGTTGCTGAAACCATCCAAAAAAATCTTTTTAACACAATAAGTGACATTAAGATGTCTAAAATTGAATGCTTTTAGCATTATACTATCACATACAATTAAAAACACCAAATTTTACATTTTCTAGTATTAAAAAGGAAAAAATGGATGCTTTTAGCAACGTCTAAATCTAAATCATCCTATGAATTAGTTTGGGTCGTCCTTAAGGAATCCGTGAATGAATAATGAAACATGGACTGTCTAATGAAAAAACGATGAACTAATCCAACGTCTTGAATGATGAATACAACAAATATAACATGTACGAATTAAATGAATTGAGGAGTATTGAAGGCGTAAACTTTTGGTCTGATGATAAACTTTCAAAATTGACCTTGAATATCTCTATCTTTATATGTGTGACGTCCCGAAAATCCCCGCCTTTCGAATTGATTGTAAGCCACATAGGTCCGATCCAAAAGGCAGGAATCCTCGAACCGTTATGGGATACAACACACCAGAAAAAAACACAAAAAAAAGCATTTCATTGTTATTACAACAATTTTACATCAGAGTACAAGAATATATTAGAGTACATATAATTGATACGTTGCGGAAAAATATCAGAGAACGGTGAATTACAATACAGCGAAAACGAAAAAAACATTCAGCGGACTAATCAGAGTATAGCTCCAGCCATAATCCAGGATCATGTTTTAAAAATATTTGCAAAACCGAAACTACTAGCTGCCCATGTGGAAAATATGGGCACCCAGAGCTTAGGTGGGAAACAATAAACTGGAGGTCAGACATGGGACTGATATGAGAACCAAAATATTTTTTATGCTTTATTTTAAAGTTGGGTAAATCACGGGACCACGCAGTATAACACGAAACTTGTTTTCTCCACATAAATACCAGTCATAAAACTCGCAATGCTTTTTGAAAAATGAAGCTATTAAAATACTCAGGTCTCATCACACAATGCAAGCGCAAACCGGAGGATGGAGTTTACCTTATAATAGCCAAACATGCTTGATATGCGAAATTTCTCTTTTATTATCATTATTACATAGTGTAAAATCAATTTCGAATATAAATGTTTCAATTTTAGACGGCATAATACCTCATCCTATCATGTTGCTATATAGGTTTGCAACTGAAAACGCAAGGTTCATATTGGAAGCTGGATTTCCATCAATGACCCAGGCAAATGATCTTCCTTATCCGATTCAGATCACATCTCTAGCAAGATGTCCAGGACTCACATACATGTGCACCAAGATCGGCAGAGCCGGCCCACCAATTTCGATGAGTTCGGGTTACCCCTGAACTACGCTCCCTCGGTTGTATTTGACCGTCATACTGGTCGTTGATTGACCATCATCTGAGGCGCCTCAATTCCAACACCCACATAAGTAAATTGCTTCGGCTCTATACCATGGCATCACTTCCAGCCAGAAGGAAAACGTATGTCCTTACTCTGTTGTCCTTCATCCTTGTTTAGGCCATTCACGGGCTGTGAGGCTTGTCGATGTCACGCCTCGACACAAATCTACGCTATATCAGCCATGCTTTGATCATCATCCACAAAGCTCTGTTTTTCAACAAGAAGCTTTGATCAATCAGCATCTTAGCATGTCACATTGTCAATTCGCACATATGATCAGTTTCTGTTAATAATATAACCTTTGAGCTCTTACATCTCAAAGAAGAGTGTTAATCTAAGAGAATAAATTCTCCGCCACCATAGATATATCATCAATAGCAACTAATCAGTTATATTATGAAATACAACGTCAGACACGCATCCATTTACAAATTTGTTCTGGGTCTGAACGAAACTGAAGACACCTTATTCCTTGTCCCCTAAGGGAGATACGCCCTTGCATATCCGGTCGATCTCTAAGTACGTCCGGACGACCACCACTTTAACCTTATAACGAAAGCTACTCAAGGCATCAGCAATAATCCAAACGATGTGAAGATCTCCGGTCTTCAACCACCATCATTAATATCTTCGACAATCGTCATATTAGTTATTCAGAATGGGTTGAAATTTGGTCTTTTCGAATAACTATCGCGTCATTAAAATCAAGTGATATATAAACATATCATCAGTCTCATTCCAATTCAGAATATTCTTTTATTCACATATTCTTTACATTGTGAGTTATTCCCTAAATCTTGTTAAAGATTTATACCATTTAAATTTCTTGTTTAAATCTTTCCTTGAAAATCATTTCAAAAGATTATATAATCTCTTTTCACAAACTTAACTTAAATTAAGGCTTTTAAGCCTTATCGGGATTAACGAGCTTTACAAAAATGTAATCTCTCATATTATTATCCCATTCCCATCTTATTCATCTCATGGAGCGAAATTGGTGGTACTCCATATTTAATACCCCTCAGGTTTAAGCTTAATTTCCTTCTTTCATTTCAAATCTAATTAAAGATTCAATTAAAACTTTAGCTTACAACTCAAACTTGAGAAATCATCTTTCCTTTAACTGGGTTAAAGAACTTATGTTATTTAAAACATCATTCAAGATAAACCCAAAATCAATCTTTCATTCAATTCCAGTTAGATTTATTAATTGGAAACCTTTACTTTGGAAAACTTCATTAATCTTAATTAAAAGATTAATTCCACAAACTTCATTTTCAATTGGGTTAACAACAGTGTTATTGAAGACAACATTCACGAGAAACCGAAAATCCAATTTGGTATCAAATATAAGGCTTCAATTAGAAATCGTATCGACTTTTATTCAACATCAAATTCTAAAACCAACGGATACCGTATAGGAAATAACAATATCTTTATCTTCTAAATTCCTTATAATAGTATTCGTATAATTACATAATCCAATATTGAGATATCCAAAGAATATTTCCATTCAAATCCAATATCCATACATTGGAAAACTTAACTTGGTTAAGTATTTATTAACTTCAAACTGCTTCAATCACGTTTGTCATAATAGCTCATTTTCACAAAATAGCTTTATTTTATCCAAAACTAGATATATTTAGCCCAAATCACTTTTTGATCATTTATTATGATTTATCATAAATTTTCCCTATTTTTAATAATTTAAAAATAGCTCAATTCATTAAAAACCAATTTATGATCATTTACGGCACTAGCACTGTTTTTATTCAAATTTGATTTGAATTTATCTCAAAATCTAACCATTAGATTTTAAAACTATACATATCGTTAGAAAGCTTTTTTCATTCTAAACCAAACGTTTTTCAGTTTGGGAAAATCGGATCTTCCGGTACGTCAATTTGAAGTTAATGGTCGAAATTCGTGAACGGTCATTGCGTGACACATCCTATTCAAACCATTTTATTATTTATAATAAACTTCGTTGATTTTAACTTTCATTCAAGAGGCCGAAGCTTGACTTCATTAATGGTAACTATTATCCACGACAAGGAATCAAATTTCTTTTCTCCTCTTCAGTTTCCCTCTTCATTTCCGTCTCTCTCAAAAATTGATCTCCTCCTTTCACTTCTCCCCTCCTTACACACCCTGATCCCTTGCTTTTGTCGAGCATGGTTGCTGTTACGAAGTTCTCATCGTCATATTTAATTAAGCGTTTACTCCAGAAAAACCTAATCTTCATTTTTCCTCCACGACTTAATTTCTAACAAACCCTTTCTTTGCTTCTCACTTTGCTCTGTGCAGTGGCAATCTAGGCAACTACTAGCCAATTTCACTTTCATTAGTGTTTTCTAGCTTGTTATTCAACTATTGTTTCGACTTGTAGTATTATGGTGATTGCAATTTACGTGGAGTACTAATTAGAACAGTAACGCCTCCATTGAGTATTATTCGCGTTTCGTCTTTTTGATTGTGATTGTTTACACGACGTGGCAGGTATTCAATGTTTAGTTATAGTTTCGTATTGTGGTTGCTTTCGTTGCCAAGCTTGTGGTTTGTGTGAATATTTGTCATGTGCTTGGAATCTTTACTTGGTTATCTGGAGTTTTTCCTTTGAGTTCTGGACGTCTTAGTACAGTGACTTCGTTATTGGTTTGGTTATGTTTGATTGAGTTGTTTGACATTAGTGTCCATAGGCTATACACGAGAAGCCATTGCTCTGAACTTAATCTGGTCAGTGGTGTTAACTCCTTGTTTCTTTGTTGCCTTGCAACTCGAAACAAGTCAATGTATCAAGTGGTCAAACTCTTATGAAACCAGCAATGGATATGTTAAAGTCATTTTCAGTTGGGTGATGTTTTGCATCTTAGCATGATTTGATCATCATCTACAAAGCTGTACTTTTCAACAAGAAGCGTTGATAAATCAGCATCTTAGCATGTCACGTTGTCAATTCATAGATATGATTGGTTTCTATTAATAATATAACCTTTGAGCTCATACGTCTCAAAGAAGAGTGTTAAGCTAAGAGAATAAATTCTCCGCCACCACAAATATATCATCAATAGCAACTAATAGACTATGTTATGAAATATAACGTCAGATACACATCCATTCACAAGTTCGTTTTGGGTCTGAACGAAACCGAAGGCACCATATTCCTCGTCCCATAAAGGAGAGAGGCCCTTGCATATCCGATCGATCTCTAAGTGCTTCTGGACGACCACCACTTTGACCTTATAACAGGAGCTACCCAAGGTATCAACAATAATCCAAATGATACGAAGATCTCCAGTCTTCTACCAACGTCTTCGATGTCTTCGATAATCACTGTATTAGTTATCCAGAATGAGTTGAAAGCCGGTCTTTCCAAATAGCTATCACATCATTAAAATCAAGTGATATGTGAACATACCATAAGTCTCATTCCAATTCAGAATATTCTTTTATTCAAATATTTTTTACATTTGGAGTTATTCCCTAAATCTTGTCAAATATTTATACCATTTAAATTTCTTGTTTAAATCTTTCCTTGGAAATCATTTCAAAAGATTATATAATCTGTTTTCACAAACTTAACTCAAATTAAGGTTTATAAGCCTTATTGGGACTAATGAGCTTTACAAAAATGTAATCTCTCATATTGATGTCCCATTCTCATCTTATTCATCCCATGGAACAAAACTGGTGGTACTCCATATCTGACACCCCTCGGGTTTTGTTAAGTTTAATTTCCTTCTTTCATTTCAAATCTAATTAAAGATTCAATTAATACTTTAACATAGTTTTAATCTCCAATTCATTCTTCCTAATCTTTTTTGAAAGATTTATTATAACCCAAACTTGAGAAATCATCTTTCCTTTAGCTGGGTTAAAGAACAAATGTTATTTGAAACATCGTTCATGATAAACCCAAAATCATACTTACATTCAATTCCAAATAAATTTATTAATTGGAAAACTTTTGTAACACCTAAAAATTTAATACACTATAACCATGTTTAAGGATAATAAATTGGTGATAACTTAATTAAATATTCAGAATTAAGTAAAATCGGCATTATTGTTGAGCTCATCTCGGAATTCTGGTTCAGATAAACCCCAAGTTTGGGTAAAACGCATAACGTATAAAGAAGTTATGGGAATTAGAAGTTTGTATACATATACGGGTCATGTATATTAATATAAAATAAAATGTATTCCAGAAAAATCAAAACGTGGAGAGCGGGAACAAGCGGGAAATAGACCTATTTGGGGACAACCCACGCTCAGCCGGGTCGACCCGTAGGTCGATGCAAGGGGACTAGGTCGGTTGGTGGGTCGACCCATCCTAGATTCGGGCAGATTCTTAATGCGAATCTGGACTGTATTCACGGCCGACTCAGCGCTATGTGTACAGTTTGGATTTTGAACCTAAAATCTAAAGGTTGAGGCTAATTCTATGAATCTTTATATAGGCGGCTTCTTCTATTCTAATTTACGCCATTTCTTCATACCTTCTCCCTTTGTAAATCTATTCTTAAAATATAAACATACAATGGGGGAATGCTGCCGAGGACTAGATCAAATAGAGACAACATCAAGACTTACATACACACAACTTGGATTGGACTTTTCTATGGCATGGTGTTGTATATATTTATCTTCACCAAGACTCACTGTGAGTTTCCGTCATTTACAGATCTGATTTCTTGGACTTTGAACATGACAGTTAAATAAAACTGGTTAGGATCTACAGTGTTAGTAAAATATATGTTATACATGTTTTCACTATTAATCTCTTATGTCGTTATGATCAGTTACACATATGTTTGTGATGTTGGATAAATAACAAGTTATATATATGCCTATGCTGTTGAATAAATAACAAGTTAAATGTATCTATCTTCCTTCTCCCATTTTCTATGTTTTATGTTTATTTCCAGTCATGCCTATATGCCTATGTAATTTGATTATATTCTCCTTCCTTTGTTTTCCTTTTTATTTTACGCCAGGCCTAGGCCTTTTTGAAGCCTAGGTTATACCCGATTTGTGTGTGTGTGTATGATTGGGGAAATAACGAATGACATAAAAAGAGGAATTTAGGCATGTTATTAAATAGGGATTGGTTTACTATAATTTGGGAAAAAGGATAAATATACACAGGTTTAGGCTTGCTGTAAACTGATAAAAAGGGTCATGTGCATATACTTGCTGCAAACGGATAATATGCATAAACCTGTATATATGTAATATGGAACATAGTCGATGAATAATATGCATATGAATTGGACATGTTAAATTTGACTTAAAATGGACATTAAGTAAATGACATGTTAACTATGGTAAGTACCAGATGTAGATTAATAAACTGAGATGTTATGGGAATTATATACATCCGGGCAGGTGTTTTGGAAAAGGGTTGTACACACATAATGACATGTGATAATTACAACCACGCTTATTAATAAACCTAAACTTGCTAGGTTAAATCTGAGTATTAATAAGCTAAGAGGTCCCTCGTTTGTTGTTCTATCGGATTTTTGGCACTCTTAAATCCTAGTTTGGGGGCACAAGCTTAGGGGGTTTTGGCTTGTATCAATCTGCTATTTGGAATGCATATTAATTAGTACACATGTTGGTATCTTTTTAGATAGGGCCTCGCACTAGGTAGGGACCAGGGCACGCTTTACTGAATTGGATAGTAAGAGGTTCACATGGGGGTGGGTATGGGCGCTTTCCAGCGGAGTCATGAGCGTGCATGGATCCGACTAAGGAAGATAAGACGATACAACACCAGTAAATAGGTCTGTGTTATATAGTTGCTAGGTTAGGGAGTGATACACCCTACTACCGGGGCTGACACATGGTATTTACGTAATAGGGAGTCGATCGCTTAGGTAGTAATTAGGGTACACCTAATCCTGCTGTTATGTAATTAGATTAAACACCTAATATGGTTTTGTAATTAGGGTACACCTAATCCTACTGTTTAATCCTGCTGTTTATTTATGTTGTTAATCTTGATGATATGCAATTAGGCTGGGAGCCTAAACTTGTTAAACTTGTTATACTAGTATTGGTGCAGACATACCTGTTTTAGGATATAATGCGAAGCATTACTCGATCATAGTTTATTCTTGTTATTCCTGTCTAGCATACTATAATTTTAGTTTATATGTTACCTTATATGACACTATACTTTTCACATCCAGTCTTATTTTCATGTCTTGGCATTTCTATTTTATGCACATTTGTAAATCACTTGAACCCGCCAGAATTTATGTCTGACCCTTTTTCTTTCGCCTCTTTGTTCCTTCCCCCCAGGTCCTCAGAGTGGAAGCACTCAACAATGACTAGGATTTCTCTTATAGCTTGGATTTGGATTTCTTGAGGTTTTGACTTGCTCTCTGCTTTAGTATGGCTTACGACGAGGGATATGATTTTATGTGCTATAATGCTTTGGTTTATGAGATGTTTTAATGAGACAGATTTGTTGTAACTGGTTTTAGTTATAACTGATTTTACGAGACAATGGTTTATTCTTATTAATGAAGTTTAAATTTTCCGCTGCTATTTTATATCTATCTTGTAAATTTTCTGTAACATTTACCTATTGCGCTTCACGGAACTTAATGCATTCTCTTATGAGTGACATTAACAGATGTGGGGTGTCACATTTGGTATCAGAGCTGAAGGTTACAAGATCGGAAAAAAACTTTTTAAAATTATTTTCAAAAGAAAAGCATTTTCAAATAAAAATTTATTTTTGAAAAACATATCCCATCAAGCCAAAGTCAGTATTTTCTCTATCTCTTGTTAAATCCATTTTCTTTTAGCATGTCTAGGGCACCCAATCTTTCCGAAGCCATTTCGTTACCGACATGGTTCCGTAGGTATCTTGAAGCTACGGTACCTGTCGGAGGTCAATGGGATGCTCCTCCCCCAACTACAGTTGTTGTTCCTCCACCTCCACGAGTATATAACCTCCCTAAGTTATGTAAAGACTTCTGTGCTATGGGAGGAAAACAATTCCGTGGTACTGAAAGCTTTGTTGAAGCACAGAATTGGCTACGAGAGACGGAGAACTTGTTTGGACTTTTTGATATCGATTACCAAAGGAAGATACAGCTGGCTGCATGATAACTTAAGGATTAGGCTTCCTACTGGTGGGAAGTGACACAAGCAGGACAACCAATAGCGACTTAGAATGATTTCAGGCAGAGATTCGAGATGAAATTCTTATCTTAAGCAGAAGAAGGATTGCAAATGGAGAGAATCTTGGCTCTAAAGCAAGGAGATATGAGTGTTAAGGATTATGTGAACAAGTTTGGTCAACTGGCATGGTTCGGGCTAGACTTGGTGAATAAGCCCTACAAGAATGCGCTTAGATTTACGAGAGGATTTAATCAACCTCTCTAGTGACTTTCTTTGTCTCACATACTAATGGGGGAAACTTTTGAAAGGCTATTTGATATGGCACTTATGCACGAGGACGGCAAGGAAGAGAAGAAAGAAACTAAGACTGAGGAGACTAAAGGCGAAAAATAGAAATGGTGGCCTAAGGAAAGAAAGGTGGAAAGCATGACAAGTCTCAAATCAAGAAAGATATCAAGTGTCATGGTTGCGATGGGTCATTTTGTGAAATACTGCAGAAAGGCGAAGAAGGCCTGCTTTAATTGTGGGCAAATGGGACATTTCAGCAAACAATGCCCTAGCAAGCAAGGACAAGGGGCAGGAACTTCTGGACAAGTGCCTGGTTTGGAAGCTAGTGGGCCTGATCGAGGTAGGAAAGTCACGGTTGAAGGTTTGATTTCCCTTTTTGACTATTCTGTTCGAACCCTATTTGATTCTGGGGCTTCACATTCATTTATATCATGTTCTTTAGTAGATAGTCCGCATCTTAATACTAGTATGGTCTCTGATCCTGTAGTGGTCTCAAACCCCATAGGAGGATCAACTCATTTATACATGATGTGTAGGGGTTTGAGAATTTCTATCTTGGGCGTCGAGTTTGAATGTGACGCATACGTGCTAGGCTTTATGGGCTATGGTTTGATTCTAGGCATGGATTGGCTAGCCATGTATGGTGCCATCCTTTATTGCGCAAAGAGAGTGTAAGACTTCTTTCTTGTCATGGTAAGACTCTCGAGATTTCGTACGACCTACGGAGGTCGGTGATGCTCAGTTTTCTAGAATCACTTTATACTTCTGTTGACGATCTACGACGTGTGCCCATAGTTAGAGACTACCTATAACGTCCCAATTTTTTGAACATTAATTACGAATATCTAAATCTGTTTTAAATATTGATTTGGTAATATTAATGGATTTTATATCGAATTTATTTAATAAAATGGAGTTCGAATATATATAAATTTATATATTAATTAAAACGAGTTCGAAACGATGCAGTATTTCGTAATATTGGGTTTTGAAGATTAATTAAATACACATGATCCGATATAAGTGGGAATTTCATGAAACAAGAATCGTTCGGATCAATTTGATTATAATTTTCTAATGAAAGAGAAAAATCGATATTTTAGCTCATATTTTGTAAGTTATGTCCAATTCAAATTTTCAAATAGTCGCTATGGAATTCATTAATGAATGATAACATTTATTTAATAAACTATTAACGGTTTTTATATAGATTTGAATATTGTTTAATCCGAAATTATATAATATTGAGTTTAAAATCTATATTGGTTGAATCTGAAGCGACATAAGATTCCATTCGAATATATATATATATAATAAAATAAATTTATTATCATTAAATTGAGTTGTTTTGGATTTTTTTATATTATATAGGCCTCAAAAATGATTATTTTTCAAACGACCTTCATTTTTGATGAAACAAGTTTTATTGGAATACGTACAACTAATCATTGCTACATTTCCAGTTTGGAGCCATCTGGATTTGTTTTGTCGGTAGACGAAATTTCAATGTGAACCGATAAGTAAATTGGAAATAAACTAACGCCGTTTTTACAAACGGAGTCCGTTTTCAACGAAATAAATTTCATTGGGTTCAGAACATCAAGAAGTAGCGATACACTCATTTCCGTTACTTTTGGAGGTTATATGACCACACGAAATTAAACGTCGAACCATGAGATATTGGTATTTATTTAATCTAGATAAAATCTTCTTGTGCTGAATCTTTCTTGCGTCCCACACTTCGTCATGCCCTTGCACCACAAACTTTTAATGCCTTGTCTGCCGATTTATATACACCGTGCCGACCATGGCTTGGAAAGAAAAATATATCGTTCTATACATGTTAATTTCTTTAACGCACAGACCTATCTGGTAGGAGACAACACATGTGCAGTAAAAATCTTCAACCGACCTAAATATATGAAATACGTAGACCTACGTACCTAAGGACACGACCTTATTCTTATCTGCTCTTCTCTCCCCCAATTTATATGTGACTCCTTCCCCTGGCCATTTTCTTCTTCCAGGTTCATAAAGATCAGACGGTAAACTCCCCTCCATTTCAAAAATAAAAACAGAAACTCCACAACTTTTCTTTATCTGCCATGATTAAAACGAAACAAAGCTCCAAAACCGAACTCCTTTCTCATCTTCATTCTCAGCAATGCATTCGAATCTGTCAAGCTGGAATTCGAATTTCTCTCCACAAAATAAACGCAAGAGATTCCTCTCAGCCATAAATAAAACCGAGACATTCCTCACAGTTAAAAAGGAAGAAAAAGATAGCAGCGATATCGGAGCGTGTGACAAGGGAACAAAAAGAAAAAGAGATGGGGGATTATATAAAAGAGAATTGGGTAGGTTGCATGGCTTTCGGAAACAATGAAAGAAAAAGAAAATATAGCAGGTATATATAAAGAAAGGATGAAGAGCATAAATATATAAATGTGGAGCAGTTCACTTGTTGATGGAGAGCATGGTAGAATGAAGCTGCGAAGTGGTGAGGCTGCATGGGTAAGCGTGAGCAGTTCAAAGATTCGCAGGGTAATGGAGTAGTAAGGAGTGTGTATTCAAGTTGAATAGAGGGTTGCATGGCTTGAGAGTGCGGTGGTGAAGTTCATGTAGCAGGTGCGAAAAATTTGAAGAAGAAATGGGGGGTGGCAGAACACAGCTTGTCAGGTGGAGTGAGAAGGAGGTGAGAAGTGAAGCAGGAAGTGCAGGAAGGTTCGGTGGTAGGTGGAGAAGCTGAAGTGCATGGATGCGTGAGGGGTGAGATAGAAGTGGTAAGAGACATGGAAGAAGGCTGAAACATATGAAAAGAAAATTGGAAAGTGGGAAGGGACTAATATGACAGAATGGGGAGAAAGCTTTTAGGGAGCAGGTCTGGGTCATTATGTTGGACGTTGGCTTTCAGCAGGTGGGTGGGCTTCGCAGGCATGGCAAGAATAAAGGCATGAAGTAAGGAAAGGTCTGCATGGGGAATTGCAAGCTTTGAAATAATATATGGGGAGGAACATATAGTAACGGTAGGGAAAATAAACTAGTGAGCCTGACGCGAGATATTGGATCCACCTGGGGGACTAGCAAAGAGAAAATTGGGCCACACACTGTTAACAAAAGTAAAGTTATGAATTAATTTTAGAATTATTAAGTTAGTTAATCCTAAATTTTATCCTATATGTTCTGGTACGAAGTGCAGTTTTCGTAGAAGGGATGAAAAAATATGGCGTGGCCTATACGATATATGACGATATTAGTTTGGGCCTGGTAGTTGATGCTTGAATAAAGAAAAGTAAGAGAAGTCTGCCTAGTTATTTTTGGCAAAACATAATGTAAGCGGTTGTTATTAACTAATTATAGTACTTAGCTTATTAATTAAGGGTTAGCTAATTAATTTTAAAATAGTATAATATAACGTGAATAAATCAGGTACGTATTAACAGATTTAAAGCAAGGCAAATTACACTGGAACCATTCGGCTAGCCCAACATTATGGAGCTAGTTTGGACAAAGTTGGGTGCAGCGGGAGATTTTAATTAAACTAAGCACTTGTTTAATTTAATTAAAATGAATTTATTTCAACGACGAATGGAACCAAGGTGAGTTCAACTCACTCAGCTTATCACGCTTGTATTTTCTATAAGCTGGGTTTTTATTTTATGTGCAATGTTTGCTAATGATTGATGGTTTGATGACTGTTTGCATGGATGTTGAATATTTTAAATATTCATTGATTAAATTAAACATTTGTTTAATTTAATTGAATTACATCGTTATTTAAATGATTATATTTCCAACCGATGTAACTTACCTTATCGGTTACGTTTACAATTATATAAACATATTTAATAAATAATTTGATACTTGAATGAATGTTGTTAATTGATTGTTGACCGTTATTAGTTAAATTGTATATTTCCGTCTATTGTGAAATATATATTGTTGTATTGAAGTTGAGATAACCCATTGTGATACAGGGAAGGACAGGTTAGACGGGTCTAACCAGATTCCTAAAATATGTTGTTATTCTCATATTACGAATTGTTTATCATTATCAGTTGATGTGCTTAATTTGATGTGAAATTGTTAATATTCCACGGTTTAGTACTTTAGTAGACATTTACCTCTTTAGTAATGTTGATAAATTAAAGATTTTTGGAATTGATGTTAAATTGATTTTGAACATTTTCAAGTTATATTCGTATACGGTTTTGAAATACGATTTTTGATTTTTAAATAAATACCAAAGTTTAATAACATTTTCAAAATCATTTATATATAAACAAATGGAGATTTCAGGATATTTTTATTATATAAAAGATTAGGTGATTTATAACTGGATATATAAATGAATTTAAGTACTAATGACAATTAAAAATCGTAAATGGAATTTATAAGATTTTGAAGATTTGAAATGAGTTAAAAAAAATCGTAAAATGGGTTGAAAGGAATCAAAGGGGATTTTCTGTAAATAATGAACGTTTATGAAAAAATTATTTGAAAATGGGATTAAATGGGTTTTCTTTAATGGGACTTGTGAATATATGGAATTTAAAGTATTAAATCTTGAAATTTGGTTACTTAGTGGAAATGTATGAGATGTAAGGTCCTATGTGGAACTAAATGAAATATTAAGCGAACTCATATTAATAAGAATATAGGTTAAAGTTTAAGATGAATGCCACTGGTTGAATTTTTATAAAACCCAAAGTGGTAGATATAAGGCCAAATTGTAAATGAATTGACATTGTAAATGAGTTTTGAATATTCTTATGTTACTATAAGAAGTAAAGGTTGTTTTCCAAATATTGGAAGATGAGAAGTTTTAGTTAACTGATGGTTAATTAAAGAGGCCAAATGACGCTGAGTATTGAAACAGTGAATCCATTTCTTTTTATGGATGAATGGTTGTTTTATTTTGATAGTTAAATAACTGACTATCAAAATCTGGCTCAAGCCGTTGTTGGTATGGAAAGACCGGGATCGAATTTATAATCGAAAACCATTCCAACCAGCAAATATGTAACGTTGAAGATAGAAGATGGAGCAATTGAAGATCGTGGATTTTCATAAGCGGAAGGATCGCTGGTTGAATTTCTCTACTACCTACCAGAGGTTTTTAAACTTTGATCCGTTCGTGGTTGAGATTTACGGATTTGCAAGGAATTCTCGCTACTAATCCGTAAGGATACGATAGGAGAGTGCCTTCAGATTGTCCAGTCCCAGGACAACTTGTATGGACGAATGTCTGATAGAGTAGGCCTACCAATTCACGTACGGTTGATCTCTTAAAGGTATTATGATTAGTGGCGGAGGAATTCATTTCTCTTAGATTTTATACCCTTGATAATTTTATGAAATCGATTAGTGATTTGACGGCTATGATGATGTGGCATTCAAAGTTAAATGTGGTGTGCTGTTCCAGAAGACAACGTAGCCTCAAGCCTCACAACTGAGAAATGACAAAAATCGGGCAGGCAGCATGGGTAGGTCGCACCTAAGCAGGGTGTATTATCACCAATCTAGAGAAATTCCTTATTTATTCTTCTTTCGATTATATATCTCCGCGGATGGATGATGGGCCCTTAAAACCATCGGGTAATAATACATACGCTGCACTCAAGCTAAATGAGTAGGCGGTCATGTGTGGCCAGATTGCAAGATGTTGTTGTTGAACCCCAGTGTATCCCCTTTAGAGTACATTGATCGGGATGTGATCCCATACCTTTTCATAGTTGGAATCCAATCTCCAATAAGAACCCCACGGTTTTTGATTTTATACTATCCATGTAGAGCGTGAGATGCAAGCGTTCTGCTACTTGGTTATTTACTTGATTTACATCACTATGATAATATTAGACTAGTATTGATTTCAAAAATGGTTTGGTTATAGTAAGGTAAAAACCGTCCGTAATTATGTGTGGGCTGGTCTTACTAATACCCTTTCAAAGGATTTTCAAAGTTAAGCAAATGGGATATTAACTATAAACTTAGTGAGTTTTTCTCACGTTGGTTCACCAGACTGGTTCCTGGCATTTTTAATGCTTGGGTCAGCCCGACCTATAGGTTCGGGTTATTGGATGCTGTGAAGTTCAGAGACAAGCTGAAGGAGTACAGACGTATGATATATAGTATTATTCCGCTATGTGTTGTATTTGAGGACAGGTTGTTATAACTGTCCAAATTGTTTTGACTTCTGTACTCTAATGATTGTAAGTATTTTTCAACCTGTCAATAAAGATATTTTTCTGTATTATATTTTATTCCGTTGCGATGTGAGACTCTGATTAGGTGTTGGTTCTTCTTCTTCTTTCTTCTATTCTAATATTTCTTTCTTAACTTCTCTTACCCTCTAACTTCTTTCTATTAACTTTTTTCTTTTCCGTAGAACTTGGGTTGACTGTGTAAGTTAAATGTCGGCTTAAATTGTACGGAAAAGTGGGACGTTACAACTTGATGTCAGAGTTATTGGTTGAGTAGTAACCCTGGCTCTGTGGTATAACTCAGTAGAGATGGGGTTAGTAATGCCCTAGATTGAGTTTGAGTATATATACGAGAGAGCCTATTTGTAAAATTTATATAAAACTGTTTCATATTGTGTTGGCTTATCGGTTGAGTGTTTACATTTTTTGATCAATATGGTTTAGCTAACTTTATTAATAAGGATTTCTAAACTCTTGGACCAGGCTAATTGACACATTATTGTTTCCGTAAAGCGGATAAATGAAATAAATTTGCCCAATTATATTTTTATATAAAAATGAATTATTTTCCCTAAAATTATAGTAGTATTATTGTGTTTGTTTAATTTGGATGGAATCCAAATTAGATTATGAAATGAAAGTGAACCAATTAGTAAATCAATTAGTTAATCAAATATGGAAATAAGACTTAACCCGGTTAGTAGAACTAATTTAAGAAATGGAATTGAATAAAATAAATTTGGAATTTGAAAGTCGAATGGATAATAATAGAAATCAATAGGATATTAATCGATTGATATTAATGTCTGTGAATTCAAATAATTTGGTTTGTTGTTATTTGGATGGTGTGTTGGTTGAACAAAATTCATCAAACGGGTCAATAAAGAAGATGAATGAAATAACCCTGGATTGATACTTGCATTGTGAGTTGAGTTAAGTGCAGATTCCAAAAGGCTATGGGTTTGATTTTGTTATGCAGATTGGAAGACGAAGAGTAGTTAGTTGATTTTCTTCGAAATTGGAATTGAGTTGCTCGACAAATAGGTAAACCTTAATATTATTGGTTAATGATTGATTTTATACCCCAGAGTTGAGTAGCCATTAGGCTTTTGGTTTTGTGGATATTGGAGGCCCAGAGTGGCAGTTGTAGCTATTCTGATCAAGCTGTGCAGAGGAGGTATTGGCAAAATTTTCGAAAATTTTGAAGAGTCTGAATTTGTTTTGACGATAATTCAAAAATAATTTTTTTAAAATAATTGGGTTCGGAGCATTCTACTTACTTTGTAATTTCGGGGACGGAATTATTTAAAGGGGGAAAGAATGTAACGTCCCAGATTTTTGAACATTAATTACGAATATTTAAATCTGTTTTAAATATTGATTTGGTAATATTAATGGATTTTATATCGAATCTATTTAATAAAATGGACTTCAGATAAATATAAATTTATATACTAATTAAAAGGAGCTCAAAACGACGCGGTAGTTCGTAATATTGAGTTTTGAACTTTAATTGAATATACAGAATCCGATATAAGTCCGAATTTAGTGAAACTAGAATCGTTCAGACTGATTTGATTATAATTTTCAAATGAAAGGGAGAAATCGAGATTTCAGTTTATAGTTTGTAAGTTATGTCCACTTCAAATTTTTAAATAGTCGTTATGGAATTCAATAATCAACGATAACGTTTATTTAATAAAATATTAACGGTTTTTATATAGATTTAAATATCGTTAAATCCGAAATTATATAATATTGAGTTTTAAAATCTATATTGGTTGAATCTGAAGCTGTATAAGATTCCATTTGAATATATATGTATATACAATAAAATAAATTTATTATCGTTAAATTGAGTTATTTTTGAATTTTTTTTTGATAATATATACGCCTCAAAAATGATTATTTTTCAAACGACCTCTGTTTTTGATGAAACAAGTTTTATTGGAATACGTATAATAATTATTGCTACATCCAGTTTGGAGCAAATTGGATTTGTTTTGTCGGTAGAAGAAATTTTAATGTGAACCGCTAAGTAAATTGGAAATAAACTAATGCCATTTTTGCAATTGGAGTCCGTTTTCGACAAAACAAATTTCGTTGGGTACGGAACGTCAAGACGTAACGATATGTTCATTTCCGTTACTTTTGGAGGTTATGTGTAACCACACGAAATTAAATGTCCATACCATGAGATATGAGTACTTATTTGATCTAGTTAAAATCTTCCCGTGCTGAATCTTTCTTGCGTCCCACACTTCATTATGTCCTTGCGCTACAAAGTTTTAATGCCTTGCCTGCCGATTTATATACACTGTGCCGACCACAGTTTGGAAAGAAAAATATCTCGCGCTATACATGTCAATTTCTTTAACGCACAGACCTATCTGCTAGGAGACAACACACGCGAAGTAAAAATCTTTAACCGACCTAAATATATGAAATACGCAAACCTACGTACCCAATGACATGACCTTATTCTTATATGCTCTTCTCTCCACCTATTTATATGGGACACCTTCCCCTGGCCATTTTCTTCTTCCCGGTTCATAAAGATCAGACCATAAACTACCCCCCATTTCAAAAATAAAAACAAAATCTCTGCACCATTTCTTTATCTACCATGATTAAAATGAAACAAAGCTCCAAAACCGAACTCCCTTCTCATCTTCATTCTCAGCAATGGATTCAAATCTGTCAAGCTGGAAGTCGAATCTCTCTCCACAAAATAAACGCAAGAGCTTCCTCTCAGTCATAAATAAAACCAAAACATTACTCATAGTTAAAAAGGAAGAAAAAGACAGCAGCGATATCAGAGCGTGTAGCAAAGGAACAAAAAGAAAAGAGATGGGGGATTTTATAAACGTGAACTAGGTAGGCAACATGGCTTTTGGAAACAGTGAAAGAAAAAGAAAAATATAGCAGGTATATATATAGAGGATGAAGAATATAAATATATAAGTATGGAGCAGTTCACTCGTTGATGGAGAGCACGGTGGAATGAAGTTGCGAAGTGGTGAGGCTGCATGGGCGAGTGTGAGCAGTTCAAAGATTTGAAGGGTAATAAAGCAGTAAGGCGTGGTGTATTCGAGTTGAATGGAGGTTGCATGGCTTGAGAGTGCGATGGTGAAATTCATGTAGCAGATGCGAAAAGTATGAAGAAGAAAAGGGGGTGGCAGAATGTTGCTTGTCAGGTGGAGTGAGAAGGAGGTGAGAAGTGGAGCAGCAAGTCGCGGGAAGGTTCGGTGGTAGATGGAGAAGCTGAATTGCATGGGTGTGTGAGGGGTGAGATGGAAGTGGTAAGAGACATGGAAGAAGGCTGAAACATATAAAAAGAAAACAGGAAAGTGGGAAGGGACTAATATAAAAGAACGGGGAAGAAGCTTTTAGGGAGCGCGTCTGGGTCGTTATATTAGTCGTGGGCTTTCAGCAGGTGGGTGGGCTTCACAGGCCTTAACAAAAAAAAGGGCAAGAATAAAAGCACGAAGTAAGGAAAAGTCTGCATGGGGAACTGCAAGATTCGAAATAATATATGGGGAGGAACATACAGTAACGGTAGGGAAAATAAACTAGTGAGCCTGACACGAGATATTGGATCCACCTGGGGGACTAGTGAAGAGAAAATTGGGCCACACACTATTAACAAAAGTAAAGTTTTAAATTAATTTTATAATTATTAAGTTAGTTAATCCTAAATTTTATCTTGTATGTTCTAGTATGAAGTGCAGTTTTCGTAGGTAGGAAGAAGAAATATGGCGTGTCTTCTCAATGTTGACGTGGCCTATACGATACACGACGAATATTAGTTTGGGCTTGTTAGTTGATGCTTGAATGAAGAAAAGTAAGAGACGTATGCCCGGTTATTTTTTGCAAAACAGAATGTAAGCGGATGATATTAACTAATTATAGTATTTAGTTTATTAACTAAGGGTCATCTAATTAACTTTAAAAATAGTATAACTATAACGTGAATAAATCGGGTATGTATTAACAGATTTAAATCAAGGCAAATTCCACTGGAACCATATCGGAAAGCCCGACATTATGGAGCTGGTTTGGACAAATTTGTGCGTAGTCGGATATTTAATTAAATTAAATGCTTGTTTAATTTAATTAAAACAAATTTATTTCAATGACGAATGGAACCAAGGTGAGTTCAACTCACTTAGTTTATCCCGCTTGTATTTTCTACAAGTTGAGTTTTTATTTTGTGTGCAATGTTGCCAATGATGGATGGTTTGATGACTGTTTGCATGGATGTTGAATATATTAAATTGATTAAATTAAACATTTGTTTAATTTAATCAAATTACATCGTTATTTAAACGATTATATTTCCAACCAACGTAACTTACTTTGTTAGTTATGTTTATAATAATATAAAAGTAATTAATAAATAATTGGGTGCTTGAATAAATGTTGTTAGTTGATTGTTGACCGTTACTAGTTAAATTGTTTATTTTCGTCTATTGTGAAATATATATTGCTGCGTTGAAATTGAGATAACCCATCGTGATGCATGGAAGGACAGGTTGTTCTGATCCAACCGGATTCCTCAAATATGTTGTTATTCTCATATTATGAATTGTTTATCATTATCAGTTGATGTGTTTAATTTGATGTGAAATTGTTAATATTCCACGGTTTAGTACTTCAGTAGACATTTACCTCTTTAGTAATGTTGATAAATTAAAGATTTTTGGAATTGATGTTGAATTGATTTTGAACATTTTCAAGTTATATTCATATACGGTTTTGAAATACGATTTTTGATTTTTAAATAAATACCAAATTTTAATAACATTTTCAAAATCATTTATATATGAATAAATGGAAATTTCAGGATATTTTTATTATATAAAAATTAGGTGATTTATAAGTGGATATATACGTGAATTTAAGTATTAAGGACATTTAAACATCGTAAATGGAATTTATAAGATTTTGAAGACTTGAAATGAGTTACAGAAATCGTAAAATGGGTTGAAAGGAATCAAAGGGGATTTTCTGTAAATAATGAACGTTTATGAAAAAATTTATTTGAAAATGGGATTAAATGTGTTTTCATTAATGGGACTCATGAATATATGGAATTTAAAGTATTAAATCTTGAAATTTGGTTACTTAATGGAAATGTATGAGATGTAAGGTCCTATGTGGAATTAAATGAAATATTAAGCGAACTCATATTAATAAGAATATTGGTTAAAGTTTAAGATGAATGCCACTGGTCGAATTTTTATAAAACCCAAATTGGAAGATATAAGGCCAAGTTGTAAATGAATTGATATTGTAGATGAGTTTTGAATATTCTTATCTTACTATAAGAAGTAAAGGTTGTTTTCCAAATATTGGAAGATGAGAAGTTTTAATTAGCCGATGGTTAATTAAAGAGGCCAGATGATGCTGAGTATTGAATCATTGAATCCATTTCTTTTTATGGATGAATGGTTGTTTTATTTTGATAGTTAAATAACCGACTATCAAAATCTAGCCCACGCCGTTGTTGGTACAGAAAGACTGGGATAGAATTTATATGCAAAAACCATTTCGGCCAGCAAATACGTAACATTGAAGATAAAAGATAGAGCAATTGAAGACTGTGGATTTTCATAAGCGAAAGGATCATTGGTTCAATTTCTGTGGCTAGCTACCAGAGGTTTTTAAACAGTGATTCAGCCGTGGTTGAGATTTACGGATTTGTAAGGAATTCTCGTTGCTGATCCATAAGGATGCGGTAGGGGTGTGCCTTTGGTTTGCCCCGTACCAGGACAACTTGTATGGACGAATATAGAGTATGCCTAACAAGTCACGTACGGTTGATCTCTTAAATGTATTACATCTGGTGGCGGAGGAATTCGCTTCTCTTAGCTTTTATACCCGTAATATTTTTAGGAAATTGATTAGAGATTTGACAGGTATGACGATGTGGCATTCAAAGTTAAATGGTGGTGTGCTATTCCAGGAGACAACGTAGCCTCAAGCCTCACAACCGGGAAATGACAAAAATCTGGCAGGCAACATGCCTATTTGGGTCGCACCCAAGCAGGGTGTATTATCACCAATCTAGAGAAATTCCTTATTTGTTCTTCTTTCGATTATATATCTCCGCGGATGGATGGTGGGCCCTTAAAATCATCGAGTGATAATACATTCGCTACACTCGAGCTAAAAGAGTGGGCGGTCATGTATGGCTAGGTTGCAAAAAGTTCTTGTTGAACCCTAGTGCATCCCCTCTAGAGTACACTGATCGGTAGGTGGTCCTATACCTTGCCTTAGTTGGAATCCAGTCTCCAATAAGAGCCCTGCGGTTTTTGATTTTATATTATGCATGTAAAGCATGAGATGCAAGCGTTCTACTACTTAGTTATTTACTTGATTTACATCACTATTATAATATCAGACTAGTATTGATTTCAAAAATGGTTTGGCTATAGCAAGGTAAAATCCGTCCATGTTTATGTGTGGGCTGGTCTTTCTATTACCCTATGTTTCAAAGGATTTTCAAAGTTAAGCAATAGGGATGTTAACTATAAACTCAGTGAGTTTTTCTCACGTTGGTTTACCAGACTGATCCATGGCGTGTGTAATGCTCGGGTCAGCCCGAGTTACAGTTTTGGGTTATCAAATGCTGTGAATTTCAGAGATGAGCTGGAGAAGTCCAGACGTATGGTATATAGTATTATTCTGCTATATGTTGTATTTGAGGACAGGTTGTTATACCTGTCCAGATTATTTTGACTGTTGTACTCTGACAATTGTAAGTACTTTTCAACCTGTCAATGAAGAATTATTTCTGCATTATATTTTATTCTGCTGCGATGTGAGACTCTGATTAGGTGTTGGTTCTTCTTCTTCTTTCTTCTATTCTAATATTTCTTTCTTGTCTTCTCTCGCCCTCTAACTTATTTCTATTAACTTTTTGCTTTTCTGTATAACTTGGGTTTACTGTGGAAGTTAAATGTCGACTTAAATTTTATGAAAAAACCGGGACGTTACACTACCTAGATATTTTTGAGGTGGTTAAGGGACTACCTCCAAGAAGTGAGATCGACTTCTGAATTTACCTAGTAGAGAATGCAAAGCCAGTTGCTCTATCAGTGTACCACATGGCTCCTAAAGAAAGGAGGGAGCTAAGAAAGCAAGTAGGGGATCTATTCGAGAAAGATTTTATTAGATGAAGCATTTCAGAATGGAGAGCACCAGTCGCCTTCGCAACTAAGGCAGACAGCTCGCTTCGTCTATGTGTAGATTATAGGGAGCTGAATATGCTCATTAAGAAGAATAGGCACCCGCTACCAAGAATTGATGACCTGTTTAATTAGCTAATATGTGCATCAGTTTTCTCACAGATGGATTTGGCCATGGTGTTTCATCAGTTATGAGTGGCGGAAGACAACATTGATAAGACTGCAGTCAGAACTACAGATAGTTTCTTTCAGTGGCTGGTTATACCCTTTGGGCTAACCAATGTACCCGCCTATTTTGTAGACTTGATGAGTAGGGTATTTAGGGAGTTTCTGAACAAGTTTGTGATGATCTTTGTGGATGACATTCTGATCTTCTCAAAGAACTAGGAAGAGCATGCCTAACATTTAGGAGAGGTTCTACGCACTCTCAGGTCACATCAGCTCAAGGCGAAGTTTTCTAAGTGTAACTTTTTGAGGATCTAAGGTATTCATATCTATATTATTAAGCTTATAGTCATCTAAGTTATAAGCTATCACAGATTTAAGCTATCAAGTTTCTAAGCTATTACATATCTATGTTATCAAGCTTCTAGCTATTAAAAGTAAGCAATCATATATACATACACACACATACACATGTATGCCTTCGAGTTTCTAACTATCGAAGAGTAAGATACCACATATGTGAAGCTATAAAGCTTCTAGCTATAAAAGACGAAGAAAGTTACTGCAGATATATAAAAAGACCATCAAAGATTAAAGATAAAGCTATCAAATCTAAAATAAGGCAATTGATGACCTAAAATAAGTTATAGAACATGAAGCCATCAAGCTTATAAGATTGGGAAATCACATATCTAAGATAGCAAATATGTAACTAAGAAGAAAAGTGATATTTTCTTAATATATCATTCGCTTCTGATTAATTCTTTACACAAATTTTCAATTCATTACTTTACAGTATAGTTGAAATAGCGGGTACTAGTAATGATATATTCATTTAACTACCCACTTATTAGTCTCCTCCTTTTGCATTGATTAAAAATTGTAGTACGTTACCATTTAACTCATACTAATTTAGAAAGTTGAGAGAAAAATCCAAACGTCTTCATACAAAATCAATGACACTTACTTTTCCCCTCAATAAAACTTCATGTCCAACTCGATAATCAATCTTGATCAAAATAAATGGTGTTTTATTTTATTTTGTATAATATGTTATGTTAATTAATGAGGAGCGCTCTGTGACACCTTTATTTTACATCATCCTTGTCATATTGTGAGTTACATCATTTTAAATCTAACAAAATTTCATATATGTTCAATCAACATATAATGGATCATCTATATAAAATTTGGGCTAATTTTGATATTTAGCATTACCAAAATCTTAATGCTGTTATTCACCATTTAAACATTGTTATTCATCTATATAGTAGATTGAACATTTACAAAATTTTGTTGGATTTGCAATGGTGTAGCTCATGATACGATAGGGGAACTACAAAAAATAGATGCAAAAGAGCGTTCCTCTTAATTAGTTGATTCAATTAGATGTATATTTAATAGAAATTCCATAAATGGTGAATTTTGTGATAGTAGATACAGATTGTTTTAATCATGAGTGATTTATCACAATAAAATAAACATAGTATTATAATATTCATAGTTAAGATGTATCGAGATTAAATATCGATATTTGATATATTTGTTGAGATTCTAATACATAGTTCTCTCTAAATGTTAAGAAGTGCATTACTTTTGCAGTAGGAAAATAAGAGATTACAAATTAATTGTAATTTACTTGATAGTTTTTTTTTAGTTACTATACCTAAGGTCAAATAAAAATATCGATGTGACAATATTACACAATTCTTTAGATTTGAGAATATTTTTGTGTCTCAACGTAGAAATTCTGCTTTGAGTATAGTTAAATTATGCCATAACATATATTGAATGATTATAGTTAGGTCTAATAAAAGCATAAGAAGTGAGATGCTATTCAAAAGAGAATTCTTTTTCTCGGTTACATGATGTAGTCAACTGAAGTTAAGACGAAGTCCTAGTTAGGGTCTTTTTGTTAATAATTATTGAACCAATAACTTAGGGTGCGTTTTTTGCGAATGGTAATGGGCTATTAGTGCATGGCATTTGAGCGTGTCACGTTAGTGAATGGGGAATGCGTTTTTTGCTGCAAATGCGGTATTCGAGCGTGGTATTTAAATGGGATATATATAATGCAATTTTAATTTATTTGTTTTAAATTAATTAAATGCTAATTGCACATAAAAAAAATGCTTACATTTCGTTAAACGAAACATAAGTACAGCTAATAAACTGAAAATAAAACCAGTACAAAAAAAAGCTACTAACTACCGCGATGATCCAATCTCCTCAACTCTGCTAAAATAAAGCCCTTTACATCACTGTCGTCAAGTTCGTCGGCAATTTCCAGATTCCATGGGTCACTATGGGAAATCATCATAATTTCCCATCGCTTGACATCTTACCCAGCTTAAACAATATTGTAGCAACGGGAAACAACGTCCTGAAGGTGGCGGGTCATGAAAGAGCGGCTCGTGCTGGCACGCTCGTTGTGTCTGCCCTAGAGGGCTGAGCAGAAGGCGGGCTGCCAGTAGTCACCCAATTCGAATAATAACCAGCGTCGGCAGCGGTGAAAGAAGCAGCTGATGCAGGTAGAGGTGCAGTAGGAGAGGTCAGATATAGGCAAGTAGGCACACCCAAACCTACGTTGTTAAAGTGCTTAACAGTTCTATAGCGGTGGAGGTGCAAAAAGCTGTAGTGAGGATAAAGCGGGGAAATAGCGAGGATACAACAGATCTGTAAAAAGTTTCATTAGATGTAAAATCAGATATTTAAAATTAATTAGTTATCATTTTGACACCATATATTTTAAAAAAATGAATATTAATTAATATTATATAACAAAATCAAAGAATATCATGTTTTTGCACATTAGATTTTAGGATTATTATAGATTTTTACCTTATAAAGACCTTTTGTACCTTAAATTTGACCTTTATACTAACATTTTTAAGTTTATTTCAAAACAAACAGTTTAAATCATCTATTATATATTAATATTGCTAAAGCAAATGCTAAATAACCTTGATTTAGCAGGTGCTGCGGAATATAGCGAGGTTAAAAGCGGATCAACTGTTCATCATCGCTATATAGAAATAGCGTAGCGGTTGGAGAGTGCTATGAGTTGTAGCTGAGATTTTGAAGGGCTTTAACTGCATAGACCTAAACAACTGCCAAAAAGTATGTTTTTCTCTCGAACTTCATCAACGCATTTCTTCAGAATCGTCTATATGCTCTGATTAGGCCGCTAGCTCACCACTCGTCAGTACTGTTCAACATATCGTTCACCGGATCACATTCCCCGCCCGACATCCGCAGTAGTCTGTCCCAATCACGAAATGACTGTTTCAAGTTATCACACTTGTTTTTAATATGGGTTTATGTGTAAACCATATTAAAACGGTCGTTCAAAGCCGTCGTGACAATCCTGTAAAAGCTGCCAGCCCCAGTTGTTCGTTTTTTTTAAAACTCAATGCAGGTTCAATGAAAGCTGTCTCCCATTCCTTTGTCCAATTGACAAAAGCAGGGAAGTAACAGAACAAGAATCAGAAAACATACTGGAAAATAGAAATAAAAAAAATCGAAAAAATTCTAAGAAAAATATACATTAGAGAATTAAAAAAATTAAACACAATGGTATATTAAAAAAAAAAATTGCAGCTCCATTGTCATGGAAAATATGTAAAATATGGAAAATAGGAGAGGAGAGGAGGTGGTGGCTGTACCAAAATGGGAAAAGAAAGGGGGTTGTATAGGGCCAGTAACGAACGGTCCAGAAAATGGACCGTTGGCTTGCGTCTCAAGCTTGCATCCGACGCGTTCGACGCCAACGGTCCATTTTCCAATGTTTATTTTTGTCCATTGTTTAACGTTCAAAAAGGTGCTATGCGTCCGACGCGTCGGATGCGAAAGCGTCGCTAACATTACATTTTTCTGCTGTAAACGACACCTTAATTTTTGAATTATAGAGTTGAATATAGATGATATTGAAATTTTGACCATTTCTAAGTTCCATATGTCTAAAATGATATGGTTTTAAATAAGATAATATGTGTAAATAATTATCACTACCAAGTAACGCTTAATGAAGTAAGGATTTTACTGAGACTAAGAAAGTGGTGATTTAGTCATAATGTCACACTATCTGCTAAGCGAAGTGTGAACGTTAATATCTAAATTGTTCGATATTAATCATTGACCAAATCTAGCCAATGAGTCACATAACCAAAATGTTTAATACTTACCATCAGATTAACTTAATTTGTAATTGCTATAATTTAATTTAATTAGTTTATACTTATGAAATATTGATTATAGAAATTTATTTTATGTATTGTAAAATATTAGAAAGTGTATTTGTAAAAGTTATAGACATACTGATCAATATATGATATTGTTGTGTGTTTAAATTGGATTTAAACGTAATAGTTATTATTAAGTCTTGAATAGGATTGGCATAGGTGACTACGTGGAAGCGCATTTAGGACAAACCATATAATGGTAGAAGGGGAAAGAATTTTGAATTCCAAAGAAAGACAAGTGGTAAGAGAAATAGTTGGATCTTAATCCTTACTGCACTCTCTAATCTCTCTCTTATACAATCCATTTAATCTTCACTTTGCAAACAATTTTTGTAATCTTCCTTTTCTTGCACCATAGATAATGGTTTTGACGACAACAGCCTTAGAAAATAATATAAAATATAAATACTAATGCTTATCAAGATATATGTTGTATATAGTGCAAGATATAAAGAGGTAATAATTATAAGGATTGTACTGCATAAATATTACCAAGACGGTTCACGAGTTAGAGAATGAAGACTCATGAGTATTAAAGACTTCAATATTTCAAGATGTTCCAAATGAGTTTAGAGTTTTAGAATATTTGTTTAAATTCTGAAAGCAATTGATCTCTTGTTTTCTTTTTTCAAAATGATTTTTCAAATGATTTTCAAAATAAATATTGTTTCAAAGTGTTATTTTTTAAGACATCCTTTTTAGTTTCTAACCTTTTATATTGTTTTCCCTTTAGTTTATAATTTCGTATGTTTTGAAAATTTCTTTATATTTTGTTTGTACATAGTCTTATACATTATATTTAATATTTTATGTTAAATAGTTTAAAATTTTATTTGTAAATATGATTGAAATATGTGTGAACAGTGTTTATATAATTTTGAGTTTTTCTTCTTTCAATGAGAACATACTTGTTTTTCTGCGATTGCCTGTAAAGCAAATGGGTGCGGTTGCCTGTAAACTATTGATTAAAGTGTGATGGTTGCCTGTAATGACCCACCTCTTTGCCTGTGATTCTCGTCGGTGAATTTCCCAACTTTAAAATAAACCCTAAAACAACTTTTTGAGTTCTCACACTAGTCTCATGACTGACTTGAAGTTTATTTTTCCCACACCTAAACTCTGGGTGCCCATAATTTTGCACGGGCAGCTGATAGTTTAGTTTGCAGGTTTAGTCTTCAGAGCTAGATTCAGATGTGGAGCTAGAGTTATATTTTTAGTTTTTCTTCTTTCAATGAGAACATACTTGTTTTTCCGCGGTTGCCTGTAAACTAAATCGGTGCGATCGTAGTCCGGAAATCCACTAGTTGTGCTAGCTACCTTGGAAATCAAGCGACCCTACCCAGAGGTTGGATATTTTAGAGGGAATGTCTCGCAGTCTTAAAATCGAGATTGTATATCAACATCATATTGAAAATAAATCCGTACATGGTTTGTACGAGACTGGATGTAGGGTAACTCCGAATCAGTATAAAATCGCTGTGTGTTCTTTTCTTTCACTCTACTGCATTTACTTTTATCTACGTCTTAATTCTATGAAAGTTTCCATGCTTCTTAATTTCACTAACTTAAGTACAATTCTGTTAAAAATTTCAAAAGATTCGTATAATCTAGAAAACATTACCTACTACCCCTTTAGAATTAATTTTTTTAGATCCATTTTTTGCATTCTCAAATGCTTTAGTTCTCAAATCATGCTGGCGCTTGTAACTGTTAGTACCTTAGATATTGGTTTTGATGATAGTAACTTTAAGAAGTAAGATATATAGTGTATAGTGCTGGATATAAGGAAGATGCTGATTATGAAAATTGTACAGTAACTATCAAGTGAAGATTAAAGATGCTGATAAAGTTAAAGATGCTAATATCGAGGCTCAGGAGTTGAAGAATAAAGACTCATGGATATTGAAGAGTTCAGGAAAACAATATAGCATGGATGATTTATTGTGTCTTAGATCAAATGATGAAATTCCAATAACACTTTCCTTATCTCTCTTTATCTAATTTTATTATTTTTTCTTCTTCAAATATTCCCATTTTTAGTTATTACAACACAACCTTTCAAATTTGTTTATAAAAGAATCTTTATTTTTGTACAAAATTATTAAGTTTTAAATTTTCTAACATTTTATGCTTCAATGTAGTTATATGTTTTAGTATTTATAATTTGATTTAAAATTATTCACTTATACTTTAATATCATATTAGTTTTGTACATGTTTACATTATATTTAATGTTTTATATTAAAATTTTAAAATTATTTTGTACGTTTTTATCAAGTTTTATATAAACTATGTTTAAATAAGTTCAATATTTTGATTTATTTTTAAAAGCGATGAGTATTCAAATTTTAAAAGAAAATATTTTTCAAATTACAATGAGTATGTTGACATACTCAACTTTTATATGTCGACATACGAGCCATTCTTTTCAAAAATAATTTTTTATTAGAAGTTTCTTTTCGTCATTTCTCTTATAGTGGACACACCCATTGTCTATGTATAAATACCGGACTTCGAAATGAATTTTAAATAGCCACTTTCTTGATTTCCCCTCCTCTATTTACTCTCTATTTTTCTAAATCAAAATATACTCAAACTCTACCAAAATTCAACCAGAATCAAGCTGCATTATTATTGGTTTGTTTCTCTATTATTTACTCTCTGATTTCTTTATTTTCTCTTACTCAAATAAAGATTAAAGTGTTATTCAAGGGTTATAGGATTAAATTTAATCAAAGATTGAAAGATCTGTGTCTGTAATACTCTATCAATTCATAATACTATAAACTAAGTGTGGTTGTGCCCTAAAATCAATTGGGCGTACTAGTAGTCTAGAAATCTAATAGGTGTGGTTGAGCTTGAAAGCCAATTGGATGTTCTTGGTAGCCCGTAAATCTAAGTGATTCTCCCCAGAGGTTGGAAATTTTGGCGGGCTGTCTTATGGCCTTGAAACCAATATTTTATATCGAAATTAAATAAATAAACTCCATACAAGATTTATGCAAGACTGGATGTAGGAAATCTGAACCAGCATGAGAATCTTGCTATGCTCTTTTCTTTTAGTTTACCACATTTAATTTTATTTGTATTGAAATGACCCGCTTCCTCAACCCTTAGAAATCGACATAAATACATCCTTGGTATTCACATGTCACAAACCCAAGTGTTGGTGAAGCAGATTATTTATGGTAAAAAAAGAAAATAGAAAGAACAAAATCTTGCACAGTGGTGTATATATAAATATACAAAATCTTTACGGTGGAAAATTTACCATAAGTAGTAGAGTGCAACTAATGTCATTCCGAACAGTTATAAAACCCATACCAAGAATTGTTGAAATAAATCAAGGTAAGGATATGGTAAATGTAACACCCAGGATTTTAATCATCAATAATTAAATGTGAAAAAATTAATAAACTAAATACCAATCAAAATAATATCCAGAATTAGACGACGAAACTAGCACCATTGCGTCTGTTGTACTTTTCTGATCAAAATGGGCACTTGGTTTGCTAAAATCGGAGTTAAAATGAATTAGATATAAATTAAAGAAGAATTCAGATAATTAAATAAGAATACATATAGAACAAACGGTCACTGGGTGACCTAGCCCACTTGGGTCGACATTTGTGTCAACCCATGCCAAGGTGGGTCGACCTCTATGTCGACCCAGGTAGGTAACTGGGTCGACCTAGGTCGCGAATTCTGTGTGCCTTGTCTTGCATGCAAGGCATCATTCGTTTATTATTTTCTAATGTTATTTTGTTGAGTTGGATGAGTTTCATTGGCCTATTTTAAACTAAACGCTGATGTCGTGTTTCTTATTGGTCCGATTACATGGTTGGACCAGATCTAATATGAGATTTTAACGACTGAGGGCATCTAGTAAACCCTAGAAATAGACTAGCATAGCCTCTCTCATTTCTTCACATCCATTCTCTCTTCTTCTTCTTCTTCTTCTCCAAGCCTATCCTCAAAATTAGGAAGGGCCAAATAATTAAAAATTTACGGGGATAAAGAAGTTCTTAAGTTTTAAATATTTATTTTTATAAACGATTTTAGAGGTAGAGGTTCTGCTAGATTTAAGAAAAAGGCCATACGGGAAGCTTTGTTCATCTGATCCGTAAGGTTTATGTAATTTTTAGATTAGTTATTTGCAAAGAAAAGTTTAGATGGTTAAATAGTTTTAATTTACAAGTTTTATGTTTACGGTTATTTACAATATTTATATGTTTAGTTTTTCTGTAAGTTACTATAATTTATTTACGGTTTATTCCTGTTTCTTTCAAGTTGTTCATTGTTTATAAGCAATTCTCCTTCTTCTATCCCTTTCTTTATTGTAGTTTATTCACAGTTATGCTTATGCCCTATTTTATTTGTTTTGTTTATTTTCAAGTCTAGGCCTTACGAGTAGCCTAGATCGTTTCCCTTTTTCTTATAGCGCTAAGCCTAGGGCTAAAAAGAGCCTGAGCCTTTATCGCCATTTTTACATTAAATTGGAATAATGTTAAAATTTAAATAAAAAGGGATTTTGGGGATGTTAAAACTGGTTAGATATTTTAATCAATATTGGACAGCAAATTGGGGATAAACTTAATACATAATTAGAGAACAAGCAAACATCTAAATTGGAATAGATTGAACTTAATTGAATGTTAAGTAATGTGGGGATGGGTTGTACAAAAAGATAACATTAATTAGAAATGTAAATACAACCAAGGGATATAACATGTCGTTATATTGGGCTTACTAAGAACTTAAATCGTGTTAAGTTGAATTGATAAAATTAATAAGCTAAATAGTGAGAGTCCATTCTGGCAGCATGGGCTGATTGCGGAAGATAAGTGGCTCGTATATTAGGTCAATTACGGGAGCGTAGGGTTAACTGGGGAAGATAAGAGGCCTGTTCCGGTAGCGTGGGATGATTTAGAAAGATAAGAGGTCTAATAGAATAATCAATGGGGACTAAGTCTAGGGTGACTTGTGTCAATTGCATTTTTGATTGGAAACCCATATCAGTCAGTATCCCTTTTATCATGGAGGTCTCACATTAGGTAGAGGCGAGGATACTCATTACTGTACTGGATAGTAAGAGGCTTCAACGAGGTGGGTATGGCACATTTTGGTGGGACGATGAGCGAGCATCATGCCGATTAGGGAAGATAAGCCGCTGTAATGCCTATGATTAACGGCTATGTCCTTTTAGTTGATGGGTTCGGGATTGATAACCCCGAATTCCATAACCGGCATAGGTTATCACATTATGGGTATAGGAGCCGATCTATGGGTATAAATGTGGTAAAACCTAACTGTGATATCTTGGTAGTTGGTGCAACAATATTGAATATGATTGAGAAGCCTATTTTTATTCGTGTTTATCTTTTCTGCTATTTCATTTATGCTTTTGTGCCTATTTCTCTTAGAACTATTCATCTGTCTAAATGCTTCCTTAACTTATGCTCATTCTAGGAATTACTAGAACTCACCAGACGTATGTCTGACCAAGCTTGCTTTCTCCTTCTCTATTCTTTTCCCCTTGGTTCGTAGGGTGGAGAGTCTCAGTTGTGATTCTTGATATTATGGTTTTCCACGAGACAATTTTATATTGATGACTATTTAGTATTTATGAAATGTAATAAGTATCGTGATTTGACTTGCTTGTTGAAATAATGTTTTAAAGTTTCTAATGTGTTTTATATTTCTGTCATGTGAATTTTAGCCTCTGTGTTGTTACTTTATGCCTAAGCACTTCATAAACCTTAACGCATCCTCATATGTTTGACATTAAAGGGTGTGTGGGGGTGTTTCACTTGGTATCAGAGCCTAAGATTATAAGATCATAGAAAAGATTTTGAAAGAGTTTTTTCAAAAGTTAAGTATTTTCAAGTAAAACTTATTTTTGGAAAATATCCCCTCAAATCAGTTACAATATTCCTTTGTTTCCTTTTTCAATCCATGCATTTTTTCTTTTCAGCATGTTTGGGGTCCCAATTTTCTTGAGAGTGTTTCCATTCTGGCATGGTTCTGTAGACATGTTGAAGCTAACGACACCTGTTGAAGGGCAAGGAAATGCCCCACCTCTAGCTGTAGCCATGGTAGTTCCACTAAATCCAGTGGTTAATTTCTTTGAGCTTTGTAAGGATTTTTCTGCTATGGGCGGCAAGCCATTTCTTGGCGTCGAGTTTGCGTGATACTGGGTTTTATTGGTTATGGGCTAACTCTAGGGATGGATTGGCTGGCGATGTATGGTGTCATCCTTGACCGTGAGAGGCGAGTTATTAGGCTTTTGACGTGCCATGGTAAGACTCTCGAGATTTCTTATGACCCGCGAGGGTCAGTCATGCTTAGTTTCTTAGATTCCCTATACGCTTTGTCAACGATCTTAGTCTGATGCCCATAGTTAGAGACTTTCCAGGCATATTCAAGGAGGTAAGAGGGCTACCTCCTAGACATGAGATAGATTTCCGAATATACTTTATGGAGAATGCTAAGTCTGTTGCTTTTGCAATGCACCACATGGCTTTGAGAGAGAGGAGGGAGCTTAATAAGCAAGTGGGTGAGTTATTCGAGAAAGGGTTTACTATACGAAGCATTTCTGAGTAGGGGGCACTAGTCGTCTTCGCGACTAAGGCGAATGAGTCTCTCCATCTATGTGTGGATTTCAAGGAATTGAACAAGATCACAGGGAAAAATAGACACCCACTCCCATAGATAGATGACTTGTTTGACCTGTTCGTGGGCGGTTCAGTTTTCTCGCGGTTGTATTTAGCTACAAGTTTTCCTCAGCTTAGGGTGGTAGATGACAACATAGATAAGCTGATTTTACGACTCCTTGCAGATTCTTTTAGTGGTGGTTATGCCTTATGGGATAACTAATGCACCGACGTATTTTGTGCATTTGATGAGCTGGGTATTTAGGGTGTACCTGCATAAGTTCGTGGTGATATTCATTGATGATATTTTTGTATTCTCGAGGAGCGAGGAGGAGCATGCCTAGCACTTGGGAGAGGTCCTTCTTTCTCTCCGTGCACATCAGTTGAAGGGGAAGTTTTCTAAGTGCCATTTCGGTGGAAGGAGGTAAGGTTCTAGAGGGCATGTTGTCTCTAGTAATGGTATAACGTTGGATCCCGCTCGCGGTACAAGATTGGAAAGCCCCTAAGAATGCGATAGAGGTGAGGAGATTTTTTGGTTTAGTGGGATATTATCGGAAGTTCATCAAGGATTTTGCGCAGACCACAGCTCCTCTTATCCGCCTTATAAAAAGAACCTAGTTTTTTGCTTGGGATGTGGATTGCGAGGATGCATTCTTGAGATTGAAGAAGACTCTCGCATTATCTCTGGTGTTGACTCTTCCTGATGGTACGAAGATGTGCACCGTGTATAAGGATTCTTGCGGCATGGGCTTAGGTACGGTGCTTATGTAGGACGGTAGGGTTGTCTGCTACGGGAGTAGGCAGTTGAGGGTACATGAGAAGAACTACCCTACTCATGATTTGGAGCTTGCAGCAATAGCGTTTGCGCTTAAGTCTTGGAGACATTATCTGTTAGGCGAGAGATTTGAGCTATATATAGATCGTAAGTCTCTCAAGTACTTATTCTCGCAAAAAGATATTAATTTGCGACAATAGCGCTAGACGGAGTTCCTTGCATCTTACACCTTTGAGATAACATATATGCCGAGGAAGGGGAATATAGTAGCAGTTGCATTGAGTAGGCATAGAATGACTTTGAGTCCATTGTTCGTAGAGTAGCAGAGTTTGGAGTTTATCTCATCGTATGATTTTAGACCATCTACGGATTTTGCCCCAGGATTGTTGGCATCGTTGGAGGCACGGCCTACTCTCTTACAACACATTGGATCTAGTCAGTGCGAGGATCATCAATTAGTGGATATCATGGATCGACTCAGTAAAGGGGAGACCTCTAGTCACCATGTTAGGTATTCTATGGATGAGAGAGGGTGGCTATATCGCGATGGGAGATTGTGTGTTCCTTGAGTTGGTGATTTGTTGAGATCGGTTTTAGAGAAGGCTCATTAATCTTGGATAATCATCCATCCAGGCAGTGATAAGATGTACAGAGATATGAGGAGCGTCATTCATTGGATAGGAATGAAGAAGGATATGGCAGAATACGTAGCTCGATGTATAACTTGTCAAGGAGTGAAGGCTGAGTAGAGGAAGCCTGGTGGATTGCTTCAGCCTCTAAATGTGCCAACGTTGAAGGGTTGAGCGTCTCGATGGACATCATAGATGGGTTGCCTAGGTCGAGGAAGGGAAACACTAGTATTTGGGTTATAGTCGATAGGTAGTCAAAGAGTGCTCATTTTATTCTGGTTAAGAGTAAGCAGATGACAGCTTGGTTGGCATTAGTATATCTTAGAGAGGCATCCAACTTCATGGAGTTCCATACTTCCCTCTAGTATCGTTAGTGATTGAGACCCCTTCTTTACGAGCGAGTTTTGGAGGAGCCTGCAGGAGGCAATTGGGACACAACTACGACTTAGCACTGCCTATCACCCTCAGATAGATGGACAGAAGGAGAGGGTTAATAGTATTCTTAAGGATTTATTACGGATGTGTATCTTAGACTTCGGACGGACTTGGGAGGAGCATCTTCCATTGATAGAGTTCGCATATAATAACTGCTATTAGACGTGTATTGGTATGGCTCTCTTCGAGGCTTATATGGACGACCCTGTAGATCACCTGCATGTTGGTAGGAGTCCATTAACAGACTTCTACTTGGATTTGAGATGGTTAGAGAGACCTCAGCGAAGACAGATTTGATTCGAAGACGGATGAACGCAGCTCAGGACAGACATAAGTCATATGCAGATCAACAAAGGACAGATCTAGAGTTTGAGATAGGAGACATGGTTTTTGTTAAGATGTCACCTTTGAGGAGTGCTGTTCGGTTCGACTTAGTGGGGAAGTTGGTGTTGAGGTTCGTAGGGTCATTCCCTATAGTAGAGAGGATAGGCCAGATGGTCTACAGAGTTAGACTACCAAAGAGATTGGAAAGAGTTTATGAGGTATTCTATGTTTCGCACTTGCTAAAGTGTTTACATGATTCTACGATAGTAGTACTCTAAAGGATATCGAGGTAGAGAGTGAGGCATCGGCCAAGAGAGTTCCTAACCGGAAATTAGGAATTGAGGTGAAGAAGCTACGGAATAAAGAGATCAAGCTTATTAAGATTCAGCGGGGAAAGAGCAGCGATGACACAACCTGGGAACCAGAGGATAGGATTTGTGCTTCTTTCTCGTTTCCCTTTGATGGTACGTTCTTATGTTTTCCTAAGCTTTGAGTTTGAATCTACTTTTCCTATTGTTTGAATCATAAACCTAAGGTAGAAGCCTTTGGATGGTAGGAAATGATATAAAACATGTTAATAGAACATGTTATGGTTTAATGGACTCACATGGATGCAAGTTTTTGCTAGTGGATGTAGTGGATGCATATACACACACTAGGCACTAGTTAGAGATTGCAAAACTAGGAAACTTACATAATTGCATATGGATTGTGTGCGTTTTTATTCACTTTAAATTTGGATGAAAAACGGTTGATTGATCACTTGGATGTTGCAATTTAATGAATTGTTGTTGCGCGGATATAGAATTTTATATGTATCATTAGGGTTCCTTTGTATATATATTGGATGCATGACACAGATATGAATTGCATTAAGAAGGACGGCTGAATCAGTGGACTGCTTGATTTTTGCATTAGCTTAGGAACATATACACAACACTTTTGCATATATTCATGAAAAACATTAAAAAATATAAGGATAATGGACTTCAGTGGTTGAGTAGATGGGTGTAGATAATGATTGATAATATTTATGACATTCTTCTAGCCTTGGAGATTTCGGGGATGTAATCCTTTAAGTAGGAGAGAATGTAACACCCCAGATTTTAATACACAATAAATAAATGTAATAAATTAATAAACTAAATATTAATCAAAATAATATTTAGAATTAGACAACGGGACTAGAACCATTGGGTCCGTTGTAATTTTCTGATCAAAATGGACAGTTGGTTTGGTAAAATCGGAGTTAAAATGAATTAATTATGAATTAACGAGGAATTCATATAATTAAATAAGAATACATATGGAACAAATGGTCACTAGGCGACCCAGCCAACTTGGATCGACACCTATGTCGATCTAGGCCAAGGTGGGTCGACCCTTGTGTCGACCCAGGTAGGCGGGTGGGTCGACCTAGCTCGAGAATTCTACGTGCCATGGCATGCAAGCAAGCCATCGTTCGTTTATTATTTTCTAACGTTATTTTGCTGGGTTGGCTGAGTTTTATTGGCCTATTTTGAACCAAAGGATGATGTGATGCTTTCTCATTGGTCCAATGAAATGGCTAGAGCAGACATAATCTTAGATTCGAACGGCTGAGGGCATATAGTAAACCCTATAATTAGACTAGCAGAGTCTCCCTCATTTCTTCACATCCATTCTCTCTTCTTATTCTTCCCCACACGTATCCTCAAAATTAGGAATGGCAAAATAACTAAATTTTTGGGGGATAAAGAAGTTCTTAAGTTTCAAATATTTATTTTTATAAACTCTTCTGAAGGTAGAGATTCTGCTAGATTTAAGAAGAAGAAGGTCATGGGGGAAGCTTTGCTCATCAGATCTGTGAGTTTTATGTAAATTTTAGATTAGTTATCTACATAGGAAAGTTTAGGTAGTTAAATAGTTTTAACTTGCAATTTTTATGTTTGTAGTTATTTATAGTATTTATATGTTTAGTTTTTCTGTAAGTTACTGCAATTTATTTACTGTCTATGCCTATTTCTTTACAGTTGTTTATTGTTTACAAGTATTCTTCTTCAGTCCCTTTCTTTGGTGTAGTTTATTTACAGTTATGCTTATGCCCTATTTAATTTATTTTCAAGTCTTGACCTTACGAGTAGCCTAAACCATTTCCCTTTTTCTTTTAGCGCTGAGCCTAAGCCTGTAAAGAGCATAGGCCTTTTATCGCCATTTTTGCGTTAAACTGGAATAGTGTTAAAATTGAATTAAAAAGAAATTTTAGGCATGCTAGAAACGATTAAATATTTTAATCAGTATTGGACTGTAAATTGGGGATAAACATTAATATGTAATTGGAGAACATGCAAACATATGAACTGGAATAGATTAAACTTGATTGAACGTTAAGTAACATGAGGATGGGTCATACAAAGATTTAACATTAATTAGAAATGTTAATACAACCTAGGAATAAAACATGACGTTATATTGGGCTTACTAATAAACTTAAATTGTGTTAAGTTGAACTGATAAAATTAGTAAGCTAAGACAGAAGGAGTCAATCACGACAACACGGGGCTGATTGGGGAAGATAAGTGGCTTGTACATTGGTTCGTCCCAGCATCGTAGGGCTGATCAGGGAAGAAAAGAGCCTAATTTAGGCCCGTTCCTGCAGCGTAGGGCTGATTGGGAAAGATAAGAGGCCTATAAAATAGTGAATGGGGACCAAGTCTAGGGGTGATTAGTGTCAACTGTATTTTTGGTTGGCAACCCGTATCAGTCAGTATTCATTTTATCATGGTCTCACACTAGGTAGAGGCAAGGGCACGCTTTACTATGCTGGATAGTAAGTGGTTCAAACGAGGTGGGTACAGATGCGTACTGGCGGGACGATGAGCGTGCATATGTTTCATATTATGGGTATAGGAGCCGATCAACGGGTATAAATTAGGTAAAACCTAATTGTGATATCTTGATAGTTGGTGCAGCAGTCTTGGATATGAATGAGAAGCCTATATTTATTCGTGTTTATCTTTCCTGGTGTTTCATTTATGCTTTTATGTCTATTGATCTTAGAACTATTCATCTGTCTAAATGCTTCCTTTATGTATGCTCATGTTAGAAATTACTAGAACCCACTAGACGTATGTCTGACCTAGTTTGTTTTCTCCATCTCTCTTCCTTCCCTCCAAATGTTCGCAGGGTGGAGGGTCTCAGCTGTGATTCTTGATTATTCGGTTCAGCTTGGATTCAGACTCATTTCAGATTCATGTATTGGTTCACTTCTTGTTTTCTGACCATTGTATTGACCTTTGAGAGGGATGATTTTTATGGTTTTACTTATGTACTAAGATATTATGGTTTTCCATGAGACAATTTTGTGTTGATAACCTTTTGTATTTATGAAATGTAATAAGTACTGTGATTTGACTTTCTTATTCAAATAATGTTTAAAGTTTTCGATGTGTTTTATATTTCTGTCTTGTGAATTTTAGTCTCTATGTTGTTACTTTATACCTAAGCGCTTCACAAACATTAATGCATCCTTATATGGGTAACATTAAGGAGTGTGGGGGTGTTTCAGTAAAGATAGAAATAGATAACTATCTACAAAATCTTCAGCTTCAAGCTCTATCCAATTGGTTAAACCTGAGAAAATGGCCATCATGGAGAAAATAGGGCACCTTGAGTTAAAGGAAAAAAGAAAAATTAACTCTATATCAATTGTGGGATTGGGGCAAAAACTCAAATCTGATGTTTTGAAATAAAATGGTATCCTATAGGACATCGACCACATATAAACATGGAACAAATTTTTTTCCTTATGGTTACCAAAATTTTGCTATGTAAAATTATACGATATTATCATTACCACTTAATTAAAGACCGATAACTTCAGTCCATGATTAAGCAATTCCGTCTTTTAACATGGTTTATGGACCGATTAAATACTGAATATTTTAGACACTGATTTCCAAGTCACAAAATTTGTTTAAGACTGCTTTTCGGTCTTAACTTCTTAAGACTGATAGTCGATCTTTAGTATTAATAAAAACTGAATTTTGAAACTAAAACAGAGTTTGAAATCGATTACGAATTACAAATATATTCAAATATTTATATGTTTATTCAATTTTAACAATAGTCGAACGCATTGGTAATTTAATTTCATATAATACATAATACATTCTGTATACACACTTCATACAAATTCATATATTGTGGATGCTAAACAACAAAATACATATGATAGCCCAAAATGTTATACTGCACATAAGCATGAAATTTATTTCATTTCCACCAGTCAGAATACACTTGCATGCAACATAATAATACAACTCTAAAAATTGTATACTATGATAATGCAAATGTATAATAAATCAACACTACTTCATTATAATTATTTCCCTGGCATGTCACAACGTTCCATGCATTCTTTATTTCTTCTCACCGTTACACCTTCTTTTTGTTCGTACAAATCTACTCTTTCCCCTTCAGCAACAAGGCAATACCATTACCAGTCATGGCTGCACCTCATTCAGTTCAAATGGCAGCAATGAATCGTCATCAAAAGTTTATTGCTCCACATCAGCAAGCCAATATGCAATAGCAGTAGGTACTATATCAACAACAAACGCTACAATAACAACAAATGATGATGAGGAGAGGCAACAAACTAATGCAACCTGATACCAACCAATTTGCAAATCCATTACCATATATTCCTCACTATTTGTAACACCCCGTATGTTGAATAACTTGTTATAATATAAAACAGGGCAGAATTAAATTTTAAAATCTGAATCAGGGGAAATGGGCTATGCCATTGCGTTTGTCTCGGAAAAATACGCGAAATAGAGTCCGAGTTTTCGAAAATCGGAGTCCGTATGACCCAGTTAAGGCCCGAAGAAGTTTTCAGAAATTCAAAACAGATTTAAATATAAAAATCTAAACATTTCAGAAGAGGCGGGAAAATTCCCGCCAGGCAGAGGGAGTCGACCCTAGGGTCGACATGGTTGTCGACCCCCTCCCTAGGGGTCGACCCTGGGGTCGACCCAGGGGTCGACACAGGGGTCGACCCCCCCTGTCGGTCTGTGTGACCTGGGTGCAACCTGAAGGGGTTTGGGCTAGGGTTGATGGCTAGTGACGAGATCTGACGGCTCTAATCTGATTTAGGGTTAATCTAATGGCCTAAAACACCTAACTAATCTATAAATACACCCTAAGACTACCCTAATTCATACTAAAAATAGATACAATGTCGTTATGCCGTCAAAATGCAACTTGAAGGAGCCTCCATCAAATTGTAGAAGAAGATAGCCTCTCAAATCAACCTCTAATCAACTCTAGCAACTTAATCTTCTTCATAGGAGTGCTAATCAACAAGTTGTGAGTTTCTATAGCCTTAATGACCAATTATTGAAATGATTATGATAGGATATAATGAGGTTATGGCTATGAATGTGGATCAATGCAAGTTATGTTATCATATGCTATGTGTTAATGATGTTATGCAAGTTATATGCTATGTGTTAATGATGTTATGCAAGTTATGCAAGTCATATGCAATGTGTTCATGATGTTATGCAAGTTATGCAAGTCATATGCTATGTGATCATGATGTTATGCAAGTTATGCAAGTCATATGCTATGTGATCATGATGTTATGCAAGTTATGCAAGTCATATGCTATGTGATCATGATGTTATGCAAGTTATGCAAGTTTTAGGCTATGTGTTCATGATGCTAGTTATGCAAATCACTATGATAAACATTGATCCATTATGACACCATGATTATGCAAGTTTGGTGTATGATTATATGCAAGTTCATATATGATATGTTAGGCAAGTTTGGTTTTGATTATATGCAAGTTCATATATGACATGTTATGCAAGTTTGGTGTTTGATTATATGCAAGTAACATGTGCAAGTTTACACCTTAGTATGATATGCATACATATGCAAGTTAACCCCTTTGTATGTCATACATACATATGCAAGTTTACCCCTTTGAATGACATAAGTAGCTTATGCAAGTTACCCTCTTTATGACATATGTGATTCATGCAAGTTTGGGTTGGTTATTTATGCTAGTTGGGTTTGATGCTATATGCATGTTGACACCTTTAAAACCCATGTTGATGCTAATGTTATGCAAGTTGAACCCATTGTATGTGTGATGAATCTTCCCTTTTAAGTATGTCATGTTAGCGAATTACGTGGGGAACGATGGGGTTAATATTCATGTTAATGAAATGGTGTGAAGTTGGTATGATTATGCATACCATAAAGTGGATGGACATAATTGAGTCAATTATGTACATCGTTAAATTTGTAATTAATTAGGGATAATTAATACAAATTATGGGGGTGATTAATTAGGTGTAATTAATCGACTAAGACACGAGGTTGGACCCTTTTGTAGCATATGACTGCCCGGAACCGACCGGCAAATCCAGCGGCTACAAATGATTGGCCCAATGTGAGAGGTCTTAGGCACAAACTTAATACGTGACAAGTGTAAAGACACGAGGTTAGACTCGGTTATGGCGTAAGGCTGCCCGGACCCGACCGGCAAATCCAGCTGCCATAAAAGATAATCTAATGTGAGAGGTCTTTACAACGGTTACGTTCTTAATCAATTAAGAAACACTTAACCAGATAAGCATGTAGTGGGGCATGAGGGGTTAAGTGGGTGCCTTGGGTGGCATGTAAGTGCCTTGGGTGGCATGTAAGTGCCTTGGGTGGCATGTGGAAATCTAGTGGGTTGCCTTGGGTGGCAATAGAAAATACGATTAGAATACTTAACCAAGTGGAAACATGTAATTAAACATGATTAAAGGGTTAAGTGGGATGCACTAGATAAAGTGACAAGCTTAGGTGGGTAGCTTGTGGGGGCCCATTTCAACCAGTAACCCATATGTATCTTATTGGGCTCGACCCATGTCGAGGACGGGACACGCGTACTGGGCTTGACTATAAGAGGCCAAAACGGGTTAGCGGTGGCAACGCAAGTCCAACGGGTTTCATATGCGTGTGTGGACCCGGGCTGGTAGGTAAGACGTTGTTGCATCGTGTAGATATAAGCCGTGCATCATTGGTTGTATCGGGTTGCCACTTTGGGGAGTGATACACCCCACTGTGGGGCCAACACGGGTATCTACGGTAGGGAGCCGATCGCTTGGGAGTAGTGGGTACACCTAGTGGAGATAGGGGCAGAAGGCACCTATGTAGTCAGCTAGGCGTACACGAAACTACTGGGAAAATTTTCTAAGTCCTTGGGAGGGATCAACCTTTAAGTAGGAATGACTGGTGTGGTGCAGTTAGTAATTACCCTTGGGTGGGTACATGCGTCTTTACAGTTATCTTAGTTCATCCTATGTCTAGTTGGCTACTTAGTGTAGTCATTTATCCCCAGTCATCACCGTGCCAAGTTTATATCATACCCTAATTACTTTAATGATTGTGTTGTTAAAGTTATAGGGCTCACTCAGACTTATGTCTGACCCCGTTGTTTTTATCTTTTTCCCCCTCAGGTCCTCAGGTTGGGCCTAGCACTAGTGGGCTTTGATCAGATTTCTTTATCTATCTTTTGGAGCTTGGACCGTGATGTAAAGCCCAACTTCTCTTTTCTATTATGGCTATTAGTTATGTAGTGGGATTATGTACTTATGTTTTTATCAGGATGGATATCTAGTACTTGACTCTTTATGGTGTTGTAACTAAACATGTTTATCTTCTGCTGCAATGAAATGATGTTTTAGATTTTCAAGTATTATCTATATCTGTCTTGTTGTAATTTTTCTGTTCTATATTCACTTAAAATACTCCACCGAAGTTAAGGCATTCCCATATTGAGTGACCTTAGCGGGTGTGGGGTGTTACACGTGGTATCAGAGCCAGGTTACCAGAACAGATAAAATTTTTAGAAAACTATTTTTCTAAAAACATTTTTGGAAGAAGTATTTTCAAAAACATGTCTTTTTAGAGAAAAGTTTTTGAAAGAAAAGAACATAATCCCCAAGAGCCATATATCCTTCCTTCGATTCTCCGTTTTGAATCTCTTCCTCTTTCTCTTTTTGAAATTCCCCTCCGCGTATAGATGTCTTTTTAAGATAATTAAGGACTTCCGTATGAAGGACGGAAGAACCACTTCAAGGGACTAAGAAGTTTGTCGGGCTAAGAAGTTAGTCCAAGGAGGTGGAGGGCTTATGGGTACCTTTAAGATGGACAAGGGAGGAAGGTTCAAATAGCTGTTAGGTAAATAAAGGACGAAACCTCATCGTGGCGAGAAGGTCACGAAAGGAGAATGTAAAGGAGAAGGCTAGTTGTTTTGGAGAAATAGGACACCTTATTAGGATTGTCCAAAGAGGTAAGGACAAAGTACAGGATCTTCTGGAGGGTAGATGCATTCCCTCATGGCTGGTATACCTGATGGGGGTAGGGCCGTCTAGGTTGAAATTTGGTTCTCTCGATCATCCTGTTCGAACTTTATTCAACTCTGGCGCATCGCATTTGTTTATCTCATCATCGTTAGTTGAGTCACTGCACTTAGACACCAGTCTAGTAGATGATCCCTTGGTTGCTTCAAACCCAATTGGGGGCTCCACTTACTTGTCCATGATATGTTTGGGTTTGAAGATTTCTATACTTAGCGTTGAGTTTAGATGTGATGCTTTTGTTTTGGGCTTCACGGGCTATGGGTTGATTTTGGGCATGGACTGGTTATCCAGTAATGGTGCCGTTCTTGATTTTGAAAGGAGAGTTGTTAGGCTCATGACCCGCTTGGGGAACACTCTCGAGATCTCTTGTAATCCCATGGATTCTGTTATGCTAAGTTATCTTGAATCGCTTGACGCTTCGGTCGAGAGTTTGCGATCTGTTAGAGTGGTCCGGGAATACTCGGATGTGTTTGAGGAGGTGAAGGGCTTACCTCCTAAGCGGGAGATTGACTTCTGAATATATCTGGTGGACAATGCTAAACCAGTATCTTTGCCAGTGCGCCACATGGCTCCTCGTGAGAGGAGGGAACTCCATAAGCAAGTAGGGGAGCTGCTTGAGAAGGGGTTCATAGGACGAAGTATATCGGAGTGGGGTGCTCCAGTAATTTTTGCCACGAAGGCGGATGGGTCCCTCAGACTTTGTGTAGACTATAGAGAACTCAACAAGCTCACAAAGAAGAATAGACACCCATTGCCGAGGATTGATGATCTCTTTGATCAGTTGGTTGGCGCCTCAGTGTTTTCGCAGTTGGACTTAGTCACGGGGTTTCATCATTTGAGAGTGGCTGAGGATAGTATAGAGAAGACTGCCTTTAGGACTCCGGATGGTTTCTATGAGTGGCTGGTGATGCCATTTGGTTTGACGAACGCCCCTGCATACTTGGTTGATTTGATGAGTAGGGTGTTCAGGGAGTACCTAAATAACTTCGTAGTGGTCTTTGTGGATGACATCTTGGTCTTTTCTAAGATTGAAATAAGTTTACGTATGTGCTTAATAGGTTAAGCAAAGCCAGTTATTTGATCAACGGTGGTTTTGGAGCGAGACTGGCAAGGACATCCAGAGTTGGACGAGTGCTTAATTATTTAGCCGTTTTTACTAGTATCATCTCACGTAGGTCATCTGAATTCGAAGGGGGTATCCCTTGGGTGTTTGTCTGATATTGGTTTAGGCCTTTGGGGCTTGCACTTGGGGGATGTCGAGTTCGACTAGGATGGTCTGCGTGAGAGATGGATAGTTGTGATGATTTTGCATGGGAGAATATCCTGGTTTTCTCTAGAAGTAGAGAAAAGCATGCCCTACATCTTAGGGAAGTGTTGGAGACTCTTCGAGCACATAGTCTTAAGACAACAAAGGTGGATGGAATTCTTAGCATCCTATGATTTCGAGATAGCGTATACCCTTGGCAAGGGTAACGTGGTGGCGGACGCCTTAAGCAGAAAAAGGTTGTCCTTGAGTCCGTTGTTCGTTGAACAACGAAACTTGGAATTTATCTCGATGTTTGATTTTAGACCTTCCGTTGACTTTGTACCCGGTTTGCTAGCATCCTTAGAGGTCAGACCTACTCTTTTGGGACGGTTTGGCGAGGCACAGCGGGATGACCCACAGTTGGTTGAGTTAGTAGAGAGGCTCATAAGGGGGGAGTCGTCCAGCCATCTGAGTAGGTACACCCTAGACGATAGGGGTGGTTGCGTAGAGACGGTAGACCTTGTGTACCGCAAGACGAGGGTTTGAGGAAGGCTATTCTTGATGATGCGCATCATTCGAAGATGACCATTCATCCCGGTGGGGACAAGGGGTACCAAGACATGAAGCGAGTTTTCTTTTGGGCCGGTATGAAGAAAGATGTGGCCGAGTATGTCGCTAGATGCTTGGTGTGCCAACAAGTGAAAGCGGAGAAAAAGAAACCTGGTGGGTTGCTTCACCCATTGGAAGTTCCGCAATGGAAGCGGGATAGCGTCTCGATGGATTTTATTGATGGGTTACCTAGATCGAGGAAGGGTAATACGGGAATTTGGGTTGTGGTAGACAGACTGACTAAGAGTGCCCATTTCATACCCGTGAAGAGCAAGAGGACTGCTCCATGGCTAGCTTCAGTTTACCTTCGAGAGATAGTTCGATAGTATGGTGTACCTTCGAGCATAGTGAGCGATCGAGATCCTATCTTCGCTAGCGAGTTTTGGAAAAGTTTGCAAAAGGCGGTAGGGACTCAGTTGTGTCTGAGCACCGCATATCATCCTCAGACGGACGGCCAGACCAAGAGGGTGAATCGTGTTCTTGAAGACCTTTTGAGGCTATGTATCTTAGATTTTGGGAGGTACATGGGAAGAGCATCTTCCATTGGTGGAGTTCGCGTATAATAACAGCTTTCAGTCCAGTATTGGTATGGCTCCTTTCGAAGCTCTTTATGGAAGGCCTTGTCGATCGCCTACATGTTGGTGGGAATCTACGGATAAGATCTTGCTTGGGCCCGATATGGTTAGAGAGACTTCGGAGAAGATTGATTTGATTCGAAGAAGGATGAAAGCGGCACAAGACAGGCAGAAATCTTACGCGGATAAGAGGAGGACGGATCTTGAGTTTGATGTTGGGGACATGGTCTTTGTCAAAGTATCTCCGTTACGGAATGTTGTTCGCTTTGGGTCCGTTGGGAAGTTAGCACCAAGATTTGTAGGACCGTTTCCTATTAAGGAAAGGATTGGACAGATGGCATATAGAGTGGATTTACCCGAGAGACTTAGTGGGGTACATGACGTATTCCATGTGTCACATTTGAGGAAGTGCCTACATGAGACCGCAGAGGTGGTAGAGCCGAGCTTGCTTAGAGAAGTGGAGGTAGAGCGTGATGCGACTATTCGACGAGCTCCTACCCGCATCCTTGGGTCAGAGATTAGAAAGTTGAGAAACAGAGAGGTTCAACTAGTCAAAGTGCAATGGGGAGAAGATGAGAGCAATGCTACTTGGGAGACAGAAGCGAAGATGCGTTCATTGTACCCATTCCTTTTTGAGGGTATGTCTTTTAACTTCTCATTTATCGTCTGTCTAGTACTTATCTTATCTTTAGTATGTCCTCTCATTAGTACCTTTGACCTTTAGATAGGGTAAACCTATGGTTGAAACATGTGTTTGAGACATGTTATGTTTGATGGATGCGTGTGGATGCAAGTGTTTGCTAGTGGTTGCTCGTGGATGCATATACACACACTTTAGGCACTAGATCGGCTCAGTCACTTCATATTGCATATTGCATAAAATTGTGTGTAGGTAGCTATATTAATGGATGTATAATGGTTGTGCTATCATATGGATGATGCATTTTGGTGTATGATTGTGCACACATGTAGAAATAGTATGTGTCGATAGGGTTCTTTCACATACATATTGGATGCATGGCACTATCATGGTTTGCATTAAGGAGGTCAACTGAATCAGTAGACCGCCTGATTTTGCATTAGACAGGGAACATATACACACACTCTTTACATATGTTCATACAGCATTAGAAACTCTAAGGACAATGGATGCCAGTGTTTGATGGTTTGAGTAGATGGTTGTTTGGTTGGTAGGATACGTTCTTCTTGACTTAGAGATTTCGGGGACGAAATCCTTTAAGTAGGGGAGAATGTAACACCCCGTATGTTGAATAACTTGTTATAATATAAAACAGGGCAGAATTAAATTTTAAAATCTGAATCAGGGGAAACGGGCTATGCCATTGCGTTCGTCTCGGAAAAATACGCGAAATAGAGTCTGAGTTTTCGAAAATCGGAGTCCGTATGACCTAGTTAAGGCCCGAAGAAGTTTTCAGAAATTCAAAACAGATTTAAATATAAAAATCTAAACATTTCAGAAGAGGCGGGAAAATTCCCGCCAGGCAGAGGGAGTCGACCCTAGGGTCGACATGGGTGTCGACCCCCTCCCTAGGGGTCGACCCTGGGGTCGACCCAGGGGTCGACCCCCCCTGTCGGTCTGTGTGACCTGGGTGCAACCTGAAGGGGTTTGGGCTAGGGTTGATGGCTAGTGACGAGATCTGACGGCTCTAATCTGATTTAGGGTTAATCTAATGGCCTAAAACACCTAACTAATCTATAAATACACCCTAAGACTACCCTAATTCATACTAAAAATAGATACAATGTCGTTATGCCGTCAAAATGCAACTTGAAGGAGCCTCCATCAAATTGTAGAAGAAGATAGCCTCTCAAATCAACCTCTAATCAACTCTAGCAACTTAATCTTCTTCATAGGAGTGCTAATCAACAAGTTGTGAGTTTCTATAGCCTTAATGACCAATTATTGAAATGATTATGATAGGATATAATGAGGTTATGGCTATGAATGTGGATCAATGCAAGTTATGTTATCATATGCTATGTCTTAATGATGTTATGCAAGTTATATGCTATGTGTTAATGATGTTATGCAAGTTATGCAAGTCATATGCAATGTGTTCATGATGTTATGCAAGTTATGCAAGTCATATGCTATGTGATCATGATGTTATGCAAGTTATGCAAGTCATATGCTATGTGATCATGATGTTATGCAAGTTATGCAAGTCATATGCTATGTGATCATGATGTTATGCAAGTTATGCAAGTTTTAGGCTATGTGTTCATGATGCTAGTTATGCAAATCACTATGATAAACATTGATCCATTATGACACCATGATTATGCAAGTTTGGTGTATGATTATATGCAAGTTCATATATGATATGTTAGGCAAGTTTGGTGTTTGATTATATGCAAGTTCATATATGACATGTTATGCAAGTTTGGTGTTTGATTATATGCAAGTAACATGTGCAAGTTTACACCTTAGTATGATATGCATACATATGCAAGTTAACCCCTTTGTATGTCATACATACATATGCAAGTTTACCCCTTTGAATGACATAAGTAGCTTATGCAAGTTACCCTCTTTATGACATATGTGATTCATGCAAGTTTGGGTTGGTTATTTATGCTAGTTGGGTTTGATGCTATATGCATGTTGACACCTTTAAAACCCATGTTGATGCTAATGTTATGCAAGTTGAACCCATTGTATGTGTGATGAATCTTCCCTTTTAAGTATGTCATGTTAGCGAATTACGTGGGGAACGATGGGGTTAATATTCATGTTAATGAAATGGTGTGAAGTTGGTATGATTATGCATACCATAAAGTGGATGGACATAATTGAGTCAATTATGTACATCGTTAAATTTGTAATTAATTAGGGATAATTAATACAAATTATGGGGGTGATTAATTAGGTGTAATTAATCGACTAAGACACGAGGTTGGACCCTTTTGTAGCATAAGACTGCCCGGAACCGACCGGCAAATCCAGCGGCTACAAATGATTGGCCCAATGTGAGAGGTCATAGGCACAAACTTAATACGTGACAAGTGTAAAGACACGAGGTTAGACTCGGTTATGGCGTAAGGCTGCCCGGACCCGACCGGCAAATCCAGCTGCCATAAAAGATAGTCTAATGTGAGAGGGCTTTACAACGGTTACGTTCTTAATCAATTAAGAAACACTTAACCAGATAAGCATGTAGTGGGGCATGAAGGGTTAAGTGGGTGCTTTGGGTGGCATGTAAGTGCCTTGGGTGGCATGTAAGTGCCTTGGGTGGCATGTGGAAATCTAGTGGGTTGCCTTGGGTGGCAATAGAAAATACGATTAGAATACTTAACCAAGTGGAAACATGTAATTAAACATGATTAAAGGGTTAAGTGGGATGCACTAGATAAAGTGACAAGCTTAGGTGGGTAGCTTGTGGGGGCCCATTTCAACCAGTAACCCATATGTATCTTATTGGGCTCGACCCATGTCGAGGACGGGACACGCGTACTGGGCTTGACTATAAGAGGCCAAAACGGGTTAGCGGTGGCAACGCAAGTCCAACGGGTTTCATATGCGTGTGTGGACCCGGGCTGGTAGGTAAGACGTTGTTGCATCGTGTAGATATAAGCCGTGCATCATTGGTTGTATCGGGTTGCCACTTTGGGGAGTGATACACCCCACTGTGGGGCCAACACGGGTATCTACGATAGGGAGCCGATCGCTTGGGAGTAGTGGGTACACCTAGTGGAGATAGGGGCAGACGGCACCTATGTAGTCAGCTATGCGTACACGAAACTACTGGGAAAATTTTCTAAGTCCTTGGGAGGGATCAACCTTTAAGTAGGAATGACTGGTGTGGTGCAGTTAGTAATTACCCTTGGGTGGGTACATGCGTCTTTACCGTTATCTTAGTTCATCCTATGTCTAGTTGGCTACTTAGTGTAGTCATTTATCCCCAGTCATCACCGTGCCAAGTTTATATCATACCCTAATTACTTTAATGATTGTGTTGTTAAAGTTATAGGGCTCACTCAGACTTATGTATGACCCCGTTGTTTTTATCTTTTTCCCCCTCAGGTCCTCAGGTTGGGCCTAGCACTAGTGGGCTTTGATCAGATTTCTTTATCTATCTTTTGGAGCTTGGACCGTGATGTAAAGCCCAACTTCTCTTTTCTATTATGGCTATTAGTTATGTAGTGGGATTATGTACTTATGTTTTTATCAGGATGGATATCTAGTACTTGACTCTTTATGGTGTTGTAACTAAACATGTTTATCTTCTGCTGCAATGAAATGATGTTTTAGATTTTCAAGTATTATCTATATCTGTCTTGTTGTAATTTTTCTGTTCTATATTCACTTAAAATACTCCACCGAAGTTAAGGCATTCCCATAGTGAGTGACCTTAGCGGGTATGGGGTGTTACACTATTGTCAACATCATGCATCTCATAGTCTTCCCTCTTCCATTGATCGCAAAATCTATTGTAAAAAATTAAACACAACCCAGATCTCAATTAATGGTCACATATACGCTCTCTATATTATCATTGGAATTGCTTTTGGAATAGGTTCAGGAATTGCTTCATGAATAGGAGAAAACGATGTTCGGAATCGCAAATTTCAATCGCAGATAGAAACGGCCAACACAAAGCCATATTTTTAAGATCTAATCACGCAAGAGGTTTCTTAAAATGGTATGATGATGATGGAACCTTTCTACATACTGCGACTTTAATATCCTGCGCTACTTGTAAAACTAGGTTCTTGAATTAGGCAACCAAAACTTATGATTTTATCAACCGCAAGGTTTGGTATTATGATGGCATGATAGAAAAGCAGAATTGAGATGAAACATCATCTTATTATTGAAGAATTGTAATGCAAGATAATACAAATTGTATAGAGGAGTCCTCTATTTATAATACAAGAAATAAATGTAAATAGGCATGTGACCATTACTTTGTTATAATGGGCATGTAACCGTTGCTTTGTTATAATAGGCATGTGATCGTTGCTTTGTTATAATGGGTATGTGACCATTGCTTTGTTATAATGGGTATGTGACCGTTGTTTTGTTATAATGGGCACGTTACCATTGCTTTGTTATAATAGGCATGTGACCGTTGCTTTCCATTATTCTTTATTTTCTTTATTACTGCACCTCAAATTAGGCTTAGGGCCATTTCATTGACTGACGTCGGTAAAGAGTAAGCAATTTCAATCCTTCGTCATACTGGTGAAGATACAAATAAGATCCAGGTATGAAAGTTCCATCTTTTACTTGGTATTTGTTTGTAACTCTTCGATTCCAAGTGAACCTCTGAATCTATGGAAATTTTTGGCTGAGAGTTATTTTGTAAGCATATTGGCCCTCTGATAGTAAGCTGGAATATGATTAACTTATAAAGTTTTCTTTTGAACTTGCTCTCGAACAAAATAGATATCAATTTCTATGTGTTTGGTTCGATTATGCTGAATAAGATCTGCTGTCATGTAGATTGTGCTCAAATTGTTATACTAAATTATAGGATTTCTGCCAAATGATAGTTTTAGCTCCTTTAACAATGATCGTAGCCATAAAAATTCACCTGCAGTACTAGCAACACTTCTATATTCCACTTCTGTGCTTGATCTCGAGATGGTTGTTTGCTTTTTAGAACACCAAGACATAAGATTTTCTTCTATATAAATGCAATAACCAGAAATTAATTTTTTATCATCTATGTCTGTAGCCCGGTCTGCATATGAATAAGCTATAATGTTTAAGTCTTTGCTGCTTTTAGTGATAAGCCAAAGTTGATTGTTGCTTTCAAGTATCTGAGTATTCTTTTCACTGCTGTCCAATGTTCACTTCTAGGTTCCTACAAAAATTGAGATACTTTGTTAACACTGAAATAAATATCGGGTCGTGTTATAGTAGCTTATTGTAATGCTCCTACAACACTCCGGTATTATTTGATATTTGAGATAGCTTTCCCCCGTTCTTTGACAAGTGTTGGTTTGATATCATAGGAGTTGGTTGGCCATTTGCTTCAATCATGTTTGTCTTGTTAGTATATACTTTCTTTGGTAAAGATTAATTTCATTATCTGATTTTTCTGTAACTTCTATTCCAAGGAAATAAGATAATTCACCCAAATCTTTTACTGAGAACTGATTATTCAAGTAATCTGCCAATTTTCTGATTTTAGTTTCACTACTGCTTGTGATAATTAAATCATCCACATATATTAATATATAAGTGGTAGATGATTCACTGATTTTTGTGGATAGGGATCTGTCATATCTGGTAGGTAAATAGCCTAGTGTTGTCAAACTTGCTTTAAGTCTTTAAGCCATACTCTGGGAGCTTGCTTCAGACCATAGATTGCTTTATTCAATTTACATATTAATGTTGGGTCTTGTGTATAGCCTTGTGGTTGTTGCATGAATATCTCTTCATGTAGATTCCCATTCAAGAATGCATTGTTGACATCTAACTGCTTGATCTTCCAGTTATTGCTTAATGCTATAGTCAATATAAGTCTAATAGTTGAGGGTTTTACCACTAGTGAGAAAGTTTCATTATAATCAAAAACAAATTCTTGCGTGAATCCTTTTGCAACAAGTCTTGCTTTATATCTATTAATGGATCCATCTGGATTCTTTTTCAGTCTGCATTCCCACTTGCATCCAATTATATTCTTGTTGTTTGGTAGACTCACTAGTTCCCATGTACAATTGTTCATCAGTGCATGATATTCTTCATTCATTGCCTTTCTCCATTTTTTGCGTTTGACTGCTTGTTGATAACTATTTGGCTCTTCTTCAGTAATGGTTGCAGTATAAGTCTTTGGTTTGAATATGCCTCTTTTTGATCGGGTTATCATTGGATGTCCAGTTGGTGCTGTGATGGTTGAGTTGATGAGTCATTTTTTCTACTGGTAGAGTTATGATTGCTATCATTGCTGATTTCTTCTCTTATTTCTTCTAATTGTTTGCAACTTGATTCTGTAGGTGATTGAATGGTGTGGCAAGTTTGCTCTTGCAGATCATCATTTATTTCATTATCACTATGGCGACCTTCAGAGTTACTAGCAGCCTTGTCACCATTCTCTTGATGCCATGTGTCAGCAATGTTGTGCAGATCAGGTATACTAACCTTTGAATTATATATTTTGGTTGTGGTTTGTATATCTGATCTGCTATAAGGGAAAATATTTTCTTTAAAAATAACTTGTTTTTTTGTAAATATTCTACCAGACTTGTCTATACATCTAAACCCTTTTTGATTATTGCAATAACCTATGAAAGTGCAGGGTTTAGATTTATAGTCAAGTTTATGATTATTATAAGGTTTTAAGTAAGGGAAACACAGGCAACCAAATGTTTTTAGACTGTTGTAATCAAGTTTGACATTAAATAGCATTTCTAGAGGTGTTATGTCTTTCAGTACTTTAGTGGGCAGTCTATTTATTAGATGCACAGCAGCACCGAAAGCATCAGGCCAAAATTTAAGTGGCAAAGAGGCTTGAGCTAACAAAGTTAAACCTAATTCAACTATGTGTCTATGTTTCATCTCAACTATATCATTCTGCTCAGAAGTATTGGGACATGTTACTCAATGTATAATACCCTTACTTTTAAAATAATCTGTCAGGGTTTGTATTCTAATCCTCCATCAGATTGCATGACTTTAATTTGATAGTTTATTTGGCTTTCAAACATATTGATAAAACTGATGACATCACTTTTAGTATTAGATTTAGCTTTTAAAAAGTATACCCAAGTATATCTAGTGTAAGCATCAACACATGATATATAGTATTTGTATCCATAATCAAAAAATATAGGAGATGGACCCCAAATATCAGTGGTGATTAATTGGCCAGGTTTGGAATACACAGTTAATGAATCAGAGAATGGTAATTTGTGACTTTTTCCCATTTGGCAATAAGTACATACATAAGGTAATTTTGCAGGAATAAATTTTATTTTATTATCATTAAGAATTTTTGTTACAATGCTAGCACTAGGATGTTCTAACTTATAATGCCATAAGTCAAAAGTACTTCTAGTTTGAACTTCATCAGTTATATCAGTCAGATTACAATGTGGGTGATTATTGATAGTAGTATTGTGGTTGCTGAGATTGAATTCATAGAGTCCCTTCATAGCATTACCCCAAAGAAGAATGTCCTTAGTTATTATGTCTCTAACTACATCGTATTTAGGGAAAAAAATTCAAAGTATACATTATTATCTTTAGCAAATTGAGACACACTAATTAGGTTTTTCTTAATAGTGGGTACTCTTAGTAAATTATGCAAAAATAACTGCCTATTACCAATGATACTACCAGTGCCAGTATGAGAGATTTTAACATATTTACCATTGCCCATGCTTATAGTTTGATTACCATTGTATTTTTTGTTTCCAAGATTCAGGTTGTTCAGATTGTTAGTGATATGATGGCTAGCTATTGAGTATGGGTGCCATGATTCATCTTGAATATGATCAGTGTTGTCAGTATGATTAGTTGCATCGTCCTTGTGCTGAATTAGCAGTGAAATTGGTATTTCTTTGACTATTGCTGAAGGATTTGTCTATTGTTGTCCACATCTCGTTAGCACTTTTGCAGCCAATCACTTGTGGTAATAAGCATTAATTGATAGAGGATAGTAGCCATGAACTGATTAAACGATCTTGCCTATGGTATTTCATGTATTCTTCATTACTGACTATTTTATTCTCTTGATCAGTAATGAATTTTGGCGGAACTGATAAAGTCCCCATGATGAAGCCTTCAAGGCCATAACCGGATTGCAGTCTCGACCTAAAGTCTCCGAAGCAAGTAATTGTTTTCGTCCAATTGCTTTGTAATTACTTGGGATTGAGGAATAATTACAGTTTTGGTGAGTTTGTCAACAACATTGAGGCTTTCAATCATTCCAGTACCATTGTCAGAAGCCGATGAAGCAGTATCATTGGCCACGATGACCAAATGATCATAATCGGATGGCTATTAAGCCTTAACCATGCTCTGATACCATGATAGAAAAGTGGAATTGAGATGAAATAGCAGTTTATTATCAAAGAATTGCAATGCAAGATAATACAAATTGTATAGAGGAGTCCTCTATTTATAATATAAGAAATAAATATAAATAAGCTTAAATAATAGGCATGTGACCGTTGCTTTGTTATAATAGGCATATAACCGTTGCTTTGTTATAATGGGCATGTGCCCATTGCTTTGTTATAATGGGCATGTGACCGTTGCTTTGTTATAATGGCATGTGACCGTTGCTTTGGTATAATAGGCATGTAACCGCTGCTTTCCCATTATTCTTCCTTTCCTTTATTATGGCATGAAAAAGTTAGTTAGAACCCAAGATGAAGGCGCCGAAAGCAAATTGAAGATGGAATAGTCATACGTATCGGATCTGTTGCAATTCTGGCCGCAACATGACTAACGGCTAGATTTAAGCTTTGAAAGATATTCCATGAATATCCTATCAGATCAAGATCCCTGGAAAATTTCAGATACTTGAGCATTGAAAAGAACGAAGAGTTAGCAGAGATGGAATCATGAATAGACATATATTGACTTGCAAACTATTGCGTTTATGAAAATCATCCCGATAGGTCTGAAAGATGTAGTTTTTCGTTGATGAATTGTGGGGAGGATATGACATGAGGGTGTGGTTTGTGAAGAGCAGTGGCAGCTGTAGGACATGTTTAAGTAGCAAGTTGAGGATAGTTGCTTCCATATTGTGCAGGTGGAATAGGAAAAAAAGGGTTTTCAAAGTGGTGATAGTGGAGCAGCTTTACCTGTGAACGAAGAGCAAGTTCTGGAGTATTTTTTATTTAATTCATTAAAAAAGTTGTATATTTCACATAAAATTCAAAATGTACATGGATTGTGAAAGTTGGTCGTTTGATTGAAATAGAAATAAAAAAGCTCCACCTTTGGATCAATAGCAAATTAAATACAACAAGCTATCAAACTACAAATCGACGTATCAATCTCTAAGTAGTTCCAAACATCTATAAACAGATTAATGACCCTTTTTCAGTGTTAAATACCAAATATTTAAAACCAATTTTTTCTAGTCATTAATTAGTTTTTAAGTAAAGACAGAATTATTATGGTCTTTAATTATCAGTCTTTAGTTACTTGTTTTTTTTGTAGTGTATCTTTAAAGACTTATGTGATAAAATCCATAAAGTAAATCGAATCAACTATGAATTTTTTTTACCATTATTATCCGCGTATGTTGGGCAATACAAACAAACCGCAATCTCGTAGGAAGAATGAATTTTCATACAATGGAAGTGTAAAGAACTACTTTCCATACACACTACTACAAAAGTGGGCATATTCGACACAAGTTTTATGTGGCCTTAGATCGGAAAAGTGTTGCATTTTCACCTTTTTTCAAATAGGCAACATCGGATGGACGTGGCATCCATGGCCATTGCCTTAGCCCTCTAAGGAAAAGCTTTAGCACATCTACTGCCACGGAAAGAAAGTGTTGCATTATAGACGTAATGCAACACCATTTGTACGTAATGCAACAATATTCAGCATTGCTTGAAAATTAATTAGATCCTGGGTACCAGGTCACGATAGTGGCGGCCACGTCAGCTGCCTACGTGTCACATGCCACGTCAGCTGTAGCGTTTACGTGCCACGTGGACTTACTAGTATTTTATGTAATGCAAGACCATTTTATTATGGAATGCGACACCATTATCTTGAAATACAACATTAGGAAAAAAGCAAATGCAACAGTAAAAGAAGGCAAATACAACGCTTTAATTATAAATTTTGCAATATCAGTTTTGTACATAGAAGAAACACATCTGTTACATTCATCATCACATTAAAACCTTGCAATACATACCACCTTCAATACATACGATCAAATACGTAATTCAACGCTTTAAATATATAACACATACGATCAAATACATAATTTAAAAGTAGCAAAAGTGCTAACACGTACCACCTTCAATACAAGTGCCAACAAATGCGATCAGTGCGCATTCTACAAAGTAGCAATGCCATGAACCAGAAACTGTATCTCTCTATGTCATTTCAGGTCCTCCACTTGCCGGCAGTATCTCTTCGTCATTTCAGATCCTGCAATTTGAATTTACAAGTTATTTGATAAGTGCATATGTGCTGTGTGCATGCATCTGTGCATTTGGCCATCTAATTAACTTATAAATCTTAGTGAGTTATGCATACAATTAAAACAGTTGACCAATCAGCATTGGTCACTACGTGCCACCTCAGAAATAGAATTGAGTATGCTTCGTCTTCTGTGCAAGCATTTCCAGTTCACATATCTGCCTGACACCATCCATCGGGTCCCTCGCACATCCTTTCAAGCGTCAGAACATCATCTCCTCCATATCCCCTACACCCCAATCTTCAAAATTTTAAAAAGAAAAAAGAAAAAAAAGCAATGGAGGACTCGTCTCTATACATCACAGCCACTGTTCTTAAGGGACATTGAAATTTCGAAGCTGTGCAATACGCTCTTAAGGTGGCTCTCAATCATAATTCGTGGCCTTTACGGGTAATACCCAACAACTCTTTTCTAGTATCATGCCCATTGTACAGTATGCTTGATCATGCCCTAATGTTGAAAGTTTTTACAAAACCTGGTGGTGCTGTTTACCTGCAACCATGGTCTGATGAAGAATTTGAGCCCTCACCAGCGTTAGAAGTGGAATCATAGGCTAAAATTGATGGCTTTCCCCAGTTCCTAAAGAGTAATGTTCCTGCTGTTGAAGAAGTAATGAAGCTAATGGGACGGGTTCTTGCAATTGACGACTGCTACTGGTCTCAGTATGACCATACATCTTTCTACCTGAAAATGCAATTTTATGAAGGCATTTGCAATATCAATACTTTTGCTGCTCAAATCAATAACAAGGTTTACTTCATTAAGGTTCATCGCTGTACCCATGCTCATCCTGGGACAAGGCCTGAACTTCTTTTTGTGAGCAATAGGTAGGAAGGGGTGGTTCATATTTGCATCATTACAGATGTGAATGGGAAATGGATTCAGATGAAAGATTTAATGCAATGATACAAGAAGCTGTTGAGCTAGCCCCCTTACCAAGCTTATTTCCGGAAGTCGCCCATGACATACATGTTAATAACCAAGCCCCAATGAACCAGAGGAATGATCAGTGGGTAGATATAGAAGTTGATCAGGAATTTGACTGGCCAAACTACCTCACCCCGGGTCCATTACATGCTGCGGGTCCATCACATGCGGCTGCTCACTTCGGACTGGCTCTTCCACAGCCGCAAAGCCCTAATGAATCAGTTGGAAGTTCCACAGCCCCGCAACCCTGATCTGGTATGAATTGATGCTACTATAATGTCATTTTTTGGATGTGTATGTATTAAGTTAACTTTATGATACTTTTGGATGTGGATGTGTATGTTATTTTTTGGATGTGTATGGCATGAACTGATCGATGTTGCCTTATGATACTTGTGCGTGAGTGTATACTTGCGTGTGTATGGTATGAACTGATCGATGTTGCCTTATGATACTTGTGCGTGTGTGGTATGAACTGATGTGTACTGTATGGACTGATGCTACCTTATGATACTTGTGTGTGCGTGTTAGATACGGGTATTTGTATCACAAAACCGCAGTGCATACACACCGTAGTGCTACACATGTATTTGTGTGAACTTTATGGTACAAACACACCGCAGTGCGACACGTGTATTTGTATCACAAAACCTCAAGCATACAGTTGTATGTCATTTTTTGGATGTGTATAGCATGAACTGATGCAAAACTGAACATACGTTTCCAAAATCGAAACATTGAAATTGGTAGTTTCCAAAATCAAATGGAAAATACCTGTGCGTGTTAGATACGGGTGAACGACTCGTCCGGATCAGGAAATTGGTTGCCTCAAGCACACCGCAGTGCAAACACACCGCATTGCTACACATGTATCTGTATCACAAAATCTCAAGCATACAATTATATGTCAGTGTAAATGAACGCAAAGTGCAAATCAATTTCGACTGTAAATTCCCCAATCCTTAACTAGCTCGACCTCTATAATAAACCAATGTCTTTTTCATGCTAATAGCCCGGTTCTCATGGCCCAAAAAGGTACCACTCAGTTAGGTGAAACCTAAATCCTGGTGGTAAACTCAAATCAATGGTCAAAGCGCCTTATGATACTTGTGCGTGTATACTTGTGTGTGTATACTTTTGCGTGCGTGTATACTTGTGCGTGCCTTCAGATGCTGCCTTATGATACTTGTGCGTGTATACTTGTGCGTGTGTGTATACTTGTGCGTGTATACTTGAGCGTGTATACTTATGATACTTGTGCGTGTATGATTATGATACTTATGCATGTATACTTGTGCGTGTATACTTGTGCATGCGTATATACTTGTGCATGTATGCACTGCGTGTATACTTGTGCGTGTATCACAAAACCTCAGTGCATACACACCGCAGTGCAAACACACCGCAGTGCAAACACACCACAGTGCAAACCTCAAGCATACAATTGTATGTCATTTTTTAGATGTGTATGGTATGAACTGATACATTGCGATGCCTTATGATACGGGTGAACGACTCTGTGCTACACATGTATCTGTATCACAAAACCTCAAGCATACAATTATATGATAATGTAAATGAACGCAAAGTGCAAATCAATTTCGACGGTAAAGTCCCCATTCCTTAACTAGCTTGACCTTTATAATAAACCAATGTCTTTTTCATGCTAATAGCCCGGTTCTCATGGTTTATTGCTGGGTATAATTTTTGAATAAACCTCAGCATAATCCCAAATCAATGGTCAAAGCGCAACTAATTACTCATAATCTAATCTTTCACTGGCTAATCACTCATAAGCGAACGGGTTTTCCTAAGTTTGGGATGTCCAAGAAACTAACTACTCATAAGCGAATGGGTTTTCCAAAATGTAACAAATGAACTACTTACTAATTACTCATAATCCAATCTATAATAAGCGCAACTAATTCACAGTGCTATACAAACTAAACCTAAGGGAAAAAACTGGTGATGTCAATGCCCTGAGCAATCAAAGCTAGAAAGCATTTCAAAGCTTCAACCTTTTCGGAATAGAATTTACTATCGAGGAGAGGAGTGACACTGACGTGATTTTAGGTTTAAATTTTTGTCAATAGTAAAAAGGGGGGAAAACGATTAGATGATAGAGAAGAAAACGATTTTGTGAAGGGTGAAGATTACGCTAAAATTTCGTCAAAAGAATGCAATGATGTGGCTGTCAATGATTGGATGATGGCTAACATTAAGATCATCAGACCCACAGATGGTTTGAACCGTTGGATTAATCTTGCATCTACGGTTGGGTTTTAAATATATTGATAATACGGATCGCTGAGTTGGATTATATATACGTAATGCTACGCTTTTAACTGGTGTTCCGCGTCAATACACTAGAATTCCCACCGCAACAGTGCATTCACGTATAATGCAACAACATATGAATATTGTTGCAGAAGATCAAAGAAAGCATAGCTTTCGCCACACTTTTCATGCTACGCACACAAATTAGTGTTGAATATGCCCACTTTTGCAGTAGTGATTATACCTCTAGAGGGATTTACTAAGGACCAACTGGCCTCTGCTACCAGGTCGGACCGATCCAGTTACACAGAGCTGAAGTGGTGTACCTGCCAAGTATGATGTAACCTGTAACGATTTGAATTTTTTTCAAATTTTAATTTATGTTTTAAGTTAAAATTTAAATTGGCAATTAGATATTAATTAAAATTGATTCAATAATTTCATTTGAATCCATTTAGTTAATTAATAACGATTGTAATTCTATTTTTTAAAATTCTAAATAATAAAAAATGGTTTGGATTCGAAACAGAAATTTGAATCGTATAATAATATAATGTTTTAATATAGAAAATATCATTTTTGCAAACAATTTCGGAATTCGACGAAACGAATTTAGTTATATCTGAAATTATAATTATTGTAAGATCTCAAATTGCACGCCAATTGGACGATCCATGTGAGAACACGAACTTAAAACGCTTGACGAAAATTAAACTAAATAATAAGAAGAAAAAAAGAAAAAGAAGAAAAGGAAAAAAAGGAAAAAATAAATAAATAACATGTTAAAATGTCAGAATCATAACCACATGCATGCATGCACTTGTCCCTTCTTCTCCGCACGTTCTTTTGATTCTTCCCCTTTTCATTTTATAAGAAGAATTAAAAAACATTGAGAATTATTGAAGGGACCCCAATATTTGTTAAGGGGGGATTAATTTTAAGGGGACTACTCCTTATTTGTAATTTGTTAAGGAGGGGACTGTATGTAAAAAAAGGAAAAAGAAAAATACCCTTAGCTACCTTCCCTACCGATCTCATATATTGTTGTAACTCCAACACTGTTGTTGAACATAGAATCAAACAGCAACAAAGAGAATGCAAATTCAGTTGTTGTTTCAGCCGTCCAATTCCGATATGATATTAGTTTAGTTTACTTACCAGATCCGATGTCTTTTGATGACCCACACAACTTTCCGGTATCTCCATTACTTTAACTATATCCTTTTTTAGCCACCATTAAATTGTAATAATTAATTAGGGTTTAGGTTTTAAGGTTACATTAATGAGGATTATACAGTTAATATTGAAAATTCTATTAATATGTTTATGAGGGGGAAAATTTATTTAAACCCCCTAATAATTTTACAATAAATTGAAAATGATACCCCCTTAACCAAAAGTAGAGTCTCGTTAACAATTTCCAAAAGATTTTTCCTAAAATCCATTCTCTTCCCAGCCAAATCAAAATCGCGTCTTGGCCTTTACCGAGTATTGTTAATGCCACTCCAAAAATGGATAAGAGGATCATATTTTATTTTCACTCCATTAAAAATTAAATTGTTAAAGGACGACTAAACACAATGAAAAAAAAAATGAATAAACCTGATTTTACCCTCCATTCAAATAGACAGAACACCATAAAAATTGACAAGGACATACCGAAATTCAGTACAAATTTTGGAAATAACATGCCGAAAGTAGTTTAATTAAAGAAAAATAAAATTCCTACATATTTGACAATAGCACATTGGAAAAAATGATTTTTTTTTAGATGGCCTATCATCGAGTTTGTGTTATTGTCATGACCTGATGCGTTCACCAAATTAGGCAAGTGCATGCCATTTTAATTGTTTAATTTTGGCTCGTTGTCAACGAATATAATGCTTATGGCTGAAAACGGGCCTCCATTTTTCCAGTTAATTTTTCAGTGATTTCTTTAACAAATTCAACAAACTGACCACTTTTTTGAGTGAAACTCATGTTGTCATCTTTTTCAAAGTTAGAAATTTCGCTAGAAATTGGTTCCTCTATGAAATCAGTGATTAATTGTTTACTTAAAGAAGAAAAAGATGATTAGGGTTTAATGAACAGTATAATGTAATTGGGGTAAAATAATAAAAAGGCATTTTGTCTATGTTTTACAAGTTGTTAAGGGGGACTATGTTAAATGATCCCCCTTAGTAAATTAAAAAAAAAAAATTGACCCCCCTGACCGTTTTTGGAGTTGCATTTACAATGCTCCCTCTACCTATCGTTGTGCCTCAACCTAAATATATAACCCCAATTCAATCTATCGGCTTCCATTTTGATGTTTTATATCACATGGTAGCACTGCCACCACTTCAATTCTATCCACTAAGATTGAATTCCACACTCTAAGCCCATTGCGATGGTGATTTATTTCACTCTCCGCTGCTTCTCATCTCCCGACTCAACTGATCCGCTGGCAATCTATGCCCTGTCATTTGCTGTTAAGTCTCTAAAGAAAACATTTTATCTTGAACAACTTGCTAGATTTGACACTTGGCTTCGTCAGCATATCATCGACGTTTACCTAATTTAGCATACAATCCTTCGTGTCCTGAGAATTGCAACAACTTCTTTGGGGTTTGTCATAGAACAAAAGCTTATCTAAGATGGTGATAGCGTAACAAATCCACTGAATAGCAAGCTTTACACCTTACAAAACGTACCCAATTTGCAATGTATCTTCCATATCTTAGTAAGTAAGATGAATATAAAACGTTTCCACCATTGTTCATGGCATATTTAATAGAGCTGCACAAAGTATGGATTGGATTGGGTTATACCAAATACTTCACCCGACCTGCATATGTATGGGTGTAAGATAGTTCAACTTGTATTCGACCCTGTGTGAGGTTGGACATGGATTGGGTTGAAGTATGGTTTGAGTCGAGTTTAGTAGGGTTGGGTTGTTTCAATATAATAAAAAAAATGAGAATATGAGGATTTTTTTTTAAAATAGTATTAAAATATTCAACATAATATACCAGGTTTTAGCTAGCATAATGCATTTAAAATAATGGATTCATTATAAGACGTATTTTATTAAAATTTAATTGTAGAACATCATACGAAATTAATTTACTACATAGTAGAGCAAGTGTTTCAATTTGAAATACATTAAAATGCTTTTAATATATATTTGCCAAATTTTATCTAGTTTTGATTGACATGAAATATGCATTTTGTATATTTACTATAGAATGCATAAACTTTAATTCAGGATCATACTATACTAATTTTAAGCGGAATGATACTAAATTAGTTTTTTAATATAGAGTTGGGTTGGTTTAAAATACGATTGGTTTGAACAAAATATCAAACCCCCCCCCCCCCACACACACACATATATATATATATATATATGGGTTACAAATTGTAACACATATCTGACCCATACTAGGATGGGTTGGGTTGGGTTTATGTGGGTAGGATCAGGTTGGTGGGTTTGGTCGGATTGGATATGGGTTGTGTGCAACCCTAATACTTAATAAACCAGGACATGATTAAGCAAAGAAATAATAGATTTTAGTGACTAGGACTATTTGCTTGCTACGAATACTAATTTGTCTCATGTTTATGCCTATGCCAACATGCTCTTCCTTTTATAAAAAAGCTGGGGAGACAACATCTTCAATATTTCATCGATTTTTGCGCAGCTACTATTAGGGGAGAATCTATGTTATAGGTACAGGGAGCAGCTGACCCCCACAACTTTCCATGCCCTTTTATATTTTAATAATTACCTAGCATATTACTAAGCGCATTTTCATGAAAAACTATACTAAAGCTGACCCCCCTCAAGTTAAGATCCCTCTCAAGTAGAGCTCTAGATTCGCCCTTGGAGTCTATCGTTTCATGAAATCATAAGCCTGACCAAATGATTAACGCCAAGGTTTCAAGCACGCCATAGGTTTTGCTCTTTGGGTAGGTGATACTGGATGGTAAGCAGTTGACATTTAGGGCGGTGGATTTGTATTTGTTATGATGCTGTGGTTTATGGTTGGGAATTAAAGGAGTTAAAAGGATGCAAACTGGCACCGATAGTGAGCTGTGATAAATTGGTGAAGGCGCAGCGTTTAAGTGCAGGGGGTTTTAGGTTGATGCAGTGGATTCAATTGCTTTCGGTTTTTCAATGTCGGAGTTGTTTGCTCATTATCTTGTTTCCATCACCTTTCTCAATCCACAAAGGTGAAAACTTTCACTCATGACTAGATTTTTTGCAAGTTTATCGATATCGGTTGAATGTTAAAATTATTCACTTGAATTATTAACTAATAATCACATACTATCAGTCTGCATTTGTATGAATTAAAAATTAATTGGATTCATGTTTGAAATATCATTGTTATAATTGTTTGCTTATTTGAATTTTTCGTATATTTTGTATTATTCCTGTAATCACACCATAAGTTCCTGTAGATTTAGAAAAATCACTATGAGTTGAAATGATACATACCCGAATGACTTTATAAATTTAGGAATTGAAATCGGATTTTTTGGGATACAGTTTGAAATGAAATACACCTGGAAATTTAATTAAACGAGTTGAGATGATACGTACCTGATACACTTGACCATAGGGTAGAAAATTATATACAAGCGCCATTGGTTGATAAAATTATTTTTTGAAATTAATAAATATGTCTTGACTCAATAAAATGATTATGAAATTTAATTGAAATATTTTAAGTTTAAATTTATATTTGGAAACTTTAACTTGAATTTATGAATTTAAATTAATTGGTTTAAATTAAATATGAGATTAAAGGTATGTTTTGAAAGATTCAAGTATGAAATTTAATTTAAAGATTTTATGATATAATTTTAAGATTTAGAATTAAGATTTTATTTTAAAAGATTTTATTTAAATAATTTAGTATAAACTTAATCATATATAATAAATTAATTTAAAAAAATTAATGTAATATGAAATGATTTATTTTAAGATTTTATATAAAATAATATAGAGATGTTATTCAACATAATTACTTTAATAAATTTAAAGTAAAGAAAAAATTTATTTGGAAATTTGATTTGCTTAAATTAATAAAATGAAAGAGTTAGAATTCGAAATTTTAAGAAATAAACTTGATTAATTAAATCTAAGACTTAAACTTTGAAATATGTCTCAAATAATGTAATGTAATATAAATGAACTGAGAATTTAAATATCAAACCAAATTGAAGTAAATGGTTTAAAATTAAAAATTTAAGATGTAAGCTAATCTAAACATTCTATTTAAATTAGAATTTTATACCGTTTTACGTATAAGTTGATTTGAATTGAAATTGGAAATCTGAATTAATATTAAGTCAAAATTTGAAAATGCAGATATTTAGTTTGAATTGGATTAATATTTTAAATTAATTATTTTATACAAACTATTTTATTTAAACCAATTTCTCTTTTACTATTTATTTTTATAACTTAAATATATTTTATAACTAATTTAATAAAATTGTTATGTATATTTAATTCAACTATAATATACATACTTTATAACTAATTTAATCAAACTATTTTACAAACTTCGCCATTATATTTATTTACAACTATTTGAATTTTATATTAAGTTAATTATTTCAAAAATAAGGTATATTTCCAATCTAAGCAGTTAACTCTGAAGTAGTTGAATATAAAGATTTCATTGGATAAGGATATTTTGATATGGAAATCTAAATAGGAATACGAGTTTAGATAACAAACTGCTTTGTAAATATAAGTTTTGGAATTTGAAACTGAACCAAATATTCAATCGATTTGAGTTAAATGGTATTAAAATTAATACTTGAAGTTAATTGATTTATTATATTGAAATATTTAATAACCAGTGTGTGAAATAAGCGTTTGAGTTGTTAAAGAGACCGGAGATAGTATTACCATACTCTCTACCAATACCCATACCACTTTAACAAATATGCACGTGGTAGAGAATCGGAACGAATTTTGATGAATTTGGAGAATGATTACTGGATTGAAGAAAGAGAATGATGATGGATAGCCTTGACCTTTGGATCATAACAAAAATGACTAAAACTGGAGCTATACTAAAACCAAGTAGGATGGCCACCCCGATCGACAACACTTTTTTTTGTATTATTATTATATCAATTCCTCGGTTTGATTGATTTAGTTTAGTCTACATCCTCGATTTATGGAAATGTTGAACGAGGTAGGCGGTAGTTGCAGCTATGCATTACCATCAGTCCGAGAGTGTGACTGGTCGATCCTACACCCTGGGTATTGCCTCATATACCTGGGCATTGCAAACCAATTTGAGAGGTCTAGCCATTCCCTTTTTATCATTTCATTCACGAAAGGAAAGTGATTTCTTTTGTGCTTATTGATGTGTGTTTAACATGGCTTTTTAAATCATACATTCAACAATCATGTAATCAATCAAAAAAATTAACAAACATCATAAGAAGAATATATTAATATATATATATATATTATTTAGCATATTGATAGTTAATGTCATTTTAAAGTTTACTTTCTCACCTTTATTGGTTATATTCATTCCAAGAATTTTTTATAGCTCCACCACGATTTAACTAAAGCTTCTCGAACTTGAGTATCCTTTTCCATAGTGCTCGAACTCTTTGTTCCCCTCCTATTTGTTCTCGACCAAAGCGGAAAAAGAAGGTTCTTGGCCTTTTGATGATGAGTGAAGTGATGACTGATGAAGACTAGTGGAGGTAGAAGAGTAGTCTTTTGATGATGGTTTTGAGATGTTTATCGATATTAATTTATTCTTCTGTCCTTACAAATCTTTATTTTCTTTTCTTATTAATTCAAGAGATTTTGAAGTTGATAATGTAGCTTAAGGATAAGGAATGTAACGACTCATATTTTACACAACGGAGGATCATAAAATAATTTTATTTTATTCTTTAGTGGTCGCATCATTCTCAAATTTTAATATGTTATTCATGGAGATGTGATACATGTCTATGATTTTTACCAAATCGATTTATGACCATTTTATCCCTGTGACTTACTGTTTTAGCTATAACTTTTGTTTGTAACTGAAACATGTGTTATAATTGGTCTCATTGGATTGTAATGGTGGTTGGCCATTCCATAGAGTGGTCACATTAAAGATTTGGCCTAACGGTTGAGGAGGAATCGCTTATTTTTGTTGGCCAGGTTAATTAATATCTAATGAGCTTATTAGTGAGCCCATTAGACTAATGACCATAGATTATAAATAGGAGGAATCTTTCTTAGTTAGTGGGCTGTACTTGGATAGGAATATAGGGGAATCTTTATAAATAGTTTCATAAAATCCAAGTACGATTGGAAAAAGGTCGAAAATGAAAAACGGAAGATGTGAAGTTTTCCATCTTCCACCTTTTTTTGTAACATAAGAAATCAAATTTAGAAAATTAGATTTTTTTTGAAATTCAAAAAACAAAGTTGCTTGGTAGGGTTTTGGATGCAAAAATTGAATGAACTACGCTCTTGCTCAGTTAAAGTGCGGAAAAATTTGGATGAAAAAATATTTTTGATCTTCAAAATATTGCATTCATGTAGAACTTCCAGTATATTTAGAATGTGAGCATCATGTTTTTGAAGAATTTATGAAAGATTTGCATACACATTGGAGGTACTACTTAGGCATACATGTATTATTATGTTTTATTTATCTTTGCACAAGTGCACAATGTTTGCAAAAATTGGATGCATGCATGATGGATGTATATTATGCGAGGGTTAATTGATTTTTACCCTTATCAAATTTCGGGTAAGAAATTTCCTAAGGGTGGGAGAATGTAACACCCCACATCTTGTAATAATTAAATAAATAAATAATGCATATGTTTATATATATGCATAGACATAAACATTAAAAAATATATAATAATGATAATATATGATTGTATGTAATAAACACATGCACTGAAAAAGAAGAAAAGATAAATGCAAACAAAAATTTAATGAATGCATTAAAAGAAAGAAAGGATTGGTTGCATGTAGTGTAAATATGTTACATGCATCGATTATGCATTAATAATAAAAGAGAAATAAAATAAAAAGATTCATGCAATGTGTTAAATGAAATATTGTAACAAACATGAAAAAGAGAAGTAAGAAGAGAACAATAATTACCATTATTCTAAGCCTTGTTAACAAAAGCCTTAGTAGTCCAGTTGGTTAGAGCATGTGGTTTGTATACAACAGGTACAGAGTTCAATCCTCACCGCCGTTATATTTTTGTTTTAAGAGAATGGCTAAAATAACACATGCATGAGATAAACTATGTACAAACGCACATATAATGAAAAATATACATATAAGAAAGTAAAGAAAATATATTTATATGTATATATATGAGAATATATATGTATATATGTGCAAATGTATATATATATATATATATACATACAAAAGATAAAGTTCAAGATAAGGCTGCAACTAAAGAAATATGGCAAGAATCAAATAACAGTGTAACACAGTTTGAATTTTGAAAAAAAAAAGTTGTGCATATATATATAGGCATAAAATGGTCATTAGAAGATTTGTATACGCATAAGAAGATTACATGTGAATATAACAGATAAATAAATTCTAAAAATTCAAACATTTGAAAATCAAATTTCTACGCCAAAACAGCTCATGAGACCCATAGGGGGTCGACACTGGGGTCGACAACCCCTAGATCTGGGCAGATTCATTATCGTATATGGACTATTTTCTTTACTGGGTTCAATGCTGACTCGGCGCTGCGTGTACGTTAAGATCCTGAACTCCTATAAATAGGCTGGTAGAGCCTAGCCTAAATCTCACATTCTCTGAGACAATGTCTAAGCTCTGTCATTCTTCCTCATCCTCGAATCTCTTCAGAAAAATAAGATAATTAGTTCAGGAAAATTCTGAATCAAGATCTGGAGGAAAAGAATGAAAATTAATAATAAGGGGTTCAGAATCATATGCGAAGTAAAGTAAATTATTAGATCAGGTCTATTCAGTTTTTTTCCTCTTTCTTCCCTTTTTCTTTTAGTAAGAATTGTGGATCCATGGTTGTTAGGTTCTAAATCTAATTAGGAAAAACCATAGGATGCTAGATCTGGAACAGGTTCAGGAATTGGAAAGCAATTTAGGTGAGTGAATTTAAGTTACATCATTTTTGATAATGATATATTATCGTTTAACATTCCCCGTTATTATGCAATGTAAAGCGATGAAATGCTAATATGACATGTTGAAATATTAATATGTTAAAATATTAATATGTTGGATAATTCATATGTTGAAACGTTTAATGAGCTGAATTGTTCATCTGTTGGAATGCAAACTTGTCAAAATATGTGTAACGATTACTATTGTAATTACATGATTCACTTGTGGCATATTATGTACTTGAATTATTAGCTGTAGAATTGAGAAAATGACATGTTAACTTGTTAGATTTGAACAATTACATGATTAAACGATTATATGTTAGAATAGAATCAATTACATGTTAGAAAGAACACGCGACATAAAATGGGCTTAATATGATGACATGTAAAATAGATTACAGTAAAGACTTCCAAAGAATAGTATGCCTAAATTTACAATAAATAGAAAACCATAACGCACTTGGACATGAGGTTAAATTCAACTTATGGTAGAAATCTGCCCGGAACCGCCCGACAAATCCAACATCCATAAGTTGTTAATTTAATGTGAGGGGTCTAGTGCGTAAATAAAACATGTAACGGTGCTAAGACACGAGGTTAAGTCAACTTGTGGAAGAAGTCTGCCCGGAACCGCCCGGTAAATCGAGCATCCACAAGTGGTAGGCTTAATGTGAGAGGTATAGTACATAAGCATATATAAATATATGAATATAAAAGGATAGAAATAAATGACATTAATTGTAGTTAATGGAATTGAATGAAAGTTACAACAGTAAAAGGATTGGAATGAACGGGGAATAATAATAACCTATTATCATTAATTACATAAATGAGATTGTTATATAATTGGTAGACTTGTCCTAGGGACAAGTGGAGATTATAACGTATGTTATAATAAAATAGTAAGAAAATGAGATAACTTGTGTAATGAGATAAGTGGTACTTAATTGTAAATTAAGTAATCAGTAAATAGGGGAAACCTAAAACCAGTTGTTCATAATAAGTAGAGAAAAGGTTGAAATTTATGAAATGTAAGAAGTTGTACTTAATTATAAATTAAGTAATCTAAAAAGTTGGAAATATGAAATATGCTAATAAGACTAACATGTTAAGGTTTGTCCTAGGGATAAGAGGAAATTATAACTAGGCTATAATAAATGGAAAGGAGACTTATTGGTGAACCTTAGTTAAGAGAACTAAGTTAATAACTAACACGATAAGTTGTAGTGACAGTGTAAGATGGAATTATGATTAAATAAGAAAGAGTGAGGCAAACTTATGAAATGAGATAACTTATATTTAATCATAAATAATGACTGACATGTTAAACAGAAAACATGTGAATTGAGATATACTTAATTACATATTAAGTAGAACATGTTATTGTAACTATGAAATCAAACAACAACATAAAGGGATGTGGATTACATACCTTGGATCACAATCTAGAAAATGACATGTTGTGGGCTAATTAATAAGCTTAAATGGGTTAAGTTATATGACTGAAATTAATAAGCAAGAGGAACTTGTTAAATTGAATAAGAAATCAATGTGAATGAGAATAACCAAGTTAAATGGAAACCTGATGAGGTAAAGCAAGCGCATAAAAGAATGTTTAGACACAGGGTCTAATAACATATTAAAGTGAGGTGCTTGGACCAGTTCGCACGTTTGAGGGTGAATAACCCAACGGAGTAGATCATCGTGGGGTCATAAGGCACGAAGGGAGCGCACGTTCATCTGATTATTATGTTGGCTCCAAAGGACTGAAAGGGAAAGCACACGGCTTCCTGAGATACGTAAGGTGCTCCTATTAGTCCTCTGTGCGATGGCATATGTTTATGTTGCGCTCGCAGAGGTTTGGTATACACGATACTGCCAGGTGGGTGGGCTTTGACTACAAAAGTAGCTTTGTAGTCATAATGCTACGACGAGGTGACACTAGGGTGATTCGGCGATCGCCTCAACATGAGGCGAGATTAGGACCAACAAGGATAGTAGATCATCGGGTACCCGTCATCGGCAGCCAGTGGGATGCGAAAAGACTAGAGCTAAACCCAAGACACCATTCACCTTTCACCATCGAGGCACGGTGGTTAAGGGAAGACGCCAACTGAATGTTTAGATTGTTTGTTCGGGGCAAGTCGCTTAGCTCTTGTAGTTTTTACTAGTTGAGCGAAGGGCCGAGGTGGGGCCATAGCCACCATGAAAAACAGACCCGAGGGATATTTGTATTTTGAGACCCTTAAAGGCGGGCCGATAAAAATATAGAAAAGCTCCCGACTGAGTTTCTTGTACAGCCCTGCCAAGGAACTCAGTGCACATTAGAGGTTATGTGCGGTTAAGGCATCGAATGCGATTGACGATACATACATGGAAAAGTCTAGATACAAGCATGTCTGCTCTGGGTGGTGTATTGTAGACTTGAAGGCATTACTCTATGATGGAATCTGATTCGATCGAAGGTGATAGTCCATATGTTTACATAGCATAGTAATGACAGATATATGCAGAAGTAACATTGTTATGTAGAGATCTGTACGTCACTCCGGCATAGGATGAAGGACTGCGTTCATTTCTGTGGAATTACGGTGGAGATCGTGCGAGTGGGGTACCATAGGGTGTACCTAAATATTGGGGGGGGGGGGGGTAACTACATATATACTTTAACCACTGGGAAGTAAATGGGTACGACGTGTGTGTCAGCCTTGAGTGCTATTAACCCAAGTAACCTAATAAATAAAAAATGTGATTGAATGGTATATGTAGGATTATTCAAAGTGTATAGTTTAAATCCAGTCAGCAGAACTTGTGTTCTGACCCACTCCTCATAGCATACACACAAGATTTGTGGCAGAGATATGATAGCTTTGGATACTGGTTAGGCAATATTATTACTACGGTAAGGTTATACTTTGACTATATTATACTTTGTCCATTCCGCTATGAGATATTTTTTGAGCTTTGATATATTTTATATCTATGTCTTTTCAGCAGGATACCAGAGCAACCAACACGGGTTTTGCTGGATTAGAATTTAAAAAAAAATCGGTCTATCGGAATTTGGGTTGTTACATCTGTTTTCAGAGCATAAGTTTAGGATTCCTGTATAGATAGTGAGTGAACGTATTTGTATTTTTAAAATATAAATATTACATATATATACCTAGATCCATAAGAGGAACCCACTAAATAGAAAGAGCATAATATGATAAGGAATGGGATGTTTGTTTTGTAACTAAAGGAATGAAAATGGAAATCTGAGACCCTTAGGAAATTTGGGTGGGAAGTGTACAACATACATGGAAGAAAGATAAATCCCATATGATTAGTATTTTGGGTTAGTGGTTTCAGCGGTAAAACTTTAATTATAAATTGGAAAAGGTTGAAAAGTGAAAAATGGATTAGGAATATATATTGTTGAGAGAATTGACCTTGTAGGGTATCTAGGAAAGCCTAGAAAATTAGAAACCCGCTTTGAGTCTAACCCCATTTCTAACTTTTAAGAACTTGAAATTATAAAAGCTTTTGGGAGATGATTTATGGTGTTTTCAAGTTTTAATCTTAAAAGTTATAGTTTTAAAATATGTAAAGAAGTACATATTGGGTTTTGAAGAAAAATAGGATATGTTTTGTAAGTAGTGAATTCTTGTGAAAATTTTGTCTGAAGTAAAATTCTCTCAGTAAAAGGTGCATATTATAGAGCATGTATAGCTCACTAATTTTCTTGTTATATTGCATAAAAGAATTTTTAATAAAGAAAGTTTTGAAGTCTCTATTCTTTTGATAATCATTTTTGATAAAGCGTTTTAACAAGGTAATTTTGTTGGATGGACAAAATAAGTTGTATAAATTAAGAATAGGGTAGATGTTTGCACCTTTAGTAAGAAACTGAACTGACCTGATAGGCAAGAACTAGCGTAAACCTGATTGAAAAATTGATGTCTTTATCTACTCCAGTTTTTGTGATTTAAAAAAAATGATTTGCATTTTTATAAAATGACATGTTTTATGGTTTGTCAAAAGTAAGTTTTCATGAGGAAAGCAAAATTTTGACACTTCTAATTTTTTGGAAGAAAAATTAAATAAAAGGCCAAACTGTGTTTCAAAAGTATGGAGTAAGTAAGGATTATTGCCTAGGGAAGATGGGAAAAGTTTTGAGGCTATGAAGTAAACAACGAGAATTATCTTGGAATAATGGTAAGTTCCCGTAGAATGCATAAGCATTGAAAAGCCTATGATGTTCCTTGAAATGATTATTGGTACATAGCTAGAATTAGTGGTGACTACTAGATAGAAAAAGGGCAAGTAAGTGTTTAGATCGTGTTGATAATTTTCATCTTATGGGTAAAACCCGTTACTACATTGCTGTTGGGATCGTTCCATTATTTTGTTCTTGTTGGGTAGTTAGGGTTACACCTAAAACTGTCGTGGATCCCATGGTTTGGACTTTTCTGTCTGAGGGGACATAGTCCTGAGATTCTTGGCCCTTAGTAGTAGCTCTGTAGGGTGTCTATTTTTCTGTTTTAGTTGAAAGACTAGAAGGCTTATTTGAAAACTAAACTTGGATCAGATGATTAGACAAGCTAAGAAATGGTACAACTAAAAAGGAAACAACAAATTTAGTAAAACGATAAACTTGGCAAATTATGAGAAAAAATGGATAAAAATAATAATTTCCAAGATAAAATGAAAAGGAAAATCAGTAACAAGGAAAATTTTCTTACGTGGGCTATGCTTGGATAAGAAAATAGGGGAATCTTTATAAGTAGTTTCATAAAATCCAAGTACGGTTGGAAAAGGTCGAAAAGGAAAAAACGGAAGATGTGAAGTTTTCCGTTTTCCACCTTTTTTGTTACATAAGAAATCGAATTTAGAAAATTAGATTTTTCTGAAATTCGAAAAATAACGTTTCTTTGTAGTGTTTTGGATGCAAAAATTGGATGAACTACGCTCTTGCTCAGTAAGAGCATGGGAAAATTTGGATGAAAAGGTATTTTTGATCTTCAAAATATTCCATTCATGTAGAACTTCCAGTATATTTAGGATGTGAGCATCATGTTTTTGAAGAATTTATGAAAAATTTGCACACACATAAGAGGTACTACTTAGGCATACATGCATTATTATGTTGTATTTCACTTTGCACAAGTGCACAATGTTTGCAAAAATTGGATGCACACATGATGGATGTATATTATGCGAGGGTTAATTGATTTTTACCTTTATCAAATTTCGGGAACGAAATTTTCTAAGGGTAGGAGAATGTAATACGCCACATTTTGTAACAATCAAATAATTAAATAATGCATATGTGTATATATATGCATAGACATAAACATTTAAAAGAAAAATATAATAATGATAAAATATGATTGCACGTAATAAGTACATGCACTGAAAAAGAAAAAGATCAATGTAAATAAAAATGTAATGCATGCGTTAAAAGAAGGAAAGTATTGGTTGCATGCAGTGTAAATAAGTTACATGCACTGATTATGCATTAATAATAAAAGGGAAATAAAAGAAAAAGATTCATGCAATGTGTTAAATGAAATATTGTAACAAACATGAAAAAGAGAAGTAAGAAGAGAACAATAATTACCATTGTTCTAAGTCTTGTTGACAAAAGCCTTAGTAGTCTAGTTGGTTAGAGCATGTGGCTTGCATACAAGAGGTACATAGTTTATTTTAAGAGAATGTCTAAAATAACACTTGTTCATGAGAGAAAATACATATAAACGCACATATAAGGAAAAATATACGTATAAGGAAGTAAAGAAGATATATGTATGTATATATGAGAATATATATGTATATATGTGCATATATATATATATATATATATATATATATATATATATATATATATATACAAACAAGAGATGAAGTTCAAGATAAGGCCACAATTAAAGAAATATGACAAGAATCAAATAACGATCCAACACCGTTTGAATTTTGAAAACGAAACAAAAATTGTGTGTGTATATATATATATATATACGCATAAAATTGTAATGACCTGGATTTTGGCCAGTTAATTTTAAATATTTAATATTGTTTTAAATATTGAATTGATAATAAATGATTTTTTTTTATATTGAGGTATCGATTTAATAATCGATTATTTAATTTCAAGTATATTGAAACATCTTTATATGAGGAAAACTGAATCGAGACAGTTCAGATGATCAACACAAAATTCTGTTTGAATTAAAATAATAATATTTATTTATTATCAAGAGATTTACTTGTTTTGAATTTAATTTATATCGATTTAAATTAATATCTTCTCTAGATGATCAAATGAGGCTTTGAAACTTGTCCCAGTATATTCAGAATAGTGGTTTAACGCTAGAAATGGCGGTTGTTACATTTAAATAGGAGTTCAGAACCGCGAGTGATATTGATAATTAAAATCGAGTGGATAAACACTAAATCAAATCACATTAATTTACCTGCTCTAATTTACATCAGCTAGTTTGTATCGTGCACATGCTACTCCTTCTCGCTGAAGTTTTGTTTTCCCTTATTTATACGCAATGAACTTCTCCTTTATTTGTTTCCTCAGAAACTAAACACATAGCTTCCGATGAAATCTAAAGTGAAAACCAAATCAATTTTAAAACTGCAAATTGCCTTTCTCAGAAATCAGAATCTAAAGCCGACACCCCTCTCTCTTTCTTTATATTTCATATCTTTCATTTATTCGTTTCCTGGAAAAACCAAATCGAAAGTCGCCTTCCTTGATCATCATCAAATCGAATCGAAGGTGAAAACTAGGGCTTACGACTAGGGAATGAGGACTTCGACGTGTTCTAATCGGAGAAAAAGGAAACCGCGTCAGCAGAATAGCGTACACGAGAACGTTAACTGATTAGTCGCGGTGAAGGGGGATTTGGTAGATTCAGTCGCGATGGTGACTGAGTAGGAGTTGACGTTGGTTCATCATCGTTGGAGGAGCGATGCGATACAGGAGTTCGATGCTGTGTCAGGATTGTGGTCCGTCGCTGATGAGTGCGTGGGGGTGATTTAGGGGTTCGCGAGTTTCCTGTTATTGTCATAAATGACGGTGAGCCTCGATGGAAAGATGGGGAGGGGTGAGTTCGATCTGGTTCTCATTGGTGATTATGGTGGTATTCGATTATCTGATACGATTTGGAGATCGGTTGAACAAATGCCTATCTTGGTTTGGTTTTCGCAATATGTAAAGGGATGTTGGGTATCGCATTTTGTAGGCAGAGTTCGAAATCGTATGAAGCAAGGACTGGAAAACGAAAGTGAAAGGGAGGGAGTGGTTCTGTGTAGTACTGATGAGTGTGAATGATTGCTCCTGTGACGACCCGAACTTCCTCATGAAGGAAAACCCGGATTGAATTGAGAACACGATAAATCATAACACAAACAGAAGAACATTTAATTGCTTATTACAACAATTCTACCAGAATACAAGAATGTACAATGTATGAATAAATATTATACATCAGAGAAATATCAGAGATTTAAATTACAATGCAACGGAAAAATAATACATAACACAACTGAAACAAATATAAGGATACAGAGCTTTCCGAATATCATTCCAGCTATAAACCAGGATCCTGTGAATATAAATCTGCAAAACCAAAACTACTAGCTGCCCGTGTGGAAATAGGGGCACCCAGAGTTTAGGTTAAAACAATAAACTCCAGGCCAGTTATGTGACTGGTGGGAGAACTAAAACAGTTATTTAAAACTTTACTTTAAGAGAGAGTAATTCAAGGGACCACGCCGTATAACACGGAACGGATTTCCTCTCATGAATGCTAGTGCATAGGATAAACAACGCAATGCTTTTTGAAAAAATGCAGCTATTATAAGACCCAGGTCCCATCACACAATGCAACGCAAGCCGGAGGATAGGGTTTTCCCTTATAATAGCCAAACATGCTTGGTACATTTAAAACAAATCATTTGATACTATTATAAGTGTATAGTGTCAAAACAACTTCAAATATAAATGTATTAATCATAGGCGGCATGGGTACCATCTATCATCTCGCCAATACTAGGCGCTACAATCAAAACCAAAATGTCACATATTGGAAATTGGATTTCCGTCGTGAGTCTAGGCCAGGGATGGCTCCTTACCACTTTGAGACACTCTAGCAAATGTCTCAGGACTACACACTCTGGGTAACCCTTAGAATCGACTGGGCCGGTCCTCCCTTAGGTTTGAGGATTAGTTATTCCTGAACACACGTTTCTCGGTCCTATCTGACCTATCCATCGGCTCCGTAGAGACCGATATATCTGAGGCGCCTCGCAATCCAACAACCACATAGGTAAAAATAATATAAATGTCAGGGCATTTAAAAGCTGACACCACCCCTAACTAGAAAGAAACGTCATATTCTCCCAACGGTCTGATCCCCTTTTTTACTCATACCGAGGTGTAAGGCTCGTGAATCAATGCTATACACAAAGTAATGCCATTTAAGGCCGTTCTTTGATCATCAACCACAAGACCCTTCTTTTCAACATAAGCCTTGATCATTTGCATCTTGGCGTGCCACACAGGCAGTTCACGCTATGCGATTGATGTCTATCGATATATAACCTCTGAGCTCCTACGTCTCAGAGAAGGGCGTTAAGAAAGAGAATAAATTCTCCGCCGCCAAACAGATATAGATTTAATAGAAATCAATCAACATAGAATAAAATCCAATGTCAGACACACATCAATTTACAAGTTCGTTCTAGGTCTGAACGAAACCGGAGGCACCTTATTCCTCGTCCCGTATGTGCAATACATGAGAGAGGCCCTTGCATATCTGTCGATCTCCAAGTATGTCTGGACGATCACCACTTATTACCTCGTCTTGGGTGTACATCCCAATCAAGATATCAGTAATCATCCAAACAATGTGAAGACCTCCGGTCTTCAACCACCGTCTTCATCGTCGAATCAGTTATTCAGAATGGGTATAAACCTGGCCTTTCTAAATAAATCATGTATATAATAAACAAGTGCTATAAAAACACAATATACGCCTCATTCCAATTCTGAATATTCTTTTATTCAGATATTCATATACTTTGGGAAAGGTTCCAATTAATTTTATCAAAGATAAATTCTTTAAATTTATTCTTTAATCTTCCTTTGGACGTCAATTCAAACCATATCAAGGTTTTCCAAACTAGTCGGGATTAGCGCACCTTACCGAAATAACCATTTATTTAATTTCCCAATCCCAACCTATTCATCCCCTGAAGCAAAACTGGTAATACTCCATATCTAAGACCAGGATGTTATCAGTAAATTTAATTACCATTTCCCATTCAAATCTAATTAAAGATTTAACTACCGCTAGGAGCAAAACTGGCGATACTCCATTCTTGATCATTTCCCAAATTTGATAATTTAAATTATCAATTCCCATTTCAATCTAATTAAAGATTCATTAAAACACCACATGGTTTTAATCTTTCCAAAAATCAATGTTAATGATTATTTAACTTTGGAAATACAAACATGTCGCATCGACAATCCACACCGTACTATTGATTTCTGCCGATATATAACCTCTAAGCTCGTATGTCTCATAGAAGGGTTTTAAGCAAGATAATAAATTCTCCGCCACCAAACAGATATATATTTAGCAAAGATCACCCATACAGTTCGAAAAACAATGATAGACATGTAATCCTACCTTTAACTGGGTTAAAGAACTAATGTCATTTAAAACACAGTTCACGATAAACCCAAATCACATTCCATTTATTATGGAATCTTCACGGAAAAAACAAATCAATATATAATCAATATCAATTTCTGTATCTGACTAATAATATAAATGGAATAACGGCAAAGCCTTTTAAATTCCATATGTATTAACAGTCTTCCTCCACAGAAGTTCACTTCGATTATTATCAATCGAATTCCATACAATTCCAATTTAATATACTAAATTGGAAAATTTTACTTTGGAATATCCCATTAGATCTTAATAAAAGATTTATAAATTCCAAATCACATTTCACTGTAAATCGGGTTAAAGAACGAATGTCGTTAAAAACACAGTTCATAATAAACCCAATTCACATTCCATTTATTATTGGGTTAAAGAACAAGTGTTATTTAAAACACCGCTCACGATAAACCCAAAAAAAAAATTCAATTCCAATTAAATATTAATTAATTGGTATCTTCATTAAATATATATAAAAAGATTTAATCTTTTCTTAATAAGGTTTAAGAACAGTGTTAATGAAGACACCATTCACGACAAACCCAAATCCTATTTGTTATTAAATACAAGGCCCTGAATAGAAAATATATCGGCTTATATTCAATACCAAATTCTGAAATCAATGAATATCGTATTGGAATAACGATATATATATCTTCCGAATTCCTCCACAATATCCGTATAATCACGGAATCCAATATCGAAATATTCCGAAGATAATTTCGATTCAAATCCATTCCAATTCATATATTGGAAATTCTGGTTATTTTAAAAACCATTTCAAATCCAATTTATTTATTTATAAACATTGGATTATTTTTCTAGTTCATAACTAGTTCATTTCGATAAAAAATATATTTTTATCTTTTCAAATATGGAAGTTTTCATCTTAATTCTTTCCAAATCATTTATTATGATTTTACGCAAATTATTAATATTTTTAATAATTCTATCAAGGCCTGTACAGTCGATTTCCATAAACGGTCATCGAACTGCACTTGCATCGACCTTTTCCAATTTAATTTGGATATAATTCCAAATCCATCCGTTAGATTTCAAATCACTTATATTCGTCGGAAAGCTCTTTTCGATACGAACCCAACGGTTCCGGTTTTATGAGAATCCGACGGTCGGATCTCCCGTAATGTCTGTTCGAAGTCAATGGTCGAAATTCGCAAACTGCCACGGCGCGGCGCGTTCTATTCAGGCCATTATATTATAAATATAATATATATTTCGCCGATTTCCATTTGAAACGTATTTTATAAATCGTTTTAAATTCGTTTTCAAAACGATTTCATCTTCATATTCAATTTCAAATCAAAGTTGAATATTCCATATCATCGATATATAAATGATAATATTTTCAAAACACTAGATTTTGAAATCTCTTCCTTTTCGATATTCATTATAAAAATGAATAAAATCGATATAAATATCGTTCACGTCAAAATGGCGGCAATCTAATCAACACGGCTTTATATATTTAAATATATTCGTGTCCATCCCAAGTCGGACATCAAAATCAAATTTTGATCCTTTATTGAATATTATTTTAAAATATTCGTTATTTTAAAATATTCGTTATTTTAAAATATTTATTCTTTCTGAACTGGAATCAAACACAGTCAATTACCATATAATGTTATTTATATGGATTTCATACAACACATGTATATATCAACAATGATAAACAATCAACCATCAACCAGAGTGCACTACACAACTGCATAAGCATTAAAATAAATAATTAACGCTTACAACAGTCCGTCAACCAATCGATAAACATATTACTAAGCAATTGGGATTAGTGTATGTCAAATATCATCCCAATACCCATGTCGGGTTTCAATCAATCAAACACAGATTTTATTTGTGCAGTTGGGCGATGTGTAAAATTTTATCGTCCTAATCAATGTCAGATAAATGTGTGTATATAAACAAATCGTCCGATTTGTAAACGAATATTCAATTCTTTTCAAGAGAATTTCATGCCGTTCGTTTATATGTTAAAAATTATATTTTTAATGTTAAAATATTTATTTCTGCTATTTTTAACAGTTCATACTTTCAATAATAATAATATTTTTAACTAACACATTTTATTTCAGAAAATTTCGGCATTATAACGGCGCGATATTGAAATCGGGTAATGTCTAGCATTACCCCTCTCCTGATATTGGCTCGCACCATACACATATCAATTCTAATCAATTTATTTCACCCAAACAACCAAATTCAAACAAATAATCCAATCAACCACACAACCCAACAAACAAGTTGTCCATGGTCTGTGGACGACGGTGTCGGGTGCTGCTAAGCACCGTCTGCATCCTAGTATATATTTTAACTAGAAAATAAAATCTAAGTGAGAACTTCTCATCTTTAGTTTCCACTCTGCCATTTTTTATTTCTGAATTTCAGTACAGTCCTGACTTGCCTGAAATTCCAACGCAATCTTCTTCACGCTGTTCATAGTAAAAATCACATTTTTATTTCAATTCTAAAAATTATATTTTTACTTCGCTAAAAATTATATTTTTAATACTCTACATATATAAAAATCATATTTTTAATGTCGCTACATGTATATAAAAATCATATTTTTATAACGCTACTACATAGGTAAAAATCATATTTTTAACATGATGTTTACATTATAAAAATCACATTTTTATATCGCTACTACAAATATAAAAATCAGATTTTTAGCCAACTAATAATTATTTCTTTGTATGACCATTTTATAAGTAACAAATATAATCTAAAAATCATATTTTTATCTTTTTAAAAACATTTCCATGCCATACACTAGTTAAAAATCATATTTTTAATCTTGCCAAAAATATTTCCTTCCTACGATAAAAATCCTATTTTTAACTAACCAAAAATGATATTTTACATAAATAAAAATCATAACTTTATGTAATTGAAAATCAAAACTTTATATAAATAAAAATCATAACTTTATATAAATAAAAATCATAACTTTACATACTTCATAGGTCAAAAACCATAGAAGCTTTAAAGCGGGGAAAACTCACATATTTTCTATCGCCCGGATTTGCTGTTCTGGTTCCAGAATTTACAAATGAGCTCCAATCTTGACATCAACTTTCTTTCTAGCTTAAACGCGCCATTCCGGACATATTTCGCCTTGTGGTCTTCCTTCCGAAAATGTGCCATTTCGCCGGAAATCGCGAAAAGACAGTATTTGGACAGTATTTAGACAGCAGATTTGGACGCGTTTTCTGAACAACTCCACAGTCCAAAATATGACTTTCGTATACTCAAATCGAAGAGAAAATCGTACTCTTCGATTTTGGTAATGTGGAGTTTTGGCCAGAAACGCTCGGTTTGGGAGTTATTGACAAAATAGTGACAGGGGGTTAAATACAAAACGAGAATTTTAGAGAAAAATGGGTTTTTGGGGCCCACGGCCGGAGCTGGGCTGAGGGGGTGGCGGCGCAGGCCTGACTGGGCGGAGAAGGGTACAGGTGGTGGCGCTGGAGGGTCCCACGGTGTTGGTGGTTTGCAATTTGGGGCTTAGGGTTTTGGATAGAAATGAAGTGAGGAAGAAGAGGAAGGAGGAGGAGAAGGCGGTGTATGGTGGTGCCCGGGCGGGGGGGGGGGGGGGGGTGGATTGTTGGAGGGAGGCGGCTGAAAGGGGACGGGTTCTTTCTCCTTTTTTTGTGCGTTTTGAATGAGGAGAGAGAAGAGGAGAGGGTTGACCATTTATATATTTAATTAAATTTTATTCCTAAAAGTTACTTTTTTCATTCAAACTCCAAATCGAACCCAACGACTGTCGCCCTAGCTAATTAGCCTCATTCCAAACACAGTGGGATATGTCCCATTAGCCAATTCAACCGTTACGACTAGTTTTCATTAAAGTAAAAATATAAATTAATATAATGTTCAAAATTGATTTCAACGTACATTTTAATTTACAAGGCTACATACTACCTCCAAAAATTCCAAAAAAAACAAATCTAGCTTTTTTTTGACGATACGGTCCTAACAAAACTAATTTCGTCGAATTTGGAGACAATTTAAAAAACGGTCATTTTCCAGCCGGTTAAATTCAAACTGAAATTACCAAACACGTTTAAATCTGCCACGCTCACATATTGTTTCCAAAAATTATAAAAATTGGAATCTTGCAATAATTTGACATTCCGGATCCAACAAAAGTGGTCTCATCGAAAACGGAGGTCATTTGCAAAATCGCTATTTTTAAGGGCTATATTTCTATAGCGACTATTCTGAAATTTCAACTGGGCATAACTTTTTATTCCCACTATGAAATTTCAATTTTTCAGATTCGTTGGAAAGATTTTTTCAAATAGATTCTAATATTTTTAGTTTCGCTAAAATCTAGTTTATTCTGAATCCAGTACATTCATTTGAAATTTGAAATCGAAATTTCAAACAACCGCGCCATTTTCAATTCCTTTTATAATTAAAATAAATATTTATATTCTAACATCGATTCAAATAAATATATACATTCTAATTCTATTCAAAATAAATTTCCCGTCGTAATTATTTAAAATAAATCATTTTAAAAATTCAAAATTCATTAAAATTGCCAAATTTAAAATTTTAAATTGGTTCTGATTTTCCGGGTTGTTACAATCTCCCCCACTTAAAATCTTTTCGTCCTCGAAAAGGAACGAAGTTGAAAGTTGTTATATTAATCAACTCAACTTTTAGTTTGGCTTTCATTCTTCAACTTTTCAGTTTCTAAGAATTTTCCAATTCTTCAAAAATTTGGCTAACACCCTAAATTTTCGAAAAATTTCTCCATAGCCTCCTTTGTACGGGAGCATCGGGAAAATCCTCAAACCGCCACACGGGCCCTCTCATCTCAAAAAGCCAAGCGGCTCATAAAATCATCCAAACCCAATAAATTAGTAAACATGTACCTATCTGTCGGGCATACAATTTTATTCCTCTGCTCTAGCCTCCTTGCAATGACCTGTTCACACATATATATGTACATGCATGCAGTTCCAAACAATTTTCAATACAGTTCAATATTTGGTTCAATTTGGCTTAATGGTTCAAAATTTTTATAAATCAACCAATAATCAAGTAACATAACCAGCAATCAATTAGCTGATTAGTTTTTCAAATGCATAACTTTAATATATATTCAAAAATCATATTTTTGATGCCAAATCACAACAATAACCTATCTAGTTTTGGTTCTCACACCAGTCAATTGGAACCATATAGATATCCCACTTTCGAAACTCGAACACAAATACTGATGATGTACGTACTATCACCAGTATCATCTCCAGGCGACTAGAGTGTGATTCTATATCTATCCAGTATATTAAAACTTCGAATATACATTTGCAAGGCGTATATGCAAAATCTTTATATATTGGATTGTCCAAATTCAATATAAAATAAATATTCAAATACATATAAATGGTTTAATTTTTCAAAACAAAATTCGTTTTCATTTTTATTTTAAAAACACTACTCTTCACACTCGTTCTAGGATACTACTGATCCCATCTCTAATGAGTCATTCTCATTGGATATTACTAACCCAATCTCTGATGAATTCTTTCGTTCGGTTCTAATATGTCTTGTTGTTGAGCTCTGTAAACCAAAGCTAAGATACCAAATGTGACGACCTGAACTTCCCCGTGAAGGAAAACCAGGATTGAATTGAGAACACGACAAATCAGAACACAAACAGAAGAACATTTCATTGCTTATTACAACAATTCCATCAGAATACAAGAATATACAGAGTATGAATAAATATTATACATCAGAGAAATATCAGAGATTTAAAATACTATGCAGCGGAAAAATAATACATAACACAACTGAAACAAATATACAGATACAGAGTTTTCCGAATATCATTCCAGCTGTAAACCAGGATCCTGTGAATATAAATCTGCAAAACCAAAACTACTGGCTGCCCATGTGGAAATAGGGGCACCCAGAGTTTAGGTTAAAACAATAAACTCCAGGTCAGTCATGTGACTGGTGTGAGAACTAAAATAGTTATTTAAAACTTTACTTTAAGAGAGAGTAATTCAAGGGACCACGCCGTATAACACGGAATGAGTTTCCTCCCATGAATACAAGTGCATAGGATAAATAGCGCAATGCTTTTTGAAAAAATGGAGCTATTATAAGACCCAGGTCCCGTCACACAATGCAACGCAAGCTGGAGGATAGGTTTTTCCCTTATAATAGCCAAACATGCTTGGTACGTTTAAAATAAATCATTTGATACTATTATAAGTGTATAGTGTCAAAACAACTTCAAATATAAATGTATTAATCATAGGTGGTATGGGTACCATCTATCATGTCGCCAATACTAAGCTCTACAATCAAAACAGAAATGTCACGTATTGGAAATTGGATTTCCGTCATGAGTCGAGGCCAGGGATGGCACCTCACCACTTCGAGACACTCTAGCAAATGTCTCAGGACTACACACTCTGGGTAACCCCTGGAATCGGCTGGGCCGGTCCTCCCTTATGTTTGAGGATTAGTTATTCCTGAACACACGTTTCCCGGTTCTATCAGACCTATCCATCGGCTTCATAGAGACCGATATATCCGAGGTGCCTCGCAATCCAACAACCACATAGGTAAAAATAATATAAATGTCAGGGCATGTAAAACGCTGACACCACCCCTAGCTAGAAAGAAACGTCATGTTCTCCCAACGGTCCGATCCCATTTTTGACTCATACCAAGGTGTAAGGCTGGTGAATCAATGCTGTACACAAAGCTATGCCATTTAAGGTCGTTCTTTGATCATCAACCACAAGACTCTGCTTTTCAACAAAAGCCATAATCATTTGCATCTCAGCATGCCACATAGGCAGTTCACGCCATGCGACTGATGTCTATCGATAAAAAACCTCTGAGCTCGTACGTTTCAGAGAAGGGCATTAAGCAAGAGAATAAATTCTCCGCCGCCAAACAGATATATATTTAATAGAAATCAATCAACACAGAATAAAATCCAATGTCAGACACACATCCATTTACAAGTTCGTTCTGGGTCTGAACGAAACCGGGGACACCTTATTCCTCGTCCCATATGTCCAATACAGGAGAGAGGCCCTTGCATATCCGTCGATCTCCAAGTACGTTTGGATGATCACCACTTATTACCTCGTCTTGGGTGTACAACATAATCGAGACATCAGTAATCATCCAAACGATGTGAAGACCTCCGGTCTCCAACCACCATCTTCATCGTTGACTTATCGTCGAATCAGTTATTCAGAATGGGTATAAACCCGGCCTTTCTGAATAACTCGCGTATATAATAAACAAGTGCTATAAAAACATACCATACGCCTCATTCCAATTCTGAATATTCTTTTATTCAAATATTCATATACTTTGGGAAAGGTTCCCATTAATTTTATTAAAGATAAATTCTTTAAATTTATTCTTTTATCTTCCTTTGGATGTTAATTCAAACCATATCAAGGATTTCCAAACTAGTTAGGATTAGCGCACTTTACCGAAGTAACCATTGATTTAATTTCCCAATCACAACCTATTCATCCCTGGACCAAAACTGGTAATACTCCATATCTAACACCACTGTGTTATCGGTAAATTTAATTACCATTTGCCATTTAAATCTAATTAAAGATTTAACTATAGCTAGGAGCAAAACTGGTGATACTCCATTCTCGATCATTTCCCAAATTTGATAATTTAAATTATCAGTTCCCATTTCAATCTAATTAAAGATTCATTAAAACACCACTTGGTTTTAATCTTTCCAAAAATCAATGTTAATGATTATTTAACTTTGGAAACACAAATATGTCGCAACGACAATCCACACCGTACTATTGATTTCTACCGATATATAACCTCTAAGCTCGTACGTCTTAGAGAAGGGTGTTAGGCAAGAGAATAAATTCTCTGCCACCAAACAGATATATATTTAGCAAAGATTACCCATACAGTTAGAAATACAATGATAGACATGTAATCCTGCCTTTAACTGGGTTAAATAACTAATGTCATTTAAAACACAGTTCATGATAAACCCAAATCACATTCCACTAATTATGGAATCTTCATGGAAAAACAAATCAATATATAATCGATATCAATTTCCGTATCCGACTAATAATATAAATGGAATAACGACAAAGCTTTTTAAATTTCATATGTATTAACAGTCTTCCTCCACAGAAGTTCACTTCGATTATTATCAATCGAATTCCATTCAATTCCAATTTAATATATTAAATTGGAAAACTTTACTTTGGAAAATCCCATTAAATCTTAATAAAAGATTTATAAATTCCAAATCACATTTCACTATAAATCGGGTTAAAGAACGAATGTCGTTAAAAAAACAGTTCACAATAAACCCAATTCACATTCCATTTATTATTGGGTTAAAGAACAAGTGTTATCTAAAACAACGTTCACAATAAACCCAAAAGCAAATTTCAATTCAGTTCCAATTAAATATTAATTAATTGGTATCTTCATTAAATTTATATAAAAAGATTTAATCTTTTCTCAATTGGGTTTAAGAATAGTGTTAATGAAGACATCATTCATGACAAACCCAAATCCTATTTGATATTAAATACAAGGCTCTGAATAGAAAATATATCGGCTTATATTCAATATCAAATTCTAAAATCAACAAATATCGTATTGGAATAACGATATATATATCTTCCAAATTCCTCCACAATATCCGTATAATCATGGAATCCAATATCGAAATATTCTGAAGATAATTTCGATTCAAATCCATTCCAATTCATATATTGGAAATTCTGGTTATTTTAAAAAACATTTCAAATCCAATTTATTTAATTATAAACAATAGATTATTTTTCTAGTTCATAACTAGTTCATTTCGATAAAAATATATTTTTATCTTTTCAAATATGGAATTTTTCATCCCAATCCTTTCTAAATCATTTATTATGATTTTACACAAATTATTAATATTTTTAATAATTTTATCAAGGCATGTACAGCCGATTTCCATAAACGGTCATCGAACTACACTTACAGCGACCTTTTCCAAATTTGATTTGGATATAATTCCAAATTCAACTGTTAGATTTCAAACCTCTTATATTCCCGAAAATCTCTTTTCGATACGAACCCAACAGTTTCGATTTTAGGAGAATCCGACGGTCGGATCTCCCGTAATGTCCGTTCGAAGTCAATGGTCGAAATTCGCGAACTGCCGCTGCGCGGCGTGTTCTATTCAGGCCATTATATTATTATATATATTTCATCAATTTTCATTTGAAACGTATTATAAATTGTTTTAAATTCATTTTCAAAATGATTTCAACTTCATATTCAATTTCAAATCAAAATAGAAAATTCCATATCATCGATATATAAATGATAATATTTTCAAAACATTATATTTTGAAATCTCTTCCTTTTCGATATTCATTATAAAAATGAATAAAATCGATATAAATATCGTTCACGTCAAAATGGCGGTAATCTAATCAACACGGCATTATATATTTAAATATATTCGTGTCCATCCCAAATCGGACATCAAAATCAGATTTTGATCCTTTACTGAAATCGGGTAATATCTAGCATTACCCCTCTCCTGATATTGCCTCGCGCCATACACATATCAATTCTAATCAATTCTTTTCACCCAAACAACCAAATTCAAACAATTAATCCAATCAACCACACAACTGAACAAATAAGTCGTCCATGGTCTGTGGACGACGGTGTCGAGTGTTGCTAAGCACCATCTGCATCCTACACTACAACAAAATGGGGCTTTTATAGCGTTTGAAAAACGCTATTATATCCTGATATAGCGTTTCAGAGAACGCCATGTAACGACATGCTATGTTAGATCTTCTGCATAAAATAGCAAATGAAAAAACGCTATAGAAATGAACTTTGTATAGCGTTCTATTTGTATTCTTTTTGTCTGTTTCCATAGCGTTTGTTATTCAGTAGCGTTTTTGAAACGCTATTGTCTGTATTACTAATTTTTAAATTTATTATATATATATATATATATATATATATATATGTACATGTATATGTATGTATATATATATATATATATACATACACGCAAAACATTTAAACATTTCTTACCTGTATAATACATAAATTATTGCATAATATTTCATACATATTATTCATACAACTTAGTATTTCATACATTGTTTTATCTACTTTTCTATGTCCACATAATATGTCATACATTTTCACATCAATAAGTTACTTATGAAACAGACAACCAATGATCTTAGGGATCCATAACCAGGTTTGCATCGAGATAGTCTGCTCCTTCCAAGCTTTCCATTTCAAATTCTATTTCCACTTCAACCTGGGTATTTAGATGATTTTTTTGTGATTTGTTTAATGCTATACATAATAAATGTAACAAATAATAAGATGAACATATATATCTTTCACGTTCTTACCTATGAACCTGGTATTCACATAATAAATGTAACAAATAATAAGATGAACATATATATCTTTCACGTTCTTACCTATGAACCTGGTATTCCCTTAATCTCAACTAAGCCATCTTTACGGAGCTTTATACACTACAGAAATTTCAAATATTAGTAACTTTTTTCTATCGCAAGAATAGTACCAACTGATAATCAAGTGGAGTGTCATCCGGCATGGCAACAGAAAAGCTTCATTCCTGTCACAAAAAAAAAATAACCATCCTGTAAGCTGACTGTTCTAATTGTTTTAAACAATGCAAAGTTTGCATCAGCTTACCCCTTGATCTTCACAGCTAAACAGACTACCAGGTTGATCATAATTCATCAAGCCTGTTATAATATTTTTAGGAATGCATCTGATACTATTCTGTTTACCATTCCCGGAATTTTCAGGCATCTGACATTTTTATGAGGTTTCTCTCTGCTTGACGAAGTTTTTATCATGTGCTTCTTCTTTTTTTGGGTTCCAATCGAATTTGCAAACAGACCCATTATTTAGTAGGTGGCAACGTTACTGGTACTGTGTAAAATAAAGGGTACGGGTCTGAATAAAGATAATGAGTAAAAGCAAAAGAAACAAGAGCACAGGCTGAAACAAGAGTGCAGGCGACCATCTGCTCTCATGATTAATTCATGTGTAATCAACATGTGTAAAATAGAAGGATATTTTGATAAAATAAAACAATACATTTGCATAAACAAGAGAGAACACTAACTCTGATAACTTTTTCATTAAAAAATGATGTGCACCATCATTAACTGATTAGTAAATTCCATAGTAGCGACGCATGCTCATGCAATGGCTCAGGTAACTGAGTGTGAACTCAAATTAACAAATAGGTGCAAGAAATAAGCAATTTATTTAAATGCGCTTATTAGTAGTGTAGGGAAAGTCGTTCAAAAGTCAATGACAATTTTGCAACTGATAAAACTCAAAGGCAGAAAGCACTGAACTCGGAGGTCTAGACCAACGGTATCTCATACTAAATTATGCCTTTCAATTAGTGAGTTCTACAAAAAAGAAAACTCAGGTTAAACGTCATTTTTGAGAAATAAATCATATAAAGGTGTACCAATACAAACCTATGAACATTGTTATTCTTTGGGGTATTGTCTCTAAATTTTAGAATAACGTTGCTCATCAACTAACTGAGATAACCATTCTCCTCATCATAATCTCCTTACTGCCTTCTTCACCAAAACAGACCACTCTCATCAACTAACTTCTAGCATATAAATGGAACCAGAACGGAACCGGAATTTAAGTTATTTTACTAGACCGAAATGGAAACATTAAACAGAAACCGGGATTTCAAATCTTGTTATAGTCCTAAATATTTCAGCATTAGATTTTGAATTTTGCTATATTACACTAAAATTTTGTTTCAGTCGCTAACCTCATTACGCACCCCTAGAGCTGTATCAAGCTTAATACAGTAAACTCTAATGTAAAGCATGCTAAAGTATAGCTGTTTTAAGTTGACGTTAACTGTACATGACAATACTCCACATAATACTCATGGATACATGTTGAAGTCCAGCTGATTCTTCTCTGTACTTCCCTTCAGCATCAACTGCATTGATTTATTTCTCCAGTCCCAACGTTTCTCAGGATTTGACATACCCATAAACCACGTCGTGCATTTCAAGCCTTCTTCTCCCACTGCATTAAAGAGTGAAAATATTAAGAAAATAAAATTTATTCATTTTACTGCTTATAAATTTACATTCAGGAAAGTATTTTCACTTATTGCTGCCAATTCCGGACGCTGATCGTAAGCAGGATAATGCCATGCAAATCCTTTTTTCAACATCTTCTCCTGTGTAAGGTTTTACAGCCAGTGGTTATAAGTTCATGTATGGATAAACATATATATATATATATATATATATATATATATATAAAACTGTTTTTCTTGCATTTTCAGAATTGCCTGAATTCCTTCTACTAATTTTGCCAATTCCTCCTTCGAATTCTTCCTATATGGCATTGCACTCTCAGGTGCATCAATCCCCCTATTTACAACATATTACTAAACTGTGAGCATATAGTAATATAAGCAGTCGTAAACTCAAACGTAGCTCATACTTGAGTTTATTCTGTATTTCTTTGCAAGAGTTTCATCACCATTTGGACTAGTTATTACCCTAACAGTCAATTTCATGTTATTTTGAAAAAGGCAATGAAGGAAAATACTTTTTCTATGTTAGAAACCTATACCCAGCATCAACGATGCTTTTATGAAGATCATCTACAGTCTTGTAGTCTTTTACAACTCCAGCCCTAGCTCTTGAAACTGCAGCTTTACGAACTTCAGGAGGAACCATTGATGATTCCCTTGAATTGGCAGTATCCACATAGACTGTGATTGTATCTCCATCTGCAGTTTAATAAAAAACAATCATAACATTTTTCACAAAATTTGCGTTTCTGCATTAATTTCAAGTCTACATTTAGGGGCGGTACATCTGTTTCTCAACATCGGGAAACTTGACATTTGATCACTTAAATTTTTCTTTTTCAGACTTGGTACTATTGACCCTTTCATTTGCTTGTTTTTTTGTTCAATTTCATGTTTTAACCTACTGCTTGTTTTCTTAAAAGAAAAATAAGTTTTGCTGTTTTTGTTTGCACTTCTGTCTTCCTGTGCATTCTGCTTCTTTTGCACCATCTCAACTTGTGTTCTATGTCATTTAAAAAAAAGAACATGTTACACTTTAGTTCTTCTCTGCTAGTTGTGCTTGCTTCAAATATATTATGTTCTTTTTTTTGTTACTGCCTAGGTTGATTTTGAGTCATTTTAGTCTTCATTAAGTCATTCAGTGAAAAACAATAGTGAGCATTACAATTTCATTTCATTGTGTGTCTCTGTTTACAATCATTTTTGTGCACTTCTGTTTATACTTTACATTCTGTTTTGCATTACAATAGCAAATGTGTGCACCAATCTCTTGCAATCTATTTTCACAAGCAATTTTTGATTTTACCTAAACTGTGTCATCCATCAAGAACTACAAAATTAAACTCCATCTCTACCCCTCAGTTCAAATTCCTTCTCCTCCACATTTAACAGTTCACCATTTCTACCAGTTTGATAATCATCCTCTGCTCCATCTCTCTGACCAGCCCTACCCACCTACTGGTCTTGCTTCAGTCCATTACATTAACACATCTTCATCCTTTCTCCATAGATATTGCACTAACAGTATAGATAAAACTCCACTAACTCATCAACCATATTTAATCAACCTCCCTCTCCTCGCTATTCATACACTATCTAATCTCTGCATACCGCGAACCATCCGCTACCACCTTTACATACTTGAAGCAACCCACAGACAAATCCTGAAGCAAATCCGACCTATTTGAACAGTAGCTTACAACTGAACCATCAACCAGAAATTTCCCCTCCTACTTGCTGGAAACCAGCAGCACAACCATATCCCTTCAACTTCATCTCCTACAAACCTCTCATCAACCCCTCCTTTTAAAAAATCGCATCTCGCCATTGCATACCACTACGAAATGGAGTATCAAGTACGAAGTATCATAAAAGCCTTCCACTACTTAGTTAATCTTAAATACACCAGGGAAACAAATAAAAATAAAAACAAATAGCATATTGTACAATATTAATTCAACACTAACATAGACCGATTTATGTCTTCACGTATAAAACAACTATACAATTCAGTGCCATTAATGAACTCTAAAGATATTTAAAAATTAAAACCATTAGAAAAAAATTACTGCACATTTCAGTGCATGATCAAATTATCAAACTGTCATAACTATGCGGGCGATGAAATAAAAATAGTAAATTAAGAACTAAGGCAAAATAATGGAAACAAATTTAGAAGTCTAAAATGATACCACTAAAACAAAAAGGAAGATGTATAAAGTTAGTGTTGCATCCTAAGAACATATCCGTCCTGTGGCTAGTAGCAGGTGATTCTAATTGTGCACTTGATAATAATGACAGTACAACTACACAACAATTATCCACAAATATGAATTTTCAAACATGTGCATTGTCAGACTTAAACTACGAAGTCCAAAAATTGAACTTTTACCATTACTATATTGTCAGACCCATTTTCAGTGTATTCATCATAACTTACATGCTAAACTTAAGTTATATTATAAAACTTATAACTATTATAATATATGTACATTTTTTATAATGAGCAATTTTAACTTTTTATGGTCGATAAACTGGTTTTTCCATCACTAATTTCACAACCATGAAAAGGTTAATGTGCAACAGTAACTAACACTCAACAATGAAAAACACAACATCACATGTACGTATTTATATATATCAGCACACAGATAAATATGCACACATATATACCATAATCAGTTCAATTTGGAAAAAAGATGCCTAGAGAAAACCAAGACATTAAGTATAAATATAAACTCAACACACAGCAGTCATCAATTAGATGGTTAAGCATAGTTGACTTACCTATAGCATACGTTTTCCTCTTCAAATTTTGAATTTCCTGTAATTTATTGAATTTTGATTCTTTTTCTAAGGAAAGTTGGCTTTTATTTTAATGTTAACTTCAAGAGGAAGCTAAAGTGAAAGTAAATAAGCAGCTTGTGTGAATCCTCAAAGAAGAGCTTAGAAGTTCATTTTAACCTGAGACTTATAGGCCTGAACTATTAATATAAATATAAGTGTAAATATAAATATATAAAGTTAATTTTCAATTTTTATCTCCCTTGCTTATAATATCTATTTAATTTAATTTGGTATAACTTCCAATCTAAATTCACTTCATTGCAAATTACTGAGAAATTCACAACCAAAGTTGATCAATTACCAAGGTGATACCTCACCATGGAAGTAAAAGAGAATTGCATTTTACAGGACAATTCAAAATCGAATAACTTGTTATTCAGACTTTTCCCAGTGTCCTCCATGTAAATACATACCATTTTCATATAGGTGAGTAGGAGGTGGTAACCTCTAGAGAACACCCATATTAAGTAAATTATACTAATATATATTATTATACAGTTGTTTACAAATTGATATAGTACGGTTATAGGTATATCTCAGAAAGAAAAGAAAAGAAAACTAGTTTAAACATACATTACAACATGAGAAATTTCTATAAAAATTGTCCCAGAGCCAAGAAATGGGTTGGATGAGTGAACCTATGGTTCACCCGTCAACAATGAATTATCTGTCCATGCAACATCAATCTTGAAAAAATATGAACTAATAAGTGAAAAGTGTTTCCCACTGTTCATTTGTATAGTGAACTGTAAAATATGTGAAAACTAATGGAAAAGTCAATTATATTAAAAATATATAAATATGTGTTTGTAAGTATAATACCAAAGTACTTATTATAACAAGAAATTTGATAAAATTCAATCATACAAACCACGGTTTTCAATCAGACGAGTTTAAAACAGAGACTGAATGATTTTTCTTTAACAAAACTATGCTAGGTATATATGTATATAATTATCCATAGTGAAACATGTATTTCTATTATAATTTCTAGAGTATTATATAAATTGAAGCAGTCCAAGTTCAAAGCATATGTGTGGACCTTTAGAGGAAAAGCATAGTTCTGAGTAACATAATATCTATATTAATTTGTTTTTAATCATTTATAGTTCCTTACATTTTTAGTTTCTAAATTGTATATTATGTCATATATAACACTGCAACAAATACAATAAGAAACCATAAATAATTTAAACAACAATTACAACATAGGTCTCATATTATTTATAAATACAAAAATAAACTACATAACTTGCGAAGCATATATAAAATAAAACAGAACAATTAATGTCAGATGCCTAGTTAGACTATGATAGAACAACTGCAACAAAACGAATTATTTGCATAGTATGTTAATTATAGTTATAGGGAGAAAATATAATAATACCTCTCACAGGAATTTAAATCTGAGACGATTCTCTAGGTTTGGTATTGGGAACGACTTGGGAGATGAGTAAGAAAAGAGATTACAGCATCCATCGACCATTGGTGATGGTTACTAGGGTTGACGTCGTAGAGTTAATGCTTTCCAGGTGTAGATGAATGGCGGCAATTTATGTTTTCTGGAGGGGATAAAGAAAAAGGAAGAAGAGTAACTGGAGGAGGAGGCGGTTGCGAATTCAGCAATCCACAACATGAAATCGCACAACCATTTCTGCAATTTAGCTTGTTCCACTTGCACAACCAATTCGCATCACCAAAACTACCCTCCGAAACCTAAATCCCAATTGCCAATTAAACCTAAACCCAAAAAAACAACGCAAATTCAAAATCGCGATTTTCGATTTTACAAATCAATAAACTAGTGAAAAATATATAAGGAAGTCAGCGGTACCTTTCATGATTGTTCAAATTGGAGAGCTTCGGGATTGGCTGCTGTTGACGAGAGGATTCGATGTTAGATTAGGGATTTTAAGATCTTGGTTCTCTTCTGGAGGCGATAAAGAGGAAGGAAGAAAAGGGATGTTTCACAAAGGAAAGGGCAAAAGCACGAATTTATATTTCTCCCGCAAAATAATTCCAGCTCCCGCCTTTCGTATAACTTTGGTACACGGAATTTATTTTTTTGAATAGCGTTGAATATTCGTCCGCCCTGGAGCATTCAAAGAGAATTGAAACAAACGCTATTTACTATTGCTATTTAAGCCTTGTTTTGTTGTAGTGCTAGTATATATTTTAACTAGAAAATAAAATTTAAATGAGAAGTTCTCACCTTTGGTTTCCACTCCGCCATTTTTTATTTCTGAATTTCAGAACAGTTCTGACATGCCTGAAATTCCAACGCAATCTTCTTCACGGTGTTCATAGTAAAAGTTACATTTTTATTTCAATTCTAAAAATTATATTTCTACTTCGCTAAAAATTATATTTTTAATACTCTACATATATAAAAATCATATTTTTAATGTCGCTACATGTACATAAAAATCGTATTTTTATGACGCTACTACATAGGTAAAAATCATATTTTTAACACGATGTTTACATTATAAAAATCACATTTTTATATCGCTACTACATATATAAAAATCGGATTTTTAGCCAACTAATAATTATTTCTTTGTATAACCATTTTATAGTAAAATATATAATCTAAAAATCATATTTTTATCTTTCTAAAAACATTTTCATGCCATATACTAGTTAAAAATTATATTTTTAATCTTGGCAAAAATATTTCCTTCCTACAATAAAAATCCTATTTTTAACTAACCAAAAATGATATTTTTACATAAATAAAAATCATAACTTTATGTAATTAAAAATCATAACTTTATATAAATAAAAATCATGACTTTACATACTTCATACGTTAAAAACCGTAGAAGCTTGAAAGCGGAGAAAACTCACATATTTTCTATCGCCCAAATTTAATGTTCTGGTTCCAGAATTTGCAAATGAGCTCCAATCTTCACACCATCTTTTCTCTAGCTTAAACGCGTCATTCCGGACAACTTTCGCCTAGTGATCTTCCTTCCGAAAATGTGCCATTTCGCTGGAAATCACGAAAAGACAGTATTTGGACAACAGACTTTGGACGCATTTTCTGAACAAGTCCACAGTCCAAAATATGACTTTTGTATACTAAAATCGAAGAGAAAATCATACCCTTCGATTTTGGTAATGTGGAGTTTTGGCCAGAAATGCTCGGTTTGGGAGTTATTGGCGAAATAGTGACAAGGGGTTAAATGCAAAATGGGAATTTTGGAGAAAAATGGGTTTTTGGGTGAAATGGGGCCCACGGCCGGAGCTGGGCCGAGGGGGTGGCGGCTTAGGCCTGACTGGACGGAGGAAGGGTGCAGGTGGTGGTGGTGGCACTGGACGGGCCCACGGTGGTGGTGGTTTGCAATTTGGGGCTTAGGGTTTTGGATAGAAATGAAGAGAGAAAGAAGAGGAAGAGGAGAGGAAGGAGGAGGTGGTAGAGGGTGGTGCGTAGGGGGGGGCACTGGTGGAGGGAGGCGGCTGAAAGGGGACCGGTTCTTTCTCTTTTTTTTGCGTTTTGAATGAGGAGAGAGAAGAGGAGAGGGTTGACCATTTATATATTTAATTAAATTTTATTCCTAAAAGTTGCTTTTTTCATTCGAACCCCAAATCGAACCCAACGACTGTCGCCCCCAACTAATTACCCCCATTTCAGACACAATGGCATATGTCCCGTTATCCAATTCGACCGTTACGACCAATTTTCATTAAAATTAAAATATAAATTAATATAATGTTCAAAATCGATTTCAACGTACATTTTAATTTACTAGGGCCGCATACTGACTCCAAAAATTCCAAAAAAATAAATCTAGCTATGTTTTGATGATATGGTCCTAAAAAGAACTAATTTCATCGAATTTGGAGACCATTTGAAAAACGATCATTTTCCAGCCAATTAAATTCAAACTGAAATTACCAAGCACGTTTAAATCCGCCACGCTCACATATTGCTTCCAAAAATTATGAAACTTAGAATGTTGCAATAATTTGACATTTCGGATCCAAAAAAAGTGGTCTCGTCGAAAACGTAGGTCGTTTGCAGAATCGCTATTTTTAAGGGCTATATTTCTATAGCGACTATTCTGAATTCTCAATTGGCCGTAACTTTTTATTCCCACAATGAAATTTCAATTTTTCGGATTCACTGAAAAGATATTTTCAAATAGATTCTAATATTTTTGGTTTCACTAAAATCTGGTTTATTTTGAATCCTATACATTAATTTGAAATTTGAAATCGAAATTCCAAACTACCGCGCCATTTTCAATTCCTTTCATAATTAAAATAAATATTTATATTCTAACGTCGATTCAAATAAATATATACATTCTAATTCTATTCAAAATAAATTTCCCGTCGTAATTATTTAAAATAAATCATTTTAAATATTCAAAATTCATTAAAATTGCCAAAATAAATTTTTTAAATTGGTTCTGATTTTCCGGGTTGTTACAACTCCAGTGGTGCGATCTGTGGATGATGGTAGAGGGTCGTCTCGACACTACAGAAATGGTTAGGCAGTTCAAATGTTGTTTTACAGTAATTAAGGTAAATTCTATTTTAAATTTGATTAGTATATCATTTAAAATATTTATACTGTGTCGCAAAAGAAATAAAATTTTCAGCTAAACTGAATTTAGAAACTGAGAGAACATTATTTTTTGAATCATTGTGTGAATAATAAATTAGATTGTTGTTTATTTTAATATTTAGTTTAAATTGAAATAATTTAATCCTTAAATAAAATAAAAATATATCCTGTTTATATAAATAAATCAGTTAAATTTATTTTCTGGATTATATATATCTAATCATATTAACTTATAAATACAATATTAAACTGTGATTAAAGGAGATCAGGGAATGAGGTAAAAGCGAATTTAATTTAGTCCATTAAGTTTTAGTTACTAATTTAATTAATTGGTTCCTTAGAAATATTGTGCTTATTTTATAAAAGGTCTAAAATACTAGCGCAAATCGAGATGGACCTATAATGGGAAATGGATTTGGATTTCTTGGAGACAGATGGAATTTAAATCAAACATCCCTGATTTATTCTGTTAATTGAAATCACAGTGAGTAAGCTCAATCTCTTGATTTTATTTAATATAATTTTTATATACTGTTTGTTGCTTGGTTGGATGCGTTTAAATATTTTTTGGCTATTATAAATATATTAGTTATTTAGGCTTGGTGTTTGTGGCTATTATATATATATTGGTGGTTGGATAGTTCCCGCAGTACCATTAGCGGATGCCCGCAATATCATTGATGGGTATTATTTATCTTGGCTAACATCTGTGGATGCAGGAAAACAGGTTGGAGGGATCCAACTGGATTCCTTAAAAATATTATTGTTTGTTTTCATATATATTGTCATATATGATGTGTTTGAAAACCTGTGATTAATAATTGGGTGTTTTGATTGGTTGAATATCACTGGGCCTAAATGTTGATTTATAAAAATACCGTAAGAAGGATATTTTGAGATTTAAAATAGGAAATCTTTTTTTCAAAATAGAATTTGAATTTCAAATGGACTAAGAAATATTTACTTGTCTTGAATAATAAAAACAATTAATGGAATTTATAAACGATGTTTATAAAAAAATACAGGAAATTGAAGTGTTGAATTTATAAGCGATGTTTATAAATTAAATAATGTGGGGAATTTATGTGAGTTTATAAATAATGTTTATAACTGAAATGGAAAAATTATCATTTTGATAATTTGGGAAGTCTAAATTCAGATGTGAATTTAAAAAGGAAAATTTATTTTTCCAAAGTAGAAATTTAATTTCAATTGTATTTGAAATCGAGACTTGTTTAAATATATATAAACAAGTAATATAAAATACGTTTAAAAATAAAGAAAAATTATCATTTGGAGAATTTAAATATTTGAATTCGAATATGAATTTTAAATGAGAAGATGAGGATTGTATTAAAAAGGGAACCATGAAATTTATTCTGACATTCGGAATGTAAATTGAATTAAAATAAATCCATATGGATTTATGATATGAATTCGACTATGTCGGATTTATTAAAAATATATCATTTCCAGAAAAGAATATTTAAATTGTATTAGATATAAACTAAAATTAAATATGCAAATAGATTCTATATATAGATAAGCTATAAGAAATAGAATATTCCAAAATAAGATTTTGGTTTTTAGTTAGATTTCGAAACAGAATTTGTTTGAATATATATAAAATAAGATAATTTATAAACGATGTTTATAAATGCAGTGAATTTATTATTAAGAGATAATTTTTATTTTTAAATTCAAGTATGAATTTAAATTATAAATTGAAATCATTTCGAAAAGGGAATGACGGTTTTTATTTTGGAATTTGGAATATAAAATGAATTGGGTTTCAAATGGATTTAAAATGGAAACTGGCTTTAAATTATAAAACCAGGAAGTTAAATCTATAAATAATGTATATAAATTAAGTGAGAAAATTATCATTGGATAGTTTGAAAATTTTAAATTCAATTTAAAAGTGACCTGAAAAACGTGTTGAAAATATAGAACGACTGATTATATTTCTGGAATTCGGAATATAAACTGAATTGAAACTAATTTAAAGAATTTATAATTGAAATTCGATTTATAATGAATTTATAAAGTAATTTATTACAAAGGTAATTGGAATTCAGTATAGAAGTTTGAAGTATAAATAAATTTATAACCGAGTAACGAAACAATCGACAATTAGGGATAATCAGAAATATCAAGTTGAATTGGGATAATTTGTTTAAATTATATTAAAATATATTAAAATGGAGTTGAAATTTATTTATAAACGAAGTTTAAACGTTTACATAGTTAAAACGAACTTGCCGCAGCGCGGTAATTCGTAAATTGGTATTTCGAACTTCAATTGAGTATATAGAACTCAATTTAAGTCGGAATGAGTTGAAACAAGAAACATCAGGACCGATTTGATAATAGTTTTCTAATGGAAAAGAAAAATCTGGATTTCATCACATAGATTTTGGGTTATGTTAAAATCAAAATTCCAGAAAAACAACGCTATAACCATTATAAAATCATAACGGTTTAATTAAAATTAATAAAAGGATTTTATACAAATAAAATCCGAATTTTCATTAGAAAAATCCAGATTTGAGTTATAAAATAAGTATGAACTCAACTGAAGTAAATGGATTTATTTTTGAAATAAAAATCAGATTTTTAGTTATTAAATAGAATTAACTAATTTAAAGAATAATTAATTAATGGAGTTTTGAATCGAAATTGGGCTTTGGATAAGAGATTTGGATTTGTGAATTCATATTCGAAATCGAATATGAAACTTGAATTAAAAATGGAATTTGATTAGTTTATAAGCAAATTAAACTTGTATATGAACGTGATATGTTCAAATACAAAAATGAAATAGACAAAAGAGCTAGTTAAAGAATAAATTAGCAAATTGAGTTAGAATGACCAGATTAAGTTGGAACAAATTAGAAAGGGACGCATATGTGTTAAACAGGCATGGAATGAAGAGAATGAAGGTTAAAATTTTAGTGCCCGACAACAAGATACATGTTTAAATTCCATATGTGGTTTTATGCGCCGAATCGGCAAGCCGCTTGGCTTTTTGATTTTCTTTTTGAATGGAAAGGGCCCCAAGAGGCATTTTGTAGTTGTATCGAGTGACCCATACAAAGGAGGTTATGGCGAAATTTTCCAGAAATTTAAGGAGTTAGAATATTTTTAAGAAAATTGGATAACTAGAAAATCAATATATTAATATATACTGAATTCGATAAGGAAACGAATTTATAATAGAATATTAAAAACAAAAAGGAAATCTATAATTAAATCTGGTAAAAATAAAAAGAAAAATATATACACATTTTAAAAATGAATAATTGGATTTTACGGTGTTGATCATTCTAGGCAATTGTTCTTGTCCGTTTTGAAGTTAAGATGTTATTCAATCAAGGTCTAAGAGGTAATTCTACCCCAACTTGATTGATTTCATTTTTAACCGATAAATAACAAGATTTAGTCTCGAAGATCAATGTTTGAATAAGATTTAGTTGAGTGCAGTGATTTGGATTGTTGTAACGATGTTTTACACAACATTCGTTTTAACCCAAATAAGTGGAATTTTGGAAATAACAATAAATATTTCCTGAGTATAGAAATGAATGGTTGTGAAAGGAAGGAGTAATTGGAAATGAATTCCAAAAATAAATAGATGATATTTTCTAAATATAGAAAATAAAATAAGACGATATATGAGAAATGCTTTTCAAATTGCGTAAGAGGGCCGGATGATTATTGAAAATATCATGTTAACAAATATCGATAAGGAAATGGAGAAGGAATTTAATTAATGAAATATTTATTAAGGGGCCCAGTGATTGTTTGATGTTATGGATGAATTTTTGTTTCTTTTCTTTGATAGTTAAATAATCGACTATCGAAGTATTTGCCAATATCATTGTCAATATGGAGAAACCGGTTGGATTATTATCCGAGAACCACTCCGTATTGGTAGTAGCGTCGCGAATCAGGTTTATGAAGACAAATCCAAGATGGAGTAAAATACAAGGGCTTTTCTTTTTAATCCTAGGTAGAAACTGCCTAAGATAGATTAATGGGAATTGTGCCTTCGGTTTCGTTCAGTCCCAGAACGAACGTGTATGTACGAATGACTGATAGAGTATTTCCAATGATCGCATATATTAGTCTATACAAATATACATCTGGTGGCGGAGAATTTATTCTCTTAGCATAATATCCTGAATATCTTTGTGCAAATCAATTAGTGATTAATGGATCTGACAATGTGACATTCAAAGAGATGTTGCTATCAAGTAATCGTAACCTCAAGCCTCACAACAGGGAAATGGTATAAAATCGGGTAGGTCGCATGGCTAAGTGGTTAGCTACCAAGTAGGGTGTATTGTCGCCTGATCTGGAGAAATTCCTTTTGCTTCTTAAATCTATCAATGTTGTCCCTTTCGGGAACGGTTGCTGATCCCAACCGTTGGTGACAATATATTCGGTACTCTCAAGCGAAGCGAGGACCGGTCATGTTTAGTCTGGGTTGCAAGATGTTCTTGTTGAACCCAGTGAATTCCTCTCTAGAGATACACTGTCGAAAGGTGGTCCCATATCTTTCCAGTTGGAATCTATTATCCAATAAGAGCCCGCTTTTTTGATTGTATACTATATATGTAGAGCGTGAGATGCAAGCGTTCTGCTTAGGGCTGGACATTTTTACCATATTACCACTTACCAGCCATTACCAACCACTACCAACGAAAGTGGTACCGAACAATCGGTAATCAATTTGATTGGTACGGTATGCCAAACCACATGAAAATATACGGTACGGTAATGGTAATTGAGCATTAACAACGGTAATTACCGTACCTACCACATATCTTAAACAATACATATGTATATTCTTATATTTCATCATATATGTTTATTACATAACAAAGAATTTCTAATATGCAATGATTTAATGAAATACCTAGGAAAATACTATTATGACACACAATTAAATGCAGTTTTTATAATATATCTTAGAAGCGGTATAATTTATATAATATTTTTGGTCATTCGTAAATTTTTCATGCATGTTTGACTACATAAAATAAGATAGATAAATAATAATATAATAACAAAAAAACCAATTTTAATATTTAATATTTTAGCGTGAAATATTGTAAAAAAATACCTCACACTAGTGAACGACAAAAACTTATTACCGACCTCTACCAACCATTACCAAACACAAACCGAACTGTTGGTAATCGATTTCTTTGGTCGATAATGGTATGATTTTTCTATTACCATATAAAGTCGGTACGGTAATGGTTTTGAATACAAAGTTCCGGTACCGAACCGATTCCACCCCTAGTTCTGCTAGATTGATATTTACTTGTTTTAGACACTATTATAATCTATTACTTATACTGGAAATCAGGAACCAACGGAACCAACGCATCTAAGTTGCAACATCTGTCCTTTTAAAATTTACGCCTTTTAGGCCTTCCTTCTCTTTCTCATGCTCTTCCCTCTTTCGGAATCCATAACTGAACCGGCTGCCCTCTCCTCCCCCAATATTTCCTTCTACCGCAACCGATATCTCATCCTTCTCTTCTCCTACGGTGTATCGCTCTTTTTAATGCTAATAATTTGCCTTTACATTTACTTCTCTTTCGTACGGTCTGCCTCCAGCCGTCGTTCCTTTCTTCAACAATCAATTTGTCCCCCTTTAATCCTGGTGCAAAATAACGCTCTTATCAGCACTGCTATTCCAATCTTCCCACATGCCCTCTGCCTTCTAATTTACCTAATTTCCTCTAATACTGTCCTCAAATCAACTTACCGAGTTGTTTTAGTTTTTCCTTACTTCCCCATTTTTGATCTTGCAATTCCTCAGCCAACGGTAACAACCGAGATCAACTGCTTATTTCCCGATGTACATCCACCTGCCTGACCTTCCTTTCTCAACACAAAAAGGAACAGTTACTTCATAATTCCTCCACTTTCCTTTTCCAATCCACTTACTGCAATGGTTCGACCGGTCGTCCATGAATTTATACAAGAGATTCCTCTTCTCATCTTTCTTTTGATCCAAGGAATCTGTATTTCAGTTTGAGAGATCTTCAATTTTTTGTGAATCAGATCTCCAATATGTTATGGACCCCAAAAGAACGCATGCAGATCTACAACCGCACCCATTTGCAGTTACAAACCAACTTTTGGTCATGATGTTAACGTTATTTATAATTGCAGCCGCAGATTGGTTGGTGTCTCAGACTCGCAACAATAGTGCCACTACTGTGGCAGGTAATATTCAGATTTATACCATTTATAGTTTGTGCCAAAATTTGGAATTTCAAAATCTACTGTCAAATTTCTATTTTTACGGTGTATTTGTTTTATTACTCAAGTTTATGATCGAGTGCAATACTTTACTTTTTTCCACTTGACTAGACGTCAAATAGTTACAAACGTTGAAAGTTGGAAATCAATAAAAGTCACGGTAAAATCAGTAAACGAAAGAGGGAAAAAGTAATTCTGATTCTCTAACACGAAGGAAACCATTAAAAATGAAATTAGAAATAAGAATGAACATGATTATATTATAAAATTAGTTACAGTAATTGTTCCTACGAATTACAACAAGAATTCACTGCCCAAAAAGATAACTCCTTCAATTAATCGTGCAGATTTTGTTTTATTTGAGAAATTGGTTTTCGTGAATGTTAAATTTGTTGATATCATGTGAGTTACTAGACGCATGTATCCAGCGTTAATGGGCTATGATTGAAAATAACAAACATTTTTAATTTTTCCGAATTTCATTGCCCACCCTAAAATGTTGATTTATAAACCTAAACCTTGAGCTAGACTCCTATAAAGATGCTTTAGCGTTGTTTTCTACTGGAAGCTATGTAGGTGATATACATAAGGTAGGCAATTTGTTCATTTCTTATGTATTATTCTATGAAAGGTCGCTTTATATTGATGTGTGTTGGAGTATATGATCAATGTCATATACAGTTGAAAGGATTTTAGTTAGCTTCTTATGTACAGGAGGTTTGAAAGGTAGATTGTCATGGTTTCTAGGTATTCATATAACAGCAGGAGATTATTGGAAAGCCCTTTATGATTAGATATATAAAATGTAAAGTGTGATTAATATATAAAATTTATTTGGATCCTTCTCTACAGTCTTAACTTTGTTTCAATGATGAAAGTGTTGTTGTAAAACTATATATGTTCTAAATCGTTTGGGGAATCAGTTTTCAGTGGTGTTTTCAAACAAGTATTAAGACCTTAGTTTTTATCATTCAATATTTTTAATTATATCTTACTTTGGAAACTCAACATGTCAATATGTGTAAATTATATATTGTAGGAGTAATTAAGTAGTTTATATTACTTCATGGTCACTTATTTAACAAATTTCTGCATAATGTGACAATATATTAAGTTTATTTTGGGAGATATAACAAATGCGAAGGTAAAATGGCATTACAAAAAAATTAGTCTGGTGGGTTTTGATATTCGGTATACGCTAAAATCAACAACCAATTTGCACCTGCAACGTATCCTTTCGTAATAAATATCTTAATTTTAGGTCATTTATACTTTTATAATATTAGTTCATATCATTCACATATAATTTTAGGCTAAGTACGACTTTATCGAATTCTCTGAAGCCTTATTCTATATTGATAATGTTCTAATCTTATTACATGCATGAATTGAATCAACTTTGATCGGATTTTCTTTATATGGTACTGATTTCATCATTAGACAAAATAAAGGAGAATGTGCCATGGTATGGATGAAAATGATATCATTCGTTTTGCTAAATTCCGTTACAGTAGTGAAATTACTTTTAGTATTCTCCTTTTTATATTGATCTTAACCTTTTTTTGCCATATCAGCTTTTTGACAATTTATACTATCTATGACATATATAGTATAATAATGTCCAGTGAATGGAATACAATACGAAAAATAATTAACTTTCCATGCTGTTTCAACAGAAATAGTATAGGGATGCTGTTTAAAAATGAATGAAGACGGATAGATGAGTTAAAGTAGAACCATAGAATGCAACCGTTGCATAACAGGCATGATATGAAGCAATTTAAGGAGATTCAAATGGAAACATTAGTTCCTATTTATAATGGGTTTCACTTCATATGCTCTCATAATTCTTTCATAATCTTGCTAATTATTTTGGAAGGTTTAATTGTCCTATTACGTTTTATTTATGAGTCTTCATTCTCATCTTAGAATGCAATTAAACAAATTGTTATTATTGTTTGAAACATATCTATACTTTGATTTTGGATTTTCAAATAGTATATGGATATTTAATTTGACTTGGTTTACTCAATGTTTTTAACCTAACCTGCATGTTAAGCAAATGTCTACCATGAAAGACATTTTATAAATTAATATTACTGTTATTGCGATTATTGTTATCATTATCAGTTGAAAATTATGTATGAAAATATAGTCTAATAAAACATAGATATTTTTCAAAAACTAATATCTCAATTACATAATGGAAGCTTAGTGGAGATACTTGGTCAACATGTGTTATACTTCCATATTTATGTCATAAATGACAGTTTTACAGAATTAAAGCTAAATCATCTTCTTTTCTGTAAGCACTTATTGGCTACCCTTTTTAAAGTGGATGGTCCATTATAAAAACGGTTGGCCTTGCCTAAAAAAAAATCCTCTGCTTTACAAATGAAGGATTTACTAGATGGGCGACATGGAAATTTTAGTAAACATATGTTCATTTAAGTGTAATTTGATTGATTTATTCTTAGTTGTTAATCATTGTCTTCTTATCTGCCTTTTTTTTGTCCCAACATGTAAGGGATATTGGAGATCCCTCATATACCTATCTGTATTTTTTTATATTTTCAATTGTGCTATTTTCTTCATAAAGCATCAAGAATATTCAAAATGAATTTTGTCTGTTGATCAGTAAAATGCTTGCCTAATTAAATTAAATCTTATCTTGATGGTTATGTATAGACTGATGCAATAATGTTTTATGACAAACTTAGTTTTGGATTTTCTCTGAGCTCAGCAAGTTAGTTATTTACCATGTTATGGTTAACTATTGGTTGGACATTAAATCCGTTAAGTAGGTAGTTGTTAATGTGTTCATCTCCTTTATAGTTAGATGGAAAATTAAGATTCTCTATCTAATTTTTTAAATATGAATGAAAAATCATGTAATATATCTTCGCTTTTGTTAGCTCATTATTAAAAGGATTATGCATCGGTAATTATTATAATTTATTGGCCACAAAAAGACAGGAGAAATTTTCAAAAATAATAGAAGATAGGGCATAAAAATAAAAGAGTGAAGAAGTGCTTCCACGTACATAGAAAAGTATATGCTGTTACATTGATGTTGTTATTATAATAAAATCTGTATAAATTTTTACACTTATCTTTCACCGTAACCATGGGAACTTATCAGTTTAGAAAGTATAATACGAATTATGGCAACTATATTTCTGGTGTTTAATCATATTTTGATTTTCTGTTTTAAGTAAGATTGTCTCCTAACACACCTAAGTAGATAATAAAATAATATGTTGAACCATCATAATATGTATTTGGTGGCTTGGTTCAGTTAGTTTCATTGAAACACGTTTAATTTCATTTTTACTGTCAACTATAATATCAAAGTCAATTATGCAAATCTAATGAGTATAATGCTAATCTATTACTTAAACAGGAAAGGAAATTACATCTCATATTAACTTGACACATGTTTAATTTTTTTAGTATTGCCTTGAAAGTTCATATTCATAACTTACTCTTACTCTACCAGACCATAATGAACTTTTTCAAACTTTCTTCCAAAAGGAAACCATATCCTCACTCCATATTAGTACCAATTCTACATTCTTCAGTCCCCAAACAAATTTCTACATAGCTACAATGCTTTGTTTGGATTTTCAAAACCCGTTGTTACTCGATTTCAATTTGGTCGCTCTCTTCGTGACCATGAGATCAAAATTGGGTTATGTAATCATCAATCGTCACCTTCTGCTCGCAACAGGTCTACTTTCGCTCGCAATCTGGTATCCTTCTCTTTTGCTCACCAAGATTACCAGGTGTTAGCGATACTTTCTGTTTGCATGAGTATAGTATTCTTAGTTGGCAATCAAAGTTTATATTCTTATTTCTTTTTCAAGACCTACTTAACTGTTGTATGTGTTTCTTTCTGGCCATCTGATCGATTAGTGATATAAATTTTCTTTAATTGTAATAAAAATTAAACATATTTGTATCAGACATCAAGTTTTAAGTTACATAGCTAACATGCAACCCATCTTTTTTTCTCATTACGCTAACATATTTTCATAGCTAATATGCCTTTTCTTCAGGCCTTTAGGCATTATGCGCGGTCTGTTCCCTTTATAGTTATAGCCATATTAATTCAAAACTACAGTCCACAAATGTTTTCAAGTTCATATAGATGTATAAGTGCCGTTTAAAGAGTTTAACAAAAATTACTAGCGATTTAAATGGTGAGGAGTAATATATATATATATATATATATATATATATATATATATATATATATATATATATTCCCAAATAATTAGTAAAGAATTGCATTTCCTACCGCCCATAAGATCCTACCTTTAGGATTGCAAAATAGAATTTCCTATTTTACATTTCTATTTTTTTTAACATCAACAGCATAGCAATATAAGTACAAACAACTATTTTCTTCTCATATGGACACCTGATATAGAGGAGCTGACTAGCAATTTACTTCTAAAAAAATAGTATGCTGTGTGTTCTCATGGTATGAACACTATTTGCACTCTGTACTCTACTTAAGTATCTCATGTTTTTGGACTACTGTTAGGTACAGATGAAATTTTATCATGATACCAGATTAATGATTTTAATTTGAAATGGAATTTTTATACGTATTTGTTTAAAGATATCAGTTTACTATAGTCACATGATACATCATTTCTGTTGAACTTGAGAAACCACGTTATTGTTATATTTATTTATGGTAAGGTGGAAACTTTTTATAGGGTGGTTGTACCGATAAAGGTAAAACTTAATTTACATTTTGCAGCATTAGTTTTATATTTCAATTTTTACATCTTCTATAAATAAATAGATTTAGGGTATAAAATGAATCACTCACAATTAGAATGAGTAGCTGAATCTTGAATATAGGATTCAAGAAATCAATATGAATGGTTGTTATTTTAATCTGTGCCAATGTTTATAAGAAGGAAAAAAAAACTTGCACAAATCCAATCTACAATGTACATGAATGTTAGCTTTGGATTATACTCAGTTACCAAATACTGTTCGTGCATTTTATATGAAAAAATAACATGCTTTTGCTGTTTTTATTTTTTTACTACAAGTTAGTTTGTGCTTACTGTTTTCATTTTATTGTTCAAACATTTGTGATTATTGAGATTTGTAAATTCTTTAAACTCAGATTTGTCATCTTTTTAAACTTTGTTTTTGGGAGGGCAATGGCTATTGGTATAAATTTTTATTCTTAATGTATATGTATTTCTCCATTATCATAGGACTGCTACTCAGTAAAAGAATTCTGCATATGACCCTTTTATGTTTGAACAGCTTTACATACCTTTGATTTTTTATTAGAGTAACATTGTAAAGTCTTACCAAGAAAATGTTATGGTCAGATAAAGTGGAAATTTAGTATATTGTTTTATGATATCGCTGAAAGATATTTTGTTTGTCCAAACAGGTAATAACAATTACTTATAAAAAAATAATATGTTCCCAAATAGTTAGAAATGAAAGGTCAATGATATATGTACTTGGTAGGGTTGTTATTATATCAGCCTCAATGTTGTAGGTGTTACATGTTCTATACTATAATCGTGTAACAATTACTCTTTAATTAAAAAAGTAATCTTTTAGCTAAAATATCCTTTTTAATCACTTAGTCATCACATTTTTCCATTTGTCAATTTGAGTTCTTAAAATGCTAAATATAGATCACAAGATGGATGGTTGTCCTTGACCTTAGTTTGAAACAAGATAAAAATGATATTACTAGAGAAGAAAAACAACATTGATCATTTGTCCTGCATGTTTAATCTCCAATTATGTTATATTGAGATGACTGATGATTTTATCCCATAAATCCAAAACTGGCAGATCATTAGTTTTCTTTTTTCAACTGGATTATATTAGTGAGAACTCAATTTTTTTCTATAGCTGATATATTGTTCATCATGGGCTAAACACTTTGCCTAAAATGGTAATTTTAACTATATGTCCCGTATTATTTGTGGAAGATTTTTTTCTGGTGGCTTTTTTGTTTTTTAAATATCTAATACTAACTAACAAAGAAACCAGTTTTCGTTTATTTTTATTTTTAATAAAAAAATTGCAATTTATTGGATGTACGTTCAGTGAGTCTAAAAGTTTATTTTGTATAAAAATTACACTCCAATATGGTACAGATTAGTATTCGGAATACGCTCAAACAACGTTTAGAATAGTCGCATTGATGTTTATGGCCGAATGTTTAAAGTATTAATTGGTTTACACTTTTTGATTTGTTTTGTAAATTACTATTTTGTTTGCTTACTTTGTTCATTTATTATTAATGTTTTGTTTGATTGATTTCCTTTATGTCTCTTTTCTCTTACTGCATAATTTGATATCTGCATTCGTAACAGGAAAAACAAAGTAAACACTACAAAGGAGGAGGAAAAACAAGAAATTACTATAATGGAGGCCATAAGAAGCCGCATTGAATGGGTGTCCAGACAAATATCAGGCATGTTTCTGTCCATCATAATTAATTTCTATAATTAGCAATTTTCTTCTTCCATGATTTTCTAAATTATAACGTATGGTTCCCTGTTTTTTACCGTCCATGTAAATGTAACTCATAAGTATAAACGATCCCAATGTCTGGCCAAAATTTTCCTATGCTATTATGGCCTTTGTGGCCTATATATCGAGATTCATGTTTTCTTACAAATTGGAAAGCAAATATTAAAAATACATTTTAAACTATGTTAGTTTTCTGAAGAATACGGTCATGTTACTTCTCAAAGGTGAAATCCTGCAACTTATATCTTGTTATTTTATTTGTAAGTCCAACTTTTATCAATAAATAAGCATTATGCGCATTTCACTCAATTTATATGATTTTCTGATTATGCTACTTTGATCTGTAAATAACATGTTCAATATAGGAAAAATAATAATGGAGACATTGTACTTCTTGATAACAGTATATTCTATGAACCCAGACCCAGTTTAGGGGCAAGTCAAGCCAGGCAGTCGCCTAAGGAAACCCCCCGCATTGGATCATCGTATTCGATATTGCTAAATTTTTATTGCAACGCCCAAGGGTTGGTACATTTGGTCAAGAGAAGTTTGTTAACTTAATAGATTTTGTTAAGGAAAAAGGATTTAATTCTACATCCTTAACATTCTGTCATTGCATAAGAGTTGTGGCACGGATGAATTCATAGGATCATAAAATGACATTTTTCAAAACCTTAGGGTGGTCAGAAGAAGAAGTTAACCGAGCTTCTCTTAGATTTCCAACTTTTGTGGTGGTTTCGGAAGGAAAGAAGAAGAAAATAGATTTTATTTACAGAAATTTATGTGGGGCGTCACTTTTGTTGAAATTCTCTGTGCTAATAGGTTTGAGTTTGGTGAAGAGAGTTCAGCGAGAAAGATTTCTTTCGTACGTATATTACTTCATGGATGAAATGTTCTTGCATAAGTGCTTGAGGCTTATAGGGGAAGTGGTACTACTGTATTCAACTACAGTAGGAAATCAAGGATGAGCTGAAATCACTGGGAAGCTGCAAGGTTTAGCAAGCAAATCAAGTACATGTAAAAAGTGAAATGCAAAGTTGGTAATAATTTTGGCATTTGTTCTTCTACATACACAACAACATGACTATTCTTTGTTGATATTTCTCAATTCTGTGTCTAAGATCTTAGGAAGCTGGATTTAACCCTTTATTCTACAGTTTAGTATGGTTAATCATTATTAAAAAAAAACTTCGAAGTCATTTTATGTATACACATGAATACATTTATTTGTTTACTCATACTTAAATGGGTGTGCATGATTTTTTTTTAAAAAAAGAAAAATTGATGCAACTCTTATCATTAAATTACACATACTAAAATTTATGAGTAAACAATCTGTGGTGTGGTTATGTGTTATATGTTGATGACCTATAACAGGCACATTTGGTAGTGAAAGTTGTAAGGTTACATATAGATATTTGATATTTCAAGCTTATGGTATAGGTTTTTATGTGCATACAGGCACAGGCAGAGGCCCTTCCCTTTAAGGTGAGTATGCAATTTGTAAACTCATGCTTTCATGTAGACACCCCAGTTTATTTTTGTTCTATGAAAAATAAGTAAATATTGGTATGTGTTTTTGTACATCTGCATCTTAAGTTCTTAACCCAAGCTACTTGTAAATCTCATTCCTTTGCTTTCTAATAAAAGGAGAGTACGAGAGGTGGAAGCCTATGTATGGAAGCCTTAACTCGGTTTCATTTTAAATTGTAGTCATGCTAATTTGATGGTATAGTTTTTGTCATGCAAGTCATAATGGAAGTACGTTATTTCTCAAATGACCGTTGTCCTATAATATGCTATGATGTGGTATATGTACTTATGATTTCGACACGATTTCTGTTGTTTGGGAATCTAGTTTTTCTAACTGAACCGTGCTAAAACGTGTGTGTAAAGAAGTAAGATTGCAATGATGCCTTTGCTATGATTTTTGCTGCAAATGACTATGGATGCATATAATAGATTTCGGTGTTGGAATAGTATATACCTAGGTTATTTTCATTCATGCTGTAATGTTCAACTGCCTTTTTACTTATTGGTATTCCAAATGGTATGTATCCAAGGAAAATATTACATTGTAATGAAAAATCAAAATTTAGTAGATTTTTATTTTATAAAGCCGTTCAAATATTATATATAATAGTATAAAGGTCACGCCAGTTAGTTACAAAGGCTATCTATTGTTAGTTGAGTAACGCAATCCAATCATCGTTTTATTTCATTTAACAGCTTTAAACCATGCATTTACTACTAATAAATCATTTACCATAATATATATTGAATTGCTTTAAACCAAGCAACTACACTGATAATATCAGTTACCATAATATATATATCAATATTTTATTTATTACTATTTTTGTATAGTGACACACGATATTAATATCATAATTTTAAATCAAATATAGTAGCAAAGAGAAAAAAGTATAAAGATTATGGTCTTTAAAAATGTAATTGCACGCTCAACATTGAAGATTGATTCAACAGTATAAATATTCAAATAATGAACTCGATCGAGGATTCATTCACTTGGAAAACAATTAAAATGGGAAACTATAAGAGAAGAAGTCCAGAAACAAAAATAAAAACAGAAGTAAGAAAGAGAAATCAATAATACACTTTAGATCAATTGTCCATAAGAATCCAAATAATTTACAAACGGAAGCAAAGGAATAATGGTATGTTGTTATAACAGCAATGGAATAATGGTATGCATTTTATCAATAGGTTACTATTATATATGGTTGTGATTCTGATGTTAGTCGTCTACGTATTTAAGTATCAATATCGATTGTGTATGCATCTTACTTTTTTAAATTCATTGCCATTCAAATTGTTTTCATCTTTTTAGAGTAGTGTGGCCCATGTGTAGCAATGAATATAAAAGATGTTACAAAAATATTTGTTAAAATTATACTTTATACATAAATAGGAGGAAGGACCAAAATTAATCAGACGAATGCAGAAACACCCTGAATTAACTCATGAATTCCACGTTGTGTTCCAAGTGCGTATATTTAAACAAAACATGGAAACAAATATAATTGTACTTCATGGTGTATATTTAAACAAAGCATGAATAATAAAATACATGGAAAAAATGAAACAACATGCCATCGATCCTTATAAACCACACAATTACCCGTATGCGTAGCACGGGCCACACACTTGTATCAGAAAAGATATGATTTTCAAAAGCTGTTTTGGGTTATCGTAAGGTAAAAACCATCTGTGTTTATGTGTGGATCGGTCTTACGATTATCTTTTCTTTCAAAAAGAATTTTTAGAAGTTAAACCAATGATTGGAGTTTACTCACACCAGTCCCATGACTGACCAAGAGTTTATTTGTTTTGTTTTACCCTAAACTCTTGGGTGCCCAAATTTGTACGGGCAGTCAAGTAGCTCAGGTATTTTCAGATATCCTTGGAGGAGCTTGGAGCAGGAGGCTTCAGGGTTAGATATATATAGAGTTTATTGCACCGTGTAGTGTATGTGATAAACAAATGTTGTACTCTGATTATGTGATGTATATACAGTCAAATTTGTATTTCAAAACATGTTATATATTATATTTTATTCCGCTGCGATGTGAGATTCCGTGTTGTTGTTCAGTTCTATCTCCTATCTATTTTTTCTATTCTAATATTTCTTTCTTTCTATTTCTCGCCCTCTAACTTCTTTCTTTTAATGATCCCGTAATGTCTGGTGTTTGGTTAGTCAATATGGTATTTGTATATTTGTACCGAAAATCAAGATCGAGAAAATGACGGGCCATTACAAAAATGGTCATTAGAAGATTTGTATATGCATAAGAAAATTACATGTGAATATAACAGATAAATAAATTTCAAAAATTCAAAAATCAAATTTCTACGCCAAAACAGTTCATGGGACCCATAGGGGGGTCGACACCCCTGTAGGGGGGTCGACACCAGGGTCGACATCGGGGTTGACACCACTGTAGGGGGTAGACACTAGGGTTGACACCCCTAGATCCGAGAAGATTCATTAGCGTATCTAGACTGTTTTCTTAACTGGGTTCAATGATGACTCAGCGCTGCGTATATGATAAGATCCTGAACACCTATAAATAGACTAGCAGAGCCTAGCTTAAATCTCACATTCTCTGAGACAATGTTTATGCTCTGCCATTCTTCCTTCTCCTCAAATCTCTTCAGAAAAATAAGATAGTTAGTTTAGGAAAATTCTGAATCAAAATCTGGAGGAAAAGAATGATAATTAATAAGATTCAGAATTATATGCGAAGTAAGGTAAATTCTTAGATCTGGTCTATTCAATTTTCTTCCTCGTTCTTCACTTTTTCTTTTAGTAAGAATTATGGATCCATGGTTGTTAGGTTTTAATTACAGTTAGGGAAAACCATAGAATGCTAGATCTAGACCAGGTTCAGGAATTGGAAAGCAATTTAGGTGAGTGGATTTAAGTTATATCATTTTTGATAATAACGTATTACCATTTAACATTCCCCGTTATTATGCAATGTAAAGTGATGAAATGCTAATATGACATGCTGAAGTATTAATATGTTAAAATATTAATATGTTGGAAAATTCATATGTTGAAACGTTTAATATGCTGAAATGTTCATCTATTGAAATGCAAACTTGTTAAAAATGGTGTAACGATTACTGTTGTAATTACATGATTCACTTGTGGTATATTTTGTACTTGAATTATTAGCTGTAGAATTGAGAAAATGTTATATTAACTTGTTAGATTTGAACAATTACATGATTAAACATTTACATGTTAGAATAGAATCAATTACATGTTAGAAAGAACATGCGACATAAAATGGGCGTGATATGATGACATGTAAAATAGATTATAGTAAAGACTTAAAAAGAATAGTATGCCTAAATTTACAATAAATAGAGAACCGTAACGCACCTAAGCATGAGGTTAAATTCAACTTGTGGTAGAAGTCTGCCCGGAGCCGCCCGGAAAATCCAACATCCATAAGTTGTTAATTTAATGTGAGGGGTCTAGTGCGTAAATAAAATATGTAACAGTGCTAAGACACGAGGTTAAGTCAACGTGTGGAAGAAGTCTGCCCAGAACCGTCCGACAAATCCATCATCTACAAGTGGTAGGCTTAATGTGAGAGGTCTAGTACATAAGCATATATATAAATATATGAATATAAAAGGATAGAAATAAATGGCATCAATTGTAATTAATGGAATGAATGGAATTGAATGAAAGTTATGACAGTAAAGGATTGGAATGAACAGGGAATGATAATAACCTATTATTATTAATTACATTAATGAGAATGTTATATAATAGGTAGACTTGTCCTAGGGACAAGTGGAGATTATAAATTAGGTTATAATAAACTATTAAGAAAATGAGATAACTTGTGTAATGAAATAAGTGGTACTTAATTGTAAATTAAGTAATCAGTAAATGGAAGAAACCTGAAACCAGTTGTTTGTAATAAGTAGAGAAAAGGGGGAAAATTTATGAAATGCAAGAAGTTTTACTTAATTATAAATTAAGTAATCTGAAAACTTGAAAATCTGAAATATGCTGTTAAAACTAACATGTTAAGGTTTGTCCTAGGGACAAGAGGAAATTATAACATTGGTTATAATAAATGGAAAGGAAACTTATTAGTGAACCTTAGTTAAGAGAACTAAGTTAATAAGTAAACAACAACAAGTCATAGTGATGGTGTAAGATGGAATTATGATTAAATAGGAAAGAGTGAGGTAAACTTATGAAATGAAATAAGTTATATTTAATCATAAATAATGACTAACATGTTAAACATAAAACATGTGAATTGAGATATACTGAATTACATATTAAGTAGAACATGTTATTGTAACTATGAAATCAAACAAGAATATAAAGAGATTGTGGATTACAGACCTTGGATCACAATCTAGAAAATAACATGTTGTGGGCTTATTAATAGGCTTAAATGAGTTAAGTTATATGACTAAAATTAATAAGCAAGAGGAACTTGGTAACTTAAATAAGAAGTCAATGTGAATGAGAATAACCAAGTTAAATGGAAACCTGATGAGGTAAAGAAAGCACATAAAAGAATGTTTAGACATAGGGTCTTATAACATATTAAAGTGAGGCGCTTGGACCAGTCCGCACGTTTGAGAGTGAATAACCCAACGGGGTAGATCATCGTGGTGTCATAAGGCATGAGGGGAGCACACATTCATTTGATTATTCTGTCGGCTCCGAAGGACTGAAAGGGGAAGCACACGGCTTCCTGAGAAATGCAAGGTGATCCTGGTAGTCCTCTATGTGGTGGCTGATGTTTGCGCTGTGCTCGCAGAGGTTGGGTCTGCGCGTTACTACGAGGTGGGTGGGCCTTGACTGCAAAAGTAGCTTTGTAGTCAGAATGCTGTGACGATGTGACACTAGGGTGATTCGGAGATCGCCTCAACGAGAGGCAAGGTCAGGACCAACAAGGATAGTAGATCGTCGGGTACCCGTCATCGGCAGCCAGTGGGATGCGAAAAGACTAGACCTAAACCCAAGACGCCATCCACCTTTCACTATCGAGGCATGGTGGTTGATGGGAGACGCCAACTGAATGTTTAGATTGTATGTTAAGGGAAAGCCACTTAGCTTTTGTAGTCCTTAGTAGTTGAGGGAGGGGCCGAGGTGGGGCCATAGCCACCATGAAAAACAGACCCATCTGATATCTGTATTTTGTGGCGCTTTAAGGCGGGTCGTACAGATATGGAAAAGCTCCTAACCGAGTTTCGTGTTTCTTGTACAGCCTTGCCACGAAATTTGGTGCACATTAGAGGTTATGTGCGGTTAAGGCATCGAATACGATTGACGATACGTACATGGAAAAGTCTATATACATGCATGTCTGCTTTGGGTGGTGTATCGTAGATTTGAGGGAAGTACTATGTGATGGAATCTGATTCGATCGAAGGTGGAAGTCTACGCGCTTACATAGCATAGTAATGAAGATATATATGGAACATAACATTGTTATGTAGAGATCGGTACGCCACTCTGGCATAGGATGAGGGACTGCGTTCATTTCTGTGACATTACGGTGGAGACCGTGCGAGTGGGGTACCATGGGGTGTACCTTAATATTGGGGGAGGGGGGTAGCTACATATATACTGTATTAGGTTAATCCACATGGAAGTAAATGGGTACGACGTGTGTGTAAGCCTTGAGTGATGTTAAACCAATTAACCTAATAAATAAGAAAATGTGATTGAACGATATATGTAGGATTATCCAAAATGTATAGTTTAAATCCAGTCACTAGAACTTGTGTTCTGACCCCCTCCTCATAACATACTCGCAGGTTAGATTTGTGGCAGAGATATGATAGCTTTGGATACTGGTTAGGCAGTATTATTATACGGTAAGGCTATACTTTGATTATATTATACTTTATCCATTCCGCTGTGAGATACTTTCTGAGCTCTGATATATTTTACATCTCTCCCTTTTCAGCAGGATACCAGAGCAACCAACACGGGTTTCAATGGATTAGAATTTTGAAAAAAATCGATCTGTAAAAATTATGGTTGTTACAGCGACCCACTTAGCCATGCTGTCTGCCCGATTTCTGTCATTTCACTGTTGATGAGGCTTGAGGTCATAACGTATCTTTTAACAGATCACACCTTTATTTATTTTGAATGCCACATCATCATACCCACCAAATCACAAATTGATTTCCCTAAAAATACCATGGGTATATAGCTAAGAGAAATGAATTCCTCCGCGACCAACGTAAATACGTTTGAAAAGATCAACTTATGTGATATGTTAGATAAACTCTGTCAGACATTCGTCCATATATATTGTCCTGGGACTGGACAAACTGAAGGCAATATTCTATAAATCCATCTTAGGCAATTTCTACTAGGATTGCCAGAACAGCACTTGCATAAACTATGTCTCCAATTAGCTTTAACATATTTAATTTGCAACGTTAATGCCCATATGGAGTGGTTTTCAGATAATAAACCTGATCTCGGTCTCCCCGTATTGACAACGGAAAATTGGCCAAAAACTTTGGTAGTCGGTTATTTTGCTATCAAAGGAAAACATACATACATAAAATGATCGTATTTCCAAATGGAAATCTTATCGATAAATCATTATTTCATTTCTCAATTTCCCTTTAATATCTTTACCCGAATATTTTTCCAACTCGCTTAGCTTCTCATGATTCTTGGAAAACGTCTCCATCTATTTTAAACTATTTATTTTCTATATTTAAGAAAATATTTCTCATTAATATAGGAAAAACATTTCCATCTTTTATTCATGCATCTTAACTCTTCTACATCCATTAGTCTCTAATTGTAAACTAGTAAGAGAACAACTCCCTAAGATTAACCTCGAAGGCTGAAACCAACATCAGATCGATACTTATAAAGCTATTCAACTTAACTAATTTCCATTTATTTTCTAATTTCCTTAACTCCATTTCTTAGCTTCTTATTTACATAAATCTTTTCCTTTTATAACCATTTTAATCTTGCAAATCGTCCGCTCTAAAATCATTATTCACTTTATAACCTGAATATTTTCTTCTATAGAAATCTGGACTCAGTTTATTAAATCAAATCTCGATTTAAATAAATATTATCATTACAGTTTAAAATCCCATTTATCTAATTCTTTTATAAATTCATATTTGTATTCCACTTCATAAACCCCATTTACAAGTCAATTCCTTGTTAATTATATTATTAGCTTATGAATAAATCTCGATTTACACATTCAATAACAAATTATTGGTTTTTAAACCAAATATTACTATGTTGTAAAATTCTAACTTTTATAATCTATAATTTCTAAAATAAATTATCATTAATATATTCGACATAGTTGACATCAAATAATAAATACTTATGGGTTTATTTCAATTATATTTACATTTTGAACATCGAAATAAATTTCATTGTTTCCGTTTATAAATTCATCTTATATTTCTTAATTATTTGATAATAATTATTCCATTTGATTTCTAAACATCGTTTATAAATCAAACTACTTGTTTAATATAATTAAAACAAGTTATTATATTTTAGTCCATTCGAAATTCGATTTTTATTTAAAAATAGAATTTCCCCTTTTTAAAACCCGAACCATTTTCTAATATATATTACGGTATTCTAAATACCAATTATTTAGGTCAATGTTATTCGAGCATCTCAAACACACAATAATCAACACCATATTATTTGTCACATCATATAATACAATATAAGAAAAACAATAATATAATTGTTGAGGAATCCAGTTGGATCCCTCCAACCCATTCCCCTGCATCCACAGATGTTAATCAATGTGAATAAATACCAGTTCAGATCAAATCTGAGATATAATAATAAATATAAATAGTATTAAATTAATGACTTATATATGTATAACTATATATATTATTTCAACCAATTTATTTGCAAATCATCCAAACAACCATCACACACAACATTCAATCATTTATATCAATATTAAACAATGTTTATAAAATTATAAAACTGGACAGAGTTAGTGAGTTTACTCACCTTTTTCGTTAATCGTTAAATAACGGTTAACGTACGATTGATCGTATCATGCATTTAATTCTACCTAAAATTGTAACGGCCTCCAAATGCCTCCAAACTAGTTCCATGTTGTAGCCTACGATCATACAAGCCTATCGGATCAGACTGCTCGAAATTTTGATATCGTACGGATGAGATATCAAATTAGCAACTTAATATGTTATTATATTTTATAATTAAACATAAATAAATTTAAATTATTGGGCTTACATCTTTAACCCGGCCCACATTTTCCACCTTATGCCGACACCCCGTTCAACAGTCTTCTTCCCCGATGCACCCAATTCCAGCGTCCAAGATTCCAAACCATTACCGCATAATGTATTTTTTTTTCTTTTTTTCTTATATATATGGGCTTCACATAAATACATCAGCCCAACACCCCCCGCGTGTAAACTCCTCCTTCCCTAAATATAAACCGCTACCTTCTTCTCTTTCTTCCTAGATCTCCTGAAGAAAAAACGTTCTCCTTCTAGTATATAGATACTTCAAATGCCAAAGGGCGTGCTCCTTCCAGTGTCCAAGTATTCAAATACTCCACTCTCCTGTAAACTCGCATGCATTAAACCCCCCACCTTCCTCATCGTGTCCGCTCTTCCCCGTTACCACGCTAAACCCCACACCATCCTCTTAATTCCACGCACCACCATCGTCACCCACTTCATCGACGGAGCTGACCGGTCTGCCATCCATAGCCGCGCCTTCCCCCATGCTTCCACCTCTGACTGTCGTTGGGCTCCATATGACCATAACCCTTCGAACAAAACCGGTATGAACCCGACATGAAGGAAAACGCCACCGGTTCCAAACCCCGATGACCGGACCCTATTGTCCATCACTGTCGGGTTTGCCAGAAACTCCACTTCCAGCTTATGCTCCACCATACAGTCCACGCAACTCCCCTGCTACTCACGTTCTACTGTCGTTTCCAGGCATTCACTACCATGGAACTGTAACGACCCGGATTTCGCCCGACCCCAATTGATCGCAAGATCGATCAAGACCGTTCAAAACCCGCGTACGTTAACTTTTATTTACATATAAACCGTAAACAAGATGTAATTCTTTAAAATGGGTTTTTATTAACATATGAAATGTTAATAAAAATATAATTCTTATATATATATATATATCAGTCTGAACGTCTTCACTTCAGTACTATATTAAAGGATCTGCATCATTACTTATATATATATAAGTTTTCGAACGTTTATACTTTAGAAGGAGGAAGAGGCACAATGCGGTTGAGTTGGTTCGTTGGTCTGAAGATGGATTAAAGATATGGCTTATTTTATATATATAGGAGTGGATGGAATGTTGCTTGAGAGTAAAGAGTTCCCTATTACTTGCGTTGATTGGAGGTGTTTAGGAAGAGACGGAGAGAAAGCAGAAAAAAGGAAACTTGGTACTTCACTGTTTATATAGTTGCGTTTCCTTTGGCATGAAGAAATAGGTAATTGGTAGAGTGAGAATAGTAGGCTTGCAGTACGAATCCTTCATGGTTAAGTAATTATATATATATATATTATTTTTATTTACTTTTCTTAATACCTGCGTGTTACCCAAAAGAATGAATACTGCGGTACCAATACTTAGCTGCAAAGAAATATATATATATATATATATATATATATATAGAGAGAGAGAGAGAGAGAGGAGCGTTCAATGACACCCCAAATAGTGAGCACCCCAATTGCCCCCCTCTCTCCACCTCTCATTTACTATAAATTATAGTAGTGGAAGGAGAGATAAGTAGTGGAGGGAGAGAGAAACAGAATGTGTGGTTGAAATCAATGGGAATTTACGGGTGCTGCACTATTTGGGGTGCCATTGAACGCTCACCATATATGTATATATATATATATATATAGAAGTTTAGCTTACCCATTATATAAAATTTCACCCGTTTACGGACCTCTTATGACAATAATAAACATACCGTTGAGACGAGCAATGTGCCACGACCCCAAATTTATAATAATATAGACAAATTAATTTATTTTGTGGAACCCTAAAAGAGCCGATTTAGGGTGTAAAATACTCCAGAAAAAAGTTGCTTATTTTATAAATTAAAAATTACGGAAAAATTCTATAAATTAAATTAAGAATACATCTCAAAAATCTTGTCCAAATTCGAAACCAATATTTAATTATATTAAATAAATCGTTATGTTTTATAAACGATTCTACAATGACTATTTGAAAAATTGATTTGGGCATAACTCACAATATATAAGACGAAATATCCATTTTTCTCTTCCATTAGAAACATATAATTAACAAATCTGAACGTTTCTTATTTCAAAGAAATCTGACTTATAACGAATCCTGTATACCCAGTTGAAGTTCAAATCGTAATATTACGAACTGCTGTGATGTTACGAGCTCGATTATAATTTATATTATAATTAATCCGTTCAACTGTCGTTTAAATAATACATTCGTTATTACAACACGAATATAACCTCGATTAAATTTCTTAAATAATCTAATTTACACAAAATTGCCAACTTCAACTATTTATGACTATTTTAGAAATAATTATATTATCCCATTAAATATTATATTAACCAAATATTCAAAGTATTTATATTCAAACCATTTTAAATTCCCAAACATTATATTAAAATAATTAAATTAAATAATTATTAATTTGTTAAAATTCCGGGACGTTACAGATGTTATCTTAATACATTTAATTTTCAATAATAAGTTATGAAGATTTTATTTTACATCTTATTTAGTTGAGAAACTACCGTATGTATCCAAAATTTCTCGAGATACTATTGATTAAAAAAGTTCTTTATTGACAAAATGGTTTTGGGAAATATTCCAACCTTTTTCCCTAAGTTAATAATTTCCAAAATGACTTAATTATCATTATCCATTACTTTAAAATTGATTATTCAATAGAAATTATCCATAATTGAATATTTAAAATAATACAAACATGCTTAATTAAGGTGATCAAATTCAGGCAATTACATATGTTTTGATTATACGATTATGTCTATGATTGCTAATTGCATCTTTTTAGGTATAAAGATTTTAGAAAGATTATTATAAATTAGAAAATACAATTCATCCCCTCTAGCGTTAATATTAGCCTTAACTTCCTTATTCTACATTCCAACATTTAGTATTAGAGCATTGGTTTTTAAAGTATCCATAGTTAGATTTTTGAAAATTTATAGTGGTCTCCAACATTGGTAATAATTCTACCAATATCACTGGCAATACACTTGTCAGTAATTCATATAGTGGACTACTGACCAAAAAGCAGTTGCACAAAACAACACAAAAGCCATGAATACTTTATTTTGTTTAATAGTGTTAAAACCAAAATTTCGATTTGAACACCAAAGGTGTTACATAAACACTTCACCAAACGGTTAGAGTGAGACCACGATCACAAAATAGAAGGCAAAAATGAAGAACAAGGATCTTTATAGTGGTTCAATCTAAAATAGATCTATGTAATAACCCGGAAATCCGAGGCAATTTAAAATTTTTATTTTGGCAGTTTTAGTGAATTTTGAATATTTAAAATGGTTTATTTTAAATAATAACGATGAGAAATTTATTTTGAATAGAATTGGAACGTATATATTTATTTGAATCGTCATTAGAATATAAATATTTTATTTTAATTATAAAAGGATCTGAAAATGGCGCGATAGTTTGAAATTTCGATTTCAAAGTTCAAATGAATGTACAAGATTCAAAATAAACCGGATATTAGTGAAACTAAAAATATTTGAATCTAAATGAAAATATCTTTCCAACGAATCCAAAAAAACTAAATTTCATAGCGGGAATAAAAAGTTATGCCCAGTTGAAAATTCAGAATAGTCGCTATGGAATTTCGGCCCTTAAAAATGGAAATTTTGCAAATGAGCTTCGTTTTCGACAAAACCACTTTTGTTGGATTCGTGATGTCAAGTTATTGCTAGATTCCAAAATTCATAATTTTCTGAGTCAATATGTGAGCGTGGAAAAAGAAAACGTGTTTTGACAGTTTCAGTCAATTTGGATCGACCAGAAAATAGCTATTTTTCAAATGGTCTCAGAATTTGACGAAAATAGTTTTCTTAGGACCGTATCGTCAATACGAGGCTAGAAATAATTTTTCTGGAATTTTCAGAGTCAGTATGTGGCCCCGGTAAATTAAAATGTGCGTTTGAATTTAAAATATAATGATTTATATTTTAAATTTAGCGGAAACTGATCGTAACAGCCGAATTGGGTTACGAAATATATCTCATTGTGTTCGGAATGGGGGTATTTAGCTAGGGGCGACAGTCGTTGTGTTTGATTCTGAGTTTGTATGGTTAAGTGGGCATTTTGGAAATTAAATAAAATAAATAGTAATAAAATATATTAAAATTTTCTTTAAATCCCCCTCCTTACGTTGAAACCCTAACCGCCGTTTAGAGTTGAACGGTTTGAAAGTTCCAAAATTCAATCTAAAAAAATCGCCAAATCCGATTAAAATCAAATCTCCAAATCTAGACAAAAAGGGAAGCGCTTCGTCTCCTCTTCGATTCTATACCTTGGTGATAGAGTCTCGTGGCCTGTAGCGGCTGAATTTCAAGCAGGAATAGGGTTCGTTCGAACTAGGTTTTTGGGAGCAAGGGGGCATCAATCTCGAAGCGGCGACTGGCATGGGGAGGCGCCGCCATGGCGGTTCGAGAAGAGCCCTCCGATCAAGTTCCAGCGGTCTAGGGAGTGCGCTGGTGAAGAGAGAGAGTAGCGAGAATTGAAGTCGACATTGCCTATAGGGTAGAAGGAGGAGGATTAATTTTAAAAAGGGTGATTAGTTGTTAATTAAAATTAAATTATTCTAATTTTATCGTTAACTTTGTAAACCCGTAACTTTCTCATATGAGGTCAAAATCACACGAAACTGGATCTGTTGCGATCGTGCATACGAGAGCTTCATAACAAAACTGACCGCGTCCAAAACGGAGCATGTTGGAATTTCAGGCAAATTCAAACCAGAACAGATCAGAAATTCAGAAAATAAAACTGACGGAGTGGATCCCAATATGAGAATTTCTCACCAAAATATTTCTTGTATAGTTATTTAATTTATAACTGCGTATATGAATTGCTCCCCGTCGTCCACAGACCATGGACAACTTGTTTGATTGTATTGTGTAATTGAAATTGTTTGTGATGTGAAATGGACTGTGTAAAAATATTTGAATAATAAAAATATCATTTTCATTATATAACTGAACTGTAGTAAATATTCATGTATGAAATAAAATATTTGAACAATAAAAATCACATTTTTATTGTATGAATGAACTGTATAAAATAGTCTTGTGTTGAAATAAATATTTATAAACAAATCGGACGATTTGTTTATGTACACACATTTGACTAATATTGATTGGGACGATAAATTTTACACATCGCCCAACTACACAAATAAAAATCTGTGTTTGTCGATTTGAAACCCCACACGGGTATTGGGATGATATTTGGCGTACACTAATCCCAATTATTTAGTTGTATGTCGATCGATTGGTTGACAGACCGTGTGAGCGTTAATTATTTATATTTAATGCTTATGCAGTTGTGTGGTGCACTCTGGATGATGGTTGATTATTTATCGTTGCTATTATATACATGTGTTGTAGGGAATCCATATAATTAACATGATATGGTAATTGATAAGGCCTTATTACAATTTGGAAAATAAAGAATATATTCATATGTTGAATAAAAGAATATTCATGTGTTGAATAAAAGAAAATTCATGTGTTGAATAAAATATAAATTTCATGTGTTGAATAAAAGAATAATCATGTGTTGAATAAAAGAAAATTCATTTGTTGAATTAAATATAAATTTCATGTGTTGAATAAAAGAAAATTCATGTGTTGAATAAAATATAAATTTCATGTGTTGAATAAAAGAATATTCATGTGTTGAATAAAAGAAAATTCATGTGTTGAATAAAATATATATTCATGTGTTGAAGAAAATATTCATTTGTTGAATAGAATAACAAAGTTATTGAAATATATAAAGCCGTGTTGATTAGATTGACGCCATTTTGACGTGAACGATATTTATATCGACTTTATTCATTTTTATAATGAAGAACGCGCCGCGCTGCGGCAGTTCGCGAATTTCGACCATTGAATTCGAATGGATATTACAGGAGATCTGACCGTCGGATTCTCCTAAAACCGGAACCTTGGGTTTGTATTGAAAAGAACTTTCCAATGAATATAAGAGATTTGAAGTCTAACGGTTGGATTTGGAATTATGTCCAAATCAAATTTGGAAAAGTCGCTGTAAGTGCAGTTCGATGGCTGTTGATGGAAATCGACTGTACGGGCCTTGATAAAATTATTAAAAATAGTAATAATTTGTGTAAAATCATAAGTAATGATTTGGAAAGAATTGAGATGAAAAATTCCATATTTGAAAAGATAAGAATACATTTTTATCGAAATGAACTAGTTTTGAACAAGAATTAAAATCCGTTTATTTTTAAAATAAATAAATTGGATTTGAAATGGTTTTAAAAGTAACCAGAATTTCCAATAATTGAATTGGAATGGATCTGAATCAAAATTATCTTTGGAATATTTTGATGTTGGATTTCGAGATTATACAGATATTGTTATGGAAATTTGAAAGATATATATTGTCATTTCCAATACGATGTTTGTTGGTCGTAGAATTTGATATTGAATATAAGCCGATATATTTTCTATTCAGAGCCTTGTATTTAATTTCAAATACGATTTTGGGTTGTCGTGAATAGTATCTTTAATAATACCGTTCTTAGACCCAACGGAGTTAAGAAAACCAGAAACTAACTGAAGATTAGTTAAGTTGAATGGTTTCTTGGGTATTGATCTGATGTTGGTTTCGGCCTTCGGGGTTATTACTTAGGGAATTGTTCACTTGCTAATTTACGGTTAAAGGCTGATGGAATAGAATGTGATTTTGGGTTTATCGTGAACTGTGTTTTAAATGACATCGGTTCTTTAACCCAGTTAAAGACAGGATATGATTTCCCAAGTTAAATAATCATTGATAGTGATTTTTGGGAAGATTAAAACCAAGTGGAGTTTTAATGAATCTTTAATTAGATTGAAATCATCGAGAATGGAGTATCACCAGTTTTGCTCCAGGAGATAGTTAAATCATTAATTAGATTTGAACGTGAAATGGTAATTGAATTTACCGATAACACCATGGTGTTAGATATGAAGTATGACCAGTTTTACTTCATGGGATGAATAGGTTGGGGTTGGGAAATTTAACAAATGATTACTTCGGTAAGGTTCGCTAATCCCGACTAGTTTGGATAAACCATAATTTGGTTTAAATTGATATTCAAAGGAGTATTAAAGAATTTATCTTTGATAAAATTAATGGGAACCTTTCCCGTAAGAATATTTGAATAAAAGAATATTCTGAATTGGAATGAGGTGTATGTTGTGTTTGTGTAACACTTGTTTATTATATACGCGAGTTATTCAGAAAGACCGGGTTTATCCCATTCTGAATAACTGATTCGACGATGTGTCGAGGAATAACTAAATGGAGGTCTTCACATCGTTTGGATAATTACTGACGATCTTGATTGGGTTGTACACCCAAGAGGAGGGAATCAGTTCGTGCTCGTCCAAACGTACTTGGAGATCGATGGATATGCGAGGTACAAGGTGTCTCCGGTTTTGTTTAGACCCAGAACGAACTTGTAAATGGACTGTGTGTCTGACATTGGATTTTATTCTGTGTGATTGATTTCTATTAAATATATATCAGTTTGGTGGCGGAGAATTTATTCTCTTGCTTAATGCCCGTCTCTGAGACGTACGAGCTCAGAGGTTATATATTGATGGATATCAATCGCATGGAGTGATTTGCCTGTGAGGCATGCCCAAGTGGCAAATGATCAAGGGTTTTGTTGAAAAGTAGAGTCCTGTGGTTGATGATCAAAGCACGACTTGTGTGGCATAGCTTTGTATAACGTTGATTCGCGAGCCTCAAACCCCCGGTTGTGAACCAGAAACGGGAGAGAACCTCAGGGAGGGCATGCGTTTCCTTCTAGCTAGGGTGGTGTCAGTGACCTACCAGCTCTGACATTTATATTATTTTCACCTATGTGGTTGTTGGATTGCGAGGCGCCTCTGATACATCGGTGACTGTGTGGAGCCGATGGAGTCATTTGGCTCATTTACGCGCCAAAGGGTGGGGAAACGCAGTGTTCAGGCCTTTTAATCCACATCGGTGGACCAACCCTAACGATCCAAGGGGCAGTTGCGGCTGTTACCGAGGGGTAGGCTAGAGCGTCTTGAATTCGGTAGAGGACGATCCCTTGCCTCGGTTCACAGATGGAAATCCAACTTCTAATACGTGACTTTGCAGTTTTAGTTGCAAACCTATATATGGCGACATAGTGGTATGGGGCACTTATGCTGTCTATGATTGATACTTATGATTGAAATTGTTTTGACACTACACACTTATAGTAATAATAAAACATGAAATTTAGCGTATCAAGCATGCTTTGGCTATTATAAGGTAAAACCCTATCCTACGGCTTGTGTTGAATTGTGTGATGGGACCTGGGTCTTATAATAGCTTCATTGTTCTTTATTTAGCATTGCGCTGTTTTTTTATGCACTGGTACTCTTGGAAGGAAACCCGTTCTGTGTTATACGGCGTGGTCCCTTGATTTACCTAACTTTAAAATAAAGATTAATAACTGTTTTAGTTCTCACACCAGTCACATGAATGACCTGAAGTTTATTGTTTTAACCTAAACTCTGGGTGCCCTTATTTTGACATGGGCAGCTAGTAGTTTTAGGTTTGCAGATTTATATTCACAGGATCCTGATTTACAGCTGAGGCGATATTCGGAAAGCTCTGGATCCGTGTATTACTTTCATTTGTGTATTGTATTATTTTCCGCTGCTATGTAATGTATTGTAATCTCTGATATTTATCGAATGTGTATTATTTGTTCATACTCTTTATATTCTGGTATTCTGATGGAATTGTTGTAATATATAATGAAATGTTCTTCTATTTGCGTTCTGATTTGTCATGTTCTCAAAACAATCAGGGGTTTCGAACGGTCTTGGTCGGTTTAGCGATCGATTCAGATCGAGCGAAATTCCTTGTTGTTACAATCTACGTCCACTTTTGAATCATTTCTCACTATGATATTTTGTTTTACAACATACAAGAATTCTCTCATGTTGTTCATTTCTCGCTGTTCTCTCTTTCCAAGATCTAAATTACACTTGAACTGGCAAAGGAATTGAAGAGATCTCTTGCTTTGTGATGGTGGATGTATGAATCTTCAATCACTTTAGATATTGAATGATCTTCATGGATTCCATAGCGATTTAGTGTTAGATCTAGGATTTAAAGAGGTTTAGAGGAGATTAGAGATCACTTGAATTGTGCTGGAGAGGTTTCTAATGTAGCTCGAAGGAGATTTGATCCATGTGATGTTGCAAGAAGGTTGATTGATCCTTGGAAGCCATTAATGGAGTTTGTAATGAAGCTTAGAAGGTTCAAGAAATGATTTGGTGGCCCTTCGGAGTAGAAGAAATTCATCTCCCCTCTAAGTGTATGGCATGGAGGTATTTTTTTTTTGAGCAAAAGATGTGTGATCTTCCAACAGGAAGAGAGCACACACATATATATAAGAAGATGTAATACAAGATATCCAATACAGACCCTGAACAATAAACTCACATAGTAATGTAGGGGATAATAGATTTATGAGTTCCGGCAAGGCCACCACCCATCATACTTCATTATCGAATTCCGGCAAGGCCACCACCCGATAAGAAGTATATCTATTCCCTTACATTTAATAAACTATGTGCGTAACAAGAGGTGGAGTAAAACACTAAAAAATACAACACCCCTTCTCCACAACAACTAATATAACACAAACAAGCATAACTAAGTCGATCAATCCAAAAACAGCTACTCCAATAACTCCACCGTTACATCTACCACCTGTAACCTGAAAAACTGAAACAAACTTATCAGTAACTATCACATATATATGATTATATGTCTATATATAAATATATATATATATATATATATAAATATATGTATATATATATATATATTTATATACATATAGACATCTAACCATATATACATGTATAAGAGAAAGAAATGAGAATAACCAAACAAGAGGAAGATAACCCCAAAAACATAAATCAGCATCCCAAACGAGGTCTATTATATCTAAAATAGCTATTAAAACGAATGAATAAACTCAGGTTAGATCTTACCTTTAACAAAAAACGTCCAAATTGCAATTTACCAAATAGTTTAAAGTGCGAATTGAACATCCAAGACAAACAGAAATTTACTATGTTAATGATTAAATTATCCTTAGATACAGAGGTTGAATGGAAGATTCTCTGGTTCCTCTCAACCCAAATGAACCAACAAATGAATACTACTAAGGAATCCAATATATATTTCTTTCTGGAATTGTATCTTAATCTATAATAATTCCAATAATCCAAACAATTATTAAGGGAATTAAAACTATCAAAAGTAAAAATCCTAATAACCATATTAAAAATAGAACAGGTAAAGTCACAGGAAAAAAATAAATGATCTACATCCTCCTCCCCTGAATTACAAAAACAACATTTTATATCTAATATAACATTTTCCCTTTTTAATAACTCGATCGTATTAATCTTCTTGTGTACGATCAACCACATTAGAAACTTAGATTTTGGAGTAGAGTTTGTTTTCCATATGAATTTAAAGGGATATACTGATATACCAGAGAAATTAATAAATCCATACATAGAATTAACTGTATAAACTAAACTTTTATCCATGCCCCAGCTAATAGAATCGCTATTTATGTCCACATTGTATAGTGCTAATTTGGCTTTAAGTAAGGCCAATTGCCTTAATAAATCTTCCTCCAAAATATTATCAAAGGAGAATTGCCATGGAGGATCTAATTCAGCTACGTAAACATCCTTAATTAAAGCATTCTTAAATCTACTAATATTAAAGAGCTTACTAAATTCAATTTTCAGTGGCACTCTTGATATCCAAGCATCATGCCAAAAATAAGTAAGGTTTCCTGAATGAACTAATACTTTGCATCCTATATTAAAAAAATCAAAACAATTCAAAATGGATTTCCAAAAATGGGATAAACTATTATCCCAACTGCCACCATTACTAATAAAAAACTCTCCTCTTGAATAATAAGATTTGTAAACAATAGACTTCCAAGAAGACTTCACTTCTGGACATCTATATTTCCATAACCATTTAGCAAGTAAAGCAGAGTTAAAATTATGTAGGTTTATAATTCCCAAACCCCCCTCTATCTTAGATTTACAACAAATTTCCCAGTTAACTAGACATTTACAACTACTACAACTAGAATCACCATTCCAAAGAAAGTTACGTCTAATCCTATCAATTTTCTCGATGACCCATTTGGGAAATCGATGAACAGTCATCCAATAAGAGGGAATAGCTGATAGAACCGAGTTAACTAGAACTAATCTTCCTGCTCTAGATAGGAATCTATTATTCCAATTAAAAAGTTTATTACTAATCTTATCAATGATGACTATCCAGTCTTCCTTTTTAAGCTTTGACGGTCTAATCTTAAAACCTAAATAGTCGAAAGGAAATTTCATAATCGAACAGTTCAAAGTACTAGCCACTAATGTCTCAATATTATCAAAGTCATTAATGACCATCACTGCGCTCTTATCAAAGTTGATTCTTAAACCAGAAAACATCTCAAAACAGTAAAGTATAAATTTAAGAGCAATAATATGCTCCGGCAGATGAGAAGAAAATAACAAAGTATCATCCGCAAATTGAAGAATAGATAATTCGTTGTTAAATTCCTCATTCCCAACCCTACCTAGAATACCTAATCTCCCGGCTCTCTTAATAATCTTTGAAAAGACATCAACTGCTAAATTAAATAGAAAAGGCGATAAAGGGTCGCCTTGTCTAAGTCCTCTCTTGGATTGTATCTTTTTACCCAATACCCCATTAACAACAATGTTGGAACAACCGGATCTAAGTAACAACATGATCCAGTTAGTCCATCTAACACTAAAGCCCCTAGCAAGACATAATTCACATACAAAGTCCCAATCTATTGAATCAAATGCCTTCTCAAAGTCTAGCTTCAAGATGGCACATGTTAAATTGTTCTTACAACAGACGTTAATATATTCCTGAACCGCTGCTACACCATCTATTATATTCCTACCTTTAATAAAAGCTGTTTGAGAGTCATCAATGAGGTCATTCATCTTACTACTCAACCTATTCGCTAACACTTTAGATATGATTTTGACAGAAACATTTATAAGAGAGATAGGTCTAAAATCCTTAAGGGTATTTGCCCCCTCTCTCTTATGAATGAGTATGACATTGGCAAAGTTAAAACTACCTAAACGCAAGTCACCACTATAAAATTCGTTAAATAATTCAATAATATCTAACTTCAAAACTTCCCAAAATTGTTTATAAAAATTAACAGAGAAACCGTCAGGTCCAGGAGCTTTATCACTAGGCATATCACTAATTGCCTTCCAAATCTCCTGCTCCGAAAATGGTTTATCTAAATCTATAAGACTTACCCTAGTATCTGCAGGATATAAATCATTCCATCTCACATTAGTTCTTCTCTTGATCTTGGAACCAAAAATCTGATTATAATATCTAGTGAAAGCTTCGTTAAGATCCTTCTGTAAAGACAATTCTTCTTCATTTACAATAATCGAGTTAATCATATTGTCACGTCTCCTTTTATTTGCTATGCTATGAAAATTTTTAGTATTATTGTCCCCTTCCTTAATCCATTGTATGCGAGATCGTTGCCTCCACATAACTTCTTCTTTTTCTAAAATCAGATTAAGGTCTTTTTTAAGATTACAGTATTTGTCCTTTTCAGCTAAATTAAGAATCCTTGACTCGCTAATTTTATCAAAATCCAACAATTCACACATAATCTTATTCTTCTTAATTCTCACATTACCAAAAACAAATTTATTCCAACGCTTTAAAAAGAATCTCAATTTTCCTAACTTAGCGACAAAAATCTTAGCACTATTACCTCTATATAAATTATTAAAATAAAATAAAGATTTCCATTTAACCGAAACTAGATTTATGAAACTAGAGTCAAGTAACCACATCTTCTCAAATTTAAAACTGTTACTAATAGTTAAGTTCGATTCACAAGTTAGAATGATTGGACAATGATCAGAGTGAATAAAAGGTAATCCCTTAACTCTACAAATCGAGAATTTATCTTCTACCTCAGAATTAATAAAAAATCGGTCTAATAGTGCAAAAGAAGGGATATCGCGAACATTCGACCAAGTGAATAATCTATTATCCATATGAATCTCTATCAGATTATTATTTAAAATAAAGTCATTGAAATCCTCCATATCGGAGAAATCACCTTCTCAGGGAGATCTCTCCCCTAGGAATCTGGTGACATTAAAATCCCCCCCTACAATCCAAAGGTTGGGAGAGTGATTCCTGAAATTAGATACTTCATCCCACAAAATTCTCCTCTCCATCTTGGTGTGAGGTCCATACACATTTGATATACACAAGACAGAATCATCGGAAAGGGAAGCTAAAATAACATTCAAGGAATGCGTCTTTATAGACTCCTGTACGAGTCTATATTGGTTCTCTTTCCATCCAATCATGAGTCCACCAGCAGTTCCAACTGCCGGTAGACAAGCCCAATTACGGAAAGAGGAACCTCCTAGTCTACGATAAAAACTAAAGTCAGGGCGCTCCATTTTAGTCTCTTGTAATAAAATAATATCAATGTGATTTTCTCTAAATAAAGTTCTAACTTTAACAACTTTTTTCGGTTCATTTAACCCTCTAACGTTCCAACTAATTATCCTCATTTACCCAAGGAGGAAACCCTCTCTAATTCTCTACTCCTAATGTACTCAGCATCGACCTCAATATCAGAAAAAATGAAAGCCGTATCATTGGCTAACTGAAACAACTGACTAGTAGTAAGACTACCTAAAGCATAAGGAGTATAATCACTACCTAAAATCGGAGACGTACCTGAGCCCAAATCCAGCCTACTACTGCTAGAGCTAGGATTCGGGAACTTACCTCGAGAAGACGTCGAACCATATCTGATCCTAGCGCTACGCCGAATCAACCCAGAACTAGGAGTATCTCTACTACGTCTCTTCCTCCTTGTCGGGGTAATGAATGCGTCACTGCTATCCCGGTACAGGTCTTCACTGGACACACCCACCTCATTGCAATTAATACTTCTAGTATCAGCAACAACACCATGAGCTGTACTTGACATATCATACTCCAAACAAACCCCATCATTGCTCGGCCACAAAAACACAGAACATATATGCACGCCTTGGTTACTAAAAATCACTGAAGGAAAACTTCCAATCTTCCATAAAGACAACCCTGTCATAACAGGACGCTGAACATAACTAGCAACCATCAAAGCAAAATTTGTCCAATCCTCCACCATATTCTTTGCCTCGTTGACTATTTCACCCTCAACAATCGTCCCCTCACTATGTCCTGACAAGTCTCTCTCCTCTGAAGTGCGCCCCCCAGAAAATGCAGGAGAAAGAACCTCCATCTTATTCCCAAGGATCTTGCTCTTTACTTTTCTATGAGCAGGAGGCAAAATCTGAGAATTTTCAAACTGTGGAACTGAGCATGCTACTACATTGGTTATATCACTCTCTCCTTCTAAATTATCCAACAGTTTGAAATTATTTGAGAGAACAATGTCCTCAGCCACCATCCAATTAACTTTTTCCACCTGCTCTGCACCGACAAACTTATCCTCCGTCTCATCAACCACATAAAAACTACCCATGTCTAACTTGTCATCACCTGTCATCCTCTCACTATTCCTTTTACCCTTGTTCTTCCAATATTCAGATGAATACAGTTCATTGATACGATCTAAGCAACATAAAACATCAGGATCATAGAAAATAGGATCCTCTCGCCAGCTATACCAACCATACCCGACATCACCCACCACATATTCCTCGATGCAAACCCCTTCATTTACGTCAGTAGCCAATGTATTTACCTGAGAATTTTCAAACACGATCCTATTGCATAGCTCAGAATCAGAGAGCTCAGCAGCCGAGACCGGATGATACTGATAAGCAACAGCTCTTTTATCACAATTAATAATGGTATTAATGACATCAAAGTGCTTCAATGTCTCATTCAAAATCAATCGAGCCTTTCCCTTGTTTCTTGCCATCGATTCCTCATAAGTCAAGCGGAATTTCAAATAACTTTTACAGAAAGAAATAGCATGTTCCTTCCTACTTTGCTGTCGAGGTAAAGGAGGAAACACAACACTTAAATCCAATTTCTTATTCCACAAGATACCGTCAACTAAACCCTCCAAATGCCACCCCATTAGCAATAACATGTATGCCCCTTCATTCGAATTATCAGAAAAATCTGAGATGAAGAGGTCCGACAGCGAAATAATATTCCGACATATTCTCAAACAGTTAAAGAGCAGTATGTCAAAAACTGACTTCCCACTGAACCTAATCGGACAGTTAACCTTGCGATGACCTAATACACCGCAATTATAACAACGAAATCCATTTCGACAGTCCTTCGCTTGATGGAATGATTCACCACATTTGAAACAGATTCTACTACTATTCTTTTTACTAAAAGAATAGTTTTTTATCGAAGTTGAGTTCCAGTCCCAACAGTTAATTGATCTTCTCACCACATCCGCATATGAAGAAGATAAAGAGGGATTAAATGCCTGCGTACCAGATTTCGAGGCCTGATAACAGCGAGCATCTTCTACATTATGATTAAGGTTCTGAGATCTTTCATCATTCCGAAGATCACACTGCCTGAATGTGAGATTAAGTCGCCCCGGCTTCATGTTTGATTCCTTGATGAGATCAACCGGAGCCGTATCCTTGATAATGCGAGAAACACCATGAAATATACTTCTGGATTTTCCGCCAAATATTAAAACATCTCCAGACTCCAATAGAATTTTCTTTTCCATGGCTTTATCCATACCTTCTCTGTAAATAAACTCCGCCGAATCCCCAATGGATATCGATACTATAGGCAACCCAGCCAATAAGCTCTCATGACATTCATCTTTATCTTGGTGAAGTCCCAATTTACCCTCCAAATTGTAGAAATTAGCAATACACGTATCCGGATTCATACTCGGAAGATCATCTACTCTACCCCCATTCATTATGATTGTATTCTGAGCATCAGCCAATGCCTCGCTAACGATATTCAAGAAATCTTCAGGGATCTTAGTAATGTTTAAAGAAGAGTGACACACTTGTAATTACGCTGGTACAGCTGTCATTTCTCCTTTACAACTGTCCTTAGTTGGTATGCACAGGCCTTGCGCCATGGAGACTAGTGGATTGTTTTTGCACCAGGAAATATCATCCACGTGGTATAAATTACTTTCAATGACATGGAAGGTTCATGTGAATACAAATGAGTCACCACATTATTTAATATGTCGCCACGTCCCCAGGTACCTTTCTGTCGCCATGTTTTTATCCACGTGATGACTATTCTGTCTTGAGGCAGTAACTTGCTTAAGGAAGGCCCAACGTTTCATAACACCATGTTCTAAGAGACACGTGACATAATATTGAACCATGACATGACTAAAATGGGTATAGACCATGCTGACATGTAACCAACTTGAGCCATCAACATGTTAACGATCCACTTCTTACTTCCCACCCGCCTTGTAGCTGTCATCTGGACGACTTGCTTTGTCTAACGACATGGTGAACAGATTAACGAACCGAGTTAGTTAACGGCATGAATCATATTGCATGGACTTGCGACTTGAAATACCGAGGGCGTTTAATTTACATTTGGTTCAACTTTTTTTAGTTGTGCCATCTGCGGTGCACTAATGCCTTTGAATGCCCATGTTTATATGACTTGAACAATCGGTTATCTACAGCTGCTCACCAATCTGCCCCTGCTCTTTCCAAATGGAGCAACATCCTTGTTTACTTATGTGTAAAATGCCTTATGCATTACTGCCTTATGTCACTTTGTTTTCATCTGTGATCCCTGAAAGACCCACACATTATACATATAATTCAACGTATGTGAATCCTCATGAATCTCTATGTGTCCATCTTGAGCGACATGTTTTATGACCAGTGATACGCAGCATGATTTAAATTGTACGAACGACATGGGACTTGTGTAAGCTTCTAGAACGACTTGGATTGTATATGGTCTCAAGTCTGTTAACAGTGTGACTTAGACTTTGGTGGTTCTAAATGAACTCATGACATGATTATTATAACAACTACAATCCGCTTATCATCACATGATAGCTCAACAAATATGAATGAGCTCTTGAATGTATGCTACAGAATGATGACATGTATTTTGAGCGACTTGATAATTTGAACAAGTTTCTTTCAAGTCGCAGGAGCGACATGCCTTCAAGGGAATCGACGATATGACATTGCAGCTTAGGTTAGGATGACATGCAACATGATTTAGTCTGCAGCATGGAGTCCTTGGTTTCAATGACATGCCGAGCTGAACGTTACAAGACATGCCTCATGACCGGAGCGAACGACATGCACTATGTGATGAAGTCTGAGCGGCTTTAAGTCGCTTAATGCTATGTCGCCACATCAGCATGTCACCATGTCGCAACAACGATGACTGATAAACTATCTGGCTCATTGTACATTATATAATCAATGTATCTTTTATGAACCGTGTTTATATAACAGGGTCAATATTTGCCCCTCGAAGCTTGTATTTTTTCCTTTTGAAAAATGTGGGCTTCGAACTGAACATTGTTAACATGACTTACGTTGAGATTCAGTCGTAGCCTTCTGTTTGCTATGGAAAATTGTGCTTTGAATTTGTATGCTTCATGACCCTCGTTCTGTGATAAAAAACAAGCACTTGCATGGTTTTTGGACTTATACTTTGTTATTGATCATCCACATCAATATCGGATTAGGTATGGCGAATTTTATTTTGAATTGAATAAAAATATTTGCACAGGACCATTTTATTCAACGGTTTTTAATTCATCGAATATTACTTGCACAAACACGATATTCTAATTCGAAAACGCGACGACAATTGGGCTCCGCTAATCGATATGTATATAAAATACAGATTTCAAGCCTCGCTCATATAATGACTTACATAATTTTGTATGACAATTTACGTCTTATGAAACGTGTACCTTTTTAGATTGGAACTTTGATTTGAGTTTCCAAGGCTAGAGAAACTACAACTTTTGGATTGTAGGTGGATCAGTCATCGGTTGTTTTCTAACCCTTTTGATAAATTATCGGGAAGGCGTCATTTTGTGCTTAACTTAATACGTTTTTTAATTAAGCGTGCACTTATGTCAACGTTCCTGAATTCGACACAGGATTATGATGAGTCGCTGACTACTCATCTTTAGACTTGTTGCAGTAGCTTAGTTAGATTTAGAAATCCGAATTTGAATTCGTTTTGACATCATGGATCATCCTCGGACGTATAAAATTTTGAATCTCTATTACTTAGTTAGATTTAGAAATCTGAATTTGAATTCGTTTTGACATGATGTATCATCCTCGGATGTATAAAATTTTGAATCTCTGTTTCACGAAGGCTTGCCTTAGTGCGTGATTATTGCTCATTCTCATTTTTATATCTCATATTGAAACTATTGACGGATATTAGCTTCAACTCTTTGAGAAGTATTACTGCTCTATTAGATTCGAACTATGCCATATTCACAAAGTTGCCCTTTAAAGCATCGCTTATCCTTAGATTTGGAGCGAGATATCGTCAGACTTTTGTGAGATATTTTAATGGTTGGAGATTTGTAGATGAGGAAGCCTTTCCGTAAAGAGATTCTAATTAGGTTTCCCAGGTTGACCTTTATCGGTGCAGTGAACTTTATTGACATATCGAACATATCGATTTTGCCGAATTCTACAAATTCCCCAATTATGAAGGCAAGTTTAAGCGAAGTATATTGAGACTTTTCATAAAAGTATATTGGTTTTTGGCTTGTTGCAATGTCATGATGGACCCGTGGTATTTTTCTCGGGCATTATTCAAGTCTTATGTGGTTGTGCTGCCTCGGTACTATGGGTCGTCACAAGTCGTAAGAGCTTGATGAGACTAGTTTGTTGAGTCTTCTTGATTGTTATTGACGTGCTAGAAGCTTTAACTTTGTCAGTCGATGCTACTTGTGCTTGCCAACATGTATGAAGCTTTTGAGCTTTGTCAATACAATAGAAGTTCTGACTTTTACTAACTAGTTAGCACTTCTTACTTGTAGAAGTTTTTATTTCTTTGTGCTCCCTCCAGGGGAGAGCTTACATATTGTGCTCCTACTAGGGCAGGACATTGGGTTTAGTGCCCCCGCTAGGGAAGGATTAGATTTTTGATTCGCCCTTACATTGGGGGGACTTTGGCCCAATGATTCATCGTGTTTGAGATTTTCAGATGTCACATGAATTAATTGGACGTCTGATATTCTTCGCATCTGAAATAATCAGATGCTACACAAATGGATTTTTATTTTTCATATCTGATTTTTCAGATACTATGTGTAACACCCCCACGTCCATTAATGTCACTCACTAAGGGAATGCATTAACTTCCATGGAGTATTATATGAGTATGGAACAGAATATCACAAGACAGATACATAAATGGTACTTAAGAAAATTCGAACTTCATTCATTGCAGCGAAAAAGCAAAACACAATTGATCACAACATCAAAACCACATACTAGAGTCAAGGTCATAAATATCCATCTTGAACAAAATTATTATCAGAGTACATAAAAGTAAAATCATAATCCCACTCCAAATAGCCATAATGTAAAGAGATAAAGCTGAGCATTACTCTCAACACTTCCAAGCACTTCAAGAAGAAAGAAATCCATGTCAAGCTTTAGTGTTTCCTCCCTGAGAACCTTGGGTGGGGAGGGGGGGGAGGGAAACGGAAGAAAAAGAGGCGAAAACAAAAAGGTCAGACATAAAGCCTGGCGAGTCCAGCTATTTTTAGCATGAAAATAAGTAAAGCAATATGAAAAGAATAAACCGGATGAAAGTATAACCATAACATAAGGTAAAGCTGGATAACAGGATGAATATAAAGGAATGTCTAGTGCGCTTCATAGATTTCTTACTTAATTTAATTCTCTACATCACCTACTAGTAATTCATAACAAAGTGATCCTAATGCCGCAATTGGTAGCGCTCAGGCGTAACATCTAGTAAGAGGTATCCGCCCCATACAATCCTTGAAAGTCCACTTGCCCATAATAGACACTAGATGTCCCCACACTACCCCTAATCGATCGGCTCCATAACTTGTAGTTATCTGTGCGGGTCCCAGCTTAGGGTGTATCACTCTCTAAGTGGCAACCCGTGGGTGCACAGCTTTATACCTACTGATGTACAGTTGCTAAATCTTCCAATGCAGAGAACACCTTGTGCACGCTTAACGAACCCATCGGAACCTGTGCTGCTACACACTCGCTCTTATTTGACCGCTTATAATCAGCCCAGTAAGCGTGCCCCAACCCTGCCTAGCTTAGGGTTTCCGATACCACTAAGTGGGTTACTGTCTGATATGGTTCCCTACCACTATTAGGTTTTTCCCCAAGGTTTATCCTAACCTAAACTTATATTGGTTAAATGTTGTCTATCAACCCAGTTGACTTAACCCCATCTACTTATCTAATCAATATGCATTATTGGTTAAGCTTGCCTTAACCCTATTCACTTTGTTCATGTATTATTGGTTAAGTTGGCATCTTACACAGGTTAACTTAATCCTACCCATCTAACATGTTTTAGATATCATATTCATCTTTGATCAGCATTAATTAGTTATTAATGCATAGAGCTCTCACATTAAGTCGATGGCTTATGGCCGTTGGATGTGCCGGGCGGTTCCGGGCTGGCTTCTGCCATAAGCCAGACTTAACCTTGTGTCTAAGCATCTTTTAGTTATGCCTACGACCTCTCACATTAGACTGACCATTTGCGGTTGTTAGTTAGGCCGGTTGGTTACGGGCAGGCTTCTACCGCAAACGGAGTATAACCTCGTGTCTCGGCATGCTTATCTTAGCCAATTTATTCATTTGTGGTTTATGCCACTTTTAGGCTAACTATGTCAATTACCCAAAATTCCCAATTTCATATCATGCCCAACAATTAACATATATTATGCCAAATTTAACATTTGTCATGCCCAAACCAACCCAATGTATATTATGCCAAATTTCCCATCATTCCCTAAAATACCGTTCGTATGTTCATCTCTATGAGATTTGGCCTAGGCTCGAAGTAGCCTGGCTACAAAAACCCAAAACGGTAGAAGGAAGGGATAAGATAAAGAATAAGCATAATAATAACAATAGGCATAAGTATGAACTGATCATAAAGATATGATAAAATTGATAAAACTGATGATAATATCAACATGGGAATACAAGAATCATGAATCTGATGTTATAGGCTAAGATAGAATTGATGAGATTCAATCTTATTATCATGTATAATTCCCAAATCCAATTTACAACATGTCAGAATTGCTTTAGCATTATATTAATCTAAAAATAATCAATGAACTCACAAAGATTGGATTAAGGAAGAGAATTAGGCGTTGTAGTTGTTGTAGATTCGATCCCCTTTACATAATTCCTTTACTTTGATTTGTTGAAGAAGAAGGACTAGCTTAGGTTGAGGCAGCATGGAGGCACCATGAATTAGTGTAGTGAAATTAGGTTTAGGTCTAGGTGTGTTTATATAGGTGTAGTGAGTTAATTAGGGCCATTAGATTAGATCAGGAGCCATAGGAATCGTCCACATCATCCGACCAATAGAAAATAGCCATGTTGCAAAAAAAAACGATCATTAACCAATAAAAATGCGCCATGTGTGCAACATGATGCGCAACAGCAGGGTGTTGACACTCACACATCATATATATATATATATATATATTTCTTTTTAACCATTTTTCCAATTAACCCTTTTCACACTAAACCGCTTTTTAATTGAACTTCGTTCACATTAAGCCACTTTTTAACCATTCCCCTAAAACCAAAATATGACGTTGGCGGGGATCGAACTCTATGCCTCTTGTATGCAAGTCACATGCTCTAACCAACTGGGCTACTTAGTCTTTTGTTAACAAGACTTAGGACAATGGTATCCCTTTTTTTCCCATTCCTCTTTTTTTCATGTTTTGTTGCAATATTTAATTAAAAGATATCTTTTTCATCCTAAATCGGTTTTCCGCAAACCATAGGTCTAAATTGACTAAAAAATAGCCATGAACGCAATGATGTAACCCATTCCACCTAATTCTTCTCTTAAATTAATTATTCTTTAATTATCTCTTATGACATGTTTCAAAATAATGGGGGTGTTACACTATGCAATTGGTTTTCATTCTTGACATCTGATATTTCAGATGCTACGCAAATAGTTTTCATTCTTCACATCTGATATTTCAAATGTTACGCAAATGGCTTTTCATTCTTCACATTTGATATTTTAGATGCTACGCAAATGGTTTTTCATTCTTCACATCTGATATTTCAGACGCTACGCAAATGGTTTGCATTCTTCACATCTGATATTTTAGATGCTATGCAAATGGTTTTTATTCTTCACATCTGATATTTCAGATGCTACGCAAATGGTTTTCATTCTTTACATCTGATATTCAAATGGTTTTCATTCCTCACATATGATATTTCAGATGCTACGCAAATGGCTTTTTATTCTTCACATCTGATATTTCAGATGCTACGCAAATGGTTTTCATTTTTCGCATATGATATTTCAGATGCCATGCAAATCGTTTTCATTCTTCACATCTGATATTTCAGATGTCGCGCAAATGGATTGGGTGGCTGTTATATCGTTTCACGGGGCAGCCATCATTCCCTTGGTTGGATGCTTGACTTGGCAGGCTATTCTGGTTTAGGAACTGAGGCTTTAACTTCTCACTTAGGGAAGTGCCCCTTCAACAAAAGTTACAACTCTCGCGTTTGTTTGTCGTGGCGCTTGTTCATTATTTGGATCTTTACGACTTTCCCCATTCACTTTTCAAGGTGGTGCTTTTCTATTTTTGCATTTGTGCATGTTGATATTTACATCATTTGGCACTTAAACTAGCGTTGTTAGGGTCGCGATGTTACAGGAACAAGCGCTCGACAGATGGACTGTAATATGAAATCATCTTTTAAGCAAGTTTTGATTTGACATATAATTTTGCAAGCAAGAAATTCATTCAGACAGATGTGCTCTTAGTCGTAGAGTTAATGTTCATCGCATCACTGGCAGATTATTACAGACTGTTTATAGGAAGTTTTGAATTTAACAGAAAGTAAAAGATGAACTAAAGCAGGAAGTAAGGATGTGGCGATGTTGATCGCTTATTCCGAGCCATTGAAATTGGAGCACCGTCAGCGGATATCAGTTGATGATCAGCCTTGGATCGGTTTGGGCAGAAGCTCTATTGTTTGGATCAGACTGATCATTTGATGCCCCTTGCCCCTGGGGAGTTGCAGAAGGATTTGCAGCTTGAGGATTCTTCACATACTTCTGCAGCCTGTTTTTCCTGATCAATTCCTCGATAAGGTTCTTCAGGTGTCGGCATCCATTAGTGTTATGACCAGGCTGGTTGTGAAATCTATAGAACTTTCCCAAGTTTGCTGTTTTGTTACTTATCCATATCAGATTTGACTCTGCATACTATTCAGAATTCTTTGTTGCAAGATAGATTTTTTTCAGGAGTGTCATTCAAAGGTGTTAACTCTAATGAGTTGAAAAGACGAGACTTCTTATTAGCCTTGTTGTTGTTCCCATCATTGGCTCGCTTCTGCCCCTGACTACTCTTCTGATTATATTATGTAGCAACATTTTTGGGAGCTTCAAGAAGCGGGTTAGCATCAATAATCTGAACAGGTACAGGATTATTGTCAACTCTCATGTACTCCTCGGCCTTTTTATAGAATTTCTCAAGCATGTTCGGTTATTTCATTTTAATCCATCTACCGAATTCGCTCTTTTCATCTATGGCGCCGATTAGAGACACAAGGATTATGCGAGGTTCTGGATTTCTCACTTCGGACAAAGCAACGTTGAATCGACTGAGAAAAGCTTTAACAAATTCTCCTGGATTCTGCTTTATTGCTGAAAGTGTTATAGCATCCTTGGGTTTAGTAGCATATAGGAGGAACTGCTCCTTGAACTTTTTGGTCAAGTCAGAGAATCAATTTACGGACTTAGGTGGTAGCTTTGTGAACCATAGTGATGCAGAAGCCTCTAAGTAGAGAGGAAAATATAGGCATCTCATCTCATCAGTTGCTTTTGCTGCACTTATATGCCACTCGTATTTGAACATAAAGTAGTTAGGATAAACAAGGCCGTTGCACAGAAGCATGTTTGGAGGATTGAATTTCTTCGGACACTCTATCTCTCAGATCTCCCGGTAAACGGAGTCCTGTCAGGGGAGAAATCCCAGCCCCTATCATTGTCATTGATAGCTTGATTCTTCTTCATGATTTGTACTATCAAATCCGAGATGTATTCTTCAGTGGTATGTCATTTCATGGGGGTGATTTTGATCTCTTTGCCAAATGTTCGTCTAGGCAAGCGATCATGGTTAGACAACTTAGGTCCTTTACCTTCCCTGCAAAGAGGTATACCCTTAGCAGGGTTAGTAACCCTTTGAGTATTTCCCTAGCAATGATTCTTAGCTTTCGGCTTCAAGTTCTCGACGTTCGCTTTGTCTTTGTCGCTCAAACATTCATTATCGTCTTCAATGTTGTCGTTGTGATCATGGTTGGAGGCGGGCAAATTGTCATTTTCTACGAGATCAACATGGATCTTTTGAGGGGCTGGATTTGGTCGAGTGTTAAGAATAGCGTCAAGTTTTTCCATCATCGCCTTAGTAGAACTATCCACTCGTTGGTAAATATTGGCAATAGCGGCGTCCAACTCATTCCTTGTCACACCGGCACCACCTATTGAATTTTCACCAACTTCAAAGCGGTTAACAATAGGTGTAATTTCGTTCTTAGCAACGTTATTGGTTACTTCAATGGTTTTGCTTGTAGGCTTCTTCGATTTGGCCATGATCTCATACAAGGTTTTGAATTTGGAAGAGAGTTCGTCGATTGGCCTAGATCTTAAACTTTTAGAATCTACGGTAGGAGTAGGCTTGGAACTTCAATGGTAGGCTCTTAAGATTGAGAGAAGTGCGAATGTGACCCCACGGTAGGCGCTAAAGGTTAAAACCAAAATTTTGATTTCAACACCAAAGGTGTTATATAAACACTTCACCAAACGGTTAGAGTGAGACCACGATCACAAAATAAAAAGCAAAAATGAAGAACAAGGATTTTTATAGTGGTTCGATCTAAAATAGATCTACGTCCACTTTTCAGTCATTTCTGACTATGATATTTTGTTTTACAACATACAAGAATTCTCTCATATTGTTCATTTCTCGCTGTTCTTTCTTTCTAGGATCTAAATTACACATAAATTGTAAAAGGAATTGGAGAGGCCTCTTGCTTTGTGATGGTGGATGTATGAATCTTCAATCACTTTAGCAAATGAATGATCTTCATGTATTCCATAACAATTTAGTATTAGATCTAGGCTTTAGAGAGGTTTAACAGAGATTAGAGATCACTTGAATTGTGTTGGAGAGATTTCTAATGTAGCTCGAAGGAGATTTGATCCATGTGATGTTGCATGAAGGTTAATTGACCCTTGGAAGCCATTAATGGAGTTTGTAATGAAGCGTAGAAGGTTCAAGACATGATTTGGAAGCCTTTCAGGGTAGAAGAAATTCGTCCCGCTTCTAAGTGTATGGCATGGGGGTACTTAGTGTTTAAAGAGGAGGGTCATACCTGTAATTACGCTGGTACAACTGTCATTTCACTTCTACAGTTGTCCTTAGTTGGTATGCGCGGGCCTTGTGCCATGTAGACTAGCGGATTGTTTTTGCGCCATGAAATATCAACCACGCGGTATAAATTACTTTCAACGACATGGAAGGTTCATGTGAATACAAATGAGTCACCGCATTATTTAATATGTCGCCACGTCCCCAGGTACCTTTCTGCCGCAATGTTTTTATCCACGTGATGACCAATCTGTCTTGAGGCAGTAACTTGCTTAAGTGAAGGCGATAATGAATTCAACGTATGTGAACCGTCATGAATCTCTGCGTGTCCATCTTGAGCAACATGCTCTATGACCAGTGATACGCGACATGAGTTAAATTTTATGGACAACATGGGACTTGTGTAAACTTCTAGAATGACTTGGACTGTATATGGTCTCAAGTCTGTTAATAGTGTGACTTAGACTTTGGTGGTTCTGAATGAACTCAAGACATGATTATTATAACAAATACAATCCGCTTATCATCACATGATAACTCAACAAATATGAACGAGCTCTTGAATGTATGCTACGGAATGACGACATTTATTTTGAGCGACTTGATATTTGAACAAGTTGCTTTCAAGTCGCAGGAGTGACATGACTTCAAGGGAATCGACGACATGACATTGCGACTTAGGTCGGGATGACATGCGACATGATTTAGATTGCGGCATGGTGTCCTTGGTTTCAATGACATGCCAAGCTGAACGTTAAAAGACATGCCTCATGACCGGAGCACACGATATGCACTATGTGGTGAAGTCTGAGCGGCTTTAAGTCGCTGAACGTCGTGTCACCACATCAGCATGTCACCATGTCACAAGAACGGTAATTGGTAAACTGCCTGGCTCAATGTACATTATAAAATCAACGTATCTTTTCTGAACCGTGTTTGTATAATGGGTTTTACAAATAGAGTATCCATTTACAAGTCGGCATGAACATTGCAAGTCACACATGAAGGAATAAGTAAAGTTAAACATATATGAACGAGAGAACGTTCTAACGAGGTAAAAGTTGTCAACTTGTTCTAAGTTCAAGGTATACAAGTTAATTTCCACATTTGACAGCTATATTCAAGGCATAATGGCATTGTAACAACCCGACTTTTTGCTCGGTTTTCGCCAGTAATTAAACCAAATTAAATCGTTCACAAAGACGGATTGTTAGGGGCACTTACACATTTGCACAAAATAAAAACAACTTTTCCATTATCATTAAAATAATATTACATCAGAGTTACAAGTGGTACGTCAGAGTATATTGGTTACACATTGGAAAAGATACTAAACTCGACGGAAGAATGCGAATGCTCCAAACATAATAGCTCTAGTTAAACCAGAATCCTGCTCCAACTAACTCTAAGGCTAAATTTGTGAACCAAACAACTAGGCTGCCCATATAAAAATTATGGTCACTTAGAGTTTAGGTGTGGGAACAATAAACTCCAGGTCAGCCATGGGACTGGTGTGAGAACTCAAAACAGTTGTCTTTAGGGTTTATTTTAAAGTTAGGTAATTCACCGGACCACGCCGCCAATGCGAAACGGGTTTACTTCATGTGAATACCAGTGCATAGAAATTCGCAACGACTTTTTGAAGATAATGAAGCTATCATAAGCTAGCCCCACATCACACAATGCAAGCGCACACCAAATGCGCAAGTTTCGCCTTATGATAACCAAAAATGCCTTCATACGTGAAAATCCTCTTTTACTTCTATATATAGTGTGAAAAACCTTTTCGCAAATAAATGTATTAATCCTAGCCATCATAATGCCCCATCCCATTATACTGACAATCCTGCCGGTAATGTAACGACCCGGAAAAAGGCGATCTTGGTTATCCGATATACAACACATATCGAACATCCAAGGATCGAAAATAACTGGAAATTTAATAGAAAGAAATTAGAGGGTGAGAATATATAAGATAGAACTTAGAATATAAGAAGAAGAAGAAGGCAACAACAACATCAGAGTAACACGAATCTCACAGCGGAACGAATAAAATATAACATAACTTTGAAATAAAAGATTGTACTTGAATATACATATCATTATCAAGTATAGCACTTACAACATAGTGGAATAACAATAGCTATATAAAATCCTGAAGCCTCTTGCTCCAGCTCTTCAAGTATCTGTAAATCCCGACTACTTGGCTGCCCGTACAAAATTGAGCACCCAAAAGTTTAGGGAAAACAAAACAAAATAAACTCCGGGTCAGTCATGGGAATGGTATGAGTAAAACAGTTTAAAACAGTTTGAACAAGTAAATGATACCTCATAAGATCACACCGTATAACGGAACAGGTTTTTCCCTTATGAGAATCCAAAATATCTTTATATCAAAAACCTTTTGATATTATAATAATGTCTATCAACCACAATATAATAATCATCTAGCAGAAACACTTTCATCTCACGTTCTACATATATAGTATACAATCAAAACCGCAAGCACGTATTGGGTAATGGATTTCCAACTATGACAAGGTATGGAACCACCTTTCGCTAGTGTACCTCTAGGGAGGAATACACTGGGTTCAACAAGAACATCTTGCAACCCGTCCACACATGACCGACCACTCATTTCGCTTGAGTGTATCGAATGTATATCACCAACGGTTGGGATCAACAATCGTTTCCCGAATGGGACAACATCGACAAAAGATTTTTAGAAGTAATTGAAACTCTAGATCAGATGATTATACACCCTAATAGGTGCGACCTACGTAGCCATGCTGCCTGCCCGATTTCTGTCATTTCCCGGTTGTGAGGCTAGAAGCTACGCTTATCTTGGACATGCCACATCTTCATTCACTTAGAATGTCACATCATCATACCCGCCAAATCACAAATTGATTTATCCAAAAATAACACGAGTATACAGCTAAGAGAAACGAATTCCTCCACCACCAAACGTGAATACGTTTGAAGCGATCAAATTACGTGATCTATTAGACATACTCTGTCAGACCTTCGTCCATACAAGTTGTCCTGGGACTGGACAAACCGAAGGCACTATTTAGTATATCCATCTTAGGCAATTGTTATCTAAGATTTATACAACAGCCCTTGCACTTTACTCTGTCTTCAATTATTTTTGGCATATATGATTCGCAATGCTTATGCCAATACAGAGTGGTTCTTCGGATAATAATCAAACCGGTCTCTCCATATTACAACGTTAAAATGGTCAAAACTTCGATAGTCGGTGAGTTAACTATCAAAGAAAAACAGGTGTGCAAACAACTATATCATTTCCATATGGAAATCATATCGATCAATCATCAATTAACATGTATCTCTTTATTTCATTAATTTACTTATCTCATGTTTCCATATATTCTAAATTCTTATTTTTTATTATCAGAAAACATTTCTGATTCGTATTTGGAAAACATTTCCAAAACTCCTTTGTGATCAAACCTTACCATTCCTTAGTTAAGAAGGAAGTCAATCAAGTTGGGGTATAATTACCTCTCAGACCTTAACTGAACAACGTTTTAAACTTTGAAATGGTCAAAGTTTATCTTTTAATCTTTAACAAACTTCCTTACGTAACTTTCAGATTCTATTTACGAATCCACTTCTTTATTGAAAACGTTGGTTATAACGATAACGTTATAATCACTACATTAGAAATATCTAACTTCCATTTTAACTTTTATTCTTTAATGTGAAAAAATAAATAAACACCTGATTTATAAATAAATAAATCTTGATTCAAACACCAGAAAGTATAAGTACTTTCCCGAATTCGATATAATCGAATTCACCGATTAACTCTCTTCGAGTAATCTCTATTTGATTAACTCTTCTTCGAATAACCTATATCCGATTATCTCTCTTCGAATAACTTATATTCAATTAATTCACTTCGAATAACTTATATTCGATAATCTCCTTTCGAATAACTAAATTCGATTAACTCCTTTCGATTAAACAATAATCGATAACTCCTTTCGATTAAACTATAATCGATAACTCCTTTCGATTAAACTATAATTGATTAACTCTTTTTGACTAACTTAACTTAATTCACTTAACTTATTCACTTAACTTATTCACTTAACTCGATTTACTTATCTCGATTTACTTATCTCGATTATCTCGACTCGATAACTTAACTCGATTTATTTATCTCGATTACCTTGACTCGATAGCTTAACTCGATTATCCCGACCCGATAGCTTAACTCGATTTACTTATCTCGATTATCTCGACTCGTAGCTTAACTTGATTTATCTTGACTTGATATCTTGACTCGATTACTTAACTTGATTATCTAACTCGATAATCTTAACTCGATAACTCAACTCGATTATCTAACTCTAATCGATGAACTTAACTTGACAACTCGACTCGATTATCTAACTCGATAATGTTAACTCGATAAATCAACTCGATTATCTAACTCTAATCGATTAGCTTACTCTAATCAATTAACTCAATCAGTTAACTCTAACTTTAACTGGTTAATTCTAACTCTAACTGATCAACTTTAACTGGTCAACCCTAATTGATTAACTTTAACTGGTCAACCCTAAATGATTAACCCTAACTGGTTAACCCTAACTGATATACTCTAACTGGTCAACCCTAATTGATTAACTCTAACTGGTCAACCCTAATTTATTAACTCTGACTGGTCAACCCTAACTCATTTGCTCTATTCGATTAACTCTAATCGAATAACTAATATTCGATTAACTCATTTCGATTAACTCTTTTCGATTTACTCTTTTGAATTAACTCCTTTGATTATTCCTTTGAATTATCTCCTTTGATTAATCCCTTTTCTATTTGTTTACTTAACAAATAACTATTCCCTTTTCAATTCTATTTATTTAATAAATAAATATTTCTTTTATCTTTCCTATTTATTTAACAAATAAATATTTCATTTATCTTTCCTATTTATTAATGATTTACAAATATTCCCTTTTCTATTTGTTTTGCAAATATTTTCCTTTATATTTGTTTTGCAAATATTTTCCTTTATATTTGTTTTACAAATATTTTTCCTTTTTAACTCTTTTGATTTTATAATTATTTCCTTATATAAAATCCTTTTTCCTTTTATATATAAAATCCACTGATTTTATATAAATTAATTATTTTCAAAATATACTTTGAAAATCCCCTTTTATCATTCTAGCATTTCTTATGGTATTTAAAATACCAAATAACAGTGATCGATATCATTCAACATACATAATCCACAACAGATCATATATCACATCATATATTTCAATACATGAACAGAACAGTATTATAAATATTGAGGAGTCCAGTTGGACCCCACCAACCTGTTTCCCTGCATCACAGATGTTAAACAACACGAATATAAAATATTCTGATAAACAGAATCAATATTCGATTAACGATTTTTATATATATATACATATATATATATATATATCGTTATCTATGATTTCAATCAATATTCAAACAATTCAACCAATCAGTTAACACATAGCAATCAATAGATGATTAACAGTTCTAAAAATACGTTATAAAAATAGAACTGTTCAGAGTTGGTGAGTTTTACTCACATTGGACGATCATCGTTAATAACGACAACCATCGCTTGATTCAGACGAACAATTTATTTTGCTACAAATTGTAATGAGCTCGGATTCACTCCCAGTCAGCTCCATGGTATAGCCACCGTCCATACGATCCTATCGGATCTTGTTTCGCTCAATTCTGATATCGTATGGAATAGTTATGATGTTTACAAGTTAATATAATTTGAAATTAAATAAACACTTAAGTTTTAAATTCCATCGGACCTTACAAACTCAAGCCGGCCCATCCTCAATCCCAAAAGCCCAGACCACTACTCCTTTTCTTCCCTCATCACCATGTGTTTTCCAACTCCAGTATTCCCAACAACCGGCCGATGCTCCCAATCAATCATCTCTTCCATCCATTCGTTAAAACTCAAACTGACAACACCATTTACTTCTCCATCAAACTCTCATCGACTTCATACCATTTTTGTGAAGCTCGAGCCCCCATCCGTATTCGCGTCGAGCAGCAACCCAAAAATATGATCGACAACAACTTTCAACGAAGCACACCGGAATTTCATAAAGGTTGCGGAATTACACCAGGACCTCGAAACAACCTCACAAACTTGAATCGAGGTTTATACTCAACGGAATCTTGAACCCTAATTTCCCGTGGACACTCGACATCCCCGATTTCAGTGTTCGAACTGCTGGAAACCTATATTAGAAGGAAGAGGAACCTTGCAGGAACCCATATATATATATATATATGCTTTTGGATTTATGGGAATTTCTTTGAATTCATAAATATTTTTGAAAGATGATTTTCACGTTTAAGCAAGAACTGATGGAGGCGCAAGTATTTAACCAGAGGAAGAAATGAAATTAGGTTTAAGAGTAAAAGGAGGGTATTTATAGGGTTTTAAATACTTAAATATTCAATTTAATATTCAAATTTAAATGAACTGCTGATTCTATTTATCCTTTAAAATCCATGTGACCACATACGATACCCAAAAATCGTGAAAATGGACATGCAGCTACAGTTCGACATTACGGTCCCAACGAAACTGAATTCGTCGAATTCCAACTCCATTTGCTCACACAACGTATTTTTAACTGTTGAAATACTGACTGTTTCTCACATTAAAATCCGGTACGGCCACATACTGACTTCAAAAATCACGGAAATTGAAATATAGCAATAATTTAATATTGCGGATCCAACAAAATTAGTTTCGTTGAATTCTGAGGTCGTTTGCAAAACTGGCTATTTTTAAAGCTCTAAATAACAATTTTAAATATATAAATATATTTAAAAATGATTAAATTAAATATTAATAAATTAATATTATCGTGTATATCCACATACAATATCATACAGCTCCACATATTCCTATATGAACTTCCAGCTCGATATTTCAAACCCCGATATAAATCAATATTCGATTTATAATGAAATCCCTTTTTAAAATATAAATAACTCCTTTATATATTATAAACGAATTCCATAGCGACTTTTCTAAAATTTGATTTGGACATAATTCAAAATCTACACGACGAAATCCCGAATTTTCTCTTCCACTAGGAAAATATACTTCACCAGCTCCTAACGTTTCCTGTTTCACAGAAATCCGACTTAAAATGGCTTCTGTATATTCGTTTAAAGTTCGAATCGCCAATTTGCGAACTGCCGCGCCATTTCAAGCTCGGTTATATTTATAATATAATTTATATGTTTAACCATCGTTAATTAGATATATTCGTTATCGTTATTCAATTTTAAACTGAATTATATATTTTGAATTGCCCAATTCACACATATCGCCATTTCAGCCAATTCTGATTATTTCAGAATTAAAGATATTATTTAATTATTATTTTATTTACATATTCCAAGTTATTTAATTAAACGACCATTTGAATTCTAAACCACTATTTCAATAATTAAATTAATTAATTATTATACCGCTGAAAAATGCGGGTCATTACGTTCTTCCCTACTTAAAATAATTTCGTCCTCGAAATTGCTAAGGTAGAAAACAAACCCTATGGACCGGTTAGAACTTATTTGTTCAGTTCTTAACTTCAGTTTCAACTGAACCAATTTAATTTCAATTAAATATTATTAATCAATTCTTATCAACGAAAATTTTCAAAAATCCTGAAAATTTTCTAATGCCTTCACTTTTCAAAAAATTTCGCCAGCACCTCCTTTGTACGGCTCAATCGCTACAACCACAACTCGCCTCTCTGGGCCTTCTCCAACCCAAAATAAAATCAAAAAGGCAAGCGGCTTGCCAAATCGGCTCATAAATCACCAAACTCATATGAAATATAAACTTGTACCTTTTTGTCGGGCATATCATTATATCCTTTACGTCTGCTGCTAATTCGGCATATACCAATATCAATCCAATCAAACTCTGGTCAATTTATCCTCAACCCAACCATTCGCTTATCCATGCCAAATCAAATTTCAAATCAAAGTTCTATTCTCGATTTTCAAATTCTTAACTCATCAATCCAATACCATTTCAGATTCTATCTCACAATTCAAAATCTAATTCTACTTGATATATCGTATCCAATTCAATTTTAAGTTAATTGGTTTCAATTCAGTTCCAGCTCGATTTCACAAATTTCTATTTAAATTTGTTTTTAATTCAAACAGTCTCTTCCTGAGAGTTTTAAACAGCTTTGCTTTTCTAAAACCAAATGTTCCTTTTTGGATTTCAAACAACTTGTTTTTCTCAAAACAATTCAAAAACAAAATCTTTTCGGTAGTAGTACGTCACTTACAACTCGAAATTGAACACCGATGATGTCATGATCATCATCGGAATATATTTCCAGCTTTCAAAGTGAGTTCAATACTATATCGTTTTTCAAAACCATTTCTAACATTTCCAGTTTGAAATTTATTTCAAAATATCCTTCCAATGTTTATAAAACAATTTAAAATCTCCCAGGATTTTAAAATTCTCATATACTTAATTTTATCTACATTTACAAACACCTTTCCAAATTTCTAGGGTTTTAAATTCAATTCTGATTTAAATTCAGATTTTATTCATCTGATTTCACGTATTTCACTTGTATGAATTCTGGTTAGTTAGTTACATAACCATTTAATTTATAATCTTACTCGATTATAATAACAATGAATGTATCCAATATATATATTTTCTCTATATCAGGTTATAATTTGGGTAAATTTATTTCATTTACCCTCTTTTCAAAACATATCGTGTCGACCCATCGTATTCAAGTGCTTATAAAATCCTACCGATACAGTGGATCAAACTGATCGATCAGAACTCACAAACAACTCAACCAATAAATCTCCATAATATAAAACAATTTTTATATCAATAACAAATACGTTCACTCGTATATATACACTCAACTCAATCTAGGGTATTACTAACCCTATCTCTACCGAGTCACGCCACAGAGCCAAGGTAATTACTTAACCTTAATATCTGATACCAACTGTAACGACCCGAAAAAAGGCGATCTTGATTATCCGATATACAACACATATCAAACATCCAAGAATCGAAAATAAACGTAAAGTTAATAGAAAGAAATTAGAGGGTGAGAATAGATAAGATAGAACTTAGAATAGAAGAAGAAGAAGGCAACAACAACATCAGAGTAACACGAATCTCACAGCGGAATGAATAAAATATAACATAACTTTGAAATAAAAGATTGCACTTGAATATACATATCATTATCAAGTACAGCACTTACAACACAGCGGAATAACAATAGCAATATAAAATCCTGAAGCCTCCTGCTCCATCTCTTCAAGTATCTGTAAATCCCGACTACTTGACTGCCCGTACAAAATTGAGCACCCAAGAGTTTAGGGAAAACAAAACAAAATAAACTCCGGGTCAGTCATGGGACTAGTATGACTAAAACATTTTAAAACAGTTTGAACAAGTAAATGATACCTCATAAGACCACACCGTATAACGGAACGGGTTTTTCCCTTATGAGAATCCCAAATATCTTTATATCAAAAACCTTTTGATATTATAATAATGTCTATCAACCACAATATAATAATCATCTAGCAAAAACGCTTTCATCTCACGTTCTACATATATAGTATACAATCAAAACCGCAAGCATGTATTGGGTAATGGATTTCCAACTATGACAAGGTATGAAACCACCTTTCGCTAGTGTACCTCTAGAGAGGAATACACTGGGTTCAACAAGAACATCTTGCAACCCGGCCACACATGACCGACCACTCATTTCGCTTGAGTGTATCGAATGTATATCACCAACAGTTGGGATTAGCAATCGTTTCCCGAATGGGACAACATCGATAATAGATTTTTAAAAGTAATTGAAACTCTAGATCAAGTGATTATATACCCTAATAGGTGCGACCTACATAGCCATGCTGCCTGCCCGACTTCTGTCATTTCCCGGTTGTGAGGCTAGAAGCTACGCTTATCTTTTACATGCCACATCTTCATTCAATTAGAATGTCACATCGTCATACCCGCCAAATCACAAATTGATTTATCCAAAAATAACATGGGTATACCCGACACTCCTAGCTCAGTTGGTCAGAGGTGGGCGAATTGGGATGAGACATAGGTCTCAGGTTCGAGGGCCACCTCTGCCAATTTCTAGGGGTGACTACCTAGGTAGTGTGAAGGCATTGAAAAATCGGGGTATATCACTACCCGTGGGGTTTACTAAGACCGACAAGCAATGGCTTGAGTGAAGTCTTAGGTTCCACACGTAAATCAAAAAAAAAAAAATAACATGGGTATTCAGCTAAGAGAAATGAATTCCTCCGCCACCAAACATGAATACGTTTGAAGAGATCAACTTACGCGATCTATTAGACATACTCTGTCAGACCTTCGTCCATACAAGTTGTCCTGGGACTGGACAAACCGAAGGCACTATTTAGTATATCCATCTTAGGCAATTGTTATCTAAGGTTTATACAACAGCCCTTGCACTTTACTCCATCTTCAATTATTTTTGGCATATATGATTCGCAACGCATATGCCAATACGGAGTGGTTCTTCGGATAATAATCCAACCGGTCTCTCCATATTAACAACGTTAAAATGGTCAAAACTTCGATAGTCGATGAGTTAACTATCAAAGAAAAACAGGTGTGCAAACAATGATATCATTTCCAGATGGAAATCATATCGATCAATCATCATTTAACATTTATCTCTTTATTTCATTAATTTACTTATCTCCTTTTTCCATATATTCTAAATTCTTATTTTCTATTATCAGAAAACATTTCTGATTCGTATTTGGAAAACATTTCCAAAACTCCTTTGCGATCAAACCTTACCATTCCTTAGTTAAGAAGGAAGTCAATCAAGTTGGGGTATAATTACCTCTCATACCTTAACTGAACAATGTTTTAAACTTTGAAATGGTCAAAGTTTATCTTTTAATCTTTAACAAACTTCCTTACGTAACTTTCGAATTCTATTTACGAATCCACTTCTTTATTGAAAACGTTGGTTATAACGATAACGTTATAATCCCTACTTTCGAAATATCTAACTTCCATTTTAAGTTTTATTATTTAATGTGAATAAATAAATAAACACCTAATTTTATAAATAAACAAATCTTGATTCAAACACCGGAAAGTATAAGTACTTTCCCGAATTCGATATAATCGAATTCGTTGATTAACTCTCTTCGAGTAATCTCTATTTGATTAACTCTTCTACGAATAACCTATATTCGATTATCTTTCTTCGAATAACTTATATTCGATTAATTCACTTCGAATAACTTATATTCGATAATCTCCTTTCGAATAACAAAATTTGATTAACTCCTTTCGATTAAACCATAATCGATAACTCCTTTCGATTAAACTATAATCGATTAACTCTTTTCGACTAACTTAACTTAGTTCACTTAACTTATTCACTTAACTCGATTTACTTATCTTGATTTACTTATCTTGATTTACTTATTTCGATTATCTCGACTCGATAACTTAACTCAATTTACTTATCTCGATTACCTTGACTCGATAGCTTAACTCGATTTACTTACCTCGATTATCTCGACTCGATAGCTTAACTCGATTTACTTATCTCGATTATCTCGACTCGATAGCTTAACTTGATTTATCTTGACTTGATATCTTGACTCGATTACTTAACTTGATTTTCTAACTCGATAATCTTAACTCGATAACTCAACTCGATTATTTAACTCTAATCGATGAACTTAACTTGATAACTCGATTCAATTATCTAACTCGATAATGTTAACTCGATAACTCAACTCGATTATCTAACTCTAATCGATTACCTTAGTCTAATAGATTAACTCAATTGGTTAACTCTAACTAGTTAACTTTAACTGGTTAACTCTAACTCTAACTGGTTAACTCTAACTGATCAACTTTAACTGGTCAACCCTAATTGATTAACCCTAACTGATCAACTTTAACTGGTCAACCCTAAATGATTAACCCTAACTGGTTAACCCTAACTGATATACTATAAATGGTCAACCCTAATTGATTAACTCTAACTGGTCAACCCTAATTGATTAACTCTGACTAGTCAACCCTAACTCATTTACTCTATTCGATTTACTCTAATCGAATAACTAATATTCGATTAACTCATTTCGATTAACTCTTTTCAATTTACTCTTTTGAATTAACTCCTTTGATTATTCCTTTGAATTATCTCCTTTGATATCCCTTTTCTATTTGTTTACTTAACAAATAACTATTCCCTTTTCAATTCTATTTATTTAACAAATAAATATTTCTTTTATCTTTCCTATTTATTTAACAAATAAATATTTCATTTATCTTTCCTATTTATTAACGTTTTACAAATATTCCCTTTTCTATTTGTTTTGCAAATATTTTCCTTTATATTTGTTTTGCAAATATTTTCCTTTACTATTTGTTTTGCAAATATTTTCCTTTATATTTGTTTTGCAAATATTTTCCTTTATATTCGTTTTACAAATATTTTTCCTTTTTAACTCTTTTGATTTTATAATTATTTCCTCATATAAAATCCTTTTTCCTTTTATATATAAAATCCACTAATTTTATATAAATTAATTATTTTCAAAATAGACTTTGAAAATCCCCTTTTATCATTCTGGTATTCCTTATGGTATTTAAAATACCAAATAACAGTGATCGATATCATTCAACACACATAATCCACAACAGATCATATATCACATCATATATTTCAATACATGAACAGAACAGTATTATAAATATTGAGGAGTCCAGTTGGAGCCCTCCAACCTATTTCCCTGCATCACATATGTTAAACAACACGAATATAAAATATTCTGATAAACAGAATCAATATTCGATTAACGATTTATATATATATATCATTATCTTTGATTTCAATCAATACACAAACAATTCAACCAATCAGTTAACACACAACAATCAACAAATGATTAACAGTTCTAAAACTACGTTATAAAAATAGAACTGTTCAGAGTTGGTGAGTTTTACTCACTTTGGACGATCATCCTTAACAACGACAACCATCGCTTGACTCAGAAGGACAATTTATTTTGCTATAAATTGTAACGAGCTCGGATTCACTCCCAGTCAGCACCATGGTGTAGCCACCGTCCATACGATCTTGTCGGATCTTGTTTCGCTCAATTCTGATATCGCATGGAAGAGTTATGATGTTTACAAGTTAATATAATTTGAAATTAAATAAGCACTTAAGTTTTAAATTCCATTGGGCCTTACAAACTCAAGCCGGCCCATCCTCAATCCCAAAAGCCCAGACCACTACTCCTTTTCTTCCCCGATCACCGTGTGTTTTCCAACTCCAGTATTCCCAATAACCGGCCGATGCTCCCAATCAATCATCTCTTCCATTCATTCATTAAAACTCAAACTGACAACACCATTTACTACTCCATCAAACTCTCATCGACTTCATACCATTTTTGTGAAGCTCGAGCCCCCATCCGTATTCGCGTCGAGCAGCAACCCAAAAATATGATCGACAACAACTTTCACCGAAGCACACCGGAATTTCATAAAGGTTGTGGAATTACACCAGGACCTCGAAACCAACCTCACAAACTTGAATCGAGGCTTATACTCGACGGAATCCTGAACCCTAATTTCCCGTGGACACTCGACATCCCCGATTTCAGTGTTCGAACTACTGGAAACCTATATTAGAAGGAAGAAGAACCTTGCAGGAACCCATATATATATATATATACGATTTTGGATTTATAGGAATTTCTTTGATTTTATAAATATTTTTGTAAGATGATTTTCACGTTTAAGCAAGAACTGATGGAGGCGCAAGTATTTGACAAGAGGAAGAAATGAAATTAGGTTTAAGAGTAAAAGGAGGGTATTTATAGGGTTTTAAATATTTTAATATTCAATTTAATATTCAAATTTAAATGAACGCTGATTCTATTTATCCTTTAAAATTCCTGTAACCACATACAATACCCAAAAATCGCGAAAATGGACATGCAGCTACAGTTCGACATTACGATCCTAACGAAATTGGTTTCATCGAATTCCGACTCCATTTGCTCACACAGCGTATTTAATGTTGCGGATCCAACAAAATTAGTTTCGTCGAATTCTGAGGTCGTTTGCAAAACTGGCTATTTTTAAAGCTCTAAATAACCCTTTTAAATATATTTAAAAACGATTAAATTAAATATTAATAAATTAATATTATCATGTATATCCACATACAATATCATACAGCTCCACATATTCCTATATGAATTTCCAGCTCGATATTTCAAACCCCCATATAAATCGATATTCAATTTATAATGAAATCCCTTTTTAAAAAATTAATAATTCCTTAATAAATTATAAAGGAATTCCATAGTGACTTTTCTAAAATTTGATTTGGACATAAATCAAAATCTACACGACGAAATCCCGATTTTTCTCTTCCACTAGAAAAACATACTTCACCAACTCCTAATGTTTCTTGTTTCACATAAATCCGACTTAAAATGACTTCTGTATATTCGTTTAAAATTCGAATCGCTAATTCGCGAACTGCCGCGCCATTTCGAGCTCGATTATATTCATAATATAATTTATACGTTCAACCATCGTTAATTAGATATATTCGTTATCGTTATTCAATTTTAAACTGAATTATATATTTTGAATTGCCCAATTCACATATATCGCCATTTCAGCCAATTCTGATTATTTCGGAATTAAATATATTATTTAATTATTATTTTAATTAAATATTCCAAGTTATTTAATTAAACGACCATTTGAATTCTAAACCACTATTTCAATAATTAAATAAATTAATTATTATACCGCTGAAAAATGCGGGTCATTACAGGTAACCAGCGGGCTATACAATCAAAACTGTATGGGCTCATAGTGGAGATTGGGTTTTGAACATGATGCTTCCCGGTACGAAAAATCATTCGTGGGCTCACAAACTTTCTTGCGCGCACCATCCCAGTACTCGCCGGTAACGTCCAGACTCAGACTCCATTATGCTAGCCCACCATACATGAATCAAAGCACCCAACAAATAGCATCCTAGATTGGGGATTTCGCAGTACCCTTTCATCATCACATCCCGGTGCACCGAACATACGAAACGAACATAAAAATCTGACCACCGGTTTACCATCAATCCAGGGTGTGAGGTTCGTCGAGGTCACGATATACACAAAGCTACGCTTAATTAAGCCATGCTTTGATCATCCATAGCTCATCACATAACTTAAGTATGCCACATTGTCCATTCACTACGCATCACTGATTTCTATCAGTATATAGCCTCTAAGCTCATACGTCTTAGAGAAGGGTGTTAAGCAAGAAAATAAATTCTCCACCACTAAGAAGATATATATTAATAAAGATCAGTGTTACGCGGTCAATTACAATGTCAGACACACAATCCATACATGTCCATTCTAGGTCTGAATGAAACAACAATCCGGAATTCCTTCACATACTTTCGGGCTTCTTACCACTTAGCTGATATATAAAATCCATCTGCGAATGGGAGCTAGCCATTTGATACATTCAACAAGTCACCCTTACGACACGAAGGGTCCCGGTCTTCAGTGCCGCCTCCAATGTCTTCAATTGCTCCACAACGTCGTATTATTACTTGGAATGGTTTTCAGACATAATTCCGATCCTGGTCTTTCCAAATAATAAGCACAATTAAAAACACAATCACGGAACACACAGGCTTTCTACCAAATCTCCTTCCGTTTTGGATTTCATTAAATTAAACTTCTTTAAATCTATTCTCAAATTTTCTTTTAAAAAAAAAATCCATATTTAACCCTTCTTCTTTAAAACACATCCCTTAAATCCAAGATAATCTAACCCCAAAGCCTTAATTGATTTTCCGTTTGATAACTTGTTATAAAAAATCTAGTTTCCTTTGAAAAACCTTACCCCACATTTCAACCCTAGTTTCCAATTAAATTGATTTTCCAACATTCCATTCTTTAATCTTAACTAAAAGATTATACTTTCTTTCCAATTCCTCACTTTTAATTTCCTCAAATCAAAGATCTGATTAAATCCTCAAATTACGATATGAATTTCCATAACTCAATCTCATTGGGTTTCAAGAATGATATTATTGAAGATATGATTCACGACAAAACCAAAATCAATTGATATAACATAAGTTACACAGAAATTGTTTCTACTTATATTCGATATCAATTCTCATAATCAACGAATACTATAAGTGGAACAACGATATAATAATATCTTTCAAATTCCTCAAATAGCATACATTTACACAACAGAATTTCATATCAAATATCTGAAGATTATTTCTATCCAACTTATCCCAGTCAACTTAGGAAACTCGCATCTTAATTAAAAGATTTATTCAACTCTTTGACATTAGATCTGGATAGAAATACCATCAACTTGTAATTAATATTAATCTCGATATCCAACTCACATTATAAGAGGAATAATGGTGAACTACCTTTTAAATTCCTCCGATAGTAAGAGTCATCATCTACCGGATTAATATCAAACATTCGAAGATTTATCTCCAACCATATCCAATAATTAAAAACCCGTTTTAATATAAATAAATCAATTTGGATTCCATATAAAGTATTTCCAATACTTTTGAACCTTTGAAAACATTCCATAAATCATTTAAAAATGATTACTTGTAGTTCGGAAAATAGTTTGCGGGTTAAAAACTTCAAAATAGATTGTTTTCGAAGAAAGCTTACAATAGTGTTTTCAAAAGCGTTACAAAAGCGTTACAAAACAGTTATCTTAATTACTTCGATCAAAATATCGATTTTCTTAGTCAAAACTTAAACATTACAATTCAAAACATTTTTTACATAATTTAAAATGATTTTACCATCTTTTCCATATTTTTAGAAACATTAAAAAATGATTGTTTATGGTTATGGTCGATAAGTTTCTTACAACGATCTTTTCAAAAATGGTTTTAAATATAACTTGAAAATTATAACTCGAATTAAAAATATTCTTTCACTCATTTAAAAACTCTTGTTAATATAAATCAATTGTTTTTTGTTTCTTGGAAATCCGATTTAGATTGCAAAAGTTATAAGCGTTTAAAGTTGCATCTAAAACACGTAAATTGTCGTTATGCAACAAGCTCTTTTTGACCATAATAACCATTATTCTACGATACTTCAAAATATCTTAGAAAACCATTATATCCTTATATGACCCTTTTAAAATCATTTAAATTTACTTTCCAAATTATTTTGGATCTAAAATTCAACTTTCATAAATTCCAATTCATTTCTAAATTCAAATAACTTCAAATTAACCTTCCCATTCGTCGGATAAGTAAGGGATAGCCAGGGAGAGCAGGAAACTTTATTTCCAAACCCAAGCCTAGACACTATCCTTTCTGTCATCCTAGAATGTTCCGGTATTTATTTATTCATTTAAAGGAATTTAACAATATATATGAACTCATACATATGGTCTTTTCCAATTATTAACCTTCAATTTCTATAATGATATTGCATTTAATTATAAAGGAGATTTGTCGATCACCAATGTGATACAATAATTGTTGTGTCATAATGTGTGCAAAACAACATCAACAACCATTTAAACATCCATAACAACCATTATCAACATGATTCAATAAATCATAATTGTGCACAAGCGTTATAACACTAACGCTTAATAGTGTGTGTTCTAAACTTCACATCCATCATCCATAACAATAAATATCAATCATCATTAACCAATAATAATTCATCACTATATTTAAATTAGTCTAGCTACTAATTAAATATATAAACCGTGGTTAACGAGTTCTCACCTAATAGCTTTCCAAATCTTCACGATAGGCGAGCCTAGCTAAGTGAACCATCAGACAGTATTTCAGCGCAACGTCTTCTTCACCAAAATATATATAATATAATATACACTAATCTCTCTTTATATTATAAGAGAAAGAGAAGAATGACGAACTTTGGCAAGGTGGTGGTGGAAAAGAGGAAGACTTATGCCATGGAAACCATGGCCATAAGCTTTAAGAAGAAGGTGGAAAGGAGGAAATGGAAATGGAATGGTAAAAAATGGAGAAAGAGCCTCCTTATATAGGAAAGAAGGAGTAAGAAGGTTAAGACACATAAGGGGGGCAAGTGGCAATCATGCATGAAAGGGAGCATGCATAAAGACATGTGTCTTAACACTTGTCTTAAGAAGAAAAAAGAACTTTTGGTAGCACTTTCTTTTAAAGGTTATGAAAACTAAAGGCAACACTTAATTCTAGCGCTACTAATTCGTGTTATGGTTTGACAAATCCGATTAAACGACAAATATATCAATAAATCCAAACTCATTAATAATCATTCTCATTTATAATTCAAGTAAAATCTATCATATAACTTATCAAAATTATTAAATACTCTTAACCATATATATTTATATTAAATTTAAATTCAAATTAAGTAATTAAAATTCCAATTTTAAATTGGTTAAAAATCCTGGATCGTTAGAGGCATAATGGCATTATAACAGATAGCAGTAATAGAAAATACAACATACATACAGTTACAACTTGCATCCTAGGCTTATTGGAATAATTCTAGTAATGAACCAAGAATAGGGTGTAATTGCTATATTCATATATATGCATACACACACACACACACACACACACACACACACACACACACATATATATATATAGGCCATTATTTATCTAATTTACCCCTTTTCTCATTTTGCACACAAAAATGTTCAACTTCGAATCTGAACACGTTCGTTTCGTCTAATTAGAATGGAGTCCAAACCTATTCAAGTAATGAATCAAATCAAAACAAAACCTTTTTAGGTTACAAAAAAAGATTTAGACAAAAAGGATAAATCACATAAAATAAAAGTACGTCACCCAATTGTTATCAATCTGCTACTAAAAACAAATCCACAAACCCAAACATAAATTGACAGTTCTTGCGAATATACATAAAAATAGAGGATTTGGGGGTTTTACAGTTTGATATTGTTGTTATACCAAATCCTCTTAGGCATACAAATCCATATGTTAATTTAAAAGTGAAAGTTAGGTAATAATAACTACAAGCGAACAGCTGTATAGTATGCAGGTTGAACACAGGGGAGGAAAATTAAATCAAATTATTTATATAATTTCTTGGGCGAGCTAGACAAAACTTTGGAGGTTGGGTTGGAAAGAAATAAAAATTGAAACTGCAATTTGATTCATAACAAATCTAATTGAATCGACGATATAGCCACAATTATCAATTGAAACAGAAAAGCAATAAAACTATTATTGAATTGAATACAGATCTGAATCTAATCAAATCTATATTTAATCCAATATGACCTAGAAAAACAAATAGAAAGCAAAAATTAAAATTACAGAAGTAAAATAACAAACAAAGAACAAATTATGATTGCCGTTGAATCTAATCAGACGATCAATCACTAATGAAAAATAAATGAAAATGACAAATAGTGCTCTACCAAATCTAATTGTGTAGACAACACTTACTGCTAAGAAAATAAAAATGTAGAAAAGAGAAAAGAAGAAAACTAAACTAGATTAATGGCAAAAGAATTATAACAGAAAAGTACAATGCTTACGATGGGTATACATGTGTATTTATAGCCGAGTAGCAAACCCTAATCATCTAAATGGGCCTCCTCATCAAAGATTATGCTACAATCCTCCTCTTATCCATGTTTGTCATGTGTCCATTTGATTGACAGAAGGTTTCCTAAGATCTTTTCTACCAATCTCCTTCCAAGGTGACCAATGTGAACACAACTAGCCTCCAATGACAGCTTCTTATGCAATTCCTCATGTATATGGCATTTATTCTTCACTTTTAAGGTTGAATGAGGTTTGGACAACGCATCTATAAAAACAACAGAATAACTCCCATGTAATATTTATTAATACACAAAAGATCACTTATAAGAGCATAAAATAAACACATTTTCATGCTAATCAATAATCTACAAATGTAGAATATGCCTAAGAAAATACTAATTCCACTCACAGTGATTGGAAAGGTCGTAGATACGACGTTTTTGTGCTTGTTTAATGTAAACTCTAACTCTAGAGATCTATATACATAATAATCATTTGATTAAAATTCTTAAATATATACATTTCATGTAATTCTAAGACATATTCTAATCTAAATTCTATAAGAAAAGATTAAAGAAAGAAGAATAGGTCTATAGAAGAAGAAGAAAACCTATTTCTAGAAACATTGGCAGTAGAGTGAAGGCACAAGTAGAGAGAATGGCTAGGGTTTAGGTGTAAGTCTAGGGGTCTATTTATAGTTGCTTGTGTAACCAGGAACCGTAGGATTATTTAGAACTAATCCTAGTCGTCCATATATATAAATTAGCCCCCAAGACCTAACCAAACTCAGCCTCATTGGGCGTTTCAGCTGCCAAGCATTCGACCTCCCTTCTAGGAGGAAGATCAATTGGCAGTCGACACCCCTCCTAGAGGGGAGGTCGACCTCTTGGTCGCTGAATTGTACAATTAACGTATGTGGGGCTGGAGATATTAATTATATATAATGTTAATTGATTTGGCTTATTTCTTACCTTGTATATATTATTTTTGTCCCCTCATTCTTATCTTCATTTGAAATTCAAATTCATCCAATTTATTTTATTTCTTGCAGATATATATATATATTATTTGTTAAACCACATATACATAAATATGTCTTTACCATCTAATTTAATTTGATTGTAATTTGTAACGACCCACATTCTACGCATCATAGGATCATGGAATATTTATTTCTTTCCCATATGAAGTCGTATGGTCATGTAACTTTGGGAAACATCCATTAGAGTCATTTCCCATGTTCATGATTTTTATCGATTTTTAAATGACCGTTTTGCCCCTAGCGGATCTTGTTTTGGCCATAACTTTTGATTGGAAAGGAATTTTGACCTGAAACCACTTCCATTAGATTCGAATGATGGTTTCTCTTTCCGTAGAGTGGTTACATTTGCCAAACGGACTTACCGTTTGGGAGATATGGCTGAAACAAGGTTTAGAAGGTGAAAAACAGCTTAATTGGGCTAAACCGGGTGATTAACAGCTAGCCCCAATGGGGGATTTCGGGTTTAGAGGTATTTGAGGGCTGCCAGGGTTTAGAAAACGATTTTTCATTCATTTTCCAGCCGCCACAAACCTCCTTTGAGCTCTAGCCATGGCCTCCACCTTCTAATTTCATCCCAAATCGTCTCTAATCACTTTCTAATCGAAGATTAAGCAAAACTACATCAAATCAAGGGAGGGTAGCACCAAATCAGAGAGAGAGAGAGAGAGAGCTGCTGGAACACATAGGGATTGGATCCAAATCAGAGATTATTTCAGATCTAAAGTTTGTTTGTGGCTAAGGTGAGTGATTTGCATTGTTTTTCACCAATTAAGGCTAATTATGGTAATTAGCGAAGATTAGCGAAATTATGGCTCAGAAAAATCTGGAAAAATTCGTAAAATTCTAAAACATTATTTTATGCCTCTGATATGAATTTGGGTTAATTTCGACTAATTTTGCAAATCCCGGATTTTGGGGGATTAAGGGGTGATTAGTGATAATTAGCGAATTTATGCAAGATTAAAATCTGGAAAAATATTTATAAAATCCGAAATGATGTTTTAGACCTCTGATATGAATTTGGGTTAATTTGGTTAAGTTTTGCTAATCCTATCATTAGTTTCACCTAAACATGCTTAAGGGGAAATATGGGATTTTGGGTATGTTTGATCCATTTTAACCTATCATATTGATGTTTTGATGTTTGTGCTTGATTATGCATGTTGCTATGACTGTATGATATGCTTTGTGATTGATTTCAATAGTTAGAATGGTCGAAAACGTTGTCGAATGGCGTAAACACTTGCTGGAAAAGCTTCATGAAACAGTGCAGGATCGGATCGGATATGGGGGCTCGGATCGGATATGTTGAATTGGGCAAGGGATTCGATCGGATCGGATCCTGACACTTGAGAAAATTGGCAAAAAGGAAGGCTACACTAACTGAACTGGGATCGGATCGGATTAAGGAGGAGGGATCGGAGCGGATAGAGGAGGATGGATCGGATCGGAGCACGTGAAGAACGAGGGAGCGGATCGGAGCGGAAGCACGAAATAGATGGGAGATGGCACCCGACCCGACCTGAAGGGGGACACCCGACCCGAACCGACGCGATGGAGTGGACCCGAACCGAACCGTGCCAAAGGAGGACCATGGACTGACGCAACGTGGTGAACCCGACCCGGACCGATGGCTTGAAGAGGAACCCGACCCGACCCAGTATTGATCAATAACCCGAGATGCAAAGGTAGTCCAAATGGAAGTTAGAGCTCAGGATCCAGATGGGAACCAATGTGTTCACTTCATGGTTGGGCTTTGCTGCGAGACGTGTGCAAAGGGGTTGTCGGTATTCATAACTTTGGTTCACTACTGAGAGATGGATAGTGGGCTTGTAGTGATAGTTACACGGGATTGGATTCCGTCATGGCCCAAAGTATTAGGTGATCAAAGTAGTGGATATCGTATGCTTTACGCACTGAGTGAGGGATGTGAGGATGATTGCTATGCTTGATTGTTTGACATCACTATGACATGCACACTCCACCCCCGTATCTCTTACATAGTTTGTTAGTGGCACCTTAGAGTATTGTACGCTATGTAGTGCTAACTCTTTGGTTGCAGGTCCAGGTTCAGGTATGATTGGATTATACCTGCTATTGTTCTGTTTTGTTGCTTATTGCTCATACCAGGCTTTATGTCTGACCCAGAGTTTTATGTCTCCTCTTATTACTCTGGGTGCTCACACGAGCAGACTAGAGACAGGTTATGGTTAGCTGGTGATGCGCGAGTAGCTGATCCGGAGGCGAGCAGGAGGCTTCCACGTATGATATTTATATAGTATTCTCCCTGTGTTGTTGAAGATCACTGCTTGGGCATTAGTCGTGCATCTTCTACTTTACCTTTCTTTTGTTTTAGAGACAGTAAATTTGGAAAGTTGTAATAAGCTGTATTTGGATTTCCGCTGCTATGTTGGTTTAGTTTTCAGCTTATGCACTGTCTCGCCTGTTTTATGTCAAGTATATTATTATTATATTTTATTCCATGCGCTGTGAGACATTCTACAGGTTCCTTGTTAGTTAATTCTCTTTTTTCCTTTCTTCTGACGACCGTCCCGTGCTAGTCGGGCATGTGTACAACGCACTTTCGAAGGAAATGCAGGCTGGTGAGGGGCGGGCCGTCACACTTGGTATCAGAGCTCTAGGTTGCGTAGTTAACCTAGGGAAAGACACTAGGGAGAGATAGTACGTATATGAGAGCGCGTATTTGTGATTATTTTGGTTTTCCAAAAGCTATATATATATACTATTAGTAGTATAAGAATGAAGTCGTACTGCACTAGCACCACTATGGGGTCGTTAATCGTTTCCCTTTTACAGATTGACGATGAGCCGAGATGCTAGAGGTGCTGGTAGAGGGACCAACCATGGGAATGCTCCTGACATGAGGACAATGTTCACTAACTTCATGAGGGAGATGCTTAGGGATGTTCAAGGGGCAGTTCCCAATCCCGGAAATGGTGGTGGTCCAGTAGTGCAGGCGCCTAGGGTCGATTTCGCCAAGTTGTGCAAGGATTACAATAACCTTGGTGGGAAGCCATTCCACGGAACGGAGTCGGCCACAGATGTTCAGGATTGGTTGGATAGCTGTGCTCGTATCTTCGACGACTTGGGTCATGAGGATGCGATGAAGAGAAGGCTAGCGTCTCGTCAACTGCAAGGGCGAGCGATGAATTGGTGGAATGCCATTAGAACAGCTACTCCAGAAGATCAAGTTACTTGGAATCAGTTTAAGACTCGCTTTTGTGATAAGTTTATTCCAGCTGCTCATAAATCAGAACTGTTCAGGAAGTTCTTGGAGCTTAAGCAGAATGGTAGAGCAGGCTCGGAGTATATCGCTGAATTCGACACTCTATCGAAATATGGATGGTCCCTTATCGATACAGTCGAAAAGAAGAACGAGAAGTTCATAACTGGCTTGGATGGGTACTTGGGGGAAAGACTTATAAACCATATCGATGAGACGTTCGAGTCTATTGTAGGAAAGGCATTAAGGTCAGAGAGCCTTTTCCCTAAGTCGAAGACCGAAGTTGCTATTGCATCTACAGAGGAGCCAAAGCCGCAAGCAGGCGGTGAAGGCAAGAAGAATTCCCAGAACAAGAGGAAGCAGAACCCGACCATGGATGGTCAGAATAAGAAAAACAAGAAAGATGGCGAATGCTTTAGTTGTGGCAAGAAGGGCCACTATGCCAGAGATTTTCGAGAAAAGCCTGGGGAGAGGAAGTGCTTTAACTGCGGCCAGGCGGGACATCATAAGGATGATTGCCCACAACCTCCTAGGGAGAAGCATATTGTGAAAGCGTATGCTATCAACGCTGTTCCTTCTTCATCGAGTGCTCCAAGTGCGGCGCAGAAGGGAAAGGGTGTCGTTATAAAAGGTATGCTTTCTATTTAAGATGTTTCTGTTCGGGTATTGTTTGACAAACCCGAGATAGTCGATAGACCTTTAGTTGTGACGAACCCGATTGGTTGTTCGACTAGTTTTGGCATGATTTGTTAATGTGGTCTTATCGAGTCATGGATGTATGTTTCCTTGTGATTGCTTTGTTTTGGGCTTTACTGGGTTTAGCATTATTTTGGGGAGTCGATTTACTCTAAAAGAATAGGGTGGTATTAGGTACCTACCTAGTGATGGCGATAGTAACTGGAGTTAAGGAAGCTAAGAGGTTATCGTTGTAATAAGTTCTAGTTGTCTCTGGGAGGCAAATGAGTACTCCAGTGCTAGATTGTTTTACTAGTGTCACCTCATGTAGATTGTCTGAACTCGGAGGAGACGTTCCTTGGGTGCTTGTCTGATATTGGTTTAGGCCTTTGGGGCTTGTGCTTGGGGAATGTTGATTTCGACTAGGATGGTTTGCGTGAGGGGTAAATAGTTGTTGTGATTTTTCATTGGATGATATCTTGGTTTACTCGAGGAGTGATGGGCAGACGGAACATGATGAGACTGTTCAATGGTATAGATTGCCCAGAGTTAGACTCGATAGGGTTATGAGATTGCTCGAGTGGGACTCAGGAAAGATGCAAAGTAATGGATTGTTTAGGACCCTATGTTGATGTTCTCTATTGGATAGTAGAACTTTGGAGGAATAGGATGTGTTCATTGATCATGGAAGATACAACAAAGATTAGAGCGGTTCAAGTTGGACTTGAACTCGTAAAAGAAAATAGGTGTTCGTTGATCTTGGAGATGCAACGAATAGGGAGACGACTCACGTTGGACTAGAGTTTGTCGGTACTCAAGACTGGGTCTGAGTTATAGAGTGACTCGAGTTGGACTCGAGAAGGCTGCAAGGAATTGGATTCAGCTCGAGTTGGACTCGAGAGGGCAGCAAGATAATGGATAGACTTGGGTTGGACTCAAGTATTTTAGAAGGACTAAAAGCAGGGGTATCTGGGGATGCCCGTTACCTTGGATCCGTTGGACGTGATCTAGTTATCCTTGGAGGATAAACGTACGTTGGACGTACGGTAGTCCGATTGGAGGCTGGGCTTCCATTAGTTTAATTATCCTTGGAGGATAAACGTACGTTGGACGTACGGTAGTCCGAAGGGAGGCGGGGCTTCCATTGGCCTGGGATTGGTTGGACCAGTCAAGTAGGCATCGGTGTATGTATGGAGGCTGGGCTTCCATTAGTTATTGATGTTGGTTGGACCAGACATACTAGAATCGACATATTGGGATTGGTTATACCAGTCATGTAGGTGTCGATGTGTTTATGAATTTAGCAGGTGATAGGTAGGACTTGTTTGATGGATGTTATGGTTGCTATGTTTGTTCCTATTTTTCTTTCCTTGAGTAGACTATCACCTGTAGGGTTCCAGCGATGGGGAACAAAGTGATTGTAGTAGGACTACGAGCCAGTGCAGTAGAGTCGTCATGACTCGAGGGACAAAGTGGACATAGTAAAGGATTAGTAAGGCTATGAGCCAGTGCAGGGAGTTGTTATGACTTCATGGGGCAGAGTGGACATAGCAAAGGACTAGTGGCTATGGATCAGTGCAGTGGAGTCGTCATGACTCCATGGGGCAGAGTGATCGTAGTAAAGGATTTGGGTGTGGTAATAGTTGCATTGAGTAGGAAACATGCCAGTTTAGGGGTTTTGTTTCTAGGATGGAAGCAACTAAAGTATATCACAGGATATGATTTCGGGCCCAAGAGTGAATTGGATTCAGAAACACTAGTAAGCTTGAAGATTAGATCGATTTTGATTGAGTGGATTGGTTCCAGTTAGAAGGACGATCCTAATCTATTGGAAACCATCTCTAGGGTAGAGATGGATATCGATGGAAAGAGAATGATCAAATAAGGATTTGATCGAGAAGGGTGGCTTCGAAAGAATAAGGGACTAGTTGTACCCAACGTAGATGGACTGAGAGGTGAAGTGTTAAGAGCATATCATCACTCGAAATTGACTATACATCCCAGTGGTAACAAGATGTATTGAGACATAGAGCAGATCTACTACTGGGAAGGGATAAAGATAGGCAGAAGGCTTATCTCGATAAGAGACGAAGAGATTTGGAATTCTTCGTTAACGACTTGGTGTTCGTCGAGATCTCTCCATAGAGAATGTGATTCGGATTGGTTGGAGAGGTAAGTTAGCACCAAGATTTGTTGGCCCATTCCCAGTCCTCGAGCAAGTTGGGAATTTGGCGTATGAAGTAGAGCTACCTGAAAAGATGGCGGGAGTTCACAAGGTATTTCATGTTTCCCAGTTAAGGAAATTCGTGCACGACCCTAGTGTGACTATTTCACCTGATCAGTTGGATAACATCGAAGTTGAACTCGAGGCGGTTTGGAACCGCAAGTCTATGTGTATCGTTGGAAACGATATGAAGCAGCTTCGAAGGAAGGCGGTGAAACTAGTCAAAGTCCAGTGGGGTGAGAATGAAAAAGACTGTACTTGGGAAACAGAGGAAGATATAAGGAAGAAGTATCCAGAACTCTTTGCCTAGTAAGGTTTTGGTACTGATAGTTTCTTCCCTTGTTAGTAAACCGCATGCTAGGATAGACCTGTTTTGCATGTTGATTGTTGTTTTATGGTTGATAGGCATGCAGAACCCTTTGTGTGTTTTGGTTAGGGAATTTCGGGGGCGAAATTTCTTATGGGGGGGGGGGGGGGGGAGAGTGTAACGACCCGCATTCTACGCATCATAGGATCGTGGAATATTTATTTCTTTCCCATTTGAAGTCGTATGGTCATGTAACTTTGGGAAACATCCATTAGAGTCATTTCCCATGTTCATGATTTTTGTCGATTTTTAAATGACCGTTTTGCCCCTAGCTGATCTTGTTTTGGCCATAACTTTTGATTGGAAAGGAATTTTGACCTAAACCACTTCCATTGGATTCGAATGATGGTTTCTCTTTCCGTAGAGTGGTTACATTAGCCAAACGGACTTACCGTTTGAGAGATATGGCTGAAACAAGGTTTAGAAGGTGAAAAACAGCTTAATTGGGCTAAACCGGGTGATTAACAGCTAGGCCCAATGGGGGATTTCGGGTTTAGAGGTATTTGAGGGCTGCTAGGGTTTAGAAAACGATTTTTCATTCATTTTCCAGCCGCCACAAACCTCCTTTGAGCTCTAGCCATGGCCTCCACCTTCTAATTTCATCCCAAATCGTCTCTAATCACTTTCTAATTGAAGATTAAGCAAAATTACATCAAATCAAGGGAGGGTAGCACCAAATCAGAGAGAGAGCTACTGGAACACATAGGGATTGGATCCAAATCAGAGATTATTTCAGATCTAAAGTTTATTTGTGGCTAAGGTGAGTGATTTGCATTGTTTTTCACTAATTAAGGCTAATTATGGTAATTAGCGAAGATTAGCGAAATTATGGCTCAGAAAAATCTGGAAAAATTCCTAAAATTCTAAAACATTATTTTATGCCTCTGATATGAATTTGGGTTAATTTCGATTAGTGATAATTAGCGAATTTATGCAAGATTAAAATCTGGAAAAATATTTATAAAATCCGAAATGATGTTTTAGACCTCAGATATGAATTTGGGTTAATTTGGTTAAGTTTTGTTAATCCTATCATTAGTTTCACCTAAACATGCTTAAGGGGAAATATGGGTTTTTGGGTATGTTTGATCCATTTTAACCTATCATATTGATGTTTTGATGTTTGTGGTTGATTATGCATGTTGCTATGACTGTATGATATGCTTTGTGATTGATTTCAATAGTTAGAATGGTCGAAAACGTCGTCGAATGGCGTAAACACTTGCTGGAAAAGCTTTATGAAACAGTGCAGGATCGGATCGGATCGGATATGGGGGCTCGGATCGGATATGTTGAACTGGGCAAGGGATTCGATCGGATCGGAACCTGACACTTGAGAAAATTGGCAAAAAGGAAGGCCACACTAACTGAACTGGGATCGGATCAGATTAAGGAGGAGGGATCGGAGCGGATAGAGGAGGATGGATCGGATCGGAGCACGTGAAGAACGAGGAGCGGATCGGAGCGGAAGCACAAACTGGATGGGAGATGACACTCGACCCGACCTGAAGGGGGACACCCGACCCGAACCGACGCGATGGAGTGGACCCGAACCGAACCGTGCCAAAGGAGGACCATGGACTGACGCAACGTAGTGGACCCGACCCGGACCGATGGCTTGAAGAGGAACCCGACCTGACCCAGTATTGATCAATAACCCAAGATGCAAAGGTAGTCCAAATGGAAGTTAGAGCTCAGGATCCAGATGGGAACCAATGAGTTCACTTCATGGTTGGGCTTTGCTGCGGGACGTGTGCAAAGGGGTTGTCGGTATTCATAACTTTGGTTCACTACTGAGAGATGGATAGTGGGCTTGTAGTGATAGTTACACGGGATTGGATTCCGTCATGGCCCAAAGTATTAGGTGATCAAAGTAGTGGATATCGTATGCTTTACGCACTGAGTGAGGGATGTGAGGATGATTGCTATGCTTGATTGTTTGACATCACTATGACATGCACACCCTACCCCCGTATCTCTTACACAGTATGTTAGTGGCACCTTAGAGTATTGTACGGTATGTAGTGCTAACTCTTTGGTTGCAGGTCCAGGTTCAGGTATGATTGGATTATACCTGCTATTGTTCTGTTTTGTTGCTTATCGCTCATACCAGGCTTTATGTCTAACCCAGAGTTTTATGTCTCCTCTTATTACTCTGGGTGCTCACACGAGCAGACTAGAGACAGGTTATGGTTAGCTGGTGATGCGCGAGTAGCTGATCCGGAGGCGAGCAGGAGGCTTCCACGTATGATATTTATATAGTATTCTCCCTGTGTTGTTGAAGATCACTACTTGGGCATTAGTTGTGCATCTTCTACTTTACCTTTCTTTTGTTTTAGAGACAGTAAATTTGGAAAGTTGTAATAAGTTGTATTTGGATTTCCGCTGCTATGTTGGTTTAGTTTTCAGCTTATGCACTATCTCGCATGTTTTATGTCAAGTATATTATTATTATATTTTATTCCATGCGCTGTGAGACATTCTACAGGTTCCTTGTTCGATAATTCTCTTCTTTCCTTTCTTCTGACGACCGTCCTGTGCTAGTCAGGCATGTGTACAGTGCACTTTCGGAGGAAATGCAAGCTGGTGCGGGGCGGGCCGTCACATAATTTCTTCATATGATTCCCGTTTTTAATATATTATATATGAAAACGACTCAGAATTTCTCCATGAATCCAAATAAAAGATTTTCATAGCCAAATTATTAATTATTAATATTTACATTTTTAGGTATATTTTACGGGTTGTTATAATTCCAATTTTAATTTGGTTAAAATTCCAGATCATTACATTCACCCCCAACCCCCTAAAACTTTTCGTCCTCGAAAAGGAAAGGGAATCGTAACTACCATTCGACATCTTGTCGATTTTCAAACTCAAGGTTTAAAATTCTTTATACCAAAATTTGAAGTGATTCCTTCATCAGTAAAGGGAGTGCCATATCCCTGACTATAGCTCATCGGCCTCTAAGTCATAACTCTTGTTGTCAGCTGGGCAATCTGCACCATCACTGGTTGGTGCTAGATCACGAGCTCTAAAGGCTCGGGCTCTCTAAGCGGAGAACCCTCGGCTGCATATCGCATGACTTAGCATCGCTCAGTGGGTCAAGTATCCAACCCTTCAAATTAGATCCTGAACTGTTATAATCATCTGGCCTAAGCGTGCTTAATACTAAGCGGTTTACTTCTACCTCAAGGAAATACTAGGGTTAGTAATCATTATCTCAACTATTCCAAATTCAAAAGCTGTGAAAATCTATTTCCATTATCATTATTTATTCATTTCCCAGTTTATTTAAATAGTTTTGGATAACCTCTCACTTCTAATTATTCTTATTTTCCAAATATCCTTTAGTCAGAATTTGTGAAACTTAATTCACAAGGGTTTCGTGCTTACTTAAACAGTTCCTCAGTATACTTTAGAACTTACCGACTATCCAAAATTGTCGATAATTCCAGATTTTAATTCCCTATATTGTTTAACTTTGGCTATATATCCTTATTTATTATTCCAAGTTCAAGGATACAAAACCTATTTCCTTCAACATTTAGAGAAATCACTCAGATATATCTTTATTAACAACTTTAACCAATGGAGTCCTTAACCATTTTATTGAATTCCTAGAATATTGTCAAATATCTTAGTCATATTGTGTAACTAAATTCCCAAGATATTTGTACTTTAAATTTAATAGGTTGGGGAGGACTAGTTATAAAATAACCTAATTGATTAATTCTAGCTTAGCCTTTAAATTGTTTCCCAAACTACCATTTTTATACTTAGATTGCTTATGTAAATTACAGCTTTACATAGACGTCTTTTAATCAACTGTGAAATTTTAATCACAAGATGTCCATGCTCAAGTTCTAATCTCCGGATATTTTCAATGACCTTTTTTCCCTTTATATTCAAAATATATTCTTTCAAAATCAATTCCAAAAATCAATTTCGAAGTAATTGCCAATTCTTACTCAATATTGTGATTTAAGTTTTCAAATTTACCATATATATATGTATGTATGTATGTATGTATATTAATAACCAATTTCATATGGCAAATATGCTCTCTCATATATTCTCTACTTAATTTACTGGCTTATCCATACTAACAGGTTTACCTAGTATAATTCTTACAACTTTATCAAATTTTCAAGATCTCTCTTATCTATTCAAGTTCACATTAATTTACCAAACATTTTCAAATACTTATCTAAATGGGTTTAAGTATATATTGATGCTTTGATCGGAATCATATAGTCATTCCACTTTCGAAACTCGAAAATATATATTGATGATGTTGCAATCATCAATAGAATCATCTTCAAGCAACTAGAGTGTGATTCTATATCTATTTAGTATACTTAAGACTTCGTATATACGTTAGCTAGGCATGTATTCAAAATCTTCTTGTACTTGATAGCCCAACCTCAACATCAAATAAAACACTCTGACTCTTATTATTTATTTTAATTTCTAACCATATTGATTAGTTTGTTCAGAGAAGAATTACTAATATCTTAACAAATTTGACCCAAGTTTATCCCTTAACATGAATTCTAATATATGTTAATCCCAAAACCTAATTCATTTTACGTGAAAGGCGCTCTCTCGAACGTAGTACTCTAGAAACTCATTCTAGGGTATTACTAACCCTATCTCTAATGAGCTCATTCTTAGGAGATATAACTAATCTCAACTTTGATGAGTCCTTTTTCTTTTGTTCAAATGAATCATACCCCAAAGCTTTGTATAAACAAAAGCTCTGATACCACTTTGTATTGACCCGCCTTTTTGCCCGGTTTTCGCCAGTAATTAAACCAACTTAAACCATTCATAAAGACGGATTGTTAGGGGTACTTACACATTTGAACAAACAAAATAAACTTTAATTAACATCTCAATAATATTACATCAGAGTTACAAGAGATACATTAGAGTACATTGATTACACAGCATAAAATATATTAAACTCGTGGAAGAATATGAATGCTCCAAGACATAATAGCTCCAGCTAAATCCAGAATCCTTTTCTAACCAACTCCAAGGATAAATCTGCAAATCAAACTTCTAGGTTGCACATATGGAAAATTATGGGAACTCAAAGTTTAGGTATGGGAACAATAAACTCCAGGTCAGTCATGGGACTAGTGTGAGAACTCAAAACAGTTGTTTTAGGTTTATTTTAAAATTAGGTAATTCACTAAACCACGCCGCTAACGCGGAACGGTTTTACTCCATATGAATACCCGTGCATAGATTTTCACAATGAATTTTTGAAAAATGAATCTATCATAAGGCTCGTCCCACATCACACAATGCAATGTTTTGTCCTTATGATAACCAAAAATGCTTTTGATACATGAAAATCCTCTTTCATATTATTATTAGTGCATAGTGTGAAAACCCTTTCGAAAGTAAATATATTAATCTAACCAACATAATGCCTCATCCCATTACACTGATGTAATCCTGCCAGTAACCAACAGGCTATACAATCAAAAATGTTCGGGCTCGCAGTGGAGATTGGGTTTCCAACATGATGGTTCCTGTACAAAAGATCATTTGTGGGCTCACAAACTTTCTTGTGCGCATCATCATCCTAGTAAGTGCGGTTAACATCCAGACTTGGAAACAGTTATACTAGCCTACCACACATGAATCAGAGTACCCGACTGGGGACTCCGTAGTACACTTTCGTCATCACATCCCGATGCATCGTACATACGAAAACAAACATAAAAATCTGACCATCAGTTTACCATCAATCCGATATGTGAGGTTTGTGAGGTCATGATATACATAAAACTATGCTTCAATAAGCCATGCTTTGGTCATCCATAGCTCATCACTTTAGTATGTCACATTGTTCATTCACCACATATCACTGATATCTATCAATATATAACCTCTAACCTCATACGACTCAGAGAAGGGTGTTAAGCTAAGAGAATAAATTCTCCACCACCAAGTAGATATATATTAATAAAGATCGGTGCTACGCAGTCAATTATAATGTCAAACACACAATCCATAAAGGTTTGTCTTGGTCTGAACAAAACCTAAATCTGGAATTCCTTTAAATACATTTGGACTTTTTTCCACTTAACAAAAATAAAATCCATCTATGAATGGGAGCCAACCATTCGAGATATTCAGCAAGTCATTCTTATGATAGGAAGGGTCCCGGTCTTCAATGTCGTCTATAATATCTTAAATTGCTCCATAACGTCATATTATTATTTGGAATGGTTTTCGAACATAAATCTGATACCGATCTTTCCAAATAATAAGAGAAATTTAAAAAAACACAATTACGGATCATACTGGCCTTCAACCAAATCTTCTTTCATCTTGGATTTGTTAATTAAAACTTCTTTAAACGCATTCTCATTTTGTCTTTAACAAAATACATATTTTAAATTTTCTCTTCTACAAAGATAATCTAGCCTCAAAACCTCAATTAACTTTCCATCTGGTAACTCATTATCCAAATCCAAATTCTTTTGAAAACACTTAATCCATATTTCAGTCATTTCAACCATAGTTTCCATTAAAACGATTTCCCGACATTCAATTCTTTAATCGTAATTAAAAGATAATAATTATTTCCCAATTCCTTACTTTTAATTTTTTTAAATCAAAGATTTGATTAAATCCCCAATGATGACATGAATTTCCGCTACTCAATCTCATCGGGGTTCAAGAATGATATTAATGAAGATACCATTCACAACAAAATCCAAATTAATTGATATTGGACATAAGTTACACATAAATTGTAACTACTTATACTCGATATCAATTCTCATAATCAACGAATACTATAAGATGAATAATGATTTGAATATCTTCCAAAGTACTCAGATAGTATACATTTACATCACAGAATTTCATATCAAATATCCGAAGATTATTTCTATCCAACTTCTCTCAACAAATCGGAAAATTCTTACCTTAGTTCTAAATTTTATCAAACCCCTTCATATTGGATCTGGATAGAAATACCATCAACTTATCCTCAATATTAATCTTCATATCCAACTCATACTATAAGCGGAATAATGATAAACTACCTTTTTAAGTTCCTCAAATAGTAAGAGTCATCATCTACCCAATTAATATCAAACATCCGAAGATTTATATCCAACGATATTCAATTATTTAACATTGGAAAACCTTTTTGATATTAAATAAATAAATTTAAATTCCAAGTAAATATTAAAATAATTTTGAACCTTCAAAATAGTTCTTAAATCAATTTAAAAATGAATACTTAAAGTCGGAAAACAGTTTGCGGGTTAAAACTTCAAAATGGATTATTTTTCAAAGAAGCTTTAAAATGGTGTTACAAAAACATTACAAAACAGTTCATATTGGTTAATTTGATCAAAACAACCTTTATATTGCTTAAATTTTTCATTTCATTTTTTTTAATAATTTATAATGATTTTACAAATTTTTTTCATATTTTTAAAATATTAAAATAGCTGTCTATAGTTACGGTCGATAAACTGCACTTACATGGACCTTTTTCAAAACTGTTTTACTCATAACTTATAACTATATATTGAAATCTGAAAATTCCTTTTTTTCTTGGAAGCTAATATAATTTATGACCTAACGTTTCTGGTTCCAGGAAAATCCGATTTAATTTGCTCAAGTTATAGCCGTTTAAAGTTAGTGGATAAAAATGCGTACCGCCACTGCCCAACACGTCCTATTTTAACCGTAATATAACTTAATGCAAAAATAATTCCAAAATACTTTAGAAAATCATTATATACTCATAATACCATTTTAAAACACTTTCTAGATAGGAAACACAAACTTCACTTTTGCAAAATTCAATCTTTTTCAATGTTTTGCTTAGCGTCAAACTTGTTTAACAAACCGTTTTTCTTTACGAAAATTATTTATATACGGTTCCACTCCATTCCCAAATTACTTCAAATTTGAAAATAATTTTTTGAACCAAATCCACATATTATAATAATGTAATATTTTTAATTATGGAGGATATTTAACCAATCACCCATGTAATACCACAATTGCAGTGTAATAATGTGTGCCATAGAACAATAACAACCATATAAACATCCATAGCAAGCATTGTCAACATCATTAAAATAAATAATAATTTTGCACAAGCGTTATAGCACTAACGCTTAATAGTGTATGTTCTAATCTATGCAACCATCATTCATCACAAACAAACATCAACCATTAAACATCCATAACCGGTTAACGACACTAGTTAACTATCCAAATTACTACTAATTAATCTTTACTAATTAGTGTACATCAACTGGTGTATAAATTTAAAGAGTTCTTTCCAATTCTTCATGGTAGGCGAGTCTAATGGACTGCGAATTAATCGTTTGAAAGTATTACGGCGCATCATATTCTTTGCCTATATATATATATATATATATATATATATATGTGTGTGTGTGTGTGTGTGTGTGTGTGTGTGTGTGTGTGTGTTAACTTTTCTTTTTACAAGAGGTGGGATGAAGAGGGCCTAGGCTTAGGTGGTGGAGGAGGGAAAAATGGTGGAAAAGAGAAAGATTTATGCCATGGTAACCATGGCTTTAATCTTTAAGAAGAAGAGAGAAAAAGGAGAAGTGAGAATGAATGAAAAGGTTAAGGGAGATGGTGGTTTTATTGGAAATATGGAGTAATGAGGGGGTGACACCTCATAATACAAGTGTAAGGTAAGGATGGAGAGTGGCATGCATTATGATAAGTGTCCATACACTTGTTAACTTAAGAAGGATGGTGCTTAAGATAACATTGTACTCAAAATGCAATAGAAACTCAAAGACAACACTCATAACAAAAGCTACCAACAGTTCTAATATTCATAAAATTATATTTATATCTGACTAAAGATCATATTAACAAAATAGTTTAACAAACACAAATTTGACAAATTTATTGTAAAAAAAGCATGATAATTTCTTATCAAAATTATACAGTTGTATTTTGATAGAAATCCATATACTGATACTAAATTCATATTTAAATCATATTAAATTAATATTATATACAAAAATTTAAATATTCAAAATTCCAATTTTAAATTGGTTAAAATTCTGGATCGTTACAGCTACCGGAATTTTTCAAGATCAATTAGACAAGAAAGTTCCAACCTTTTTAAAGTTAGATGGAGTGGAAATTGATAGTGAGTAGTACATACTCACATTTGAATTATTTATTGTGTTTGTGGTAGTTGATATCATATTTAATTATATGCATTTATGCTATGTTGTTTAGTGATGGAGTTTGATTGTTGACATTGGTTAGTAACTGACATGGTGTAGTAAGTGATTTAGTAGTTGAAACCATAAACAAAACTTTTGGTTGAAATGAATGATAACTTGGTTGAATGTTTCATTTACATTGACATGAAAAATAAATATTTGCAAGTTAGCGTTTGATTGTTAGATAACTAAAAAGTTAACAATGAGATTTGGATAGTTTACCGTATCCAAGATGACATGTGTATGTATTATTGGTGGTAGTTGAAAACGTTTACTTGAATAAACGAGTGAATGGATGAATAGTGAAACACAGTTTATTTTGACGCAACTTTTTATAACTTTAAACAGCATATGGGTACAAACCCCATTCGGAATTTGAATGCATATGTTAGTTGATGATTGTGTATTGCGGTTAATATTTTGATTGACAAAAATATATAAGCGTTAAATATTTAACGCTTACATGTTATGTACTATGCCACAATATATGTGCAATGAATGTTGAAATGGATGTTAGAAAGATTGGTAAATGTCATTTGAATATAAACAACATATTGGACCCATATAAATTGAATTATATGGTCGTTAGTTGAGTTTTATTCCAATTTGGGAAATTAATGAATATTTTTAATAATATAATAATGGGTGAAGAATAAAAGTCAAAATTTGTCGTTCGATTTTAAATGGGCGTAAAGTATAATTCATTACAATGAACATTTGCAAAAGAAAGAAATTGATTTGAAATAATTTTCAAGTAGTTATGGCATATTCAAGTTTTTATTTTAAAATGAATAGTAACTAGAAAAAGTGAAGTTTGGTTAGGGTATCTAGAAAATGCTTTAACAAAAGTTTCTTTCCAAAACTTCCTTATTTATTTTTATAAAATGAATACACCCTTGTTAATGAGCAAAGATACTAATCACTCACCTTAATAACCCAAATTTTGCTAGATCCAAGATGAACAGTGTAACACCCCATAATTTCGGACTATAAAAATATCGTTGAAAATCCTTCCTTCCAAAACAAACAATGATAGTTACCATTATTTGATAAATATACAACATCACTAAATGGTTTGGATAAAATTTTGATAAATACCACTTATCTAATTAACTGTTTGTGCTTAAATATGAATCAAACGCAATTATCGTAAATCTACCATTATGCAACTCTAATGAGATGGACATCGATATTCATTCTGCACACTTGACAAACATGTTAGCATGGCTTAAATAATAAACGTGAAAGATGCACCCAACACAAGGTGTAATAACAACAAAAAAATATTTTATTAATAAAGTAGCTGCATCAATAACCCTAGTGAATGCCTACGTACCTTTATCTAATTGGGTAAGCAATTAGATACAGGATCAAGCCAACGCAGTTCTTCTTTACTCAAAACATTTAAAATCAATATTTACTTCCAAAAATACCCTTTATATCATGTAGGGGTAAAATACCTTTTGTAAATGCTCGTTTGGAAAGACATCTATATATATCTCTTGTAGAACTTTCTTTCAAGAGGCAAACATCTTTTATTATAAATACTAATCATCTTCTTGATGCAAAACTCCTTCATAAACAAATTGTACCGACCCGGGGAATTTGCGATCCTGGATATCGGCATACAACACTATGTCGACTATTCAAGCATCGGAAACACCGGATAGTCCATGAAAGAAATTAGAGGGTGAGAATAGATAAGACAGAAACTTAGAATAGAAGAAGTAGAAGAACACACGACATCAGAGTAACATGAATCTCACAGCGGAACGAATAAAATGTAACATAACTTTGAAATACAAGATTTGTACTTGAATATACATATCATTATTAAAGTATAACACTTACAACATAGCGGAAATAAACAATAGCTATAGAAACGCTGCTGAATCCTCCTGCTCCAGTTTTCCAAGTATTTGTAAAATCCTGACTACTTGACTGCCTGTACAAGATTGGGCACCCAAGAGTTTAGGGAAAACAAAACAAACTCCGGGTCAGTCATGGTACTGGTGTGAGTAAAACAATTTAAAACAGTTGGAATAATTAAACGATATCTCATAGGACCACGCCGTATAACGGAACAGGTTTTTCCATTATGAGAATCCAAATCAATTTGATTTAACTTTCAAATCATTTTGAAAGAAACGATAATCTTTATATCAAAACTCGTTGATATTATAATAGTGTCTATCAACCACAATATAATAATCATGTAGCAGAAACGCTTTCATCTCACGTTATACATATATAGGATACAATCAAAACCGCGAGCACTTATTAGGTAATGGATTTCCAACTATGACAAGGTATGGAACCACCTTCCGATAGTGTACCTCTAGTGAGGAATACACTGGGTTCAACAAGAACATACTGCAACCCGGCCACACATGACCGACCACTCATTTCGCTTGAGTGTATCGAATGTATATCACCAACGGTTGGGATCAGCAACCGTTTAACTGAATGGGACAGCATCGACAATAAATTATAGAATGAAATGAATATCTCTAGATAGGTGATAATACACCCTAATTGGCAGCCAATCACTTAGCCATGCTTCCTGCCCGATTTTTGTCATTTCCCGGTTGTGAGGCTTGAAGCCACACTTATCTCTGACAGATCATACATTTATTCACTTTGAATGTCACATCGTCATACCCGCCAAATCACAAATTGATTTCCCCAAAAATACCATGGTTATATAGCTAAGATAAATGAATTCCTCTGCCACCAAACATAAATACGTTTAAAGAGATCAACTTATGCGATCTATTAAATATACTCTGTCATACATTCTTCCATACAGGTCGTCCTGGGACTTGCCAAACCGAAGGCACTATTCTTTAAATAGAACAACCCTTGCATAACTCCATCTTCAATTTTCTTCATTGTATTTGATCGTAACACTAACACCGATACATAGTGGTTTTCAGAAAATGAATCTGATCCCGGTCTCTCCATATTGACAACGGAAAATGGTCAAAAACTTTAATAGTCGGTGAGTTGACTATCAAAGAAAAATACGTGTGCAAACAACGACATTATTTCCAGATGGAAATCTATCGATCAATCATCAACCATCATTTATTTCTTAAATTAATTTATTCATTCTCCATTTCCGGTTTCCGTATATATATATATATATATATATATATATATAGAAATTCTTATTTTCTATTTTTAGAAAATACTTTTTTGATATTAACATTGGAAGACATTTCCATATTTACTCCCCTTTCTTATTTTCTATATTAGAAAACATATTTTTATTCTTATTTGGAAAATATTTCCTAACCTCCTACATTTGGTTTTAAACAGATGTTTAAATAAAACATCGCTATGCCAACTCAAACCATTACCTTTATTAGCTAAATTCACTTAACCAATCTTCACAATCGAGCCTTAACCATTCCTTAGTTAAAAACGAAGTCAACAAAGTTGGGGTATAACTACCTCTCCGGCCTTAACTGAATCACATTCCTAACCTCGAAATAGACAAAGTTCACCTTTTACATCTTTAACAAACTTCCTTACATAACTCTCCGATTCTATTTACGAATCTACTTCTTTTACAGAAATCATTTGATTTTAACAATAGTGTTAAAATCTCATGCTTTTGAAATATAATAACTTCACTATAACTTTTATTTATTAATTTGGATAAATAAACAAACAAATAATTTATTAATAAATAAATAAATCTTAATTAAAAACAGAAAGTGAATAGTACTTTCCTGAATTCGACATAATCGAATTTCAGTGTATAACTCTCACTCGAATAATCTCTTTTCGATAACTCATTTTCGTATAACTAATATTCGATAACTCCTTTTCGAATGAACTATATTCGATAACTCCTTTTCGAATAAACTATATTCCATAACTCGTCTCACTCTATTCGAATAAACTATATTCGATTAACTCCTTTAACTCTATTTGATTAAATCTAATTCAACTAACTCTAATCGATTAACTCTAATTCGACTAACTCTAATCAATTAACTCCTTTCGAATAACTATAATCGATTAACTCCTTTCGAATAACTATAATCGATTAACTCCTTTCGAATAACTATAGTCGATTTACTCCATTGGATCAACCCTATCGATTAACTCTAATGAATTAACTTTAATGAATTAACTCTAATGAATTAACTCTAATCGATTAACTCTTTTCGAATAAACTATATTCGATTAACACCTTTCGAATGAACTATATTCGATAATCTCCTTTTCTCTATTCGAATAAACTATATTCAATTAACTCCTTTTCGAATAACTAACATTCGATAAATCCTTTCGAATAACCAATATTCGATAACTCTTCTCGAATAACCAATATTCGACTAACTTTAATTCGACTAACACTATTTGATTGCAAATACTTCTTTTCTATTTGTTTATACATATATTTTCTTTTCTATTAGTTTTACAAATATTCCCTTTTTCTATTTGTTTATTTAACAAATAAATATTTCCTTTTCAATCCTTTTTATTTAATAACTAAATATTTCCTTTTCAATCCTATTTATTTAACAAATAAATATTTCCTTTTCAATCCTATTTATTTAAAAAATAAATATTTCCTTTTCAATCCTATTTATTTAACAAATAAATATTTCCTTTTCAATCCTATTTATTTAACAAATAAATATTTCCTTTTCAATCCTATTTATTTAACAAATAAATATTTCCTTTTCAATCCTATTTAATTAACAAATAAATATCTCCTTTTCTATCCTATTTATGTAACAAACAAATATTTCCATTTCTATTCTATTTATTTAACAAATAAATATTTCCTTTTCAATCCTATTTATTTAACAAATAAATATTTCCTTTTCAATTCTATTTGAAAATGTTTTATAAATATTTCCTTTTAAATTCTATTTGTAAATGTTTTACAAATATTTCCTTTTCAATTTGTTTCACAAATATTTCCTTTTCTATTTGCTTCACAAATATTTTCCTTTCTAAAACCCTTTTGATTTTATAACTATTTGTTTTACAAATATTTTCCTTTATATTTGTTTTACAAATATTTTCCTTTATATTGTTTTACAAATATCTTCCTTTATATTTGTTTTACAAATAGTTTCCTTTTTAAAACCCTTTTGATTTTATAACTATTTTCTTTTATAAAAATCCTTTTTCTTTTATGTATAAAATCCATTGATTTTATATAAATAATTTATTTTCAAAATACACTTTGAAAATCCCCTTTTCTATATCCTAATATTTCTTATGGTATTTAAAATACCCAAATAACAATGATCGATATCATTCAATACACGTAATCAACACAGATTATATATCACATCATACATTACAATATACGAAAAACAGTAAAATAAATGTTGAGGAATCCAGTTGGATTCCTCCGACCTGTTTCCCTGCATCCACAGATTTTAAACAATACCATTAACATCAATTTCATTTCACTATGAAATATTCTGCTAAACAGAATCAATATATATATATATATATATATATATATAACCAGATCTATAATTTCAACCAATTACTTAGCAGTTCATTCAAACGGTCAACACACAGCAATCAGTCATCATTTATCAGTTCTAAATATACGTTATAAAAATATGAACTGATAGAGTTGGTGAGTTTTACCCATATTGGACAGCTATCATTAAATAACGATTAATTATCATTGATTCTGATGGAAAATTTATTTTGCTATAAATTGTAACGAGCTTTGATTCACTCCCAGTCAGTTCCAATGTGAAGCCCTTGTCCATATGATCCTAACGGATCCTGTTTTGTTGAATTTCGATAACGTATGCATGAGATATGATATTTTAAAGTAAGTTACTATTTTTAATTTTAATTTAAACTTAACTAAATATCAATATGGGCTTTACCACTTTCTTTTTTTGGCCCACTCAAAATATTTCCTCAGATCCACTAAATATCCTTCTCCCTATTTCAGAACATATCCGCTCCCTTCTATACCTCCTTTTCCTTTAGTGTCTATGCCCCATGCATCATTCACATCCTCATGTTTGCACTATACTTCACTGATAAATCCAAACTGCATGCACTGATGAATACAATCCTCCTTCCCAACTTCCCAGCAGCTCGCACGCCTCCTGTATGTACAACACAAATGGCTTTGCTGTCACCACTTTTTTTCCATTTGGAAAATCCGCTTATACAAACCGTGAACTTCACCTCATGCATAAACCCAAAACCCCACTGTTCATGAAAATCTCATAGCGTTCTTTACCATTTTACTCTCGTTCAAACCTCCCTAACATAATAACCCTCTTGCCTAACTTGGTTCCCCCTTTGAATTCGTACCAACATTTATACAGTATTGTTTCTAAGAAAACAAAGAACTATATATCAAAAGCAAGAGCCATATATGTCCAAACATTTAAGACAAATACAATACGTGTAGTACCCTACCTGGAACTATAAACGGATCATCCAAAATACTGAATATTAACCGCAAGCTCCAGATTTGTACAACACTCGCTCATTCCAGAATCTAACTTCCACCGCCATTATCAACTTCGATCACCTCATTCCATCTCCTTATTTTACTCACTGAATCACCCCAAACCACCACCAAAATGCTTCTCCTCAAAATCTCCATCTCCTTCTCTCGTTAAACTCCAACTCGACAGCCATCTTTCTATTGCGATTTCACGGCTAATAAAAACCAGAGAACGAAATGGCGATCGAGCCCTTTAAAACTCACATGGAAGTGGAGAGCAACACTCCAGAAATCCAAAAACATTATTAGGTTCATCGATTACAACTCTAAATACAAGAATCCGCCAACCCTAGTTTTAACGCTGCCAATTTGGTGCGACGGAAATTGATTCAAGCTTTCCAAAACTTATATGGCAGTGAAATTCAGACACTTAGTGTTAGATCCAAAATTGGCTCCAACACCCAAGTTGTTCAATTATGCAGAGATTAATATCAGAAAAAATGCAAGAAAAACAAGAGAGACATGATATTTATAGTGGTTCGGCGTTAACGAGCCTACGTCCACTTTATATCTATGATTATACTTAAATTTCAAGTACAATCAATGATTTATCCCTCAACCTAACTTTTACAATGTTGATTCGCTCAATAAATCCGAGACAACTCTAAATAATAATAGAGATATAATAATGGTGGAGTCAAAACTCAGAATTGCCAAAAAGATCATGAAAAATGCCGAGTTCGGGGCTATTTATAGCCGATCCTTGCAGACGGATCGCGGTCATACGTGGCGCAAATCCCGAAGATCTCGGATTGGTTCGTGGCTTGATGAAGAATTGGTCAAAATGGCAGTTATGGACAGATGTCATGAGATCCTACAATCTCGGATCGTCGTAAACTTAGTCGTGACCTCCATCTTAACTTCTGGGGCTTGGATCGTGAAGAGGCAGAGGGTACGGGTCGGGTCGCTCTGCTATGGACGGATCCGGTCTCGAAGCTCTGACGAGGACGGGTCGAGATGAAAGGGACGGATCGGATCAAGAGACATAGGGGCGATCACGATCCGTGGAAGGTAGGGTGATCCGATCGGGTCTTCGAGAGCTAAAGGCATGAAGTTTCATATTTTCCTTGTGAGTACGAACCTTGGTGGCTTGGTCAAAAAGCTAGCCAACATTTTACCCCCTCGAAGTATATTTCATCAGAGATGGAACATTCTTCGAAATTACTAAGATATCTTTTCACGAAGTGATGCAAATCAAAGGTCGTATCAACTTGAAACATCGTACGATTCCAGGGAGTTGTGTCTCTCGATTTGTATACATATTCAGTTAAATATTCCATCGTTTCTTTGTCCACTGGATAGTTCTCATTTTTTGGAGTTTTCGGAGATTTCATCATCAAATTGTCAGTTAAACTTTCAAATCTTCGTAAGCCTTTCTGAGGTTTTTTTTTACTTCCGACAATTATATCTGGATCGCCGAAACACCGATAATTCATGGGATGAGGTATTTGTTTCGATTCGGTGATCGTTCGTGTTGAGACAAGATTTTGATCGATGCCAACATATAAAGGTGCAATGAAGATTATTTCATAGAGATAAGATTTTTTACTTTGAGTCGTGTTAGAAATATGTTAAAATCTTTCCTCAAAGTATAACACGAATGCACAAAACAATATCATATCTTCATTGCTGAAATCTGTATATTTGAGGAATTGAAAAGTCTAAGAAAAAGCCCAAACGGTCCAGGCTCCGACCGGGAAAGAGTGCAGAGTGATCTAGACTGTGGACCGATGTCCTCTGGTCCATAGCAATAAAACGGTCGACTGCCCAAAATACCACAAGTCGACCGTTTATGTTTCTGTTTTGAAATAATCATTTCTCAGTTCAACCAGTCAACCGGTCAAAACTCACCAGTCGACCAGTCAACGTGTTTTTGCACATAACGGCTTTTTTTCTGGACATTTAATTTAAATTAAATTCAACCACGACCGGTTGAAATTCACCAGTCGATCGTTTTCAAATAGCAAGCTTTTTCTGAAAGGTTGCTTCTATTTGTGAAGAGATTTCTATTCAATAATCAAAGGAAATGGACATAACCTTTTATAGAAACTCTTCACGAAGAATTACTACCTTTCTACTATTATATAAACAACTTCAAACTTGTTTTACAATAACGAAATCATTCTATATTCTCTCTAATTTCTGAATTGCATTTTCATACTCTTTGCAAAACAAAAGCTCTCCAAATTTAAATATTTGTTGAATCCTTGAATCAATTTAATATCATTTGATTCAACAAACATTCTACTTCCTTAAATCTACACATTCAAAGTATATACTCGAGGATAAGATTATAGGAAGGGTGTACTACAAGTGACTAGTCCGTGTATTGAAGACACAATATATAGTCAATCATCAACTACTTTGTATTAAAATTCCTGTAAGCCTATAGCCGTTCAAATCAGGTGGGTAAGCTTGTGGCCCGTGAAATCAAGTGGGTAAGCTTGTGACCCATGAAATCAAGTGGGTAAGCTTGTGGCCCATGAAATCATGTGGTGTATTGTGAACCTGTTCCTCCGTGTGAAGCGAGGTGGTTGATTAGTGAAAATCCAGAGAGAGGTCTGGGACTGGACATAGGACGGTGCCCCGAACCAGTATAAAAAGCCCTGGTGTGATTTTCCTTTTACTGCATTTACATATCTATTAAACAGTTCTGTGATTATTTATTACTTCATACTTGACTATTGTTCGTCATATTACACGATCCTTGTGTGTATTATAATTATCAAGCACACGCACATTCGATCCAACGCAGCATACACATCTCTGCTACACTTATCTTCTAGTTTATGAAGTTGACTTGTAAATGGAGTTTATGAAGTGGAATATGAACATGAATTCATAAAGGAGCTGAATAGATGGAATTTTAAACTGTAATGGTATTTATCATTTAAATCAAGGTTTGATTTAATGAAATGAGTCCAGATTTCTATAGAGGAAAAATATTCACGATTTAAAGTGAATAATGATTTAAAAGAAAAAGTTTTGCAAATTGAAATGGTTATAAAGGGAATTGTTGATGTTTTGGAAGTGATAAATTTACAAATGAATTTAGAAATTGAGTTGACCTGAAATGGTAAATTATTCTGAAGTTCGAAACATTAATCGAATAAAAATTATTCAAAGGAGAGTTAGGTTTTAGATTTAGGAAAGTACTATTTACTTTCCGTTTGAAATGAAGATTATTTATATAATTAATTAATTATTATTTATCGATCCATTCAAAGTAATGAATCAAAGTTATATTTTAAAGTTGAATATTTTGGAAACAGGGATTATAATGCTATCGTTATAATGAATATTTCCACAAAAGAAATGGATTGGCAAACCGAATCCGAGAGTTACGTAAGCAATGATTTGATAAAAAATTAAGAAATGGGGTTAAGGAAATTAGAAACTCACTAGAGATTAGTTAAGTTGAACGGCTGTCTGGGTGTTGATCTAATGTTGGTTTCGGCCTTTAGGGTTAATACTTAGAGAGTTCTTCTCTTACTAGTTTAAAGTTAAGGACTGATGTACGTTGAAGGATAATGATGCGTGAATATAAGAAATGGATTTTTTTTCAATTATAACGTATATTTTCTAAATATAGAAAATAAGAAATTGGAGATATATGGAAATGTTTTTCTGCAAATCGTGAAAGGCTAAACAGGTTTAAGAAATATGGAAAATGAGAGATGTGGGAATGAATAAATTATTGATAAGTCTATTTAAAGGGGCTCAATGTTGATTGATATAATTTTCATTTGGAAATAAGATCGTTGTTTGTGTGGATGTTTTCCTTTGATAGTTAAATAACCGACTATCAAAGTTTTTGACCATTTTTCCATTGTCAATACAGAGAGACTAGGATCAGTTTGTTATCTGAAAACCACTCCATATGGATACTAGAGTTATGACTCAAATATGATGAAGATAATTGAAGATGGAGTTTATGCAAGGGCAGTTCTAGCAATCCTAGGTCAAAATTTCCTAAGATGGATTTACAGAATAGTGCCTTCGGTTTGTCCAGTCCTAGGACAACTTGAATGAACGAATGTCTGACAGAGTATATTTAATAGATCACTTAAGTTGATCTCTTCAAACATATTAACATTTGGTGGCAGAAAAATTTGTTTCTCTTGGCTTTATGCCCATGGTATTTTTAGGGAATTCAATTTTTGATTTGGAAGGTGTAACAATGTGGCACTCAAAGTAAATGAGGGTTTGGTCTGTTGAAAGATACGTTATGACCTTAAGCCTCATCAACCGGGAAATGACCAAAAATCGGGTAGGCAGCATGGCTAAGTGGGTCGCTTCCAATTGGGGTATATTATCATTATATAGAGAATATTCATTTTTGTTCTTCTTTTGCTTTTGTATCTCCCGAAACGGTTATGTTGGTATACCAATCGTAAGGTGACAATATATTCAGAACATTCGAGCGAAATGAATGGCCAGTCATGAGTGGCCGAATTGCAAGATGTTTTTGTTGAAATTGAGTATATCCCCTCTAGAGTACACTGATCAGAAGGAGATTCCATACCTTGTTATAGTTAGAAATCCATTTTCCCAATAAGAGCCCACGGTTTCGATTGTATACTATATATATAGAGCGTGAGATGAAAGCGTTCGGCTGGATTGTTATTTACTTGATTTAGACATTATTATATATCAGAAAAAATATTGATTTTAAGAAATGTTTTGGGTTATTGTAAGGTAAAAACCATCCGTATTTATGTGTGGATCGGTCTTACGATTTTTTTTTTTTGAAAAGGGTTTTTAAAAGTTAAACCAAATGATTGGAGTTTACTCACACCTGTCCGTTGACTGACCCAGAGTTTATTTTGTTTTGTTTTACCCTATAATCTTGGGTGCGCAAATTTGTATGGGAGCTTGGAGCAGAAGGCTTCAATATTAGATAATTATAGAGTTTATTTCCACTGTGATATATATGTAATGTACTCTGATGATGCATGTATGTACAAATACAGTTTGTATTTTAAAGTTATGTTGTATAATATATTTTATTCGTTCTGCTGTGAGATTCATATTTATTCTGATTATGTTCTGTTGTGTTCTTCTTCTTTTATTCTAGCTTTCTTTCTATTTCTCATCCTCTAACTTGTTTCTATTAATGATCAAGTATTCTCGATGCTTGAATAGTCGATGTGGTGTTTTATGTCGATTTTCGAGGTCGAAATCCTTAGGTCATTACACTAATAGAAAGGGCTAGGATATGCTAAATGATAAAGGGCATGGGATTTATTTAGTGCTTTGTTTTTTATGTTTAAAAGAAAGTCGTAGTTGATAATATGCTGATTAATTTATATAAGGGTTACTTTCTAATTTAGGGTCCTTTTAGTCGAAATAAATGTTTAAAAATGTTTATTTAGTATGTTGTATATTATATTATTATAACATCAATTTTTATCATTTCTTTTTCATTAATATATAGAAATGTGGTATCAGGATCGTAACTAGAAAAAAAACCTAAACTACCAAAATTTCCAAAACTGATCGAAATTAAGAAATTTTCAAATGACCAAAGCCAGAATCAAAACCAAGACTGAGTAATCAAACCTTGGTTTATACTTCTTAATAATTGTGATAAATGCAAATAATAAGTTATGTGAAAACATACATACATGTACAAAATGTAAAATAGATATACCAAATTCTCTTAATTCACTTTTTAAATATGAATATATTTATTTTCATGAATATCATCTTAATTAATAATACTAACTAATCAATTTTTTTTGAACTAATTCTCTATTCGAATAAAAGCTAAAAATCCAAGAAACATATTCCAGTTTATAATTTCAGTATTAATTATTATTTAATTTATCCTCTTTTAGTGTTGTTAAAATTACGGGATGTTACAATACTTTCCGTTTACTTCTTTTTATTTTTATTTTCTACATCTGAGTTTAGTTCTATGATTGTTGATATCTGTGATTTGCATAACATTTTAATACCAAAAATATTTCAAGAAATTAATAAAATCCATAAAGCACTATTCACCCCCTCCTCTAGTATTTAGTTTTCCTTAAGGTCCTTAATCCACATCCCAACCAATTGGTATCAGAGCATTGGTTTTTAAAGTTTTCATAATCTGAATTTTTGAAAATTTTAAATGAAAACCAACACTGGAATTTCCAATAATAATAGTTCATTTGTAGAGGGTCAGTCCACTATTAGACTACCACTATTCAATGGTAGTAATTATGCATATTGGGCTTGTACAATGAAAATTTACTTACATTTTGTAGAATTAGACACTTGGAATATCACACAGACTGAATATGTTGAACCCACTGTTAATTTTGAATAATGGGCTAATGATCAAAAACCCACTCCACAAAATAATTCAAAGGCTATGAATATTTTATTTTGTTCACTAAAGAGAATGAGTTTAATAGTGTATCTATTTATAAATCTGCGTATGAAATCTGGAAAACTTTGTAAGTAACTCATGAAGGAACAAAAAAGTTAATAATACCAAAATATCCATGTTAACCAATCAGTTGGAATTAACTGAAATGAATCATAATGAGTATGTCTCCGATATATACTGCAGGTTCCAGGAGATCATGCATTCACTAATGTTTTTGAAAAAAAAAACATGTTCTATGGAAGATCAAGTCAGAAAAATCCTGAATTCATTAACTTCAATCTGGGATCAAAAAGACACTTGCAACTAAAGAGGCCAATGATATTAGTGCAATGACAAATTAACTGAAAATTTAATGTGGTTGGAAGTCTAGATGCAAGGAAGAAAAGAAAATAAGTCATCAGAAAAGAAATCGGTATCATTTAATGCAACAACTGAAGATTTCAACTCAGATAGCGATGATGATGAAGAGACAGCCTTAATGACAAAGAATTTTAGAAAATTCCTAAGATATAGAAAAAGGAATAATTTCAAAAGAAACGAGCAAAGAAATTCTACAAAAAATAACGAAGTCGTGAATAATGTTAGATGTTTTAACTACGACGAAACAGATCATCTAAAAAGATCTTGTCCTTATGCGGAAAGATAAAATCAACTTTCAAATGATAATTCATCAAAGAAGAGGAAAAGAGCGTATGCAGCCTGCCTAGATGATTCTGATTCATCCCCTATTGATGGAGAGCAAGAAACGAACAATCCGAATATGTGCTTCACAACGGTTCATGAATCAGAAGAAATCAAAGAAAGGATCTAAAAATAGGTGCACCTTAATAATTTTTCTTAAACTGTTTGAATGGTTGGTTGTTATTTTGCTTTGTTTGAAAATTGAATTATAAATTCAAAATTCAAAATAATTATTATTTAATACAATAATAATAAAATAATAAATAAAAAGTGCTTACTTAATCAGTGTATCTTTGTTTACATACAATGATTATACATGCATGACATACACTGATGGATGACATACACGAAAGATCAACGGTTGACCCATCACATTTAATTTGATTATACATGTTTTCTTTGTTTCATTTAAGCAATGTTTACCGTCACAGAGAAAAGGTCATGAGATTAAAATTTTAAAGAAAAATAATAAATTCAATCTTAAATAAAGAAATATTGTTTCTAATACACTACCCTATAACATGTTACTATAATTGACAACAAAATAAAAAGGAATAATTATCTATTGCTAAACATTTGCATGTCCATGCAACGTAATATGCACAAATACTTCTCATAGGCTACTTAATCATATAAATGCAGATAATATGTTCCTTATTTTTTCAATGGTATACATGATTTCATACCCAAAAATAGTACCAGACCAATTCATATTTTTTTTGGTTTTACTAAATTATTGTTTTTATTTTTTGGTAATTGGTTATGAGCTAATAGATGAAAATAGAACTATTTTGCTATGTCCCTTCATTTTTTTTAAATGACCTCAACCTCAAATAAGACCATATAAAGTATAACTTACGTAGCACCTTTCAGAATTAATACATGCAAGACTTTCACATTATTACTCATGCTCACCCCTTGGATTAGTAAAGGAAATGCACATTTTTGCTTCTTATAACTAATATTTCATTACAATATGTCAGCAAGATAACTGTGCAGCTTAAAATGTGACATATTAAACTTCTATAAGTCATAAAAGAAATTATAACCACCTGACTGGTAAAATAGATTGCAAGGCCTTCTCTCCTATATGTACATGTACGTCTAATAATATGAGAAAAGTTCTCAAACTTAACGAGGAAATGGCGGACAGTTAATAAAGGAAATTAGCGAACCATCTTCTTGGATAATACGACATAGAATTGTTTAATTTTTAATTGATCTTATGAAGCCTACAAGTCTACCACAAAATCAATGAGAGTTAATTTTAACTGACACATCACAATGGGTACTTCAGATCAATAAAAATATATCATAATAATTCAAGGTAGACACGCTTCTTATATGATTAATCGATCCATGTTCCGGCTACAGTCACATGTTATTTTCACCATCCCTTAAAACGTAATATTTGATTACTGAGAAAGCGTGGAAATGTGAAGAGAACATATTGTTTCTTTTACAACACATTAAACAAATTTTATTTGCTTTAATTATGAAACATCTGTTGTCCATGGCAGATGGAGAAGTTTACTTAAAATCTAAACATCACAATTAAATGCATAATGTTGTTCTAAACTCTTCTCTTTGCTACTGCCATGATTCAGTTTTAGGAATATTAAAAAAGACAACATAGAAGTACATGTTACTTTTGTTGCTCTTTATGTTCCTTTTTTGTATGTTTGTCTAAACCTATACATAAGCAGTTTATTTTCTATTACATGTAGGCAGTAATAAAAACTGAGTAATGATTCAAAATACTGATGGGGCTGAAGAAATTTGACCTTTTTTGTATTATATTTACATTGGACCTTATTATATTTTGCAATCAAACGTGAAGGGCAATGGACTACCGTTTGGTCACTTAAGATCGACATATAAATAATTATTCATGGGTGGATCCCTTCGATCACTTAAGACCCAACGATGGACTCTAGTCACTCAAGACCTTATGCTCTAATTGTCAATGCTATTAAATATTCTTTCTTTTGTAATACGAGATATAGTAAGCTTCCATTTAGTGCAAGTTTAGGCAAACACTCATTGCCATTTAAGACCCTCGCCATACCACTTTACTACTATTTAACTGGTATTACGGGTGAACTCCTAGCCACTTAGTACTTCCACTAGACAGGCAGTCTTTTAGAAAGCTTGCAGTTCTTCTTTGTTAAATTTATACTGCCTATCCCTCTCGGTATGCCCTCACAAAGCCCTTAGAGAGGAAGCTGACAATTTTCGAAGAACTACCCCACTCAGCATATATCGTTATTCAACACTATTTAATACCCTTTTAAGAGAAAGGCGTACCTTGTGACTACTTAAGACCTTTGAAGGGGTGTGTAACGTCCCGTATTTTTGGCAGTCAAATATTTAATTTAATTTATTATTTTAAATATTTTATTTGAAATATTAATGGGTTTTAATATTTTATTCGTTATTTAAAACGAAGTTTGGCTAATTTAAATTTTCAAATAATCGCTATAGAACTGTTTTGAATTTATAACATTTTATTTATAAATATAAAAGGGTTTTTATATAGATAGAATATCGTTTTAAAATCCAGAACGTTAATTGTTGAGTTTTAAATTTTATACTGTATGGAATTGAAGCTATTTGTTTTAATACAATAGTATTAATTTATTTTCGTTAAGTCAGCCATTTAAAAACATAAAACTAATTTAGATCATATGAGATTATAATAATAAACCCATATCAACACGATTTATATCTTTAACACCATGCGTCGATGTAAATGAATATATATATATACACCATCAGCATTTCGGCAAAGGGAACGGAAAAGAAAAAAATGAATACATAAAGAAATCACTACATGAACATAACTATGAAACTGAGATTTTGTTAATATTGAAAAAACAACATATTTATTCATATTATTTTTGTATAAATGTGAATACAAAGGGAAAACAAAATAAACATGTACATAACCATTGGTACAATGTAAAATATAGACAATACATATTATTTTCATGATGGAAATTTATTAAAAGAAAATTAATCTTTATAAGCGGCTCCATTGGTGATCTCGACCCACTTGTTGTAGCTGCTCCATTTGTGATGTGCACAAGGTTGTCTCATCCTTCTCCTTTGCAACACATCCTATCAAATGAGAACAAGTAACCAATAAATTTAGAAGTTCTAAGAATAAACTAAGATGCAACTGTTGATATTTTAGACTCTCGCTTTAACCTAAGTTGGTCAAATTCAAATATGTATTAAGACAATGATAAATCTGAAAACTGCATGAAGTTGGTTCAATGAGGAATGGTAAATCAAAAGAGCTGAAACCACTAACTATGTAATTAAATTATGGCAAGTGCATTTCTAATATTTAAGCGGGAATAATCGTGGGAAAAAAATGGGATGTTTACTTAGGGAAGGCCAGCTGTTTGTCATAATCACATGCATTTAGAGATCTGATTAAATTTCCTCAAATCGTCCACTCCTAAAATATATATGATAAAATAGTACAATTTTCCTTTTAAATAAAGGAAAATCACCAATCTGAAAAGAAAGTACCAAATCAAAGCAAATGGATAGGTAAATTTATTGAAAAGCAAGTGTGATCAGTTTACTAAGTAGCAAACCAAAGCTTAAAACCCATCAGGTAAAAGTAGAAAGTATAGCATAAGATCTCATTCACATAGTGGTGGCCAAGAATGAAATGAGCAAGTAAAACCAGTCTCGTCCAAAACTGATTTTTGAACAGTTTAAAAAAAAAGAAAAGAAAAGAGAAATTAAAAGTTGAAAAGGATGAAGACAGCTCATTCTAAAAAGTGCTGCATAACTTGTTTCACTCATGAAACAGTAAATTGAAAATTTTCCCAAACCAGATCATAAATAGCTAAATAGCTAGACATATTTATTCATCAATAAAATCATGAACAGGAAGAAAATAGACTGGGTACAGCTAGAGAAAAAGAAAAAGAAAACAATCCATTCGAAAATATTGATACATGACTCAAGCATGGATCATGAACAGAAAAGGGAATAGATAAACAGCTAAGTGAATCAATCTTGGACAACTAAAGATATATATATATATATTTGCATCAAATCCTAAGTACATGAACAACAAAAGAAGACTGAAATATATATATATATATATATATATATATTCACAACATCAAATCTAGACAAAACTGCTAGTGTTGATTTCAGATACAAAGGGACACTGCTATACTCTGAACACAGGATTTCATACAGTTTTAAATTTCTGAAATGAATAAATAAGTCATAGCCCTATTCCACCTAATTTATTCTTTCCAATCACTGTTTTCCCATTAGAGCTACTGTATGACAATACAATACAATGCTCAACAAGATCTCTACTAAATAAAAATCCATCACACAGATATCAGTTTTCCAACAACACTTTGTACGCAAATCTGAAGAAAGAAAATGGCCTAAGGATTTATAACTAAGCTATCTAATATAGGACGTTGATCTTATCTAAAATCCTAACACTATAAATACAAGGGTGTTTTCTCATTCCTGAACACAATACGAACCATACAGTAAACCAAAAATGGTTCGAACCTCATAAAAATCAAAACTAAAATCATACAACAAATGAAATTAAAATTAAAATACTTATCTTCATTTCGTGATGCTTCTGATTCCCTGATGTCTGCTCGAGACCGCAAGCTATTTTATTTCACAAGAGGGAAGTGACCAGCGAAGCCTTAGGGCGCAACGGGATTATCGAGGAACAGAGTTTTGGTAGAGCGACGGCAGCTAGGTGGTGTAGGAAAGTCGCGATGTAGCTTGGTCTCGATTTTTGCTGAGAATCGGACAAAGGGAAGGCGGCTAGGGTTCGGCCATGGATGGAAATATTGTGGAGGCGGTGGAGTTTTTTTTTCGTTCTGAGGATTTGGGGATAAATGGAAGGGTTTTAACGTTGAAAGTGGGCTAGGGGGGTTTAACGGGCCGAACAGGAAAGGTAATGGGATTTTTTTTAAAATAGGATTTAAATAATTAAAATAGTTTGTTTAAGCGATATTTCGTACACACATTAACAGATTTGAACATGGTCAGTTTCGTTGAGACCCTTGTGACAAGAATATCATAATGGAGCAGGAGAAGGCATGACTAGATGCAAGAAGAATTTTTAATTAAATTAAACGATGTTTAATTTAATTGGAAAGCCAACGTTTAACGACCAAACCAGTCCAGGTGAGTTTAACTCACTCAGTTATCCCAATTATAATTTTTATAAATTGGGTCTGTTATTTTTGTGCCATGTTTTGCTAAATATTGATTGATCTGATGATTGGTTGGATGTTGATATATATTGTTATATCATCTATTTAAACTAAACGCGGTTTAATTTAAATAAAATAACATCGTTATTTTTAACAATGATTTCCAATAAAGGTAACTTACCTTGTTGGTTACAAAAACGTATTTGAATTAGATTGGACGCTTGAATCATTGTTGGTTGACCACTATGAGTTGTATTGATTATCGTTTATTTTCATATGATGGTTATACAAACTGTTGAATCGTGATGATTGGATTTTGAGTTGGTTATCGATTGTTGAATCTATATTCAACAGTTGCTTGTTATTAACCAATAAACCGTATTGGTTTAGAAACTGGCAGTGGATGGCCTAAATATACATTTTCTTATAGAAGGAAGATTTACCATAAATAAATAGGAATGAAGGTGTTAAATCTATTTTTAAAATATATTATTTTAATTGGGTTATAAACAGAGAATAGACTGACCATACCTACATCGATTATTTTAATCATTTTTGGAATGTTGATATTTGTTGAATAAAAATAACATTATCTTGGAATTTAAAAGTTGTAGACAAAAGGTTATAAAGTTTAAAACCATTGTTTATAGTAAGGTGGGGGTTTAAACAAGTGATGTAAACGATGATAAGTTAAGTTTAATTCGAAGTTTAAAATTAAATCCTTACTGAGGTCTTATTTCCAAGTTAGATGGAGTTATAAAGATGAAATAGATTTGCTGTATATAAAAGAAATGACGTTTCGTCAAGATGTAAGTAAAAGAGGATTTGTTTAGATATTGAGAATGAATATCGGTTTTGGTATTACAACTGATATTATCTTAAGGTAAGAACGTTGTTGATCAAGGTCTGAGAGGTAATTTAAATACCCCAACTTGAACGACTTCAGGAATACCAAAGGACGATATTGGTCGTAACAGTGGAGAGGTTAAAACAAATTACTTTGGAAAATAATAATGTAGCGTTATTTGAGGATTTTGGGAATATATATATACTTTGGGATTTCAAAATAAGAAGGGGATTTTAAAAAGAGGGCTTGAGAATTTAAATGTTATTTCCATGGCAAAAGGAATAGAAAAGGAGATCGATGTTAAATAACGATATTTCCAGAAGTAAGGACTCAAGATTTGGAAATAGAAATGGTAATTATGGTTTCCCAAACGAAAATGAAAAGGAAGGTTCGAAATGATAATTTTACGAAGGATGAATTTAATCGATTTACAATTGATAATTAATGAGTACCAAAGGTTTTAAATGATAGATAAAGGAAGAATTTGATAGGGTTTTAAGATATATATTTCTTAGTATTATAATTAAATGATTTGAGAATAAATATATTAAAATAAAGTTGTTATTTTAAATGGCCAAGTGATGCTGTCTACCCAACCAAGGGATTTATTTCTTTATTTTATACTTGTTTATTTTGATAGTTAAATCATCAACTATCAAATCTGCCCAATACGATTGTTGGTACGGAAAGGCCGGGTTCGAATTTATATTCGAAAACCACTCCGACCAACAAATACGTGAAGAGATCATAAGATGATCGAGATGGAGCATTGAAGACCGTGGATCTTCATAAGCGGAAGGATTACTTATAATATCTGGCTTAGCGGCCCGAGATACACTGTGATTCTGTCGTGGTTGGAACCCACGGGTTGCAAGGACTTCTCGCTACTGATCCATGGGGTGATTCCTTTATTGGATGCAGTAGGAGAGTACCTTCGATTCATCCTATTCCTGGATGACTTGTATGGACGAATGTCTGACAGAGTATTTCCAAAGGGATCACGTACGTTGATTTTTACAAACGTATTTCTGTTAGTGGTGGAGAAGGGCACTTCTCTTAGCTTAACTTTCAGCGTATTTTTGTGGACGTCAATTAGTGATATCAGGCGGATCTGATGATGTGGCATTCAAAGTGAATGATGACCAGTTATTTCAAAAGTTATTCTGAACCTCAAGCCTCATCAACTAGGGAATGACAGAAATCAGGCAGGCAGCATGGCTATGTGGGTCGCTCCTATTAGGGTGTATGATCACCTATCTAGAGAAATTCCTTTTTGCTTCTTTAATCTATTGATGTTGTCCCTTGTCGGGAAGACGGTGGGTCGCACCCAACCGTTGGTGATATACATTCGATACACTCAAGCGAAATGAGTGGTCAGTCATGTGAGGGCCGGGTTGCAAGACATTCTTGTTGAACCCAGTGTATTCTCCTCTAGAGATACACGATCGGCAGGTGGTCCCATACCTTGTCATAATTGGAAATCCAATCTCCAATAAGCGCCCGCAGTTTTGTTTGTATACTATATATGAAGAGCGTGAGATGCAAGCGTTCTACTAGATTCTATTTACTTGTATTTAGACACTATTATAATATCAGACAAGATATTGGTTTTAAATGTTTTGGGTCATCGTAAGGTAAAAACCATCCGTGTTTATGTGTGGATTTGGTCTTACGATTATCCTTTTCTTGGAAAGATTTTTACTTTAAAAATCAGGTTGTGTGATACCCTTAATACTGTGCGAGTTTTTCTCACTCTGGTTCACCAGGCTGACCCGGTGTTTTGTAAATGCTCGGGTTAGCCCGGGGTATACAGGTTCAGGTTATCGAATACTGTGAAGAGACGAGCTGGAAGAGTCCAGACGTATGATACTATTTCGCTGTGTGTTGTATATGGGACAGATTTTTATATCTGTCCAGAGATGTTGATGTACTCTGATATTGTAAGTGTTTTAAAGCTCTCAACAAAGATTTATTTCTGTATTATATTTTGTTCCACTGCGATGTGAGACTCTATGTTGTATTGATTTCTTCTTTTTCTATTCTAATATTTCTTTTTCTCTTATCTCACCCTCTAATTTCTTTCTAATAACGTCCAGTGTTTTTTCGGTGTTTGGAAGGTCGGCATGGATTATAGTAAAGGTATTTATGTCGATTTTCGAGGCTGAAAATCCATGGGTCGTTACAGTGGTATCAGAGCTATTGGTTTAGTGATAACCTTGGCTCTGTGGCTTAACTCAATGGAGATAGGGTTAGTAACACCCTAGATTGAGTTTAAGTGTGTATATATATATATATATGAGAGCGTATTTGTAAATTTGATATAAAAATGTTTTGTATTGTGTTGTTGATTAGTTCAAGTGTTGAGAAGCGTTGAATTGGGAATTGATACAATATTGGTTTGTAAAGAGGGTAAATGAAATAATTTTGCCCAAATTATATTTCTATATAGAAAGGAAATAATTTTATCAAATTATTGAAATATTACTGTAATTGATTGATTTGAATGATATTCAAATTGGATTGGAAATTTGAATTGAAACTTAATCTAGTTAAGTGAAAATTTAATGGAAATAAATAAATTTGGAAATAATAATTAAATAGAAATCAATCGGGTATTAAAAGATTAATGTTCAAATATGTGAAACCAAAGTAAAATACCAATATTGAATGTAAATTTAGATGGTCTGATTTATATGGTTAGGTATTGATTGCTGATTGTGATTTGTTTGTTATTGGATAATAATTGCTTAATCAACAATCGACTTTGCAATTGGTGTAGTTTTACTAGTTGATTAGTGAAATATTATTACTCATATGTGAATTGAGTAAGTACAGGTGCCAGACGGCTTTTGAAGATAGATTTTGATTGAGTAGATCGCGATAAATTAAATAGCGCTCGCAAAAAGGTACGCTTACGCGAAAATATAAAATTTATGGGTTTGTAACATTCTTTCCTACCTTAGCAATTTCGAGGATGAAATTATTTTAAGGGGGGAAGAATGTAACGTCCTGTATTTTTGGCAGTCAAATATTTAATTTAATTTATTATTTTAAATATTTTATTTGAAATATTAATGGGTTTTAATATTTTATTCGTTATTTAAAACGAAGTTTGGCTAATTTAAATTTTCAAATAATCGCTATAGAACTGTTTTGAATTTATAACGTTTTATTTATAAATATAAAAGGGTTTTTATATAGATAGAATATCGTTTTAAAACCTAGAACGTTAATTGTTGAGTTTTAAATTTTATACTGTATGGAATTGAAGCTGTTTGTTTTAATACAATAGTATTAATTTATTTTCGTTAAGTCAGCCATTTAAAAACTTAAAACTAATTTAGATCATATGAGATTATAATAATAAACCCATCTCAACACGGTTTATATCTTTAACACCATACGTCGATGTAAATGAATATATATATACACCATCAGCATTTCGATAAAGGGAACGGAAAAGAAAAAAATGAATACATAAAGAAATCACTACATGAACATAACTATGAAACTGAGATTTTGTTAATATTGAAAAAACAACATATTTATTCATATTATTTTTGTACAAATGTGAATACAAAGGGAAAACAAAATAAACATGTACATAACCATTGGTACAATGTAAAATATAGACAATACATATTATTTTCATGATGGAAATTTATTAAAAGAAAATTAATCTTTATAAGCGGCTCCATTGGTGATCTTGGCCCACTTGTTGTAGCTGCTTTATTTGTGATGTGCACAAGGTTGTCTCGTCCTTCTCCTTTGCAACAGATCCTATCAAATGAGAACAAGTAACCAATAAATTTAGAAGTTTTAAGAATAAACTATGATGCAACTGTTGATATTTTAGACTCTCGCTTTAACCTAAGTTGATCAAATTCAAATATGTAATAAGACAATGATAAATCTGAAAACTGCAAGAAGTTGGTTCAACGAGGAATGGTAAATCAAAAGAGCTGAAACCACTAACTATGTCACTAAATTATGGCATGTTCATTTCTAATATTTAAGCCGGAATAATTGTGGGAAAAAATGGGATGTTTACTTAGGGAAGGCCAGCTGTTTGTCATAATCACAAGCATTTAGAGATCTGATTAAATTTCCTCGAATCGTCCACTCTTAAATATATATGATAAAATAATACATTTTTCCTTTTCAATAAAGGAAAATCACCAATCTGAAAAGAAAGTACCAAATCAAAGCAAATGGATAGGTAAATTTATTGAAAAGCAAGTGTGTTCAGTTTACTAAGTAGCAAACCAAAGCTTAAAACCCATCAGGTAAAAGTAGAAAGTATAGCATAAGATCTCATTCATAGTGGTAGCCAAGAATGAAATGAGCATGTAAAACCAGTCTCGTCCAAAACTGATTTTTGAACAGTTTAAAAAAAAAGAGAAATTAAAAGTTGAAAAGGAAGAAGACAGCTCATTCTAAAAAGTGCTGCATAACTTGTTTCACTCATGAAACAGTAAAATGGAAATTTTCCCAAACCAGATCTTAAACAGCCAAATAGATGGACATATTTATTCATCAATAAAATCATGAATAGGAAGAAAATAGACTAGGTACAGCTAGAGAAAAATAAAAAGAAAACAGTCCATTCGAAAATATTGATACATGACTCAAGAATGGATCATGAATAGAAAAGGGAATAGATAAACAGCTAAGTGAATCAATCTTGGACAACTAAAGATATATATATATATATATTTGCATCAAATCCTAAGTACATGAACAGCAAAAGAAGAATGAAATATATATATATATATATATATATATATATATATATATATATATATATATATTCACAGCATCAAATCTAGACAAAATTGCTAGTGTTGATTTCAGATACAAAGGGACACTGCTATACTCTGAACACAGGATTTCATACAGTTTTAAATTTCTGAAATGAATAAATAAGTCATAGCCCTTTTCCACCTAATCTATTCTTTCCAATCACTGTTTTCCCATTAGAGCTACTGTATGACAATACAATACAATGCTCAACAAGATCTCTACTAAATAAAAATCCATCACACAGATATCAGTTTTCCATCAACCCTTTGTACGCAAATCTGAAAATCTGAAGAAAGCCAATGGCCTAAGGATTTATAGCTAAGCTATCTAAGATAGGACATCGATCTTATCTAAAATCCTAACACTATAAATACAAGGATGTTTTCTCATTCCTAAACCCAATACGAACCATACAGTAAACCAAAAATGGTTCGAACCTCATAAAAATCGAAACAAAAATCATACAGCAAATGAAAATCAAATTAAAATACTTATCTTCATTTCGTGATGCTTCTGATTCCCTGATGTTTGCTCGAGACCGCAAGCTATTTTATTTCAGAAGAGGGAAGTGACCAGCGAAGCCTTGGGGCGCAACAGGATTATCGAGGAACGGAGTTTTGGTAGAGCGACGGCAGCTTGGTGGTGTAGGAAAGTAGCGATGTAGCTTAGTCTCGATTTTTGCTGAGAATCGGACAAAGGGAAGGCGGCTAGGGTTCAGCCATGGATGGAAATTTTGTGGAGGCGGTGGAGTTATTTTTTCGTTCTGAGGATTTGGGGATAAATGGAAGGATTTTAACGTTGAAAGTGGGCTGAGGGGGTATAACGGGCCGAACAAGAAAGGTAATGGGCTTTTTTTTAAAATAGAATTTAAATTGTTTGTTTAAGCGATATTTCGTACACACATTAACTGATTTGAACACGGTCAGTTTCGTTGAGACCCTTGTTACGAGAACATCGTAATGGAGCAGGAGATGGCAGGACTAGATGCAAGAAGAATTTTTAATTAAATTAAACGATGTTTAATTTAATTGGAAAGCCAGCGTTTAACGACCAAACCAGTCCAGGTGTGTTTAACTCACTCAGTTATCCCATTTATAATTTTTATAAATTGGGTTTATTATTTGTGTGCCATGTTTTGCTAAATATTGATTGATCTGATGATTGGTTGGATGTTGATATATATTGTTATATCATCAATTTAAACTAAACGAAGTTTAATTCAAATAAAATAACATCGTTATTTTTAACGATGATTTCCAATAAAGGTAACTTACCTTGTTGGTTACATAAACGTATTTGAATTAGATTGGACGCTTGAATCATTGTTGGTTGACCACTATGAGTTGTATTGATTATCGTTTATTTTCATATGATGGTTATATGAACTGTTGAATCGTGATGATTGGATTTTGAGTTGGTTATCGATTGTTGAATCTATATTCAACAGTTGCTTGTTATTTACCAATAAACCGTATTGGTTAAGAAACTGGCAGTGGGTGGCCTAAATATACATTTTCTTATAAAAGGAAGATTTACCGTAAATAAATAGGAATGAAGGTGTTAAATATATTTTTAAAATATATTATTTTAATTGGGTTATAAACAGAGAATAGACAGACCATACCTACATCGATTATTTTAATCATTTTTAGAATGTTGATATTTGTTGAATAAAAGTAACATTATCTTGGAATTTAAAAGTTGTAGACAAAAGGTTATAAAGTTTAAAACCATTGTTTATAATAAGGTGGGGGGTTTAAACAAGTTATGTAAACGATGATAAGTTAAGTTTAATTCGAAGTTTAAAATTAAATCCTTACTGAGGTCTTATTTCCATGTTAGATGGAGATATAAAGATGAAATAGATTTGTTGTATATAAAAGAAATGACGTTTCATCAAGATGTAAGTAAAAGAGGATTTGTTTAGATATTGAGAATGAATATCGGTTTTGGTATTACAACTGATATTATCTTAAGGTAAAAACGTTGTTGATCAAGGTCTGAGAGGTAATTTAAATACCCCAACTTGAACGACTTCAGGAATACCAAAGGACGATATTGGTCGTAACAGTGGAGAGGTTAAAACAAATTACTTTGGAAAATAATAATGTAGCGTTATTTGAGGATTTTGGGAATATATATATACTTTGGGATTTCAAAATAAGAAGGGGATTTTAAAAAGGGGGCTTGAGAATTTAAATGTTATTTCCATGGCAAAAGGAATAGAAAAGGAGATCGATGGAAAATAACGATATTTCCAGAAGTAAGGAGTCAAGATTTGGAAATAGAAATGGTAATTATGGTTTCCCAAACGAAAATGAAAAGGAAGGTTCGAAATGAGGATTTTACGAAGGATGAATTTAATCGATTTACAATTGATAAATAATGAGTACCAAAGGTTTTAAATGGTAGACAAAGGAAGAATTTGATAGGGTTTTAAGATATATATTTCTTAGTATTATAATTAAATGATTTGAGAATAAATATATTAAAATAAAGATGTTATTTTAAATGGCCAATTGATGCTGTCTACCCAACCAAGGGATTTATTTCTTTATTTTATACTTGTTTATTTTGATAGTTAAATCATCAACTATAAAATCTGCCCAATACGATTGTTGGTACGGAAAGGCCGGGATCGAATTTATATTCGAAAACCATTCCGACCAACAAATACGTGAAGAGATCAGAAGATGATCGAGATGGAGCATTGAAGACCGTGGATCTTCATAAGCGGAAGGATTACTTATAATCTCTGGCTTAGCGGCCCGAGATACACTGTGATTCTGTCGTGGTTGGAACCCACGGGTTGCAAGGACTTCTCGCTACTGATCCTTGGGGTGATTCCTTTATTAGATGCAGTAGGAGAGTACCTTCGGTTCATCCTATTCCTGGATGACTTGTATGGACGAATGTCTGACAGAGTATTTCCAAAGGGATCGCGTACGTTGATTTTTACAAACGTATTTCTGTTAATGGCGGAGAAGGGCACTTCTCTTAGCTTAACTTTCAGCGTATTTTTGTGGACGTCAATTAGTGATATCTGGCGGATCTGATGATGTGGCATTCAAAGTGAATGATGACCAGTTATTTCAAAAGTTAATCTGAACCTCAAGCCTCATCAACTGGGGAATGACAGATATCGGGCAGGCAGCATGGCTATGTGGGTCGCTCCCATTAGGGTGTATGATCACCTATCTAGAGAAATTCCTTTTTGCTTCTTTAATCTATCGATGTTGTCCCTTGTCGGGAAGACGGTGGGTCGCACCCAACCGTTGGTGATATACATTCGATACACTCAAGCGAAATGAGTGGTCGGTCATGTGAGGGCCGGGTTGCAAGACGTTCTTGTTGAACCCAGTGTATTCGCCTCTAGAGATACACGATCGGCAGGTGGTCCCATAACTTGTCATAATTGGAAATCCAATCTCCAATAAGCGTCCGCTGTTTTGTTTGTGTACTATATATGTAGAGCGTGAGATGCAAGTGTTCTACTAGATTCTATTTACTTGTATTTAGACACTATTATAATATCAGACAAGATATTGGTTTTAAATGTTTTGGGTCATCGTAAGGTAAAAACCGTCCATGTTTATGTGTGGATTTGGTCTTACGATTATCCTTTTCTTGGAAAGATTTTTGCTTTAAAAATCAGGTTGTGTGATACACTTAATACTGTGTGAGTTTTTCTCACTCTGGTTCACCAGACTGACCCGGTGTTTTGTAAATGCTCGGGTTAGCCCGGGGTATACAGGTTCAGGTTATCGAATACTGTGAAGAGACAAGCTGGAAGAGTCCAGACGTCTGATACTATTCCGCTGTGTGTTGTATATGGGACAGATTTTTATAAATGTCCAGGGATGTTGATGTACTCTGATATTGTAAGTGTTTTAAAGCTCTCAACAAAGATTTATTTCTGTATTATATTTTGTTCCACTGCGATGTGAGACTCTGTGTTGTATTGATTTCTTCTTCTTCTATTCTAATATTTCTTTCTCTCTTATCTCACCCTCTAATTTCTTTCTAATAACTTCCAGTGTTTTTTTTCGGTGTTTGGAAGATCGGCATGGATTACAGTAAAGGTATTTATGTCGATTTTCGAGGCTGAAAATCCCTGGATCGTTACAGGGTGTGTCCCATAACTTGGGTCCTAAACTAAGGAATGAAGCTTAGGAACGGACCTAGTCCTAGCTACTTAATACCCCAACTAGGTGGGTCATACATTAGTACCTTCTCTAGGCAGTCCTTCACCACTTAAATATATATATATATATATATATATATATACAGACATCTTACATTAAACCAATCACTTGTAGATGCTGGTTTTGTCGGGTGGTCCCAAGCAGGCTTCTACTACAAGCTGGGCTTAACCTCACGCCTTTATGTAATTATTATAATGGCTCATAGCATCTAAACCTCTCATATCAATCCAACGAACTTGTCGATATTGTATATCCCAGTCGATTCTGGGCAGGCTTCTACTACAAGAAGGGATTAACCTCATGTTTATGTGTCATTAATACTATAAAAGCCATTAATACTCACAACATACAAATTTCCTGTAGGGTCATTTATAATTCTAATTTCCTATTTTAACGCATTTAATATGCTTTTTACTATGAATTTAATATGCACTAATAATACGTTAATTAAACTAATAAATAATGGTAAATAAAACGTAAATCAAGTGCACGTGAATAAACATCCAAATTTGTTAGAAATGTCAATCCTAACATCAAAATAAAGTTTACAAATTTGTTTTCCTACTTTTTCTCAATATGGCATCAGCATGTATATCATGATCAACAACAGGGAACAACAACATATACATAGAACTTGTAACCAAAGCTAAAATTATTATTTCAATAACAAAAGAAAGACAAGGTGTGATAATTCAATTATATATGTGAAGTTTCCTTTTATGTATTGATTCACTTTTCATAAGATTAACATATATATAGAAAAACTTAAGACATTAGTGTTTTATATATGACACGTTCAAACTGTCTACATTAAAATAAATGCTTAAGCATGAATACTCAAGTCTTATGCCTTTGCACACATACATACGGAAGTTATAAAATTTACAATAAAGTGAATCATAGCTTATCAGAAACTGTACGATACCCGAAAGTAGTACCTCAATAATCAAAACCCAATAAACACAATTGGTTGACCATTTCTGCAAATTAAAAGAGATTTGGAGGATTTGTTAATGTTTTATTTTCGTATAAGTCCAAATCTCTTTAGGTATAACAACCCAAATCTACACTAACATCATAAAGAAAATAGCAAACTGATGTAATTTCCACTCACAGAAATAGGAAGAGAAGAATGGCAATTCAGAGTAGAATCTAATGACTTGGATTGAACTTTTGAATCAGCATACTCCAAACACTCCTAATACACACAACACACACATATGTATGTATGTATGTGTGTGTGTGTATATATATACGAATCAGATAAAGAATCTCATACATATATTATACTTAATTCTATAATCTATATAAGATTTCATATAAAAGGAGATAGAATACAGGCTAGAAGAAGAGAAGAAATCTAACCTGTTTCTGAAATTAAGAAAATGGCAGATAGACAGAATGAAGGCATAGAGGAAGATGAAGGTAGGGTTTAGGGAGATGCTAGGCGTTCTTTTATTAGTTGCTAGTCTGTATATGGACTGTAGGACTAGTTAGATTAAATATGGACAGTCCAATGAAGCAAAACTATAGAGAGCGTTGCATTTTATTTAAAATAATCTTTTCTTCTTTTTTAGTGCATGTCTTTATTACATGCAGTAATGTATTATCATTATTATAAACCCTTGAAAATAATGACTCTCTCCCATACTCGAGCAGGAGGGTGGTCGACCCCCCTCCATAGAAGGACAATCGACTGACCAGCTCAACGTTGGCAGATCTGTTTTGTTTTAACATTACATTTTATATTAATTACAATTAATTCTTACGTTTATTATTCATTCTTGTCTGCACTTAAGTGTATATATATACATACAATTTACAACTTTAAAGAATATTCTATTATGCCAACCAATATATATTTATATCCTATGTTTATATTTTTTTAGTTTAAAATTAGACTCTTATGTGTATATAATTATCGTAAATTATTTTATTAATAATTTCTTTATATGGACTCTGTTTTCGACAAATAAAATATGAAAACGCATTAGAATCTCGCCATGGATATACAGTATTATTTTCGTAGCCAAATCTTGATAGTCCAAAGTTATTATTTTCAAGCCATTAATATTTTATTGCTTTATCCTTGTTTATGATTAGTTTAATTATCTTTTTAGGGTATACTTTATGGATTGTTACATTCTTCTCACCTAAAAGAGATTTCATCCTGAAATCTTTTCGAAGGGGAGAAAAACACAACTCGCTCTAACAAACATGTTATACATCCATGTAATTTATAAAATTACTCGATGTGATTATGTTCTACAGACTTGTTAAAGTGAGCTCATTTCTAATGTGAGCTCAAATCTAATGTTAAAGCATAATATATGATGTTGTATGTATACAAAACACACTAACATGAATATAATTTCTACATGAGTGCTCGGTGTATTTATGTTGCAAACAATTCCCACCATCCAATCTAGCAACTACAATGCAACCATAGAATTTTAAGATTCGAGAAAAGCTACAAATTTTAAAAATTTCATGCCTTCCCTCAAATGTTTTCCCTTATGCACTTGAACCAATTTAAATAAATGTCGCAAAGCCGTGTAACCTTGTGCTCTACAGTATCTGTGGTGGCATGAGACACCAAGGGCTCCGTCTTTGTCCCCATTTCTTGATTAGACCCTACCAAAATTGCCACTGTGGAGTTACCCTGTCAAATATAAAAGTATAAAACGTCATAGGATCTTATTATCAACAATATTTTCATTACCCTAATATTGGGAAAACCCAAAATATAATGCCGACTTTATATCTTCCACATGCTTCCTAACTAATTTAAACTTTTTCCAAAGTCTAATCACAAATTTGTTTCAAGTAAAATTTATTGATGGTTTTCAATCAACACTTTGGTGATTCACATAGCCTCCTTAAAATACTTCAAGAGTGTTATCCCAACCATCAAAAGTACTATACTAATCTTAAAGATAAATATTATTCCTATTGTCTAAGAGATTCAAGATGCAAACTTTCCTTTTTGTCCTCCAAGCTCCGGCTATCTCTTTAGTTTGCCCTCCGGCCTTCAAATGAGGTGCGACCTGAAAATTAAAAAATTTCCTAAACCAAAATTTTAAAATCTAACTAACTAATGTCCTAGCTTATACTAATATGTATTTTCTCATGCTCCAATCTGCTGTAATTTAAATTCCAATAAAAGATCGTTTGTTATACTTTTTATAAATCTACCCAAATAATAATGCTAACATATTTAAAATTACAAGGAATGGATATTGTATTACTTTAAATGGATAGTGTAATCGACATGCAAAGATGTAAAATTACACATCACACCCTTCATATGTTATGTGTATTTCTTATAATTCCAAATATAGTTTTTTTTGTAAGAAAAGACAAAAGGGTTCATTTATAAAATTCATACAAATATCCTTAAGCAAACCAAAAAACGGTCATATTCAAACTACAAAGGCTAATATACGCAAATCCAATCTTTAAGCCCATTCCTTAATCTCATGCTATAAGTTCTTATTCTTTAGGATGATATTCTCTAAAGCTAAACTTCTTCACTCAATATTCCAAAACCTTGGGTTTATGATATTTCCTCATCATATCTGCAAAATTCAACTTCCTTGTTAACTTTCAAATTCCAAATGCAATTAACAGCTAGTCAGGTGTCTTATAAAATTCCGTTAGTTAAAAAAATTACTATATGGTATTAAATCCCAAATCACATAAGCATAAATATGGATACATTAGTTTCACCACTTTATATCATCCTGTAATAATCACAGGAGAATGCTGGCGATTAAAATCTTAAAGTCATAGAAAAGAAAATATTTTTGAAATTCTTCACTTACAGTCAGTGATATAAGGGTATCGATGTCTCAATCCATTGTTCCAAACTTAATATGTCAATCCGATACATTTTATCCTCCTCAATTCTCCATTTTCACTTTTTCAAAGATGTGGTCCATCCATAACCTTATTTAATATTCATAATAGTCGATTTTTGGATCATTTAACCTATCCTTAATCAATTTCTTTAACCTCCTCGAGAATATATTAGTTTCTCATTATTAAATTATTTCTCAAGTTCTTTCAAGTTTGGAGATACATCCATTTTCTCAAATGAAACTCTTTTCAAACCAGTCCCTATAAATTCTCTTATTAATTACAAATTTATTGCCCATTGAATTTACAATTAAAAACCATAAATCCTAAATTCAAAAGGGTGCTGCGATTCACACCCTGATTTACACTTCTGGCCACCAAAACTAGAAGCACTCCAAATATTTCCAATTTCCTCTGCTAGCCACCATCTAAATTAATAACTAAAAAATGAAGAGGCCACCAACACCTTACTCAACACAAATACTTCCTTTCTCACTTACATCATGCAGTTGTGTCTTTTGAGTCATTTAATCGAACTTCTTGCATCATATTATCACAACCATCATGTTTATCGTCCAATTTATCATCTTTCAAATACTTCGTCTGTCAAACGACAAAAGAGTTAATGTATCAATTTGAAAAAAAAGATATGTATGTTATACGGATAAAAAACTACAAGTCAAAACTTACATTGTCATTCTCTATTACAACGTCGTCAAATTAACATCCTCCAAGTTTTAAATTTACAAATGGAGTGGAAAAAATATCCCGAAACCCATTGGAAAACCTTGACCATTAAAAAAAAACTAATAATATATTCTATAACATAGTAGAAAACAAAAAAAATCAAGCAATTCTAACCTTTTTTTTACATTCATCTTCCATCTTTATTAGGCACAAAAGAATATCTGCTTTTGTTAGGGTTTGAAATTGTAGAGAAGTATGTGTTTTTCTTAGGAGAAGTATGGTGGTGAATAACTGAGTGAAAAAGTAATATATGGTGGCCAGAGGAATATAAAAATAATCATTGGTATTAATTTTAGAAAGGTGGCCGGAAGTGTAAACCGGGTGTGAATAGTAGCACCCAATTCAAAAACCGTAAGTTATGTAACTTACGCTATACATATAACTAAAATATATTGCTAAACGCTAGATACGCTCATAATCGTACTAGTTCCTAAATTAAACTATCTAGGGCAACCTAGTTTACAACCAAAACTTGATTCTGGAAATCCTTACACTTCACTAACTTTTCCAATATAAACCTCTGGCATTGACACTAAAATTTCCAGATTAGGTTGTAAAACTTATTTTTACTTAGTCCTAGAATGTAACTCTAACTCACCGAATTTACTACCTTTATTTACTCAAGGATAATTTCTTTTCAGAAAGTAAAATTTTAGCACTTATAAAAAATAAATATATTTTTCAGACCATGGTTATATTATTATCATTACTCAAACTTGCACAAATTCAAAAATAGGTACTAATATTTCGTTAAAACCTAAAATGTCAAATTTTGCATTTTTCCTTCAAAATATAAATCTTTATCAAGGGAATAATGTTCACTAAGCTAAATACCAATACACGCTTGATTAAAATATTATCAATTAAGAATTCTATTTATTTCAAAATATTATAATAAGGAGTTAGATTGCCTCATTTCAAACTTTCAATGCTTTGGAAGCCTTTACTAAATGTTCCAAAAATAAGGGTGAATTGATTTTATTTTTTAACACTTGTATTTATTAACAATTTGAATGTTTGCATTAACATCTTTCAAGAACAATAAATTTTTAAGTTTTACATAAAAACTTTTTAATGGTTAGTAAAACAAATGCTTATTCTATTTTTGTAAATATAATCTTAATTAAATATCCAAAAATTGAATTAGGTGACAATTTAGTCTCCTAAAATGGCTAATGTCATTTATTGCTATGTTTTCAAAACATATTGTTATTTATAAAAAAATACACTTTGAAATATTATTCAAGGTTTGTATACCTTTTAACAACAAAGTTTGATAACTTCTTTATATATTAGAACTTTTTATTACCATGTGTATTTTAAATCTCACAATAATCTATGTTTTGAATTTTGAAAGACAATTATTGTACATGAATGTTTCCTTTAAAACATAACAATTCATTCTAATTTATTTGCATTCCCAAAGATTCTTTTCAAAATTCACTTAATAGCCATAAATTACATAATTAATTTATTTGGAGTAATTAATAGTAACTTATATTATTTTTCTATTACTCCCCATAGAATGCCTATTATTACGGGGAAAATGTCATTTATTCCGTTGTTTCTCCTATTCTAGTAATTCCTCCCTTATTTCAAATGAGCATATCTTTCCTATTAACCATATATTTCCTCTTCTACCATATTAACTTTCAAATAAGTCTTACATTCACAATCACTACCAAATCTTGAATGAAAGAACTTTATAGATTTATTTATTTTATAGAAACTTAACATATGGGTATAACAAGAAAACTGAAAATATTTGTGCAATTTTAGATGTTGTTACATGGAAACCGTAACATTTACAAATTTATCATTAAAATTTTCACTGTTTACTGCTTTTAAATGAACTTACATTTCCTTTTCTATTTAAAGCTCATAAATGTGAACTTTGCAGTTATTCGTTTATATTAAACTTTAATTCATTTAAAGAATTTATCTTCTATTTTCTCTAAAATTTATATTTATAGTTTGTATAACAAAAGAAATAGTAAACTTTTCAATTTTCTCAATAAACATTTATGTTTCAAAAATCATATTTTCGGTTTCTTTCTGAATGGTACTATTACTTAATTTGAGCCTAACAATGAAATATTCCACAGCTACTTTAAAATTTCATTTTATAAAATAAATTAGGGATATGTTAAAAGCTATTTTTGTAGGTTTTCTAGCAAAACTTTTTGTCAATTTAGATAACATGTTCATTTAGTTAACCTACGAAATACATTAATGATCAATTGTTTTCATTAAACAAACATTTATTCAATGCATATTTAGGACAAACGAAGAAAACAAGGCTGTGTTCCTTGATTAGTTCTTGACTGAATAAATAGTCCTTTTATTTTGCAATCTAAACTTAATTTTATCATATATGCATCTTTTCTCTAGCAGAGTTAACAAAGAGATATAACGCTTTGTGTTATAAACCAACACTAATCCCTAAACTCTGTTCGCATAGCGAAAACTAAAAAAATGAAAATAGATGATTAATTAGTGCAATCTTGAATTTATATCTGTGGATTTTTCAATAAATTTAGGATAACAACGGGAAAGTCAAGAACATGAAATTTATGATAATATGTGGGTGAGTGGTACAAGGATTCGGTTGTGACAGAGCACGTGAAAACATATGGTTTTTGATGGATGCATGTGGTTACCATTTTGCCTCCGTTCCGCTGTCACATTATTAGATTTTGTTTTAGTTTAAACCTTATAATAAAGTTCATCAGATTTCTTAGTAGGAATAGTGATTTTTTTTGGATTAGGCTGTGTCGTATATTCATTTCAGCAGAGTTAATCTTGATAAAAGCTTAAAAAATATGTACCGACTCATTTACTCTATATAGTTGAACTCATTATAAGTCCCTAAGAAATTAGTTTGATCGTAGATTGCTCTTATTCTATAAAGCATGCAATATGCGTAGAATAGACCACACACAACTTGATTATTAATAAAGAATAAGCAAAGAGAAAAGCAAAATCATTTGCGCGTAACAATTGAAGGGCTTGGTTCAAGGTCACTTGACACTTGGGTATGTCCTTTTATACGCTTCTATCTTATTATATGAGTAAATGAAAGACGTTAGCAGTCAAACATCATGTATATCAACAATAGCATACATTGATTGCCCTGACTTGCACTATAAAAGCATTTAAAAATAAAGTGCACAACTTAGTATATAACATATTTTATATGTTGCAGTATAAAGGGATTCTACTTAAAAGAATAACATACAATATAATGTAGGCATTTTTTTTACCTTATAGACCAAAAGACTCATGTTTCTTTTATCGCTTTAACATGTGATTTAGTGTTTTCACCGCAATTTTTATATGATTATTATTTTTCATACTTCCGTGTGCGAAGCACGGGTTCGTGCTAGTTAACTAAAGAAAAAAGGCATATACACAGAGGCGGAGCCAAGGTATAGCTGGTGAGGTCAAGTGACCTCACCAGGATATTAAAAAAAAAACAGAAGCACAAATACTTTCGAGCTGTTGCAGATTTCTCATAGGGAAGACTGTGTTGCGTAGTTATTTTGATACTTGAGAGGAAAATGACACTCATACTAATATTTTTGTTGTTAGGAAAAATTGTTATAATGTTCTTATTTTTCAACCTATTTAGATTATAGAAATTCCTTTTGTACGCTTGATTTTTCTTTTTTCTGCCATCAGTTTCTTATTTTGCTTTCAACAAAAAATAACTTACATCTCGTTTATTTTATAAAGATTAATTCTAGAGATCCTGCTTGCATTAGTGACCTCACCAAAAAAAAATCTGGCTCCGCCATTGCATATACATATAGAGAGGGAAGTAATCAAGGCAAAAGCTGTCACTTTTTTACATATGTTATGAATCGGCATAACAAAGTATAAATGGAAGAAATTAATCAAATAATGTATTGTAGAACAACAAACATCGAATATAAATTAACTCTGATGCTTCAAAATATAAAAATTGTTATATTTTTTGAGTAAAACATTATTAAATGACATTCCTGAAGTGGAGATCCACATGAAAACCAGTATAAAAATCCCCGGTGTGATTTTTCTATTTTTACTACATTTACTATTATATAGCTCTGTGATTATCTATTACTTCATAGTTGACTATTGTTCGTCATATTACACGATCCTTGTGTGTATTATACTTAGCAAGCACACGCACATTTTCATTTGGTATCAGAGCCTGGCGCTCTAGAGATCGTAACAACATCCTAGAACAAATGGCTATAAAGAAATCTAGTCAGGGAATTAGAAAATGGAAGAGCAACAAAGCAGAATAAGGAGAGCAAGGAAACAAGTGTCTTATGGCTAAAGTCAGATCACAATCGGTACACCACAACAAAGAGAAGGTTAATCTAATATCTCCTAAAGGTGCTATAATTATTTGTATTCTCTACCACTCTCGATTACTGTGCTTATTATGGTATTTATTCTTTTAATCGATGATAAAGGGGGAGAAATATTTTCTTTATGATTTTTCATATCATTCATGTTACATATACTATCATTTAAAATTATGTGCTTAACATGATAATAGTATATGTGTGCTACCTTTTGTTAATGAAGGAATCAAAAGGTAAGTTTATTTATATTATGAGCTAACAAATGTTGCAGAAATTCAGGTGGAGCTTTATATTTAGAGGGAGAAAATCCAAGGTGTTGTCATCAATCAAAAGGGGGAGAATGTTGAGACAAGATTTTGATCGATGCCAACATATAAAGGTGCAATGAAGATTATTTCATAGAGATAAGATTTTTTTTACTTTGAGTCGTGTTAGAAATATGTTAAAATCTTTCCTCAAAGTATAACACGAATGCACAAAACAATATAATATCTTCGTTGCTGAAATCTGTATATTTGAGGAATTGAAAAGTCACAGAAAAAGCCCAAACGGTCCAGGCTCCGACCGGGAAAGAGTGTAGAGTGATCTAGACTGTGGACCGAGGTCCTCTGGTCCACAGCAATAAAACGGTCGACCGCCCAAAATACCACCAGTCGACTGTTCATGTTTCTGTTTTGAAATAATCATTTCTCAGTTCAACCAGTCGACCAGTCAAAACTCACCAGTCGACCGGTCAATGTGTTTTTGCACATAACGACTATTTTTCTGGACATTTAATTTAAATTAAATTCAACCAGTCGACCGGTTGAAATTCACCAGTCGACCGTTTTCAAATAGCAAGCTTTTTCTGAAAGGTTGCTTCTATTTGTGAAGAGATTTCTATTCAATAATCAAAGGAAATGGACTTAACTTTTTATAGAAACTCTTCGTGAATAATTTCTACCTTTCTACTACTATATAAACAACTTCAAACTTGTTTTACAATAACGAAATCATTTTATATTCTCTCTAATTTCTGAATTGCATTTTCATACTCTTTGCAAAACAAAAGCTCTCCAAATTTAAATACTTGTTGAATCCTTGAATCAATTTAATATCATTTGATTCAACAAGCATTCTACTTCCTTAAATCTAGGCATTCAATGTATATACTCAAGGATAAGATTATAGGAAGGGTGTACTACAAGTGACTAGTCCGTGTATTGAAGACACAATATATAGTCAATCATCAACTACTTTGTATTGAAATTCCGGTAAGCCTGTAGCCGTTCAAATCAGGTGGGTAAGCTTGTGGCCCATGAAATCAAGTGGGTAAGCTTGTGGCCCGTGAAATCAAGTGGGTAAGCTTGTAGCCCATGAAATCAAGTGGTGAATTGTATACCTGTTCCTCCGGGTGAAGCGAGGTTGTTGATTAGTTAAAATCCAGAGAGAGGTCTAGGATTGGACGTAGGATGGTGCTCCGAGCCAGTATAAAAAGCCCTGGTGTTATTACTTTACTTTACTACTTTTTATTTGTGATATATTTCACTATCTCATATTTATTTGCATAACTATTGTAAATATACAAGTTAGTTTATCACATACATTCCGCATATCCATATTACTGATCCTGCATAAAGTCGTACATCGGATTTTCAGTTCGAGCTTCCCCGCGAAGCACAATGGGCTTTCCTACTTCAATCACGAGCCATTTAAGAAAACGACCCTTCTTTTTCTGCAGTGGGCTTCGATTCAGGCCCATCAGTTTCCATGGTCCGAATAGGACAAAAAAATGGAATACAAAGGGTCGAAGATTTATCTATATCAACCAGGCCCCCTCTTTCCTTTCCCTTCTTCTTTCCGCCGCCGCCATTCCTTTTGAGTTAAACCCTAACTTTGAGTTTCAAAAAACCCATTCGTCTCCTAACTTTTAGAAAGGTAATTATATTAGGAATGTTTCCGTGTAATTTCATTTTTATCTTCCTTTGCTCCACCCAAATTTTTGCTAGTATGCGTGGTGGAGTTTTGTGAGGCTTGGGGAGCAACGAGGGCATAATGGGTTCATCAGCTCATGTTCATTAGCGGAGAAGAGAGAGGAAGAAGGGGAAGGAGTTGACCAGTTTGGATCGTTGGCAAGGTTCGGGTTCGGATCGCGGTACCACTGGGATGGAGGAGATGAGGTGTAATCGATGTCTACGGATCGGGTCGTGGTATTGGGAGCATCGGTTCGTGGTGATGGCAAGGTAGAAGGGAAACAGATCGTTAAATTGGATAGTGGATCGGTTCGTGAGAAACAAGAAGTAAAGTGGATCATGGGGATACTATCGCGATCCGTTCAGGTAATGGATCAGGAGCTTGAGTGTCCCACGATCCGATCCCTTTCCACGAGCTGATACTTTCCCATGGGTCGGATCCTGTTCCATGAACCAATTTGGCATCACGAGCTGAACCTTGTCTCTTGAGCCAGCTTGACCAACGATCCGATACACATGTTGTGATGGCCCGCCCTGCACCAGCCGGCATTTCCTCCGAAAGTGCGTTGTACACATGCCCAACTAGCACGGAACGGTCGCCAAAGAAAGGAAAGAAGAGAATGAACTAATCGAAAACCTGTAGAATGTCTCACAGTGCACGGAACAAAATATAATAATAATGTACTTGACATAAAACATGCGAGACAGTGCATAAGCTGATAACTAAAACCAACATCAACATAGGAGTAGCGGAAGTCTAAATACAGCTTATTACAACTTTTCAAATTACTGTCTCTAACCAAAAGAAAGGAAGAGTGCACTACTAATGCCCAAAGTAGTGACCAGCAGCGACACAGGGAGAATATCTATATATGTATCAAACGTGGAAGCCTCCTGCTCGTCTCCGGTACGGCTACTCGTGCATCACCGGCTAACCTGTCTCTAGTCTTCTCGTGAGAGCACCCAGAGTAATAAGAAGAGACATAAAACTCTGGGTTAGGCAAAAAGTCTGGTATGAGCGATAAGCAGCTAAACAGAACAATAACAGGTATACTAAACCATACTTGAACCTGGACCTGCAACCAAAGAGTTAGCACTACATACCGTACAATACTTTAAGGTGCCACTGAACAGATGGTGTAAAGATAACGGGGGTGGGGGTGTGCACGTCATAATGATGGCAAACAAATCAACTATAGCAACCATCCTCACATCTCTCGCTTAGTGCGTAAAGCATACGATGTCCACCACTGTCAATCACTAGACCCATCGAATTAGTGACGGAGTTCGACTTGTACAACTACTGCTACTACCAAGCTCACCACATGGAGTCATGACCAAATCTTTACAAATGACCCCACTTCATTGGTCTATAGCTCTTTAGTCGTACCTAGGCCACTCTGGCCCTGAATCCGTTCACATACTCCCTACACATAGTGATCCAAAGTTATAGACATCGACAGCCCCTTAGCACACGTCCCGTAGCAAAGCCCAACTCATGAAGTCAACTCGTTGGTTCCCCTCTGGATCCTGAGTTCTACTTCCTATTTGGACTTCCTTTGCATCTCGGGTTTTGATCGAATTGGAATTTATCTTCGAAAGAGTCATCACGATGAGGTAAAAGTACACATTTGGTTCGGTTCGGTAGTCCCGACCCGGTTCGGTGGTCCTGGCTCATGCCTTGATCAGTACTCCATTCCTCCTCGGCTCGGTCCTCCAGCTCTGGTTTGGTTCGGATGCCCTATGCCCGGTTCGGTGGTTGCTCCCTCCTAGATGTCCCGATCCGATCCGGTGCTTCGCTCCAACTCCAGCTCCAGCTCCAAGCTTGGTCCTCCGATCCGCTCCCGCTCCCTGGCTCTAGTCCAATCCGATCCCCACGCCCTTGCTTCCGATCTGAATCGAGTCCACTTGCTCGGTTCTCCTATCCGATCCGAGCCCAATAATCCGATCCGGTCCGGCTCGAAACCCTGCATATTTCTTGCGACATTCCGACGACTGTTTTACGCCATACGACGGCGTTTTCGACCAATCTAACAGTTCTAATCAATCACAAAACATACCACACAGTCATAGCAACATAGAGAATCAACCATAAATATCAAAATGACAACCATAGCATGTAAATTGGGTCAAACATAGCCTAAATCCCATATTTTCCCTTAAGCATGTTTAAGCAAAACTAATGATAGGATTAGCAAAACTTAACCAAATTAATCCAAATTCCTAAGAGAGGTCTAAAACATTATTTTCGAATTTATAAATATTTTTCCAGAATTTATTAGTGTATAAATTCGCTAATCAACACTAATTACCCTTAATTAACCATAATTAGTGAAGAACTATGCAAATCACTCACCTTGGACACAAATAAAACCTTTAGAACTGAAACTCTACTGTTTGGGCGCGAATACCAATGCAACACGGCAGCTCTACCTCGATTCTTGTGCTTACCCGCCTTGATTTGATGTTGCTAAGCCTAATCCTTGGTTAGAAAGTGATTTGGAGGTGTTTTAGAGGTTGGAGACTAATGAAAACCTAACTCATTTCAGCCTCCTCATAACCCTAATCCCGAAATGGGTTATGGGCCCATTCATTAATCTCCTATTTGTCCCGGTTAAGCAGTTTTTTACCTCCCTTTTTAGCCATATCTCTCAAACGGTAAGTCCGTTTTTCACATGTGACCACTCTACGGAAAGATAAACCATCATTCGAAGCCAATGGAAGTGGTTTCAGGTCAAAACTCCTTCCCAATCAAAAGTTATGGCCAAAACAAGATCAGCTAGGGGCAAAACGGTCATTTAAAAATCGGCAAAAATCATGAACACGGGAAATGACCCCAATAGTCGTCTCCCAAAGTTACATGACCATACGACTCCGTATGCGAAAGAAATAAATATTCTATGATCCTATGATGCGTAGAATGCGGGTCGTTACACTCTCCCCCCTTAAGAAATTTTGTCCCCGAAATTCCTTAACCCAAAACATACAAAGGATCCCGCATGCCTACCAACCATATACAACAGTCAATCATGCAAAACAAACAAAACAAGCCTATCCTAGCATGCGGAAAAACTAAATCGAAGTTAAAATCTTACCAAGCGAAGAGTTTTGGATACGTCTCCCTAATGCTTTCCTCTGTCTCCCAAGTACAGTCATTCTCATTCTCGCCCCACTGAACTTTGACTAACTTCACCGCTTTCCTTCGAAGTTGCTTCGTATCGTTCCCAAAAATATGCATAGGCTTGTGGTTCTCAACCGCCTCGGGTTCAACTTCGATATCATCCAACTGATAAGGTGAAATAGTCACATCTGGGTCGTGCACGAACTTCCTTAACTGGGAAACATGAAATACGTTGTGAACTCCTGCCATCTTCTCTGGTAATTCAACTTTGTATGCCAAATTCCCAATTTGCTCAAGAATTGGGAATGGACCAACAAATCTTGGTGCTAACTTGCCTCTCCTTCCAAATCGTATCACGCTTTTCAACGGAGAAATCTTGATAAACACCAAGTCGCCAATGGAGAACTTTAATTCTCTTCTCCTTTTATCAACATAACTCTTCTGCCTATCTTGAGCAGCCTTCATTCATTGTTGGATAACCTTAATCTTGTCTGAAGTTTCTCTTATCACATCGGGTCCAAGCACAACCTTCTCACCAGTTTCTACCCAACAAGACGGTGAGTTGCACGGTCTTCCGTTCAAAGCTTCAAACGGAGCCATACCAATACTGGATTGATAACTATTAGTATATGCAAACTCTACTAGATGCAAATGGTCATCCCATGATCCACCAAAATCCAATATGCAAGCTCTCAAGAGATCTTCTAACAATCGATTCACCCTCTATGTCTGTCCGTCGGTTTGAGGATGATACGTGGTACTGAGATGTAGTTCTGATCCTAACGCCTCTTGTAAGCTCCTCCAAAATCCACTAGTGAACAACAGATCTCGGTCACTCACAATGCCTTTGGTATTCCATGAAATCTCACTCCCTACTTTATACACAGTTCCGCTAACTTAGCTGCCATCCTGTTTGACTTGACGGGTATAAACCTTGCACTCTTAGTCAATCGGTCCACAATCACCCAAATGCTATCATGGCCCGATCTAGTCCTTGGTAACCCATCAATGAAATCCATTGACACTTGTTCCCATTTCCATTCTGGAATTTCTAATGGTCGTAGCAAACCACTAGGCCTCTTTTGCTCAGCTTTAACTAGCTGACAGTTCATGCATTTGGATATAAACTTCCCAATGTCTCTTTTCATCCCTTCCCAATAGTAGGTCTGCTTCATGTCTTGGGACATCTTGTTACCACCGAGGTGCATAGTCAGTTTTGAGTGATGACATTCTCTAAGCACTTCATCTCTCAATCCATTGACATTGGGTACAAATAGTCTTCCATTCTTTCTAAACCATCCATCTCGATCAAGCCCATACTTGTTCCTATCTCCGTCGATTCCAATCTTTGACTTTGAGATGATTTCCAATAGGTTAGGATCGTTCCTCTGACTGGAACCAATCCGCTCAATCAAAGTGGGTCTGATCGTCAAACTTGCTAACATTTCTGGATCCAATTCACACTTTGGTCTGAAATCATACCCAGCGATGTACTCCAGTTGCTTCCATTCTAGAAACATAGCTCCTAAACTGGCATGTCTTCTACTCAATGCATCAGCCATCGCAATGCCCTTTCCTGGTGTATATGCGATGTCGAAATCATAGGAAGCCAAGAATTCTAACCATCTTTGCTGCCGGAGATTTAGATCTTTCTGAGAGAAGAGATACTTTAACGATGTATGATCGGTAAACAACTCGAATCTTTCTCCCAAGAGATAATGCCTCCACATCTTCAGTGCAAACACGATCGCTGCTAATTCCAAATCATGGGTAGGGTATCTTTTCTCATGTGGTTTCAGTTGCCGACTCGCATAAGCTACAACCCTGCCTCCTTGCATCAATACAACACCTAGTCCGGTACCACATGCATCCGTATATACCATCATTTCTTCATTCCCCTTAGGAATGACTAACACTGGTGCACATGTCAACTTTTCCTTTAGGCTCTTGAATGCATTCTCGCACTTTTCGTCCCAGACGAAAGCTTGATTCTTCTTGGTCAACTGAGTCAACAGTGCTTCTATCTTGGAGAAGTCTTGGATAAACTTACAATAATATCTAGCTAACTCCAAGAAACTTCTTATGTCTGTTTCATTCTTGGGCGTAGACCAATCTTGTACCGTAGCCACCTTCGCAGGATCCACGGCAATACCATTCTCTGAAACAACATGGCCCAAGAATCTCACTTCCCTCATCCAGAAGTGACACTTAGAAAACTTTGCTTTCAATTGGTGTTTTCTCAACACCTCCATCACTATCTTCAAATGTTCCTTGTGTTCTTCCTCTGTCCACGAATGGACCAAAATATCATCCACGAACACAAGGACAAACTTATTCAACTGATCTCTGAATACCCTATTCATAAGATCCACAAAGTATGCTGGGGCATTGGTTAGCCCGAATGGCATGACCAACCACTCATAGAATCCAAATGGCGTCTGAAATGCCGTTTTAGCTATACTCTCTGCTTCCACTCTAAGCTGATGGAAACCTGTCGCGAGATCCAACTGGGAAAATACTCTCGCGCCACTCAACTGATCAAACAAATCATCTATCTGCGGTAGAGGATACTTGTTCTTCCTCGTCACTTTATTCAACTCGCGGTAGTTTACACACAAACGAAGGGAACCATACGCCTTGGTAGCAAACACAACTGGTGCTCCCCATTCAAAAACACTCCTTCTGATAAATCCCTTCTTCAAAAGATCGCTGACTTACACCCCGAGCTCTTGCTGCTCCCTTGGTGTCATACGACGAAGTGGCATCACTATAGGTCTGGCATCTTTCACTAAATCAATACGGAACTCAATCACTCGGTGTGGTGGAATCCCGGTCACTTCCTCGAAAACGCCCGGATACTGGCCAAATGTAACGACCCAGAAAATTTGAACCAATTTAAAATTTTTAAATTGGCTAAAATAATGGATTTTAAATATTTAAAATAAATATTTTAAATAATGGCAATGAAAAGTGAGTTGAATCGACAATTGAAAACGAATATAATTAATTATAATTATAAACAAGGCCTGAAATGGCGCTGTAATTTCAAAAATTGAATTCAAACTTTGTCGGACTGTACCGGGTGCAAAACAAAACGGATTTTAGCGAAACCAAAAATATTTAAATCTGTTAGTGAATACCTTTCTAACGAATCAGAAAAATCGAATTTTCATAGCGGAAAGCAAAATTTATGGCCGAATGAATTTTCAGAAAGGTCGCTATGGAATTTATATAACCCGTGAAATTGGCCATTTTGCATACGACCTCAGAATTCGACAAAACCATTTTTGTTGGATCCAGGATGTGAAGTTATTGCTAGGTTTCAAATTTCATAATTTTTGAAGCTAGTATGTGAGCATGGCAAAGGAAAATGTGTTTTGGTCAATTACAGTTAAATTGGATCGACCAAAAATGGGCCTTTTTGCAAACGGTCTCAGAATTCGACGAAACTAGTTTTGTTGGGACCGTATCGTCAAAACATAGCTAGATTTATTTTTCTGGAATTTTTCGAATCAGTTTGTGGCCCTGGCAAATTGAAATGTACGTTCAAATTAAATATTGAATGTTTTATACTTTAATCTGAAGGAAAACTGACTGAAACATTCGAATGGGCCTTCGAAACATATCCCATTGTGTTCGGAATGGGGGTAAAACGCTAAGGACGACAGTCGTTGGGTTTGGATTGGTGGTCGTGTCAGAAAACCCCTTTTAAAACCCACCGACCAATCAGATTTTTTATAAAAAAAAAGATCGCGTTCTCTCTCCCCGATACAGCGCTCGACGGCGGAAATGGCTTGAATCTTCCCGGCTCGATTTCTCTTCCATTTCTCAGTGAAATCGAGCGCTCTTAGATCCATTTTGAAGCTTATTCCCCCTCTTCAAATCCATACCAGTTGGAGAAATTATCGTTGTGTATTTCGCCCGAATCACCTTCGAGAAGTTCGCCCCTTTGCGCCGCCGTAAATCGCGCCAGCCACCACCGAGTTGACCCTCCTCCCTGGCGCACGTGCGACTCACGTAGGTCTTCGACCCTGCGCAACCCGATCGTGGAACCATTGCATGGATTGATCGAAAAATTCAAACCTAGTTTTGAAGATTTCTGAAAGGTATCGGCTGTTTAATTTAAAACTGATTTTAACAGTTTAAAACCGTTGCAAACTTCGAAAAATCATATCTTTTTGCTGTGTTAACGAAATTCGATGAAACAGGAAACATCGTGACCGTGTGGACGCCTTCTACATTTTAGAAGAGACCGCATATTTTTCTGAGCCTTCTGCTATTTTTGGTGGAGTGGAACCCAATGTGAGATTTCTAATTTATAAACGATATGGAAAACGACGATGTATAAATTAGATATTCGATGTATGAGTTATATAAGCATTGAACACCTCATGTATAAGCGTTGTATAAGTTGTATGTTCGATGTATAAGTTATATATGCGTTGTAAAAATTATATATGTGATGAAATAGAAGTGAATTGCTATATATATATATATATATATATATATATATATATATATATATACGCCCCTCGTCCACAAACCATGGACGATATTTATTGATTGTGATTGGTGTGAAAATTGATTGATAGCGAATGGTTGTTTGGGATTGTTTGTGGTTGATATTGATTGATTGTGGTTGAAAAATACCCATTTGTGGTTGAGAAATATTTGGTTGAAACCACATAGGATTAGTTTGTGGAAATGAAATAAATATATACATGCCGCCTGCGTGCGAACTAGATGCATGATCCCCATTGTCAAAAACCGCGAGGTTTTAAGGTAGAGCGAGGAGCCGTACTAGGGACGGTCCCGGTTTTAACTACCCTGCCGTTATGCTGCCGAAATTTTGAATAATATTCATGTGTTTGAATTATTTTCATTTGCTGAAACTATATTTATTCATTGAATAGAAAACCTTCATGTGTTGCATCGATATTCATTCGTTGATTAGAAATTCATGTGTTGAATGGTATTCGTGTTTTAAATATAAAAATCACATTTTTATCTATATATAGAAACTATAGAAAACCTTCATGTGTTGAATCGATATTCATTCGTTGATTAGAAATTCATGTGTTGAATGGTATTCGTGTTTTAAATATAAAAATCACATTTTTATCTATATATAGAAACTATAGAAAACCTTCATGTGTTGAATCGATATTCATTCGTTGATTAGAAATTCATGTGTTGAATGGTATTCATATTTTGAAATAAATTGCTTCATAGTAAAAATCACCTTTTATCAACTATATGGACTATGTAAAATAATCTCGTTTTAAAAGAAATTGTTTTATAATAAAAATCCTATTTTTATCCCCTATATAAACTATATAAAATAATAGTGTTTTGAAATAATTTTTTTTACAATAAAAATCACATTTTTATTAGATACATGAATTGTTGAAATGTGAAGTGTTAAAAATAGCAACTCGTTCAAATAAATATGCATGAGTTGAAATATTCATTAATTAGCTAATGATATGATTTTTGCCTATGCATGCAACATTAGAGTGAATGGTGTTTTTAAACCAAATGGAATCAAATATGAAGTTGAATGGAAAATGATAAGTGATAAGAACTGTATATATGTACATGCATATTTATTGAACAGGTTATAACAAAGGGGCTAGAGAAGAGGAATAAAATTTTGTGCCCGACAAATAGGTACACATTTACTGTTTTGTTTGGGTGATGATTTTATGAGCCTGTTGGCTAGCCGCTTGGCTTTTTCTTTTTCTTTTTGACATGAGACGCCCGTGTGGCTATTTGGGAATTTTCCCAGCCCCTCCCGTACAAAGGAGGTTATGGCGAAATTTTCCAAAATTTAAAGGCGTTAGTGAAATATTTGAAGTGAAAATGATATTGAAATTGTTGAATGAACTATATTTATATAAATATATAAATATAAATAAAATTAAAACGAAACGTGGCCGTGCAGTTCGTGTTTTGAAACCGTGATTTCAAACAACTAGTGCGGGAAATCTGACCATCGGATTTTCCTGAAATCGCAACCGTTGGGTCCGCTTTGGAAAAATCTTTCCAACGGCACCAACTTTGTAAAAATCCAACGGTTGGATTGTCTGGAATGTTTAATTCAAATCTGAAGAAAAACAGCGCCAGAAACGATTATATTTTTATATATATATAAATATAATTATATTTAATCGAATAACGACGCTGCAGTTCGTATTTTGAAATCGAAACTTCAAACGATTGTACCGGGAGATCCGACCGTCGGATTTTCCCGAAACTGGAACCATTGGATTCGTTTTGAAAAGATCTTTCTAATGATGTAAATTTTGTAAAGATCCAACGGTTAGATTTTCAGATATGTGTAAATCAAATCTGAAGAAAAACAGCGCCACGGCCGCGTTATGGCCCGAAGCGTCGTTTTGACTAAATTGGCTATTTTAAAATAAATAAAAATAGCGATAAATTGTTATAAAATATCATATACGATATGTAATGGAAATAAACTGAATTTGCTCGATTTATGTGGCTTTTGATGGTTGAATGTGTTTGGTGTGCAAAATACATTAAAGAACAAGTTGGTATTGTCGATTGATTTAACCATTGAAAAAAATTGATTTGAAATTCTTAAAATACGTGAATTATTTGAAAAGGCCGAGTTAATTCTCATTTCAAATAATTGACCGACGATTGAAAGTCGAAGATGAAGACGGTGGTCGAAGACCGGAGATCTTCACCTCGTTTGGATGGTAACCGAGGTCCTGATTGGGAGGCATCCCGAAATATGGATAATGAGTGGTGATCGTCCCGACGTACGTGGTGATCGATGGGTTTGCGAGGTATTTAGTGCCTCCGGTTTCGTTCAGACCCAGAACGGACTTGTAAATGGACTGTGTGTCTGACATTGGATTTTATTCTGTGTTGATTGATCTCTGTTAAATATACATCTGTTTGGCGGCGGAGAATTTATTCTTTTTCTTAACGCCCTTCTCTGAAACGCACGAGCTCAGAGGTTGTATATCGATGGACATCAGTCGCACGGCATGAATTGCTACTGTGGCATGCCTAAGTGGCAAATGATCAAGGCTTCTGTTGAAAAGCAAAGTCATGTGGTGATGATCAAAGCACCGCCTGTGTGGCGTAGCTTTGTGTATAATGTGAATTCGCGAGCCTCACACCCGGTATGAACCAGAAACGGGAGGAAGGACCTCAGGGAGGACATGCGTTTCTTTCTAGCTAGGGTGGTGTCAGTGACCTACCAGCCCTGACATTTATATACTTTTCACCTGTGTGGTTGTTGCTGTTGCGAGGTGCCTCGGTTAGATCGGACCATCCGGGTCCGATGGAGTCATTCGTTGGCTCGTTTGCGCCCCAAAGGGTGGGGAAACATATTGTTCAGGAATTTTAATCCACATCGGTAGACCGGCCCTGTCGCTCCTAGGGTCACTCGAGCTCTGATCCTGAGACATGGTAGGCTAGATTGTCTCGAAGTCGGTAAGGACTATCTTTTGCCTTGGTTCATGACGGAAATCCAATTTCCAAATACGACATCGTGCGGTTTTGATTGTATACGTATATATTGCGACAAAGTGGTATGGGGCATTAATGCCGTCTATGATTGATAGTTATGATTTGAAATTGTTTTCAAAACATATAAACACTAGCAATAATATCAAATGCCTTTGTTTTATTCGTATCAAGCATATCTTGGCCGTTATAAGGTAAAAACTCTATCCTCCGGTTTGCGTTGCATTGTGTGATGGGAACTGAGTCTTATAATGGCTTCATTTTTATAAAATGCATTGCGTTGTTTAAAAGAAAGATTTGTTTTAAAGCACTGGCAATCCAATGGAGAAAACCCGTTCCACGAAAGTGGTGTGGTCCTGTGATTAGCCAAATTATAAATGTGTTGAATAGATTTCTCATACCAATCCCATGACTGACTCGTAGTTTGTTTCACTCTCAAACTCGGGTGCCCCTTTTTCTACACGGGCAGCCTTGTATTCAGGTTTAGCTGGTTCTTTCTGAATAGCTGGAGCTGAAGATGGATTCTATTATTTATCTCTTTTTATGCTGTTCAGCTCCTATTGTACATATTTTGTTTGTTTCCGCTGTAGACATTTATGTATAGCTGGACTGTATTTGTACTAAGTATGATCCTGTATACTGTGTAACTCTGATGATTACTCTTATCCAGTATATTCTATTGTTCATTATCTGGTGTATTTATTTATTTCTGTTCTGCTATTATCTGTTTATGTGTTATATTCCACGGATTACCCTTGCCACCGTCAGAACGGGGTTTGGGGTCGTCTCATTTGGTATCAGAGCTTTGGTTAAGCTTAGTTCTGGAATATAACATATTAACGATTTCGTCAGAAATAGAATCAGTAGTGTTCTAGGACGAGTAACTCATTACTGATAGGATCAGTAATATCCTAGTATGAGTAAAGCAGAATGAAATAACACCTCGATAGACACATTTACATTGAAGTACATGTTTCTATATTTTAAGTTATCTTTTCTGTGACCTGACACTTGATCTGCTGTTTGCAGAAGTACTAGAAAATGAGTGTCAGAAACAGAAGAAATGCAGAACCGGATATTGAGGCCCTATTAATCAAATATCGAAATATGGGTGGAATACCGTTCTCAGGTGAAGAATCTATTATGAAAACACAAGCTTGGATTCGCTCTGCTGAGAAAATCTTCGAAGCATTAAAGCTGAGGGATGACCAGAAAAGATTACTGGCCTCCTGGGCACTCAAAGACGAAGTTTTGTTCTGGTGGGATACAGTTATAGAGGATAATCCAGAGGGTGATATCACCTGGGATAGATTCAAAGTGATTTTCCTAGAAAGATTTAATCCCCCAGAAGCGACTGAGCGATTATGCGACGAATTTTCTTATCTGATATAAGGTGATATGACCATCCCAGAATATCATAAGAAATTCAACGAACTTTCTCACTTTGCTCCTCATCTGATTAAAGACCCAAAAAGGAAGAATCTGAGATTTATTCACGGCCTGCAAAGAAAATATCAGAATAGTGTGATGAGGAATGTGAAGCTTCCTTTCTCAGAAATGATTTATATGGCTTATCAGTATGAAGATCTCCATAGGAAAGGCATGTTGCGAGATGAAGAAGAAATCAGTTCTAGCAGCAAAAGAAAATTTGAAGCTGATAGCCCAGAGGCAAGTATGCAGCCTGAGGCCAGTACGAAGGCTGAAGTCATAAAGAGGCCAAAGATCAATCAGAAAAAGGTAAAGACAATCGTATGCCTAAAGTGTGATCAGCAAGGGCATTCGATGAGAAACTGCAGATCTTCGAACAGACGAAAGGATGGCGTGTCTAAATTCGGGATGAATTTCCTAGAGAATAGGAAGTGCAGTCAATGCCATCAGTCCGGTCATCTTTCAAAGGTCTGCCCGCTATTCAGAAAACCTAAAGCAGTACATGTAAATGAAGTAGCAGAAACCTCAGCACCCTCAGATAGTCAGGGAAGGTCTGATGTTTTAGAAGGCACGCTCAATGTCAAAAACATTCCAGTTAAAGTACTGTTTGACACAGGCGCGTCACGAAGCTTTATTGCAAAGAGTGCAGTCAAGAAGTTGGATTTGAATTTGAAGAAGCTCAAAGAGCCAATAACTGTCCAGAATCCGGTTGGGGGTTCCATCGATCTCAGTTGGGTTTGTGCTGTACTAGTCTCTTTTTCTTGCTATAAATTCCCTATTATCTCTATCGTCGTGAATTTTAATGAATTCGATCTTATTCTGGGATTGGATTGGCTAACCAAATATGAAGCAGAGGTTAGATGCGCCGAGAGAGTGGTTAAAGCAAAGGCCCAATCGGGGAATTGTATAACCATACCTTGTGAAGGCCCGACATCAAATAGAAAGGACTTCTGGGCAGCTTTGGATGTTTCTCCAGCCCAAATAGAAAATATCCATGAATTCACAGAGAATATTCCTGACCTCATCAAAGACATTCCTGTAGTCAAAAATTATGCGGATGTGTTTGAAGAAGTTGTTCGCTTACCTCCGTAGAGAGAAATAGATTTCAAAATTGCTTTAATTCCGAATTCAAGGCCGGTAGTTCACGCTATTCGAAGAATGTCCTTGAAAGAGAAGGAGGAATTAGACAATCAGACACGACAGCTAGTATGGAAGGGCCTGATCAGGCCTAGTTTCTCTTATTGGGGTGCAGCAGTGGTGTTTGTCCCAAAATCTGACGGTACTCTACGGCTATGTGTGGATTATCGTGATTTGAACAAGCAGACCATAAAGAACAAATATCCATTGCCGCGAATAGATGGTTTGTTGGATAGATTAAATGGCGCACAAGTATTTTCACGAATGGACCTAGCTACAGGCTTCCATCAACTTCGAATTGCCGAAGAGTGTGTTCCAATGACAGCATTCAGAGGTCCCGACTTATTCTACGAGTGGTTAGTGATGCCATTCGGCTTATGTAACGCTCCAGCTTACTTTGTCGATCTGATGAACAGAGTATTCAGAGGAGTTTTGAATAATTTTGTTCTGGTTTTCATTGACGATATTCTAATCTTCTCTAAATCGAAGGCCGAACATGAAAAGCATCTGGAACAGGTTCTAGAAATCCTCAGAAGGAATGTATTGAAAGCAAAGTTTTCCAAATGTATATTCTGGCAAGATGAAGTAAAATTTCTAGGCCACGTCGTATCGAAAGAAGGAATCGTTGTGGATCCAAGCAAAATCACAGCTATTCAGAATTGGAAACAGCCCAGCACCCCCACTGAAGTCCGCAGTTTTCTCGGATTGGCTAGCTATTACCAGAAGTTCGTTAAAAACTTTTCGAAGATATCTGGTCATTTAACGAAGCTTACAAAGAAGCACTCTAAATTCAAATGGACTCCAGAAAGTGAGGAGGCTTTTGAAGAGCTAAAGTTGAGATTAACAACTTCTCCAGTGTTAACCATCATCGATGGCAACCAAGATTTAAAAGTCTGGACTGATGCTTCTAGAGAAGGCCTTGGCGCAGTGTTAATGCAAAGGGGTCAAGTGATTGCTTATGCTAGCCGTCAGCTGAAGCCACACGAGAAAAACTATGTAACTCATGATCTTGAGTTATTGGCTATAGTATTCGCTTTGAAAATCTGGAGACACTATCTTCTGGGTGAGAGATTTGAACTGTTTACAGATCACCAGTCGTTAAAGTATCTGTTCACTCAGAAAGACCTGAACTTGAGGCAGCAACGTTGGCTAGAGTTCCTTGCAGCATACGATTTTGAAATTATATATACTCCAGGGAAAGCCAATGTCGTGGCCGATGCGCTGAGCCGAAAGAATGTAATGATCGCCAGCTTTATTATCACGACTTCCTTGATTGACAAAATATCTATTCTTTAGAAGGAGGATAACTTTATTAAGGATATGATCTAAAGGATTCAGAAAGGCGAACCCTCGTGTTTTCAAATAGATAACGACGAGACCTTGAGGTTAAAAGGAAGGATTTGTGTTCCTGACATTCCCGAGCTAAAAAGGGAAGTGTTAGATGAGTGTCACAAGTCCAAGCTGAGTATCCATCCTGGTGTGGCCAAAATGTATAACGATCTCAAACGAACATTCTGGTGGAAGGCTATGAAAAGAGACGTTTCAATATATGTTAGCCGATGCCCTACTTGCCAGCTAGTCAAAAGCGACCAACAAAAATTGGCTAGATTGTTACAACCACTAGAAGTTCCTGGTTGGAAGTGGGAACATATTTCTATGGATTTCATAGATGGTCTGCCCCGAACCAGAAAAGGAAATGACAGTATTTGGGTGATCGTAGATCGCTTCACGAAGACCGCCCATTTCATACATGTCAGATCAAATAGAACGGCTCAGAGTCTGGCGCAAATATACTTCAGGGAAATAGTTAGACTGCATGGAGTGCCGCTCAGTATAGTCAGTGATAGAGATACAATATTCACTAGCAAATTCTGGGAAGCATTTCAGGTCGAGCTGGGAACGAAGTTGAATTTGAGCACCGCTTATCATCCTCAGACAGACGGTCTGACTGGGAGGGTGAATCGCATTCTAGAAGATCTATTGCGGGCTTGTGTTCTAGATTTCGGTGGATCATGGGAAGACCATCTGCATTTGGCTGAATTCTCATATAACAACAGCTACCAGGCGAGCCTGACAATGTCGCCATTCGAAGCATTGTATGGTAGACCGTGCCGATCTCCTGCTTGTTGGGTCGAACCCGGTAATAGACTTGTGTTGGGTCCTGATATGATCCGAGAAGCCGCTGACAAAGTCGATTTTATTAAGAAGCGATTACTCGCCGCTCAAAGCCGACAAAAGAGCTATGCCGATAGAAGAAGAAGAGATATATCCTTTGCTGTTGGCGACTACGTATATTTGAAAGTATCGCCGATGAGAGGAGTTATCCGGTTCGGTAAATCTGGAAAGTTGGCGCCCAAATTCATTGGTCCGTTTCCTATTCTGGAACGGATCGGAACTCTCGCTTATAGGGTCAAACTGCCTGATTGGTTGCCTGGAGTTCATGATGTATTTCACATATCTCAACTTCGAAAGCACGTTCATGATCCAGACTTGATCGTGGAAGAAGCAGCTCAACAGGACATTGAAATTACTCCAGAATTAGCTGTGAGACGAGAGCCGTTAAAGATTATTGGCAAAGAAACCAAAGAGCTGAGGAACAAGAAGGTTCACTTAGTCAAAGTGCAATGGAGTGGAGATCCGTGAGATTGTACTTGGGAAACTGAGGAGAGCATTCAGAAAGCTTATCCTAGATGCCGAGTGGATATCTCTGATTGACTCTGGTGCAAGGTACATTTACCCTACTTTGCATTACCATTTAATTCTCTACTCTGTTGTTATTTTCTTTCCATGGATGTGCGCTTTTAAATTCTATAGTCTGAATGATTTTAAAAAGAGTATAGAAATTGATTAGTATATTTTTGAAAGGTTGAAAACAATTGGATTGGTTGTTGTGTTGTGTGATTGTTGATTAATCAAACCACTTTCGACTTTGTTCCTTTTCGGGGACGAAAAGTTTTAAGTGGGGGAGATTGTAACGACCCAGAAAATCTGAACCAATTTAAAAATTTTAAATTGGCTAAAATAATGGATTTTAAATATTTAAAATAAATATTTTAAATAATGGCAATGAAAAGTGAGTTGAATCGACAATTGAAAACGAATATAATTAATTATAATTATAAACAAGGCCTGAAATGGCGCTGCAGTTTCAAAAATTAAATTCAAACTTTGTCGGACTGTACCGGGTGCAAAACAAAACGGATTTTAGCGAAACAAAAAATATTTAAATCTGTTAGTGAATACCTTTCTAACGAATTAGAAAAATTGAATTTTCATAGCGGAAAGCAAAAGTTATGGCCGAATGAATTTTCAGAAAGGTCGCTATGGAATTTATATAGCCCGTGAAATTGGCCATTTTGCATACGACCTCGGAATTCGATGAAACCACTTTTGTTGGATCTGGGATGTGAAGTTATTGCTAGGTTTCAAATTTCATAATTTTTGAAGCTAGTATGTGAGCGTGGCAAAGGAAAATGTGTTTTGGTCAATTACAGTTAAATTAAATCAACCAAAAATGGGCCTTTTTGCAAACGGTCTCAGAATTCGACGAAACTAGTTTTGTTGGGACCGTATCGTCAAAACATAGCTAGATTTATTTTTCTGGAATTTTTCGAATCAGTTTGTGGCCCTGGCAAATTGAAATGTACGTTCAAATTAAATATTGAATGTTTTATACTTTAATCTGAAGGAAAACTGACTGAAACATTCGAATGGGCCTTTGAAACATATCCCATTGTGTTCGGAATGGGGGTAAAACGCTAGGGACGACAGTCGTTGGGTTTGGATTGGTGGTCGTGTCAGAAAACCCCCTTTAAAACGCACCGACCAATCAGATTTTTTATATAAAAAAAAATATCGCGTTCTCTCTCCCCGATACAGCGCTCGACGGCGGAAATGGCTTGAATCTTCCCGGCTCGATTTCTCTTCCATTTCTCAGTGAAATCGAGCGCTCTTAGATCCATTTTGAAGCTTATTCCCCCCTCTTCAAATCCATACCAGTTGGAGAAATTATCGTTGTGTATTTCGCCCGAATCACCTTCGAGAAGTTCGCCCCTTTGCGCCGCCATAAATCGCGCCAGCCACCACCGAGATGACCCTCTTCCCTGGCGCACGTGCGCCTCACGTAGGTCTTCGACCCTGCGCAACCCGATCGTGGAACCATTGCACGGATTGATCGAAAAATTCAAACCTAGTTTTGAAGATTTCTAAAAGGTATCGGCTGTTTAATTTAAAACTGATTTTAACAGTTTAAAACCGTTGCAAACTTCGAAAAATCATATCTTTTTGCTGTGTTAACGAACTTCGATGAAACAGGAAACATCGTGACCGTGTGGACGCCTTCTACATTTTAGAAGAGACCGCATATTTTTCTGAGCCTTCTGCTATTTTTGGTGGAGTGGAACCCAATGTGAGATTTCTAATTTATAAACGATATGGAAAATGACGATGTATAAATTATATATTCGATGTATGAGTTATATAAGCGTTGAACACCTCATGTATAAGCGTTGTATAAGTTGTATGTTCGATGTATAAGTTATATATGCGTTGTAAAAATTATATATGTGATGAAATAGAAGTGAATTGCTATATATAAATATAAATATATATATATATATATACGCCCCTCGTCCACAAACCATGGACGATATTTATTGATTGTGATTGGTGTGAAAATTGATTGATAGCGAATGGTTGTTTGGGATTGTTTGTGGTTGATATTGATTGATTGTGGTTGAAAAATACCCATTTGTGGTTGCGAAATATTTGGTTGAAACCACATAGGATTAGTTTGTGGAAATGAAATAAATATATACATGCCGCCTGCGTGCGAACTAGATGCATGATCCCCATTGTCAAAAACCGCGAGGTTTTAAGGTAGAGCGAGGAGCCGTACTAGGGACGGTCCCGGTTTTAACTACCCTGCCGTTATGCTGCCGAAATTTTGAATAATATTCATGTGTTTGAATTGTTTTCATTTGCTGAAACTATATTTATTCATTGAATAGAAAACCTTCTTGTCACTACACCATAAAGCCTATTTTGTCACTCCCCCATCCTCTAAATATGATACGGTCTATAACCGTATCAAATTAGAGAGGGCTTTGAACCATGCTTATCCATTTAGAAAAGGCTTAAGGCCTGGTTTGAATTTAAACCACTTATTGACCGTATCAACCTAGGGTTAAAATTTTCCACGCAGACGTGCTACCCCCTTTTTTTTCATTTCCCTCTCACGAGATCTATTTCCCCCCTTTTTTCTAATTTCCCAAAACCGTGCCCTCTTTCGAATTGCGATCGAAATAGGTTGGAAATAGAAAAAATTTCTGCTCTCAGTTTTACGGATCTGGTAAATACTTATTTGATTCGATTATTATTTGTTTCCATACCAAGTTTTAGGGTTACATCGTTAGTGTTTATTATATTGTTATGGATTTCATGGATTTCATGTTTTAGGGTTACAAATCTGTCCTATTTCAATCTTTGATTTAACCTTTACTGTTTCTTCCCAGGTTTCATTCGACTCATTGAATTGTCACGACAAATACGACGGTCATTTGCAACTGTTCGACTTAAAAAGTGCTGGTCCGCCTGATTCCTAATTTAAAGGTAACTAATTTATCCTCCATATATACAAACACAGCTATTTCATGGATGATTGATTTGAACTGTGCTATTGATTCAAGGTAACTAATCTATTGTGAACTGTATTGATAACAGTAACTGATAATTTTGTCATATTTAAGTTAATTGATCGTATCTTATTTAACCGATAACGACGTCAAGTCATTCAAAAAAAATTGAGTACTAAATTATATAATTTTCTATGCATTTCTAAAGCCCAACGATGAGGGTCATGAAGTATTTAAAATGATGCTTCCACAATTGGGTACGATTATCATTGGTCATTGTTAAGCAAAAATATAGTAAAAAAACACAATAACTAGGCTTTACATATATGTAACTAAGAAACATAATGTTAGACCAGTAGCGGAAAATTGAGTTAGTCTTTGGAGATGTAGTCGAAAAATCAGAAGACAGTCCTTCATTTGTAACCGAAGCAATGTTTTTTCTTCACTAAACCAATTCATGAAAGTCATTTCCAGGTGATTTTATACGTTTTTGTCATACACTTGTGCTATTACAATTTTTTACCAATCACCAATTACAGTCAAATGTAACATTCTCTGAGATTATGTACATGATGGTTAGTTTGAATTCAATTATGCATCTGATGCTATCTATCTTCTTGTAATATCATTTTCAGATTATGCTCATAGAAATATCAAATAATATTATTTTCAGATTACGGTTGCTTGTTTAAAACTGTGGCTCTCTCTCTATGTTTCTCTATATGGCTTAGATTTATGGGAATTGTACTCACCTATGGTTAAATTGATAATTCGGAACCCATACATGTTGCAACCCGAACATAACATTTGCTGTAACTTTTTAGAAGCTATAACAAACAAGTTTCAGGGTTTTATGTGAATTATGACACTAGGAACATAAATCATCTGAAGGAGTAACTATTTAACATTTAGATTGTCAATTATTCATTTTACATATACTGTAAAACCACTGGAAGGTTGACTGCCATGTATTTGTTTAGGGATTGTATATTTATCAAAATTTGTTATTACTGAGTTGGCACACAATATGTGTTAGCTTACTAATACAGGTGAGTTAATAACCAAATCCTCAGGTGATAATATGGGAAAATTGGGATAACATGTTCAAGTGATTTCAGAAATTTCTAACAGTAGTATTTTCCTGTCTACACTTAAAACCTTTTCCGACATTAAGTTGATTGCTTGTGATTTATGTATTGATGTCTACGTTGGTGTTCATGTTTGTAGTGTTGTGTATGCTCTTTGTATGATAGTTCATGCTGTTTAGTTCATAGGGTATGTTAGTCCACGCCGTTAGTTCACTTATATGGGATATTAGTTCATGCTGTTAACCCATATATATATATACTAGTTTTGCTGTAAATCAGTGAACCGTGTGTTCTACTTGATCACGTATGTTACATTTAGTATACTTTATCACGTAGTAAACATGCATGTTACATTTACTATAAATCAGTGAACCTTGTATTTGTATCCAACATATAAGTGAGTAAATATAGTTTTGACAGTAATGTAGGCATGTATATGTATATATATTTTCATGTATGTTACATTTAGTTAATTGTCACTGAAATGGCATTTCTGAAACCAAATTGTTCACCATAAAACATAGAACAGCACCTCTTCATTGTATATGTTGGACCACTTCTTTAATGCCTAATTTGCCATATGTTCCCTGTTATAACTCAAGTATACTTGCCATTGTAGTGGGTTCCCTATAAAAAAAGTATATGTGTCACACTCTTGCTATTTCTGAAAATTGCGTATACTACTTTTACTACCCTGTTCCATGTCTGTCCTGAACCTTGTGTTCTACTTGATCATGTATTAGCTGGTTTGCATCAGAGCTGTTGCACTCCATGTTTGCCTATCACTTGATACTTTGGCAGGTTCTTGTCGTTCGACCATGTTCATGCTGAATCCATTTATTCATTTAAATGAAATGGCTGAACCATGCTTTGCTTAAATGAAATCGTAGAACCCATTCACATATGTATACACTATTGAACCATTTTCTTACCTAAATGAAGTTTGCTGAAACTTCCCTGAACCATTTTGCTGAACTGTTATTTCTAAACCATTTTGTTTGCTAAACTGTTATCGATGAACCATTAGTGCTGAAATGTTATTGCTGAACCATTATTACTACGTTGTCATTGCTCTTATTCAACCCAGGATGTTAAGGCGATGTATCCGTATACTCTAGGCTTTTTAGCATCATCAACTGAACATAGATATTCCATGCTCATTTTAAAGAAAAGTAATTATATCTTAAACCCTCTATATGTTCCCTCCTTTTACTAATTTTATAACTTTATTGATGATATTTAGCTATATATGAATTTCTGTTGTAGGTTTCAGTAGTTTGTCTCAATAGTTTATTTTAACCACGTTTCATTTTTATCTGTTTGTTGTGGTAGATTTTACATTTTTCAACACAAACCTTAATTTCTCACTACTATTTATTATTTGCAAGATTGCATGCCCATGCTATGTCAATTAAACATAGAAACCGAATCAATTTCTCTTATGCTGATTAATTGATTTTTATAATACTCTTCTCAGTTATTAAGTTGAATTAATGATATAGTTAGTTGAGGTGACTATAATTTAATTCTTCTTTTTATTTTATCATAAATTACGTAACCAATCCGTTTTTTTTTCATTACATAAATAAAACAATATAGACCATACCATAGGATTTATCTGAACTTAACATGCGGTGGAAAAATAAACTCGGATAACTAGAAAATTCAGGAATCGAGGAACAAAATGAAAGATGGAAGCTTAGTTCAGAATCTTCAGATGGATTGAAATCGAAGCTGAAAGCTATAAATCTTAGAAAATATCGACTCTTTCGCCACGATCTTTATTTTTGGATATAAAACCAATGGTATTTTACCTAGATTCCAATGATATAAAATACAATTAACCCATACATATCATTAATGACGTGCACATTTTAAATCTTAATGAAAGGAACATATAAAACATAAAGTTTGGATAACGTATACAATCTGTATGAGTAGGGAAATTAAATATTTATTTGCTATTAAGTTATTGTTCTCCATGCTTCTGTTTAGGACCACTCATCACTAGCGATTGTCTTTTGATTCCATTTTCACCTTGTAAGTTCTTATTTATAACAGTTAGTGGATTATCAAGTAACAAGCATACGATGAATATGTTACCATACTGCAGACAAAATCATAAATAGTCATATAGATCGTTAATATTCATCCATTCAGCTTTGTAGAAAGCAAGAAAGTTGCTAGCTTTGTAGGAATCTGTCTGAAGGTTTTTCAACTATTCAGCTTGTATATATACGTAAGCCCCATATAATTATGAAGTTTGGTAAGATAGTTTATTGTTCGTGCTGGTGATAATGTTGTATCATTAGACATTATGCATTCATTGTATATTATATTGTAGCTAGTTAAATATATGTAGTCCAGCATGGACAGCTAAACCAATAATGTGAATTTATGGTAGCTTTATGACCTGCATAGCAATATTTGGCTAGCAAAATTTAGGCAGTCCATTCTAGAGGCTCTTTTAAGTAGAAAGGCCTTTTACTGCATTCTTAGCCAGTAGTATTGAGGTGTACAAATGTCAGGCTTATCATTTTTAAGAATTGTTTAGTTTTGTGTGTTTTAAATATCTCAAAGTATTTTTGCTTAGATTCTTTCAATTCATATTTGAAAGTACTTCTATAAAAGTAATCTCAAAATATTATTTGCTTTGTAATCTCTCGCAAGGCTGCTTGATGTTAAATTCAATGTTTAATTGTGAGTGTTTTGAGTAATTCGTTTGAAGTCATGTTTATGTTAACTGAGTTTTAGATAAAATATTGGTAGCAAAAAGAAAAAAATATCAACAAATTTGAAAAATAATAATCTGGAAAAGGGTTGAAAGAACTTCAAAAAATTATGAATGTCATTTTCTTGCATCAGCATATGAATGTCATTTTCTTGCATCAGGTCCTTTAATTGTATGTTGACATTCTTTAATCATTTTGTAGGCATTGTTGCTATGCATGACATTCTTTAATCAAGATCCCTGCTGCCAATTTTTTTTGTTTACTGCACCTACTGAGAAATTTACTCAATGCCTACTAAACCAATGTTTGTTATTTTAATTTCTTTTCAGGCTTTGGAACAAGCATGAGTTGTATGAGCTCGACAACTGCAGTTTTGTTGTCTTTTTTTTTTTTAGAGGAAGAACTGTGAACATTATGCTTTGTATATATTGTGTTATGTATTAACTGAAGTTATGAATTATGTATTAATCGAATTATTCTTAGCGTATCTCTTCTTTATATACTGTTATATGAGTGTTAGTGTATCTTCTTTATTGTGTGTGTGTGTGTGTGTGTATATATATATATCAATGGGTGCAGTGATTTTGTAAATTGCATATATGATATACCGATTTTGATACGGTTAAAAGCCGTATCTAATTCATTGTTATCATTGTAGGAGTGAGGCATTAAGCACGGTTTTGAGCCGTATCAGTATACTAGTTTAATACGGTTATAAACCGTATCAAATTTCTCAATTGATACGGATTAAAACCGTATCCATCTAAAAATTGACAGTGCCAGCATACAAATTTGACACGGTTTTAAGCCGTATCAATTGAGAAATTTGATACGGTTCTGAACCTTATCAAATTAGCAATTTGATACGGCTTAAAACTGTATCAAATGAGATATTTGATACGGTTTTAAGCCGTGTCAAATTGCTAATTTGATAAGGTTCAAAACCGTATCAAATTTCTCAATTGATACGGCTTAAAACCGTATCAAATAAACAGAGACGCCATTTTTTGATACGGCTTAAAACCGTATCAAATCGATTTTGATACGGCCATTAACACTGCCAAATTGGCATTTTTGGTGTAGTGTGTGTTGAATCGATATTCATTCGTTGATTAGAAATTCATGTATTGAACGGTATTCGTGTTTTAAATATAAAAATCACATTTTTATCTATATATAGAAACTATAGAAAACCTTCATGTGTTGAATCGATATTCATTCGTTGATTAGAAATTCATGTGTTGAATGGTATTCGTGTTTTAAATATAAAAATCACATTTTTATCTACATATAGAAACTATAGAAAACCTTCATGTGTTGAATCGATATTCATTCGTTGATTAGAAATTCATGTGTTGAATGGTATTCATATTTTGAAATAAATTGCTTCATAGTAAAAATCACCTTTTATCAACTATATGGACTATGTAAAATAATCTCGTTTTAAAAGAAATTGTTTTATAATAAAAATCCTATTTTTATCCCCTATATAAACTATATAAAATAATAGTGTTTTGAAATAATTTGTTTTACAATAAAAATCACATTTTTATTAGATACATGAATTGTTGAAATGTGAAGTGTTAAAAATAGCAACTCGTTCAAATAAATATGCATGAGTTGAAATATTCATTAATTAGCTAATGATATGATTTTTGCCTATGCATGCAACATTAGAATGAATGGTGTTTTTAAACCAAATGGAATCAAATATGAAGTTGAATGGAAAATGATAAGTGATAAGAACTATATATATGTACATGCATATTTATTGAACAGGTTATAGCAAAGGGGCTAGAGAAGAGGAATAAAATTTTGTGCTCGACAAATAGGTACACATTTACTGTTTTGTTTGGGTGATGATTTTATGAGCCTGTTGGCTAGCCGCTTGGCTTTTTCTTTTTCTTTTTGACATGAGACGCCCGTGTGGCTATTTGGGAATTTTCCCAGCCCCTCCCGTACAAAGGAGGTTATGGCGAAATTTTCCAAAATTTAAAGGCGTTGGTGAAATATTTGAAGTGAAAACGATATTGAAATTGTTGAATGAACTATATTTATATAAATATATAAATATAAATAAAATTAAAACGAAACGTGGCCGTGCAGTTCGTGTTTTGAAACCGTGATTTCAAACAACTAGTGCGGGAAATCTGACCATCGGATTTTCCTGAAATCGCAACCGTTGGGTCCGCTTTGGAAAAATCTTTCCAACGGCACCAACTTTGTAAAAATCCAATGGTTGGATTGTCTGGAATGTTTAATTCAAATCTGAAGAAAAACGGCGCCAGAAACGATTATATTTATATATATATATATATATATATATATAAATATAATTATATTTAATCGAATAACGACGCTGCAGTTCGTATTTTGAAATCGAAACTTCAAACGATTGTACCGGGAGATCCGACCGTCGGATTTTCCCGAAACTGGAACCGTTGGATTCGTTTTGAAAAGATCTTTCTAATGATGTAAATTTTGTAAAGATCCAACGGTTAGATTTTCAGATATGTGTAAATCAAATCTAAAGAAAAACAGCGCCACGGCCGCGTTATGGCCCGAAGCGTCGTTTTTACTAAATTGGCTATTTTAAAATAAATAAAAATAGCGATAAATTGTTATAAAATATCATAAACGATATGTAATGGAAATAAACTGAATTTGCTCGATTTATGTGGCTTTTGATGGTTGAATGCGTTTGGTGTGCAAAATACATTAAAGAACAAGTTGGTATTGTCGATTGATTTAACCATTGAAATAAATTGATTTGAAATTCTTAAAATACGTGAATTATTTGAAAAGGCCGAGTTAATTCTCATTTCAAATAATTGACCGACGATTGAAAGTCGAAGATGAAGACGGTGGTCGAAGACCGGAGATCTTCACCTCGTTTGGATGGTAGCCAACCACGGGCAAACCTGACAACTCACTATGCGGGATGTCGAGGGAATTTAGAAAACTAGCCATTACCCCATCACTAGGTAGACCACCAAACACTACCCTCTGCCCATCATCCGCTCTAGCTGTTACCAAAAAGCCCTCACAGTCTACCACCACCCCGTATCTTTGGAGCCAATCGACTCCGAAAATAATGCCAAACCCAGTAAAGCCCAAAACAAAGCAATCATAAACAAACATACATCCATGACTCGATAAGACCACATTACGACAAATCATGTTAAGGTTAGTCGAACCACCAATCGGGTTCGTCACTACTAAGGGTCTATCGACAATCTCGGGCTCCAATCTTAACCTATCTACCTGGTCACTGGATATGAAAGAATTGGAAGCCTCGGTATCAAACAAAACTCTAACAGGAACATCATAAACAGAAAGCATACCTTCAATAATGACATTTTTCCCTTTTCCGCCGCAGTTGGGGCGTTCGACGAAGAAGGAATAGCATTAAGGGCATATGCTTTCACCATCTGCTTTTCTTTAGGGGGTTGCGGACACTTGTCCTTGTGATGTCCCACTTGGCCACAGTTGAAGCACTTTCTATCCGCTGGCTTGGCCCGACAATTACTAGCATAATGGCCCTTCTTGCTACAGCTGAAGCACTCAACATCTTTCTTATTATTTTTCTGGCCATCCTTATTCTGGTTCTGCTTCCTCTTATTCTGAGGACCACTCTCGCCTCCACCACTTTCTTGTGGTTTAGGCTCCTCTACAGATGCAACCTCAGTCTTCGACTTAGGGTAAAGACTCTCGGACCTCAATGCTTTCCCCACAATCGATTCAAACGTCTCATCGATGTGGTTGATCAGCCTTTCCCCAAGTACTGATCCAAGCCAGTTATGAACTTCTCATTCTTCTTCTCGGGAGTGTCAATGAGGGATAGTCCATACTTCGATAAAGTATCGAATTCTGCAATATACTCCGAGACAGCTCTGCCATTCTGCTTGAGCTCCAAGAATTTCTTAAACAGCACTGACTTTTGGGCAGCTGGAATGAACTTATCGCTAAAGCGAACCTTAAACTGCTCTCAAGTAATCTAATCCTCGGGAGTAGCTGCCTTTATATCATTCCACCAATTCATTGCCCGTCGTTGCAGCTGACGGGATGCTAACCTTCTTTTCATCGCATCCTCGATACCCAAGTCTTCGAAGATACGCTCGCAGCTATCCAACCAATCCTGAACATCCGTAGCCGACTCCGTTCTGTGGAACGACTTCCCATGAAGACTAGTGTAATCCTTATTCAACTTGGCGAAATCGGCCCTAGGTGCCTGCACTATTGGACCACCACCATTACCATTATTGGGAGCTGCCCTCTGCACATCCCTAAGCATCTCTCTCATGAGGTCAGTAAACATCGTCCTCATGTCAGCAGCATTCCCATTATTGGCTCCTCTACTGGCACCTCTTGCGTATCGGCTCATCGTTCAATCTGTAAAGAGAAAACGATTAACCATCTCCATAGTGGTGCCAATGTAGTGCGACTTCATTCTTAACTATACTAATAGTACATATATATATATAACTTTTGAAAACCAAAATATTCACAAATACGCGCTCTCATATACGTATACTATCTCTCCCTGATGACTTCCCTAGGTTAACTACGCAACCTAGAGCTCTGATACCAAGTGTGATGGCCCGCCCCGCACCAGCCGGCATTTCCTCCGAAAGTGCGCTGTATACATGCCCAACTAGCACAGAACGGTCGCCAAAGAAAGGAAAGAAGAGAATGAACTAATTGAAAACCTGTAGAATGTCTCACAACGCATGGAACAAAATATAATAATAATGTACTTGACATAAAACAGGCGAGACAGTGCATAAGCTGATAACTAAAACCAACATCAACATCAGAGTAGCGGAAGTCTAAATACAGCTTATTACAACTTTTCAAATTACCGTCTCTAACCAAAAGAAAGGAAGAGTGCACTACTAATGCTCAAAGTAGTGACCAGCAGCGACACAGGGAGAATATCTATATATGTATCATACGTGGAAGCCTCCTGCTCGTCTCCGGTACGGCTACTCGTGCATCACCGGCTAAGCTGTCTCTAGTTTTCTCGTGAGAGCACCTAGAGTAATAAGAAGAGACATAAAACTTTGAGTCAGACAAAAAGTCTGGTATGAGCGATAAGCAGCTAAACAGAACAATAACAGGTATACTAAACCATACCTGAACCTGGACCTGCAACCAAAGATTTAGCACTACATACCGTACAATACTCTAAGGTGCCACTAAACAGATAGTGTAAAGATAACGGGGGTGGGGGTGTGCATGTCATAATGATGGAAAACAAATCAACCATAGCAACCATCCTCACATCTCTCACTTAGTGCGTAAAGCATACGATGTCCACCACTGTCAATCACTAGACCCATCGAAGTAGTGACGGAGTTCGACTTGTACAACTACTTCTACTACCAAGCTCACCACATGGAGTCATGACCAAATCTTTACAAATGACCCCACTTCATTGGTCTATAGCTCTTTAGTCGTACCTAGGCCACTGTGGCCCTGAATCCGTTCACGTACTCCCTACACATAGTGATCCAAAGTTACAGACATCGACAGCCCCTTAGCACACGTCCCGCAGCAAAGCCCAACTCATGAAGTCAACTCATTGGTTCCCCTCTGGATCCTGAGTTCTACTTCCTATTTGGACTTCCTTTGCATCTCGGGTTTTGATCGAATTTGAGTTGATCTTCAAAAGAGTCATCACGATGAGGTAAAAGTACACATTTGGTTCGGTTCGTTAGTCCTAATCCGGTTCGGCTCGTGATCCTGGCCCATTCCTTGAGTAGTCCTCCATTCCTCCTCGGTTCGGTCCTCCAGCTCTGGTTCGGTTCGGATGCCCTATGCCTGGTTCGGTGGTTGCTCCCTCCTAGATGTCCTGATCCGATCCGGTGCTTCGCTCCAACTCCAGCTCCAAGCTTGATCCTCCGATCTGATCCCGCTCCCTGGCTCTAGTCCGATCCGATCCCCATGCCCTTTCTTCCGATCCGAATCGAGTCCACTTGCCCGGCTCTCCAATCCATCCGAGCCCAATAATCCGATCCGGTCCGGCTCGAAACCCTGCATATTTCCTACGACTTTCCAGCGAATGTTTTATGCCAAACGACGGCGTTTTCGACCAATCTAACAGTTCTAATCAATCACAAAACATACCACACAGTCATAGCAACATAGAGAATCAACCATAAACATCAAAACGACAACCATAGCATGTAAATTGGGTCAAACATAGCCTAAATCCCATATTTTCCCTTAAGCGTGCTTAAGCAAAACTAATGATAGGATTAGCAATACTTAACCAAATTAACCCAAATTCCTAACAGAGGTCTAAAACATTATTTTCGAATTTATAAATATTTTTCTAGAATTTATTAGTGTATAAATTCACTAATCAACACTAATTACCCTTAATTAACCATAATTAGTGAGGAACTATGCAAATCACTCACCTTGGCCACAAATAAAACCTTTAGAACTGAAACTCTACTGTTTGGGCACGAATACCAATGTAACACGGCATCTCTACCTCGATTCTTGTGCTAACCCGCCTTGATTTGATGTTGCTAAGCCTAATCCTTGGTTATAAAGTGATTTGGAGGTGTTTTAGAAGTTAGAGGCCATTGTTAGGGTTTCTAAGAGGTAAGTGGCAGCTAGAAAACCGAAATAGAATGAAAACCTAACTCATTTCAGCCTCCCCATAACCCTAATCCCGAAATGGGTTATGGGCCCATTCACTAATCACCCTATTTGGCCCGGTTAAGCAGTTTTTCACCTCCCAAACCTTATTTCAGCCATATCTCCCAAACGGTAAGTCCATTTTTCACATGTGACCACTCTACGGAAAGGTAAACCATCATCCGAAGCCAATGGAAGTGTCAGGTCAAAACTCCTTCCCAATCAAAATTTATGGCCAAAACAAGATCAGCTAGGGGCAAAACGATCGTTTAAAAATCGGCAAAAATCATGAACATGGGAAATGACCCCAATAGTCGTCTCCCAAAGTTACATGACCATATGACTCCGTATGCGAAACAAATAAATATTCTACGATCTTATGATGCGTAGAATGCGGGTCGTTACACATGTTGACTAAAAGATACAATGTAACTCTGATATGCCAATGGACACTTAAGTTAGAGCCCTCGAGATAAACTTTTGAACTAGGCAACAGCATAACTCAACAGCAAAACATTGCCAATATCCAGATTATCTTATTAACTTCATATTTTTCTTAATGTATGCACATGCACACATTACACTTACACACAGGGGAACAGGTAACTGTGTTCTAATTTTTGCTTGCCAACATGGCTATGTCGGATAAACAAGTGACTGAGACATCGAGTGAAAGTACTGAATCAGAGACATTAATACCTCATAATCCTGATGTGCTTTCCTCAGATTCAAGTGAGGAAAAATCCGATCCTGATTACGAAACAGAGACCGATATAGAATCAACAACCTCTGAAAGCACGTCCCTTGAAGATGAGGATGATCGAGCTCCCGATGAAATTCCGGGTGCTAAGGAGATAGAAAAATTCACAGATTCCTTACCCTCTAAGATAGACGATATAAAACTTAAGAAGATATGTTTAAGACACGGAATTCCCTGGGACGACGTGAAAGTTCCAGAAAACAAAGATAGACCTCATTCTGCCCCAGAGGGGTACAAAACCATTAGTCGACTCATGTGCTGGGTAGGGGCAATTCCTCCTTTTCCTCCATTTGTCGTTGATCTTTTGAGACAGTTACAGATTTCCCCCATGCAACTCCACCCGAATGCTTATGCGACTTTGTATACTCTGTACATTGCTTATATCGAGATCCTGCAGACCGAACTTACTCTTAAAGATTTGAAGTTCTATTACCATTTCAAACATCGTTCCGCAGGGGCTCCCAATTTCACTTTCTTCGAATCGGTCGCTAATAGAAAAATTGTGACAGATGGTTATAGCAATATAGGGGATGTCAAGTCTGACTTGTTCTATATAAAACATAAGGCCGGATGTGCGAGGAGGTGTCTACAAGCGAGTACGTTTCCAACTTTTCCGCGTTTAATTCGAAAGAATAACTTTTAGTGCTAACAAATCATTTTGTTCCACACAGATCACAACTTTGAGAGAACAGAAGGATCGATATACGAAGATCGAATGTCCCGCCTCCTCAAGAGTAACTCAGATTTCTTAAGGATTAAGAAATGTATCACTGACGAAAACCTTCATAAACACCGTCTCTTAGACATAAGTTTCGGACTTGGAGCGGGCGGTAAACCTTACAAATATATACCTCCGACTGAAGGAGAAGGAACTTCTCAAGCTGTAAAGACAACCACTCTTCGCAAGAGTCCTTCGCCGATGATTAATTAGGATGACGAGGATCTAAACGTATACAAAGGAGATGAGGAACGAGACGATGAATCAAAGGAGGTTCCATCCTCCGAGGGGCGGTCTCCCTTAAGAACTTCATCGCCAGTTGAGTCTGTCGGCCAAGACGAATTGACGGAGGAACAAATTCTCAGGGAATTAAATAAAATTCCTTTACCAAACGATATTTATACTGAAGAAGACTTCGAAGGGGAACCAATTTTTCCTATCTCCGAAGAGACGAGTGCCCCAGTTAGAGAAAAAGAAGTCACTCAAACGAGCCTAACTCCAGGCCCGGGTCCGTTTAAAAAGGGGATTTCATGGGATGCACAAATCACATGCACCATTTATCATAACACCCTTTTGCTACTGTGGTTAATAGTTATAATACGCACTTGTTTCCTTTGTTGGAAAAATGTCTCATAAACGGTCTTATTATTACCGTTCCCTTCGCGAGGGCACACCAAGCCTCCTTCCAGATCCTGAGCACACTCGTAGCAATAGTCGGGGAAGGGATAGTCGTCGGCTCCGGGATTCCCATCAATCTTATTCTGCACGACCTCGATCTCCACCGAAGCAAGGTTATGGAAAGCCACATGGTCGTCCATTGCCACCAGCTGGGGGAAAGCAACTTCCCAGAGATTTAACCCCTCCAAAAAGCACTCCTTCTCACGCCCAATCTTCCAAAAGACACCTCGAGCCATAGGACAAAAACAAATATGAGGGCAGGATTATGGAAAAGGGGAAGACAGTTCCTGCTTCCTCTAGTGAGCATGGCTTGGATACTACTGCTGTAAAAGATGTTTCCCCCAATTCTGAGATTATGGCCAGGCTAGAGCACTTACGAATACAATTTCCTGATATTTACTTTGAGAGAATGGTGTTCATCCCAGATCTTGAGCCTGTCCTCGAGGATTGGGACACAGAAGTGATAGGGTATGTATGCCATGCAGCTAAACAATACAGGGTAATGAAGAAGCATGCTGCTACACTCTCTATTATCATCCGCCAGATGGAGACGGATGCGGCCAGGGCCAGAGTAAATATTGATAATGATGTTAGGGCAAGGTGAAAAATGGAAAAATAATTAGAAGATGTAGAGGACTAACTGGCTTTAGCTCGGCGAGACGCAGAGAATTACAGATCCGAGTTGGAGAGTGCTAAGGAGCGTTTTCGCAACGAGCTCGACTTAAATAGCCAGGAGCGGGTGGCCCTGAGGAAGGAAGTAGAAGATCTCAGGGCGGTTAACACTGAACTGAAGATAGTACAAGATCGCTTTTCTACTGAGAAAGAGGCCTGGGAGAAAGAGAGGGTGAGCTTAAAAGATGACCTTGCCCTCGCCAAGAAGGAGAAGGAGGTTTTAAATGATCAACTTGCTCAAGCTGAGGAGCGTGCAGCTCTCGCCGAGAGCAACGCCAATAGCGCTCTTGAGTCAGCAGCTGCTGCTGCCGATAAGCTCGCCGAAAGAGAGAAGACATAGATAGTTTTGAGGAATTATTGTTCGATTTCTTTGGTCAATTCATCAAGAATCGAGACATCTCTTGGATTCTAGACTACCATGTTACCTTGGCCAATGTATGGGATGCAATTGTCGGGGGCGAGAAGCGGCGACTGGGGGTCGACGAGATTGACGAAAGCCAGCTAATGCAGACCTTTCTCATAGGTGAAGAACCTGAGGCTTTGGAGGAAGGTAGACGCCTGATCCATGACGAAATGGAGAGGGAGAAGAGCAGGCTCAAGGGAAAGGATAAGGTTGGTAAGAGCTCGAGCTCGGTGGTAGAGCCCAAAACCTATGAAGTTGAGGGATATAACCCCGATGATCCATTGATCCCCTTGGCACCTACTACTCCGATTGTCGGGACCACTGGTACAAATCTGGGAGATGAGTCAGCTGAAGGTATCTCCATATTGTCTCCATAGTTCATTATAGCAATCGTAACCTGTCGTCGTCTAGGGACAGATAACTGATGTGGCCATATCTCCTCCTGATCAACTAACCTTTGTTTCTCATGGTGTAGGTATCAAAGTAGCCGAAAAGGATGCAGGGGAGAAAACAGTGGCAGAGAAAGTTGATGTTTCCCCGGGTTCTAGTGTTGAAGTTTCCGAGATTCCGAAGCAAACCGACGGCACAACGGGTGATAGAGTTACAGCAGCACCTATGGAATCCGGCACCGGCGCTCCTGCAGACGCTGAGATTATCGCTGCTTTGCATGACACGAATGGCGGTCAGGGAGATGAGGAACAGGAGGTAGAAATCATTGACGAGGCCAAGGGTGATGATAGCGAAACCTTGGCCGACATACAAGCTAGGAAAGAGAAGCAGTTGGATCTTAGGAAGGAGGAATAATATCCTGTGTTTGTGACCCCTATTTCTGAAATCGACCCCAAAACTGGGTTGGTCATAAGATTCTCTTCTAAATCGATAACTTCACAGCTTGCCTCCGAACCTTCCAATCCTTCTCCGGAGCCTCTTGTCGATAAGAGGAAGAGGAAGAAAAGCGATCGCTCCGGTTCTGATAAAGAGGAGTTGGAGAAACAGAAGAGGGATAAGAAATCAAAGCCATCTCCTGAGCGTAAATAGAATGCAGTTATTAGCTTATATTTTAGTTTTAGGATTTCCTTTGGCAAAAAAATGTTGTTGTGAGAGTGGCCCTCACTTTTTGTTTAGTTTCTCGTTTTTGGTAAATCTGCTTCCAGTAAATAAAGATCCATTCCTTTTGCACCATTGTGTCCCTGCAACTTCATCATGTTAGCAGAGTTTAAATAATCATAACTGAAACTTTCATAGTTAAATATTAAGTAACGATCATTAATCATAACGAAAACAATCATCGGGAAATACACGTGCTAAGTAAATATGTAGTGATGCACGTATATACTCCTAATTAATCGTCATTATAGTTCCTGGCCAGGGCTTATTGGCAATCGATTAGGATTATATCCGTACTATCCCAATCTTTCAGTGGGGTAACGGTTCTTGTGGCGCTAAGTCTCTAGTGCCTTTATACTCTCCCAATCCTTCAACGGGTTAGAGTTCGTGTGGTGCTAAGTTTCTAGCACCTTTACACTCTCCCAATGCTTCAACGGGTTAGAGTTCGAGTGGTGCTAAGTCTCTAGCACCTTTATACTCTCCCGATCCTTCAGCGGGTTAGAGTTCAAGCTCGATTTTTTGGTCTGCTCACCGATCCTTCAGCGGGGCAGGAGTTCTGGGGGCACTAAATCTCTAGCGCCTTTATACTCTCCCGATCCTTCAGCGGGTTAGAGTGTTGTCAAGGCGGTTTTATCATGGTGCACCTTCACGCCTTGCGAATGTTATCTTTGCGTCCTTTATACTCTCTCCTTGATCTCGGGAGTTAGAGTGCAATCTGTAGTGCGTTTTACCTCGCGTCACCTTTTGGAACTTTAATTACCGCGAGCCTCCCGATTTGTTGGGCGGCGTTTTGAATTAGCTGTTTTGAAATTACTGCGTAAATTTAAAACAAAGCTCGAAGCGGTAACGGTATATATGAACCAAACATAAAAGAGTAGATAAGAAATGGTGCAGTGAAGGTAAATGACACACAGTATTTTTATAATGGTTCGGTCGAATCATGAACTACGTCCACTTTATAATCTTTTGTTCAAATAACTGGACTGTTCTAGGCAAGTCGAGCCTTTTTACATGGTTCTAAAAACAAAAGAGTAAAACTAACACTTTTATGTCAGATAAAGCCGCAAATGCTGGGCATTCCATACTCTGGGGATTTCATTTCCATCTAGGGTCGCTAGCTTGAAGGTTCAATTATCAAGCCTTCGTAAAATGGAGTACGGTCCTTCCCATTTTGGGCCCATATGTACCGAGGGCGGAAAGACGCGTTTCAGAACCAAGTCTCCAGGTTCGAATGTCCGAGCTCGGACTCTTCTGTTGTAGTACCGAGCTATTTGTTGTTTGTGTCTCAGGGCACGTAAGTCATCTTCATCCCTTTTTTCCTCAACCATGTCCAGGGATTCAAGGAGCAACTCATTGTTGGTCATCGGATCGTAATAAATAGTTCGATGAGATGGTACTTCTAACTCAACTGGAATAACTGCTTCAACTCCGAAAGCAAGGGAAAACGGGGTGTGAACCGTCGCCGACTTGTACGTTGTTCTATAGGCCTATAATGCTAAGGGTAATTCATCAACCCACATAGCTTTGGCCCTCTTCAATCTCTTCTTTAGAATGGACTTGATCACCTTGTTTGTCGCTTCAACTTGTCCGTTCGATTGCGGATGTGCCACAGAGGTGTATCTTTTCTCGATGTGATTCTTCCGATAGAAATCTTGAAATTTCGTGCTGTCGAATTGGGTCCCATTATCGGTTATGATGACTTTTGGAATCCCGAATCGACAGATAATGTTCTTAACAACAAAGGTGATCACTCGCTTGGTTGTGATCGTGGTCGAAGGCTCCGCTTCTACCCATTTTGTAAAATAATCCACGGCCACAATAGCGAACTTTGCTCCGCCTTTTGCTAGGTGAAGGCTCCCAATAATGTCAATTCCCCACATGGCGAAAGGCCACGGGCTTGTCATTGCCTTCAACTGGCTAGATGGCACCCTAGGAATCTTGGAGAATTTCTGGCAAGCGTCACAACGCCATGCATACTTGGTTGCGTCCTTGTTTATGGTGGGCCAAAAATAGCCGTATCGCAATATCTTCTTGGCCAGTGTTTCCCCCCCGGTGTGATCGCCGCATTCGCCTTCATGGACCTCTTTCAGCGCACGCTTGATGTCTTCGTGAGCGATGCACCGGAGGAGGGGTATCGAGAAGCCTTGTCTGTATAGGACATTGCCTTGCAACACATATCGGGAACCCTTCCGTATAACAGCACGCCTCTCACTTTTCTTTGATGGGAGCGTTCCATTTATCAAAAAATTCTTTAGGGGGGTCATCCATGACTCCCTTTCAGGTTCAATCTCTAGTACTGGATCAACTTCCATCTGATCCACGCTAGGGAACTATAATACTTCAATCGGAACTAGCTCCTTATGTTCTGGACTATCGGAACTAGCCATCTTCTCTAACTTGTCCGCTCTTTGATTCTCCGTTCGAGGAACGTGAGATATACTGCGGAAATCAAAACCATCCAGCAACTTCTTCACTTTTTCCAAATATGATATCTACCTTGGACTCTTAGCCTGAAACTTATCATTAACTTGGTTCACGACTAAATTGGAGTCACAAAAGATGTCCAGCTTTGTTATCCCTAGTACCTTTGCAAGCTTCAATCCGACAATTAGAGCTTCATACTCGGAATCATTATTAGTTGCGTGGAAATCCAATCTAAGGGCATAATATATTAGCCGTTTCTCTGGAGTCTCAAGAACCACTCCGGCACCTGATCGCCTGTCATTTTTAGCTCCATCAGTGTATAGTTTCCAGGCATTAGGGTCAAGGAGTAGCTTTGGAGGATCGTCTTCCTTGGTCACCGGATCATCTTCTGGGATGGTAAATTCTACTATAAAGTCTGCAAGTGCCTGCCCTCTTATCGATCTCCAGGGTTGGAAGTTCAGGTCGAATTGACTCAGCTCAATGTTCCATTTGAGCAACCTTCCCGATGCTTCTGGCCTTTGTAGGACTTGCTTAAGCGGGTGATCAGTATAAACAGTGATGGGATGAGCCTGGAAATAGTGACGAAGTTTCCTAGATGCAATCAGCAAACTATACGCAAGTTTTTCTATTTTTGGGTAATTTCGTTCTGCAGCTGCAGTTCCTTACTTACATAGTACACCGGTCTTTGCACCTTATCCTCTTCTCTTACCAAAGCCGAACTGATTGCGTGGGATGACACTGCCAAGTACACAAATAAATCCTCATGATCCACGGGCTTAGACAGTATCGGAGGTCTTTCCAGATGGTCCAACAGATTCTGGAATGCTTTTATACAATCAGGAGTCCATTTAAAGTTGCGTTTGCCTCGCTTTTTTAGCTCGAAAAACGAGATGCATTCATCTGTAGCTTTTGAGATAAATCTGCTGAGTGCTGCCACTTTTCCCGCAAGGCTTTGCACATCTTTAATCTGCTTTGGTTCTTGGATATTTCGGATTGTTGTAATTTGGTCTCGATTGATCTCAATTCCGCGCGAGCTTACAATGAACCCTAGGAATTTTCCAGATGCTACCCCAAATGAGAATTTCAAAGGATTCAGTTTCATCCCATATTTTTGGAGGATTTGAAATATCTCTGCTAAATTGTGGGTATGATCGGGTGACTGTCTGGACTTTACCAACATATCGTCGACGTATGCCTCCATCGTTTTCCCAATTTGGTTGTAGAACATCCTATTTACCAACCGCTGATATGTAGCGCCGACATTTTTCAGACCAAAAGGCATCACCACATAGCAGTATAATCCCAAATCTGTGATGAAGCTGGTATGCTCTTGGTCTGGGACATGCATGGGGAACTGATTATACCCCGATTAGGCATCCATAAAAGAAAGAAGTTCATGACCTGCGGTTGAATCTACTAATTGATCGATTCTAGGCAATGGGAAGCTATCCTTCGGACAGACCTTGTTTAGATCAGAGAAATCGATGCACGTACGCCACTTTCCATTGGCCTTTTTACCAAAACCGGGTTTGAAATCTAGTCAGGGTACGCCGAATCTTTAACAAATCCATTACTCTTCAGTTTTTCGACTTCTTCTTTCAAAGCGGCAGACCTTTCTGGACCCAGCATTCGCCATTTCTGCTTGACAGGAGGATGTTTCGGGTTAATGCTTAGCGAATGACTCATAATCGAGGGAGATATCCCGCACATGTCCGCATGGGTCCAGGCAAATACATCCAAGTTAGCTTTCAGAAAATTTGTTAATTCCTTGGCTCAAACGGGATCCAATTGGGATCCAATCTTCAGGATCTTCTCTGGGTCACTATTATCGATTGGTACATCCATAGTTGCTTCATTGGGAGTCGCCATTCTGCCCCCAGGCTCTTCATCCTCTCTGGGATCTATGTCCTCGGGCAACTCTCTGGGAGACCCTCCCAAAGGTATTTCCTTTAGTTGCTATGACGATTCCTCCCTTGGAGGGGAGGAACCACCTTTTGCCTCTACATCTCTTCCTTTACAGAGCAACCTCAAATCTGCAATGTAGCATGCTCGTGCAACGACTTGATCTCCTCTCACAACACCCACACCGGAATCCGTTGGGAATTTCAACAATAAGCACCAGGGTGCAATACAGGCCCTAAATTTAGCTAGGGCCGGTCGGCCTAAGAAGGCATTGTATGGCGATTCAATGTCCAGGACCTCGAAGGGGAGGATCCTCACTCTCTGGCGTTCTCCTTCCCCAAGGGTTTCTGATAATTCCAAGTACCCTATAGGAGCGGTCGAGGCCCCATTAAATCCACGTATCCAACCTTCACATGGCTTAAAATCCTTCGGTTCGAGTTTCATTTGGTCGAACGTTTTCTTGAAAAAAATGTTGACTGAACTCCCCTTATCTACCAAGACTTTGTGAACTATAGCTGGGCCGATAGTGACGGTGATCACCAATGGATCTTCACTTGGGGAGTGTACTCCAATACTCTCTCGTTCGCGAAATATGACGTCATCGGACATCGTCTTTTGTTGCTTAATTGGAGCGTTGTCCTCGGGGTTACTGCGTTCTCCCACTTCGAAATGTTGTTTAGCTGCATTTATGTATTGATCCATAGCTCTGAAACTGTGCCCTACCAGGTGAAGCCCACCAATTATGGTATTGATAACGATATTTTTCCCTTTTTGCTGAGCCGTCGGTTTGGCAGTAGGCTGGCTTTGGTTCGGGGCTTGTACGGCTTGCCCACTGTCCCGAGGAGTCACCTTGTACTCATCGAGCTTCCATTCTCGGAGCAGCCTTTCAACCACGTCTCTCAAATGACGAGATTCGTCTGTGGAATGACCATGGATCAGATGGAAAAGACAGAATTTTCCAGTTTCACACACCTTCTCTGTAGAATCTCTCGGAAGAGGTCTTTTGTACTAGAGGACATTATATGTATCCAGGAAGATGTTTTCCAACGTGCCGTTTAATGCTGTGAAGCTCTCAAGTGGTCTGGGCCGGGATCTCCTCTGAGAGTCATTTCCTCGATTTCTTTTTCGATTATTGTTATTATTCCCTGATTGGCGACCGCTGCCTTGATTTTTATTTCCAACGTTAACTTCAACTTTTCCTGAGCTATCTCCCATTTGCTTAATGGCCACGTTGGCTTTTTCATAAAATATTTCTCTGGTCGGGGGTGGTTTGCCGGCCAGATATCTTCCAAACTCGGTATCTTTATCGACGCCACCGATCAAGGCCATCAACACAGTTTGCTCATGCAGGTATTTGACTTCTGTGACAGCCAAGTTAAAACGATCCAAATATGACCTCAGGCTTTCGTCCGGTCATTGTTTAATAAGAGATAGTTCGATCACATTCTTAGACCTCTGGGCATGAAGTCAGAATTGGTTCACGAATTTCTCACTCAGTTCCCTAAAGCTGGATATTGACCGTGCCGGCAGGCGGGTAAACCACAATAACGCCACATCTTCCAAGAATATAGGGAACACCTTACGTTTTACCGCGTCTGTAGCTGCAGCGGCATTCATTGACCAGGAGTATCGCATTAAATGCTGGATGGGGTCAGTCCTGCCCGTATAGCGATTCATGGTTGGCATATTGAAGCGCCTAGGGAATGTAACATCCAGTATGTCGTTAGTAAAAGGCGCAATCTTCATTCCTCTGTCCACGGCTATCTACCATGACTTGCCTAATCATTTCTTCAACCTCTGCATGGGTCAGGGTAGATTCGGGATCAGCACTTTTTGCCCGACAACCTCCTACAGCATTTCTTTGACATGCTACTACAAAATTTGGGCCCTGAGCAGAACTCCCCTGGCCTCTATTACCGCGGTCGATCATGCGATGAGTGGGAGGCATGCCGTTTCTTGGTGGTAGAGCGGGCTCACTTAAGTTATGGTTATTAGTTCCCTGGTTAAGCGCCTCTTCTTCACGAGATGGAAGTGACCCAAATCGAAGTTGCTCTATATTCTCGGGCCTTTCTAACGGGGGCCATCGTCGGTTCCTTCGGGGCTCTTCAGATGACGACGTATGTTCCAGAGAGAAAGGGTGAGCTGGAGGTGGTGAAACTGCCTATGAATATCGTCAATTCTTCTTCCTAGGGAAGTAATGTTTTAACGCAGCAACGAGCTCTCCAGCCTTTGAGCAGCCAGTTCATCAGTTTGCATGTCCAATGCTTCAAGTATTCGAGTCAGATGTCCTTCGGTAACTGGGGCAGAAAGGTCGAACTGGTTATCTTCATCTTCTCTGAAACGCAAGGAACTTGAACCAGGTTGAGCAGAAGTTCCAGCACGAGTGGAACGAGCCATAATTTCCTTCCCAAGTCTGGTAGTAGTCTGATTATCAGTTCGGATCATGGCCCTCCTAGGCTGGTGGCTCGTGGTAGTTCCCTGGGATCGGATCGCAGAAGGGTTAGTAGGGGGGATGGCGACGTTACCTTGGGATCGGGTCGTGACACCATCTGCTGATCGGATCGCCGTACCTTCATCGGGTCGGATCGCCCGCTCTTCACCACGATCCGGGGACAGGACTTCGATCTGCTCCTGAACGCCCTCTTCAACCGCTTCGTTCGTAGCTTCATTCGCTTGGGAAGCTCGTACTTCCTTAGACTTCTTTCCAGCCATGACATCTAAGCTTTACTAAAATCTTTCAAAAATCGAAACAGTGGAGTTTTGGACTGTTTTCTTTGAACTTGGTTATCTGAATAATAGAACTACAATCCAATATGCTGAGACTTTACTCTCAGTGAAAGCACCAAAATGTTAGATCCAAAATTGGTTCCAACACCCATGTTGTTCAATTATGCAGAGATTAATATCAGAAAAAATGCAAGAAAAACAAGAGAGACACGAGATTTATAGTGGTTCGGCATTAACGAGCCTACGTCCACTTTATATCTATGATTATACTTAAATTTCAAGTACAATTGATGATTTATCCCTCAACCTAACTTTTACAATGTTGATTCGCTCAATATATTCGAGACAACTCTGAATAATAATGGAGATGTAATAATAGTGGAGTCAAAACTCAGAATTGCCAAAAAGATCCCCAAAAATGCCAAGTCCGGGGCTATTTATAGCTGATACTTGCAGACGGATCGCGGTCATACGTGGCGCAAATCCCGAAGATCTCGGACTGGTTCGTGGCTTGATGAAGAATTGGTCAAAATGACAGTTATGGACAGATGTCATGAGATCCTGCATTCTCGGATCGTTGTAGACTTAGTCGTGACCTCCATCTTAATTTCTGGGGCTTGGATCGTGAAGAGGCAGAGGGTATGGGTCGGATCGCTCTGCTATGGACGGATTGGGTTTTGAAGCTCTGAAAAGGATGGGTCGAGATGAAAGGGACGGATCGGATCGCGATACATAGGGGCGATCGCGATCCGTGGAAGGTAGGGCGATCCGATCGGGTCTTCGAGAGCTAAAGGCGTGAAGTTTCATATTTTCCTCGTGAGTACGAACCTTGGTGGCTTGGTCAAAAAGCTAGCCAACATTTAGGGTTTCAGAAATTAAAACTTTAGTATTTTAGGATTTTATTTGGAATTTTTCTTGAATTTTAAAGAAGGATTTTGCTCACGTTTGAAGAAGGAACGGTGGAGGCGTTGTGTTGACCAACGAATGAAGAAGTAAGGGTTTAGAGTGTTGAGGGAGTACTTATATAGGTAGAGGATAATATTTAAATATCCAATTTAATATTCATTTTAAATCAACCGTTGTTTGTATTTACCATTAAAAGTTCCTATGATCACATACATCATCAAAATTTGATAAAAATGGACATGCAGCTACAGTTCGACATTACGGACCCAACGAAACTGGTTTCGTCGAATTCCGACTCTGTTTGCTCACGCAGCGTATTTTTAACCGTCAAAATACTGATTGTTTTTCACATTAAAAATCCGTACGGCCACACACTAACTTTAAAAATCACGAAAATTGAAATCTAGCAATAATTTAATATTGCGGATCCAACAAAATTAGTTTCGTCGAAAACGGAGGTCGTTTGCAAAACTGGCTATTTTTAAAGCTCTAAATAACCCATTTAAATATATAAATATATTTAAAAACAATTAAATTAAATATAAATAAATATATATTATCGTATATATATTCACACAGAATATCGTATAGCTCCAATTGGATTTATAACTCGATATTCAAATCCCGGTTGAATCGATATTCAGTTTATATTGAAAAATCCTTTTATAATATAAGTATATATTTATAAATTTCAAAGGAATTCCATAGCGACTTTTCTAAAATTTGGTTTGGACATAAATCAAAATTCACACGACGAAATCCACATTTTTCACTTCCATTAGAAAAATATACTTCACCAGCTCCGAACGTTTCTTGTTTCACAAAAATCTGATTTAAAACGGCTTCTGTATACTCGTTTAAAGTTCGAATCGCCAAACAGCGAACTGCAACGCCAATTCGAGCTTGATTATAATTATACGTTCAAACTGTCGTTATTTAAATGTATTCGTCATTCTAGTTCAATTCTAAGCTGAATTAAATATTTTAAATTGTCCAGTTCACATTATATTGTCAATTCAACTTGATTCCGATTATTTCAAAATTAAATATATTATTCTATTATTTATATTAATTAAATATTCAAAGTTATTTAATTAAACGATCATTTAATTCTCTAAATCACTATTTATATAATTAAATTAATTAATTATTATCCGTAAAAAATACGGGACATTACATTCTTTCCCCTTAAAATAATTTCATCCTCGAAATTGCTAAGGTAGAAAACAACCCTATTAACTGAGTTAAAATTTTATTTGTTTATTTCTTAACTCCAGTTTCACTAAACCAATTTATTTTCAATTAAATATTAATTAATTCTTTTCAATGAAAATTTTCAAAAATCCTGAAAATTTTCTAACACCCGAAATTTTCGAAAAATTTCGCCGGCACCTCCTTTGTATTGGTCCATCTGTACAACTACAACTCGCCTCTCTGGACCTTCTCCATCCCAAAAGAAAATCAAACAGCCAAGCGGCTTGCCAATTCGGCTCATAAATTTCATATCCAATAGAAATATAAACTTGTACCTTTTTGTCGGGCATATCATTATATCTTTCCATCAGCTGTTAATTCAGCATATACCCATGTCATCCCAATCAAATTCCAATCTGTTTTTATCCACAAATCCAACCATTCGCTTATATCTAAGTTGAATTCCATCCAAACTCCAATTCCAATCTCAATTCAAAATTCTTACTCAATAATTCAACTTACTCGATATCATTATATTCTAATTCAATTCAATTTTCACATAATTGATTTCAATTTAATTCCAATTGCCTTTCCAGCTTTCAATTCAATTTGGTTTTAATTCAACAATCTTTCCTTGGGAATTTTAAATAGTTTACAATATCAAAAATCAAACTTTCCTTTTCAGGATTCAAACACTTGCTTTTCTCAAATCAATTCAAAAACAATGTCTTTTGTAGTAATCACCACTTGGAAACTCGAAAACAAACATTAATGATGTCGCGATTCATCATCAGGGTTATTTCCCAGCTATCGAAGTGAGTTCAATACTATATCACTTTCAAAATCACTTTTAAACTGTTCCTTTTTTAAATACATTTCAAAATACCATTCACAATGCTGGTAAAACAATTTAAAATCTCCTAGGATTTTAAAATTCTCATATATTCAATTCAAATCCATTTACAAACACCTTTCCAATTTCCAGGGTTTTAATTTCAGTTCTGATTTTAACGTTTGATTTAATGTAATAACCCGGAAAATCCGAACCAATTTAAAATTTTTATTTTGGCAATTTTAATGAATTTCGAATATTTAAAATGATTTATTTTAAATAATAATGACAAGAAATTTATTTTGAATAGAATTAGAACGTATATATTTATTTGGATCGTCGTTGAAATATAAATATTTACAAAAGGAATTAAAAATGGCGTGATAGTTTGAAATTTCAATTTCAAATTTCAAATGATTGTACAGGATTCAAATTAAACCGGATTTTAGCAAAACCAAAAATATTTGAATCTATTTGAGAATATCTTTCCAACGAATCCGAAAAATCGAAATTTCATAGCGGGATAAAAAGTTATGCCCGGATGAAAATTCAGAATAGTTGCTATGGAAAATATAGCCCTTAAAAATGGAAATTTTGCAAACGATTTTTGTTTTCAACGAAACCACTTTTGTTGGATCCGGGATGTCGAGTTATTGTTAGATTCCAAAATTTATAATTTTCTGAATCAATATGTGAGTGTGGCGAAGGAAAACGTGTTTTGACACTTTCAGTCAATTTTGATCGACCAGAAAATGGCCATTTTCAAACGGTCTCAGAACGCGCTGCCTCCCTCTGCCTCCGAAACCTCCGTAGCCTCCCCCCTCCAGCGATTGGCCTCAGCCTCTCCCCCTCCTCCTGTCGCGCCTCCCCCTTCCCTCTTCCCTTCTCTCTCCTCTTCCCCCTCCTCTTTCTTCGTTTATCCACGAGCCCTACCCCAAAACAGCTGCCGCCAGCCAAGGGGGTCCCACCACCGTACGCCGCAGCCTCCCACCACCACCACCGGCAACCACCTGCGCCACTCCTCCTCCTCCCCAATGAACCATAGTGAGTTTTTCCGATTATACTCTATTTTATTTTATAAAAATCTTATTTTTTTATAATGTAAAGTCTAGATTTCTATGAATGAAAAGGTTATATTTTAATAACATAAAGACTAGATTTTAATTAGGTAAAGAAACGATTTTTGTTCATATAAAAATTTGATTTTTGTTCGGTTGACAATGTGATTTTTATATGATCTGGTGTAAAAGATTTGATTTTTCTTAATGAAAAAGATTAGATTTTTATAAGGGTAAAGATGAGATGTTTATTTATAAAAAGATATGATTTTATTTATAAAATTATGGTTTTTAATTTATGACAAGGTTTATAAAAATATGATTTTTATATTATATAGATAATAAAAATATGATTTATATTATATAGATAATAAAAATATGAATTTTATATTATATAGATGTTAAAAATTTGATCTTTATATATGTAGCAAAATATGATTTTCATATATGTAAAGGCATTGAAAAAAATGTGATTTTTATAATATCATAGCGAAGTTAAAAATATAATTTTAGCTATGTAAAAATTCGATTTTTATTATATATGAAGCGAAATAAAAATTCGATCTTTATATAAGAAGTAGAAATATAAAAATATAATTTTTATATAGAAAGAAGTGATAAAAATATATGATTTTTATATTTGAAATGCCATTGTAAAAATATGATTTTTAATGTGAACAGCAGGAAAAGATGGCGATGGTAACAACGGAAATCAAAACGGAATCCATACCGTTCAGAAATAGATAATGGAGGAGTGGAACCCAAAGGTGAGAACTTCTCACTTTTATTTTATTTTCTAGTTTGAAATATATACTAGGATGCAGACGGTGCTTAGCAGCACCCGACACCCATCATCCACAGACCATGGATGACTTGTTTGTTTGATTGAGTTAATATGAAAATTGATTGTGTGATGTGGAATGAATAAATATTTTATAGTTAAAAAATATAATTTTTAACGTGTATATAAAATAATTATTTATAAACAAATCAGACGATTTGTTTATGTACACACATTTGACAAATATTGATTGGGACGATAAATTTTACACATCGCCCAACTGCACAAATAAAACCTGTGTTTGATTGTTTGAAACCCCACATGGGTATTGGGATGATATATGACATACACTATAATAACCCGGAAATCCGAGCTAATTTAATTTTTTATTTTGGCAATTTTAGCGAATTTTGAATATTTAAAATGAATTATTTTAAATAATATTGATGAGAAATTTATTTTGAATAGAATTAGAACGTATATTTTTATTTGAATCGTCGTTAGAATATAAATATTTATTTTTAATTATAAAAGGAATTGAAAATGGCGTGGTAGTTTGAAAATTCGATTTCAAATTTCAAATATATGAACAGGAATCAAAATAAATCAGATTTTAGTGAAACCTAAAATATTAGAATCTAATTGAAAATATCTTTCTAACGAATCCGAACAATTGAAATTTCATAGCGGGAATAAAAAGTTATGCCCAGTTGAAAATTCAGAATAGTCGCTATGGAATTCTAGCCCTTAAAAATAGCAATTTTGCAAACTACCTCGGTTTTCGACGAAACCACTTTTGTTGGATCCGGGGTGTCAAATTATTGCTAGATTCCAAAATTCATAATTTTCTGAATTAATATGTGAGCGTGGCGAAGTTAAATGTGTTTTGACAGTTTCAGTCAATTTCGATCGACCAGAAAATGGCCATTTTTCAAACGATCTCAAAATTTGACGAAATTAGTTTTGTTAGGACCGTATCGTCAATACCAAGCTAGAAAATATTTTTTGGAAATTTTTAGAGTCCGTGTGTGGCCCTGGTAAATTGAAATGTGCATTCAAATTCAATATATAGATTTATATTTTGATTTTGACGGAAACCGATCGAAACAACCAAACTGGTTTACGATACATATCTCACTGTGTTAGGAATGGGGGTAATTAGTTATGAACGACAGTCGGTGGGTTTGATTTCGAGTTCGAAAATAAAAGTTGCTTTTTTGGGAAAATAATAATAATAAATAAATAAACCCCCTATCTCCCTTTCCCCAAATTGATTTATACAGAAAAAAAAGAAAAAAAACCCTAAACTAATCGCACGTCGTCCCCGGCTGACCATCGCGCCACCGCACGTTGGGCCCTACGCCGCCGCAGCTTCGGCGGAGCCTCCTCTTCCCCGTCACCTCCTCCTCGCATCAATCCCCTTCTTCCTCCTCTCCTCCTTCCAATTGCCCCCCCAAACCCGCGAGACCCCAAAACCCACCTCCGGCGACTGCCCAGTGCTGCCCCGACCACCTGAAGACTACCGCCACTCCCCGACTCTTTTGCCACCGTCCTCAACCACCAACGGTCGAATGCGGGCCCCTCCTCTGAAAGAATTGAATAAAAATGTGAGTTTTCTACTTTATATTTAATGTATTTAGCTTTATAAATTTATAAATCAGTTTTGTTTATTATTTATGTGAAATCAAATTTTTTTATTTTATTTTATTGATTATAAATTTTCAATTTTTATAGATAAAGGTTTAATTCTTAATTAGAGAAAAGGTTCGATCATTAATTATATAAAACGCAAGATTTTTTTATAGAAAAAGGCGAGATTTTTATCATGAAGCAAGAGGAGATTTTTAGCTATACGATAGCGATGTAAAGGTATGATTTTTATTTATACCATAGCATGATAAAAATATGATTTTTATATACTAGGGAATATAAAAATATGATTTTTATGTACTAGAAAATATAAAAATGTGATTTTTATATGAGTGGCGATATAAAAATATAATCTTTATTAGAAGAGGAACGATATAAAAATATAATTTTTATTATGAAGTTAGCGTGATAAAAATATGATCTTTATTATATGAACACCGTTATAAAAATAGAATTTTTATCAATATAGTAGCGGTATAAAAGTAGAATTTTTATTTATATAGTAGCGGTATAAAAATAGAAATTTTATCTATATAGTAGCAGTATAAAAATGTGATTTTTATCCATATAGCGTAGTTATAAAAATGTAATTTTTATATACATAGCAACAATATAAAGATGCGATTTTTATATATGTAGTGGATACGGACAACGAAAGTGACAAAAGGCGAGCACGTCAAAGATTTCTACATATGAAGAGTCGTGGTGTTTGGTTTAGCTAATCGGTGAGAACTCCTCACTACAATTTTTTGTGTTCAGTTATTTATTTTATAACTGCATATATGAACTGTTTCCCTGTCGTCCACAGACCATGGATGACTTGTTTGTTTGATTGCGTTTGGATTGATTTGTTTGTGTGAAAATTGATTGCGAGGTGGAATGGAAAGTAAAAATTCATGTGTTGAAATAAAATATATATTCATGTGTTGAAATAAAATATATATTCATGTGTTGAAATAAAATATATATTCATGTATTGAAATATATATATATATATAATTCATGTGTTGAAATAAAATATATATTCATGTGTTGGAATAAAATATATATTCATGTGTTGAAGTAAAATAAATATTCATTTATAAATCGAACGATTTGTTTATGTACACCGATTTGACTAATGTTAATTGGGACGATAAATTTTACACATCGCCTAATTGCACAAATAAAATATGTGTTTGATTGATTGAAACCCTACACGGGTGTTGGGATGATATTGACGTACACTAATCCCAATTGTTTAGTTGTATGTCGATCGATTGGTTGACAGGCTGTTGTAAGCGTTGATTATTTATATTCAATGCTTATGCAGTTGAGTAGTGCATTCTGGATGATGGATGATTGTTTATACTATTGATATGTACATGTGTTGTATGGAAATCCATAGGAATAAAATCTATGGTAATTGATTGGGCCTCATTCCAGTTTTGAAAAAGAAATATTTGAAAAAGAAATATTTGGAATAGAAATATTTGAAAAAGAAATATTTGAAAAAGAAATATTTGGAATAGAAATATTTGAAATAGAAATATTTAAAAAGAAATATTTAAAGTAGAAAAATATAAAGCCGTGATGATTGGAGATGCGCCATTTTGACACGAACGGAATTTATATCGATTTTATTCATATTTATAATGAATATCGAAAAGGAACTGATTTCAAAATATAATGTTTTGAAAATACTATCATTAATATATCGATGATATGGAATATTCAATTTTGATTTGAAATTGAATATGAAGTAGAAATCGTTTTGAAAAAGAATTTAAAACGATTTATAAAATATGTTTTAAAAGGAAATCGATGAAACATACATAATATATATATTATATATATAATGGCCTGAATAGAACGCGCCGCACTGCAGCAGTTCGCGAATTTCGACCATTGACTTCGAATAGACATTACGGGAGATCCGACCATCGGATTCTCCTAAAACCAGAATCGTTGGGTTCGTATTGAAAAGAGCTTTCTAACGAATATCAGAGATTTGAAATCTAACGGTTGGATTTGGAATTATGTCCAAATCGAATTTGGAAAAGGTCGTTGTAAGTACAGTTCGATGGCCGTTGATGGAAATCGACTGTACGGGCCTTGATAAAATTATTAAAAATAGTAATAATTTGTGTAAAATCATAAGAAATGATTTGGAAAGAATTGGGATGAAAAACTCCATATTTGAAACGATAAAAGTAGATTTTTATCAAAATGAACTAGTTTTGAACTAGAATTATAATCCATTTATTTTTGAAATAAATAAATTGGATTTGAAAGGGTTTTAAAATTAACCAGAATTTCCAATAATTGAATTGGAATGGATTTGAATTGAAATTGTCTTTGGAATATTTCGATGTTGGATTTCGTGATTATACAAATATTGTTGTGGAAATTTGAAAGATATATTTATATCGTTATTTCCAATACGATGTTTGTTGGTTGTAGAATTTGATATTGAATATAAGCCGATATATTTTCTATTCAGAGCCTTGTATTTAATATCAAATGGGAATTGGGTTTATCGTGAACTGTGTTTTAACGATATTTGTTCTTTAACCCGATTTACAGTGAAATGTGATTTGGAATTTATAAATCTTTTGTTAAGATTTAAAGGGGTTTTTCCAAAGTAGAGTTTTCCAATTTCATTAAATAAATTGGAATGGAATGGAATGTGATTTCAGGTTTATTGTGAACCGTGTTTTAAATGACATTGGTTCCTTAACCCAGTTAAAGACCGGATATGATTTCCCAAGTTAAACAATCATTAATATTGATTTTGGGGAAGATTGAAACCAAGTGGAGTTTTAATGAATCTTTAATTAGATTGAGATGATCGAGAATGGAGTATCACTAGTTTTTCTCCAGGCGATAGTTAAATCTTTAATTAGATTTGAACGTGAAATGGTAATTGAATTTACCGATAACACCGTGGTGTTAGATATGAAGTATTACCAGTTTTACTTCATGGGATGAATAGTTTGGGATTGGGAAATTAAAACAAATGATTACTTCGGTAAGGTTCGTTAATCCCGACTAGTTTGGATAAACCATAATTTGGTTTGAATTGATATTCAAAGGAAGATTAAAGAATAAATTTAAAGAATTTATCTTTGATAAAATTAATGGGAACCTTTCCCAAAGTATAAAAATATTTGAACAAAAGAATATTCTAAATTGGAATGAGGCGTATGTTGTGTTTGTGTAACACTTGTTTATTATATACGCGAGTTATTCAGAAAGACCGAATCTATCCCATTCTGAATAACAGATTCGACGATGTGTCGAGGATGAAGACGGTGGTCAAAGACCGGAGGTCTTCACATAGTTTGGGTGATTACTGATGATCTTGATTGGGCTGTACACCCAAGAGGAGGGAATCAGTTGGTGATCGTCCAGACGTACTTGGAGATCGATGGATATGCGAGGTACAAGGTGCCTCCGGTTTCGTTCAGACCCAGAACGAACTTGTAAATGAATTGTGTGTCTGACATTGGATTTTATTCTGTGTGATTGATTTCTATTAAATATATATCTATTTGGCGGCGGAGAATTTATTCTCTTGCTTAACGCCCTTCTCTGAGACGTACAAGCTCAGAGGTTATATATTGATGGATATCAATCGCATGGAGTGAATTGCCTGTGTGGCATGCCTAAGTGGAAAATGATCAAGGCTTTTATTGAAAAGCAGAGTCTTGTGGTTGATGATCAAAGCACCGCCTGTGTGGCATAGCTTTGTGTAATGTTAATTCGTGAGCCTCACACCCCGATTGTGAACCAAAAACGGGAGAGGACATGAGGGAGGGCATGCGTTTCCTTCTAGCTAGGGTGGTGTCAGTGACCTACCAGTCCTGACATTTATATTATTTTCACATATGTGGTTGTTGGATTGCGAGGCGCCTCGGATATATCGGTGACTATGTGGAGCCGATGGAGTCATTGGGCTAATTTACGCCCCAAAGGGCAGGGAAACGCAGTGTTCAGGCATAATAATCCACATCGGTGGACTGGCCCTGACGATCCAAGGCATGTCTGCGCGCTTGCCTGAGACATGGGCTAGATTGTCTCGAATCGGTTGAGGATGATCCCTTGCCTCGGTTCACAGATGGAAATCCAATTTCCAATCTGATACATTCACGGTTTTGATTGTAGAGCCTAGTATTGGCGACATGATATAAAGTACCCATGCCGTCTATGATTGATACTTATGATTGAAATTGTTTTGACACTATACACTTATAGTAATTATAAAAGATGAAATTTAGCGTATCAAGCATTCTTTGGCTATTATAAGGTAAAACCCTATCCTCCGGCTTGTGTTGCATTGTGTGATGGGACTTGGGTCTTATAATAGCTTCATTGTTCTTTATTTATCATTGCGCTGTTGTTTTATGCACTGGTATTCTTAGGAGGAAATCCGTTCCGTGTTATACGGCATGGTCCCTTGATTTACCTAACTTTAAAATCAGATTAATAACTATTTTAGTTCTCATACCAGTCACATGACTGACTTGGAGTTTATTGTTTTAACCTAAACTCTGGGTGCCCTTATTTTGTTATGGGCAGCTAGTAGTTTTGGTTTTGCAGATTTATATTCACAGGATCCTGATTTACAGCTGGAATGATATCCGGAAAGCTCTGTATCTGTATATCTCCTTCGGTTGTGTTTTGTATTATTTTCCGCTGCTATGTAATGTATTGTAATCTCTGATAATTTATGATGCGTAATATTTATTCATACTCTGTATATTCTTGTAATCTGATGGAATTGTTGTAATTAACAATGAAATGTTCTTCTGTTTACGTTCCGGTTTGTCGTGTTCTCAAAACAATCAGGGGTTTCGAACGGTCTTGGTCGGTTTAGCCATCAATTCAGATCGAGTGAAATTTCTTGTTGTTACATGTGGTATTAGAATTTGGTTTACAAAGCTCGAGAACAAGGCATATTAGAACCGAACGAAAGAATTCATCAGAGATTGGATTAGTGATATCCAATGAGAATGACTCGTTAGAGATAAGATCAATAGTATCCTAGAACGAGTGTGAAGAGTGATGTTCTTAAAATAAAATTGAAAACCAATTTTGTTTTGAAAATTTAAACTTTATTATTCGTATTTGAATACTTATTTGTATTGAATTTGGACAATCCGATATAAAAAGACTTTGCATATACGTCTGATCTGCGTGTATTTGAAGTTTTAATATACTGGATAGATATAGAATCGCACTGTAGTCACCCGAGAATGATTCTGATGATGGGTACCCATCATCAGTGTTGTGTTTGAGTTTCGAAAGTGGGATAACTATATATCTCCAATTGACTAGTCTGAGAACCGAAGCTAGATAGGGCTTATTGTTGTGATTTGGCATCAAAAATCTGATTTTTTGGATATGTATTAAAGTTATGCGATTGAAAAGATAATCAACTAATTGATTGCTGGTTGTGTTGTCTGATTATTGTTTGATTACTTAAATGTTGAACCTTTAGCCAAATTGAACCAAAAAGTGAATTGTATTGAAAATTTGTCGCATTTGCATACATATACATGTACTTACATTGAACAGGTCATAGCAAGGAGGCTAGAGCAGAGGAATAAAATTGTTTGCCCGACAAATAGGTACATGTTTATTTTATTTCTTGGGTTTTTGATGATTTTATGAGCCGATTGGCTGTTTCTTTTTCTTTTTGGATTGGTGAGGGCCATGGGAGGCTATTTGAAATATCCCGGAGCTCCCGGTGCAGGGGAGGTTATGGCGAAATTTTTTGAAAATTTAGGGTGTTAGCCAAATTTTTGAAAAATTTGAAAAGTTCTTAGAAACTGAAAAGTTGGAGAACTTAAGCCATAACGAAAATAATGGAAGTTGAGTTGGTTTGTAAAACAACTTTCAGCTTCGTTCCTTTTCGAGGACGAAAAGTTTTAAGTGGGGGAAATTGTAATAACCCGGAAATCCGAGCCAATTTAAAATTTTTATATTGGTAATTTTAGCGAATTTTGAATATTTAAAATGAATTATTTTAAATAATAACGATGAGAAATTTATTTTGAATTGAATTAGAACGTACTTTTTTATTTGAATCGTCGTTAGAATATAAATGTTTATTTTTAATTATAAAAGGAACTGAAAATGGCGCGGTAGTTTGAAATTTCGATTTCAAATTTCAAATGAATGTAGAGGATTCAAAATAAACCGGATTTTAGAAAACGTTATGCCCAGTTGAAAATTCAGAATAGTCACTATGGAATTCTAGCCCTTAAAAATAGCAATTTTGCAAACGACCCCGGTTTTCGACGAAACCACTTTTGTTGGATCCGGGGTGTCAAATTATTGCTAGATTCCAAAATTCATAATTTTCTGAATCAACATGTGAGCGTGGCGAAGTTAAACGTGTTTTGATAGTTTTAGTCAATTTCGATCGACTAGAAAATGACCATTTTTCAAACGATATCAGAATTTGACGAAATTAGTTTTGTTAGGAACGTATCGTCAATACCAAGCTAGAAAATATTTTTCGAGAATTTTTAGAGTCCGTGTGTGCCCTGGTAAATTGAAATGTGCATTCAAATTCAACATATAGATTTATATTTTGATTTTGACGGAAGTCGATCGAAACAGCCAAACTGGCTTACGATACATATCCCATTGTGTTCGGAATGGGGGTAATTAGTTATGGACAACAGTCGGTGGGTTCGATTTCGAGTTCGAAAATAAAAGTTGCTTTTTGGGAAACTAATAATAATTAATAAATAAAATTAATAAAACCACCTCCCTTATCTCCCTTCCCCCAAATTGATTTATACAAGAAAAAAAAAGAAAAAAAACCTAAACTAATCGCACGTCGCCCCCGGCTGACCATCGCACCGCCGCAGCTCCGGCGGAGCCTCCTCTTCCCCGTCACCTCCTCCTCCCCGCGGAAATCCCATTCTTCCTCCTCTCCTCCTTCCGATTGCCCCCCCCCCCCCCCCCCCCGCCGAAACCCACGAGACCCCAAAACCCACCTCCGGCGACTGCCCAGCGCCGCCCCGACCACCTGAAGACTGCCGCCACTCCCCGACTCTAGTGCCACCGTCCTCAGCTACCAACGGTCGAATGTGGGCCCCTCCTATAAAAGAATTGAATAAAAATGTGAGTTTTCTACTTTATATTTAATGTATTTAGCTTTATAAATTTAGAAATCAGTTTTGTTTATTATTTATGTGAAATCAAATTTTTTATTTTATTTTATTGATTATAAAGTTTCAATTTTTATAGATAAAGATTTAGTTCTTAATTAGAGAAAAGGTTCGATCTTTAATTATATAAAAGGCGAGATTTTTATATAGAAAAAGGCGAAATTTTTATATAGAAAAAGGCGAGATTTTTATCATGAAGCAAGAGGAGATTTTTAGATATACGATAGCGATGTAAAGGTATGATTTTTGTTTATACCATAGCATGATAAAAATATGATTTTTATATAATAGGGAATATAAAAATATGATTTTTATATACTAGAAAATATAAAAATATGATTTTTATATGAGTGGCGATATAAAAATATAATCTTTATTAGAAGAGGAACGATATAAAAATATAATTTTTGTTATGAAATTAGCGTGTTAAAAATATGATCTTTATTATATGAACACCGTTATAAAAATAGAATTTTTATCTATATAGTAGCGGTGTAAAAATAGAAATTTTATCTATATAGTAGTAGTATAAAAATGTGATTTTTATCCATATAGCGTAGTTATAAAAATGTGATTTTTATATACATAGCAACAATATAAAGATGCGATTTTTATATATGTAGTGGATACGGACAACGAAAGTGACAAAAGGCGAGCATGGCAAAGATTTCTATATATGAAGAGTCATGGTGTTCGGTTTAGCTAATCGGTGAGAACTCATCACTACAATTTTATGTGTTCGGTTATTTATTTTATAACTGCATATATGAACTCTTTCCCCGTCGTCCACAGACCATGGACGACTTGTTTGTTTGATTACGTTTGGATTGATTTGTTTGTGTGAAAATTGATTGTGAGGTGGAATGGAAAGTAAAAATTCATGTGTTGAAATAAAATATATATTCATGTGTTGAAATAAAATATATATTCATGTGTTGAAATATATATATAATTCATGTGTTGATATAAAATATATATTCATGTGTTGGAATAAAATATATATTCATGTGTTGAAGTAAAATAAATATTCATTTACAAATCGAACGATTTGTTTATGTACACCGATTTGACTAATATTGATTGGGACGATAAATTTTACACAACGCCCAACTGCATAAATAAAATATGTGTTTGATTGATTGAAACCCCACACGGGTGTTGGGATGATATTGACATGCACTAATCCCAATTGTTTAGTTGTATGTCGATTGGTTGACAAGCTGTTGTAAGCGTTGGTTATTTATATTCAATGCTTATGCAGTTGAGTAGTGCACTCTGGATGATGGATGATTGTTTATCACTAATGATATATACATGTGTTGTATAGAAATCCGTAGGAATAAAATCTATGGTAATTGATTGGGCCTTATTCCAGTTTTGAAAAAGAAATATTTGAAAAAGAAATATTTGGAATAGAAATATTTGAAAAGGAAATATCTGAAAAAGAAATATTTGGAATAGAAATATTTAAAAAGAAATATTTGAAGTAGAAAAATATAAAGCCGTGTTGATTGGAGATGCGCCATTTTTACGCGAACAGTATTTATATCGATTTTATTCATTTTTATAATGAATATCGAAAAGGAATTGATTTCAAAATATAACGTTTTGAAAATACTATCATTTATATATCAATGATATGGAATATTCAATTTTGATTTGAAATTGAATATGAAGTTGAAATCGTTTTGAAAACGAATTTAAAACGATTTATAAAATACATTTTAAAAGGAAATCGATGAAATGTATATAATAGTATATGTATATATATATATATAATGGCCTGAATAGAACGCGCCGCGCTGCTACAGTTCGTGAATTCCGACCATTGACTTCGAATAGACATTACGAGAGATCCGACCGTTGGATTCTCCTAAAACCAGAACTGTTGGTTTCATATCGAAAAGAACTTTCTAACAAATATAATAGATTTGAAATCTAACGGTTGGATTTGGAATTATGTCCAAATCAAATTTGGAAAAGGTCGCTGTAAGTGCAGTTCGATGGCCGTTGATGGAAATCGACTGTACGGTCCTTAATAAAATTATTAAAAATAGTAATAATTTGTGTAAAATCATAAGAAAATATTTGGAAAGAATTGGGATGAAAAACACCATATTTGAAAAGATAAAAATAGATTTTTATCAAAATGAACTAGTTTTGAACTAGAATTATAATCCATTTATTTTTGAAATAAATAAACTGGATTTGAAAGGGTTTTAAAAGAAAACAGAATTTCCAATAATTGAATTGGAATGGATTTGAATCGAAATTGTCTTTGGAATAATTTGATGTTGGATTTCGTGATTATACAGATATTGTTATGGAAATTTGAAAGATATATTTATATCGTTATTTCGAATACGATATTTGTTGGTCGTAGAATTTGATATTGAATATAAGCCGATATATTTTCTATTCAGAGCCTTGTATTTAATATCAAATGGGAATTGGGTTTATCGTGAACTTTGTTTTAATGACATTTGTTCTTTAACCCGATTTACAGTGAAATGTGATTTGGAATTTATAAATCTTTTGTTAAGATTTAAAGGGTGTTTTCCAAAGTAAAGTTTTCCAATTTAATAAAATAAATTGGAATGGAATGGAATGTGATTTCGGGTTTATTGTGAACCGTGTATTAAATGACATTGGTTCTTTAACCAGTTAAAGACCGGATATGATTTCCCAAGTTAAAAAATCATTAATATTGATTTTTGGGAATATTAAAACCAAGTGGAGTTTTAATGAATCTTTAATTAGATTGAGATGATCGAGAATGGAGTATCACCAGTTTTGCTCCAGGCGATAGTTAAATCTTTAATTAGATTTGAACGTGAAATGGTAATTGAATTTTCCGATAACACCGTGGTGTTAGATATGAAGTATGACCAGTTTTACTTCATGGGATGAATAGGTTGGGACTGTGAAATTTAAAACAAATGATTACTTCGATAAGGTTCGTTAATCCTGACTAGTTTGGATAAACCATAATTTGATTTAAATTGATAATCAAAAGAAGATTAAAGAATAAATTTAAAGAATTTATCTTTGATAAAATTAATGGGAACCTTTCCCAAAGTATAAGAATATTTGAATAAAAGAATATTCTGAATTGGAATGAGGCGTATGTTGTGTTTGTGTAACACTTGTTTATTATATACGCGGGTTATTCAGAAAGACCGGGTCTATCCCATTCTGAATAACTGATTCGACGATGTGTCGAGGATGAAGACGGTGGTCGAAGACCGGAGGTCTTCACATCGTTTGGGTGATTACTGATGATATTGATTAGGCTGTACACCCAAGAGGAGGGAATCCGTTGGTGATCGTCCAGACGTACTTGGAGATCGATGGATATGCCAGGTGCAAGGGGCCTCCGGTTTCGTTCAGACCTAGAATGAACTTGTAAATGGACTGTGTGTCTGACATTGGATTTTATTCTTTGTGATTGATTTCTATTAAATATATATCTGTTTGGCGGCAGAGAATTTATTCTCTTTCTTAACGTCCTTCTCTGAGACGTACGAGCTCAGAGGTTATATATTGATGGATATCAATCGCATGGAGTGAATTGCCTGTGTGGCATGCCTAAGTGGCAAATGATCAAGGCTTTTGTTGAAAAGTAGAGTCTTGTGGTTGATGATCAAAGAACCGCCTGTGTGGCATAGCTTTGTGTAACGTTAATTCGCGAGCCTCACACCCCCAGTTGTGAACCAGAAACGGGAGAGGACATCAGGGAGGGCATGCGTTTCCTTCTAGCTAGGGTGGTGTCAGTGACCTACCAGCCCTGACATTTATATTATTTTCACCTGTGTGGTTGTTGGATTGTGAGGCGCCTCGGATATATTGGTGACTATGTGGAGCCGATGGAGTCATTGGGCTCATTTACGCCCCAAAGGGCGGGGAAACGCAGTGTTCAGGCATAATAATCCACATCGGTGGACTGGCCCTGACGATCCAAGGCTTGTCTGCGCGCTTGCCTGAGACATGGGCTAGATTGTCTCGAATCGGTTGAGGACGATCCCTTGCCTCGGTTCACAGATGGAAATCCAATTTCCAATACGAGACATTTACGGGTTTGATTGTAGAGCCTAGTATTGGCGACATGATATATGGTACCCATGCCGTCTATGATTGATACTTATGATTGAAATTGTTTTGACACTATACACTTATAGTAATAATAAAAGATGAAATTTAGCTTATCAAGCATTATTTGGCTATTATAAGGTAAAACCCTATCCTCCGGCTTGTGTTGCATTGTGTGATGGGACCTGTGTCTTATAATAGCTTCATTGTTCTTTATTTAGCATTGCGTTGTTGTTTTATGCACTGGTATTCTTGGGAGGAAACCCTTTCCATGTTATACGGCGTGGTCCCTTGATTTACCTAACTTTAAAATCAGATTAATAACTGCTTTAGTTCTCACACCAGTCACTTAACTGACTTGGAGTTTATTGTTTTAACCTAAACTCTGGGTGCCCTTATTTTGTCACGGGCAGCTAGTAGTTTTGGTTTTGCAGATTGATATTCACAGGATCCTGATTTATAGCTGGAATGATACCCGGAAAGCTCTGTATCCGTATTTCTCCTTCGGCTGTGTTTTGTATTATTTTCCGCTGCTATGTAATGTATTGTAATCTCTGATAATTTATTATGTGTAATATTTATTCGTACCCTGTATATTCTTGTAATCTGATGGAATTGTTGTAATTAACAATGAAATGTTCTTCTGTTTGCGTTCTGATTTGTCGTGTTCTCAAAACAATCAGGGGTTTCGAACGGTCTTGGTCGGTTTAGCGATCGATTCGGATCGAGTGAAATTTCTTGTTGTTACATACACTAATCCCAATAATTAGCTGTATGTCGATCGATTGATTAACAGGCTGTTATAAGCGTTAGATATTAATATTTGATACTTATGCAGTGTAGAACGCACTATGGATGATGGTTGACTGTGTTTGGTTGTTGTGGTGTATGTGTGTTGTATGAAATCCATATAATCAAATTATATGTTAATGGACTGTGTCTGATTTCAATTCAAATAGAAAGAATATTTTAAAATAATGATTATTTTCAAAATCTGATTTTGATGTCCGATTTGGGATAGACACGAATATATTTAAATATATATAACCGTATTGATTAGATTAACGCCATTTTGACGTGAACGATATTTGTATCAATTTTATTCATTTTTGTAATGAATGTCGAAAATAAATTGATTTCAAATTCTAATGTTTTGAAAATATTATCATTTATATATCGATGATATGGAATATTCAATTTTGATTAGAAATTGAATATGAAGTTGAAATCGTTTTGAAAACGAATTTAAAACGATTTATAAAATACGTTTTGAAAGGAAATCGATGAAATATATATATAATGGCCTGAATAGAACGCGCCGCGCTGCGGCAGTTCGCGAATTTCGACCATTGACTTCGAGCGGACGTTACGGGAGATCCGGCCGTCGGATCCTCCTAAAGCCGGAACCGTTGGGTTCGTATCGAAAAGAGCTTTCATAGAGATTTGAAATCTAATGGTTGGATTTGGAATTATGTCCAAATCAAATTTGGAAAAGGTCGCTGTAAGTGCAGTTCGATGTCCGTGTATGGAAATCGACTGTACGGGCCTTGATAAAATTATTAAAAATATCAATAATTAGTGTAAAATCATATGAAATGATTTGGAAAGAATTGGGATGAAAACTTCCATATTTGAAAAGATAAAAATAGATTTTTTATCGAAATGAACTAGTTTTGAACTAGAATTATAATCCATTTATTTTTGAAATAAATAAATTGGATTTGAAATGGTTTAAAAAATAACCAGAATTTCCAACATATAAATTGGAATGGATTTGAATCGAAATTGTCTTCGGAGTATTTCAATGTTGGATTTCGTGATTATATAGATATTGTTATGGAAATTTGAAAGATATATTTAAATCGTTATTTTCAATACGATAATTATTGGTCATAGAATTTGATATTGAATATAAGCCGATATATTTTCAACTTAGAGCCTTGTATCTAATATCAAATGGTATTTGGGTTTGTTGTGAACGGTGTCTTCATTAACAACTACAACTCGCCTCTCTGGGCCTTCTCCATCCCAAAAGAAAATCAAACAGCCAAGCGGCTTGCCAATTCGGCTCATAAATCTCATATTCAATAGAAATATAAACTTGTACCTTTTTGTCGGGCATATCATTATATCTTTCCATCAGCTGTTTATTCAGCATATACCCATGTCATCCCAATCAAATTCCAATCTGTTTTTATCCACAAATCCAACCATTCGCTTATATCTAAGTCGAATTCCATCCAAACTCCAATTCCAATCTCAATTCAAAATTCTTACTCAACAATTCAACTTACTCGATATCATTATATTATAATTCAATTCAATTTTCACATAATTGATTTCAATTTAATTCCAATTGCCTTTCCAACTTTCAATTCAATTTGGTTTTAATTCAACAATCTTACCTTGGGAATTTTAAATAGTTTACAATATCAAAAATCAAACTTTCCTTCTCAGGATTCAAACACTTGCTTTTCTCAAATCAATTCAAAAACAATGTCTTTTGTAGTAATCATCACTTGGAAATTCGAAAATGAACACTAATGATGTCGCGATTCATCATCAGGGTTATTTCCCAGCTATCGAAGTGAGTTCAATACTATATCACTTTCAAAATCACTTTTAAACTGTTCCTTTTTGAAATACATTTCAAAATACCATTCACAATGCTGGTAAAACAATTTAAAATCTCCCAGGATTTTAAAATTCTCATATATTCAATTCAAATCCATTTACAAACACCTTTCCAATTTCTAGGGTTTTAATTTCAGTTCTGATTTTAACGTCAGATTTAATGTAATAACCCGGAAAATCCGAACCAATTTAAAAAATTTATTTTGGCAATTTTAATGAATTTCAAATATTTAAAATGATTTATTTTAAATAATAATGACAAGAAATTTATTTTGAATAGAATTAGAACGTATATATTTATTTGGATCGTCGTTGAAATATAAATATTTACAAAAGGAATTAAAAATGGCGTGATAGTTTGAAATTGAAATTTCAAATTTCAAATGATTGTACAGGATTCAAAATAAACCGGATTTTAGCGAAACCAAAAATATTTGAATCTATTTGAGAATATCTTTCCAACGAATCCGAAAAATCGAAATTTCATAGCGGGGATAAAAAGTTATGCCCGGATGAAAATTCTGAATAGTTGCTATGGAAAATATAGCCCTTAAAAATGAAAATTTTGCAAATGATTTTTGTGTTCAACGAAACCACTTTTTTTGGATTCGGGATGTCGAGTTATTGTTAGATTCCAAAATTTATAATTTTCTGAATCAATATGTGAGCGTGGCGAAGGAAAACGTGTTTTGACAGTTTCAGTCAATTTTGATCGACCAGAAAATGGCCTTTTTTCAAACGGTCTCAGAACGCGCTGCTTCCCTCTGCCTGCGCAACCTCCGTAGCCTCCCCCCTCCGGCGATCGGCCTCAGCCTCTCCCCCTCCTCCTGCCGCGCCTCCCCCTTCTCTCTCCTCTCCCCCCTCCTCTTTCTTCGTTTATCCACGAGCCCTACCCCAAAACAGCCGCCGCCAGCCAAGGTGGTCCCACCACCGTACGCCGCAACCTACCACCACCACCTGCGCCCCTCGTCCTCCTCCCCGATGAACCACAGTGAGTTTTTTCGATTATACTCTATTTTATTTTATAAAAATCTTATTTTTTTATAATGTAAAGTCTAGATTTCTATGAATGAAAAGGTTATATTTTAATAACATGAAGATTAGATTTTTAATTAGGCAAAGATATGATTTTTGTTCATATAAAAATCTGATTTTTATTCGATTGACAGCGTGATTTTTATATGATCTGGTATGTGTATGAAGCGATGTAAAAGATTTGATTTTTCTTAATGAAAAAGGTTAGATTTTTATTAGGGTAAAGATGAGATGTATATTTATAAAATGATATGATTTTATTTATAAAAATATGGTTTTTAATTTATGACAAGGTTTATAAAAATATGATTTTTATATTATACAGATAATAAAAATATGATTTTTATATTATATATATAATAAAAAATATGAATTTTATATTATATAGATAGTAAAAATTTGATCTTTATATATGTAGCAAAATATGATTTTCATATATGTAAAGGCGTTGAAAAATGTGATTTTTATAATATCATAGCAAAGTTAAAAATATAATTTTAGCTATGTAAAAATTCGATTTTTATTATATATGAAGCAAAAAAAATTCAATCTTTATATAAGAAGTAGAAATATAAAAATATAATTTTTATATTGAAAGAAGCGATAAAAATATATGATTTTTATATATGAAATGCCATTGTAAAAATATGATTTTTAATGTGAACAACGGGAAAAGATAGCGATGGTAACAACGGAAATCAAAACTTAATCCATACCATTCAGAAATAGATAATGGAGAAGTTGAACCCAAAGGCGAGAACTTCTCACTTTTATTTTATTTTCTAGTTTGAAATATATACTAGGATGCAGACGGTGCTTAGCAGCACCCGACACCCGTCGTCCACAGACCATGGATGACTTGTTTGTTTGATTGATGTGTTGTGAAAAGTGATTGTGTGATGTGGAATGAATTAATGTTTTATAGTTAAAAATATAATTTTTAACGTGTATATAAAATAAATATTTATAAACAAATCGGACGATTTGTTTATGTACACACATTTGACTGATATTGATTGGGACGATAAATTCTACACATCGCCCAACTGCACAAATAAAACCTGTGTTTGATTGTTTGAAACCCCACATAGGTATTGGGATGATATATGACATACACTAATCCCAATAATTAGTTGTATGTCGATCGATTGATTGACAGGTTGCTATAAGCGTTAGATATTTATATTTGATACTTATGTAGTGTAGAACGCACTATGGATGATGGCTGACTGTGTTTGGTTGTTGTGGTGTACGTGTGTTGTATGAAATCCATATAATCAAATTATATGGTAATTGACGGTGTTTGATTCCAGTTCAAATAGAAAGAATATTTTAAAATAACGATTATTTTAAAATAACGAATATTTTCAAATAATATTCAGAAAAGAATCAAAATCTTATTTTGATGTCCGATTTGGGATGGATACGAATATATTCAAATATATATAGCCGTGTTGATTAGATTAACGCCATTTTGACGTGAACGATATTTGTATCGATTTTATTCATTTTTATAATGAATATCGAAAAGGAATTAATTTCATAATCTAATGTTTTGAAAATATTATCATTTATCTATCGATGATATGGAATATTCAATTTTGATTAGAAACTGAATATGAAGTTGAAATCGTTTTGAAAACGATTTATAAAATACGTTTTGAAAGGAAATCGACAAAATATATATAATATATATATTATATATATACATTGGCCTTAATAGAACGCGCCCCGCTGCGGTAGTTCGCGAATTTCGACCATTGACTTCAAGCGGACATTATGGGAAATCCGACCGTCGCCTCCTAAAACCGGAACCGTTGGGTTCGTATCGAAAAGAGCTTTCTAACTAATATTAGAGATTTGAAATCTAATGGTTGGATTTGGAATTATGTCCAAATCAAATTTGGAAAAGGTCGCTGTAAGTGCAGTTCGATGGCCGTTTATGGAAATCGACTGTACGGGCATTGATAAAATTATTAAAAATATCAATAATTAGAGTAAAATCATAAGAAATGATTTGGAAAGAATTGGGATGAAAAACACCATATTTGAAAAGATAAAAATAGATTTTGTATCGAAATGAACTAGTTTTGAACTAGAATTATAATCCCTTTATTTTTAAAATAAATAAATTGGATTTGAAATGGTTTTAAAAATAACTAGAATTTCCAATATATAAATTGGAATGGATTTGAATTGAAATTGTCTTCGGAGTATTTCGATGTTGGATTTCGTGATTATACAGATATTGTTATGGAAATTTGAAAGATATATTTATATCGTTATTTCCAATACGATATTTATTGGTCATAGAATTTGATATTGAATATAAGCCGATATATTTTTTACTCAGAGCCTTGTATTTAATATCAAATGGGATTTGGGTTTGTTGTGAACGATGTCTTCATTAACACTGTTCTTAAACCCAATTGAGAAAAGATTAAATCTTTTTATTTATATTTAATAAAGTATACTAATTAAATGATATTTAATTGGAATTGAATTGGAATTGATTTTTGGGTTTATCGTGAACGGTGTTTTAAATAACACTTATTCTTTAACCCGATAATTAATGGAATGTGAATGGGGTTTGTTGTGAACTGTGTTTTAAAGACATTCGTTCTTTAACCCGATTTACAGTAAAATGTGATTTGGAATTTATAAATCTTTCGTTAAGATTTAAAGGAGATTTTCCAAAGTAAAGTTTTCCAATTTAATAAAATAAATTGGAATGGAATGGAATTCGATTTGATAATAATCGAAGTGAATTTCTATGGGTGAGGACTGCTAATATATATGGAATTTAAAAGGCTTTGCCGTTATTCCATTTATATTATTAGTCGGATACAGAAGTTTATATCGACTATATATATATATCGATTTGTTTTCCATGAAGATTCCATCGTTAATGGAATGTGATTTTGGGTTGTCATGAATGGTATCTTTAATAATACTGTTCTTAGACCCAACGGAGTTAAGAAAATCAGAAACTAACTGGAGATTAATTAAGTTGAATGGTTTCCTGGGTATTGATCTAATGTTTGTCTCGACCTTCGGGGTTATTACTTAGGGAATTGTTCACTTGCTAATTTACAGTTAAAGGCTGATGCAATAGAATGTGATTTTGGGTTTATCGTGAACCGTGTTTTAAAGGACATTGGTTCTTTAACCCAGTTAAAGACGGGATATGATTTCCCAAGTTAAACAATCATTAATATTGATTTTTGGGAGGATTAAAACCAAGTGGAGTTTTAATGAATCTTTAATTAGATTGAAATGATCGGGAATGGAGTATCACCAGTTTTGCTCTAGGCGATAGTTAAATCTTTAACTAGATTTGAACGTGAATTGGTAATTGAATTTACCGATAACACTGTGGTGTTAGACATGAAGTATTACCAGTTTTGCTTCATGGAATGAATAGGTTGGGATTGGGAAATTTAATAAATGATTACTTCGGTAAAGTGCGCTAATCCCGACTAGTTTGGAAAACCTTAATTTGGTTTGGAACGATATCCAAAGGAAGATTAAAGAATAAATTTAAAAGAATTTATCTTTGATAAAATCAATGGGAACCTTTCCCTAAAGATGTGAATATTTGAATAAAGGAATATTCTGGATTGGAATGATCAGGCGTATGTTGTGTTTTATAGCACTTGCTTATTATATACGCGAGTTATTCGGAAAGACCGGGTTTATACCCATTCAGAATAACTGATTCGACGATAAGTCGAAGGTGAAGATGGTGGTTGAAGACCGGAGGTCTTCACATCGTTTGGATAATTACTGGTGATCTTGATTGGGCTGTACACCCTAGAGGAGGGAATCAGTTGGTGATCGTCCAGATGTACTTGGAGATCGATGGATATGCGAGGAATAATGTTCCTCCGGTTTCATTCAGACCCAGAGCGGACTTGTAAATGGATGTGTGTCTAACATCGAATTTCATTCTGTGTGATTGATATACATCGGTTGCATAGCGTGAATTGCCTGTGTGGCATGCTGAGATGCAAATGATCAAGGCTTCGGTTGAAAAGCAGAGTCTTTTGGTTGATGATCAAAGCACGACCTTTGCGGCGTAGCTTTGTATAGCGTTAATTCGCGAGCCTCACACCGCGGTGTGAACCAGAAACGGGAGAGGACCTCAGGGAGGGCATGCGTTTCTTTCTAGTTAGGAGTGGTGTCAGCGTTTTGCACGCCCTGGCATTTTACTTATGTGGATGATGGATAACGAGGCGCCTCGGATATATCGGTCGATCCGGGACCGACGGAGTCATTTGGCTCATTTACGCCCCATAGTGCGGGGAAACGCAGTGTTCAGGCATTATAATCCACATCGGGTGGACCGGCCCTGACGATCCATGGGGCAATTGCGGTTTTTCCTGAGGCTCAGACTAGACAGTCTCGAAGCGGTAAGGACGATCCCTTGCCTTCGTTCATAGACGGAAATCCAACTTCCACTACGTGACAATTGCGGTTTTGATTGTAGAGCCCAGTATTGGCGACATGATATATGGTACCCAAGCCGTCTACGATTGATACATTTATATTTGAAGTTGTTTTATACACTATGCACTTATAATACTATCAAATGATTTGTTTTAATGTACCAAGCATGCTTGGCTATTATAAAGGAAAACCCTATCCTCTGGCTTGCGTTGCATTGTGTGATGGGACCTGGGTCTTATAATAGCTTCATTTTTCCAAAAAGCATTGCGCGGTTTTGTTACAAGCATTGGTATTCTTGGGAGGAAACCCATTCCGTATTATACGGCGTGGTCCCTTGATATATCTGATTTAAAGTAAAGTTTTAAAAACTGTTTTAGTTCTCATACCAGTCCCATGACTGGTATGGAGTTTATTGTTATAACCTAAACTCTGGGTGCCCCTATTTTTGACACGGCCAGCTAGTAGTTTTGGTTTTGCAGATTTATATTCACAGGATTCTGGTTTACAGCTGGAATGATATTCGAAAAGCTCTTTATCCGTATATTCCTTTCAGTTGTGTTGTATTATTTTCCGCTGCTATGTAATGTATTGAAATCTCTTATATTTTATGATGTGTGATATTTATTCATACTCTGTATATTCTTGTAATCTGATGAAATTGTTGTAATATACAACGAAATGTTCTTCTGTTTGTGTTCCGATGTGTCTTGTCCTCAAATTAATCCGGGCTTTCCTTTACGGGGAAGTTCTGGTCGCAACATTTAATTTATCTAATTTCATATATTATATTCATATGAATTATGATTGGTTATTTACATAACCATTCCAATTATAATCTTGTTCGATTATAATTACAACTAACACATTCAATAATAATATCAATATAAATCACTTGTTTATACAAAAATATATTTTTGGTAAAATTATATCATTTACCGTCTTTTCAAAACATACAGTGTCGGTTCATCGTATTCAAGTGTTTATAAATCCCTACCGATACAGTGGATCAAACTGATCGACCAAAACCCATAAATGACTCAACCAATAAATCTCCACGATATAAAATCATTTTATATCAAACAACAAATACGTTCACTCGTATATATACACTCAACTCAATCTAGGGTGTTACTAACCCTACCTCTACCGAGTCACGCCGCAGAGCCAAGGTAATAACTTAACCTTCAGCTCTAATACCACTGTAACGACTAGGGAAATTTGTGATCCTGGATATCGGCATACAACACTATGTTGACTATTCAAGCATCGGAAACACCGGATAGTCCATGAAAGATATTAGAGGGTGAGAATAGATAAGATAGAAACTTAGAATAGAAGAAGAAGAAGAACACACAGCATCCGAGTAACACGAATCTCACAGCGGAATGAATAAAATATAACATAACTTTGAAATACAAGATTTGTACTTGAATATACATATCATTATCCAAGTACAACACTTACAACACAGCGGAAATAAACAATAGCTATAGAAACGCTGCTGAATCCTCCTGCTCCAGTTTTCCAAGTGTCTGTAAAATCTTGACTACTTGACTGCCCGTACAAAATTGGGCACCCAAGAGTTTAGGAAAAACAAAACAAAACAAACTCTGGGTCAGTCATGGGACTGGTTTGAGTAAAACAATTTAAAACAGTTTGAACAATTAAACGATATCTCATAGGACCACGCCATATAGCGGAATGGGTTTTTCCCTTATGAGAATCCAAATCAATTTGATTTAACTTTCAAATCATTTTGAAAGAAATGATAATCTTTATATCAAAACTCATTGATATTATAATAATGTCTATCAACCACAATATAATAATCATCTAGTAGAAACGCTTTCATCTCATGTTCTACATATATAGTATACAATCAAAACCGCGAGCACTTATTGGGTAATGGATTTCCAACTATGACAAGGTATGGAACCACCTTCCGATAGTGTACCTCTAGAGAGGAATACACTGGGTTCAACAAGAACATCTTGCAACCCGGGCACACATGACCGACCACTCATTTCGCTTGAGTGTATTGAATGTATATCACCAACGGTTGGGATCAACAACCGTTTTCCCGAATGGGACAACATCGACAATAAATTATAGAATGAAATGAATATCTCTAGATAGGTGATAATACACCCTAATTGGCAGCCAACCACTTAGCCATGCTGCCTGCCCGTTTTTGTCATTTCCCGGTTGTGAGGCTAGAGGCCACGCTTATCTCTGGCAGATCACACATTTATTCACTTTGAATGTCACATCGGCATACCCGCCAAATCGCAAATTGATTTCCCCAAAAATACTGCGAGTATACAGCTAAGAGAAACGAATTCCTCCGCCACCAAACGTAAATATGTTTGAAGAGATCAACTTATGCAATCTATTAAATATACTCTATCAGACATTCTTCCATACAGGTCGTCCTGGGACTGGACAAACCGAAGGCACTATTCTGTAAATAGAACAGCCCTTGCATAACTCCGTCTTCAATTTTCTTCGTCATATTTGATCGCAACGCTAACGCCCATACAGAGTGGTTTTCAGAAAATGAATCTGATCCTGGTCTCTCCGTATTGACAACGGAAAAATGGTCAAAAACTTCGATAGTCGGTGAGTTAACTATCAAAGAAAAATACGTTACAAACAATGACATTATTTCCAGATGGAAATTCTATCGATTAATCATCAATCATCAATTATTTCTTAAATTAATTTATCATTAATTTATTCATTCTCCATTTCCAGTTTTCGTATATATATATATATATATACACAGAAATTCTTATTTTCTATTTTCAGAAAATATGCGATATTAACATTGGAAGACATTTCCATATTTACTCCCCTTTCTTATTTTCTATATTAGAAAACATTTTTGATTCTTATTTGGAAAATATTTCCAAACCTCCTACATTTGGTTTTAAATAGATATTTAATTAAAACATTGCTATGCCAACTCGAACCATTACCTTCATTAGCTAAATTCACTTAACCAATCTTCACTATCGAACCTTAACCATTCCTTAGTTAAAAACGATGTCAATCAAGTTGGGGTATAACTACCTCTCAGACCTTAACTGAACCACATTCCTAACCTCGAAATAGACAATGTTCACCTTTTACATCTTAAACAAACATCCTTACGTAACTCTCCGATTCTATTTACAAATCTACTTCTTTTACAGAAATCATTTGATTTTAACAATAGTGTTAATATTTCATGCTTTTGAAATATAATAACTTCACTGTAACTTTTATTTATTAATTTGGGTAAATAAACAAACAACTAATTTATTAATAAATAAACCTTGATTAAAACAGAAAGTGAATGATACTTTCCCGATTTCGATATAATCGAATTTCAACGTATAACTCTCACTCGAATAATCTCTTTTCGATAACTCCTTTTCGAATAACTAATATTCGATAACTCCTTTTCGAATGAACTATATTCGATAACTCCTTTTCGAATAAACTATATTCGATAACTCCTCTCACTCTATTCGAATAAACTATATTCGATTAATTCCTTTAACTCTATTTGATTAACTCTAATTCGACTAACTCTAATTGATTAACTCTAATTCGATTAACTCCTTTCGAATAACTATAATCGATTAACTCCTTTTGAATAACTATAATCGATTAACTCCTTTTGAATAACTATAGTCGATTTACTCCTTTTCGATTTACTCCATTGGACCAACCCTATCCATTAACTCTAATGAATTAACTTTAATGAATTAACTCTGATGTATCAACTCTAATCGATTTACTCTTTTCGAATGAACTATATTCGGTTAACAACTTTCGAACGAACTATATTTGATAATCTCCTTTTCTCTATTCGAATAAACTATATTCGATTAACTCCTTTTCGAATAACTAATATTCGATAACTCCTTTTCGAATAACCAATATTCGATAACTCTTCTCGAATAACCAATATTCGACTAATTTTAATTCGACCAACACTATTTGATTGCAAATACTTCTTTTTTATTTGTTTATACATATATTTCCTTTTCTATTGGTTTTACAAATATTCCCTTTTCCTATTTGTTTATTTGACAAATAAATATTTCCTTTTCAAAACTATTTATTTAACAAATAAATATTTCCTTTTCAATCCTATTTATTTAACAAATAAATATTTCCTTTTCAATCCTATTTATTTAACAAATAAATATTTCCTTTTCTATTCTATTTATTTAACAAATAAATATTTTCTTTTCAATCCTATTTATATAACAAATAAATATTTCCTTTTCAATTCTATTTGAAAATGTTTTACAAATATTTACTTTTCAATTTGTTTCACAAATATTTACTTTTCTATTTGTTTCACAAATATTTTCCTTTCTAAAACCCTTTTGATTTTATAACTATTTGTTTTACAAATATTTTCCTTTATATTTGTTCTACAAATATTTTCATTTATATTTGTTTTACAAATATTTTCCTTTATATTTGTTTTACAAATAGTTTCCTTTTTAAAACCCTTTTTATTTTATAACTATTTTCTTATATAAAAATCCATTTTCTTTTATATATAAAATCCATTGATTTTATATAAATAATTTATTTTCAAAATTCACTTTGAAATCCCCTTTTCTATGTCCCAGTATTTCTTATGGTATTTAAAATACCCAAATAACAATGATCGATATCATTCAACACACGTAATCAACATAGATTATATATCACATCTTACATTACAATATATGAAAAACAATAAAAAAAATGTTAAGGAATCCAGTTGGATTCCTCTGACCTGTTTCCCTGCATCCACAGATGTTAAAAAATACCATTAACATCAATTTCATTTCACTATGAAATATTCTGCTAAATAGAATCAATTTATATATATATATATAACCAGATCTATAATTTCAACCAATTACTTAGCAGTTCATTCAAACAGTCAACACACAACTATCAGTCATCATTTATCAGTTCTAAATATACGCTATAAAAATATGAACTGATAGAGTTGGTGAGTTTTACTCACATTGGACAGTTATCGTTAAATAACGATTAACTATCTTTGATTCTGACAGACAATTTATTTTGCTATAAATTGTATCAAGCTTCGATTCACTCCCAGTCAGTTCCAGTGTGAAGCCCTTGTCCATACGATCCTAATGGATCCTATTTTGTTGAATTCTGATAACGTATGCATGAGATATGATATTTTAAAGTAAGTTACTATTTTTAATTGTAATTTAAACTTAACTAAATATCAATATGGGATTTACCATTTTCTTTTGTCGGCCCACTCAAAATATTTCCTCAGATCCACTAAATATCCTTCTCCCCATTTCAGAACATATCCGCTCCCTTCTATACCTCCTTTTCCTTTAGTGTCTACGCCCTATGCATCATTCACATCCTCATGTTTGCATTGTACTTCACTGATAAATCCAAACTGCATGCACTGATGAATACAATCCTCCTTCCCAACTTCCCAGCAGCTCGCACGCCTCCTGTATGTACAACACAAACGGCTTTTGCTGTCACCACTTTTTTCCCTTTGGAAAATCCGCTTATACAAACCGTGAACGACCTCATGCATAAACCCAAAACCCCACTATTCATGAAAATCTCATAGAGTTCTTTACCATTTTACTCTCGTTCAAATCTCCCCAACACAATACCCCTTTTGCCTAACTTGGTTCCCCCTTTTGAATTCGTACCAACATTTATATAGTATTGTTTCTAAGAAAACAAGGAACTATATATCAAAAGAAAGAGCCATATGTGTCCAAACATTTATGATAAATACAATACATGTAGTACCCCACCTGGAACTATAAATGGATCATCCAAAATACTGAATATTAACCGCAAACTCCATATTTATACAACACTCGCTCATTCCAGAATATAACTTCCACCACCATTATCAACTTCGATCACCTCGTTCCATCTCCTTATTTTACTTACTGAATCACCCCAAACCACCACCAAAATGCTTCTCCTCAAAATCTCCATCTCCTTCTCTTGTTAAACTCCAACTCGACAGCCATCTTCCTGCTGCGATTTCACAGCTAATAAAAACCTGCGAACGGAATGACAATCGAGCCCTTTAAAACTCACATGGAAGTGGAGAGCAACATTCCAGAAATCGAAAAACATTATGAGTTTTATCGATTACAACTTCAAATACAAGAATCTGCCAACCCTAGTTTCAACGCTGCCAATTTGGTGTAATGGAAATTGATTCGAGCTTTCCAAAATGTGACGGCCCGCCCCGCACCAGCCGACATTTCCAATGAAAGCGCATTGTGCTAATGCCAACCAGCACTGGACGGTCGCCAAAAAAAAGGAAAAGAAAGGAATTTGAACTAACAAGGAACCTATAACATATCTCACAGCGCACGGAATAAAATATAATAATAACATACTTTGACATAAAACAGGCGAGACAGTGCATAAGCTGAAAACTAAACATCGTAGCAGCGAAAAATCCAAATACAGCTTATGTTCCACTTCATCATTATTACAACTTTAAAACTGTCTCTAAAACAAAAGAAAGGAAAGGTACACTACTAATGCCCAAAGTAGTGACCAACAGTGACACAAGGAGAATATATATAGGATAGTACGTGTAAGCCTCCTGCGCATCTCCGGACAGCTACTCGTGCACAACCAGCTAACATGTCTCTAGTCTGCCTATTTAAGAGCACCCAGAGTAATAAGAAGAGACATAAAACTCTGGGTCAGACAAAAGTCTGGTATGAGCGATAAGCAGCAAAACAGAACAATAACAGGTATACTAAACTATACCTGAACCTGAACCTGGACTTGCAACCAAAGAGTTAGCACAACATACCGTACAATACTCTAAGGTTCCACTAACATATGGTGTAAAGGATACGGGGGTGGGGGGTGTGCATGTCATAATGATGTCAAACAATCAAGCATAGCAACCACCCTCACATCTCTCCCTCAGTGCGTAAAGCATACGATATCCACCGCTTTGATCAACCAAATCCTTGCTATGATCACTCTGCCCCACGGAGTCATGGCGACTCCACTACACTGATCCATAGCCACTAGTCCTTTCTATGTCCACTCTGCCCCCATGAAGTCATAACGACTTCACTGCACTGGCTCATAGCCATGCTACGATCACTCTGCCCCATGGAGTAACGTCTACCCCACTGCACTGATTCGTAGTCTAACATCCGTCTTGGCGGTGAATCAAAGTTATGAACGTCGAAAACCCCTTAGCACACGTCCCGCAGCAAAGCCCAACTCATGAAGTTGACTCGTTGGTGTCCCTGAGGCGCCTTTGGCTCAGTCAAGTCCCACGGTTCGGGTCGGGTGATCACCATTCACGAGCAGGTCGACTCGGAGAACTCCAGGTACAGGTGGGTCGGATCGTGGAGCTTCAAGTGCGAGCGGTCGGGTCGGTCTCCATCACCACGAGCGGGTCAGTTCGGGTAGGGCGATCCTATCTGGTTCCTACATATTTTTCCTACAACTTCCAGCGGCTGTTTTTACGCTATACGACGGCGTTTTCGACCATTCTAACTATTCTAATCAATCACAAAGCATACCATACAGCCATAGCAACATAGAGAATCAACAATATCACCAAAACAACAATCATAGCATGTAAAATGGATTAAACATACCCAAAAACCCTTACTTTCCCCTTAAGCATGTTTAAGCAAAACTAATGATAGGCTTAGTAAAACTTAACCAAATCAACCCAAACTTCTAACGGAGGTCTAAAACAATATTTTGAAATTTATAAATATTTTTCCAGAATTTAATCATGTTTACATTCACTAATTACCATTAATTAACCATAATTAGTGAGGAACTATGCAAATCACTCACCTTTGCCACAAATAAAACTTTAAAAACTGAAACTCCGCTGATTTGGGGCGATCTCCAGCATCTAACAACAGTTTTAACTCTGAAATGGTGCTATTTCTCCTTAATTTGGTGAAGATTAGGCTAATACTTGATTAGAAAGTGATTAGAGGTGATTCTAGATGTTGGAGGCCATTGTTAGGGTTCCAAGAATGAAAGTGGCGGCTGAAAAAGTATCTAAAGAAATGTTTTCTAACCCTAATCAGCCCCTATATACCCCTAATCCGGAAATCCCCCAATGGGCCTAGCTATTAACTACCCCATTAAGCCCATTTAAGCTGTTTTATACATTCTAAACCTTAATTCAGCCATATCTCCCAAACAGTAAGTCCGTTTGACTATTATGACCACACTACGGAAAGGTAAACCATCATCCAGTTCTAATGGAAGTTTTTTTAAGTCAAAAATCCTTTCCAATCAAAAGTTACGGCTAAAACAAGATCAGCTAGGGGAAAAACGATCATTTAAAAATCGGTAAAAATCATGAACATGGGAAATGACCCCAATAGTCGTCTCCCAAAGTTACATGACCATACGCCTTTGTATGTGAAATAAATAAATATTCTACGATCCTTTGATGCGTAGAATGTGTGTCATTACATTCTCTCCCCTTAAGAAATTTCGTCCCCGAAATTCCTTAACTAAGAAACAAACAAAGGATCCCACATGCCTATCAGCCATTCACAACAATCAAACATACAAAACAACTAACAAGTCTATCCTAGCATGCGGAAAACTAAGTCGCAATCAAAATCTTACCAGGCAAAGAGTTCTGGATACGTCTTCCTAATGCTCTCCTCTGTATCCCAAGTACAGTCATTCTCATTCTCGCCCCACTGAACTTTGACTAGATTCACTGCTTTCCTTCGAAGTTGCTTCGTATCGTGCTCGATAATACGAATCGGCTTGCGGTTCCCAACTGCCTCGGGTTCTACTTCGATATCATCCAGTTGATCAGGTGAAATAGTCATATCGGGGTCGTGCACGAATTTCCTTAACTGGGAAACATTAAATACATTATGAACTCCTGCCATCTTCTCTGGTAATTCAACTTTATATGCCAAATTCCCAATTTGCTCGAGAACTGGGAATGGTCCAACAAATCTTGGTGTTAACTTGCCTCCCCTGCTAAATCGAATCACGCCCTTTAACGGAGAAATCTTGACAAACACCAAGTCGCCAACGGAGAACTTCAAATCCTTTCGCCTCTTATCAGCATAACTCTTCTTCCTATCTTGGGCAGCCTTCATTTGCTGTTGAATGATCTTAACCCTATCTGAAGTTTCTCTTATCACATCTAGTCCAAGCACAAACTTCTCACCAGTTTCTAACCAATATGACGGTGAGTTGCATGGTCTTCCGTACAAAGCTTCAAATGGAGCCATACCAATACTGGATTAATAACTATTATTATATGTAAACTCTACTAGATGTAAATGGTCATCCCATGATCCACCAAAATCTAATATTCAAGCTCTCAAGAGATCTTCTAATACTCGACTCACCCTTTCTGTCTAACTGTCGGTTTGAGGATGATACGCAGTACTGAGGTGTAATTTTGATCCTAACGCTTCTTGTAAGCTCTTCCAAAATCCACTAGTAAACAATGGATCTCGGTCACTCACAATGCTTTTAGGTACTCCATGAAATTTCACTACCCATTTCATATATAGCTCAGCTAACTTAGCTGCCGTTCTATTCGACTTGACGAGTATAAATCTTGCACTCTTGGTCAATCGGTCCACAATCACCCAAATGCTATCATGGCCCGACATAGTCCTTGGTAACCCATCAATGAAATCCATTGAGACTTGTTCCCATTTCCATTCTATAACTTCTAATGGTTGCAACAAACCACTAGGCTTCTTTTGCTCAGCTTTAACTAGTTGGCAATTCATGCATTTGGATATAAACTTCCCAACATCTCTTTTCATCCCTTCCCAGTAGTAGGTCTACTTCATGTCTCGATACATCTTGTTACCACCAGGATGTATAGTCAGTTTTGAGTGATGACATTCTCTAAGCACTTCATCTCTCAATCCATTGACATTTGGCACAACCAGTCTTCCATTCTTTCTAAGCCATCCATCTCGATCAAGCCCATACTCGTTCATCTCCTCATCGATGCCCCTCTCTAACTTGGAGATGATTTTCAATAAGTTAGGATCGTCCCTCTGACTGGAACCAATCCGCTCAATCAAAGTGGGTCTGACCGTCAAACTTGCTAATACTTCTGGATCCAATTCACACTTTGGTCTGATATCATACCCAGCGATGTACTCCAGTTGCTTCCATTCTAGAAACATAGCCCCTAAATAGGCATGTCTTCTACTCAATGCATCAGCTACCGCATTTCCTTTTCCTAGTGTGTATGTGATATCGAAATCGTAGGAAGCCAAGAATTCTAACCATCTTTGTTGTCGGAGATTTAGATCCTTCTGAGAGAAAAGATATTTTAATGACTTGTGATCAGTAAACAACTCGAATCTTTCTCCTAAGAGATAACGTCTCCACATCTTCAATGCGAACACGATCGCTGCCAATTCCAAATCATGGGTAGGATATCTTTTCTCATGCGGTTTCAGTTGCCGACTTGCATAAGCTACAACCCTACCTCCTTGCATCAATACAGCACCTAGTCCGGTACCACAGGCATCCGTGTATACCGTCATCTCTTTATTCCCCTTAGGAATGACTAACACCAGTGCACATTTCAACTTTTCCTTTAGACTTTTGAATGCATTCTCACACTTTTCGTCCCAGATGAAAGCTTGATTCTTCTTGGTCAACTGAGTCAACAGTGCTGCTATCTTGGATAAGTCTTGGATAAACTTAAGACAATATCCAGTTAATCCCTAGAAACTTCTTACGTCTGTTGCATTCTTGGGCGTAGACCAATCCTGTACCATAGCCACCTTCGCAGGATCCACGACAATACCATTCTCTGAAACAACATGGCCCAAGAATCTCACTTCCCTCCTCCAGAAGTGACATTTAGTAAACTTTGCTTTCAATTGGTGTTTTCTCAACACCTCCATCACTATTCTCAAGTGTTCCTTGTGTTCTTCCTCTGCCCTCGAATAGACTAAGATATCATCCACGAACACAAGAATAAACTTATTCAATTGATCTCGGAATATTCTATTCATAAGATCCACAAAATACGCTAGTGCATTGGTCAACCCGAATGGCATGACCAACCACTCGTAGAATCCAGACAGCGTCCGAAATGCCGTTTTAGCTATACTCTCAGCTTCCACTCTAAGCTGATGAAAACATGTCGCAAGATCCAACTGGGTGAATACTCCCGCGCCACTCAACTGATCAAACGAGTCATCTATCCGCGGTAGAGGATACTTATTCTTCTTTGTCACTTTATTCAATTCGCGGTAGTCCACACACAATCGAAGGGAACCATTTGCCTTGGTAGCAAACACAACTAGTGCTCCCCACTCAGAAACACTTCTTCTGATAAATCCCTTCTTCAATAGATCGCTTACTTGCACCCTGACCTCTCGCTCCTCCCTTGGCGCCATACGACGAAGTGGCATCACCATAGGTTTGGCATCTTTCACTAAATCAATATGGAACTCAGTCTCTCGGTGTGGTGGAAGTCCGGTCACTTCCTCGAAGATGTCCGGATACTGGCCAGCCACGGGCATATCTGACAACTCATCATGCGGGATGTCGAGGGAATTTAGAAAACTAGCCATTACCTCATCACTAGGTAGACCACCATACACTACCCTCCGCCCATCATCCACTCTAACTGTCACCAAAAAGCCCTCACAGTCTAGCACCACCCCGTATCTTTGGAGCCAATCGACACCCAACATAATGCCAAACCCAGTGAAGCCCAAAACAAATCAATCACAAACAAACATGCATCCATGACTCGATAAAACCAAATTTTGACAAATCATGTTAAGGCTAGTCGAACCACCAATCGGGTTCGTCACCGCTAAAGGTCTATCGACTATCTCGGGTTCCAATCCCAACCTATCTACCAGGTCACTAGATATGAAGAAACAGGAAGCCCCGATATCAAACAATACTCGAACATGAACATCATAAACAGAAAGCATACCTTAAATGACGTCATTCTTTCCTTTCTCCGCCGTAGTTGGGGCATTCGACGAAGAAGGAACAACAATGATAACATATGCTTTTACAATCTACTTTTATTTAGGGGGTTGCGGACACTTGTCCTTATGATGTCCCACTTGGCCACAGTTGAAGCACTTTATATCCGCTGGCTTGGCTCGACATTCTTTGGCATAGTATCCCTTCTTACCACAGCTGAAGCACTAAACATCTTTCTTATTCTTTTTCTTCTGGCCATCCTTGGTCTAATTCCGCTTTCTCTTATTCTGAGAACCATTCTTGCCTCCACCGCTTGCTTGCGGTTTTGGTTCCTCTGCAGATGCAACCTTAGTCTTCGTCTTAGGGTATAGACTCTCTGATTTCAAAGCTTTCCCCACAATCGATTCAAATGTCTCATCGACATGGTTTATAAGCCTTTCCCCCAAGTACTGATCTAAGCCTGTTATGAACTTTTCATTTTTCTTCTCGGCAGTATCAATACGGGATAATCCATATTTCGATAGAGTATCGAACTCTGCAATGTACTCCGAGACTGCCCTAGCATTCTGCTTAAGCTCAAGAAATTTCCAAAACAACTCTGATTTCTGAGCAGCCGGGATAAACTTATCACTAAATCGGGCCTTAAACTGATCCCATGTAACTTGATCCTCTGGAGTAGCTGCCTTAATAGAATTCCACCAATTCATCGCCCGTCCGTGCGGCTAACGGGGTGCTAGCTTCCTCTTCATCGCATCCTTGATACCTAAGTCCTCGAAGATATGCTCACAGCTATCCAACCAATCCTGAACTTCTATAGCCGATTTCGTTTCGTGGAATGGCTTTCCACCAAGACTAGTATAATCCTTGCATAGCTTGGCGAAATCGGACCTAGGCGCCTGCACCGCTGCACCACCACCATTTACAGCATTGGGAACTGCTCCTTGCACGTTTCTAAGCATCTCTCTCATGAAGTCAGTGAACATAGTCCTCATGTCAGGAGCATTCCTATTATTGGCTCCTCTACCAGCACCCCTCGTATGCTGGCTCATCGTTCAATATGTAAAGAGAAACGATTAACCATCCTCTTAGTGGTGTCAGTGCAGTGCGGCTTCATCCCTAGCTCATGTATGTGTATATATATAGCTTTCGAAAACCAAAATAATCACAAATACGCGCTCTCATATATGTATTATCTCTCCCTGGTGTCCTTCCCTAGGTTAACTACGCAACCTAGAGCTCTGATACCAAATGTGACGGCCCTTCCCGCATCAGCCGATATTTCCAATGAAAGTGCCCTGTGCTAATGCCAACCAGCACTGGACGGTCGCTAAAAAAAGGAAAATAAAGGAATTTGAACTAACAAGGAACCTGTATCATATCTCACAGCGCATGGAATAAAATATAATAATAACATACTTTGACATAAAACAGGCAAGACAGTGCATAAGCTGAAAACTGAACATCGTAGCTGCGGAAAATCCAAATACAGCTTATGTTCCACTTCATCATTATTACAACTTTAAAACTGTCTCTAAAACAAAAGAAAGGAAAGGTACCCTACTAATGCCCAAAGTAGTGACCAGCAGCGACACAGGAAGAATATATATAGGATAGTACATGTAAGCCTCCTGCTCATCTCCGGACAGCTACTCGTGCACAACAAGCTAACCAGTCTCTAGTCTGCCAGTTTAAGAGCACCCAGAGTAATAAGAAGAGACATTAAACTCTGGGTCAGACAAAAGTATGGTATGAGTGATAAGCAGCGAAACATAACAATAACAGGTATACTAAACCATACCTGAACCTGGACCTGCAACCAAAGAGTTAGCACAACATACCGTACAATACTCTAAGGTGCCACTAACATATGGTGTAAAGGATACGGGGGTGGGGGTGTGCACGTCATAATGATGTCAAACAATCAAGCATAGCAACCATCCTCACATCTCTCACTCAGTGCGTAAAGCATACGATATCCACCGCTTTGATCACCCAAATCCTTGCTATGATCACTCCGCCCCACGGAGTCATGGCGACTCCACTGCACTGATCCATAGCCACTAGTACTTGCTATGTCCACTCTGCCCCATGAAGTCATGACGACTTCACTGCACTGGCTCATAGCCATGCTATGATCACTATGCCCCATGGAGTAACGTCTACCCCACTGCACTGATCCGTAGTCTAACATCCGTCTTGGTGGTGAATCAAAGTTATGGACGTCGATAACCCCTTAGCACACGTCCCGTAGCAAAGCCCAACTCATGAAGTTGACTCGTTGGTTCCCAACTGGATCCTGAGTTCTACTTCCCATTTGGACTACCTTTGCATCTCAGTTTTTGGTCCACTCCGGATCAGTTCGGTCCTGCACTTCTCTTCGCTTTAGATCGTACTCCCAGTTGGTTCGTGACAATCGTATAGACTCAGTTCATGATCCTGGATCCAGCTCATGGCAACACCCAGTCTGGCTCGTGATGCAACGGTTCAGTTCAGGTTGCTCCATATGGGTCGGATCGGTAGTGCTTTGGTTCGGAGAAGCGGTTCAGGTCGTGGTTCCCTCCATACATCGGGTTGGTTCGTGTCCCTGAGGCGTCTTTTGTTCAGTCAAGTCCCGCGGTTCGGGTCGGGTGCTCTCTTTGGATCGTGCCACCATGCTAAGGTCAGATCGATTCGTGATCACCATTCATGAGCAGGCCGACTCGGAGAATTCCAGGTACAGACGGGTCGGATCGTGGAGCTTCAAGCGCGAGCGGTCGGGTCGGTCTCCATCACCACGAGCGGGTCAGTCGGGTAGGGCGATCTGATCCGGTCCCTGCATATTTTTCCTGCAACTTCCAACGACTGTTTTTATGCCATATAACGGCGTTTTCGACCATTCTAACTTTTCTAATCAATCATAAATCATACCATACAACCATAGCAACATAGAGAATCAATAATAACACCAAAACAACAATCATAACATGTGGAGTAAACATACCCAAAAAGCCTTACTTTCCCCTTAAGCATGTTTAAGAAAAACAAATGATAGGCTTAGTAAAACTTAACCAAATCAATCCAAACTTCTAACAGAGGTCTAAAACAATATTTCAAAATTTATAAATATTTTTCTGGAATTTAATCATGTTTAAATTCGCTAATTAACACTAATTACCCTTAATTAACCATAATTAGTGAGGAACTATGCAAATCACTCACCTTTGCCACAAATAAAACTTTCAAAATTGAAAATCCGCTGATTTGGGACGATCTCCAGTGTCTAACAGCAGCTCTAACTCTGAAATGGTGCTATTTCTCCTTAATTTGGTGAAGATCAGGCTAATACTTGATTAGAAAGTGATTCGAGGTGATTCTAGATGTTGGAGGCCATTGTTAGGGTTCCAAGAATGAAACTGGCAGCTGAAAAAGTGTTTAAAGAAATGTTTGCTAACCCTAATCAGCCCCTATATACCCCTAATTCCGAAATCCCCCAATGGCTATTAACTACCCAATCAGGCCAATTTAAGATGTTTTATACATTCTAAACCTTAATTCAGCCATATCTCCCAAACGGTAAGTCCGTTTGATTATTATGACCACTCCACGGAAATGTAAACCATCATCCAGATCTAATGGAAGTGGTTTCAGGTCAAAACTCCTTTCCAATCAAAAGTTATGGACGAAACAAGATTAGCTAGGGGGAACCAGTCATTTAAAAATCGGTAAAAATCATGAACAAGGGAAATGACCCCAATAGTCGTTTCCCAAAGTTACATGACTATACGACTTCGTATGTGAAAGAAATAAATATTCTACGATCCTCTGATGTGTAGAATGCGGGTCGTTACACAAAACTTTTATGGCAGTGAAACTCAAACACTTAGGGTTTCAGAAATTCAAACTTTAATATTTTAGGATTTTATTTGGAATTTTTCTTGAATTTTAAAGAAGGATTTGCTCACGTTCAAAGAAGGAACAGTGGAGGCGCTGTGTTGACCAACGAATGAAGAAGTAAGGGTTTAGAGTGTTAAGGGAATACTTATATAGGTAGAGGATAATATTTAAATATTCAATTTAGATCAACCGCTGCTTGTATTTACCATTAAAAATTTCTACGATCACATACATCATCAAAATTTGATAAAAATGGACATGCAGCTACAGTTCGACATTACGAACCCAACGAAACTGGTTTCGTCGAATTCCGACTCCGTTTGCTCACACAGCGTATTTTTAACCGTCAAAATACTGACTGTTTTTTACATTAAAAATCCGTGTGGCCACGCACTGACTTTAAAAATCACGAAAATTGAAATCTAGCAATAATTTAATATTGCAGATCCAACAAAATTAGCTTCGTCGAAAACGGAGGTCGTTTGCAAAACTGGCTATTTTTAAAGCTCTGAATAACCCATTTAAATATATAAATATATTTAAAACAATTAAATTAAATATAAATAAATATATAATATCGTATATATATATTCACACAGAATATCGTATAGCTCCAATTGGATTTATAACTCGATATTCAAATCCCGGTTGAATCGATATTCAATTTATATTGAAAAATCCTTTTATAATATAAATATATATTTATTAATTTCAAAGGAATTCCATAGCGACTTTTCTAAAATTTGATTTGGACATAAATCAAAATCCACACGACGAAATCTAGATTTTTCTCTTCCATTAGAAATATATACTTCACCAACTCCGAACGTTTCTTATTTCACAGAAATCCGATTTAGAACGGCTTCTGTATATTCGTTTAAAGTTCGAATCGCCAAATAGCAAACTGCAGCGCCATTTCGGGCTCGATTGTAATTATATTATAATTATACATTCAAACTGTCGTTATTTAAGTTTATTCGTCATTCTAATTCAATTCTAAGCTTAATTAAATATTTTAAAATGTCCAGTTCACATTTTATAGTCGATTCAACTTAATTCCGATTATTTCAGAATTAAATATATTATTCTATTATTTATATTAATTAAATATTCAAAGTTATTTAACTAAACGATCATTTAATTCTCTAAATCACTATTTATATAATTAAATTAATTAATTATTATCCATAAAAAATACGGGACATTACACAAATCTCAGACCACCTTTATATTTCTCTAATATATGTTTGGAAAGATCTTCAAAGATTGAACTGAAATAGTTAAGTTCAACACCATTCATTACCTCGTTAAAACAAAAACGCACCCAATTTATACCTCGTTTAAAACACTAATCATACTTCATTTAATCACATACTATTCATGCCTCGATTGAACAGTATCATACCTCGTTTACACACTATTCATACCTCATTTAAACACTAATCATACGTCGTTTAAAACTAATCATAAATGTTCTCAATCATCAGTCGTATATGTTGATTGCTTGTCAAAATAAAGATCGCAACCAATATAGTACGTTAAAGTCGTAGGCATCTTTAAATTAAAACACAAGCTTATGAAATAATAATGAATTAGATGATAAGTATACTTACAACATTCCTTGCTATCATCATGCAAAAATCTCGTAGAAGATCATATAGTACTTATCATCACTCCCAAGTAATCAATTATTTTCCTTGAATCATTGAAATTCGGCAACCTTCCTTTTCTTAATTTTGACACGTTTTGACTCACTTTTACTTTGATGTAACATCCTTGATTTTATCGGTTTGTTTATGATACTATAAGGAAACTCAAGTCCAAATTTGAGAGTATTTGGAATAGTTTACCATGATTTTATACTCAAAACATCTATAACAGAGTTTCAGTGATGCTATGAAAAGTTCTGCTCGTTTTAAAATACCTCATAGTCAATTCAGAGAAAAGACAGCACTTCCAGAAGTGCTATGACGAGTTCTGGGTGGTTTGTAATGATTTTAGACTAAAATCAGCTACTACAGCATTTCTGGGTGCTATAGAAAGGTTCTAGCTTGGTTTTATGCTTCATTAATAGAAAAGATAGCGTTTCGGAGTGGTATAAAAACTTCCGAAAATCAGATTTTAGCATGTTTTTGGGCAAAATGTTTGATGTTGTTTCTCTATGATAAAAATAGATTTTAACTCCAAATTTTTTTACAGTAAGAAGCTCTTTTTTTCTAATTCGTTATAATAAAAATAACTCCTTAAAATTATTTACAATTTAATATATAAAATCAAACATCATGAGGCATTTTTAACACGTCCATTTCGGGCTAATTTTTACCTCATTTTGCATCCAATTTTCGGGTATGCAAACGACCGAATTAGAAAAAAATGAAAGGTGAAAGTTGTATCCCTTTGAGTTAGCTTTCCAAATTGATATAGAATTCATAATTTCATTCAGAATTGCAAAAGTTATGCCCAAAATACCGAACGTCATTTTCGGGGTTTTAAGTCCAATCATTCATTCATAAATTTCTCAACTTTTCTTCAAAATATGAAACGAATACATGAACTTAAATAATTTTTCTCACCTTGTACTTGTGACTTGATCATGTAATTATCCTCAAGCCTTCTCCCAAACCTCTCTTCCTTTTCTTATCTTGGTTTTATGTTTGTGAATGCATAAAAAAGAATGAACCTTTCCACCCTTTATATAGTAGTTTTCAAGGCTATTTTGGTAATTTGGTTTTGGACACTTGTCCTTCATCATTCATGCAAACCATAAGATGGTGACACATGCCTACTTAGGTGTCCTAAGATGTTTATACACATGGACACCTAAGAGGGTTATGTGTCATTTTTTTCTTTTTCTTTTAGCTTACACGATAAGTTTCTTATTTTAAATTTATATCTTTTAGCTTACTTGATAAGCTTCTCATTTTAAATTTGTATCTTTTAGGTTACATGATAAGCTTATCATTTTAAATTTATATCTTTTAACTTACATGATAAGCTTCTCATTTTAAATTTATATTATTTAGCTTACATGATACGCTTCTCTTTCTAAATTTATATCTTTTAACTTACGTAATAAGCCTCCTCATATTAAATTTATATTCCCTCACATGAATACATACAACCATGCTAACTTAATATATAATGTGTGTTAGCATGCACGAGAGCGTCATGACCTTTCTGATAAGTTTTAGTTGATGAAAGCTCGTCAATTTGATAAATGATTTCTGGTCACATTTTCAGTTTCACATCAAATTAAATATTTGTGTACACTAGTTTTGAAAACTATTTCAATATCACTCTTTATTATTTAAAAGAGATATATTTTAGTTACGACTCCTTACTTTAATATTTATATTTTATTGAATATCTGTAAATTCAAGCAATATATTTTCAGATTGTTACATTCTTTCCCCCTTAAAAAGGAATTTTGTCCCCGAAATTCTATGCAATACTTAATCAAAAGAATGACAAAAGTTCCACACATAAAACTCTAAGTATTCAAGGCATTTTCTTGAAAGGATACTTTCAAAACAATTTCATAAATCGAAATTCTAAGACATACCTGAACCTTTCAATTTGTGACCAACATTCTGAAAGTGCGTGCGTGTACTTGTCAAGTATACTACACACAAGGATCGTGTAATATGACGAACAATAGTCGAGTATAAAGTAATAAACAAGCACAGAACTGTATGATAGTAAATGCAGTAAAAAATAGAAAAATCACACCAGGGATTTTTATATTGGTTCGGAGCACCGTCCTACGTCCAGTCCCAGACCTCTCCCTGGATTTTCACTAATCAACAACCTCGCTTCACCCGGAGGAACAGGTTCACAACACTACTTGATTTACGGGCCATAAGCTTACCCATTTGATTTCACGGGCTAAAAGCTTACCCACTTGATTTCACGGGCTACAAGCTTACCCACACAGGACTTTAACAATTACAAGATTTTGACTTCTGAATGTGTTCTTGTTTCAACACTGATTAGTCAATAATTGAGTACACCCTTCCTATAATCTTATCCTCAAATGTAATTTGATGTTTGCGAAGATTCAGAAGTGGATTATCGTTGAATCACAAGTGTATTAAATATGCTTGGAGATTCAAACGATAATATAATGATTTTGAGTGCTTTTTGAATGCCAAGTAATAATGCAAGATAGATCAGAGAATAGAGAGTGAAATTCAGTGATTTGGATGAATGAATCACGATGTATTTATAATGATTGAAAAGATGTAATTATTGGTGAAGAGTTGCAATCAAAAGAAATGATTTCTAATGAAGAGAAATGGATGCAACCCTTCAAGAAGGAAGATGACTTTTCAAAAATATGCTTTGTTATTCAAAAAGCTGTTGACAGGTAAAATGTACAGGTAGATAGGTTTTTGACCGTTACCTTTAAAAAGCTGTTGACAGGTTAATTTTTACGGGTAGACAGGTTTCATTTGAAATCCTGTGGACAAGTTAAAAATAACCTGTTGACATGTTTTTCTCAACTTGCTACAGAAAAGAGTTTTCATGAATATTTTTAAAAGCAATGAGAAGTATGATTATTTGAGGATAGATTTTAACATTTATAACTCTAAATAACCAACTTCTAACCTATGAAAAAACATCAATTCTTCTTTTTGTCATCGATTCTTCTTTTTGTCGATCATGAAGTCATTCTTGTCATTAATCAAAATTAAGCATTGTAACCGTTGACTCAACATTCTCCCCGTTTTTGATTGATGACAACATAGCTTGATATTTTAATCTCCATTGCTATCTCCCCCTGTATATATGCTCCCCCTGAAATATATAACTAAATTTCTGCAAGAAGAAATGTTAGTAACATTTTCTCCCCCTTTGTCATCGACAAAAAGGGTACACAACAGTGCATGAGATTATAGTTGTAACAACATTATGTAGATAAAACATCACACATAGATTGTAACACATATTACAAACCATACCAGACCAGACATACCAAACTAAGTTATGTGGCATACATACTTAATTAAAACACAACACTAATTATGTACAAGTGCTGATATAAGTGTTTGAAATTAAAAGCATAACATCACAAAATATAAATAGAAGGAACTACTCGGATGGTCAATCCGGATCGGTTTCTTCTTCTTCTTCTTCTTCTTCTGTGTCTCCTTCTTCTTCACTTTCTTTTTCATCACCTCCTTCTTCAATATGTGATGTGCCACGACCTCGTTCACGTCCAATACTCGTTCCAGAGCTGGTACCCTTGTAATAACCCGGAAATTCTGAGCTAGTTTAAATTTTTTATTTTGGAAACTTCGGCGAATTTTGAATATTTAAAATAGATTATTTTAAATATAATCGACGAAAATTTATTTTGAATATAATTCGAACGTATATATTATATATGTCGTCGTTAGAATATAAATAATTATATATAATTATAATAGAATTGAAAATGGCGCGGTAGTTCGATAATTCGATTTCAAACTTCAATTGAACGTACCGGGTGCAAAACAATCCGGATTTTAGTGAAACCAAAAACATTAGGATCTATTTGATAATACCTTTCCAACGAATCCGAAAAACCAAAATTTTATAGCGGGAATCAAAAGATATGTCCAGTTGAAAATTCTGAATAGTCGCTATGGAATTCAGGCCCTTAAAAATAGACATTTTGCAAATGACCTCGGATTTCGACGAAACCACTTTTGTTGGATCCGCAGTGTCAATTTATTGCTAGGTTTTAAATTTCATAATTTTTCGAATCAATATGTGAGCGTGGCAAAGGAAAACGCGTTTGACCAGTTTCAGTTGATTTTAATCGACTGGAAAATGGCCATTTTTCCAACGGTCTCAGAATTCAACGAAACTAGTTTTGTTAGGACCGTATCGTCAATACGAAGCTAGAAAATATTTTTCGGGAATTTTTCTAGTTAGTATGTGGCCCCGGTAAATTGAAAAGTGGGTTTAAATGGAATATATAAAGAATTATACTTTAAATTCAGTGGAAACTGATTCAAACAATCGAATCAGACTACGATACATGTCCCATTGTGTTCGGAATGGGGGTATTTAGCTAGGGACGATAGTTGGTGGATTTGAATTGGAGTTTATATTGCAAAAACACATAATTTCGAAATAAATAATATTAAAATTCTATATAAAAGGATCTTCCAAACCCTAGGTCAACTCATTCTCACGGTCAACCCCAGAACCCACCCCCAAATTCAAACCGCGATGAACGATTACAAAGCCCCTCCCATCTTCTTCATTTTCCTCCTAATCCATGAAGTAATAATCAAAACTTAATAGATAAAAAGCAACTAGCCCCTAAGATCTTGAGATTCATATATCGATGATCGATTATCATCGATCGAGTTAGGGGTTCACGGCGCTCAAAGCTGCGTCGTTCGAAGGCGTCGTACGAGCTGATGGCGAGCTCGAGCGTGGCGCCACCTCAGGTGTGGGGAGAAATCAGAGAGGCCGACATCGTAGGTACCTCAGTTCGTCCTCCAGTCAAACGACGTGGCGTTGGTTTCGAAACCCTAATGGTGGGCATGGTTCAAGCAACAGCAGACGAAGATGGAAAAGGGATTAAGGTTAATTTAAAAGTCCTAATTCAATTTAGTTTATTTTATTGTTTAGAAACTAAGATTGACATTGCTTTGAAATTATAAATAAAGGTGTTTTAGAAAATAGAAGAGGCTTTGTTTTCAAAATAGAAATTAGCAATGTTTTAAAAATAAAAAGATACATTGTCATTAGAAATAAAATTAACATTGTTTTTATGGCATAACGATAAAATTAGCATAGAGATTTTTGAACTATAAAATTTGCTTTGTTTTGAACTATAAAATATACATTGTTTTTTTTAAAATAGAAGTCGCAGAATAAAAATTCGATTTTTATATATTGAATAAAGAAGTAAAAATTCAATTTTTATATATTGAATAAAGAAGTAAAAATTCGATTTTTATATATTGAATAAAGAAGTAAAAATTCGATTTTTATATATTGAATAAAGAAGTAAAAATTCGATTTTTATATATTGAATAGCGAAGAAAAAAATTCGATTTTTAAATGTAGGAAGCAATTATAAAAATATGATTTTTAAATTGAAAGTGAATAAATAAAAATGTGATTTTTATTTTAAAGACATCAAAATATAAAAATGTGTGATCTTTATATATGTAGTGGCTACGGGCAACGAAGATGACAAAAATGCGATAGCAACGAAGATTTCTATAAAAGAAGAGTCAAGATGTTTGGATAGCTTTAGGTGAGAATTTCTCACCTTTCAATTTCTTTTTCTAGTTATATAAATATATACTAGGATGCAGACGGTGCTTAGTAGCACCCGACACAATCGTCCACAGACCATGGACTTGTTTGTTTGATTGAAAAAATTTAGTTAGATTATTTGATTGAAATTTGAATTGTTTGGTGAATTGAATGAATTTGATTTCAATTGAATATATAACGAATTTGATTGAATATATAACAAATTTGATTGAATATATAACGAATTTGATTTCAATTGAATATATAACGAATTTGATTGAATATATAACGAATTTGATTGAATATATAACGAATTTGATTTCAATTGAATATATAACGAATTTGATTGAATATATAACGAATTTGATTTCAATTGAATATATAACGAATTTGATTGAATATATAACAAATTCAATGGAATATATAACGAATTTGATTTCAATTGAATATATAACGAATTTGATTCGAATAGAAAACCAATTTGAATTGAATCGAATAGAAAACGACTTTGGAATTGAATTGAATTGAAAACGAATTCAAATTGAATTGAAAGCGAATTGAAATGAATTCAAATTGAATTGAAATTTGAATTGAATAGAAATGAATTTTAAAACGAATTTATAAAGAAGAATTCAATTTTGATTTGAATTGAAATGGAAATTGAAATTGCTTTTGAAACGAATTTAAAACTATTTATATAATTCGTTTTAAATAGAAATCGACGAAATATATATTATATATATTATATATATAATATAATGGCCTGAATAGAACGCGCCGCGGCAGTTCGTGAATTTCAACCATTTATTTCAAACGGACATTACGGGAGATCCGACCGTCGGATTCTCCTAAAACCGGAACCGTTGGGTTCGTATCGAAAAGAGATTTCTAACGAATATTAGAAATTTGAAATCTAACGGTTGGATTTGGAGATACGTCCAAATCAAATTCGAAAAAGGTCGCTGTAAGTGCAGTTCGATGGCCGTTGATGGAAATCGACTGTACGGGCCTTGATAAAATTATTAAAAATAGTAATAATTTGTGTAAAATCATAAGAAGTGATTTGAGAAAAATTGGGGTGAAAAACTCCATATTAGAAAAGATAAAAATAAATTTTTATCGAAATGAACTAGTTTGAACTCAATTTAAAACCCGGGTTTTTATTTTTAAATAAATAAATTAGATTTAAAAAGGGGTTTTAAATAATCGGAATTTCTAATATATTTGATTGGATTTGAAATGGGTTTATCGTGAACGGTGTTTTAAATAACACTAGTTCTTTAACCCGATAAATAGAATGTGATTTGGGTTTGTCGTGAACTGTGTTTTAAATAACACCTAGTTCTTTAACCCAGTAAAAGGAGTCTTATTGAATACCACAATTAGATTGAAATGTGAATTTGTAATCTAAATGATCAAATTTAGAAAATGAGCGAGAATGGAGTATTACCAGTTTTCTCCAAAGCGATAGTTAAATCTTTAATTAGATTTGAACGTGAAATGGTAATTAATTTTACCAATAACACCGTGGTGTTAGATATGGAGTATTACCAGTTTTGCTTCATGGGATGAATAGGTTGGGATTGGGAAATAAAATAAATAATTACTTGGTTACGGTTCGCTAATCTCGACTAGTTTAGAAAACCATAATTTGGTTTGAAACGACATCCAAAGAAAGATTAAAGGATAAATTTTAAAGAATTTATCTTGGATAAAATTAATGGGAACCTTTCCCTAAGAATGTGATTTCGTGAATAAAAGGATATTCTGAATTGGAATGAGGCGTATGTTGTGTTTGTGTAACATTCGTTTTAATATACGCGGGTTGTTCGGAAAGGCCGGGTTTGCACCCATTCTGAATAACTGATTCGACGAAATGTCGAAGATGAAGACGGTGGTTGAAGACCGGAAGTCTTCACATCGTTTGGATAATTACTGACGATCCTGATTGGGCAGTACACCCAAGAGGATGGAAATAGTTGGTGGTCGTCCAGACGTACCTGGAGATGGATGGATATGCGAGGAAAGTGCCTCCGGTTTCGTTCAGACCCAGAACGAACTTGTAAATGGATTGTGTGTCTGACATTGGATTTTATTCTGTGTTGATTGATTTCTGTTAAATATATATCTGTTTGGCGGCGGAGAATTTATTCTCTTGCTTAACGCCCTTCTCTGAGACGTACGAGCTTAGAGGTTATATATCGATAGATATCAATCGCATGGCATGAATTGCCGGTGTGGCATACTGAGTTGCATGGATCAAGGCTTCTGTTGAAAAGCAAAGTCTTGTGGTTGATGATCAAAGCACGCCTACGTGGCAGCTTTGTGTATAACGTGGATTCGCGAGCCTCACACCTCGGTATGAGTCAAAAACGGGATGAGGACCCAAGGAGTGCACGACGTTTCTTTCTAGCTATGGGTGGTGTCAGTGACCTACCAGCCCTAACATTTATATACTTTTCACCTTTGTGGTTTGGATGCGAGGCGCCTCGATTATAGGTCCTATAGGGCCGGGAAACGTGTGTTCAGGAATTGCCAATCCTCTAACATAAGTGAGGACCGGCCTTGGAGGATCCCAGGGTTGCCCAGAGTGCGTAGCCCTGAGGCATTTGCTAGAGTGTCTCGAACGCGGAGAGGAGCTTGCCCCTTGCCTCGACTCATGACGGAAATCCAATTTCCAATACGTGTATTGCGGTTTTAATTGTAGAACTAGTACGGCGACATGATATATGGTACCCATGCCGTCTATGATTTATATTTATGATTGAAATTGTTTTGACACTATACACTTATTATAGTATCAAATGATTTGTTTTAAACGTACCAAGCATGTTTGGCTATTATAAGGGAAAACCCTATCCTCCGGCTTGCGTTGCATTGTGTGATGGGACCTGGGTCTTATAATAGCTTCATTTTTCGAAAAAGCATTGCGTTGTTTATTCTATGCACTGGTATTCTTGGGAGGAAACCCGTTCCGTGTTATACGGCGTGGTCCCTTGAATTACTCTCTTTTAAAGTAAAGCTTTAAATAACTGTTTTAGTTCTCACACCAGTCACATGACTGACCTGGAGTTTATTGTTTTAACCTAAACTCTGGGTGCCCCTATTTTCCGCACGGGAAACTTGTAGTTTTGGTTTTGCAGATTTATATTCACAGGATCCTGGTTTACAGCTGGAATGATATCCGGAAAGCTCTGTATCCGTATATCACCTTCAGTTGTGCTTTGTATTATTTTCCGCTGCTATGTAATTTATTGTAATCTCTGATATTTTTCGAATGTAATTTATTCATTCATACTCTGTATATTCTTGTATCTGATGGAATTGTTGTAATAACAATGAAATGTTCTTCCGTCTGTGTTCATTTGTGTGTTGTTCTCAAAGTATCCGCTCTTTCCTTCACGGGGAAGTTACGGGTTCTTACAACCCTCCTCTGAAGATGTCCATGTGAAAGTAGGAGGCATTGGACGTTTTTCCGGGTCTTGAACAAGTGTTGTGGAGGATGATGCACCACATGAAATTGCATCCCGAAGAATGCCGAAGAAAGAGTTAAGTTTATTAAAACATTTATCGAGCTTAGTATCTAAATGATCGATCTTGTTATCCGTTCCCTTAAGTCGTGCTTCGAGAAGAAATTGATTCCTTGCAATTTGTTCAAGAGAATCTTTAGTAGACGATGTAGGTGGAGGAATCCTAACTTCCTCTGGTTTTGGTCTAGAGGTTTGTGAGGTAGAAGGTTCAGGAGGGCCTTGGTGTGTATATTGTTCAAAAGGAATGATGTTTAAGTAAGGCTCTGGAAGTTTCATTCTCTTTTTCGATGCTTTATCAACACACTTAGGCCTTGAAACCGTGGATTGAGGAGATTGAATACCACAATCAAGTAAGAGACGCATTATATATTCATTGTAAAAGAGATGCGGTCTTGAATGATTATTTACCATTGAGATTTCATCGAAGATCATCTCTATCCAATTTATGTTTATTTCTCCGTAAATGGCATATAAGGCTTTAAAATCCTCTTTATAAATTGCATCGAAATTTCCAGTCCTTGGTAAAAGAGAATGTGTGAGACAATGGTGAAGAATTCTAACCGTGGGTCGTAAATTAATTCCTTTTGTACTTGGCTTGTGATCTTCGATAAACAAGTGACTGACTTTATCTCTAATATGAATAGGGCAGAAATCACTAGAGAATTTAATACCATTATTTTCTGATTCAAGAACTTGTGCCATCCTTTCTTTTGAAAAAAAAAATGCTTTCCACACACAACGGACCATAAACAATTTGATGAATTCTCCGGTTTGAATTTCTCCAAGTTGAGATTAGCGTAGAACAACTTAACCATGATGTGATTGAGTTCAACGTTGTTCTTGTCGAAGTTAAGAAGAGAATCAATACCTACTCTCTTTGCAAGTATTTCAACATCATGGAGAAAGAAATCGAAGAACTTGAGGAATGATCCTTGGTCAATAGTGTAATCCTTCATCTTGTTCCACCTCTTAATAGCGATTGGATCCATTAACCAGTGTTTAATGTGTGAATCGATAGGTTGGAGATGTGAGGAAGAAGATGTTTTTGATTTCTTTTGTTTTGGAGCCATTTAAATTTGAAAGATTTTGAAAGTAGGAAAAATTAGGGATGAAAGGAATTTGAGTTGAGTTTTGAAGGAGTTAGAAATGAAGAGATGTTTGAGAACCGCCGTGTTGTTATGTGTTTTTTTTTTGAAAAAAAAAAACAGTTTTCTGCGAAATTGGTCGACAACTAAAAAAATACCGGTCGACAGGTATTTTCTCGGGTCCAAAAACAAAAACATAAGGATAATCGGTCGACAGGATATAAATGACCGGTCGACAGAAAATGTTTCGGGTTCGAAAGGTTTTAAAAAATATGTGTAACCGGTCGACAGGGATAAATGGACCGGTCGACAGAAAAACATTCGGGTTCGAAAGTTAAGGATACCGGTCGACATCTTTAATATGAGCGGTTGACAGGTTTCTTTTCTGTCTTCGAACCGGTCAACATGTTAATTCCAGGCGGTCGACAGCTTTACCTGAGTTTTGTTTTTCTGGTTTGAATATTTTCAAACTCCATCAAAAACAAATTTATTATATAAAAAAAATTATACATGAAGAATAAGACATGGAAATAACAAAGTAATATAAATGATCTCCTTAGATATAATATAGTTTTATTTCCGAGGTTCCCAAGGAGAATATTTATCGTTTGCACCTTCATTTTTACTGAAATTCCTACCCCATGTATTTGGTGTTCTTGATGACGATGGCATATGTGTGGGCTCATGAACGTTGTGCTTATTAGAGCTACAGAAGAATGAAGCTATTTGTTCGAGATATGTGAGCCGAGAAGCTGTTAACTTCTGCTCGTTATACATCACCCTCTGGAGATCAACTTGATGCTTTTGATAATGGTGTATCTCATCTATTGTCTCTCGTGTACGTGGAGAACAAAATAACGCTTTCTTGCAACGTTTTGAGTTAGGTGTGGTGCCAGGTGTACGTGAGTTTTGATGGAAACCAGGAGGATGTTCCGGTGTCTTCGGGGAGTAGTGCTCGTCTGATTCGGAGCTAGTTATGGTGACGTGTGATCTTCGAGCACATTCATCGCAAATATGAGCCATTACAAGATAAATGAAGATTGAAAGGATGAATTCAGAAAACACTCAACGAAGAGGTATATATATAAGACTACTTCTATTTTTAGAAGAGGTCCATATTAATCTCACCACAAATAACACTTTATTTTAGGAGAGAAAATAGTTAAGTAATAACTATTTGTGTTAGATAGAAAAGAACTCTGCTATGTTTAAAATATAGTTTAATTTTCAAGTTCTTTTCTAGATAATAAGTCTAGCTCTCTACGTAATTTTATGAAACTTGATTCGAGTAGAGGCTTGGTAAATATATCAGCTAGTTGATCTCTGTGCTTACATATTCAAGATTTATATTTCCTTTTTCAATATTATCTCTCAGAAAATGACGTCGAATATCGATATGTTTAGTCCGAGAGTGGTTAACCGGGTTTTTGGATAAGTTTATCGCACTTGTGTTATCACAAAATATGATTGAATTTGATAAAATTATTCCAAAGTCTTTAAGTGTTTGTTGCATATATAAAACTTGTGTACATGCAAGAGCCGCTGATATATACTCCGCTTCACATGTCGAAAGTGAAACACAATTTTGTTTCTTACTAAACCAAGAGACAAGTGATTTTCCAATAAAATGGCAAGTACCACTTGTGCTTTTTCTATTCGTTCGAGATCCTTCGAAATCCGCATCATTATATGATACTAACTCAAATGAACAATCTTTTGGATAGAAAAGACCAAAATCTCTGGTATTATTAAGATTACGAATTATACGTTTCACTGCTCGTAAGTGTGATTCTTTAGGATTGGCTTGAAATCGTGCACATAAACAAACACTCATCATAATGTCAGGACGACTAGCCGTTAAATATAAAAGAGAACCTGTCATACTACGATATGTCTTTTGGTCTACACTTTTTCCATTTTCATCTTTTTCAAGATGAGTAGATGTACTCATAGGAGTAGTTTTTCCGGAAGTATTTTCAAATCCAAATCTTTTAACAAGATTTCCACAATATTTTTCTTGATTTATGAAAATACCATTTGGAAGTTGTTTAATTTGAAGACCAAGAAAGTATGATAATTCTCCCATATGTGACATTTCAAATTCTTTGGTCATAACATCTGCAAATTCTTTACAAAGTTTTTCATTTGTTGATCCAAAGATTATATCGTCCACATATATTTGAATAACCAATATGTCTTTTTGCGAATGTTTAATAAATAATGTTTGATCAACCTTCCCTATATGAAAACCCGAATCAATAAGATAACTTCGTAAACGTTCATACCAAGCACGTGGTGCTTGTTTTAAGCCGTACAAAGCCTTTTTAAGTTTAAATACATGATCCGGATATTTTTCATGTTTAAATAAAGGAGGTTGTTCAACATATACTCTTTCTTTTATAAACCCGTTTAAGAATGCACTCTTGACATCCATCTGATATAATTTAAAATTGTGATGACAAGCAAAAGATAATAAAATTCTAATAGCCTCTAGTCTTGCGACAGGTGCGGATGTTTCTTCGTAATCGATACCTTCTTCTTGATTATAACCTTGTGCTACTAACCGTGCTTTATTTCTAGTGATATTCCCTTGTTCATCAGCCTTATTTTTATAAACCCATCTAGTTCCTATAACTGATTGGTCAGTTGGCCTTGGAACAAGTTCCCATACATCATTGCGCTCGAACTGATTTAGTTATTCTTGCATGGCAATGAGCCAGTAGTCGTCGGTAGCAGCTTCCTTAGGATTTTTTGGTTTGATATTCGAAATAAACGCAACATGACCCATTTGAATAAGTTGACTCCTTGTCCTAATCTGTGAAGTTACTTCTCCAATAACATTTTGAACCAGATGATCTCTTAGAATTCTTGGAGGAGATCTAAATCTAGGTGGAGAAGGTGCCACAGCAGGTTGAGGAATATCTTCAATAATTTCTAAGTCAGAGTCATTATTTGTGATGGTAGGATTATTAGTGATTATATTTTCTTCGTCATCTGATATATTATGAGATGGCTTATAGAATTCGTCAAAAGATACATGAAGTGATTCTTCAATAGTTTTAGTTCTCTTATTCAATATACGATAGGCCTTGCTTCGTCCGAATATCCGACAAATATACCTTTATCGGATTTTGGATCAAATTTTCCCAGATGGTCTTTCATATTTAAAATAAAACATTTAGAACCGAAAACCTTGAAATATGAGATATTTTTCTTTTTCTGATTAAATAGCTCATAAGATGTATTTTTTGTGAGAGGTCGAATAGATACACGATTCAAAACATAACACGTAGTTGCAACAGCTTCTGCCCAAAAATGTTTTGGTAAAGTGGATCCATTTAATAATGTTCTTGCACATTCTTGTAAAGTCCGATTTTTCCGTTCTACAACTCCATTTTGTTGTGGAGTTCGAGGAAACGAAAATTATGATTGATACCTTTCTTTGTACAAAAATGTTCAAATTCATTATTTTCGAACTCTCCGCCATGATCACTTCTTATATTCTTAACCTTAAGTCCTTTTGACTTTTGAATTTTCTTGACGAAGGATTTGAAATGATTAAACGTGTCACTTTTATTTTCCAAGAAAATTACCCATGTATAACGAGAATAATCATCAACAATTACAAACACATACCGACTATGATTTATTGACTGAACCTGTGTTGGTCCGAATAAATCCATATATAATAACTCAAGTGGTTGTAATGTTGATATGACTTTCTTGGATTTGAAAGATGATTTAGTCAATTTTCCTAGTTGACATGCATCACAAATATTATTAACCGTAAAGCTCATTTTGGGTAGTCCTTTAACTAGATCATTTTTGGCTAGCTTGTCAATAGTTTTGAAGTTTTTGTGACAAAAACGTTTGTGCCATAGCCATGGATCATTATCATTTGCTACAAGACACATATCTGAATTATGATTGATGTTCATATTCAGAATATAGATATTTTTGTCTCTATAACCTTCAAAAACTAGATTTCGATCTTTATCTAAAATACTACATTTATTATCCGAAAAAGAAATGATAAAACCTTTGTCGCACAGTTGACTAATACTTAGTAAATTATGTTTCAAGTTTTTAACTAGTATGACATTAGTAATAAGAGGTAAGTTAGATGTACCGTAATTGCTCACATCGCCTTTGCCGATGATATAGCCTTTTGAATTATCTCCAAAAGTGACAGAGCCAGCATCTGAATAAGTGATATTTGTTAATAAGCTCTTGTCTCCAGTCATATGCTTCGAGCAACCACTGTCCAGTATCCACTTTCCTCTTTTCTTAAGTGGGACCTGCAAAAAATAGAATTAAAATCATGGTACCCACTTTTTATAGGGTCCTAAGAGTTAGGTCTTAGGAGTCCAAACCCATACGGGTCCGGTATCCCCTTTATATAAATAATTGGAATTATGATGCACAGTATTCAAAATTTTTTGAATGTACTTGTTCCTAATCAAATTGTTATTTGTTTTAGGAACCCATATTTTTATAGATTTGACATTCTTCTTTTGAAATTTCACAATCGGTTTTGGTTTGGAATATAATAAACTAAGATTTTTCTTAGCTTCAGTTTCTTGTACTACCTTATTTTTCTTTTTTCTTTTATTACCAAGATGTTTCTTGATAACTTGTTTCTTATATCCCAAGCCATGCTTATTTGTAGCAGATTGTGAACTTTCAATAATTTTTATCAAATTTTCTCGACCTATGTTAAAGCTAGAAACATTTTGAGTAATGTCGTCTAACTTTGTTTGTAAACTAGCTTTTTCAAGGTCTAACAATTTGACTTTTGCCTTAAGCTCATGATTTTCGGTAGTAAGAGCATCATTTTTTCATTTTTGAGTTTCAATTTCTTGACTCAAAAGAGATAGTTGAGAATCAATATTAGATGATGATTCTTGAGCTTTTTCAAGTTCTTCCTCTAATATTTTCTTCTCATCTTTTAGCATATCTCGTTCAAATTCAGCTCTACTTAAATCACCCTGAGCTTGTTTGCATTGTCATTTCATATCTTTGAATTTAAATATTAATTCAGCATTAATATCAAGAATTTCTTCAAAAGAAGGAATTTGTACCTCATCTTCTGTTGCCATGAAACATATATTCGCTTTTTCATCGTCTGAGTCACTATTAGATGAAGATGAGTCTGAATCATCCCATGTTACTGAGAATGCTCGTTTCTTTGACTTGTCTTTCTTGTATTTGACTTTTTCATTTTCTGACTTCTTCTCTTGTTCTGGACAATCATTTTGCATATGCCCCTTTTTATGACAATTGAAGCATTCTATACTTGAAGATGATGGTTTTTTTGAACCGAACTTCTTTCTGTTGTATCGACTAACCTTTCGTTGCTTTAAGAATTTCTTGAATCCTTTTGCAATGAAAGCTAGATCTTCATCTTCGGAATCTGAGTTGTCCTCATCTTTTTCAGCATGAAAAGCTACAATTTTCTTTTCTTCTTTTTGTTCTTTTCTAGCCTGCAAGTTAGCTTCACAGGACATTAGATTTCCTATCAATTCATCTGGCTTCATGGTGGAAAGGTCATTAGCTTCTTCAATCGCTAATAATTTTCCTTCCCATTCACTAGTCAGAGAATGTAGGACTGTTGAAACAACATCAAAATCCGAATACTTTTGTCCTAAACCAATGAGTGTATGATGAATAGTTTGAAATCGTGAATACATCTCATTGATTGTTTCATTCGGCTTCATTTTGAAATTTGGAAATTGACTTTTTAACATAGCTATTTTTGCTTGTTTAACCTTGTTAGTACCTTCATAAGTAGTTTTTAGCGTTTGTCAAATTTGATATGCAGTGGTACAGATACTAACACGGTTATATTCATTTTGATCTAATGCACAAAACAACATATTTATTGCTTTTGCATTTACAGTTGCTGCAGTTTTCTCAGCAGCCATCCATTCTGTATACTCAGTTGTTGGATTTACTATTTCTTTCTGAGTAGCATTCCAAGCATCATAGCTAGTTGATTGCATGTAAAAAGCCATACGTGTTGCCCAATAGCAATAGTTAAGACCATTGAAGAAAGGAGGTCTTTGTGTTGATTGACCTTCTGTGTAAGTGGTGTTAGTGCTACTACTTGGGTTATTTGCCATATTACTAGAATATATCAAATAACTGTGTTACGGTTATAAGATGACTGTGCTCTGATACCAACTGAAAGTGCATGCATGTACTTGTCAAGTATACTACACACAAGGATCGTGTAATATGACGAACAATAGTCGAGTATAAAGTAATAAACAAGCACAAAACAGTATGATAGTAAATGCAGTAAAAAATAGAAAAATCACACCAGGGATTTTTATACTGGTTCGGAGCACCGTCCTACGTCCAGTCCCAGACCTCTCTCTAGATTTTCACTAATCAACAACCTCGCTTCACCCGGAGGAACAGGTTCACAACACTACTTGATTTACGGGCCACAAGCTTACCCACTTGATTTCATGGGCTATATGCTTACCCACTTGATTTCACGGGCGCTACAAGCTTACCCACACAGGACTTTAACAATTACAAGATTTTGACTTCTGAATGTGTTCTTGTTTCAACACTGATTAGTCAATAATTGAGTACACCCTTCCTATAATCTTATCACCAAATGTAATTTGATGTTTGCGAAGATTCAGAAGTGGATTATCATTGAATCACAAGTGTATTAAATATGCTTGGAGATTCAAACGATAATATAATGATTTTGAGTGCTTTTTGAATGCCAAGTAATAATGTAAGATAGATAAGAGAATAGAGAGTGAAATTCAGTGATTTGGATGAATGAATCACGATGTATTTATAATGATTGAAAAGATGTAATTATTGGTGAAGAGTTGCAATCAAAAGAAATGATTTCTAATGAAGAGAAATGGATGCAACCCTTCAAGAAGGAAGATGACTTTTCAAAAATATGCTTTGTTATTCAAAAAGTTGTTGACAGGTAAAATGTACAGGTAGACAGGTTTTTGACCGTTACCTTTAAAAAGCTGTTGACAGGTTAATTTTTACAGGTAGACAGGTTTCATTTGAAATCCTGTTGACAAGTTAAAAATAACCTATTGACATGTTTTTGTCAACTTGCTACAGAAAAGAGTTTTCATGAATATTTTTAAAAGCAATGAGAAGTATGATTATTTGAGGATAGATTTTAACATTTATAACTCTAAATAACCAACTTCTAACCTATGAAAAAACATCAATTCTTCTTTTTGTCATCGATTCTTCTTTTTGTCGATCATGAAGTCCTTCTTGTCATTAATCAAAATTAAGCATTGAAACCGTTGACTCAACACATTCCATCAAATCTGCACGCTATTACTGGATCAGGCACACCATAGTTTCTTTTTATGCCGAAATTCAAGATTATGTTCTTTGCAATCCACATCGATACCCAGCCTGCATCCCGTGAACATACACTCAGATCATCCATTAAATACATACTCTTCTTGTGTGGTTCCCATTTGAATGTACCAAAGATTCATCGTACTCCGGCTTTTCCGATACATCATCATCAAGCAAGGATGTATTCTCCATGTTGTGGTACCCATCAAAATGTACCAGAGAGTAATATTTTCAAGTTATACATCTCATATAATATCTCTATGTTCTTTTCTTTTCTTTCTAAAAAGATGATTATATTCATCAAAGTCACCTCGTCAAATAATGAGTTACTCTCCTTGTTGTAGTACCCATCAAAGTGTACCGGAGAATACACCTCAAATATTTTTTTTTTATATATAATATGATTATATTCATCAAAGTCACCTTATCAAATAATGAGTTACTCTCCTTGTTGCAGTACCCGTCAAAATGTACCTGAGAGTAATACACACCTCAAATAATTTTTTTAATCTATAATATGATTATATTCATCAAAGCCACCTCGTCAATAATGAGTTACTCTCTTTGTTGCATTACCCATCGAAATGTACCAGATAGTAACACACCTCAAATATTTTTTAATATAATATGATTATATTCATCAAAGTCACTTCGTCAAATAATGAGTTACTCCCTTGTTGCAATACCCATCAAAATGTACCGGAGAGTAATACACACCTCAAATATTTTTTTATATAATATGATTATATTCATCAAAGTGGAACTAGGCCACACACTCAATCTAGGATATTTTATCTTATTGTGGTCGGCATGCCGTCATCAAACAGGATGTACTCTACTCGGCTCGATACCAACACAGAGTAATAGTTTACTATCCAAGATCTATTGTCTTATGCAAGCATCCCATCATCAAATAGGATGTACTCTACTCGACTCGATACCAACATAAAGCAATAGTGCATGACCCAAGATATATTGTGAAACGACCCAAACTTCCCCGTAAAGGAAAGTACAGATTCCTTTAAGAACAACACTCATCAGAACACCAACAGAAGAACATTTCATTGCTTATTACAAAAATTACATCAGAGTACAAGAGTATTCCAGAGTATGAATAAATATTACACATTGGAAATACAGTATCAGAGGTTTAAATTACATTTTAAATAGCAGCGGAAAAATAATATACAACTGTAAGAAATACAGGGATACAGAGCGTTTCGAAAATAGCTCCAGCTGTAAACTAGGATCTTATGAATACAATATCTGCAAAACCAAAACCACTGGCTGCCCGTGTGGAAAATATGTGTACCCAGAGTTTAGGTTAAAATAATAAACTCCAGGTCAGTCATGGGACTGGTGTGAGAACTAAAACAGTTATTAGCTTGATTTTAAAGTTGGGTAAATCACGGGACCATGCCGTATAACATGGAACGGGTTTACTCCACATGACCCCTAGTTTAAAAGAAAACAACGCCATGCTTTTTGGAAAAAATGAAGATATTATAAGACTCAGGTCCCATTACACTATGCAACGCAAGCCGGAGGTTAGAGTTTTCCCTTATAATAGCCAAAAATGCTTGTTACGCGAAATTTCATCTTTTACTATTACAAAAAGTGAAGAAATCAACTTTGAATATAAATGTATCAATCATAGGCGGCATGGGTACCATATATCATGTCACCATACTAGTTCTACAATCAAAACCGCATGATGTCGTGTTGGAAGTTGAATTTCCATCTATGAACCAAGGCAAGGGATAGTCCTTACTGAATTCGAGACACTCTAGACCATGCCTCAGGACTCAGCCGCAACTGCACCTAGGAGCGCCAGGGCCGGTCATCCGTCGATGATTGGCAATACCATAAACTATATGTTAGCCTGCCTTATTGGGCATAAAATAATCTGGTTAGTAATGTCGACCAGACCACTATCAATATATATATATATATCCGAGGCGCCTCTCTATCCATCAAGTAATAAGCAGCATCCACATGAGTAAACGGTCTGGGCTCCATATCATGACGTTACTCCTAGCTAGAAACAAACATATGTCCATTTCCCTAGGGTCCTTCTCCTGTTTCTGGTTCATACCGGGGTGTGAGGCTCGCGAAGTAACGCTATACACAAAGCTATGCCTAAATAAGCTGTGCTTTGATCATCAACCACAAGGCTCTGCTTTTCAACAAAAGCCTTGATCATTTGATCTTAGCATGCCACATTGTCAGTCCATACCATACCATTAATTTCTGCCAATATATAACCTCTAAGCTCGTACATCTCAGAGAAGGTAGTTAAGCAAGAGAATAAATTCTCCACCACCAAATAGATGTATATTTAGCAGAGATAAACGAATACAGCATAAAGGAATACAACGTCAGACATACCATCCATTTACAAGTCCGTTCTGGGTCTGAACGAAATCGGAGGCACCTTATTCCTCATCCCATATGTCCAATACAGGAGAGAGGTCCTCGCATATCCGTCGATCTCGAAGTATATTTGTACAATCACCACTTATTACCTTGTCTTGGGTGTACGACCCAATCAAGATATCAGTAATCACCCAAACGATGTGAAGAACTTCGGTATTCAACCACCGTCTTCATCTTCGACTCTTGATCGTCGTATTAATTATTCAGAATGGGTTAAACCCAGTCTTTCCGAATAACTCGCGTATTTTATAATCAAGTGCTATAAATACAATCATACGCCTCATTTCAATTCAGAATATTCTTTTAATAAAATATTTGCATTTTTAATTTAATTAAAGATTCATTAAAACTCTAATTCGGTTTTTAATCTCAAAAATCATTACTTAATGATTATCCAGATTTTTAGGAAATAAATCTTGTTTTTACTTGGGTTAAAGAACCGATGTCCTTTAAAACACAGTTCACGATAAACCCAAATCATTTTCCATAAAAATGGAATCTACACGGAAACCAGATCAATATATAATCGATATGAATTTCCGTATCAAACCAATAATATAAATGGAATAGCGGCAAACTCTTTTAAATACCATATATAATAACGGTCTTCATTCACTGAAGCTTATCTCGATTATTATTAAATAGAATTCCATTCAATTCCAATTTATTCTATTACATTGGAAAAAATTACTTTGGAAAAATTCTCATTTAGATATTAATAAAAATTTATAAATACCATGTAAATCTTTAATAAAAGATTTATAAATTCCATTTAAATCTTAATATAAGATTTATAAATTCCAAATTATAATTTCACTGTTAATTGGGATTAACAAACAGATGTTGTTTAAAACATAGTCCATGATAAACCCACAATCAACTTTCATTTCAATTCTAATTAAACATTAATTAATTAGAAAAACTTTTCTACATCTCAATTAAAAGATTTATTCATTTGACATGGGGTTTAAGAAAAGTGTTATTTAAAACACCATTCATGACAAGCCCAAATTCCAATTTATTTGATTTAATTCCAAATAAATATTAATTAATTGGAAAACTCCATTAAATCTTAATATTAAAGATTTATTCTAATTAATAACTAGTTCATTTCGACAAAAATATATTTTTATCCTTTTAATTATGAAAATTTTCATCCAAAATCTTTCCAAACCATTTATTATAATTTTACATAATTTTTCCATATTTTTAATAATTTTATTATCGCCCGTACAGTCAGTTTCCAATAACGGCCACCGAACTACATCCATAGCGAACTTTTTCAAATTTTATTTGGACATAATTCCAAATCCAACTGTTAGATTTCAAACTTCTTATATTCATTAGAAAACTCTTTTCGATACAAACCGAATGGTTTTGGTTTTAGGAGAATCCGACAGTCAGATCTCCCGTTACATCAATTTGAAGTTAATGGTCGAAATTCGCGAACGGTCGCCGCGTGGCGCGTTCTATTCAGGCCATTAAACATATATAATATATGTATTTCGTCGATTTCCAATTAAATCATATTTTATAAATCATTTATATATTTATTTTAAGACGATTCCAAATTCATTTTCAATTTTAAATCAAAATTGAATATTCTATATCTTTATCATATTAAAATGATAAGATTTTCAAAATATTAAATTTTGAAATTACTTCTTTTTCGTTATTCATTACAAAATGAATAAAATTAATCGATAAACCCGTGCGGGTTAAAATTGTGTTTCTATACTTAGCCTGGCTTCATACTTTTATATTTTTGTGTCCATCCAATAATAGACATCGAAATCATGATTTTATTCTTCACTGAATATTATTTTAAAATATTAGTTATTTTAAAATATTCTTTATTTAAAAATATTCTTTATTTTAAGATATTCTTTATATTAAAATAATCTTTTACATTAAAATGTTCTTTACATTGAAATGTTCTTTTATATAAAAATGATTCTTTCACATGAAAATGTTTCTTTTACATTAAAATGTCTTTTTATCTCTAAAATGTCTTTTTATTTCTTAATGTCTTTTTATTCTAAAACCTTTTATTTCTAAAATGTCCTTTTATTTCTAAAATGACTTTTTATTCTAAAATGTTATTTAATCCTAAAATGATATTTTATTCTAGAATGATACTTTATTCTAGATTATTCAAAAAACATTATTTATTATAAAACATTATTTATTTCTGAATCGGAATGCAACTCAATCAATTGCCATATAATTTTAGTTATATGGATTTCACACACCGCATGTATTCAACAATAATGATAAATAATCATTAAACAGACCATTCACATTCAAAGTGAAATTTACAACTGTGTGAGCATTAAAATAAATAAATAAATAACGCTTATCACAGTCTGTCAATCCATCGATTAACATAGATTTAAATATTGGGAATAGTGTATGTCAAAGATAATCCCAATACCCGTGTGGGGTTTTCAAACAACAACAGTTTATTTATTTCTGTAGTTGGGCGATGTGTAAAATTTTATCGTCCCAATCCATATAATGTTAACATTTCATACAAAATGATAATTCTATAATGTTAACATTTCATACAAAATGATAATTCTATAATGTTAACATTTCATACAAAATGATAATCCTATAATGCTAACATTTTATAAAAATGATATTTCTATAATGTTAACGTTTTATACAAAATGACAATTCTATAATGTTAACATTTCATGCAAAATGATAATTCTATAATGTTAACGCTTTATACAAAATGACAATTCTATAATGTTAACATTTCATACAAAATGATAATTCTATAATGTTAACATTTCATAAAAATGATATCTCTATAATGTTAACATTTTATACAAAATGACAATTCTATAATGTTAAAACATTTCATACAAAATGATAATTCTATAATGCTAACATTTCACAAAAATGATATTTCAATAATGTTAACATCTTATACAAAATGACAATTCTATAATGTTAACATTTCATACAAAATGATAATTCTATAATGTTAACATTTCATAAAAATGATATTTCTATAATGTTAACATTTTATACAAAATGACAATTCTATAATGTTAACATTTCATACAAAATGATAATTTAACATTTCATACAAAATGATAATTCTATAATGTCAACGTTTTATACAAACGACAATTCTATATTGTTAACATTTCATACAAAATGATAATTCTATAATGTTAACATTTCATAAAAATGATATTTCTATAATGTTAACATTTTATACAAAATGACAATTCTATAATGTTAACATTTCATACAAAATGATAATTCTATAATGTTAACATTTCATCAAAATGATATTTCTATAATGCTAACATTTCATACAAAATGGTAATTCTATAATGTTAACATTTCATAAAAATGATATTTCTATAATGTTAACATTTTATACAAAATGACAATTCTATAATGTTAACATTTCATAAAAATGATATTTCTATAATGTTAACATTTCATAAAAATGATATTTCTATAATGTTAACATTTTATACAAAATGACAATTTTATAATGTTAACATTTCATACAAAATGATAATTCTATAATGTTAACATTCCATAAAAATGATACTTCTATAATGTTAACATTTTATACAAAATGACATTTCTATAATGTTAACATTTCATACAAAATGATAATTCTATAATGTTAACATTTCATAAAAATGATATTTCTATAATGTTAACATTTTATACAATAAAAATGGTATTTTTATAATACTAACAATCTAAACAATAAAATTGAAGTTTTTATTATGTTAATATCTCAAACAATAATAATGAAGTTTTTATAATGTTAACCTTTCAAACAATAAAAATGAAGTTTTTATAATGTTAACATTTCAAACAATAAAAATGAAGTTTTTATAATGTTAAACATTTCAAATAATAAAAATGAAGCTTTTATAATGTTAAACATTTCAAACAATAAAATTGAAGTTTTTATAATGTTAACATTTTAAATAATAAAATGATGAATTTATAATGTTAACATTTTATACAATAAAAGTGAGATTTTTATAATGCTAACATCATATACAACACATAAAATCAACAAACACAATACAATCTACTCAATCAAAACAAACAATCATGGTTTGTACAATAAATGGTGTCGGGTGCTGCTAAGCACCGTCTGCATCAGAGTATATATTTTATTGTGAAGTAAATTGAGTGGAAAGGAGTTCTCACCTTGATTAGTTTGTCGCTATATATCGCCAAACGATCGATTGATCGAATATGACATTTTCCTCCATCAAAAATTGAGACGAGCTCCAAATCAGTTTCATTGCGAAGCTCTCATCGATACGATTCCAACGGATCTGGTTTTGCTGAATTCCAGTTCGTATGAAAAAGTTATATTTTTTACAAGATTCATGCACATATATATGTCATTAAACATTAATTAAATAGTTAATTACCCTCATTTCTTTCTAAATCTCTTCTCTATTCCCTTCTCCCTCAAATGTGCAGCACGCTCCAAAACAGCCCTCCCACCATTCATGCAACTTCATGCTCCTCTCTCTCCCTCTTCACTTCACTAAATTTCATGAAACCATAACCATTTTTCTTCTTTTCCAACTCTCTCCAACTTCATCTATAAATCACCAAGCTCGAACATCATTTCTCCGTTGTCTCAACAGCTCCAAAACGCACGGTGTATGAAAAAGGCTCGATAATTTTCGGTACCGAATTTACTCAAAATTTGCATACAAGTGCTAAAATCCATCACGAACTCAAATATCTACTTCATTTTGTGCATTGAAGCACCAATTTCACGAATACCGTAAACCTAGCTCACTTTCCCTTTACTATAAAAGACCGCAATGTCCAAAACTTTGTGGAACCCTTCAAATACCCATACCAAATCGAAGAGCAATGCATAAGGATCTCAAATATATTTATTTCATGATTTTAGGAGGTGTGTACGATTTTTAAAATTCGAAAGAAGGTGGATTTCTCTCAAGTTTTAGGTTTAGAAAAAGGAAAAGGGGCTGCCGTGTTTAGAGTTTAGGAATAGGTTTAGGAGAGTTTGAGACAATTTATAATAGAGCTATTATTTTTTATATTTTATTATACTCAAATTTGGCTAATTTTCATCGTTTAAAAACCCGTGTGGTCACCTACGGATCCCATTTTCAATAAAAATTGACATGTATCTACTATCTGATATTACGGATCCAACGAAACTAGTTTCGTCAAATTCTGAGTCCGTATGCACAAACAGCGAATTTTTAAAGTCAAAATATTGTTAGTTTTTTCCTGTAAAATCACGCACGATCACATACTGATTCTAAAAATCACGAACTTTAGATTCTTACCAATATTCGATGCTACGGATCAAATAAAAAAGGTTTCGTCGAATTCCGAGGTTGTCTCAATAATGTTCCTTTGTAAAATTGCTCATATTAGCTTCAAAAATGCGATTTTAGCGTACCTTTTCTTCTTGTATGCCCAAACGCCAAGTTTAAAAAATATCGCCTTTTGGATTTAACCATTATTTGACGATAGGAATTCAGAAAAAAACGGAATTGAATTCTGATATCATCTCCATAATGTTCCTTTGTAAAATGACTGCTTGTTTTGCCCTGAACTGTTTTAGATCGCACGGCCACATACTAACTCCGTTCGATGCACCTTTTGGAACTCAACAATAATTTATCATTGCGAATCCAGAAAAGTTTATTTTGTCGAATTCTGAGCTCATATGCAATATTTCATTTTTTAAGGGTTATTTATTGATTTTAAACATCGAATTTTGAAAATTTCCAAAATAAAGCTTTTAGATCAATTAAATTATTTTTATTGAGTTTAATTTTAGTCAAATAACAGATAAAAACTAATTTTAAAATTATTCTAAAATTTTATTTAGCAAAAATAACCAATTTCTATTCGCATATTCCTTAAAATGGCTTAAATCAAAATTTTAAATTGGTTCTGAAAATACGGGTTGTTACAATCTCCCCCACATAAAATCTGTTCATCCTCGAAAAGGAACGGAGCTAAAATCTGTTCATCCTCGAAAATTTGGCTAACACCCTAAATTTTCGAAAAGTTTCGCCATAACCTCCTTTGTACGGGGAGACCTTTAAAACCGCAACTAGCCACGCAGGGCCCTCATCAATTAAAAAGAAAAAGAAAAAGTCAAGCGGCTTGCCAATCGGCTCATAAAATCATCAAACCCAATGAATATAGTAAACATGTACCTATTTGTCGGGTATACAATTTTATTCCTTTTCTGTAGCCTCCTTGCTATGACCTGTTCACACATATATATGTACATGTATGCTATTGCAATCAATTTTCAATTCAGTTCAATATTTGATTCGATTTGGCTAAATTTATCATTCATTCTCCTATTGGTTAAATTAATTATCATTTCAATAATTTAATTAGTTAAACTAATTATCAAACATCACAACCTGCAATCAATTTGGTGATTAACTTTTTAAATATATATAACTTTTGTATAGTCAAAAATTATATTTCTGTGCAAACCACAACAATAAACTTGACTAAGTTTTGGTTCTTACACCAGTCAGTTGGAAATATATAGATATAACCCTTTCGAAGCTCAAACACAAATACTGATGATGACGCGTCAATCATCAGAATTATTCCCGGGTGACTAGGGTGTGATTCTATACCTATTCCGTATATATGAGACTTCGTATACACGCTAGCTAGGCGTATATGCAAATCTCTATATACTCGATTGTCCAAAATCGATATAAAATAAAATATTCAAAAAAGTATAATATGATTTAAATTTTTAAAGCAAAGTTTGTTTTTATTATTTTTATTTTAAAATAACACTCTTCCGAGTCATTCTAGGATACTACTGATCCTATCTCTAATGAGTCATTCTTATTGGATATTACTAATCCAATCTCTGATGAATTCTTTCGTTCGGTTCTAATGTGTCTTGTTCTCGTGCTCTGTAAACCAAAGCTCTAATACCAACTGAAACGACCCAAACTTCCCCGTAAAGGAAAGTACAGATTGCTTTGAGAACAACACTCATCAGAACACCAACAGAAGAATATTTCATTGCTTATTACAACAATTACATCAGAGTACGAGAATATTCCAGAGTATGAATAAATATTACACATTGGAAATACAGTATCAGAGATTTAAATTACATTTTAAATAACAGCGGAAAAATAATACAAAATACAACTGTAAGAAATACACGGATACAAAGCGTTCCGAATATAGCTCCAGCTGTAAACCAAGATCCTGTGAATACAATATCTGCGAAACCAAAACCACTAGCTGCCCGTGTGGAAAATATGGGCACTGTTAGCCTACTTTGTGAACTAGGCTACACAAAGAGTAAATAGTGAGGAAGACACCAATTGGTTCAGATCGGAGGAAGATAGTGCAGGAGGTGAGTAAAGATCAAGAACGCAGAGACCACATCGGATCGGGACAGAGAGATACGTCAGCAGCTTCATTACATCGGTTCGGATCGGAAGAATATGGCAGCAACATCATAAAGCAGGTGGCTTCAGCGGTTCGGATCGGAGGAACACTTCAGCGGCATCAGAAGAAAGCAAGCAATCCCATCAGTTCAGATCGGATGAGTATGTCAGCAGCATCTAGGGACAGCCAGTTGCTTCACCAGGTCGGATCAGAGGCCCCGATCCGAACCCCTTTTTCCCTTTGAATCTGTAGTCGTTGCTGTGCATATCCCCTGAAGACTCGGACAAGATCTGACCATTTCTCCCACGATCTCCTACTGAATCAATGCGCTGTAGCCATCTTGGAGCCTCCGAACCCGACTCTCAAGGGATGGATGCCACACAATTCCGAACCAAAGCCACTTCAAGGAGATTTTTACCTATAAATACACCATCTAGAGGCATTTGAAAGGATCTTTTGGCAAATTCTCAGTTCATACTTCCTCCATAGCCGAATTCTACAATCATATTCAGATCAAAATCATCTCTTAAAGTCCATTTTTGAGAGATTTGAGTGAGGTTGTGCATTGTAATTGTGAAGTTGAGTGAGAATCATTGCTGTATTTGTATTCAAATCATCAATTAAAAGAAAATAAAGTGGACGTAGGCTCATTAACGCCGAACCACTATAAATTGTGTGTTCTTTATTGCTTTTTGATTCTATTTCATTGAATTCATATCTAATTTGGGTGTTAGAGCCAATTTTTTGTCTAACATTTTGGTGCTTTCACTGAGAAACTTCGAATTCTTAGCTTTTTCGGGATTATCATTCTACTATTTGGACTCTCAAGTTCAAAGAAGTTAATCCCTTCTCTCTAACATCTTTCAGTACTTGTTGACTAACCGTTGAAGAATCAAGTATTACGGCTAAGACCAAAGGAAAGGAATTGCAAGGTGCTAGGGGAAATGATGCTAGAGAAATCGGCAAGCTATCGTGTTAACAAGGTTACGCGCTTAAAGCTCTGGAGCAGATCACTCCAACCAGGAGGATCCGGATTAGATCGGAACCGAGAGGAAACGAACCGGATCGTGTTAACACCAATCCGACCTGATGATCTGATCCGAACTGATGGTGTCGGGGGCTCTCACTCTCTCGTCCGAACTGCCCCGAACAGGCTGCTGTGGGCCGATCCGATCCGAATCAGAATGAGGCTGGAACTTCTACTCGAGCTCCCTCCAACGTTCCGATTCCAGCCACGATGACTAATGTTCAGCCTGACCCCTCTGCACCCATTACTCAGGGAGATTTTTCACGTTTTCTTGATATGCTTCAGAGCACTAAAGAAGCATTGGAGGCCCAAAAGGCGTGACAATCTTCGCATGCAGGAAAACATGATCACCATGGGTAGAGAATTAAAAGAGCTCCGGAGGCAGAGAACTCCTTCCCCACTGCGCCGCATTCCTACAAATGATTCATCTTCTTCAGAGGAGGAACGTCCTCGTGAGAGAAGGCCGCTTGAACGACCTCATAACCTCGATCAATTGACTTTTGGATCTTTAGGATCCCGAGAAGATGCTGCCCGTGTATTGGGCCCTGATGACCCGAGTCTGCAACAACCTATGTTGCTACCTATGCGCGGATCCCATGTCTTACCCAGGGATACTAATATTACTAACCCTGCACAGCAACAACTTCTCCAACTTCTACCTCCAGAGATCGACCGGGAGCGCAGAGAGCAACGTAGAGTGGCTGCCGCCAGAAACAGAAGGTCATACCCTGATCAGGAACCCAGGGGTAATCCGAACATCAGATCTAGAGAGCCTGTGCAGACACTAACCAACGTCGATGTATGGGCGATGGTGCGACAGATTATGTCTGAAAGCCAACAATATACCAATGAAGATTGGGGCATTGAGCGAAGTCATACCCCTTTCACAGATGTCATCCTGAATTTCCAGTTCCCCCGACGATTCAACTTGCCTCAGATGGATCGATATTCAGGAAGGACAGACCCAGGGCAGCACCTAATGAGATATGCATGGTTCATGAATGCGGCAGCGACTCCCGATGCCGGAAAATGCAAAGCTTTTCCCATTTATCTTGAAGATGTAGCGTTAATGTGGTTCACTCGACTTCCTCCTCGGTCGGTGTCAAATTTCACAGAATTGAGTGAGCGTTTCATAAATCAGTTCCGACTCCATGCCCAAAAGTCCAAAACCATCATAGAATTGTCACGAATTAAACAGGGCCCAGGAGAATCTTTGAAGTCATATTTGGATCACTTCAACCTGGCCGTCACCGAAGTCACTGATCCCCATAAGCCCACTATCCTGATGGCCTTGATAGAAGGAGTAGATCTCGACACAGAGTTCGGGGATTACTTGGCTGGAAAACCACCTCTTCCAAGAAAATTGTTCTATGAAAAGGCTAATGTTCGCCTAAGGTGAGAAGAAGCTAAGGCAAACCGGAAGAGAAAGTCCGAAGGGGCCTAGAAAGAAGGTGTCCAGAGTAATGTCGCTGTGAAATAGTCCGGTGACAGTTCAGGAAAAGTGGAAGTAAATGTTGGCAACCAGATTGGTGGTAATATCAATAGAAATGGGAACGGCAATAGAAGGAACAGAAACCGTGGGAATAGCTCTAATAAAAGACCCAGATTCCAGAGTTTTGAAAATTACACGCCGTTAAATGATACGTTGGAGAACATTTATCTAGACACATACAACATATTGCAGTACAAAAAACCACCACCCAGAGATTCTACTGAGAAAGAGATTGAAATAGGAAAGTTTTGCTTGTTTCATGGTACACACGGTCATTCCACCAATGAATGTCGTCATTTGAGGGATATCATCAAAAAATTGTTGCGAGAAAGGGAGTTGGATGAGTACAAAGCCGCCCCAAGGGAAAGGGGGCAAGGGGGACAAGCCCTGAACCAAGAACAGCCTGCTTCAAAACCCACAGCTCAACAAAGGGGTAAGAGGATCGTCATTAACTCCATTATAGGCGGGCCTCACTTGGTTGGTCGTAGTTTTAAAGCAATGGACCAGTACGTCAACGCCCCCAAGCATTATGAAGTGGTAGAATGCAACAGCCTTGAAGACGTCACTCCAATAAAGCAGCAAAAAACGATGTCCGATGATGTCGTATTCTGCAATAGAGACGAGTTTGGAGTTCAGTCCCCAACCGACGATCCGTTAGTGATAACCACGACAATTGGCCCCGCTCTGGTTCATAAGGTGTTAGTGGACAACGGAAGCTCGGTCAATATCCTCTTCAAGAAAGCCTTCGAACAAATGAGGCTTGAAGCAAAATACTTAAAGCCATGTCAAGGATGGATACGTGGTTTTAACGGAGTATCCACAGCTCCAACGGGTTTTATGGAATTACCAGTCACACTAGGGCAGGGGGATCGCCAGAGAGTAAGGATCCTGCCGTTTGTAGTTCTGGATTTGGAGTCGCCTTATAATGCCTTCCTAGGCCGACCAGCCCTTGCCGAATTTAGGGCATGTATTGTGCCTTGGTGTTTACTGCTAAAATTCCCGACTGACTCGGGAACTGGGACGATGAGAGGCGACCAAGCTACGGGACGAGCTTGTTATGTGGCAGAGTTAAAGATGCTAATGAAGGGGCTGAATATAGATGCTAAAGACGATTCCGCCTCTCCAAAGGGGGCCTCAACAAAGCAACTAAGGGGTCCTTCCCCAAGAGGGTCGCCCTCAGACGTGCTCGAGGATATAGATCCCAGAGAGGATAGAGAACCTGGGGACATGAAGGCAACTCCCAATGAAATAACAATCGACATACCTATTGATGAAACTAATCCAATAAAAGTACTAAAGATCGGCTCGCAACTGGATCCAGTTAGAGCGAGGGAATTGGCTGATTTCTTAAAGGCAAATCTGGATGTGTTTGCCTGGACTCACGCTGACATGTATGGGATTTTGACTACCATCATGAGCCACTCTTTGTGTATTAATCCAAAACACCCACCAGTCAAGCAGAAAAGACGGAAGTTGGGCCCAGAGCGGTCAGCAGCTTTGAAAGAAGAAGTAGAGAAGTTAAAAGGTAACGGATTCATTAAGGATTCGAAATATCCCAACTGGATATCGAATCCTGTCCTGGTCAAAAAGTCAAATGGGAAGTGGACAACGTGCATCGACTTTTCCGATTTGAACAAGGCTTGCCCAAAGGATAGCTTTCCTCTCCCCAGAATTGATCAACTAGTAGATTCAACTGCCGGGCATGAACTTTTATCCTTTATGGACGCTTATTCCGGATACAATCAAATTCCGATGCATGTACCAGATCAAGAGCATACAAGCTTTATTATAGACTTGGGATTGTATTATTACGTCGTAATGCCGTTTGGATTAAAAAATGCGGGAGCCACATATCAGCGCCTGGTCAACCGCATGTTTTACAATCAAATTGGGAAGACCATGGAAGTTTACCTAGACGAAAGATTTAGCCGAAATGTTTGGCATATTACGAAGATATGGGATGAAGTTGAACCCCTTGAAGTGTTCTTTTGGTGTGGCATCAGGCAAGTTCCTTGGTTTTATCGTGAGTTCCAGAGGAATCGAAATCAATCCGGACCAAACAGCAGCAATCCGGAATATAGAGGAGCCGCGAAGGATTAGGGATGTTCAAAGCTTAGCTGGAAAGGTTGCTGCACTGGGCAGGTTCATCTCCAAAGCGACAGACAAGTGTGTACCTTTCTTCGATCTCATAAAGCGTGGAAAGCGAAATTTCAAGTGGACTCCCGACTGTGTGGAGGCGTTCCAGGATTTGTTGGACTTCTTAGAAAAGCCTCCAATATTATCAAAGCCCGTGCAACATGAGGATTTGTTCGTCTACTTGGCAGTATCATCTCACGCCGTCAGTGCAACACTAGTACGTGAAGAGGATAAAGTCCAGAAACCTGTGTATTACGTAAGCAAAAAACTAGCTGCTGCAGAACGTAACTACCCAAAGATAGAGAAGCTTGCTTATAGCCTCCTGATTGCTACCCGCAAACTCCGCCATTATTTTCAGGCACACCCAATAGTTGTGTATACTGACCAACCTTTGAGACAGGTATTGCAGAAACCTAAAGCATCAGGGCGGCTACTTAAATGGAATATCGAGCTGAGCCAGTTTGATTTGAACTTTCAGCCGCGAAGATCAATAAGGGGACAGGCCTTGGCTGACTTTATAGCAGAATTTACAATTCCTGAAGAGGAAACGGTGGGTGACAAAGTAGTTGCTTTGGATCAAGAATTAGAGCTTAGTCCGTGGAAATTATATATGGACGGAGCCAAGAATGATAGAAAGTCCGGCGCCGGAGTTGTTTTAATAACTCCCGAAGGACGATCTATCTACTATGCATTACGGTTGGAATTTACTGCTACTAACAATGATTCCGAGTATGAAGCCCTGATTGTCGGGCTGAAACTCGCCAAAGATTTGGGAGTGAAGACACTAGATATATATTGCGACTCCAAGACAGTTGTATGTCAAGTTCGGGAAGAATTTGCTGCTAAAGGGCCTCGGCTCATCACTTACCTCAAGAAGGTAAAGGATTTGTTGGAAGATTTGGAGCATTATAGCATAACACACATTCTGAGAGCGGAAAATCAGAAAGCAGATCGATTGGCGAAGATAGCAAGTTCAGATAGTCTTAAAGAATCTGAAATGGTTCCGATAGAGGTGTTGGATTCACCAAGTTTCAATCTAATGGAAACAGAGCTAGCCCTGGAAGTTGAACCAGAAAGAGAATCCTGGATGACATCAATTAAGAATTTTCTCAAATATGGAACCCTCCCGTTGAAAAAAAGTGAAAGACGAGTTGTAAGACGTAAGGCCACAAGATACGTTTTATAGGACAACGTCCTTTATCGTCAAGGGTTTTCGATGCCCCTACTACGGTGTATCGCACACGACGACATCAAACATGTACTGCAAGAGGTACATGAAGGTAAGTGTGTAGATCACACTGGGGGCCAAACCTTAGCAAAGAAAGTGTTACAGTACAGATGGCCTACCGTAAACAAAGACGCGGCTGCTTATTCCCGGCGCTGCGACAGATGTCAAAGATATGCCAAAGTTCCCAGAGCGCCTCCGACTCAGCTCAAGTCAATGGTAAGTCCATGGCCGTTTTCCATGTGGGGAATTGACATTATTGGAGTGCTACCCATTGCCAGAAGAGGATCCAAGTATGCGATCGTTGTCGTAGATTACTTCACGAAGTGGGTGGAAGCTGAACCTCTAACAACCATCACGACAAGGAAAGTGATCAGTTTGGTGGTGAGAAACATTATTTGTCGATTTGGGATACCGAAGACCATCATAACTGATAATGGGACGCAGTTTGACAGCATAGAGTTCAGAAACTTTTGCCAGAAATACAAAATTGATAAGCGATACACTGCAGTAGCTCATCCGCAGTCAAATGGACAGGCTGAAGCCGTAAATAAAGTCATTAAATCAATTCTAAAGAAGCCGCTGAAACGGGCCAAAGCCAGATGGGTAGATGAGTTTCCGTTAGCTTTATGGGCATACAGGACAACCTTTAAGACGGCTACCGGCCATACTCCCTATTCACTTTCATTTGGGTCTGAAGCGGTGATCCCGGTAGAACGGGAAGTCCCTTCTCATCGAGTTGCGTACTATGACCCGATGAAGAATAAAGCGCTCCTCCTAGAGTCTCTTGATATGATTGAAGAAAAAAGAGATGAAGCCGACTTGCGTGCCTCAAGACATCGACATCAAGTAGCATGTTATTATGACCAAAAGGTTCTCCTCAAAACCTTTGAACCAGGAGACCTTGTACTGAAGCGAGTCTTCCCGCCTTCAACCCAGTTGGGTCCAAAATGGGAAGGACCGTACAACATCCAACGGAAGCTTGATACAGGAGCATTCAAGCTAACGACCGTGGACGGTGAAGAGATTCCTAGAGCCTGGAACGCTCAGCACCTACGACGATATCTGAGCTAAATATGAAATGTCATTTCTTTTGTTTTCATAAGCTATGTAAAAGGGCACGACTTGCCTTAAAAAGTCTGTTTATGTGAACAAAAGATTATAAAGTGAATGTAGGCTACGACTTAGCCAAACCACTATAAAAATATCGTATGTCATTTACTTTCCTGCATTATTTATATCTTCAACTATTATTCTATTATGACTGTGAAACACGAAATGTTAAACGAGAGTTGGGGATGACTTATATGCAGGAACAAACAAAACGACTGTTTGTACGATAAGACATAGAAGAATGGGAAGACGACATTCTTAACTCTAACTCTCAATAATCGAGAGAGAGTATAAAGGACGGGAAGACGACGTCCCCTGAGGTGTGAAGGTGCACCCAGATGAGAGACCGCCTCAATGAAATATCTAACCTGGATATGAGACAGGAGAGTATAAAGATGCCAGAAAGCACAGACATCAACGACGAAAGGAAAATGACCCCGTCAAAGAATCGGGGACATCTGGATTTTTTAATTTAATTTAATCTTGAATAGTTCTTGCTCAGTTATTCAAGATTGACTGGGGGCAAGCATGTGCACACATACTCCCCTCCACCATGACCACATTATATAACTTTAGTATGATATACTTTTGTATTTTTGTAATGACCCACATTGGCAGAGGTATTATAATTAATTTATTTTATTATATAAATGGTGATTAAAAGGATTAAATGGTCGTGGAATTAAATAATGATGAATATTTAATTAAAATAATAAATTAAATAATATATTTAATTTTGAAATAATCAGAATTGGCTGAAATGACGATATGGTGTGAACCGGATCATCTGTGATATTTAATTCAGTTCAGAATTGAATTAGAATAACGAATATATTATTTGAACGACGGTTTGAACGTATAATTATATTATAATTAAAATCGAGCTCGAAATGGCACTGCAGTTCGTAAATTGGCGATTCGAACTTCAACTGCATGTACATGATTCGTTTTAAGCCGGATTTCTGTGAAACAAGAAACGTGTGGAGCTGGTGGAGTATATCTTTCTAGTGGAAGAGAAAAATCGGGATTTCGTCGTGTAGATTTTGATTCACGTCCAAATCAAATTTTAGAAAAGTCACTGTGGAATTCCTTTATAATTTATTTATATTTTAAAAAGGAATTTCAATATAAATCGAATATTGGGTTGACCCAGAAGTGAATATCAAGTTAGAAATTCATATAGGAATATTCTAGAGATGTATGGTATTCCACTGTGAATATATACGATAATATTTATTTATAAATATTTAATTATATTATATTTAAATATATTTATACATTTAAATGGGTCATCCAGAGCTTTAAAAATAGCCACTTTTGCAAACAAAGTTGGAATTCGACGAAACTAGTTTTGTTGGATCCGCAATGTCAAATAGTTGTTAGATTTCCAGTTTCGTGATTTTTAGAGTCACTGTGTGGTCGTACGGATTTTTAGAGTGAGAAACAGTCAGTATTTTGATGGTTAAAAATACGCTGTGTGAGCATACAGAGTCGGAATTCGACGAAACCAGTTTCGTTGGGACTGTAATGTCGAACTCTGGCTGCATGTAAATTTTCGTGATTTTTGAGTATCGTGTATGATCACACGAAATTGTAGAAGGCAATAACAAATTAACAAAAAGGAATATACCAAGAATATGCCACTTTCACCCTATAAATACCATACCCTTACCAATTCCTAACCTAATTCACCTCCTCAGAAGTCAACAAAATATCCCGCCGTGATATTTTTGTTTTTCCAGTAAACTATTTCAATCCTCTAAAATCAAAACTAAAATCCTAAAATCGCAGGAATTATTCCTTTGAATTCCTGAGACCGAACTCTTCACGCTGATACCACTTCTGTTGAGTGCGATTCCTATTTCGAAGCTCGTCAAAATTGTACAACGTCAGCCTAGTTGCTAGGGTTAGACATACCTGGAGATTAAAGCTTCAAATCGAGTTTTAGAGGTCGTTTTTGAGTTCATGGGGTGGAACTACACTTGTATGCACAAATTTTGAGGTGTGCGATGCGATTCCATGTCGCGAGTTGGAGCGGTGCCTGTTCGAACGCGGTGACAAAAGACACCTTGAGTTCGACGTTGAGGATGTGGAGTGGAAGAGAGGGAGATGAGATGATTTTTGGTGGTTTTTAATTGAATTTAAAGGAGGAGGTGGAGGAGCAGTAAAGGGGGAAAGTGGTGTGTGTATTTTATTGAAGGAGGATGTGATTTTGAGGTTTGGGGAAGAAGGCATTTGCGTCTGGGCTTGGGTAGGAGGATGGGCCGGCTAAAAGACGGTTAAGCCCAATAAGAAAAATAGGAAATTCAAGTTTATTTTTTTATTTAAAACGTACTAACTTGTTTACGCGATATCTAGCTCATACGGAGTCGAAATCGAGAACCGTCAGTTGCGTTGGGATCGTATGGACAGGAGCAACACAATGAGACTGACTGGAAGTCCATCGGAGCTCGTTACAATTTATGGCAAAATAAATTGTCCGTCTGAATCAAATCGAGCGATGGTTATCGTTATTAACGATGATCGTCCAACGTGAGTAAATCTCACTAACTCTGAACAATTTATAATTTCATGTTGTATTTTTAGAACTGTTAAATGTTGGTTGATTGACTGTGTGTTGACTGTTTGATTGAACTGCTAGTCAGTTAGTTGAATTTCTATATTGATTCTGTTTAACAGAATATATCATATGGAACTGAAAGTGATGTTGATTTTATTGTGTAACATCTGTGGATGCAGGGAAACAGGTTGGAGGAATCCGACTGGATTCCTCAACATTTATTTTACTATTTTTCATATATTGTGATATATGATGTGTTATATAATCTGTTATGGATTATGTGTGTTGGAATGATATTGATCCTTGTTATTCGATATTTTAAATATCATAAAAGACCTTGGGATGTAAAAAGAATTATTTCAATGTATATTGAAATAAAGGGATTTTATAAAATCAATAGATTTTATAAAAGGAAATATTTCGAAAGTAAATAAAAGGGGAACTGTTTATAAAACGAATAGAGTTTTATAAAAGGGAAAATGTTGATAAAACGAATAGAATAGAAAAAAGGAAATAACTAGAGCAGAATAAATAAAGATATACAAGGAAATATTTCTAAACCATTTACAAATAGATTGAAAAGGAAATAGTGTAAAACCATTAGCAAATAGATTAGAACGAGGAAGGTTTGTAAACCATTTACAAATCAATCAGAAAGAGAAATGTTTGTAAACCATTTACAAATGAGATTGAATAGGGGATATTTGTAAAACCATTTACGAATAGAATTAAAAAAGGGTAATCATTTGTAAAGTGAAGAACCGTTACTAAAAGTAAATCTTTATAAATGAATAGTTTAATCGAGTTAAAAGGAGTTAATCGATGTTAGTTTAATCGAGTTAAAAGGAGTTAATCGATGTTAGTTTAATCGAGTTAAAAGGAGTTAATCGATGTTAGTTTAATCGAAAGGAGTTAATCGATGTTAGTTTAATCGATTAGAGTTAAAGCAAATGAGTTAATCGAATATAGTTTATTCGAATAGAATAAAGGAGTTAATAGAATATATAGTTTATTCAAATAGAATTAAAAGAGTTATCGAATATAGTTTATTCGATAGGAGTTAAGTGAATAGAGTTAAAGTTAAATCAAAAGAGTTAAGTGAATAGAATAAATTGAATAGAGTTATCGAATATACCTTATCGAAGGAAAGAATTATCGAATAGAAAAGCTCTGAAAGAGAGTTACGTAAGGAAGTTTGTTAAAGAATTAGAAGGGTGAACTTTGTCTATTTCAAGGTTAGAAACGTTGTTCAGTTAAGGTCTGAGAGGTAGTATTACCCCAACTTGATTGACTTCATTTTTAACTAAGGAATGGTTAAGGTTCGATAGTGAAGGTGGGTTAAAGGAAATTAGTTAATAAGAGTAATGGTTTGAGTTGGCATCGCGATGGTTTGTTTAAACATCTGTCTAAGTCCAATGAAGAAGCTTTGGAAATGTTTTCCAAATAAGAAACCAGAAATGTTTTCTAATAAAGAAAACAAGAAATGGAAATGTTTCCCATTGTTAATAACGTATATTTTCCAAATTTAGAAAATAAGAAATATTGAATATAGGGAAACAGGAGATAAGAAAATTAATGAAATAAAGAGATAAATGTTGAATGATGTTTGATCGATATAAATTTCCATTTGGAAATAATATCGCTGTTTGCACACCTGTTTTTCTTCGATAGTTAAATCACAGACTATCGAAGTTTTGACCATTTTAACGTTGTTAATATGGAGAGACCGGTTGGATTATTATCCAAAGAACCACTTTGTATTGGCATAAGCGTTGCGAATCATATATGCCAAAGGAAATTGAAGACGGAGTTATGCAAGGGCTATCCTGTTTACAGAATAGTGCCTTCGGTTCATCCTATTCCTGGATGACTTGTATGGATGAATGTCTGACAGAGTATTTCCAAACGATCACGTATATTGGTTTCTTCAACCGTACCAAGAGTGGAAGCGGAGAAGGAAACTTCTTTTAGCTAACACATAATGTATGGTTGAGGACGTCAATCGATGATTTGATGGATTTGACGATGTGGCATTCAAAGTGAATCTGGTGTTATGATAAAGCGTAGCCTCTAGCCTCATCATCCGGTAAATGACAGAAATCGAGCGGGCAACATGGCTAAGTCGGTCGCACCGAAGTAGGGTGTATAATCACATGTTCTAGAGTTTCATTTACTTCTAAAAATCTATTGTTGATGTTGTCCCATTCGGGAAACGGTTGCTGATCCTAACCGTTGGTGATATACATTCGATACACTCAAGCGAAATGAGTGGTCGGTCATGTGTGGCCGGGTTGCAAGATGTTCTTGTTGAACCCAGTGTATCCCTTTCTAGAGGTACACCAGCAAAAGGTGGTTCCATACCTTGTCATAGTTGGAAATCCATTACCCAATACGTGCTTGCGGTTTTGATTGTATACCATATATGTAGAACGTGAGATGAAAGCGTTTATGCTAGATGATTATTATATTGTGGTTGATAGACATTATTATAATATCAAAAGGTTTTTGATATAAAGATAATTTGGATTCTCATAAGGGAAAACCCGTTCCGTTATACGGCATGGTCTTATGAGATATCATTTACCTGCTTGAACTGTTTTAAACTGTTTTACTCATACCAGTCCCATGACTGACCCGGAGTTTATTTTGTTTTGTTTTCCCTAAACTCTTGGGTGCCTAAATTTGTATGGGCAGTCAAGTAGTCGGGATTTACAGATTTACTGGAAGAGCTTGGAGCAGGAGGCTTCAAGATTATATAGCTATAGGTTATTTCTGCTGTGTTGTAAGTGTTGTACTCTGATAAGGTTATTGTATACATATGATGATTTGATTTCAATGATATGTTATCTATTATATGTTGTTTCGTTCCGCTGTGAGATTCGTGTTACTCTGATATTGTGTTCTTCTTCTTCTATTCTAAGTTTCTATCTTATCTTTCCTCACCCTCTGTTTTCTTTCTATTAATTTCCTGATTTTCAGTTTAATTTGGGGTTGGACTTGTGTTTTTGGTCAGCTCAAATTGGATCAGAATTTTGGGTCATTACAATTTTACTTAAGTGATGAACTAACGACTATCATGCATTGCAGGAAATAAATTATTTTTATTTACAAACGTGTGAGTTTGTACAAGGAAAACAAGCAAAAAAGAAGATGCGAGGGCCGCACTCGCTACAGCAATTGCGAACCAATTAAATGCCAAAACAAAACGAAGCACTTCATCATTTAGGCTTCGGATCAGACTTGGATTTTTTCGCAGCTTTTTGAGCTGCCTTAGCTTCCTTTTCAGCTTCGGTCATAATGCGTTTCGACTTTTTCTTCCCTGTAGCCGAAGCGCTAGAATCAGTTGGTTTTTTCCCATGAGATGGAACGCTGGAATCAAGAGAAGATTTTTTAGTAAGCTCTTCTGTGATAGTTCTAGTTGAAAGCTTAACAACTAACCTTGATCCAGCGTCCACCACTGCAAGAGGCTTAAGGCTTTCGGGGTCCAAGTCTTTAACCTTTAGCTGCATAAGTTTATCTTGTTCGGCTTTCATTTCAGCCAAGGTGATGTCATCAGCGCTTTTTGGGTCCCCGACTATAGCCACATCAGGGTCTTCCTCATGCCCCTCGTTACCGCCATCATCTTTCAGGGCGTCTATCATCTCGTCATCATGGGGAGCATCAGCCTTATCCTTTTCTCCTTCTGCCTTCTCCGCTGACTTTGCTCCGGCGGTAGTTCCCTGAGGCACGTCTGTCTTATCGGACGGTTCAACACCTACAGAATGAGAAGCAATAGTTATCAACTCAGGAGAAAATAATGGATCATTCATTGATTGCCCGATTATGTGATGAAAAGTGGAGACAGCCTTGACGAATTGGGGTGAAAAGGTAGAAATACCTTCCGATGATTTCTCAGCTGGAGTGACTGTCGTCTCTGACGCCGTCTCGGGAATGGGGGATAAAAGAGATGCCTGAGGGATCTCCGGGTTTTCGAGATCGTATCCCTCAACTTCAGGAGTTTCAGCGGCGGTAGAAGAAGAACCAGCCTTGGAGGTATACTTTTTTTTGGCCATCCTCTTTTCCTTCTCCGTAGCAGCAGCGATGAGGCGACGCCCCTCAGCCAGACGTGCCGGCTCATCATCTCTTAGATATTTTTCCATGAGCTTGTCTTCGTCGATGGAATCTACCTTGAGTTCTTCTTTCTCTCATTCAACAATTTGGCTCCATACGTGAACCAAGGTAGTCAGATAATCTTCAATCCAAGAGATGTTTCGGCGACGAATTATATGCGCAAAAAAATCGATCATTAATTCGCCGAAACCATGCACGTCCTCCTGGGCCTCTGACAGCTGCTTGCGGGTCTCTTCGGCCGACTTAATGACACTTTCAACATTACCCTCCACTAGGGCAGCCCTGTTTTCAGCCTCCATCAACTTGGAAGCCAAGTCAGCGTTTTTCTTCACCAATTCAGCATTCTTCTTCGCTAAATCGGCCTTTTCTCGCTCAAGAGCAGCGTAAGCAAGTTGCATTTTGGCGTTATCCGACTTAGCATCTTCTGCTTGCATCTTCAGCTCCGAGCGCTCTTGACTATGAGACTCGAGCAAGTCATGATAACGTTTTTGTAGCTCTTCAAATTGCTGCTTGAAGTTGGCAGCATCCCGTTGAGCGATGGCAAGTTGGGCCTGTGTATCCTCAAGATCTTTCCCCAAAATTTTCAAGGCTTTTGCGTCGGCTTCTGCAGTCTTTTTCATTGAGTTAGTATCCATGATTAGAGTTCGGATGATTCTGGAGAGGTTACGTGAATACTTGAACATCTCCGAATATTGTTTTTCTACTGCGTCAATTTTTGCTTTGGCCTCGTCTGCCCACTTCGAGGAAATAGGCTCAAGAGCAGGTAAGAAGGTCATATTTTCAAAATAGTGTTCGGGAAATTGTTTCTCCAGATATGCCCGTTTAACTTTAGCTTCAGCATCCAATGGTGGAGGTGCGCTATATGTTAGCTCAGTATCCTTATGATGAGTGGGCACAATGGCCTCCTTACCCTTCCTAGGCCACTTATCAGAAACCTTATGCTTGCCTCGTGAGTCGGTATCTTTCGGCGGGCTCCTTTCCCTACTGCGTTTTTCTTGAGGAGAGGTTTGATCTTTTGACTGCAATGTGTCATCTCGTCGACGACCTTGGTAGCTTTTGTATCGCTCTGGATCCGACCGAACGGGAGAGCGAGAGCGCGAGGTCCGCGATTGATAAGAGTCATAAGGCCTTCTATCCTCTCTACCCCGACTTTCACGGCGATCATGCTCAACATCAGAAGGGGGTCTGGTCATGCTGTGACGTAGTTTCCTGATGTCATAGTGAGCACGAGACATTGTACCTACACAACAATGTAAGTGGAGTTCAGAACCAGTATTCTCATAAGAAGTAAGTGCTGTGAAGTGTGGTGCTATTGTGTTAAGCGCATCCTAAGTGGTGTTCCCCCCGACAAACCAGAGTCCGAAGCCAAGCCAGTGCGAGTGGGATCTTTGGCCTTAACAGGAGTAGTCTCCTCTGAAGAAGTAAAAACTAAAGGATTTGTGCCAAAATCCTCGGAAGTATAGATAGTTTCAGGTGGGGAAGATCCCCCAAACCCTGAAATGTAGGATCATCAGTACTAGGGACATCTCCTTGGGAAGCGTCTGTTGGCAGTTCTTTAGGAGATAATGATTTTTCAGGAGAAATAGCATCCCCAGGAGCGATGTACCCTTCTCGGTGTTTTTCGGCTATGTTGGCCAGCTCATCGTCTTGAGTCGAAGACGGCGAAGGTGAAGTTCAAAGTGGCATTGTAGGGCTTTTCGAGCTCTCGGCCGTTCCTGGAATTACATGCACTGAAGGAATGTATACATATGGACCCGACCCGTGACCTATGCTACGGGTAATGGACAATAACCCGTGATGATGAAGGTATTCATCCTTAAGGACTTCATCGATGGTCAGAAATTTTTGGTCGCCATTAAGGAGCTGATGCATTCGATCAAAGTACACTTGACCCGATATTTGTTTTGGATTATCAACTGCAAACAAAAAGAAAACGGATTAATGTGTTGGCGTGAACATTCAGAGTTGAGATTTAGAAAACCAATGCTTTACTTGATTTTGTCCATCTTTTGGCACATCCCGGCTGTTGCCTTATGTAAAACCATTCCATCTTGGAATCGCCGGCCTTGCTGCTGAACAGCGCTGAAATTATTTTCCTTTTTGGGAGTGATTCGAAGTAAGAGAAAGAAGGAGTTTCTCGAGTCCGATGCTTGAAGTTATAAAAGAAATGAACATCATCGAAAGTGAGCTCTGTACCTAAAATCTCGCTCTATGCTACATATAAGGTATATAGGTAAGCATAGAAATTGGAATGTTGTTGCATGGGGGCAATCCGCATCTGTCTTAGAAAGTCGACCGCAAAAGGCGAAAAAGGTGGAATAGCCCCGACCATGCACATCAGTCGTGTAATTGCCATAAATCCTTCTGGGGGATTGTGAGAACGGTCAGTTTTCGATGGCACCACGGTATCCCTTTTTAATATCCCGTGCTTTAGACATATGCAGACAAGTCTATCATCGTCGATCGTAGATTCAATAGAGTCTGTGGGTGATTCCAAGATAATGGCAGACTCGAATTCATCAGGAGCTCGGTAATCTCCAATCCCTCCTTCCTCCTCATGGCCTAGAGAAACTTCGTTGTCCGAAGGTGTTTCGCTGTTATGCGATCCTATTTCATAATATGGCCCCTCATCATCCCATTCAGGGTCTAAAGAAGAAGATATGTCATCGAGAGTATATTTCTCAGAAGTTTATGCAATTTCCGTCTTCTTTGCTAATCTAGAAGAACGTCTCTCGGCCATGATCGCTAGACTATTGAAGAAACAACGGCAAGGATTATAGTAAAGTTGTATGTGTCCCCCGTGTGTGTATGTGAACTAAAGTGTGTGCAACGTGTGACAAAGATGCAAAGTAAATACATGAAAGCATAATGTAAAGGTCCAAGGAAGCAGTAATGTTCAGAACGGTTCTTGATATTTGTTTATGTTCGCAAGGCACTATCCTAACTGTCCATTAAGTTGAAGATTATATTAAGAATTGGTTTAACCAGCTAAGCAAGGTCTTATGTGCAATCTTGGACTGCTTTTCGGTTCGGCTCGGATACACGCACTAGGGTCGGATCGGGGAGAAAGCCTTGTGCTAGCCTGGGACAAGAGTTGGTGCCCAGTGACCAAAGTCAGATTCGTTCGGAGGTGAGTACTTGGACGGTCCAGATCGGATTGAACAGCCATGCTTCTCCCCTTCTTTGTTTTACATTCTGATCCGGTCCGGTCAAGTGAATCTTGTTCTTCTCTTGGCTTATAAGACCGACCCGGACCGGTCAGTTGAACCCCATTTTTGTCTCTTGTTCGTCGCTTTCCTATGAACTAGAAAAGCGCGATATTTAAATTAAATTCTGCAAGCGTACAGGTGTGTAGCATACAGGTCGAACACAGGGAGGTAGATTAAAATCAAATTATTTATTTAATCTCTTGGGCGAGTTAGACAATTTTCGAGGTTGGTTTTTGAAAACAATAAAAATTGAAACTGCGATCCGATTCAGAACAAATCTAATTGAACCGATGATCAAATCACAATTATCAATTGGAAATTAAAATGCAAAACAGAAATAAAATGCAGAAAGTAAAATTGCAGGAAAAGAAGAACAACAAAAAGTAAATTAGGATTGTCGTTGAAACTAATCAAACGACTAATCACTAACAAAAAAATGTAAAATACAATTGGTGTTCTTCCAAAACTAATTGTGAAGACAACACCGATTGCTAAGAAAAAGAAAAATGCAGAAAAATGAAAGAGAACTAGAACTTTATTGATGAAGAAGAAGAGAAAATAGGATTCAGAATAGGATGGTGGCTACAATGACATTACAAGGGTATTTATAGGATAGATAGCCAAACCCTAACCCCAATTACAATTGGGCCTAGCCATTACATCACTAATTAGTTTACAATGGGAATCTCAAATGGGCCTTAGTTAAATCTATTAAATTTTTGGCCTTTCTTCTTTTCCTATTGGTTCTTTGACAAGCCTCCCTTGATTTGATATGTGCATGGCCCTTTTTATCAATCATTTTCTTGTTCAACAGCAACTAGATGTGGGATCTTCATCTACAATTCTTCAAAATGTAAATATATAGCAATCTGATCTCCATTTCTCTACTTTTCTGGTTGCATACGGGCTGGGTTGGAATATCTGTAAAAGTAACAAAACAATACCCAAGTAATATTTAATTATATGCAAAAGATAAGATATAAGAGCATAAAATAAACACATTTCTATGTTAATCAAATACCCCCACACTTATCTTTTACTCGTCCTCGAGTAAAACAAAGAAATGAAAAACTAGACTAGATAGGTCACACTTTCGTAGGAAACACGATTGCATTGAGCGTATGAAACAGGCCGTTAAACCTCTAGGTGTCCCTAGTAGGACGAGTGGTGTCTCGTGAGGGTTTTCAGCGGATACTACCCACAAAATCCAAATGCAGTATGCTATGATTCTAATGAAACTACATGAATGCAATGGACATATGCAAAATAAAAACAAAAATGAAAACAAGACTTGTTTCTGAAGTGGTACAAAAAATTAAGTAAACAGTTTCTAATCAGTTGATTGTACTTTAAATACCTCAACTTGTCACAAAATTTCAATATAAATCAAGTTTTCAAATGTTAAATTCCAGTTTGGCTAGTTAGTTCGGTCGATAACATAGTGCAGCCATGAAATAAATTCTTAGTTTGCTTGGCACAGTTTGTAAAGTGGTATTCTAATTTTCTCATGTATGGCTAGTCAAATCAATAAGGTCAAGAAGTGTTTGGGCATCATCGCTTATTCTTTATTCTATGAAATTTTTAAAATTCATGATTAAGTACATACACCTAACTCAGAAGACCAAGGTTTACCACCCATGCACTACCTCGCAGACTAACGGAGAGTGGGTAAAGAGCTTGGCGGATTGTGCAGGCCGACTTTGACTTTGTCAACAACGTGTCGGTAATCCTTAGGTGTCCAATCTCATAAAATGAGACCAAGATATTCCAACGCTGACTTTGTCAACAACATGTCGGATAGAGCTTGGCAGGTTTGCACACCAACGCTTGATATACAAGCAATGTTGGATACCCTTGGATTACTATTATTAATAAAAATATAAGCACGAAAGAGAGTTACGCGAATTCAACTTAACACAACTTAGTTTTAAAGATTCGAAAAGCCAATATAAGTATTTTAAGTCCTCCACTTATTTAAACAAAGTCTACAATATAGAATAGATTTCATGGCCATCACCTAAGAATCTCCCTATGTACCAGTTACACTATTATCCCTCAAAATTAAACTTTTCATTATATTTCAAATTCAAACTTAGCTGAGAGAGAAAAATACTATCAACTGGCTAAAAATTGTAAACTTATTTTGTTGTATCAATTGAAAATGAGTCGTATTTTCCAAAAAAAAAATTATGGTATGTTCGTACAATTTAGAATGCATGATGGTCCTATCTAAATGCATGAAAAATGAAAAGGAAAAATTAAAGAAGGAAAAAAATAAAAAAAATGAATTCAATGCAGACTCCCCCCCGCACTAGAACTAAACAGTGTCCACACTGTAAACACGTTTTCTAAATGTGAAAGATAGTACCCAAAGATGGATGAGATGCAAAGTTATTTGTAGAATGAATTGCAGTCTAACTATATGTAAGAATGGATAATATTTACAATGATATATGTGTTTGCGATGCATGCGATGCATGCGATGCAAAGAATGCCACCAACTTTTTCCCCCACACTTGGTTCTAGCCCGATGAATCCTGTTCCCACTATGTCTAGGCATGTTTTCTAATAAGCAAAGGTTTTTGAAAACCATCTCATCTTTAAACCTAGATTTATAGTCCAGGAGATAAATATCCAGGGTCGTCCTAACATGAAGTTTTTCAATCAAGCTAACATTCCAAAAATAATTCATATTCTCAACAAATTTATCAGTGTAATTGTTCAAAAATTTGTGATCGTATGTAAACTCAGTGAAATTTCAAATCTGAGTGTTGTTCAAGACTATGTGATCACATTTCTCATCATTAACTAACAACGTATTTTCGACACTGACAATTTCAAATTCGTTTGAAATTTTCTCAAAGTTAAAATATTCGAACTCGTGACATGAATCCACTTCTTCCTCATTTGGCAACTCATCCTCGTACAATCCAAAGAATTCATGTTCGTTAAAATCCTTTTCCAAATTTGAATTGAAAAATTCAACATTTTTATTTCGTTCAATTTCAAAAATTTCAAGTTTCTCGCAGCCTGAAAGAGAAAGATCAAAATCCGAGCTTAAATCTTTTTCCTGAAGAGAGTTGAAGTCCAATTCATTTACTGAGTTATGAACAACTTCATTTAGATGGTTATTCTCAATTTCCAAAGTTGTTATTTGAAAATTTTCACTATCAGTAAAGAGTGGATTATTTTCTGAATCATCGCATGTTTGAATTTGATTTTGTTGCTCGAGTTGTTCTTTAAAAGATGTCATTAAAGAAAGAAGTTCATCAAGTTGTCTATCTTTTTCACTAAGCTGTCTATCTTGCTTTTCTACCCTCTCTCTAAGAATGTTAAGGTGATATTTTTCAGAATCATTGATTTGAGAGCTCTCATTTTGGATTTTTTGATTCTCAAAATTATAGTCCACATCAATTTCACAATCAATATTATTTCCAATGTGGTGTTTGTTTGAATTTTCAGAAAAATGGTATTGGAAATCATTTTGATTTTGAAAATTAGGTTCATAACCAAAACTGTAGAAATTCGGGAGAAAACTGCAATTTTGGTCACATTCAAGATGTGGATATGGGTTGTTATTCTGAAGATTTTGATCGATTTGAAAATCATTTTCATATCCAAAATTATTTTCGAATTGGTTTCCAACTTGGGGTTCAAAGCTATTTTGATATGGTTGTGGCCCATAATCGAAATTATTGAAATTTGAATTGAAGTCGCCATTTCGATCATAACTTTGAAAATGTTGGTCATTTTGAAAATTTTGAAAATTGTTGACATTTGGGTCGCGAAATTTTGGAAAATCTTGCTTCATGAGTTGTAATTCAAAATCATACTCTTCAAGAGGACGTCTACTCCGATTATTATCCCACATTTCTCTCAATGATTTTTTTGAATCAGACATTTTAAAGAAATCACGACAAAACAGAAAATATTCTCACTTCAAAATAATATAAAATACTAAGCTGTGCTCTATTAATTAATTGACTCAATTAGAAGGGGGAAGAGAGTCTTATGGCCGTTCACGTATAGTATAAATACTAAGGGATACGACCAATGTTTTACGGGTAGTATGCAACCTCTTTTGCTAATAGTTCAATAAATTGAACTACTATATATCCGCGATTCAATTATACGAGATAGTCAACTTCACAAAACACCACTTTTCAATTATATTATTTTGCAAATCAAATCAAGCTTTATAATTGAAAAACGACGAGAGTGATGATTCTAGTTATGGAAATTCGTTCCTCACAAACAAATTTAGAAATACCAGTCACAGAACAGTCACAGAATAATAACAGAAAATTAAAATATTGTACAAGCAAGCCGCTGCCCCTGCAGAAGATTTTTACAAGCAATTTCTATATTTTTCAGCACCTGTAGAGTTTAGAGAATTTTACAGCGGGGTATGGCAGTCCTTCTAGAGAAATTGAATGATGCTAGTGATTTAAATTGATTCAGGGTCCACCTTTTGTTTGCAATCATTGACTTTTGTGCCCTTATTTGATCTGCTCAACTTTCTTCCTTTGCTTTGGTCTTGATTTTGAATGGCTTTTTTTTGTAACAGATAAAACAACAAAAGAAAAAAAATGGAATTAGAACAAAAACTAGACTAAAAGCCGACTAGACTAAACAAAGTAAAACTAAACTAAACCCTAATTTGAAAAAAAACACTAAGCAAAGCTCAAAAAGGGGAGAAAGGAACTAACAATTGTTGCTTTAAAATTAAATTAGAGTCACTTAAGCAATCAAAGTAAGGTACAAATATCACACAAGCAAGGTAAAAGCCACGCTCAAAATAATAAAATCAAAAGGGGGCCACACACAAAAGGTTATACCATTTTCACATCGGATGTTCCAAAGAGCCAAAGTCACGCAGTTAAATAGTGCCCCCTTTTGTTCGCAACTCTCTATTCTCCTCCTTTTTTTTCAAATTAAATACAACACACTCAGAACATTCCAGGCTTGCAATTCAAATCGTGTTCTGATGTTCAATGTCGTGATTAGGTAGGGTTGATGTCTGGGTTACAATCGGGTTTTATTTAGGTTCCGGTTGAATTGAGATTTTCGAATCGGTTTTGGGGTGTTAGGGCTTGTCTGGTCGAATTGGGTTGACGGCGTCTGGGGGGTTCAAACAGGTGGTTTTGGTTTTCTTTTGGTTCTGAATATTGTTGTGAACTGACGGTGGGAGTTTTGAATACGGTTGCGGTGAGGGAGGTTTGGTCTGGGATGAGAGTTTGCGGTCTGGGAAGAGGGGGTCTAAATTATGGACAGTCTGTATGTTTGTGGTGATGGCAGCGTGAGTGAGATGGGTATGCGACAGTGGGGTTCGTGACTTGGTGATTGATGCAGTGGACGGGTTCGATGATGGAAGAAGGGTGCGGATCTAATGAAGATGGAAAAATTGAAGAGAGAGGTTGCGGTATGGTTTGAACGGAGTGAAGGGAATTGATGGAGTTTTGGGTTTGCGTGTATGGTGGGGTATAGACTGGAATTGTAGTGGAAAGGTGGGTACGGGGTTTTGGGTGAAAAGTGGTAAATATGAGTTGGTGATTGCGGATTGATGACGATGGTGGGAAATTGTTGGTAAAGGGGATCTGGCTTGTGACAGGTTTATGGAGTTTGAAGGTTACAAGATGTTGAGGGATGATCGGCCAAATATGGATGTTGTCTCAGGAGGTGATGGAAAATTCAGAGTGAATGGGGTTTAGATTTTTACAGGGAATGGTTGAAGGTTGTTGTTGAGGATGGAAGTTTTTGCTGAGGTCTGTGATACGTGGAGATGGATTGTCAGTAGGAGATGTTGGTTGTGGACTGACTTGAAGCGGTTTGTGGTGATTCGGATTTGTTGAAAACGTTGGTGGTTGGAACTGCGGATGGTGGAGCAAGTGTACAAGTGTTGGTGCGATTAAAAGATGGTTGAAGAGGTCTGTGGAGAGAAAACACAGCAAAAGGGAATATATATTTTTTCAGAGAAAGGGAAGATTATTGTAATCGGAAAAAGAATGAATTTGAAAGATTTGAAAGTTGGAAAGAAATTGATGAAAACTGGCAGAAATAAAAAAAATGGAAAGAAATTATAAAGAAAATAGGAAAAGGATTTAGAAAGAAGGGAAGAAATAAAAGAGAAAATGGTAAGATTTTTTTCCTTTTTGGTTAGTTGATGATAGTACCAATGAAATTGATATACCAAATCACTAACAAGATTTTTTTTCTATATATATACAAGAAAACAAAAGGAAAGAAAAAAAAATTAAAAAAAACTAACACGAATCAGAAATTAAATAAATAATAAAATTTAATCGTTACCTCCCCGGCAACGGCGCCAAAAACTTGTTCGTCGCTTTCCTATGAACTAGAAAAGCGCGATATTTAAATTAAATTCTGCAAGCGTACAGGTGTGTAGCATACAGGTCGAACACAGGGAGGTAGATTAAAATCAAATTATTTATTTAATCTCTTGGGCGAGTTAGACAATTTTCGAGGTTGGTTTTTGAAAACAATAAAAATTGAAACTGCGATCCGATTCAGAACAAATCTAATTGAACCGATGATCAAATCACAATTATCAATTGGAAATTAAAATGCAAAACAGAAATAAAATGCAGAAAGTAAAATTGCAGGAAAAGAAGAACAACAAAAAGTAAATTAGGATTGTCGTCGAAACTAATCAAACGACTAATCACTAACAAAAAAATGTAAAATACAATTGGTGTTCTTCCAAAACTAATTGTGAAGACAACACCGATTGCTAAGAAAAAGAAAAATGCAGAAAAATGAAAGAGAACTAGAACTTTATTGATGAAGAAGAAGAGAAAATAGGATTCAGAATAGGATGGTGGCTACAATGACATTACAAGGGTATTTATAGGATAGATAGCCAAACCCTAACCCCAATTACAATTGGGCCTAGCCATTACATCACTAATTAGTTTACAATGGGAATCTCAAATGGGCCTTAGTTAAATCTATTAAATTTTTGGCCTTTCTTCTTTTCCTATTGGTTTTTTGACAAGCCTCCCTTGATTTGAGATGTGCATGGCCCTTTTTATCAATCATTTTCTTGTTCAACAGCAACTAGATGTGGGATCTTCATCTACAATTCTTCAAAATGTAAATATATTGCAATCTGATCTCCATTTCTCTACTTTTCTGGTTGCATACGGGCTGGGTTGGAATATCTGTAAAAGTAACAAAACAATACCCAAGTAATATTTATTTATATAGAAAAGATAAGATATAAGAGCATAAAATAAACACATTTCTATGTTAATCATCTCTGTGATCTTGTCACCCGAACCGATTCCCTGCATTTCTCCTCTCCCTTTTTCCCTCCTCTTTGGGGTCAAGCTCGATCCTATGTTGAGAGTCCCAATTGGAATCAAGTACTGATGCATTCAAACGCTCAGCGAAGAATCTTAATCCCCTCCACCGCCGCCTCGAGAGAGATTTAACGCCCTTAACGACGATGGCAGAGTGGAGGAGGTCATAGCAATGAAATCCATTGAATACCTCGCTGCAATCGTTCAAGGAAACCACGAATCTAAGCTAAAAGCAATTATAAAGATGAGATTCAAGATCATAAAACTACCTACGTATTGGATTTGGGGATTAAAACGAGAAAGTTTCAGAGTTTTTGGAGTTCTAAGGTTTTGATGCAAATTTCGTTGGAAGAGGATAATAAAAGAGGAAGAAGAAGACGGAGGGGGTACGTATATGAAATCGTCGTGACCACTCGTATTCCTAGCCAACTTCATTCCGTTCGGACCGGGAGTCGAGCCCATGAAGGAATTATGGCCTGATAGTCTATAGTGTAGCAATATTGAAAGGCCCATCCGAGTGTGCTACTGAAGGAAACCCGTTCGGATCGGGATCCGAATCGAAGGTAATGATTCAATGACTCTGGTTCAAAGGATGTCTTGTAAATTGCTTTGAAGCACACTTTATCTGAAATAAGAGTGTACTTCGAGGGGGCAAAATGTTAGCCTACTTTGTGAACTAGGCTACACAAAGAGTAAATAGTGAGGAAGACACCAATGGGTTCGGATCGGAGGAAGATAGTGCAGGAGGTGAGTAAAGATCAAGCATGCAGAGACCACATCGGATCGGGTCGGAGAGATATGTCAGCAGCTTCATTACATCGGTTCGGATCAGAAGAATATGGCAGCAACATCATAAAGCAGGTGGCTTCAGCGGTTCGGATCGGAGGAACACTTCAGCGGCATCAGAAGAAAGCAAGCAATCCCATCGGTTCGGATCAGATGAGTACGTCAGCAGCATCTAGGGACAACCAGTTGCTTCACCGGGTCGGATCGGAGGCCCCGATCCGAACCCCTTTTTCCCTTTGAATCTGTAGTCGTTGCTGCGCATATCCCCTGAAGACTCGGACAATATCTGACCATTTCTCCCACGATCTCCTACTGAACCAATGCGCTGTAGCCATCTTGGAGCCTCCGAACCCGACTCTCAAGGGATGGATGCCACGCAATTCCGAATCGGAGCCACTTCGAGGAGATTTTTCACCTATAAATACACCATCTAGAGGCATTTGAAAGGATCTTTTGGCAAATTCTCAGTCCATACTTCCTCCATAGCCGAATTCTACAATCATATTCAGATCAAAATCATCTCTTAAAGTCCATTTTTGAGAGATTCGAGTGAGGTTGTGCGTTGTAATTGTGAAGTTGAGTGAGAATCATTTTTGTATTCGTATTCAAATCATCAATTAAAAGAAAACAAAGTGGGCGTAGGCTCGTTAACGCCGAACCACTATAAATTGCGTGTTCTTTATTGCTTTTTGATTCTATTTCATTGAATTCATATCTAATTTGGGTGTTAGAGCCAATTTTTGGTCTAATAGGCATCCAGAGTTTAGGTTAAAACAATAAACTCCAGGTCAATCATGAGACTGGTGTGAGAACTAAAACAGTTATTAGCTTAATTTTAAAGTTGGGTAAATCACGGGACCACGCCATATATCACGGAACGGGTTTACTCCATATGACCCCTAGTTTAAAAGAAAACAACGCCATGCTTTTTGGAAAAAATAAAGCTATTCTAAGACTTAGTTCCCATCACACAATGCAACGCAAGCCGGAGGATAGAGTTTTCCCTTATAAAAGCCAAAAATGCTTGATACGAGAAATTTCATCTTTTATTACTATAAGTGTAACGACCTGGCTTTTCGCCCGATTCTCGCTGGTAATTAAACCAACTTAAACCGTTCATCAAGATGGATTATTATAGGTACTAACATATTTGCACAAAAATAACAGAACTTTTCATTTCATTACCATAATATAACATCAGAGTTACAAGGAATACATTAGAGTACATTGATTTCATAGCGAAGGAGATACTAACTCAGCGGAAGAATGCGAATGCTCCAAAACATATAGCTCAAGCTAACACCAGAATCCTACTCCAACTAACTCCAAGGCTAAATCTGCGAACCAAACTACCAGGCTGCCCGTGTAAAAATTATGGGCACCCAGAGTTTAGGTGAGGGAACAATAAACTCCAGGTCAGTCGTGGGACTAGTGTGAGAACTCAAAATAGTTGTCTTCAGGATTTATTTTAAAGTTAGGTAATTCATCGGACCACGCCGCTAATGTGGCACGGGTTTACTCCATGTGGATACCAGTGCATAGAAATCCGCAATGACTTTTTGAAAAATGAAGCTATCATAAGCTCGTCCCACATCACACAATGCAAGCGCACACCAGATGGACGAGTTTGGCCTTATGATAACCAAAAATGCATTCATACATGAAAATCCTCTTTAGTCTCTAAGCTCTAAGCTCATACGTCTTAGAGAAGGGTGTTAAGCAAGAGAATAAATTCTCCGCCACCAAGCAGATATATATTTAACAAAGATCAGTGCTACACAGTCAATTACAATGTCAGACACACTATCCATATAAGTCCGTTCTTGGTCTGAACAAACCCACAATCCGAAATTCCTTCACATACGTTCGGGCTTCTTGCCACTTAACTGATATAAAATCCATCTGCAAATGGGAGTAACCCATTCGAGATATTCAGCAAGTCGTCCTTACGACATGAAGAGTCCCGATCTTCAATGTCGTCTTCAATGTTTTCAATTGCTCCACAACGTCGTATTATTACCTGAAATGGTTTTCAGACATATATCTGATCCCGGTTTTTCCAAATAATAGGCGCAATTTTAAAAAAACACAATTATAGAACACACAGGCTTTCTACCAATCTCCTTCCGTCTTGGATTTTGTCAAAACTAAACTTCTTTAAACCCATTCTCAAATTATTACAAAATCATGATTTAACCTTTCTCTTTTAAAAAACATCCCTTAAATCAAAGATGATTTAGCCTTAAACCCTTAATTAATTTTCCGTTTGATAACTCGTTATCAAAAATCCAGTTTCCTTTGAAATCCTTAATCCACATTTCAACCATAGTTCCAATTAAATTGATTTTCCAACATTCCATTCTTTAATCTAAACTAAAAGATTATACTTTCTTTCCAATTCCTCACTTTTAATTTCCTCAAATCAAAGATCTAATTAAATCATCAAATTATGATATGAATTTCCATAACTCAATCTCATGGGGTTTCAAGAACGATATTATTGAAGATATGATTCACGACAAAACCCAAATCAATTGATATCGAACATAAGTTACACAGTAATTGTATCTACTTATATTCGATATCAATTCTCATAATCAACGAATACTATAAGTGGAATAACGATATAATAATATCTTCCAAATTTCTCAAATAGTATACGTTTACACCACAGAATTTCATATCAAATATCTGAAGATTATTTCTATCCAACTTATCCTAGTCAACTTAGCAACCTCGTATCTTAATTAAAAGATTTATCCAACTCTTTGGCATTAGATCTGGATAGAAATACCATCAACTTATACTTAATTTTAATCTCGATATCCAACTCACACCACAAGCGGAATAATTGTGAACTACCTTTTAAATTCCTCAAATAGTAAGAATCATCATCTACCGGATGAATATCAAACATCCGAAGATTTACCTCCAACCATATCCAATTATTTAAAATTGAAAACACATTTTAATTATTAGATAAATCGATTTAAATTCTAAACAAATTATTTTCAATACTTTTAAACCGTTTAAAACATTCAACAAATCATTTACAGATGATTACTTATAGTTCGGAAAACAATTCGTGGTTTAAATACTTCAAAATAGGTTGTTTTCAAAGAAAGCGTTACAGTAGTGCTTCAAAAGCGTTACAAAACAGTTATCTTAACTACTTTGATAAAAACATCGTTTATCTTAGCCAAAACTTAAAATTTACAATTCAAAACAATTTTACATAATTTATTATGATTTCACAAATTTTTTCCATATTTTTAAAACATTTAAAAATAGTTGTTTATAGTTATGGTCAATAATTGTTCTTACATCGATCTTTTTCAAAACGGCTTCAAACATAACCAGAAAATTATAACTCGAATTTAAAATCTGCTTTCACTCATTTGAAATTTCTTGTTAATGGAAATCAAACGTTTTTCATTTTATGGAAATCCGATTTAGATTGCAAAAGTTATAAGCGTTTAAAGTCTGCATCTAAAATACATAAATTGTCATTATGCGACAAGCTCTATTTTGACCGTAATAACCATTATTCTACTATACTTCAAAATATCTTAGAAAACCATTATATCCTTATATAACCCATTTAAAATCATTTAAATTTACTTTCCAAATTATTTTTGATCTAAAATTCAACTTTCATAAATTCCAATTCATTTCTAAATTCAAATAACTTCAAATTAACCTTCCCATTCATCGGACCAGATAGGGAGAGCAGGAAACTTCATTTCCAAACCCAAGCCTAGACACTATCCTCTCTGTCATCCTAGAATGTTCCGGTATTTATTTATTCATTTAAAGGACTTTAACAATATATATGAATTCATACATATGGTCTTTTCCAATTATTAAACTTCAATTTCAATAATGATATTGCTTTTAATTATGAAGGAGATTTTTCTATCACCAATGTGATACCATAATTGTTATGTCATAGTGAGTGCAAAACGACATCAACAACCATTTAAACATCCATAGCAACCATCATCAACATGATTCAATAAATCATAATTGTGCACAAGCGTTATAACACTAACGCTTAATAGTGTGTGTTCTAAACTTCGCATCCATCATCCATCACAACAAATGTCAATCATCATTAACCAATAATAATTCATCACTATATTTATATTAGTCTAGCTACCAATTAAATATATAAACCGTGGTTAAAGAGTTCTCACCTAACAGCTTTCCAAATCTTCACGGTAGGCGAGCCTAGCTAAACGAATCGTCGGACAGTATTTCAACGCAACGTCTTCTTCACCAAAAAATATATAATATAATATACACTAATCTCTCTTTATATTATAAGAGGAGGAGGAGGATGACGAACTTTGGCAAGGTTATGGTGGAAAAGAGGAAGACTTATGCCATGGAAACCATGGCCATAAGCTTTAAGAAGAAGAGAGAAAGAAAAGAAGTGAGAATGAATGAAAAAGTGGAAGGAACGGGTGGTATTTATAGGAAAAGAGAAGTAAGCAGAGAGTGAAACATCATAGGACATGTGTATTTTATGCTTGGAATGTTGCATGCAAAATTACAAGTGTCTTAACACTTGGAAAAAAGAGAAGGAATGTGTTTTTGGTAGCATTTACCTTAAACGTCATGAATGAAAAAGTGTATATAATATAATATACACTAATCTCTCTTTATATTATAAGAGGAGGAGGAGAATGACGAAATTTGGCAAGGTGGTGGTGGAAAAGAGGAAGACTTATGCCACGGAAACCATGGCCATAAGCTTTAAGAAGAAGAGAGAAAGAAAAGAAGTGAGAATGAATGAAAAAGTGGAAGGAAAGGGTGGTATTTATAGAAAAAGAGGAGTAAGGAGAGAGTGACATGTCATAGGACATGTGTGTTTTATGCATGGAATGTTGCATGCAAAATTACAAGTGTCTTAACACTTGTAAAAAGGAGAAGGAATGTGTTTTTGGTAGCATTTACCATAAACGTTATGAAAACAAAGAGCAACACATAATGCTAATGCTACTAGTTTATGTTATCTTTTGACAAATCCGATCAAACGACAAATAATATCAGTAAATCCAAACTAATTAATAATCATTTCCATTTATAAATGTTATAATTCAAATAAAACCTATTGTTTAACCAATCAAAATTATTAAATGTTCTCAAACTTATTTTATGTTTAGAAAGTTTAAACTAAATATTAAAAATTCCAATTTCAAATTGGTTCAAAATTCTGGATCATTACATTCACCCCCTTAAAACTTTTCGTTCTCGGAAAGGAAAGGGAATCGTAACTACTCATTCAACAAGTTCAAGATCAAGATTCTTTATACCAAAGCTCCCTGTTCTTATAATGGATATACCAAGTAAAATATTATAACACTCTTATTTACGGACAACCATATCTACATGTCCTCCGACGATAACCACCAGTTACCCATTATATTCGATTCATCATTTACTGGGCCAATTGCTTATACTCAACCATTTACTTCTTTCAAAAAAATTCAGAGTTATAAATTTATTCTCTTAGATTTTATCTTGCAAATACAAAGGTTATGAAACTTATTCCTTTTCAGTTCCCAAAATTACTATTATTCTCTACATGGAAAACTCGATCATCTCAGAACTCATCTTATCTAAATATTTTAGTTTAGGTAATATCTTCTTAATATTCCCACTTTCCAAATATCCTTTAATCAAATTGTGAAACTTAATTCACAAAGTATTCATGCTCACTTAAACAGTTCCTTTTGTTGTCACAATATGCTTTAAAACTTATCGACTGTCCAAATTCGCCGATAATTCCAAATTTTAATTCCTTATATTGTTTAAGTTTGGCTATCCGCATTAATTATTCTAAATTCAAGATTTCAAAACTTATTTCCTTCAAACTTTAGAGAAACAGCTTTAACGAATGTAGTCCTTAACCAAAATATCATCAAATATCATATTGTCATATTGAATTCTCAAGATATTTGCATTTTAAATTTAATTAGTTCAGGAGGACTAATTATAAAAATATCCTGATTAATTAATTCCTAAATCGTTTCCCAAACTACTTGGATTGCTTATGTAAATTACAACTTTACGTAGACGTCTTTTAATCAACTGAGAAATTCCAATCACAAGATGTCCGTGCTCAAGTTTTTAATTTTCAAATATTTTCAAAGAACTTTTTCCTTTATATTCACAATATATTCTTTCAAAATTAATTCCAAAGTAACTACCAATTCTTACTTAAAATTTTGATTTGATTTTCCAAATTATACATCTTTTCAAAACCTTTATTTATATATATATATATATCACAAATGCACTTTCTCATATACTCTTTACTGGCTTATCCTTATTACAGGTTTACCTGATATAATTCTTACAACTTATCAAATTTTCACTTTTCTATTTAAGTTCATATCAATTTACCAAACAATTTCAAACACTTATCTAAATTGGTTTAAGTATATATTGATATTTTAATCAGAATCATATAGTCATCCCATTTTCAAAACTCGAAAATACATACTAATGATGCTGTAGTCATCAATAGAATCATCTTCAAGAGACTAGAGTATGATTCTATATCTATCTAGTATACTTAAGACTTCGTATACACGTTGATCAGACGTATATGCAAAATCTTCTTGTACTCAATAGTCCACCCTCAACATCAAATAAAATAATCAAATTCTAATTTTTAATTTCTAACCATATTGATTAGTTACCTTAACAAATTTGACCCAAGTTTATCGATATTTCGAAATGTTACCCAATAGTGAAATTAAATCCAAAAGTCATTTGTACTTGAATCGTTTTCCTGATAGTAGAAGGGGCTTAACTACCATGCCATAAGAATTATTTTAGTGTAATTATAATCACAAAATGTAAACTTAACCTTAATCATTTGATTAAGTATCCAGGCTATAATTAACCATATATATTTCCAAAATATGTTTTCTTTCTTAAAATATAACTTTCAAAATTCATTTCATATTTTTCAAATACGCTCTCTCAAATATAATACTCCAAAATCTCATTCTAGGGCATTACTAACCCTATCTCTAATGAGATATATAACTCTGATTGGTCTTTCCCTTTGTTCAAATGTGTCATACCCCATTGCTTTGTATAAACCAAAGCTCTGATACCAAAATGTAACGATCCGGCTTTTTTCCCGATGCTCTCTAGTAGTTAAACCAACTTAAACCATTCATCAAGACAGATTGTTATGGATACTAACATATTTGCACAAAAATAACAGAACTTTTCATTTCATTACCGTAATATAACATCAGAGTTACAAGGAATACATCAGAGTACATTGATTTCACAGCAGAGGAGATACTAACTCAGCGGAAGAATGCGAATGCTCCAAAACATATAGCTCCAGCTAACACCAGAATCCTGCTCCAACTAACTCCAAGGCTAAATCTGTGAACCAAACTACTAGGCTGCCTATGTAAAAATTATAGGCACCCAAAGTTTAGGTGAGGGAACAATATACTCCAGATCAGTCGTGGGACTAGTGTGAGAACTCAAAACAGTTGTCTTTAGGGTTTATTTTAAAGTTAGGTAATTCACCGGACCACGCCGCTAATGAGGAACGGGTTTACTTTATGTGGATACCAGTGCATAGAAATCCGCAATGATTTTTTGAAAAATGAAGCTATCATAAGCTCATCCCACATCACACAATGCAAGCGCACACCAGACGGAGGAGTTTTGCCTTATGATAACCAAAAATGCATTCATACGTGAAAATCCTCTTTTACTATTATAAATAGTGTGAAAAACCTTTTCGCAAATAAATGTATTAATCCTAGCCAGCATAATGCCCCATCCCATTATATTGACAAACCTACTGGTAACCAGCAGGCTATACAATCAAAACTGTATGGGCTCGCAGTGGAGATTGGGTTTCGAACATGATGGTTCCTGATACGAAAGATCATTCGTGGGCTCATAAATTTTCTTGCGTGCATCATCCCAGTACTCACGGATAACGTCCAGACTCGGACTCCGTTATACTAACACACCATACATGAATCATAGTACCCAACAAATAACATCCCAGACTTCGTAGTACCCTTTCATCATCACATCCCGATACACCGAACATACAAAACGAACATAAAAATCTGACCACCAGTTTACCATCAATCTGGGGTGTGAAGTTCGTAGAGATCACGATATACACAAAGCTACGCTTAAATAAGCCATGCTTTGATCATCCATATCTCATCTCATAACTCAGGTATGCCACATTGTCCATTCACTATGCATCACTGATTTCCATCAATATATAATCTCTAAGCTCATACGTCTTAGAGAAGGGTGTTAAGCAAGAGAATAAATTCTCCACCACCAAGCAGATATATATTTAACAAAGATCAGTGCTACGCAGTCAATTACAATGTCAGAGACACAATCCATACAAGTCCGTTCTGGGTCAGAATGAAACCACAATCCGGAATTCCTTCACATACGTTCGGGCTTCTTGCCACTTAACTGATATAAAATCCATCTGCAAATGGGAGCGACCCATTCGAGACATTCAACAAGTCGTCCTTACGACATGAAGGGTCCCGGTCTTCAATGTCGTCTCCAATGTCTTCAATTGTTCCACAGCATCATATTATTACTTGGAATGGTTTTCAGACATACATCTGATCCCGGTCTTTCCAAATAATAGGCGCAATTAAAAAACACAATTATAGAACACACAGGCTTTCTACCAATCTCCTTCCGTCTTGGATTTTGTCAAAATTAAACTTCTTTAAACCCATTCTCAAATTATTACAAAATCCATATTTAACCTTTCTCTTTTAAAACACATCCCTTAAATCAGAGATGATTTAGCCTTAAAGCCTTAATTAATTTTCCGTTTGATAACACTTTATCAAAAATCCAGTTTCCTTTGAAAATCCTTAATCCACATTTCAACCATAGTTTCCAATTAAGTTGATTTTCCAACATTCCATTCTTTAATCTTAACTAAAAGATTATACTTTCTTTCCAATTCCTCACTTTTAATTTCCTCATATCAAAGATCTAATTAAATTCTCAAATTATGATATGAATTTCCATAACTCAATCTCATGGGGTTTCAAGAATGATATTATTGGAAATATGATTCACGACAAAACCCAAATCAATTGATATTGAACATAAGTTACACAGAAATTGTATCTACTTATATTCGATATCAATTCTCACAATCAACGAATACTATAAGTGGAATAACGATATAATAATATCTTCCAAATTTATCAAATAGTATACGTTTACACCACAGAATTTCATATCAAATATATGAAGAATATTTCTATCCAACTTATCCTAGTCAACTTAGGAAACTCGTATCTTAATTAAAAGATTTATCCAACTCTTTAACATTAGATTTGGATAGAAAGACCATCAACTTATACTTAATATTAATCTCGATATCCAACTCACACTATAAGCGGAATAATGGTGAACTACCTTTTAAATTCCTCAAATAGTAAGAATCATGATCTACCGGATTAATATCAAAGATCAGAAGATTTACCTCCAACCATATCCAATTATTTAAAATTGAAAAACACATTTTAATTATTAAATAAATCAATTTAAATTCCAAACAATTTTTTTCAATACTTTTAGACCTTTGAAAACATTCAACAAATCATTTACAAATGATTACTTATAGTTCGGAAAACATTTCATGGTTTAAATACTTCAAAATAGGTTGTTTTCAAAGAAAGCGTTACAATAGTGCTTCAGAAGTGTTACAAAAGTATTACAAAACAGTTATCTTAACTACTTTGATGAAAACATCGTTTATCTTAGCCAAAACTTAAAATTTACAATTCAAAACACTTTTACATAATTTATTATGATTTTACAAAAAAATTCCATATTTTTAAAACATTTAAAAATAGTTGTTTATAGTTATGGTCAACAATTGTTCTTACATCGATCTTTTCCAAAACGGTTTCAAACATAACTTGAAAATTATAACTCGAGTTTAAAATCTGCTTTCACTCATTTGAAAGTTCTTGTTAATGGAAATCAAACGTTTTTCATTTTATGGAAATCCGATTTAGATTGCAAAAGTTATAAGCGTTTAAAGTCTGCATCTAAAATACGTAAATTGTCGTTATGCGACAAGCTCTATTTTGACCATAATAACCATTATTCTACAATACTTCAAAATATCTTAGGAAACCATTATATTCTTATATAACCCTTTTAAATCATTTAAATTTACTTTCCAAATTATTTTGGATCTAAAATTCAACTTTCATAAATTCCAATTCATTTCTAAATTCAAATAACTTCAAATTAACCTTCCCATTCGTCGGATCAGTTAGGGATAGCCAGGGAGAGCAGGAAACTTCATTTCCAAACCCAAGCCTAGAAACTATCCTCTCTGTCATCCTAGAATGTTCTAGTATTTATTTACTCATTTAAAGGACTTTAACAATATATATGAATTCATACATATGGTCTTTTCCAATTATTAACCTTCAATTTCAATAATGATATTGCTTTTAATTATGAAGGAGATTTTTCGATCACCAATGTGATACCATAATTGTTGTGTCATAGTGTATGGAAAACAACATCAACAACCATTTAAACATCCATAGCAACCATCATCAACATGATTCAATAAATCATAATTGTGCACAAGCATTATAACACTAACGCTTAATAGTGTGTGTTCTAAACTTCGTATCCATCATCCATCACAACAAATGTCAATCATCATTAACCAATAATAATTCATCACTATATTTAAATTAGTCTAGCTTCTAATTAAATATATAAACCTTGGTTAAAGAGTTCTCACCTAACAGCTTTCCAAATCTTCGCGGTAGGCGAGCCTAGCTAAACGAATCGTCGGACAGTATTTCAACGCAACGTCTTCTTCACCAAAAAATATATAATATAATATACACTAATCTCTCTTTATATTATAAGAGGAGGAGGAGGATGACGAACTTTGGCAAGGTTATGGTGGAAAAGAGGAAGACTTATGCCATGGAAACCATGGCCATAAGCTTTAAGAAGAAGAGAGAAAGAAAAGAAGTGAGAATGAATGAAAAAGTGGAAGGAACGGGTGGTATTTATAGGAAAAGAGAAGTAAGCAGAGAGTGAAACATCATAGGACATGTGTATTTTATGCTTGGAATGTTGCATGCAAAATTACAAGTGTCTTAACACTTGGAAAAAAGAGAAGGAATGTGTTTTTGGTAGCATTTACCTTAAACGTCATGAAAACAAAGAGCAACGCATAATACTAATGCTATTAATTTATGTTACCTTTTGACAAATCCAATCAAATGACAAATAATATCAGTAAATCCAAACTTATTAATAATCATTTGCATTTATGAATGTTGTAATTCAAATAAAATCTATTGTTTAACCTATCAAAATTATTAAATGTTCTCAAACTTATTTTATGTTCAGAAAATTTAAATTTAGTATTAAAAATTCCAATTTCAAATTGGTTCAAAATTCTGGATCATTATAATAAGTGAAGAAATCAACTTCGAATATAAATGTATCAATATAAGTGAAGAAATCAACTTCAAATATAAATGTATCGATCATTGGCGGCATGGGTACCATATATCATGTCACTATACTAGTTCTACAATCAAAACCACATGATGTCGTGTTGGAAGTTTGGATTTACATCTATGAACCAAGGCAAAGGATCGTCCTTACCGAATTCAAGACACTCTAGCTCAAGCCTCAAGACTAAGCCGCAACTGCACCTAGGAGCGCCAGGGCCTGTCATCCATCGATGATTGGCAATACCATAAACTATATGTTAGCCTGCCCTATGGGGCATAAAATAATCTGGTCAGTAATGTCGACCAGACCACTATCGATATATATATCTGAGGCGCCTCTCTATCCATCAAGTAATAAGCAACATCCACATGAGTAAACAGTCTGGGCTCCATACCATGACGTTACTCCTAGCAAGAAACTAACACATGTCCATTTCCCTGGGGTCCTTCTCCTATTTCTGTTTCATAACGGGGTGTGAGGCTCACGAAGTAACGCTATACACAAAGTTATGCCTAAATAAGCTGTGCTTTGATCATCAACCACAAGGCTCTGCTTTTCAATAAAAGCTTTGATCATTTGCATCTTTGCATGCCACATTGTCAGTCCATACCATACCATTGATTTCTGCCAATATATAACCTCTAAGCTCGTACGTCTTAGAGAAGGGTGTTAAGCAAGAGAATAAATTCTCCACCACCAAACAGATATATATTTAGCAGAGATCAAAGAATACATAATAAAGGAATACAACGTCAGACATACCATCCATTTACAAGTCTGTTCTGGGTCTGAATGAAATCGGAGGCACTTTATTCCTCGTCCCATATGTACAATACAGGAGAGAGGTCCTTGCATATCCGTCGATCTCCAAGTATGTTTGGACGATCACCACTTATTACCTTGCTTGGGTGTACGGCCCAATCAAGACATCAGTAATCACCCAAACGATGTGAAGAACTCCGATCTTCAACCACCGTCTTCATCTTATACTCTTGATCGTCGTACTAATTATTCAGAATGGGTTAAACCCGGTCTTTTCGAATAACTCGCGTATTTTATAATCAAGTGCTATAAATACAACCATACGCCTCATTCCAATTCAGAATATTCTTTTAATAAAATATTTGCATTTTTAATCTAATTAAAGATTCATTAAAACTCTAGTTCTTTTTTTAATCTAAAAAATCATTACTTAATGATTATCACGATTTTTAGGAAATAAATCTTGTTTTTACTTGGGTTAAAGAACCGATGTCCTTTAAAACACAGTTCACGATAAACCCAAATCATTTTCCATAAAAATGGAATCTACACGGAAAATAGATCAATATATAATCGACATAAATTTCCGTATCAAACCAATAATATAAATGGAATAGCGGCAAACTCTTTTAAATTCCATATATAATAATGGTCTTCATTCACTAAAGCTTATCTCGATTATTATTACATCGAATTCCATTCAATTCCAATTTATTCTATTAAATTGGAAAATTTTACTTTGGAAAAATTCTCATGTAGATCTTAATAAAAGATTTATAAATACCATGTAAATCTTTAATAAAAGATTTATAAATTTCATTTAAATCTTAGAAAAAGATTTATAAATTCCAAATTATAATTTCACTGTTAATTGGGACTAAAGAATGGATGTCATTTAAAACATAGTCCACAATAAACCCACAATCAACTTTCATTTCAATTCTAATTAAACATTAATTAATTAGAAAAACTTTTCTAAATCTCAATTAAAAGATTTATTCTTTTCACATGGGGTTTAAGAACAGTGTTATTTATAACACCATTCATGACAAGCCCAAAATCCAATTTATTTGATTTAATTCCAAATAAATATTAATTAATTAGAAAACTCCATTAAATCTTAATTAAAGATTTATTCTAGTTAATAACTAGTTCACTTCGATAAAAATATATTTTTATCTTTTTAATTATGAAATTTTTGATCCAAAATCTTTCCAAACCATTTATTATAATTTTACTTAATTTTTCCATATTTTTTAATAATTTTATTATCGTCTGTACAGTCGGTTTCCAATAACGGCCACCGAACTGCATCCATAGCGACCTTTTTCAAATTTGATTTGGACATAATTCCAAACCCAATTGTTAGATTTCAAACTTCTTATATTCATTGGAAAGCTATTTTCGATACGAACCCAATGGTTCTAGTTTTAGGAGAATCCGACGGTCGGATCTCCCGTTACATCAATTTGAAGTTAATGGTCGAAATTCGCGAACGGTCGCTGCGCGGCGCGTTCTATTCAGGCCATTAAATATATACAATATGTATATATATTATATATATTTCGTCGATTTCCAGTTAAAACGTATTTTATAAGTCGTTTATATATTCATTTTAAAATGATTCCAACTTCATTTTCAATTTTAAATCAAAATTGAATATTCTATATCTTTATCATATTAAAATGATAAGATTTTCTAAATATTAAATTTTGAAATCACTTCTTTTTCGATATTCATTATAAAATGAATAAAATCGATCGATAAACCTGTTCGGGTTAAAATGACGTTTCTATACTTAGGACGGCTTCATATTTTTATATTTGTGTGTCCATCTAAAAACGGACATCGAAATCATGATTTTATTCTTCACTGAATATTATTTTAAAACATTCGATACTTTAAAATATTCTTTATTTTAAAATATTCTTTATTTTAAGATATTCTTTATATTAAAATAATCTTTTACATTAAAATGTTCTTTACATTGAAATGTTCTTTTATATAAAAAGGATTCTTTTACATGAAAATGTTTCTTTTACATTAAAATGTCTTTTTATTTCTAAAATGTCTTTTTATTCTAAAACCTTTTAATTCTAAAATGTCCTTTTATATCTAAAATGACTTTTTATTCTAAAATGTTATTTAAATCTAAAATGATATTTTATTCTAGAATGATATTTTATTCTAGATTATTCAAAAAAACTTTATTTATTTCTAAATCGCAATGCGACTCAATCAATTACCATATAATTTTAGTTATATGGATTTCACACACTGCATGTATTCAACAATAATGATAAATAATCATTAAACAGTCCATTCACATTCAAAGTGAAATTTACAACTGTGTGAGCACTAAAATAAATAAATTACGCTTATCACAGTCTGTCAATCCATCGATTGACATAGAGTTAAATATTGGGAATAACGTATGTAAAGATAATCCCAATACCCGTGTGGGGTTTTCAAACAACAACAGTTTATTTATTTTTGTAGTTGGGCGATGTGTAAAATTTTATCGTCCCATCCATATAATGTTAACATTTCATACAAAATGATAATTCTATAATGTTAACATTTCATACAAAATGATAATTCTATAATTGTAACATTTCATAAAAATGATATTTCTATAATGTTAACATTTTATACAAAATGACAATTCTATAATGTTAACATTTCATACAAATGATAATTCTATAATGTTAACGTTTCATACAAAATGATAATTCTATAATGTTAACATTTCATAAAAATGATATTTTTATAATGTTAACGGTTTATATAAAATGACAATTCTATAATGTTAACATTTCATACAAAATGATAATTCTATAATGTTAACAGTTTATACAAAATGACAATTCTATAATGTTAACATTTCATACAAAATGATATTTCTATAATGTTAACGTTTTATACAAAATGACAATTCTATAATGTTAACATTTCATACAAAATGATAATTCTATAATGTTAACGTTTTATACAAAATGAATATTCTATAATGTTAACATTTCATACAAAATGATAATTCTATAATGTTAACATTTCATAAAAATGATATTTCTATAACGGTAACATTTTACACAAAATGAAAATTCTATAATGTTAACATTTCATACAAAATGGTAATTCTATAATGTTAACATTTCATTAAAATGATATTTCTATAATGTTAACATTTTATAAAAATGATATTTCTATAATGTTAACATTTTATACCAAATGACAATTCTATAATGTTAACATTTCATACAATATGATAATTCTATAATGTTAATATTTCATAAAATTGATATTTCCATAATGTTAACATTTTATACAATAAAAGTGGTATTTTTATAATAATAATATTTTAAACAATAAAAATGAAGTTTCTGTTATGTTAACATCTCAAACAATAATAATGAAGTTTTAACAATAAAAATGAAGTTTTTTTAATGTAATATTTCAAACAATAATAATGTAGTTTTTGTAATGTTAAGATTTTAAACAATAAAATGATGAATTTATAATGTAAACATTTTATACAATAAAAGTGAGGTTTTTATAATGCTAACATCATATACAACACATACAATCAACAAACACAATACAATCCACTCAATCAAAACAAACAATCATGATTTGTACAATAAATGGTGTCGGGTGCTGCTAAACAAAGACTGCATTCTAGTATATATTTTATTGTAAAGTAAATTGAGTGGAAAGGAGTTCTCACCTTGATTAGTTTGTCGCTAAATATTGCCACAATCAATTGATCGAATATGACATTTTCCTTCGTCAAAAATTGAGACGAGCTCCAAATCTCTTCAAATCAGTTTCATTGCGAAGCTCTCGTCGACATGATTCCAACGGATGTGGTTCCGCTGAATTCCGAGTTCGTATGAAAAAGTTATATTTTTTACAAAATTCATGCACATATATATGTCATTAAACATTAATTAAATAGTTAATTACCCTCATTTCTTCCTTAATCTCTTCTCTAATCCCTTCTCCCTCAAATGTGCAGCACGCTCCAAAACAGCCCTCCCACCGTTCATGCAACTTCATGCTCCTCTCTCTCCCTCTTCACTTCACTAAATTTCATGAAACCAAAACCATTCTTCTTCTTTTCCAACTCTCTCCAACTTCATCTATAAATCACCAGGCTCGAACATCATTTCTCCATTGTCTCAACAGCCCCAAAACGCACGGTGTATGAAAAAGTCTCGACAATTTTCGGCACCGAATTTGCTCAAAATTTGCATATAAGTGCTAAAATCCATCACAAACTCAAATATCTACTTCATTTTGCGCATCGAGTACCAATTTCACGAATACCCTAAACCTAGATCACTTTTCGTTTACTGTAAAAGAATGCAATGTCCACAACTTTGTGGAACCCTTCGAATACCCATACCAAATCGAAGAGCAATGCATAAGGATTTCAAATATATTTATTTCATGATTTTAGAAGGTGTGTATGATTTTTAAAAATCGGAAGAAGGTGGATTTCTCTCAAGTTTTAGGTTTAGAAAAGGGGAAAAGGAGCTGCCATGTTTTGAGTTTAGGAATAGGTTTAGGAGGGTTTGAGACAATTTATAGTGGAGCTATTTTTTTTTTAATATATTTTATTATACTCAAATATGGCTAATTTTCATCGTTTAAAAATCCGTTTGGTCATCTACGGATCCCTTTTTAATAAAAATTGACACGTAGCTACTATCTGATATTACGGATCCAACGAAACTGGTTTCATCAAATTCTGAGTCCGTATGCACAAACAGCGAATTTTTAAAGTCAAAATATTGTCTGTTTTCACTGTAAAATCACGCATGATCACATACTGATTCTAAAAATTATGAACTTTGGATTCTCACCATTATTCGATGCTACGGATCTAATAAAAAAGGTTTCGTCGAATTCCGAGGTTGTCTCAATAATGTTCCTTTGTAAAATTGCTCAAATTAACTTTAAAATGCGATTTTAGCGTACCTTTTATTCTTGTACACCCAAACGCCAACTTCAAAAGTTATGGCCTTTTAGATTTAACTAAAATTTGATGATAGGAATCTAGAAAAAAATGGAATTGAATTTTGATATCGTCTCCATAATGTTCCTTTGTAAAATGACTGTCTGTTTTGCCCTGAACTGTTTTAGCTCGCACGGCCACATACTAACTCCGTTCAATGCACCTTTTGGAACTCAACAATAATTTATCGTTGCGAATCCAGAAAAATTTATTTCGTCAAATTCTGAGCTTATATGCAAAATTTCACTTTTTAAGGGCTATGTATTGATTTTAAACATTGAATTTTCAAAATTTCCAAAACATAGCTTTTAAATCAATTAAAAAAATTTACTGAGTTTATTTTTAGTCAAATAAAAAATAAAACTTAATTTTTAAATTATTCTAAAATTTATTTAGCAAAAATAACCAATTTCTGTTTGCATATTCCTTAAAATGGCTTAAATCAAAATTTTGAATTGGTTCTGAAAATACGGGTTGTTACATATTGTCTTATACCGCACATCGTCATCGTCATCATCCGAAGGTAACCATCCTTGATGAAATAATCAATAAAATTCTTTAGTAAGTTTAAACAAAGTATATTCTCAAAACATTTTTATACTTTGTAATCATTACTCTCATATGGATAACCATTTTATTTTGGAAAATCCATTTTCTCAACTTTGAAAATTATCTCAAGTATGAATCCTTTTTTTTCAAAAAAAAAGTCAGTATGCAACAATGTTTTGACATAACAAACTTTCAAAATTTTGAAATATATATGATATGAGTAATCTAGATAATTAATCTAGCTACCCAATAAGATTAACTTCGACTAAACCCAAATCAAGTAATCAATAGTTATGACTGAATTGCTGAGAGATGTTTCAGCAGCTTTTTAAGCTAACACCATTAATGCTAAAAAATTCTAATATCTTATTGTATATAAAATTTCTCACCTCGATTTGGCATGAATGTAATGCTTAATTTAACTCCTCTTGGTCTTCCTCAAGTTCATTTGCCCAAGCTCATTTAACTAATTCCTCGATAAGTTGCAATACCTCATTCCTCTAAAGCCACTCTGCTGCATCCATTTCAAGCTGCCACATTGTTTCCTTTACAAGCCACTTCATTCATTTCATCGTTACTTTATTGCTAATCATATGCACTTACAACTTCGTTAAATCTATTTTTGTGGTGCTTAAAAATGAATCAACACGTTATTTTATAAACAAAAGTTAAACAAATAAATATTACTCATATACCTGGTCAAAAAAATGGTGCCTTGCCTTATCCAGTTTTATTCATCAAATTAAGGTAAATTCATTTTAAAATCTCTAAAGATGATTTTCTATTCTTATATGAAATTTTATTTAGGCACCTAACCTAAGCTTTGATACCACTTGTAACGCCCCCAGAATTTCAGATCATAAAAATATTGCCGAAAATCCTTCCTTCCAAAACAAACAATGACAGTAGCCATTTTATTTGATAAATATACAACATCACTAAATGCTCTAGATAAAATTTTAATAAATACCACTTATCTAATTAACCATTTGTGCTTAAATATGAATCAAACACAATTACCGTAAATCTACCATTGTGCAACTCTAATGTGATACCAACAAAAATATATATTGTTAATAAATTAGTTGCATCACTACCCCTTGTGACTGTCTGCGTACCTTTATCTAATTGGGCAACCAATTAGATACAGGATCAAGCCAACGTAGTTCATCTTTACTTAAAACATTTGAAATCAATATTTACTTCTAAAAATACTCTTTGTATCATGTAAGGGTAAAATACCTTTTGTAAATGCTCATTTGGAAAGACATCTATATATATCTCTTGTAGAACTTTCTTTCAAAAGGCAAACATCTTTTATTATAAATACTAATCATCTTCTTGATGCAAAAATTCCTTCATAAACAAATCTCAGACCACTTATATATTTCTCTAATATATGTTTGGAAATATCTTCAAAGATTGAACCGAAATAGTTAAGTTCAACACCATTCTTTACCTCATTACAACAAAAACACATCCAATTTATACCTCGTTTAAAACACTAAATATACTTCGTTTAATCACATACTATTCATGCCTCGATTGAACAGTATCATATCTCGTTTGCACACTATTCATACCTCGTTTAAACACTAATCATACCTCGTTTAAACACTAATCACAAATGTCCTCAATCATCAGTCGTATATGTTGATTGCTTGTCAAATCAAGGATCGCAACCAATATAGTATGTTAAAGTCGTAAGCATCTTTAAATTTAAACACAAGCTTATGAAATAATAATGAATTAGATGATAAGTATACTTACAGTATTCCTTGCTATCTTCATGCAAAAGTCTCGTAGAATATCATATAGTACTTATCATCACTTTCAAGTAAACAATTATTTTCCATGAATCATCGAAATTCGTCAACCTTCCTTATTCTCACACTACAAGAGAAACAACATATAGCAGCTACAGTATCCACTTCTAATCCATCGCTAAATAGGCCTTAGCGACGAGTTTCCTGCATAATGTTGTGGTCGGTAAAATCCACGACATTATTTGTGTCCGATTTTTGCGACAGAATTAGCATGAATTTTCCAACAGTTTTCCGTCATTTTACTAATTATATAGTAAAAATAAAATTTTATTTATTAATTTAATTTTAATTTATATACCAACTATTTACCGACAGATGATTAATTTATAATCAATTATAATTTATAAAAGGCGTCGGTAAATCCTTACTAATTGCCAAGGGATTAGCGACAAAAATTAAATTGAGATAAACTTAACCTCCCTTTTTGTTGGTAATCCGCTTCTATTCCCCTTCTGATCTGCATATATATATATATATATATATATATATATATATCATGTACAATACACAATCCTAATGTAAATACAGCACAATTAATATCAACACACACACTTATAATCAACGTATTATATTAATCACTCATCTCATAATCAACATTCAACATTACATTTTTTTTTCAAATAGAATATTTTCTAATCTTATTCTACTCTCGTTAATTTACATATGTTATAACAAGAAAATCAATATCATCAAAACAAATCTACTACTTCACCATTCACAACCTTCATTCACCTCAAACATATTCTCCAATCATAGCAACTTCTGCATGTTTTCTCTTCTTTTCGTCCATTTTCTACTTCAGTATGATCTTTAACAGCCTGTCATTCTCCTCCACAACTTCTTTCTTCTTCATACTATGTATGCATTAAAGTATCCTTATTACGATCACACAATACTATTTTTTTGTCAGCGTTGAATCAAAAACTTATAACTGGAAGCAAAAGATGAATGCATTGCTGTAATCAGTGAAGCCAAAACCAATAGTAAGTAGGTCAGTCATTAAAATCTCCTTCAATAATGCAGTTGCAAACGCATTCGAGCAAGGTACATCAAAATTACCAGAAGTTGCATCAGATTGGACAAATTTGCAAATGATTGGAGAATATTCAGTATAACTTTTGTATTTCTGTTGTTCTTTTGTATTTTCATATTCAAGATATTGAAGGTAAATTTCAGTATAACTTTTGTATTTCCGTTGTTCTAAAATTTAAATCAAAATATAAATTTATTTATAGTTCAATTCTAGTCAGTAAGCTAACTGAACATGCTTTCCTGTTGTTCACCAACAGTGACAAAAAACTGGTCCACATTCATGATATTTCTGGATGCAAAGAAGACCGGTACACTAAACTAAAAATCTCTTATGGATAATATAAGGCTGAGATGTAGAACTCAATATGCAAGAAAAGATCTTTATCATTATGTAATAGTATGTTGCGGTTATGATATCATGAAGAATATAAGGCTGATATGAGAACTCACCTGGCTTCCACCTGCATCAGCAACCATCTCCACAACAAAATGTAGAAAGTCATCGCTGCATCATCAAAGCAATCCTATGCCAGTTCAAATCCCATGCCCAAAAATTACATGTTCTTGTGTGCCTGTTATATTGTATTAACTGCAAACTTTAGTTTCAATTCAAAAAACAAAGTCAGGCATAGAGAATGGAAAACAAAACATGGTAGCTTATTTCTCATACTCACCCTCTTCCTCCTTTTCAACTTAGCCCGTACTAAACACACGGCAAATGACAAAGTAAAAACATACAAATATATTGCTTACCACCTTTGATAGTTTGACCAACCAAAATCTGTAACAGGAAATTAGTAATAATATTTGGAAGCATTAGCATGTGAGATATAACAAATAAAAATTGAGTGCTTAAGGAGAAGATGTTAAATTTCCAAAAATAAAAGTCCTAACCTTGTTAATGATGTGCCTAAATTATATAAACCATTATTTATCAAACTGTCAGTGTAACATGTGAACAATGTAAGTCATCTATATGTTTCTAGTGGCAACAAAAATAGTATGAAGGTCATCAAATATACATTACCAAACAACGGTTGCTGTTAGAAAGAGTATTTGCACATGAATACATCAACAAAGTCGGTGTAATTGTTAGCCTCAAACATAAGCTTCATTCTTTGCTTCAACAACATGGACATCAAGGAGACGCCCTTAATATTCCAATGCATCCATAGAGGTAACAACCTTTTCTAATCAGCGACAGCCCGACAGGAAAAATGTCAACAGAAGGTATAATCGTAGGCCATGTTTGAAGACAAAATTATTAACAGCTGACAATGACATACGCTCATTTGTAAGAGTCAATTCATTTTATTTCATATAGTGAAGGGTTGATTTAATAACCATTGCTACTTGTAGAAAAAATCGAAATACTTGGTTTTGAAAACGTACAAATAATCAAACTCAAATGGCTCACATACGAGGATAAATCAACCAGTTTCTCCCATATAAAAATATAATTTTCTATCTAATTAAAACTAATCAAATAAAGTATCAACCTGCTTCTACATAGCCTGTTGGATCTAAACTTTGATTTGTGGAGGCAGATAAGTGCAAAAATACCGTGTTTACTGTAGCAGTTATTGCTAATTTACAAAGTCTGCTGTTAACCGGATGAAGGAGGACATTTCTTTCGCATGCCCTAGACTTGAATCAAATTTCTGCAATCAAGCAGAAAACGATTAGCTAAAACATTCAAATGCAATAACCAGTAAATAAAGTAACAGTTTTTAAAATATGTAGAGCCAAACCGTTTGGAGAATTGATGTCAGTTCATGATGATTTCTCTAGAGAACCATTTGGAGGATCGGATTTTAGGGTTTCCTTCCCAGGGCGTCGATTGTGGTCGGAACTCGATGGAGAGACATCATGAGGAGGCCGGGGAATTGTCAGAGGCTGCAGCGGACTTGGAGAAGGTGGAGAGAGGGGTTGAAATGTAGGCGGTGGACGCGCTTCTGTTTGCCACGAAAACTTTCGCGAGGTCTCCATTATTGACCAAATTATAACAGATCGATTTTTATTTTAGGGGAGGAAATGAAAGGAAAACTGCATGAGGGGGGTAAAGTTATTACACATGACTTACTTTGGAGCCTAATTTTCAATTGTCCTGCTTAAATTTCATGCTTTTGTGTTAACATTTTATGGCATGTCACCAATTTTAACCCAACGTTAATTATTAATTATTAGGCTTGGTTATGGATCACTAATTATTTATTAATAACTATTAATTATTAATTACTAGTTATTATTTATTAAATATTACTCTGTATTGTATTTATTAATTATTACTTGTTATTTATTGATTATTTATTACAACGAGTAAAAAAATTAAATATTGATTACTATTTAATGGTATTATCAATTACGTCTATTATTATTATTTATTATTTGAACAAATTATTTAATATTTCAAACTAATTATAAATTATTATCCATTATTTGATTAACTATTAATATTTAAAAAAAAATAAGTTGATCATTCATTATCACTATTTGGTTATAATTAGTATTTATTAATTATATTTCCATAATGCCTCAGTCTTTATGAAGAATTTACTGGAAGTAACAAAATTTGATATTCATCTCCTAATTTTCTATCTTAGAGAGATATCTTTTTATATTGCATGATACTAACACTTACCAAAATAAAGACCAGATTGCCTACAAAGTGTAGTAAAGCTGAATATTGTAATCCAATTTTTATTCATTTTAATCGATTTGTCTAGAATGCATAACAATGAAATGACAACATAAAAAATTAATCAATAAGTCAAGAATTTGAGCACAACTCCACCCCAATTTGCCTACAATATTTCAAAATGAAACTGGTAGCCAAAAAAGCAAAAAAATATAACTAACCAAGTATTGCAGTACTACTCTACCCATATAGACCATCCAAAATACTGTCGAATATTTTCGAATATTTTGAAATTCTTTAATCATTTTGGAATTCTTTATAACTTTGAATATTTTACAAACTCGTAGATTTATTTAAAAGAATATTTTCGAATCTTATGAAAACTTCAAAATTTTATATTTAAAATTTATGAATAACATTAAATATATTTTAGAAAATTTCAAAATTTTATTTTTTTAATTATTACATATCAAACATGATTTCAATTATAATTATTAAATATTAGCGACCAACTAATAAATATTATTTCTGAATTATTAAAGACTACATATTAATCCTTAATTGTAAACAATAAACCATATTAAACAACAAAATTTATTTTTAATTATTTAATTATGATTATTAATTAGTCAATATATTATTAAATATTACATATTAATAGTAATTATTTAATTTTTTATTTATTAATTATTACTAGTAGAAATTATTTAGTACATAATGTTAGTTATCATTTATTTAGTAATAATTTCTAATGAATAAAAATTAATTATTGTAATTTTTTAATTATTAAGTATTAATCATTGGTTATTAAATATGTATATTACAAAATTCATCATGGCTTAATTGTATAAGCCTTCCCAAATTTTAATTTAGAAATAAGTATCCCTTGCAAATTCCTTGGAAAATCCATTGCAAAATAGCTTCAAAATGTTTGTGTCTATAATTTGTCTTAATTTGCGATGGAATTTAGTGTCAAAATTTATCCGCCGGTAAATTGACACAATTTGCAACGGTTCGGCGACAGATATAAAAAAGTCCCGTGATAATGTTGGAAAAAATAAATTAGAAAAATCTTAAAATTATCCTTCGTAAATCAATCGCAAATATGTCCCTAATTTGCGATGGGAATTTCCCACTGCTAAAATCTGTAGCTATTTACGGTTTTTCTTATAGTGTCAATTTTGACACGTTTTGACTCACTTTTACTTTGATTTAACATCCTCAATTTTATCAGTTTGTTTATGATACTATAAGGAAACTCAAGTCCGAATTTGAGAGGATTTGGAATAGTTTACCATGATTTTATACTCAAAACATCTATAACAGTGTTTCAGTCATGCTACGAAAAGTTCTGCTCATTTTAACATACTTCAAAGTCAATTCAGAGAAAAGACAACGCTTCCAGAAGTGCTATGACAAGTTCTGCGTGGTTTATAATGATTTTAGACTAAAATCTGCTACTAAGCGTTTCTGGGTGCTATAGAAAGGCTCTGGTAACAGAAAAGATAGCATTTCGGAGTGGTATAAAAACTTCCAAAAATCAAATTTTAGCACGTTTTTAGGAAAAATGTTTGACGTTGTTTCTCTATGATAAAAGTAGATTTTGACTCCAAATTTTTTACAGTAAGAAACTCTCTTTGTCTAATTCTATCATAAAAAGGAAACCTCAAAATCATTTATCAATTTAATATATAAAATCAAACATCATGAGGCATTTTTAACATGTCCATTTCAGACTGATTTTTACCTCACTTTGCATCCAGTTTTCGGGATATAGACGACCGAATTAGAAACAAATGACATGAGTGAAAGTTGTAGCCCTTTGGATTAGCTTTCCAAATTGATATAGAAGTCGTACTTTCATTAAGAATTGCAAAAGTTATGCCCAAAATACCAAACGTCATTTTCAGGGTTTTAAGTTCCATCATTCATTCATAAATTTCTCAACTTTTCTTCAAAACATGAAACAAATACATGAACTTAAGTAATTTTTGTCACCTTGTACTTATGCCTTGATCTGTTATTTATCCTATAGGCTTCTCCCAAATGTCTCTTCTTTTTCTTATCTTGGTTTTATGTTTGTGAATGCATGAAAAAGAATTAAACTTTCCACTCTTTATAAAGTAGTTTTCAAGGCTAGTTTGGTAATTTGGTTTTGGACACTTGTCTTCATCATTCTTGCAAATCATAAGATGTTGACACATTCTAACGACACACAAATCCATACCATTTGAGTTGACTGAATACAACTTACGTCTACCCCAAATTGCACGAAAATACGAATCATTAAGAGAAAGAAGTTAGAGGATGAGAAATAGAAAGATAGAAAATTAGAATAGAAGAAAATAGGTAGAAGATCGAATTGAACAACAACACAGAGACTAACAATCGCAACGGAATAAAATATAATATATAAATAATCACTTTGAAATACAAACTGTATTTTACTTACATACATCATCAGAGTACATCACATACACAATACAGCGGAATAAACTCTAAATATCTAACACTGAAGCCTCCTGCTCCAAGCTCCTTCAGATAAATCTGTTAACTCCTGAACTACTTGACTTTCTGTACAAATGTGGGCACCCAAGAGTTTAGGAAAAACATAGAAAAATAAACTCTGGGTCAGTCATGGGACTGGTGTGAGTAAACAATTTTTAAAACAGCCTAAGAAAATAAAAGATAACTCATAAGACCACGTCATATAACACGGAACGAGTTTTTCGCTTATGAGAATACAGAACAATTGGTTTAACCTTTAAAAATCCTTTTAAAAGAAATGATAATCGTAAGACCGACCCACACATAAACATGGATGGTTTTTACTCAAGATAACCCAAATCATCTTTATATCAAATCTCTTCTGATATTATAATAGTGTTTATCAATCACAATAAATAATCATCTAGCATAACGCTTGCACCTCACGCTCTACACATATATTATACAATCAAAACCGCGAGTACTTATTGGATAATGGATTTCCAACTATGACAAGGTATGGAACCACCTTCCTATAGTGTATCTCTAGAGAGGAATACACTGGGTTCAACAAGAAAGTCTTGCAACCCGGCGCACACATGACCGACCACTCATTTCGCTTAAGTGTGTCAAATATATTGTCAATAACGGTAGGAACTACCCGCCATTTCCCGAAAGGGATAGCATTGAATAGAATAAATAAGCAAATGGAATTTCTCTAGATAGGTGACAATACACCCTAATGGGAGCGACCCACATAGTCATGCTGCCTGCCCGATTTTTGTCATTTCTCGGTTGTGAGGCTTGAGGCTGAACTTACCTTTCAATATAGCACATTTTCATTCACTTTGAATGCCACGTTGTCAAACCCGCCAATATCACCTATTAACTTCCCCAATATTACGAGTATAAAGCTAAGAGAAACGAACTCCTCCGCCACCAAAACATAGTTTGAAGAGATCAATCGTATGATCTGTTAGGCTTACTTTGTCAAACATTCGTCCATACAAGTTGTCCAGGGACTGGACAAACCGAAGGCACTATTTATAAATTCATCTTAGGCAATTTCTACCTAGGATAAACTGAATAGCCTTTGCATAAACTCTGTCTCCAATGGTCTTCAATAATCTCTGACTCTCAACGTATGTATCGAATCGAAGTGGAATTTAGATTCCGGTCTCTTCGAAACGACAACATTAATAATGGTCCAGATTTGATAATTGGTTATTTAACTATCAAATATAAAATAAGGAAATAGATTTAACTCCATTGGATCTGATAAGCTTAATTTAAATAAATATTTGGTTATACAAATATCGACTTTGTATGTATATTTATTAGAATATGTATGTATTAACTAACTTAGAAAATTTTATTATCAAACTTATGTGATAATCTCGTTCTCGAATATCAGTTTCATAATTGAAAACGATATTCAATTCCAACACTTATTTCGAACCCAAACAAATACGGATTATCAGATAATGGTGAAATTATCAAGTTGGGGTATTTTAATTTCCCCTCAAACCTTGAATCGAAATTATTTTTATCGTCAAGATTTGTAGAAATTCGATTTCCAAAATATTTGATAAAACCAGAATTTGTAAACCCAACTGATTTTTCAAATCTTAAACCATTTCAAAACAATGTTGTTGTTTTGAACCGTTCATTAAGTTAACTTTATTTAACTTAAATACTAAACCTGGGGATTTAATCCAAATAAATCAACTTGATTTCTGTACCCTTTTAATTAAATCATCTTACTTATTTAATAAAACATTTATCAAGTTAAAACATATCATCTTGGATAATTTATCCAAATTTAAATTACTATTTAATTGTACCATTATCCTACCCAATCTGTTAATTTAAATATTTTCAAGTTTTCAAATAACCACTTATTAAAAACCTCTTATATTAAGCAAATTTATTTAATAAATCAATTTCCATTTAAACAGTTGATTTACATCAAACAAGACTGATTAACTGATGACAATTAATCTTTCCTTTTTAAATAAATTAATAATATAATTAACTAAAAATGATCCATTAAATTGTTCCTTAAAAAAATTAAATTCAATTCTTAAATTTCATTTCTGAGTTACTTTACAGAAATAAAACTTAGCAGTCCCAATGGTATATAACAGTTCTTATGACAGATGACATTCAACTCGTTAACCCAATTTGCACAACAATCATATAAATGCTATTCAATATTATCAACTGATACTATAATATCTCAACATCATATATTAATGGATAAAATATGTCAAACTGATATAACAGTAGAACGGTGTTTATTTCTGCTAATAGAGTGTTTAAACACTTCAGTAAATCAAATTTATAGTGAAGTAGTGATTATTTCCACTAACAGATGTCTATACGATATATAATTATGATTATCGTAATTAAACACAACATAATTAGTAAATCACTTAACAAAACATCCAATTCAGAATTTACTGAATCCATAGATCATTACAGATCAATTATTAACTGTTTACACGTCAATTTCGTTCATGACTAAATTTACATTTGATTTATTTTAAATGATATCTGGTATTAGACCCATTTTTTTAAAATTACTCAATAGATTTATTTAATCGAATCGTAGAAAAATCAATAACTTATGTTCCGTTACTTGCATATATCATCGGTCGGCTAACCACACACCCACGAGCCCACTCCATCAAATATATATTCTGGATCTAACTTCTATACATATATAAGTCAAAAAATACATATGTATTTTAATAATATTTAAACTTGAATTAAAACCTTCCAATTTCTTTTATATGCATTATTTCTAAAACCCACAGGCCGACCCAACACAAAAACCCACGCACAAGTCCTGCTTACCCATTTCCCTGATGCTTTCTCCTACCCCTTATTTTCTTCCTTTACCACCTCTTATTGTTTCATGTACACCACACGTGCACTTGTGCACATATACCGATGATCCCCTCACCAGAAAGCCACTGCTACCTCCTCCGCATGTCGCACCACTGACCAAATACCTCATCGACCGATCATCCCGCCTCAAACTGCTCTCGTCTTCAAAATACCCTTCTTTCAGTAATTCAAGAAAAAATAACAGTTGTAGGTCATCAAAGAATGACCTCGCTTGGTCACCTCCGTGGATGAGACCACCTGCAACCACCACTGATCGTCTCTTCGACCCCACGCGCCACTCCTTCGCCAATTCCAGTCAGCTCGATCCATTGTGGACTCTACATGAGACAACCAAAAACCCTTACTCACACATTAACCCAAAAACTAAAAATCCTCTCGCCCGATCATCTCAGATCATCGGAATATACAGAACTTCATCACCGCCTCCGACCGATACCCACTATGCTTCCCAAGAAGCAGTTTTCGAATCCATCAACCAAAAATTCAAGAATTTAATTTTGTTCACAAAACCATAAAAAAATTATGACTCGCAGTATATAGCTTTTAAAATCTGAAAACCTACTTCAAAAATCACAGTTTGCATTTGCCAATCCAACCATACATCTGAATTTAAATTCCATGACGATTAAAAAAATTTTAGTCTGAAAACCAATTTACTGTAATATGTATATACCTGTATATTTATGCTAAGAGGGGTCGTTTTTATAATAGACTTCAACCAAAGTTGAAATGTTTTGATGTTTAATCACTAATTATAAAACTAAATAAAATTTGAGTTTCTGATTTTTAAGCTGGTAAAAATAGAAATAAAACTGGATCTACATTCTTAGCTTCAGTTTATATCTTATGTCTAAATCCCAATCAGACTTAGTTCCAGATTTTTTTTCCAGTATCATCAGGTTTACAGATGCATCATATATATGTTCATGCATCATCAACAAACATGGGGGTTTATCTAGGAATATGTATAGTTCTGGGCTACCAGTTCAAGCATTTCTAGTTTTTAACACAAATCATTAAATTCACAAATACACATATAATGGATAATATATATATACACATGTATATATGTTTGTATCTCAACAGAATTAGTAGAGAAAATGGAATAGTTTAATCACTTTATAAGTTTTTAAATCCTCTATTTCGTTTCATGTTTGGTTATTTCCCTTTTTATAGTCCAGTATGAAAATCACTACACCATATCCCTATGTGCATGCCAGGCCAATAAACAGTGGAAATTTACTCACTAATGCAGAGTTTCTAGGGTATTAGTTTGTTGCAAATTTCAGTTTTGTAATAAAACATATATGTACATATGTCCCTATATATGCAAACAGAGAAGAATTTTAAACGGGGTAAAAAGTTTGTACTCACATATGTATTCATAGGCTTAGTCATTGCTAGTTACACCAATTTACTTCGTTTTAGTTTAGTTAATGTGAAGATACAAACCATACATTCCTGTACCCATATATATGTGCTTGAAAAATCAGTAAACAATTGGGAAGCCTACTATATTTCTATCCACTGTATTATGTTATTTTCTATTCTCAGCTTCATTCATTTTTTCTCTCTCCAGGTTTTAACTTTAGTATGAAAAAAACCAGTTCAACACATTCATACGCTTAATCAAATAACAAGGGGAATTTACTCATAGTATATTGCTTACTGTCATTATGCATTTCCAAGTTAAATTCTTAGTCTAAAATCACATATGTATATATATAGAAGAAAGGAAAAAAATCAGTAAACAAAAGGGGCCATTTACTCACAAATATCCACTGTTTTATGCACTTCCATTGTTTCCAGATTTTCTAGTTCCAGTTCTTCTGGCATTTAGATTTCAGCTTTGCTCCAGTCTTATGGTTTGAGTTTACTGATTTTGTGATGGTTACGGGATGGTATACAAGGGTATTTATAGGCAAAAATAAACATACAAAATATGGGTAGCCTCTAGCTTGAGTAGGCTTCATAGTGTAAAGTCTCTAGGTTGTCACTATTGATTGAGAGAATTGCAATTTGGCTATAACTCAACTAGCCTTTCCAATTTCACTGCTTGGCTATACATGTGCTAAAGCACACCCATGTGCTAATATATTATGAAAACTATGCTTAGCTGTTAAGGAATTTTATCTCAGCCTATAAAACAAATGTTCAGTCCTATGAAATACTAAGTATAAGCTACCTATAGATTTGGTTTCAGGAAAATAAAAGGCACGACCTCCATATAATATATCCTTGCTGCACACAACATGTGCATTTGTACTACATGGAAAAGAAAATACCTTATGCACAAGATCAAATCAACTAGGATACCTAGGTGGGGGATAGATTAGCAAGTCTAATTTTATGTGTTTACATGATGGTGGTTGATTTGAACACACATAAATTAGGCACATTTGTATCCATTTGTTGTGTGACTTGCACTCATACTATATTCTAATATACACATGATGCGAAGCCTCTAAGTTATTAAGAGCTATGACTTCCCAGGTGTTTATAAGTGATGTAACTAAATTTTTCTCATGCGAAATATATTTCTACTTAGTCAATTTCTTTCTTTCATTACATAAGCAAGATACAAAATAAAATATTGTATAAAAGATTTACATATAAATATTTATACTTTTGCTAGAGATTCAAAATGATATATACATATATATATTAGTTAAGGATTTAAACAAGCTTGAATCAAGATCTTATATGTCATAAAAATGTTAAAATAACATTCTCTTGTATACATATTAATATAACAAGTTAAAAATATACACTTAGGATTTTTAAACTAATTATTATCTAAATTTTCAATAATATTCAAATCTAATATGATATAACTGATTTAAATTACAGATGTAGTCTATATTTATAGTTTAACAAAATCAGTTAAAAACCGGGACATTATAATCTACCCCCCTTAAAAGAATTTCGTCCTCAGAATTAAAGAATAACGAGGAGCCTACAATTACGTTTATATTTATAGAGTTATACACATACATTTGTCATCCCCTAACAATCACACTAAACAAGGCGCACATAGGTTTCCTACCAAAACATTTCATAGCAATCATTCAGTACATTAGCAATTAGCTATCATTCACAGTCATATTCGTCACTAGGAATATCTGTTACTACCGTTGTAAAATATTTTCATTACTTATTCACTCTTCTTTTCAACACTCATCAGTTCTTGACCATAAATTAGTAAGAATAATAATCCTCTAAGTATCAACCCCGAAGACCGAAATCAACATCAGATCAACACTTAGAAAATTATTTAACTCCGCCAATCTCAAGTTAGGTTCTAATTGCTTAACTCCGCCAATCCCAAAACATTTTGTTTTACTTAAATAATTCCCAGTTTGCCTTATTTGTATAATCTAATTGGGTTATCTAACCATTTCAACTTATAATCCTATTAGATTATAATAACAGCCATCGACACACTTATCAAAGTAACTTTGAGTAAAATTATTTCATTCACCCAGCTTTTAAAACCATACTATGTTGAATTATTTTGTTCAAGAGTTCGGAAACACCTATCAATACAGTTACGCAGCTGTATCGACCAGAATTCATAAACAACTTGATAAACCAATCAACACAATATAAAAATAGTTTTTATATCAATTAACAAATAGGCGCTCATATATATACGCTTAAATTCAATCTAGGGTATTACTGACCCCATCTCTACCGAGTTACGCCACAGAGCTAAGGTTACTACTTAACCTTCAGCTCTGATACCAAGTGTAACGACCTGCAAATCCATACCATTTCAATTGACTGATACAACTCACGTCCAACCTCAAATTACACGAAAATACGAATCATTAAGAGAAAGAAGTTAGAGTATGAGAAATAGAAAGATAGAAAATTAGAATAGAAAAAATAGGTAGAAGATCGAATTGAACAACAACACAGAGTCTCACAATCGCAATGGAATAAAATATAATATATAAATAATCACCTTGAAATACAAACTGTATTTTTACTTATATACATCATCAGAGTTCATCACATACATAATAAAGCGTAATAAACTGTAAATATCTAACACTGAAGCCTCCTGCCCTAAGCTCTTTCAGATAAATTTATTAAATCCTGAACTACTTGACTGCCCATACAAATGTGGGCACCCAAGAGTTTAGGGAAAACGTAGAAAAATAAAATCTGGTCAGTCATGGGACAGGTGTGATTAAACAATTTTTAAAACAGCCTAAGAAAATAAATGATAACTCATAAGACCACGCCGTATAACAGGGAACGGGTTTTTCGCTTATGAGAATCCAAAATAATTGGTTTAACCTTTAAAAATTCTTTTAAAAGAAACGATAATCGTAAGACCGACCCACACATAAACAAGGATTGTTTTTACCTTACGATAACACAAATCGTCTTTATATCAAAACTCTTCTGATATTATAATAGTGTCTATCAATGACAAATAAATAATCATCTAGCAAAACGACTGCATCTCATGCTCTACACATATAGTATACAATAAAAACCGCGAGCGCTTATTGGATAATGGATTTCCAACTATGATAAGGTATGAAACCACCTTCCGATAGTGTATCTCTAGAGAGGAATACACTGCGTTCAACAAGAATGTCTTGCAACACGTCCCATACATGACCGACCACTCATTTCGCTTGAGTGTATCGAATATATTGTCACCAACGGTTGGGAGCTACCCACTTTTCCCGAAAGGGACAGAATTGAATAGAATAAAGAACCAAATGGAATTTATCTAAATAGTTGACAATACACCCAAATGGGAGCGGCCTACATAGCCATGTTGCCTGTTCGATTTTGTCATTTCCCGGTTGTGAGTCTTGAGGCTGAACTTACCTTTCAATATAGCACGTTTTCATTCACTTTGAATGCCACATCGTCAAACCCGCCAATATCACCTATTGACTTCCCCAACACTACAGGTATAAAGCTAAGAGAAACGAATTTCTCCGCCACCAAAACGTAGTTTGAAGAGATCGATTGTATGATATGTTAGGCTTACTTTGTCAGACGTTCGTCCATACAAGTTGTCCAGAGTCTGGACAAACCGAAGGCACTATTTATAAATTCATCTTATGCAATTTCTACTGAGGATAAACTGAATAGCCCTTGCATGAACTCCATCTTCAATGATCTTCAATAATCTCTGACTCTCAACATATATACCGAATCGAAGTGGAATTTAGATTCTGGTCTTTTCGAAACGATAACGACAATAATGGTCCAGACTTGATAGTCAGTTATTTAACTATCAAATATAAAATAAGGAAATAAATTTAACTCCATTAGATCTGCTAAGCTTAATTTAAATAAGTATTTGGTTATACAAATATCGACTTTGTATGTATATTTATTAGAATATTTGGTTATACAAATTTCATTTCTGAGTTACTTTACAGAAATAAAACTTAGCTATAACAGTTCTTATGACATATGACATTCAATTCGTTAACCCAGTTTGCACAACAATCATATAAATGTTATTCAATATTATCAACTGATACTATAATATCTCAACATCATATATTAACGCACAAAATATATCAAACTGATATAACAGCAGAACGGTGTTTATTTCTGCTAATAAAGTGTTTAAACAATTCAGCAAATCAAATTTATAGTGAAATGGTGGTTATTTCCACTAATAGATGTCTATACGATATATAATTACGATTATCATAATTAAACACAACATAATTAGTAAATCAATTAATTAAACAGCCAATTCAAAATTTACCGAATCCATAGATCATTACAGATCAATTATTAACTGTTTACACGTCAATTCGTTCATGACTAAATTTACATTTGATTTATTTTAAATGATATCCGGTATTAGACCCATTTTTTTAAAATTACTAAATAAATTTATTTAATTGAATCGTAGAAAAATCAATAATTTATGTTCTGTTACTTGCATATATCATCGGTCGGCTAACCACATACCCACGAGCCCACTCCATCTGATCATATATTCTTGACCTAACTTCTATACATATATAAGTTAACATATACATATGTATTTTAATAATATTTAAACATGAATTAAAACCTTCCAATTTCTTTTATATGCATTATTTATAAAACTCACAGGCCCGGCCTAACACAAAGACCCACGCACAAGTCTTGCTCAGCCATTTCCCTGATGCTTTCCCTTACCCCTTATTTTCTTCCTTTACCACCTCTTATTGTTTCCTGTACACCACACATGCACTTATGCACATATACCGATGTTCCGCTCACCAGAAAGCCACCATTACCTTCTCCGCATGTCGCACCACCGATCAGATACCTCATCAGCCGATCATCCCACCTCAAACAACTCTCGTCTTCAAAATACCCTTCTTCCATTAATTCAAGAAAAAAAATAACAGTTACAGGTCATCAAAGAATGAGCTTGCTTGATCACCTCCATGGATGAGACCACCTGCAACCACCATTGATCGTCTCTTCGACCCCACGCGCCATTCCTTCGCCGATTCCAGTCAGCTCGATCCATCGTGGACCCCACACGAGACAACCAAAAACCCCTATTCACATAATAACCCAAAAACTAAAAATCCTCTCGTCCGATCATCTCAGATCATCGGAATATACGGAATTTCGTCAGCGCCTCCAACTGATACCCACGATGCTTCCCAAGAAGCAGTTTTCGAATCCATCAACCAAAAATTCAAGAATTTAATTTTGTTCCCAAAACCATAAACAATTTATGACTCGTAGTATATAGCTTTTAAAATTTGAAAACCTACTTTAAAAATCACAGTTTGCATTTGCCAATACAACCTTACATCCGAATTTAAATTCCATGATGATTAATTTTTTTGAGTTTGAAAACCATTTTACTATAATATGTATATATCTGTATGTATATATATATATATATATAGATATATATATATATATATGCTAAGAGGGACTGTTTTTATAATAGACTTCAACCAAAGTTGAAATGTTTTAATGTTTAATCACTAATTCTGAAACTAAACAAAATTTGAGTTTCTAATTTTTAAGCTGGTAAAAATAGAAATAAAACAGAGTCTACATTCTTAGCTTTAGTTTATATCTTATGTCTAGATCCAAGTCAGACTCTAGTTCTAGATTTTTTTCCAGTATCATCAGGTTTACAGATGCATCATATATATGTTCATGCATCATCAATAAACATGGGGTTTATTTACTAATATGTATAGTTCTGGGATATATATGTTCATGCATCATCAATAAACATGGGGTTTATTTACTAATATGTATAGTTCTGGGCTACCAGTTTAGGCATTTCCAGTTTTTAACACAAATCATTAAATTCACAAATACACATATAATGGATAATACATATACACATGTATGTATGTTTATATCTCAATAGAATTAGTAGAGAAAATGGAATAGTTTACTCACTTTATAAGTTTTTAAATCCTCTATTTCATTTCATGTTTGGTTATTTCACATTTTTTTACAATCCAATATGAAAATCACTACACCATATCCTTATGTGCATGTTAGGCCAATAAACAATGGAAATTTACTCACCAATGCAGAGTTTCTAGGGTATCAGTTTGTTGCAAATTTCTGTTTTGTAATAAAACATATATATACATATGTCCATATATATGCAAACAGAGAAGAATTTTAAACAGTGCAAAAAGGTTGTACGCACATATGTATTCATAGGCTTAGTCATTGCTAGTTACACCAATTTACTTCATTTTAGTTTAATTAGTGTGAAGATCCGAACCGCACATTCCTATGCCCATATATATGTGCTTGAAAAATCAGTAAACAATTGGGAAGCCTACTATATTTCTATCCACTGTTTTATGTTATTTTCTAATCTCAGCTTCATTAGTTTTTTTCTCTCTAGGTTTTAACTTTAGTATGAAAAAACAACTTCAACACATTCATACGCTAAATCAAATAACAAGGGGAATTTATTCACAGTATATTGCTTATTGTCATTATTCATTTCCAAGTTAAATTCTTAGTCTAAAATCACACATGTATATATATATGGAAGAGAGGGAAAAAATCAATAAACAAAAGGGGCCGTTTACTCACAAATATCCATTGTTTTATGCACTTCCATTATTTCCAGGTTTTCTAGTTCCAGTTCTTCTAGCATTTAGTTTTCAGCTTTGCTCCAGTCTTTTGGTTTGAGTTTACTGATTTTGTGATGGTTACGGGATGGTATACAAGGGTATTTATAGGCAAAAACAAACATAAAAAATATAGGTAGCCTCTAGCTTGAGTAGGCTTCACAGTGTAAAGTCTCTAGAATGTCTCTATTAATTGAAAGAATTGCAATTTGGCTATAACTCAACTAATCTTTCCAGTTTCACTGCTCGGCTATACATGCACTAAAGTACACCCATGTGCTAATATATTATGAAAACTATGCTTAGCTCTTAAGAAATTTTATCTCAGCCTGTAAAACGAATGTTCAGTCCTATGAAATACTAAGTATAAGCTACCTATGGATTTGGTTTCAGGCAAATAAAAGGCACGACCTCCATGTAATATATCCTTGCTGCACACAATAAGTGTATTTGTACTACATGGAAAAGAAAATAACTTATGTACAAGATCAAATCAACTAGGATACCTAGGTGGGGCGATAGATTAGCCATTCTAACTTTATGTGTTGACATGAAGGTGGTTGATTTGAATACACATAAATTAGGCACATTTGTATCCATTTGTTGTGTGACTTCCACTCATATTATATTCTAGTATACGCATGACGCTTAGCCCCTAAGCTATTAAGAGCTATGACTTCCCAGGTGTTTATAAGTGATATAACTAAATATTTCTCGTGCGAAATCTATTTCTACTTAGTCAATTTATTTCTTTCATTACATAAGCAAGATACAAAATAAAATATTGTATAAAAGATTTACATATAAATATTTATACTTTTGCTAGAGATTCAAAATGATATATACATACATACATACATACATATATATATATATATACATTAGTCAATGATTTAAACATGCTTGAATCAAGATCTTATATGCCATAAAAATGTTAAAACAACATTCGCTTGTATACATATTAATATAACAAGTTAAAAATATACACTTAGGATTTTTAAACTAATTATTATCTAAATTTTCAGTAATATTCAAATCTAATATTATATAACTAATTTAAATTACAGATATAATCTATATTTATAATTTAACAAAATCAGTCATAAACCGGGACATTACACACATGCCTACTTAGGTGTCCTAAGATGTTTCAACACATGGACACCTAAGAGGGTTATGTGTCCTTATTATTATTATTTTTTCTTTTAGCTTACATGATAAGCTTCTCATTTTAAATATATATCTTTTAGTCTACTTGATAAGCATCTCATTTTAAATTTATGTCTTTTAGCTTACATGATAAGCTTCTCATTTTAAATTTATATCATTTAGCTTACATGATAAGCTTCTCTTTTTAAATTTATATCTTTCAGCTAACATAATAAGCCTCCTCATATTAAATTTATTTTTCCTTACATGAATGCATACAACCATGATAACTTAATATATAATGTGTGTTGGCATACACGAGAGCATCATGACCTTTCTGATAAATTTTAGTTGATGAAAGTTCGTCAATTTGATCAACGACTTCCGGTCACATTTTTAATTTCACATCAAATTAAATATTTTTGTACACTAGTTTTAAAAACTATTTCACTATCACTCTTTATTATTTAAAAGAGCTTTATTTTAGTTATGACTCATTACTTCAATATTTATATTTTATTGAATATCTGTAAATTCAAGCGGCATATTTTCGGGTTGTTACAGATAGTGTTTAGCAAAGATTCCCAGGTGTTGCAGCAACTCTACCCCTTATTTGATGTTGATTTGACTTAATCTTCACTTAATGATGTGGTTTAGCTAAATAAAGTAAGGTTTTGGGAGGGTTTTAGAAGATGGAAGCCATTAATGGGTGTAAGATCTATTTTGAGAGTTGTGTAATATATGGGAGACGATTCTCCAACTCACTTCAGCCCCACTAACTCAATTCGCGAAATGGTTCCTAGGACCAACCACTAATGACCTCTTTTGGATCATTTAGGTTGTCTAAATATCTTCAAACCTTATTCCTTCCATTCCTCTTAAACGATAAATTCATTTGCTTAATGTGACCACTCTACTGAATTATAAACCATCATCTATATCAAATGGAAGTGGTTTAGAACTCCATCATCTATATCAAATGGAAGTGGTTTAAGTTCTAGATTCTTTACCAATAAAAATTTATAGGCAAAAAAAAGGATTCACTAACGATAAAATGGTCACATTAAAATTTGACAAAAATAGTGAAGGTAGGAAATGAACCTAGTATTCATTTCGCAAAGTTATAAGATCATATGATCTCATATACAAATAATATAAATATTCTACGATCTTTCGATACGTAGAATACGGGTTGTTACATTCTTCCCCATAAGAAATTTGCCCTCCAAAATTCCCATACAAGTTAATAAGGTTATCCTGCATGCCACCAGTCACTAAAATCAACCATACATATATAGAAAACATGATAGTAAAAACAATTTAAGCGTATCCTAGCATGTAGGGCACTAAACAAGAAAACTGATGAAATCTAGTAATGCGAATAAGAGTGAAGTATCAGAATCTTATTGAATAAATAGCTTTGGGTGTGACATACTTGCGCTCTTCTTCGTCTCCCAAGTGCAATCGCTCTCACTTTCACTCCACTGGATGTTGACAAGCTTCACTGCTTTTCTCCTAAGTTGTTCTTTATCATGTTCAATGATACGAATATGCTTGCAAACTCTAGTAGATTTTGTTTCCACCTCGATATCATCCAATTGATCATGTGTGATTATTTCATTGGAATCACGTACGAATTTCCTCAAATGAGAGATGTGAAACACATTGTGCACCCCATCCATCTTTTGAGGTAGACCAATCCTACAGACCAAACGTCCAATTCGTTCAAGAATCGAAAAAGGACCAATAAACCTTGGTGTTATCTTTCCTTTTCTACCAAACCGAATCACACTCTTCAATGGAGAAACCTTAACAAACACTAAATTGCCAACTGAGGATTCTAAATCTCTACGTCTCCTATCATCATAGCTCCTTTTCCTATCTTGAGAAGTTTTCATTCGTTTTAAAATGATCTAAATTTTCTCAATTAGAGGCCTATCTAACCATATCTAGTCATACTATTAGCTTTTCACCTGCCTCCAACCAACATGAAAGAGCATTTCATAGTCTCCCATATAAATCTACGTACGGATCCATGTCAATGCTAGACTGATAACTATTATTGTATGAGAACCGCTGTAGTAACCCAGATTTTTTGGTCATTTGAATTAAATATTTAAATCTATTTTAAATATTATATTTGGAATATTATTGGATTTTTAAAATTGAAATTATTATTAAAAGATGATTGAACATTTATATTTAATTAAAAATGAACTCGAAACGTTGCGGTAGTTCGTAATATTGAGTTCTGAACTTCTATTGACTATAAAAAATCCGATATAAGTCAGAATTCTATGAAATAAGAAACGTTTGGATCTGTTAGATTATAATTTTATAATGAAAGAGAAAAATTGAGATTTCAGCTTATATATTATGAGTTATGTCCAAATAAAATTTTAAAATAGTAATTATGGAAATCGTTGGTAAATTATAATGTTTATTTAATTCATTTAAAAGGAATTTTTATATATATGGATACCGTTTAACTCGAAATATTAATATTGGATTATAAATTCTATATTGGTTTGTATTTGAAGTGGTGTATTATTTTATTTGGTTATACTTGACAATAATAATTTATTATTATTTGATTTATTTGTTTTGGATTTTAATTATATTTTATTGATATTATATAGGCCTTAAGAATAGTTGTTTTCCCAACGACTTCCATTTTCGACAAAACAATTTTTTTTGGAATACGTATAGCTAATTATTGATAGATTTCCAATTTGGGGCCAATTGGAGTTGTTTTGTGGGCGAAAAATATTTAAAAGGTGAGCCAATAAACATATTGAAATTAAAATAGAATCGTTATGCAAAGGAGTCGGTTTTCAAAGAAATTAATTTCTTTGGATTTGTAAGTTCAAAACATATCAGTATGTCTAGTTTCGTTACGTTTAGAGTTGATATGTGACAGAGTGTATATTTAACGTTGGCATTAAATAACGGTAGAATCTAACTTAACCATAATAATATAAAAAAACTTCTACCTAAGCAAACAAACAAAAGTGTACAAACGTACACTTAAACGTGCATGTGGCTACTTTGAAATCCTCCCTATCCTATTCTTTCTTGTCTAAACTATTGAAATATACCCGCATGCCTTAGCTATCTCCATGGTGTACGTTAGTAGCAATCGTTCAATGCTAATACACAAAGCTTCATACGCAAGGAAACAACACGGCTTGTATTTTCACATCAGCATAGCCTATTACATTTTAAAACTCATGCATCCCTATTTCATGAAGCTGCTACCCTATTTCATGAAAACTGAAGATCACTTTTAAAAATCTATTATTTTAAATGGAAATTTATAAAAGGAATTAAATATTAAATATTTATTTTTTAAGTTTATAAGTGATAATTAAATGATTTTACAAAGTAAATTCTTATATTAATAAGATTGATAAGAAAAAGAGCAGGAAATAACGTAGCGATTAATAACCAAGATTAATTGTTTTAAGAAACAATTAAAATGGGATTATATTGGAATTGATTATTATTTATTTAATCAAAGTGGAATCCTGGAATTTAAAACCCATGTAATGAAGGTTTATGAGACCATAAGCAATTGTTATAGTAAAGTGAAGTTTTTAAGCGATTTTATATTAAAAGTAATATAAGTGAAGTTGAAATTGAAGTTTAAATTAATTTCTTATTGGAATTCTATTCGATTATACTCTATGAAATCCAAGACTTAGATTAAATTATAAAACCCAAGATTGGTTGAATATAATATTGAAACGAGTTATTAGAAATGGTATGAGAGGGATAAAAGTTGAGGATATCAAATTCAAGAATTGGAATCGAACTAGAGATCGGTTGAGTTAAATAGTTTCTGAATATTGATATGATGTTGGTTTCAACCTTCGGGTTTGATATTTTAGAAATTATTTTCTTACTGGTTTACGGGGACCGATGTAGGTATGAAATGGAAATCGAAATGGAAACTCAAATTATAATTAAAGTGGTTAGGCGAGTTAAATTATAAAGATTCGATCTAAACTCACTATATTAAATAAGGAATGAAGTTTTATCGAGGCATAACCAAAATGGATTTTGGTAATAAACTAGTCAGAAGTTTTATAAAGGATTTTATTTGTAATAGGATCAAGGGTGGGTTATAATGTTTTAAAAGGAGGCTAAAGTTAATATATAAAGTTATAAGTTGAATAAACTTTAGTTTGGGTATAACCTTGATTATTTGAAATAAGAAAGTAAAAGCTGTGTTTCCAAATACTGGAGGATTTAAAGAATGGATTAACAATGGAAAACTAAATAGCCATGTGATGCTGTATAATAAAACAATGGATTCATTTTATTTTTATGGTTGTTTATTTTGATACTTAAATAGCCAACTATCAAAATTTGGCCTAACGCGTGTTGTTACGGGAAGACCGGGATCAAATTTATATTCAAAAACCATTCCGACCAACTAATACGTAAACGAAGAAGATATCTAATGTTGATCGAGATGGAGCAATTGAAGATCGTAAATCTTCAAGAACTGGAGAAACATTGCTTAAATTCTCTAGTTGATCCTGAGAGATATTTCGATAGCGATTCTGTCATGATTGAAATCTACGGATTGAAAGGACTACTCATTACTGATTTATAAGATGATTCCTATGATGTGGTAGGAGGGTGCCTTCAGTTCATCATGTTCTTGGATGACTTGTATGGACGAATGTCTGAAAAAGTATTTCCAAAGGATCGTGCACATTGATTTCTACAAACGTACTTCTGTTGGTGGCAGAGGATTCGTTCTTACTACTTAGACATCCAGAGTACTTTTTTGGACGTCAATTAGTTATTTGATGGATTTGATGATGTGACATTCAAAGTGAAGGATGGCCAGATGTTTATAAAAGAAGATTTAAATCTTAAGCGCTGGGAAATGAAAAAAATCGGAAGGTTGTTCCGTACCTTGTCATAGTCGGAATCCAATCTCCAATAAGCGCTCGTGGTTTTGATTGTATACTGTGTATGTGGAGCCTGAGACGCAAGTGTTTCGCTAGATTGTTATTTATTTGTATTTAAACATTATTATAACGTTAGAGGAGATATGATTTTAAAAAAAATTTGCGTTATCGTAAGGTAAATACCGTCCTTATTTATGTGTGGATTCGGTCTTACGATTATCCTTTTCTTTCAAAAAGATTTGAATTTAAAAATCAAGTTGGATGATCCCTTAAACTTTGTGAGTTTTCTCACGCTGGTCCACCAGACTGATCTTGGCATTTGCAAAGCTTGGGTCAGTCCAAATTTTATAGGTTCAGATTACCAGACAATGTGAAGTCCAGAGAGGAGCTGGAGTTGTTCAAACGTATGATATCTAGCGTTATTCCACTGTGTGTTGTATATGAGGGCAGATTATTATAACTGTTCAGAAGTTGATGTTCTCTGATGATTGCAAGTTTTATTTCAAGACCTCAATAAAGATATATTTCTGTTTTACATTTTATTCCGCTGCGATATGAGACTCTAGTTTTGTGTTGGTTCTTCTTCTTATTCTTCTATTCTAACTTTATTTCTTTCTTATCTCATCATATTATTCCTTTCTATTAGCTTTCTGGGTTATCGACACTTGAGTTTGGACATGAGATGTATGAGTGTCGAGATTCGAGTGTCAAAATTCTCGGGATGCTACAGTTGGTATCGGAGCAATGGTTTAGTGATAACCTTGGCTCTGTGGTATAACTCAATAGAGTTTGGGTTAGTAATACCCTAAATCGAGATTGAGTGTATATATACGAGAGCATATTTCCATATTATATATATATATATATAAATGTTTTTTGTTGTGTTGTTTGATTGGTTCAAGTTGAATTGCCAATTGATACAATATTATTCTTTAAACAGGGTAAATCGAATAATTTACCCAAAATAATATTTTCTATATAGAAAAGAAGTTATTTTATTGGTTTGTTGATTTGATATGAATAAATTCAAATTGGATTATAAATTTAAATGGTTATTATAACCAAAAGAGGATTTCATATATGGATTGTGTGGATAAAATTTTAATATGGAGTTAAATAAACCAGAATTTAACTGAAGATAAGTTAAATAAATTTGGAAAGGAAAATGGAATGATTTGGCTATCTTGATTGTTGATTGTTTGTATATTGGATGATAGATTGATTATATAATGAAATCCATCAACAGTTAAATGAATTAAAAATCGAGAAAATAAATTTCAATACAATAAATCTGAGAATATAATCAACATGAAATAAAACCAGATGATTTAACCCTGTAATGATTATTTGCATTGTATATTGAGTTAGTACAGGTCGGAAGAAGATGAAGATCTGATAGTTGCTTCGCTTGGTTATTGGAGTATTGATTGCCAGACAAATAGGTAGACATTAATATAATTGATTGGGTGTATGATTTTTATACCTCTGAGTTGGGTTTCCACTTGGCTTTTGTTTTCTTTTGATCGATGTGAGGCCCGGGGTGGCGTTTGTAGTTGTTCGATTGTGCTGTGCAGCAGAGGTGCTGGAGAATTTTTCATAAAATTTTAAAACTTGGAATTATTTTGATAATATTTTAAATTAATTATTATTTTTAAATAATAGGTTTTGGAGCATTCTTCGTACTTCGTAATTTGGGGGGCGAAATTCTATTAAGGGGGAAGAATGTAACGACCCAATTTTTTTTGGTCATTTGAATTAAATATTTAAATCTATTTTAAATATTATATTTGGAATATTAATGGATTTTTAATATTGAGTTCATTATTAAACGATGATTGAAAGTTTACATTTATATTCAATTAAAAACGAACTCGAAACGTCACGGTAGTTCGTAATGTTGAGTTTTAAACTTCTATTGAATATACAAAATTCAATATAAGTCAGAATTCTATGAAACAAGAAACGTTTGGATCTGTTAGATTATAATTTTCTAATGAAAGAGAAAAATTGAGGTTTTAGCATATATATTGTGAGTTATGTCCAAATCAAATTTTAAAATAGTTGCAATGGAAATCGCTTATAAATTATAACGTTTATTTAATTCATTTAAAAGGAAATTATATATATATTTGGATATTGTTTAACTCAAAATATTAATATTTAATTATAAATTCTATTTTGGTTTATATTTGATATATTATTTTATTTGATTAAGCGTGACAATAATAATTTTTTATTATTTGGTTTATTTTTTTTGGAATTTAATTATATTTTATTGATATTATATAGGCCTTATGAATAGTTGTTCTCCCAATGACCTCCATTTTCGACGAAACAAATTTTATTGTAATACGAATAGCTAACTATTGTTAGATTACCAGTTCAGGGCCAATTGGAGTTATATTGTAGGCAGACGATATTTAAAAGATGAACCGATGAATATATTGGAATTAAAATATCATCGTTATGCAAACGGAGTCGTTTTTCAACGAAATTAATTTCTTTGAATTTGTAACGTCAAAACATAGCAGTGTGTCTAGTTTCGATTGGAGTTAATATGTGACAGACCGTATTTAATGTTGATATTAAATAACAGTAGAAACTAAATTAACCATAATAATATAAAAAACTTCTACCTAAGAAAACAAACCAAAGTGTACAAATGTACCCATAAATGTGCACATGGCTACTTTGAAATCCTCACTACCCTATTCTTTCTTATCTAAACAACTGAAATATACCCACATGCCTTAGTTGTAACACCCCGTATTTTCTGTAAACATTAAAGTTACTAATTAAAGAATAATTGTTTACAAATGTAAAATTTAAAGGAAACGGATTACGCCATTGCGTTCGTCTTGGAATTCTGCTTGAGATAGAGTCTGAGTTTGCATAAATCGGAATCTGTATGAAGGAGTTATGACCTTCAGAAGATTCAGAATTTAAAATAAACAACTTAGAATAAAGTACAGGAAATTCAAAATTGGAAGCAGAAGCGGGCTGGGCGGGAAATTTCCCGCCCAAGTCCAGGTCAACCAGAAGGTCGACCAGGAGTCGACCTCCCCCCATACAGGTCGACCTGGGGGTCGACCTCCCCCGGGGTCAGATCTAAAATCTGATGTGTTTTCTCGTGAGATGAATTACTATGTCATTAGGGCTTGCGTGGCACGTTCTGGTTGGTTCTCTTAGGTTTGAATGGCTTTGATTTGCTCTAGGTTAATCTGACGGCTCCTATTAAATCAAACATCTATACAAGCAACCTAAATCTAAACCCTAAAGCCACACAAAAAAATATTCCTAAGACCGTCATGCTGTCAGTGCTTGGCCTAGAGTAGCCACCATTCTCATTCAACTAGAAGGAAAGTAGGAATTGCAAATCAAATCTAATTCAACTAAGAGAATTCAACGTCTACAATAAAGGTTAGCTATTCAAATTCAGAATACAGATCCCAGAACTCAAGACTAGACTCCTTTTTGTAAGTCCACTTATCATTTAGATCTAAACGATATTAGAATTGTGACTAAATAACTGGATATAGAACATCGCCTAATGTAAATCTATGCCTATCCTTTTTGTTAAAACTGAATTGATTGAGACTATGATTCTTATCATGCTAAGTTGTGATCTTGTTGCATGTAATTTGATGATAATAGTTAAATGCTTTGGATCCATATATTGTATACTTTGGCGATGACATAAATTGGCGATGACATAAATTGGCGATGACATATTATAATTTGGCGATGGCATATCATATTGTGTAATTTGGTGATGACATACCATATTGTATAATTTGGCGATGGATATCATATTATGTAATTTGGCGATGACATTCCATATTGTAAAATTTGGCGATATATATCATATTGTGTAAATTGGTGATGACATACTATGTTGCATAATTAGAGATGACATTTTATGCCGCATGATTTGGTAATGACACCTATATGTTTTATGATAAATTTGGGAATTTTGCTATGTTTATGCAAGTTCAACCATGTTCACATATATGGCAAAAACTGCATGCTAATATGATTAGGTTCATGTTAGATTAGATCCAACTAATATGCGAAGTTCACAATTACATGCCTAATGTTAAGTTTATGTAGTTCTATGTAAAAAAAAAAACTATTTCATGATTCATGTTAAGTAGATCTAAATTTGTAAGTCCATAATTAAATGTATATTGTTCTATGCCAAGTTCGTATGATACATGTATAGTTAGATCCATATTTTTATGATGTTGGAATTGTTATATGTTCCTCTTTTTCCCTTTTGTGTATAAGATAGGCAATGTACCGAGCCTAACATTTTATGTGACTTATGCGAACGTTTAACGGGGGTAACGTTGGGGGAAAAATATGAAATTATATATAATTGGCTGAATACAAGGCTGCCCGTGTGGAAAAAGGGGCACCCGAGTTTGAAAGTGAAACAAACTACGAGTCAGTCATGGGACTGGTATGAGAAATCTACTCAACACAATTGAAATATGGTTAATCACAGGACCACGCCACTTTCGTGGAACGGGTTTACTCCATCGGATCACCAGTGCTTTAAAACAAATCATTCTTTGAAACAACGCTATGCTTTTTATAAAAATGAAGCCATTATAAGACTCAGTTCCCATCACACAATGCAACACAAATCGAAGGATAGAGTTTTTACCTTATAACGGCCAAAATATGCTTGATACGAATAAAACAAAGGCATTTAATATTATTACTAGTGTTTATATGCTATGAAAACAATTTCAAATCATAACTATCAATCATAGACGGCATTAATGCCCCATACCACTATGTCGTCATATATAGGTATACAATCAAAACCGCATAGTCACGTATTTGGAAATTGGATTTCCGTCCTGAACCAAGGCAAAGAATAGTCCTTACCGACTTCGTGACTCTCTAGCCCGAGCCATAGGGTCAGAGCGCATCGACTCTTGGATCGTCAGGGTCGGTCCACCGATGTGGATTAAAAATTCCTGAACAATCCGTTTCCCCGCCCTATGGGGCGTAAATGAGCCAATGAATGACTCCATCGGACCCAGATCGTCCGATCAAACCGAGGTGCCTCGCAACAGCAACAACCACATAAGTCAAACTCGTCAGGGCGTGTAAAACCACTGACACCACTTCTAACTAGAAAGAAACGCATGTCCTCCCTGAGGTCCTCTCCCGTTTCTGGTTCATACCGGGGTGTGAGGCTCGCGATTTCACGTCGTACACAAAGCTATGCCACACAGGCGGTGCTTTGATCATCACCACAAGACTTTGCTTTTCAACAGAAGCCCTGATCATTTGCCACTTAGGCATGCCACACTAGCAATTCATGCCATGCGACTGATGTCCATCGATATACAACCTCTGAGCTCGTGCGTTTCAGAGAAGGGCGTTAAGCAAAAGAATAAATTCTCCGCCGCCAAACAGATGTATATTTAACAGAGATCAATCAACACAGAATAAAATCCCATGTCAGACACACAGTCCATTTACAAGTCCGTTCTGGGTCTGAACAAAACCGGAGGCACTAAACACCTCGCAAACCCATCGATCACCACGTACGTCTGGACGATCACCACTCATTATCCATATTTCGGGATGCCTCCCAATCAGGACCTTGGTTACCATCCAAACGAGGTGAAGGTCTCCGGTCTTCGACCACCGTCTTCATCTTCGATTTCTTATCGTCGATTTAGTTATTCAGAATGGGATAAACCCGGTCTTTCTGAGCAACTCGCGTATATAATAAACAAGTGCAACACTAACATACACACGCATCATTCCAATTCATCAGTCACTAACCGTCAATCAGTAAGAGAACGATTTCCCAAATATTAACCCCGAAGGCCGAAACCAACATCAGATCAACACCCAGGAAACCATTCGACTTAGCCAACCTTCAGTTAATTTCTAAATCACATCCATATTGTTTATAATATTTTATAACGATTTATCGCTATTTTTATTTATTTTAAAATAGCCAATATATTCGAAACGACGCTTCGGGCCATAACGCGACCGTGGCGCTGTTTTTCTTCAGATTTGGTTTACACATATCTGAAAATCTAACTGTTGGATCTTCACAAAATTTACATCATTAGAAAGATCTTTTCAAAATGAATCCAACGGTTCCAGTTTCGGGAAATTCCGACGGTCGGATCTCCCGGTATAATCGTTTGAAGTTTCGATTTCAAAATACGAACTACGGCGTCGTTATTCGAGTAAATATAATTATATTTATATATAAATATAAATATAATTGTTTCTGGCGCTGTTTTTCTTCAGATTTGAATTAAACATTCCAGACAATCCAACCGTTGGATTTTTACAAAGTTGGTGCCGTTGGAAATATTTTTCCAAAGCGAACCCAACGGTTGCGATTTCAGGAAAATCCGATGGTTGGATCTCCCGGTATAATCGTTTGAAATCACGGTTTTAAAATACGAACTGCGGCGTCGTTATTCGATATATTTTAATTCTATTTATATATATATATCGATTCTTCGATTTCAAAGCTATATTCTTTTCATACATTTGATAAAAATGATATTTTTATCTAACTGTCTTCTATTTCAACACTTCACTATATTTAACAATTCATGTATATAATAAAAATGTGATTTTTATTGTAAAAAGTTCATTTCAAAACACTATTAATTTATATAGTTCATATAGATGATAAAAAGGTGATTTTTATTATAAAACAATTTATTTCAAAATATGAATACCATTCAACACATGAATTTCAATTCAACGAATGAATATCGATTCAACGAATGAATATCGATTCAACACATGAAGGTTTTCTATAGTTTATATATATAGATAAAAATGTGATTTTTATATTTAAAGCACGAATACCATTCAACACATGAATTTCAATTCAACGAATGAATATCGATTCAACACATGAAGGTTTTCTATAGTTTATATATATAGATAAAAATGTGATTTTTATATTTAAAACACGAACACCATTCAACACATGAATTTCTAATCAACGAATGAATATCGATTCAACACACGAAGGTTTTCTATAGTTTATATATATAGATAAAAATGTGATTTTTATATTTAAGACACGAATACCATTCAACACATGAATTTCTAATCAACGAATGAATATCGATTCAACACATGAAGGTTTTCTATAGTTTATATATATAGATAAAAATGTGATTTTTATATTTAAAACACGAATACCATTCAACACATGAATTTCTAATCAACGAATGAATATCGATTCAACACATGAAGGTCTTCTATTCAACGAATAAATATAGTTCCAGCAAATGAAAATAATTCAAACACATGAATATTATTCAAAATTTCGGAAGCATAACGGCAGGGTAATTAAAACCGGGACCGTCCCTAGTACGGCTCCTCGCTCTACCTTAAAACCTCGCGGTTTTTGAAAATGGGGATCATGCATCTAGTTCGCACGCAGGCGGCATGTATATATTTATTTCATTTCCACAAACTAATCCTATGTGGTTTCAACCAAATATTTCTCAACCACAAATGGGTATTTTTCAACCACAATCAATCAATATCAACCACAAACAATCCCAATCAACCATTCGCTATCAATCAATTTTCACACCAATCACAACCAATAAATATCGTCCATGGTTTGTGGACGTGGGGCGTATATATATATATATATTTATATATAGCAATTCACTTCTATTTCAACACATATATAATTTTTACAATGCATATACAACTTATACATCGAACGTACAACTTATACAACGCTTATACAAGAGATGTACAACGCTTATATAACTCGTACATCGACTATATAATTTATACATCGTCGTTTTCCATATCGTTTATAAATTAGAAATCTCACATTGGGTTCCACTCCACCAAAAATAGCAGAAGGCTCAGAAAAATATGCGGTTGTAACAACCCGGAAAATCTGGGCCAGTTTAAAATTTTTATTTTGGCCATTTAAGCGAATTTTGACTATTTAAAATGAATTATTTTAAATAATATCGACGGAAATTTATTTTGAATAGAATTCGACGTATATATTATATACGTCGTCGTTAGAATATATAATATTTATATATAATTATAAATAGAATTGAAAATGGCGCGGTAGTTCGATAATTCGATTTCAAACTTCAATTTAATGTACCGGGTGCCAAACAATCCGGATTTTAGTGAAACCAAAAATAATGGGATCTAATTATGAATATCTTTCCAACGAATCCGAAAAATCAAGATTTCATAGCGGGAATCAAAAGGTATGCCCAGTTGAAAATTCTGAATAGTCGCTATGGAATTCAGGCCCTTAAAAATGGAAATTTTGCAAATGACCTCGGATTTCGACGAAACCAGTTTTGTTGGGTCCGTGATGTCAAATTATTGTTGGATTCCAAATTTCATAATTTTTCGAATCAATATGTGAGTGTGGCAAAGGAAAACGCGTTTGTCCAGTTTCAGTTGATTTTAATCGACTGGAAAATGGCCATTTTTCTAACGGTCTCAGAATTCGACGAAACTAGTTTTGTTAGGACCGTATCGTCAATACGAAGCTAGAGAATATTTTTCGGGAATTTTTCTAGTTGGTATGTGACCCCGGTAATTTGAAATGTACGTTTAAAATTCAATATAGTGATTTAAATGTAAATTCAAAGGAAACTGATTGTAACAGTCGAATCAGCTTGCGGTACATATCCCATTGTGTTCGGAATGGGGGTAAAACGCTATGGACGGCAGGCGGTGGGCCTCGTTTAGAGGTCGTATGTAAAAGTCAACTTTTAGTAAATAAAATAAAAAAAAATTAATTAATTAATTAAAAATTCTCTTCTCTCCCTCCTTTTAGTTCTGCCCCCCCCCCCCCCCCCGTTTCAATTTCAGTTCTGGAAGAAAGAAAAAAAAAAGAGAGAGACACGAACAAGGAGGGGCGGATCCGCCAACGTCGCAGCCACCGGAGGCGCCGCCACGAGCGAAACCCCCTCCTCTCAGTCGATCCCTCCCCGTCCTCGCACAATCGTCCACGGACCATGGACTTGTTTGTTTGATTGCAAAAATTAGTTAGATTATTTGATTGAAATTGAATTGTGTGGTGAAATGAATTGATATGATTGATGTGTGAATGGCGTGGGCCTTCACTAGACCGGGGATAAGGCTAGGCCTTGTCCCGTTTCTAGTATCGTGCCGTTATGCCGCCGAAATTTTCTAAAATATGTTAGAAAAATAAAAATATCATTTTATTTAAAGAATGAACTGAATAGAAATTCATATGTTGGAATAAAATGTTTTATCGTTAAAAATATAATTTTTAACGTGAATGTGAATAAATAAATATTCATTTACAAACCGGACGGTTTGTTTATGTACACCTATTTGAAGGACATTGATTGGGTCGATAAATTTTACACATCGCCCAACTGCACAAATAAAATATTTGTTTGATTGTTTGAAACCCCACACGGGTGTTAGGATGAAATATGTAGTTCACTCATCCTAATTGATTAAATATGTCGATCGATTGATTGACAGGCTGTTATAAGCATTGAATATCTATATTTGATGCTTATACAGTGTAGTGCACTTTGGTTGATGGTTGATTATTTATCGTTGCTATTATATACATGTGTTGTATGAAAATCCATATAATTAACTTTATATGGTAATTGATTGGGCCTCATTCCAATTTGAAAAATAAAGAATATTATAAAATAAAGGTTCATGTGTTGACAGTACTCATTCATTGAGATTGGTCATGTGTTGAACGAAATATTTTTGTAATAAAATTTACATCTTTATCAATATAAAATAAAGGTTCATGTGTTGACAGTACTCATTCATTGAGATTGGTCATGTGTTGAACGAAATATTTTTGTAATAAAATTTACATCTTTATCAATATAAAATAAAGGTTCATGTGTTGACAGTACTCATCCATTGAGATTGGTCATGTGTTGAACGAAATATTTTGATAATAACAACTATTTTGAAAAAGAAATATTTGAAATAGAATATTTGAAAATAGAAATTTATGAAGCCGTGTTGATTAGATTGACGCCATTTTGACGTAAACGATATTTATATCGATTGAAAACGATTTCGAAATGAATTGAATTGAAAACGATTTCGAAATGAATTGAATTGAAAACGATTTCGAATTGAATTGAATTGAAAACGATTTCGAAATGAATTGAATTGAAAACGATTTCGAAATGAATTGAATTGAAAACGATTTCGAATTGAATTGAATTGAAAACGATTTCGAAATGAATTGAATTGAAAACGATTTCGAAATGAATTAAATTGAAAACGATTTCAAAATGAATTGAATTGAAAACGATTTCGAAATGAATTGAATTGAAAACGATTTCGAAATGAATTGAATTGAAAACGATTTCGAAATGAATTGAATTGAAAACGATTTCGAAAAGAAATGAATTGAAAACGAATTCAAATTGAATTGAAGGTGAATTGAAATGAATTCAAATTGAATAGAAATTTGAATTGAATAGAAATGAATTTTAAAACGAATTTATAAAGGAGAATTCAATTTTGATTTGAATTGAAATGGAAGTTGAAATTGCTTTTGAAACGAATTCAAAACTATTTATATAATTCGTTTTAAATATAAATCGACGAAATATATATTATATATATTATATATATAATATAATGGCCTGAATAGAACGCGCCGCGCCGCGGCAGTTCGTGAATTTCGACCATTTATTTCAAACGGACATTACGGGAGATCCGACCGTCGGATTCTCCTAAAACCGGAACCGTTGGGTTCGTATCGAAAAGAACTTTCTAAAGAATGTTAGAAATTAGAAATCTAACGGTTGGATTTGGAATTATGTCCAAATCAAATTTGAAAAAGGTCGCTGTAAGTGCAGTTCGATGGCCGTTGATGGAAATCGACTGTACGGACCTTGATAAAATTATTAAAAATAGTAATAATTTGTGTAAAATCATAAGAAATGATTTAGAAAGAATTGGGATGAAAAACTCCCTATTTGAAAAGATAAAAATAGATTTTTATCGAAATGAACTAGTTTTGAACTAGAATTAGAATTCTATTTATTTTTAAATAAATAAATTGAATTAGAAAAGGGTTTTAAAAATAACCAGAATATCCAATGATTGCATTGGAGTGGATTTGAATCGAAATTGTCTTCGGAATATTTCGATGTTGGAATTCGTGATTATACAGGTGTTGTTATGGAAATTTGAAAGATATATTTGTATCGTTATTTCCAATACGACATTTGTTAATCGTAGAATTTGATATTGAATATAAGTCGATATATTTTCTATTCAGAGCCTTATATTGAATATCAAATGTGATTTGGGTTTGTCGTGAATGGTGTCTTCACTAACACTGTTCTTGAACCCAGTTGAGAAATGATTAAATCTTTTTATTTAGATTTAATGAAGTGTACCAATTAAATAATATTTAATTGGAATTGAATTGATATTGATTTTTGGGTTTATCGTGAACAGTGTTTTAAACAACACTCGTTCTTTAACCCGATAATTAATGAATGTGATTTTGGGTTTATCGTGAACCGTGTTTTAAATGACACTGATTCTTTAACCCAGTCGAAGATTAAAACTAAGTGGAGTTTTAATGAATCTTTAATTAGATTGAAATAATCGAAATGGAGTATCACCAGTTTTGCTCCAGGCGATAGTTAAATCTTTAATTAGATTTGAACGTGAAATGGTAATTAAATTTACCGATAACACTGTGGTGTTAGATATGAAGTATTACCAGTTTTACTTCATGGGATAAATAGGTTGGGATTGGGAAATTAAAACCAATGATTACTTCGGTAAGGTTCGTTAATCTCGACTAGTTGAATCGAAATTCAAAAGATGATTAAAGAATAAATTCAAGAAATTTATCTTTGATAAAATTAATGGGAACCTTTCCCTATGAATGTGAAATTTAGAAACTAACTGTCGGTTAGCCAAGCAGAATGGTTTTCTGGATATTGATCTGATGTTGGTTTCGGCCTTCGGGGTTAATGTTTGGGGAATTATTCTCTTGATTAATTTACGGTTAGTGACTAATGAATTGGAATGAGGCGTATGTTGTGTTTGTGTAACACTTATTTAAAATATACGCGAGTTATTCGGGAAGACCGGGTTTATCCCATTCTGAATAACTGATACGACGATAAGTCGAAGATGAAGACGATGGTCGAAGACCGGAGGTCTTCACGTCGTTTGGGTAATTACTGATGATCTTGATTGGGCTGTACACCCAAGAAGATGGAAACAGTTAGTGATCGTCCAGACGTACTTGGAGATCGATGGATATGCGGGGTACTAGGTGCCCCCGGTTTCGTTCAGCCCCAGAACGGACTTGTAAATGGACTGTGTGTCTGACATTGGATTTTAGTCCGTGTGATTGATCTCTATTAAATATATATCTGTTTGGCGGCGGAGAATTTATTCTCTTGCTTAACGCCCTTCTCTGAGACGTACGAGCTCAGGGGTTATATATTGATGGATATCAATCGCATGGAGTGAATTGCCTGTGTGGCATGCTAAGAGGCAAATGATCAAGGCTTCTGTTGAAAAGCAAAGTCTTGTGGTTGATGATCGAAGCACGGCCTTTGTGGCGTAGCTTTGTGTAACGTTGATTCGCGAGTATCACACCCGGTATGAATCAAAAACGGGAGACGGACATCAGGGAGGACCTACGTTTCTTTCTAGTTATGAGTGGCGTCAGTGCTTGAACTGGCTGACGAGTTTGACTCATGTGGATGTTACTTATTATTACTTGCTGAAAAGCGAGGCGCCTCGTGATATCGGTTTCGGCCGATGCTTCTGGTCGGCGGACGGGCCAGGCTTACGCCCCAAAGGGCGGGGAAACGTAGTGTTCAGGCATAATAATCCACATCGGTGGACCGGCCCTGACGATCCAAGGCTTGTCTGCGCGCTTGCCTGAGACACGGACTAGAGCGTCTCGAATCGGTAGAGGATCTTGCCCCTAGCCTCGGTTCATACCATAAATGATAACCCAACTTCCAATACGACATTTGCGGTTTTGATTGTAAACTTATATATGGCGACATAGTGTTATGGGCCATTCATGCCGCCTATGATTAATACTTATGATTTGAAGTGTTTTATACACTATGCACTTATAATAGTATCAAATGATTTGTTTTAAACGTATCAAGCATTCTTTGGCTGTTATAAGGGAAAACCCTATCCTCGACTGCGTTGCATTGTGTGATGGGACCTGGGTCTTATAACAGCTTCATTTTTCTTTATTTAGCATTGCGCTGTTTGTTTTATGCACTGGTATTCTTGGGAGGAAACCCGTTCCGTGTTATACGGCGTGGTCCCTTGATTTACCTAATGATTTAAAAATAAAGATTAATAACTGTTTTAGTTCTCACACCAGTCCCATGACTGACCTGGAGTTTATTGTTTTGACCTAAACTCTGGGTGCCCCTATTTTTGACACGGGCAGCTAGTAGTTTTGGTTTTGCAGATTTATATTCACAGGATCCTGGTTTACAGCTGGAACGATATCCGGAAAGCTTTGTATCTGTATATCTCTTCTAGTTGTGTATTGTATTATTTTCCGCTGCTATGTATTTAAATGTAATTTAAATCTCTGATATTTCTGTGTAATATTCGTTTTTACTCTGTATATTCTTGTAATCTGATGCGTTGTTGTAATATACAATGAAATGTTCTTTTATATATGTTCTTTTGTGGCTTGTTCTCGAACTATCCGACGCTTTCCTTTACGGGGAAGTTGCGGGTCTTCACAGTTGGTATCAGAGCTTTGGTTTACAAGGCTTAGAGAACAAGGCACATTAGAACCATACGAAAGAATTCATCAGATATTGGATTAGTAATATCCAATGGGGATGACTCGTTAGAGATGGGATCAGTAGTATCCTAGAACGAGTGTGAAGAGTAAATTTTTAAAGTGAAAACAAGTTTTGTTTTGAAAATTTAAATCAATCATTCGTATTTGATTATTTATTTATATTGATGTGGACAATCCAGTATATATAGATTTTGCGTATACGTCTGATCCGCGTGTATTCAAAGTTTTAATATATTGGATAGATATAGAATCACACTCTAGTCGCCCGGAGATGATTCAGATGATGAGGCCTCATCATCAGTGTTTATATTCGAGTGACGAAGGTGTGATATCTATATATTTCCATTAGACTGGTGTGAGAACCAAAAAAAATTAGATAGGGCCTATTGTTGTGAATTGGCATTAAAAACATGATTTTTGTATATGTATCAAAGTTATAAATTTGAAACTCTAATTCACTAATTGATTGATGTTTGTGTTGTTTGTTTAGTTGTTTGATAATTTTGAACCATTATGCCTAATTGAATCAAATATTGAACTGTATTGAAAATTGGTCGCATTTGCTTGCATATACATATTCTTATATTGAACAGGTCATAGCAAGGAGGCTAGAGCCAGAGAATAAAATTTGTTTGCCCGACAAATAGGTACATGTTTACTACATAATTTCCTGTTTTGTTTGGGTGATGATGATTTTGTGAGCCTATTGGCTAGCCGCTTGGCTTTTTCTTTTTCTTTTTGAGATCTGAAGGACCGGGGAAGCTATTTGAAATTCCCCGATGCTCCCGGTGCAGGGGAGGTTATGGCGAAATTTTTCGAAAATTTAGGGTGTTAGCCAAATTTTTGAAGAATTAGAAAATTCTCAGAAACTAAAGAGTTGGAGAATGGAAGCCAGATCGAGCGTAGAATTGATTAATCAAACCACTTTCGACTTTGTTCCTTTTCGGGGACGAAAAGTTTTAAGTGGGGGAGATTGTAACAACCCGGAAAATCTGGGCCAGTTTAAAATTTTTATTTTGGCCATTTAAGCGAATTTTGACTATTTAAAATGAATTATTTTAAATAATATCGACGGAAATTTATTTTGAATAGAATTCGACGTATATATTATATACGTCGTCGTTAGAATATATAATATTTATATATAATTATAAATAGAATTGAAAATGGCGCGGTAGTTCGATAATTCGATTTCAAACTTCAATTTAATGTACCGGGTGCCAAACAATCCGGATTTTAGTGAAACCAAAAATAATGGGATCTAATTGTGAATATCTTTCCAACGAATCCGAAAAATCAAGATTTCATAGCGGGAATCAAAAGGTATGCCCAGTTGAAAATTCTGAATAATCGCTATGGAATTCAGGCCCTTAAAAATGGAAATTTTGCAAATGACCTCGGATTTCGACGAAACCAGTTTTGTTGGGTCCGTGATGTCAAATTATTGTTGGATTCCAAATTTCATAATTTTTCGAATCAATATGTGAGCGTGGCAAAGGAAAACGCGTTTGTCCAGTTTCAGTTGATTTTAATCGACTGGAAAATGGCCATTTTTCTAACGGTCTCAGAATTCGACGAAACTAGTTTTGTTAGGACCGTATCGTCAATACGAAGCTAGAGAATATTTTTCGGGAATTTTTCTAGTTGGTATGTGACCCCGGTAATTTGAAATGTACGTTTAAAATTCAATATAGTGATTTAAATGTAAATTCAAAGGAAACTGATTGTAACAGTCGAATCAGCTTGCGGTACATATCCCATTGTGTTCGGAATGGGGGTAAAACGCTATGGACGGCAGGCGGTGGGCCTCGTTTAGAGGTCGTATGTAAAAGTCAACTTTTAGTAAATAAAATAAAAAAAATTTTAATTAATTAATTAAAAATTCTCTTCTCTCCCTCCTTTTAGTTCTGCCCCCCCCCCCCCCCCCCCCGTTTCAATTTCAGTTCTGGAAGAAAGAAAAAAAGAAGAAGAGAGACACGAACAAGGAGGGGCGGATCCGCCAACGTCGCAGCCACCGGAGGCGCCGCCACGAGCGAAACCCCCTCCTCTCAGTCGATCCCTCCCCGTCCTCGCACCTCCCTCCTATCAGAACCCCAAACCCGATCCAGCCCTAGCCGCGACGCCCCCCTCCCTTTTCCTCCACCGCCGAGCACCCCAAGCGCCACCATCCTCCACCTTCTTCCCTCCTTCTGCCGCAAGTCCTCCTCCCCCCTCTTGAAAGCGGACAACGAAGGTGACAAAAAGGCGGGAACGACGAAGATCTCTACAATAGAAGTGCCGTGGAGCTGGATAGCTATTTGTGAGAATTTCTCACCTTTCAATTTCTTTTCTAATTTTATATATATACTAGGATGCAGACGGTGCTTAGTAGCACCCGACACAATCGTCCACAGACCATGGACTTGTTTGTTTGATTGCAAAAATTAGTTAGATTATTTGATTGAAATTGAATTGTGTGGTGAAATGAATTGATATGATTGATGTGTGAATGGCGTGGGCCTTCACTAGACCGGGGATAAGGCTAGGCCTTGTCCCGTTTCTAGTATCGTGCCGTTATGCCGCCGAAATTTTCTAAAATATGTTAGAAAAATAAAAATATCATTTTATTTAAAGAATGAACTGAATAGAAATTCATATGTTGGAATAAAATGTTTTATCGTTAAAAATATAATTTTTAACGTGAATGTGAATAAATAAATATTCATTTACAAACCGGACGGTTTGTTTATGTACACCTATTTGAAGGACATTGATTGGGTCGATAAATTTTACACATCGCCCAACTGCACAAATAAAATATTTGTTTGATTGTTTGAAACCCCACACGGGTGTTAGGATGAAATATGTAGTTCACTCATCCTAATTGATTAAATATGTCGATCGATTGATTGACAGGCTGTTATAAGCGTTGAATATCTATATTTGATGCTTATACAGTGTAGTGCACTTTGGTTGATGGTTGATTATTTATCGTTGCTATTATATACATGTGTTGTATGAAAATCCATATAATTAACTTTATATGGTAATTGATTGGGCCTCATTCCAATTTGAAAAATAAAGAATATTATAAAATAAAGGTTCATGTGTTGACAGTACTCATTCATTGAGATTGGTCATGTGTTGAACGAAATATTTTTGTAATAAAATTTACATCTTTATCAATATAAAATAAAGGTTCATGTGTTGACAGTACTCATTCATTGAGATTGGTCATGTGTTGAACGAAATATTTTTGTAATAAAATTTACATCTTTATCAATATAAAATAAAGGTTCATGTGTTGACAGTACTCATCCATTGAGATTGGTCATGTGTTGAACGAAATATTTTGATAATAACAACTATTTTGAAAAAGAAATATTTGAAATAGAATATTTGAAAATAGAAATTTATGAAGCCGTGTTGATTAGATTGACGCCATTTTGACGTAAACGATATTTATATCGATTGAAAACGATTTCGAAATGAATTGAATTGAAAACGATTTCGAAATGAATTGAATTGAAAACGATTTCGAATTGAATTGAATTGAAAACGATTTCGAAATGAATTGAATTGAAAACGATTTCGAAATGAATTGAATTGAAAACGATTTCGAATTGAATTGAATTGAAAACGATTTCGAAATGAATTGAATTGAAAACGATTTCGAAATGAATTAAATTGAAAACGATTTCGAAATGAATTGAATTGAAAACGATTTCGAAATGAATTGAATTGAAAACGATTTCGAAATGAATTGAATTGAAAACGATTTCGAAATGAATTGAATTGAAAACGATTTCGAAAAGAAATGAATTGAAAACGAATTCAAATTGAATTGAAGGTGAATTGAAATGAATTCAAATTGAATAGAAATTTGAATTGAATAGAAATGAATTTTAAAACGAATTTATAAAGGAGAATTCAATTTTGATTTGAATTGAAATGGAAGTTGAAATTGCTTTTGAAACGAATTCAAAACTATTTATATAATTCGTTTTAAATATAAATCGACGAAATATATATTATATATATTATATATATAATATAATGGCCTGAATAGAACGCGCCGCGCCGCGGCAGTTCGTGAATTTCGACCATTTATTTCAAACGGACATTACGGGAGATCCGACCGTCAGATTCTCCTAAAACCGGAACCGTTGGGTTCGTATCGAAAAGAACTTTCTAAAGAATGTTAGAAATTAGAAATCTAACGGTTGGATTTGGAATTATGTCCAAATCAAATTTGAAAAAGGTCGCTGTAAGTGCAGTTCGATGGCCGTTGATGGAAATCGACTGTACGGACCTTGATAAAATTATTAAAAATAGTAATAATTTGTGTAAAATCATAAGAAATGATTTAGAAAGAATTGGGATGAAAAACTCCCTATTTGAAAAGATAAAAATAGATTTTTATCGAAATGAACTAGTTTTGAACTAGAATTAGAATTCTATTTATTTTTAAATAAATAAATTGAATTAGAAAAGGGTTTTAAAAATAACCAGAATATCCAATGATTGCATTGGAGTGGATTTGAATCGAAATTGTCTTCGGAATATTTCGATGTTGGAATTCGTGATTATACAGGTGTTGTTATGGAAATTTGAAAGATATATTTGTATCGTTATTTCCAATACGACATTTGTTAATCGTAGAATTTGATATTGAATATAAGCCGATATATTTTCTATTCAGAGCCTTATATTGAATATCAAATGTGATTTGGGTTTGTCGTGAATGGTGTCTTCACTAACACTGTTCTTGAACCCAGTTGAGAAATGATTAAATCTTTTTATTTAGATTTAATGAAGTGTACCAATTAAATAATATTTAATTGGAATTGAATTGATATTGATTTTTGGGTTTATCGTGAACAGTGTTTTAAACAACACTCGTTCTTTAACCCGATAATTAATGAATGTGATTTTGGGTTTATCGTGAACCGTGTTTTAAATGACACTGATTCTTTAACCCAGTCGAAGATTAAAACTAAGTGGAGTTTTAATGAATCTTTAATTAGATTGAAATAATCGAAATGGAGTATCACCAGTTTTGCTCCAGGCGATAGTTAAATCTTTAATTAGATTTGAACGTGAAATGGTAATTAAATTTACCGATAACACTGTGGTGTTAGATATGAAGTATTACCAGTTTTACTTCATGGGATAAATAGGTTGGGATTGGGAAATTAAAACCAATGATTACTTCGGTAAGGTTCGTTAATCTCAACTAGTTGAATCGAAATTCAAAAGATGATTAAAGAATAAATTCAAGAAATTTATCTTTGATAAAATTAATGGGAACCTTTCCCTATGAATGTGAAATTTAGAAACTAACTGTCGGTTAGCCAAGCAGAATGGTTTTCTGGATATTGATCTGATGTTGGTTTCGGCCTTCGGGGTTAATGTTTGGGGAATTATTCTCTTGATTAATTTACGGTTAGTGACTAATGAATTGGAATGAGGCGTATGTTGTGTTTGTGTAACACTTATTTAAAATATACGCGAGTTATTCGGGAAGACCGGGTTTATCCCATTCTGAATAACTGATACGACGATAAGTCGAAGATGAAGACGATGGTCGAAGACCGGAGGTCTTCACGTCGTTTGGGTAATTACTGATGATCTTGATTGGGCTGTACACCCAAGAAGATGGAAACAGTTAGTGATCGTCCAGACGTACTTGGAGATCGATGGATATGCGGGGTACTAGGTGCCCCCGGTTTCGTTCAGCCCCAGAACGGACTTGTAAATGGACTGTGTGTCTGACATTGGATTTTAGTCCGTGTGATTGATCTCTATTAAATATATATCTGTTTGGCGGCGGAGAATTTATTCTCTTGCTTAACGCCCTTCTCTGAGACGTACGAGCTCAGGGGTTATATATTGATGGATATCAATCGCATGAAGTGAATTGCCTGTGTGGCATGCTAAGAGGCAAATGATCAAGGCTTCTGTTGAAAAGCAAAGTCTTGTGGTTGATGATCGAAGCACGGCCTTTGTGGCGTAGCTTTGTGTAACGTTGATTCGCGAGTATCACACCCGGTATGAATCAAAAACGGGAGACGGACATCAGGGAGGACCTACGTTTCTTTCTAGTTATGAGTGGCGTCAGTGCTTGAACTGGCTGACGAGTTTGACTCATGTGGATGTTACTTATTATTACTTGCTGAAAAGCGAGGCGCTTCGTGATATCGGTTTCGGCCAATGCTTCTGGTCGGCTGACGGGCCAGGCTTACGCCCCAAAGGGCGGGGAAACGTAGTGTTCAGGCATAATAATCCACATCGGTGGACCGGCCCTGACGATCCAAGGCTTGTCTGCGCGCTTGCCTGAGACACGGACTAGAGCGTCTCGAATCGGTAGAGGATCTTGCCCCTAGCCTCGGTTCATACCATAAATGATAACCCAACTTCCAATACGACATTTGCGGTTTTGATTGTAAACTTATATATGGCGACATAGTGTTATGGGCCATTCATGCCGCCTATGATTGATACTTATGATTTGAAGTGTTTTATACACTATGCACTTATAATAGTATCAAATGATTTGTTTTAAACGTATCAAGCATTCTTTGGCTGTTATAAGGGAAAACCCTATCCTCGACTGCGTTGCATTGTGTGATGGGACCTGGGTCTTATAACAGCTTCATTTTTCTTTATTTAGCATTGCGCTGTTTGTTTTATGCACTGGTATTCTTGGGAGGAAACCCGTTCCGTGTTATACGGCGTGGTCCCTTGATTTACCTAATGATTTAAAAATAAAGATTAATAACTGTTTTAGTTCTCACACCAGTCCCATGACTGACCTGGAGTTTATTGTTTTGACCTAAACTCTGGGTGCCCCTATTTTTGACACGGGCAGCTAGTAGTTTTGGTTTTGCAGATTTATATTCACAGGATCCTGGTTTACAGCTGGAACGATATCCGGAAAGCTTTGTATCCGTATATCTCTTCTAGTTGTGTATTGTATTATTTTCCGCTGCTATGTATTTAAATGTAATTTAAATCTCTGATATTTCTGTGTAATATTCGTTTTTACTCTGTATATTCTTGTAATCTGATGCGTTGTTGTAATATACAATGAAATGTTCTTTTGTGGCTTGTTCTCGAACTATCCGACGCTTTCCTTTACGGGGAAGTTGCGGGTCTTCACAGCGGTCTCTTCTAGAAGGTAGAAGACGTCCACACGAGTCCATTGTCTCTTATTTCACTGAATTTCATCAACACTGCAAAAAGATATGATTTTTCAAAGTTTGCAATGGTTTAAAGGTGTTAAAACAGTTGAAAATAAAACAAGCCGTATACCTTTCTGAAACGTTCAAAACTAGGTCACGCGATTTCGTGAAATCCGTGAATCGATAGAACGATCGGGCTACGCAGTGTCGAAGGGGGAGGAGAGGCGCTCAGGCGCCGGGGGGAGATGGCTTGTTCGACGCTGGCAGGAGGCGGCGGCGGCGGTTGGAAGTCGCCAACTTCCAGGCGTCGATCCAGGCGCTACAGGCCACGAAAAAATCCAATCTTTATATGGATGTGAAGATCGTGAGGAGCTCTACAAAATCTTCAACTAGAGGAGGGGCTAATTTTGCGTGGATTGATCAGAAAGTGGACGGGAAGATTTCGAACGGTTTCCGCCTTCGATCGGGGAGAGAGAAAAAGGATTTTTTTTTTATAAATAAAAATTCTGATTGGTCGGGGAAGTTTTAAAGGGGTTTTCTGACACGACTACCAATCTAAACCCAACGACTGTCGTCCCTAGCGTTTTGCCCCCATTCCGAACACAATAGGATATGTTTCATAGGCCCATTCGACTGTTTCAGTTAGTTTTCCTTCAAATTAAAATTTAAAATATTCAATATTTAATTTGAACGTACATTTCAATTTGTCAGGGCCACAAACTGATTCGAAAAATTCCAGAAAAATAAATCTAGCTATGTTTTGACGATACGGTCCCAACAAAACTAGTTTCGTCGAATTATGAGGCCGTTTGCAAAAAGGCCCATTTCTGGTCGATCCAATTTAACTTTAATTGACCAAAACACATTTTCCTTTGCCACGCTCACACACTAGCTTCAAAAATTATGAAATTTGAAACCTAGCAATAACTTCACATCCCGGATCCAACAAAAGTGGTTTCATCGAATTCCGAGGTCGTATGCAAAATGGCCAATTTCACGGGCTATATAAATTCCATAGCGACCTTTCTGAAAATTCATTTGGCCATAACTTTTCCTTTCCGCTATGAAAATTCGATTTTTCAGATTCGTTAGAAAGGTATTCGCTAATAGATTTAAATATTTTTGGTTTCGCTCAAATCCGTTTTGTTTTGCACCCGGTACAGTCCGACAAAGTTTGAATTCAAATTTTGAAACTACTGCGCCATTTCAGGCCTTGTTTATAATTAGAATTAATTATATTCGTTTTCAAACGTCGATTCAAACTCAGTTTTCATTGCTATTATTTAAAATATTTATTTTAAATATTTAAAATCCATTATTTTAGCCAATTTAAATTTTTTAAATTGGTTCAGATTTTCTGGGTCGTTACAATCTCCCCCACTTAAAACTTTTTGTCCCCGAAAAGGAACAAAGTCGAAAGTGGTTTGATTAATCAACTCTACGTTCGATCTGGCTTCCATTCTCCAACTTTTCACTTTCTGAGAATTTTCAAATTCTTCAAATATTTGGCTAACACCCGAAATTTTCGAAAATTTCGCCATAACCTCCTTTGTACGGGGAGAGGTTTGGAAATTTATTGGGCCGTATTAGGTACCCAATAAATCCTAATAAGCATACACATATTTATAGTGATATATTCTGGTGTTTACAGGGGAGCGTGTATTGATAATAACTCCAGAGAATAAATTCTCGTCACCCTGTCCCGTGTGGGGAAATAAATAGTCCATGTGCCGTATCTAATAACTAGAGAGACGTGATTATTGTCAACTACAGACCCGTGTGGGGTTTTTATTAATCTGGCAATTTAATCGTTACAATTTAAATAGTCCATATCAGTCATCAGTTCAACCTGTAAAATATAGTCATCGCCATACAAGCCTCTCGCTCGTATGGTAAATCTTCCACCTTGTCACACAAGCTCCAAATGCTTATGTGGTATATGATGAAGTATGCCTATCTTCTGAAGTATGCCATGTAATGTAGTTCAAAATTAATTGTTACTATCCTATGGCGACGTTTATTATTTCACACAGAAAAACCAGCACTCCGCATCCAATGGCATTCACAGGAGTTGATATAATAATATTTCGCATCCAACTCATTAATGTTTACCTATTTGTCGGGCACGCAAATAAAATCTTTACTCAACAGCTAATCCATTTACTTGTTCAAACATATATAATACACATGTATATATTTCTATTTATTTTCTAATCAGTTCAATGTGTGGTTTAATCGAATAAATTCTACCATTATTCTATTGTTGATTAAATTAACTATCGTTTCAACAATTTTAATTAATCAAATCTACAATCACGCAACACAACCAACAATCAAATTGTTTTTAACTTTTCAAAACCATATAAATTAATTCCTATTCTCCTTTAAAATCATTCAGACTATAGAGTTAAAAGTGCACATCCATGGAAAGAAAATAACAGCAGAGTAGAGAATTGAATGGTAATGCAAAGTATGGTAAATATACCTTGCACCGGAGTCAATCAGAGATATCCACTCGGCATCTAGGATAAGCTTTCTGAATGCTCTCCTCAGTTTCCCAAGTACAATCTCGCGGATCCCCACTCCATTGCACTTTGACTAAGTGAACCTTCTTGTTCCTCAGCTCTTTGGTTTCTTTGCCGATGATCTTTAGCGGCTCTCTTCTCACAGCTAATTCTGGGGTAATTTCAATGTCCTGTTGAGCTGCTTCTTCCACGATCAAGTCTGGATCATGAACATGCTTTCGAAGTTGAGATATGTGAAATACATCATGAACTCCAGGCAACCAATCAGGCAATTTAACCCTATAAGCGAGCGTTCCGATCCGTTCCAGAATAGGAAACGGACCAATGAATTTGGGCGCCAACTTGCCAGTTTTACCGAACCGGATCACCCCTCTCATCGGCGATACCTTTAAATATACATAGTCGCCAACAGCAAATGATATATCTCTTCTTCTCCTATCAGCATAACTCTTTTGTCGTCTTTGAGCGGCGAGTAATCGCTTCTTAATAAAATCGACTTTGTCGACAGCTTCTCGGATCATATCAGGCCCTAACACAAGTCTATTTCCGGGTTCGACCCAACAAGCAGGAGATCGGCACGGTCTACCATACAATGCTTCAAATGGCGACATTGTCAGACTCGCCTGGTAGCTGTTGTTATATGAGAATTCAGCCAAATGCAGATGGTCTTCCCATGATCCGCCGAAATCTATAACACAAGCCCGCAATAGATCTTCTAAAATACGATTCACCCTCTCAGTCTGACCGTCTGTCTGAGGATGATAAGCGGTGCTCAAATTCAACTTCGTTCCCAGCTCGACTTGAAATGCCTCCCAGAATTTGCTAGTAAATATTGTATCTCTATCACTGACTATACTGAGTGGCACTCCATGAAGTCTAACAATTTCCTTGAAGTATATCTGCGCCAGACTCTGAGCAGTTCTGTTTGATCTGACAGGTATGAAATGGGCGGTCTTCGTGAAGCGATCTACGATCACTCAAATACTGTCATTCCCTTTTCTGGTTCTGGGCAGACCATCAATGAAATCCATAGAAATATGTTCCCACTTCCAACCAGGAACGTCTAGCGGGTGTAACAATCCAGCCAGTTTCTGTTGGTCGCTCTTGACTAGCTGGCAAGTAGGGCATCGGCTAACGTATATTGAAACGTCCCTTTTCATAGCCTTCCACCAGAATGTTCGCTTGAGATCGTTGTGCATTTTGGCTACACCAGGATGGATACTCAGCTTGGACTTGTGACACTCGTCTAACACTTCCCTTTTGAGCTCGGGGATGTCAGGAACACAAATCCTTCCTTTCAACCTCCGGGTCTCGTCGTTATCTATTTGAAAACACGAGGGTTCGCCTTTCTGAATCCTTTTGATCATATCCTTAATAAAGTTATCCTCCTTCTGAAGAATAGATATTTTTTCAATCAAGGAAGTCGTAATAATAAAGTTGGCGATCATTACATTCTTTCGGCTTAACGCATCGGCTACGACATTGGCTTTCCCTGGCGTGTATATAATCTCAAAATCGTATGCTGCAAGGAACTCTAGCCAACGTTGCTGCCTCAAATTCAAGTCCTTCTGGGTGAATAGATACTTTAACGACTGGTGATCTGTGAACAGTTCAAATTTCTCACCCAGAAGATAGTGTCTCCATATTTTCAAGGCGAATACTATAGCCAATAACTCAAGATCATGAGTTACGTAGTTTTTCTCGTGCGGCTTCAGTTGACGGCTAGCATAAGCAATTACTTGACCCCTTTGCATTAACACTGCGCCAAGGCCTTCTCTAGAAGCATCAATCCAGACTTTCAAATCCTGATTTCCATCGATGATGGTTAACACTGGAGCAGTCGTTAATCTTAACTTTAGCTCTTCAAAAGCCTCCTCACTTTCTGGAGTCCATTTGAATTTAGAGTGCTTCTTTGTAAGATTCGTTAAGTGACCAGATATCTTCGAAAAGTTTTTAATGAACTTCCGGTAATAGCTAGCCAATCCGAGAAAACTGCGGACTTCTGTAGGAGTACTAGGCTGTTTCCAGTTTTGAATAGCTGTGATTTTACTTGGATCCACAGCGATTCCTTCTTTCGATACGACGTGGCCCAGAAATTTCACTTCATCTTGCCAGAATATACATTTGGAAAACTTTGCTTTCAATACATTCCTTCTGAGGATTTCTAACACTTGTTCCAAATGTTTTTCATGTTCGGCTTTTGATTTAGAGAAGATTATAATATCGTCAATGAAAACCAGAACAAATTTATTCAAAACCCCTCTGAACACTCTATTCATCAGATTGACGAAGTAAGCTGGAGCGTTACATAAGCCGAACGACATTACTAACCACTCGTAGAATAAGTCGGGACCTCTGAATGCTGTCATTGGAACACACTCTTCGGCAATTCGAAGTTGATGGAAACCTGTAGCTAGGTCCATTCCTGAAAATACTTGTGCGCCATTTAATCGATCCAACAAATCATCAATCCGCGGCAATGGATATTTGTTCTTTATTGTCTGTTAGTTCAGATCTCGATAATCCACACATAGACGTAGAGTACCGTCAGATTTTGGGACAAACACCACTGCTGCACCCCAATCAGAGAAACTAGGCCTGATCAGACCCTTCCATACTAGCTGTCGTGTTTGATTGTCAAGTTCTTCTTTCTCTTTCAAGGACATTCTTCGAATAGCGTGAACTACCAGCCTTGCATTCGGAATCAAAGCAATCTTGAAATCTATTTCTCTCTGCGGAGGTAAGCAAACAACTTCCTCGAACACATCCGCATAGTTCTTGACGACAGGAATATCTTTCACTAGATCGGGAATATTCTCTGTGACTTCAGGGACATTTTCTATTTGGGCTGGAGAAACATTCAAAGCTGCCCAGAAGTCTTTTCTATTTGCATTCTGACCTTCACAGGGAATGGTTATATAATCACCTGATTTAATCTTCGCCTTTACAACTCTGTCGGCGCATTTAACTTCAGCTTCATATTTGGTCAACCAGTCTAACCCCAAGATAAGATCAAACTCTTTAAAATTCATAACGACTGCGATGATAGGAAACCGATAACGAGAGAAAGAAACCGGCACTCCACAAACCCAATTGAGATCTATGGAACCCCCAACCGGATTCTGGACAGTCATTGGTTCCTTGAGCTTTTTCAAATTCAAATCCAGTTTCTTAGTTGCATCATTTGCAATGAAGCTTCGTGACGCGCCTGTGTCAAACAGTACTTTAACTGGAGAATCTTTGACAGTTAGCATGCCTTCTAAAACATCGGCCCTTTCTTGACTAGCTGAGGGCTTAGAAGTTTCTGCTACTTCATTTACTTGAACTATTTCAGGCTTGTTTAAGAGCGGGCAATCCTTTGCAAGATGACCAGCCTCGTGGCACTGTTTGCACTCCCTATTCTCTTGAAATTCCCCATCAGTTCTGAACCTTTTCTTCTTTTGCTTTCGATTTGCTCTATATCCCTCTTTTCTTTGTTTCTTTAAAGATTTGCAACTTATCGACAAATGTCCTTTCTTATTGCAGTTAGAGCAAATAGCAGTTGTTACTGGTTCTTTCCCAGACTTAGCCCTTTTTAACTTAGCACTGGGCTTCTCACTGACCTCAGACCTCGTACTGGCTTCAGGAATATCAGTTTTCGACTCTTCTTTGTCACTATAACAGACTTCTTCTTCGTCGCGCAACATTTCTTTCTTATGGAGATCTTCATACTGATAAGCCATATAAATCATTTCAGAGAAAGGAAGTTTTACATTCCTCAGTACACTATTCTGATATCTCCTTTGCAGGCCATGAATAAATCTCAGATTTTTCCTCTTTGGATCTTGAATCAGAAGAGGGGCAAAGTGAGCAAGTTCGTTGAATTTCTTATGATATCTGGGATGGTCATATCACCTTGTATTAGATAAGAAAATTCATCACATAATCGCTCCGTCGCTTCAGGAGGAGTAAATCTTTCTAGGAAAATCTCTTTGAATCTGTCCCAGGTGATATCACCTTCTGGATTATCGTTGATGATTGTTTCCCACCAGATTAAAGCTTCTTCTTTGAGCGCCCAAGAGGCTACTAATCTTTTCTGATCATCTCTCAACTGGATGCGCTCAAATATTCTTTCGACAGAACTCATCCAAGCTTGAGCCTGAATTATAGATTCATTGCCCGAGAACTGTGCTCCGTTCAGATTTCAATATCTCTTTAATAGAGCCTCTAGATCGGGTTCTGCATTTCTCCTGTTTCTGACACTCATTTTTCTAGTACTTCTGCAACAGCAGATCAAGTGTCAAGTCACAGGAAAGATAATTTAAAATATAGAAACACATACTTCAAATGTAAATGTGTCTATCGAGGTGTAATTTCATTCTGCATTACTCATACTAGGATATTACTGATCCTATCTGTAATGAGTTACCCGTCCTAGAACACTACTGGTTCTACTTCTGACGAGTTCGTTCATATGTTATATTCCAGAACTAAGCTTAACCAAAGCTCTAATACCAAATGAGACGTCCCCAAACCCCGTACTGACGGCGGCAAGGGTAATCCGTGGAATATAACACAGAAACAGATAATAGCAGAACAGAAATAAATAAATACACCAGATAATGAATAATAGAATATACTGGATAAAAGTAATCATCAGAGTTACACAGTATACAAGATCATACTTAGTACAATTACAGTTCAACTATACATATATGTCAACAGCGGAAAACAAACATAATGTACAATAGGAGCTGAACAGCATAAAAAGAGATAAATGATAGAATCCATCTTCAGCTCCAGCTATTCCAGAAAGAACCAGCTAAACCTGAATACAAGGCTGCCCGTGTAGAAAAAGGGGCACCCGAGTTTGAAAGTGAAACAAACTATGAGTCAGTCATAGGACTGGTATGAGAAATCTACTCAACACAATTGAAATATGGTTAATCACAGGACCACGCCACTTTCGTGGAACGGGTTTACTCCATCGGATCACCAGTGCTTTAAAACAAATCATTCTTTGAAACAACGCTATGCTTTTTATAAAAATGAAGCCATTATAAGACTCAGTTCCCATCACACAATGCAACGCAAACCGAAGGATAGAGTTCTTACCTTATAACGGCCAAAATATGCTTGATACGAATAAAACAAAGGCATTTGATATTATTACTAGTGTTTATATGCTTTGAAAACAATTTCAAATCATAACTATCAATCATAGACGGCATTAATGCCCCATACCACTATGTCATCATATATAGGTATACAATCAAAACCGCATAGTCACGTATTTGGAAATTGGATTTCCATCCTGAACCAAGGCAAAGGATAGTCCTTACCGACTTCGTGACTCTCTAGCCCGAGCCATAGGGTCAGAGCACATCGACTCTTGGATCGTCAGGGTCGGTCCACAGATGTGGATTAAAAATTCCTGAACAATCCGTTTCCCCGCCCTATGGGGCATAAATGAGCCAATGAATGACTCCATCAGACCCGAATCGTCCGATCAAACCGAGGCGCCTCGCAACAACAACAACCACATAAGTCAAACTCGTCAGGGCATGTAAAACCACTGACGCTACTTCTAACTAGAAAGAAACGCATGTCCTGCCTGAGGTCCTCTCCCGTTTCTGGTTCATACCGGGGTGTGAGGCTCGTGATTTCACGTCGTACACAAAGCTACGCCACACAGGCGGTGCTTTGATCATCACCACAAGACTTTGCTTTTCAACAGAAGCCCTGATCATTTGCCACTTAGGCATGCCACACTAGTAATTCATGCCATGCGACTGATGTCCATCGATATACAACCTCTGAGCTCGTGCGTTTCAGAGAAGGGCGTTAAGCAAAAGAATAAATTCTCTGCCGCCAAACAGATGTATATTTAACAGAGATCAATCAACACAGAATAAAATCCCATGTCAGACACACAGTTCATTTACAAGTCCGTTCTGGGTCTGAACGAAACCGGAGGCACTAAATACCTCGCAAACCCATCGATTACCACGTACGTCTGGACGATCACCACTCATTATCCATATTTCGGGATGCCTCCCAATCAGGACCTCGGTTACCATCCAAACGAGGTGAAGATCTCCGGTCTTCGACCACCGTCTTCATCTTCGATTTCTTATCGTCGATTTAGTTATTCAGAATGGGATATACCCGGTCTTTCTGAGCAACTCGCGTATATAATAAACAAGTGCAACACTAACATACACACGCATCATTTCAATTCATCAGTCACTAACCGTCAATCAGTAAGAGAACGATTTCCCAAATATTAATCCCGAAGGCCGAAACCAACATCAGATCAACACCCAGGAAACCATTCGACTTAGCCAACCTTCAGTTAATTTCTAAATCACATCCATATTGTTTATAATATTTTATAACAATTTATCGCTATTTTTATTTATTTTAAAATAGCCAACATATTCAAAACGACGCTTCGGGCCATAACGCGACCGTGGCCCTGTTTTTCTTCAGATTTGATTTACACATGTCTGAAAATCTAACCGTTGGATCTTCACAAAATTTACATCATTAGAAAGATCTTTTCAAAACGAATCCAACGGTTCCAGTTTCGGGAAATTCTGACCGTCGGATCTCCCGGTATAATCGTTTGAAGTTTCGATTTCAAAATACGAACTGCGGCGTCGTTATTCGATTAAATATAATTATATTTATATATAAATATAAATATAATCGTTTCTTGTGCTGTTTTTCTTCAGATTTGAATTAAACATTCCATACAATCCAACCGTTGGATTTTTACAAAGTTGGTGTCGTTGGAAAGATTTTTCCAAAGCGAACCCAACGGTTGCGATTTCAGGAAAATCCGATTGTCGGATCTCCCGGTATAATCATTTGAAATCACGGTTTCAAAATATGAACTGCGACATCGTTATTCGATATATTTTAATTCTATTTATATATATATATATCGATTCTTCGATTTCAAAGCTATATTCTTTTCATACATTTGATAAAAATGATATTTTTATCTAACTGTCTTCTATTTCAACACTTCACTATATTTAACAATTCATGTATATAATAGAAATGTGATTTTTATTGTAAAACAGTTCATTTCAAAACACTATTATTTTATATAGTTCATATAGATGATAAAAAGGTGATTTTTATTATAAAACAATTTATTTCAAAATATGAATACCATTCAACACATGAATTTCAATTCAACGAATGAATATCGATTCAACACATGAAGGTTTTCTATAGTTTATATATATAGATAAAAATGTGATTTTTATATTTAAAACACGAATACCATTCAACACATGAATTTCAATTCAACGAATGAATATCGATTCAACACATGAAGGTTTTCTATAGTTTATATATATAGATAAAAATGTGATTTTTATATTTAAAACACGAACACCATTCAACACATGAATTTCTAATCAACGAATGAATATCGATTCAACACATGAAGGTTTTCTATAGTTTATATATATAGATAAAAATGTGATTTTTATATTTAAGACACGAATACCATTCAACACATGAATTTCTAATCAACGAATGAATATCGATTCAACACATGAAGGTTTTCTATAGTTTATATATATAGATAAAAATGTGATTTTTATATTTAAAACACGAATACCATTCAACACATGAATTTCTAATCAACGAATGAATATCGATTCAACACATGAAGGTTTTCTATTCAACGAATAAATATAGTTCTAGCAAATGAAAATAATTCAAACACATGAATATTATTCAAAATTTCGGCAGCATAACGGCAGGGTAGTTAAAACCGGGACCGTCCCTAGTACGGCTCCTCGCTCTACCTTAAAACCTCGCGGTTTTTGACAATGGGGATCATGCATCTAGTTCGCACGCAGGCGGCATGTATATATTTATTTCATTTCCACAAACTAATCCTATGTGGTTTCAACCAAATATTTCTCAACCACAAATGGGTATTTTTCAACCACAATCAATCAATATCAACCACAAACAATCCCAATCAACCATTCGCTATCAATCAATTTTCACACCAATCACAACCAATAAATATCGTCCATGGTTTGTGGACGTGGGGCGTGTATATATATATATATATATAGCAATTCACTTCTATTTCAACACATATATAATTTTTACAACGCATATACAACTTATACATCGAACATACAACTTATACAACGCTTATACAAGAGATGTACAACGCTTATATAACTCGTACATCGACTATATAATTTATACATCGTCGTTTTCCATATCGTTTATAAATTAGAAATCTCACATTGGGTTCCACTCCACCAAAAATAGCAGAAGGCTCAGAAAAATATGTGGTCCCTTCTAGAAGTTAGAAGACGTCCACACGAGTCCACTGTCTCTTGTTTCACTGAATTTCGTCAACACAGCAAAAAGATATGATTTTTCAAAGTTTGCAACGGTTTAAAGGTGTTAAAACAGTTGAAAATAAAACAAGCCGTATACCTTTCTGAAACGTTCAAAACTAGGTCACGCGATTCGTGAAATCCGTGAATCGATAGAACGATCGGGCTACGCAGTGTCGAAGGGGGAGGAGAGGCACTCAGGCGCAGGGGGGAGATGGCCAGTTCGACGCTGGCAGGAGGCGGCGACGGCGGTTGGAAGTCGCCAACTTCCAGGCGTCGATCCAGGCGCTACAGGCCACAAAAAAATCCAATCTTTATATGGATGTGAAGATCGTGAGGAGCTCTACAAAATATTCAACTGGAGGAGGGGCTAATTTTGCGTGGATTGATCAGAAAGTGGACGGGAAGATTTCGAACGGTTTCCGCCTTCGATCGGGGAGAGAGAAAAAGGATTTTTTCTTTTTCTTTTTTTATAAAAATTCTGATTGGTCGGGGAAGTTTTAAAGGGGTTTTCTGACACGACCACCAATCTAAACCCAACTACTGTCGTCCCTAGCGTTTTGCCTCATTCCGAACACAATGGGATATGTTTCGTAGGCCCATTCGACTGTTTCAGTCAGTTTTCCTTCAAATTAAAATATATAACATTCAATATTCAATTTGAACGTACATTTCAATTTGCCAGGGCCACAAACTGATTCGAAAAATTCCAGAAAAATAAATCTAGCTATGTTTTGACGATACGGTCCCAACAAAACTAGTTTCGTCGAATTCTGAGACCGTTTGCAAAAAGGCCCATTTCTGGTCGATCCAATTTAACTGTAATTGACCAAAACACATTTTCCTTTGCCACGCTCACACACTAGCTTCAAAAATTATGAAATTTGAAACCTAGCAATAACTTCACATCCCGGATCCAAAAAAAGTGGTTTCTTCGAATTCCGAGGTCGTATGCAAAATGGCCAATTTCACGGGCTATATAAATTCCATAGCGACCTTTCTGAAAATTCATTTGGCCATAACTTTTCCTTTCCGCTATGAAAATTCGATTTTTCAGATTTGTTAGAAAGGTATTCGCTAATAGATTTAAATATTTTTGGTTTCGCTCAAATCCGTTTTGTTTTGCACCTGGTACAGTCTGACAAAGTTTGAATTCAAATTTTGAAACTACTGCGACATTTCAGGCCTTGTTTATAATTAGAATTAGTTATATTCGTTTTCAAACGTCGATTCAAACTCAGTTTTCATTGCTATTATTTAAAATATTTATTTTAAATATTTAAAATCCATTATTTTATCCAATTTAAAATTTTTAAATTGGTTCAGATTTTCTTGGTCGTTACACGAACTCAATCGTTATTTTTAATTATTCATGTTTAATGTAAATTTGCATATTGAATTGATTGTTTTATTTAAGGTAGCCTATTTGGATGCAAGGGAAAAACAGGTTGGAGGGATCCAACTAGATTCCTCAAATTTAAATTCAACATTTGTTTAACCTGTGTGATTGGATTATTGACTTGGTGATTGATTGTTGAATTTAAATTCAACATTTGTTTTATATTAACCAATGGGTAGTATTAGTTGAGAAATGAATAGCAGATGGCCTAAATATACACTGGTTTATAAAGGTTGATTTACCGTCAGGTAAATCAATAGAAATGAAGTTATAAAATTTATTTTTATAACTTAAAATCTATTGTAGAAATATATTATTTTAAATGGAAGTTTATAAAAGGAAGTAAATATTTAATATTTATTTATTTAAGTTTATAAGTGGTTATTAATTGATTTTATAAATTAAATTCTTATAATAATAAGATTGATAAGCAAATGAGCAGGAAATAACGTAGCGATTAGTAACCAAGATTAATTATTTTAAGAAACAATTAAAATGGGATTATATTGGAATTGACTATTATTTATTTAATCAAAGTGGAATCTTGGAATTTAAAATCATGTAATAAAGGTTTATGATATCATAAGCAATTGTTTATAGTAAAGTGAAGATTTTAAGCGATCTTATGTCAATAGTAATATAAGTTAAGTTCAAACTAAAGTTTAAATTGAATTCTTATTGGAATTCTATTTAATTGGATTCTATGAAATCCAAGATTAAGAAGAAATTATAAAAACCAAGTTTGGTTGAATATATTATTGAAACGAGTTATTAGAAATGTTATGAATGGGGTAAAAGTCGAGGATATGAAATTTAAGAATTGGAATCTAACTGCCAATCGGCTGAGTTAAATGATTTTCTAAATATTGATCTGATCTTGGTTTCGGCCTTCGGGGTTGATATTTAAGGAATTATTTTCTTACTGATTTGCAGTTGGGGACTAATGAAGGTATGAAATGTAAATCAAAATTGAAATTCAAATTTGAATTAAAGTGGTTAGGCGAGTTACATTATAAATATGCGATCTAAACTCGCTATATTAAATAAAGAATGAAGTTTTATCGAGAGATAACCAAAATTTATTTTGATATTAAACCTAAAGGATTCTATTTGTAATAGGATCAAGGGTGGGTTATAATGTTTTAAAAGGAGGCTAAAGTTAATATATAAAGTTATAAGTTGAATAAACTTGAGTTTGTGTATAATCTTATTTATTTGAAATAAGAAGTAAAATCTGTGTTTCCTTATATTGGAGGATTTAAAGATTAGATTAAAAATGGAAAACTAAATGGCCAAGTGACGATGTGTAATAAAACAATGGATTCATTTTATTTTTGTATTGTTTATTTTGATGGTTAAATGACAATTATCAAAATATGGCCTAATGCATGTTGGTATGGGAAGACCGGGATCAAATTTATATTCGTTAACCATTCCGACCAACGAATACATAAACGAAGAAGATATCTGATGTTGATCGAGATGGAGCAATTGAAGACCGTAAATCTTCAAGAAACATTGTTTAAATTCTCTGGCTGATCCTTGGAAATATTTTGATAGTGATTTTGTCATGATTGAAATCTACGGATTGAAAGGAATGCTCACTACTGATCTATAGAATGATTCCTATGATGTGGTAGGAGGGTGCCTTCGGTTCATCCTCTTCCTAGATGACTTCTATGGATGAATGTTTGACAAAGTATTTCCAAAGGATCGTGCACATTGATTTCTACAAATGTACTTCTGTTGGTGGCAGAGGAATTCGTTCTTACTACTTAGACACCCAGAGTATTTTTTGTGGACGTCAATTAGTGATTTAGTGGATCTAACGATGTGACATTCAAAATGAAGGATGGCCAGATGTTCTAAAAAGAAGATTTAAACCTCAAGTCTCATCAACTGGGAAATGATAGAAATCAGGTAGGTAGCATGACTAAGTGGGTCTCTCCCTATTAGGGTGTATTCTCACCATCTAGATAAAATTCATTATTTGTTCTTCTTTTCTCTTTTGTATCGGGAACGGTTATATTGGTACCCCAATAGTAGAGTGACAATATATTCAGAACATTCAAGCGAAATGAATGGTCGGTCATGTGTGACTGAGTTGCAAGATGTTCTTATTGAACTCCAGTGTATCCTCTCTATAGTACACTAATCGGAAGGTGGTTCCATACCTTGTCATAGTCAGAATCCAATCTCCAATAAGCGCCTGCGGTTTGATTGTATACTATGTATGTGGAGCATGAGTTGCAAGCGTTCCGCTAGATTGTTATTTATTTGTGTTTAGACATTAGTATAATATTGAAAGAGATATGATTTTAAAAATGTTTTAGGTTATCATTAGTTAAAAACCATCTGTATTTATGTGTGGATTCGGTCTTACGATTACCTTTTTTTCGAAAAGATTTGAACTTAAAAATCAAGTTAGATGATCCCTTAAACTTAGTGAGTTTTCGCACGCTGGTTCACCAGACTTATCCTGGCATTTGCAATGCTCGGGTCAAACTGAGTTTTACAGGTTCAGCTTATCAGATGCTGTAAAGTCCAGATACGAGCGTGAGAAGTTCAGACGTATGATATCTAGTATTATTCTGATGTGTGTTGTACATGAGGGAAGATTATTATAATTGTCCAGATGTTGATGTACTCTAATGATTGTAAGTTTTATTTCAAGCTCTCAATAAAGATACATTTCTATATTATACTTTGTTCTGCTGCGATGTGGGACTCTGGTTCTGTGGTGGTTCTTCTTTTTATTATTCTATTCTAAATTTCTTTCTTATCTTATCCTCTTATTCCTTTCTATTAGCTTTTTGGGTTTTCGATACTTGAGTTTGGACACGAGATGTATAAGTGTTGTGATTCGAGTGTCGAAATTCCCGAGACGTTATAACTACACAAGACGCAAATGATCATCCCATGAACCTCTAAAGTCTACGATGAAATCCCATAAGAGATGTTCCAATATGCGATTCTCTCTTTCAGTCTGACCATCAAATTGAGGATGCTAAGCTATGCTAAGGTGTAACTTAGACCCCAAAGCTTCTTGCAAGCTATTCAAAAACCCATTAGTAAATAATGGGTCTCGGTTAGTCACAATGCCTTTTAGAATTACATGGAATCGCACAACCTTTTTCACATACAATTTGGCTGAATTGGATGTTGTTCTACATAATTTAATGGGTATAAATCTAGCACTGTTGGTTAATCGACCCATGATGACCCAAATACTATCATGTCCTTCTTAAATCCTTAGCAAGACATCAATGAAGTCCATCAAGATTTTTCTCTTACTTCCATTCAGGAACTTCTAGTGGTTGTAGAAAACCACTAGGCTTCTTCTGCTCAGCTTTAACCAGTTTACAATTTATGCACTTAGAGATGAATGTCCCAACATCCTTCTTCATACCTTTCCACTAGTGGGCTTGCTTCATATCATGATATATCTTGTTACCAACACGTTGTATGGGCTGTTCCGAGTGGTGATGCTCTTGCAGTACTTCATCTCTTAATCTATTGACGTCAGGCACAACCAACCTTCCGTTCTTTCAGAGCCAACCGTCACACTCGAGTCCTTACATCCTCATATCCTCCAAACCAACACTAGTTGCTACTTTAGCAATGATATCAACCAATCTAAGATCACTCATCTAATTGGAACCAATTCGCTCAATCAAGGTAGGTCTGACTGTTAGGCTTGCTAACATCTCCGACTCCAACCCACATCTATGTCGAAAGTCATGTCGGCGATGTAGTCAAGTTTCTTCCATTCCAAGAACATGAATGCTAAGTTAGCATGTCTTCAACTTAAGGCATCGACATCTGCATTACCCTTTCCCTATGTGTACGCGATATTAAAATCATAAGAGGCTAAGAACTCTAACCATCATTACTGGAGAAGGTTAAGATCTTTCTACATGAAGAGGTACTTCAATGATTTATGATTGGTAAACAACACAAACATTTATCCCAGAAGATAGTGTTTACACATCTTCAATGTAAAGACAATCACCGCTAATTCCAAATCTTGGGTGAGATATTTCTTCTCATGAGGTTTTAGTTGTCGTCTAGCATAGGCGATAACCTTACCCTTGCATTAACACTACCCAAATGGTACCACAAGCATCAGTGTATACCATCATCTCCTCATTCCCTCGTGGAATAACTAACATCGGCGCACAAGTCAGCCTTTCCTCCAGATTATAAATGCATGCTCAAGTCTTGCATCCCAGATAAAAGCTTATTTTTTCTTTGTTGATTAAGTCAACGGTGATGCTATTTTGGAGAATTCCTGGATAAACTTACAATAATATCCAACCAACCCCAAGAAATTCCTCACATCAGTTGTACTCTTGGGTGTAGTCGAATCGTGTATCATCATTACCTCTGTAGGATCCACGACAATACCAATTTTCGAAACAATATGAAACGAGAATCTCACTTCTCTTTTCTAGAAGTGGCATTTGGAAAATTTAGCTTTCTGTCGGTGCATCTTCTACCCCTCCAATACAATTCCCAAATGCTCTTTGTATTCCTCCTCTATTCTATACAAACTTACTCAGCTAATCCCTAAAGAGTCGGTTAATGAGATCCAGGAAATATGTTGGTGCATTGGTCAATCCCAATGGCATGACCAACCACTGATAAAAACCAGATGGTGTTCAAAACACCGTTTTGGGCACACTCTCAATTACCACCCACAGCTGATGGATTCCGGTTGCGATATCGAATTGAGAAAATATCCTTGCACCGTACAGTTGGTCAAACAAGTCGTCTATACGTGGAAGAGGATACTTGTTCTTGTTCTTCATCTTGTTTAACTCATGGTAATAAACATACAAGTGAAGGTTATCATCCACCTTCATGGAGAATACAACAAGTTCTCCCCACTTAGATATACTTCTTCCAAATAAACCCTTTTCTCAAAAGGTCATTCACCTACACCTCAAGCTCTCGCTGCTTTCTAGATATCATCCTCCCAAGAGGCATTACCATAGGTCTGACGTCTTTTAAATAGTTGATACATAATTCGGTCTCTCTATGCGGTGGAAGTCTGGTTACATCCTCGAAGATGTTCAGATACTCCCTAACAATAGGTACACTCAATAACTCACTGTGCGAAATATCAAGCGAATACAGAAACTAGCCATCACTTCATCACCAGGTAGGTATCCCAACACCACCCTCTGCCTATCATCCACCCCGATGGTCGCCCGAAGACATCTCACGGTCTATCACCACCCCATACCTCTTAACTAATCAATTCTAAGGATGATACCAAACCCAATAAAACCCAAAACAAGGCAATCATAATCAAAAATGCATTTATGACTTGATAAGAATAACCCAAGACAAATCATATAAAGGTTAGCAAAGCCAACAATTGGGTTTGTCATGACCAACGATCGGTCAACAATTTCGGTTTCCAATTCCAACCTATCTATCAGGTCATTAGATATGAAGGAATAGGACCGGTACCAAACAATACTCAAATAGGAATATCATTAACAGAAAGCATACCTTGAATAACAAAGCCCTTTTCTTTCTTTGCCACTGTCAGGGAATTGGACGAAAAAGGAACAACATTGATAGCATATGCTTTCACCATCTGCTTCTACTTAGCTTGTTCGTGGAAATCCCTTTTTAAGTGCCCAGGCTTGTTGCAATTAAAGAAACTCAGGTCCCCAGCCTTGCATTCTCTGATTAATAGCCCTTTTCTCCACATTCGAAGCATTCCACCTCGGATATGTACCTGTTCTTATGTGCACCCTTCGCCTGAAACGGTTCCTCTTATTATTCCACTTTTTCTTGCCACCTTCATACAACGCGGCTTTAACTCCTCTTTCTGAACAATAACAGCTTCAGCCTTTGTCTTAGGGTAGAGACTTTCCAATCTTAGAGCTTTCCCAACAATGGACTTTTCATCGATATAATTGAAAAGCTCTCCCCCAAGTAGTTATCCATGCCAGTGATGAACTTCTTGTTCTTCTTCTCAGGAGTGTTGATAAAGGATATCCTATATTTTGAAAAAGTATCGAATTCGGAAACATATTCAAAGTTGGGTCCTATCACCTTGCTTTAACTCATGAAATCTCCAAAGCAGTTCCGACTTTTAGGCAATAGAATAAACTTCCCACAAAAATGAGCCTTAAACTGATCCCAAGTGAACTGGTCCTCAGGGGTAGAAGCTTTCATGACATCCCACCAGTTCATTTCTCTGCCTTGAAGTTGGCGCGAGGCCAACCCCTTCTTCAAAACGTCGTTAACTTCAAAATCTTCAAAGTTGCGTTGACAAGTATCGAGCCAATCCTGAACTTCCATAGCCGACTCTGTTCCTTGGAACGGTTTACCACCCAGAATGGTAAACTCCTTATTAAGCTTGGCAAAGTCATCTATGGGTACCTGCACTAGTGCACCGCCACCCTCAGCAGCATCGGGAGCTGCTCCTTGAGAGCATTCCTTATCATTTTCCTTATCAAAGCAATGAATATGATCTAAATGCCGGGATTGTTAGTAGTAGTTGCTCCCAAGTTGGCTCCTTTCTCAACTCCAGAAGTGAGTTCCTAACATTATTCTCTGTTTTTCGATTCAACTTTTAATCTGTAAAGAAGACAATCAGTCCCCTTTTCCAAGTAATCCTACTTAGCGGTGCATATGTGCAATGCGACTTCGCTCTTAAGGATATACTAATAATATATAGGAATAGTTTCGAAAATCAAAGTAAATCATAAGTACACGCTCTCGTATAAGTATATCCTCTCCTCAGCCACTCCCACTTAGGTTAACAATGCAACCTAATATCTAAAACCAAATGTAACGACCACTCTACATTACCGAAACATAACGAGATGCGCTTGGTCGTGCTCGGTCAATGCAACACTCATTAAGGTTGAGAAGAAAGTAACCCATAACCTGTTGTATATCTCACAGTGCATGGTACATGATGTAATAGTAATATAAACTGATATAAAACAGATGCGAAAGTATAAGCTGAAATAAGTCAAAAATATCAGAGTAATAGATCCATATCATAACACCATATCAAATAAGTTATACATAGATATATCTCCAAATTACTTTATCAATATAAACACGACTATGCCCAAAGTATTGAAAAACAAAAATAAATAGGGTCTAAAAATATAAACGGTACGTGGAAAGCCTCCTACTTGTCTTTGGTCAACTACTCGAGCAAACCCTACCTAGCTATTGTCTGCTCATTTAAGAACGGCTAGAGTAATAAGAAGCAATGCATAAAACTTCAAGTTAGACAAGGTTTGGTGTGAGCAATATTAATCTTGGCTATAAATAAAGTAACACTGTAGGTATAAAGAGTCATACCCGATCTGTCTCTTCATCCAAAGATTTAGCACATATGATGATGTACTATACTCTAAGGCTACTACATCACAAATGTGAACAGACGTGTTCAAGATAGCAAACAATCAACCATAGCATCCATCTTTACGTTCACTCACTCAATGCCTTGTATATGTGATAGCACTTGCCTTTTGTGGTACCTTTGGATAAGTATCCGAACTTGGTCCCATGTGTCATAATTTCCTGAACCTAGAGAAGGGAACCCGATCCTAGCCTAAGTGAATCATGCACTTACTACTGCTTAATCCTGGGTGTCCATATAATCCTTGTGCATCAATGATCCCTTTGCACATGTATCCGCAGTGAAATCCATCTCGGAGGTTACCCTCACAGTCCCCAACTTGGAACCTTCTTAGTGACTCTTCCCTTTGACTTCCTTCGTATCTCGGACTCAAGTTAATCGTATTGGAGTTCATTCACTGAGGAGTATAATCGCCTCAATGAAGAAACACATGCCATGAAGAGTTCATTCCCCTTATAAGTTATCCATCCTAACTACGACGTCATCCGGGTTCAGATCGGCATAGACGAACCGACCTTGCATTGGTGTGTACCCGAGTTCGGTGTGGCTACCGAACCGTGGATCGATTCATATGCTAATCTGAATTTAGATCTATCATGCCGATCTAGATTCGGTTCCACCCATCAAGTCGGAGACTTCCCTTTTCCACTTCTTTTCACAATCTAAGTCCCATTGCCAAGTCGAAGACTGCATCTTCATGCCGAACAGGAACTGCTCCTTATGCCGAATAAAAACTGTTGACGCCATAATTTGTTTGCTTGAATCCCTAATGACTTGAAACTTTGTCTAAGGCCTCTGGGGACCTTCCTCGTCATCCCGACAAAATATCACGTCTATCCGGGCTATGCTGATCCGGACTATGCCAAATGGGATTATACCAAAACAGATACTGCTACCTCAACAAAATAACTTCCTAATTCGCAATTCCCTTGTATTTACATCCATTCAAGAATTCCTATGCAAGATTCTTACATACAAAACATACTCAAACCATATTTAATTCAGCCCAAAGCAACGTAAAGCATCAAATAAGGAAGAGAAAACATGTGTTTATATGGTAGCATATAACACCTCCTTAAATTTCAGGTTTCACAATCTTTACCCAAATCAACCAAAATCTACATATGTGTAGTAATATGATTAATCACAATTTATAGGTACTTTTCCATATTTTTAGAAGGTGGTTATGGGCTAGTACACCCTAGTTATTGAGCAAAGATACTAATCACTCACTTTAATAACCCAAGCATTGTTAGATCTAAGATGAATAGTGTTTGGTACGGATTCGTAGGTGTTGCAACAACTCTACCCTTGATTTGATGTTGATTTGACTTAATCTTCACTTAATGATGTGGTTTAGCTAAATTAAGTAAGGTTTAGGAAGGATTTTAGAGGGTGGAATCCATAAATGGGTGTTGGATCTATTTTGGGATGTGTGTAATGAGTGGGAGATGATTCTTGAACTCATTTAAGCCAATATAACTCAATTCCCAAAATGGATCCTGGTCCTACCAACTAATGACCTCTTTTTACCCATTTAAGCTGTCTAACCCTCTTCAAACCATATGTAGCCATTCCTCCAAAACGATAAGCCAGATTGCTTAATGTGACCACTCCACGGAATGAGAAACCAACATCTGAGTCCAACGTAAGCGGTTTCAGGTTTTATTTCCTTACCAATCAAAAGTTATAGGGAAACAAGATTCATTAAGGGTTAAACGGTCACATTAAAATTCGATAAAAATAGTGAAGGTAGGAAATGACCCTACTAGGAATTTACCAAAGTTATAAGACCATACAAACTCATATACAAATAATATAAATATTCTACATTCTTTCGATTCGTAGAACACGGGTCATTGCATAAGGTTTGGAAGAGGTTGGAGAAGCAGAAATGACAAAGCTTCACAATTGCCTTCAGAAATTATAAGAAAAGAGTAGGAGGTGTAAGACTTCATTTATAGATGCTCATATAACCAATAACAATTTGATTTAGTTTAAATAATATTCGTCCATTATTTTAAAAATATAATACCTAAAACCCTAGTCGTTACATGCTCAGATCGACTTACAAGTCGATCAAGCGGTCGACTCGTCCGGTCCATCTCCTGGCTCGACTTGGCAATTATAGGGCCGGAGAAAGTAATGGGGAAGTTAATGTAATATTTATTTGTATATTATTTTTTGTCCGTATTCAAATTTCATCCATAACTTTTCATATGGACTACATTTGCAAAGTTCCAAACATGAAAGTTGACCAGAATTCCATCACTAACGTAACGATGCAAGTTTCATGATTAAATTTCATTGATTACTCAAATTTAGTTTTTGGAACCTAATTAGATAACTAATAGTAAATTTTGAAGTGTTATAAATACTTTTATTAATTTTTCGAGTATTTTTTAGGAGTGTTACATGATTAACGACGATGGTCTTGTCAAATCTCATTAGGTATATATTTGTGCTTGTATCACCTTAGATTTGGACTAAGAGCATGCTTTATTTGAATACACACACATTTTTTTTCAAAATTGACGCTTTTATTAACTTGTATGGTGACGGTACATAGCCACTAAAACAAACATATGTGAAAAACAAAATATCTGAAAAACAAACATGAAATAACCGGGAAATAAACTAAAACAAGACCAAATAGGATGTCTTGTTTCAGAAGCATGCAAACGCACATCCTCTACACTCTAATTACAAAAGCTAGTTTCTTCACTTCTTCAGCGAAAGATACCCCAACATGGTTAGTTATTTCAGCATCTTTCATATCCAATAACTACGTCTTACCGGAGGATATGCACCATAACCCCACGATCCCTATTGTAATAAGCATTTAAAGAAGTAAGTGTCATCAATGTCAGTTTTGCATCAGCAATTAAACTATATCCGTAATCTTACTAATTACAAAAGTTAATCATTAGTAGTTTTTTAACTTTCCCAACGAAAGTTGCATAGTACCCACATAAAAAACTAATCCACCATTTATGAAACATATTTTCGAGGCTAGCTTCCAGATCTATAAATTGTACATATGAATATAAAAAGCAATGGTAGAAATAGCCAAGACAATAGAATTGATTCTATGCTAAACCATAAACATGTACAGTATGTACATTTTTCTGGTTGATCTATAATAACTCTCGTGATCATTTTAAAGCATATAGTTTCATATATATCCATCAGCTGTCAAACTGAAAATGCAAAATGGTTTAATAATGAAAACTAAGCCACTAACAATTAACAAACCCAATCAACTATTTTGAAAATGTTTTCTAGATATTGCTTTACAAACTCAGAAAATTGAACTACAAAATTATAAGTAGCACCTGATGTAACTCGGTTAACTAGTATTCAAAGTTAAACAATGAAACCGGTATTGTTATTAAAATCATCCACGCCGAAAAACTGATACTAGAAGCTCTATGGTTATCCACCAAAATAGACACCCATATCTTACCGTATGTAACCTCGTTGTGAAAATGTGGTTCAGAAACTAATACATCAACTTAAAAGGCTGTTACAGAGCTATATATATTCATCGGTTTTTCAAAGCTATATGAACGACATAAGTAAAGTCATCTGAACGACATGAGTCAAACGAACCATGATGTACTGAACCATGTCGTTAATCACAAACAGTTGCTGATGGTTGTATATCAAAACCATGTCGTTATTGTAACAACCAGGAAAATCAGAACCAACTTAAAAAATTTATTTTGGAAGTTTTAATGTACTTAGAATATCTAAAATGATTTATTTTAAATAATAACGACTAAAAATTTATTTTAATCGAAGTTAGAACGAATAAATTTATTTTAAATATAAAACGAGCCTGAAATGGCGTGGTAGTTTGAAAATTGGATTTCGAATTTCTAATGAACGTGCAGGATTCAAAATAAACCAGATTTCAGTTAAATAAGAAATATTTGAATCTATTTGAAAATATTTTTCCAACGAATGTGAAAAATCCAGATTTCATAACGAGAATAAAAATTTATGTCCAGTTGAAAATTTAGAATAGTCGCTATGGAATTTATATATATGGCCCTTAAAAATAGCCATTTTGCAAGCGACCTCCGTTTTCGACGAGACCACTTTTGTTGGATCAGGAATATCAAATTATTGCTAGATTCCAATTTCATTAATTTTGGAATTAATATGTGAGCGTGGCAAAAGAAAACATGTTTGGTAATTTCAGTTTGAATTTAATCGACTGGAAAATGACCATTTTTTAAACGGCCTCCAAATTCGATGAAATTAGTTTTGTTAGGACCGTATCATCAAAGCATAGCTAGATTTATTTTTCTGGAATTTTTGGAGTCAATATGTGGCCCTGGTAAATTAAAATGTACGTTTAAATTCAATATATTGATTTGTGTTTTAATTTAAATAAAAACTGATTGAAATAGTCGAATTAGTGAACGAGACACATCCCATTGTGTCCGGAATGGGGGTATTTAGCTAGGGGCAGTAGTCATTGGGTTCGATTTGGAGTTTGAATGAAAAACTAAATTTTTGGAATTAAAAATTAAATTAATTATATATATTGGTCAAACCCCTCCCTTCTTCCTATTTCTCTCTCGTCGCTCACAATGGAAATGAAAAAAAAACGCGCTGATGAAACCCGCCCTCCCTCACGTCAGCGCCGCCGCCACTTCTTCCTCCTCCTCCCCTTCTCCTCCTCCTCTTCCTCCTCTCCTCTCTCTCCTCGTCTTTCTCTCTTCAAATTGGAAACCCTAGGCCCCAAATCATCAAACCGGCCACCGTCGACACCTCCAGCGCCACCACCACCTGGCCGCACCTCCTCTACACCTAATCAGGTCCTGCCGCTGCCCCTTAGGCCTCAGCTCCGGCCATAGGCCCCACCATCTCAAAAATCACATTTTTCACAAATTCCCGTTTTTGCATAAAAACCCCTGTCACTATTTCTCCAATAACTCTCAAACCATGCGCTTCTAGCCAAAACTCCACAATACCAAAATTGAAGAGCACGATTTTCTCTTTGATTTGGGTATATGGAAGTCCTATTTTGGATTGCGGAGCTGTCCGGAAATCGTGTCCGAAGTCAATGGACCTACTGCTGTTTTTTGCGATTTCCGACGAATTGGTGCGTTTTTGGAAGAAAGTCCATAGGAAAAATTTGTCCGGAATGGCACATTTAGGCTAGTGATAAGGTTGGGTGAAGATTGGATGCTGTATGCAAATTCTAGAGCCAAAGAGGCGAATTCAAGTGCGAGAAAGGGACAAAACAGAGCGCGACGACAAAATCCGCCAATTTAAGAATGACGGAGTGGATCCCAAAGGTGAGAAGTTCTCACTCTAATTTTATTTTCTAGTTAAATATATATATACTAGGATGCAGACAGTGCTTAGTAGCACCCGACACCTTTGATTGAAACCATGTATGTTTGGTTGTTTTTTTGATTGATAAGTTGGTTGAATTTGATTTGGGAAGTAAATAGAATTGATTGAATTTGGTATGTGTATGGCGCGAGCCATTATTAGGCGAGGGATAAGCTAGACCTTATTCCGGTTCTAGTATCGCGCCGTTATGCTGCTGAGATTTTCTAAAATAAAATGTGTTAGTTAAAAATAACATTTCTAATGTGTATATGAACTGTATAAAATATTCATGTGTTGAATAAAATATTTGAACAATAAAAATATCATTTTTTTTTGAATGTATGAACAATTTAAAATATTCATGTGTTGAATAAAATATTTGAACAATAAAAATATCATTTTTATTGAATGTATGAACTATTAAAATTATTCATGTGTTGAATAAAATATTTGAACAATAAAAATTTCATTTTTATTGAATGTATGAACTATTAAAAATAATCATGTGTTGAATAAAATATTTGAACAATAAAAATATTATTTTTATTGAATGTATGAACTATTAAAAATATTCATGTGTTGAAATAAATATTTTATCATTAAAAATATTTTTTTAATGAGTATATGTATGAAAATAAATGTTCATTTACAAATCGGACGATTTGCTTATATACGCATTTGACTGATATTGATTGGAACGATATATTTTACACATCGCCTAACGGCACAAATAAAATCTGTGTGTGTTGATTGAAACCCCACACGGGTATTGGGATGATACTTGACGTACACTAATCCCAATTGTTTAGTTGTATGTCAATAGATTGGTTGAAAGACAGTTGTAAGGCATTAATTATTTATATTTAATGCTTATGCAGTTGTGTTATGCACTCTAGATGATGGTTGATTATGTTTGATTATTGTTGCGTACACGTGTGTATGAAATCCATGTAAATAAAATTATATGGTAATTGACAGTGTCTGATTCCAATTCGGAAAGAACGAATATTTTAAATTAACGAATACTATAAAATGACGAATAATGGATATTTTAAAATAATATTCAGTAATGGATCAAAATATGATTTTGATGTCCGATTTGGGATGGACACGAAAATATTGAAATATATGAAGCCATGTTGATTAGATATGCGCCATTTTGACGCAAACGGTATTTATATCAATTTTATTCATTTTTATAATGAATATCGAAAAAGAAGTTATTTCAAAATCAGATATTTTGAAAATATTATCATTTAAATAATATAATGATAAAGAGTATTCAATTTTGATTTAAAATTGAAAATGAAATTAGAATCGTTTTAAAATGAATTTATAAACGATTTATAAAATACGTTTTAAATGGAAATCGACGAAGTATATATATTATATATATAATATAATGACCTGAATAGAAAGCGTCGCGCCACGGCTGTTCGCAAATTTCGACCATTGACTTCGAATTGATATTACGGGAGATCCGAACCGTCGGATTCTCCTAAAAGCGGAACCGTTGGGTTCTATCGAAAAGAGATTTCCAATGAATATAAGAGATTTGAAATCTAACGGTTGGATTTGGAATTATGTCCAAACCAAATTTGGAAAATGTCGTTGTAAGTGCAATTCGATGACCGTTTATAGAAATCGACTGAAAGAGCCTTGATAAAATTATTAAAAATATTAATAATTTGTGTAAAATCATAATAAATGATTTGGAAAGAATTGGGACAAAAAATCCCATATTTGAAAAGATAAAAATATATTTTTACCGAAATTAACTAGTTATTAACTAGAATTATAATCCAATTATTTTTAAATAAATAAATAAATTGGATTGAGAATGGGTTTTAATATAACCAGAATTTCCAATATATGAATTAGAGTGGATTTGAATTGAAATCATCTTTGGAATATTTCTATATTGGATTTCGTGATTACATGGATATTGTTATGGAAATTTGGAAGATATATTTTATATCATTATTTCCAATATGATATTTGTTGGTTTCCGAATTTGATATTGAATATAAGCCGATATAATTTCTATTCATAGCCTTGTGTTTAATTTCAAATTGGATTTTGGTTTTGTCGTGAATGGTGCCTTAAAATAACACTGTTCTTAAACCCAATTGAGAAAAAGAATAAATCTTTGAATGAAGGTTTAGTGAAGTTTTCCATTTAATTTATATTTAATTGGAATTGAATAAAAGAATTGGATTTTTGGGTTTATCGTGAACGGTGTTTTAAATAATACTTGTTCTTTAACCCGATTAACAGTGAAATGTGTTTTGGAATTTATAAACCTTTTTATTAAGATTTAACGGGAATTTTCCAAAGTAAAATTTTTCAATTTAATATATTAAATTGGAATTGAATGGAATTCGATTTGATAATAATCGAAGTGAGCTTTTGTGAAGGAAGACTGTTACTATATATGGAATTTAAAAGGCTTTGCCGTTATTCCATTTATATTATTTGTCGGATACAGAAATTGATATCGATTATATATTGATCTATTTTCAGTGAAGATACCATAATTAATGGAATGTGATTTGGGTTTATCGTGAGCTGTGTTTTAAATGACATTAGTTCTTTGACCCAGTTGAAGACATGATTACAAGTCTAACATTGTATTTCGAACTGTATGGTTGATCTCTACTGAATATATATCTGTTTGGTGGCGGAGAATTTATTCTCTTGCTTATCACCCTTCTCTAAGACGTACGAGCTTAGAGGTTATATATCAGTAGAAATCAATAGTATGGTGTAGATTTTCGATGCGGCATGTTTGATTTTCCAAAGTTAAATAATCATTAATATTGATTTCTGGTAAGATTAAAACTAAGTGGAGTTTTAATGAATCTTTAATTAGATTGAAATGTGAATTGATAATTTAAATTATCAAATTTGGGAAAGGATCGAGAATGGAGAATAGCCTGTTTTACTCCAAGCGATAGTTAAATCTTTAATTAGATTTGAATGTGAAATGGTAATTAAATTTACCGATAACACCGTGGTGTTAGATATGGAGTATTACCGATTTTGCTCCATGGGTTGAATAGGTTGGGACTGGGAAATTAAACAAATGATTACTTCGGTAAGGTTCGCTAATCCAAACTAGTTGATAAACCATAATTTGGTTTAGAATTAATATCCAAAGGAAGATTAAAGAATAAATTTAAAAGAATTTATCTTTGATAAAATTAATGGGAACATTTCCCAAAGTATAAGAATATTTGAGCAAAGGAATATTCTGGATTGGAATGAGGCGTATGTTATGTTTTTATAGCACTTGTTTATTATATACGCGAGTTATTCGGAAAGGCCGGGTTTATACCCATTCTGAATAACTGATTCGACGATAAGTCGACGATGAAGACGGTGGTTGAAGACCGGAGGTCTTCACATCGTTTGGATGATTACTGATGTCTTGATTGGGTTGTACACCCAAGACAAGGTAATAAGTAGTGATCGCCCAGACATACTTGGAGATTAACCAGATATGCGAGGACCTCTCTCCTGTATTGGACATATGGAACGAGGAATAAGGTGCCTCCGGCTTCGTTTACACCCAGAACGAACTTGTAAATGGATGTGTGTCTGACATTGGATTTTATTCTGTGTTGATTGATCTCTATTAAATATATATCTGTTTGGCAGCGTAGAATTTATTCTCTTTCTTAATGCCCTTCTCTGAGACGTACGAGCTCAGAATCTATATATCGATAGACATCAGTCGCATGGCGTGAATTGCCTGTGCGGCATGCTGAGATGCAAATGATCAAGGCTTCTATTGAAAAGCAGAGTCTTGTGGTTGATGATCGAAGCACAGCTTTAATATAGCATAGCTTTGTGTATACCGTTAATTCGCGAGCGTCACACCTCGGTATGAGTCAAAAAAAGGATAAGGGACCCAAGGAGGACATGACGTTTCTTTCTAGCTTTGGGTGGTGTCATGGTATGGAGCCCAAACATTTATTATTTTTACCTATGTGGTTGTTGGATTGCGAGGTGCCTCAGATATATTGGTTACTACGGAGCCGATGGATATAGGTCCTATAGGACCGGGAAACGTGTGTTCAGGAATACTAATCCACTAACGTAAGTGTAGACCGACCTTAGAGGGTCCAAGGGTCTTCTGCGGGAGATCCAGAGGCATTTGCTAGAGTGTCTCGAAGCCGGCGAGGAGTACATCCCTTGCCTCAAATCATGATGGAAATCCAATTTCCAATACGTGACATTTCGGTTTTGATTGTAGAGCCTAGTATGTCGACATGATATATAGTACCCAAGTCGTCTATGATTGATACATTTATATTTGAAATTGTTTTATACACTATGCACTTATAATAGTATCAAATGATTTGTTTTAAACGTACCAAGCATGTTTGGCTATTATAAGGGAAAACCCTATCCTCCGGCTTGCGTTGCATTGTGTGATGGGACCTAGGTCTTATAATAGCTTCATTTTTCCAAAAAGCATTGCGCTATTTATTCTATGCACTGGTATTCTTGGGAGGAAACCCGTTCCGTGTTATACGGCATGGTCCCTTGATTTACTTTTAAAGTTAAAGATTTAATAACTATTTTAGTTCTCATACCAGTCACATGATTGACCTGGAGTTTATTGTTTTAACCTAAACTCTGGGTGTCCCTATTTTCCACACGGGCAGCTAGTAGTTTTGGTTTTGCAGATATTATGTTCACAGGATCCCGGTTTACAGCTGGAGTTATATTCGGAACACTCTGTATCCGTGTATTTCTTTCAGTTGTGTTTTGTATTATATTCTACTGCATAATAATTTGTAAATCTCTGACATTTATCAAATATATATTATTTGTTCATACTCTGTATATTCTTGTACTCTGATGTAAATTGTGGTAATAAGCAATGAAATGTTCTTCTGTTTGTGTTCTGATTTGTCGTGTTCTCAACTCAATTTGGGATTTCCCGTAAGGGCGAGTCTGGGTCGTTTCATTTTGGTATCAGAGCTTTGGTTTACAGAGTTTGAGAACAAGACACGTTAGAACCAAATGAAAGAATTCATTAGAGATTGGATTAGTAATATTCAATGAGAATAACTCTTTAGAGATAGGATCAGTAGTATCCTAGAACGAGTGTAAAGAGTGTTATTATTAAAATAAAATTGAAAACAAATTTTGTTTTGAAAATTTAAACCATTTTATACGTATTTGAATATTTATCTTATATCGAATTTGGACAATCGAATATATAAAGATTTTGCATATACGCCTTGCAAACGTATATTCAAAGTTTTAATATACTAGATAGATATAGAGTCACACTCTAGTCGCTCGGGGATAATTCTGGTGATGTCCGTACATCATCAGTATTTATGTTCGAGTTTCGAAAGTGGGATATCTATATATTCCCAATTGACTGGTGTGAGAACCAAAACTAGATAGGATTTATTGTTGTGATTTGACACATAAAATATGATTTTTATGTATATTTAGAAAATTATATGTTTGAAAAGCTAATCAACTAATTGATTACTGGTTGAGTTGTATGATTTTTTGTTGACTAATAAAACCAATGCATGAATGAAAGGTAAATTTAGCAAAGTTGAATCAAATGTTGAACTGAATTGAAATTTGATTGAAATTGCATACACGTACATATATGTGTGAACAGGTCATAGCAAGGAGGCTAGAGAAAAGGAATAAAATGCCCAAAAAATAGGTACATGTTTACTAATTTATTGGGTTTGGATGATTTTATGAGCCGATTGGCTTTTTCTTTTTGGATGATGAGGGCCCTGCATGGTTAGTTGTAGTTTTAAATGTCTCCCACACAAAGGAGGTTGTAGCAAAAAATTCCTAAAATTTAGGGTGTTAGCTAAATTTTTGAAGAATTTGAAAATTCTTAGAAACTGAAAAGTTGAAGAATGAAAGTTGAGTTGATTAGTTAAAAAACTTTCAGCTCCTCTCCCTTTCGAGGATGTAAAGATTTTAAGTAGGGGAGATTGTAACAACCCGGAAAATCAGAACCAATTTAAAATCTTTATTTTGGCAATTTTAATGTATTTTGAATATTTAAAATGATTTATTTTAAATAATAATGACTAAAAATTTATTTTAATCAAAGTTAGAATGAATAAATTTATTTTAATTATAAAACGAGTCTGAAATGGAGCGGTAGTTTGAAAATTTGATTTCGAATTTCAAATGAATGTGCAGGATTCAAAATAAACCGGATTTTAATGAAACAAGAAATATTTGAATCTATTTGAAAATATCTTTCCAACGAATGGGAAAAATCCAGATTTCATAACGGGAATAAAAAGTTATGTCCAGTTGAAAATTTGAATAGTCGCTATGGAATTTATATATATATGGCCCTTAAAACAACCATTTTGCAAATGACCTCCGTTTTCGACGAGACCACTTTTGTTGGATCCGAAAGGTCAAATTATTGCTAGATTCCAATTTTCATAATTTTTGGAATTAATATATGAGCGTGGCAAAAGAAAACGTGTTTGGTAATTTCAGTTTGAATTTAATCGACTGGAAAATGACCATTTTTCAAACGGTCTTCAAATTCAACGAAATTCGTTTTGTTAGGACCATATCGTCAAAACAAAGCTAGATTTATTTTTCTGGAATTTTTGAGTCAGTATGTAGCCCCGGTAAATTAAAATGTACGTTTAAATTCAATATATTGATTTATATTTTAATTTAAAGAAAAACTGATCGAAACAGTCGAATTAGCGAATGGGACAATATCCCAGTGTGTCCAGATTAGGGGAATTTAGCTTGGGGCGAAAATCGTTAGGTTCAATTTGGAGTTCGAATGGAAAACTAACTTTTTGGAGTTAAAAATTAAATTAATTATATATATTGGTCAAACCCCCCTTTTTCCTCTTTCTCTCTCGTCGCTCACGATGGAAATGAAAAAAAATGCGCAGATGAAACCCGCGCCCCCTCCCCCTCCATCACGTCAGCGCTACCGCCACTCTTCCTCCTCCTCCCCTTCTCCTCCTCCTCTTCCTCCTCTCTTCTCTTTCCTCTTTCTCTCTTAAAATTGGAAACCCTAGGCCCCAAATCACCAAACCCGTCGCCGTGGGCCCCTCCAGCGCCACCACCACCTGGCCGCACCTCCCCCACACCCAATCAGGTCATGTCGCCGCCCCTCAGCCCTCAACTCCATCCATGGGCCCCACCACCTCAAAAATCACATTTTTCACAAATTCCCGTTTTTGCATAAAACCCCTATCATTATTTCGCCAATAATTCTCAAACGGTTCGCTTGTAGCCAAAACTCCATAACATCAAAATCAAAGAGCATGATTTTCTCTTTGATTTGAGTATATGGAAGTCCTATTTTGGATTGCGGAGCTATCCGGAAATCGCGTCTGAAGTCAATGGACCTGCTGCTGTTTTATGCGATTTCCGGCGAATTGGTACGTTTTTGGAAGAAAGTTTACTAGACAAAAGTTGTCTAGAATGGCGCGTTTAGGCTAGTGACAAAGTTTGGTGAAGATTGGAGGCCGTATGCAAATTCTAGAGCTAAAAAGGTGAATTCAGGTGTGAGAAAGGGACAAAACGGAGCGCGACGACAAAATCCGCCAATTAAAGAATGCTAGAGTGGATCCCAAAGGTGAGAACTTCTCAATCTAATTTTATTTTCTAGTTAAATATATATACTAGGATGCAGACGGTGCTTAGTAGCGCTCGACACCTTTGATTGGAACCATGTATGTTTGGTTATTTGTTTTGATTGATAAGTTGGTTGAATTTCATTTGGGATGTAAATTGGATTGATTGAATTTGTATGTGTATGGCGCGAGCCATTATTAGGCGATGGATAAGGCTAGACCTTATTCCGGTTCTAGTATCGCGCCGTTATACTGCCGAAATTTTCTAAAATAAAATGTATTAGTTAAAAATAACATTTTTAATGTGTATGTGAACTGTATAAAATATTCATGTGTTGAATAAAATATTTGAACAATAAAAATATCATTTTTATTGGATGTATGAACTATTTAAAATATTCATGTGCTGAATAAAATATTTGACCAATACAAATATCATTTCTATTGAATGTATGAACTATTAAAAATATTCATGTGTTAAATAAAATATTTGAATAATAAAATTATCATTTTTATTGAATGTATGAACTATTAAAAATATTCATGTGTTGAATAAAATATTTGAAAAATAAAAATATCATTTTTATTGAATGTATGACTATTAAAAATATTCATGTGTTGAAATAAATATTTTATCATTAAAAATATAATTTTTAACGAGTATACGAATGAAAATAAATGTTCATTTACAAATCGAACGATTTGCTTATATATTTGATTGATATTGATTGGGACGATAAATTTACACATCGTCCAGTGGCACAAAAAAAATCTTGTGTGTTGATTGAAATCATACACGGGTATTGGGATGATATTTGACGTACACTAATCCCAATTGTTTAGTTGTATGTCAATCGATTAGTTGACAGACTGTTGTAAGCATTAATTATTTATATTTAATGCTTACACAGTTGTGTCATGCACTCTGGATGATGGTTGACTGTGTCTGATTATTGTTGTGTACATGTGTGCATGAAATCCATGTAAATAAAATTATATGTTAATTGACTATGTCTGATTCCAACTCGGAAAGAACGAATATTTTAAATTAATGAATATTTTAAAATGACGAATAATGAATATTTTAAAATAACTAATATTTTAAAATAATATTCAGTAATGAATCACAATATGATTTGGATGTCCGATTCGGGGTGGAAACAAAAATATTGAAATATATGAAGCCATGTTGATTAGATATGCGCCATTTTGACGCGAACAAGATTTATATCGATTTTATTCATTTTTACAATGAATATCGAAAAAGAAATTATTTCAAAATATGATATTTTGAAAATATTATCATTTAAATAATATAATGATAAGGAGTGTTCAATTTTGATTTAAAATTGAAAATGAAGTTAGAATCGTTTTAAAACAAATTTATAAACAATTTATAAAATACGTTTTAAACAGAAATCGACGAAGTATATACTACGTTATACATATATATAATATAATGGCATGAATAGAACGCGTCGTGCCGCGGTCGTTCGCGAATTTCGACCATTGACTTCGAATTGATATTACGGGAGATCCGACCATCGGATTCTCCTAAAACCAAAACCGTTGGGTTCGTATCGAAAAGAGCTTTCAAATGAATATAATAGATTTGAAATCTAACGGTTTGATTCGGAATTATGTCCAAATCAAATTTGGAAAAGATCGTTGTAAGTGCAGTTCGATGATTGTTTATGGAAATCGACTGAAAGGGCCTTGATAAAATTATTAAAAATATTAATAATTTGTGTAAAATCATAATAAATGATATGGGAAGAATAGGGACGAAAAATTCCATATTTGAAAAGACAAAAATATATTTTTATCAAAATGAACTTGTTATTAACTAGAATTATAATCCAATTATTTTTAAATAAATAAATTGGATTGAGAACGGGTTTTAATATAACCAGAATTTCCAATATATGAATTGGAGTGGATTTGAATGGAAATCATCTTCGGAATATTTCGATATCGGATTTTGTGATTACACGGATATTATTATGGAAATTTGGAAGATATATTTTATATCGTTATTTCCAATACGATATTTGTCGGTTTTAGAATTCGATATTGAATATAAGCCGATATAATTTCTATTCAGAACCTTGTATTTAATATCAAATTGGATTTTGGTTTTGTCGTGAATGGTGTCTAAAATAACACTATTCTCAAACCCAGTTGAGAAAAAGAATAAATCTTTGAATGAAGATTTAGTGAAGTTTTCCAGTTAACTAATATTTAGTTGGAATTGAATGAAAGAATTGGATTTTTGGGTTTATCGTGAACGGTGTTTTAAATAACACCTGTTATTTAACCCGATTAACAATAAAACGTGTTTTGGAATTTATAAACCTTTTTATTAAGATTTAACTAGAATTTTCCAAAGTAAAGTTTACCAATTTAATATATTAAATTGGAATTGAATGGAATTCGATTTGATAATAATCGAAGAGAGCTTCTGTGGAGGAAGACTGTTACTATATATGGAATTTAAAAGGCTTTGCCGTTATTACATTTATATTATTTGTCGGATACAGAAATTGATATCAATTATATATTGATCTATTTTCCATGAAGATATCATAATTAATGGAATGTGATTTGGGTTTATCGTGAACTATGTTTTAAATGACATTAGTTTTTTAACCCAGTTAAAGATAGGATTACATGTCTAACATTGTATTTCGAAATGTATGGTTGATCTGTGCTAAATATATATTTGTTTGGTGGCAGAGAATGTATTCTCTTGCTTAACACACTTCTCTAAGATGTACGAGCTTAGAGGTTATATATCGGTAGAATCAATAGTACAGTGTAGATTGTCGATGCGACATGTTTGATTTTCCAAAGTTAAATAATCATTAATATTTATTTTTGGGAAGATTAATACTAAATGGAGTTTCAATGAATCCTTAATTAGAATGAAATGTGAATTGATAATTTAAATTATCAAATTTGGGAAAGGATCGAGAATGGAGTATCACTAGTTTTGCTCCAAACGATAGTTAAATCTTTAATTAGATTTGAACGTGAAATGGTAATTAAATTTACCGACAACACCTTGGTGTTAGATATGGAGTATTACCAGTTTTTGCTCCATGGGATGAATAGGTTGGGATTGGGAAATTTAACAAATGATTACTTCAGTAAAGTTCGCTAATCCCGACTAGTTGATAAACCTTAATTTGGCTTAGAATTGATATCCAAAGGAAGATTAAAGAATAAATTTAAAAGAATTTATCTTTGATAAAATTAATGGGAACCTTTCCTAAAGTATAAGAATATTTGAATAAAGGAATATTCTGGATTGGAATGAGGCGTATGTTGTGTTTTCATAGCATTTTTTTATTATATATGCGAGTTATTCGGAAAGGCCGGGTTTATACCCATTCTGAATAAATGATTCGACGATAAGTCGACGATGAAGACGGTGGTTGAAGACAGGAGGTCTTCACATCGTTTGGATGATTACTGATGTCTCGATTGGGCTGTACATCCAAAACAAGGTAATAAGTGGTGATCGTCCAGACGTACTTGGAGATCAACCGGATATGCGAGGACCTCTCTCCTGTATTGGACATATGGGACGAGGAATAAGGTGCCTCCGGCTTCGTTCAGACCCAGAACAAACTTGTAAATGGATGTGTGTCTGACGTTGGATTTTATTTTGTGTTGATTGATCTCTATTAAATATATATCTATTTGGCGGCGGAGAATTTATTCTTTTGCTTAACGCCCTTCTCTGAGATGTACGAGCTTAGAAGTTATATATCGATAGACATCAGTCGCATGGCATGAACCTGTGTGTCATGCTGAGATGCAAATGATCAAGGCTTATGTTGAAAAGCAAAGTCTTGTGGTTGATGATCAAAGCACGACTTTAATATAGCATAGCTTTGTGTATAGTGTTAACTCGCGAGCCTCACATCTCGGTATGAGTCAAAAACAGGATAAGGAACCTAAGGAGGACATGACATTTCTTTCTAGCTATGGGTGGTGTCATGATATGGAGCCCAGACATTTATTATTTTTACCTATGGTTGTTGGATAGCGAGGCGCCCCGGATATATCGATTACTACGAAGCCGATGGATATAGGTCCTATAGAACCGAGAAACGTGTGCTCAGGAATACTAATCCACAAACGTAAGTGTGGACCAGCCTTGGAGGATCCAGGGGTCTTCTGCGGGAGATCCAGAGGCATTTGCTAGAGTGTCTCGAAGCCGGCGAGGAGTACATCCCTTGCCTCGACTCATGACGGAAATACAATTTCCAATACGTGGCATTTCAGTTTTGATTGTAGAGCCTAGTATGGCGACATGATATATGGTACCCATGTCATCTATGATTGATACATTTATATTTGAAATTGTTTTATACACTATGCACTTATAATAGTATCAAATGATTTGTTTTAAACATAACAAGCATGTTTGGCTATTATAAGGGAAAACCCTATCCTCCGGCTTGCATTGCATTGTGTGATGGGATCTGGGTCTTATAATAGCTTCATTTTTCCAAAAAGCATTGCACTGTTTATTCTATGCTTCTTGGGAGGAAACCCGTTCCGTGTTATATGGCGTGGTCCCTTGATTTACTTTTAAAGTAAAAGATTTAATAACTGTTTTAGTTCTCATATCAGTCACATGACTGACATGGATTTTATTGTTTTAACCTAAACTCTGGGTGCCCCTATTTTCCACACGGATAGCTAGTAGTTTTGTTTTTGCAGATATTATATTCACGGGACCCTGGTTTACAGCTGGAGCTATATTTGGAACGCTTTATATCCGTGTATTCTTTCAGTTGTGTTTTGTATTATTTTCCGCTGCATAATAATTTGTAAATCTCTGACATTTATCAAATGTATATTATTTGTTCATACTCTGTATATTCTTGTACTCTGATGTAAATTGTGGTAATAAGCAATGAAATGTTCTTCTGTTTGTGTTATGATTTTTCGTGTTCTCAACTCAATCCGGGCTTTCCCGTAAGGGCGAGTTTGGGTCATTTCAATTATCACTAAAATACAATTCATGTCATTGGCATGACATGGTGAAAGTCTATATCATACCAGGTCGTATGTCACTGAGCACAAATCAAGTCGTCTGATGAGTATTTTAACTCAAGCCGTTTCCAATCATATCGCGTTGATCCATATCGCACAGATCATGGCGTGCACATTCATATCGTATATACGATGAGGGTCGTTAACAATATATATCATTCAACTTATTATGCATAAAGCAGTGTGTGGAGCATAGGCCACGTGTTCGTATTTGTTAGCAATGCGACAAATATATAAAACATTCATGTCATTGGGGTAAGAAAAATCAAGTTGTTTCCACCATTTCGATTATATGTGACGTCATAGCTCAATACCATCAAGTGGTAAGACGTTAAGGCATGTCGTTTTAACAAAATCGTGAAATATATGAAGCAACGTGCTTGTACATGTGGCACTCACAGCATTAATACGTAAAGCAGTTTATAAGAAATGGGAAAGAAGGCCAAATACTTAGGTCAGTTAACAAGCATCACACGTAATATATACGATAATGAACCAATTATTTGCTAGGGTCATTAAGACCATGCCATGGGTATCATGTCGTAAACATCATAATGTACTGACCTATGTCACGCTTACACATGCCGTTAGTCCAAAGTTCCCCAAAGTGCAAGTATATCGGTGCTTGTCTACGGGAGCATTGTTCAGGTGGATGGTCCATATTCGTTCACCATTGCGATGTATGCCAAGTCATTCCATATAGGTTCACGTTGTTGGGTCAAAGAAGAGGTGGACAACGCTCTGTTTCAAAGCTTCATCATCAGGTGGTGACAGAGAGCCACATGGAAAGGTGAACATGTTGATGCATGGGATTAAATAAAAGTTTTACAAAGTTGGTTATGTAAAGAGACACGCATTCATGCCACGAGACTCAGGATGTGTCCATGTCGAATGGCGTGCTTCATTCCATGTCGCAGGGTGTGCTTCATCCCATGTCTCACAGCTTTCCATGTTGCATGACGTTTTTTGTTCCAAGTCGCAAATTGATTACGGCATTTTAAACTATGTCGTAAGATTTATTCGTGCCGTAAGCATTATAGGAGAGCAGTACACATTGGCCTGGATCTAGCTGTTAGAACAGTCATGCCGCAAAAAATAAAGATGCAAGATATGGGGGACACGTGGCGTTATTTAAGAGGAGGGATGGACAGCTGTATTGAGCGGTACATTTTCAAATCATTATAGAAGAAGCGTATCATTCCCATGGAAAGCATGACGCATGGCGTTAGGGTATTCAAGCCGCAAGTAGTGAATTCAGTAAAGTCGTTTCTTGCAGTTCAAGGCGCACGTGTATTTACAGAAATGCCACTACACTCAAAGATCACCTATAAATACCCCTCTTCTCCATCATTAATGGGGGGATTTCATTTCTACGAAGTGCCGCCAAATTCCAAGCACTCTTCTAACTTTATTAATGGCTTCCAAAGATCAATCAAATTCTCTCCAATAACAAACAGATCTAATCTTCTCCAAACTCCATTAGAGACTTCCCAAAGTCAATTCAAGCTTCTCTAATTTCCAGGAATCCTCTCTAAAGCCTAGATCTAACACAAAATCATCATGGGATCAAGGAAAATCACTCAAGTGTCCAAGTGTTGAAGATATTCATCAATCTCCTCAACACTTAGAGAAATCAAACCATTCCTTGGGTAGATTAAAGTGAGATCTAAATCAAAGAGAGAGAAAAGAGAGAAATGTCATAAAATGACTAAATTGTATGAAGCGGCGCACTTTTTAAATTCATCAATGATAATGAAAATGACTCTTATAGTGGACGTAGGTCTAAATTGACCGAACCACTCTAAAATATTGTGTTTTTACTTATTTTTACATTACGTGGCTCCATTTTTCTATTTCATACCATTTGGTGAAGTGTTCTAAACAACTTTGGTGTTGAAATAATTTTTCGATTTCAACATTTGGCGCTCACCTTGCGGCCTTGTATGCTTTCTAAGAATCAAAAGCTTTGCGAAAAATCTAAGTCCGAAGGCCATTCTTTATGATAGATCCACACGATCTAAAGTCTAGGCCCACTAAGAGATTGTCTCCAAAGTTCAAAAACTTGTCTGAAGTAATGGCATAATCAAAGTCGAAGAAAGGAGGAAGTAATTACATAAGAGGTTCTGATAATGTTGATGTGAAGCTATGCCGCAAACGAGTAATCTCGAAGTTGGCCAAAGTTCTATGGGTGGAGATGGTGTAACGAGAGATGAATTAGACGTAGTTGTCGCCAACTTGAACCAAAGAGTGGATAATTCTACCAACGCTTTGATGGAGAATCTAGATGCGATTCTCAATGCTCGACCAAATCCACCATCTCAAAAGGTCCATGTTGATCTTGAAGAAAATAATAATACGTCCGCTTCTAATCGAAACCGCAACGACAATGTGGAAGACGATAATGATTGGTTAAGCAATAAAGATGAAGCTAATGTCAAAAAGTTAAAGACAAAAGCTATGAATCATTCCGAGGTGAATGCTCGAAGGGTTACCATCCTACCACGGGGGAACCTCCTCGCTGGGAAGGTAAAGGACCTAAGTTTTCTAATCAATACCGTTTTCCTAGACGAACATTTGGTAAAGAATTTAGCCTCACAGAGCGACATGACACTGAAGAATACATATTATATATGATAGAATAAATCATAAAGAAGAATCAAGCTTGCCATGACGATGAAAAAGAATGGGATTTCTTTCAGACAGGACTCCGTTTATCGAGAGAATCAAGAAACAGAGTGTCCGAAGAAGTTCACTCCTCCAACTTTGCCTCCGTACAACGGCCTTGTTGATCCTAACTACTTTCTGTTCAAGTACGAGTGGCATATGAGTGCATCAAAAGCAACAGACGAGATGAGATGCTTATACTTTCCTCTCTACTTAGAAGGAGCTGTGTCATTATGGTTCACAAAACTTCCTAAGTCCGTAGACCGGTTCTTTGGCATGACCAAAAAGTTCAAGGAGCAGTTCCTCTTATATGCTACCAGAGCTAAGGATGCTATAACACCTTCAGCAATGAAGTAGAATCCAGGGGAATCCATTAAAGTTTTTCTCAGTCGATTCAATGTTGCCTGATCCGAAGTGAGGAATCTAGAGCCTCGCATAATCCCCATGGATTTACTTGGCACCATAGACAAGAAAAGCGAATTTGGTTGATGGATAAATATGAAGGAGCCAAGTACGCTTGACAAGTTCTATAAGAAAGCAGAAGAGTACATGGGAGTGTACAACGACCCTCTTCCTATTGGCACAAGCAGCATTGCCGAGGATAAGAAAAGTGTTAATGCTCAAGTGAATCAATAGAGAACTCAGGGGCAGAAACGAGCCAATGATGGGAACGACAATAAAGCTAACAAGAAGTTTCGATTTCATGACTCATCAGAACTAACTCCTCTGAATGACGCTCCTGAAACCATTTACCTTGCCACGAAGGATGCAAAAGATTACCTGAAGCCTCAACCAATAAAGATGAGTGACCATCTGGCCAAATCTGAGAAGTTATGTTGGTTCCACAATCAGGTTAGGAATAATGCCAATGAATGTAGGCATCTGAAATCATTGATCGAAGAGCTGATTAGGAAGAATCATCTACAACGGTATGTGAAGAATCCCCAAGATACAAATCCTTCTGCAACTCCCAAGGGGAAAGGGGCATCAAATGACCAGTCCGGTCCAAACAACAGAGCTTCTGCTCAAACCAATGGATGGCCTGTCATTAACTGATGGCCATTGGTGGTGCTCTAATATCAGTGGCTCGAAATAAGCGATCTCATTCGCCATTACCTTACTTCTTGCTATGTTTAAATTTGTTGTAAAAGTCCGTAATGTTTTACATGCATTGTACCGAACATAGCTTTACAAATGAAGTCTTACCTACCTGTGTAAATCTCCTACTTGCAAAATATACAAAATTTTCTAAAGATGATTTTCGTATTGCAGGCTATCCAATAGGCGTTTTCTTCCTTAAATTACAACCCCGATAACACCAAGTCAAGGATAGATTGGAAAAGTCCCAATGAGTCAAACGACGAAGAGAATAGCAAGCAGCCACGGATTCAGAACCCTAAAGGTGCGGGAATTTGTTGCGCGAAACGAAGTGATAGAGCTCGCAATGCGAGAGGATGCGCCGGAGTTCGTGGCAACCTCACCCAAAGGTCATGGGAATTCGTTGTGTGAAACGAGGTGTGGGAGCTCACTATGTGAAACGATGCACGGGAGTTCATTACGCGAAGCGATGCAACCTCACCCAAAGTTCGCGGGAATTCGTTGCGCGAAACAAAGTGCGGGAGCTCGATATGCAAGATGATGCGCGGGAATTCCTGGCGCGGATCGATGCAACCTCACCCAAAGTTCGCAGGAATTCTTTGCGCGAAACGAAGCGTGAGAGCTCGTTATGCGAGACGATGCGTAGGAGTTCGTGGCGCGGAGCGATGCAAGCTCACCCTAAGGCCGTGGGAATTCATTGTGCGAAACAAAGCGCAGGAATTCACTATGTGAAACGATGCCCAGGAGTTTGTTACATGAAGCGGTGCCACCTCACCCAAAGGTCCCGGGAATTCGTTGTGCAAAACGAAGCGCGGGAGCTCGCTATGCGAGATGATGCGCAGGAGTTCGTTACGCGAGGTGATGCAACCTCACCCAAACCACACAGGAGTCCGCTCTGCGAAACGATGCGACAACTAAAAACCCTTTCCATAGAGAAAGTAACCTCTCCACAGTAGAGATCAACGATGCTCAAAAAAAGCTTACAATGTTGATTCAGTCGACGGGTGAAGATGACCGTTGGATTATAAACGACCTCTTCATAGTAGGGGCATCTAATGGAGTCTCCAATGTCAGAACTGATCGACAAAGCAGACAAACATTGAGCCATAAAAGTTCTTCCCACAATAAAGTGTAGTGATGACCTTTTAGGCTGGGGCACGAATATCAAGAGCTTCTCCAAAGGAGAAGCAGAAAATAAATCACAGATACGTATTTCCTAAATGAGAAATGTCATACACCATTATATAAGTCGTTAAAACAACGACACTTGAAATCTGCAATCAACTTATAACGATTAGTTGATCCTAAGCGTTGATGCGAATTCGAATTAGAATATCATGTTTGTGCAGATAGTATTTAAACAAGTCATAAACCGTTGAATAAAATAGTCCTGTGCAAACACTTTATTCAATTCAAAATAAAATTTGCTATAATTCACATTCTAGCGATTTAACTAATCCGCTACCGATATGGATGGTTGATAACGAAGTATAAGTCCAAAATCTCGCGAGTGCTTGTTTTAATTATAGAACAAGTGGCATGAAGCAATTCACACTCCAATGCAACGTCAAATGTCAACAAGCTAAGATTAAAATTTGGCAAATCATTAGCAGTGCAAAAATACACTGGAATCCGTGATACCAGATCGAACAACGTGAAGATATGAACAAATCCAGATTGTAATCTTTTCTGCAAAGAATATCAATTCCAATCAAGGAGAAGTTCACCAGTTACAATGTTCAGTTCGAAGCCCGCATTTCTCGCAAGCAAAAAATATAAGCTTCGAGGGGCAAAAGTTAATTGCGTTGTGAAAACAGGGTTCAGAAAATAATACATCAACTTAAAAGGTTGTTACAGAGCTATATATATTCATCGGTTTGTCAAAGCTGTATGAACGACATAAGTAATGTCGTTTGAACGACATGAGTCAAACAAACCATGATGTACCAAACCATGTCGTTAATCACAAACAGTTGTTGACGGCTGTATATTGAAACCATGTCGTTATCACGAAAATACAATTCATGCCGTCGGCACGACATGGTGAAAGTCGTATATCATACCATGTTGTATGTCACTGAGCACAAATCAAGTCGTCTGATGAATATTTTAACTCAAGTCGTTTCTAATCATATCGTGTTGATCCATATCGCACAGATCATAACATGCACATTCATAACGTATATACGACTTGAGGGTTGTTAACAATATGTATTGTTCAACTTATTATGCATGAAAGCAGTCTGTGTAGCATAGGCCACGTGTTCGTACCTGTTAGCAATGTGACAAATATATAAAACATTCATGCTGTTGGGATCAGAAAAATCAATTCGTTTCCACCATGTTGTCTATATGTGAAGTCGTAGCTCAATACCATCAAGTGGTAAGACGTTAAGGCATGTCGTTTCAACCAAGTCGCGAAATATATGAAGCAACTTGCTCGTGCATGTGGCACTCACAGCATTAATACGTAAAGCAGTTTATAAGAAATGGGAAAGAAGGCCAAATACTTAGGTCAATTAGGAAGCGTCACATGTAGTATATACGACGATGAACCAATTATCTGCTAGGGTTGTTAAGACCATGCCGTGGGTATCATGTCGTAAACATCATAACGTACTTACCCACGTCGCACTGACACATATTGTCGGTCCAAAGTTCCCCAAAGTGCAAGCGTGTCGGTGCTTGTCTATGAAAGCATTTCTCAGGTCGATGGTCAATATCCGTTCACCATTGCGATGTATGCCAAGTCATTCCATATATGTTCACGTTGTTGGACCAAAGAAAAGAAGAGGTGGACAATGTTTTGTTGCAAAGCTTTATCATCTGGTAGTGAAAGAGAGCCACGTGGAAAGGTGAGCATGCTGAGGTACGGGATTGAATAAAAATTTACAAAGTTGGTTACGTGAAGAGACACACATTCATGCTACGAGACACAAGAGATTTCCATTTCGCATGGCATGCTTCATTCCATGTCGCAGGGTGTGCTTCATCCCATGTCGCATGGCTTTCCATGACGCATGGCGTTCTTTGTTCCAAGTCGCAAACTGATTATGGCATTTTAAACCATGCCGTAAGATTTATTTGTGCCGCAAGCATTATAAGAGAGCAGTAGACGTTGGCCAGGATCCAGTTGTTAGAACAGTCATGCCGCAAAATATAGAGATGCAAGATATGAGGGACTCGTGGCGCTATTTAAGAGGAGGGATGTACAGTTGTATTGAGCAGTACATTTTCATATCGGTACAGAAGAAGCATATCGTTCCCATGGAAAGCATGCTACATGGCGTTAGGGTATTCAGGCCACAAGTAATGAATTCAGTAAAGTCGTTTCTTGCATTTCAAGGCACATGCGTATTTACAGAAATGTTACTACACTCAAAGACCATCTATAAGTACCCCTCTTCTCCATCATTAATGGGGGGAATTTCATTTCCTCGAAGTGCCGCCAAATTCCAAGCTCTCTTCTAACTTCATTAATGGCTTCCAAAGATCAAGCAGCTTCTCTCCAACAACAAATGGATCTAATCTTCTCCAAAACTCCATCCCAAAGTCAATTCAAGCATCTCTAATTTCCATGAATCCTCTCTAAAGCCTAGATCTAACACAAATTTGTCATGGATCAAGGAAAATCCCTCAAGTTTCCAAGTGTTGAAATTATTCATCAATCTCCGCCACACTTAGAGAAATCAAACCATTTCTTAGGTAGATTAAAGTGAGATCTAAATCAACGAGAGAAAAGAGAGAAATGTCATAAAATGAGTAAATTGTATGAAGCGATGCACTTTGTAAATTCATCAATGATAATGAAAATGACTCTTTTAGTGGACGTAGGTCTAAATTGACCGAACCACTCTAAAATCTTGTGTTTTTACTAGTTCTTACATCATGTGGCTCTATTTTTCTATTTCATACCATTTGGTGAAGTGTTCTAGAAACCTTTGGTGTTGAAGACATTTTTCGATTTCAACATATGTAAGCCTCCAGCTCATCATCGATCTACATCATCGTCCACCAAGATCCGCTACCTGTTACTTGCTACTCAGTCTGACCATCCAACACATGGATGAACAACCCAAGGTAATAAGAACGAGACATAAAACCTTGAGTCAGACAACAGTCTTAATGAGCGATAAAACAACTACCTAACATCATCAATAAAGTATATGAGAATAGGCAGATTAATCAACTAATCTACCAACATCAACAGAGAAGAACCCAACCCGTCTTCCCCATATCCGACGGTGATAGCCTTTACAACAAGCATTTAGAAAAAACAGTACATTCATGGCAACCAGTTGTCGAGCATAGACCATTCTAATCGATATTGACATCTTCCAAGCACAAGCCCTAGAGGCCTAAACCAATATCTGACAAGAACCCAAGTGAAATCTCCTTAGACGTCGAACAATTTACACAAGACAATACAAGCAAAACAATCGTCATTCATGACTCTAGCTATCACCACCAATCCTGCTTTGAAACCATCGATAATCATATGACCGGCTCAAGATCTTGGCATCCGTCAAAGACTAATGGTAAACTCAGGTTCTAGCAAAACTCCATACGCCATCGTGACTCGTATCTCTAGGCCCATCATGACTGCCCAGGGTACTTGATCAACCACTTCTAGTCTTTGGGTGCCCCCATTGTACCCCTGCTTTGAGTCCGCTAGAACCTACAACAACGATAATTCCTTGGCCTTCAATATCTCTAGCCATCCAACCTGATGACTATTCACAAGCTCAAGCTACTTCTCGAGCAACCATTATCAACGAACTCATCACCTTGAGTCATCTTCACATTCGTTGCATTACAATGATCAACGAACACGTCACATTACTTTGAACATTCCTACTTGAATTCACTTCGAAGCCAAAATCATTAGTGAACCAAAATAACACCATATCATAGTCCATCTTAGTCAGGTCGTTCCGCCTTAGGTCGTGACCGACCCAAGACTAAAGACCGGACTCCCCTCTGAGTCATCCTATCAGTTCCACGGCCCAACTCCCCAGGCCATACAACTAACCCATGACCTGACTCCTTCAACATGCCACGGCCGACCCGACCCTGACCTGCCTTAACCCTGTGCCTCACACGACCCATCGCCTTGGGGCATCCAACGACCTGACGGATCGTCAGCTCCAACGACCTTAGCCATCAGAGAACATACAAGCTCCAAAGACCTTGTTTTCGCGACCCGAAGTCCATGTCTTGACCTATCTTTTGACGACCCATGCCCCCAACGACCTGGAAGCGCACCAACCTATTCCCATTTCCTGCTCCTTAAACCGAACAATCCACGACCCAAGAGCCTCAACGACCCATCACCACCAACGATATGGGATTCAAGAGACGACCTAACCTCATTTCTTGGAGCACAAGCCAAGCGACCTAACCTATGAAAAATGACCCGACTTCAGATCTGACCAAAATAGCTCCAATCTTGACCAAATCATCACCAAACGTCAACATAGATTCAAACAACTCATCCAATTCAGCAATCAAAACTTTATGAAACCATCAACAACATCAAAATGACAATTGTCATTAATAATCATATAAAATTCACCAAATCATGATAAATCAATGCATAAACTAAAACAATAGATCTAACTTGTATAAACGTATGAATCAACATAAGAATTACCGGTTTTAAGTTACTAGATTAGATCATATGGCGATTCATACAAAAATATACTTACCATGATGTAGATCGAGGTGAAAACAACTTGTAAATGATGAAATTAAGATCAAACAACCCATGTACTTGATTGAATCCGTATGAGAAATGCTTACCACTCATCAATTCTTCGAATTAACTTGAAGTCACTAAAATCTCAATTCGGACAGCGAAGAATGAACTTCAAACCTCTCGATTTGATGCGATCTCTCTTCACTTGATGTAGATCTAGCTTCGATTGATGTTAGCCTTCAATCTTTACATGTAGATTTAGAATTTTAATGGTGGAAAGGTGTATTTGATTAAGTAAGGAGGATCACGAGCTTAACCAAATGAAAGAATGAAGAAAGTAAACTATTTTACATGCCTTTAGCCCCCTATTTATAGCCTCAAACCAGCCAACTAATGGGCCGCACCAAATCGGTCCATTGTAGCTTATAAAACCTGAATCGAGATTGTAAAACACTAAAACACTGATTCCTCCCAAACCGTTGAACCAAATGTTTAATGTTACCACTCTGTGGAATTGACAACACCATTTCCTTTCCAATGAAATTGATCTCGGCACCTGATTCAATCCTAGCCAAAAGTTATTCCCTATACAAAATTGACAGGGGCAAAATGGTCACAAATAAAATTGGTAAAAATTATGGATATGTCTCACATCCCCATGAACAACATATCAAAATATGAGAATGATCCAACCATCGGGGAATTAAATAAAATTATTTTACGATCCTTTGGTATGTAAAATGTTGGTTGTTACAATTAAAGTGATTGGAGTTGAATTCTCGGATCGGAAGACCCATGGTCGGCGTACTCGGGTCAGTGTGGATTCATCAGCTCATCATACATTATCACTTCATACTCATATCTTCTAGATCGACCACTTTGGATCGATTATATCGATCCTCGTCATGCTGACTCGAACCCTAGACACAGCATTGGCAAAACCTATTCTATTGGCTATAAACATGGTCAACCTACCTATTCTTATTCCTATTATCTTGGATCAAGATACACGCATGCTCCATGACTCGAGAAAGGATATTTCGCACAAGATATATACTTGTTCTAGCACAGAGGGAGTGGTGCACTCACGCCTCCTATTCACTCGGATCGTACGAGACATGGGCAGGTCGAACCGGGATGGCCGCCACATGGCATACCGATTCGAGCACATCACAACCTATAAATACCTCAGTTTGGGAATCAAACATGGATCGGGTTTTCTCGATTGCTTCATATGCAAGGACATTGCATCCAAGGAAGCCGAATTGTCTAAACCGATTCAAGGATTTTGTGTTGTATCGCTTTTTTTTCTACATTATTACAAACAAATGTACTATATCTTGTAATGTGACAGTACAACAATAAATTATAAAGTGGGCGTAAATCCGGATTGTCAAACCACTATAAAAATTGTTGTTTGTTTTCTGCTTTTGTTTTATTGTTGCATTCTGCGGTTGTGGTTGTAAGAATATTATCTGTGATTTGTGTGGGAATTGTGTACTTTGAGGGTTGATCGTCAAATGATCATTTTTGATGTCCACCGATGGAAAATCTAATCTCTGCATGCATACATGAAGTCATCCATTATATAGAAATTTTCTGTATGGTTATTCTTCTGTCTGTTAGTATTGAGCGTTAAAAAAAACTATGTTCTTTCCAAATGGATGTTGACCATCTTAGAAACACTGTAAATTTATCATATTTACTTTCTATTTGTTCCAGATTGGTCTGTTTTGGTCGTGGAATGAATTCAATTCAATTATCCTATTTGCTTTGTATCATTTATGAACCGATCCTATTTGCACTTCTATTGAGATTTGAGCAAACTGTATACAAGCACATTTTCCCAACATGAATGACTTTGTTTTATTAGTTAGAATATTCAAACATCCAAATCAAGAAAACCATGCAAGGAGTAACAGATGATGACGAAGATGAATAGATGATGGGAATGAAAAAAAAAAAAAAAAAAGTTCAAATCTTGAACAACTTTTATAATACAGAAAACGTCAACCACTGTAATAACAAAAAATCGTTGCAAAATAAATCTAGCAAACTGGAAAAAAATAAGAAGAAAAAAATCAGGAAAAAGAGGAAGGGTACTAGGAATTGCACTTAAATAAAATATTGCTACAGCATTAGCAGAAAATCTTACAAGCATTTAAGTCCCATAAAACTTTGTACACACTTAAAGAAACATGATGCCAATCCTAAACTTCAAAATCTGAAGCCATTGTAATGCACCCATTTAATTCCAGTTTCCTTCATTAATGTTTGTCTTCATCCCTCTCACAAGCTGCCTGCTACGTACACAGTTAAAACGCAAAAAATGTTGTGGAGAGCTGAAGCTCATGCTTTATATCTTCCAAATATTTTCCCTTTACCACGTTCGTTCTTCTCTTCTTGCCTGGAACGCATAAATGGAACAACCTGACATGCATTTCAACCATGAACAAACTAATCACATTTTCTACTGGATCAGATGTGCATGAAAAGTGCAAAGTCTGTCAATAACATTGATTTTTTCTTTTAATGTTATTGCACACACATTACCAAATTATTCATTCTCACTTGATCAGCTGCCGATAAATTAACACTTGTTGCTGGTTTCTTTCTTAGTCTTTCATCAAACTCTTCTTCTTCCGTATCCACAAAGTTCTGATCCGAAACCTCTAACGGTGAATGCAGAAGAGGTTTATTATTCTAATATATACAAACAGAAATCCACACAAATAAAAATTAAACAATTAATTACCTGCTACACTGTCGATATAATGGATTTTTGGAGCTGATGATGGGATCCAAGTGGGATGTAATGGAGTAGTCGAATTAAATGTTTTCTTTGAGTTACATCTATTGTTGCGAAGTTTCTTAACAAATGACGCTTCCATGAAATTGAGATAGAAGTCATGCTTCTCATCCGTCCACTTTGTGCCAGATGATTCTATTACCTGACAAATCAAATTTTTGATAATAGTTAGTTGAAGAATTAATACATATGAACATATTTTGTTAAAGATGCATTTCTATATTGCGAGCAAAAACCTATTATGCTGGTAACATCAGCATCTTATTCAATCGATCAAAGAAACAAACATTAGACCACAAAATTAAACGATGAACATTAATCATTTTGAAGTGAACACAGGCAATCAATCATTTGAGAAAACAAAACAAAACAAAAGGAAAGGAAAGGAAAACGATTATTTCACATCTTACAGCGAGATCTAAGTCATGGTTATTAGCTTCAGTTCCTCCTGGTAGTTCTTCCATTTATCCGAAAGTGGAGAAAAGGAAATAGAAAAGTGAAATCGGAAGGCAAACTCGATGAATGAAACTTGGGATGCGTTTTTTCAGCACATATAAAAAAGAGCACGAAATCCACCGTGGCACTGTTTTGACAACGTGGAAGCGCGGTAAACAACTGACAAGTGGTCACCTAGAAAATATCTGAATTTTATCGTGGCGCCAGGGCAATTTTCGGGAGCGAAAATATCTCGATGACTGTATGGGATTGATTTGCCTTTTCAAAGTAGACCCGTTCGTTGTCGAATTGTTATTGGGTAGAAATGTCAAGTTGTTTTATTGTATTTTCTACTTTCAAATATCACACTCTAGCACCCCAGTTGGGTTTGGCATGATTGTATAGTCCAATTTTACTTGGTTACCGTTCACGGCCTTATTTTGTACAACATGCCCGATGCGTCGGACAAGAACGTAGCATGATACATATTTGAACGTTCAGCTGAAAAGGTAGGTAGAAAAACGTTGTGGACCCGCTCGATCCAAATCAAATCCCTCTCCCATAGCCTTTTTTTTTTCCTCCTCCACCAACAAACAAGACTCAGATTTCAATATTTTTTCAAATATATTCGATCTTTTTTTATTTTCAATTCAAAAATATCTTTCTTAGCAATTCAACGTCATTTTTTATTTTCAAAATACTTATTTTCGAAACTTTTTAATTTATTTATTTTTCTATGTTATAGTGCAATCAACCATTTATGTTGATCCTTCCGCTTTCTTACAGCTCATTGATTTGATAACAAACAAACAAGAAGCAATGTCGATTGATAATTGCTTGTAGTGTCCTGCCTTACTAAATTCATTCCTCGGTACCTTGTACTTAACTTTAGCAACAGAATTCAAACGTGCAGTTTAACCTAAACTAGTCTCAAATCCATATAAAGGAAAAATAGTACAATCTGAAATGCAGCTTGGGCGAGCGGTACAAAATGCGAACTATCGAAGGCAAATAATGAAAATCAGAATATCCCACATTTTAACGTACAATTATACATTGATTTCTAATCAACGTTAAAAAAATTATATTCTATTTACTGCATACATAAATTCAAAGGTATAATTTCAACAATAATAATCCATTGTTCGCTTTAATTCACCAGTTATAACATTTCCATGAATAAAACATTTTACCATAAGGTTTTCACATAAACAAAATATAATAAGATTTCCAAGCATGGTTGGAAACACACTTCTTACTTTACTTTTTAAATTTAACAATTCACATTTTCCATATACAAATTTACAATCTACTACTTATCTTGTTAAAGCACGACATCTCATATTGAAAAAATATTTTTAATTAAACATTGATTACTAATCAATATTTTATATTTTCAATATTCACTCTAATCGTCAAATTAAGATTTGCAAACATATATTGGAATAAATGTCTTATTATGCCAATGGTAATAAATTTTTCCCAATCACACATAGTACATACAAAATAAAGATTCTTCGTTAACTTATCTTAATTTACTATTACGAGTAAGGTTCGCGAAGTCCTATCATTTACTTCTTGGTTGAAAATCCCAAAACAAATTAAAATCTGTTTACCCTAGGTATCCAAAACTCGAGTTATTACACTAAACCGGAGTTACAATGTTTATTTTATGGAATTTTATTCTGAAGGAAAAACTTCATAATTTTTTCAAGTCCAAGCACAACCCCACTGTAAAACTGATACCATACACACTAGAAGCTGATACTTAAAAACCGATAGCTAAATTCTGATACCATAAACACTAAAAAATGATACTTACAAACTGGTGGTCAAATTCTAGTACCATGTACACTATAAAACCAATACCTAAAATATGATGTTTTGTCCTTTAGAATAAAATTTCAGTAGAACATCCTGACGATTGAAAAATCCCGCAACTTTGTTCTTAACACAATTTTTCTGCTTATCTTAAATGTAACCTTTTGACATTTTTTAAAATGTTTATTTTCTCACACCATTCATGGTTACAATCTTAATTCTTATTTAAGTTAATTATAACCTTTACAATTGTAGCAATTAACTCCACCTTTAGTGCTAATCAATTAAAAGGTTACAATAAACTCCACATTTAGTGCTAATCGATTAACTCCACATTTAGTGTTAAGCAGTTAACTACGCTGTGATATTTTTTGTACTTTGATATATCTTGTACTCAGATGTAAATTGTTGTAATAACAATGTAAAGTTCTTTTGTTTCGGTCTGATGCGCTGTATTCCCAAAGTTATTGGTTTGAGAATTTCTATTGTTTTGGATCGGACTTGTGCACTTTACGGTCAATTCGAAAAGCGGAGATTTTCAGGTCGTTACAAATGGTATCAAAGCTTTGGTTAATTTAAAAGTTTTTGGGTACAACTCATTAGAACATAATGAAAGAATCATTAGAGACAGGATTAGTAACATCCTATTAGAATAGCTCATTAGAGATATGATTAGTAAGATCCTAGAATGAGTGACTCATTAGAGATGGGGGTAGTAATGTCCTAGAATGAGTTGAGAGAGTTATGTGTATATGAGAGACGTATTTATGATTATTATATATATAATCTGATTCTAAAAATATACTTTGGGTATATAAATGATATATGGTTTGACAACATATGAATTTGAAAAGTTAATCAACCAATTGATTGTTGGTTGTGATGTGTGATAATTAGTTTAACTGATAATAGTTGGAATAATAAAACTAATATGAGAATGTAAGGTAAATTGAACCAAATCAAATCTAATGTTGAGCTGAGTTGAAAATTAGTTGGAAGTGGAGATATGTATTTATATTGGATAGGTTATTGATTGGAAGTCGAGAAGAGGAATAAAATCAAATGTCCGACAAACAGGTATATGTTTACTATATTGATTGGGTTTGATGATTTGATAAGCTGATTGGCAAGCAGCTTGACTTTTGGATTTTCTTTTTGATTGATAAGGGCCTAGAGAGGCAAGTTGTAGTTGTATCGATCAACTCACACAAAGGAGGTAATGAAGAAATTTTTCGAAAATTTAAGGCGTTAAGCAAATTTCGAGAAATTGAGAAGTTCTTAAAAACTGAAAAGTTAAACAATTGATTTGGTTAGAACGAAGATTGAGTTGGTTAAGTAAACGACCTTCAATCTGTCTTTGATTTTGGGGAAGAAATCCTTTTAAGTGGAGGAGATTTTAACGATCCAAATTTTTAGTCAATTTTAAAATATGAATTTTAATGGATTTTAAAATTTTAAAATGATTTATTTTGAGGATTAACGACTTAGAATTTATTTAAAACAGAGTTTGGACATATAAGTTTATATTAATTATAAAACGAAATCGTAACATCACGGTAAATCTAAAAAAATAGTTTTGAACTTCAATTGAGAATGTGTAGAATTCAAAATAAGTCAAATTTTTGTAAAACAAGAAACCTTAGAATCTGTTTAATTATATCCTTCTAATGAATGTTAAATTTTGAGATTTCGAGTTATAAATTGTATGCTATGTACAAATTAAAATTTCAAAAAGTCACTATAGAATCGTTTATAAAATATAACGATTTAATAATAAAAGAATTTTCATATAAATTGAATACCGTTTAACTAGAAATTTGTGATATCGAGTCTAAAACCCAAGTATGTTTATTTTACAGCTATATATGTGGCGGCCCGCCCCGCACCAACCGACATTTACTCCAAAAGTGCGCTGTACACATGCCCAGCTAGCACGGAACGGTCGCCAAAGAAAGGAAAGAAGGAAATGAGCTAATCAAGGAACCTGTAGAGTGTCTCACAACGCATGGAATAAAATACAATAATAACATACTTGACATAAAACAGGCGAGACAGTGCATAAGCTGATAACTAAAATCAACATCAATCATCAAAGCAGCGGAAATCCAAGTACAGCTTATTACAATCCTTTCAAATTTACTGTCTCTAACAAAAGAAAGCTAAAATAGAAGATGCGCCACCAATGCCCAAGCAGCGATCTTCGACAACACAGGGAGAATACTACATATATATTACGTGGAAGCCTCCTGCTCGTCTCCGGATCATCTACCCGTGCATCACCAGCTAACCTGTCTCTAGTCTGCTCGTGTGAGCACCCAGAGTAATAAGAGGAGACATAAAACTCTGGGTCAGACATAAAGCCTGGTATGAGCGATAAGCATCTAAACATAATGATAACAGGTATACTAAACCATACCTGAACCTGGACCTACAACCAAAGAGTTAGTACCACATACCGTACAACACTCTATGGTGCCATAATAAATAGTGTAAGAATACGGGGGTGGGGTGTGCATGTCACAATGATAGCAACCAAGTCATCCATAGCAACCATCCTCACATCTCTCACTCAGTGCGTAAAGCGTACGACATCTACCACTTTGGAACACTAGACAAACTGAGGTAACGACGAATCCCGACTTGTAGAAACCCTGCTGTGACCAAGCCAAACACTTGGAGTCATGACCAAACATTTCAATGACCCACTTCATTGGTCGTAGCCCTTGGTTCTACCAATGCCATAATGGCCCTGAATCCGCCTTCATACCTCCTACCATAGTGGTCCAAAGCTATAGACATCGATAACTCCTTGGCACGCGTCCCGCAGCGAAGCCCAACCATGAAGCGAACTCGTCGATTCCCATCTAAATCTTGAGCTCTAACCTCTCATTTGGACTTCCTTTGCATCTCGGGTTTGGTCGAATTGGAGTGGGTCTTCAGAAAAATTGTCGTGCGGTGACAGTCCTAGAACTCGGTTCGGTTCGGTAGCGTCGGTTCGGGTCGGGTGCTTCGCTCCAGGTCGGGTCGGGGTCCTCCTTCGGGTCGGGTCGGGTGTCCTTCCTTCCAGCGCTCCGATCCGCCCCCTTATTTCTTCACGTATTCCGATCCGATCCCTCCTTGCCGTCTGATCCGCGTGGCCTTCCCTCTTGCTAGTTCTTCCAAATGTTTACTTCCGATCCGAACCCTGCATCTCCAAGTCGATCCGATCTGGTCTCCAATTACTCTTCCGATCCGATCCCCTTGTCCACTCCAACTCTAAGCAAAAGGCCTTCCTTCTTGCCGAGCCTCCTCCAGTGACAAGTTCCAATCCAGTTCGAATCCCCTTGGTCAGTTCACAATCCGATCCGACCCCTTTCTCCGATCCGAACCGGTTCGGAACCTGCACACTTCTGCAACTTTCCAGCAAGCTTTCTACGCCATTCGACGACGTTTTCGAGCAATTTAACTATTCTAATCAATCATGAACCATACCATAGAGTCATAGCAACATGTAATAGCAACCACAAACAGAAAACAACAATTCAAATGAATCAAAAGGGATCAAAAAGTGACTAGAACTTCATATTTTCCCATAGTCCCTCTTAATCATGTTTAAGCACATACTTAGTAAAACTTAACCAAATCGTCTAAATTTTATAACAGAGGCATGAAATATTATTTAAGAATTTCTAAACATTTTTCCAGAATTTATTGGTGTATAAATTCGCTAATCTTCACTAATCACTCTTAATTAACTGTAATTAGTGTCAAAACGATGCTATCACTCACCTTGGCCACAAAATAAATCACCAAATCTGAAATACTCTCTGTTTGGGTCGAATTCCTATGTATAGCAGCAGCTCCAACCTTGCTTTGTTGCTATTTGGTCTTGCTTTGATGTAGTTTAGGCTTAATCTTCACTAAAAATGTATTTTGGAGTGGTTTTAGAGGATGGAAGCCATTACTAAGGTCTCAAGGAGGTTTGTGGCGGCTCAAAACTGAAATGAAAGTGATAACTTAACCCTAATCAGTCCTCCTATACCTCTAAACCCGAAATTCCCCTCTGGGCCTAGCTGCTAATCACCCGGTTAAGCCCAATTAAGCTGTTTTTCATCATCTGAAACTTGTTTCAGCCATATCTCCCAAACGGTGAGTCCGTTTGGCTAGTGTGACCAATCTACGGAAAGAGGAACCATCATCCGAAGCCAATGGAAGTGGTTTCAGGTCAAAATTCATTTCCAGTCAAAAGTTATGGCCAAAACAGTGATAACTAGGGGCAAAATTGTCATTTAAAAATCGGGAAAAATCATGAACATGGGAAATGACCACAATAGTCGTCTCCCAAAGTTACATGGCCATACGACTTCGTATGTGAAAGAAATAAATATCCTACGATCCTATGATGCGTAGAATGCGGGTCGTTACACTCTCCCCCCCTTAAGAAATTTCGTCCCCGAAATTCCTTAACCCAAAACATACAAAGGATCCCGCATGCCTAACAACCACATACAACAATCAAACATACAAAACAAGCAAAACAAACCTATCCTAGCATGCGGAAAACTAAATTGAAGTCAAAATCTTACCAGACAAAGAGTTCTGGATACTTCTCCCTTATGTCCTCCTCTGTTTCCCAAGTACAATCATTCTCGTCCTCGCTCCACTGTACCTTGACTAGCTTCACCGCCTTCCTTCGAAGTTGCTTCAAGTCGTGCTCGACGATACGGCCCGGCTTGCGGTTCCCAACCGCCTCGGGTTCTACCTCGAAGTCCTCTAACTGATCAGGTGAAATAGTCATATCTGAGTCGTGAACGAACTTCCTTAGTTGGGAAACATGAAATACGTTATGAACTCCCGCCATCTTCTCTGGTAAGTCAATTCTATATGCCAAATTCCCGACTAGTTCAAGAACAGGGAATGGACCAACAAATCTTGGTGCTAATTTGCCTCTCCTGCCAAATCGTATTACGCTCTTCAACGGAGAAATCTTGACAAATACCAAGTCACCAACGGAGAATTTTAAGTCTCTTCTTCTCTTATCAGCATAACTTTTCTGCCTATCTTGGGCTGCCTTCATTCGTTGTTGAATGATCTTGATCTTATCTGAAGTTTCCCTCACCACATCTGGTCCAAGCATAAACTTCTCGCCAGTCTCTATCCAACATGATGGTGAGTTACACGGTCTTCCGTACAAAGCTTCAAACGGAGCCATACCGATACTGGATTGGTAGCTATTATTATATGCAAACTCTACTAGATGCAAATGGTCATCCCATGATCCACCAAAATCCAATATACATGCTCTCAAGAGGTCTTCCAAAATACGATTCTCCCTCTCCGTCTGGCCGTCGGTCTGAGGATGATATGCGGTACTGAGATGTAACTCTGACCCTAGCGCCTCTTGCAACCTCTTCCAAAACCCACTAGTGAACAACGGGTCTCGGTCACTCACAATGCTTTTAGGTACTCCATGAAACCTCACTACCCATTTCATATACAATTCTGCTAATTTAGCTGCCGTTCTGGTCGATTTAACTAGTATAAATCTTGCACTTTTAGTCAGTCGATCTACAATTACCCAAATGCTGTCATATCCCGATCTAGTCCTTGGTAACCCATCGATGAAATCCATCGAGACTTGCTCCCATTTCCATTCGGGAATTTCTAAGGGCTATAACAACCCACTAGGCTTCTTCTGCTCGGCTTTAACTAGCTGGCAATTCATGCACTTGGATATAAACTTCCCAACATCTCTTTTCATCCCTTCCCAGTAGTAGGTCTGCTTCATATCTCGATACATCTTATTACCACCGGGGTGTATAGTCAGCTTTGAGTGATGACATTCTCTAAGCACTTCATCCCTCAATCCATTGACATTGGGTACAACAAGCTTACCATTCTTTCTAAGCCATCTATCTCGATCAAGTCCATACTTGTTCATCTCCTCATCAAAACCCATCTCTAACTTGGAGATGATTTCCAATAGGTTAGGATCGTCCCTATGGCTAGAGCCGATTCGTTCAATTAAAGTGGGTCTGATCGTCAAACTTGCTAACATTTCTGGATCCAATTCGCACTTTGGTCTGAAATCTAACCCCGCGATAAACTCCAGTTGCTTCCATTCAAGGAACATAGCTCCTAAGCCGGCATGCCTTCTACTCAATGCATCAGCCACCGCATTGCCCTTTCCCGGTGTATATGCGATGTCAAAGTCATAGGAAGCTAAGAACTCTAACCACCTTTGCTGACGGAGATTCAAATCTTTCTGAGAGAAGAGATACTTTAACGACTTATGATCAGTAAACAGCTCAAATCTTTCTCCCAAGAGATAGTGTCTCCACATCTTTAACGCGAACACGATCGCTGCCAATTCTAAATCATGGGTAGGGTATCTTCTCTCGTGCGGTTTCAATTGCCGACTTGCATAAGCTACAACCCTACCTCCTTGCATCAATACAGCACCCAGTCCGGTACCACATGCATCCGTGTATACCGTCATCTCTTCATCCCCCTTAGGAATGACTAACACTGGTGCGCTTGTCAACTTGTCCTTTAGACTCTTGAATGCATTCTCGCACCTTTCATCCCAGACAAAAGCTTGATTCTTCTTGGTCAACTGGGTCAATGGTGCTGCTATCTTGGAGAAACCTTGGATAAACTTACGATAATATCCCGCTAATCCCAAGAAACTTCTTACATCTGTTGCATTCTTGGGCGTAGGCCAGTCCTGTACCGTAGCCACCTTTGCTGGGTCCACGGCAATACCATTCTCTGATACAACATGGCCCAAGAACCTCACTTCTCTTTTCCAGAAGTGACACTTAGAAAACTTTGCTTTCAATTGGTGTTTTCTCAACACCTCCACCGCTACTCCTAAATGTTCCTTGTGTTCTTCCTCTGTCCTCGAATAGACCAAAATATCATCAATGAACACAAGGACAAACTTATTCAACTGATCTCTGAATACCCTATTCATAAGATCCACAAAATATGCTGGGGCATTGGTCAGCCGAAATGGCATAACCAACCATTCATAAAATCCAGACGGCGTTCGAAATGCCGTTTTAGCTATACTCTCAGCTTCCACTCTAAGCTGATGAAAACCTGTCGCGAGATCCAACTGAGAAAATATTCTCGCGCCACTCAACTGATCGAACAAATCATCTATCCGCGGTAGAGGATACTTATTCTTCCTCATCACTTTATTCAACTCGCGGTAGTCTACACACAAACGAAGGGAACCATCCGCCTTGGTAGCAAACACAACTGGTGCTCCCCATTCAGAAACACTCCTTCTGATAAATCCCTTCTTCAAAAGATCGCTGACTTGCACCTCGAGCTCTCGCTGCTCCCTTGGTGCCATACGACGAAGTGGCATCACTATAGGTCTGGCATCTTTTATCAAATCAATACGAAACTCAATCTCTCGGTGTGGTGGAAGTCCGGTCACTTCTTCGAAAACATCCGGATACTGGCCAACCACGGGCAAACCTGACAACTCACTGTGCGGAATGTCGAGGGAGTTTAGAAAACTAGCCAATACCCCCTTACTGGGTAGACCACCAAACACTATCCTCCGCCCATCATCCGCTCTAGCTGTCACCAAAAAGCCCTCACAGTCTACCACCACCCCATATCTTTGGAGCCAATCTACTCCCAAAATAATGCCAAACCCAGTAAAGCCCAAAACAAAGCAATCACAAACAAACATGCATCCATGACTCGATAGAACCACATTACGTCAAATCATGCTAAGGCTAGTCGAACCACCAATCGGGTTCGTCACTACTAAAGGTCTATCGACAATCTCGGGCTCCAATCCCAACCTATCTACCAGGTCACTAGATATGAAAGAACTGGAAGCTCCGGTATCAAACAAAACTCTAACAGGAACATCATAAGCAGAAAGCATACCTTGAATGACGACATTCTTTCCCTTCTCTGCCGCTGTTGGGGCATTCGACGAAGAAGGAATAGCATTAAGAGCATATGCTTTCACCATCTGCTTTTCTTTAGGGGGCTGTGGACACTTGTCCTTGTGATGTCCCAATTGGCCACAGTTGAAGCACTTCCTATCCGCTGGCTTGGCCCGACAATTACTAGCATAATGGCCCTTCTTACCACAGCTGAAGCACTCCACATCTTGCTTATTCTTTTTCTTCTGGCCATCCTTAGCCTGATTCTGCTTTCTCTTATTCTGGGAACCACCTTTGCCTCCACCACTTGCTTGTGGCTTTGGCTCATCTGCGGATGCAACCTCAGTCTTCGGCTTAGGGTAGAGACTTTCTGATCTTAATGCTTTCCCCACAATCGACTCAAACGTCTCATCGATGTGGTTAATAAGCCTTTCCCCTAAGTACTGATCCAAACCAGTTATGAATTTCTCATTCTTTTTCTCGGCAGTATCTATAAGAGATAACCCATATTTTGACAAAGTGTCAAATTCAGCAATATACTCCGAGACAGCCCTGCCATTCTGCTTGAGCTCCAAGAATTTCTTAAACAACATTGACTTCTGAGCAGCTGGAATGAACTTCTCGCTAAAATGAGCCTTAAACTGCTCCCAAGTAATCTGATCTTCGGGAGTAGCGGCCTTTATAGCATTCCACCAATTCATCGCTCGCCCTTGCAGCTGACGGGACGCTAGCTTTCTCTTCATCGCATCCTCGATACCCAAATCCTCGAAGATACGGTCGCAACTATCCAACCAATCCTGAACATCCGTGGCCGACTCCGTTCCGTGGAACGGCTTCCCACCAAGGCTAGTATAATCCTTCAGCTTGGCGAAATCGACCCTCGGCGCCTGCACTATTGGACCATCACCATTTCCATCATTGGGAGCTGCCCTCCGTACATCCCTAAGCATCTCTCTCATGAGGTCAGTAAACATCGTCCTCATGTCAGCAGCATTCCCATTATTGGCCCCTCTACCGGTACCTCTAACATATCAGCTCATCGTCAATCTGAAAAAGGAAACGATTAACGACTCCATAGCGGTGTTAGTGCAGTACGACTTCATCTTTATACTACTAATAGTATATATATATAGCTTTTAAAAATCAAAGTAATCACAAATACGCTCTCTCGTATACGTATATTATCTCTCCCTGATGACTTCCCTAGGTTAACTACGCAACCTAGAGCTCTGATACCAAGTGTGGCGGCCCGCCCCGCACCAACCGACATTTACTCCAAAAGTGCGTTGTACACATGCCCAGCTAGCACGGAACGGTCGCCAAAGAAAGGAAAGAAGGAAATGAGCTAATCAAGGAACCTGTAGAGTGTCTCACAGCGCATGGAATAAAATATAATAATAACATACTTGACATAAAACAGGCGAGACAGTGCATAAGCTGATAACTAAAATCAACATCAATCATCAAAGCAGCGGAAATCCAAGTACAGCTTATTACAATCCTTTCAAATTTACTGTCTCTAACAAAAGAAAGCTAAAATAGAAGATGCGCCACCAATGCCCAAGCAGCGATCTTCGACAACACAGGGAGAATACTACATATATATTACGTGGAAGCCTCCTGCTCGTCTCCGGATCATCTACCCGTGCATCACCAGCTAACCTGTCTCTAGTCTGCTCGTGTGAGCACCCAGAGTAATAAGAGGAGACATAAAACTCTGGGTAAGACATAAAGCCTGGTATGAGCGATAAGCATCTAAACATAATGATAACAGGTATACTAAACCGTACCTGAACCTGGACCTGCAACCAAAGAGTTAGTACCACATACCGTACAACACTCTATGGTGCCATAATAAATAGTGTAAGAATACGGGGGTGGGGTGTGCATGTCACAATGATAGCAACCAAGTCATCCATAGCAACCATCCTCACATCTCTCACTCAGTGCGTAAAGCGTACGACATCTACCACTTTGGAACACTAGACAAACTGAGGTAACGACGAATCCCGACTTGTAGAAACCCTGATGTGACCAAGCCAAACACTTGGAGTCATGACCAAACATTTCAATGACCCACTTCATTGGTCGTAGCCCTTGGTTCTACCAATGCCATAATGGCCCTGAATCCGCCTTCATACCTCCTACCATAGTGGTCCAAAGCTATAGACATCGATAACTCCTTGGCACGCGTCCCGCAGCGAAGCCCAACCATGAAGCGAACTCGTCGATTCCCATCTAAATCTTGAGCTCTAACCTCTCATTTGGACTTCCTTTGCATCTCGGGTTTGGTCGAATTGGAGTGGGTCTTCAGAAAAATTGTCGTGCGGTGACAGTCCTAGAACTCGGTTCGGTTCGGTAGCGTCGGTTCGGGTCGGGTGCTTCGCTCCAGGTCGGGTCGGGGTCCTCCTCCGGATCGGGTCGGGTGTCCTTCCTTCCAGCGCTCCGATCCGGCCCCTTATTTCTTCACGTATTCCGATCCGATCCCTCCTTGCCGTCTGATCCGCGTGGCCTTCCCTCTTGCTAGTTCTCCCAAATGTTTACTTCCGATCCGAACCCTGCATCTCCAAGTCGATCCGATCTGGTCTCCAATTACTCTTCCGATCCGATCCCCTTGTCCACTCCAACTCTAAGCAAAAGGCCTTCCTTCTTGCCGAGCCTCCTCCAGTGACAAGTTCCAATCCAGTTCGAATCCCCTTGGTCAGTTCACAATCCGATCCGACCCCTTTCTCCGATCCGAACCGGTTCGGAACCTGCACACTTCTGCAACTTTCCAGCAAGCTTTCTACGCCATTCGACGACGTTTTCGAGCAATTTAACTATTCTAATCAATCATGAACCATACCATAGAGTCATAGCAACATGTAATAGCAACCACAAACAGCAAACAACAATTCAAATGAATCAAAAGGGATCAAAAAGTGACTAGAACTTCATATTTTCCCATAGTCCCTCTTAATCATGTTTAAGCACATACTTAGTAAAACTTAACCAAATCGTCTAAATTTTATAACAGAGGCATGAAATATTATTTAAGAATTTCTAAACATTTTTCCAGAATTTATTGGTGTATAAATTCGCTAATCTTCACTAATCACCCTTAATTAACTGTAATTAGTGTCAAAACGATGCTATCACTCACCTTGGCCACAAAATAAATCACCAAATCTGAAATACTCTCTGTTTGGGTCGAATTCCTATGTATAGCAGCAGCTCCAACCTTGCTTTGTTGCTATTTGGTCTTGCTTTGATGTAGTTTAGGCTTAATCTTCACTAAAAATGTATTTTGGAGTGGTTTTAGAGGATGGAAGCCATTACTAAGGTCTCAAGGAGGTTTGTGGCGGCTCAAAACTGAAATGAAAGTGATAACTTAACCCTAATCAGTCCTCCTATACCTCTAAACCCGAAATTCCCCTCTGGGCCTAGCTGCTAATCACCCGGTTAAGCCCAATTAAGCTGTTTTTCATCATCTGAAACTTGTTTCAGCCATATCTCCCAAACGGTGAGTCCGTTTGGCTAATGTGACCACTCTACGAAAAGAGGAACCATCATCCGAAGCCAATGGAAGTGGTTTCAGGTCAAAATTCATTTCCAGTCAAAAGTTATGGCCAAAACAGTGATAACTAGGGGCAAAATGGTCATTTAAAAATCGGGAAAAATCATGAACATGGGAAATGACCACAATAGTCGTCTCCCAAAGTTACATGGCCATACGACTTCGTATGTGAAAGAAATAAATATCCTACGATCCTATGATGCGTAGAATGCTGGTCGTTACAATATATATGATGTTTACTTTAGATATAGGTGATAATAACAATTTGTTTATTATTAATTTGAATAATTTTGGAATTTAATAATATTATAATAATATTACATAGACCTTAAAAATAGCCATTTTAATAAATTAAATAAAAGGATTTTCATATAAATTGAATACCGTTTAACTAGAAAATTGTGATATCGAGTCTAAAACCCAAATATGTTTATTTTACAGCTATATGATGTTTACTTTAGATATATGTGATAATAAAAATTAGTAATTTGAATAATTTTGGAATTTAATAATATTATAATAATATTTCATGAACCTTAAAAATAACCATTTTAATAAATTAAATAAAAGGATTTTCATATAAATTGAATACTGTTTAATTAGAAAATTGTGATATCAAGTCCAAAACCCAAGTATGTTTAGTTTACAGCTATATGATGTTTACTTTAAATATATGTGATAATAAAAATTAGTTTGTTATTAATTTGAATAATTTTGGAATTTAAGAATAGTATAATAATATTACATAGACCTTAAAAATAGTCATTTTGCAAATGACCTCTATTTTTAGCGAAACAAATTTTATCAGATCCGGAATGACAAATTATTGTTAAGTTTAAAATTTCAAGCCAATTGGAATTTGTACGTAAGCGTGGTAAAAATAAATGCATATTGAAATTCAGTTGAATTCGATTAAAACTGGAAAAAGACCATTTTTCAAACGGTCTCCAAATTTGACGAAACTAGGTTCATTAGAACCATATTTGTGGGACATAGCTAGATTTCAAATTTTATGTGGACGTGGAAAATTAAAAATGTGTGTTGAAATTCAATATTTAATGTTATACTTAGTTATATTTTAATTTTAAGAAAAACTGGTTGAAATGATCGAATTGGCAGCCGAAACCTATTCCTTTGTGATCGGAATATGGGTATTTGGTTAGCGGTGACAGTCCCTGGGATTCGTTTGGAGCTTGGAGCATTAAACTTCAAAATGAAGTAACATTGGAATTAAATTGTATATATATATATATATATGTATGTATAACCCACTTTCACAAAACCCTAACTCTCTCTACATAGCCGCTGTCGATCTGAAATCAATGGCCACCGTCACTCCAATTTCATTCATTAATCACACTCAAAATACTGAGGATTAGGTCATGGTTTCGAAACAAAAATCGTAAAGCTTTTCACGAACTTTCAGTTCATATGGAGATGATCGTTTCTGGGGTCGTGGGTTGCTCGAAGTTGCGTTGCTCGAGAATGACTTCCGGCATGATGGGAATGTGTTGACCGTCTACAACCCCTGCACTAAGCAAGGGGAATAATGCACTGAAAGATGTGCCAGGCAGCTATGGACGATCATCAAGGTATGATAACACAAGCGGAACATGTTGTAAAACTCACAGCGCAAGGATAAAATACTATAGAACATATACAACTTGTAGAAATAGTGAAGCATCATATAACAAACTTTTGAAAACTTTCAAAACATCCTGAAAGGTTATCCATACATCATAGGAATATCAAAGTCTGTACATGAAGCCTCACTACAACACTCAGAGAGCAACTCAAACAGTAGAAATAGAAACACTAGATGGTAAGTAAGATAATACGCCAGCCTCCTGCTCGCCTCCGAACCGCAACATCGTCCTCACTAAGCTATCACATGTCACCTGCCACCTAGTCTGCCCATCCAACAATCGGATGAACAACCCAAGGTAATAAGAGGAAAACATAAAACCTTGATTCAGACAACAGTCTTAATGAGCGATAAAACAGCTATCTAAGATCATCAATAAAGTATATGAAAATGGATAGATAAACATACTAATCTACCCACAACACCAGAGAAGAACCCAAACCTGCCTTCTCCACATCCGACAGTGATAGCCTTTGCCATCCATTCAACCAAAAGAACAACAACTCATCCATGGCATTCAAGACAACCATTAATTCAATAGCAATCACTACAACAAAATGACCCTATTACAACGGTGGAACACCGTTGTAATATACATTTTACAACGGTGGGCAAACCGCCGTGTATTAAGAAGTTGTAAAAGACTAATATCTTTTACAACTTTTTTGCACTATTGCAACACTGTTGTAATATGTATAATTTACAACTTTTTTCCACCGTTGTAATAAACTTTATTATAACTGTTATGCACCATTGTAATAAAATTTACTACAACTGTTATGCACCATTGTGATTGACATTTGGGTTTTAAAAAAATAAACATCTTTTGCAACTGAAAAGAACAATACACTAAATATAGCAATACTCCATAAGCTAATCCGATATTACAGTTATTGGCAAACTAATTTATTAAAATATTCAAATATTCAGTATTACAAACAATAAGTTTTATACAACATTTCGTACATTATTACATACTTGACCGTTACAAAGCAACTTAGTACAAGCACAAGTTATCCACAAAAAATTGCATATCCTACGGGAGTACACTAGTCAAAGACAAGGAAATCTTTGTGCCATTTATCTTTTTCACATATATGACCCAATCCTAGCATATGAACATTTCGTGCATTATTACAATCGTTACGCCATTTATTTACTTACAGGTTGCAAGAAGCAACTCATCATGCACACGAATGGCTCCTGACATTATCAGACCAAGACCAAATCCAAGGAAAATGTAAGCATTGTTTGACTGCACATAGGAGAAAGAAATTAAAATAAACTAGATTCAGTAACCATGGACTTATTCTTAATAAAACCCAATATTGGTTCAAACCTAGCCTGGCACAAAGGTCATTCCATTGTATTCAACGGGGTCAAATTGGCTGCCGCTAGCAAAGATAGCTTTACGATATATGATCCAGAAACATTAGTAAATGAAAACAGTAGTCCTTTCCTTATCTTATTTAATCAATGAGATAACATCGAACAAATAAAATGGAAAACTAACAAAACTTAATTTTACCTTGGTCCAAGTGTAGGCTTATTCAGCAGTGCACTCTGACTGCGACGTTGGGTTTGATAAAACAAGAATAATTGGTTTCTGTAGTCGACAAACAATGTCACATTAGTGTAATGAGCAATTTAATGTCTTCAGCGTATTACTGTGTTTCCGTATGCCAAAAGTACCTCATTGAAAGTCGCCATGGCTTCAATGACTTCTTTTGTAAATGTTTGTCCAACTACAGATGTTCCTATCAACACTGTTGGCTTGATAGACTGACAAATCAAACATTAAAGATTAGTAGAAGAAATGTAATCCTACTTGACGAATCTATGTATATAATGTACCGTCATAGTTGTCATCATTAGTTTATAAGCGTGCATGTAAAAGTTTTCGTGAAACTGAGAAAAAACTGCAAATAAAAAAACTATGAAGGTAATAACATATGATGGTATCTTTACATTAATAGTTTGGTAAAAATATATTTTCATTCTAAAATATATAACTTGAGATATTTCATCAGTAGCAACTAGAAACTAGTAACGTGAAAAATGAAATAAAAATCAATGAAGAGCTGCTAACAAAAATAAATACCTATACAGCTTCTAAGAGAGTTTTTGCATCTTCATGCTCGTAAGCCCAAGGTTTTTTGAAGTGTTGAAGTGATTCCTTGCGCGATTTCACAATCAAACCCTGCTTAAATTAATTCCTTAAGCTAGTTAAGTTATCATACTTCAATTTATGTAAATCTTTTGAATTGAAAACATAGAAAAGAATCGCAACCACCGTGGAATCGACAAGCCAAATTTTCTTGCAGGTTTCTTCTATTGGTATTTTTGTCTGCAACAGCCATAATGTTTCAACCCAACAATCTACCTTGTACGGCTGCGAGGAGTTCGGCCCTCCTCGTGACGACGTCGTTCTCTTCCGATCCATCGGCAAACCAACCCTAACCCTAGTTCCGATCCATCGGCAAATCTTAACCCTAGATTAAACTTGCAAGGTGAGTCGACAGGCCTGTCGACTTGCCTGTCGACACAGGGTGTCGAGACAGTTGGCCTGGGTGCACCAGGTCTGGTTTTCTGGCTAGGTTTGGGCTGTGTTCTGGAAACTTCCTAAATCTGACAGACCTAATCTAACCTAGGGTTAATCCTATGGTCTAAAACACACCCTAATCCTATAAATACACCCTAATGCAAGCCTAATCCATAAGTTTTTGGGGAACTGGAAAGCAGTAAGGAAATTTTTTAATTAAAGATTAACCTAGCGACTAGAGAGGTGAAATAAATTTGTAACACCCCACCTTCGCTAGGGTCACTCACAAAGGGAATGCACTAGTTTTGGTGGAGTATTATCTAGGTAAACATACACAGAGATATCACAAGGCCGAACATAAATAAAGCAGCAGTAAAAATTAAAAGCCAAATTTTTATTACTTTCAAGAAAAGAGTCAAACCCCCATATATCCAAGGTACAAATTATTCCATTACATCAAGTTCCAAATAAAGAAGCATAAACTTAAGATAACAAAAGTAAATTGTTCCCCATAATAGCAGAAGCAGCCATAGCATAGCTCAAGACCAAACCGTACATGAGCTGTCAGAAAGCAAGCTAGATCCAAGCTAAGAGCTAGTGTTTCCTCCCTGAGAACCTGGGGGGGGGGGAATGAAAGAAAAAGAGGCGAAAGGAAAAAGGGTCAGTCATAAGACTGGTAAGCCCTAGTGACTTTCAGTATAAAAACTAGTAAAGGTAGTATGACATGTGAAAACTGGAATTAAACATAAGGATGATAACAGGACTGATATGATAATTAAGATAACAAGATAAGTCAAGTCTAGCATCGCATATTCAAGGTTCGCTGCACCAACTGTACTAGTGTTCTAACCCATGTCAAGTATTAATCATGAAATGATCCCTTGGCCCAGTATCATGAAGTGACCCATTACGGGGTCCTACGGTACGATCTACTAATCGATCGACTCCCTACAAGTTCTAGCTCGTCATGTGTCTAAGTCATACGGCCCTATCCTGAAATGTAGTTACCTGTGCTAGGTCTACCATAGGGTGTCTCAAGCCCTATGGTGCCAACCACCGACACGAATCAAGCACGCATAGTGTAAACCTACGGGTGCCCAATGCCTGCTTTTTCGACTTCGGACTACGTACACGACCATAGTCTGCCTGAACCTATAATGGCGCACCTACTCAGCCGTCGTTCTGGTCGCTTACAATCAGCCCAGTAATCGTGCCCCACCCTACCTAGTCCCTGGGTATCGTGATACATCTTAGTGGGTTACTGCTGAAAAGGACTGCGTAACTAGGGTTTTTAATGGGTTAAGTGTTGTCATTCAAATTCGTGACTTAACCTTATCCAAATCATGTATCAAGTTGGTTAAGTGTGTTCAAGCGGTTCATGACTTAACCCTATCAAATCATCGTGTCAAGTTGGTTAAGTATATTCAAGTGGTTCATGACTTAACCCTATCTTGTGGCATTAATTCATTAATGCACCCCAACCTCTCACATTAGACTAACTGTTGTGGTCACTGGATTTGTCGGGCGGTTCCAGGCAGATTTACACCACAACATAGTCTAACCTCGGATTTTTTGTGCGATATGACCAACTACCCACATTGGATCCTATTGTTTGCAGTCACTAGATTTGCCGGCCGGTTCCGGGCAGATTTACACTGCAAACTCAACCCAACCTCGAGTTGGCCAATTTCAAGTTTATCTAAGTGTCATTCCCACGTTCAAGTTTTCATGTCAAAATTCATGTCGAGTTTTCATGTCATGTTTCATGTCAAATCGTGTCAAGTTCATGTCCATATCCAGGTTCAAGTTATAATAACGTTCATGTTCAAAGCCAATTTATGTTTTACCTAATCTACCCAAATCGTATTCCCATCGCACATAAACTCAAATCGATACAAATAAATCTAATTAGGGAATAATATAAAAAAGGGACAGGTATAAGGTGGCAAAAGTGATTACTAGCATAGCATGGTATGACTTGAGATAAAAGATTATAACATTACTAGCATATGGAATATTGGCCTCGAACATAAAGATTCCAAATCTAGCAAAATAAGGTACTAGTCAAGATAACAGTTGTCATAAGGTGATAGTATAGTCATGGTAACGATTGACATAAGGTGATAGTATAGTCATTGTAACGATTGACATAAGGTGATGGTCATAAACTTGTGACTAATAGCAGATTCAACATGATAATATGAGGGGTTTTTCTTTTTGATTCACAACATGAATAGGCCCCAAATCAATGTCATAGTAATATATCCAAAAGTCAAGATCCAGGATGAACAAGAATGGATGTAAAACAGTCATCATACATAGGTCCAATTTCAATTTACAACATATTCATATTACATTTACAGTTTAAATCTAAAAATAACTGGGGCTTACAGATCGTGGTTCGAGAATTAGAAAAAGAGAGTCGGTGTTGAATCTTTATATGCTTAGTCAAGTCCTAACAGAAATCCCCAAATCAGCAACGTAGTTTTGACGCATAAGATGTAGTCCCTTTCTCTAACTTTTCAACCAAAATTAGAGCAGCATAAGGTCAGAAAGAATTTTGTGTAGTGAGACTAGTGTTAGGGGTTGTATATATAGGGTCAGGTCAACGAATGTAGACAGAAACGAGGCCAAAAACATCAAAGTGAATCCAGCTTCAAAAGTGGGCTCGGCCACCAGGTCGACCCCCAGGTCGACCTGGTCCTGGGCAGGTCGACTACATAGTCGACCCCCGGGTCGACCTGGTCCTGGGTGGAAAATTTCCCGCCCAGTCCATTCTGAGGTTTGAATTTCGAAATTAGATTTCGAATTCTGAGCTGTTTTGAACTTGAAAACTTCTGAAAACTTCGAAGGGTCATAACTTGGTCATACGGACTCCGATTTTCGAAAACTCGGACTCGTTTCCAAGCAGAATTTCGAGACGAACGCAATGGTGTAACCCATTTCCCTTGATTATTATTTTAAAAATTAATTCTGCCTTGATTTATGGTTATTACATGTTATAAAAATACGGGTTGTTACATTCTCCCATCCTTAAAGGATTTCGTCCCCGAAATCTCTAAGTTAGAAAGAATATATCCTACCATCCAATCATCCATCTACTCAAAGCGTCATCCATAGGCAACCATTGTCCTTAAAAGATTTCTAGTGCTGTATGAACATATGCAAAAAGTGTGTGTATATGTACTTATCTAATGCAAAAGATCAGGCGATTACTGATTCAGTAAACCTCCTTAATGCAAAATATGTTAGTGTAATGAATCCAACATGTATGCAAATTCCTAACATAGTTTATAATCTCTACATGAGTGCACAAACATTCATTCATATGCAACATCCAAGTGATAGCATAACAAGTTCCATTCATGTACAAGTATAAGCACTCATGCATATGCAACATGAAAATGTGACTGAGCCGATCTAGTGCCTAATATGTGTCATGAATCCACTAGCAACCACTTGCAAACATCAACCATAACATGTTTCAATCACATGTTTACATCCATATGGTTCTACCTAAGGTTCTCAAGATAAGATCGAGAAGATAACAAGACGAACGTAGATAGTAGAAGCATGATACAAAAAGGTTTTCAAGTTTATAGGAAAAAGAGATCGAGAATGTACCCTAAAAAAGAAATGGGTAAAGCGCGCGTATCTTCTCTTCGGTTTCCCAAGTTGCATCTTCTTGGGCTTCACTCCACTGCACTTTAATTAGCTTGACTTCTCGATTCGTTAGCTTCTTAATCTCCGTCCCCAAGATACGAATCGGAACTCGCCTCAATATAGCTTCTTCTTCCACTTCTACGTCTTCAAGGATGCTTGGCTCAACCACTTCGGCCGACTCATGCAAGCACTCTCGGAGATGTGAGACGTGAAAGACATTATGTACTCCAGTCAGCTTCTCAGGTAAGTCTACCCTATAGGCCATCCGTCCAATCCTCTCAGTGATGGGGAACGGTCCTACGAACCTTGGTGCTAGCTTTCAAACTGCTCCAAAATGAACTACATTGCATAACTGAGAAACTTTTTTAAAGACTATATCTCCGACTTCGAACTCTAGATCTGTCCTTCTCTTGTCCGCATAAGATTTCTGTCTATCTTGGGTCGTTTTCATCCGTTTTCGTATCAACTCAATCTTCTCAGAAGTGTCCCTTATCATGTCGGGCCCAAGTATAAGTCTGTTTGTCGTCTCCCACCAACAAGTTGGCGATTTGCACGGTCTTCCATACAGGGCTTCGAACGGTGCCATTCCGATGCTAGCTTGGTAACTATTGTTATATGCAAACTCCACGAGAGGAAGATGGTCTTCCCAAGTACCACCAAAGTCAAGAATGCATAGTCTCAAAAGATCCTCTAGCACCCTATTTACCCTTTCGGTTTGTCCATCCGTCTGCGGGTGATAGGTCGTGCTCAAGTTCAGTTGTGTACCCATTGCTTCTTGCAGACTATTCCAAAACTGACTAGTAAAAATCGGGTCACGATCACTAACTATACTAGAAGGAACTCCATGCAACCGCAGTATCTCTCGAAGGTAAATAGACGCTAGCCATGATGCGGTCCTCTTGCTTTTCACTGGAATGAAGTGAGCACTTTTCGTGAGTCTATCAACTATGACCCATATGCTAGTATTTCCCTTCCTTGACCTAGGCAGTCCATCCACGAAATCCATCGAGATACTCTCCCATTTCCATTGTGGAACCTCCAAAGGATGTACTAGCCCACCAGGCTTCTTCGACTTGGCCTTTACTTGTTGGCACACCATGCACTTCGAAACGAACTCTGCCACGTCCTTTTTCGTTCCAGCCCAAAAGAAAATGCGTTTCATATCCCTGTACATCTTATCCCCTCCGGGATGTATAGTCATCTTCGAGTGGTGCGCCTCTTCGAGGACTTTCCTTACTAAGTCTCCCACTTGTGGGACACATCGCCTTCCATCACGCCTTAGCCATCCCTTGTAATCTATGGCATACCTACCGAGGTGACTTGACGTCTCACCACTAATCAGCTTGTTCATGATTTCGACTATCTGTGGGTCTTCCCTCTGTGAAGTCCCTACTTGATCTAGAAGTGTAGGTCTTAACTCAAGAGATGCTAACGTAGCAGTCAATGACTCAACAGCAGGTGTAAAATCAAAGGTTGCTATAAATTCAAGGCTTTTCCTTTCAATAAACAAGGGGCTCAAAGTCAACCTTTTTCTACTTAGCGCGTCCGCCACCACATTACCCTTGCCAGGGGTATAAGCTATATCGAAGTCATATGATGCCAAGAACTCCATCCACCGCTGTTGTCTCAGATTCAAATCTTTCTGTGAGAAGAGGTACTTAAGCGATTTGTGGTCGGTATATAGCTCAAACCTCTCCCCTAGATGATAATGGCGCCAAGCTTTAAGTGCAAAAACAATCGCGGTCAACTCCAAGTCATGCGTGGGATAGTTTTTCTCATGAACTTTAAGTTGTCTGCCCCCGTAGCATATTAATATTCCTTCTTGCATTAGGACGACGCTTAATCCCGTGCCGCACGCATCTGTGTACACCGTAAACACCTTGCCTCCGTCAGGTAATTCCAAAACTGGAGCTGTGGTGAGGGCTCTCTTGAGTCTCTGAAAAGCAACGTCACACTCTATGTCCCATACAAAAGCTAGGTTCTTCTTTATTAACTTAGTAAGAGGGGCTGAAATCTTAGCGAAGTCCTTAATGAACTTCCTGTAGTAGCCCGCCAAACCGAGAAAGCTCCTCACCTCCGTTGCATTCTTAGGAATTTTCCAGTCTTGTACCGCAACTACCTTTGCGGGGTCCACGGCTATGCCTTGCTTAGAAACTACATGTCCAAGGAACCGAACTTCCTTCCTCCAAAAATGGCATTTGGAGAACTTAGCCTTTAACTGGTGTGCTCTAAGTATTTCCATGACTTCCTTGAGATGTCTAGCATGCCATTCTTCATCTTTTGAGAAGATCAAAATATCATCCACGAAAACTACCACAAACTTGTTAAGGAACTCCCGAAACACCCTACTCATCAAATCTACAAAGTATGCGGGTGCATTCGTTAACCCAAACGACATGACGAGCCATTCGAAGAACCCATCTGGAGTCTTAAACGCAGTTTTGTCAATGATATCCTCATCCACTCTAAGCTGATGGAATCCTATGGCTAGATCGAGTTGAGAGAAAGAAGATGCTCCCACAAGCTGGTCAAACCAATCGTCGATTCTTGGTAGTGGGTGCCTATTCTTCTTTGTCAGCTTGTTTAACTCACGATAATCTATGCACAGATGAAGCGATCCATTCGCCTTAGTAGCGAATACCACTGGAGCACCCCATTCAGAAATGCTTCGTCTTATGAAATTTTTCTCAAGCAACTCGTTAACTTGTTTACTGAGCTCTCTTCTTTCTCGCGGGGCCATGTGCCTAACGGGCAATGAAACTGGCTTGGCCTTATCAACAAGATAAATTCGTAAGTCTATCTCGCGTTTAGGAGGTAACCCCCCTCACATCATCAAAGACATCTGGATATTCTCGGACCACTCTTACAGGTTGCAAATTATCGTCGGACGAGTCAAGGGATTCAAGATAACACAACATGACCGGACCCTTAGGGTTACAAGAAATTTCAAGGGTATTACCAAGGCGAGTCATGAGCCTCACTACCCTTTGTTCACAATCAAGAATGGCTCCATAATCGGATAGCCAATCCATACCTAAGATCAAACTGTATCCCATAAATCCAAGAACATAAGCATTACACGTGAATTCTACGCTTAAGATAGAGATCCTCAAATCCATACACATCATAGATAAATGGGCGGAGCCCTCAATTGGATTTGAAACTATAACGGGATCCTCAACTAGACTAGTACTTAGGTGCAGATTTTCAACAATATCAGAAGAAATAAAAGTATGCGATGCGCCAGAGTTAAATAAGGTTCGAACAGGAAAGTCAAAAATGTAAGCAAGGCTTTCTACGGAAATATTGCTACCTCGGTCAAGAGCTGGAGTGGTGTTGAGAGCATGCAACTGCCCTCCAGAAGTTCCTGCTCGCTGGGTCTGCCCTTGCCCTTGCTTCTTAGGGCAATCCTTTCTGATGTGTCCAGTATCTCCACAATGAAAGCATTCACCCAACTTCCTCTTCTTCTTTCTACAGTCTTTAGCTAGATGTCCAGTAATACCACAGAAGTTGCACTTCCTCATCTCACGTGGTTTGTTGTTGCTCTTGTTATTCTTGTTGCCCCCCTTCTTGAAGTCAGCTTTCTTGTTCTGAGTCTCATTAGGCTTAACCTCCTTCTTGCTATACTTGTCTTCCTCATGAAGTAGAGCCATATCCACTAAGCTTTCAAAGGTCGCCCCTATGGGTATATAAGTTATGGCCAAACTGTGTAGTGGCTCGTTCAATCCTCGAGCAAAGCGTACAGCCTTTTTCTGGGTTGTGTTGACTAAATCCAAACCGAACCGAGCAAGCTGATTAAACTTATTCACGTACTCCCTAACAGACATGTCTCCTTGATTGAGTGCTAGGAACCTCTCCATCTGAAGGTTCTCTTCTGCTGACGATAAGAATTTAAGCCCAAACCTCTCTCTAAAGTCTGCCCAAGTCTCAACTGGCCTAGTAGCGTTGGTGACTTCCCACCAAAATGCAACTTCTTCTTTCAACAACCATGCTGCCAACTGAACTTTCCTATGGCCCTCCACATCAAAGATAATAAACACGTCTTCAGTCTCCTTTAGCCAGTTTCGTGCCTCAACAAAGTTCAGTTCCAACGAAGTTCTTGCCGCCCATTGCTTTAAAGTCTTTGCATATTTTGGCAAAGGCGGTACCAGGAGGAGGAGGAACCGCGACCACTAGGGGAGGAGGAGGGATGTCTGTCGGGTCCGCGCCGTTGGCCCTGGCTTCTAAGTACCTTCGGAACCATCCAGGCATGGGTATTCCCTCAGGCAGGTTAAGATCAGCCATGCTGAAAAACGAAAATAAAAAGATTCAAACGAGGAAACAAAGGAAAGTGCTAATGGCTTTTTGGGGAATAGCCTTTTTAAACATAAAACTTTTCTTGAAAAATGCTTCTTTATAAATGGTTTTGAAAATAGTTTCAGAAGGTTTTTTAAAACTTTTGCCCAGCCTGGTAACCTCGCTCTGATACCAAATGTAACATCCCACCTCCGCTAGGGTCACCCACAAAGGGAATGCACTAGTTTTGGTGGAGTATAATCTAGGTAAACATACACAGAGATATCACAAGGCAGAACATAAATAAAGCAACGGTAAAAATTTAAAACCAAATTTTTATTACTCTCAAGAAAAGAGTCAAAACCCCATATATCCAAGGTACAAATTATTCCATTACATCAAGTTCCAAATAAAGAAGCATAAACTTAAGATAACAAAAGTAAATTATTCCCCATAAATAGCAAATGCAGCCATAGCATAGCTCAAGACCAAACCGTACATGAGCTGTCAGAAAGCAAGCTAGATCCAAGCTAAGAGCTAGTGTTTCCTACCTGAGAACCTGGGGGGGAATGAAAGAAAAAGAGGCGAAAGGAAAAAGGGTCAGTCAAAAGACTGGTAAGCCCTAGTGACTTTCAGTATAAAAACTAGTAAAGGTAGTATGACATGTGAAAACTGGAATTAAACATAAGGATGATAACAGAACTGATATGATAATTAAGATAAAAAGATAAGTCAAATCTAGCATCGCATATTCAAGGTTCGCTGCACCAACTGTACTAGTGTTCTAACCCATGTCAAGTATTAATCATGAAATGATCCCTTGGCCTAGTATCATGAAGTGACCCATTACGGGGTCCTACGGTACGATCTACTAATCGATCGGCTCCCTACATGTTCTAGCTCATCATGTGTCTGTGTCATACGGCCCTATCCTGAAATGTAGTTACCTATGCTAGGTCCACCATAGGGTGTATCAAGCCCTATGGTGCCAACCACCGACACGAATCAAGCACGCACAGTGTAAACCTACGGGTGCCTAATGCCTGCTTTTTCAACTCCGGACTACGTGCACGACCATAGTCTGCCTGAACCTACAATGGTGCACCTACTCAGCCGTCGTTCTGGTCGCTTACAATCACCCCAGTAATCGTGCCCCACCCTGCCTAGTCCCAGGGTATCGTGATACATCTAAGTGGGTTACTGCCAAAAAGGACCGCGTAACTAGGGTTTCTAATGGTTTAAGTTTTGTCACTCAAATTCGTGACTTAACCCTATCCAAATCATGTATCAAGTTGGTTAAGTGTGTTCAAGCGGTTCATGACTTAACCCTATCAAATCATCGTGTCAAGTTGGTTAAGTATATTCAAGTGGTTCATGACTTAACCCTATCTTGTGGCATTAATTCATTAATGCACCCCAAACTCTCACATTAGACTAACTGTTGTGGTCACTGGATTTGTCGGGCGATTCCGAGCAGATTTACACCACAACATAGTCTAACCTCGGGTTTTTCGTGCGATATGACCAACTACCCACATTGGATCCTATTGTTTGCAGTCACTGGATTTGCCGGGCGGTTCCGGGCAGATTTACACTGCAAACTCAACCCAACCTCGAGTTTGCCATTTTCAAGTTTATCTAAGTGTCATGCCCACGTTCAAGTTTTCATGTCAAAATTCATGTCGAGTTTTCATGTCATGTTTCATGTCAAATCGTGTCAAGTTCATGTCCATATCCAGGTTCAAGTTATAATAACGTTCATGTTCAAAGCCAATTTATGTTTTACCTAATCTACCCAAATCGTATTCCCATCGCACATAAACTCGAATCGATACAAATAAATCTAATTAGGGAATAACATAAAAAAGGGACATGTATAAGGTGGCAAAAGTGATTACTAGCATAGCATGGTATGACTTGAGATAAAAGATTATAACATTACTAGCATATGGAATATTGGCCTCAAACATAAAGATTCCAAATCTAGCAAAATAAGGTACTAGTCAAGATAACAGTTGTCATAAGGTGATAATATAGTCATGGTAACGATTGACATAAGGTGATAGTATAGTCATGGTAACGATTAACATAAGGTGATTGTCATAAACCTGTGACTAATAGCAGATTCAACATGATAATATGAGGGGTTTTACTTTTTGATTCACAACATGAATAGGCCCCAAATTAATGTCATAGTAATATATCCAAAAGTCAAGATCCAAGATGAACAAGAATGGATGTAAAACAGTCATCATACATAGGTCCAATTTCAATTTACAACATATTCATATTACATTTACAGTTTAAATCTAAAAATAACCGGGGCTTACAGATCGTGGTTCGAGAATTAGAAAAAGAGAGTCGATGTTGAATCTTTATATGCTTAGTCAAGTCCTAACAGAAATCCCCAAATCAGCAATGTAGTTTTGACGTAGAAGAAGTAGTCCCTTTCTCTAACTTTTCAACCAGAATTAGAGCAGCATAAGGTCAGAAAGAATTTTGTGTAGAGAGACTAGTGTTAGGGGCTGTATATATAGGGTCAGGTCAACGAATGTAGACAGAAACGAGGCCAGAAACATCAAAGTGAACCCAGCTTCAAAGTGGGCTCGGCCACCAGGTCGACCTGGTCCTGGGCAGGTCGACTACATAGTCGACCCCCAGGTCGACCTGGTCCTGGGCGGGAAATTTCCCGCCCAGTCCATTCTGAGGTTTGAATTTCCAAATTTGAATTCGAATTTTGAGCTGTTTTGAACTTGAAAACTTCTGAAAACTTCGAAGGGTCATAACTTGGTCATACGGACTCCGATTTTAGAAAACTCGGACTCGTTTCCAAGCAGAATTTCGAGATGAACGCAATGGCATAACCCATTTCCCTTGATTCTTATTTTAAAAATTAATTCTGCCTTGATTTATGGTTATTACACGCTATTAAAATACGGGTTGTTACAAAATTGTTTGAGAACGAGTTCAAATTTTGGGGAACTGGAAAGCGCGGCCCTCTGAAAATTTTGCTTACCGCTTTTTTCCCTTCTAAATTTTGAACCTGGTTAATTTTGTTTTAAATAACATGTGGGTTCATGACCGTTAATGTTTCAATGGTTTGTAAATAACATTAAATCTTTGATTGATTAACCACTTTTAACAATTAAATCAATTCTACAGTTAAGCCACCTAAATATTTCACTTCGACTTTGAAGTTCATTCATTCTGAAAAAATAGAGAGAGTTTAACGTTAAAATTTTGCAAAAAAGGGGATTAATAAGTTTTCATAAATTTTAATTATTTTATAAACTTCTAAATTTACATTAAAAAAATATTTTTTCTTTTGCGAATTTATGAAAAATTCAAAATTTTATAAATATTTTAAAATAAAATTAAGAGATTTCCAATAATTTGAACTTTACAAATTTATTGATTATTAATTAATAATTACTATTTGGTTGTCAATTACTAATTATTAGCATGAATATTTATTATTGAATTATTTTTAATTAGATATTTAATATTAATATATAGGTTATTAATTAATAATTACTAATTAGTTGTTAATAATAATTATTAAAAATAATTAATAATAAAATATAGTCAGATATTACAACAGTCAAAAAATAAAAGTTGTGAAAGGCTTTTATTACAACTGTCAAAATAACACAGTTGTTAGAAATAAATTTATTACAACTTTTCTAGAAAAAAGTTGTAAAAAACATTTATTACAATGGTGCTTTTACCACCGTTGTAAAATTAAAGTTGTAATATGGTGTTTTTATTGTAGTGAATCATACAACTAGTTATATCTCACGTAAACCATCCTAATAGAACTCAACGTCCCTCAAGTACAAGCCCTAAAGGCCTAAACCAATATCAGACAAGCACTCAAGAAACATCTCCTTCGATGTTGGACAATCTACGTGAGACGGTACAAACAGAACAATCAATTATCCATGATTGACTCTAGCTATCATCGCTATTTCTGCTTCGAAACTATCGTTAATCATATGATGGCCAACCTTGCCATATGTCAAGGGCTAATGGTAACTCCAGTTCTAGCATAAACACCATACGCCTTTCACCGACACGTATGTTTGTCAAACCTTAACAAATAGGCCTTTCAACGATACCCACGGTACTTGATCAGCAACCTTCCGGTCTTTTAGTGCCCCTATTGTACCCCTACTTTGGGCCTGCAGGAACTTACGACGATGATAACTCCTCGGCCTTCGCATCTCTATTCATCCAACCTTGACGAATTTTCATAACTCAAGCAACCTTCTCGAGTAACCATTATCCACCATCTCTAACTCACAACCTTTGAGTTGCCACCCCACTGTGCTGCGGCATGGTTTTGGGCACTTCAGCCCGATTTTTTTTAAAAGCCCTTTTTGTTCAAATCTGGATCGTACCCGAAAAATTTATTTTTTAGAAATGACCTTGTGCGATCGACCCCCTCGTGACCGACCCCATAACATCACAGTAGAGACCGACCGACCCTGCTGCTCGACCGAGCTTGCTCGACCCCTTCTACTCGACTGACCCGGAGCTTCTTTCCCCAGACCGACGGACCCGATCCCAAGATGCTCGACCAAAACCCGGCTCGACCAGATCATGCACCACCGACCCAGTGCACTTGCTCCTTGTCTCGACCGACCCAATGTATGCGACCAAAAAATGGTGCGACCGATCACTCTGCTCGACCTCCCCACTTGCAGGCATGACCACCCACTCGCACGCACGACCAACCTACCACCTGTACTACACTGTACTACTTTTTGTACTACACGCTGGACCCGTGACCTGTACGAACGACCAGAAACCTGCATAGGTCCAATGTAAGCCCAATTTCGATCAAAACTTCACTAATCAACTATCTCGATGAAATCTATTCTTCTAATTCATCAATTACAACCATAAACATATCATGAAATCACTAACAACATGAATCTGACGATTTTCACCAAAATTATGTAAATTCACCAAAATCATGATAAATGAACATATGAACTAAATTATGGATCTAATTTGCATAATCATATAAAAATATATGAGAATTATCCATTTTTAAGTTTCCAAATTAGATCCTATGGCAATTCATATGAAAATAAGCTAACATGTGTAGATCTAAGGAAAACGACTTGAATTTGATGAAAAACAAAATCAAACACTCATATACTTGATTGAATCCGTGTGAGATGCATATCACTCACCAATTCTCCAAAACAACCCAAAATGATTGAGACATGATTCCGGACAACGAAGAATTTGATCAAACTCTTCAATTCGATGTTCTCTCTCTTGGAATGACATAGATATAGCTTCAGCCGATGTAGATCTCCGATTCTCTAAGATTTAATGGTGGAAAGTGAAGAGAATGGAGGAATAGAGGAACTCTAACTCTTCCAAATGAGAGAATGAAGAAAGTAAACTATTCTACATGCCTCCTACCCGCTATTTATAGCGTCCACCAGCCCACTAATGGGCCTCCCTAAATAAACCCATTATGGCTTACCAAACATGAACAACCAATTGTTAAACTTAAAACAGCGATTCCTCCCAAACCGCTGAGCCAAATCTTTAATGTGACCACTCTACATAAAGGGAACGTCATTTCCTTTTCAATGGCATAGGTCTCAACACCTAATTCGATCTCAGTCAAAAGTTATGCCATGTACAAGACTGACAAGGATAAAATGGTCGCAACCAAAATAGGTAAAAATTATGGACATGTCTCACATACCCAAAAACAACATATCAAAATATGAGAATGATCTAACCCTCAGGGAATAAAATAAAAATATTTTACGATCCTTCGATACATAAAATGCTGGTTGTTACATTCTCAACCCCCTCCCCCCTCCCGGCCCTTTAGGAATTTCGTCCCTGAAATCCCAACAAACATAAGCAACCAAAGCAATTCCACATGCCTATCATTCATGATCCATCAATTCTATCATCCAAACTAGCAGCCATCAAGCCATGCATCCACAGCCTTATCCTAACACGCGAAATTCTAACACAAACATAATAGTACAAGCTACAATGATGTAAGGCGACACGATACTTATGGTTAGTACCGACGAAGAGTTCCGGATGGGTCGCCTTCATGCTCTCTTCCATCTCCCGCTTACAATCGTCGTCATCCTCACTCCATTATATCGGACTAGCTTAATCGTCTTCCTCCTAAGTTATTTCGTGTCATTTCCCACAACACGAAGTGGCTTACGAGGTCTTGAAACTACAGTCTCTACTTCTAGGTCTTCATATTGTTCTAGAGATACCACAACATTCGAATCATGCACGAACTTCCGTAGAAACGATACATGAAAAACATTATGCACACTCAACATCTTCTCAAGTAACTCCAATCTATATGCGAGCTTTCCAATTCGCTTTACTATCGGAAATGGTCCAACAAACCTTGGAGATAATTTTCCCTTATTTTTGAATCGAACCACATGCTTTAACAGCGAAATCTTCACAAAAAACATACGCCAACGTCGAATTCCAAATCCTTTCGATGCTTATCGGCATAATTCTTCTGAAGATCTTGGGCTACCTTCATTCGTTATCGAACGATTCGATACTGTCTGAGGTCTCTCAAATCATCTCAGGCCCAAGTACCAACTTATCTCCAGTTTCTAAACAACATGTTGGATAATTACCCGACCTACCATACAACGCCTCATATGGTGCCATCCCAATGCTAAACTGGTAGCTATTATTATATGCAAACTCAATTAGATGTAGATGGTCTTTTTAAGATACCTCAGTATCCAACACACAAGCTCTTAGGAGATCTTCCAAAACTCGGTTAACAATCTCAGTTTGACCATCAGTTTGGGGATGATAAGCCGTACTTGAACACAACTCGGTTCCCAAAGCTTCTTGCAAACTATTCCAAAATCCACTTGTGAACAATGGATCTCGATCACTTACTATGCTCTTCGGGATACCTTGGAATCAGACTAACATAAAGTTCAGCCAATTTCAATGTCGTCCTAGTTGACTTGACAGGAATGAACCTTGCACTTTTGGTCAAATGATCCACGATGACCCAAATTCGTTCATTTCCTTCCCTAGTTCTAGGTAGTCCAACGATAAAATCCATCGATACTTTCTTCCACTTTCACGTAGGAACTTCCAATGGCTGATGCAAACCACTCGGCTTCTTCTGTTCAGCTTTCACCAACTGACAGTTCATTCACTTGGAAATGAACTTTCCAATATCTCTCTTCAACCCTCCCAGTAGTAGATTCACTTCATGTCCTGATACATCTTAATACTACCGGGATGAATCATCAACTTTGAGTGATGACATTCTCTTAGAACCTCATCTATCAATCCGTCGATATCAGGAACAATTAATCACCCTTGCTTTCGAAGCCAACCTTCTTGATCGACTTCGAACTCTTTATTCTTTGGTTCCAGCTCCTAGATAAACTCGACAAGCTTTACATCTCGCTTTTGCCTCTCGCCAATCCTTTCGATAAGAGTAGGTCTTATTGATAAGCATGTAAACATTTCAGGTTCCAACTCACACTTTGGCCTGAAATCGAACCTTGACAAATACTCGAGGCTCTTCCTTTCCGAAAACATTGCCCCTAAACTTGTGTGTATTTGACTTAACGCAACTGCAACTGCGTTAGCGTTACCTTTACCAAGTGTATAGGCTATATCAAAATCATACGATGCTAGAAACTCCAACTATCTTTGCTACCGAAGATTCAAAACCTTTTGGGAGAAAAGATACTTCAACGACTTGTGATCCGTAAACAACTCGAATCGAACTCCGATCAGGTAATGCCTCCACATCTTCAGAGCAAACACATTCGCCGCCCATCCCTAATCATGAGTTGGATAATTCCGTTCACGAAGCTTCAGTTATCAACTTGCGTAGGCCACAACCTTATCCTTTTGCATCAGTAATGCTCCAAGTCCAGTACCACATGCTATGGTATACACAACCATCTCTTCATTCCCACTTGGAATGACCAGAACAGGAGCACTCGTCAATCTCTCCTTCAGGATTTCAAATGCTTTCTTACACTTTGCATCCCATGTGAACACTTTGTTTTTCTTCATCAGTCCTGTCAATGATGCAACTAACTTGGAGAAATCCTTGATAAACCGTCGGTAATATCCTGCCAACCCAAGAAAACTCCGAACATCCGTCGCATTCTTAGGTCTATCCCAGTCCTGGATCGCTGATACCTTAGCGCGGTCAACTGCTATCCCATTTCCAGAAACAACATGGCCTAAGAACCCCAGTTCCTTCTTCCAGAAGTGGCACTTCGAAAACTTAGCTCTCAGCTGATGCTTTCGCAAGATTTCCAACACAACTCTCAAGTGCGTCTTGTGTTCTTCCTTGTTCCGGGTGTAAACCAGAATATCATCCATGAACACAAGCACGAACTTGTTCAACTGATCTCTGGAAACTCTATTAATAAGATCCACAAAATTCGCTGGCGCATTAGTCAACCCGAATGGCATCACCAACCATTCGAAGAAACTAGATGGTGTCCTAAAAGCAGTCTTCGGCACGTTATCCTTTGCCACCCTTAAGTGGTGAAACCCGTTGCCAAATCCATCTGAGAAAACACTTTAGCCTCGTGAAGTTGATCGAACAAGTCATCAATCCTCGACAATGGATACTTGTTCTTCCTGGTCACCTTGTTCAGCTTACGATAGTCCACACACAATCTTAACGAGCCATCTGCCTTGATTGCAAACACGACTGGTGCAACCCATTTGGATACACTCCTCCAAATGATACCTTTTCCCGAAAGGTCGCGAACCTGCACCTCTAACTCTCATTGTTCCTTAGGCGTCATCTTCCTAAGAGGCATAACGATTAGTCTAGCATCCTCGACCAAATTGATTCTAAACTCGATCTCACGATGTGGCGGAAAACCTTTGACCTCGTCAAAGACATCCTCAAACTCGCGATCAACACTGATGGCAAGTCTTCTGGTTGAATCACATGCGAATATAGATAGCTTACGAAGACCTCGTCTTCGTGCTTACATCTAATCAACACCTTTCACCCTTCCATTTCCTCGACTCTCACCTCTAGCTTCTCGCAATTCACTCTTGCCACATACCTCTTGAGCCAATCCATGCCCAAGATGATCCCAAACCCAGCGAAGTTAAGAACAAAGCAGTCACACACAAAAGAGCAACCATGACTCAACAACAATAGACCACGACACAACGTGCACAAAATGAACGAACCCTCAACTGAATTAGCCATGATCAATGGTCTATCACAAATCTCGGGTTCCAAACCCAAGCAGCACACAAGTTCATTATAGATGAAAGAATCTGATGCTCCAGTATCGAACAACATACGAACTGAAACACCATTAACTGAAAGAGTACCTTGAACAACAACACCCTTTCCTTTCTCCTCTGCAGTAGGAGCTCTTGAAGAAGATGGTATAACTTCCAAAGCATATGCCTTTACAACCTGCTTTCCCTTAGCTGATTCTGGACACTCTTTCTTCTTATGCCCAAGCATTCCACACTTGAAACACTTCTTCTCAGCTTTTGGATTCTTGCACTCATTCGAGTAATGACCCTTTTGTTAGCAGTTAAAGCAAACCACCTCACTCTTAGCCTTCTTCTGGCCATCATTTCCTTTCTGCTATTGCTGTTTCCTTTTCTTATATTACCACCTTGTTGTGGTTTCTAAACTTCCGTGGTTGCAGCGACAACATTTACTTCCTTAGGAAACAAGCTCTCATGGCGAACAGCTTCTTCCACAATCTTCTAAAATGGATCGTCAAGATGATCTACGAATGACCTTCCAATATAGGTATCCAAACCCATAACAAACTTCTCATTCTTCTTATAGGGTGTGTCAATGTATGAACGAGCATATCTGGATAAGGCCTCGAAATCAGAAACATTAGCAAGCACAGAACAACCATTCTGTTTCAGCTCTACAAACTTCTTGAACAAAGCAGGCTTCTGAGCAGTTGAGATAAACATTTTCTCAAATTTAACTTGGAACTGCTCCCATGAAATCTCTTCCTCTGGCGTTTCAAGTGTAGCAGAATTCCACCACTCCATGGCCCTGCCTTGTAACTACCTTGTAGCAAGCTTTCTCTTAATTGTATCATCCAATCCCAAGTCTCCAAAAATACGGACACAAGAATCCATTCACCTTTGAACCTCTTCAGCTGGCTCAGTTCCTTTGAATGACTTCCCTCGTAGAGATGTATAATCTTTGCACAACTTCGCAAAATCCACAAACCTAGGAATCTGCATGCCTGCATCTACCGTGGCTGCCACTGGAGCGGGTACCCTTCGCATTAGTGCTTCCATCATGGCCTCAAACATAGCTGGGTAGTCTGGTGTACCACCATTACCCCCTCCAAGCACAACCCCTTCCCTAGTAGTATGTCTTGAAGCACATTAACTCATTCTAAATCTGGAAATTAAAATGATTAGCCACTTGCAAGAAAAGTTGCTAAAGAAGTACAAATACTACTATACTTTATACACTATATCGTATACATTCAACTGAAATCTACAAAAATGTCTCTCATACGTAATTACGTTTTCAAACTTTGGCTAAAATAGTTAACCAGAGCTCTGATATCAAATGTGATGACCGCCCACAACCCCTACACTAAACAAGGGGAATAATGCACTGAAATACGTGCCAGGTAGCTATGGATGATCATCAAGGAATGATAACACAAGCGGAACCTGTCGTAAAACTCACAGCGTATGGATACAATATAATTCAACATATACAACAAGTAGAAATATTGGAGCATCATTATAATAAACTTTTGAAAACTTTCACAACATCCTGAAAGGTTATCCATACATCATAGGAATATCAAATTCTGTATATGAAGCCTCACTATAAAACTCAGAGAACAACTCAAACAACGGAAATAGAAATACTAGATAGTAAGTAAGATAATACGCCAGCCTCCTTCTTGCCTCCGAACCGCAACATCATCCTCACTAAGCTACCACCTGTTACCTAGTCTGCCCATCCAACAATTGGGTGAACAACCCGAGGTAATAAAAGGGAAACATAAAACCTTGAGTCAGACAACAGCCTTAGTGAGCGATAAAACAACTATCTAACATCATCAATAAAGTATATGAAAATGGATAGATAAGCAAACTAATCTATCCACAACACCAGAGAAGAACCCAAACCTGCCTTCTCCACATCCGACAGTGATAGCCTTTACAATCCATTCAACCAAAAGAACAACAACTCATCCATGGCATTCAAGGAAACCATTCATTCAGTAGCAATCACATAACTAGTTATATCTCATGTAAACCATCCTAATCCAACTCAAAGTCCCTCAAGCACAAGCCCCAGAGGCCTAAACCAATATCAGACAAGCACTCAAGAAACATCTCCTTCGATGTTGGACAATCTACGTGAGACGGTACAAACAGAACAACCAATTATCCATGATTGACTTTGGATATCACCGCCAATTCTTCTTTGAAACTATTGTTAATCGTATGATGACCAACCTTGCCATATATCAAGGGCTAATAATAACCCTGGTTCTAGCATAAACTCCATATGTCTTTCACCAATACGTATGTTTGTCCAACCTTGACAACTAGGCCTTTCAACGATACCTAGGGAATTCGACCAGCAACCTTCCGGTCTTTTAAATGCCCCTATTGTACCCCTGCTTTGAGCCTACTAGAACTTACGACAACGATAACTCCTTGGCCTTCGCATCTCTAGTCATCCAATCTTAACGACTTTTCATAACTCAAGCAACCTTCTCACGTAACCATTATCCACCATCTTCAACTCACAACCTTGAAGTTGCCACCTTATTGCGCTGCGGCATGGGTTCAGGCATTTCTGCCCGATTTTTTTTTAAAAAAGCCCTTTTTGTTCTAATCGGGGTCGTACCCGAAAAATATATTTTTCAGAAATGACCCTGTGCGATCGACCCCCTGGTGACCGACCCCACAACACCACTGTAGAGACTGACCGACTCTGCTGCTCGACCTAAGCTTGCTCGACCTAAGCTTGCTCGACCCCCTCTGCTCGACCGACCCAGAGCTTCTTTCCCCACACCAGCTGACCCGATCCCAAGCTACTCGACCAGAACCTTGCTCAACCAGACCATGCACGACCGACCTGGTCCACTTGCTCCTTATCTTGGCCGACCTAATGTGTGTGACCCCAAAATGGTGCGACCGACCACTCTGCTCAACCTCCCCACTCGCACGCACAACCACCCACTCACACGCACGGTCTACTAGCTATCTGTACTACACTGCACTACTTTTTGTACTACACGCTCGACCCGTGACCTGTACGAACAACCAGAAACCTGCACAGGTCTAATCCAAGCCCAATTTCGACCAAAATTTTGCCAATCAATTATCTGGATGAAATCTATTCACTCAATTCATCAATCACGACCATAAACATTTTATGAAATCACTAATAACATGAATATGACGATTTTCACGAAAATTATGCAAATTCACCAAAATCATGATAAATGAACATATGAACTAAATTATGGATCTAAATTGCATAATCATATAAAAATATATGAGAAATACTAGTTTTTAAGTTGCTAAATTAGATCTTATGGTGATACATATGAAAATAAGCTTACTATGGTGTGGATCTTACGAAAACGACTTGAATTTGATGAAAACAAGATCAAACACTTATATACTTGATTGAATCCGTATGAGAGATGCATATCACTTGCCAATTCTCCAAAACAACCCAAAATGATTGAAATATGATTCCAGACAGCGAAAAATTTGATCCAAACTCTTCAATTCGATGATCACTCTCTTGGAATGGCGTGGACTAGCTTCAACCGATGTAGTTCTTCGATTCTTTAAGCTTTAATGGTGGAAAGGTGAAGAGAATGGAGAAATGGAGGAACTCTAACTCTTCCAAATGAGAGAATGGAGAAAGTAAATTATTCTACATGCCTCCTACCCGCTATTTATAGCCTCCACCAGCCCACTAACGGGCCTCCCCAAATCAGCCCATTATGGCTTACCAAATCTGAACAGCCAACTGTTAAACCTTAAAACAACGATTCCTCCCAAACCGCTGAGCCAAACCTTTAATGTGACCAATCTACAGAAAGGGAAATGTCATTTCCTTTTCAATGGCATAGGTCTCAACACCTGATTCGATATCAGTTAAAAGTTATTCCCTGTACAAGACTAACATGGGAAAAATGGGCATAAACAAAATTGGTAAAAATTACGGATATATATCACATCACTATAAAAAACATATCAAAATATGAGAATGATCTAACCTTCAGGGAATAAAATAAAAATATTTTACGATCCTCCGATGCATAAAATGCGGGCTGTTACAGGGAGGGCGGATTTCGTCACTGTGCCTGGCGGTAGGAGGGAGACGAAGGGCAACAACATGGGCTACTTCGACCAGGTTCTGGTCCACTATGGGAGGCGCACATGGATGCTGGAGGATGGAGGATGGCAAATGTTGGGTTTGTATTCGGCCTGTAGGTGAATAATGAAGGAGGAAGTTTATTAGGTTAAAAAAAAAATTAAAGTTTGATTATATAGTTAGGGTTTAATTTAAATCGTGTAACTTTAAATACAAATAACTTATTAAATTCTTATCAAAATTGGACGATTTAAGATGCGTTGGAATCGTATTGGCAAGAACTACGCCATAGAACAAATTTGGAGCTAGCTACAAATTTTGGTTAAATTAAATATCATGTTTAAATTAAATATCGTTTTATAACAATTTTGAACTGATCAAAGTGAGAATTATCTCACTCAACTGATCTTATAAATTAATATAAACCTAAATATGTATTAAGTTCCTATGATTGCAATTTTTGTATTGTGGTTGATGGGTGATATTTATAGTTTACAGTTATTATTATTAAACTGTGAATATATGCATTAACAACATAAATACTTATATTATAATTATTGGTTGATGGATGGTAGTTGATATGGATGTGTTTATATTACTAACAAAAAAAATTACACCACGAATATGTGATTTGAAAATATTATTATTTTATTATTATTATAATATGGAATCTTCAATTTTGGTTTCAATTTGAATTGGAAATTGAATCGTTTCTGAACGAGTTTATAAATATTTTATAAAATACATTTAAATTGCATCGATGAATTTTCTGATAAACAATAAAATGGTTCGAATACGAATAGTCATGCAACAACCATTCGTGAACTTCGACCTGTAACTTTAAATTGATATTCCAAGAGATCCAACCATCGAATTTTCCCAAAACTAAAAGCGTTGGGTTCTAAATGAAAAGAGCTATCCAATAAAAAGAAAAGTTTCAAAATTCAATGGTTAACTTTCAAGATAAGTCCAAAACAATATTGAAAACAACACTATAAATGCAGTTCGGTGACCGGAATTGGAAATCATCTAAAAAGGCCATATTAAAATCATTAAAAAATATGGAAAAAAATATATAAAATCATAACAAATTATTTGAAAGAGTTATAAATCAACTATATTTGGTTTTTGATATTGATGGTTGTCGATTGGTTGTTTGGATTGAGCTCGAACAGTTTAGTAGTAAATATGCTTTTATATTTAGTATTGAGTTGGATAGGAAATACTCATGTGCTAACACCTTGTGATTTATTTCACAATTTGACAATGAGGTGTCAAGCGATATTGTTTAGTTCATTTCAATTTAGTGAATAGATTATGAAATTAGATTTTCATAAGAGAATGGAAATGTTATTCATGATTTTAGACAGGGAATGTTTTATGAAAATGTTTTATAAAACAGAAAGAATTTCGAGGACTAAACCCGATGTTTTCGAAATGATTTGGAAATGGATTATGTATTTGACATTGTATTTCATCACATACCAATTAGCTGCTGTTGATGATATATCTGTTTGGTGACGGATATTGTCAACAGAAACTAATCATATGTGTGAATCGACAATGTGAAGGACAGTGGTTTGAAAGTACTTGTGATTATTATTGTTGCGAAATGATTTCCCCACTTCGGGATATAAAATGATTTAGTATGTGGCTAAAGATTCAGGTAACCCTAAGGTCTGAAGGTATGGGTGGGACCCCCGTACCTTAAGTAGTCAGTGTAGCCCGCTCCGCTAGTGGGAGATGCGCGCGCACACACACACATACACACACACACACACACACACACACACACACACATATATATATATATATTGAGCGAACGAAGGTGCGTGCCCTTTGCCTTGTTGATGGGAGAAACCTCTCGATATTTGGTTGCATACGTTTTGTTATGCATGTATTATGATATTTTGGAATTTAAATTTCCAATAGATCTGGTTTGAAATCCCGAAGTGAAAGCTAATTGGATATGAAAGCTAGCAATGTATTTCAAATGATTTGAAATAAGAAATAGGGAATAAAGTCCAAAGAAGTAACTTTTGTAAATTTAATTAGATTTTGAAAATCTAAGTTTGGGGATTAAGCCTAAATGGGCGGTTTGAGGAATTACATATTGGTTGTTACATTGTAGGCTTCACAAGTCTATTTTTGGTGGTTGTTTATGCACTGGTATTCATGTGAAGAAAACATGTTCCGTGTTACATGGCGTGGTCCTTTGATTTACCCAACTTTTAAAAGAAGTATATGGTTCTCACACTAGTCCATGACTGGCTTGGAGTTTATTGTTTTTCACCTAAACTTTGGGTGCTCATATTTTCCGCATGGACAACCAGTCATTTTGGTTTTTACAGATCTGGAGCTATGCTCTGGATTACTTTGTAATCTTCCATTGTTTGTATTTATTTATGTTTCTGCTGCTTTGTAATTATTTACTCTGACATTTTTCCGCTGTGATGTTTTTTGAACTCTGATATATCTTGTACTCTGATGTAAATTATTGTAATAACAATATAAAGTCCTTTTGTTTCTGTCTAATGCATTGTATGCCCAAGGTTAATGGTTAGAGAATTTCTGTCGTTTTAGTTTGGACCTGTGTGGTTCACGGTCGATTTCAAAGGCAAGGATTTTCCGGTCGTTATAAATGGTATCAAATTTTGGTTAATTTAAATGCTTTAGGTGACAACTTGTTAGAACAGAATGAAAGAATCATAAGAAATAGGATTAGCAACATCCTATAAGAATAGCTCGTTAGAGATAGGATTAGTAGTATCATAGAATGAGTGACTTAGTAAAGATGGGGTCAGTAATGCCCTAGAATGAGTTGGGAGAGTTATGTGTATATGAGAGACGTATTTGTGATTATTATAAATATATAATCTAATTCTGAAAATATACTTTTGGTATATAAAAGACATATGTTTTGACAAAATATGAATTTGAAAAGTTAATCAGCCAATTGATTACTGGCTGTGATGTGTGATAATTAGTTTAATTGATAAAAAGTTAGTATGATAAAAGTAATATGAGAATGGAAGGCAAATTGAACCGAATCAAATCTAATATTGAACTGAGATGAAAATTAATTGGGAGTGAAGATATGTATTTATATTGGATAGGTTATTGATTGGAAGTCGAGAAGAGGAATAAAACCGAATGTCCAACAAACAGGTGCATGTTTACTATATTGATTGGGTTTGATGATTTTATGAGCTGATTGGTAAGCCGCTTGGCTTTTCGATTTTCTTTTTGATTGATAAGGGCCCAAAGAGGAAATTTATAGTTGTACCGATCAATCCGTACAAAGGAGGTTATGGCGAGATTTTTTGAAAATTTAAGGCATTAGCCAAATTTCGAGAAACTGAGAAGTCTTAGAAACTGAAAAACTTAAAGGACTGATTTGGTTAGAATGAAGGATGAGTTGGTTAAGTAAATGACCTTCAGTTTCAACTTTGAGTTCGGAGACGAAATACTTTTTAGTAGGGGAGAATGTAATTGCCCAAATTTTTAGTCAATTTTAAAATATGAATTTAAATTGATTTTAATGGATTTTAAATATTTAAAATGATTTATTTTGAGAATTAACGACTTAGAATTTATTTGAAACTGAGTTCGAATGTATAAGTTTATATTAATTATAAAGCGAACTCGTAATGTCGCGGTAGTTCAGAAAATATAGTTTTGAACTTCAATTAAATGTATAGAATTCAAAATAACTCGAATTTCTATAAAACAAGAAACAATAGAATCTATTTAATTATATATTTCTAATGAATGTGAAAATTTGAGATTTTGAGTTATAAATTGTAAGCTATGTCCAAATTCAAATTTCAAAAAGTCGTTATGAAATCGTTTATAAAATATAATGATTTAATAAATTAAATAAAAGAATTTTCACGTAAACTTAATATCATTTAACTAGAAATTTGTGATATCGAGTTTGAAATCCAAGTATGCTTATTTTACTGCTATATAATGTTTCAATTGGATATATGCGATAATAATAATTAGTTTTTTTAATTAATTTGAATAATTTTGGAATTTAATAATATTACATAGGCCTTAAAATAAGCCATTTTGCAAATGACCTCTGTTTTCGACGAAACCAATTTTATCAAATTTGAAATATCAAATTATTATTAAGTTTAAAATTTCAAGTCAATTGGAATTCGTATGTAAGCGTGTTAAAAATAAAAGCATATTGAAATTCAATTGAATTCAATTAAAACTACGAAGAACGCCATTTTTCAAACGGTCTCCAAATTCAATAAAACTTGATTCATTAGAACCGTATCTATGAAACATAGCTAGATTTCAAATTTCGTAATTTTTGGAGTTATTATGTGGTCGTGACAAATTAAAATGCGCCTTGAAATTCAATATTTGACGACAATCGTTCGGATTCGTTTTCATTTTAAGTAAAACTGGTTGAAATGATTGCATTGGCTTTCAAAATCTATTCCATTGTGTTTGGAATAGTGTTATTTGGTTGGGACGACAATCGTTCGGATTCGTTTGGAGTTCGGAGCGTTAAACATTACAATGAAGTAATGTTGAAATAAATAATAATAAAAATATATATAAATATAACCCTCTCTCAGAAAACCCTAACTCTCTCTTCAGAACCGCATCCGGTCTAAAATCAATGGCCATTGCCGCTCTAATTTCATCCATTAACCACACTCAAAATACTGAGAATTAGATCATAGTTTCAAAGCAAAAATCGTAAAGCTTTACACGAGCTTTCAATTCATATGGAAATGATCGCCTCTCATGTCGTGGATTGCTCGAAAGCTGAGCTCGAAGTTGCGTTGTTCGAGGATGATTTTCGGTATGATAGGAGGGCGGAGTTCGTCACTGTGCTTGGCGGTAGGAGAGGAGACGAAGGGCAATGACGTGGGCTACTTCTATCAGGTTCTGGTCCACCATGGGAGGTGTGCATGGATGCTAGAGGATGGAAAATGTTGGGTTTGTATTCGGCCTGTAGGTGAACAATGTAGGAAGAAGTTAATTAGGTTAATAAAAATAATAATTAAAGTTTAATTATACTATTAGGGTTTAATTTAAATCGTATAACTATATATAACTATAAATGCTAATAACTTATTCCATTCTTTTTTTTTTTGGCAAGGCCGATCGGTTTTTCTAGTGTTCCATAACACTCTTTTATTTATTTCAAAATAAAAAATACAACTAAATACAGGTGATATGCTTCCTACACATCAACTATTTCGGTTTTTTAGGTGGACCGTCCACCGTCTACGGTATTTATAGTTGACCATCCACTGTTGTCGCACCGCGCAGGAAGGACTTACATGATAGATTACATTCTTCATTTACAATAGAATTCAAACTAAAACAGCTGAACAAGTCGTTTATACACTTCTAAACATTGAATTCGGACATTGCATGGTAGCAGCTGATACAGCTTGACATACTTGAGTCTATACACCAAACTACGTGCACAGAGACCAAATCGTAGGCACGATCCATAGCAACCATCCATTCATATCCTAAAGACATTTCCTGGAGCCTTCCATCACCAATTTGACATAAATAAGAATGCCAAGCCTGAACAGGAAAAGAAAGGAGGGAGTAAAGGCCTTGAAACAACAACGATGTGAGCCAGAACTTCCCTTGTGTTGCTGACGGCCGTAAGTTGATCCAGAGCACAATCTCCAGCCAAACAGGCAAGGCAAACAAATTTCATACAAAGCTGAACTGCAACGCCTACCAACTAGATAAACAACTATCTCCCTCAACCAAAACATCACAATCAACAAACTGATAACACAAGTCGTAGACCAAAACCACAACAAAAACATACAACACCATAGGATCCAACACAACCGACAAAACAAAACTATTAGCTGAAACTTTCAACTTACAGCTCTCTAAGATAGAGGCAAGGAACTGCAAAAAATTCCCGTTAGTTGATTAACAGTCTCATGTGCGAAATAACTGCAACTCAGAAGATAACTGAACAATTAAAGCTTACCAGAATGCAAATCAGTGAGTTGCGACTCCTACACAGTAGAGTATAAGCTGTAGCAACGTTGGCCACACCGCGTACTACCAGTCTCTCCATAGGTCAGCAAGTCGAAACCAAACTTGATGCCAGCTTTGACCACCACACCAAAGTACAGAGAGGTTATCTGCGATGATATCAAAGGAGAAAGTTGAAAAATTGAAGTGAAGGAGGCGCGCAAGCAAGAAGGTTTTAGATATGGATTTGTAAAATAGGGTCTGTCCAACCACAGAGGGCAACAGACCGAAAATCCTGTAGAATTAGAACCCAGTAGCTATGAAAAGCGTTGCTTTTATCATACAAAAAGCTTAGATCTGAAATTGATGTAGAAATTTTGCAGTGAGAACCACGCATGGCATAAGCATGGAGAGGGGAGGATTTGAGAGATGAGTGGTTTAGAGAAGGGAAGAGTCAATTTTGGGGGTAGATAGGCTGCGTGAAGAAGAAATTTGAAGAAGAGGGTTTACCATGACGCCGTTTATGGTCTTCAGCCACAAAAGAAGCTTTTTTCTGAACTTAATCCATTCTTATCAAAATTGGACGATTTAAGATGCACTGGAATCGACTTGGCAAGAACTACGTCATGGAACAAATTTAGAGGAATTCGGAGCTAGCTACGAATTTTGGTTAAACTATATGTCGTGTTTAATTCAATCAGAAACGATTTCGAACTGATCAAAGTGAGAACACTCTCACTCAACTGAATTTATAAATTATTATAATCATATTTAAATATGTATTGATTAGCTGTGATTGCAATGTTTGTATTATGGTTGATGGATGATATTTACAGTTTACTATTATTATTATTAAACTCTGAATATAAGCGTTGACAACAGAAACACTTGTATTATAATTATTTTTTGATGGATGTTAGTTGATATGGATGTGTTTACATTATTAACACAAAAATTTACACCACGAATATGATATTTGAAAATATCGTTATTTTAATATTATAACAAGATGGAGTCTTCAATTTTGGTTTAAAATTGAATCGGAAATTGAATTATTTTTGAATGAGTATATAAATCTTTTACAAAATACATTTAAATTGAATAAACAAATTTTGTTATAAATAATTGAGTGGTTCGAATATGACTAGTCACACAACGAGCATTCACGAATTTTGACCTGTAACTTTAAACGGATATTCCAGGAGATCCAATTGTCGGATTTTCCCAAAGCAGAAAGCATTGGGTTCGAAATGAAATGAGCTATCTAATAATCAGAAAGGATTTAGAGGACAAAAACCGATGTTTTCAAAATGATTTGGAAATGGATTATGTGTTTTATATTGTATTTCATCACATAACCAATTAGTTGTTGTAGATGATATATCTGTTTGGTGGCGGAGAATTTATTCTCTTAGCTTAACACCCTTCTTCGAGAAATATGACCTCGAAGGTTATATTATGAACAGAAACTGATCATATGTGTGAATTGATAATGTGAAGTATCTGGCTAAAGAATCGGGTAACCCTGAGGACTAAAAGTATGGGTGGGACCCCGGTACCTTAAATGGTCAGTGTATTCTGCTTCATAGTGCAAGATACACACACACAAATATATATATATATATATATATATATATATATATATATCGAGCGAACGAATGTGTGTGCCCTTTGCCTTGTTGATGGGAGAAACCTCCAGATATTTGGTTGCAAACGTTTCGTTATGCCTGCATTATGATATTTTGGAATTTAAATTTCCTAGTGATTTGGTTTGAAATTCCGAAGTGAAAGCTAATTTAATATGAAAACTAGATATGTATTTCAATTGATTTGAAATAACAAATCGGCAATAAAGTCCAAAGAAATAACTTCTGTAAAGTTAATTAGATTTTGAAAATCTAAGTTTGGGGTCTAAGCTTAAATGGGTAGTTTGAAGAATTGCAAAATGTTTGTTGCATCATAGGCTTCACAAGTCTATTTTTGATGGTTGTTTATGCATTGGTATTTATATGGAGAAAACCCATTCCGTGTTATACGGCGTGGTCCCTTGATTTACCCAACTTTTTTGGCAAAGCCGACCGGTATTAAAGTGATCCATAACAATTTATTTACCTAACTTTTAAAAGATGTATAATAACTGTTTTGATTCTCACACCAGTCCCATGAATGACCTGGAGTTTATTGTTTTTCACCTAAAATTTGGGTGCCTATATTTTCCATACGGCAGCCAGTAGTTTGGGTTTTTGCAGATATTCTTTAACAGGATCCTGGATTATGGCAGGAGCTATGCTCTAGATTATTTTGTACTCTTCTGTTGTTTGTATTTATGCATTTGTATTTCCGCCGTTTTGTAATTATTTACTCTAATATTTTTCCGTTGTGATATTTTTTGTACTTTGATATATCTTGTACTCTGATGTAAATTGACGTAATAACAATGTGTAGTTCTTTTGTTTCTGTCTGATGCGTGGTATGCCCAAAGTTAATGATTCAAAATTTCTATCGTTTTGGATCGGATCTGTGCAGTTTATAGTCAATTTGAAAGGCTGGGATTTTCAGGTCGCTACAAAAGTCCTGTAGATAGATATCAGATTTAGGCATATGAATTCAAATTTACACCAATGAAAAAGATATGATATTGGAAACGATTAAATAATTTATCATTCACCTGAAAGCTATTCCAAAATTCAAATTTGAACAACAACTTTTAGGTTTATATTCTTAAATCCCTACAGATATATAATATGTACAAATTGGGGATAGGCAGACATATTAAAATTTATAGATTGAGAAAGTAATTTGAAAAAGAGTAAGGAAATAAGGAATAGAATGTACCTAATATGTAGAGCCAACCTTTTTCATATATCTAGATTCATTTTCTCCAATTTTTATTTGCTTGATTTAAAATCTGATTTATTTTAGAAGGTTTGGAAGAGATTGTAGAAGCGGAAATGACAGAGCTTCACAGCTACCTTCAGAAAATATGAGCAAAGAGTATGGGGTTTATGCCATTATTTAGATGCCCAGATGGCCTATAACCGTTAGATTTAGTTTAAATAAAATATGTTCGCTATTATAAAAATATAATACTCAAAATCTTAGATGCTACCTGCTTAGTTCGACCAACAAGTCGATCAATTAGTTGACTGCTTGGTCGACCTCCTGGTTCGAACTGGCGATGGTGGGACCAAGGGAAGTAATGGGGATGTTAATGCAATATTTTTTTATATATTTTTTCCCATCTGTATTCGTATTCCGCTCGTAACTTTTTTATACGAGATCCGTTTGCAAAGTTCCAAACATGAAAGTTGACCAATATTTTATCATGAACGTAACGATGCATATTTGACGTTTAAAGTCTTTCGCTCAAATTTCATTTTTGGAGCCTAATTAAATAACTAGTTTAACTAACGTTAAATTTTGGTGGTTACAAATATTTTTATTAAATTTTTGATTAGTTTTTGTGGAGTAGTATTGTTAGAGCTCATTTGGTAAATATTTGTTGTTGTATCATCTTAGATTTTGTGTAGATCTGTTGAAGGTGAAACTTAGAACATGATTTGTCTGAATATATATACACACACATGCACAAACACAAACACACACACACACAAACACGCGCATTTTGGAATTTGATACACTTTTATTAACTTTTAGAATAACAAGTCATCGCTACTAAAATGAACATAAGTAAAAACCAAACATACAGAATAACTAAAAATCAAACATGAAATAATTGTGAAATAAATTAAAACAAGACACAACATGAAGTCTCATTACAAAAGCCTACAAGTGCGCATCCTCTGCACTCCAATCATAATAGCAAGTGTAACTGTTGGATCTAGATTAACCCTTGAGGAAGTGAATGAGTTTATTGGAGTTTTACGAGATATTAAAAATATAATAACACATATTCTATTAGAGAAAATAAATACAGAAAATAAATGAAACAGATTTTACCTAGCTTTGGAAAACCCCTGCATATTGTTGCATTCCAAAGATTTTTTTACTAGGATTAAAACAATCTCTACGCTTACAAAATCCTTGTAAACTCGTAGTACCCGCTACCAATTATTCTAATCCTACCTCAAAACCCTGCACTGATCTTTATACCCAAGATCAGATTTTCCCCGAATTACAGAACTGTAACTCAGAAACCCAAGTATAGGAGTCAACTACAAAACCATAAACTGTTTACAAAAAAGAAATAAAAGCAAAACAATTTAAAAACAACAAAAACCCCTTTTTCAAAATTAAAATGAGCGGCCCATGTTTTCTATGCTTCACAAAAGGACATCGACTTCTCTTTAAATCTTCAATGATGGATGAAGAATGAAATTAGGGTTTTTGCTACCCAAATCGAATTGTGACTTCAAATTTAGATGAATCATTTGATGGCTCGACCGTCGTTGCTTGTTTGTCCATTGATTTGGGAATTTCATTCGAAAACCGCGAGTACTCTGATTTGATTTACGATTTGCTTTCAATATTTATTGCTTGGTTTTTTGATGCAACGTCGATGATGAATACGGTGTTCAAACCCATGTACGTCTCTGATTTCTTATGTTACTCGTCCTTGATTGTTGTGTGATTTGCGTGATTGATTTTCACGAATACATGCGTTGAATGCCGATTGAATTTCAAGAAAGAATTGAAATGATTTTCCTGGCCTCAAAAATTTCCCTTTGTGATAACCTAGAACGCTTTTAATACGTTAATCACGGTCTTGCCAAAAATAAATCTTTAAATCACATTGATAGAATCTTTGTGAATTTGCAGGATCGAAAATGGATTGTTTCAAAAATCATTTCTTCCCCCAAAAACTTGTACGCCTATTTCAAAACATGCAAGTTTCCTGAGAGAATTATTCATGTGTTGTTCCAATTTTCAAACCAGTCAATTTAAAATAATCCATTTATTTTGGGACCAATCGAATATTGCACTGGCACTTGAATTTTTTGGCTTAACATTGACCATGCTACCTTGAAACTTGCCTCACTATGCATGATGTTGATGTTATGCCATCCCGCTGCCATGTATACTAACCACAATGATATTTACATCTTGCCATGTTTTTCTTGAGCAGGTGTCGTTGGGGATAAAAATCTTACTTGCTCCTTCCTAAGTTCTTTTCTCTTATTGCCTCAACTAGGACTGTTAAAAGACTCCCTTAATTTACTGAAAGCTCTTAAGGTTATTGATGAGATTCCAACAGGATAGGAGTTCCGGCAACTAGGAGAGGAGAAAAAAGAAGCATAACCGGACGTTAGAAAATGTCCCTTGGAACATACTCTTGCAGCTTCAACCATGATGAATATTTACTTGCCATGTGTTTTGTATCTGAATTGCTTAGATAAATTGATCGTTGTTCATGTATATGCTGTTTATATAGTCATATATAAATATGTGTATATCATACTCGTATGATATTGTTCATTGATATGTTGTTTATACAGTCATATATAAAAATGTATATATATGCATACCATACTTGTGTATATGCTACTTGCCTTTTGCTTGATTTGCATGGCCTTCTGTACATAAAATTGCAGTCATGACATATATGCATTTCCATTTTCTTTTCTTTCTTGGCTCGGTCAATTGGCTGCCTTGCACTTGTGTTTGGTCCATCTGTTCCATTCCTTGTTGTACCACTGGCTTGTTCAGTTTGTTGTTTTACTCCAGTTGCTTGTTTGAAAAGTACTTGCAATTTTGGCATCATGTCTATCGGTTCATGATGCATGTCCATGTCATACTATTTGCTTGTTCAGGATCCTGAAATGAAAGTCTTACTGTGCATGTGTAAATCTATGCATGTTGTGTTTAAACTTGGCCTTCGTTGCATGTTTGAATCTATTCATCCATTTCTGAAACCTTGAACATGGTTGCCTTGACCCTTGTTGTGCACACTTGTCACTTTGACCAATCTGAGATGCTTTGCTTGTGCATGAATATATTGGAATTTGTAACTTGAGGCTTGTGCACTCCTTGTCCTTGCTTTTACTTGTCTGTTTGTATGGTTTTTGAAAAATGCCTTGCATTGTTGCTTTCCTTATGTACATGCATGAATGCATGTGTGTGTGTATGTATATATATATATATATATATATATATATATATATATATATATATATATATATGCACACAATTGTGTGTGTATATGTATGCAGTGTTAGAATTTACGTAGTATCCACGAGTATGTGCTGCACCTGAATTGAGTACGTCTTCATGCTAGTTGTCTTGTACTTCTCATGTATACACAAACGCAACACACACAAACATGTTTATATATGCATATATGTGTGTGTATGTATGTATGTATGTATGTATGTATGTATATGTGTGTGTCTATCTTCCATTTCCATTGTCATGTTTGACTTTATTTGTGCATGTTGAGACACGTTTTGTTGCACTTGCGTGTTCATTGATACTTGCAACATGCATGTGTTGTCAAGCTTCACATGAACACATCATACTTGATATATTTGTTCCTCACTGCTACAATGTTTGACCATATTGCCACTGCACAAAATATATGCGTATGTATATACATACACATGTATGTGTATATATATATTGTGTATGTGCAGAATATATATATATATATATATATATATATATATACAAGCATTAGAGACATTGACTACCTTGTGGTATTTACAATGAATCACTGTGAATATCACAAGCAGTCTAGACACAGATGAACGTATACGCATATCAGACCAAGTCATGAAATATGATAAGAAACACATCGAATTCTAAGGCAAATAAATTTCAAAATAAAATTATATCTGCTATAATTTAAAATTATTTTGTTTCAGTTTACTTGTGTGTTTCTATTACAATTATGCATTTGACTGGACTAAATGTGAAGCAGATTGAAGACTAATGTGTTTGTTAGTAAATCTATACATGAAAGAGAGAGTGTGTGTAACTGAGTGTGTACATAAAACTAGGTGACAAAGTTTTAAAGAGAGGAACAATGTATAAGAATGAAATTGAAATGTAACTGAGTGAACTCAATGACTGTTGTAGTGAGAGGAGAATGTAATAAATCACTGAGATGTACAATAGTGGAGTTAGAAAATATGTACTATTGAAATGTTGAACTAAAATATTATATTTAAATAAAATACTGCTTGAATATTTAAATTCTTGTTCAATAGTATTCTATTCAAATATAAATATTTATTTCTATATGAGATGTAGTAGAATAGTACAATTACAAACACATTTAAAATAATACATACATACATACATATATATATATATATATATGTGTGTGTGTGTGTGTGTGTGTTTGTTATCATCAAACAAAATCGTATTGTTATATACAATAATCTCCTCTTTTGATGATGACAAACATATAGTAAGATTTTAAATATAATAAATCTGTTTGACAGTGAAGTGTAGAACTCCCTCTATATGTATGCTCCCCACAACAATGGAACTCCCCCATATATGTGCATATCTGTAACGGCCTGCAAATCCGTACTATCTGAGTTGACTAATAACACCACACATCCAACCCAAATTGCACAGAAATACGAATCATTATTAGAAATAAGTTAGAGGATGAGAAATAGAAAGAAAGAAAAGTTAGAATAGAAGAAAAACGAAGAACACAAATCTCACAGCGGAACGAATAAAATATATTATATAACATAACTTTGAAATACAATTCGGTAACTTTATATACATACCATCATCAGAGCACAACAGCTATTTCTGGAACAGTTATAACACCTGTTTCCAGATAGAACATAGTACACAACGGAAATATGATAGTCTATAGCTAACTGGTGAAGCCTCTTGCTTCCAGCCCTTCCAAGTGAATCTGAAAAATCCCGACTACTTGACTGCCCGTACAAATTTGGGCACCCAAGAATTCAGGGAAAACAAAAACAAAATAAACTCTGGGTCAGTCATGGGACTGGTGTGAGTAAACTCCAATCATTTGTTTAACTTTAAAAATCCTTTCGAAAGAAATGATAATCGTATGACCGATCCACACATAAACACGGATGGTTTTTACCTTACGATAACCCAAAACGCTTTGATACGAAAATCCAGTGATATTATAATAGTGTCTAAATCAAATAAATAATAATCTAGCGGAACACTTGCATCTCACGCTCCATATATAATATAAAATCAAAAACCACAGGGCGCTTATTGGAGATTGGGTTCTAACTATGACAAGGTATGGGACCATCTGCCGATAGTGTATCTCTAGAGTGGAATACGCTGGGTTCAAGAAGAACATCTTGCAACCCGGCCCACACATGACCGACCACTCATTTCGCTTGAGTGTATCGAATGTATATCACCAACGGTTGGGATCAGCAACCGTTTCCCGAAAACGGACAACATCGATAGATTAAAGAAGTAAAAAGAATTTCTCTAAATAGGTGATTATACACACTAATGGGAGCGACCCACATAGCCATGCTGCCTGCCCGATTTTTTTCATTTCCCGGTTGTTGAGGCCTGAGGCTACGATTTCTTATCATTCATTGATAGCACAATCACATTGAATGCCACATTGTCAGATCCGTTAATTACTAATTGATTTGCACAAATATATTCTGGATATTATGCTAAGAGAATAAATCCTCCACCACCATATATATTTATACAGACCAACATATGCGATCATTGGAAATACTTTGTCAGACATTCATCCATACACTTCGTTCTGGGACTGAACGAAACCGAAGGCACAGTTTCTATTAATAGAAAAAGTTCTGGCACTTTACTTCGTCTCCGATTATCTTCATATAATCTGATTCGCAGCGCTACTGCAAATACGGAGTGGTTCTCGGATAATAATCCAACCGGTCTCTCCATATTGACAACGATATTGGCAAACACTTCAATAGTCGGTTATTTAACTATCGAAGAAAAACAAACATCCATTCAAAGCATCAAACAATCACTGGGCCTTTTAAATTGATATTTCATTCATTAATTAAATCACTACTCCATTTCCTTATCAATATTCGTTAACACGATATTTTCGATATTCATCTGGACCTCTTACGCTATTTGGAAAACAATTCCATATAGCGCCTTCTTTTATTTTCTATACTTAGAAAATATATTCTATTTATAATTGGAAAAAAACATTCCAATTACTTATCTCTTCCACAACCATTCATTTATTTCTATACTCAGGAAATATTTATTATTATATTTCCAAATTTCCACTTACTTGGGTTAAAACGAATGTTGTGTAAAACATCGTTACAACAAGCCCAAACACTGCATTCAACTAACTCTTATTCAAAATTTCTCTTCGAGACTGGGTCTTGCTATTTATCGGTTAAAAATGAAATCAATCAAGTTGGGGTATAATTACCTCTCAGACCTTGACTGCAAACATCATTAACTTCAAAACAGACAAAACCGCTTACCTGGAATAATCCACATCATAAAATGCCAATAATTCATTTTTAAAACGTATATACTTTTCTCTTTCTATTACCAGACTATCGAATTCCTTTTTTTTTATAATATTCTATTTTAAATTCGTTTCCTCAACGGTTTTCCATATATATTGATATATTGATTTCTAACTATCAAACTTTCTTAAAAATATTCTAACTCCTTAAATTTCCGGAAAAATTCGCCATAACCTCCTTTGTACCGGGAGCATCGGGAAAATCCCCAAACTACCACATAGGCCCTCTTCGATCAAAAAGAAAAAGAAAAAGCCAAGCGGCTAGCCGATACGGCGCATAAAATCTCATATGGAATTAAACGTGTACTTTTTTGTCGGGCACTAAATCTATAAACTTCATACTTCATATACTTCATTCCATACCTGTCTAACACATGTTCACCTGTTTTCAATTTAATTCAACTCAATCCAATTGTTTGAATTCAGTTTCGCCCATTTATTCTTTAATTAGATTCTTAGACTATTTCACTTGTTATTTGAACATATCACGTTCAAATATAAATTAATTTATTTTCAAAACAATCGAATGCCATTTCTAATTCAAGTTTCATATTCGATTTCGAATATGAATTTACAAACCCTTTTTTTCTGATCCGAAGCCCGATTTCGATTTAAAATTCCATTAACTAATTTTTCCTTACATTAGTTAATTCTACTCAACAATTAAACATCTGGTTTGATTTTGTTTCAAAAATCATTTCATTACTTCACTCAAGTTCAGATATTATTTATAACTCAAATCTGGATCTTTCCTAAATGAAATTCGGATTTTATTTGCCCAAAATCATTTTATTTATTTAAATAAACCGTTATGGTTTTATAATGGTTCTGGCGCTGTTTTTCTGAAAATTTGATTTTGACATAACTCAAAATCTATTTAACGAAATCCAGATTTTTCTCCTCTATTAGAAAACTATTATCGAATCGGTCCTGACGTATCTTGTTTCAAAGAATTTTGACTTAAATTGAGTTCTATATACTCAAATGATGTTCGAAATGCCAATTCGCGAACTGCCGCGCTGAGGCGAGTTAGTTTTAATTATATTTATATATAAAAACTTTTAAAACTTCGTTAATAATCAGTCCAACTCCATTCTAATATATTTTTAATATATATCAAATCAAATTTTCCAATTCAACATAATATTTCTAATTTTCTAAAATTGTCGATTTTTCCTAACTCAGAAATTAATTAATTTATCCTTTAATCTTCTATATTAAATTACAGTTCCTTTTTCAAATTATAAATCCTTTGGATTTATTTCTGTTATGTTTAAAAATCCACATTCCGAAATATATTTCGTCGTTCCCATTTCAAAATGATTTCAACTTTCTATTTTTAATTCTATTTTCAAATTCTATTTTCAAATTATATATTTCAAATTCTATTTGAATTTGACATTTTCAAATTCTATTTGGATTTAAAACTCTAGATTTATCCAACGATAATTTATTTCACTAGATTTATAAATATCGTTTATAAATCCAACCTCCTTGTTTTATATATAAACAAGTCTATTTCGAAATCTATTTAAAACCAAAATCTTATTTTGGAAATTTATATTTATAATAACTTATATATATATAACACCCAATTTATTTCCATATTCAATTTGACTTCTATTTAAATAAATTCGAATTAATCGAATTCAAATCATAAATCCTTACGGATTTATTTTAGTTCAATCTATATTCTGAACATCAAAATAAATTCCATTGTTTATTTCTTTAAAACGATTTCCCCATTTATATTTTTAAATTCACATTTGAATTTAAATATTCAAATTATCCAATGATAATTTTTTCCACATTATTTATAAACACTATTTATAAATTCATTTCAATTCTCTGCATTATTTAATTTATAAACAACGTTTATAAATTCAATACTTGTTCAAAACAAGTTAATATTCCTACAACTCACTAAAAATTCAATTTCTATTTTTAAAAATATATTTCCCCTTTTAAATCCCAAATATCCTTTTCAAGATATTTTTATATATCAACATTTTGGATCCAGTGATATCTAAACAACCAAACCACCCAATTATCAATCAACACATCATATCTGATTATCTATATGTGGAAACAAACAATAATATATTTTTAGGAATCCAGTTGGATCCCTCCAACCTGTATCCCTACATCCACAGATGTTAGCCAACATAATAATACACATTCTGCTTCGTGGCAGAATATCGCGGTATAGAAGGTCATCCACTATCATAGTGTGGGGCGTATAGGGTAATCATCCGCTAATGGTACCGCGGGCATCCGCTAATGATACTGCGGGAAATATCCAACCAATCACCAATATATATATATATATATAATATCCATAAACACCAATCCTAAATAACTAATATATATTTAATATAGCGATAAAAAAATTCCAATGAAAGCAAACAACCAACGAACAATTATTTTTAACTGATAAAAAATAATTCTAAATAAGATTTAAGTGAGATTTACTCACCGTGATTTTATTTGCAGATCCATTCCAGTTCAATTTTCAAGTTCCTAGTTATGCGATTCTCATCTACGAATTACTCGATTGACTTCATTCAATAATATCTCATATACCCCTTAATCCATGTTCTCACTTCCCTTTATCTTTCCATATCCATACCAACATCCAAAATATATAATTTCTTCACCTTCCCAAGCAGCTTTACCACTTTGCTGACGTCCTGCACATTATAGAACTGCTTCCTCAACCATTTATTCACCTGTGTAAACTACTTGCACTAAGCACCTCCAAATACTTAAACCAATCGACCAACATAGCTTCAAATCCTTGCTACATCGAACCCAGTTGTTGATGCTTCAAACTCCACGCTTCCTTACTGTCTCCAAATCTCGTGCTTCCCACTACCATTCACTGGAATCCCGCAGTTACAGCATGTTCCCAGTACCTAACCCGAACCACCCTCATCCCACGAAAATCAGTCAACTGACATCGCCTTCTACTGTTCATTAGACACTGATTTCCATCATCAAAACATCGCATCATCCCTTCTCTACCTGTCGCGCTCCCACCAGAAGAAATCGATCACACTCCTTACTGTTTGGTATCACACTCCCAAATTAGCATTCCAGAAATCAAGTTGAACCCTTAAATCGAGCTTGCTCCTTCTAACTCATCATTGTTTTTTCTCACGGAGTACCTCAGTCTTAATGTCGACCTTCACTGAACTCGAATACACCCCTTTTTATCCCATAGACACTTCTGCAAACCCACCGTCGTTTTCATAGTATCAGCCTTACTGGAAGGACGAGCCATCACATCGCGCACCTAAGCTCACGATCTCCCCAACCTCGACGTCGGCTTCAGCAACTCCGAGGCTTTCATATTTCGATCCTCGATTTGGATTCTCGGCTCGTGATTTGCTATTGAAATCGATCGCCCCCTTTGAGTTTTGATTTCGAAATTACTTCCGACGGTTGCCATGTTTTCCTTTTATGGTGTTCTGATTTGCAAAGTACAAAGGAGGGTGCGGTTTTTTCTATTGAAGATTTCGATTGAATTCAGAAGAAAAAATGCAGAGAAACAAAGGTGGGTTCTCGCGTTTATATAGAGGAGAACGGGGAACCAGAAGTACACAACAAATCTTTGTATTTATTTTAAAAAGATTTTCTAATTAATTCAATTTGATTTTGATTCGATATGAAGAGATATTTTATTCTTTTTAAACAGATATCGATTTGATTTTCGATTCGATTTCGATCTTATCCATTATAAATATCTCGGGGTCCATTAATTTAAATCACGAACCGCTATTCTAGCGTACCGACCGACATTTCAATATAATAACCCTATTCTGAACTCAACAGTAAATATTCTGAAATTTAATTTCAACATATATACCATATTAAATTAATATAATATAGTTTAAATTCGAAAACCATAAATTCTTTGATAATAAATTATTATTTATTATCGTATATATCAAATAAAATTTCTACTTATCATCTGAATCATTTTTATTCAGTTTTTAACTTCGATTTCAATTATATTTCGAATTACAATAACTCGATATATTCTAAATTAAATTATATTCGATCGATAACTCAATATAAAAAAATCATTTATATTTTCAACTCAATATTTAAAACAAATATTAAATATTTAAAATAAACTGTTCAAAAATCCAGGTCGTTACATTCTTCCCCCTTAAAAGTATTTCATCCCCGAAATTACTAACGTAAGAAAAATGCTACAAACCCATTAACTTTTCAAAATTCACTTATGTTGATACTCAACATATCATATTTCAACACTTTAATTACAATAACTTTTGGTTTCCATTTATATGGCACACCATATATATTTACATTCATTTAATCTGAATGATTTACAGGTTTTTCATATTCCTTTCAAACTGATTCTGATCAATTTATTTTCTTCAATCCAATTAACTTGGTTAAGTTAAATTTAAATTCCAGAATTCAAATCCCTGGGTTTTTATTTCAAATCCTTTTGGAAAAATATAAATATATACGTATATTTCTTTCCATCACAAATTCAAAACATTTGAATATCCAAACCAGCTTGTTTTCTTTCAAACAAATTTCCATCAAAACATTTCTAAGGTAGCAATCCATCACATAGAAACTCGAAAATGAACACTGATGAAGTTGCAGTCATCATCAGAATCATTTTCCAGCCACTGAAGTGAGTTAAGTGCTTTATTACTTTCAATATCCATCTAAAAATGGTTTTTATTCAAATATCCCTTTGAAACAAAGCTATATTCTTCGAATATACTTCAGAAAATATTTTCCAACTTCCCAGGATTTTAAATTCTGAATTCTGGTTTCAATTCAACTTTAATTCATCTCATTGGTATATTTTATTCATATACAAATTGTATTTGGTAATATATATCCATTCTAATTTTATAGTCTCAATTGATTATAACATTAACATTCAACACAACCATATAATATAATAATTCCAGAAAATTATTCCTTTTCTATCAAAAATAGAATTTTGAGTAAATTTATTTCATTTACCCACTTAAAACAATAATGTGTCAAATTTCTCTGTTCAAGTGTTTAGAAATTCCTATCGACTTCGTGGCGTCCCACGATTCGACCAGAATTCATAAACACTCAACAGACTAGCCAATACAATATAAAACAACTTTTATATCAATTAACAAATACGCTCTCTCGTATATATACACTCAACTCATTCTAGGGTACTACTGACCCTATCTCTAATGAGCACAATCCCACCAAAGCCTAGGTATTCGCTCAACCAAAGCTCTGATACCAACTGTAACGGCCCGCAAATCCGTACTATCTGAGTTGACTAATAACACCACACGTCCAACCCAGATTGCACAGAAATACGAATCATTATTAGAAAGAAGTTAGAGGATGAGAAATAGAAAGAAAGAAAAGTTAGAATAAAAAAAACGAAGAACACAAATCTCACAGCGGAGCGAATAAAATATATTATATAACATAACTTTGAAATACAATTCGGTAACTTTATATACATACCATCATCAGAGCACAACAGCTATTTCTGGAACAGTTATAAACACTTGTTTCCAAATACAACATAGTACACAGCGGAAATATGATAGTCTACAGCTAACTAGTGAAGCCTCCTGCTTCCAGCTCTTCCAAGTGAATCTGAAAAATCCTGACTACTTGACTGTCTGTACAAATTTGGGCACCCAAGAGTTTAGGGAAAACAAAAACAAAATAAACTCTGGGTCAATCATGGGACTGGTGTGAGTAAACTCCAATCATTTGTTTAACTTTAAAAATCCTTTCGAAAGAAATGATAACCGTAAGACCGATCCACACATAAACACGGATGGTTTTTACCTTAGATAATCCAAAAAACTTCGATACGAAAATCCAGTGATATTATAATAGTGTCTAAATCAAATAAATAACAATCTAACGGAACGCTTGCATCTCACGCTCCATATATAATATAAAATCAAAAACCGCAGGGCGCTTATTGGAGATTGGGTTCTAACTATGACAAGGTATGGGACCACCTGCCGATACTGTATCTCTAGAGTGGAATACACTGGGCTCAACAAGTACGTCTTGCAACCGGCCCACACATGACCGACCACTCATTTCGCTTGAGTGTATCAAATGTATATCACCAACGGTTGGGATCAGCAACCGTTTCCCGAAAAGGGACAGCATCGATAGATCAAAGAAGTAAAAGGAATTTTTCTAGATAGGTGATTATACACCCTAATGGGAGCGACCCACATAGCCATGCTACCTGCCCGATTTTTGTCATTTCCCGGTTGTTGAGGCCTGGGGCTACGATTTCTTATCATTCATTGATAGCACAATCACTTTGAATGCCACATAATCAGATTCGTTAATCACTAATTGATTTGCACAAATATATTCTTGATATTATGCTAAGAGAATAAATTCTTCGCCACCATATATATTTATACAAACCAACATATGCGATCATTGGAATTACTTTGTCCGACATTCGTCCATACACATCGTTCTGGGACTGAACGAAACCGAAGGCACAATTTCTATTAATAGAAAAATTCCTTGCACTTTACTTCGTCTTCGATTATCTTCATATAATCTGATTCGCAGCGCTACTGCAAATACGGAGTGGTTCTCGGATAATAATCCAACCGGTCTCTCCATATTGACAACGATATTGGCAAACACTTCAATAGTCGGTTATTTAACTATCGAAAAAAAGAAACATCCATTCAAAGAATCAAACAATCACTGGGCCTTTTTAATTGATATTTCATTCATCAATTAAATCATTACTCCATTTCCTTATCAATATTCATTAACACGATATTTTTGATAATAATCTGGACCTCTTACGCTATTTGGAAAACATTTCCATGTACCGCCTTCTTTTATTTTCTATACTTAGAAAATATATTCTATTTATAATGGGAAAAAAAACATTCCAATTACTTATCTCTTCCACGACCATTCATTTATTTCTATACTCAGGAAATATTTATTATTATATTTCCAAATTTCCACTTACTTGGGTTAAAACGAATGTTGTGTAAAACATCGTAACAACAAGACAAAACACTGCATTCAACTAACTCTTATTCAAACATTTCTCTTCGACACTGGATCTTGCTATTTATCGATTAAAAATGAAATCAATCAAGTTAGGGTATAATTACCTCTCAGACCTTGACTGCAAACATCATTAACTTCAAAACAGACAAAACCGCTTACCTCGAATAATCCACATCATATAAAGCCAATAATTCATTTTTAAAACGTATATACTTTTCTCTTTCTATTACCAGACTATCAATTTCATTTTTTTAATATTCTATTTTAAATTCGTTTCCTTATCGGTTTTCCATATAATTTGATATATTCATTTCTAACTATCAAACTTTCTTAAAAATATTCTAACTCCTTAAATTTCCGGAAAAATTCGCCATGACCTCCTTTGTATCGGGAGCATCGGGAAAATCCCCAAACCTCCACATAGACCCTCTTCAATCAAAAAGAAAAAGCCAAGCGGCTAGCCGATACGGCGCATAAAATCTCATATGGAATTAAACGTGTACCTTTTTGTCGGGCACTAAATCTATAAACTTCATACTTCATATACTTCAATCCATACCTGTCTAACACATGTTCACCTGTTTTCAATTCAATTCAACTCAATCCAATCGTTTGAATTCAGTTTCGCCCATTTATTCTTTGATTAGCTTCTTAGCCTGTTTCACTTGTTATTTGAACATATCACGTTCAAATATAAATTAATTTATTTTCAAAACAATCGAATGCCATTTCTAATTCAAGTTTCATATTCGATTTCGAGTACGAATTTACGAACCCTTTTTTTTCTGATCCGAAGTTCAATTTCGATTTGAAATTCCATTAACTAATTTTTTTTCTTACATCAGTTAATTCTACTCAACAATTAAACATCTGGTTGGATTTTGTTTCAAAAATCATTTCATTACTTCACTTGAGTTCATATATTATTTATAACTCAAATCTGGATCTTTCCTAAATGAAATTTGGATTTTATTTGCTCAAAATCATTTTATTTATTTAAATAAACCGTTATGGTTTTATAATGGTTCTGCCACTGTTTTTTTGAAAATTTGATTTTGACATAACTCAAAATCTATTCGACGAAATCCAGATTTTTCTCCTCCATTAGAAAACTACTATCAAATCGGTCCTGACATTTCTAGTTTCAAAGAATTTCGACTTAAATTGAGTTATATATACTCAAATGAAGTTCGAAATGCCAATTCGCAAACTGCCACGCGGCGGCGAGTTTGTTTTAATTATATTTATATATATAAAAACTTTTTAAACTTCGTTTATAATCAATCCAACTCCATTCTAATATATTTTTAATATATATCAAATCAAAATTTCCAATTCTACATAATATTTCTGATTTTCTAAAATTGTCGATTTTTCCTAACTCAGAAATAAATTTATTTATCCTTCAATCTTCTATATTAAATTCCAGTTCCTTTTTCAGATTATAAATCCTTTGGATTTATTTATACTCTGTTAAAAAATCCACATTCCGAAATATATTTCATCGTTCCCTTTTCGAAATGATTATAACTTTCTATTTTTAATTCTATTTTCAAATTCTATTTTCAAATTCTATTTGAATTTAAAATTTTCAAATTCTATTTGGATTTAAAACTCTAGATTTATCCAACGATAATTTATTTCACTAGATTTATAAATATCGTTTATAAATCTAACCTCCTTGTTTTATATATAAACAAGTCTATTTCAAAATCTATTTAAAACCAAAATCTTATTTTGGAAATTTATATTTATAATAACTTTTATATATATAACGCACAATTTATTTCAATATTCAATTGGACTTCTATTTAAATAAATTCGAATTAATCGAATTCAAATCATAAATCCTTACGGATTTATTTTAGTTCAATTTATATTCTGAACATCAGAATAAATTCCATCGTTTATTTCTTTAAAACGATTTCCCCATTTCTATTTTTAAATTCACATTTGAATTTAATTATTCAAATTATCCAATGATGATTTTTCCCACTTTATTTATAAATACTGTTTATAAATTCATTTCAATTCTGTGCATTATTTAATTTATAAACAACGTTTATAAATTCAATACTTGTTCAAAACAAGTTAATATTCCTACAGCTCATTAAAAATTCAATTTCTATTTTTAAAAATATGTTTCCCCTTTTAAATCCCAAATATCCTTTTCACGATATTTTTATATATCAACATTTTGGGTGCAGTGATATCTAAACAACCAAACCACCCAATTATCAATCAACACAACATATCTGATAATCTATATGTGGAAACAAACAATAATATATTTTGAGGAATCCAGTTGGATCCCTCCAACCTGTATCCCTGCATCCACAGACGTTAGCCAACATAATAATACACATTCTGCTTCATGAATGAATATCGTGGTATAGAAGGTCATCCACTATCATAGCGTGGGGCGTATAGGGTAATCATCCGCTAATGGTACCGCGGGCATCCGCTAATGATACTGCGGGAAATATCCAACCAATCACCAATATATATATATATATATAGCCACAAACAACAATCCTAAATAACTAATATATATTTAATATAGCCATAAAAAAATTCCAATGCATGCAAACAAGTAACGAACAATTATTTTTAACTAATAAAAAATAATTTTAAATAAGATTTAAGTGAGATTTACTCACCGTGATTTTATTTGCAGACCCATTCTAGTTCAATTTTCAAGTTCCTGGTTATGCGGTTCTCATCTACGAATTACTCGATTGACTTCGTTCAATAATATCTCATATACCTCTTAATCCATGTTCTCACTTCCCTTTATCTTTCCATATCCATACCAACATCCAAAATACACAATTTCTTCACCTTCCCGAGCAGCTTTACCACTTTGCTGACGTCCTACACATTATAGAACTGCTTCCTCAACCATTTATTCACCTGTGTAAAATACTTGCACTAAGCACCTCCCAATACTTAAACCATTCGACTAACACAGCTTCAAATCCTTGCTACATCGAACCCAGTTGTTGATGCTTCAAACTTCACGCTTCCTTACTGTCTCCAAATCTCAAGCTTCCCACTTCCATTCACTTGAATCCCGCAGTTACAGCACGTTCCCAGTACCAAACCCGAACCACCCTCATCCCACCAAAATCAGTCAACTGACATCGCCTTCTACTGTTCATTAGACCCCGATTTCCATCGTCAGAACATCGCATCATCCCTTCTCTACCTATCGCGCTCCCCCCTAGAAGAAATCGATCACACTCCTTATTGTTTGATACCACACTCCCAAAACAGCATTCTAGAAATCAAGTTGAACCCTAAAATCGAGCTTGCTCCTTCTAACTCATCGTTGTTTTTTCTCACGGAGTACCTTAGTCTTAATGTCGACATTCACTGAACTCAAATACACCCCTCTTTATCCCATCGACACTTCCCCAAACCCACCATCGTATTAACAGTATCAGCCTTACTGGAAGGACGAGCATCACATCGCGCACCTAAGCTTGCGATTTCCCCGGCCTCGATATTGGCTTCAGCAACTCCGAGGCTTTCATATTTCGATCCTCGATTTGGATTCTCAGCTCGCAATTTGCTATTGAAATCGATCGCCCCCTTTGTGTTTTGATTTCGAAATTACTTCTGACGGCTGCCATGTTTTCCTTTTATGGTGTTCTGATTAGCAAAGGTACAAAGGAGGGTGCGCTTTTTTATATTGAAGATTTCGATTGAATTCAGAAGAAAAATGCAGAGAAACAAATGTGGGTTCTCGCGTTTATATAGAGGAGAACGGGGAACCAGAAGTACAGAACAAATCTTTGTATTAATTTTAAAAAGATTTTCTAATTAATTTGATTTGATTTTGATTCGATATAAAGAGATATTTTATTCTTTTTAAATAGATATCGATTTGATTTTCGATTCGATTTCGATCTTATCCATTATAAATATCTCGGGGTCCATTAATTTAAATCACGAACCGCTATTCTAGCTTACCGACCGACATTTCAATATAATAACCCTATTCTGAACTCAACAGTAAATATTCTGAAATTTAATTTCAACATATATACCATATTAAATTAATATAATATAATTTAAATTTGGAAACCATAAATTCTTTGACAATAAATTATTATTTATTATCGTATATATCAAATAAAATTTCTACTTATCATCTGAATCATTTTTATTCAGTTTTTAACTTCGATTTCAATTATACTTTGAATTACAATAAATCGATATATTCTAAATTAAATTATATTCGATCGATAACTCAATATAAAAATATCATTTATATTTTCAACTCAATATTTAAAACAAATATTAAATATTTAAAATAAACTGTTTGAAAATCCGGGTCGTTACAATATCAGTGAAGAAGAAAAAATAGTTGGATTTTCAATATTAAAATATTCATGAAATATTCACTCATCAATCAAAATCTTAACCATTTTCCCCCTTTTGTTATCATCATATGATATAGAAATCAAAATAGTGATGAAATATAGACTAGAAATATAAATTCATATCAAGAGAGAGAATGTATATCATAAATCTCATTCAATCAGACAAAAATCATAATATTCTAAGAACTAGTGGCAAATTTCGTGTTGTAGAACGATGGATTTACAATGAATTTATAAAATGGATAGAGTTATAAAACATATGAATTTCATTTTTTTTAAAATAAAATTTCAAAATAAGCACAAAATAACGATGGATTTGGACCATGGTTATAAATTCAAATCAAGTGACAAAACAAAATAATCTCAAATCCCAATGACTATCAATCAAAAAATCATAATATATCATAAAACCTTAACACATTTCACAAATTTGAAAATGGATTGATAGGTTGGTTTTTACATATTGAAGGAGAATTTCATATATATGTGTGTGTGTATATATATATTCATTTTGTTATTTTAAGAGCACACTAATCACACATAGCCTATTAGGATTTTTAAACGAGATGAGTCGCAACTTAAATTATAAGCAATCTCATAAACATGCATGACCATATCTTAGATTTTTAAATGAGGTTAGAGAAACACTTATTACACAAAATCTCCTTAGTATATAAAACCAAGATAAACGATAGAAATGTGGTAGATAAAGAGATGGTTGTCAAATAAATTTCTAATTAATCATATTATGAAATATGCCTAACTGTATTAGAATTTTTGAAAATTTTCAATTATCTATTTTTCTAAAAAAGTAATATTCGATTACAAATTTTGAAACTATATATATTTAAGATGATTTTAAAAAATAAACTTTCCACATTAATATAAAATCATGATGGATGACAAAAAGATGATAGGAAGAGAAGATGTTCGTGAAATAAGCATCAATTCAAAGATATTATAAGATCTGTGCAAACATCATGAAAATTTAAATAAAATCTCCTCTTGTTGTGAAAATACTATAATCACAACTCATCACAATTACAAAAATATGATAATAATTTGGATGAGTTCCAAATACAATTCAATTTGGTTAATGATTTCAATTTCTGAATAAATTATAAAAAATGATTTTATAATTGAAAATATCAATTATAAGAGGGACTTAGAAAAATATATACAAGGTGAGACTCATTTCAAAACAAATCAATCAATTGAATAAGAAAATTTCAATGCTTCCAGAACTGATACCACTTGGAGCTCCTAATTATCCATAGTAGCATACCAATGTATCTCAAGCAAAATATATCTAATCACCAAGCTCAAGTAATTAAATCTAACAATTCAATTCTTTTTATCAAAGCAATAGAAAAATTGTTTTCAGAATAAGATTCTCCACAGAAAAATTCAGAGTATTTGCATCCAGCCTAAGATATGGTTCATGATCCAAGATTAAAAACAACTCATTTGAAATCACTTGATGAGATGTGTAAATTTTAATATTCAATAATTTATAACACAAGATTATCAATTTCAAATCAAAGAAGTGTGTAAGATTCAAGATATCAACAATTTCAAATGATTTCAAACACATAAATATCCAACCCAAATGATCATGGAAAAATGGGTTTCAAGATCTAATACAGCAATCAATATCAAATGATTTTCAATTCAGAAATGTCAAGCCCATCCAAAAACAAATGAAAATATCACAACGAAAAATTAGTAGTGTGCTGTAATGAGTGTAATCTTTCAAGTCTTTCCAAAATGAATTAGAAGAAACTCAAAACAACAAAGTTATGTGAAAATTCATTAGCTTTCAGATCATCAAAAAAAAAAATTAGAATTCTGTATAATAGTGTTTAATATATAATAATAATGCTTCAACACTGATAGGAATTCATAAATCAGAAACAATTTAACTTCAAAAGAATTTCAAAAAATTTACAATTTTAAATTCAAGATCTGGAAATCATTAAAACATGGAGTTTTATACAAATGAAGCTAATTTCCAAAAAACCAAGAATTTTGCAGTTTGAAGTTAAAGAAGATCAAAATAAAAAAATATGGGAGTGTCAAAATGAAGTAGAATAAACAGAAGGAAGAATAGAAGAGGGAGTAATGGAGGAATAAAAAGGAAAAGTAAAAAAAAACAGAGAATATAAACACAAAAAATGCGAGTCTAAATATATACCTGATTTACAGTAGACGTTGGGGATCTCCAACTTAACAGTCATGGCTAAGAACATACATTAGATAGCTTCAAATCAACGGATCAGTCTTAGATTCTTCTAGAAAGTCGTTCCTCAGCCAACCTTTGGTACCTAAGCATTTAGAGGATCAAGTGGTCTAACAAAATTTGTAAAACCACACTCATAACAATATTCATATGTTTTGGTACCCAAACTTGCTTGTATAACGACCCTTCAGAATTTACCATTGTACATTTAGGAACCCAAATCTGTTTGAATTTAACCCTGTTTAGTTTATTTCCTTTTGGGATCCAAAAATGTTTAAATTGATTGTTTTTAAACAACTTCTTATCTCTTTTATGTTTTAAACATCCTTCGAGATATTTAGAGTTCGAATTCTCAAATCGATCTTTTTCATAGCTGTTTGAAGGATTTTTAAGAACATCAAAATTTTGCTTTTGGTCAAGTTTATCAGATTTCCCAAAGCTAAGGCCATTTTATATCCTACAAAAAATTGGTTTTGCAACAACATATTCAATGATTTTACCCCATTAGAAAATTTATCCAAAGTTGACTCAAGTCGTTGAATTTTGGATTTAAGATCACTATTTTCTTTTATTAATTTTGCACAACTATTTATAACGATCTTCTTTTCAGCATCAGATTGTTTCAAAACCAAATTTTCACTTTCAAGTAATTTTACTTTGGCCTTGGACTCAGGGATTTCAAATTCAAATTGATTTTGTTTTTCAATCTCAAGTTTTTCAAAAATCTTGAATTTTTCAATTTCGTTTTCATGCTCTTTCAAAATCAAATCAGCTTTCAACAAGCTTTGTTTTTTGACAAATTTATGTTTGGAATTTTCATTTTTCCTAAAATCCACAAAACTCCTTTTATAAAATATTGTTGTTACTTTTTAGTTCCATCTCGTTCTCTTTTAAATTCAAATTTTTTTTTTCAAGCTTTTGATTATTTTCATTGAGATGAACTAAGTTATTTTCCAAATTTAAACAATTTTTGCAATAAGATTATGAAGATTTTATGTTTTCAAGTTTCAATTCCAAATCATGATTTTCACGAAACAACTCTCGATTTCCAAATTTTAGTAGTTTGTTTTTCTGTTGAAAATTATCAACAGATTTAGTTAAATCGGTGCACATATAAACTAAATCTTCATATGAGAAGTTTTTGTCTCATCGTCTATTGAGTCTCCGTCTTCTATGAAAAATCAATTTCTTCAAGTGACTTAGAGTAGGATCGACTTATATGGAATATGTGGAAGTGTACATGATAATCTAACTTGTCCTATACAATAGTCATGCAAGTAAATACTAGATAATATAAGATATCACAGATATGTAATGCAGTAAATAAAAATGACACAAGGGATTTTTATACTGGTTCGGAGCACCATCCTACATCCAGTCCCAGACTCCTTCTGGAATTCAACTATCAACACCCTTTCTTCACTCAGAGGAATGGGTTCACAACACACCCGAGCAACCGAATGGGATTTTCTCTGCCTGAGAAACTGAACAGGACTTTCGCTAATACAACTGGAGTTTGACTTTGATTTTGTTCTTGAATAAAACTAAGTAGCCAACAGTTTGAGTACACCTTTCCTATAACCTTATCCTCAAGTATATAACGTGTGTGTGAAGATTTGAAGGAAGTATATTGCTTATGAATCAAGAGATATAAAATATATTCAAAAATTCAAAAGCAATTTGAATGTTTGAGTAAGTATTTAGAGTGCAAGAGAATGTAGAGTTTAAGATTAGAAAATATGAGAAGATTCGGTTAATTCAGTAATTTGGAAAGTGATGTTTGTAGTGTATAAATAGTATTCGAAGAAGTGTCGACTAGTAAAGAAGTGTCTATTCGCTGGAAATAGCCACTGGAAAACATTAGTCGACTAGTAAAAAAATGATCAGTTAACTGGTGGAGAAGATTGTGTACATAAATGGTCTGGAAATGCAAAACTGTGCAAAATTGCACTTACAAGTCGACTGATAAAAAAATCTTCCGGTCGACTGCTACATCCGTAAGTCAACTGGTAGATTTTTCACCAGTTGACATGTGCTAGTGTATTTTCTACAATTTTTTATTTTTGCAACTATTTGTGATATTCGATCTTTTGTGCTAGTGTGTAGTGATATTTTGTGATATCTGAGGATAGATTTTAACAATATCTAAAACAACTAATTCACAAATAAATAATCATACTAAATCACTTTTCCTTTGATCTTCTCTTTATCCTTGTCATGAATCAAAAACTTGTGAATCAACATTCTCCCCCTTTTTTGATTGATGACAACCTCTTGCAGTCTTGTAGAAATTTTTATTTTCTCCCCCTGAATGTATGCTTGCATAAATTTTTCTCTCCCTGAATATAAAACTTCTCTGCAACAATTTGTTAGCGTATAATATATATACCTACCATTTTTTCTTCTCTGCAACAAAATGTGTTAGTGTATAATATATATACTCACTATTTTCTTCCCCTTTGTCATCGATTAAAAAGGAAATATATCATGATAAATAAAGAGAATTTATAAGTTCATTCTTCTAAATGTTCATAAGCCAAAGAGAGTTCAAAAATTCATAGGGGACTATCTGTTATAAGTCTCATAAAAGTTATCCGTTTGTTATCAACATAAAATGTGATAACTAATAAGGAGTTTGTGCATAGTTCATGGATTAAATTATAAGAAAAAATTAAAGCATACATGAACTAATTATATATGCATGACTTGTAATTATATTAAGTAAATGAGGGTTTAATATCAACAAGATCATGGAATATAGTAATAATTTTATTTCTATCTTTAGACAAGTATTAATACTACCATACGATAGCACAGAAATAATAATATAGTATTATTATGCCATAGTCAATATCTTGAATGAATATAGATTTAATCCAAAAAATATACATTCTTCTCTCTATATATGTACTTTTCCTATTGATATGACCTCCCCCTGTTAGTATGATTATATTTCCTTTCCATTAAAAGGAGGATAAATATCAACAGGTGTAATGTAGGGTTTTAACTTATGGAGATGAGGTGGATTTTAAAAATAATATAAAAATGAAAGATTACCAGATCCTCTGATTTAGTTTTGATCTCTGTTTCCAAAGATACTGTAATAACTTCCATTTTGTTGTGGAGTACCCACAACAAATATTATACACATATATATACTTTGGTACCAACTTCCTCTGTTAGGGTCCGGTGAGTAGACGGAAGGTAACCATACGCAAGATGGTTTAATGATACCTTTGAAAATAAGATCTTTATTATTAACTACTAAATCAAAATAATCATCGATATCTTTTTCTCTATTTTTCCAGCTTATAGGAACCCAAATGCTTAAGTAATTTCTACTGGTACTTCTTTTCGTACTTCTAGATTTATTAGAAAAATCTGCAGTCATAGAAGTATATGAATTTTTATAAAAATTGAATCTTGGATTTACTCGTGCTTTAGTACTAGCAATGATATTTTTATTATACATAAAAGCATATCTAGTACTATTTCTATGATTAGTTTTATTATATCCTGAACCACTTTTGTCATGTAAAGGTCTAGAATTAGATAAAATCATATTTAAGCCATTTTGACCATTATTAAATTTCGTGAACTTACTTGTACAATTTTCAAATTTTATTCCAAAGTCGCGATTGACATTTTCAAAGAAATTTTGCTAGTTTTCAAGATATCAATTTCCTTATTTAATTCATAATTATCCCTTTTTAAACTATCATTCTCATTTTCAAGATCAAAAATTTGAGATTCTAAATTATCTAAAGAAGATTGTAATTATTTAAAATTTTCTTTTGAGTCACAAATTTTATTTTTCAAAATGTTATTACAAATTTTAAAAAATTCACATTCTTAAGATAATTCTAGATTCTTCTCAGTTAAAGCTTCATTCTCCTTTTTAAGAGAAAAAATTGAAGAACAAGAATTATTATAAGAATCTTCTAAAGACGTATTTATATTTTGCAAAAGATCGATTTCCTTTAAAAGAACATTATTTTATCTTCTAGTCGCTCATTTTCTTTTTAAAGGAAATATTTTTGAAAAACAAGCTCTTCTAAGGTATTTTCAAAACATTTGGTTTGTTTTACTAAAAAAAATGTTTTTCTCCTTTAATTTGGAATTTTCTTGCTTGCAATCTTTAGACTTGGCTAAAAAAATTGCATTAAGTTTACCCAAACTATTAAAATCTTTAACAATTTTCCATGGTCTAACAAAAGATCTTTATATAATCACTACCAGAATTACTGAATTTAGTGACGCTATTTTTTGTGATGGAATTTTCCATCACTGAATTGCAACGGATTTCCTATGGATAAGTCACGTCTTTTATTTGTAGAATAAAAGCTTGAAAGTAACAAGTAACGGTGACGGAAATCAATTTTACAGCAAATCCATCACTACATTGCTACGGATTTGCTTTGGATTGCTAAACCGTAGCACAATTTGGCATCCAATTCAGTAAAAAAGTAGCATAAAATTTTCATTGCTAATCCGTCACAATTCTGTGATGGATTTGCAGTGGAATTTAAAATTGTAGCTAAATTTTGCTACAAAATATGGAGGGAAATATGAATAGTGGGAGAGAATATTTCCATGGCTAAATTATCATAAATTAACCGCGGATTTGCGATGGAATATAAGACAGTGACTAAATTTGACTATAAAATATGGAGGAAAATAGGAATAATTGGAGTTGTGGCTAATCCATCGCAAATTAGCTAAGGTTTTACGACATAAATTAATAACACGGCTAAATCTAACTATATAACATTAAAGAATTAATTATAAGAATTTAATACAACAGTTGACTTAAACGGAAGGACGTCCCAGACGGTATATCTTATTTGTTTTTTATTCTAAAATAAACAAAAATAATAATTGAAAAAATTAAAACTTAAAACGGTAATCAATTTGCTCTTATTTTCTCAGCTGCCGTTAATAGTGTACGTCCCCTCCTTTATTTTCCCATTTCCCTCCACGTTTTCCCGTTCTTTCTTTCCTCTTCCTTCGTTAATTTTCATTTCCCACCTTTTCCTAATTTCCCCATACCTAAATCGCCGCTCTCAGATTTCCCCAAAAATAAATCACCGCTCTCAGCAATAATTTCCTGCTTTTCGGTTTTGTTGATGAAACGCTGATTTGATTATTCAGTTCTAGAATAGGGTATTTGTTGTATTGCCGATAGACTTTGATTATTAGCGTGAAAATAACTGGTCAATATTAACAGTTAGAAAAAAAAAGAGTTTGGAAAAAGGCTAAATCAAGCCTGTTTCTTCTTTGCTGATCACAGCTGCTGGTTACCATTTGTTACTTCCTGCGGATTAGTGGTTAGATTGCTTCTTCCTTTGTTGTTTTTTCTATTTAACATCAACATGTCGTAATATACTCTTCTCAGGTTGAGTTTGTTTTGATCTTTTTGTGTTTCACAAGATGATTTAGTTTGGTAAATGATAACTAGCACTTAGTTTTTTGTTTGTTTGTGAGGCAACGCCAGTTTGTCATTCAATATTACGTAAGAAAGAAACAATGCTCATGGAAGCAGTTACATATATAAGAGAAGAACATGAAGTGTTTGCCTTCCCATTCTTAATTAGATAGCCGAGTGTATCTAGATTATTTAACTGCAGGTCTTCGTGGAAGCATCATTGTTCAGTTTTGCTTTTTAATTTATTTTAATAGCTGCATGAAGATGATGAAAAATGTTGTGAAGGAAGAGTGATTTTATAAAGAAAATGATCGTAGGAAAAGTAACACAAGTTTGTATCATCAAGCAAGAATTTCTTTTGAAATTTTGTTATGCAAATGTGTTAATGGGAAGCATTAGACGACAACTGTTGGATTTCAACGGTCAGTAAAATGCATGGAATCACTTTTTGTATGGTAGAATCAAGGCATATAAATTGCTAGTTAGGTAAATAGATATGAGTGCAAAGAAAATTACATATTGAAAAGGTGAACAATGCATTGATTGTGTTATCTGTTGTTTGAAAATTGAATCCTAAAGACAATAAGTATGCTTTCAGAGTCTTGGATCTTGATAAAGCATCGTTCCAACTCATCGTATGCCATGTTTTATATCAACCGACGTACATAGAGGATACTATCTAGGTTTACTACTTTATGGCAAAAAATCCTAGTATTAACTTCCTTGTTAAAATTTTATTCTTTTGGTTTATCACAATTATTACTAATGACATTAAAAGAATACAGATATATAATAAAAAAATAGGATTGATCCGCTTCAAGTTTATGATACACGAGTATTTCAAAAAACAAAAGAGGAAGAGATGAATAATAAAACAAACAATATAGTAATGAGGTTAAAATAAAATTTAATATTGTACAAGTTGCATACTCTGAGATTGGGAAAATAAAAGTTCCAAACATTCTTGAAGCAGCAGGTTGAAAAAAAGTGAGAACGAACTATATTGCAACATAGAGTAATATATTCCAATGTATTTTTCTCTCGTTTTATGTACCTTGCCATTTTAGAAATGTTGTGAATTTTTATTTTTGTAATTTCCGAATATTCAATTTGTACAATGCTGAAATTTATTTTCCTCCCCTTTGTATTTTTGTAATTTCCAATGCTGAAATTTATTTTCTCCCCTTTTGCAATTTGTACAATGCTGAAAGCTAACAATGGATCAATTCCATTTGTTATTGTATATGTGTATTTTTGGAATGTCATTAATAGTTATGCTAAATTACAAATTAATTTTGCAGCTAGAATGATGACCATAGAATTTTTTTGCCATATGTAAAATTTCATCCCATTCTCTAGGTTAGAAACCTAGTCAGCGTATATGCTTTAATTGAATATGGTGTTTGGGTTTTGTTTTCTGGAAGATTATGCCAAAAAACTTGTGATTTACACATAAAAACTTACCACCTCCTATAAATTGCTAGTTAGGTAAATAGATATGAGTGGAATCACTTTTTCTACGCACAAGTCTACTACCTAGAGCTAGAGAATGTCTCTATAGCTATGATGAGGGAGGCATGGAATAGAAAATCCATGAGTCGATATGCAAGTATAGTGCATGACATGAAGAAAAGAGACAATGACAAAAGAAGGAGACCGCCGTATATACTAGAGGTACAATAGAAACAATAGCTTGAATATTGAAAGCTTCCCCAGGTCATATCAAAGTCGGAAAAAGCATCAATGTGTCGTAAAAGCAATCCACGATTACATACACTGGTTCGATATCTATTGAGGAGACTGCTTACAAAATGGTGGTATAAGTATATTTAAATATACGATAGTTAAATATATTCAAATACAGTTGCATATAAATAACTTATTTAATGTAATTTAAAACAGAGTTTGGAACTTGGGAAGCCGATGTCAATGTTCGATGTGTTTAGAATGACACATATAAAGAATAAGAAAGAGATAGCGATGGCAGATAACACAACAACCATTACGGAGAAATGGGTGGATGCTAATGCTGATTTTTCAGGTAATATTTTTAATTTTTAATTTTTATAAAGTGCAATGCAAAATGTATATGTGCAAAACTAGTAATATGGGTGAGAACAATATGCAAAGTAATGAAGTGCACAACTAAAAGCATCTTTGCCCTATTGAATTGGTCTATTTGAAATAAAAATACTTTAGAGCGAAATACTTTATGGCTAAAAATGCTTTAGAGCGAGATGCTATGCATAGTTAAAAATACTTTTTGGCTAAAAATGCTTGGAGAATGCGCACTGCCTTAGACAGTACGAACGCTCACTGCCTTCAGGCAGTGCAACAAGATTTGCACTGCCGGAAGGCAGTGCGCGTTCGCACTGCCTTCAGGCAGTGCAAATTGCACAGCCTTCAGGTAGTGCAAAATTGCACTGCCCGGTGCAGTGCAAATTTTTGCACTGCCAGGTGCAGTGCAAAATTTTGCACTTCCCGGTGCAGTGCAATTTTGCACTACTTTCTGGCAGTGCGTTTGCACTGCCTTCAGGCAGTGCAAATCTTGTTACACTGCCTTCAGGCAGTGCAAATCTTGTTGCACTGCCTTCGGGCAGTGCGTGTTTGCACTACCTGAAGGCAGTGCAAAAATTTGCACGGTCAGAAGGCAGTGCAATTTGCACTGCTTTCTGGCAGTGCGTTTGCACTACCTTCAGGCAGTGCAAAAATTTGCACTGCCAGGGCAATGCAAAAATTTGCACTGCCCTGTGCAGTGCAATTTTGCACTGCCTTCTGGCAGTGGAATTTGCACCAAAACGCAGTGCAAATTTTTGCACTGCTTTCTAGCAGTGCAAAATTGCACTGCATAGGGCGGTGCAAAAATTATTTTTGCACTACCCTGTGCAGTGCAATTTTGCACTACCTTCAGGCAGTGCAATTTGCACCAAAAAGCAATGCAAATTTTTGCACTGCTTTCTGGCAGTGTACACGCGCACTGCCTTCAGGCAGTGCAAACGCGCTACGCACTGCCTTTAGGCAGTGCAAACTTAATATACTGCTTTATAGGGGACATTGCAAACGTAACGCACTACCTTTTCATATATGTTTGATTTGTTTATTTTTGATGTAAATTAATATGATTATTTTTGCATTCGTAGATCAAATACAAAGCGGCATATGATGAGCGATAGACTGCTATTAGAGCCGAAATGGAAGAAGAGGTGGTTGTGCTTCCAACAGAGCAGGAGATTAAAAAATTTCATTCCCTTGCTCCAAAAAATGCAAAAGGACGTGCATATCCTATGGGCAGCCTCTCCGATGATGTAAGTAAATTAAGCAGTAATATCTTTTAACATATTTGATAATTTTATTTTGGTAAGTAGACATGTATTATATACATATACACACACACACACACACACACACACGTTTTTATATGTTGAATCACCCTTATTGCTTGTATAACATGTCATGAACTTCTTATTTATTAATAATCACTTCTTTAAAATTATAGGTGGATTCTGCTATACAACGACGAAGGTCGACATATAGTAGCAGTGACAGTCATTCATATGTTTCAACAATGGATAATATATCATCCAAGTTTCATGCAATGGAGGAAGAGGTACAACGTGTCAATGATGAGCTTGAGGAGGAGCGTCTAAGATTTGAACATGAACGTCTACGAATGGAAGAGGAGCGCCGGCATGAGATAGAGGCATTTGAGTGGAGAATGATTCAAATCGAGCAAAGATTGTTGCTACCTTCTCCATCGTCATGATTACGTCCATGAGGGACTAGTACAAGTATTTATTTACTACTTCATGTATTATTATTGCATTACAATATTTTTTTGGTTCACTAACAGTATATGTATTAGTGTTTAGGGATTACTATATGTTTATCGACTACTTCATGTATTACATTTGTTTTTTGGTTATGTAATAGTATACAATGTTGCATTCTGATGGTATTATGATTATCGTTGATTGTATCATGTATTTTCTTGTTTTGATAAATTAACATAGGTGCATAATATTGAAACATATGACGATTGGATCAAGTAAAACAATATTATGGGTTTTGTAATGGATTTACGTTGATGGTTTTATGATTTTGCAATAGATTTGTGATGGATTTTAATGTTTTTGTGATGGATTTGTGTGGATGCTTTAATGTTTTTGCTACGGATAGATTTAAAATATTTTTTGAAATAATCAAGCTAGTGATGGATTTGCATCGGAATTCCAAGCCTAGTATGTAATGCATCATATATGATTTTTTTCACTGCAAATCCGTCACAAAGTAAAATGTTAAAAACATAATAAATTTCATTATAATTTTGTTGTCATTCCATCACAAATTCCATCATTGTTTTTTAGTGATGAATCTTACACACGTTTATTGAGACGGAAAATTCCATCACAGATCCGTCGCAAATATGGGTTTAGTGACAAATTTGTGACGGATTTTGTCGTCACAAAATCATCTTTTTCTAGTAGTGAATGAATCGACACATACCGATTGTGATCTGACTTTAGCCATGAGACATTTGCTTCCTTGCCCATTTGATTCTGCTTTGTTGCTCTTCCACTTTCTAATCCCTAGACAAGATTTCTTTATTGCCATTTATTCTAGGTTGTTATTACGATCTCTAGAATACCAGGCTCTGATACCAAGTGAAAAATCTAGTCGTTCAAGTGACTTAGAGTAGGATCGACTTATATGGAATATGTCAAAGTGTATATGATAATCTAACTTGTCTTATACAATAGTTATGCAAGTAAATACTAGGTAATATAAGATATCACTGATAAGTAATGCAGTAAATGAAAAATGACACCAGGGAATTTTATACAGGTTTGGAGCACCGTCCTACGTCCAGTCCTAGACTCCTTTTGGATTCGACTATCAATGCGCTCTCTTCACCTGGACGAATAAGTTCACAATGCATCCGAGCAACCGAACGGAATTTCTCTGCCTGAGCAACCAAACAGGACTTTCACCAATACAAAAAGAGTTTGACTTTGATTGTGTTCCTGAATAACACTGAGTAGCCAACAGTTTGAGTGCACCCTTCCTATAATCTTATCCTCAAGTATATAATGTGTGTATGAAGATTTGAAGGAAGTATTTTGCTTATGAATCAAGAGATATAAAATATACTCAAAGATTAAATAGAAATTTTAATCTTTGAGTAAGCTTTTAGAGTGCAAGAGAATATAGAGTTTAAGATTAGAAAATATGAGAAGATTCTGTTAATTCAGTCATTTGGAAAGTGATGTTTGTAGTGTATAAATTGTAATCGAAGAGTAGTAATTATTCATGAAATTTTTTAGTGAAAAGAAATGGTTATTTCTCTTGAAATTGGATTGAAAACTCTTAGCGAAAGGAAGTTTCTCTTCGCTGGAAATAGCTATTGGAAAACATCAGTCGACTAGTAAAAAAGTGATCAGTCAACTGGTGGAGAAGATCATGTACACAAATGATCAGAAAATGCAAAACTGTGCAAAATTGCACTTACAAGTCGACTGGTGAAAAATCTACCAGTCGACTGCTAGATCCACAAGTCGACTGGTAGATTTTTCGCCAGTTGACTTGTGCTAGTGTATTTTCTACAGTTTTGTATTTTTGCAACCATTTGTGATATTCGATCTTTTGTGCTAGTGTATTGTGATATTTTATGATGTTTGAAGATGGATTTTAACAATATCTAACATAACTATTTCACAAATAAATAATCATACTAAATCACTTTTCCTTTGATCTTCTCTTTATCCTTATCGGGAATCAAAATCACGTGAATCAACATTCTGATCCATTTGAATTTTCATTTTTACACCTTGTTAAGCATAAATCTAAATCTAAGTTGAAAATCCAGGGTTTTGAGCTGCTATTGGCAATTCTTCCATACTTCGTATTGAGGGTATTCCAAATTTCCTATGCAGTCAAACAGTGGGAGAGATAGTTATATTAGACATTATCAACATAAGAATATAAAATATGTGTAGCACGAGAATTAGACCCAATACATTCCTATTAACCATATCGTATCCATTGATAACAATATACAACTTTAATATTAACAGATTCTAAATAAGATTCCATTTCTGATTTCCAATTTAAAAAATCTATACCACCAAAAATAGTTTGAATACGACTGGACTGACTCTCGCTGGATTGACAACTAGGGAAAACCATGACTCTAGAGTTATAAAATACCTGCTCTGATACCACTTGTTGGATCTCAATTAACCCTATAAGAGGGTGAATAGGGTTTACTGGAGTTTTACGAGATATTAAAAATATCACAGCATAGATTTTAACAGAGAAAATAAATGCAGTAAATAAATAACGCATATTTTACCCAGCTTCGGCAAACCCTACCTACTGCTGCATTCCCAAGATTTTTTACTAGAATTAAAACAATCTCTACACTTACAAATTCCTTGTAAACTTGTGATACCCGCTACCAACTGTTCTAATCCTACGCTCAAAACCCTACACTTATCTGTATCCCCAAGATCAAATTTTCGCTGAATTATAGACTTGTAAATTGTAAACCCTTGTTTAGTAATAAACTAGAAAACCATAGATTGTTTACAAAAAAGACAAAAACAAAACAATTTAAAAACAACATAAACCCCTTTTCAAAATTAAAATGGTCTGCCCTTGTTTTCTTTGCTTCTCAAAAGGATGTGGTTTCTCTTTAAATCTTCAATGGTGGTCGAAGAATGAAATTAGAATTTTTCCTACCCTAATCAAATTGCGACTTCAAATCTTGATGAATCCCTTGATGGCTCGACTATCGTTGCTTGCTTGTCAATTGATTTGAGAATTTCGATCGAAAACCATGAGTACTTTGATTTGATTTTTAGAATTACTTTTGGTATTTGTTGTTTGGTTTTTCGATGCAAAGTCGATGATGAATATGGTATTTAAATAGGGTTTTCAAACCCGTGTACATCTGTGATTTTTTATGTGACTCGTCCTTGATTGTTGTGTGGTTTGCGTGATTGATTTTATGGAATATATGCCTTAAATATTGATTGAATTTCAGTAAAGGTTTGAAATGATTTTCTTGGCCCAGAATATTTCCCTTTGTGATAACCCGGAATGTTTTTAATATGTGAATCATGATCTTTCCAAAAATAAATCTTTTACTCATGTTGATAGAATCTTTGTGAATTTCCAGAACTAAAACGGATTGTTTCAAAAATTATTTCTTCCCTAAAAACTTGTATGTCGATTTTAGAACATGCTAGTTTCCAGGGAGAATTATTCATGCTGCTGTTCCAATTTTTAAACCAGTCAAATTAGAACAATCCATTTATTTTGGGACCAATCGAATATTTCATTGGCACTTGAATTTTCTGGCTTTACATTGACCATGCTGCCTCAAAACTTGCTTCACCATGCATGATCTTGATGTTATGCCATCCTGATGCCATGTATATTGGCCACAATGATATTTACATGTTGCCATGTTTTTCCTGAGCAATCTTGCAGCCTCGACCTTGATGAATATTTACTTGTCATGTGCTTTTTATTTGAATTGCTTAGATGACTTGATCATTGTTCATTGCTATGTTGTTTATACAGTCATATATGAAAATATGTGTGTGTGTGTGTGTGTATATATATATATATATATATATATATATATATATGCATATTATACTCGCGTACATGCCACTTGCCGTTTGCTTGATTTTCATGGCCTTCTTTACATAAAGAAGGAGCCATGACATATGTGCATTAATGTGTACATTTCCATTTTCTTGTCTTGCTTGGCTCAGTCAATTTATTGCCTTGCACTTGTGTTTTTTCCATCTATGTGCATCCATTCCTTGTTGTACCACTGCCTGTTCAGTTTGATGTTTTACTCCAATTGCTTGTTTGAAAAACTCTTGCAATTTTGGCTTCATGTTTGCTGATTCATAATGCATGTCCATGTCATGATATTTGCTCGTTCATGATCCTGAAGTGAAGGCTTTATTTTGCATACGTATATTTGTACATGCTGTGTTTAAACTTGGCCTTCGCTGCATGTTTGAGTCTATTCATACATTTCTTAAACATTGAATATTGTTGCCCTGACCCTTATTGTGCACACTTGTCGCTTTGACTAATCTGAGAAGCTTTTCTTGTGCATGAATATATTGGCATTTGTAAATTGAGGCTTGTGCACTCTTTGTCCTTGCTTTTCTTGTGACTAGCCTTCAATTTGTATGCTTTTTAAAAAATGCCTTGCATTGTTGCTTTGTTCATGTACATGCATGAATGCGTGCATGTGTGTGTGAGTGTGTGTGTATATATATATATGCACACAATTGTATGTATATATGTATGTAGTGCTATAATTTATGTGGCATCCGTGTATATATGCTGCACCAGAATTGAGTACGTCTTCATGTTAGCTGTCTTGTACTTCTCATGTATATACACACACACACACATAAACATGCGTTTATATATGTGTGTCTATCTTCCAATTCCAATGTCGTGTGTGACTTTATTTGTGTATGCTGAAACATGTTTTGTTGCACTTATGTGTTCATGGATACTTGCAGCATGCATGTGCCAAGTTTCGCATGAACACATCATACTTGATATATTTGTCCTTTGCTTCTACAATGGTTGACCATATTTCCCTTGTACAAAATATATCTGTATATACATACACATGTATGTATACAAATGTAAGCATTAGAGACATACACATGCATGTATGTGTAGCATCTATATATGTAAGCATTAGAGACATTATCTACCTTGTGGTACGAACAATGAATCATTATGAATATAACAAGCAGTCTAGACACAGATGGATGTATATACATATCAGACCAAGTCATGAAATATTTCTGAGGCAAATAAAATTTAAAATAAAATTATATATGCTAAAATTTACAATTATTTTTTTGCAGTTTACTTATGTGTTTCTATGACAATAATGCAGGTTAATGGACTGACTGTGAAGCCGATTGAAGACTAATGTGTTAGTGAGTAAAGCTATACATGAGAGAGAGAGAGAGACTGTGTGTGTGTAACTGAGTGTGTATATAAAACTAGGTGACATAGTATTGTAGTAAGGAACAATGTATAAGAACGAAATTGGACATGAAATTGAAATGTAACAGAGTGAATTCAATGATTGTTATAGTGAGAGCAGAATGCAATAAATCATTGAGATGTACAATAATGGAGTTAGAAAATATGTAATATTGAAATGTTAAAATAAAATATTATATTTAAATAAAATACTATTTGAATATTTAAATTCTTATGTAGTGGTATTCTATTCAAATATAAATATTTATTTCAATATGAGATGTAGTAGAATAGTACAATTACAAACATGTTTAAATATATATATATATATATATATATATATATATATATGTTTGTTATCATCAAACAAAAATCATATTGTTATATACAACAATAACGACCTACCTTTTTGACTGCTTCAGGTTGGTGATTAAATCAACTCAATCCGTTCAAAACGATAGATTGTTATTTAGCTTACAGGGTTTAATAGAATCACACCACAGAATCACAATACAAGACAAACAATAACATCTCATAGCGGAATAATTTTATACAAAATACCAGAGTTATTAAATATTTCATTTACAGCGGAAGATAATACATAAGATTTAATTAAATATAAAATACAGAAGAACGAACCAAAATGAGCATGACTTCACGTGCTTCTGGCTTCAATAACTGAAGTATTTACAGCTGATATACTCGGGTCTGACCCGAGTGTTTCATGCAAAACACAAAACACTCGAGTCAGGATTAACTTTATTCAAGTAAAACAACTTCAATAAAACACTAAAATATAATAGTTATTCCTAACATGAGTAATTAAATGATATTAAGCCACATATATTTTAGTCAAATAAAAGGTGTTGCATGTGGTTTGAAGTTTCAAACAAATAAGGTGCAAAGTTTATTCCATCAAAATAGTCAATGGCCAAGTGAAGGACAAGAATGGCTAGCAGGTACTTAAGCCAATAGCCAATAGGTGGAAACAACACTAGCCAACAAAGTCAGTGAAGCTACGTCAAATGCAACATAGCGGGACATAGGAAAATAACAAGTACAAATGAACCCAATGAACAAAACAAATGGACAACAATTCATAAGTCAGTATCGGAGATACACTTATATGCAAACCATTTCCAAGTGAAAGTACAAGATCAATTGATTAGACCAGGAAATAAAGGCCACGACACAAGATAGTGCAAAGAACAAAGTTTCAGTCGTAATGACCAGCAAATCACAAGGGTAGTGCACATGCAAGTAAATATGCAATAGCGTATAGAACTGCACTAGTAAAGCAAGGTACAAGCCAAATTAAAACAGGGATTTCTAGGTTTTAACAAAAGATAAATGTATTTTTGCATGTAAACTACCTACAAATATAACTTCATTTGAAATATATCTATATCAGCCTTAAATCCTATGGTCGAAACCCAATCAAGTTACTAATATTCTCAGCAAAGCAATATGATCATGATATGCACAATGAAGTGCATAAGTCAAGTCAGGTTACATAGTGGCATGCAACATTTAAAAAAATAATTCAAAACTGAAGAGCAAGGAAGGGAAAAGACTAAGCAACAACTATTAATTAACATGTAACGAAATCAATGTCATGCAACAACCACAAGACAACCAGATTAATATGATTCAATATCAAAATCATCCACCATTATAAATTTAGTTTTAAATTGAGGTTGACACTTGAACAAAGAAATCGTGAGATTATCTCACCGTAGACCGCGAAAAAAATAGATGCGGATAGTTGAGTCGATGCTTGAATAATGACATGGGAGGCAGATCTTGATGAAATGCAAGATCGACTTGCTTTGGTCGTTTGGATTTCGACACAAGAGAATGGTGATGGCAGCCCGAAGTCGAATTTGCGAGTAAGAGGGCGGTGTTTCGATCTGGATAGGAGGACATTTTTATATGGGACAGTTGGAAGGTTCTAGGAAAAGTTTATAAAAGAAAGATGGAATAATGAATGGATATAAAGAAACTGGCTTTTCATTTTTTTAACATGGATTAAGAAAAGTGTTGCAGTGTACATGAAAAAAAAGATAAGAAATATATAAGCTAAAATAAGAGTTGAATGCATACAATTTCATGAACCAAAAACTTAGCCGTGACTTTCAATTTTCTTTTTCTTTTTTAGAATAGTAACGTAATTTTTATATTTAGAGAGAGGTACATGCGTTAAAAAATGAAGAGCTTCAGGTTATAATGAAGGGAAGAAAATGGGGAAATTTGGAAGGCAACATTCATGAATAAATGGCAGGGAATGCATGAACGCATGCTTGAAAATTATGTTTAAATATCATGTTATTTGAAACATACGAATGTATATATGATTATCTGAATGTCCAAATTTTACGAAATGAAAAATGACGTTATTTTTAGAATTCAATCTAGTATTTTTGTTCAAATTCGCTCGAATTCTGATAACGTTTTATTCGTAGTGATTTATTAAATGTTCAACTAAATTAACGTGAATGGAACAAACTTGGGCATTTTACTACGAAACTCATTCCCCCACAATGTCTCATTGGACGTATCTGAAATAATAAATTTCAGAATTTTATTCAAATTTTGATTTTTTTATTATTATTTACGATATAAGGTTGCCACTACCGCCAATTGGTCATCAAAATCGACTCAAACAGAGTGACCGAACTTTGAAGTTTATGATAAATAATTGTTTAGATCATTTCTATATGAAAATAATAAATTTTAAACATTAATGTTTCATTATAAATCGATTTCATGTTTTAATTTCTAAATAAATACATTCTAAGTTATGTTTATCATATAATTCTTATTTTAAACCCATTTTAAATATAATATTAAATTAAATTAAAATTTTAAACGGTAGAAGTTTACGAGATGTTACAATCTCCCCGACTTAAACCTTTTCTCCGAAAAAAAGAGGTTGTAAAAAAAATACGTATGTATACAACATAATATTATTATAAAATTTGTTCAAATAAAATAATAATAGGATTCTAAAATTCAAAATTAAATTTGTCAAAACTCTTTTTTCCAAAAGACAAAATAATCTGTTCGACTAAGAATCCCGGTTTCATTTTCAAATCACTGATATAATATATATTTCTTTTATATCGAATCGTACTTCGCTTTGGGATTTCAAAACAAAATCATTTTCGAAAAGTCTCAAATATTTTACAAGTATATCAACATATATGTCACTATTTCAAGAGGTTCCGCCTCAATGACAAGGTCACTAGGCACGGCCTACGCATGCATTAATATCAATAAATGACGTCTCTCTACAGAGCAGGCCAACATCAAGGGCTTACAAATCACATCATAGCTTTCTTTAGTCATAGGTTACCCGCGTCTTGGTAACATATCAGTTTATATCCCGAAGTTATAAATCATTTCGCAATGATAATTTTACAAATACTTTCATCATAGTATTGTTTTTTTCAAAATCCTTCAAAATAACGGGATTTAAGTCGTTGAATTTTTTTTGTTTATAAAACACCTTATAAACCATTTATCACATTCCAAATATTTGGAAAATCAATTTCATTCAATAATAGGAAATCAAATTTGATCAATTGAAAATACGATTTTCAACTTTTAAATATACAAACTTAAGTTTTCGAAATTTCCAAATCAATGGTTTTATTCAAACATTTCAAGCTTTTCAAATTTCCTTAATCAAACGCATTAAAAATCATTTCAATTCTAAATCATAATAAGCTTCCATGAAATAAATTTCAAATCATTACGAAATATTCATAAGGTTTCTAACATTTTCATATTCACATAAGATACGATTTTCAAAAAAATCAGACTTAGCTTATAATTCATATGATTGAATTTGTATAAAATAACTTCCTTCTCAAAACCTTTTTTAACCATTTCTTATATAAGTTGGATTTCATATATTAAGAAATCGATCTCAACCCATTTCAATTATCTTTTACATCTCATTTTCAATACTTCCATTAATAAAGTATAAAATTAATACTTTGAAAATACAATTGTCAATTGTTGTCATAATTCAAAATTCAAATATTTGTTTCAAATCCAAAACTATGTCATTAATCCAACTTTATTTTAGACGTTTTCCGATTCACGATAAACGAAATGGTACAAGTATATGAATTGAGCAGTTACGAAAGCTCAAGCATGAATGAAACAAAGGTGAGCAAGCCAAACAACATGCAAAGCTAAGTAAACGAATCAAAATGAACAAAGGAACTATCTAATCTTAAGGCCAAAGGGATAAACAATACAATTATGAATTCTGTTATTTTCCTATTTTAAATTCAGTTTTCTTTAGTTCATATTTCCTATATATTCACTTGTCATAATTTTTCTTACTCATTCAAGTCATTCACCACTAATTATTTAAATTTACAATTTAATTCTGAACACTCATTTGTAATTTCTACTTATATTTTACAAAGTGTAGCTTTATTTAAAGTTTGATCATTTACCCAAGTTCACATTAATTTCAGTAAAGCACTTTCATTAAAACTTATCCAAATCAGTTTCGAGTATTTATCAAAATAATTAGTCTAAGTATTTCTCGACGTTTCAGTCGGAATCATATAGTCATCCCACTTTCGAAACTCGAAAGTAAATACTGGTGATGTCGCGACAACCACCACAATCATCTCCAAGCGACTAGGGTGTGATTTTATATATACCTAGTACTGATATGACTTTGTATATATGTTAGCTAGGTGTATATTCAAAATCTTACATACTCAAAAGTCCAACCTTGACGTCGAATAAAATATTCAAAAATCTTTTTTATAAGATATCTCAAAATATATGAGACAAAACGATATATTTCAAAATAATTTGTCAATTTCAAAATTTATTAATTTCAAAACACTCCCTCTATGTTACTCATTTAAAATAGTAGTTTCAAAACAATTTATATTTCAAATTATGTTCTCTCTAGTCTAATTTCTAGTGACTCATTCTTATTAAACTTCATAAGCTAAGCTTTGCGTAAACCAAAGCATTATACCATCTGTAACGACCTGCCTTTTCGACCGCTTCAAGTCGGTAATTAAACCAATTCAAACCGTTCAAAAGGACATTTTGTTATTTAGCATACAAGATTTAATAGAATCACATCACAGTATCACAACACAGGACAAACAATAATATCTCACAGTGGAATAATTTTATAAAAAATATTAAAGTTATACAAATATTTCATTTACAACGGAAGATAATACATAAGATTTAACTAAATATAAAATGTAGAAGAACAAACCAAAATGAGTACGTCTTCACGTGCTTCTAGCTTCGATAGTTGAAGTATTTAAATCTGCAATACTTGGGTCTGACCCGAGCGTTTAATGAAAAACACAAAACACTTGAGTCAGGATTAACTTTATTTAAGTAAAACAACTTCAATAAACCACTAAAATACAATAGTTATTCCTAACATGAGTTACTAAATGATATTAAGACACATATATTTCAGTCAAAAAAAAGGTGTTGCATGTGGTTTGAAGTTTCAAACAAACAAGGCGCGAAGTTCAGTCCATCAAAATAGTCAATGGCCAAGTAAAGGACAAGAATGGCTAGCAGGTACTTAAGCCTATAACCAACAGGTGGAAACAACACTATCCGACAAAGTTAGTGAAGCTACGTCAAATGCAACACAGAAGGACATAGGAAAATAACAAGTATAAATGAAACTACCTAGACTTCCCTGATCCTCGAAGAGACGGAGGAGCCCGGATTGTTTTGAGATCACGACGCATCAGAACACAAACATGAGAACATTTCATTGCTATTACAACAATTACATCAGAGTACATGATATCAGAGTTCAAATAAATAATATACAGTGGAAAAATAAATATCAGATATTTACAAATTACAAAACAGCGGAAATATATGTACATAAATATAGTGCATAGTGGAAAACATCAATTACCACAATTGAAAGAAATACACGAATACATAGCATTCCGAATATAACTCTAACAGTGACCCAAGATCCTATAAAAGGAAATATCTGCGAAAACCAAAACTACTAGCTGACCGTGCAGAAAATATGGCCACCAAGAGTTTAGCTAGAAACAATAAACTCCGAGTCAGTCATGGGACTGGTGTGAGAACTCAAAATAGTTATTAAACTTCACTTTAAAATTATGTAAATCATGGGACCACGCCGCATGTCACGGAATTGGTTTACTCCCATGAATAGTCTGAAATGAAACAATTTGCAAACAACGCGAAGGTTTTGGAAAAATGAAGCTATTATAAGACTCAGGTCCCATCACACAATGCAACACAAACCAGAGGATAGAGTTGTCCCTTATAATAGCCAAACATGCTTGATGCGCTTTAAAACAAATCATTTTGATATTACTATAAGTGCAAAGTGTCAAAACAACTTCAAATATAAATGTATCAATCATAGACAACATAGGTACCATATATTATGTCGCCATACATAGGTTTACAACTAAAACCGAAAAGTCATGTATTGAAAATTGGATTCCATCTATGAGTCGAGGCAAGAGATCTTCCTCACCAGTTTCGAGATACTCTAGCAAATGCCTATGGACTCGGATGATGGCGAGCCCTGGAACGGTAGGGTCGGTCCACACTTACTTTAGTGGATTAGTCATTCCTAAACAATATGTTTCCCGATCCTATCGAACCTCCAAAATGGTCAGTACATCGACCAATCATATCCAAGGCGCCTCGCAATCCATCAACCACATAAGCAAAAATGTCTAGGCTCCATACCATGGCACCACTCTTAGCTAGAAAGAAACGCAAGTTCTCCCTATGGTCCCTCATCCCCTTTTTGACTCATACCGAGGTGTGAGGCTCGCGAGTTAACGCTATACAAAAAGCTATGCTAATTAAATCCGTGCTTTGATCATCCACCACAAAGCGTTGTTTTTCAACAATAGCCTTGATCATTTGCAACTTAGCACGCCACATTGACAATTCATGCCATACAACTTATGTCTATCAATATATAACCTCTAAGCTCGTATGTATCGGAGAAGGGTGTTAAGTAAGAGAATAAAGTCTCCGCCACCAAACAGATATATATTTAATAGAAATCAATCAAAACAGAATGAAATTCAATGTCAGACACACATCCATTTACAAGTCTATTATGGGTCTGAACGAAACCAGAGGCACCTTATTCCTCGTCCCATATGTCTGATACAGGAGAGAGGTCATCGCATATCCGGTCGATCTCCAAGTACGTCTAGATGATCACCACTTATTACCTTGTCTTGGGTGTACAGCCCAATTAAGACATCAATAATCATCCAAACGATGTGAAGATCTCCGGTCTTCAACTACCGTCTTTATCGTCGACTTTTAGTCGCCATATCAGTTATTTAGAATAGGGTAAACCCGGTCTTTCTGAATAACTCACGTATTTTATAATCAATAATAAAGTTCTTTAAAAACGCATCATACACCTCATTCCAATTCAAAATATTCTTTTATTCAAATATTCACATCATAAGGGAAAGGTTCCCGTTAATTTTATCAAAAATAAGTTCATTTAAACTTATTCTTTAATCTTTTTTGGATATCAGTTTCAAAAGATTTTATTTTATCTTTCCACAATTTAAACCAATTAAGGTTTATTAACTAGTCTGGATTATCGAGCCTTACGGAAGCAACCATTTATTTATTAATCCCAATACCATCCTATTCATCCCATGGAGCAAAACTGGTAGTGCTCCATATTTAACACCCACGGTGTTATCGGTAAATTTAATTACCATTTCATGTTAAAATCTAATTAAAGATTTAACAATAGCCAGGAGTAAAACTGGTGGTACTCCATTCTCGATCATTTCATGAATTCGATAAATTTAATCATCCCGTTCTCATTTTATTCTACTTAAAGATTCATTAAAACTCTAGTTCATTTTTAATCTCAAAAATCATTACTTAATGATTATCCAAATTTTAGGAAATAAATCTTGTCTTTACTTGGGTTAAAGAACAAATGTCTTAAAACATTATTCACGGTGAACCCAAAATCCACTTTCATTAAAGTGGAACTTTCATGGAATTCATAACAGTATATAATCGATATAAATTTCCGTATCGTACTAATACTATAAACAAAATAATGGCAAGGAATTTTAAATTCCATAAATAGTAATGGTCTTCCTTCACAGAATCTTATCTCGATTATCACTAAATCGAATTCCATTCAATTCCAGTTTAGTATATTAAATTGGAAAACTTTACCGTGGACAATTTCCATTAAATCTTAATTAAAAGATTTATAAATTCTAGATCATAACTTCACTGTTAAATCGGGTTTAAGAACTAATGTCATTTAAAACATCATTCATAATGAACCGTAATCAACTACCATTTAATTCCAATTATATTAATTAATTGGAAAACTTCATTAAATCTTGGTTAAAAGATTTATTCTTTCCTCAACTGGGTTTAAGAACAGTGTTAATAAGGACACCATTCATGACAAACCGAAAATCCAATTTGATACTAAATACAAGGCTCTGAATAGAAATTATATCGACTTATATTCAATATCAAATTCTGAAACTAACGGATATCATATGGGGAATAATGATATTTATATCTTCCAAATTCCTCAGCAATATTCGTATAATCACGAAATCCAATATCGAAATATTCCGAAGATTACTTCCATTCGAATTCGTTCCAATTCTTACGTTGGAAAATTCTAGTTATATTAAAACCATATAATTTCTTTCAGTTCTTTACTCTAATTGCTAATTAGTTCATTCAGAAAAATATCTTTTACCTTTCCCAAAATTTGGAATATTTAATCCAAAATCTTTTCAAATCATTTAATATGATTTAACATAATTTATCCATATTTTCATTAATTTTAATATTGCCATTTCAGTCGATTTCCATATACGGCCATCGAACTGCATTTACAGCGACCATTTCAAATACTGATTTGAACATATTTTAATATCTAACAGTTAGATTTCAAATCCCTTGTTATCATTCGATAGGTCTTTTTGATACGAACCCAACGGTTCTGGCTTTAGGAAAATCTAACGGTCGGATCTCCCGTTATGCGAATTCAAAGTTAATAGTTTAAATTCGCGAATGGTCATTTCGCGATACGTTCTATTCAAGCCATTTCGGTATATATAATATATTTCATCGATTTCCTTTTTAAAACGTATTTTATAAATTGTTTATAAATTCATTTTTTTAAAACGATTTCAACTTCCTTTTCAATTTTAAATCAAAATTGAACAATCTATTTTATTATAATATAAAAATAATAATATTTTCAACATATCAGATTTTAAAATCAAATCTTTTTGATATTCATTATAAAATGAATAAAATCGACAGAAAAGTCCGTTCGAGTTTACTTAACTTGGCTTCATATATTTCAATATTTTCGGACATCAAAATAATATTTTGATTTTTCACTGAATATTATTTTAAAATATTCATTTATATTCTGAATTGGAATCAGACTCAATCAATTACCATATTATTTTATTTATATGGATTCCATACATCGCATGTATTCAAAAAATAGTGATAAGCAACTATTAAATAGTCAATTCACATCCAGAGTGCAATTTACAATTGTATAAGCAATAATTAAATAACGCTGATAACAGTCTGTCAATCAATCGGTTGACATACAATTAAATCCAAGGGAGATGTGAATAAATTATCATCACCAGAACCGTGTGGGGTTTCAACCAACAACAATGAATTCAAATTAATCACTGGTTAATAAATTTAACCAATTCTAGTTTAACTCGAATTATTTTTCTAATTAACAAATTTTCACTGTTTAAATTATAAATGGATATTTTTAATTTAATTTCAACTACCACATTAATATTAACAATTTTTTTCTATGTTCAAAATCACAATCAAAACACAATACAGTCAATCAAATCATCCATGGATTTTCAAACAACAGTTAACAGAGCTAACATGCACCATATACAAATTTGTGATAGTTAAAACTGATAAAAATCAATAGTGGCAATCTGTGTAATCAGTTATAAAATAAACAATTGTACAAATATTTGAGTGAGAAGTTCTTACATTGATTTCCACTGTGTCAGCCTTTATTTGAAGATTTTATTTTTAAACTACATTAAACGAGCATTTAATTTAGCTAAAAATCCAACTTACTCCTTTTCCGTTCTGGTCAGTTCCATGTTGTAGAGTTTATTGTCATAATTACAATGCATTTGAAATCGTCGGATTTCGATCTCGTATGAAAATGACACGACATTTTAAACATTGTAGAAATTAATCGTCATTAGCATATAATTAATTATAAATTAATTACATTTTAGTTCCTTAAAGCTTCGTTATCTTCATTTCCAGGCCGACCAAAAATCGAACCCATTTTCCACCGTGACCACCCCCTTGCGCGCACCACCATAGATGACTTAAACCCAAACAAGGAGCACCACGTCATAGCCCTTCAGGGGAGCCACCATCGATGGTGGAGGCACGACACTCGAGGCCCCACGACAGCCTGAAATGGCACGCAAACGCCCGGTGTTTAATTGCTGAAATCGAATGATTTATGAAGCTAAAATCGATCATCTTGGTATAGAATTGAAGATCAGAAGAAGCACCACAATTTTTGTTTAATAAGTTCCTTGAATAGCTTGGTAGATTAAGAGAAAATGAGGCAAGATTTTTAGCAATTTTAGCCCTATAAATGAAGTTGACGGCGGAATTTTTAAAGCTAGGGTTTATGAGAATTTTGGGGGTATTTATACCTATATTTTTATTATATTTAATTCAAAAATAATTCGTTTAATCTCCAAATTCCAAATCAAACCCAACGACTGTCGTCCTTACCCAAATACCCTCATTCCGGATATGTTTCGTAAGCCAATTCGACTGTTTTGATCAGTTTTTATCAAAATTAAAATATAATTTAATATAACGTCCAATATTGAATTTGAACCTGCATTTTAATTTACCGGGGCCACATACTGACTCCAAAAATTATGAATTTTGAAATCTCGTTATGTTTTGACGATACGGTCCTAACAAAATTAATTTCGTTGAATTTGGAGGCTATTTGAAAATTGGCCTTTTTATTAGCTTATTAAATTTAAACTGAAATTGAAACACGTTTAAATTAACCACGCTCACATACTAAGTCCAAATTACTTGAAAATTTAAACCTAACAATAATTTGACAATCCGGATCCAACAAAAGTGGTTTCGTCGAAAACGAAGGTCATTTGCAAAATGGCTATTTTTAGGGCTATATATAATATTAAAATATATATGAAGTCTTTTTTTTAGGGCTATATATAATATTATTTTTAGGGCTATATATAATATTAATATATATATATATTCAAAAGAAGGGTAGAACTCAAAACATTAAAAAATGGCGTCCCTCAAAACCCTAGTGGAGAACTCGAAAATCGCCTTTTCTTCTCTGGCATCGTCGTTTTCAAAGCCAAATCCAACTCCTAATACTCGATTTAATAACGTTGCTAATGGAAAAGATCCCACTCCAACGTATAAGGAGGATCTCCTTCAGTCAGCTGTGAAGCGCAATATTTTTAATAATAAAACGAGATTCATGAATCCCCAACAGTCGCCTTGTTATAATAATCAATATAGCTCGAATCTCCAGAATATCAAATCGAGAAACAGATGTTTTCGGTGTGGATCTAACGATCATTGGGGAACGTAACTGTAGAAGTCCTGTGGTTTGTTTTAAATGCCATAAAACCGGGCATAAAGGGTATCGATGCAAATTCTCTTCTAATTCTCCTCAAAAAATGACGGAAATTAAAAATTCATTTCAAATTTCTGCTCAAAACTTTCCTGACATCTTCAATTGGGCGCGATCCATGCTGGTAATTTCGATTGAGCGTGGCTCCTTCTCCATCTCACGAATGGAGTATTTGCTGAAGGACAATTTTGGGAAAAGCGCTCCGTTTTGGAATTGGAATGTGAAGCGATTGGGCAATAATTTCATCGTCAAATTTCCCCCAAAGTTGCTGACGGAAAACTTTTACTATGCGTTCATTCGGACAGAGGGCACTCTGATTTTGAAGCGATGGACTCCGATGGTTGGTGGAATTTCTAAGAAGATGGAGACTGTGCGAGTGACTTTGTCGAATGTACCCCTGGTGTGTAGAAATCTGGATGTACTTAAGGTTGCCTTAGCAGAGCTGGGTACAGTGGTGAGGTTGCAGTATAAGGCGCTGCATGTCCCGTATTTCACCTACTTGAGAGCTGAATTACTGATGGAAGAAGGAGCGCCCCTTCCTCCGTCAGCCATGGTGCATGTTGATGGCTACAGGCATGAAGTGATGTTATCTAGATGTGATAATTGGGACTCCCCGTCAAATACTGATGTGTTGGGGTTCAAAAAAGGGTTTTCGCTAAAGGTAGTGATGGCAGGTTGAAAGTCTTAAGTGGCAATGTTGATATGGCTGGGGCTAGCGGGGATGGAGATGAAGTTAATGATGGACGAGCTGGAAATCCGATTGTGATTTCGTCTGGGGAAGATAATGAGGTGGTTGGTAATGACAGTAGGGGAAATTAGGTGTTTCGTTACGATGACGGAATTCATGTTGAAGTAGATGTTGAAGGCAACAAAGTAGGTGTGGGGCAGGGTGTTAGTAATGCGATGCATGGTAAATCTGAGGGTGTGGGACAGGATGATATGGTGAATGGAGTTGCACTAGCAGACATTGGAGACTTGGGAGACAGCAACTCTGTTAATGGCGATAAGTATGACAACAATGCTAATGATCAAACACTGGCCTTGGACACTTCAGGAAATTGTTCTTCAATTGCCGGTACTGGAAGAGGCAGGGACAAGCGTGCTATGTCTGATGTGGTGATGCTGCGCAGGAGCGCCAGAGGCCTGCCGCACCCCCTTGCAGGTAGCGTCTTTGTCCCTGCTTTACTTAATACTTTATCCAGTGAGAAAATGCATGAACTAGCTAATAGATCTGGATTTATGTTAAACGATGATGTTATTAATGAGATTAAAAGTAAGGAATTAGAGAGAGCAAATGTTTCATCATGATTATTGTTACATGGAATATATGAGGTCTTGGAACTCTTAATAAGTGTCTTAGAGTTAAAAATTATCTTAAATCTATTAAGCCTGATATTGTAATGTTACAAGAGACTAAATTAGAAAATCCTGGTGATAATGTCTTTAAATGTCTGGGATGGGGTGTTCTGGATGAATGGTGTTCCATTCCGGCTATTGGAAGTGCGAGAGGAATTTTCACTGGATGGAATAGAAACTGTTGGACTTTAAAGCAAGAAATCAAACAAAGTTTTTGTCTCCATGTTGCTTTGGAATGCCGGAAGACCAAAACACTGTATTTCTTTTCTAATGCTTACGGTCCAAACACGAGAATTGAAAGAAGGATTTATGGAGGGAAGGAGCTGAGTTTCATAATTTGATGTATGGTCCTTGGGTCATTGGAGGAGACTTCAACGTAACCAGATTTGAATTTGAGCGAAGTAATAGAAGAAGCAACTACGAGGGAGATATGGATGATTTTAGCGAGTTTGTGCAAGAGTGTGATTTGATTGATCTTCCTCTATCTAACTGAAAATACACTTGGAGCAATGGCAGAACCCCCCTACTCTAGTTAAACTTGATCGTTTTTTTATCAACTCCAGCTTCGAAGATTTACATCCTCTTACCTATTTGAAAGGAACGTCTTCAATTATCTCGGATCATTGCTCAATTGTTCTTGACACAGGAGAGACGATCAATACTAAAAGGTTTTTCAGATTTGAGAAGATGTGGTGCCTAGAGGAAAATTTTGGCGATTTGATTAGGAGAAAGTGGTTGGGTTTTGGTCATAAAGGAGATGCAGCTGGCAACATTTGTCGCAAGTTTAAGTTGCTGCGTAAATTTCTGACAAAATGGAATATTCAAGTGTTTGGTAACACAAAAATCAAGAAAGCAAAACTTGAAAAGGAAACCTTTGAGCTCAACATCCTGGAAGATAGCAAAAGACTTAATGAGGAAGAGAAGGGGACATTGGAGACAAAGGAGAAGGAACTTCTTAAAGTTATGGACCAGGAGGAAGTGTACTGGAGACAAAGATCCAGAACTCAATGGTTGAAAGAAGGTGACAGCAATACAAATTATTTTCATAAGGTAGCTAATGGCAGAAGAAGAACAAATATGATAAGAATATTCGGAAGGATGGAGAAGAGATAACTGATCAGCAAAAGTTGAGTGATACTTTTACTGACTACTACAAAAATATTTTGGCGAGCATATAGAGCATCGCAGTGCAGTTGATTGGAAAAAGATTTACCCTGCACACTTAAATCTTGATGATTTGGAGAATGCTTTCACTGAAGATGAAATTATGAGTGCATTGAATGAGATGCCGGGAGACAAAGCTCCCCGACCTGATGGCTTTCCAAATTTATTCCTTAAAAAATACTGGAGTGTGGTTAAAGAAGATGTGCTGAAACTTTTCAAAGAATTTTATGATGGATCGTTAAGACTTGATAAGTTGAGGTACGCTAATGTTGTTTTAATTCGTAATAAAGAAGGAAATGTGTTTACTGCGGATTTTCGACCTATTAGCCTCCTGAACAGCACTTTCTAGCTTATCACAAAGGTGTTAGCAAACAATTTGAAAGGGAAGATGGATGTTTTAATTGACAAATCTCAATCCGCATTTATCCAAGGAAGGTACATTCTTGATGGAGCGGCGTTAGCTTCGGAGATCATCTCTTATTGTGATCGCTTTAATGTTCCATGTGCGATTATTAAGTTGGACTTTGCTAAGGCTTTCGACACAGTGGACTGGATATTTATGCTGGAAGTCTTAAAGGCGAGGGGTTTCTGTAGCAGATGGATAAATTGGATTGCCATGATCTTTTCATCTAGCAAATCCAACATATGTGTCAATGGAATTGCGGACAGCACTATACACTCAAAGCGTGGTCTGAGGCAAGGAGACCCATTGTCTCCTCTTTTGTTTGACTTGGCGGCTGACGGTTTTTCCACAATTCTGAAGTTTAGTTGTGAGAGTGGTATCATTGATAGCTTTGGCAACGAACACGTGGTGGGCGGTATTAACTCTTTACATTATGCTGATGATACTATCATTTTTAGTAAACCTGATTGTCAATTAATTGCAACTATTAAATTTTTGTTGTATGCATTTGAGAGCTTATCAGGTTTAAAAATTAATTTCCATAAAAGCAGTGTGTACACTTTAGGTTGCAACACTGAATGGACAAGTAAATGTGCAGAGATTCTCAACTGTAAGGCAGATTTTTTTTTCCATTAAACTATCTGGGCATGTGTATCAGACCAAAGAGGTTGATGAAGAAAGATTGGCGACATCTTACCGAGAAGGTGGAAGTTCGACTTGCTAGATGGAAATGACAAACTCTTTCTAGAGTTGGACGCTTAATACTGGTGAATTCAGTGCTGTCTTCCCTGCCTCTCTACTGGCTCTCTTACTTTCGTTGTCCAGGATGGGTGATTGACAAAATCGATGTCGTACAAAGGAATTTTTTCTGGACTGGAGATAAGGAAACAAAGAAGCTGAGCTGTTTAGTTTCTTGGGAACAAGTGTGTAAATCAAAATAACAAGGAGGACTTGGAGTGCTAAATTTGAAGGAAATGAATGCCACTCTTTTATGCAAGTGGCTTTGGGTTATGATGAGTAACAAACAAGTGCTCTAGAAGGAGTGGATAACTAACGCCTGTTACAATGGAAGGTTTGATTGGAATTCAGACGCTTCACATTGCTCGCTTTTCTGGCAAGGAGTCATGAAATACGCTCACTGGATCAAACTTGGCTCAATTGTAAAGGTGGAAAATGGGCTCAGAGTGTCATTTTGGTATGATTGTTGGATCCTACCGATTCCCCTGAAAGATGAGTACGCAGAACTTTTCGACATTTCACGACATAAACTTGCTTCTGTTGGAGACATGTATATTGCAGATGCCCCCGATTTTAGATGGAGACTTTCATTCAACAGATTTGTCATGGGTAATGCTCTTATTCAACTGTACCATCTGTTCAAGTTGTTGGAAAATGTTCTTTTGAGTGAAGGAAACGACGAATTCATATGGATATTAGAAGGGGAAAAGAACTTTTTTCATGTCAGAGGGGTGTATAAAATAATGAACTTTGCGGGTAGACGTTGGATGGGATTCGGCCTTATGTGGAGCTTTAAAAGGGTACCGCTGAAAGTAAAATTGCATATGTGGATTCTCATGCATGGGAGGTTAAACACAGTGAGCAGCTTACGTCGCAAGGGTCTAGCTGTGGTTGATGGATGTGTTTTCTGTGAGGAGACGGAAGAAGATTATGTGCATTTGTTTTGTAACTGCGACTTTGCATTCTATGTATGGATGAAATGCATGGTTTTTCTGGCGTTGGATCTACAGTGGCGTGAATTCATCACTGATCAATTGCATTTTTAGCAGAATATTTTTCCTGTACTTGAAAACACACCCTCCCGACACCTTTTTGCTTTGTTAAATTTTGCTTACACTTGGCTTTTATGGCATGAGCGTAACAGTAGAAAGTTTAAATGCAAAATGAGATCGCCTAATAAAACCATATACGCCATCCTCAAATATGTTTTTTTATGGACAGGGGACACTAGGGAAGTAAAATTTGTGGACACCATTGCCGCAAGAGTCCATGACCGTGCTTGTAAATGACGTACTGGCGACTAGATGGGCATGTTGCTTTTGGCTGCTTTTTATGTTGTTGTTATGTATGTATCTATTTTATGTGTTATGTGTATGGCTGTATGTTAAGCCTTTATCATTTTGGGGGGAAAATGCAATCTGGCGTTGTTATTTTTTTGGGCTAGATATGCATGTATGTATGTTGTAAATATACGATGATGATGTACTGGACTGTATGAAGTTATATATGAAGGCGTGAATCAGTTGATTCACTACCTTTTGCTTCAATATATATATATATATATATATATATATATATATATATATATGTATGTATGTATGTATGTATGTATATATATGTATTCCATAACGATTATTTTAAATTTAAAACTGGACATAACTTATAATTTATAAAGTGAAATATCAATTTCTTACATTCGTTAGAAAGATATAATTAAACTTATTCTAACGCTTCTGGTTTCGTCTAATTCTGATTTATATTGAATTCTATATATTCATTTAAAGTTTAAAAGTAAATTTTCAAACTACCGCGCCATTTCAAGCTTGTTTTAATTAAATTTTAAATTCTTACGTTCTAATTTCGATTTAAATAAATTTAAATCATTAATTCTCAAAATAAATCATTTTAAATTCTTAAAATTCATTAAAAATAGAATTTTAAATTGGTTCCAAATTCTAGGTTGTTACATTCTCCCAACTTAAAATCTTTTCATCCTCGAAAAGGAAGATATAATCGAAGGTTGTTTGTTTAATCAACTCAACCTTCGCTTGACTCAAGTTCTTCAACTTTTTCAGTTTCTAAGAACTTTCTAATTTCTCAAAATTTGGCTAACAACTTTTCGAATTTTTTTGCCAAAACCTCCTTTGTACGGGTTAATCGGTAAAACCACAACTTGTCTCATAGGGCCCTCATCATTCAAAAAGAAAAAGCCAAGCGGCTTGCAAATCGGCTCGTAAAATTATCAAACCAATGAATATAGTAAACATGTACCTATTTGTCGGGCATACAATTTTATTCCTCTTCTTAGCTTCCATGCTATAACCTGTTAAACATATATACAAGTACATGTATCTATCCTATCAGTTTTCAATTCAATTTAATATTTGACTTGATTTGCCTTAATCTACCTTTCATTTTCATATTGGTTCTATTGTTCCAATATTTTAATTAGTCAAACTAATAATCACACATCACAACCATCAATTAATTAGTTGATTAACTTTTCAAATATATATAACTTTCATGTACTCAAAATCCAATTTCAAGACCAAATCACAAACAATAAACTCTAACTAGGTTTTTGGTTCTCACATTAGTCAGTTGGAAATATATAGATATCCCACTTTCGAAACTCGAACATAGATACTGATGATGCAACCGTATTACCGGAATTATCCTGAGGGACTAGAGTGTGATTATTTATCTATCCAATATACATGAGTCTTTGAATATACGTTTATGACGCGTACATTCAAAATCTCCTTATACTTGATAGTCCAAAATCAATATCAAATATAATATTTAAATCTTCATAATAAGATATAATCTTCAAAACAAAACTCATTTTTAGAAAAATCGCTCTTCAAACTCTTTCTAGGGTATTACTAACCCTATCTTTAACGAGTTATTCTTATAGGATGTTACCAATCCTATCTCTGATGAATTCTTTCGTTAGGTTCTAATGTGTCTTGTTCTCTAGCTTTGTAAACCAAAGCTCTGATACCAACTGAAACGACCTAGACTTCCCTGATCCCCAAAGAGACGGAGGAGTCCGGATTGTTTTGAGAACACGACGCATCAGAACACAAACACGAGAACATTTCATTGATATTACAACAATTACATCAGAGTACAAGATATCAGAGTTCAACTAAATAATATACAACAAAAAAAAAAAATATCAAAGATTTACAAATTACAAAACAACAAAAATATATACATAAATATAGTGCATAGTGGAAAACATCAACTATCACAACTGAAAGAAATACCTGGATACAAAGCATTCCGAATGTAGCTCCAGCCGTGATCCAAGATCCCGTGGAAAGAAATATCTGCGAAAACCAAAACTGCTAGCTGCCCGTGTGGAAAATATGGGCACCCAGAGTTTAGGTGGGATCAATAAACTCCGAGTCAGTCATGGGACTGGTGTGAGAACTCAAAATAGTTATTAAACTTAACTTTAAAATTAGGTAAATCACGGGACCACGCCGCATGTCACGGAAAGGGTTTACTCCCGTGAATACTCTGAAATAAAACAATTTGTAAACAATGCAATGCTTTTGAAAAATGAAGCTATTATAAGACTCAGGTCCCATCACATAATGCAACACGAACCATAGGATAGAGTTTTCCCTTATAATAGCCAAACATGCTTGATACGCTTTAAAATAAATCATTTTGATATTACTATAAGGGCATAGTGTCAAAACAACTTCAAATATAAATGTATCAATCATATATGGCATAGGTACCATACATTAAGTCGCCATACATAGGTTTAGAACTAAAACCAAAAAGTCGTGTATGGGAAATTGGATTCCATCTATGAGTCGAGGCAAGGGATCTTCCTCACTGGTTTCGAGACACTCTAGCAAATGCCTCAGGAATCAGATGCTAGCGAGCCATGGGAACGTTAGGGTCGGTCCACACTTACTTTAGTGGATTAGTTATTCCTAAACAATACGTTTCCCGGTTCTATCGGACCTCCAAAATGGTTAGGACGTCGACCAATCATATCTGAGGCACCTCGTAATCTGTCAACCACATAAGTAAAAATATCTAGACTCCATACCATGACACCACTCCTAGCTAGAAAGAAACGCAAGTTCCCTGTACGGTCCCTCATCCCGTTTTTGACTCATACCGAGGTGTGAGGCTCGCGAATTAACGCTATACACAAAGCTATTCTAATTAAAGCCGTGCTTTGATCATCCACCACAAAGCCTTGATTTTCAACAATATCCTTGATCATTTGCATCTTAGCATGCCATATTGACAATTCATGTCGTACAACTGATGTCTATCAGTATATAACCTCTAAGCTCGTACATCTCAGAGAAGGGAGTTAAGCAAGAGAATAAATTCTACGCCACCAAACATGTATATATTTAATAGAAATCAATCAACACAGAATGAAATCCAATGTCAGACACACATCCATTTACAAGTCCGTTCTGGGTCTGAACGAAACCGGAGGCACCATATTCCTTGTCCCATATGTCCAATACATGAGAGAGATCCTTGCATATCCGGTCGATCTCCAAGTACGTTTGGACGATCACCACATATTACCTTATCTTGGGTGTACAACCCAATCAAGACATCAATAATCATCCAAACGATGTGAAGATCTCCGGTCTTCAACCACCGTCTTCATCGTCGACTTTTATTCACTGTATCAGTTATTTAGAATGGGGTAAACCCGGTCTTTCCAAAAAACTCGCGTATTTTATAATCAATAATTAATTGCTTTAAAAACCACATCATACACCTCATTCCAATTCAAAATATTCTTTTATTCAAATATTCACATTTTATCTTTCCACAAATTAAACCAATTAAGGTATATTAACTAGTCGAGATTATCGAGCCTTACGGAAGGAACCATTTATTTATTAATACCAATCCTATCCTATTCACCCCATGGAGAAAAACTTGTAGTACTCCATATCTAACACACACGATGTTATCGGTAAATTTAATTACCATTTCACGTTCAAATCTAATTAAAGATTTAACTATTGCCTGGAGTTAAACTGGTGGTACTCCATTCTTAATCATTTCATGAATTCGATAAATTTAATTATCCCATTCTCATTTTATTCTACTTAAAGATTCATTAAAAATCAAGTTCAGTTTTAATCTCAAAAATCATTACTTAATGATTGTCCAAATTTTAGGAAATAAATCTTGTCTTTACTTGGGTTAAAGAACAAATGTCGTTTAAAACATTATTCACGGTAAACCCAAAATCCTCTTTCATTAAAATGGAATTTTCACGGAATTCATAACAGTACATAATTGGTATAAAATTTCGTATCGTACTAATACTATAAACGGAATAACGACCAGGCCTTTTAAATTCCATAAATAGTAATGGTCTTCCTTCACCGAATCTTATCTCGATATCACTAAATCGAATTCAATTCAATTCCAATTTAATATATTAAATTGGAAAACTTTACTTTGGACAATTTCCATTAAATCTTAATTGAAAGATTTGTAAATTCCAGATCATAACTTCACTGTTAAACTGGGTTTAAGAACTAATGTCATTTAAATCATCGTTCACAATGAACTCGTAATCAACTACCATTTAATTCCAATTATATTAATTAATTGGAAAACTTCATTAAATCTTGGTTAAAAGATTTATTCTTTCTTCAACTGGGTTTAAGAACAGTGTTAATAAAGACACCATTCACGACAAACCCAAAATCCAATTTGATATTAAATACAAGGCTCTGAATAGAAATTATATCGACTTATATTCAATATCAAATTCTGAAACTAACGGATATCATATGGGAAATAAAGATACCTATATATGCCAACTTCCTCAACAATATCCGTATAATCACGGAACCCAATATCGAAATATTCCAAAGATTATTTTCATTCAAATCCATTACAATTCATACGTTGGAAAATTCTGGTTATATTAAAACTATATAATTTCTTTTAGTTCTTTACTCTAATTGTTAACTAGTTCATTCAGATAAATCACTTTTATCTTTCCCAAAATTTGGAATATTTAATCCAAAATCTGTTCAAATCATTTAATATGATTTTACGTAATTTATTCATATTTTCATTAATTTTAATATTTCCATTTCAGTCGACTTCCTTATACGGCCATCGAACTGCATTTACAGCGACCATTTCAAATATTGATTTGGACATATTTTAATTTCTAACCATTAGATTACAAATCTATTACTATTATACGAAATCCCTTTTCGATACGAACCCAACGGTATCGGTTTTAGGAGAATTCGACGGCCGGATCACCCGTTATGTCAATTCAAAGTTAATGGTTGAAATTCGAGAACAGTCACTATCCGTTATGTTCTATTCAAGCCATTTAAATATATATATATATATATATAATATATTTCATCGATTTCCTTTTTTAAAACGTATTTTATAAATCATTTATAAATTCATTTTTTTAAAACAATTTCAACTTCCTTTTCAATTTTAAATCAAAAGTGAATAATCTGTATTATTATAATATAAAAATAATAATATTTTCAGAATATCAGATTTTGAAATCAAATCTTTTCGATATTCATTATAAAATGAATAAAATCGACAGAAAAGTTTATTCGAGTTAAAATCGCGTACACCTACTTAACTCAGCTTCATATATTTCAATATTTTCGTGTCCATCCAAAATCAAAGATCAAAATCATATTTTGATTTTCACTGAATATTATTTTAAAATATTCATTTATATTCTGAATTGGAATCAGACTCAATTAGTTACCATAAAATTTTATTTATATGGATTCAATACATCATACGTATTCAAAAATAGTGATAAACAACTATTAAACAGTCAATTCACATCCAAAGTGCAATTTACAACTGTATAAGCATTAAATAATTAAATAACGCTGATAACAGTTTGTCAATCAACTGGTTGACATACAATTAAATCCAAGGGAGATGTGAAATCCCCAGACCCGTGTGGGGTTTTAACCAACAACAATGAATTCAAATTAATCACTGGTTAATAAATTTAAACAATTCTAATTTGATTCGAATCATTTTTTAAATTAACCAATTTTCACTGTTTAAATTATAAATGGATATTTATAATTTAATTTCAACTACCACATTAATATTAACATTATTTTTTTCTATGTTCAAAATCACAATCAAAACACATTACAGTCAATCAAATCATCCATGGGTTTTCAAACAACAGTCAGGTCAGCTAATTACAGGCGCCATATACAAATTTGTGATAATTAAAACTGATAAAAATCAACACTGACAATCTGTGTAATTAGTTATAAAATAAATAACTGTACAGATGACCAGAACCCAATCAAGGAGCACCACTCGTAGCCCTTCAGGGAGCCACCATCGCCGGCGGAGGCACGCCACTCGAGGCCCCACGACGGCCTAAAATGGCTGCCCAGGGTTTAAGGGTCGAAATCGAACGATTTATGAAGCTAAAATCGATCATCTTGGTATAGAATTGAAGAGAAGAAGAAGCACTACAATTTTTGTTTAATAAGCTCCTTGAATCGCTTGGTAGATTAAGAGAACACGAGGCAAGAATTTTCGAGCGATTTCAGCCCTCCAAATGGAGCTGACGGCGGAATTTTTAGGGTTAATGAGAATTTGGGGGTATTTATACCTATATTTTTTGTTACATTTAATTATAAAATAACTCATTTAATCTCCAAATCCAAATCAAACCCAACGACTGTCGTCCTTAACCAAATACTCCATTCCGGACACAATGGGATATGTTTCGTAAACCAATTCGACTATTTTGATCAGTTTTTATCAAAATTAAAATATAAATTATATAACGTTCAATATTGAATTTGAATATACATTTTAATTTACCGAGGCCACATATTAGCTTCAAAAATTATGAATTTTGAAATCTCGCTATGTTTTGACGATACAGTCCTAACAAAATTAATTTAGTCGAATTTGAGGCCATTTGAAAAATGGCCTTTTTATTAGCTTACTAAATTTAAAATGAAATTGAAAACACGTTTAAATTCACCACGCTCACATACTAAGTCCAAATGACTTGAAAATTTAAACCGGACAATAATTTGACATTCCGGGTCCAACAAAAGTGGTTTCCTTGAAAACGAAGGTCATTTGCAAAACGGCTGTTTTTAAGGTCGATATATAATATTAATATATATATATATATATATATATATATATCTTATAACGACTATTTTAAATTTAAAACTGGACGTAACTTATAATTTATAAAGTGAAATCTCAATTTCTTACATTCGTTAGAAAGATATAATTAAACAAATTCCAACGCTTCTTGTTTTGTCCAATTCTGATTTATATTGAATTTCGTATGTTCATTTAAAGTTTAAAACTAAAATTTCAAACTACCGCGCTATTTCAAGATCGTTTTAATTAAATTTTAAATTCTTACGTTATAACTTCGATTTAAATAAATTTAAATCGTTAATTCTCAAAATAAATCATTTTAAATTCTTAAAATCAATTGAAAATAAAATTTTAAATTGGTACCAAAATCTGGGTTGTTGCAATAAACGAACCCAGTGAACAAAACAAATGGACAATAATACACAAGTCAGTACCAGAGATACACTTGTGTGCAAACCACTACCAAGTGAAAGTACAAGATCAATTTGTTAGACCTGGAAATAGAGGCCACGACACAAGATAATGCAAAGAACATTTTTTCAGTCGTAATGACCAGCAAATCACAAGGATAGTGCACATGCAAGTAAATATGCAACAAGGTGTAGTATTTCACCAGTAAAGCAATGACAACGTGCCGGTAAAGCAAGGTACAAGCCAAATTACAATAGGGATTTCCAGATTTTAACAATACATATATGTATTTTTCCATGTAAACTACCCACAAATATAACTTCATTTCAAATATATCTGTATCAGACTTAAATCCTATGGCCGAAACACAATCAAGTTACTAATATTCTGAGCAAAGCAATATGATCATGATATGCACAATGAAGTGCATAAATCAAGTCAGGTTACATAACACCTGGTAGCATGCAACAACTTTTTCTAAAAATCAAAACTAAATAGCAAGGGAGGGAAAAGACCAAGCAACAACTACTTATTAACATGTAATGAAATTAACATCATGCAATAGCCACAAGGCAACAAGATTAATATGATTCAATATCAAAATCGTCCACCATTTTAAATTCAGTTCCACCATTTTAAATTCAGTTTTAAATTGAGGTTGACACTTAAACAAAGAAATCGTGACATTATCTCACCACAGACAGCGGATAAAAGAGATGCGGATAGTTGAGTCGATGCTTGAACAGTGACGCTGGCGACAGACCTCGACGAAGTGCGTGATCGACTTGCTTTGGGCGTTTGAATTTTGGCACAGGAGAGCTGTGATGGCAGCACAAATTCGAATTTGAGAGAAAGAGGATGGTGCTTCGATTTGGAGAAGAGGACATTTTTATGAGTGGCAACTGGAAGGTTTTATGAAAACTTTATAAAGAGAAGAAGAAATATGGAATAATGAATAGATAGGAAGAACTTGGCTTTTCATTTTTTTAATATGTGAACGCGGGTTAAGAACGGAAAACGTAGTTTTTTATATGTGAACCAAAAATTTAACCGTCACTTTCAATTTTCTTTTTCTTTTTTAGAATGGCAACGAAGTTTTTATATATAGAGAGAGAAGTGCACGCGTTAAAAAATGAAGGACTTCAGGTTATAATGAAGGGAAGGGAAACAGGAAGATTTTGGTGGGCAACAAGCATGAAATGAATGGCATGGAATGTATGAGCGCAGGGACAATTGTGTTTAAATACCATGTTATTTGAAACGCACGGGTGTACATATGGTTATCCGAATGCCCAAATTTTACTAAACGAAAAATGACATTATTCTTAGAATTCAATCTAGCATTTTTGGTTCAAATTCTCTCGAATTTGGATAATATTTTATTCGTAGCGATTTGTTAAATGTTTAATTAAATTAACGCGAACAGAACAAACTTGTACATTTTACTACGAAACTCATTCCTTCGCTATGTTTCATTTGATGTACCCCAAATAACAAATTTTGGAATTTTATTCAATTATTAAAATTTTATTATTATTTATGATATATCGGTTGCCGCTACCGCCAATTGGTCGTCAAAATCGATTCAAACCAACCAAATTTTGACGTTTTTGATATATAATTGTTTAGACATCAATGTTTCATTATAAACTGATTTCATGTTTTAATTTCTAAATAAATACATTTTAAGTTACATTTATCATTTAATTCTTATTTTAAAACCATTTTAATTTTAATAATTAAATTAAATTAAATATTTAAATGGTCAAAATTTATGGGATATTATAGTAAATTTCTCCACTTCTTCAGCAAAGATACCCCACAATGGTTAGTTGTTTCAGCATCCTTCATGTCCAAGAACTGTGCTGCACCGGATAATTTGCACAATAACAATAACCCCACGGCCTCTATTGTAACCGAATAAGCATTTAAAGGAGTACGTGTCATGAAGGTCCGCTGCGCATCAACAACTAAGTCATATCCATAATCTTACTAATTGTAGAAGTTAATCATTAACTGCACTTTAACTTTCCCAACAAAAAGTTGCATCGTACCCAAATAAAAAAGCAATCCACCACCTATAAAACATACTTTTGAAACTTGCATCCAAACCAATAAATTGGTACGCATGAATATGAAAAGCAATTATAGAAATAGCTAGGATAATAGAATTTATTATGCGTTAAACTATAAACGTCAACGGTAGGTACATTTTTCTAGTTGATTCATTACAACTAGGGGTGTCAAATGAGTCATGTAGGATCAAGCAAAATTTAACCCAACCCATTTAACGTCAAAATTTACCAGACTGTGGACCGAGGTCCTCCGGTCCACAGCAAGAAAACGGTCGACCGCCCAAAAAGGACCTGTCGACCGGTCCTGCTGTTTTTTTCCACATAACGGCTATTTTTTTTCAAATACCTGTCGACCTGTTAATTTCGACCTGTCGACCTTTTTTCTTGCTGTAATTTTTCTGAAAAGATGCTTCTTTTTGTGAAGAGATTTCTATTCAATTTCAAGGGAAATGGACACAACTCTTTATAGAAACTCTTCATGAAGGAATGCAACTATTCTACACTATAAATAGACTTGAAATCATACTTTCAAATCACCGAATCTTCTTCTATTTTCTGATCTTAACTCTATACTCTCTTGAACTTCAAATTCATGGGATAGGAATTTCAATAAAAATGAAGGAGCAAACAATATTCTCCTTGGAAACCAAGAAAATAAAACCATATCGTATGTAAGGAGATCATTTATATTGTTTTATTTATTCCTTATTCTTCATGGTTCATTATAATAAAGTCCTGTTTGAGGTTAAAATCTGTCTTGAAAAGGCAGAAAAACAATTTCCAACATTACCTGTCGACCGATAATGTACACCTGTCGACCGGTTCTAACACCTAGCAAAAACAGAGATATTTTAGGTCGACAGCTAACCATTCAACCCATGTAAATATATTTTTATTTTCTAAGTACAACCATTAATCACCTTAGGAAACTATAACATTCGTTTAAAAATTGAAAAAAAAGTTTAGAAATTAAAATTTAAACTGTAAAATGTAAAAAATTCAGATTTTAAAAATTCGAAATTTTGAAAATTTAAAATTTAAAATTGAATACTTCAAATTTTGAACTTTGGAAATTTGAAATTTTGAATTTTGAAAATTTAACAATTGAAATTTTAAAAATTTGAAAATTTATAACTTCGAAATACGAAATTTTGAAAATTGATTTTTTTTTTTTTTAAATTTGAAATTTTGAATTTTTGAACATTTATGTTGTGGTTTATCGGTCGAAACCCAATCGGGTTTCGAAATAGTATGAAGAAGTTGTAGCAGTTTAAACAAAAAACGACTTGTAAGAAATTAAATGAGTAAATTGGTTACCCATTTATAATCCTTTTAAAAACGGGTTAATCCTTTTATGACTCATTTAATAAAAAAATCATAAATGGACTGACTCAACATGGTTGTAAGGAGGGCAAATTAGTTGGGTAATGCGTATGGGTAAGTTTTGACAGGTTTAATAACAACTCTCTTGCTTATAGTCTTATATATATATATATATATATATATATAATCCAGCAACTTCAGCAATATCAAGCAGAAAATGCAAATTGATTTAACAATGAAAACTAAGCCACTAATAATTAACAAACCAATCGACCTTTTGAAAACATTTTCTAGATATTGCTTTACAAACTCAAAAAATTGAACAACAAAATAATGAGTAACCCTTGATGTGAATCGATTAACTGGATTTCATAATCGTACGATGAAACCGGTTTTCTTATTAAAATCAGCTAGTCCAAAAAATTGATACTAGAAGCTCCATGGTTATCCACCAAAATAGACGCCCGTATTTGATCGTACGAAACCAATTTCAAGATTATTACCTTTTGTAGGTCAACGCGACTCTAGATGTTTTGCATATTTGATCTATCGAAAGAATCAGTTTTGAGAAAGACGAGGTTCAGCTATTGGATGTTGTACCTTGAGTTCAATAACGACGAAACTAAAATTCCTTAATGTCTTGATTTCTCCTAAATAGAACAGAACATTGATTTCAAAATCAAATCCACCGTTAACCCATTATAATCGAATTGAATCAGATTCCAAAAATACGGTTTTAAAGGTATGAAGCGTAAAGAACCCATATCACTGATTTTGATTTGCGACATAATAAGATTGGGAATTTTAATTGAGGCTTATAAAAGATTAAAGGGATATGTAGTTAAATTCCCAATAATCGTTGCATTTTGGATTGTCGGGTAGTTTCTCTCCTCTTAATATATATGAATCAATGTAAAGTGTCCATCATATGTTAAATTATTTCTCTATTTAGTAATGATTTGATTACAATATAATAATTGTCTCATTGATCACAAAAACAAGTTAACTAATTATCCACGTGAAAAATAATATGAATTTTAGAGATGAATGATAATTAATTAATTTCTAGATTAATTGATAAACAAAAGACATGCATGAGAAAGGAAGGCTAAAATATGTGTGTTTGTGTATGAAATAGATTTGAGTTTAATGTGGTGTTAATTAACTAGTATAAATCGAATTTTTTAGGTTTAATTATCTTACCTCTCTTTATAAAGTGATGCAAAATCAAATCATAATCAAATCTCTGCATGTATGAAGCCACCCATTATAAAGAAATTTTTTAAGTGGGTATTGAGTATAAAAAAAATATTGTTCTTCCAAATGGATGTTAGAACCACTATAAATTTATCTCATTTACTTTCTATTTGTTTCAAATCGGTATGTTTTGGTCGTGGATTAATGAATTCAATTCAATTATCCAATTTGTGTTATATATCATGTACAATCGATCCTATGTACACTTCTATTTAGATTTAGTGTACTGCTAAAGGCATCTCGTTTTCTTCTTCCTAATACCCTTACTAAAAAATACCACAAAATTTTATACTATACTCTTCTAATACCAATCTTTTTAAGGGGCTACCAAACACATCATTTTTATTAACTTTTGTATGGTGGGAACAACTACCGATCAACACTGTATTCCGTGGCGATCAACCATAGATCAACAGTAGTTCAGCGATTGATGACCGTGAAAAATGACGTTGGTCGGCGGTTGTTTGCCATGCAAAATGATTTTGTACAATGATATATCATCGTGTGAATTGTTTGTGGTATTAGGAAGTACATAAAATTTATTGTGTTTATTATTTTTATTTGTATTACTAGAAAGAGGAAAATGATGTGCCCATAGCATTATATTATAAGCATATTTTCCCAACATGAACGACTTTGTTTTATCAAACCGACCGTTAGGGAGGTTTGCTTACTGTTAGATGCCCAAAATGGATTTCTCTTAAGCCAAGAAAATGGTGCGGCTTCCTCGTTATTTTTCCTCGTGACATGTTTCTTCTCTGAATCCTCGCTACTTATTTCTTCTCCGAACTATTCTTCTTCCTATTTCTTCTCCATAACCCTATTTCCTCGTAATCTATTGTCATCTCCATCCATCTTTATGATATCCCCCTCAGCTACGACTACCCTTTTGTTTGCATGGTACACCAATTATTTCTTACAGGTAAATTTTCCTTTCGATTATTTTACTAATTTTTCATTTGTAGTCCCGATTTGTTCATTTCTTTATTTTCCTTCGTATGATTTGTTTACATCCAAACTTAAGGATTTCGATTTATTCTTGGATGCACAGAATTCAACTCATCTTCCCAAGGCTAGATCATCAATCGATTTGGTTTTCAGGTAAGCATTTGGTTTGATTTTGAATTTGAAGATGATGTTCAATTTTTTCTCACATGAGTAATTAGCAGGTGTCATCCTTGAATGATCTACTTCCACAACCGTCATGAACGTCAGTATTTAGCACATGATTTAGGTTTCCATGAAATTGAAACAATATAAGGGTACACTCCTTCACGCGCATTTTAATCTAATCAACCATTTCAATTATTTTTACTTTTTGTCTTATAATTTTGGTGTCATTTTTTTAAGCTTTTAATATATAGAAAATCCATAAGCCGCAACCATGCCGAAAGGACATAAAAGTTTGGTTACCTGGGTAAGTTTTCTTTTGAATACAGCCCATACAATCCTTACCATATTTCTAGGAGTACCTTCAGAAAATAGCCTTTCCTGAAGTGAATGTTTTAATGGCATTTCACCTTGAATTCAAGCGACATCGATGTTGAGAAGGCAAAGTTAAGCAATGTGTTGATCCAAAACTGAAAGATGGATAATCCATCAAAAGCTGTTACTGAGGTTTGATTAAGAAGCACATTCTAGTCTGATGTTATTTATATATTTATTTGTAGATAAAATTATGTAAAGCATAGATCTCAGTCATTTTGCCCGTTTATGATCAGACTTCTCATCAAATCCACTTTAAATTTATTATCTTTTTAGAACCCAGTAGCTATGTTTATCAAAAGTGCTATATAGATTTGCACACCTGTAGTTTACTGTGTATGAATGAGTTTTCATTTGTTTCATCTCATTACGGTAACCTTGAAAAAAACGAAGTCCCTTGCAATATTTGAATCAGTAATGTACGTAAGTTTTCACTTTCATTTTCACTTTAAGTGTTTTTTTTAAAAAGGTAATTTATATGTCCATAAAATTTAAATTCTTTTTGTAAAGAGTGGTCTTTTGATTATTTTGTCTATAATAGTAACCTTTCTCAATTTAGTAATTCATGGTGATTTAGGTATTTAAACCTCAAAGTAATATGTATCTATGAAAAATTTGAAGATAATAATGAATAGTGGATAATGTTACCGACCTTTGTATTCTTAAGTTGAAGATAAATTCATGATTTACAAAGTAATAAAGCTGAATTGTTGCATCATGCATACCTTTAGCTTTTTCATGCACTTATCTTTATGTTGCTTTCACTTCCCATGATAGAACTTGTAGACTTGCTACCTCTTTTTCTAAATCTCCAGATTATACATGCATACCATGTAAATTTTTATCATTTACTATTTATATTTGCAGTGCAATGCATACTCTTATATTCCCTAATCCCTGCACTTTATCTAGTCATCGAAGTGACATATATCTAAAACATAGCTGATAAAAAATGAAAAATATCAGTGTATAGGGAAAAAAGGTCGGCTAGTATCTCTTTGCAGTTTTCCATCAAAAAATCCGAATCTGCTCATTTTCTCCTCACACCAATGTAGTTGGACGACGCTAATATCGAACATTCTTATAACTCTTGATACAAGTTTCAGGTCTATTAGTCCCATCAGTATCTGCATGTCTTCTTCCTCATTTAAGTTCGTCTTTCTTATGCATCTGTGTCACTGCCGATATCCTTTAGCTTTACTTTTTTCTACTAATTTATGTTAAAAACATCAATATTAATTAATTATATTTATTGCTTGAAAAGTTTCTTTTTTCTACATCTTAAATTTAACTTAAAGAACTTTGATTAATCGGTTCACCATCTATATTTGTAATATCGCATCTTTTTCAATTTCAACTAGTTGTATAGTTAGAGTGAGTACAGATCATGTGCAAGGCATGTTGTGTATAATGTATGTTGAATCGCCCATGATTGTGATATTTAGGAAGTCATTGATGAAAATAATAGTCCCACATCGGAAAATAATCAACTAAGATCCTGGATAAATACTATGAGGCTATAGTTCACAACAACCTATTAGTTTTGTGAACAAACTATGTAGCCCTCTAAAGTTATGAAAAAATGCCAACAGCGGTATCAGAACTCAGGATTAGAGCCAATGCAAATACGTATGTGCTTAACCGCCATACGTTCCCCACTCCATCCAAAAATACTATGTTCACGTAGATGGCTCAAAATACGCCACACGTGAAGGGGGAGTGATGAAAATAATAGTCCCACATCGGAAAATAATCAACTAAGATCCTGGATAAATACTATGAGGCTATAGTTCACAACAACCAATTGGTTTTGTGAACAAACTATATAGCTCTCTAAAGTTAAAAAAAAATTGCCAACAGTCATCTTACACATTTCAAAGTTAGTTTGAGATTTATGGACTATTCAATAAATCTTGATATCGATACTTGATTCCTAAACTATAAAAAAGAAAGAATTGACCGATTTGCTTTTCTATTAGCTTTCTTGAGAAATTGAAGAAAGGTAACTTTGAATGAACTGGATATCCTTTTCATAAATGCTTTAAATATATCTCCACCTTTCTCCTTATTAGCCTTGAGAAATTTCATGAAGGTTTGGATGACATCATCTAGAATCAATAGAAATTCAAAAGATAATATTTTTGAATTCATACCTTCATTCTATTTATCAGCGTTGTGCACTTAGATGTCATGAACTTTTACATAACTTTTGTGCATGAACTGAACATAATCATCCATAAGCCATGTTTAAGGTGAAACATGAACATTTTTCTATTTAAACCAATATAGTAAGATATTATTAGACATTAATTGATGTTTTAATACTTTATTCTCTTTCACGAACTTTAACCTAAACAGAATCTACTATTGAATGCAAAAGAGGAACCATAATTGTGTACATGTTTTAGGCTTTTTTGGTTAGCCTATCTTATAATGTTCAATGCTTCACATGTGCACTTCCATAGTGAATTGATTTTAAAGCGACCACCACCGCCACCATAATACGAAAACCAAATTGACTTCTCATGCACATTATTATTTCGTTAATTAATTCAAATGGACATGTTAATGTAGTGCAAGTTTTATTACTCATAGGAGGAAGATTTACAAAAATAGTATGGTTTGCAGCTTATTACATCCTCATTTGAGAAAAAAAAAATCCATAGCCGCAATAAAAGCACAACTTGATTTGGCATTGACCCTACCAAATGGTGTGAGATAAACTATGCCCATGCCTGACCTGAGGCCCAAAAGGCTCATAAGTTCTTCAGCTGCATATGAGTATGGACATACACATGCAAAAGGCCTGCTCTCAATGGGTTCCAGTCGAACAGAGGATGAATGTGATCTAAATGGAAATAGTAGTTATTACAAAGTGTGCCCTGCCAATAAGAAGACTTGTGATACTTCATACAAGGCTGAGACGGCAGCATATGGGCTTCTACAATTACTTCATAGATTGTTGCTCATTTTTGGATGTTTAAGATTCAGATTGTTCATGTACATTCGTGAATGTATGAATACATAATAAATTAAGGGTGTTTGCATAAGCCTTTCCATCAGATTCGGCATGTATATTTGTGATGTAGTTGATCAGTTCCAAGTTACGCTCACAACACAAATAGAAGGATAATCATCGAACTGTAATCACTGCAATGCTTCATTTATAGTTCATCCAAAGAAATAACAAAATTGGCATTCGCATGAAGGTGATGGTTCTTTTTGAAATTTTGATAAAAAATAAAATGGAAACTATGAAGAATTTTTTTAAATTTTGTTGTTGGAACATGGTTTAGAACTTATAAGCGTGTTTACTTTACAAAATTTCTGTTTGAAAATAGATTCTACTTTTTTGTTCTTTGTGAGATTCAAATTTTTGACCTCTCTTTGCTTATATGGATATTTTTGAAACTCCACAGTCGGACCAAGTAGTCGTGTTTGTTCCAACTATTAGTAAAGATTAGTATTGTCTTGTATGTTATGACTAAAATCTTTGTAAAAGTATAAAACACCCTAAAACAATCATGGTTTTGTCATTATGATAGTCTTATCTCATACCTTTTTTAGACCCAATGTCTTTATCGGATTTGTCGCTAAGCATATGACTTGAAATTACGTAAATTCAATTGTATGCTTTGATTTTCCTTTTTTTATTAATCACAAGGGAATAATCGTTGCATTTATATTTAATCATATTCACTCCATTTGCAGGTGCTTGTTTTCGATAGAGTCAAGAAAATGCTGACCCCTAAGACTGGAGAATCTCCAAAGCATCCCATTCCTCCCTTCCTGGTTGCTGGTGCACGTACTGGAGTCAGCTCCGCTCTCTTTACCTATCCTCTCGAATTACTCAAGACCCGATTAACCATCGAGGTTGGTTCCTTCCAATTTTGTAATTTACTACTAAAGTTATCAACTTCGAGCTCTGTCAAAGAAGTTCAAGTTATTAATATCATACTTTTGATCTTCAGTAATGCAGTTAATAGCTACATGAACAAGTGTATAAAGTTGTCATCTGAACAATATTCTTAGAGGATTGGGGCAGAGTACTGAAACCTGTTAAAAGTCAATTTGTAATTTTATTAGGCAACAATTAAATGCATTGACAAATATGCTTTTGTATTAATGTAGGGAATAATTTATTCCTATATATGACATAATTAGATAAATCTAGATAAGGCATTATCTGGAATATTCCAGAGAACGCATTATATTATAAAAGACAAGTTGTATCTCATATAATCAATCAAGCATCAAAGGAAAAAAATTAAATCTTTTATCTATCTCTCCACATATTGCTCTGCTGTGCCTAACAAATTTGGTATCGGAGCCATATCAACAGCATTAATCAGTCACTCAAAAAACAATGGCAGTAGTCCCTACAATGTTCAAGTACTCTCCAAGTGAAGTGCGAATATTCGAAGGCGAGCATTATGATTATTGGAGCAGTGAGATGATGGACTTCTTCATCTCTCATGATTTATGGGATGTCATCGAAAAAGATTATCCGAAGCCACCTGAAGATGGAGATTCCACAAGATGGACGGCTGCACAAGAGAAGTTGTACAAAGAAAATCAAAAGAAAAATGCAACTGCACTTCGGTATATCAAACAAGGAGTGAGTAAATCTATCTATCCAAGAATTTTCAATAAAAGAAAAGCAAAGGATGCATGGGAAGTTTTGCAAAAAGAATTTCGAGGCAATGACAAAGTTATCTCCATTAAACTTCAATCTTTATGGAGAGATTTTGACAACCTGCAAATGAAGGAATCTGAAAATATCAGAGATTTCTTCTCCAGAGTCTCTGAAATTGTAAATCAAATTCAATGCCTTGGAGATAACATTCAAGAAAAGAAGGTGGTAGAGAAGATATTGAGATGTCTTCCTCCAAAGTTCGATCATTGCGTCGCTGCAATAGAGGAATCAAAGGACCTTGGCAAGATGTCAACACATGAGCTAATGAGTTCACTTCAAGCTCATGAACAAAGAATTAATAGAACATCAGCAAATTCATTGGAGCAAGCATTCCAATCCACCCTCAGTTTTTCAGAAAAGAAACGAAGTTATTACAACTCAAAGAAGGGCTCATTTCAAAAGCAAAATCAAAATCAAAGAAAGGGCAATGAAAGAAATTATCAAGGCAAAGGAGAACAACAACGAGAACAGCAGAAAATTCAAGGTAATTCTGCCACTTATTGCATTATTTGTAATAAATCAAATCATAATTCTGAAAATTGTCACTTCAAATGCACGAGATGTCGAATTCCTAATCATTCCCAAAGAGATTGTTGGTATCAAAATAAAAAAGAGAAGGACAAAGCAAATTTTACAAGTGAAGAAAATGAAGAACAGGTTTTCTACTCTTGTTTATCTGCTGAAAATGAATCACAAGATGCTTGGTATATTGACAGTGGTTGCAGCAACCACATGACCGGCAACAAAGACATTTTTATAGAACTTGATGCAAGTTTTTCATCAGAGATAAAGCTTGGAGATGGAAAGGCGCAAAATGTTGAAGGAAAGGGGACCATTGCAGTCCACACTAAAAAAGGTAAGAAATTTATTCATGATGTGCTTTACGTGCCAAATTTAGCTCAAAATCTCTTAAGTGTTGGACAACTTGTTCAAAAAGGTTATGCGGTGAATTTTGATAATAATTCTTGCAAGATCATTGATAAGAAAAGTAATTTAACAGTGACAAATATTGACATGACTCCAAATAAAATTTTCCGCTTATTTATGTCTCTAAATGAGAATTGTGCATTCAAATCTGAAAATTCTAATGTGTCTCATTTATGGCATTTGAGATATGGCCACTTAAGCAACAAGGGGTTGCATTTGCTGAAATCAAAGAATATGGTCATTGGACTTCCTATCATCATGAAAGAAAATAAGGTGTGTGAAGGTTGTATTTTTAGCAAAATGCATAGATTTCCTTTTCCGAAAACTTCATGGCGAGCAAAAGCTCCTTTGGAGTTGATACATGCTGATGTTTTTGGTCCTACAAGGACTCCTTCACTAAATAACAAGAGATATTTCATTTTTTTTGTTGATGATTACACTCGTATGATGTGGATTTATTTTTTAAGTGAAAAATCAGAAGCTTTCTCAAGTTTCCTACGGTTTAAAGCTCTTGTAGAACGCCAAAGTGGACACTTAATAAAAACTCTTTGAACTGATCATGGAGGAGAGTTTATTTACAGCGAGTTCATGAATCATTGCAAGAAAGAAGGGATTGCAAGGCAGCTTACTGTGCGATATACACCGCAGCAAAACGGCGTCGCAGAAAGGAAAAATCGAACAATTGTTGAAATGGCTCGAAGTATGCTAGAAGGAAAATCCATGCCAAAGAAGTTATGGGCTGAAGCTGTCAACACGGCTGTCTATATATTGAATCATTCGCCAACTAAAGCTGTTAGAAATATGACACCATTTGAAGCCTGACATAAAAGAAAGCCCAAAGTAGATCACATGAAAGTATTTGGAAGTGTAGCGTATGCATTGAACCAGAGCCCAAAGAAAGATAAATTTGAGAAGAAAGGAGAGAAATATGTCTTTTGTTGGTTACAGCGAAGAGTCGAAGGGATATCGGCTATTAAACCCCAAAAATGATCAACTCATTGTCTCAAGAGATGTTGTCTTTGATGAAATGGCAGCATGGCAGTGGGATCATGATGGCTACCAAAAATCAAATTCTATGAAGCCTAAAAGATCTCAAAATAATAGCTCACAACCTGTCCGATCTCAGCAAAGTATCCATGTAGATACTGCTCCTAGTTACGGCTCAAATGATGAAAATGAATATGAAGACTTGGACTCTCCTATTCGAAAGGTGCGTTCTTTACAAGATATTTATGACTCATGCAGTGTTGTTCATTTTTCTTGTGAACCGCAGTTGTTTGAAGAGGCAAGCAAAGAAGATGTGTGGATTGAAGCAATGAATTAAAGAAGAAATAACAGCCATTGAGAAAAATAAAACATGGCAGTTAGTTGACTTGCCAAAAGATAAAGAAGTCATTGGCCTGAAATGGGTTTATAAGACAAAATATGGCGAAAATGGTTCTATAACAAGACACAAAGCACGGCTGGTTGCAAATGGATATTCGCAACAACCCGGAATTGATCGAGAAGTTTGAAAAGTTCAAGAAGCAATTAAAAATTACAAATTAAGGAGAAGTGTTAAAAGTCAATTTGTAATTTTATTAGGCAACAATTAAATGCATTGACAAATATGCTTTTGTATTAATGTAGGGAATAATTTATTCATATATATGACATAATTAGATAAATCTAGATAAGGCATTATCTGGAATATTCCAGAGAACGCATTATATTATAAAAGATAAGTTGTATCTCATGTAATCAATCAAGCATCAAAGGAAAAAAATTAAATCTTTTATCTATCTCTCCACATATTGCTCTGATGTGCCTAACAAAACCAAGGTCTTGTAACTTGGTTGCTGATATCATCCATTCATTATAGGATGCATTATATTATATTCATCTCATCCTGTGTATATACTTTACGTTGACTTCTCGCTCTTTTATCAAAATCGTAAATTTACAGAGAGATGTATACAAGAACCTAATGCATGCCTTTGTCAAAATAGTGCAAGAAGAGGGACCTGATGAGCTATACAGAGGGCTTACTCCAAGTCTAATAGGAGTCATACCTTATGCTTCCACCTACAACTTTGCTTACCAATTCCCTGGAAAAAAAAGGCATATAAGAAGGTATTTCATACAGATGATATAGGCAATATATCTACCCTTTTAATACGTTCGGCTGCTGGTGCGATTTCTAGCACCGCAACGTTTTCTCTAGAAGTCGCACGAAAGCACATGCAAGTAGCTAGGAGCAGTGGGTGGAAGACAAGTGTACTAGAGCATGCTTCACGCTTTGAACAGTATTTCGGAGGAGTTGGTGGGCACTGTAAAGGGATGTGAAGTTGATTCCAGCTGCAGGGATTTCTTTTGTGTTATGAAGCTTGCAAGAAGATATTGATTGATAAAGGAGGATGATATGTGAGATTTTTTTGAAAAAAAAAAAAAACGAGAAAGGTTTTTGCGAGTTTTGATAGGGAAAGATTTCAAAGTGGTATTGGTTATTTAGCCTAAGTTTTGGAACTTCTTGGTAACTGAAACATGTAATGTGCCCTTTTTTGTATCTTGTTTTTTAAAAATTTACATGTATGTCTAGGGCTGCACACAACCCATATCCAACCCGACCCAACCCACCAATCCGACCCAACCCACATAAACGCGACCCAACCCAAAGTAGTTCGGATTGGATATGTGTTTCAATTTTTAACCCATACTATATATGGGCCGGGTTTAATTTTTCAATCAACCCAACCCTATATTAACCCAACCCAACCTCACTTTGAAAAAATAAAAAACCTTTCACACTTCTGGTCTGATATCTGCACCGAATTAATGAAAATTTATTCACTCCAGGCAGCCGCTTTTCCATCTAGCTTGGTCTTGGTCTTCATACATTATTAACTTGCTTATATTTAGTTGGATATGCATATGATATTTAGTTATATTGTGTGCTGAGTCTCTTGCGTGGTGTACTAGTGTGAGAAATTGGTTGGTTTTTCCATTAGGCATGTTTTGCATGTCTTAAAACATAAATTATTAAGTCAAAATTTTTGTTATGGATTAATCATGCATACAACCCAACCCAACCCTATTTAACCCGACCCAGCCCATACTTCAACCCAATCCAACCCAACCCTATATGAGGTTGGGTGCGGGTTCAATTTTCATCAACCCAAACCAATACGGGTCGGATGAAGTATTTGGCTTGACCCGACCCAACCCAAACTTTGTGCAGCCCTATGTATGTCTCAGTTCTTAAAAATTGAAATTCTGCGTTGAGAACAAGAGTAAATTAACTTTCTCCTCCTTTATATAAAGATGCTTTTGACAATCATTGAATGAATAAACATGGATTGAAATCTTCTTCTCTGTGATGATGCATCAGAAATGATATTTCACTCTATTCAGTAGTTAAACGTCCTCCTTTGTGCTTTCTAAAAAAGGTCCAACTTATTTACCCCGTATTTACAATGTGTTTGAGATAAAGCGATAGATTTAATAACCTCAATGAAAGTTGAAGCACACCATTTCATGCCAATCGAGAAGAAAAACTAATAACTCATCTCCTGGCATTATTGGTAAATAGTTAAACATTAAAGCATGCTGATGATAATAACAGAAAATCATGAGTCCTTTGTCTACATTTCACTATTTCAGCTTATAAACACACATCGTATAACATAATATTCTTGGACTTTCTTTAGCATTTAATTTATAAATAACATGGTTTATATTCATTTATTGTGTACATGCGATCATATAGTCATAGTGAAGATGGAGAAAAATTATGACATGAATTAACAACATTTATTTATTTATTTCTGCAATGTTAGCTTAGTCATCTCAAGATTTTAGTTTTTGAAATTAACAATGCTACTTTTAGGTATTTATTTTTGATAATGTAGTTCATTGATATATAATTTATTTATTACACTTATTATTGCATTATTTATCTTCTTTAATTGACAATTCACAAATATAATGATGTATTATAAACTAACATTTGTTTGATTTCTAATTTCATTTTATAAAATCGGTAATGATTCAGAATATATTAATTAATAGAATTTATATATTTGCACTTATTTCTATTTTTTTAAAATAACATTGTGAATTTTTAATCAATTTCTTGTTTAAGAATATAGTTAATGGAAATTTTTTTCTTTGATAACATATAATCTAACGGTCGGTTTTTCCACCGTTGTGCGATAATACTAGTTAGTTTGTACTGCAGAAAACCTCAACCACTGTAATAACAAAGGATCGTTGCAAGATAAATTAACCAAACTGGAAAAAAAGAAGCAAAAAAAAGAAGGAAAAAAATAATCAGAAAAAAGTGGGAAGGGTAGTAGGAATTGCCCCGAACTAAATACTGCTACAACATTACCAGAAAATCAAGTCCCAAAAAAATTTATACACGCGATGCCAGTCCGAAACTGCAAATTCTGAAGCCGTCGCGATGCACTCATTTAATTCCAGTTTCCTTCATTAATCTTTGTCTTCTTCCCTGTCACCGTTAAAACGCAAAAAATGTTGGAGAGCTGAAGCTCATGCTTTTTATCTTCCAAATATTTTCCTTCTACTACATTCCTCAGTCTTCTCTTCTGGTTTGGAACGCATACATGGAACAACCTGACATGCATTTTAACCACCAACAAACTAGTCACATTTTTTTTACTGGAGCAGATGAATATGAACAAACTAATTACATTTTCTACTGTGGGCGGATGAGCATGAAAAGTGCAAAGTCAGTCAATAACGCTGATTTTTTTCTTTGAATATTATTGCATACACATTACCAAATTATTCATTCTCACTTGATCAGCTACCGATAAATTAATACTTGTTGCTGGTTTCGTTTTTGGTCTTTCACCGAGCTCTTCCCCGATATCCGCAAAGTTCTGATCCGAAACCTCTAACGGTGCAGAAGAGGTTTATTATTCTGACATATATACGGAAACCAACACAAATACAGATGACACAATTACCTGTAATACTGTCAATATACTGGATTTTTGGAGCTGATGGGATCCAAGTAGAATGCGATGGAGTAGCCGAATGCAATGTTTTCTCGGACTTACATCTATTGTCGTGAAGTTTCTTAACAAACGATGCTTCCATGAAATTGAGGTAGGAGTCGTGCTTCTCATCCGTCCACTTTGTGCCAAATGATTCTGTCACCTGACAAATCAAATTTTTGATGAATTTTAGTTGAAGAAAATCACATGTGTTATTAATACATATGAACATAATTTTGTTAGTTAGATACTAACAAATACTGTGTGGAGATGCATTTCTATAACCTATTATGCTGGTAAAGTCAGAATCTTTTTCAATCGATCAAAGAAACAAACATTAGACCACAAAATTAAACGATGAACATTAATCATTTTGAAGCGAGCACAGGCAATCAATCATTTGAGAAAACAAAACAAAAGGAAAGGAAAGGAAAACGATTATTTCACATCTTACAGCGAGATCTAAGTCATGGTTATTAGCTTCAGTTCCTCCTGGTAGTTCTTCCATTTATCCGAATTTATCAAAGTGGAGAAAAGGAAATAGAAAAGGGAAATTGGAAGGCAAACTCGATGAATGAAACTTGGGATGCGTTTTTTCAGCACATATAAAAAAGAGCACGAAATCCATCGTGGCACTGTTTTGACACGTGGAAGCGCGGTAATAAATGGACAAGGACAAGTGGGCATCTAGAAAATATCTGATATTCATCGTGGCGGCAAGACAAGTTTGTAGAGCGAAAATATCTCAATGACTGTATGGGATTTGATTTGCCTTTTCAAAGTAGACCCGTTCGTTGTCGAATTGTTATTGGGTCAGAAATGTTGATTTGTTTTATTGTATTTTCTAGTATCAGATTCATTCTAGCAGGCCAGTTGAGTTTTGGTTTTCTGAACAGACAACACATGGTTGTATACTCCAGTTTTACTTGATTACCGTTCACAGCCTTATTTTGCTATCAGTTGCGTCGAACGCATGAACATTCAAATGAAAAGGTAAAAAACAAGTCATTGACATCCAACGTGTCATGCTATTTGATTCAAATGAACGGCTCGTTTTTTCATTTAATATTCTCTTTATAAGCCCCTCCATCTAAACCAAACCCCTCTTCCATAGCCATTTTTTCCTCCTCCAACAACAAACTAGTCTCAGATTTCAATATTTTTTCAAAAAAAAATCAATTCAATTCGATTTTCAATTCAAGTATCTTTCTCAACTATTCATGTTATTTTTTATTTTCACAGAATTTATTTTTAGAACATTTTAAATTTTTATTTTTCAGTGTTATGGTGTAATCATTCAGTTTTATTTCTCTTTCCACATCCTCGCAACTCGTTGATTTATAAACATGGGAAAGTCAAGCAGTGTTGATTGATATTTGTTTGCAATATCCTTCCTGACAAAAAATTACATGCACAATCCTTCGAAAAGTTTGTTGAGTTGAATTATTTATTTGGAGATTGCATAACATCTGAAAAATGCAAGTATGCCATTATACCGGCTTCACTATTTTTGCCTTTTACTGTCATCGATACGGCTTTGTACGACAGCTGGATGATGGCAATTGGCGCACCCGTTCGCAACAGACATACTAAATGACGCTGCATGAGCAGACCGTTTGCTCAAATTGAGCGGTTCACCTACTTCGTACGATGTTTTCATTTTCTTTTTCTGTCCGCTGTAATTCATGTTGAACAGTGAGAGATTATGGAGAGTTTTCGTCATCGTCCCTGTATTTTGGATATACTGAAAACATTGGATGATGAGGAAATAGTGAGATATATGATCTATCATTTGAGTCCGTTATGTAGTTGTAGTTATTTTGTTTTGTTTTATTTGCTTCTATGTGAAAAATCCAGTAATTATATTGTAAAATGAAAAATCTTATATTTGCAATTATCAGAAGCATATTACAAATCACAAATTAAATACTTTATATGAAGCGAACCCTTGTAGAGATATATTTTTGTTAACGTAAAAAACAATAATAACATTGATTTTAGCAAAAGCACTAACCCTTTCGAAGAAAACAATACATAATAGATACAAATAAATGAAAAAAGTGAAAGAAACGGAAGGCAGAGGAAAAGATACAAGTTCTATAGTTGTTGAACCAATAGTGAAGCTTACATCTACTTTGAATACCTTTACAATCATATTTACCTTTCCAGATTAGAATGATTATTAGTTTGAATACAATTATCTCCAAGGTAAGTAAATAAATTTCACAAGTACGACTAATTGTAAGAGTAGATCTTGATAATTAGTTAAGGTGAATTGTGTTTTTTGCCTTGGAGTTAGAAGTGATCAAGGAAGGATTCTAGCATAATTCTGACATGCATGATCATTTGTTTTCTGTAGGAGAGTTAAGGGCATTTATAGGAGTTTTGGAGGTATTAGGCCAAGTCCAGTTGCAAGTAGACTCAATGTAGTAGGGGAAGTCTGCATAAGCCAAAATACTATAATATTATGGACTGGTACCAGTACATAGGTCGAGGATCGGTACCGCTCCATGTAATTTTGTTTTCTGATCTTCAAATGTTGCTTCCGTAGGCTCTTGTGATCCTACCCACAAAGTTTAGTTTACTTGGAGGTCCATTACTCTGACTTGCCTGATTTAGTTCAATCAATCCATGGAGATGCAATAGTTTTGTACGCTCGATCGACTTGAAACTTTATAGGTAGACTAGTTAGGTCATACGAATCACGGTGCTATAGGTCTTGTATGCCACGACCTATCGTTGTGGATCGATGTCGATCTACCGGACATGGACTGGTGTCAGTCCATACACTTAGCCTTGTTATGCTTTTAATATGTTTGGTGGCCTTCTCTTGTTGTCTTGAGTTTGTTTATGAAGCTTGGGTTGAATCAAAAATTGTGTGCTCTTCGTTTCATATTGATCTTTACTTCAGGTTCGAAATCGGGTTAACATTTACTCCCATAGTACATTTTGGTTGAAAACAAGATGTGCTCTGGAGTAGACCATTTTCAGTTATTGGCTTAGAAAGATCTGGTTGATCGTTTGGACTTGATTCTAATGAGTTTTCTTTGACTTGTTAGCTATCTGCTTAAGTTTCTTTACTCGGACCGTACTTGCCAGTGACTATAATGAAACTTCGATTTTGAACTTTTTTAGAAGCTTAAGATTGGTTCATAGATCATGTTTGCAAAGTTCACGCTAAGTTGGATCAATAAAACAATCTGGTGCTATCTCATAAGCATTACCGGTGTCAAGTTTTATGCTTTAAGAAAATCTTAGGAAAAGTCCTTTTTTCTTGAATTTCAAAGCCGATTTTTTCACTTGTGTCACTTTAATGGAATCTTGTTTTAGATTGACGCGGTTGATAAAACTTGATTTTAGCTATATTTAATCGACACTGAAATCTAGCAGCTTCTTTGCGTTGTTGAATGGTGTATGTGCTAAAGCGGGTACATTTACATTTTCACCATTCTTTATTTTGCCTCTATATATCTAATGGTCCTAAAGGGAAAACTCTCCAAGCCACTTATGGCAACGTATCCGTTATCGACTTTTAAGTCGATAATGGATAAGTCCTACAATGGAAAGAAGTACACAAATTGTATTATTGATACCGATGAGCTCTCTATGCGGGGTAATCCACTTGTATATGAGTTTAGGGATTTTTTTTTTTTTTTTTTTTTTTTTTTTACAAAAACAGTGTACTACAGCTTCCCCATTTAATTTAGAATCTGATTGGCAAACACAAGTTGATTCCCTTTGAATTCTAAGCACTTTCCGTTGAGGGGTTTATTTCGAAATGAAACAAACCTTCCCGCCTTGATCATAATCCTTACTGTGTAAAGTAGGTCACTGCTTACTTTGATTTAAGGTTGACGAGGATAGTTCTAAAATATTGGAGGCATTCCTTGACAGTGTGTATGCCATCGATGCTCATAACCAAAAACTACACTGTACAAGTATCCGATCGATGTAAAAAGATCATCAAGAGAAAGAGATAATAGAGAGGAAGAAAAAAGGGGAAGAACTTTCGCAGCATTTTATCTCTCCTACTATATATGTGTTTTTGTGTTTTACTTCCACTACAATTTTATTTGGTATTGCATTTTTTTCTGATAGAACTTTCAATACACTACTAAAACTTATTGATTTGATGTACAACACATTTTAATCGATGCTATTTACACTAATGGCTTGTATCATTTCCAACAATCACTTATATATAATAGCCATATTAAAAACAATAATCAATCGCATAATTATCGTTTTCAAACCAATATCGATAATCACCATATTCAAATAATTTAAAAAACAACATTAACCGCATAATTATGTATAATATCCTTAATCATTTTAATAATAGTATTTAGACAAATAAGTGAATCCACATACCACAACCGTTTACAAAAAAGTCTACGTGAGTAATACGAACAAAATTTTATAATACATAATAGTTAAAGTCTTGTTCATAACTAAATTCTGATGGCTCTTTGATGCGGATGTTTTCACTTCAGAAATGCTAATTATTTGTACATGAGTGTAACAGTTAGAATTACATACAAGTCCTGATAAATTACCGAAAAGAAAGCACAAACTGGGCTCCTTCCAGTTACAGACAGTGTACGGGTTTCCTACGTCTTTTTTCAAATTTAATTTTGCAGATGTGAAAATAAACTATGTGGTAAGCAAAGTGTTGGGAATTACACAGTACCATTTACAAAAAATAATTTTGAACCTAAGGCTAAATAAGAGTAGATGATCATGTTTAAACTTAAAATGAACAAAAATAATTGAAAATTTTAAGGTGATATAAACAAGTACATTGATCAAGGTGATATAGTTATAATGTGAAGGCAAGAATTTACCTGATCAGGTCAGTAAGCATGGCAGAAATCTATGGTGAGGCTAATTTAAACTATGGATATCAAATTGGTTAAAGAGGAACACACTCGATATGTATGTCCATCCCAATAAACTAGTCCTTCTGATTTGGTACTTTCTTATTAACATTGATTTTATGAGCTTCTTGATAAGTCTTCCCCTTCGAACTTTTTACATATCTTCAAAGTAAATAGAGCAATAGTAAATAAAAATGAAAGCTCCTAGAAATTCAGCTCAACACATATAAGATCTTGAACCTATTTCCTCATTTGGGATTAAGACACTGAATTATAACATGCAAATATCAACAGGAATAAAGCAGGAATGAATTTGATATACTTAGCTCAAAAAAAATAGTCAAAGAAAATAAGGAATAAGCTTGATACCAGATCTTAACACCTATAAACTATTTTTTAAGACTCAGTACTTTTATTACTATTATTTTACTTATTTATAAAACTACAGCTAAACAATTATATTTAACTAATTCCATTCTCCTTTCCATGCCATGAATAAGAAAACGAAACACTATCTCCAAGCAATAAATCTATGCATGCATTATGAGTTCCTCCTTCTTATCTTATTTCTAGCTAATTTTTGTTTTTTCTAATTTCAAAATCTTGTTTTTATAAACAAAAAACCTTTTTTTTAAGCACATTTATAGCCCATAAGGCCTAATTTAAATAAAACTAAGACAACTCAACCCCTTTCTCTTACTTCCCCTTCCTAGGCAAAACACACAAGTGTAAAAACTTGTGGCTCACAAAATGAAAAAGAAGACATGTTCACATGCACAAGCAATTAGGCCCGCCGATGCCTCCACCACTTCTTGTGTCACTTCCTAGTTGACCAATGCCACGTCACTGTCTTAGTCACCATGGATGAAAATTCCTCACCAATGTCGAATACGGTGTCGAACACTAGAAATGAATGCGACCATCGAAATCGACCACAACTTATCATCCCAAACACCTGCTGCCTCGTTGCCAGTGCCAGATGCTCCTCTACATCATCATGCAAATTGCACTAGAAATTGGTGGAGCTTAACACTTCAGAAACACTCTCACGACCAAAGAAATTGAGCACACCTAGAAAGGAACCTAAACCCAGAAAGGAACCAAGTCTTAATAATAACAAATCAACTTAAATTTAAAGTAACATCTACTAATAAACCATATTTGTGTGATCCCTCCACTATTTAATGTAGAAACTCATATACAAAATCTTATGAATCAACAAACGTGGAATACAAAATGCTTACACCATAGTAACAACTGGCTTGGTGTTGCAGCCTTCGATTCCTATAATGACCCGTATTTTACACATTAGAGGTTCAAAAAATAATTATATTTAATTTTCTAGTGGTTATATCATTCTCATATATTACTATGTCATTCAAGAGAATGTGAGACATGTCCATGATTTTTACTGAACTTAATTGTGACCATTTCACCCTAGGGCTTGCTATTTTGGTATAACTTTTGATAGTTCCGAATCAGGTGCTGAAATTAGTCTCACTGGATCAGAATGGTGATTGGTGATTCCGTAGAGTTGTCACATTAATAATTTGGCCCAACGTTTTAGGAGAAATCGTTGTTTTAAGGTTTGGTTTCTACAGGACTAGGTATTAGCTGCTAATGGGTTGATTAGCAAGTCCATTAAGCTAATGACCATTAGCTATAAATAAAGGGGTATGAGAAGAGAATTAGGGATTTCCTTATCATTCAAACATTATGGTTGTGTCCGCAATTCTTCGGATTAAAACCTAATCCTTAATCTCTTCATTTCTTCATCTAAATCAAATCTAGAAGCATAATCTACATACGGGAAGATCGAATCTTGCTGTTTTGCACCAAATCAAGGGTTTTTCTTCGTTATCTTTTTGCTATCTAGACTATATTTCATTAATAATTCATCGAATCTAGGTTTTGGTGAGTGATAGATATCTCTCACGCGGATGCTATAGATAATATGGGTTAATTCAGGTTTATTTCACATCATTCATGTTATTACCACCTAGAAAGTGATCGCCTATGTTAATTTCAGTATTAAAAAACCTAAAACAATTTGATTTGGTCATATAAAATGGTAAGTCGTTATATTAATCATGCTTAATGTCCATTTAGATCCTAATTATGTCAGATCCATGTTTTTATGCCATATTTCATATATGTTCATGTTTGTATGATTGATCATGATTTAAATTGCATGAGCTGTTGTCTGATCTGTTAGATTATATAATTTTGGTTGATTGGTTGTTTAGAATTGCATGTCGCATGATTAGAATAGATAAACAGAGAAAATCGTAGGTTTAGATGATCAAATTCAGATGAAACTTGGTAGATGAGCTTTGGAGGGTGTTAGGATGATGCCAAAAAAATTTGTCAAGAAATAAGCTGAGAACATGGTCGGTGTCATTCCTTGCCCTATGGAATGATACCGATCCATGCTGATTGGTTGGGGTGACTTGGAATTTTGGGGCGTGGCTTCAAGATTAGGAAAGCATGTCATGTGAAAATTTGGTAAGAATTGGATAGGTCGAAGTATCAATGTTCGAGTGCTCGTCGATGAATCGGCGAGAGCGCTTTGGAAAGGGTCGATCTACGAAATTGGACCGGAGGGAATGAGAAGGGAGTATAACGGTTCGATAATTAGCCAAAAATTGTCTAAGTGGATAGATCAGATACGAGTCCATAGCAGATGGACCAGTACCAATCCATCAGGAATGGTGGTGGCTAGAGGTCGAGACTTTCATAGTGAAGGATTCTGGAGCTCTTTGGTGAAGTTAGATTTTGGAAGCTTCTATGTGATGGAAGTAGTTATCAATGAAGTGATATTTCTTCGATCATGAATTCAAGGCGAAGGTGGTCAAAGTTTAATTGATGGGTTGCTGATCATGCAACGATGTAGTAAGATGATAGATCAACTCAAGTGGGACTCGAGCTCCTAAGATGATTGATTGATTGACTTGAATGGGACTCAAGAAGGAGAGATAATGAATTATTTTGAGTGAGACTCGAACTAAAGGTTGAATTCATCGAGGATGGCTTGGAGACAAGAAGTGCCAAGGAAGCGTCTATAGTCGAAGGTTCTAGCAGACTCGAAGCTAGGGTATCATAGGAACGCCTATCAGGATCTGGGTCCAGTACCTTGGGTTTCTCAGAGAGTGATCTAGGTTTCTCGAGGTGGAAACCGTACGTGGGACGTATGCTATTCTGACTAGAACCGGGGTTTCCATTAGCCTTTGACGGATGGCAACAACCAGTCATTCGATATCAATGCATTCTAGATTGTAGTCGGTGATAACTAGGTTATTACTTGTTATGGATGTTATAGTTGTTTGTGTATGTTTGCTTCTACTTTTCTCTGGACAGGCAATCACCATAGGACATTGAAGAGAAGCAGGATTGAGAATCTTATTCTGACTCATGTCTATTCTATGTGTTTATAGCACATTATAATGAGAAAATTATGTGCTAACTTTGTGGTTGCAAGGACGGTTCAGGTGAGATGTGAATTGTCCATTACCGTATTATCCTATGTAATAGTTGAAAGTTATTTTATTGCTTACTAAGATTGTTATCTGAATCAAGGTTTTATGTCTTCTCTTATTACATTTGACTACTCATTGACGTTGTCGATGAGCAAATTGGGTAGTAGGTTACAGCTTTATGGCATTAATGATATATGGGGACGAGTAGAGGCCGCTGGCGTATTATTTTCTTACACTATATTACTATTCCGCTATTTTTTTGAGAAAATATAAGTGATATGGTGAGGCATATTGTATTTGGATTTTCAAGCTACTGGGATTTATTATACATGAGATTCTATGATTCTACGGAGATGAGATCTTCTGCTTTGTTATACTTCACTACTATACCATTTTGTATGTTTTACTAATATATGTTCTCCATGCAATGTGAGCTATATGATAGTTTCCGTTTCGAGACTACTTTTCTTGATGATCATCCCATATCGTCATGACATTAGACTTGTACAAGAGGTATGAGGCGGTCGTCACATTTGGTATCAGAGATTTGGCTAATCAACTTTGCCCAAAGTCTGCCAGCGTAAAAGCGTGTAAGTGACGTATATGTAGTGGGCAATGTTCGTGTGCAGGTGGTTAGGGTTGTTGAATTCACCAAGCTGTGCAAGGATTATACTTCTTTGGGAGGCAAGCTGTTTGTTGGTACAAAACTTGTTGTAGAGATATAGAACTGGTTAGATAGGTTTATTCGCATCTTCGGGGACTTGCAGATCGATGATGCAACGAAAAGGAAGCTCGGATTGAGCCAGCTTCAGGGGCGAGCTTTGGGTTGGTGAAACTCTATCACTCTTGAGACTCTATAGGACCAGATCACTTGGGATCAGTTTAGAACTAAGTTTAAGGAGAAGTTCATTTCTATGGTCCAGAAGTTAATACTCTTTAAGAGATTTGTTGAACTGAAGAAAGGAGGAAGGACTATCGCTGAGTAAGTAACGAAATTCGATGCCTTGTCGAAGTATGCTCATTCGTATATTGAGACTCTTCATCAGAAGAATAAGAAGTTTATCATGGCTTTGGACGAGTGTCTTGGGAAGCAACTGGTGAATCATATCAAAGATCCATATAAAAAGTTAGTCGTGAAGGTTTAAGGAAGGAGAGTTTGTTTCTGAATAAGGATGAAGTTGTTGTTGATAGTAAGGAGGAGTTGAAGCCACATCAGGGTGGAAGGAATAAGAAAAGGTGGAATGGAAAGAGGAAACAACAACAACAAGGGAAAAATGGCTAGAAGAAACCAAAGGGGTAGGTTACCTGCTTTAACTACAATAAAAAGGAACATTATTCCAAGGATTGTAAGGTTTCGAAGGAGGAGAGGAATGCTTCAACGGCGATAAGCCTAGTCATTTGAGGAAGAACTATCCAAAGCCGTCGAGGGATAAGAAGGTTGTTAAAGCGTATGCATTGGATGTTGTGTCGCCTTCCTCGATGGGTCAGACTACTGTAGAAAAAGGGAAGAGCGTTGTTGTGCATGGTAAACTTTGTATCTGAAGCAAGACTTTAATTCTCGGATATCTGTCGCATTTCATAGTGGGCATTTTATAGACTTGATCTCGTATCGGGTGAGATCTTGGATGAGATGAGTCAAACTCGGGAGTTCGTCTCGGATTTCCATCTTGGGTCTGAATGTTCATATCGCGGAACAATCTCGAGGTACATGATATGTTTAAAATTGATATTTTTACAAAATAATTTTTATGAATGCTATTAAAAACATATAACTTAGACTTGAATTGCAAAATGACTTTATTATTCTTTATTTTATGAAAGATCATCCATACTCTAAATTGTAATACGCTTAAAACAGAAACATTGTTAGGCGTAAAACATTAAAAAATTCAGCATAAATAGACCAAAAAATACATAATTTTATAGGTAACATGTATGTAAAAAAGACGAATATGAAAATCATAAGCATTATAGAACATATATGAGCATATAATATGGCCATTTAACATGCAATATGTAAAATAACAAAAGATTATCATGGCTAGATATGAGTTTTTTTAATTATTGTTCTCGTTCAGGCACAGATTTAAATTTTAACCAAAAATACTAAGATCTCAGACGATATTCCAGTATTTTGACTCGGTCGATATATCGTTCGATATTGCAATATCTCGGGCGATATATTCGAAAGGAGATTTAGGGTGATATTTGTTGTTTCGTTATGGAAGGAGCCTAAAACGAGATCTTGGAGGAGATCTCGAGCGATATTTGCGAGATTTGAAACAGTGATTCAAAGTGTTTCAGTTCGAGTTTTGTTCGATATTGGAGCAATGCATTTTTTCTCTGTAATGAGCATGTTTGCAAGTTTGGTTTAGAACCTGAAATTGTAGGTAGACCATTGGTTGTGACAAATTCAGTAGGTGGTTCGTCTAGTCTTTGTATGTTTTGTCATGGTTTAGATTTATTGAGTCATGGTTGCTCTTTTGTATGTGCTGGTTTTGTTTTGAACTTCGCTAGCTTTGGGATTATTCTAAATATGAACTGGCTCAAGAGATATGCGACTATAGTGGATTGCGAGAGGCTTGAGGTGAAAATATGGAACGTGGAAGGGGAAACGGTTGTGATATGCTGCTTGCGATAGGACAGGGTCCTAATCAGCTTTTTATATTCGCTTGCGATTCCACATGATGGGTTGTCATCGGTGCCAATCATTCGGTAATTTTCAGATGTCTTTGAAAGGTCAAAGGACTACCGTCGTAATTGGAAATCAAGTTTCAGATTGGTTTGGTGGATGGGTCCAGAACTATTGTTATGCCCCTTAGGTGGATAGCGCCAAGTGAACAACGAGAGTTAGAGGTGCAAGTGAACGGCCTTTCGGGAAAGGATTTATTCAGAGAAGCGTATCCGAGTGGGATGCACCAGTTGTGTTTGCGAGAATGGCTAGTGATCATTGCGACTATGCATTGATTATCATGAGCTGAATAAGGTGATCAAGAAAAACAAGTATCGATTGCCAAGAATCAATGACTTGTTTGATCAGCTTCATTAAGCCAAGGTGTTTTCCCAAATGGATTTGGCGATTGGGTTTCACCAACTGAGAGCGGCTAGGGAAAGTGTGCCGAAGACTTCTTTTAGGACACCATCCAGATTCTATTAGTGGCTATGATGCCATTTGGATTGATTAATGCACCAACGTATTTTATGGATCTTATTAATCAAGTTTTCAGGGATCAGCTGAACAAGTTCGTACTTGTATTCCTGGATGATATATTGATTTATTCTAGAACCGAGGAATAACAAAAAATGCACTTGAGGATAGTTTTAAAAATCTTGCTAAAGCATCAGTTGAGAGCTAAGTTTTCAAAATGCCACTTCTGGAAGGAAGAAGTGAGATTCTTAGATCATGTCATATCGGGACAAAGAATAGCGGTGGTTCTCGCTAAAGTGGCAGCAATTCAGGATTGAGATCGACCTAAGAATGCAAAAGATATCAGGAGTTTCATTGGTTTAGTTGGGTATTATCGACAATTTATCAAGAAATTTTCAAATACCACTGCACATTAACTGGATTAACGAAGAAAAATCCGGTACTTGCATGGGACGTAAAGCGTGAGCGTGCTTTTGGAATCTTGAAAGAGAGGTTAACGAGTCCTCATGTGTTGGTTATTCTGAGTGGGAACTACGAGATGGTTGTGTATACCGGTGCATGTGATACTGGACTTGGAGCAGTGCTAATGCAGAAAGATAGAGTTATGGATCACGCATGTCGACAGCTGAAGCCACACGAAAGGAATTACCCGACTCACAATTTGGAGTTAGCAGCGATAGTGTTTGCTCTGAAGATTTGGAGGCATTACTTGTTGGAAGTTAGATTCGAGTTGTTTACGTATCATAAATCGTTGAAGTACCTTTTCTCCCAAAATGATTTGAATCTTCGGCAGCAACGATGGGTAGAGTTTCTAGCATCGTACGACTTTGGTATAGCCTATACTCTTGGAAAAGGTAATGCGGTGGCCAATGTGTTGAGTTGAAGATATGCAAATCTAGGAGCCATGTTTACCAAATGAAAGCATCTCTATATTGCTGGATTTGGTTTCAAACCTCATTGTGAGTTAGAGCCTGAAGTGTTGGCAAAATTATCGCTTAGGCCTACCCACATCGAAAGGATTAGCGAAAGTTAGAAGTGAGATGCTAAGCTTGTAGAAATCGTATGGATGTTAGAGATGAGAGTGGAACCCGAAGAAATAAATGATTACAAAGTCAATCAAGATGGTTGGCTTTGTAAGGGTGGACGACTAGTTGTTCCTTATTTAGATGGATTGAGGGATGAGGTTCTGAGAGAATGTCATCACTCCAGATTGACTATTTATCTCAGTGGTAACAAGATGTAGCAGGATATAAAAAGAGTTTACTACTAGGAAGACATGAAAGGGGACATCGAAGTATATGAACTACCAGTTGGTTAAAGTTGGGCAGAAAAAGCCAAGCTATTATTGTAGCCATTGGAAGTCCCTACATGGAAGTGGGATCTAGTGTCGATGGATTTTATCGATGGATTGTCAAGGACTATGGCAGGAAATGGTGTTATATGGGTTTCTGTGGATCGCTTGACCAAAAGCACAAGTTTATTCCTGTCAGATCGACTAGAACGACAACAAAGTTAGCTGAGTTATATATTAAATGGATATTTAGATTCCATGGAATACTAAAAATTATAGTAAGTGATCAAGACCCTTTATTTACCGGTGGACTCTGGAACAGTTTGCAAGAGACATTGGGAACCAGCTACGTATGAGTACGACTTATCATCCCTAGACCGATTGTCAGATAGAAAGAGTCAACCGAGTATTAGAGGATCTTCTAAGGGCTACTGTATTGGATTTCAGCGAGTTGTGGGAGGACCATCCTCATTTAGTTGAGTTTTCCTATTATAATAGCTACCAGTCGAGTATTGGTATGACACTGTATGAGGCGTTGTACCATAGACCATGTAATTCTCCATTTTGTTGGTTAAAGAGTGCAAAGAAATTGGTGCTTAGGCCTAAAATGATAAAGGAGATGACAGATAAGATCGAGATAATTCGACAATGAATGAAGGCTGCCCAAGATCGCCAAAAAAGTTATGTCGATAAGAGAAGAAAGGATTTGGAATTTTCGGTTGGAGGCTTGGTGTTCATTAAGGTTTGACCTCTAGGGAACATTGTTCGATTTGGAAGGAAAGACAGGTTAGCGTCGAGGTTTGTTGGGTCATCGACCCAAGTATAGTTGTATCTCCCAATCAGACTTAGGACTTAGAAATCAAGCCGATAGTTTCTAGACCTCGTAAGTCGCTTCGTGTTGTGGGAGATGGAACGAGACAACTTAAAAGGAAGGTTGTTAAGCTAGTCAAGATAAAATATAATGAGGATGACGATGATTGCACATGAGAAACTGAGGAGATTATGAGGTCGACCCATCCAGAACTCTATAAGTGGTATGTCCCATATATCGTATCTTGTACCATTGTATCTTGCACCATTTGAGCTTTGCATGCTAGGGTAGGATTTTGGATGCATGGGTTGTTGGATGCTAGATTGGTTACTCAAGGGTGGTAGGCATGCGGGATGCTTTGTTAGCTTGTGTTTGCTAGGAATTTTAGAGGCAAAATTCCTAAAATGGGGGAAGAATGTAACGAACCATATTTTACACATCAGAGGATCATAAAATAGTTATATTTAATTCCAAAATTTTATTATGTAGTTCATAGGAATGTTAGACATGTCCATGATTTTTGCCAAACTTAATTGTGACCATTTTGCCGTTAGGCTTACTTTTTTGGTTATAACTTTTGATATGGACCGAATTGGGTGTTGAAATTGATCTTAACGGATCAAAATGGTGGTTGGCGATTCCGTAGAGTGGTTACATTAAGAATTTGGCCCAGTGGTTTAGGAGAAATCGTTGTTTTAGGATTTGGTTTCTATAGGACTGGGTAATTAGTTGCTATGGACTGATTAGCAAGCCCATTAAGCTAATGACCAGTAGCTATAAATAAAGGGGTTTGGGGAGAGAATTAGGGTTTCTCTTCTCATTCAAACATTGGGGTTGTGTCCGTGATTCTCCAGATTCAAATAGAATCCCTAATCTTATTTCTTTATTCTAAATCAAGATTATAAGAAAGATCAACATCTGGGAAGATCAGATCTCGCAGTTTTGCACAAAATCAAAATTTTTTCTTCATTGTCTCTTCGTTGTCCAGATTATATTTCATTAGTAATTCATCGAATCTAGGTTTTGATGAGTGATAGATATCTCCCACGCGATGCTATGGATAATATGTGTTAATTTAGGATTATTCACATCATTCATGTTATTATCGTCTAGAAATTGATCGCTATGTTAATCTCAGTATTAAAAACCCTAAAATAATCTAATTTTATTATGTAGACTGGTAAGCCATTAGATTAATCATGCCTAAGTTCATCTAGATCTTAATTATGTTAGATCCATGATTTTTATGCCATATTTCATACATGTTCATGTTTGTATGATTGATCATGATTGAAATGTATGAGTTGTTATCTGATCTATTGAATTCTTTGAATTTGGTTCATTTAGTCATTTGGAATTGTATTTTGTATGTATAGAATAGATAAACAGAGCAAGTCGGAGGTTCAGATGATCAAATTCATATGAAACTCAGTGGAGGAGCTCTAGAAGGTTTCAGATCCCTGCTTTTAGGAATTTTCGGATCCCTAAATGTGTATCTGACCACATGAAAACATTCTAAGTGCATGTGTTGATCCACATTTCAGTTGAATCAGCTCATTCTACTTTGTATTTTGTAACACCCCACCTCCGCCAGGGTGACTCTTGCAAGCACCCTGACTTTGGAGGGGCGTTTGAATCCGGTAAACATGCATAATGATATATCAAGGCAGAACAAGAACATATGTATATATGTAAACAGAGTAAATAACATAGATAGAACAGCGGAAGATTTAAACCATTTCAAAACAAGTCTGGTACAACATAATATCAACTTTCCAAATAAACAAGTCTAGATAAAACAACATCATCTGAAAACTGAAATACATAAGTACTATCCCCAAAATAAATGATAACCATAGCTAGCTTCATGTCAAGACTGTACATGAGCTAATCCCACAAGCAGGCGATCAGAAATCCAGCTAAGCTCCAATATTCCCTCCCTGAGAACCTGGGGGGGGGGGGAACGGAAGAAAAGAGGCGAAAGAAAACAGGTCAGTCAAAAAGACTGAGTAAGCCCTACTACAATCAATGTAAACTGATAAAGTTAATTGGCATGAGCAGCAGGTATGATCATAAGGATAACAACATACTAACATGGTGATTAACTGACAAGGTAGATAAAGGTGTCATCGCATAATCAGGATTAAGGTTTTTGCACCACAGGTGTACTAGCAAACTAACATGACTTGAATAAACAAGTATTGATCCCTTGGCCCAAGCTTTGGCCCAATAACATGAAGGGACCCTCATACGAGGTCCAATAACATGAAGTGACCCTAACACGAGGTCCAACCCCAACGGTCTAGTCGATTGGCTCCCTAAGCCTAACTCGTCACGTGTTGGTGTCAATACGGCCCAAACATGATTGTAGTCGAACTGTGCCGGGTCCACCCTTCGGGTGTATCAAGCCCTAGGGTGTCAACCCCTGGACACCATGAACATGAGTGCACAGTCTCGATCTACTGGTACCCGTGCATGTTTTCTCCGGCTACGGACTATGTGCACGACCAGAGTCCACCCGGAACTACACCGGCGTACCACCCTGCCGTCGTTTATTGGTCGCTTACCTCCAGTCCAGTAATCGTGCCCCCACCCTAGCCTAGTCCCTAGGGTCATGATGATACAAACTAGGGATTACTGCTGGAGTGGACCCCCATTGCTAGGATTTTTCTAGTGGGTTAAGTACGGTTTAACCCCTTTACTAATCATGGATTAACTTGGTTAAGTGTAACGATGAGTTCACGACTTAACCCCGATTAATCTACCAAGCCCAAATTGGTTAAGTATTAAATGGACCATGACTTAACCCTAATCATGAGGCATTAATTAATTAATGCGCCTTAACCTCTCACATTAGACTTTGTTGCGGTTACTAGTTAAGCCGGTCAGTTCCGGGTAGCTTTACACCACAACTTGGTCTAACCTCGGGTCCAAGGTACCACATGACCAACTTCTCACATTGGGTCCTATTGTTTGTAGCAACTAGTTAAGCCGGTCGGTTCCGGGTAGATTTACGCTACAAACTCAACCCAACCTCGAGTTGGCCACACTTATATTTTCTAAGTGTCATGTCCATCGTGTTTCCAAAACACATTACAAGTTTTCAAGCAATTGGGTAGACCTAACTTAATAGGTAAATTCCCAATGGGTAGACCTAACTTAATAGGTAAATTCCCAAGCTTATGTTTTTATGTCTTTTAAGTTTACCCAACCCCAAACGCAATCCCATCGCTTACATATCGCAATAGCGCATAAAGGATAGAAAGAGGGAACTTGGCATAATCATGACATAAAAGTGTTGAAGCCACAAGTTCAACATGGTGGCATATGAAAGGTACATATGTTCATATACTTGCATTAGGCCTCAAAAGCATGCATAAAACCAAACTTAGCATATTGGTGATACATGGTGATAAATGACATGTAAAAATGGCCATAAGTTCGCATTTAGCCTCACATGCAAGTTATCATAAGGGATATGATAACTTACATGTTGCCAAAATGCAACCTTTAGCATAAAGCTTGAAGCTTTATGTTCATAAGCCCAAGATAAGCTTGCATAACATGATAACATGAGCCAAATGATCAACCCAAACTTGCATAACATAACTTGCATATCATATGGCAACTTGCATATCAAACTTGCATAACATAACTTGATGAACTTGCATATCACATCATAGTAAACTTGCATAACACATCATAGTAAACTTGCATATCATACATTTAACTTTAGAGTTTAAGTATGAAAGTAGAATAGGGCTTACAATGCTTATGAGGACTCAAATGAGTATAGCAAATGTAAGAAAACCCTTATGCAACCAATTAAACCCCAAAAATGCAAGCAAAATTGATCAAAACTCTTTCTTTATGGTGCAAATATAGAGACTTGACTTGAATGCAAGCTAAAGAGGCTCATACAAGTTTAAAAACACTTGTATGCATGGAAAATCTCATAAGAATTTGTTTAGGAATTTTATGAAGAGAGTGGAGGCCATGAGAGGATTGATTTTGCCATAGTTTAGTTGCTAGAATGAATAATGATGATTTAGGGTAGGTTAGGGTCTTATTTATAGATTAGGCAAGTCTTTTAGGCCATAGGATTAAACCCTAGTTGCAATCTCAGCCCTTAAAACCGAATCTGGCCCCCAAGCTCAACACAAACCCAAAATGGTGCACCAGGCTAAACAGCCCGTCTGAGCCAAGTCGACAGCCCAGTCGACAGGGCTGTCGACTTGGTCTAACCAAGTCGACTCCCAAGTCGACAGGGCTGTCGACTTGGGGTGTTCTGGCAGGAATTTTCCTGCATGGCCCAATAACCCCAATTTCCAAATTCAGATTTGAATTCGAAATCTGTTTTTACTTTGAAATTTTCTGAAAACTTCGTTGGGCCTTAATCGGGTCATACGGACTCCGATTTTCGAAAACTCGGACTCTATTTCGCGTATTTTTCCGAGACAAACACAATGGCCCGTTTCCCTTGATTCAGATTTTAAAATTAAATTCTGCCTCGATTTACATTATTACAGGTTATTGAAAATACGGGTTGTTACATTCTCCCCTCCTTAAAGGATTTCGTCCCCGAAATCTTCAAGTTAGGAAGAACGTATCCTACCATCCAATCATCCATCTACTCAAAACATCATCCACGAGCAATCATTGTCCTTACAAGATTCTAAATGTTGTATGAACATATGCAAAGGTGTGTGTATATGTACTTATCTAATGCAAATATCATCAATGCAAATTATGTTAGTGAAATGAATCCATATGTATGCAATTCCTAACATAATGTATAACATCTATATGTGTGCACATAACATACATCCATATGCAACATTCATGTGATAACACAAAAAATTTCATCCATGAATAAGCATAAACACTCATGCATATGCAATATGAGGAGTGTGTGAGCCGATCTAGTGCCTAATCGTGTATAATGCATCCACGAGTAACCACTTGCAAACACTTGCAACCACTTGCAACCATCAAGCATAACATGTTTCAAACACATGTTTCATCCAAAGGGTTTCTACCTAAGGTTCTCATGACAAGATTAACACGATAAACTAGATAAACATGGATAACAAAGAGAAAGATATGCTAACAAAGAAAAGAGATTGAGAGTGTACCCTCAAAAAGGAATGGATAAAGCCCACGCATCTTCTCCTCGGTTTCCCAAGTTGCGTCTTCTTCGGCTTCACCCCATTGAACCTTCACCAACTTGACCTCTCGATTCCTTAGCTTCTTGGTCTCCGTCCCCAAGATACGAATCGGAGCTCTCCTCAAGGTAGCTTCTTTCTCCACTTCCACATCTTTCAGAACACTTGGCTCAACAACCTCTGCTGATTCATGTAAACACTTCCGGAGATGCGAGACATGAAAAACATCGTGTACTCCGGCAAGCTTCTCGGGCAACTTCACTCAATAAGCCATCTGCCCGATCCTCTCTATAATAGGGAATGGTCCAACAAACCTCGGTGCTAACTTCCCAACGGCTCCAAATCGGACCACATTCCGCAAAGGAGAAACCTTCACGAAAACCATATCCCCAACATCAAACTCCAAATCAGTTCTTCGCTTATCAGCATAAGATTTCTGTCGGTCTTGGGCCGCTTTCATCCGTCTCCAAATCAACTCGACCTTCTCGGATGTATCTCTGATCATATCAGGCCCAAGTATAAGCTTATCTGTAGTCTCCCACCAATATGTAGGGGACTTGCACGGCCTCCCATATAAAGCTTCAAATGGTGTCATCCCTATGCTTGCCTGATAACTGTTATTATATGCAAACTCAACAAGAGGAAGATGGTCTTCCCAAGTACCACCAAAATCCAGAATACAAAGCCTCAATAGATCCTCGAGTACCCTATTCACCCTTTCGGTTTGACCGTCCGTCTGTGGGTGATAAGCAGTACTTAGATTCAACCTTGTGCCCATAGCTTATTGCAAGCTATTCCAGAACTGACTTGTAAAGATTGGGTCACGGTCACTGACTATACTAGAAGGGACTCCATGTAGTCTCACAATCTCACGAAGATATACGGACGCTAGCCAAGATGCGGTCCTCTTGCTCTTCACCGGAATGAAATGAGCACTCTTCGTAAGTCTATCCACAATAACCCAAATGCTCGTATTCCCTTTCCTTGACCTTGGTAGCCCATCGATAAAATCCATGGAAATACTCTCCCACTTCCAAAGTGGAACGTCTAGAGGATGCAATAGCCCACCGGGCTTCTTCAACTCGGCCTTAACTTGCTGGCAAATGATACATCTAGAGACAAATTCTGCCACATCCTTCTTCATCCCAGGCCAAAAGAAAATACGCTTCATATCTTTATACATCTTATCTCCGCCCGGATATATAGTCAACTTAGAGCGATGCGCTTCCTCCAGAACTTTTCTTACTAAATCTTCTACCATTGGAACACATAACCTTCCGTCTTTCCTCAGCCAACCCTTGTCATCAATAGAATATCGAGCGAGATGACTAGACGCCTCTCCTCGAATCAGCTTATCCATAATCTCAACTATCTGAGGGTCTTCTCTCTGCGAAGCCCCAACTTGATCAAGAAGGGTAGGTCTGAGTTCCAGAGATGCTAAAGAACCGGTCATCGATTCAACCGCCAAAGAGAAATCAAAGGTTGCCACATACTCTAAATTCTTCATCCCAACGAATAGAGGACTTAGGGTCAACCTTCTTCTACTCAATGCATCCGCTACCACATTCCCCTTGCCAGGGGTATAAGCTATCTCAAAATCATAGGACGCCAAGAATTCCATCCGTCTTTGCTGCCTCAGATTTAGATCCTTCTGAGAAAAGAGATACTTCAATGACTTGTGATCGGTATAAAGCTCAAATCTTTCTCCCAGAAGATAATGGCGCCAAGCCTTGAGTGCATATACTATTGCTGCCAACTCTAAGTCATGAGTGGGATAATTCTTCTCATGCACTTTGAGTTGTCTACCGCCAAAGCATATCACTCTTCCTTCTTGAATCAGAACAGCTCCTAACCCCGTGCCACATGCATCGGTGTATACTGTAAATAACTTCCCTCCATCGGGCAAAGCTAGAACAGGTGCTGATGTGAGAGCTCTCTTGAGCTTCTGAAAAGCAAGCTCGCATTCTATGCTCTAAGCAAAAACTAAATTCTTCTTCGTCAATTTAGTGAGAGGAGCGGATATCTTCGCGAAGTCCTTGATGAACTTCCGGTAAAAACCCGCAAGACCTAGAAAACTTCTCACTTCGGTTGCATTCCTTAGAGTCTTCCAATCCTGAACTGCAACTACCTTAGCGGGATCCACCGCTAAGCCTTGCTTAGACACTATATGCCCAAGGAATCTAACTTCCCTTCTCCAAAAGTGACACTTGGAGAACTTGGCCTTCAACTGATGCGCTCTAAGCGTATCCATCACCTCCACGAGATGCCTTGCGTGCTCTTCCTCATCCTTAGAGAAGATCAGAATATCATCTACGAAGACCACGACAAACTTGTTCAAGAACTCGCTGAACACCCTACTCATCAAGTCCACGAAATATGTGGGTGCATTAGTCAAGCCGAACGGCATGACAAGCCATTCGAAGAATCCATCTGGAGTCCTGAACGCAGTCTTGTCTATACTATCCTCAGCTACCCTGAGCTGATGGAATCCAGTAGCAAGATCAAGCTGAGAGAAAAAAGAAGCACCGACAAGCTGGTCAAAGAGATCATCAATCCTCGGTAACGGGTGTCTGTTCTTCTTAGTCAGCTTATTCAACTCTCGATAGTCAACACAAAGTCGGAGAGAACCATATGCCTTGGTAGCAAATACCACAGGCGCTCCCCATTCAGATGTACTTCGTCTAATGAAGTTCTTTTCAAGCAACTCCTTCACTTGCTTACTTAGCTCCCGCCTTTCACGCGGAGCCATGTGCCGAACGGGCAAAGAAACCGGCTTTGCATTATCCACCAGATAAATGCGGAAATCAATCTCTCGCTTAGGGGGCAACCCCCTAACTTCATCGAAAACATCCGGATACTCTCGAACCACTCTCATAGACTGAAGAGTTTCCATTGACGAGTCGAGTGATTCAAGATAGCACAACATGACGGGACCTCTCGGATCACAAGAAATCTCTAGGGTGTTTCCGAGGCGAGTCACAAGCCTCACAACCCTATGCTCACAATCAAGAATGGCTCCATATCTGGACAGCCAATCCATGCCCAATATCAATCCGTATCCCCTGAAACCCAGAACATAAGCACTGCACAAGAATTCTACACTCAGTATAGAGATCCTCAAATCCCCACATATCATAGACAAATGGGCGGAACCCCCAATAGGATTTGAGACACAGACGGGATCATCTACCAAGCTAGTACTAAGGTGCAAACTATCAACAAGATCAGATGAGATAAAGCTATGCGATGCACCAGAATCAAACAAGGTACGAACTGGAAAATCAGAAATATATACAAGGCTCTCAACAGAAATACTACCTCGATCGGGAAATGGAGCGGTATTGAGAGCATGAACTTGCCCTCCTGAAGGTCCAGCACGCTGAGTCTGACCATGGCCTTGCCCTTGCTTCCTCGGGCAATCCTTACTGAAATGTCCAGTCTCACCGCAGAAAAAGCATTCACCATTCTTCCTTTTCCTCTTCTTACAATCCTTAATAAGATGCCCAACAGAACCGCAATAATGGCACTTCCCCTTGATGTTCTTGCCCTTGTTGTTGTTCCCCTTGTTGCCTTGACTCTTTTTCTTGTTCTTGTTCTGATTGCCTTGACTGCTCTGACCACTTGGATTACCCTGATTTCCTTTCCCCTGGGAATCAGTCTTCTTGGCTTGAGTATCATTCACCTTGATCTCTTTCTTGACATCTCCCTGAAGTAACGCCATATCAACCAAGCTCTCAAACGTGGCCCCATGGGGAATATGTGACATAGCCAATCCCTGCAACGGCTCATTCAATCATCTAGCAAAACGAAGAGCCTTCTTCTGAGGAGTATTCACCATATCCAAGCCAAAACGAGCTAACTGATTGAACTTGTTCACATATTCTTTGACAGACATATCTCCTTGCTTCAAAGTTATGAACCTCTCCATTTGCAGATTCTCCTCAGCAGAAGATAGAAACTTAAGCATGAACCTTGCCCTGAAATCGGCCCAAGTCTCAACAGGCCTAGTACCATTGGTGACTTCCCACCAATAAGCGGCTTCATCCTTCATAAGCCAAACCGCCAACAAGACCTTCCTCTGATCGTCCAACCCAAAGATAGCAAATAAATCCTCGGTTTCTTTCAACCAATTTCTGGCCTCTACAAAAGTCTCAGTGCCTTGAAAGTTCTTGCCACCCATTGCTTTGAAATCTTTGCAAGTCTTTGCGAAGTCAGGTTGAGGATGCTGAGGGGGAGGAGGAAGAGGAACCTCAGCGACAGGAGGAGGAGGAACATTAACTACAGGAGGAGGAACATTAGCCACTGGAGGAGGAGGAGGAACATATGCGGGGCCGGCTTCGGTCGCCCTAGCCTCCAAAAGTCTCCTATACCAAACAGGTACGTGTACTCCCTCCGGAATAGCAAAGTTATCGGCCATACTGAAAAAGAAAAAGACAGATTCAGAATGGAGAAAAACGAAGGGATTTTGCTAATGGCTTTTTGGGGAATAGCCCTTTGAAATAAACTAGACTTTTTTTGGAAAATACTTTATACTTTGTTTTGAAAATAGTTTTCCAAAAGTTTTCTAAAAACCTTTTTGTTCCTTCTCGTAAACCATATGCTATGATACCAAACTGTAACACCCCACCTCCGCCAGGGTGACTCTTGCAAGCACCCTGACTTTGGAGGGGCGTTTGAATCCGGTAAACATGCATAATGATATATCAAGGCAGAACAAGAACATATGTATATATGTAAACAGAGTAAATAACATAGATAGAACAGCGGAAGATTTAAACCATTTCAAAACAAGTCTGGTACAACATAATATCAACTTTCCAAATAAACAAGTCTAGATAAAACAACATCATCTGAAAACTGAAATACATAAGTACTATCCCCAAAATAAATGATAACCATAGCTAGCTTCATGTCAAGACTGTACATGAGCTAATCCCACAAGCAGGCGATCAGAAATCCAGCTAAGCTCCAATATTCCCTCCCTGAGAACCTGGGGGGGGGGGGGGGGGGGACGGAAGAAAAGAGGCGAAAGAAAATAGGTCAGTCAAAAAGACTGAGTAAGCCCTACTACAATCAATGTAAACTGATAAAGTTAACTGGCATGAGCAGCAGGTATTAAATACGGTTTAACCCCTTTACTAATCATGGATTAACTTGGTTAAGTGTAACGATGAGTTCACGACTTAACCCCGATTAATCTACCAAGCCCAAATTGGTTAAGTATTAAATGGACCATGACTTAACCCTAATCATGAGGCATTAATTAATTAATGTGCCTTAACCTCTCACATTAGACTTTGTTGCGGTTACTAGTTAAGCCGGTCGGTTCCGGGTAGCTTTACACCACAACTTGGTCTAACCTCGGGTCCAAGGTACCACATGACCAACTTCTCACATTGGGTCCTATTGTTTGTAGCAACTAGTTAAGCCGGTCGGTTCCGGGTAGATTTACGCTACAAACTCAACCCAACCTCGAGTTGGCCACACTTATATTTTCTAAGTGTCATGTCCATCGTGTTTCCAAAACACATTACAAGTTTTCAAGCAATTGGGTAGACCTAACTTAATAGGTAAATTCCCAATGGGTAGACCTAACTTAATAGGTAAATTCCCAAGCTTATGTTTTTATGTCTTTTAAGTTTACCCAACCCCAAACGCAATCCCATCGCTTACATATCGCAATAGCGCATAAAGGATAGAAAGAGGGAACTTGGCATAATCATGACATAAAAGTGTTGAAGCCACAAGTTCAACATGGTGGCATATGAAAGGTACATATGTTCATATACTTGCATTAGGCCTCAAAAGCATGCATAAAACCAAACTTAGCATATTGGTGATACATGGTGATAAATGACATGTAAAAATGGCCATAAGTTCGCATTTAGCCTCACATGCAAGTTATCATAAGGGATATGATAACTTACATGTTGCCAAAATGCAACCTTTAGCATAAAGCTTGAAGCTTTATGTTCATAAGCCCAAGATAAGCTTGCATAACATGATAACATGAGCCAAATGATCAACCCAAACTTGCATAACATAACTTGCATATCATATGGCAACTTGCATATCAAACTTGCATAACATAACTTGATGAACTTGCATATCACATCATAGTAAACTTGCATAACACATCATAGTAAACTTGCATATCATACATTTAACTTTAGAGTTTAAGTATGAAAGTAGAATAGGGCTTACAATGCTTATGAGGACTCAAATGAGTATAGCAAATGTAAGAAAACCCTTATGCAACCAATCAAACCCCAAAAATGCAAGCAAAATTGATCAAAACTCTTTCTTTATGGTGCAAATATAGAGACTTGACTTGAATGCAAGCTAAAGAGGCTCATACAAGTTTAAAAACACTTGTATGCATGGAAAATCTCATAAGAATTTGTTTAGAAATTTTATGAAGAGAGTGGAGGCCATGAGACGATTGATTTTGCCATAGTTTAGTTGCTAGAATGAATAATGATGATTTAAGGTAGGTTAGGGTCTTATTTATAGATTAGGCAAGTGTTTTAGGCCATAGGATTAAACCCTAGTTGCAATCTCAGCCCTTAAAACCGAATCTGGCCCCCAAGCTCAACACAAACCCAAAATGGTGCACCAGGCTAAACAGCCCGTCTGAGCCAAGTCGACAGCCCAGTCGACAGGGCTGTGGACTTGGTCTAACCAAGTCGACTCCCAAGTCGACAGGGCTGTCGACTTGGGGTCTTCTGGAGGGAATTTTCCCGCCTGGCCCAATAACCCCAATTTCCAAATTCAGATTTGAATTCGAAATCTGTTTTTACTTTGAAATTTTCTGAAAACTTCGTTGGGCCTTAATCGGGTCATACGGACTCCGATTTTCGAAAACTCGGACTCTATTTCGCGTATTTTTCCGAGACGAACGCAATGGCATAGCCCGTTTCCCTTGATTCAGATTTTAAAATTAAATTCTGCCTCGATTTACATTATTACAGGTTATTGAAAATACGGGTTGTTTCATATTTGGTCATTTAGGATTCGTATCCATGGACTTTGGATTCCTGTCCTTTTCTTTTTTTCATATCCGTTCTATAACCTGGTCCACCTTTTCTGTGTGATCGGCCTGAGTTGAACACGTAATTTTGCCTAATCATGTTCACTTAGAAGTCATCAATCAATTGCCCAACTACCTTTTTTATGACATCATGTTGGCCCGATCACTCATTTTCTTGTGAACTTTCATGACATCTGAAATGATCCAGCAAATCCTCCTAAAATCCGATCAGTCATTTTTGAGTGATCAGGTCACGTTGGTCCCCTATTTTTGGGTGATCGAACTATGTTATTTTTGGGTAATCAGATTATGTTTTTGAATTGCAACAATCCGATATATCCAATTTGACCGAGCTAAATTTTTAAGATGTTTTCCCCTTATCAATCCATTAGTTTTGAGTGATTAGACTATGCCGATCATCATTTTCTGAGAGTATCGATCCAAATTTACCAAATGATCAGGCAAGTGCCAGATCGGTCCGATCATTAATATCCAAGTGATCGACGCGAGTTTACAATGTTGATCGATCTGATCCTGAGTGTAACATCCCGAGATTATGATAAATTTTATTATTTAATTTAATATGATTTTTGATATTAAATGGTTGTAAATAATATTTAGTGATTTAATTTGTGAAATTTGACGGTGAAAACATAATCGAATTGCTTAGGATAATGATAATTGTAGTTGTAATAATCAAAATTTTGATTTATAAGTTTACGTGAATTTTATTTTTATTTGAATTAAATTTATTAACCGTTGAATTTAGTTTAATGGTTAATTTGTGAAAAACAAATATTTTATTATATTAATGAACGGGTTAAATTTGTCATTTTGCAAACGATATCAGAATTCGACGGAATTAATTTTATTTGACCCAGAATTGTATATTATTGTAATTTCTAAAATTTCGTAATCAACGGAATTATAGTTTGATTGTTAGAAATTAAAATGCGTATAAATTTGCATGTATAATTTAATTAAATAATCAAGTTATGAAAGAAAATTGTTACAGACTTCGAAATTGGGCCTCGAAACTAGTCTCACTGCGTTCAGAAGGCGTCAAAACCTATTGTTAGGCAGTGAGCAGGCTTGATTTGGACTCCGGCCCGTTTCTGACTTTAAATCACGTAAAACCATGAAAATAATATTATTTTATTACTCAAAACCCTAATATTTCTGTGGCTGCAGCCGTCATTATCTCGATGGCCAGAAATGCTCAAACTTTATCTCTAAAATTCTCTCAATCTATTTAATGAAATTCGATGATTCAAAAGCAAAAACTGTAGTGTTGATCTTCTCTTCGCATCCATACGGTTCAATTCAATTATGGGGGTCTGTTTCCGCCAGAAATTGGCCATGAAGTCAGTGCGCATTCGAGGGCTTTGAGCACGATAGGGACCACCATGGGCCGCCGCGTTTTCGCCGAAGAGGGAGCAGAGGTTGGCACACATACTGGTGTTTTCTGATCATCAAATCGTGAAGTGTAGGGAGGTGCACAAAGTAGGATTTTGAACGTGGTTGGGTTACAGTGTGATTTCCTGGAAGAGGCGCTGGTAATTCACGAAGAGAAGAGGAGGTTAGGAGCTTACGTCGCAGGTCTTTTTCCTTTTTTTTGGTCCATTTTTCGTTTTTTTTTGTTTTATTTAAATTTCAATCACTAAATCTTGCATAACTTCTTCATACGAATTCAGAAAGACACGCGGTTTGTTGCGTTGAAATCGTATCGACGAGCTCTTCGCGATGCCGCTGGTTTGAATTGATTTCGAGACTGTCAAATTTTTGGCTAAAAATTGGATTTCAACCTCGTTCAAAGCCAAGGTGAGTGATTAAACCCACTCACGCCTAACTAAAGTATTCTAATATTAGTTAAATTAATATCATGTCATGATATGGTTGTATGGATTGATGTTTGACTGTTAAAGTGCATATTTTAAATTTATTTGCACCGATAGTGTAGTTAAATTTGATTGTTTTACAGTTAAGTTAAAATTTGACATTTAATTATCAGTTTAAAACTCGTCATCTGATAACTAGTAAAATTACGATATTGAACTGTTGTATATATTGGTGTGATGAATGGCTTGAATCTGATATGTTGACAAATTGGTGTTAATTGTGTGAATTTACCTACTATTCACAGTTGTTCGTATATGACCATGGTTTGTGCTGATTAATTCCAACCACCCTAGATGTTACGGGCATCGAATAAACCCGGGATTAATCATTAAAATGAATTAAGAACGTAGGTTGAAATGATAAATACCTATGACCCTGATCTAGATTGAAATGATATATATCCTTTCCCAAAGTACTAAAATTAAATTTTAAGTATCACTTGGCCATAGGATAGAAAATTATATACGGACACCGGTTGGTTAAATAAAATTTGTTTTAACCATGAATTTTGAAATGTTGTTTTAAAAGACAATATAAGCGATGTTTTTATAATTTATTTCCTTTGAACTTGAACCTGGAATTTTGAAATATAAACAAAAAAAAGGAGAAATAAATTAGTAGTGTAACTGAAGCTAAATAAAGTGAAATATAATGTAAATCGAATTTATTGAAACTGAATGGTTTCACCCACTTTTGAAATTTATTATGAATCAACATTGATTTGAAACCCACTTTTGAAATTTATTATGAATCAACATTTATTTGAAACCCACTTTTGAAATTTATTATGAATCAACATTGATTTGAATTATTTATGAATTGTGAACTATATTTGACATAAAGTGAAATCATTGAAAATGTGAATCTGATTTGGAGTGTAACTAGTTGAATTAATTTGATCGAATTGAAATGAATGTAAATTGGAAGTTTAATCGATGGAATTGTTGAAAATTGAGTTGGTTGAATTGAAGATTGAAATATGACTTCAAGTGTAATGGAAAATGTTAGAGAAACGATTCTAATTCCAACTATAGTATTCAAATCATTTTATAAACTATTTTAATAATAATTATTTTTCTTTATAAACTATTTTACTTTATTACTATTTTATTTTATAAATTATTTTAAATAAATCATTTTAAGATTAACTATTTATTTTATAAATTACTTAATGTTTTAAACTGTATATTTTAATAAATTTGATAAATTCTATTTTATTACAAACTATTTATTTCAAACTATTCCAATTATATATCTAAACCATTTTAAATATACTGTTAACTATTCTAATATTCAAATTATTAAAGTTGGAATTGTTTCAAGATTTTAAAAGTTAAAATGTAGATTTTGATGAATAATATTCTCTCTTGAATATTGAATGATTTTGAAAAGTTGATATTTTGATATGAAGTATGAACCCCTTTGAAATGTAAAAGAACCGACCGGTGTGAAAAATGTAAACGATTGGTTGTTAAAGAGATTGGGATCGGATATTGTCATACTCTCTGCCAATACCTAAAACCACTTTAACAACTGTGTACGCGGTGGAGTTCCAGAAATGGTGTTGGATGGATTTGGAGGCGATTACTGGATTCGAAGAAAGAGAACGATGATGGATATCCTTGACCTTCGGGTCATAATTAAAATGACTAAAACAGGGCTATACCGTGACCAAGTGGGGTTAGCTACCTCCATCGGCAACACTCCTTCCATTATTACTATAGTCCCTTGGTTTTATTGATTTGATGCGCATCCGTGATTTTGGAGTGTTGTCCGAGGTGGGCGGTAGTTGCGGCTATGCGTTACCACCAGTCCGGGCGTGCAACTAGTATATTCATACTCTGGGCATTCCTCGTGTGCCTTGTCATATTATCCTAATCGAGCCCCCTACGATTTTGATTTGACATTGTTGTATAGCGGCGCATCCCTATCCACCGACCGTTACTGGTGTTTTATATGCAATGTTTACGACAATGTTTATAAACAGTGTAAGGGTAAAAATGTAATCCCGCTTACGCTATTTTAATATGTTATATTTAACCATGGACATTATTATAATAGCGTATTATATTATATGATATTAGTTTGACGGATCCTTAGGAGATGGAAATTCCCGTAACATCTCTTAATTTATTGCATTCATATTATTACATGAAATTTGATTTAACTAATATGAGAATGATTTAGTTCTGATCTGAGTGTTTATTGTGTTTCTTTTTATGCAATACTCTCGCGTCAGACCAAGTTGCAGTTAGCGAAAATTTTCCTTGCTTGAAGATACATTTAAGAAGATGGAGATGGAGCTCAACAGACGCATTTATGAATTATTATTCCACTGCAAAATATATTGGTATGTTGTATGTTAATTTACTCTGATAATTGTCGTAAATATAATAAAATGTACTTCATGAACTATTATTTATTTATTATATTTTGTCCTTCCGCTGCGAGATTCTGTATTTGTTTCTTCTTTCTTCTTTTTCTTATTTTAATCCCAATAACTATCTGTATTTTTGATCTGTTTATGTCGACATTAAGGATCATTGTCGATTTGAACGGTCAAAAATCTCGGATGTTACATTTGGTATCAGAGCTTTGGTTTAGCGAAAACCTTGGCTCTATTTGGGATTAACTCATTAGAGATAGGGTAGTAATACCCTAGAATGAGTTTGAGTGAATATGAGAGAGCGTACTTGTAATTTTGATATAAAATGATTTTGCGTTGTGTTGATTTGTTCTGTTGAGTATTTATGAATTCTGGTCGGTACTTGGGACGCCAATGTATCGATAGGGATTTCTAAACACTCGAACAGGGCTTACCGACATAATATTGTTTTGAATTATATTATACATACATATATATATATATAGAATTATTTGAAAATATATGAATTTTGATTTTGTTGATGATAATATTTAATTTTCACCATATATTACTCGATTAATTAATAATTAAAACCATTGGTTGTTGATTGGTTTAAGAAAAATCAAATATTGAAAATTTATTGATAATGAAATAAGAAGTTAAATATGAATTTGAGAATTTAATATCGGGTGGTTTTGTAATATTGATTTAAAAAATGGTTTTGGAATAATATATTTATATATAAAAAAAGTTGTTTCGTATATATAAATTATTTTCAAATGAATTTTTCATCTAAGTGTATATTCCCTTCTTGTCTTTGAGAAATGACTTCGGTGATGAGTGCACGCATCATCGACGTTGATTTTCGGAAGTCAAAGTAGGGAGACCACTTGGAACTTTTATAATTTGTTTTAGAAAATTGTAAATTTTATTTCAACTCTTATATAGTATGGTTTATATAAAATATATAATATTTTGGAAGTTAATTTGGAAATGAACCCGAAGGTAGATTCTCAAGTCTTAGATAATTAATGACATTCAAATCATTGAAATGAATTAATTTGAAGTATTAAGAGTTCTATCTTGAGAAATAAGAAAATGAACTTGAGGAAATATAAACTAAATTTGAAACTCTTCGAAATATGATTGGAAATATTAAACTTGTATAATGCTATTTTTCTTTCTTCCCATATACAACTTATCAAAAATGTTAGGAAGTTAGAAGTGTTAATATAAAATTTGAAATTATATATTGTGTCAATCAATGGAGTTACATATTGTAATATGGACTTTCATTTAGGTGAACAAGAGTAAAATGGTAATAAAGCAAAACTATAACATAAGTGAAATGAAAATATAATGGACTAAAGAAGAAGAAAAAAATTCTGGAATGAAATTGTTTGTAAAATGGAATTTTATATGAATGCAATGTATGTGGATGTAAACGAAGCAGGATGTAAATGAAATTTATAAGAGAAAAAAAACCAGTTAAAAGAGAATCGATTATAATAATTGAAGAATAATAAGTATGTAGATAATACAATTGGAGTGAGTCCATTCATTTAACCTTTGAATGGATTCATATAAAGTTATTGACATATGGAAATCATGTAATTATTGAAATCCATATAAAACGTATGTAATTATTGAATTGATATGATATAGAAAGAAAAAAAAGCTGAATCTAAACCAATAAGTAAGGTAAAGTAAAGAAAATTGGACTTTGACATAAATTGAATAAGAGTATAATGGGAAAATAAAATGATAATACCAAATGAAATAAATATGAGAAATGGTGAAATGGACATTAACTTTAGAAATGTAAAGTGAAACTGAGGGTAAATTAAAGTTTTATAGGAATTTGGACTATAATTAACTTAAGCCGAAATGATGAAGTTAATGGGGTGAGCAAATGAAAATTAGCGTTGGAATTTGGTGCATTTGAATTAAATGGATGTAAGGAAATTAAAATGTAAATGAGGTTTAAATAAAAGAAGAAGATAATAATGACTCAATTGAATTGATTAAAATAATTATAAGTGAATAAGCATGTATGTGATAAAACTGAAGTGAATCAACTCAAAAGTAAAATGAATTGGATATAAATCTAGATAATGATTGAAAGATGAATGTCAATGAGTGAATGCAAATAAATCGAATAATGATAGAAGGTAACATATATAATAAACCATGCATTGACACTTGGAACAAACAGGAAATGCAATATAACAAATGAAATCATGAATTGTTTAAGAGTGAATGAACAGATGGAATTGTATAAATAAGACACTGACATTGAAAAAATTTGTTGTTGTGCTTATTTGGATAAATATAATTATTTAGATATTTTATTTGTTATTCTAGTTGTAATTTCCATTTTATGTATGCTTGTTGTAAACATGTAGATTTATTTCTTTTATATGTACATCATTATTTGTTATTGAGTGTTTTAGTAGGTGTGGATGACATTTGCTTGCTTCTGGAGCAGATTGAGCATAAAATACTGTTTTGCATGCTTTAAAATAAACTAAATTGCTAGTAGCGTGAATGAAAGTTACATATCGTATTTTGGTAATATATGTTGGTACCCCATTGTTTGGGATGCCTCATCATTGAGATGAGATGTATATTTGTAATAACATATATTATTGTTTTTCGGACCTAACCGTACAAAAGAGACTCAACCGAATTTTTTCATGAATTTATGACTTAGAAAATTTTATGAATTTGTTCGCAAACTCATATTTCCTATATATTAAAGTAAATGTTTTTTTGGTTAGTAGAAATTTTATATTATTTTAATTTTATTTTGTCACTTCATTACTACGTTCCTTTTCGAGGACGAAAAGTTTTGAGTGGGGGAGAGTGTAACATCCCGAGATTATGATAAATTTTATTATTTAATTTAATATGATTTTTGATATTAAATGGTTGTTAATAATATTTAGTGATTTAATTTGTGAAATTTGACGGTGAAAACATAATCGAATTGCTTAGGATAATGATAATTGTAGTTGTAATAATCAAAATTTTGATTTATAAGTTTACGTGAATTTTATTTTTATTTGAATTAAATTTATTAACCGTTGAATTTACTTTAATGGTTAATTTGTGAAAAACGAATATTTTATTATATTAATGAACGGGTTAAATTTGTCATTTTGCAAACGATATCAGAATTCGACGGAATTAATTTTATTTGACCCAGAATTGTATATTATTGTAATTTCTAAAATTTCGTAATCAATGGAATTATAGTTTGATTGTTAGAAATTAAAATGCGTATAAATTTGCATGTATAATTTAATTAAATAATCAAGTTATAAAAGAAAATTGTTACAGACTTCGAAATTGGGCCTCGAAACTAGTCCCACTGCGTTCAGAAGGTGTCCAAACCTATTGTTAGGCAGTGAGCAGGCCTGATTTGGACTCCGGCCCGTTTCTGACTTTAAAACACGTAAAACGATGAAAATAATATTATTTTAGGCAAATTCTATTTCAACCCACGTTTTTAGTTAGTAGCCCCCATTAAAAAATTAAAATTTTAATGACTAAAGTGCCCTTTAGGAGTTATCTTCTCATCTAATAGAATAGGCGCGTGGTACAAAACAAAACCTTCTAATAAAGCTCCGGGGCAAAACAAAATTCAACGCATGTCTTATACGTGGACAACTAAATTTACTTTACCACGAAGAATAACAACGTGGAAAAGAAGATAACCACGAAGAAAATCTCCGAGGAAAAAATCAATTCCTCGTGTCATCTCTTCGTGATTCACCTTTTAACCGCGCGTGTATCCTCCGTGGTAACCTGGAAAGATGAAAAAAAATAAGAAAAAACCAAATTCTTTAATGCTACTTCGTGAAACCCAAATCTCTGGTAACTGTAATCGCTAATGCTTGCGATTGAAACCCCATACATCATGTAATCAATCAAACCAACTACCCTAAACATCAATTCGTGAAACCCCAATTAAGATTACCTTTCTTCTCTACTTTGAACGAGACTTTGTACATTGCGGTGTAAATTTGAGTTCAATTCGTGAAACCATAATTGATTTTGGCTGAAGTTGAGTTGAATTGCGGTGTAAATTTTCTGACCTAGGTTGCGTGATTGATGAAGAAATCGCGTCGTGAGATATGGAGGAGAGGAGCGACGACAAGTGAAGTGAAGGGCAAGATTGGAAACAATGGGGGGCTACTAACTAATTAAATGGGTACATTGGTTTTTTTTATTTTTTGGGGGGCTACTACCTAAAAACAATGGTTGAAATAGAATTTGCCATTATTTTATTACTCAAAACCCTAATATTTCTATGGCCGCAGCCGTCATTATCTCGATGGCCAGAAATGCTCAAACTTTATCTCTAAAATTCTCTCAATCTATTTAATGAAATTCGATGATTCAAAAGCAAAAACTGTAGTGTTGATCTTCTCTTCGCATCCATATGGTTCAATTCAATTATAGGGGTCTGTTTCCACCAGAAATTGGCCATGAAGTCAGTGCGCATTCGAGGGCTTTGAGCACGATAGGGACCACCATGGGCCGCCGCGTTTTGGCCGAAGAGGGAGCAAAGGTTGGCACACATACTGGTGTTTTCTGATCATCGAATCGTGAAGTGTAGGGAGGTGCACAAAGTAGGATTTTGAACGTGGTTGGGTTACAGTGTGATTTCCTGGAAGAGGCGCTGGTAATTCACGAAGAGAAGAGGAGGTTAGGAGCATACGTGGCAGGTCTTTTTCCTTTTTTGGTTCCATTTTTCGTTTTTTTTGTTTTATTTAAATTTCAATCACTAAATCTTGCATAACTTCTTCATACGAATTCAGAATGACACGCGGTTTGTTGCGTTGAAATCGTATCGACGAGCTCTTCGCGATGCCGCTGGTTTGAATTGATTTCGAGACTGTCAAATTTTTGGCTAAAAATTGGATTTCAACCTCGTTCAAAGCCAAGGTGAGTGATTAAACCTACTCACGCCTAACTAAAGTATTCTAATATTAGTTAAATTAATATCATGTCATGATATGGTTGTATGGATTGATGTTTGACTGTTAAAGTGCATATTTTAAATTTATTTGCACCGATAGTGTAGTTAAATTTGACTGTTTTACAGTTAAGTTAAAATTTGACATTTAATTGCCAGTTTAAAACTCGTCATCTGATAACTAGTAAAATTACGATATTGAACTGTTGTATATTTGGTGTGATGAACGGCTTGAATCTGATATGTTGACAAATTGGTGTTAATTGTGTGAATTTACCTACTATTCACAGTTGTTCGTATATGACCATGGCTTGTGCTGATTAATTCCAATCACCCTAGATGTTACGGGCATCAAACAAACCCGGGATTAATCATTAAAATGAATTAAGAACGTAGGTTGAAATGATAAATACCTATGACCCTGATCTGGATTGAAATGATATATATCCTTTCCCAAAGTACTAAAATTAAATTTTAAGTATCACTTGGCCATAGGATAGAAAATTATATACGGACAGCGGTTGGTTAAATAAAATTTGTTTTAACCATGAATTTTGAAATGTTGTTTTAAAAGACAATATAAGCGATGTTTTTATAATTTATTTCCTTTGAACTTGAACCTGGAATTTTGAAATATAAACAAAAAAAGGGGAAATAAATTAGTAGTGTAACTGAAGCTAAATAAAGTGAAATATAATGTAAATCGAATTTATTGAAACTGAATGGTTTCACCCACTTTTGAAATTTATTATGAATCAACATTGATTTGAAACCCACTTTTGAAATTGATTATGAATCAACATTTATTTGAAACCCACTTTTGAAATTTATTATGAATCAACATTGATTTGAATTATATATGAATTGTGAACTATATTTGACATAAAGTGAAATCATTGAAAATGTGAATCTGATTTGGAGTGTAACTAGTTGAATTAATTTGATCGAATTGAAATGAATGTAAATTGGAAGTTTAATTGATGGAATTATTGAAAATTGGGTTGGTTGAATTGAAGATTGAAATATGACTTCAAGTGTAATGGAAAATGTTAGAGAAACGATTCTAATTCCAACTATAGTATTCAAATCATTTTATAAACTATTTTAATAATAATTATTTTTCTTTATAAACTATTTTAGTTTATTACTATTTTATTTTATAAATTATTTTAAATAAATCATTTTAAGATTAACTATTTATTTTATAAATTACTTAATGTTTTAAACTGTATATTTTAATAAATTTGATAAATTCTATTTTATTACAAACTATTTATTTCAAACTATTCCAATTATATATCTAAACCATTTTAAATATACTGTTAACTATTCTAATATTCAAATTATTAAATTGGAATTATTTCAAGATTTTAAAAGTTAAAATGTAGATTTTGATGAATAATATTCTCTCTTGAATATTGAATGATTTTGAAAAGTTGATATTTTGATATGAAGTACGAACCCCTTTGAAATGTAAAAGAACTGACCGGTGCGAAAAATGTAAACAATTGGTTGTTAAAGAGACCGGGATCGGATATTGTCATACTCCCTGCCAATACCGAAAACCACTTTAACAACTGTGTACGCGGTGGAGTTCCAGAAATGGTGCTGGATGGATTTGGAGGCGATTACTGGATTCAAAGAAAGAGAACGATGATGGATATCCTTGACCTTCGGGTCATAATTAAAATGACTAAAACAGGGCTATACCGTGACCAAGTGGGGTTAGCTACCTCCATCGGCAACACTCCTTCCTTTATTACTATAGTCCCTTGGTTTGATTGATTTGATGCGCATCCGTGATTTTGGAGTGTTGTCCGAGGTGGGCGGTAGTTGCGGCTATGCGTTACCACCAGTCCGGGCGTGCAACTAGTATATTCATACTCTGGGCATTCCTCGTGTGCCTTGTCATATTATCCTAATCGAGCCCCCTATGATTTTGATTTGACATTGTTGTATAGCGGCGCATCCCTATCCACCGACCGTTACTGGTGTTTTATATGCAATGTTTACGACAATATTTATAAACAGTGTAAGGGTAAAAATGTAATCCCGCTTACGCTATTTTAATATGTTATATTTAACCATGGACATTATTATAATAGCGTATTATATTATATGATATTAGTTTGACGGATCCTTAAGAGATGGAAATTCCCGTAACATCTCTTAAGTTATTGCATTCATATTATTACATGAAATTTGATTTAACTAATATGAGAATGATTTAGTTCTGATCCGAGTGTTTGTTGTATTTCTTTTTATGTAATACTCTTGGGTCAGACCAAGTTGCAGTTAGCGAAGATTTTCCTTGCTTGAAGATACATTTAAGAAGATGGAGATGGAGCTCAACAGGCGCATTTAAGAATTATTATTCCGCTGCAAAATATATTGGTGTGTTGTATGTTAATTTACTCTGATAATTGTCGTAAATATAATAAAATGTACTTCATGAACTATTATTTATTTATTATATTTTGTACTTCCGCTGCGAGATTCTGTATTTGTTTCTTCTTTCTTCTTTTTCTTATTTTAATCCCAATAACTATCCGTATTTTTGATCTATTTATGTCGACATTAAGGATCATTGTCGATTTGAACGGTCAAAAATCTCGGATGTTACACTGAGTGTTATCAATCAAATGAATATGGTGTGATTCAACGAGTTGATCTGCTATTTCTGAGTGATCGGACGATGCCAAAGGCGGTCAATTTAAGCCAAGTCATTTTCTAATTCTTAAGCGAACAACATTCTGATGCCTAGTCTGAGCTCATACAAGTCGGCGCTCGAGTTATGAGCAATCCGGATGTCCAAATTTAAAGGGTAAAGGCCTTGTCAAAAGGCTGGTTAAACTAGTATGAATATGGTCTGATTCAATGGGTCTTGTACTCAGTGTCGTTCTACTTCTATGAATTAGTTGTGTTGTGCTACGCCTACCTATTTTGAAATCTGGTTCAAAATAATTTCTTGGGAAAGTACAAGTAGCTGTGAACCATGTCGTACGCCTATTTGCATTTAACTAATCTTACCGAATTGCTTGCATAAAAGTTCAGTATGCATTATATTTTGGGGTTTTTACCCTCAAGGACAAAAGGAACAAAAAATGTTCTATATGGACAAAGGGGCAAAAATTTATCCTCAAGGACAAAATTTAGTGTAAAGGGAGGAATTTAGGGGTCCAATATAATTCCTTCCTTTACACTAACACTTGTCCATAAGGACAAAATTTTGCCTCTTGTTCTTATGGAACAATTTTTTTTTCATTTTGTCTTTCTCGTTATATATCTTGATAATTTTTCTTTAGAAAACGCATATAATTTTGTACTTATTGCTCGGACAAAAATGCCAGTGGGGTGAATTGCACTGGAAGCATCTTAATCATATAATTAATGCCCTTTTTTTAGCAAAAATAAAATAAAATTTAGAAAGTGGAAATTAATCCGTCATGCCTCCCATGACAAATTTTTGCTTAAAAGTTAGAACATACCTTCCATTCTACATTGTTGAAATTACCTAAACTGTAGCATCACCTGATAATATAAAAAATTTGATCATCTTCCACCGTAGAATTCCATATAACGTTATATGTAGTGTAAGTTTAGATTTATTTTATGCATCATTCATTGTAAGTATATATAAAAATTTGAGCTCTATTTCATAAAAGTAAACTTATCTTATATTGTATGATTAATGATAAATAATTAACATAGTAAATACAACGAGCTAAGTTGTCTAAATGATCGAGAGTCTAGATGAGAATCTTTTTCATGTTAGGCTTTTTTTTTTTTTTTTTTTTTTTTTACAGCTACATGTATACACTGAATTCAGTAGCTTTGTTCATGTGTCCATAAGCCAAAGTTCAAATCAAATTTCATTTACATGTTTGTGAAATGAAATTTCTAGTTGCTCTTGTCTATTAGAGTTAGCACAGCTGAAATCGTCCTTGTGCTCGACTCTACGTCATAATCACTATTCTCTGTAAATCTGTTAGCAGTAAAGGCTGCAACCAAGCCAAATGTAGGCTCTGTTAGCTATCAAGCTCAATAAACTATAGCCATTAGAGCAATTAACTTAAACCTCGTGTTAAGCGTAAAATAGTGTCGTGTGTGCAATGCTATGTGAAAGTGCACAATTCATAAATTAAATAACAGTGACAACTAGGCTCAGGTATCAAGTGGAGCAGCCTTCCTCGCTGATCGTCTCACCCACCTCAAAGTCAATAAGTGTAAATCTGATCAAGCTTTAAGATAAAGTGTAGAAGTTTACCAAGTCTTGTGTTAAGATCCATATAATATGGAATGGGCCAATAGAATATGTGTATTTGATTTATGTAATTGTAATATTTTTCCTGTATAAATAGCAGTATATACGACAGGAATAAAATCATCAGTAATATTGAATTCTACTGTCGGTCTCTACATGGTATTAAAGCGACAGTGATTTAATTATCTCTCATTATCAATCTCAAAATGTCTTCTGATGATCTCAATTCATCCAATCCTCTCCATTTGCATAATTCGGATCAGTCAGGTATGTCACTGGTATCTCAACCTCTTATGGGCACGAATTATGCTACATGAAGCAGAGGCGTCCGTAATGCCCTCAGCGCAAAGAATAAAATTGGCTTTGTTGATGGCACTATTAAAAGACCTACATCCTCTTCTCCTGATTTTGCTAAATAGGATCATTGTAATGCCATGGTCAAATCATGGCTGCTCAGTTCTCTCTCTCCAGAGATTTGTGATAGTGTTATCTATGTCACTGATGTTGCCGCGGTTTGGACTGAACTTCGAGATCGTTTTGCTCGATTCAATGCTCCTAGAATTTATTAGCTGCGTCGCGATATTGCTCTTTGCACCCAAGATTTACTTACCATTGCTGCTTATTTTACCAAACTGAAAACTCTTTGGGATGAATTTTTTTTCTTTGGTTGAGTTGCCCTCTTGTACACGTGGTTCCCTAAAACAGTTTCATTCCTACTTTGCACAAGAATAGCTTACTCAATTCTTGATGGGATTATCTGATACTTACAACTCTTCTCGCTGCAATCTTTTGATGGATCCTTTACCAAATATCAATCGTGCATATGCACTTTTGATTCAAGAAGAGAAACAATGTGCGATCTTAGATGCTTCAACAACCGCTACAGGATCTATAACAATGGCAGCCTCTAGTGTCAAGGTTCCAAAACCTGCTGAAATAGTTTCTACAATATCCTCTGATGTTTCAAAACCGCACCGAGGTCGTCCATATTGCGAAAACTGCAAGGAGCACGGCCATATTATTGATCGGTGCTATAAACTTCATGGTTATCCACCTAACCACAAGTTTCATAAGAGGCCTCCATCTTCAGTTTTCACTTCAAATATGCCTTCTCTAACACCTGAGCAAATTCAACAGTTGTTGCAACTCCTCAATATCGGTAATTCACAGTCCACGGTTAATATGGTAGGTAAACTGACTTATTATTATCCAAATAAAAATTCCACTGTTTTTTGGATTATTGACTCTGGCACAACAGATTACATGGTATCTGATCTAGCCCTTCTTTATTCTTCTAAACCTATTCAAAGTCATATCACTGTTAAGCCAACCACTGGTCAGCATGCCTCTGTTTCACATATCGGGACAGCAAAAATTTCTCCAGACTTCATTTTAAATGATGTTTTACACATTCCAACTTTTGGTTTTAATATCATCTCAGTTAGCAAGTTGCTTGTTTCCTTGTATTGCTCAGCTCATTTTTTCCGCAACTTTGTTATTTTCAGGATCTGTCCATGAAGAAGAGGATTGGAGCGGGTAGGCAAGTTAATGGTCTTTACTTACTGGAATAACAAACACCACCTCATCACCTTGTTGCTACAGTAATATCTTTTGATTTATTGCATAAACATTTGGGGCATGCTTCTCCCAAACGAATAAGTCATTTGAATAACAATTTTTAGTTGTCTTCTAATAATTTGTCTCAGTCTTGTGAAATTTCTCCTTTGGCGATACAAACTAGACTTTCTCTTACACTTAGTTTGTCAGTTTCCAATAATGTATTTGACATGATTCATTGTGATATATGGGGTGGCTATAAAACAAAATCTCTGTCTGGTGCACAATATTTTTTAACTATAGTTAATGATTATAGTCGTTATACATGGGTATATCTCTTACATTTTAAACCTGATGTCAAGTTTGTGCTTCCGAAATTCTTCAAATTTGTTGAAACTCAATTTTCTCGAAAAATCAAATGTGTTCAAAGTGATAACGGTACTGAATTCATGAGTTTGCATCAATTTTTTTCTAGTCATGGTATTAATCATATGACTAGTTGTGTATACACTCCTCAACAAAACGAAGTTGTTGAAAGAAAGCATCGTGATTTGCTTAATATGTCTAGAGCATTATGATTCCAAGCAAATCTTCCAATTAAATTCTGGGGCGAATGTATTTTGACTGCAACCTATTTGATTAATTGTCTTCCATCCTCGGTTTTTTCACATAAAACTCCATATGAACGCCTTACTGGAAAACCACCAAATTATGATCACCTTCGAGTGTTCAGTTATTTATGTTTTGCTCCTACTTCTTCTCATAACCGTGATAAATTTTCAGCCCATGCACAACGTTGTGTATTTCTTGGAAATATACTCAAAAAGGCTACAAGGTCTATAACCTGGAATCTAATCATTTATTGGTTTCACGAGATGTTTAGCTCTTTGAGAACTCATTTCCATTTGACAAATCTTCTTTTTCTCCTCCTACAGACCATGTTCCTCCTAAAAATATTCGCATGCTACCTATCTGCAATGATGATAACTCCTCACTTGATATCATAACACCAAATTCTTTTGATCCATCAACATCATCATCAAGAGATACTCCAGACCTCTCAATTTTTGTTTCAGATTCAAGTTCTCCTTCAATGTCACAAAACACTCAATTCACATCTGATAATAATGAGCTTGATAACGTCTATCCACATTCACCACCTTCCAATACAACATTATCTGCTGATCCACCATCAAATTCTTTGCTTCCGCTTGTTCGTAATCAACGCTCTAACATCCTGTCTCTACCGAATAATTACCAAAACCTTCCTTCCAAACGTGACATAAAGCGTCCACATTATCTAAAAGATTATCATTGTTCTCTTGCTACTTTGCCTGCTACCTCCAATCCATCTACGTCAAAGACAGGTATATCTCACCCTATTGAACAAGTTTTATGTTATTCAAAACTTTCTCACAATTACCATAAATTTGTTTCTCTTATTTCATCTATTATTGAGCCTTCCTCATTTTCCAAGGCTGTGAAAAATCCTGCTTGGAGAGAAGCGATGGATGCAGAAATAAATGCTCTTGAAATGAATAATACATGGTCTATTGTTTCTTTGCCACCTAACAAAAATTCAATTGGATGTAAATGGGTTTATAAAGTCAAACATAAGGCTAATGGTTCTATAGATCGTTTAAAAGCACGATTGGTAGCAAAGAGGTACAATCAATTAGAGGGTGTCGATTATCAAGACACCTTTGCACTAGTTGCAAAATTGACTACCGTCTGAGTTCTTCTATCTATTGCAGCTGTTCAAAAATGGCATCTTCATCAACTTGATGTTAATAATGCTTTTCTTCATGGTGATCTCAACAAGGAGGTCTACATGAAACTCCCTCCGGGCCTTGCTCGACAGGGGGGTAATTTAGTATGTCGTCTTCGCAAATCCCTGTATGGACTCAAACAGGCTTCATGACAGTGGTTTGCAAAATTCTCTTCAGCTTTAATTGATGTTGGCTTCTCTTAGTCTAAATGTGACTATTCATTATTCATTCAAATATCTTCGAACTCAACCACGATTGTATTACTTTACGTGGACGATATGATTATAACAGGAAATAATCCTTCAGTGATTTCAAAACTGAAAAAGTTCCTCAATAACAAATTTCATATCAAAGATTGGGGAGCATTAAAGTTTTTTCTTGGCATTGAAGTTGGCACTTCACATGCTGGAATTTTTCTTTCACAAAGAAAATATGCATTGGAGATTTTGGAAGATGTTGGCATGTTTAATACAAAACCTGCAAATATTCCCATGGATCCGAATATTAAACTATCAAAATATGAAGGCCCTTTGCTTTCAGATCCATCAATTTACAGAAGGCTAATTGTTAGACTTCTTTATTTACAAATCACTAGGCCTAATATAATTCTCAGTAAATCGGCTTAGTCGTTTTGTTAGTCAGCCCAGACAGCCCCATTATGATGCAGCAATCGAAATTCTTAGATACATAAAGAAAGCACCAAGTCAAGACATTTTGTGTTGAAAATAAACTTGGTTTTAAAAGGAAACATAAATTATGGAATAGATTTAATTGTTGTATTTAGGAAAGGATAAAAATAAATGGTAATAAATATTATATTTATTATATATGTAATAGAATTATCTAGGGAATGGTTTATTAAGGCAGGCTAGAAATTAGAGGATAAGGGAAAATCTAGAGAAGAAGAGTCTAGAATCTTTGTTGTGTTATAAATATAATTGTACTCTCTCATTTGTGGTATGAAGAAAAGTTAAGTAATAACAATGTAGTCATTCAATTATTCTACCTTTTATCTCTCTACTCCTCTTTATATCTAAATTCCAACATGGTATCAGAGTTAGGTTGATAAGAGAGGACAGAGAGACCCCTAGAGAGCGAAGAAAAAAAATCAGTTTTTGTTTTTTAAACAATTCAAAGACGGACTAGCTGAAGCGCAATGAAAGCTAGCAGATCTGGTTATGAAGAAAATGATTGTTGGCATAAGGGAAAAACTAAGTGTTTCAAGTGTCAAAATTTTGGGCATATGACAAAGGATTGTAGATTCAAAGATGAAGAGCAAGAGAACATGGTGTAAGTGGCCGTGGAAGAAAATTTATTTTAGAGTTGTGGGTGAGAAGTGCACCATGGAGAGAAGTGCTCCAATATTCAAAGAGTAGAGTTGAAGAGACATGCTTCAACAATTGAAGGTGATGAGAAGTGCATCACAAATCGAAGAGAAGTGCTTCGTTTATTATCTCAATAACTTTGAATCAAGTAATCTGCTTAGAGTAATAAAACCAAGTTTAAGGAGGAATATTGAAAATAAACTTGGTTTTAAAAGGAAACATAAATTATGGAATAGATTTAATTATTGTATTTAGGAAAGAATAAAAATAAATGGTAATAAATATTAGAGTTATTATATATGTAATAGAATTATCTAGGAAATGGTTTATTAAGGCTAGTCTAGAAACTAGAGGATAAGGAAAAATCTAGAGAAGAAGAGACTAAAATTTTTGTTGTGTTATAAATATAATTGTACTATCTCATTTGTGGTATGAAGAAAAGTATAGCAATAACAATGTAGTCATTCAATTATTCTACGTTTGATCTCTCTTTTCTTCTCTTCTCTATATCTAAATTCCAACATTTTGTTACCATCAAACAATTCTTTAGAACTGAAAATGTATTATGATTTAGACTGGGCGAGTTGTACAGACACACGACGTTCTACTACAGGATATTGCTGTTTCATTAGACATGCACCAGTGTCATGGCGTAGCAAGAAGCAAAGCACGGTCTCTTGATCTTCAGCGGAGGCGGAATATAGAGCTCTGGCTACTGCTACATCAGAAATTGTTTAGTTGAGAGCTTTACTAAATGATATTGGAATTGGTTCTCATAAACCGACAACACTGTATTTTGATAACCAAGCGGCAATTCATATCTCCTCAAATCCTGTGTTTCATGAAAGAAACGAAAAATATAGAGATTGACTGTCACTTTATTAGAGAGAAGTTTTTTGTCAAAAGTTGTTCTACCAACTTATGTCAAATCTCCCCGTCAGCTTGCTGATGTGTTTACCAAACCAGTAGCCAAATTGCAATACTTGGAGATGCTTGGCAAGTTAGAAGTTTACCAAGTCTTGTGTTAAGATCCATATGGAATGGTCCAATACAATAGGTGTAATTGATTTATGTAACTATAATGTTTTTCATGTATAAATATCAGTATATACGACAGGAATAAAATCATCAGTAATATTGAATTCTACTGTCAGTCTCTACATAGAATAACGACATAACAAAATTCAATTTTCATATTCGAATTCATATGCTTTTAACCTAATATGTTTAGAAATATTCTTCCGTTCCAGTCTATGTTCTTATGTCTAATATCCATATATGATTCCGTATGTCCAATGTCCACGTCCCAGTTCAAGGCTCTTGGGTTAAACCTGCTCAGAGTTGTGTGCAGATGTTCCTACGGTTTTCAAATCTGCAATAAAAAGATGATAAACCAAAGAGTGCGTACTATCAGTACGGTATTGTGAACAATTTGTTTTTATAATTAAATGCAGCATAGACAGAATGAAGTAAACAAATGAAATGGAACTATATGGCGTATTTATTTATTAAATGATCATAATTAATGCAATATGAAGCGCCTGTCACACATTTACAAATTCAGGAAAAAAAAAAAATATAGCTTATAATGGAAAGAAGCTAATTCATGTTTATAAATTGTCATTTCCTATTAAATAGTTGTTAGCTCCAGTTATATCAGAAGGTTTTTACTTTTTCAGTTCCTGGAAAAATAAATGTTGTTTTATATATATGTAAAAGATATAACATAACTTGTTTGACAATATCATCTTCTGGTTATGAATATCTTAAAACCACATAAAATAAAAGATACTAATGTATAGCAAAGGCTACATATGTGTAAAAGAAAGCATAACTTGACGTTTAATAGTATATAATAACGTAAACCACAAGATAATACTGTTTGCACAAGGCAATTTATTAATGGCAAATTCTATTTGAACACGGAAAATTACTTAGTAGCCCCCTCTGTAGAAAAAAAAAAGGTATACCCATTTATATACTGAGTAGCCCCCCTCCATAATATTACTTTTCCATTCGTGCCCTTTATCTTACAAAACCTAATTTTACGATCTCGCTCTCAACGATCTTCGATCTTCTTTTCTCACGCGATTACTTCAATCTGGAATTCAAGCTCTCAACGATCTCAGGAACTCTACATTCAAGAACATCCTCAGGCTCTCAATGATCTCAGAAACCCTAGGTTGAAGAAAACGTAAGTTTTTTTATTTTTCTTCTGCTGGAATCGGTTTTTTATTGTCAATTTGAGTCTAGTGTGGTTTACAATTGGAAGAAGAAGTAAGATTGTGGCAAGAGAGATCGATTTTTGATGGATTTGGAGGTGAACTTTCAGGGACCGACTGAGAAATGGGTTAACGAAAAAACAGGATACCACGTATAAGAAGTACGTGGAAAAAATGGTAACCACGAAAAGAGAGTACGTGGAACAAATGGAAACCACGTAAAGCAAACACGTGGTTTCCATTTTTCCACGTACTCTCTTTACGTGGTTACCATTTTTTCCACGTACTTCTTATACGTGGTAACCTGAAACTTCAAAAAAATTAACTTGTTTTACTTTGATTTAGTTGAATCATTTTCGTGCTTCATTCCACTATATGCTTTGAATCATTTTGTCGATTGTCTGATTGTTGTAATTAAACCATTTGTCTCGAGTGTTACATGTAGCATGATGTTGTCATGTAGTAATTTGAAGTGTAATATGAATTCTGATTTTTATTTGTTAATTTTAGATGGGTCCTCGAAAAGCAATGACAGCTTCGGAAAGAAAACGGAGAGCGGAGGAAAGAGCAAGGCAGGTTGTGGGTTCCTCTGGTGGAAACGAGGATTATGTAATTGCTCCGCATAATCCATCTCAAGATGACGAAGATCATGGAAGTCAGCAAGAGGAAGAAGCTGATGATGTGTAAAAATCAATGGAGAAAGAAGGAGACGGATCACAATCATCAAATGAGGAGGGAGAAGAGTCCGACGAGGAGGGAGAAGAGGGCGACGAGGAGGGAGAAGAGTCGGACGATGAGGGGGAAAAAGAGGAAGATGAAGAGGAAGAGGAAGAGGGTGTAGAGGAAGAAGGTGGGCCAAAAGTTTTGGATGTCATTAAGGAATTCGATAGTCATGTTGCATATGATATATGGAAGGGCCAGGTAATTTATTTTTTAATTTTGTTTTTTTGAAGTTTCTTAGAGCTACTATGTTGTAATATTTTTTAGAGTTACTATCCTGTAATATTGTAATTATTTTAGAGTTACTATCCTGTAATGTGTAATTTTTTGTCTTATCATATTTGTAGGAACGATCACCGCTCACATGCGTCAATCATGCACACAAGATAGCGGAATGGTCGATTCCAAATAATGCCACCAGATTTAGAAACATCGTACAAGCGTCTGGATTGTTTCCTATTATTAGCTGCTGTTATAGGAGTGTGAACAAGAATTTGATATCTGCTTTTGTCGAACGATGGTATCCAGAGACTAATACATTTCATTTGCCATTTGGTGAGATGACGATTACTCTTGATGACATAGCTTCTCTATTGCATATTCCAGTGGAAGGTACACCTATACAGAGCATGACTTTCGATATAGAAGAAGCGGTTACGTTTGTTTACAAATATACAGGCATAAGTACGGAAGAGGCACGGATGGAAATGAATGATAGGGTGGGATACAAAATTAGTTTGTCGAAATTGGTCGAGCAGTTTTAGAACGTAAGTGATGATTGGACTGATCGGGCCATTAGACGTGCAGCTCGTTGTTATCTTCTGTTTTTGATTGGTAGCACGTTGTTTGCAGACAAAAGTAAGACTCATGTTCACATATCATTGTTGAATCCATTAAAAAATTTAGGCAACATCAGTAATTACTCTTGGGGTTCAGCAACGCTTGCGTTTCTATATAGACAGCTAGGCTTAGCGACTCGTAGTGGTGTGAAACAGATTGCAGGGTTTCTGTGTTTATTAGAAGCGTGGATATTCGAGCATTTCCCTTGCTTCCATCCTTCGACAAATCTATACTATGAGAATTTTCCTCGTGCTGCTAGATGGAATCCTTCTACCGATAGTTCTTCGTCGGTCTTAGAGCTACGCAGATTCCTTTATAACATTCAAATTGGACAGGTAATTCTCCTTCTTTTTTTTAAATAGAAAACATTTGAGTGGTCAAAATAGATTACATTTGTCGTTACACACACAAACATATGATGAACGCATGTAGACACAATAAAATATCTACATAAAAGCACGCATATTTACACACACAAACGTATTAATATATTTTTGAATATGACAAAATTAATTTGATTATAGGTTATATTTGATCCTTACATCTTCGCACGTCACTATCATCCTTTTCATGAGATATCTTGGTATAGCGGTTGTATCCTCTGCCTTAACGTTGTAGAGCCGTATCATCTAGACAGAGTTATGAGGCAATTTGGTAGAGTACAAAAAATACCAATGGCTCCTATTCCTCCAGTTAGTACCCATACAAAACGAGGAAAAACTTCAACTACGTATACTCGTGTTCGGTATCATTTTTTAGAAAGCATATGGCAGAATTGGATTCATCATGTCATTGCAGAGGGACATCTCTCAATACCACTGAGTCAGTCTTTACTTAGTTGCACGGATGATTATGTTGATTGGTACAGAGATCACTGCGTTTTACGAGTTCAAAATCCTGCCAACTTGCCTGCTAATATAGTGGTTGGAGCGTCTCATTTTCAACCTACTTACGATCAGTTGTATTCTGTAAGTCTATTTTTTAAACCTATTATTCGCTTCAAAAATTTCAGTGATTTTTCCATTACATTCCTCACATTTTCCTTATACTTTGTTTTTTGTTGACATGTACTTTTGATTAAAGACTCTGCATGATGTACATGGACTGCTCGACGAAGCTAACACTCAAGTTGCTGCTGCTAGGACTGCTAGTGGACGCTTTATATACCATCCTTAACTTGGAATATGTATTTTATGTGAACTTATGTATTTTGCTCTAGATGTTAAGCTTATGTATTGTATGTGAACTTGGATGTCACGCCGTTGTATTTTGGGGCAGCGCTTGTTATTTTGTGCGTGCCATGGGTATGTGGTTGTATGTTGATTTGGTCTGTTAACTCATGACGCTAATGTACTGGTTTGTTTTGGTAATGATATGGTGATGGTTTCATGTACTGGTATGTTGTTGTGTGCTAAACTCATGAAGTTTTGGTCTGTGAATTGGTTTGTGGGTCTGTGAATTGGTCTGTGAATTGGTTTGTTAACTCATGAAGTTTTGAATATTTTTTTTTCAATTTTTACAGTTACCACGTAGACGACCAACGTGAGTTAGAAAGTAATCACGTAGAGACGCTCCGTGTATTATATACTAATCACGAAGTGATAAAACGTGGATAGAGTATTTACCACGTAGTCTATATACGTTGTAAATAATTTTTCCACGTACTGTCAGTGCGTAACAGGGTTGATACTAAATAAACTGCAGTAGCGTATAAGACATACGTGTATTATATACTAATCACGGGGGGCTGATACGTGGATATCGTATTTTTCACGTACTCGCTCTGCGTGGTAATTAATTATTCCACGTACTGTCAGTTCGTAATTGGTTGACACTAAATAAATTACAGTAGCGTATACCACCTACGTTGATTCTAAAAAAACCACGCAAAACTGGACCAGATTAATATACATTCCACGGAAAGCTCATTCGTGAATTTTATTTTTTCCTCGTTTAGGCTTTACGTGATTACTATTTTTTCCTCGTATACGCAGTACGTGGTGACCTGAAATTTCAAAAAAATGCATACTTGTTTTCAAGAATCTGAAGTATGAAAATTGAACTATGAAATATGAAGTATGAAAATTGAATATGATGCACCATATAACAAGTAATAGTAGAGACAACACCAACATGCAAATCAATACGAAAGTGCCAATCCATTTTTCCATTCAACACCAACATACAAGCAATACAAGGATTTAATGTCATTTAAGCAAACAATCATAATTCAAATAAAGAAACAAACAAGCAACTAATTCCATTCGGCAATTTGGTTTCTTTCATCCCAAGCTTGTCTCCGATCATTGAAAATAGATTCCCATTTACATGCGTCGCCAACACAACACTTGAACCATTTTGTATAAATAGGTGGCACCGGGTGTTTTGGCTCTAGTTTAACCTACATATAATACAGACATTACTATATGATGGAAAACTAAAATAAATAATTGTCGGTACTAAATGCACAAACCTGAACAAAATGACTTTTGTCCACAAAAGCTATACCAATTTCAGTTCGATGAATTGGTGGTGGCACTGCTCCTCTAAGTGGAGGTATGGTCAATGTAAGTCTCTCACTAATACTAAATACCACCACGTTGTATCTAGTTGCAATAATAAAACCAATTTCTGGCATTGTCATCCACTTGTCAAAAGGTGCGAATTCGTCTCCTTCGTAGTCTAGGCTGTTAAGGAGAATTGCACTTCTACCATGTTCTACGAGTACACGGTCATATAAATCTTGATGTTCATACAATTCGTCACGCAATTCTCTTCGAACTTGAGACCAGTTCGATTCTCCAAAACCAAGCAATGCCGCCACACATCTATATCCGCAATTACCATCCGGTTTTACATCAATAATATCTCTAACAAATGGCTGCACGTCCTCCGGTATTTGATGTAAATAATTTCTCATACCAACACTTAGTTGATCCACCTATGAATAAATTACAACAAAAATTACTTGCTTTGCTACTAGTATTTATTGAAACACAAATTCAACAACACGTACCTTGATTGGTTTTCGGATTGGAAGTTTATCGATGCGGCGTTTTTTCCCATTAACACTTTCTTCCATAGACGGACTTTGTGATGCTAAACTTGGAACTAACTCAAATGAAGAAAGCATTCGTTTTGTGGACGACTGAACACTTCGTTTACTTTCTCTTCCACGAGTTTTGGTTTTGCATTTTGGAGAAGCCAAGTTTGATGTTTGTGGCTGAACAACTTCCAACATTTTTTTATAAATTTGCAATTGGTATGGTGTATCCATTTTTCTGACATCATTCAAAAGCAATTCCATTTTTTCAAGTACCCCTGGTTCGTTTTTCTTTTCATGCTTTCTTTCAATGAGATGAAGACGTGTCCAGTGAACATCAACCATTGCAAGAGGTATTGGCAAATTGGAACCAAGACATGCTAACTCATGAGCGCACGGAAGTCCATGTGTTTTACGGATCACACATCCGCATAGCGCTTCATCATCTCTAACGGTTTGTATTCGAACAATTTCAGAATGAATCAAATCTAGTGCTTTCGTAGAAACAACTCCCCGCAAATTTTTGAACTCTTTTATGTGAAATATATGCTTCACTTTTGTTAAACTTTGTTCAAAAGATGCTTTCAGCTCCGTAAATGAGAGCTCCAATAAAGAATGCATTTTAAACCAAGCTTGCTCAAAATTACACAGCGAACTATCCAAATGCTTCTTCAACTTCGAATGTGCAGACTCGGCTCTGCGATTAAAATGCATACGTCAACAGTTAAGAAAAAAATTGAAAGAAATAAAATATTTTTGCAAAAATAAAATACATACCTATTCGAAGTGTAGTTTCCAAAGTGCATATACTCATTGGTCCATGCATGCACAAATCTATCCTTATATACATCCAACCATTGTTCTTGAACATACTTCAACAATGATGTATTCTTCGCGTATCTTTCATGCAAAACTTGCAAATTTTCACGATATGTTATTTCATTTGAAGAACATATAAGTTCATTCCAATCACTTAAAAATGCTTTCTTCTCTTCAACTTCCATTCCTTTGACTTTTCTTTGCATATACGTGAGAATGTTATTTTTTATATGCCATGTACATAACATATGTGCAGCTTGTGGAAAAACAAACCCGATAGCATTAACCAATGCTAACTCCCTATCGGTAATAAATACTTTAGGAAACTCAACTCCACAATCATCCAATATCGACTTCAAACGTTCTAAAACCCATGTATAGTTTTCTTCATTTTCTGCAACCAAGTATGCAATACCCACACAAAAAGTAAGGTCCGTACATGTGACACCCACAATCTCAAGCAAAGGCATCCGATATCTATTAGTCTTCTACGTGCAATCCAATATGAGGACGCGAGGAAATGTCCGTAAGAAATCAAGACTAGTGGGATGAACCCAAAATATATCTTTAATAATGTCTGTTCCATCTAAAGTTTTTCGATGCCATTCATAATAACCAAATTCTTTCAATTTGCTAAGCAAATATTGCACTTGAGATCTACCCGCCCGCTCGATTGAATTTTGGGCTTGTATAACGTTGTATATAGTTTTGATAGTGGTACTATTTGTAGAATCTTGTCTCTTAAGCGTATGCAAAATTTCCTTGGCTTTAACCATATTTCTATGCATCTCAATCACTAACTTTGTTTCTTCTTTACTTAGCCGTCCTACATATGAATGGCCTTCGCTATTTTTTAACTCCGAATGATTATGAACTCCATTCACTACATGCAAACGCCAATCATCTAACGTAGCAAGTTTTTCACCCTTTAATCTAAATGGACAATTGCATTTTTTTGTACTTGTCATTCGGGGGTTCGTCGGATTTTTTCCTTTTTTCTTTTTATATGCACCACTTCTTTCGCAACCAAACGTAATTCTATGTTTTTTGGCAGAAGCAACAGTATCTGACTTTAATATTATAATTACAAACCCAAGCCTTTTTCCCGTGCTTCGAACCCAATCTACCAGTTTTTCTCTAGAAGGGTATATCTGCAACATAAAATTACCAAAAATTAAAAAAAAAATTGTCAATATGATGAATCATTATAATACACTTACATCGTATGTCGTAAACTCGTTTGAGTAGTCTAACACGACTTCATTTCCAATTTCTTCATCATTGGAATACGGCGCAATCTGCATTTATAAATAGAAAAAAAAATAGATTACTTTACTATCATCGAAGGAGCAATACGTGGATTATATCTTTTCCACGTACTTGTGGCTCGACAATTTTAGTAAACCATGTATAACCAGTACGTGATTCTGTAACTTTTCGAGGGTTCGTGTTTCTGTATTTTTGATAAATCAAGTAGCCGCCCTCCGTGGTTCGCATCAAATTACCCCAATTTCTGCTCCGTGAGTAGAATATTGAAATCTAAAAAAAAAAATTATAAAAAAAACATTATACCTCAAGGGATCGTGTTAGGAACTCATTCTCCTCTTCAGAATCCATTGGATTGAAATTAAATTTTGAAATTTTCCTTACAGTAATTGAAATTAGGGTTTGAGGTATGAGCTGCTGAATGGTAGAGAAAAACAACGTAGAAAGAGAAGCTTTTTTGTCTGAAAGATAGTACATTAACCTTTAAGGGCATTTTGGTCTATAAAATTTCATTAATTTTAGGAGGATTCTGGGGGGGGCTACTAAGTAATTATTAGGGTTTAAATAGAATTTGCCTTTATTAATATCAGGAAGTTGCGCAATGTAGAAAACACTTAAAATAAACAGGAAGGAAAATTATGCATCTGTATGGTGCAAATAACCTTAATTAGTATCTTAGTCATCTAAGAGAAATAGAAGAGGATTTGAATATTAATAATAATAGAATCATATTGTGCAAATTAAACTTGCCATGACCAACAGAAATCCTAACCAATGCAACACCACAAAACAATTTGGCAAGAAACTTAAATAAACGTGTATAGTTAAAAAAATTATGTATAGTATCATATATAATTGATGACGTTTGTAAAAATTGATATTCATCAACATTTAGGCTCCCTCAGTTTCACAGAAAGAAATCTGAATTGCTTAGCAATTACCAATTTTACGGGCACCAATCAAGAAATCATATGGGTTGAAGGCAATTTAAAGTTATTTGGGAGGGTGGTGATGAGTTATATTATTTGAAGTCCAAGGTAGTGATATGGATTGTTTCAAGTTTAGGAGTTCGTTTGATGAAGGATGCAGGGTTTTCGGTGAAGAAGGTGTTTCAAGTAGTGGTTGTCATGGTTGTAGGGGATTTTGGTTTTGTTTTCTGAGAATATGACAAGGAAGGTATGTGTTTTGCTGAAGCAGATTGGAATAGCAATGGAGTAGGGTTCTCATCGAAGTACATATTGTGTTTGATTGTTAGCCGAGGGGTTTGGGGTGGTTACATATAGGTTGAAGGAGAAAATGAAAAATAGTGTGAAAATATAATGTGAAAATTAAATGCATAGAAAATGCGAAGATGTATGCTAAAATTTTGATGACTGTAGAGGGTGCAATGTAATAGCAAGAACAAAGATGAAAATACAAATATTTTTTGGAATGTAAAAAACAATATGAACTATCGTTAAAACAACTTCCATTCGAAAAATTTAAAACTCTTATTGCAAAAGCTTGCGGCCATGGCTGCCTTGTGTTCTCATAATAACCCGATCTTCGACAACAACCCTCCTTCTAAAGAGGGTTCTTCTTCCTCCCCTCCTCCTTCTAATCGACCTCCCAACCCTCCCCCCGACCCTAAATTGGATGAGGACGGGTTTACTAAGGTCTTTAACCGCAAAAAAGGACCTAAATCCTTCTTGAATTCTAAAACTTCTGCGCATTTCAGAACGGCGGCTGGCTCCTCTAACGAGTACCCATCTAAAGCGCAGCAAAAGCCTTACCCATCCTCAAGTGGAGGGCGTTTCCAATCAAGAAATCAAAATCAAAACAGTCCTGCTCAAGATTCATCAAGAAACCCAATTCCTCCGACAAAGGAACCCGGGCAGATGTCTAACATCCCTAAGGGCATAAATCAGAAAGCTTCATCGTGGGCAGATTTGATTAAGAAGGGCAATCAAGATTCAGGTTTTGATTTGAGCTTCATCCCTCCGGTGGTTACACTTGGAGATGAGAAGATAGTTGTGGCCTCCGAAGAGGCATGCAATCGCATAGAGGGTAAATGGTGTCTTTCCATTGTGGCATATGTCTTTGGGAAAAGGCCTGCCTATCACTATTTCAGAAATTATGTGGTGCGCACTTGGAACCCTAGTGGCTCTTTCGAAATTTTTACAAGAGAAAATGGGTTCTTCATAATTAGGTTTTCGAATGTTGAGGATATAGAGAAACTTCTTAAAGGGGGACCCTATTTCATTAATGGGAAATTGATTATATTAAAGATTTGGTCCAAGAAAACAGTTCTTGACCGGGATATCTTAAACACTATGCCCATATGGATTCGACTTCCAGAACTGAACCTTCGACTATGGGACAAGGAAATCTTCAGTGCCATAGGAAGTCTTGTCGGCAATCCATTAAAAATGGATGAACAAACAGCGAAGGAAACGAGACTAAGTTACGCTCGCTTGCTTGTTGAAATTAAAGCGGATTCTAAGCTACCTAATGAAGTATCCATCTATACACATGATGGAGAGATTATTACACAACAGATCACGTATGAGTTAATTCCAGATAGTTGCAAATTCTGCGAATGCTTTGGTCATTCCACTGAAGCATACTTGAACAATGAGAATCAGGGTGAACAGTCAAAACACGTTGCAATTACGAATAACAGCTCTGATGTTAATAAAGAAGATGCTCATAAAGATATCAATAACATCGAAGCAGACAATTCTGGAATTAACCCAGCAGTTACTGAAGACATCTGCCCTAATTCAGAGCAATTTTACATGGAAACAAATGCAGAAGATATGAACATAGACGCATTCAATCTACATTCAGATTCAATCAAGAAAGCTCAACCTCAAACAACTCAAGACTCTCAGAGTACTGCCGGTCCTAAAGAGGATTTGCAGACTCGTTACGCTTTGGCTGAGATTGTGGAAACTCCATCAGGGGTTTCCACAAATACTAAGGAGCCCAATAATACAAAAGAAAATAGTATCATCACAAAGGAGGGATCCTACACTAAACAGGTCATTGAGTCCTTCCCCCCCTTGAAGGACCCAAGCATTATTACAAATTCTACAAATAATTCAACAATAAAAATAGGGGATTTCTGTGAGGACCTCCTTGCTGCTGATCCCATTTATACTAATGCTTCACTGCTTGCAAGTGGCCAAGCACCAACTAAATCAGCCATTACTCTCTAAAATATTCAGGATGCTGTCAACCAAACCATAGCAGCAGCAAAGACTTCAAGACCTGTCTCACCTACATTAAAAAAGAAAAAAGGCAGGACCAAAAGCCTAACAGACATTGTAATTGTGGAGGAAACTGAAGATGAAAAGGATCATGACTTCAGAAAGAAATATATTAGCAAAAATGCTAAATGGGAAAAACAATTAAAGCTTACTGACAAAAGTAGTTATAAGAAAAGTGGCAAGCAGTTGGGGGTAAAGGTGGACGGTAAAAAGCTCAGGGGCTCATCTTAGGTGATATGTATCCTTTATCTTTCTTTCTATATCTTTTTTTATGGATATTATCACTTGGAATATCAGGGGATTAAACTCTCCAGAAAGACAGTTAGATTTAGTTAACTTCTTAGCTAATTACAAACCCAGTATTATGGGTTTGGTTGAACATAAACTCAGTGACCTAAAAATAGAAGAGTTGCATAATAGGTTATTTTCAAATTGGAATATTATCAACAATAACTTGATGGGAGGGAATGGCAGGATTATGGTCCTCTATAACTCTACCATTTGGACTCTCATCAGTCATTTTATTGATATGCAATATATTCATTGCACATTTAAAAATAAAGGTGGTTTGTATTTAAAAATTACCTTTATATATGCCTCAAATCTAGAAAATGACAGAATTATGCTATGGAATAGTATTGTTCAATTTAGTAAAGTCATTCATACTCCTTGGTTGTTAATTGGAGATTTCAACACTGTTTTTCATTATCATGAAAAAAGAGGAGGGAACCCCATTCCTTTTTCTAAGTTAGAAAAAATTGACTGTTTTATGTTGAAATCTGGCTTAATAGAACCCCCCATAGTTGGTAACAAATTCGCTTGGAAATCAGGTGAATTCAGGAATATTCATTGCAAATTGGATAGGGTTCTATTCAATCAACACTTCATTAATCTATTTCCTAGTGTTAATTGTAGCACTTTGCCTCAAAACACTAGTGATCATACCCCTATTTTATTTTCTATTAACTCTGAGAATAAAAATAGTGGCAACCCCCCCTTTAGATTTGTAAATGGATGGGTGTATGAGAAGGACTACAAGGATGTTGTCTCTAGTTGTTTCACTAATAATTTTTTTGGTACTGCTCAATTCAAGTTTCACAAAACCTTGCATCTTGTCAAGTGTAATTTAAAAACCTGGAACAACTCTAGAAATAGAAATGACATCAAAAACATTAGAGATGAATGTGACAGGTTACAAAATGAATTAGACATTGACTGCTCAGATAAGAGTAAGGCTGAGAATTTTTTTGATGCTCAAGCTAAGTTGGTCAATGCTTTACACATCAGTTCTGTTAACATTAGGCAGAAAGCAAAAGTTGAGTGGTTAACAGCTGGTGATGAAGCTAGCAAATTTTTCTATTCTAGAATGTCAAACAGGAAAAACAGAAATTATATAGGTAAGCTAATAGATTCAGATGGTAGGATTACAAATGATGCTAATAATATTGAGGCCGAGGCTATTAGCTATTTCAGTAATCTGTACAATTCTAATAACCTCACCAACAATTTCCCTGAGATTGAGTTTAAATATCTAGCTAATTCTAATAGTACTGATGTATTACTTGCCCCTATTAGGCAAGAAGAGATCAAAAATGTCATATTTTTTGCTAATAATGATAAAAGCCCAGGTCCAGATGGATTTGGTGCCAAATTTTACAAAACACATTGGGGTGAGATGCAGAATGGTTTGTGTGACTCAATCTCAGAATTTTTCAATTCAGGTAAACTTCTGAAAAGCATTAATCATACATACATCACCCTTATTCCCAAAGTGGAAAGTCCTACTAGTCTAGATGATTATAGGCCTGTTGCCTTGTTGTAACTTTGTTTACAAAATTATTGCTTCTCTCCTGTGCAATAGATTAAAATGTTTTCTAAAGTTCACTATATCAGAGAATCAAAGTGCCTTTATCCCAGGTAGGTTAATCTCGAAAACTCTTTGCTTGCTCATGAGTTAATTAGAAATTTTAACATAAGGAATAAAAATCTTATGTGCATTAAAATTGATCTGCATAAAGCATTTGATAAAATTAATAGAAATTTTATCATTCACATTATGCAAAAGATGGGTTTTGACAAAAAATTATGTGCTTTAATTAAAGAGTGTATATGTAATGTGTCTTACTCTATCATGATAAATGGTTCTCCTAAAGGCTTCATTACTAGCAATAGAGGAATTAGACAAGGGGACCCACTGTCACCATACCTTTTCTCTATTGTTATGGAATATTTTTCTATGCAAATGGAACTGGAAGTACTTAAGGGAAACATTAAACCTATAAATAGAGTTAAACCACACATTACACACCTTTTATATGCAGATGATATGCTCTTATTTTTGAAAGCAGATAAAGGGAGTGCTCTTGCTGTTCACAAGATTTTAAAAAACATGGAGAACTATGCTGGGTTAGCTGTCAATTTAAATAAAAGCAAAATCTATTTTAGTAAATATGTTCTTATTAAAGATGAGATCTTACACCTCTTGAATTTTAAAGAGGGCAATCTCCCTGTTAAATATTTAGGCCTCCCCTTAAGCATAAATCAGATCAGTGAAAAAGATTGTTCTAGACTACTAGATCTGATTCAAAGTAAGCTTGAAGGGTGGTCTGGTAAACTACTTTCTCTAGCAGGCAGAATGGAGCTCACTCACACAGTCATATCTGCTATGGTTATGTACTGGGTGCAGTCTCATAATATCCCCACAAATGTTATACATAAGATTGATAGAATGTGCTCTAATTTTATTTGGAGAGGCAAATATCATAAGGTTGCTTGGGATACTGTGTGTAAACCTAAAAAATTTGGAGGTCTTGGGCTTAGAAGCATTAAGGACATAATTGATGTTAGCAAATTTAAATTATTTTGGAAATTTCTAGAGGGAAAATCTCTTTGGGCTAGATGGATGTGTGCTAAATATTTAAAAAATAAAAACTTCTGGCTTGCTAGAAAAGAGGTGCATCATTCTTATGTTTGGAAAAGTATTTTAGATTGCAGGGAAATTGGCAAAAATCTAATTCAAAGAAAGCTAAAGGATGGTACTCAAACCAGTTTATGGTTTGATCCATGGATTAGTGGAAATTCACTAATCAACCTTTTAGGGTGGAACAATTTATATATTTTAGGAGGGGCTAATGATAAAGTTCAGAGCATCATTAACAATAATTGTTGGAGCTTTCATAACAATCCTGCTGCTCATATTTTCAAAAATGCCATCAGTGAAATACAAATTGAGCAAAATAGCCTCAGAGATCATTGGTCTTGGAAGTTATACTCAAAAGACAAGTTCTCTTTTAAAAAAGTTTGGGAATACTTGATAGGTAAAGAAGTAGATGTTGATTGGCACAAAATTATATGGTGTAAATCAAACTGCCCCAAAATGGCACATTGTGCCTACTTTGCTATTTTGAATAAATTACCAACTAGAGAGATTTGTAACAAATGGAAAAAGGACTCTGATAGCATTTGCTTGCTTTGTAAAAAAGAAAATGAGAGCTCTAATCATTTATTTTTTGACTGCGTATATTCCCAGTACATTTGGTATAATGCCAAATGTACTTTGGGATTCAGTCAATCCTATGCTGCTTTGGATATTAGAGATAGCATTAAGTACATTTTAAAGTTTTTTAAGCCCAAGACCTTTAAATTTACTAGAGCATGTGTTCTGCTTACTGCATCTATTTACTATATTTGGAGGGAAAGAAATCAAAGGCTTCATACTAGTAAAGAAAATAGTTGTTTTCAGACTTGGAGCATTATTCTTAATGATAGCAATATTGTTATGAAAAAAACTAACAGATTCAAGCAGGAGAATTTGCATAATCATAACATTCAGAAAAATGCTGACTGTGATAATCAAATTGAAGAATTCTTACTGAATGGCAAGCTAATTACCAATAAAAAGTCCCCAGGTCACTTCTTTGGAGACAACCTGTCTAGCTTTGCATCCAACTCTCCTCTCTGCAAAGGGAGTTATCAAAACATTATCACTCCTAATGTCCCTAATCATTCAAATAAGAATAATAATGTTGTTATTTTACCTGATGCAGATCACCATCTCAAATCTCGCACTGGATGCTTTTTGGGTGATGTGAATAGACCACTTGAACATCCTGAGGCTCTCATCACATCTGATTTCATAACAAATCCTAGTGAGGGAAGTAGACATAATTCGAATCATTCTGTGCGTGTTTTAAATTATAATTTAAACAATAATCATCTGCTTTTACCTGACACAGAGGATGGAGCTCACAGAAGAGTTTCAGAGAGATCTAATCATCTAAAAATGAGAAAATTAGAAGGAAAGTTTAATACTTTGCACAGAATTGGGAGCAACTTTTACAAAAGCGAGCTGAATAATATGATTTATCACTTATCTGCCTGGTCTGATGGTGAGAGCAGCAGTAGAAGGACTTCTGATGATGACAGAGGCACAACTAGACAAAAGAGAAGCTTTGATAGCATGAGAAGCTCAGATCCATCAGAAACAAACTCCACCATGAACGTTGAGCTCGAGGGAAAGCACTTGAGAAGCCAAACCCATCATCTGAGAAATTACGAAGTGAGATTGAAGCCTGATTCAAGTGAGAAGAGAAAGGAGATGACTGAGGATAAACTTTGGAAGCCGCCGTGAAGGAGGAGGAGCTGTTTTTTGGCAGCGCGATCCGCCATTTTGTGTTTTTTTTTACTTAGGGTTTCATTCTGCGTATAGAATGAGGCGGCTAGGGTTAAGTATTGATATTTGGATTGGGCCTTGGGCCTGTTTTTTCTTCTTTTCAAAAAAAAAAACAATATGAACTTGCAATAGAATTTCAATTCCGCGTTGGTTTGAACCAAACTAGTGATATTTTGTTCACTTTCATGAATTACAACATTTGACCATATGTTATCAACTATCTGCCTAGCATCCTTTTATGCGTTGATACTTTAACACATATTTATGGCAGAATTACATGGATTTGTAGGTTCTTACTTTTGTGGAAATTAGAACATCTCTCTTTGAAAACTATCCACATTCTTGAGTTTGCCTCACGATTAGTTTAGTCATTCAACATCAACGCGTAGCTATTGGATAATTTTTTTTGACATATTTTATATTGATTGAAACAATGATTGAAGACTGAAATCCGTCTATCCTTTTGAGATTAATGAATAGGAAAATAATTATCCAAAATTGTATGCTTATTTCTTTAATAATTTGGTCGAAGAAAAATAATTAACGGCTTGTAACATTTGATATACCTGGTCGGTATGCCTTCTCGTGTAGACAAACAGTGGATGAAGGAATACGATAGTAGAACTCTGCGATATGTGGAAGAAGTGCGGAAGTTTATTAATTTCGTTGAAAAAATGGTGGTAATAAGGAAACCTATTCTTGTCCTTGCACCCATTGTCAAAATATGAAGAAGAAGATTAAATTAGATGACATTCATTTTCATCTGCTTAGATGGGGAATTGATCAATCGTATACCATTTGATATTTTCATGGAGAAGAATTGACGGGAAAGGAAAAACAACCCATTAGTCAAGCCATGCAAGTCGATGATGGCGAATAACCTAGAATAGAAGATCTGATCAATGACGCCGATAAGTTTCATCATTTTCAATCGATAAGTCAATTCCACGATAATATTGATGAATCGCCTATCATTTATGCTGACTGTAAGGCCGATCAAAGTAACAAGTATAAATCACTTTTTGATAGTGCAAAAGAGCCATTGTATCATTCATGTCCAAAAGGGAAAACAAAATTATATGCTATTGTGAAGCTCAATATTTTGAAAACCCAATACAGTTTTCTCGACAATGGTGTGACCGCACTCCTCGAATTTATAAACGAGTTAATTTCTAAAGGTAACAAACTACTAGTAAAATATTCGGGCATGAAGAAGATAATTAAACTAGTTGGAATGTATTATAAATCTTGTGATGCATGCATCAATGACTGCATTTTATACCGGAAAGATGATGCAAAAAAAATTGCATATAGAATTTGCAATGAACCAAGATATAAGACAATATTAAATGAAGAAAAAAGAGCCACCAAGGTACCAAAAAAGACGTTGATACATTTTCCTTTAATTTCTAGATTAAGAAAACTTTATACAATACCATGGATACCAGAAGCTATGACTTGGCATTGTCGTGCAAAGTCAGATCCAACTGTAATGCATCACCCATGCGACACTTCGCAGTGACGAGCTATAGATTCTTTTGACAAAACATTTGATGTTTAACCAAAAATGTTACGCTTGGAATAACAACGGATAGTTTCAATACACATGCATCTCTAGGTACCCATTATAGTTGTTGCCCAGTAATTGTAGTACCATATAATCTTCCTTCACCAATGTGCATGAAAAGGAAGTTTTCAATGTTGACGCTGTTGACTGCTGGACCAAAACAATCAGGTAAGGATATTGATGTTTATTTACAACCGTTGATAATCGATTTATAGCAACTACGGGAAGGAGTAATGACTTCTGACTCATTTAACAAAAATAAGTTCACAATGACAACTAGGGTGTTATGGGCAATTCACGATCATCCTGCATTTGGGACATTATCGGGGTGTACAACTCATGCCTACTTTGTATGTCCTATATGTGGAGAAGAAACTTGTTCTTATTATCTTGTTGCTAATAAGAAGATGTGTTACATGGATCATCGAAGACTTCTTCCTTCCAAACACAAGTTTCGAGATGAAAAATCAAATTTTAATAATAAACAAGAGCATTGTCGTCCTCAAAGGTCATTGAATGGTTATCAAGTTGAAGAGAAGGTGACGAATATCAATATGAAAGTTGGTAAAGACAAACCTGAAATCGGTCGAAAACGAAAAAAGAAAGTCAAAGAAGAAGAATATGAAAATATTCTTGCATAGTACAGGAGTTCCATCCTCTTTGATTTGCCGTATTGGAAAGAAATTTTAATCCGATATAATATTAATGTTATGCATACAAAAAATAATGTCACTGAACATCTCATTAGCACAATTTTAGGTCATAAAGACAAGTCAAAAGATGGCTTCAATGCACGTAAGGATTTAAAAAACATAGGTATAAAACAGAAATTATGGGTGATGGAAGATCCCGAAACAAATAAAATAGCTATAACAGAAGCAACTTTCACCTTAAACATGGAGGAAAAGTAACGATTTTGCACCATTCTGAGAAACTTGAAAGTACCTAGCAAATTCTCTTCAAACTTCCATAATAACATGTGCATCAATTCTCTTGAACTGACAAATATGAAATCACATGATTATTACGTCCTAATGCAACTATTACTTCATGTATTGCTTCAACATTGTTATCCACAACATAAGGATCTACGTAATGATATACATCGCATGAGTCTATTCTTTAACGTTTTATGCTCGAAAGTGATAAATAGGGAATATCTATTAAAAGCAAAGTCTAGTTTGCTAGAAACCATGTGTGTATTTGAGAAACATTTTCCACCTGCATTTTTTGATATCAGTATCCATCTTATGGTTCATTTAGCTGATGAAGCATTGGCTTGCGGTTCTACTAGATATAGGTGGATGTATCCTTTTGAACGGTAAATTACTAATTTCATTTTTATTCACCATGTTCGATTTTAACAACTATTGGTCATTTATAATTTATATCTTTCATAGGTTGATGAAAACATATAAATGATATGTTCGCAACAAAAGATATGTTGAAGGGTATATTGCAGAAGGATATATTGTTCAAGAATCTAGTCTTTATTGCATGGAGTATGTGGTGAAAGGAGGTGATGACATTCATAAATATACCCGTGAGTTGTTCTTAGACGATGATGATGAGTTTTCTAGTGAGATGCCTATAGATAACTGTAAAGATATAACCTTAACCCAAGTGCAGTATGAATAAGTTCACAGATGGGTCCTTAATAAGTACGATGGGTTGGAAGAATGGGAGAAGTAAGTTTAAGAATTTGTCTTGAATCTCCATTAGCATAAATCAATTTACTTATACATTTTAAAATGTATGTGTTGTTGGAGGTATGAAATCTATGTGAAAAATACTAAATCACAACCTCGTGTTGAGCTATTCCTAAAGAAACTTGTCAAACTTTTATTCCATGGTTACGTGACGAGGTAAATATAACATCTTACTAAATATTTCATGTGCATTTAACTGATTTTACTCCTTCATGGCCATTCTTCCAACATATTATTTTCTGTTAGTTGGCGAGGATCAACGATGTTGATTCAACTCTTTGGCGGCCGGTGCATGAGTCGATGTTCAGGGCACAAATTTATGTAAAGTACGAAGTAAACGGATTAAGATTTTCCCTGAAAAATTACAAAGAGCGGTTGCTAACACAAAACAACGGTGTATGAATGAGAGCAATTACCAAATTTAGAGCGAGCGGGAAGCACAAAAATTACAAGGAAACAAAAAATAAGTATTATAGAGTTATTCAACAAATAATTGAGTTTGATTACATTGACTTAAACAAATGGTTTTCTACTGTGATTGGGTAAAGGTTGAAGGCAAGGTCAATGGTTGTAAGATTGATCGCATTTCAAACTTGATCAAGGTTAACTTAGGGAAATTGAAGAGTAAAGACAGAGTGAATGATGAGCCGTTTATTCTTGCATCAGAAGCAAGTCAAGTGTTCTACTTGATATATTTAAAAAATGAAGGATGGTTTGTGGATTTATACACACCAAAATGGTTGACTAGTAATGTGGATGACATTGAGTTTCCTACTATTTACCAATAGACTTTCGAAGATAATGAGAAGTTAAAAAACCTTACCAAATGCGTTTGTTGATATTAAATGCGTTTCTTACACATTTTTTCTTTCTAATTTGGTATGCTCTATTTGTTTTTTGTAGTTGTAAGTCATAGTGAAGGTGCTAAATTTTGTGTTGTTTACTGTACTTCCAATTAACGATATTTTGAGTTTGAACAATAGATGAGCAACTACTTTTTTCCTTCTTCCACCACATCAGTAATGAAATTATATTCTTATGTGCATACATCATTAGATTGTGTAACAGAGTTATGAAATTTGATTCTCGATAAAAATAATGGATATTTTTTCAACTATATAAGACCAACTTATTGATGGTAAGTAAATTGAAATACAAATGAGTCATAACCACTGTGGAAGTATCTATTGCTTTGATAAGCTTTCTCACGAGTCCTTGTTGCTTCTCTACCTGATTAATGTTGATATTCATTAACCAATATGCATAAATGGGTTAGCATAATTTGTGTGCTTTGATCAAAGTTGATCAATTTATAGTGGTGTCTTGCAAAACTGCATGCATGTGCATGTATACATAACATATATGCTAGCCATTTAGTTATAGGTCTCAAATGTGTTATTTGATTATCTCGTCTTATACAACAAGTCAGTCTGTCATCTATCAAACTATTCTGTGATATATTCTTTCATCTCTCTCTCAAAGAGCGAAGTGTTTTAACCTATAATTCTGACCCTTTTTTTTTTTACTTTTTTACGAAGGTACGACGAGGAGCAATATAGCGCCTCTTGGATTTTCTCTTACAAATCATAAGACGCCACCAGTTTTTTCTTCTCCGAGAAAATTTGATTAGTCTATCGGCACATTTTCAGGTTTTTTTCCCTTTTTCTTTTCTCTCAGCTCTTCCATTTATAAAATAGTAATAATATAGATAGCTCTGTCGAAGGCTTTGCTTAGTTGTTGTCTAAGTGCTTAATTGCGATATTGGAGCCTCATCTTGTTGTCCATGACCTACATTTGATCACCTTTCCAATTTTAATTACCTTAGAACAGTGAGGCTAATCAAAGATTCCAGACGTGGGAAACATTTTCTTCACATTAAGAAATATAATTAAAAAAAAATCAAAATTACATGATTGATCTCTTGTATCTTCGTATGTAACAGATTGTGAAGACGTCAAAATATTAAGAAAATTGAATAATAATCAAAATCCAAAATTGAATGACAATAAAAGCACTTAATAGAGAATTAGTGGAATATGCTAGCCTTCGCATACTAGTGAATTAGAATTTGATAATTACATTGTGTATATGTAATACGCAGCCTTTGTGTTTACTATTTACCTGATAATTCATTTGTATGACATTCAACAAAATCGTACTAGCACGTCTAGTAATACTAGTAAAAGAATTACTATCCTTGTTACATATGGTTACAGAATATGATTTAATTTTCATTTTGAAACAAGATGGCTTGGAGTTCTTTAACCAAGCATAAATAGTGTTAAGAGGCTATTTATATTGTTTATGTAATGCTCTATTTAATTTTCCTAACAATAGAATAATGCATAATTTTACTTAGATAATAATAAGATGTGTGCTATTGTTGAAGGAAAAAAGCGCTAATTAAATGCATATGAATGGAAAGCGATGTCATGGGCGTAGCACAACCTTTATATGATAACAATGTCAACACTTAATGTGGAGCTCAAAATATAAAACGTAGACAAAGCCTAGACACTCCTAGATTGATCATTTGCGGTTGAAATAAATGTCATGTTTGAGTAATATTGTGTCTGAACGAATACTTTGTTTGAATAGTATGCATCTGAAATCTTAAAAATTCTGATAACATATAATTGGACAAGGACTAAGTTGCTGAAACAAGCAGTTACCATATAATTCTATTTCTGATTATGGAATTCTATGTTGAGAATGTGTCCCTTCCTATGTTGAAAAACTTATATTTATTTAGAGCAATAATTGTTGCTATGGTATTTTGTGTTTTTATTTGAAAAGGTGACTTATTGACCTTTGGTGTGCCTTGGTAATTGCATCTTGATGGGAATTGTCATCTTATTAAATAAGGTAGTTGAATGGAGATTTCAAGGTGCCTTTTTGGTGGCTATATATATACATGTCCACATTTTGGGCAGCAAATAACACAAAAAAACATCAATTTGAACAACATTGGTAAATAGATATCTACCATCAAAACTTTGCTAGCTTCTACAAAACTTTGTGGGCTGCTTCTACTACTTTGAGACTGTCCTTTGCTGACGTGCTTTTGCAAGATCTCTCAGCTTTTCCAAGCTCTGTTTCCTAATGATATTTTTCACTTTTCTTGCTTTTGTTTTGATGCTATTATTGCTAGCTATTGTTGGATAATTTTTGTATCCACTTTGTGACTTGGATTTGTGTTTCACTCCATTATCATAATAAGAGAAGTTTGGATGGACCCTCGTCATTGGTCCCCTGGTTTTTACTCTTCACATCAAAGAGGTTTTCCATCTTAAAAATTCATGTGCATTCTTACTTTATTATTGTCTCTTGTTCGATTTATTATTTGCATTGATCATTGGTGATTGTAGTGCATTTTGCTGGATTTGTCTATGTCATTCATAACAAACTAGTATCATAGCAAGGTTGGTTGACCGGCAGTATCTCCTGATGGATTCTAGTAATAACAACACTAGTAGAATGATTAGTTTGAATGGAACTAATTATCATATTTGGAAGAGAAAAATGAGAGACTTGTTGTATGTCAAAAGTTGGCATTTACCTGTGTTTAGTGATGAAAAACCGGAAGGTAAAACTGATGATCAGTGGCTATTTGAACATGTGTGTAGATTTATTCATCAGTGGGTTGACAATAATGTTTTGAATCGTATAAATGATGATGTTCATGCAGGATCACCATGGCAAAAACTAGAATCCTTTATGCTAGTAAGTCTGGAAACAATAAATTGTACCTAATCAAGCAATTTATGGGCTTGAAATGCAATTCAAGCAAGTCGCTTTCTGATCATCTGAATGATTTTCATGGTATTATTCAGCAAGCATTAGCTATGGATATAAATTTTGATGATGAAATTCAGGGACTTTTGTTACTTGGCACTCCTCCTGATTCAAGGGACAGTTTCAGAATGACACTTTGCAACTCGGCACCACATGGCAAAATTACACTAGATATTGCCAAAGTTGGTATTTTGAATGAGGAGATGAGGAATTAATCTCATGGTGTCTCTTGTTCCTCCGAGGAAGCATATGTTGCTGAAAACAGAGGAAGAAGCAAGAGTAAAGCCCCAGTTTCCAGAGACAAACGCAGAAGCAAATCCCGTGGAAGATACACAAATATGAAGGGCAATTATTGTGATAAATCTGGACACATTAAGAAATATTGCTTAAGTGGAAAATAGACAACAAGGGTGGTAAAGACATGAAAGATAACAAGCAATATAAAAAAGATTGCATTAATGATGTTCGAGCAGCTATTGCAACTAATGGTGATCTTATCATTGTACATGATGAGAGTTATGTGAACCTTGCTAAACATGAGTTGAGTTGGGTCATTGACAGTGGAGCATCATTACATGTGATATCACGGAAGGAATTTTTCACATCTTATACATCTGGTGACTTTGGGGCGTTGAAGATGGGTAATGACGGTGTGGCTCAGGTTGTGGGCATTGGAGATGTATGTTTGGTGAACAAACTGGAGCAAAGTTAACGCTTAAAAATGAAAGAAATGTTCCAAAAATCTAATTAAACTTGATCTCTACTTGAAAACTCGATGACGATGGATACTGCAACACTTTCCATTGCAGTCAGTGGAAGCTTACTAAAGTGAACATGGTGCTAGCTCGTAGGAAGAAGCACACAAGCTTGTACTTGCTGCAAGCCTCAGTTTCCACTGATTCTGTAAATGTGGCAAATGATGATCTTGCAAAATTGTGGCATAGAAGACTTGGCCATATAAGTGAAAAGGGGTTAAGGTGTTTGATGAAGAAAAATTCACTACCTTATTCGAAGTGTGTAAAGTTGGATAAATGTCCTCATTGTTTTGTAGGAAAGCAGAATCGGGTCTTCTTTAAGAAACATCCTCCTTCAAGAAAATCAGGTTTGCTTAATCTTATTCATTCTGATGTTTGTGGTCCGTTAAATGTTAAGATCTTTAGTGGTGCACTTTACATTGTTACTTTTATTGATGATTGTTCAAAGAAATTATGGACATATGCTTTAAAAACAAAAGATCAGGTACTCGATGATTTTAAGTAGTTTCAAGCCTTGGTTAAAAAGCAATCTGGTAAAAAAACTAAAGTATTTATGTTCTAACAATGATGATGAGTACATCGTCCCACTTAACGAATATTGTAAGGCATAAGGTATTCAGCATCAGTTTACACCAAAGAAGACTCCACGATTGAATGGTGTAGCAGAGAGAATGAATAGGACTTTGTTAGAGAGAATGAGGTGCATACTTTCAGAGGCTAAGTTGCCAAAACACTTTTGGGTGAAGCTTTGTTTACAGCTACACATGTGGTTAATTTGTCTCCTTGTTTTTTTTTGAATGGTAATGTTCCAAATAAGGTTTGCCTTGGAAGGGAGATTTCTTATAGTCATTTACGTGTCTTTGGGTGTAAGGTATTTGTGCATGTGCCTAATGATGAAAGATCGAAGCTGGATTCCAAAACTCGCCAATGCATCTTTGTTGGCTATGGTCTTGACAGTTTTGGCTATAGGTTTTATGATCCTATAGAGAAGAATTTGATTCATAGCAAGGATGTAGACTTTGTTGAAGACCAAACAATTGAAGATATTCAAAAATCACAAGAAGCTGCATCCCATAGTGGCTATGATTTGGTTGATTTAGATCTCCCTCCTTTGACTCCTGCAACTCCAATAACCCCTGCACCAACTCAAACTGAGTATGTACAAGAAAATGACAATGAAGGTAATGTACTTGAGGAAGATGATCCCCATGATGAAGATTCTGAAATTGATCATCATGCTTCTCCTGAAACTCAAACAACCTTTGTAAGGCGATTTACCAGGGAATGACGTCCTTCCACTAGGTATCCTTCTTCCGAGTATGTTCTCTTAACCAACAGAGGAGAATCTGAGACCTTTAAGGAAGCTATAGACAGCGATGATAAGAAACTTTGGTTGGATGCAATAAAAGAAGAAATGAAATCGTTGCATGATAACAACACTTTTGATCTAGTGAAACTACCAAAGGGAAAGAAGGCTTTGAAAAAAATTTGGGTTTACAAGCGAAAGAAAGATGAAAATGTAAAGACGCTTCGATACAAAGCAAGACTTGTAGTAAAAGGATGCAACCAGAGAAAGGGAATTGACGTTGTAGAGATATTTGCACCGGTTGTCAAGAGGTCTTCGATCAGAGTTATTCTGGGTTTCGCTGCTAGTTTGAATTTAGAAGTTGAGCAACTGGATGTGAAGACCGCTTTTCTTCATGGTGACCTTGAAGAAGATATTTACATGGAACAACCAAAGGGCTTCAAAGTTAAGGGGAAGGAAGAATATGTGTGCAAATTGAAGAAAAATTTGTATGGTCTAAAACAAGCTTCAAGAAAGTGGTATCGCAAATTTGACTCTTTTATGGGGGAGCAAGCATACAAAAGACATATAATGATAATTGTGTTTTCTTGAAGAAATTTGCTAACGATGATTTTTATCATTTTGCTACTTTATGTTGATGACATGCTTATTGTAGGGCAAAATGTAGATCAAATTGCTTGTTTGAAGCAACAGTTGAGCAAGACTTTCTCCTTGAAGGAACTTGGTCCGACGAAGAAAATTTTAGGAATGAGAATTATTCGTGATAGCAAGGCTCGAAAGTTATGGCTATCACAGGAAGCACATATTCAGAGAATGATTAAAAGGTTCAATATGGAGAAAGCAACGCCTGTGAGTACACCACTTGCTATGCATTTTAAATTGAGTTCTCAACAAAGTCCTTCCACAACATAAGAGAAGGAAAAGATGGTGCATGTTCCTTATGGTTCCGCCATTGGTAGTTTAATGTACGTTATGGTTTGCAATCGGCCTGATATAGCTCATGCTGTAGGTTTGGTTAGTAGATTTCTTTCTAATCCAGGTAAAGAGCATTGGAGTGCCGTGAAGTGGATTATGAGATACTTATAGGGTATTGCTGATATGAAGCTTTGTTTTGGGAGTGACAAGCTTTGTCTTGTTGGTTATTCAGATTCTGATATGACATGTGATATTAACTCGATAAATCTACTTCGGCTTATTTGGTCACTTTTGCGCGGGGGGGGGGGGGGGGGGTGGGAGGGGCAGTGTTATGGCAATCTAGGCTACAAAAACGTGTGGCTTTGTCTATTACTGAGTCAGAGTTTATTGCAGCGACAGAGGCATGTAAGAAGTAATTGTGGATGAAGCGGTTTGTTTATCAGCTTGGATTTACACAAAAAAGGTATTGTGACAGTCAAAGTGCAATCCATCTTGCAAAGAATTCCACTTTTCATGCCAATTCGAAGCATATTGATGTGAGATATCATTAGATACACGATGTTCTTTATGATAAGTTAATTGAGCTTGAGAAAATTCACACCGATGATAATGGTTCCGACATGATGACTAAAGCTCTTCCAAAAGACAAATTTAATACTTGTCGTTCAATTGCCGTAATGGCAACCACCTCCACATAGTCGGGAGGGGGAGGTTTGTTAGGAATGGGTCCCTTCCTATGTGGAAAAACTTGCATTTATTTGGAGCAATAATTGTTGCTACAATATTTGGTGTTTTTATTTGAAAAGGTGAATTATTGACCTTTGGTGTGCCTTGGTAATTGCACCTTGATGGGAATTATCATCTTATTAAATAAGGTAGTTGAATGGAGATTTGAAGGTACCTTTTTTGTGGCTATATGTACATATCCACATTTTTGGAAGCATATAGCACACAACAACATCAATTTGAACAACACTGGTAAATAGATATCTACCATCGAAACTTTGCCAGCTTCTCCAAGACTTTGTGAGCTGCTTCTACTGCTTTGACATTGTCCTTTGCTGGCGTGTTTTTGCAAGATCTCTCAACTTTTCTAAGCTCTGTTTCCTTGTGATATTTTTTACTTTTTTCGCTTTTGTTTTGATACTGTTATTGCTAGCTATTGTTGGATAATTTGTGTATCCACTTTGTGACTTGGATTTGGATTTGTGTATCACTCCATTATCATAATAAGAGAAGTTTGGGTGGACCCCCGTCATTGGTACCATGTTTTTTTACTCTTTACAACGAAGAGGTTTTCCACGTTAAAAATTCTTGTGTGTTCTTACTTTATTATTGTCTCTTGTTTTGTTGATTATTTGCATTAATCACTGGTGATTGTGGTGCATTTTGCTGGATTTGTCTGTGTCATTCATAACATTCTAGTGCCTACTAGTGTTTTCTCATTTAATTTCTTTATTATTTTACTATGTTTTGATATAAAATATGAGCAGCTACAAGTTTGTCAAAGAAAGAATACTAGAACCCCGAGAAGCTTCAAACCATTCTACGCAATCATCAACTACACAACCCGAGAAGGTTGACATAAATGAATATGGAGTTCCCATTTCCAAAAATGCGGAAAAAATAGGCAGTTTAATCGGTAAACTTGGGTGGATTCATGTGTCGATTTCCTACGAAAGTAGAGATAAAGCGCCTATAAAAATTAAAAATGATGTGTGGGTTGCATTGTTGGTAAGCCAAAATATTAATAATTTATATTTTTATGTGTAAGTATTTTTTTTAATCACAATGCCTTTTTAAGTAATTCGTAATTTTTGGTGAACCATTTTGAACTTGATCCAAATACAAAAGAATTTAATTTCAAAAAAATGTATGTGTCATTTAGGAGACATAAGAGTGAGTTGAGGACAAAATTCTATGACAAATTCAACATTTATGATGAAAGATTGAAAAATTGTCCACCTACTGTTAGTTAAGACGAATAGGAGAGTTTTTTGAAGAACAAAAAGTAAACCGATGTGAGCGAGTAAAGAGAGCTAGGCAAAAAAAGCAGATCAGCATACAACTATGCCACCACACTGGTCGAAATAGTCATGTTGTTGTACAACATGATATGGTATGTTTTTCACTTTAAATTGATATGGTATGTTTTTCATAGAATATGCCGGTTTTCACTAAGGGTAAAAAAAAAGTATCTGCTTCTTCACTTATTATTAGTTTGAATTACATATAAATTTTGTCTTGATGCCTTCTGTTTAGTATCTTCTAAGTATTTGATTTTAAAAACAAACCGTTGAACAACAACATGAATATATATTACTTGAGAATAGAATAGGAAAGTGTAATTTTAATTGGATGCTGGAAAAAAATTTAACTGGATGCATGCTGGAAAAAAAATTACTTTTGTTTTCTAAAAAGAAAAAAATGTCCTCAGATTTGATTGGATTTAAATAGAATTTATTAATCATAGTGGGGGTAAAGTCATCATTTTCTCTACTTATAGGTTTTCACATAAAGTTTTGTAAAAGAAACCCTTTTTGACTATCATATTAGGAAGGATGAATTTCCAAATTAGCCCTTCGAAAATACCTATTCCAGCTTTAGGCCTTAATTATAACTTATTAAAAAAAATAGACCTTGTTTGGACCAAATATAAAATGCATAAGTTTTTAAAAAAATAACTAACGGTGTGTGTGTGTTAAGACCAAGATCATATATATAAATAAAATGTATAATCTTATGTGAACTGTGAAGTGTAGTGAATTCCTAACCATTGTCATTTTACATACAACCTGTTGCAATTTGTGCAGTTTTATACTTGTTTTTTTTTTACTTTGAATATTCAGTATCTTGACTTGAAGTTGCTACAATTTGATTTAGAAAAGTTAAGTAGATCCAACTAATTTTTTTATCTGCTTTTCCATGAGAATCTACCACTGTTTTCAAATCATTCTTCACTTCTTAGGTTTTACATAAAGATAACCGATTGAAGAGAACAGGAAAGTGTGATTTGTAGTGGTGGTTAGTTTGCACAGTGTATAATCCATATTACATATATACAAATATAGGAAATAGCTGGGCATGCCATGAACTCAGAACTAAATTCCATGCAATCAAATAATAAATATTATTCTTATCAGTCATGGGTAACTATATCAATAGCCAAATAGTTTTAGGGAAAACATGAATAACATGGCATAGCTGTCACACACATAGAAAATTAAATAAGGTTGATTCTGTGTAAAACAATAATTACTAGTGTTCTCCTGTTCTTTTTCCAGTGTTATAGTCTTAGGCTCTGCTTGTTTGATATGCTGAATTGAAGTCTAATTGCTGAACTCTGAAGTCTGATTGTTGATTGCTTAATGTTTAGTTCTGAATAATCAAATACTTGTTTGTTTTCATTCAACATTCAGAACAAAAAAACAATATTCAACATTCAGAACAAAGAATAAGCACAAAAAATGTTCTGAATAATTTTATCTGAATGGATAGCTTTATTCAGAACAAACACAAAAAACAAACAACCTATAAAGTTCTGATTTATAAATCAGAACTTACATTCAGAACTTTTTATAAAAAACAAACGAACCCTTAGTCCCATACGGATCGTCTAACACTACAAAACTGATGCGGTCTAATGGTTTACGTAAGTCAAAATCTAACAGTTTCCAATGGTTTGCTATGTCTAATAATAATTTCCTGGCTCTATATCCCTGTAAAATTCAAAAGCATATGTTGATTATTGAATTTAGAAAAGTAGACGATACTAAACCATTTTACTTGTTAGGGAAGTTTCTACAAGTTAAAACTTTATTCTTTTTAAATAGACATAAATGATTTTACTCATTCTCTGACCATTTTAACATTGCTACATACTAATTTATTCCCTTTTCCATAATCAATCTCTAAAAAAATTTAGTCAAACCGGTATAGCTAGTGCTGTAGTGAAAAGTTGGTCATTTCACATAATTTGTAAAGAAAAGCTACTTAGCTAACTGAAGAAAAGCTACTTAGCTAATAAGAAGACGTTGTTATGAAGACTACTGTTTTGTTTTGTGCTTTGCATGGAAACATCCAATTTTGATGTTACATTACAACAAGTTTTGTTTCAAGCTATAGCACCTTATTTTTTATTTTTTATTTAGTAGGTTTAGACCACTAGTTTATATACCACCATATCTTAGTCATTACCTTTGATGGATCAGCACTATACGGAATACATTTTGGAGAGTGATAGATAAACTTACGAAGGAGTTTAATTATTTGTTATATCTAATTAGGTAAGAATTAACGAATAGAACCAAGCTTTCTTGATAGGGATAGAAATAAGCATGCAGCAACTAGATCATATTATAACATTTATTGTTACCAGTGACTGATAAGAATAATACTTAATTTTTGATTGTAGGCCATTGTAAATCCGCAAAAAGAAATAACACGTTGTGAAGTATGGGAGAAAACTCAAACAAAAAAAAGGAAGGATATCTGATTCGACTTCTCCATACTTTTTAAGTTAGCCAAATAATTGTTTAATTCAATTTATATAATAATCAACTTTTGTGTAGTTTGCTCTTTTGGGTTTGCAATTTTAAAAGTCATTCTAATTGTATATATTTATGCTTCATGCTCAGGATAAAAATTGCTAAGGCAAAGGAAGTAATCAAAGACTGTGAGCAAAATGAGTTTCCTCTAGATGAAGACATCCTGTCACAAAGTTTTTGGAAAGGATAAAGGGGTCGGACTCGTAGCATTGGGACCAAGATATCGAGGACCCAAGTTAAGGCCTCAAATATTACAGGAAAAAAACTTAAAATTCCTCAAAAAGGGTCGAAAATCATGGAAGATAGGATGGCCAATGCAGAGGGTACATTAAAGACTTTAGTGGAATTGGTTGAGGGACAATATTCGAAGAAAGTACCAGACAACGCTTCGAATGTAAGAGGAATTAATGCAGGCCACAATGTAATTGAAAGAGTGCATGACAGTGACAATGGAAATCCACAAATTCTTCCGATTCGGTAAGTTTGAAGTGTGAAATCTTATACTTTAGCCTGGAGGCCATTGCGATAGGTTCAGTATGAAGAGGTGCGATGGGTTCGATTATACATCAAAAAGTTGTACCGCCAACACATGAGAAGTTTGTTGTGGAAAACATACCACTGCCAGATGAAAACTTAGCTAAGCAAAACCATTCTCTTGCTACGACTTTTGAAGAAGTTGGAGTTGGCGGCTTTGTGTGCCATCCGAATAGTCTTATTCGATATCTTTAGACGTCGGAGCTCATGTATTTATTTAACTTATAATTTAATTTAAGGAAATGATGTTGCTAAATGTTTCCTAGTTATGCAATTAAACTTCTTTAATGCTTAAACAACCATTTATATTACTTTATATTCTTTGTTTTAATTTAGTCTCCCGTCAAGTTATTATTGATATGGAGAGCTGCTTATTCATTTATATGTTAGTCTCCCATTAGGTATGTAACTCTTTAATGTTAGTCTCCCATTAAGTTATTATTGATATGGAGACCTGTTTATTCGTTTATATGAGACAATTATTTATACGGCTAAGAATGTCGAATCATTTTCTGGGAACGACGTTGAAGTAGTTATCTGTAGTGCTGAGTGAGAATGTGGGACTATAAGTCCAAATGACTATCTAGGGTACTGGGAGTTGAGTGGATTAATAAAGGCCTGAGAGATGGGATGAATTGTTCTATACCCAAATTGAGTGTTTCCATGTGTCGGATCAATCTTATCCATTGATCTGTACAAAATATAATGGTTTTGAGTGGATTGTAGGACCCATCCAGTAGATTATTAATAATATGTGTGGTTGATGTGTGGTGGTGATTTGTCGGGCACACGGGAACATTGGAGTTGTGTACAGAAGAATTGACCTCCTATGAGATCGTATGGTCATTTTATTTTCTAAATCCCAAGTAGATTATGATTAGTTTGAAAGTCAAAATGATTATTATGTGAATAACTATCTCTTAGACTTTTATTCATGAGGCCGTGAACCATTGAAGTTATTTAAACCCTTATACATCAATTCTATGACCATCGAGGATACATAGAAGTGCAAAGAGCATGAAGTTTGACCCTTAGAATAATATTTCATGATTATCCAAGAGATGACCTTTGCTACTGAGGGTATGCCATACTTGTATTTCTTGTGTGTTTGATTTGGGTTATTGTTTGTGTATATTATCATATATGTTGATTATGATAGTTCCTATTATACCTACTACATGATTATCCAATATATATTCTTAGGCAGTGCGAGAGCATGTCCTACATAGTATTTTTTATGTTTACTGATAGTTGGTGTGTCCTACGTCGTATTTCTTTAATGCTTAAACATGAACGCTAGTTTACGGTTCATTGGCTCTTAATTTCAGCAGGTTATACTATGACAAGTTTTCTCTATGACCACTTACCCAAATTTTGGAAATAGTTACATGTAGGTTTCTCTATGACCTCTATCCATATAATTACACAATGACAAGTTTTGAATGATATACCGATGGACTTAGGTTTCTCTATGACCACTAACCCAGATTTCGATTTAGAAATAACATCGTTTCATTTCCATTATTTTGTAATTTAGCAGCTACTTCTCTAATTAATATATTTTTGTTATGCTTTTCCTTCCAGGAATTATTAAACTATGGTGCAGGATACTTTTTCCAGACTTCATGTTTTACTATGCTTTAGTTTGTTTATTAAACTACGGTGCAGGAAATTTTAAACTGTGGTGCAGGAAATATTGGACTATAGTGTTTTTGTACTTTATGTAGGCATGTGGTTTGTAGTATTTGTACTTTATGAAGGAATCTGGTTTGTATTATATGTATTATTTATACTTTATGAAGATATGTGGTTCGCAGTATGTAGTTTGTTTATGTTGAATGTATTGAAAATATCATAACATTATAAGCAGTTGTGGTATTTTTTATCGATCATTACAAAGATTTCTGCTGTATATGAAATTTCGGAAGATGTCCTAAAAAAATATTTTTTTAGGAAATTTTCAATTTAGCAATGGCCAGAAAACATTGCTAAATAAAAATAGCAATAGTTCCAAGCCGTTGTTGAATAAGACTATTTCATATTTGAAGTTCATATAGCAACGAGGCAGAGCCATTGCAAAAAATATATTGCAACGGACTTCAGCTGTTGCAAATTAACATTTAGCAACGGCTATGAGCCGTTGCAAAAATCAAATTTCGCAACAGCTTTGATCCATTGCTAAAATTTAGCAACCCAGGATTTAGCAACGGCTAAAAGTCCTTGCTAAACTCATTTGCAACGGCTCAAAGCCATTGCTAAATGGTGAATTTGGCGTAGTGCTATGGATGATCATTTTGAAAGCAAGGATATTTGAAAGCATTTTGTAAAAAGAATTGAAAATAATTTTTCAAATCATTTTAAAATAGGAATATTTGAGAAAATCATTTTGTAAAAATGGATGGAGATGATATAAGTAAAACCTCTGTAATGCCTTAAAATCATTAACTATTCATAACCCACGAGCCTTCATTCTCTGACTCTTGAATCATAAATCTGACTCTTAGATCTTGATATCTTATTGTCTTGCTTATCAGTATCCTTCGTAACATCCCACACTATACAACATATATCCGAATAACAATTAGTATATATGTAGATGTAAAATATTCATTACTTGGTGTTGTTATCATCAAAATTACCATCCATATACTAAAAGGAGTAGCGTAGTAATGCTGGAAAAGGACGTATAACTCATTCGTATAAAGACAATATATACTATTTATTTACTTAACGTATTTAATGCATCATTATGACCATAGCGTCTGCCTATTCTAAGGAAAGTATTAAGTGGCTAGCGGATTTCTATATCATATTATCTAAATAGTAATGGAGGGTCCGCCTCGGGTAGGTCTTAAATGACAAAGGTTTAACCCGTATGTATTACATGGCTATTAATATCTCTTACATTATCTCTCACACACACACATACACACACACACACACACACACATATATATATGGCATTAGTTATGTTATCTACAAATGGATAAAGATATTCGGTGGTCATACTAGTTAACTTAAGGGTATAAAGTGATTGTGATGACTCCCCTCTTTCCTTATGGAATGACGAAATTAAGTGGTTAGAGGATCCACCCTTTTTACAAAGATATTAAGTGATTATAGGACCCTTCGCTTCCTTATCATATTAATAAACAATTTTTTAGCATTTTTTTTATTTTTCGTAGATATATTCATGTAACTTATACATTTCAAAAGTACTACAAAAGACAATGTTTAAGATTTCATTCACTAGAATTTATTGCTCTGACTTCCTTCTCATAACAACATAGGTCAAGATGAAGTTTCAGGATGATTAAGCTTGGATGGCAAGAGCGTTTACTGGTGGCAGCGACATATTATTTTATGCTTATTCTTATGTACCCATGAAATTATTATAAGGAATTTCTTTTTGTTTTTATGATGGTTTTACGGCTCTTATACTTAGATAAGTTTGTATTATTTATGATTTTGGAAATAAACTGGTACATATTTAATATCGCATTTTGAACCATCCACTGTGAGATCTGATCGTATAATATCTGCTCTTTACCATTTGTTTCTTTTATTCAACCAGCAACTTACCTTAGAACGATTCTAAATTTCAATGTGCCTTTTCTATGTCGAAATTTTGATTCGTTCTTGGGTGATTTGTTACATGAATAAATAAAATGTTATTTGAATTTGTAGACATTTAAGTAATTTTTTCACTTGAATTTTTAGCAAAATAAGAGGAGAAACGAGAAATTAGTTGTTAAAAAATTCGTTTGAAACCCCTGTGTATAATGAATAAATAGAAAGGTATACTCACGAAGAATTATGACAAATAAACTCTTTGTTTCCCAATTTGAAAATAAAATTGGCAGCACATATGTTGTGCTATTTGTAGAGGACACATCAACATTTTCAATTTTAAAGAAAAAATGTTTTTAAAAATCTAATGATTTGTAAAATATTTTAGTACTTTGTAAAATAGTTTGAACACGGTTTATAGACATTTCAGACTCAAAAATCTTTCATAGATTATATATATTATATTTTAAATTTTAAAATATAAAAGATCCAAAAGGAGTACATTTAAATATAGAGACTTAGAAAAATATCTTTGATTAAAATATTTAAAAATATATCTTGGCAAAAGGGAAAGAATATATATTAATTTTTTAAAGAGACATAAAATTATATATATATATATATATATATATATATTAAAAAGATAAATTCTGAAAATATTTCTGATAATATAAAACTTAAAATATATTAAAAGTAAAAAGACTTTTAAAAATATGTAACTTTAATAATATATTAATGTAACACTGATTAACATGTAAAAGTGTTAATTTTTATGCTCTATCTTATCTTTATTGTAAATAAATAAATTTTACATTGGGTATTTTTCGTATATTTTCACAGGTCATTCATCAATCCTCATGCACCCCAAAAAGCAAGATATTACACAAGAAAAATATCAACTTCGAAGATTTTATCTCATGTGCTTTTGGAGTCTAATCAGAGTCCATGTTTGGAAGAATTAATTACATATAATTTGATTACCAATTAATTAGCCACATGGAAGATTTGAAGATTTTATGCACTTTTGGAGTCTAATGAGAGCCCATGTTTGGAAGAATTAATCACATGCAAATCTTTTGTCAATCAATTAGCCACATGGAAGATTTGGAAGATATGGAAGATATTCACCATGATATGCTCAGATATTCTTAAAGATTATTTCCAAATAAGCCTGGTCAAGAAAGGCATGAGATATGATAAGAATTCTTAGGAAATGAGGCCCATTCATTCATAGATCTGATTAGGGTTTGGCCTATCCCACCTATAAGTATACGGTGTACTCATTGTAAATGTTCATGCCATTTTTTAATTCTGTGTTCTCGTTTATGAATAACAAAGTTCTTCTTCATTTTAGTTGATTGTCTTTTTATTTCATAACAATTTGTGTGTCTACGCATTTAGTTTTGGTAGAACACATATTGTTGTTTTCTTTTATTACTGCATGTTAGCGATTGATCGTTGATTAGATTCAACGACAGTCCTACTTTTAATTTTCTGTTATTGTTCCAGTTGTTATTTTCTTTTTCTAATTGGTTCTTTTCTTTCCAGTTGTTGAATTTGATATTGATTTGATTAGATTCAGATCAATAGTAAATTCAATACATTAATTCAAAAATATCTCCAGATTTTGCCTAACTCCCCTAAGAATAGATAAATAATAAGATTTAAAACACCTCCCTGTGATTCGACCTGCATATTACGCGACCTGTATGCTTGCAGTATTATTTCATAAATCACGCTTTTCTAATTCATAGGAAAGCGACGTTCTAATTCAGGAATTTTTCGACATTCTAGCAAATTAACTTTTTCAATCTATTTATTTAATTCGATTTGCAAAATATTTAACTGCAAAGTGTATTTTGTGAAATTGATTTTCTCAAGGGAGTTTGATCGCGGATATATATTAGTTCAATTTATTGAACTTCTAGCAAAAGAGGTTGCAAACTACCCGTAAAACATTGGTCGTATCCCTTAGTATTTATACTATACATGAATGGCCATAAGACACTCTTCCCCCTTCAAATCGAGATTATCAACTAATAAGATACACTTGTATTCGTTATTTATTTTGATTAAGAGCTTCTTGTGTCAACCTTAAGTCTAGGATTTTTCCATGTGTGCATTTAACAACAATGAGTGAAAAAAGTGTTAGCCAACAAAATTCTCCTAGGGGTTCTCGAATAAACCAAAATTTTCCAAACGAGTTGGATCAAAATCGAGTGAATCAAAACTTTCCAAACTTTAGGGATCAAATTCGAGCACATCAAAATTTTCAAAATCTCAATATCGAAATGGATAGACACTTATCTTTTCGTGATCGATGTTATCCAACTAGGATCGTTCAACCCTCTGTCATCGTGTTCCCACCAGCTGAAGGAAACAATTTTGAGCTTAAACATTCTTTTATTCAAGGGGTACCAAAATTTACTGGGTCTGAAAATGCTTATGAATTTCTAAATGAATTTGAATTGTATGCGTCCACCACAAAAATGCAACAATTGTCTAACGAATCGATCAAGTTGAGGCTAATTCCATTTGCACTACTTGAAAGCGCTAAAAGATGGCTAAATTCTCTTCCAAAACATTCCACAAGAAGTTGGGATGAATTTGTCACTGCATTCTTGAAAAAAAATTCCCTTTCCATAAAACTCTCAAAATTCGAACCGAGATAAATCAATTTTGTCAAAATGAGGGGGAAACTTTTTCAAAATACTTTGGAAGATTCAACCAACTATTATATAGTTGTCCTCACCATGGAATTCTAAAAGACTTGTGTCAAATTGCATATGAAAGGCTAAACTATCAGACTAGAACTCAATTAGAATGAATGTGTGGAGGAGACTTTATGTCTAAGACAGCCGATGAAGCTCGGCAATTCTTAGAAGATTATTCAGAAAAGGACATGCAATGGGAATCAATTCGTGTTCCCATTCGTACTTCTGCTAGAGGAGTGCATGTCGTGGACCCAAGTCAAATCTCCTTAGAAAATCAAAATCCTCAAGCCGGAGAGGGCTACCCCACTATTACTCTCAGGACCAAGCTAATGCTATAGCTCAAAATAATCCTTACTCATCCACGTACAATCCTGGTTGGGGGAGCCACCCAAATTTTTCGTGGTCAAACCCCAATAATTCGGCTAATCCATCTCACGTGCAGCCCTTTATTCCAAATCCGAATTATCAAGCTCTACCTTCTAATTCTCAAACCTCCTAAGCTGCACCTTAATCCAAACAGCCTTATAGGCACCCCAACTTTCAATCATCAAACCAATCCTCTCAACCTTCTCAATCGTCACAAGAAATTGTGCGTTTAGAGAAACAGTTGGACTCTCACGAAGCTAAAATTAACTCACACGACACTAAACTCAACCAAATGATGAATATGATGAAGGAACTAATGAAAAATAATGAGAAAGGAAAGTTGCCTAGTCAACCCAAGGTGAATCCAAAATATAACTCTCGTGCTGTAAATTCTTGTGAGAACGAAAACCATAATCCGGTCAATGCTATTATAACCCTTCGACCTGGAAAGAGGATTGATAATAATGTGGGCAACCCTAGCGAACCTTCGAACTCGACCCCAATGCCAAATCTTGATGATCACCCATTGGCTACAAATGCCAATTCTTCTAAACCTCCATTTTCCTCAAATGTTGGCAATCCCAACAGTTCTTCTCCCAGTGTCAGCAAACCCGATCCACCTTCAAAAATCGATGTTGGCAATACCAGCATTCCATCTTCTACAACCTTACCACCTTCTTTTTCTGTGTATAAACCTTCTTCTTCGAATGATGAAACTGGTCATAGAGTCGAAAAACCAGTAGCTCCATTTCCTTATAGACTCAATTATAAAAAGAAAGCGGCAAATTTTGATAAAATTTTGGAAATTTTCAAACAAGTCCATGTGAACATTCCTCTTTTAGACACCATTGAACAAATTCCTCAATATGCTAAATGTCTTAAGGAATTGTGCACACAAAAACATGCGACTAATGTCCCAAAAACCGCCTTTCTAACTGCGAATACAAGCTCTATTCTTTCGAGTCTTGCCCCAGTCAAGTACAAAGACCCTGGCTGCCCTACGATTGATTGTAAAATAGGAAACACTCACATCTCTCATGCTCTACTTGATCTTGGTGCCAGTGTCAATCTACTCCCGTACACTGTTTACCATCAACGTAGAGTAGGGGAGATTAAACCAACAAACATCACTCTTTAGCTAGTTGATCGATCTGTCAAAAGCCATTGGGAATAATCGAAGACGTCTTGATACAGATTGAACAGTTTTACTTTCCTTTCGATTTCATAGTTTTAGAAACAGAACCTGTCTCAAATCCCAAAGTTCAAATACCAATGATTTTAGGACGCCCTTTCTTAGCAACCTTAAATGTTGTCATTAATTGTAGGAACGGTCAACTTCGACTTTCCTTCGGGCACCTGACCATTGAGCTAAACATCTTTAATCTCAACAAACAATCTAGGGATTTTGAGACCGATGAAATCGATATGATTCAAACCATAGTTGATGAAACCTCTAATGACACTTCTGAAGCCTTGAAAATGTGTCTTGACCATTTCGACTCCGATTTCGATGAACTCGAATACATTTCTGAACAGAATGAATTCCTTGACTCCACTCCTTCGTCATTTGAATCTAACCAAGGAATGTTGACCAATGTGAACACTCAAGAACACCCTAAGTTACACCTCAAACCCTTGCCACAAGACCGTAAGTACGCATACTTAGACTCCTCAGAAACTTTTCTCGTAATCTTGGCCTCTGATCTTACCGAGTACCAAGATGAAAAACTCTTGGAAATTTTACGGGAAAATAAACACGCTTTGGGGTGGGAACTGAGCGATATAAAAGGAATTAGCCCATCAATTGTGGAACATCGCATACATTTGGTTGATGAGGTTAAACCCACCCGTGAGGATCAAAGGCGATTAAACCCAAACATGAGAGAAGTGGTCAAGGAGGAGATAATCAAATGACTAGACAATAACATCATCTACCCCATCTCTGATAGTACTTGGGTGAGTCCGGTACAAGTTGTACCAAAGAAATCGGGAGTCACAGTGATCAAAAATGAAAGTAATGAGCTCGTCCCAACAAAAATCAAAACAAAATGGCATGTGTGTATTGACTATCGAAAGCTCAACTCAGCCACATGAAAAGACCATTTTCCCTTGCCATTTATTGACCAAATGCTTAAACGCTTTGCTAGACATGAGTACTATTGTTTTCTCGATGTATACTCTGGCTATAACCAAATCCCTATTGCTTTAGAGGATCAACATAAGACCACCTTTACTTGTCCCTTTGGAACCTTTGCTTATCGTCGCATGCCCTTTGGTCTTTGTAATGCCCCCGCGAGTTTCCAGAGGTGTATGATGAGTATTTTCTCGGATATGGTGGAAGAATTTTTGGAAATATTTATGGATGATTTTTCAATCAACGGATCATCTTTTTCCCATTGTCTCACTTATTTAGAACTCGTCCTAAAACGTTTTAAGGAGAAATCACTCGTGCTTAATTGGGAAAAATGTCATTTCATGGTAAAAAGGGGGATAGTTCTAGGACATATCGTTTCAAAAGATGGCCTTGAAGTCAATAAATCCAAAATTGATTTGATTACTAATCTACCTCCTCCTAAGTCTGTTAAGGATGTTCGTTCATTTCTTGGCCATGCGGGTTTCTATAGAAGATTCATTAAAGATTTCTCGAAAATTTCAAAACCTCTCTCGAACTTACTTGCCAAAGACGTCAAGTTTGAATTTTCCAATGATTGCAGAACATCTATCGAAACTCTTAAGTCAATCTTTACCACAACTCCCATTATTCAACCCCCTGATTGGACTCAACCATTCGAACTTATGTGTGCTGCTTCTGATTTTGCGATTGGGGCCATCTTGGGCCAACGAATCGATAAACTCCCTCGAGTCATTTACTATGCTAGCAAAACCTTTAATGAGGCCCAATTGAATTACTCAACTACTGAAAAGGAATTTTTGGCAGTTGTCTTCGCTCTTGAGAAATTCAGACCATATCTCATAGGATCCAAAGTCATAGTTTACACTGACCATGCTGCCTTATGATATTTGCTTTCTAAAAAGGATGCCAAGGCCCACTTGATTCGTTGGATCCTTCTTCTTTATGAATTTGACATAGAAATAAGATATAAAAAGGGTTCTGAAAATGTTGTAGTTTATCATCTCTCTCGAATTATGCACGAAAATGTTGACGACACCCAAATCGATGACTATTTTTGGGACGAACAAATTCTTTCCATCTCTAACACCCCTTGGTATGCTGGCATTGTGAATTATCTTGTCACACAGCAAACACCCGTTGAATGGTCGAAACAAGATAAACAAAAATTTCTCTCTAAAGTTCGAAACTTCTATTGGGACGACCCATATCTTTTCAAATACTGTCCAGACCAAATCATTCGAAGGTGTGTACCCGATCATGAACACCAAAGTATTCTCTCTTTCTCACATGACCATGCTTGTAGCGGTCATTTTGGAGCAACAAAAACTGTTGCAAAAGTATTGCAAAGCGGTTTTTATTGGCCCACACTCTTCTGTGATGCTTTCGAATTTTGCTCCAAATGCGATCGATGTCAAACAACAGGTCGAATCACTAAGCGAAACATGATGCCTCTTAACCCCATTTTAGTGAATGAATTATTTGATGTTTGGGGCATCAATTTCATGGGACCATTCCCTAACTCGTTTGGGAATCTTTACATCTTGCTTGCAGTAGACTATGTCTCAAAATGGGTTGAAGCCATCCCGACCAAAGCCAACGATAATAAGGTTGTTATCAAATTCCTCAAAGAAAAAATCTTTTCACGCTTTGGCACACCTCGAGCTATCATTAGCGATAATGGCACTCGCTTCTGTAATCGTGCTTTTGAGTCCTTGCTCAAGAAATATTCAATCACACACAAGCTGTCGACCCCTTACCATCCACAAACTAGTGGACAAGTAGAAGTTTCCAATAGACAAATCAAACAAATTCTTGAGAAAACCATGAATTCCAATAGAAAAGATTGGTCCTTAAAACTAATTGATGCACTTTGGGCATTTCGCACTGCTTACAAAACCAATCTAGGAATGTCACCATATCGGTTAGTCTTTGGGAAGGCCTGTCACTTACCTCTTGAATTCGAGCATCGTGCTCTTTGGGTAATTAAACTTTTGAATTTTGACTTAGAGAAGGCCGGCTCACATAGGAAGTTACAGATCTCAGAACTGGAGGAATTAAGAAATGAAGCATATGAAAATGCGAAAATCTTTAAAGAAAGAACCAAAGCCCAACACGACAAGAACATACTTCGTAAGGAATTCAATGTAGGACAAAAAGTTCTTTTATACGACCCTAGACTTCACTTGTTTCCAGGAAAACTCAGATCTCGATGGACTGGACCTTATGTTGTGAAAACAGTATATCCTCATGGAGTAGTTGAAATTGAAAATCCTAAGGATGGAAAAGTCTTCAAAGTAAATGGTCAACAACTGAAACCATTTTTGGAATTCGAGCAATACGAAGACGATGACCTTATTGATCTTCATGAGCTTGATCATCCACCATGAAATCAGGTGGTACACATTCTTTTTCTGTTATTTTTTCATGTTTTTTCCTTCCATTTTGGTCTGCATACCTTAGACAGTTGGGACACTGTCTCAAACTAGTGTGGGGGAGTCAAGTCTGCATCACATCAAAAAAAAAACACTCACACACAAACACACACACACGACTAATTTTAGAGTGATACCATGAAATAAGTTTACAATTTTTAGTCAGTTGATAGTATTTTTTTCCTCTCAACTTAGATCGAATAAGAAAGATAATGAAAAGTTTAATTTTGAGGGATAATAGTGTAACTGGTACATAGGGAGATTCTTAGGTGATGGCCATGAAATCTATTCTATATTGTAGTCTTTGTTTAAATAAGTGGAGGACTTAAAATACTTATATTGGCTTTTCGAATCTTTAAAACTAAGTTGTGTTAAGTTGAATTCGCGTAACTCTCTTTTGTGCTTATATTTTCAATAATAATAATAGTAATCCAAGGGTATCCAACATTGCTTGTATACCAAGCGTTGGTGTGCAAACCCGCCAAGCTCTATCCGACATGTTGTTGACAAAGTCAGCGTTGGAATATCTTGGTCTCATTTCATGAGATTGGACACCTAAGGATTACCAACATGTTGTTGACAAAGTCAGCGTCGGTTTGCACAATCCGCCAAGCTCTGTCCTAACTCTCCGTCAGTCCGCATGGCAGTGTATGGGTGGTATACCTTGGTCTTTTAAGTTAGGTGTATGTAATTAATCATAGATTTTAAAATTTTATAGAATATAGAATAAGCGATGATGCCCAAACACGTCTTGACCTTATTGATTTGACTACCCATTCATGAGAAAATAATAATACCACTTTATAAACTGTGCCAAGCAAACTAAGAATCTATTTCATAGCTGCTGCACTATGTTATCAACCAAACCAACTAGCCAAGATGGAATTTAACATTTGAAAACTTGAATTATATTGAAAATTTGTGACAAGTTGAGGTATCTAAAATAAAATCAACTGATTAGAAATCGTTAACTTAATTTGTTGTACCCTTTTTCTGAAACAAGTCGTGTTGTCATTTTTGTTTTTGTGTTTTTGTATATATCCATTGCATTCATGTAGTTGCATTAGATCCACACACACTGCATTTGGATTTTATGGGTAGTATCCGCTGAAAACCCTCACGAGACACCACTCGTCCTACTAGGGACACCTAGAGGTTTAACGGCTTGTTGCATACGCTCAATGCAATCGTGTTTCCTACGAAAGTGTGACCTACCTAGTTTAGCTTTTCATTTTTTTATTTTTCCTTCTTTTCACTCGAGGACGAGTAAAAGATAAGTGTGGGGGTATTTGATTAACATGTAAAAGTGTTAATTTTTATGCTCTATCTTATCTTTATTGTAAATAGATAAATTTTTTATTGGGTATTTTTCATATATTTTCACAGGCCATTCATCAATCCTCATGCACCCCGAAAAGCAAGATATTACACAAGAAAAAGATCGATTTCGAAGATTTTATCTCATGTGCTTTTGGAGTCTAATCAGAGTCCATGTTTGGAAGAATTAATTACATATAATCTGATTACCAATCAATTAGCCACATGGAAGATTTGAAGATTTTATGCACTTTTGGAGTCTAATGAGATTCCATTTTTGGAAGAATTAATCACATGCAAATCTTTTGTCAATCAATTAGCCACATGGAAGATTTAGAAGATATGGAAGATATTCAACATGATATGCTCAAATATTCTTAAAGATTATTTCCAAATAAGCTTGGTCAAGAAAGGCATGAGATACGATAAGAATTCTTAGGAAAAGAGGCCCATTCATTCATAGATCTGATTAGGGTTTGGCTTATCCCACCTGTAAATATACATGGTACTCATTGTAAATGTTCATGCCATTTTTTAATTTTGTATTCTCGTTTATTAATAACAAAGTTCTTCTTCATTTTAGTTGATTGTCTTTTTATTTCATAACAATTTGTGTGTCTACGCAATTAGTTTTGGTAGAACACATATTGTTATTTTCTTTTATTACTGCATGTTAGCGATTGATCGTTGATTAGATTCAACGACAGTCTTACTTTTAATTTTTTGTTATTATTCTAGTTTTTATTTTCTTTTTCTAATTGGTTCTTTTCTTTTCAGTTGTTGAATTTGATATTGATCTGATTAGATTCAGATCAATAGTAAATTCAATACATTAATTCAAAAACATCTCCAGATTTTGCCTAACTCGCCTAAGAATAAATAAATAATAAGATTTAAAACATCTTCTTGCGATTCGACCTGCATATTACGCGATGTGTACGCTTGCAGTATTATTTCATAAATCGCGCTTTTCTAATTCATAGGAAAGCAACGATCAAACACCCCATAATTTTAAAGAACAATATAACAATAAGCTAAGGAATACTTAATTAAATGTTTGGAATTAAGTAAAATGAACTGTACCATTGAATTAGCCTTTGAATTCTGCTTAGGATAGTAAAACGGACATCGTATAAGGTCAAATTTTTTTATACATATAAGAGTCTTATATATAAATAAATTCAAACCAGAATTCAAAACAATTTGAAAATACGAAACGGGAAAAGTTGCAAGATCTAGACCGACATGGGATGACCTACACCTGGGTTGAGTCGACCCATGGCCAGGTGGGTCGACCCAGAGAGGAGTGAGTCGAACCAATGGGGATTTGGCCGAATTCGTTCTGCTGAACCTGGACTTGTTTTGTGATTGGGTTCATTGGAGATAGCCTATATATAAGACAACATTTCTATTGTTGCTCTACACATAAAAAAATGGAGACAATGAAAGGCTGCCTCTACTTGGGTTGAATCAGACTATCTTCTTCAAAACCAGCCTATATGCATACAAGAGTCTCTTCTCCAACATCGTCATATATTCTCTGTTCTTTAGATCCAATCTCTATAAGTGCATGTTACTTTTAGATATAAAAGTTTAGCAGTAACCCTGACATGTTTATAAATCTGAATCTATACATGTTAAGAATCTGATTCATATCTAAACAGTTATGCTATTACATGTATTCTTCTATACACCCGATCTACTGTTAAGTTCTTATATGCCTATTTCTGATATGCCTATTCTGTTATTATGCCTATTTCTGTTCTTCTCTCTCCCTCATTCCCTTTTTATTTTATAGCTTAGGCTACCTTCGAGCCTAGACCAATATCACTGAAATATGCGAACGAACAAAATTGGGATAAATTGGGAATGGTTGGGAATGATAATTTCGGGGCATATCTTGCAATATGAGTAATGACTGAAATTTAGGGGCATAACCTATACTGTAAAATATGAATAAATTTTGGGGCATGTCATATATTGTGAATTGTGACTTGAGGTTTGGGGCATATAAATATGTAGGCTTCATTTATAGATTAAGCGGAACATGTAAATAAAATTTTAAACAACATATGGAACCTATTTAATCTGATTGGGTTAAGTAAACCTGTTTAATCTCTGGGGTATATGAACTTGTTAATGTGTGAAACTTAACCAGTTATTCTGTGCGGGGTTAAGCGAACCTGTTAAATCTGTAGGCTTAACCTGTTAAAAACGCTAGTTAATTGGGGGGGACACAAGTTTAGGGGTTTAACTTGTGTCACTGTTGTGTGGGACCCATATCAGTCAGTAACCCATTCTGGTATTAAACTGGGACCCCGCACTAGGTAGGGGTCAGGGCACGCATACTGAACTGATTATAAGAGGTTCATCTGATGAGGGTGTATACGGGCGCGTTCTAACAGAGTCATGGGCGCGCATTAATCCGGTCTGTAGGGGAAAATAAGCTATTGTAGCACCAGTAAATAGGTCTGTGTCCTTCTATAGGTTGCCACTTTAGGAAGTAATACACCCTCACTACAAGAAAATGGGGTCTTTACTTACCAGTTGTAAATGTAGGTAAAACTAACATAATGGTAGATAATATAATTTAGCTACTGATATTGAATTGGTAGAGACTGGTAGGTAAAGCTTAGTAGAGAGACCCCTTTACCTACACTTATTGGTATTGGTAGTTAAAAGAATCAATGGACCCCACTACGCTATGACTCAAATGATGAGTCATCAGTTGATCTTTTTGACGATGCGTCATCCTACATAGCTGCTGACATGGCAGATGATGTGTCATTCTACATGGCTGCTGACATGGTTGTTTCAATAGTATACACATGACATATATTAATACTGACACTTGGCATTTAATGGTTGGTTCATGTGTCAAAAAATAAATTGTCCATGTGTTATCATTTGATTAGTGCATATGGCATCATTTTTTAGACCATATGATATTATTTACCATAAATAAATATTTACAAGAATTGAATATTTAACACAGAATTTATTTTTAGACAAATAACAAATATTTATTCAAATAAAAATTTATTACACTTTCGAATAGTACACATACTGTTTCCTCACTATTATACAATCACTTATACATACATTTCCTCGCTACATTTCACTCATACACATTGGCTCCTTACTAGATACTCGTTCACTCATATACATGTACACAGTCACTCACACTATCACTCTAGTTTTAGTCGTCGGCTTCTTGCTCCAGAATTTGTCCAATCCTCTGTCTTACCTGTCATAATAAAATAGCACAGTAAATTGGATTTTTTTTTTTTTTTGCTTTCATCGACTAAAGGTGGATACCCAATGCCAAAGACTCCCGTACTCCAGTGAGAGGACTTCCCAAGTAGTCTCCTACCTAGTACTATTCTCTTAAAACTGTACCTTCTTCGGGAGACAGGGGCGGCTCAAACATGTTCGATGCCCCAAATGAATGATTTTTTTGTTGTTGCCCCTATTACTTAACAAGGAACAATATGTGTATATGTGCAAAAAAAATTGCAAACTCTATTATGAAATTTAATATTAAACACATAGAAACTAAATTATTTGGATTACATGACAATAATAACTTAAATTTAATCTTGATCTTTTTTTTCTTTTTTTAAAGTCTTAATGGATGTTTTTTTCTCAAAAAAATCTTATATTTTTCATAGACACTCTTTATACACTCTATCACTAGTAAAAATATATACATATACTTTATTCTCAAATGCCAGATTTAATATATACTGATTACATAATCTCATGCAAACTGATAAATTACTTTATTTGATTATCGTCCACCCCATTTCTCCAGATAATTCAGTGTTCCACATGAAAAATATAAACAAAAAACATTTAGAAACATATATGGCTATATTAATAACATGCACCATTGTCAGATAATCATGAACTATTCAATTCGTTCAAATTTACTAATACTTAAATTACTGTCAGTTTACTTTATGGTAAACTCTCTATCTCAAAAAATGGTACAAAAGCTAATGATCCCATTATACATGTAAATAAGGCCAACATCATAATCATTAAGAACATTATAAATCAAACGAGTTAGTGGCTAACCTTGAGCATAAGTCCATAACAAATGAGCAAGACTCTCACTTAAGTATGAATTCAGTCCCTTGCATCTCAATTTGGGAAATGGAAAGCACTGATTCACTGCCGACTTAACCAACAGTATATCATTATTTGAGATAGCTTGTTTTAGCAAATGAGGACTTGCACCATCAGCAATTGATAAACGTGCACGTTCATTTGCTGTAGTAGGATACTTGTTCATTTACTCTCTCTGCTGCTCTTCCTACCACATAAAAACAGTAGAAATATATGCATATTATATGACTATTAAAAAAATCATGATAACAAAGAGTACGTGTGCATGTGCCAATATCTGAAACAAAAAAATAAAAGGGAATCAGTCAAAATGGATTCAAATTTGTATGGACATTGCCAAAAAAAATACCAGGAACTCAACTTTCTTTTTTGTAAATAGTTGTAAATAGCTAATCCCAATGTTTGTGTTGAAATCCATTTGTCAGATGTTCTGGCAAAGGCCGCTTGTCATCTGAAACTCTCCTCATGATGCAGTCGTGCCTCATGACTATTGCATATATTCCACAAATTATTAGCAACTGAACCTTACTTATCTTTATCAATAAATTACTTCTCAGCAAAAATTCAGTTACCGCGAAATGAAGACTGATTCAAAGTTTGTAGTCATGGTAATAGAGCAATCCAGTTCTTGCAGTCATAGGTTGGCTTGTACAGACTATCACTTTTTTTGCAGTCTACAGCTTCTCTAGATGTTAATGAATGTATATATAAGAAGATAATCAAAGAAAATGTAACATGAGCATTTAGTGATAATATTACCAGTTTACAATGTATTGTGTACAAATTAGAACATTTAAATCATTAATCAAATCCATTATACTGCAACTAATTTGTGTCGCCAACAAGTCAATTATACCGCAACCAATGACTTAAAGAAAACAAAGTCATATAAATCAAAGCAATGAACATTTTTTAAAGCATTGATCAGAGCCTAATACAAGTATGCAGAAAATAAATTAGAACTCACATCATTTCAAGCCTTCTAAAGTTCGGCTTGAAAAATTCGGGCAAAGACTATCAGTTTTTATACATCAAAGAAAAACGGTGGCAGAAGGCTTTAAGATATAAAAATAAAAATTTAAAATTATTAACCAAACTGTTGAAAAATAAAAATAAAAACATAAAAAAAAAATAGAACTTCAAGATATATGTTCAATATTTCAGAACATAGAAGATCGAACAAGTGCTTACAAATATGAAGAAAATCAATTTTTTAAGGAGATTTCAATTCATTGATATACGATTTAGGGACTGGAAAATCATTAAAGTCATACTAAAATAGAAAATATACCGCAATTCAAATACTATTATTTTTCAGCAGAAAAAATCCAGTTTTGATCGATCAGAGCTGAAATCGATAGAATAATATAGCAAGCATTAAACTCAAAATCAATTGAAAAGCATGCTAATTCAGAACCGTACCTTATTTTCTAAACAACCAACGTGACAACTGTTTTACTCTCCATCGTCAGACGACGAGTTATAGCTTTGAAGACAGAGAAGAAGGGAGTCCGGCCACGACTTACAACGTTCAGGAGGTAGGGTTTTGAGAGAAAGATAAATTGGGGATTTCTAGAGTGAAACAGTGATTTCTGGGCAAAATTGTGCATTGGAGAATAATGTGAAAAAGGCGACAGTTGTGAAGCGCGAGAGAGATTATGGGGCCGAAAATAGTTGGCTCTTGGAGAATAATTGGTTTCTCTTGTAGTAGTTATGGCATAAAATCGGTTTGATTAAACAATAAATATTGATTAGGCAATACTTATTAAGCAATAAATATTTATCATATACTAGTATTACCATACAACGGTGAATAAACCAACCGTTAAGGAGTTTAACATAAAATGCAAAATTATTTTTTAAAGTTTATTTTAAGTTGGATTTTAGTGAAAAAAATACAGTGTGATTTAAGAGAAAATGGAAATAATTGAAAAAATGTAATCCAGTTACACTGAAATAATTATACATGCAAATCAACTTAAGGCTAAGAATATACTATCAATGTATTGAGTTGAATCCATCACATACACATACATACATTTTTATTATATATCAAGCAGATATCAATATACTCTTGATGATTTGCTATTTTGCAGCTCTAAAGAATTGGAATAAAAGGAGAAACGAAAGGAATACAAGTTCAAAATATATAATCATCTTTGTGATTATTTAATTAAAATAAAAAAATATAAGAGTAGATGTAATAAATATAAAATACAAGGGTAATTTATCAGTTATCACTAGATGACAACTATTCGTTTAATTTATTCGGTCAATGTGAAAAGAAATTTTGTTGTTTTAAACGTTTGTATATGTTTAAACGTGTTATCCTTAAATGACAGTTATCTCTTGGTTGGCCTGTTAAATTTATGAAAATGGCCAAACTTACTCTTTAACAATTAGCGCATCAAAGTAAGTATAAATGAGATTAACACATTGAAAATAGCACATGAATATGTCATTGTTTTATCCAAGAACAGAGAAAACATATCATTGCTTTACATATGGACACAATACGAAGCATACATGTCAAATAATCAATATAGAACAGGAAATAAGTAGTAAACTAAATCAACTGCACCATATGTGAAGGATTACTCAACAACTTATGAACAAATTTATTGGCTATATTAGCAGATAAAGTATACAAAAAGCAACCGAATATGCAGAATTATATACATGGATCTTAGTAACTACCAAACATTATTAACATTTTTCAGTATGCAACTACTAAAAGGATGCTCTTCTTTCTTTACAATACAGGATTTAGCTAGCATCGACTTTTTTTTCCATATCTTGTTTCTCAGAAATTTTATCCCAATAGCAAAGTAATATGTCATAAGTTAGTCCAAACTTCGTCTTACTTCTATTATAATTTCTCTTAACAAGCTTCCACACACTTTATCAGGAAAACTCACTGATCACTAGCTCCAGTGAAAAGGCTTTTGCTTTGAGTTGTTGCAATACCAATTTTTTGTATTTAAATAGTTAAATGTACTTAGATTTAGCATTTCGGTACAACCTTCATTTCTCCTACTGCATAGTAATTTTTTTCTCTTACCATGAACATGTATTCCATTTTTGTGTGTGTGTGTGTGTGTGTTTGTGTGTGCAATAGACAACAAACCAAATGATGCAAAAAGATACAATTATGTGCAAGATACAACCAATACAATTCAGCATATTAACAAAAAGCATCAAACAAACAAGTAGTTATGAATAATATACAATAGCTCCCACTTATTACCAAAAACACTGAACAAACAGCTATGTGAAGCCTACCATACTCTACTCAAAGTAGAGATATGCAATCAAAACCATGGCAAACACATTCCTAAGGTTACAACAGTAGCAAAATATTTTGACATTAACTCAGATATAAAAGATGCATGATTCCACTTTAACCTTTGAATAGAAATATGCTTTATGTACTTTATGTGCTCAAAAAGCAAAATGTCACAAACTCTGGATTCTTGAAAAAGAAAAAAATAAAAAACTCCAGGCATGCTTGATTAGTAATTTTCAATTTTGGATTTCCATATGATAAAATGCATTGAATTTCATTTAAAAAAACAAGTAATCTGGAAATGGCTTTAACATACAAATTGGGAAAAGATTTTTTTTAATATATTCCGTTGTTTTCCTCATCTTTTCTTCCCATGCCATCCTATTTATCCACACCTTCTTGAATGCATATTGCAAATGCAACACTCAAAATTCCCCTTTTAAACCAAACAGACCCTTCATTTTTCCGGGCGTTGTATGTATTAATTAATTTAATAAGAAAAACTATTTGAAACTCGACATATACATGAGATTTGGTTCAACTATAATTATGTTCACCCTGTTGACGCTGAAGGTTTGTTTGGATGAACTTGCTACCATTTTTTCAAAAAAGCCAAAATCAACTTGATTTGACTTCCAAAAAGCAATAAATACCTTAACCAGTCTATCCAATTCAGCCATATTATTGCTAAATTTTATAAGCATGCTTTATTAATTAACATTGCTTTAACGGGAGTCATCAGTAATTAGGTAAACCCTCCAACTTAATACACACAATATATTTGGATGATCATCACAAGTCGCACATAAATATAATTTTAGGCTTAATCATACACACATAAATAATTAAAACTAATAATTGGTTACTTTTGCAGCATAAAGAAATAAAGAGTAAGAAGAAAGAAAGACAGACCTTAACACCAGTTTCATTACATACGTTACATGCAGGGATTCCATTCGCATGAAACCAACTCCTGAGGTCAAGAAAAGATCTAACACCAAGACCTATTTTATCTTTTGATGTAAGGCACAACCATTTATCATGTATGACATCATTCGTAGACAATCATATGCATATGTTGCACCAGTTTCATTGCATAGGTTGTAATTAAGCCATACTCTAGCAACACAGTAATCTTCATTATAGCCAAAATGCACTAACCACCAAAATTACATATATATTTTTAGCAATAAACTAAAAAACAATGGCATACACAGACAACCATATGCACTAAAATTAATCATAAGGAAAGACTTACCGGTTGCGAATTTTTCAGAATTCTCTCCATTTGATGCAACTCTTTATAGCTTTGATTTGACGTTAGAAGAGTCGTCATTGTGTGTGGAATGGTTATAATTACCGCTGCCTCGGGAACATACCATCTCCGGTGTTAAAACATCAATAAAACCCTAATTCGAGAATAGATAATCTAGGAATTTAAACGTGGCCAGAGTTGGTAAATTAGGGTTTTAGTGCCCAATTTCCAACGGTGATAACGATAGGCGAGGATGACAGGCTGATACTGTCGAGGTGGAGAAATCAGGTAGCGTTCGTTCATGGATTGAGGATCCAGAAGTGTCGGGTGACAGTCAACTACAAGGAATTTGAGATTGGCAATGCTAATTTTGGAATTCATGCCATATGTTTGTAAGGGATTGGAAAGAGGAACTTGGAGACTTCTTGGGAGAGGACCACGGAAGCAGAATTAAAAAGAGGAAATTATTTTGGGAAATTTACTGAGAGACCAACACGGAAGCGGAGAAGAGGAAGAAAATATAAATGCGATAGAACACAGAGGCATGTTTTTTGGCTTCAGAGAAATCCATTTTGGCTAGTTACAGTAAGCAAACCTCCCTAATGGTCGGTTTGATAATACTGACAACCCATAATACTTATTAAGCAATAAATATTTACTTATCACATATAAGACTGATAGTCTGTGATACTAATTAAACAATTAATATTTCTATTGTTATTTAACGAAGAATGAGTTTATAAATAAAATTTATTTGGTAGATTTTAATTCTAAGTGATGTTAAAGCTTGTTACCATTTATAGATTGATGTTTTATATTTGTAGATATATTGCAACTGTTAATAAAGATATATTAAGATTTAAAAATATTTATGAATCATATTGTTAGTTTAAATTTATTTTGAAGTTTGCAACATCTTTTTTATTCAAGCTTGAATTTTATTTATATTATTATTTAATAATTTATTTGATTGATCATATTTTAAGTGAGTATAATATTTGATACATTTATAGATAAACGTTTTGAATTTGTAAAAGGTAATTTATCTGTTAGATTCTAATTTTTAGTTAGATAAAGATTTGAAGATATTTGTAATTAGTAGATTCTATTTTTAGCGGCGTTAAGATTAAGTATTTGTGGCATTTTTTGTAGTTCGCGCTGACACCAAAAAGTGTGACACCAAACGTATTATAACTATTATAAAAGATTATATTATTACTTTAAATTTTATTTTGGAGTTTGCAAAATCTTTTTTATTCAAGTTTGAATTTTATTTATATTGTTAATTAATAATTTATTTGATATATCATATTTTAAGTGAGTATAGTATTTGATAGCATTTATAGATAAACGTTTTGAATTTGTAAAAGAAAAATCATTTGTTAGACTCTAATTTTTAGCGATACTTAGATTTGAAAATATTTGTATAATGAAGTCAAATTAGTAGATCCTATTTTTTAGCGACATTAAGATTTAGTATTAAGGGCATTTTTGGTCGTTCACGTTGGCACCAAAAAAGGATGACACCAAACGTATTACAACTATTAATAAAGATAATACAGATATTTTTTATGGTTTTTCTTACAAAAATAAGTCTAATAATATGTTGTATAACATTCTATTTTATAAATTGTATTTTCGTTAATATAAAAAAATTCCTTATTAATCATCACTAAGGTAGAAATTCTAAAAATTATTTTAGGCATAAGTTGTCATCAAGATTATTGGTATTTATTTGTAGTGGCAGTTTTTGTGGTTTATGTTGTGGCCAATCAAAAGTGACTACGTGGATTGAGGTCATAGATCATGTGGATTGAGATTTGTACCGTTGGATTTGATTTAAAATAAGCTGTATAGACGAAGAGGATGGTATTGATTGTGTCTCTGCAATAAACTATAGAAAAATAAGTTTTGGTCGTTTTAGATGATGACATATTAGTGTGAAATTGTGAAACATTTTAGAAAAACTTAAAGTTAAAACTTTTGTAGTAAACTGTTTGAAAAAAATAGCGATGTTTGATATTAACAAATGATTATTTAATATTAATTATTTACAATATAATTATTGTTTACCAATTCATTAGCAGTTAATTATTTCATATTTCAAAATAATTATTAATAATTAACAAAGATATAATTTTACAAAAAACATTGTTAGGATATGTAAAAGAAATCTTCATTTCAAAAAAAAAAGCTAGAATATACATTTTTGACACATCATCACACAACTCAATATTATTTTTAATGGAAGTTTAAAATGATATGTGAAAAATTAAGGGGCTAATCACAAAAAAGACTTCCTCTAATGTATATGTGTAGATTATGCATTTTACCTACCGATAATTATTGGTAGATAATCATCCTTTAATAATTTTATAACATTAACAATATTTACCTACCAAAATTTTTTACCATTAAATATTGGTAGATAAAGGTTCTCTTCACCTACCCATATCTATTGGTAGGTAAAGGTCAAATTTCTTGTAGTGCCTACTGTGGGACCGACACAGGATATTTACAAGTTAGGGAGCTGAATTCTTAGGGGTAGTAATTATGGTACATCTAGTCCTGTCTGTTTCTGTTGAGGTACAACTATTTCTATTTAGGGCAACACCCGTTATTTCTGTTAAGGTGCCTGTTATTTCTGTTTGGGGGTAAAACAAGTTACAAGAGTACACCTAGAACTACCATTATGTTTCTATTGGGATAATTTTATTTCTTTTAAGTAGTTGAGGGATACCTAATTCTGTCACATATCTGTAATTCTAGTATTGGTCCATAGAAAAGTATTTTAGAATCATAATCTACTCTGTTTATTTTGCTTATCATGTTCATCATGTTTATACCTGTTATATGACACTGTTAACTCTCATCCAGTTTATATGTCTGTCATGATACTTTTACTTCTTTATATGCTGAAAATCACTTGACTGGCCAGACATTATGTCTGACCCATTTTGTTTTCTTTTCTCTCTCTTCCTTCCCTAGGTTCTCAGGGTGGGAGCGCTCAGGCTTGATTAGGATTCTCTCTTCTATTTATATTTGGATCTGGATCTTCTTTGATGTATTTCTTTGACTACTTGTCTACTTTATTATGGATATTACTGGGGATTATGATTTTACATTTCTGTGCTTTGATGGTTTTTAGCGCAAGACAAATATTTTGTTTTGATGTACTCTATTTCAGTATCTTAAGCTTGATGTTGTAACTTGTTTTGAGACAACGATGTTTTCTGCAAAATAATGAAGTTTTAAATTTCTGCTGCTATTTTATATCTATCATGTGGTAATTTGTTTTTGTTTACCTATAACGCTTCACGGAACTTAATGCATTCTGATAAAGGGTGGCATTAACGGACGTGGGGTGTCATATTTGGTATCAGAGCTGAAGGTTACAAGATCATATAAAAGTTTTGAAATTGTTTTCAAAAGGTTTCAAGAATAAAATATTTTCAAAGAAAAGTCTATTTTTGAAAAACATTTTCCCCAAAGCCGTATAAACAATCTTTCATTCTCCGTTTGATTCCCTTTTCCTTTTCTCTTCAGCATGTCTGATGAACCGAATCTTCACGAGGGTGTTTAGATACTGACTTGGTTCCATATATATCTTGATGCTAGTGCGCCTATCGGAGGCCAAGGAGATACCCCTCCCCCAGGTGCAGCCGTTGTTCCTCCTCCTCCGCGAGCGGATAATTTCTCTAAGATATGCAAAGACTTCTGTGCTATGGAAGGAAAGCCATTCTGGGGAAGTAAGAACTTTATGGAAGCACGGAATTGGATAAAAGGAATATAAAACTTGTTTGGGCTTTTCGAAGTTGATGATCTCTGAAAGATATAGTTGGCTGCAAGGCAACATAAAGTTGAGGCTTCGTTCTGGTGGGAAGTGACGCAAGCAGGGCATCCAATTTATACTTTGGATGATTTCCGACAGAGATTCGGACGAAGTTTCTTTCTCAGGCAGAAGAGAGTATGCAAATGGATATGTTTCTGGCATTTAAGCAAGGATGCATGTCTGTCAAAGAGTATGTCAATAAGTTCAATCAGTTGGCAAGGTTTGGTCTGGAGCTGGTGAATAACCCACACAAGAAAGATTTAAGGTTTGCAAGAGGATTGAATCAACCTCTTCAGGCATTGGCATTATCTCATATTCCGATGGGGGCTACTTTTGAGAGACTGGTTGATATGACATTAATACACGAAGATGGTAAAGATGAGAAAAAGGAGGCAAGACTAACAAGAAGGTGTGGCCCAAGAAAGAACAACAAAAGAAGGGCAGAAAGAACGACAAAGATCAAGGCAAGAATAAATGTCATGGTTGTGGAAGCTTGGGTCATTTCGTCAAAGATCGTAGAAAAAAGAAGAATGCTTGCTTCAACTGTGGTGAAGTCGGGCACTATACTAAGGAGTCCCGAAGAAGCAAGGACAAGGCCAAAGGGAAGGATCTTCTGGAGGGCAGGTGTATGCTCTCGAGGCTAGTGTACTGGATAGAGGTAGGAAAGTTTCCGTTGAAGGTATGAATTCTCTTTCCGATCATCCAGTTAGGACCCTTTTTTATTCTGGCGCTTCTCACTCTTTTATATCTGATTTTATGGTTGAGTCTCTGCATTTTAGTACTAGTATTGTTTCTGATCCCATTATTGTCTCAATCCCCATTGGAGGCACGACTCATCTGTCTATGATATGTTAGGGTTTGACGATATCTATGTTAGGCGTTGAGTTTGAGTGCGACACATATGTGCTTGGCTTTATGGGTTATGATCTGATTCTAGGGATGGATTGGCTAGCAAAGTATGGTGCCAATCTAGACTGTAAGAGCAGGGTCGTTAGACTTTTGACTTATCGAGGAAAGACTCTCGAGATTTCCTATGACCCAAAGGGGTCTGACATGATTAGTTTCCTAGAATCACTTGATGCTTTTGTCAATGATTTGCGATCTGTGCCTATAGTTTATGAGTATCCAGATGTTTTGATGAGGTTAGGGTCTTACCTCTGAGGCGCAAGGTTGATTTTCGGATATACTTGATGGATAATGTGAAGCTAGTCGCATTGCCTGTGCGCTACATGGCTCCAAGGGAAAGAAGGGAGATAAGCAAGTAAGTAGGGGGCTACTTGAGAAGGGGTTTATTAGGCAAAGCATATCCGAATGGGATGCTCCAGTCGTCTTTGCAACTATGGCAGATGGCTCACTTCGCTTATGTGTGGATTACAAGGAGTTGAATAAACTCGCTAAAAAGAATAGGCACCCACTTCCAAGGATTAATGATTTGTTTGACTAGCTTGTCAGTGCGTCTGTTTTCTCTCAGTTAGACTTGGCCATGGGGTTTCATCAGTTGAGGGTGGCCAAGGATAGTATAGACAAGACTGCTTTCAGAACCCTAGATGGTTTCTTTGAGTGGCTAGTCATGCCTTTTGAGTTGGCGAATACACCTGCATACTTTATGGATTTGATGAGTAGGTATTCCGGGAGTTTCCGAATAAGTTCGTGGTGGTCTTCGTGGATGACATTCTAATCTTCTCGAAGAGCGAGGAAAGCATAACTACATTGAAGGGAGGTTTTGAGGACTCTCCGAGCGCACCAGCTTAAGGCGAAATTCTCCAAATGTCACTTTTGGAGAGAGGAAGTAAGATTTCTAGGAAATGTGGTCTCCAAGATGGGATACGGTGGATCCCGCGAAAGTAGTTGTAGTTCAAGATTGGAAGGTTCCAAAGAATTCAATGGAGGTGAGGAGTTTTCTCGGTTTATCGGGCTGTTATAGGAAGTTTATCAAGGACTTTGCAAAGATGTCAGCCCCACTCACCAGACTGACGAAGAAGAATCTACCCTTTTCTTGGAGCCTTGACCATGAGGATGCTTTTCAGCGACTAAGGAGGGCTCTGACAACATCCCCTATTTTGACTTTTCCTGATGGGAACAACTTGTTCACTTGTGTACACTAATTCACGTGTTATAGGGCTTGGTTCCGTCTTTATGTAAGAGGGAAGGCTAGTATGTTACAGTGGTGGACAGTTGAGAGTTCACGATAAGAACTACGCTATCCATGATATGGAGTTGGCTGCTATAGTGCTTGCGCTTCAGACTTGGCGTCATTATCTACTTGGAGAGAGGTTCGAGTTATACACGGACAATAAGTCTCTCAAGTAACCGTTCTCGCATAGGGATCTCAACTTGAGACAGCAGAGATGGATGGAGTTCCTAGCGTCCTATGATTTTTAGATTGCTCATACCCCTGGCAAGGGTAATGTGATGGCGGACGCGTTGAGTAGACAGAGAATGACTTTGAGTCCTCTATTTGTAGAGAGGCAAAGCTTGGACTACATATCGACCTTCGATTTTGGGCCATATACGGATCTTACACCTGGGCTGTTGACATCCTTAGAGGTGTGACCTACTCTTATGGATCAGATAGGATCTTCGCAGCAAGAGGACCCATAGATATCAGACATCTTGGATTGGCTTAGTAGAGGAGAGACTTTAGTCACCTCTGTAAATATTCCACGGATGATAGAGGGTGGCTACGAAGGGATGAGTGTCTTTGTGTTCCCCGAGTTGGAAATCTGTTGAAGACAGTCCTTGAGGAAGCTCATCATTCGAGGATGACTATCCATGCAGGTGGTGATAAGATGTATAGAGATATGAAGAGAGTTTTCTTTTGGGCTGGGATGAAGAAAGATGTTGCGGATTTTGTCTCTCGATGTTTATTGTGCCAGCAAGTTAAAGCTGAACAAAGAAAGCCTGACGATTTGCATCATCCTTCGGAGGTCCTATAAAGGAAGTGGGAGAGCGTCTCTATGGATTTCAATGGTTTGCCTAGATCGAGAAAAGGCAACACTAGTATTTGGTTATAGTGGACAGGCTTACTAAGAGCTCTCATTTTATTCAGGTTAAGAGTAAGAGAACGACATCATGGTTGGCATTAGTTTATCTTCGTGAAATAGTCCGTCTACATGGAGTTCCTTCTAGCATAGTGAGCGATCGTGACCCCATCTTCACTAATGACTTCTGGAAGAGCGTACAAGAGGCGTTAGGAACACAGTTATGTTTGAGCACAGCATATCACCCTCGGACCGATGGGCAAACTGAGAGGGTGAATAGAGCTATTGAGGATCTTTTGAGGCTTTGTATCCTAAAATTTGGAGGGACTTGGGAGGAGCATCTTCCGTTAGTTGAGTTCACATACAACAACAGTTATCAGGCTAGTATAGGTATGATACCCTATAAGGCATTGTACGGACGACCTTACAGATCACCCGCTTGTTGGTAGGAGTCTACAGATAGGCTTCTACTTCAACCTGGGATGATTAGAGAAACTTCAGAAAAGATTGATCTTATCTGCATATGCATGAAGGTAGCAAACAGGCAGAAGTCCTATGCAAACAAGAGAATGATTGATATTGAGTTTGAAGTGGGAGACATAGTTTTCATCAAAGTATCGCCTTTGAGGAATGTGGTTCGCTTTGGATCTATAGGGAAATTGGCGTCAAGGTTCGTAGGGCCAATTCCCATAATGGAAAGGATAGGTCAAATGGCCTATAGGGTGAGACTACCACAGAAATTGGCCAGTGCTCATGATGTTTTCCACGTTTCTCATTTTACTGAAATGTCTGCATGATATAGTAGAGGTAGTCGAGCCGAGCATGCTTGAGGAAGTGGAGGTAGAATGGGAGGCAACAGTTAGACGAGTTCCTACCCGTATTCATGGGTCAGAGGTTAAGAAGCTACGCAACAGAGAGGTTGAGTTGATGAAATGTCAATGGGGAGAAGACCGCGAGGATGCAACTTGGGAGACTGAAGACAAGATTCACGCTTCGTACCTTTTTCTTTTCAAGGGTATGTTCTTGACTTCTTTTTCCAAGCTTTTATTCGTACTTCTTCTGTCATTTGAGTATATCCCATCGATCGAATCTTCGACCTTTAGGTAAGGAAATCAATGGATGTAAACATGTGTTCGAGACATGTTATGTTTGATGGACACGAATGGATGCAAGTGTCTACTAGTGATTGCTTGTGGATGCATACACGCATACTAGGCACTAGATCGGCTCGAAGCACTCTCATACTACATATGGATGTGTGTGCATTTTTCTTTTTATGGATGGTAGTGGACGTATCATCATATGGATGTTGCATTTAAATGGAAGATTGTGCATGCATATAGAGTTTACATGATATACTAGGACTGTTTGCATACATGTTGGATTTATGGCACTAGCATACATTGCATTATGGAGGTCGATTGAATCAGTAGACCGCTTGATTTATCGCATTAGTATAGGGAAATATACATATACCTTTTCATATGTTCATATTGTAATAACCAGGAAATCCGAGCTAATTTAAAATTTTTATTTTGGCGATTTTAGCGAATTTTGATTATTTAAAATGAATTATTTTAAATAATAACGACAAAAAATTTATTTTGAATAGAATTAGAATGCATATATTTATATACGTCGTCGTTAGAATATAAATATTTATTTATATATATAAAAGTAATTGAAAATGGCGTGATAGTTTGAAAATTAGATTTCAATTTCAAATGAATGTACCGGGTGTAGAATAAACCGGATTTTGGTGAAACCAAAAATATTTGAATCTAATTAAGGATATCCTTCCAACGAATCCGAAAAATCAAAATTTCATAGCGGGAATCAAAAGATATGTCCAGTTGAAAATTCAGAATAGTCACTATGGAATTTTGGCCCTTAAAAATGGCCATTTTGCAAATGACCTCGGTTTTTGACGAAACCACTTTTGTTGGGTCCATGATGTCAAGTTATTGCTAGGTTTCAAATTTCATAATTTTTCGAATCAATATGTGAGCGTGGAAAAGGAAAACGCGTTTGACCAGTTTTAGTTGATTTTAATCGACTGGAAAATGGCCATTTTTCAGACGGTCTCAAAATTTGACGAAACTTGTTTTGTTAGGACCGTATCGTCAATACGAAGCTAGAAAAAAAATTCTGGAATTTTTCGAGTTAGTACGTGACCCCAGTAAATTGAAATGCGCGTTCAAATTCAATATATAGAGTTATATGTGGATTTTGACGAAAACTGATCGAATCAGCTTATGATACATATCCCATTGTGTTCGGAATGGGGGTAAAACGCTAGAGACGACAGGCGGTGGGTCTCGATTCGAGTTCGAAATAAAAAGTTGTTTTTTGAAATAATTAAATAATAAAAATAATATATATATATATATATTAATATAAATAACTCTAAACCTAATTCTCCCTCCTCGGTTAAAACTCGCCATTCGATTTAGAGAGAAAAATTACGAGACCTCCTCCGTCGTTCATCCTCCAGCACCGTCGAAGACCGCGCCCATCCCCTCCACCTCGGATCGACGGCGGCCCTACCCCACAACTCCTCCCTCCTCGTTCTTCCCCAACCCCAAATCGAAGGACCCCCAAGTCTGCACCCCATAGCTTCCACCGCCTGGCTCTGACGCCGAAACCACCTCCGGCGAGTAGCAGCGCCTCCTCCCCCTTCCCCCTCGATTGACGCAGACCCCCTCCTTCTTCAAGCAAAAACGTGAGTTCCCTTTTTTTGTTATTTATATAATTTTCTTTTTCTTCTTATTTTCAGATTTAAACATAGTTTTTTTTACTATAGAAAAACTGAATTTTTATTTACATAAGAATTGGTTATATTCATATGAAAATTATGGTTTTTAATAACAAAAAATTGAATTTTGTTATGTGAATTCTTTTCATGAAATGGGTTAAAAAGATTTGATTTTTCTTAAATAAAAAGATTTGATTTTTAAGCGTAGAAAGATTTTTTTTTTTACTTAGGAAAAGATCATATTTTTACCTATGGAAAGTTAAGATTTTTGTTCGTGTAAAGATAAGACTTGTATACATATAAAGAAGATTTTTAACAATATAAAGTTATGATTTTTAGAGAAATAAAAATATAGTCATTATTTATATAAGAAAATATAATTCTTAGTAAAAGAAGATGTGAGTTCTAGTCGTTTAAAAATTCGATTTTTATAATGTTTTTAATGTGGAAAAATATGATTTTTATATGAAAATAAAGGATTGATTTTTTGTATAACATGAAGCGGTGATTTTCAAACGACATGAAGCTTTGATTTTTAACTTCAAAAGAAAGTGATTTTTATTTGTTAAAGAAAGATGTGATTTTTATAGCGATGATATAAAAATTCGATTTTCATATAGGAAGTAGAATTATAAAAATATAATTTTTATATAGAAAGAAACGTCGAAAAAATATATGAAGTAGAAATAAAAATATGATTTTTATTTATTGGAATGAAGTAATAAAAATATAATTTTTATTGTGAACAGCATAAAAAGTACTGCATTGGAATTTCAAACAGATCCAGGCGGTTCAGCAGTTCAAAGTTAAAGCATGGCGGAGTGGAACCCACGGTGAGAACTTCTCACTTTTAATTTATTTCTAGTTTAAAATATATACTAGGATGCAGGCGGTGTTTAGTAGCACCCGACACCCGCCGTCCACAGACCATGGACGGCTTGTATGCTTTTTTGTTTGATTTTGATGTGTAGTTGATTATGTGATGTGATGTGAAATGAAATAAAATAAAATATTTATATAGTTAAAAATATTTTGTAGTTGAAAATAGAATTTTTAACGTGTATTTAAAATGAAATAAATATAAACAAATCGGACGATTTGTTTATATACACACATTTGACTAATATTGAGTGGGACGGTAAATTTTACACATCGCCCAACTGCACAAATAAAATCTGTGTTTGATTGTTTGAAACCCCACACGGGTATTGGGATGATATATGACATACACTAATCCCAATAATTAGTTGTATGTCGATCGATTGATTGACAGACTGTTATAAGCGTTGAATATTTATATTTGATGCTTATACAGTGTAGAATGCGCTTTGGATGATGGTTGATTATTTGTCATTGTTGATATATACATGCGTTGTATGGAAATCCATAGAAATAAAATCTATGGTAATTGATTGGGCCTCATCCCAGTTTTAAAATAGAATATTTGAAGAGAAATATTTGAATAAAATATTTAAGAAGAAATATTTGAAACGAAATATTTGAATAAAATATTTGAAATAGAATATTTGAATAGAAATATTTGAAATAGAATATTTGAAAAATAAATATTAGAATAGAATATTTGAAAATAGAAATATATGAAGCCTTGTTGATTAGATTGACGTCGTTTAGACGTGAACGATATTTATATCGATTTTATTCATTTTTCAATGAATAGTGAAAGTGATTTTGAAATTCGAATAGTGAAAATGATTTTGAAATTCGAATTAAATTGAATAGAATTGAAATTCGAATTAAAGTGAATAGAATTGAAATTCGGATTAAATTGAAACGAAGTTGAAATCGTTTCGAAAACGAATTTAAAACGAGTTGTAAAATATGTTTCGAAAGGAAATCGATGAAATATATATATAATATATTATATATATATATAATGGCCTGAAGAACGCGCCGCGCCGCGGTAGTTCGCGAATTTCGACCATTGACTTCGAATGGATATTACGGGAGATCCGACCGTCGAATTCTCCTAAAACCGGAACCGTTGGGTTCGTATCAAAAAGGGATTTCTAATGAATATTAGAGATTTGAAATCTAATGGTTGGATTTGGAATTATGTCCAAATCAAATTTGGAAAAGGTCGTTGTAAGTGCAGTTCGATGGCCATTGATGGAAATCGACTGTACGGGCCTTGACAAAATTATTAAAAATAGAAATAATTTGTGTAGAATCATAAGAAATGATTTGGGAAGATTTGGGATGAAAAACTCTATATTTGAAAAGATAAAAATAGATTTTTATCGAAATGAACTTGTTTTGAACTAGAATTATAATTTATTTATTTTTAAAATAAATAAATTGGATTTGTAATGGTTTTAAAAAACCCAGAATTTCCAATGATTGAATTGGAATGGATTTGAATCGAAATTGTCTTTGGAATATTTCGATGTTGGATTTCGTGACGATACAGATATTGTTATGAGAATTTGAAAGATATATTTATATCGTTATTTCCAATACAATATTTGTTGGTCATAGAATTTGATATTGAATATAAGCCGATATATTTTCTATTCAGAGCCTTGTATTTAATATCAAATGTGATTTGGGTTTGTCGTGAATGGTGTCTTCATTAACACTGTTCTTAAGCCCAGTTGAGAAAAAGATTAAATCTTTTTATTTAGATTTAATGAAGTGTACCAATTAAATAATATTTAATTGCAATTGAATTGGTATTGATTTTTGGGTTTTATCGTGAACAGTGTTTTAAATAACACTTGTTCTTTAACCCGATAATTAATGGAATGTGATTTTGGGTTTATTGTGAACCGTGTTTTAAATAAAACTGATTCTTTAACCCAGTTAAAGATTAAAAATAAGTGGAGTTTTAATGAATCCTTAATTAGATTGAAAGGATATAGAATGGAGTATCACCATTTTTACTCCAGGCGATAGTTAAATCTTCAATTAGATTTAAACATGAAATGGGAATTGAATTTACCGATAACACCGTGGTGTTAGATATGAAGCATTACTAGTTTTACTTCATGGGATGAATAGGTTGGGATTGGGAAATAAATGATTACTTCGGTGTGGTTCGCTAATCCCGTCTAGTTTGAATTGATATTCAAAGAAGATTAAAGGATAAATTTAAGGAATTTATCTTCGATAAAATTAATGGGAACCTTTCCTTAAGTATAAGAATATTTGAATAAAAGAATATTCTGAATTGGAATGAGGTGTATATTGTGTTTGGCTAACACTTGTTTATTATATACGCGAGTTATTCAGAAAGACCCGGTCTATCCCATTCTGAATAACTGATTCGACGATGAGTCGAAGATGAAGACGGTGGTTGAAGACCGGAGGTCTTTCACGTTGTTTGGATAATTACTGATGATCTTGATTGGGCCGTACACCCAAGAGGAGGGAATCGGTTAGTGATCGTCCAGACGTACTTGGAGATCGATGGATATGCGAGGTACAAGGTGCCTCCGGTTTCGTTCAGACCCAGAACGGACTTGTAAATGGACTGTGTGTCTGACATTGGATTTCATTTTGTATGATTGATATCGGTTGCATAGCGTGAATTGCCTGTGTGGCATGCTAAGATGCAAATGATCAAGGCTTTTGTTGAAAAGCAAAGTCTTGTGGTTGATGATCAAAGCACGGCCGGTGTGGCATAGCTTTGTGTAACGTGAATTCGCGAGCCTCACACCCCGGTGGTGAACCAAAAACGGGAGAGGACCTCAGGGAGGACATGCGTTTCTTTCTAGTTAGAAGTGGCGTCAGTGGTTTTAAACACCCTGACGAGTTTGACTTATATGGTTGTTGCTGTTGCGAGGCGCCTCGGTTATATCGGACGATCTGGGTCCGATGGAGTCATTCGTTGGCTCATTTACGCCCCAAAGGGCAGGGAAACGCAGTGTTCAGGTATTTTAATCCACATCGGTGGACCGACCCTGACGATCCAAAGGTCACTCGAGCTCTGACCTGAAGGGCGGACTAGAGCGTCTCGAATCGGCAGAGGACTATCTTTTGCCTCAGTTCACAGATGGAAATCCAACTTCCAATACATGACGTTTCGATTTTAGTTGTAATCCTATATATGGCGACATAGTGGGATGGGGCGCTTGTGCCGTCTATGATTGATACTTATGATTTGAAGTTGTTTTATACACTATGCACTTATTATAGTATCAAATGATTTGTTTTAAACATATCAAGCATTCTTTGGCTATTATAAGGTAAAAACCCCATCCTCCGGCTTGCCTTGCATTGTGTGATGGGACCTGAGTCTTATAATAGCTTCATTGTTCTTTATTTAGCATTGCGCTGTCGTTTTATGCACTGGTATTCTTGGGAGGAAAGCCGTTCCGTGTTATACGACGTGGTACCTTGATTTACCTAACTTTAAAATAAAGATTAATAACTGTTTTATTTCTCACACCATTCCCATGACTGACCTGGAGTTTATTGTTTTAACCTAAACTCTGGGTGCCCTTATTTTGACACGGGCAGCTAGTAGTTTTGGTTTTGCAGATTTATATTCACAGGATCCTGATTAACAGCTGGAATGATATCCGGAAAGCTCTGTATCCGTATATCTCCTTCAGTTGTGTGTTGTATTATTGTTCTGCTGCAGTGATGTATTTAAATGTAATTTAAATCTCTGGTAATTTTCTGATGTATATTATTTGTTTATACTCTGTATATTCTTGTATTCTGATGAATTGTTGTAATTAACAATGAAATGTTCTTCTGTCTGCGTTCTAATGTGTCGTGTTCTCAAAACAATCAGGCGTTTCGTATGGTCTTAGTCGGTTTAGCGACTGATTCGGATCTAGCGGAATTCCCGGTCGTTACAACGTGGTATTAGAGCTTTGGTTTACAAAGCTCAGAGAACATGACATGTTAGAACCAAACGAAAGAATTAATCAGATGTTGGATTAGTAATATCCAATGGGAATGACTCGTTATAGATGGGATCAGTAGTATCCTTGGACGAGTGTGAAGAGTATATTTTTAAAATGAAAACAAATTGTTTTGAAATTTAAATCACTTATTCGTATTTGATTATTTATTTTATATTGAATTGGGACAATCCAATATATAAAGATTTTGCGTATATGTCTTGCAAACGTGTATTCGAAGTTTTAATGTACTGGATAGTTGTGGAATCACACTCTAGTGGCCCGGGGACAATTTTGGTGACGGGGCACCATCGCCAGTATTTATATTCGAGCGACGAAAGTGAGATTTCTATATATTTCCAATTGACTGGTGTGACAACCAGAACTAGATAGGGATTATTGTTGTGATTTGGCATCAAAAATCTGATTTTTTGACTATGTATCAAAGTTATGAATTTGAAATGATAATCAACTAATTGATTGCTGGTTGTGTTGTTTGATTATTGTTCGATTAACTAAATGTTGAACAATTAGCCAAATTGAACAAAATAGTGAGTTGAATTGAAAATTTATTGCATTTGCATGCATGTACATGTACTTACATTGAACAGGTCATAGCAAGGAGGCTAGAGCAGAAGAATAAAATTGTTTGCCTGACAAATAGGTAAATGTTTACCATAATTTACTGTTTTGTTTGGGTGATGATGATTTTATGAGCTGATTGGCTAGCCGCTTGGCTTTTTCCTTTTCTTTTGGATTGAAGAAGGCCATGGGAGGCTATATGAAATATCCCGAAGTCCCGGGTGCAGGGGAGGTGATGGCGAAAATTTTCGAAAATTTAGGGTGTTAGCCAATTTTTTTGAAGAATTTGAAAAGTTCTTAGAAACTGAAAAGTTGAAGAACTTAAGCCGTAAGGAAAATAATGAAAGCTAAGTTGATTAACTAAACAACTTTCGGCTTCGTTCCTTTTCGGGGACGAAAAGATTTAAGTGGGGGAAATTGTAATAACCCGGAAATCCGAGCCAATTTAAAAATTTTATTTTAGCGATTTTAGCGAATTTTGGTTATTTAAAATGAATTATTTTAAATAATAACGACGAGAAATTTATTTTGAATAAAATTAGAACGCATATATTTATATACGTCGTCGTTAGAATATAAATATTTATTTATATATATAAAAGGAATTGAAAATGGCGTGGTAGTTTGAAAATTCGATTTCAAATTTCAAATGAATGTACCGGGTGCAGAATAAACCGGATTTTGGTGAAACCAAAAATATTTTAATCTAATTAAGGATATCCTTCCAACGAATCCAAAAAATCAAAATTTCATAGCGGGAATCAAAAGATATGTCCAGTTGAAAATTCAGAATAGTCGCTATGGAATTCCGGCCCTTAAAAATGGACATTTTGCAAACGACCTCGGTTTTCGACGAAACCACTTTTGTTGGATCCGTCATGTCAAGTTATTACTAGGTTTCAAATTTCAAAATTTTTCGAATCAATATGTGAGCGTGGCAAAGGAAAACGCGTTTGACCAGTTTTAGTTGATTTTAATCAACCGGAAAATGGCCATTTTTCAAACGGTCTCAGAATTTGACGAAACTAGTTTTGTTAGGACCGTATCATCAATACGAAGCTAGAAAAAAATTTCTGGAATTTTTTGAGTTAGTACGTGACCCAGTAAATTGAAATGCACGTTCAAATTCAGTATATAGAGTTATATGTGGATTTTGACGAAAACTGATCGAATCGATCGAATCAGCTTATGATACATATCTCATTGTGTTCGGAATGGGGGTAAAACGCTAGAGACGACAGGTGGTGGGTCTCGGTTCGAGTTCGAAATAAAAAGTTGTTTTTTGAAATAATTAAATAATAAAAATAATATATATATTAATATAAATAACTCTAAACCTAATTCTCCCTCCTTAGTTAAAACCCGCCTTTCGATTTAGAAGAAGAAAAAAAACTGCGAGGCCTCCTCCGTCGTTCATCCTCCAACACCATCGAAGACCGCGCCCACCCCCTCCACTTGGGATCGACGGCAGTCCTCCCCCACAGCTCCTCCCTCCTCGTTCTTCCCCAACCCCAAATCGAAGGACCCCCAAATCCGCACCCCATAGCTTCCACCGCCTGACTCCGGCGCCGACACCACCTCCGGCGAGCAGCAGCGCCTCCTCCCCCTTCCCCCTCGATTGACGCAGACCCCCCTCCTTCTTCAAGCAAAAACGTGAGTTCCCTTTTTTAGTTATTTATATATTTTTCTTTTTCTTCTTATTTTCAGTTTTAAACATAGTTTTTTTTACTATAGAAAAAATGGATTTTTATTTACATAAGAATAGGTTATATTCATATGAAAATTATGGTTTTAAATAATAAAAAATTGAATTTTGTTATGTGAATTCTTTTCATGAAATGGATTAAAAAGATTTGATTTTTCTTAAATAAAAAGATTTGATTTTTAAGCATAGAAAGATTATATATTTTTTTACTTTGGAAAAGACAATATTTTTACCTATGGAAAGTTAAGATTTTTGTTCATGTAAAGATAAGATTTGTATATATATAAAGATACGATTTTTAACAATATAAAGTTATGATTTTTAGAGAAGTAAAAATATAGTCTTTAATTATATAAGAAAATGTAATTCTTAGTAAAAGAAGATGTGAGTTCTAGTCGTTTAAAAATGCGATTTTTGTAATGTTTTCAATGTGAAAAAAATATGATTTTTATATGAAAATAAAGGATTGATTTTTTATATAACATGAAGCGCTAATTTTCAAATAATATGAAGCTTTGATTTTTAACTTCAAAAGGAAGTGATTTTTATTTGTTAAAGAAAGATGTGATTTTTATAGCGATGATATAAAAATTCGATTTTCATATAGGAAGTAGAATTATAAAAATATAATTTTTATATAGAAAGAAGCGTCGAAAAAATATATGAAGTAGAAATAAAAATATGTTTTTTATTTATTGGAATGAAGCAATAAAAATATAATTTTTATTGTGAACAGCATAAAAAGGACTGCATTGGAATTTCAAACAAATCCAGGCGGTTCAGCAGTTCAAAAGTAAAGCACGGCGGAGTGGAACCCATGGTGAGAACTTCTCACTTTTAATTTATTTCTAGTTTAAAATATATACTAGGATGCAGACGGTGTTTAGTAGCACCCGACACCCGTCGTCCACAGTCCATGGACGGCTTGTATGCTTGTTTGTTTGATTTTGATGTGTAGTTGACTGTGTGATGTGATGTGAAATGAAATAAAATATTTATATAGTTAAAAATATTTTGTAGTTGAAAACAGAATTTTTAACGTGTATTTAAAATGAAATAAATATAAACAAATCGGGCGATTTGTTTATATACACACATTTGACTGATATTGATTGGGACGATAAATTTTACACATCGCCCAACTGCACAAATAAAATCTTTGTTTGATTGTTTGAAACCCCACACGGGTATGGATGATATATGACATACACTAATCCCAATAATTAGTTGTATGTCGATCGATTGATTGACAGACTGTTATAAGCGTTGAATTTTTATATTTGATGCTTATACAGTGTAGAATGCACTTTGGATGATGGTTGATTATTTGTCATTGTTGATATATACATGTGTTGTGTGGAAATCCATAGAAATAAAATCTATGGTAATTGATTGGGCCTCATTCCAGCTTTAAAATAGAATATTTGAAGAGAAATATTTGAATAAAATATTTGAGAAGAAATATTTGAAACGAAATATTTGAATAAAATATTTGAAATATAATATTTGACTAGAAATATTTGATATAGAATATTTGAAAAATAAATATTTGAACAGAATATTTGAAATAGAAATATTTGAAAATAGAAATATATGAAGCCGTGTTGATTAGATTGACGTCGTTTAGACGTGATCGATATTTATATCGATTTTCTTCATTTTTCAATGAATAGTGAAAGTGATTTTGAAATTCGAATAGTGAAAGTGACTTTGAAATTCGAATTAAATTGAATAGAATTGAAATTCGAATTAAATTGAATACAATTGAAATTCGAATTAAAGTGAATAGAATTGAAATTCGAATTAAATTGAAATGAAGTTGAAATCGTTTCGAAAACGAATTTAAAACGAGTTATAAAATATGTTTTGAAAGGAAATCGATGAAATATATATATAATATAAATTATATATATATAATGGCCTGAAGAATGCGCCGCGCCGCGGCAGTTCGCGAATTTCGACCATTGACTTCGAATGGATATTATGGGAGATCCGACCGTCGTATTCTCCTAAAACCGGAACCGTTAGGTTCGTATCGAAAAGGGATTTCTATTGAATATTAGAGATTTGAAATCTAATGGTTGGATTTGGAATTATGTCCAAATCAAATTTGGAAAAGGTCGCTGTAAGTGTAGTTCGATGGCCGTTGATGGAAATCGACTGTACGGGTCTTGATAAAATTATTAAAAATAGTAATAATTTGTGTAAAATCATAAGAAATGATTTGGGAAGAATTGGGATGAAAAACTCTATATTTGAAAAGATAAAAATAGATTTTTATCGAAATGAACTAGTTTTGAACTAGAATTATAATTTATTTATTTTTAAAATAAATAAATTGGATTTGTAATGGTTTTAAAAAAAACCAGAATTTCCAATGATTGAATTGGAATGGATTTGAATCGAAATTGTCTTTGGAATATTTCGATGTTGGATTTCGTGATGATACAGATATTGTTATGAGAATTTGAAAGATATATTTATATCGTTATTTCCAATATAATATTTGTTGGTCGTAGAATTTGATATTGAATATAAGCCGATATATTTTCTATTCAGAGCCTTGTATTTAATATCAAATGTGATTTGGGTTTGTCGTGAATGGTGTCTTCATTAACACTGTTCTTAAGCCCAGTTGAGAAAAAGATTAAATCTTTTATTTTGATTTAATGAAGTGTACCAATTAAATAATATTTAATTGGAATTGAATTGGTATTGATTTTTGGGTTTTATCGTGAGTAGTGTTTTAAATAACACTTGTTCTTTAACCCGATAATTAATGGAATGTGATTTTGGGTTTATCGTGAACCGTGTTTTAAATGACACTGATTCTTTAACATAGTTAAAGATTAAAACTAAGTGGAGTTTTAATGAATCCTTAATTAGATTGAAAGGATATAGAATGGAGTATCACCAGTTTTACTCCAGGCGATAGTTAAATCTTCAATTAGATTTGAACATGAAATGGTAATTGAATTTACCGATAACACCGTGGTGTTAGATATGAAGCATTACCAGTTTTACTACATGGGATGAATAGGTTGGGATTGGGAAATAAATGATTACTTCACTGTGGTTCGCTAATCCCGTCTAGTTTGAATTGATATTCAAAGAAGATTAAAGGATAAATTTAAGGAATTTATCTTTGATAAAATTAATGGGAACCTTTCCTTAAGTATAAGAATAATTGAATAAAAGAATATTCTGAATTGGAATGAGGTGTATGTTGTGTTTGGGTAACACTTGTTTATTATATACGCGAGTTATTCAGAAAGACCCGGTCTATCCCATTCTGAATAACTGATTCGACGATGAGTTGAAGATGAAGACGGTGGTTGAAGACCGGAGGTCTTTCACGTTGTTTGGATAATTAGTGATGATCTTGATTGGGCCGTACACCCAAGAGGAGGGAATCGGTTGGTGATCGTCAAGACGTACTTGGAGATCGATGGATATGCGAGGTATATGGTGCCTCCGGTTTCGTTCAGACCCAAAACGGACTTGTAAATGGACTGTGTGTCTGACATTGGATTTCATTCTGTGTGATTGATATCGGTTGCATAGCGTGAATTGCCTGTGTGGCATGCTAAGATGCAAATGATCAAGGCTTTTGTTGAAAAGCAAAGTCTTGTGGTTGATGATCAAAGCACGGCCTGTGTGGCATAGGTTTGGGTAACGTGAATTCGCGAGCCTCACACCCTGGTGGTGAACCAAAAACGGGAGAGGACCTCAGGGAGGACATGCGTTTCTTTCTAGTTAGAAGTGGCGTCAGTGCTTTTACACGCCCTGACGAGTTTGACTTATATGGTTGTTGCTGTTGCAAGGCGCCTCAGTTAGATCGGACGATCCGGGTCCGATAGAGTCATTCGTTGGATCATTTATGCCCCTAAGGGTGGGGAAACGCATTGTTCAGGCATTTTAATCCACATCGGTGGACCGACCCTGACGATCCAAAGGTCACTCGAGCTCTGACCTGAGGGGCGGACTAGAGCGTCTCAAATCGGCATAGGACTATCTTTTGCGTCGGTTCACAGATGGAAATCCAACTTCCAATACGTGACGTTTCGATTTTAGTTGTAATCATATATATGGGGACATAGTGGGATGGGGTACTTATGCCTTCTATGATTGATACTTATGATTTGAAGTTGTTTTATACACTATGCACTTATTATAGTATCAAATGATTTGTTTTAAACGTATCAAGCATTCTTTGACTATTATATGGTTAAAACCCTATCCTCCGGCTTGCGTTGCATTGTATGATGGGACCTGGGTCTTATAATAGCTTCATTGTTCTTTATTTAGCATTGCGCTGTCGTTTTATACACTGGTATTCTTGGGAGGAAACCCGTTCCGTGTTATACGACGTGGTCCCTTGATTTACCTAACTTAAGAATAAAGATTAATAATTGTTTTATTTCTCACACCATTCCCATGATTGACCTGGAGTTTATTGTTTTAACCTAAACTTTGGGTGCCCTTATTTTGACATGCGCAGCTAGTAGTTTTGGTTTTGCAGATTTATAATCACAGGATCCTGATTAACAGCTGGAATGATATCCGAAAAGCTCTGTATCCGTATATCTCCTTTAGTTGTGTGTTGTATTATTTTCTGCTGCAGTGATGTATTTAAATGTAATTTAAATTTCTGATAATTTTCTGATGTATATTATTTGTTTATACTCTGTATATTCTTGTATTCTGATGAATTGTTGTAATTAACAATGAAATGTTCTTCTGTCTGCGTTCTAATGTGTCGTGTTCTCAAAACAATCAGGCGTTTCGTATGGTCTTAGTCAGTTTAGCTGATTCGGATCTAGCGGAATTCCCGGTCGTTACAGCGTGGTATCAGAGCTTTGGTTTACAAAGCCTAGAGAACAAGACACGTTAGAACCAAGCGAAAGAATTCATCAGATGTTGGATTAGTAATATCCAATGGGAATGACTCGTTAGAGATGGGATCAGTAGTATCCTAGGACGAGTGTGAAGAGTATATTTTTAAAATGAAAACAAATTGTTTTGAAATTTAAATCACATATTCGTATTTGATTATTTATTTTATAATGAATTGAGACAATCCAATATATAAAGATTTTGCGTATATGTCTTGCAAACGTGTATTCGAAGTTTTAATGTACTGGATAGTTGTGGAATCACACTCTAGTGGCCCGGGGATAATTCTGGTGATGGGGCACCATTGCCAGTATTTATATTCGAGCGACGAAAGTGAGATTTCTATATATTTCCAATTGACTTGTGTGACAACTAGAACTAGATAGGGCTTATTGTTGTGATTTGGCATCAAAAATCTGATTTTTTGACTATGTATAAAAGTTATGAATTTGAAATGATAATCAACTAATTGATTGCTGATTGTGTTGTTTGATTATTGTTCGATTAATTAAATGTTGAACCTTTAGCCAAATTGAACCAAATAGTGAGTTGTATTGAAAATTTATCGCATTTGCATGCATGTACATGTACTTACATTGAACAGGTCATAGCAAGGAGGCTAGAGCAGAAGAATAAAATTGTTTGCCCGACAAATAGGTAAATGTTTACCATAATATACTGTTTTGTTTGGGTGATGATGATTTTATGAGCTGATTGGCTTCCCGCTTGGCTTTTTCCTTTTCTTTTGGATTGAAGAAGGCCATGGGAGGCTATATGAAACATCCCGAAGTCCCCGGTGCAGGGGAGGTTATGGCGAAAATTTTCGAAAATTTAGGGTGTTAGCCAAAATTTTTGAAGAATTTGAAAAGTTCTTAGAAACTGAAAAGTTGAAGAACTTAAGCCGTAAGGAAAATAATGAAAGCTGAGTTGATTAATTAAACAACTTTCGGCTTCGTTCCTTTTCGGGGACGAAAAGTTTTAAGTTGGGGAGACTATACCCGGAAATCCGAGGCAATTTAAAAATTTTATTTTGGAGATTTTAGCGAATTTTGGTTATCTAAATGAATTAATTTAAATAATAACGACGGGAAATTTATTTTGAATAGAATTAGAACGCATATATTTATATACGTCGTCGTTAGAAAATAAATATTTATTTATATATATAAAAGGAATTGAAAATGGCGTGGTAGTTGGAAAATTCGATTTTAAATTTCAAATGAATGTACCGGGTGCAGAATAAACCGGATTTTGGTGAAACCAAAAATATTTGAATCTAATTAAGGATATCCTTCCAATGAATCCGAAAAATCAAAATTTCATAGCGGGAATCAAAAGATATGTCCAGTTGAAAATTCAGAATAGTCGCTATGGAATTCCGGCCCTTAAAAATGGCCATTTTGCAAACGACCTCGGTTTTCGACGAAACCACTTTTGCTGGATCCATGATGTCAAGTTATTGCTATGTTTCAAATTTCATAATTTTTCGAATCAATATGTGAGTGTGGCAAAGGAAAATGCGTTTGACCAGTTGCAGTTGATTTTAATCGACTGGAAAATGGCCGTTTTTCAAACGGTCTCAAAATTTGACAAAACTAGTTTTGTTAGGACCGTATCGTTAATACGAAGCTAGAAAAAAATTTCTGGAATTTTTCAAGTTAGTACGTGACCCCAGTAAATTGAAATGCACGTTCAAATTCAATATATAGAGTTATATGTGGATTTTGACGAAAACTGATCGAATCGATCGAATCATCTTATGATACATATCCCATTATGTTCGGAATGGGGGTAAAACGCTAGAGACGACAGGTGGTGGGTCTCGATTCGAGTTCGAAATAAAAAGTTGTTTTTTGAAATAATTAAATAATAAAAATAATATATATTAATATAAATAACTCTAAACCTAATTCTCCCTCCTTAGTTAAAACCCGCCATTCGATTTAGAAGAAAAAAAAACTGCGAGACCTCCTCCGTCGTTCATCCTCCAGCACTGTCGAAGACCGCGTCCACCCCCTCCGCCTGGGATTGACGGCGGTCCTCCCCCACAGCTCCCCCCTCCTCATTCTTCCCCAACCCCAAATCGAAGGACCCCCAAATCCGCACCCCATAGCTTCCACCGCCTGACTTCGGCGCCGACACCACCTCCGACGAGCAGCAGCGCCTCCTCCCCCTTCCCCCTCGATTGACGCAGACCCCCCTCCTTCTTCAAGCAAAAACGTGAGTTCCCTTTTTTTGTTATTTATATATTTTTCTTTTTCTTCTTATTTTCAGTTTTAAACATAGTTTTTTTTACTATAGAAAAACTGAATTTTTATTTACATAAGAATAGGTTATATTCATATGAAAATTATGGTTTTAAATAATAAAAAATTGAATTTTGTTATGTGAATTCTTTTCATGAAATGGATTAAAAAGATTTGATTTTTCTTAAATAAAAAGATTCGATTTTTAAGCGTAGAAAGATTATTATTATTATTTTTACTTAGGAAAAGACTATATTTTTACCTATGGAAAGTTAAGATTTTTGTTCGTGTAAAGATAAGATTTGTATATATATAAAGATACGATTTTTAACAATATAAAGTTATGATTTTTAGAGAAGTAAAAATATAGTCTTTAGTTATATAAGAAAATGTAATTCTTAGTAAAAGAAGATGTGAGTTCTAGTCGTTTAAAAATGCGATTTTTATAATGTTTTCAATGTGAAAAAAATATGATTTTTATATGAAAATAAAGGATTGATTTTTTATATAACATGAAGCGCTGATTTTCAAATAACATGAAGCTTTGGTTTTTAACTTCAAAAGGAAGTGATTTTTATTTGTTAAAGAAAGATGTGATTTTTATAGTGATGATATAAAAATTCGATTTTCGTATAAGAAGTAGAATTATAAAAATATAATTTTTATATAGAAAGAAGCGTCGAAAAAATATATGAAGTAGAAATAAAAATATGATTTTTATTTATTGGAATGAAGCAATAAAAATATAATTTTTATTGTGAACAGCATAAAAAGGACTGCATTGGAATTTCAAACAAATCCAGGCGGTTCAGCAGTTCGAAAGTAAAGCACGGCGGAGTGGAACCCACGGTGAGAACTTCTCACTTTTAATTTATTTCTAGTTTAAAATATATACTAGGATGCAGATGGTGTTTAGTAGCACCCGACACCCGTCATCCACAGACCATGGACAGCTTGTATACTTGTTTGTTTGATTTTGATGTGTAGTTGATTGTGTGATGTGATGTGAAATGAAATAAAATAAAATATTTATATAGTTAAAAATATTTTATAGTTGAAAATAGAATTTTTAACGTGTATTTAAAATGAAATAAATATAAACAAATCAGACGATTTATTTATATACACACATTTGACCGATATTGATTGGGACGATTAATTTTACACATCGCCCAACTGCACAAATAAAATCTGTGTTTGATTGTTTGAAACCCCACACGGGTATTAGGATGATATATGACATACACTAATCCCTATAATTAGTTGTATGTCGATCGATTGATTGACAGACTGTTATAAACGTTGAATATTTATATTTGATGCTTATACAGTGTAGAATGCACTTTGATGATGATTGATTATTTGTCATTGTTGATATATACATACGTTGTACGGAAATCCATAGAAATAAAATCTATGCTAATTGATTGGGCCTCATTCCAGTTTTAAAATAGAATATTTGAAGAGAAATATTTGAATAAAATATTTGAGAAGAAATATTTGAAACGAAATATTTGAATAAAATATTTGAAATAGAATATTTGAATAGAAATATTTGAAATAGAATATTTGAAAAATAAATATTTGAATAGAATATTTGAAATAGAAATATTTGAAATAGAATATTTGAAAATAGAAATATATGAAGCCGTGTTGATTAGATAGACGTCATTTAGACGTGAACGATATTTATATCGATTTTATTCATTTTTCAATGAATAGTGAAAGTGATTTTGAAATTCGAATAGTGAAAGTGATTTTGAAATTCGAATTAAATTGAAATTCGAATTAAATTCAATAGAATTGAAATTCGAATTAAAGTGAATAGAACTGAAATTCGAATTAAATTGAAATGAAGTTGAAATTGTTTCGAAAACGAATTTTAAACGAGTTATAAAATACGTTTTGAAAGGAAATCGATGAAATATATATATATATATATATAATATTATATATATATATAATGGCCTGAATAAAGAGCGCCGCGGTAGTTCGCGAATTTCGACCATTGACTTCGAATGGATATTACGGGAGATCCGACCGTCGGATTCTCCTAAAACCAGAACCGTTGGGTTCGTATCGAAAAGGGCTTTCTAATGAATATTAGAGATTTGAAATCTAACGGTTGGATTTGGAATTTTGTCCAAATCAAATTTGGAAAAGGTCGTTGTAAGTGCAGTTCGATGGCCGTTGATGGAAATCGACTGTACGGGCCTTGATAAAATTATTAAAAATAGTAATAATTTGTGTAAAATCATAAGAAATGATTTGGAAAGAACTAGGATGAAAAACTCTATATTTGAAAAGATAAAAATAGATGTTTATCGAAATGAACTAGTTTTGAACTAGAATTATAATTTATTTATTTTTAAAATAAATAAATTGGATTTGTAATGGGTTTAAAAAAATCAGAATTTCCAATGACTGAATTGGAATGGATTTGAATCGAAATTGTCTTTGGAATATTTCGATGTTGGATTTCGTGATGATACAGATATTGTTATGAGAATTTGAAAGATATATTTATATCGTTATTTAAAATACAATATTTGTTGGTCGTAGAATTTGATATTGAATATAAGCCGATATATTTTCTATTCAGAACCTTGTATTTAATATCAGATGTGATTTGGGTTTGTCGTGAATGGTGTCTTCATTAACACTGTTCTTAAGCCCAGTTGAGAAAAAGATTAAATCTTTTGTTTAGATTTAATGAAGTATAGCAATTAAATAATATTTAATTGGAATTGAATTAGTATTGATTTTTGTGTTTTATCGTGAACAGTGTTTTAAATAACACTTGTTCTTTAACCCGATAATTAATGGAATGTGATTTTGTGTTTATCGTGAACCGTGTTTTAAATGACACTGATTCTTTAACCCAGTTAAAGATTAAAACTAAGTGGAGTTTTAATGAATCCTTAATTAGATTGAAAGGATAGAGAATGGAGTATCACCAGTTTTACTCCAGGCGATAGTTAAATCTTCAATTAGATTTGAACATGAATGGTAATTGAATTTACCGATAACACCATGGTGTTAGATATGAAGCATTACCAGTTTTACTTCATGGGAAGAATAGGTTGGGATTGGGAAATAAATGATTACTTCGGTGTGGTTCGCTAATCCCGTCTAGTTTGAATTGATATTCAAAGAAGATTAAAGGATAAATTTAAGGAATTTATCTTTGATAAAACTAATGGGAACCTTTCCCTAAGTATAAGAATATTTGAATAAAAGAATATTCTGAATTGGAATGAGGCGTATGTTGTGTTTGGGTAACACTTGTTTATTATATACGCGAGTTATTCAGAAATACCCGGTCTATCCCATTCTGAATAACTGATTCGACGATGAGTCAAAGATGAAGACGGTGGTTGAAGACCGGAGGTCTTTCACGTTGTTTGGATAATTAGTGATGATCTTGATTGGGCCGTACACCCAAGAGGAGGGAATCGGTTGGTGATCGTCTAGACGTAATTGAAGATCGACGGATATGCGAGGTACAAGGTGCCTCCGGTTTCGTTCAGACCCAGAACGGACTTGTAAATGGACTGTGTGTCTGACATTGGATTTCATTCTGTGTGATTGATATCGGTTGCATAGCGTGAATTGCCTGTGTGGCATGCTAAGATGCAAATGATCAAGGCTTTTATTGAAAAGCAAAGTCTTATGGTTGATTATCAAAGCACGGCCTGTGTGGCATAGCTCTGTGTAACGTGAATTCGCGAGCCTCACACCCCGGTGGTGAACCAAAAACGGGAGAGGACCTCAGGGAGGACATGCGTTTCTTTCTAGTTAGACGTAGCGTCAGTGGTTTTACACGCCCTTACGAGTTTGACTTATGTGGTTGTTGCTATTGCGAGGCGCCTCAGTTAGATCGGACGATCCGGGTCCGATGGAGTCATTCGTTGGCTCATTTACGCCCGAAGGGCGGGGAAACGCATTGTTCAGGCATTTTAATCCACATCGGTGGACCGGCCCTGACGATCCAAAGGTCACTCGAGTTCTGACCTGAGGGGCGGACAAGAGCGTCTCGAATCGGTAGAGGACTATCTTTTGCCTCGGTTCACAGATGGAAATCCAACTTCCAATACGTGACGTTTCGATTTTTGTTGTAATCCTATATATGGCGACATAGTGGGATGGGGCGCTTATGCCGTCCATGACTGATACTTATGATTTGAAGTTGTTTTATACACTATGCACTTATTGTAGTATCAAATGATTTGTTTTAAATGTATCAAGCATTCTTTGGCTATTATAAGGTAAAAACCTTATCCTCCGGCTTGCGTTGCATTGTGTGATGGGACCTGGGTCTTATAATAGCTTCATTGTTCTTTATTTAGCATTGCGTTGTCATTTTATGCACTGGTATTCTTGGGAGGAAACTCGTTCCGAGTTATACGACGTGGTCCCTTGATTTACCTAACTTTAAAATAAAGATTAATAACTGTTTTAGTTCTCACACCAGTCCCATGACTGACCTGGAGTTTATTGTTTTAACCTAAACTCTGGGTGCCCTTATTTTGACATGGGCAGCTAGTAGTTTTGGTTTTGCAGATTTATATTCACAGGATCCTGATTAACAGTTGGAATGATATCCGGAAAGCTCTATATCCGTATATCTCCTTCAGTTGTGTATTGTATTATTTTTCTGCTGTAGTTATGTATTTAAATGTAATTTAAATCTCTGATAATTTTCTGATGTATATTATTTGTTTATACTCTGTTTATTCTTGTATTCTGATGAACTGTTGTAATTAACAATGAAATGTTCTTCTGTCTGCGTTCTAATGTGTCGTGTTCTCAAAACAATCAGGCGTTTCGTACGGTCTTAGTCAGTTTAGCGACTGATTCGGATCTAGCGGAATTCCCGGTCGTTACAGCGTGGTATCAGAGCTCTGGTTTACAAAGCTCAGAGAAAAAGACACGTTAGAACCAAACGAAAGAATTCATCAGATGTTGGATTAGTAATATCCAATGGGAATGACTCGTTAGAGATGGGATCAGTAGTATCCTAGGACGAGTGTGAAGAGTATGTTTTTAAAATGAAAACAAATTGTTTTGAAATTTAAATCACTTATTCGTATTTGATTATTTATCTTATATTGAATTGGGACAATCCTATATATAGAGATTTTGTGTATATGTCTTGCAAATGTGTATTCGAAGTTTTAATGTACTGGATAGTTGTGGAATCACACTCAAGTGGCCCGGGGATAATTCTGGTGATGGGGCACCATCGCTAGTATTTATATTCGAGCGATGAAAGTGAGATTTCTACATATTTCCAATTGACTGGTGTGACAACCAGAACTAGATAGGGCTTATTGTTGTGATTTGGCATCAAAAATCTGATTTGTTGACTATGTATCAAAGTTATGAATTTGAAAGATAATCAACTAATTGATTGTTGATTGTGTTGTTTGATTATTGTTTGATTACTTAAATGTTGAACCTTTAGCCAAATTGAACCAAATAGTGAGTTGTATTGAAAATTTATCGCATTTGCATGCATGTACATGTACTTACATTGAACAGGTCATAGCAAGGAGGCTAGAGCAGAAGAATAAAATTGTTTGCCCGACAAATAGGTAAATGTTTACCATAATTTACTGTTTTGTTTGGGTGATGATGATTTTATGAGCCGATTGGCTAGCCGCTTAGCTTTTTCCTTTTCTTTTGGATTGAAGAAGGCCATGGGAGGCTATATGAAATATCCCGATGTCCCCGGTGCAGGGGAGGTTATGGCGAAATATTTCGAAAATTTAGGGTGTTTGCCAAATTTTTTGAAGAATTTGAAAAGTTCTTAGAAATTAAAAAGTTGAAGAACTTAAGCCGTAAGGAAAGTAATGAAAGTTGAGTTGATTAATTAAACAACTTTCGGCTTCGTTCCTTTTCGGGGACGAAAATTTTTAAGTGGGGGAGATTGTAATAACCCGGAAATCCGAGCCAATTTAAAATTTTTATTTTGGCGATTTTAGCGAATTTTGATTATTTAAAAAGAATTATTTTAAATAATAACGACGAGAAATTTATTTTGAATAGAATTAGAATGCATATATTTACATACGTCGTCATTAGAATATAAATATTTATTTATATATATAAAAGGAATTGAAAATGGCGTGATAGTTTGAAAATTCGATTTCAAATTTCAAATGAATGTACCGGGTGCAGAATAAACTGGATTTTGGTAAACCAAAAATATTTCAATCTAGTTAAGGATAACATTCCAACGAATCCGAAAAATCAAAATTTCATAGCGGGAATCAAAAGATATGTCCAGTTGAAAATTCAGAAAAGTCGCTATGGAATTTCGGCCCTCAAAAATGGCCATTTTGCAAACGAGCTCGGTTTTCGACGAAACCACTTTTGTTGGATCCGTGATGTCAAGTTATTGCTAGGTTTCAAATTTCATAATTTTTCGAATCAATATGTGAGCGTGGCAAAGGAAAACGCATTTGACCAGTTTTAGTTGATTTTAATCGACTGGAAAATGGCCATTTTTCAAATGGTCTCAGAATTTGATGAAACTGGTTTTATTAGGACCGTATCGTCAATACGAAGCTAGAAAAAAATTTCTGGAATTTTTCAAGTTAGTACGTGACCCCAGTAAATTGAAATGCGCGTTCAAATTCAACATATAGAGTTATATGTGGATTATGACGAAAACTGATCGAATCGATCGAATCAGCTTATGATACATATCCCATTGTGCTCGGAATGGGGGTAAAACGCTAGAGATGACAGGTGGTGGGTCTCGATTCGAGTTCAAAATAAAAAGTTGCTATTTGAAATAATTAAATAATAAAAATAATATATATATATATATTAATATAAATAACTCTAAACCTAATTCTCCCTCCTTAGTTAAAACCCGTCGTTCGATTTAGAAGAAAAAAAACTACGAGACCTCCTCCGTCGTTCATCCTCCAGCACCGTCGAAGACTGCGCCCACCCCCTCCACCTCGGATCGACGGCGGTCCTACCCCACAGCTCCTCCCTCCTCGTTCTTCCCGAACCCCAAATCGAAGGACCCCCAAATCCGCACCCCATAGCTTCCACCGCCTTACTCCGGCGCCGACACCACCTCCGGCGAGCAGCAGCGCCTCCTCCCCCTTCCCCCTCGATTGACGCAGACCCCCCTCCTTCTTCAAGCAAAAACGTGAGTTCCTTTTTTTCTGTTATTTATATATTTTTCTTTTTCTTCTTATTTTCAGTTTTAAACATAGTTTTTTTTACTATAGAAAAACTGAATTTTTATTTACATAAGAATAGGTTATATTCATATGAAAATTATGGTTTTAAATTATAAAAAATTGAATTTTGTTATGTGAATTCTTTTCATGAAATGGATTAAAAAGATTTGATTTTTCTTAAATGAAAAGATTTGATTTTTAAGCGTAGAAAGATTATATTTTTTTTTACTTAGGAAAAGATTATATTTTTACCTATGGAAAGTTAAGATTTTTGTTCGTGTAAAGATAAGATTTGTATATATATATATAAAGATACGATTTTTAACAATATAAAGTTATGATTTTAAGAGAAGTAAAAATATAGTCTTTAGTTATATAAGAAAACATAATTCTTAGTAAAAGAAGATGTGAGTTCTAGACGTTTAAAAATGCGATTTTTATAATGTTTTCAATGTGGAAAAATATGATTTTTATATGAAAATAAAGGATTGATTTTTTGTATAACATGAAGCGCTGATTTTCAAACAACATGAAGCTTTGATTTTTAACTTCAAAAGGAAGTGATTTTTATTTGTTAAAGAAAGATGTGATTTTTATAGCGATGATATAAAAATTCGATTTTCATATAGGAAGTAGAATTATAAAAATATAATTTTTATATAGAAAGAAGCGTCGAAAACATATATGAAGTAGAAATAAAAATATGATTTTTATTTATTGGAATGAAGCAATAAAAATATAATTTTTATTGTGAACAGCATAAAAAGGACTGCATTGGAATTTCAAACAAATCCAGGCGGTTCAGTAGTTCAAAAGTAAAGCACGGCAGAGTGGAACCCACAGTGAGAACTTCTCACTTTTAATTTATTTCTAGTTTAAAATATATACTAGGATGAAGAAGGTGTTTAGTAGCACCCGACACCCGTCGTCCACAGACCATGGACGACTTGTATGCTTGTTTGTTTGATTTTGATGTGTAGTTGATTGTGTGATGTGATGTGAAATGAAATGAAATGAAATATTTATATAGTTAAAAATATTTTATAGTTGAAAATAGAATTTTTAACATGTATTTAAAATGAAATAAATATAAACAAATCGGATGATTTGTTTATATACACACATTTGACTGATATTGATTGGGACGATAAATTTTACACATCGCCCAACTGCACAAATAAAATTATTGTTTGATTGTTTGAAACCCCACACAGGCATTGGGATGATATATGACATACACTAATTCCAATAATTAGTTGTATGTCGATCGATTGATTGACAGACTGTTATAAGCGTTGAATATTTTTATTTGATGCGTATACAGTGTAGAATGCACTTTGGATGATGGATGATTATTTGTCATTGTTGATATATACATGCGTTGTATGGAAATCCATAGAAATAAAATCTATGGTAATTGATTGGGCCTCATTCCAGTTTTGAAATAGAATATTTGAAAAGAAATATTTGAATAAAATATTGAGAAGAAATATTTGAAACGAAATATTTGAATAAAATATTTGAAATAGAATATTTGAATAGAAATATTTGAAATAGAATATTTGAAAAATAAATATTTGAATAGAATATTTGAAATAGAAATATTTGAAATAGAATATTTGAAAATAGAAATATATGAAGCCGTGTTGATTAGATTGACGTCGTTTAGATGTGAACGATATTTTTATTGATTTTTCATTGAATAGTGAAAGTGATTTTGAAATTCGAAAATTGAAAGTGATTTTGAAATTCGAATTAAATTGAATAGAATTGAAATTCGAATTAAATTGAATAGGATTGAAATTCGAATTAAAGTGAATAGAATTGAAATTCGAATTAAATTGAAATGAAGTTGAAATCGTTTCGAAAACGAATTTAAAACGAGTTATAAAATACGTTTTGAAAGGAAATCGACGAAATATATATATAATATGTTATATATATTATATATATATAATGGCCTGAATAGAACGCGTCGCGCCGCGGTAGATCGCGAATTTCGACCATTGACTTCGAATGGATATTACGGGAGATCCGACCGTCAGATTCTCCTAAAACCGGAACCGTTGGGTTCGTATCGAAAAGGGCTTTCTGATGAATATTAGAGATTTGAAATCTAATGGTTGGATTTGGAATTATGTCCAAATCAAATTTGGAAAAGGTCGCTGTAAGTGCAGTTCGATGGCCGTTGATGGAAATCGACTGTACGAGCCTTGATAAAATTATTAAAAATAGTAATAATTTGTGTAAAATCATAAGAAATGATTTGGGAAGAATTGGCATGAAAAACTCTATATTTGAAAAGATAAAAATAGATTTTTATCGAAATGAACTAGTTTTGAACTAGAATTATAATTTATTTATTTTTAAAATGAGTAAATTGGATTTGTAATGGTTTTAAAAAAACCAGAATTTCCAATGATTGAATTGGAATGGATTTGAATCGAAATTGTCTTTGGAATATTTCGATGTTGGATTTCGTGATGATACAGATATTGTTATGGGAATTTGAAAGATATATTTATATCGTTATTTCCAAAACAGTATTTGTTGGTCGTAGAATTTGATATTGAATATAAGCCGATATATTTTCTTTTCAGAGCCTTGTATTTAATATCAAATGTGATTTGGGTTTGTTGTGAATGGTGTCTTCATTAACACTGTTCTTAAGCCCAGTTAAGAAAAGATTAAATCTTTTTATTTAGATTTAATGAAGTGTACCAATTAAATATTATTTAATTGGAATTGAATTAGTATTGATTTATGGGTTTTATCGTGAACAGTGTTTTAAATAACACTTGTTCTTTAACCCGATAATTAATGGAATGTGATTTTGGGTTTATCGTGAACCGTGTTTTAAATGACACTGATTCTTTAACCCAGTTAAAGATTAAAACTCAGTGGAGTTTTAATGAATCCTTAATTAGATTGAAAGGATAGAGAATGGAGTATCACCAGTTTTACTCCAGGCGATAGTTAAATCTTCAATTAGATTTGAACGTGAAATGGTAATTGAATTTACCGATAACACCGTGGTGTTAGATATGAAGCATTACCAGTTTTACTTCATGGGATGAATAGGTTGGGATTGGGAAATAAATGATTACTTCGGTGTGGTTCGCTAATCCCGTCTAGTTTGAATTGATATTCAAAGAAGATTAAAGGATAAATTTAAGGAATTTATCTTTGATAAAATTAATGGGAACCTTTCCCTAAGTATAAGAATATTTGAATAAAAGAATATTCTGAATTGGAATGAGGCGTATGTTGTGTTTGGGTAACACTTGTTTATTATATACGCGAGTTATTCAGAAATACCCGATCTATCCCATTCTGAATAACTGATTCGACGATGAGTCAAAGATGAAGACGGTGGTTGAAGACCGGAGGTCTTTCACGTTGTTTGGATAATTAGTGATGATCTTGATTGGGCCGTACACCCAAGAGGAGGGAATCAGTTGGTGATCGTCTAGACGTACTTGGAGATCGATGGATATGCGAGGTACAAGGTGCCTCCGATTTCGTTCAGACCCAGAATGGACTTGTAAATGGACTGTGTGTCTGACATTGGATTTCATTCTGTGTGATTGATATCGGTTGTATAGCGTGAATTTCCTGTGTGGCATGCTAAGATGCAAATGATCAAGGCTTTTGTTGAAAAGCAAAGTCTTGTGGTTGATGATCAAAGCACGGCCTGTGTGGCATAGCTTTGTGTAACGTGAATTCGCGAGCCTCACACCCCGGTGGTGAACCAAAAACGGGAGAGAACCTCAGGGAGGACATGCGTTTCTTTCTAGTTAGATGTGGCGTCAGTGGTTTTACACGCCCTGACGAGTTTGACTTATGTGGTTGTTGCTGTTGCGAGGCGCCTCGGTTAGATCGGACGATCCAGGTCCGATGGAGTCATTCGTTGGCTCATTTACGCCCCAAAGGACGGGGAAATGCAGTTTTCAGGCATTTTAATCCACATCGGTGGACCGGCCCTGACGATCCCAAGGTCACTCGAGCTCTGACCTGAGGGTGGACTAGAGCGTCTCGAATCGGTAGAGGACTATCTTTTGCCTCGGTTCACAGATGGAAATCCAACTTCCAATACGTGACGTTTCGATTTTAGTTGTAATCCTATATATGGCGACATAGTGGGATAGGGCGCTTATGTCGTCTATGATTGATACTTATGACTTGAAGTTGTTTTATACACTATGCACTTATTATAGTATCAAATGATTTGTTTTAAACGTATCAAGCATTCTTTGGCTATTATAAGGTAAAAACCCTATCCTCCGGCTTGCGTTGCATTGTGTGATGGGACCTGGGTCTTATAATAGCTTCATTGTTCTTTATTTAGCATTGCGCTGTCGTTTTATGCACTGGTATTCTTGGGAGGAAACCCGTTCCATGTTATAGGGCGTGGTCCCTTGATTTACCTAACTTTAAAATAAAGATTAATAACTGTTTTAGTTCTTACACCAGTCCCTTGACTGACCTGGAGTTTATTGTTTTAACCTAAACTCTGGGTGCCCTTATTTTGACACGGGAAGCTAGTAGTTTTGGTTTTGCAGATTTATATTGACAGGATCCTGATTAACAGCTGGAATGATATCCGGAAAGCTCTGTATCCGTATATCTCCTTCAGTTGTGTATTGTATTATTTTTCCGCTGCAGTGCTGTATTTAAATGTAATTTAAATCTCTGATAATTTTCTGATGTATATTATTTGTTTATACTCTATATATTCTTGTATTCTGATGAATTGTTGTAACTAACAATGAAATGTTCTTCTGTCTGCGTTCTAATGTGTCATATTCTCAAAACAATCAGGCGTTTCGTACGGTCTTAGTCGGTTTAGCGACTGATTCGGATCTAGCGGAATTCCCGGTCGTTACACATATAAGCATTAGAAATCTCTTAAGGACATTGAATGCATGTGATTGATGGATGAGAAGATGGTAGATGGATGTTAGGATAAACATTCTTCTTAACTTAGAGATTTCGGGGATGAAATCCTTTAAGTAGCGAAAAATGTAACACCCCATAATTCTAAAGGAAATTATAATGATAAGCTAAGGAGTACTTAATTAAATGTTGGGAATTAACTAAAACGTATTGTACCATTGCGTTCGCCTTGGAATTCTTCTTAAGAAAGACTTCGAGTTTGCGGAAAACAGAGATCGTATGAGAAAGATATGAAGGTTAGAAGTTTGTATGCATATAAGAGTCTTATACATAAATAAATTCAAACTAGAATTCAGAATAATTAAAAATTACGAACCGAGAAAAGTTGTGAGATATGGAACGACATGGGATGACCCACTCCTAGGTTGGGTCGACCTATGGCCAGATGGGTCGACCCAGAGAGGAGTGGGTCGACCCAACGGGGATCTGGCTGAATTCATTCTGCTGAACCTGGACTTGTTTTGTGACTGGGTTCGTTGGAGATAGCCTACGTATAGGACAACATTTCTATTGTTTTTCTACACATAAAACAATTGAGATAATGAAATGCTTCCTTTGCTTGGATTGAATCAGACTATCTTCTTCATCACCAGCCTATATACATACAAGAATCTCTTCTGCAACATCAACATATTATTCTTCGTTCTTTAAATCCAATCCCTATGAGTTCATTTTACTTTTAGATATAAAAGTTTAATAGTAACCCTAACATGTTTATAAATCTGAATCTATGCCTATTAAGAATCTGATTCATACCTAAACAGTTATGCTATTACATGTATTCTTCTGTACACCTGATCTGTTGTTCAGTTCTTATATGCCAATTTCTGATATGCCTATTCTGTTATTATGCTTATACAATTATCATATGCCTATTCTGTTATTATTCTTATTTCAGTTCTTCTCTCTCCCTCACTCCCTTTTTATTTATAGCCTAGGCTACCTTCGAGCCTAGGCCAATATCCCTGAAATATGCGAACGAACGAAATTAGGATAAATTGGGAATGGTTGGGAATGATAATTTAGGGGTATATCTTGTAATATGAATAATGACTGGAATTTGGGGGCATAACATGTACTATGAAATATGACTAATATTTAGGGCATATCTTATACTGCGAATTATGACTTGAGGTTTGGGGCATATAAATCTATAGGCTTAATTTATAGATTAAGCGGAATATGTTAATAAAACTGTAGACAACATGTGGAACCTGTTTAATCTGATTAGGGTTAAGTAAACCTGTTTAGTGTGGGGGGGGGGGGGTATATGAACCTATTAACCTGTGAAACTTAACCTCTTTATTTGTGGGGATTAGGTGAACCTGTTAAATCTGTAGGCTTAACCTATTAAAAATCCTAGTTATTAGGGGCACAAGTTTGGGGGTTTAACTTGTGTCATATGTTGTATGGGACCCAAATCAGTCAATAACCCATTCTTGTTTTAAATGGCGACACCGAACTAGGTAGGTGTCAGCGCATGCATACTGAACTAATTATAAGAGGTTCATCCGAAGGAAGTGTATACGAGTGCATTCCAACGGAGTAATGTGCGTGCATGAGTCCGGTCTATAGGGGGAAAATAAGCCGCTATAGCACCAGTAAATAGGTTTGTGTCCTTCTATAGGTTGCCACTTTAGGAAGTAATACACCTTATTGTGTGATCGACACAGGGTATTTACAAGTTAGGAAGCCAATCGCTTGAGGGTAGTAATTAGTGTACATCTAGTCCTGTCTGTTTCTGTTGAGGTACCTGTTATTTCTGTTTGGGGAAACACTCGTCATATCTGTTAAGGTGCCTGTTGTTTCTGTTTGGGGTAAAACCCATTACTAGAGTACACTTAGAACTACCAGTATGTTTTTGTTGGGATCATTTTGTTTCTGTTAAGTAGTTGAGGGATACCTAATTCTGTGACATATCTGTTATACTAGTATTGGTGTAGAGAAAAGTATTTGAGAAGCATAAGCTACTCTGTTTTTACTGCTTATCCTGTTTATACCTGTCATTAGACACTATTATCTCTCATCTAGTTTATATGTCTATCATGATACTTTTACTTCTTTATATGCTAAAAGTCACTGGACTCTCCAAACTTTATGTCTGACCTGTTTTGTTTCCTTTTCTCTCTCTTCCTTACCCCCCAGTTTCTCAGGGTGGGAAAGCTCAAACCGATTAGGATTTTCTCTTATGTTTCTACTTGGATGTATCACTTTGACCACTTATCTACTTTATTATGGCTATTACTAAGGATTATGATTTTACATTTCTGTACTTTGATGGTTTCTAGCGCAAGACTGATGTTTTGTTTTGATGTACTCAGTTTCCATATTTTATGCCTAATGTTGTAACTGGTTTTGAGACTACGATATTTTTTGCAAAATAATGAAGCTTTAAATTTCCGCTGCTATTTTATATCTATCTTGTGATATTCTGTTTCTGTTTACCAATAATGCTTCATGGAACTTAATGCATTCTGAAAAAGAGTGACATTAACGGACGTGGGGTGTCACAATTAACATTAAAAGTATGAAAATTAAAATATATTTGGTTTAAAATGTATAAAAATTTTAAAACTAAAACATATTTTGTTAAAACTACAAAAGATTTATAAATTTATGGAAGGCTTAAAAATATTTGAAAATTAATTTGGCAAAAAATTATTTTTGAAGAATTCTTTTGAGAATTAAAGAAAGGGATCAAAGAAAAGCTATCGGGGATTTTAACAAGATAAGATGCGACTCTATATACCAAATTATTGTCTTGGAATATTTATATATTGATCTTATAACTCATGTGCCTTCATATACATCTAATGAATCTTTATCTTTGCATTTTGAGTTTTTATACAATAAAATCTCCAAATCATTTCCTATTTAATATCCTGCTTCATATACTAAATAGCTTGATAAAACATTAGTATCTAGATTATATATGTCGTATATGGTTGTTGTCATCGAATCAATAACTAATGTTCTAAGTCTAAATGGATTTTTAATCCTATCAAAGATATTTTAAATAAAACCTTTATTCACTTTAATTTGTTAAGAAAGATTAATTATTACTATTATTATTATTTTCATTACTATTATTAGGATACAGTTTTAAAGCATATAAAATACACTTGATTATGTAAAGTGCATGTGCTATAGATAATAAGCGTAAATTTTTACTGCAACCATATTTAGATGTTAAGATTTATTGGCAACAAATTAATTTCTCTTTATGTATGCCTCCGTTGACTAGGATTTAATTTAAATTTTGCACTCATGTACAGATGTAAGTGAGTCTATTTTTTGAAATTATATTTTGCAATTTTATATGTTTTGACATCCATAATTAACAATAATGAATTCAATATCAATTACGAGGTTGAGATTAAATCATACCATTTTACAATAACCTATATAATGAATTTGTATTTAATAAACATGCACATATATGTTTCCATATATATAAGTACTACAAATAATCTTTTAGATTTAAAATAAACTTATATACGTAAACATTGAATTATAACATATGTGTAAGTAGTATTAATTTGAAGTTAATAATCCAAATCAAAATTATAATTGGGAAGGAAGCAAAAAAATTTGGATTTTCCATAAAACTTCGAATTTATAAAAGAAATAAAAGATTTAAGAATATATTCAAAATTTAACTCATGAATTATAGACTAAAAACATATATTCATATACCAACAATGTCCAAAATTATTATATTCAAACATAAGGTACCAATTTTCAAACAAGTTTGAATAACTAACATATATAATTTGTTATATTTATGCATACAAAAGTTATAGAATTATAAAAATCATTTTCAATTAGTTTTTTTCTTTCTTTTATAGTTTACAAAAAAAAGAACTAGATAACCTTACATATGTAATTCGGGAGAACATTTGAGTCTAAATATAGGCTGATAACAACAAATAGTCAAATTAGATAGAGGGTCTAAATTAAAGTATATTAATCTTGATGAACACATATGAAACCCCCTACACCCCTTACCATCCCGAAAAATAGGGTTAGCTCAAAGAATATGAAGAGCAATAGGTATAAAGACATAAATAAATCACACAGACAAAGATTCATAAGACATATAAATAAGAAAATCACAACGGAAAACATTTTAGAATAGTGACATTACATTTATTCAAAACCAAACACCTTAAAATAATTGTCTCATGTAAAGAAAATAAGTCTCAAACATCAGAGTTACAACTAAAAATATCCCTCAATGAGTAATCGGCACAACCCAACCATGGAATAAGAAAAAATAGCAATTAGAGTGCATCTGCTATGGAAATAAGCCTCCAAGAATGATCTTTGAACAAACTGCACTATGCACTTCCACCCTGTGAGCCTGGGGGGAAAAGAGAAAGAAGAAATGAGAGTGGATCAGACATAAATTCGGATGAGCGGTATAATTACCAACACGATTGTTAAGTAAAAGAAAATGACATAACACTAGTTCTCGTGTCAAATTGAGTAAGTGTCTGTGCACAACTGATATATGAACATGTAAGAAAGATGTGCAAGGGTTATAAGTAAGGTCGATTGTCATATCATTCAATAGAATTTGATTGTTTTCACTTTTATAGTTTGAGAACATAATGTAATTAGGGTAATTCCTAATACTACCCATCGATTAGCTGCTAATATAACCATAAAGTGGTAGCCTTTTCCTAATATGGGCCTTGGACCTATCAGGCCCGACCCATCATCAAAAAACATAACATTAACACAGGCGTCACAATGTCTTATTTTTTCCAATCGTCTCAGGGCACGCACATTGAACCGTCAGAATGCACACGTACTTACCTCTATTTCGACCATCTTACTACCTAGTTCAACATGGTGTGTGCACTCATCTCTAAGTGTAAGACCGTATGTGTTAAAAAGGGTATGCTGACTGGAATGGATCCCCAACAAACAAATCCTACTTGACCAAAATCCCCTTAGGGTACCATAGAAACCATAGCCATAGAATGAACATAAATTGGGATTACAACTTAACATTTGTTTGATTATCATATTGAGCCTATTTGTTTGTTTGTTTACCATCAAATGCCTAATCACAAGGCCACCACAAAACTACAGAATAATCAATGCCTAATTATAAGGCTGCCATAGAATAATTAGTACCTAATCACAAGGCTACTATAAAATAATGCCTAACTGTAAGCCGCCATAGAATGATGCTCAATCATTAGACCATCATAGAATAATGCCTATTTTCTTAAATAGAACAAAAACCTGAATAATTATAAAAACTCCACCAGAAAACTTCCCTCGTGGCCCCAGCAGAACCCACCTCCAAAAGGAAATAAAATAGAACTTTTTTTTATTTATTATCACGATTTCCCTAAAATATAATTTAGGTTGTCACTGTCTTTCAAAAAGAAGATTAGCCTGGGCAGGGAAGAGGCCTGTTGTGAAGAATGAAGGGGAGGGGGTTGGAGGTTTATTTATAGGTTGGCTAAAAGATCCTAGGACGCTATGTTTTGGATTTAAATCTGAGCCAACCATATTCTCGGACCAACCAGGGGTTCCCACAGCTCTGGACTTGAAATATCCTAACCAGAAAAAGCCACATTATAAAATACTGATGTAAACATAATCTTTGTTCAGTTTGACTATGTGCTTGACACAACATGGGTCAACCCAGCCATTCAGTGGGTTGAGCCAAATGCCACCTAGGTCGACCCATAGGTCGACCTGGTGATTTGCTGGGTCATCCCATGAAACATATTGTATTTTTTTCTTATCTAAAATTCAAACTTCGAATTATCATAACTTCTTTGTTTTATGTCCATTTCATGCAAACCATATGTGTAGGTGAACAAGAAAATTATAAAAGACTTAATGGTGCAGTTCCCATTGTCTAATTCTGTTATTCTTACAACTTATTCTTTAATTAATTAATTATTGTGTATTAAAATTTGACTTGTTAGAATATGTTAAATTGGAATATAGAATAAAAGGAGATTAGAATTAAATCATCATGCATATAGACAAAAGGATTATGAATTATATATACTACAAGATGGAAAATCAAATAAGATAAGATAATGCATATGAAATCCAAACCATTTTAACAAGATGAATATACGATTAAATCAATAAAATAGTCACTACAAAAGGAACAACAATTTCAACAACCATGCTCACATATATTTCCTGCCGTAAGTACCTTAGCACATAGACAAAATTCCCGCTTAAATACTGAGCCATTCTCAAAGATTTCACTGAGTATATCCCTAAGTTTTTCAAGAGTCAAGAGATAATAACCATATTTTGTTTGATTTTGTTATTATTTTTATTTTGAAAACTTTCAAGCTTCAGCGGACATTATTGTCTATTAGAGTAGAAGAGGAAAAGGAGAGCAAATGAATGCATGAATTACAAATCTTTAAAGTGGAAAAAATAGATTATTAAAGCTATCACTACTACAAAAGTGGGCATATTCGACACTAATTTGTGTGCGTTGCATGAAAAGTGTGGCGAAAGCTATGATTTCTTCGAGCTTCTGCAACAGCATTCATATGTTGTTGCATTATACGTGGATGCACTGTTGCGGTGGGAATTTTAGTGTTCTGATGTGCAACACCAGTTAAAAGCGTAGCATTACGTATATATAATCCAGCTCAGCTATCCGCGTTATCAACATATAAAAACCCCAACCGTAGATGAAAGATTAATCCAACGGTTCAAACCATCTATGGATCTGATGATCTTAATGTTAGCCATCATCCAATCATTGACAGCCACGTCATTTCATTCTTTTGATGAAATTTTGGCGCGATCTTCTCCCTTCATGAAATCATTTTCTTCTCTATCATCTAATCGTTTTTCCCCCTTTTTACTATTGACAAAAATTTAAACCTAAATTCACGTCAGTATCGATCCTCTCCTCGACAGCAAATTCTATTCCGAAAAGGATGAAGCTTTGAAACGCTTTCTAGTTTTGATTGCTCAGGGCGCTGACATCGCCAGTTTTTTTCCCTCAGGTTCAGTTTGTATTGCACTGTGAATTAGTTGCGCTTATTATAGATTGGATTATGAGTAATTAGTAATTAGTTCATTTGTTACATTTTGGAAAACCCATTCGCTTATGAGTAATTAGTTGCGCTTATTATTGATTTGGGATTTGGGATTATGCTGAGGTTTATTCGAAAATTATACCCAGCAATAAACCATGAGAACCGGGCTACTGGCATGAAAAAGACATTGGTTTATTATAGAGGTCGAGCTAGTTAAGGAATGGGGACTGCGGTTAATTTGCACTGCTTGAGGTTCATACCTTACAATGCGGTTAATTTGTATGCTTGAGGTTAATTTGCACTGCGGTGTGTATGCACTGCGGTGACATCCGAATTTTAAGCCTCTTACCGCAGATTTTGACAAAATCTGAAGCGGGCACTCAAGCATTTTCGTTTTATTACAATACACATCATACACGCAGTGCATATATACACTCACAAGTATACACGCACGCACAAGTATACACGCACAAGTATCATATGTATACACGCACAAGTATACACGCACAAGTATCACAAGTATACAAGCTCAAGTATCATAAGTATACACGCACAAGTACACACGCTCAAGTATCATAAGTATACACGCACAAGTATACACGCACAAGTATCACAAGTATACAAGCTCAAGTATCATAAGTATACACGCACAAGTACACACGCTCAAGTAGACACGCACAAGTATACACGCACGCACAAGTATACATGCACGCACAAGTATCATAAGGCAGCTATCTGAAGGCACGCACAAGTATACACGCACAAGTATCATAAGAATACACCAGAGACGTACGCAGAGATTTTAAAAAATCACCAGCATTCACAAACAAAACAACGTACCATTCACAAACATTCAAAAACATTCACCAGCATCCATCATCAGTCATCACCAGTCATCACAAACTTCCACAACCACACAAAGTTTCACAAATATTCACAAAATTTCAAGCCAAAAATCATTACCAGCAGAATAAAACCAACATCCACAAACATCACCAGTCATCACCAGCATCATCACCAACATCCACACCAGCATCAGCACCAGCATCCATGTCAGAGTCATTGTCCATGTCAGAGTCATTGTCTATGTCAGAGTGGCTGTTAAGGATAGAGCATAGTCAGCGACCAAACCAGAATTTCTTGTTGTGGAGGGCAAAGTGATCTTTGGATGATCAAACTTCAATAGGTATGTTAATTCTATTTCTGTAAACATTTTGTGATCCACCTAATATATTATATGATCAAACTTCTATTTCAGTAAACATTTTGTGATCCACCTAATATATTATATGATTCAATTCTCAAATAATGTGATCCACCTACGAGTTTATATGCCTTAATTATCAAACAATTTGACATGTAACACACATTAATTATCAAACAATTTGACATGTAACCACATCTGAAGGAAATTCAAGCCATACAATAACAGTGTCTCAAATTCAAGCCACACAACCACATCTATGTACAACTAACAGAGCACCAGTTTGTATTATTATTTCAGAATCTTGGGTGGGGCATTATAACATTGTATGTATGTATGTGAGTGTGTGCATGTGTGGTTGTGTCTCACTATAAGAAACTGTGGATGGAAGTAAAATTTACCTATGATCACAAAAAAATGGTACCACTGGTTCCTCCCTATTGCTCACAAACAGAATTTCAGGCCTCGTCAAAGGATGAGTATGTGTGGTGCGCTCAACCCTAATGATGTATTTCTTGTTGTCGAATCGAGCAGCAAAAACATTCTCCAAGCCAATGCCTTCATAAAATTCCATTTTCAGGTATAATGATCTATGGTCAATTCGAGACCAATGACAGTCGTCAATTTCACACACATTTCCCATTGGCGTCATTAATTCTTTTATTGCAGGAACATTTGTCTTCAGGAACTCGGGAAAGCCAACAACTCTGGCCCATGATTCTGCCTCGAACGCTGGTTCAGGCTCAAATTCTTCAGTAGACCATTGTTGCACATAAAAAGCACCTCCAATTTTTGTAAAAAGTTTCAACATTAGCGCATGATCACGCGTACTGTAAGATGGGCATGTTATTAGAAAAGAGTTTTTGGGTATAACCCGTATAGTCCACTCCTCATTAAGCTTCAGCGTATGCCTAAGCGTGAGATGCACAAATTCGTAAGTCCAATGTCCTGAAAGAACAGTGGCAGTGATGCATAGTGAAGAGTCCTCCATTGTTTTTTTTAACTTTTGACGATGGAGTTTTGTTTAGGAGTTGAAGATGTAGATGACGATATGCTTCTGAAGCTTGACAGGATATGAAGTGACACACTGTACGTGGCAGTAATATGGTAACTGAAAACTTTTTGCTCAGAAGACGAATGGCCATATGAAATTGCTTATTTGTTGGCTGGCATGAGTGACCAATCGCCAATGGTCAGTAAGTCAATTGTAATAATTGTGTTCATAACATTTTACTAAGAAGGCCAATGGCCATTCGATGCCACCACTTATCAAATAACTTGTTATCATTTGATCAGGTGCATATTTAATTCTGGAAGGCAGAGGGATACATTTTGCAGATTGGATTGCTGCATATATATGATTCATATATAGGTACATACTAACATACATATATATTTCCTATTGCAATCGGATTGCTGCATATATATGATTCATATATATAAATGAGTAATACATTTTGCAGGTGTGGACACATGTGTAAATGTTCAGAATTCACTAAAGAATTGGCCAGGAATGGATCAGGATAATGTCCCTTATGCCGTGCACCTATTCTTGAAGTAGTTCGAGCTTACTGTATACAATGAACAAAACGGTGTAGCTGATTTTTGAGTTTTGATATTTGGATAATTAAAACAATTGCTTTGGATGAGTTTCTTGTACAAAACCTGTATTGCAAAATATTTAATTAAAGCATTGTATTTCTATCAAATTAGTGTTGCATTTTCCTTCTTCTACTGTTGCGTTAGCTTTTATTGATATTGCATTTCATTGTAATGGTGTTGCATTACATATTGTAGTGGTGTTGCATTACATTAAATATAATTGCTTACCCGTCGCATGTGGACCCCACAGCTGACGTGGATAGCTGGTGTGGCATGTGACACGTGGAGTGCTGACATGGAGAGATGACGTGTCGTGTGACACGTAGACAGCTGACGTGGTGGCACTGGAAGCCGGGCCCTAACTAATGCCTAAGGCAACGCGAATAGTGTTGCATTACGTGCAAATAGTGTTGCATTATGGCTATAATGCAACACTTTCTTTCCGTGGCCGTAGATGGGCAAAAGTGTTGCCTTAGGTGGCTAATGCAACGGCCGCGGATGCCTCGCCCCCTGGTGTTGCCTATTTGAAAAAATGGCCTACGACAACGCTTTTTTGATCTACGGCCACATAAAAATAGTGTCGAATATGCCCACTTTTGTAGTAGTGTATGGAACATTCCCCTTTCTTTAGTAATTTTAAGACCCGTGTAAATATTTAAGGAGGCATTTTCTTTCAAATGCAATACTTATATATATGGAAAAAAATGTGTATGTTGCTTTAACTCAACTTCATAGATGAATTTTTTGTAAAACAATAATAATTAGCCTTACACTCCTAATTGAAGCTAAATTTATTGATTTTGGATTCAAATAAAATTGTAAAATATAATTAGCACATTTTTCGTGCACACCTATACATTTGTGTGTTATTTAAATTAAAATCCTAGACAACAAAGGCACATGTGAATGAAAAAGAATCCACTGCGAGTAAATTCTAACATCTACATATGATTACAGCAGTAATAATTTATACTTCTTGTCTACAGTACGTGCAATTTACACAATCAAATGTATTTGATACACTTTAATACTATAAGCTAATAATGAAGATGATGATGATAATAATATATTTTTAACAAATTAAGGATAATAAAGGATTAAATTATTTTAAATTGGATCTAAAATCCGTTTAGAATTCGTATGCCCAACAAAGATCTGTAAAAAAATTAAATTCACTAATATAACCTACTTTTGGGTGGCTCAATTCCTTCACTACAAATTAGGATTGTTCATTTGATATTAGCGTCATTCAGTGGAGGAGACAAATTCTTTACTAGATAGTGTTGTACTTCAAACAGTTGAATTCAAACCTAACTTTAGTCGCTTTGTAGTCATCATACCATGCTAGCAACAATCAAAATGAAATATCCACGTCGAAAGTCTATAGTATTCTAGGAAATTTGTATAAAATCTTTATATATGGGTATCACATAATTTGACCGATTTATTATGAAGCAACAAGAAATTCTTGATCCGTAATTCTATAGTTACCTAATCACTATAAGTATATAACCACTTGGTGCATCCAGTGGCTATGAATAATACATTGTTCAATATTTCGAGAGCATTACGTACTCCATTCTTAATGTATATATCAATATTTTTCTAACAACTTCTTTAAAATGAACATTTAAAGCAAATATTATTTCTGTTGTGATTAATTATTCATATTTGCAACTACAATTGCATAACATTTCATTCATGGTTTTCATATGCATAAGCACACATTGTCTCTCTTGAATTAATTTACTTGTTTATATCACAATATAACAATGTATGTGGAAGAAAACAAATTCAAATAAATTTTATTATGAGTAAGATTAATTGCAAAGTTAGAAATATATATCAAATTACATAATTGCCCCTAGAGCATACCATTAGCTTTCTTGTAGGTATAGTAAAATACAATGTAAGAATAGAACCTATCTAAATTTTTGGAGAAATGAAACAAATTAGGAGAAAACTATAAGCGATAGAAAAAATGGTGTTGAGAATAATTTCATACAATGATAACACGGAAAGTATTTGTGTTAATGAGAGATTTACAAGTGACCTTCATTTGAAATCTTTAAAAGTGAGCTAAGAACTAATTCTTTTGGAAATTAATTGTTTAGATATACATCTCGTTAAATATTTGAGGCTAAATTATTATTCATTGAAAATTACTATATATATATGTGCACACATATCCAGTTAAATTATTCGCAAATGTAGTTATAATATAAATTTAGTAGTGGAACAAAGAGATAATATGTTTTTGAAGGGTTTATTCGATCCAATCGGCAGCGATATTTATAAAATTACAATCCTAATTACGGGGTCCATGCGTAAATTCAATAAATAGAGTAACCATGTGCCTTTTACTTGCATTTTCAATTCACGAATTCGAATGATATCTGAATCTAACCGAATAGAATTCAAGCATTGCTGGTGATTGCGGCGCCTCTACTGGTATCCACAAATGTTGCCTTGATCTCATAAAATGAAAGCGAGGAAGGAGATGAGAGGTACTAGGCAAATCACAAATTTCCCTTTTTCTCTTTATTTTTATTTCGATATTTCTGTGTGTCTAAGATGAAGGGGTCGACAGCCATTTTATAAAACAAAAGAGAATCAAAAGAACTGGTATTCACGTCATTACCATTTCAAACATATAATATATCAACGTTCGATATTTCTTTTTGTTAAGAATGGTTCTCCTCCTTTTAAACGTTCTATTGTGTGACCTTATAGGTTATTACAACATTGGCAATAATTTAAATTATAAACAATGAGTGGCATCTAGTAATACATCGTTGTTACCCAAGTTATAGTAAAATCAACTATTCGATACAACCTTTTCTATGACCGATGTTTCAACATAATTTAATTCTTTTAACCAATATATCCAAGATTAAACTCGAGGCATGGAACGTATCATCCTCTTTATAATTTAATCCTTTTATCTGGATCGATGAGTAGATTATATAAAACAAATCAATATTTGAGCACGGCCATGCATTTTGTAATCATACCCAATCAAGAGGCCCGTGGATATCTCTACTTATATTGTAGTGTTAGATTCCATCTAGATCATTCATATTATAATCGATTCAAGATGTATCTGATAATTACCTTTATCGTCTGCTCGGTTAAAAGTAACTTTTGATGATATCAAAACACAAATATCCCCAAATAAGATATATAATGATTTCAGGTCAGAGGACCATTACATCACTGTACTTATGACACTATTAATTACGCTCCATGAAGTTTTCTCATATTGGGTCAATCCAATACATTATTCTCTAATAAATATTTATGTATTGACATTAATATCACATATATTAATGATCAATGAGATATGATTATTAGTCAATCGACATACTAGTCTCAATATTTCATTGTTGTCCTATATACGATAAAACTTGACTTGAGACATTTAAGAATTACAATACTTATTTTATTTCATAATCTCATGTTCAAGTCACTTACTTGAAATTATATAATTCTGTATTATTATTCTAAGGACTTCTATTATGTTAATATTTATATTACACAGTAAATATAACATAACAGAATCTTTTATTCGAAACAAAATACAACATCAACAATGTTATTGATCACATCAAATATATTGCCTTAGGGCATAAACTCTAACAGTCTCTCACTTGCACTAGAGTCAATCATTTATGTATTGAAAACTGATGAAATTAGTGTGACTATCATTCTTCTGCTGCGACAAAGTTTCAGTCAGTGGGTCTGCAATATTATTATATGTTGGTACTTTGCAGATATCTATATCTCCTCTGTCAAAAGTTTCATGGATGAAATGATATCACCTAAGTATGTGTTTGGATCGATGATGAGATCTAGGTTTCTTAGCCTGATCAATAGCCTATTGTTATCATATAAAATTATTGAATCAACAATGTATGGAACCAAGTTCAATAAAGAACTTCTTAATCCAAAACAGTCTTTTTTGTGGAATCAGCAATTGTCTCTTGCTTTAATCTAACATCATTCCCAATAAGTAATATGTCATCAATATATAACACTAGGAATAAAATGTCACTCCAACTAAATTCCTTGTAAACATAAGATTCATCTTCATTCTTAATGAAGATTCCAACTCTGGGATGGTTGCTTTAATCCATGAATGGATCTTTGTAGTTTACATACCTTTCTAGCATCGTTTGGATTGATAAAAGCTCCAGGTTGTATCATGTACACATCCTCTATAATATTCCCATTAAGGAATGCAATTTTGACATCCATTTGCCTGGTTTCGTAATTGTAAAAGGCTACAAATGCAATCATAATCCTAATGGACTTAAGCATTGCCACTGGGGAGAAGGTTTCAACATAGTCAGCTCCTTGAGCTTGTTTGAAGCCTTTTGCCACCAATCAACCATTATAGGTTTGTAATCTAACATCCATGTCCGTTTTCTTCTTGAAAACCCACTTACACTCGATTGGTTTTACCTGTTCAGGTGGATCAACCAAAGTACACACTTGGTTGGTGTACGTGGAATCCGTTTCAGATTTCATGCCAATTCTCAGATATTGGTCCATTCATAGCCTCTTAGGAGGAAATAGGCTCATCTTGATCTATGAGCATTACATCCCTTGTAACGACCCATATTTATGGTCAATTAATTTTAAACATTTAATATTATTTTAAATGTTGTATTTACAATGTAAATGGATTTTTATATGGAATTTATCGATTAATAATCGATTACAATTTAATTTCTAGTATATCGAATTACCGTAATACGAAAACGACTAATAATTGAATGGAAACGCTTCAGATGACCAATAAACTCTATTTGAATATAAACGATAACAACAATAATTTATTATCAAGGAATTGATTGTTTTGAATTTAAATTATATTATATCGATTTAATATGGTTATTCTGTATATATGTTCGAATTTAATTTTAGAATCTATTATGTTGAGTTTAAAATAACGGTATAACATTAAAACGTCAGTTGTTACATTAAAATAGAGGTTCGTGATTTCAAGTTATGAACCCCGAGATATTTAATTTTAAATGTTATTGGATAAACTCAAAATCAAATCGATATCTATTTAAATAAATAAAAAAATCTCTTTATATCGAATCAAATTAATTTATACATACTTAACCTATTACGTAGTTGTATCTGATAGTAGACCTACAATCCCTTTCTCCATATATAAAATCGCACGCTCCCCTTTGTTTTCCCTTCTGAAACGATTCCAAATCAAAGCTTCAAGTAAATTAAAAAATTGGTCAATCCTTATTTTAAAAGTCATCTGTTTCGCTCTAAACCATTCCTTCCCTTTTCTTCTACGAAATACAAGCTTCAGTAAATATTAAAAATGTATCCCTTCACTTATATAAACCGAAGCCCATGCCATTTTAACTCCCCAAATAAAAATATTTTCAACCAAATTTCGTAACCATCCCGTTTTACATAAAAAAGAGGGATTTTTAATCAAATCCTAATCGAGTTTTAAGTCATGGCCTAATTTAATCTTCGCAGTGGCAGGTAGGGGATCGCGCACTTCTTCTTGAAGCTGTCAAGTAGTTCAAACTGGAGTTTATAGCGAGGATGGGCACCGTTGGGATAGTTCGGCAGGGTTTGATGTAGGAAATTATCGCGTCTGTTGCCTATGGATGTCGAAGTCGTGAGGGTAGAGATAAGGTACAGTTCGATCGTGCGATGGTATTTGTGTCCTTGGTGCTAATGTTGAGGGGATCGGTCGATCTTTATGTCGCGCCGCTTTCATTTCAACGAGGTAATTTCTGAACGTCATGACAAATGAAAGTACGATCTCGACCTTATGGTAATGAAGTGGTGGACAGAGAATTTCAATTCGGGGAGGATGGTTTATATTTCAAGGGGAGTTCAATTCGAGTTTATGGAAAATGTGGTGAGTTTTGGGTGAAGCTACAAAGGAGGTTCGATCTTTTTTCCAGGAAGGACTGATTATAGTCGGGGTTAAGATTTTTAATTTAAAATGATTAGTGATGATTAAATTAAATAGAAATGGCTCTATGTGTATACAAGCTATATGTGTAGTTTGGTTTGCATAGGATAGACAAAGTATATTAGTGATTAAGTATCGAATGGGAGAAATCAATTCAATTAAACCGTTTTGGTTACATTTGAAGATCAAATCTATGATATGTAAGGTGATTAAGGAATAACCGGGATTAGCAATATTTTTTTTATCTCTACATATATATCACCAACCTGTAACAATTGTAACTTATCATACGAAGACAACTTTCAGTGAAACGAGATGAGTCGGCTTCGTATCGTCCAATACTATGGATTGGAATTGATTCAAAGTGATTTGGAGGATATGTAGCTTGTTGGAATTTTTGACTAAATTAGACAATTTAATTGGAAATAACTCGCTATATCGGCAATTAAAAAACAAGGTAAGTAAACTCACTCTCTAGATTCGTTTATAATTATTATAAACGAATTTTTATTTTAAATCATTTTTATATGTTGGTTGTTAGTTGTTTGGATGCATTGAAATATTATTGTGGCTATTATATATATATATATATATATATATATATATATATATACATATATATTGTAATATATGATCCATGATTGGTGATTGTGTGATTTGGATGATGAATGGCACAGAACCTTAATGTTGATATTTATGTTGTATATGAAGTTGTTGTATATAACACTATATGATTTTTGTTTGATGATAACAACCAAATATATATTATTATAAATGTGCTTGTCATTATACTGTTATACTTAATCACAGACATGAATATAATATTTATATTTAAACAAAATATAACTACACAAGAATTCAAATATTAAAATAGTATTTTATTTGAATATAATATTCTATTTCAATATTCAAATAGTACAATTTTATAACTCCACTATTTGTACAATTTCACTGATATACAATTCATACACATTCAGTTTCATACAATGTTACAACTCTCCATCACTCAATCACTCAGTTATACAGTTTCACTCAAACATCCACTGACACACAAACACAGTCTTCTGTCTTCACAGCTTTCAGTCAGTCTAGTCATCCACACCAGTCACTTACAGAAATACACACAGTATCTGGAACATAAATAATATTTCAAATTCTAGTAGATATAATTTTTATTTTAAAAATTTATTTGCCTTAGATTTTTGGTGTGTTTCTCATCATATTTCATGACTTGATCCGATTTATATATTCTTTCATCTATGTCTGAACAACTTGTGATATTCACAGTGATACACTGTAAATATCACAAGGCAGACAGTATCTTTAGTACTCACAGATTAGTCTCAACACGCTACATTGGTTTGCTGATCAGAACACGCATCATAATTAGCTAATTCTAAATAACCACAACGCAAGTGCAGCAGTCTGCTGATAAAAGCATTCATGTTTGTCATTCGAATAGCCACACACACACACACACACACACACATACACACACACACACACACACACATATATATATATATATATATATATTCATATATGTATACATGTCGACATGCATAAAGCCAAGTATAAATGTACAAGCATATCAGGGCAAAGCTATATTTACACAACAACAAAGTAAAGCTCAAACTGGGTCGAGTTTGTAAGAACTCAACAAAGCAAAACAATGCAGCATGGTCGAGCCATGTACCAAGACAGAATATTGCAGACAAACCAAGTGGCTGAGCACAAATGGCAGCATTGACATAACAGCATGATCAAGAAACACAAATGCACAAACAACACTAAATCCCTGTACAAAGCTAAGCAACTCAGGTGTACAAGATAAGATACAACAAAACACAAATGCCAAGATAGCATAAGCATAGAAAATGCAAGAGTGTACAAATGTACTATTGTACATGTACAAAGTGGCAGATGCAAACAACTTCAACAACATGTAGCGGGTAATTGTAAATACACAAGTCACAACTTGGAAAAATTCAAGTGCAATATCACATTCAAGTAATACTAATAAAGCAGATCAAAAATGCCAAATACCCCAAATTACAAAGAGCGGTATCATCCAAAAAGTTGATCAAGCGTTATATCTGTTCTTATCAGCATCAAAGCATCAGTTTGAATGTCTAGAAATCAAGACATCTGTCCAAGGTAAAGGCAAGTCAAGTGTAATATCAGTTCATATGTATATAAACAACTTGAGGAGAAAATTATTTTAGTAAAGTATCTATTCGCAAGATCAAAATAGCTTAGTCAAATGTTTCACATATCCATGTAAATGAACGATCACCAAACTCATCCAGATGATATCAACATGAAGATGCATTTATATCAGCATTGTTAAGGTATTTATTTTTGGCAAGATCAAAGAGTGATTCGTGCAATTCATTTCAAGTAAATCACGTTACTGTGTTAAGCAGGCAAATAATTTTCAAGCAAGAAATTTAGGTTGAAGATACATAGAGGCTGAAACGACCCAAACTCGCCCTTACGGGAAAGCCCAGATTGTGTTAAGAAGAACACGACAAATCAGAACACAAACAGAAGCATATTTCATTGCTTATTACAACAATTACATCAGAGTACAAGAATATAACAGAGTATTAATAAATAATATACATTAGAAAAATATCAGAGATTAAAAATTACAATGCAGCGGAAAAATAATACATAACACAACTGAAAGAAATACACGGATACAGAGCTTTCCGATTATAGCTCCAGCTGTAAATCCAGGATCCTGGAAAAGAAATGTCTGCAAAAACCAAAACTATTAGCTGTCCATGTAAAAATTGGGGCACCCAGAGTTTAGGCTAAAACAATAAACTCCAGGTCAGTCATGGGACTGGTGTGAGAACTAAAACAGTTACATAGCGGATTAATTATACCTGAACACATGTTTTTGGGTCCTATAGGACCTATCCATCGGCTCCGTAGTAACCGATATATCCGAGGCGCCTCGCTATCCATCATCCACAAAGGTAAAAATATAATAAATGTCTGGGCTCCATACCATGACACCACCCATAGTTAGAAGGAAACGTCATGCACTCCTTAGGTCCCTTATCACTTTTTTGACTCATACCGAGTTGTGAGGCTCGCAAATTAATGCTATACGCAAAGCTATGCTATTTAAAGTCATGCTTTGATCATCAATCACAAGACTCTGCTTTTCAACAGAAGCCTTGATCATTTGCATCTCTACAAGCCACACAGACAATTCACGCCGTGCGACTGATATCTATCGATATATAACCTCTGAGCTCGTACGTCTTAGAGAAGGGCGTTAAGCAAGAGAATAAATTCTCCGTCGCCAAACAGTTATATATTTAACAGAGGTCAATCAACATTCAATAAAATCCAATGTCAGACACACATCCATTTACTAGTTCGTTCTGGGTCTAAACGAAACCAGATGCACCTTATTCCTCGTCCCATATGTCCAACATAGGAGAGAGGTTCTCGCATATCCGGTCGATCTCCAAGTACGTCTGGACGATCACCACTTATTACCTCGTCTTGGGTGTATAGCCCAATCAAGACATCAGTAATCATCTAAACGATGTGAAGACCTCTAGTCTTAATCCATCGTTGACTTATCGTCGAATCCGTTATTCAGAATGGGTATAAACCCGCCCTTTTCGAATAACCCGCGTATATTATAATCAAGTGATATAAACATACTACATACGCCTTATTCCAATCCAGAATATTCTTTTATTTGAATATTCTTTTCGCAATTTAAACCAAATTAAGGTTTTCCAAACTAGTCGGGATTAGCGAACCTCACCGAAGAAATCATTTATTTTATTTCCCAATCCCAACCTATTCATCCCATGGCGCAAAACTGGTAATAATCCATATCTAACACCACAACGTTATCGGTAAATTTAATTAACATTTCATGTTCAAATCTAATTGAAGATTTAACTATCGCCTGGAGTAAAACTAGTGGTAGTCCATTCTCGATCATTTCCCAAATTTGATAATTTAAATTATCATATTCACATTTCAATCTAATTAAAGATTCATTAAAACTCCACTTAGTTTTAGTCTTCCCAAAAATCAATATTAATGATTATTTAACTTCGGGAAATCAAACATGCCGCATCGACAATCTACACCGTACCATTGATCTTTGCCGATATATAACCTCTGAGCTCGTACTTCTCAGAGAAGGGTGTTAAGCAAGAGAATAAATTTTCCGCCACCAAACAGATATATATTAAGCAAAGATCAACAAATACAGTTCGAAATACCATGTTAGACATGTAATCCTAACTTTAACTGGGTTAAAGAACTTATGTCATTTAAAACACAGTTCACGATAAACCCAAAATCACATTCCATTAATTATGGAATTTTCACGGAAAATAGATAAATATATAATCAATACCAATTTCCGTATCCGACTAATAATATAAATGGAATAACGACAAAGCCTTTTAAATTCCATATATATTAACAGTCTTACTCCACAGAAGCGCACTTTGAATATTACCAAATAGAATTCCATTCCATTCCAATTTATTCATTGGAAAAATTCTGGTTATTTTAAAACCATTTCGAATCCAATTTATTTATTTAAAAACATTGGATTATTATTCTAGTTAATAACTGGTTCATTTCGATAAAAATAAATTTTTATCTTTACAAACGTGAAATTTTTCATCTAAATACTTTCCAAATCATTTATTATGATTTTACACAAATTATTAATATTTTTAATAATTTTATTAAGGTCCTTTCAGTCGATTTCCATAAATGGTCATCGAACTGCACTTGTAGTTACCTTTTCCAAATTTGATTTGGACATAATTCCAAATCTAACCGTTAGATTTCAAATCTCTTATATTCATTGGGAATCTCTTTTCGATACGAACCCAACGGTTCCAATTTTAGGAGAATCCGACGGTCGGATCTTCCATAATGTTAATTTGAAGTCAATGGTCGAAATTCGCGAACGGTTGCGGCACAGTGCATTCTATTTAGACCATTAAATATGTAATATATATATATATATATATTATATATTTCATCGATTTACTTTTTAAAAAGTATTTTATAATCGTTTAAGTTCGTTTTAAAAACGATTCCAACTTCATTTTCAATTTTAAATCAAAATTGAATATTCCATATCATTATAATATATAAATGATAATGTTTTCAAAATATCATATTTTGAAATCATTTCTCTTTCGATATTCATTATAAAAATAAGTAAAATCGATACAAATATCGTTCGCGTCAAAATGGCGCATATCTAATCAACACGGCTTCACGTATTTCAATATTTTCGTGTCCACCCAAAATCGGACATCAAATTCATATTTTGATCTTTTACTGAATATTATTTTAAAATATTCATTATTTTATTTTATTCAACAAATGAATATTTTTAGTGGTTTATACGTTCAATAAAAATGATATTTTTATTGTTTAAATATTTTACGCAACACATGAATATTTTACTCAACGCATGAATATTTTTAATCCTTCATTTATACAATAAAAATGATATTGTTATTATTCAAACATTTTATTCATCACATGAATATTTTATTCAACACATGAATATTTTTAATCTTTTCTAAATATTATTTTAAAATATTCGTTTTTCAAATTGGAATGAGACCTAGTCAATTACCATATAATGTTATTTATATGGATTCCATACAACACATGTATATAATAACAATGATAAACAATCAACCATCACCCAGAGTGCATTACACAACTGTATAAGCATTAAATATAAGTAATTAACGCTTACACAGTCTGTTAACCAATCGATTGCTATACAACTAAACAATTGAGATTAGTGTACGTCAATTATCATCCCAATACCCGTGTGGGGTTACAATCAACAAACACTGAATTTTATTTGTGCAGTTGGGCGATATGTAAAATTTATCGTCCCAATCAATATTAGTCAAATGGGTGTACATAAATAAATCTTTCGATTTGTAAATGAATATTTATCTTCATTTCAAGGGAATTTTATGTCATTCATATATACGTTAAAAATCATATTTTTAACGATAAAAATATTTTATTCAACACATGAATATTTTATATAATTTATATATAAGTTAAAAATAATATTTTTAACTAACCATTATATTTCAAACATATTTTTTTAGAAAATTTTGGCAGTATAACAGCGCGATACTAGAACCGGAATAAGGTCTAGCCTTATCCCTTGCCTAATACTGGCTCGCGCCATACACATACCAATTCCAATCAATTCAATTAACATCCAGAATCAAATTCAACCAATTTCTTAATAGGGTTGCCAAACCCTATTAAATAACAACCAATGAAATAAAACAAACAACCAAACATTCGTGGTTTCAATCAAATGTGTCGGGTGCTACTAAGCTTCGTGTGCATCCTAGTATATATTTAACTGTAAACAAAATTGGAGTGAGAAGTTCTTGACTTTGGTTTTCACTTCGCCACTCTTTAGCGGACGGTGGCTTGGATTTATTTCCCATGCGTAACAATCTTCACCTTGATTCCGAGGCAATCTGTTTCACACGATTTATATTAAAAATCATACTTTTAACAACGCTATCTTACTATATACTAAAGCAGAAACCACTAAGCCTACGTGGCAACACCACAACCACTCATCCCTCCATTTTCCCACCAAAACCTCTTAGCCATTTCTTAATTATTACTACACAAATATATACTTTTTTAATTGGCTTCTACACACTTATTCGTATTTTTTATTTTCAGTTTGGCTTCTCTCTCACGATTCTTATCATCTTCTCAAGTTCGTAATCGATTTTTCTCACAGAGCTCTCCCGTCACTCCTCTGTCTCTTCAAATCCGCATGGACCTCCAGTGCTGTAAACCTTCGTCAATCCTTACCCGCCTTTCTTTCGCTTCCCTGAGAGATGGTGGAGGTGAAGAGGATGGTGAATCACATGCCATGGAAGAAGAAGAAGAAGAAGTGGGTAGAGAAGCACATAATTACTACATAGTTTTTTCCCTATTCCATTCTCTATCGCTTCTTCTTCCTCCTCCAAACTCTACAATCTACATACTTAGGTTTTTTTTCCCTCTTTTCTGCTCATGTTCAAACGTTTCTTGTTGTTATACCTTCAAGATGTTTTATAGTTAGGTTTCCTGTGAGCTATTGTTATGATTCACGCATTTAATTAAGTTATTGAGATCTAAAAAGATGTTAAAGTCTCTAATAGAGTTGTGGAATTACTTGTTGGCAATTTGAATACAGCAATTTGAATGTATTTGTTGCTTTTGCTCGGATAAAGATTGTATACGGTTAACAATTTATTTATTTTAGTTATGTTTATGGAATTAGTATAATCTTCACTCAGAATATTTTGGGCTTCATATTCCATTAGTAATACATCTTTGAATATTTGAAGGCTGGAGATGTTGGAGGAAGTTCTACAAAAATCAGTTGAAACTGTGTTTGTTTAATCTACGCAAAACCATTTTTTTTAATGATTTTCCAAGGTCAGAATAAACAAGAAAGGGCAACATAAAATCGGTAGAAAATATTATGTAATATTTTATGAACAATTTTATATTTTGTTTTTGTTCAACAGTGTGGCTAATCATCCCAACTCAAACATCCATCAAAAATGATCTTGGCCTTTCTCCATCTGAGGTAATCACTTTCTTCAATCTTATGATTTCATCTGCAGTAGTTATAAATTATGTCGTGTTTAGTTTATTTTGATTTCTTTAAAAACCAAAATAATGTGGGGCATGCATCTTAATAACCATGTCATTACATGTTCTACTTGCAATGTGCAATTTTTGGTTCAATAATGACATTTTAACAGTGTTGTTATTCATCCCCAACTCAAACATCCATCAATGATGATCTTGGCCATTTTCTATCTAAGGTAATCACTTTCTACTGTCTTATGATTTCATCTGCAGCAGTTTTACATTATGCCGTGTTTAGTTATTGTGATTTTTTTAACGACCAAAATAATGTGTGGCATGCATCTTAATAACCATGTCATTACATGTTCTACTTGCAGTATGCAATTTTCGGTTCAATAATGAAAATTGGTGCAATTTTTGGTGTTGTATCAAGCGAAATCATTTCCGATTCTATTGGCCGAAAAGTAGTATGAATCCAAAATCAAGGAGCATAGTTTTATAATTTACATGTTAGCGTTAGGCAATTTTCCAAAATTTGCATATTTAATGGAAACAGGCTATGAGAGTATCACATGTATTCTGCATTATCGGGTGGATGGCAGTGTATTGTGCTAAGGTATGCTCTCCGTGCATATGTTTTATTGCTATTTATTTATTTAATTATTATTTTGTAACTTTTATAGGTGGGTGTAATTTTGAAATTTGCAGGACGCATTTACGCTAGATTCAGGAAGATTTTTATTGGAATTGGCATGGGAATTCTTTCTTATGTGGTAAGTTTTGTAAATCTGTCATCTTAATCGATGTGAATTAAGAGATTAAACTCCAAGGAACAAATATATCGTTAGTGAACCAATGTTCAGTGCGAATCAATGCTCAAATAAGTAATGCATGAGCACAAAGGAGACCTGAATAAATTCAGTGTAAATTCATATAAAGAATGACTTAAACAACAATTGAATGGAATTAATTAGGATAACATTTTAAATTTACAAACTCGATTCGTATGTTTTTCCCCTCTGATATGATGATTTATGTATCCTAATTAATTTTTAACTTGATGAAATTAAATGTCCTGTTATTATGATGTTTGATTGTAGGATCTATAGGATTATCCAAGAGCAAATAATCAAATGTTTAGTGAGTTAAAACTATGTTATTATGATGTTTCATATAGTAAACTAAGGTATAATGTAAATGGATTATTTTTTAGGAATTGATCAACCAGATGACCATACGTTAATTTTCTTATGTTCAAGTTTTGGTTAAGTATTCATGGCGGTTGAGTATTTATAGTTATACATGGATGTTTAGTTTAGAGATGCACAGTTTCTTATGTATCGGTTTTAGGGATATATTGGCTTCTCTCTCTCTCACACACACACACATGTTTCAGAAATGCACAATTTTGTATAGAAAAATTTACACATGAATTTTGGAAGTTTAAGCATATACACATTATTGTGTAAGCTTTATGTATGCTAGATTCTGAATTCATGAAAATTCTCCATATATGTATATGTGTGTGTGTGTGTATATAGGTTCCTGCCTTTCTCACTAAAAGGCACACGATGTTAACATATATAATACTCAGCAACCAGAACTCCCCATTTAGATAGCAGCTGGGCTAAGCCTACATGGCTGCACACGCATGGGGAAAAGAAGAAGTACATACACCAATCACACTAGCATCACATAACACTTTAACTCATACTTTTGGTTTATCTGACCGATCCACTTTCAATTGCACATGGTTTATTTATCTTAACTGCCATGTTCTTATTGCTCCTCCTATGAACTAAGCTAGGTACTAGACTAACTAGTCTTAGTAATTGTATATAGACATTGCGCATATTAAAGGAAAATATGCTTATTGTGATTTTTGTTTCTTTTCCTCTTTTTAGTTTTGCACGACTTTTTGTTAAAAGATTTCCATTCATAATTTCTTTTATTTTTTTGGTTTCTATAGACAGATTCATTGCGTGAATATTTTGGAGATGGAATAGTGGAACATAAGAGTTGATCTGAAGTAGTTTCCGATGTTGCCAATTATTAATGTTAGTTTATTTTTGAATTTCTTTGGGTTGCCAATATATTCTTCAACCACTAACAGTTCGTTTCCAATTATTTTCCACTATCATCTCTACCGTTCATTTCCTCTCTTCTTTATTTTGTTCTCGGTGGTCAAAAGAGAAACATAGTAGCACTAAGTACATGAATAGAGTAGTCTATTAACAGGAACGCATAGCAGTATCTACTTTTTTCCCTCCTCTTGCTCTCTTCCTTTCTTTTCCTTAGTTTATGTGAGTGTATATATGTCTGGCTGCAGCCTTGGACATGCATGGAAAGTGCTCACGTGTGTGGGTGGTTTTAAGTGGAGTGGGGAATGATCTCAGTGGTAAAGGGGCCGAGGTCAGTAAAGCTAGCGTGGGGCTGGCAAAGAAGGGAATCCTGTTTGCTATAATGTGTACGGAAAATTTCAAAACAAGGAGTTTTACAGCAAAGTGTTCGGGGTGATGTGAAAAGAGAAAAGTTTTTGAGGTGGAGAATTCAGTATTTGGAGAAGGGGATTAGAGAGAAGTTGGACTTTACTCTAGGAGGAGTTTGTTCAATGGTGCAAGGTACGAATTTGAAGAACACATCTGGCCCTGGGAAGGAACTTAGGGTCGCAATGAACAAGGCTCTTACTTTGTGCAAGATACCTATCCTAAATTTGTTGCCAAACAGATATTCATTAATGTCCCTTGGTGGTATCTTTCTTACAACCAAGTAATCAGTTCATACTTCACCCAAAGAACCAATAGCAAGTTTGTTTTTGCCGTTCCTTCCAAATCTACTGAAACTCTTTTCAAATACATAGCACCAGAACAAGTTCATGTTCAATATGGAGGACTTAGCAAGGATAATGATCCTGATTTCACCATTGCTGATCATGTTATCGAGGTCAGTATTAAGCCTGCAAGCAAGCACACAGTTGAAATTCAAACTAAAGAGGGAAGTGTATTCATATGGGAGCTTAGAGTTCTAGGCTAGGATGCGGTTTATGAGCAGAGTTTTCTCCAGACGCAGGAAACGAATACATGGTTATTATTCAAAAGGTTAGGAAATTTACTTCCACCGATGAAGCTTACATGAAAAATAGCTTCAAGATTGGTGAACCAGGCAAAGTGGTTGTACAAATCTATAACATTCCATCAAAGAAGTGTTGGAATTTCAATATACTTTATGATTGACCAATCATGAAATTCCATATTTGAATTGATGACCCATATTGATCTAATTGAGAAGAAATCAGAGAAAGCAAAATGAGTTAGCGGAAGCCATACCTGAATCCACAGATGTTTACAGAGAGAGGATTAACCTAATTAAGACATGGTTTTTATTATCAAACCTGAAACAAGCTTTAGATTTGAATCAATAGTTGTTGCTTTCATCAACTGAATCCATAAGCATTTGTTAAAGACGATCAATTTGGTTTTGGATCTTTCAAATTGACACAAGTCCAGAAGTGAATGTATTTCTTCTGAGGGGAATACGTTGAAAACTAGTGTAATTTGGGGACCATAACCCCTAATTTATAATAGTGTAATATTTTCAGTTCGGCACTTCATCAAACTGAAAATTATTCCGATCTCTACGCATTCCTTCCATAATAGTTGAATAAATTTATGCCAATAAATTTGTTACCCTATTAGACCACTTTAATTGGCATTCACACCAAAAATAGCGTTACACATTATATTTAAATGTGTGGCCCACATAATTGAAATATTCTAACAATCTCCCCCTGGGCCACATATTTAATAACCTTAAATGTGTTTAACTTTATGAGCTCCAAATTCTGCTATTTATGCCATAAGGTGTTTTCTAAAACAATCTCGTCCGTTAACCATGCTGACAAAGGATCATAGCGGCTTTCGTTATCTTTAATGTAACTAAACCCATCAATGGTCACATATACAAACACAATCAAATGACATAGATCAATCATGGATGCGTAGCATGGAAATTTACATGAGATGTGATCACTACATGTCTATTCCCAACTGGTTCAACTTTAGTGAGATCAAAATGTTCAATATTTGAACAACCTAGAATGCAAACAATACTTTATTACTTTACTTTTGATCAGAAAGATATATAAATATAAATATATATATATATATAAATATGTATATATATATATAACCGAAGCATAGAGCAATGAGTCATACGACAATACCAAATACAAACTCCCCCTAAACCAAAATATCCTTACATAAAAAGTTACGCTGATTGAGCTACATGCTCATGAAAGACCATAAGTGATAATCTTTTGGTAAGCGGATCCGCCATAATGGAGTTTGTCAAAGTATGCTCTATGAATTATAATATATCTTGCACTCTTCCCTTATTGGAAAATAATATATTCTTTACTGTCACAATGTACTTTAATGATCTTTTAATTCTTTGTTAATAACCAACAGTCTTGTGACATAAATTTTCAATTATTTTCCATAGTTGGATGTCTTATAATTAAACATGAATTTTTTTTCATAGTAGTGGAATCAATAAGTGTTTGCATCACACTTTCCTTATATAGTTCCACTCTATATTATCATTACCTTAAGTGGATCATTTGCAGCAATGACATCCAAAAATTATTCGAATCATAATTCTTTATGATCTCCAATTGATTCGATCTTTTATCTATGAGCATATAACCTTTTTTTTATTCTTTAAAGATACTTCATAACCATTTTGGTTATTAACAGGTGATCCACTTTCAATATCAATAAGATATCTGCCAAGTAATATACACGACACTCATGTGTATATACTTCAGTATGCATTAAAATCCGTACTGCAAATGCATGAGGAATCATATGCATTTTTTTAGTTTCAAGAATGGTAGCACTTATCTGTTTTTGTAGAAAAAAAATCAATTGAATCGCAGTTTACATACCAAACCTTTTAAGCACTTATCTTCCTAATTCTTTTGTAATAATCCAAATATCACCCCATAAACAATAATGGTATATTTGAATTCCAAATACAAAAGACTAATCCATAAGTTGATTTCTTAAGTAGTTTCATCAATGTCTCCATTGAGAAACATGACTTCAATTTCCATCAGATAGTGCTCAAAAGTACATGATACAATAAGCTCCAAAGTGATTCTAAAGAATCATCTGCTAAGTTCAAAAGAAACATTCTTTAAAGAAAACAAAAATTCCTTTTAAGAATAGTGTTTTCATAAAAGTCCATTATAGGATTCCATATTACGCACTTGATCCCTTTTGGCTTTGAGTAGTTATTCAAAACCAATGATCGTGTTACTTAAGTTAGAGGAAATTTCAAACTTTATTATCCATATAGTTTTATACTATATGTTCTTTTCTTAAATCCACATTTAAAAAAAAAAAATTAGTACCTTGCATGGATTGATGTAGGTTCAAAGAATTATATTTACCAATCCATTATTTATCTTTATGAAGAAATACTACATGATCATCTGAAATAGCATTTCTTTCCTTTTAAGTGGATTTCCATAGTGATCTTGCATTGAGGTTGTTGAGTATGTTTTCTTGAAACAGTAAACCTTAACTTGGAGAACAATTTCTTTACCATTGTCTTATTATGATTCCTAATTTACTTCTTGTTAATGAAATGAAATAAATCATACAAATTATCCAAAGAAGTAACTATAGTTGAATCAAAGGTGATTCTCTTTAAAGACAATGATTATACTTTATTTCTCCCCTAAGTTCAACATCCTCAAGAAGTTCTTGCATTTCCCATCGTTGAACTTTTCTTTAGTGTGGGTTCAGAAAAATATACCTTTAAAGTCGCTTAGAATATCGACAAAGTAATTTCCACCTTTTCGATATCTCAATCTAGAATTTCTTAATTAGCTGAAATATATAATTATATCAGCCATCAAAACATAATTTGAGATATCATTACAAAGGCTAGCATACATAACTTATATATTAGATATTACGAGCTTTAATTACATAAATGTTTGAATTTCCCCATAAATCAACATTATTATTTCTTAATGAACAATAATAACCTATTTTGTTCATATTAGAAATATAAAACCGAAATTAGTCTAAATGACAGCCTAAAATAAATTCAAACAATTCAACTGAAATCTCAATAATTATTTAAAGAAATATCTAATATACTTTACCTTATGTGTCTGCATATAATATTAAAGAAATAACTATAAATACATCTATATGTTATTTCTTTTCTTCTAGATTCTTAACGACTTCATTATATTCATTTATACATTTGTTTACCATGACAAATGAGTACTTCCAACATTATCATGCTTCATATTTATAATTCTTATCATAAACTAAAATAAACTCAATAAGAGAACACATTTTCTCAAATTATTATTTTATAATAATAATATTCTTAAAATAACTGTTGTACCAAAAATTAATAATAACTTGAGTGCTATTAACTTTTGAAGCAAGATTTTTCTATATAGTACTCAATTATGTTTCTTGTACTTTGACTTTATGGAATCAAGCACCACAAATTATGCTTGTTTCCCCTTATTGTTTCCATACAGTGCTTTCCATTCTTAGTGGATAACTTATACAAATTAGTTATCCTTGTGTAGCACATCATTGAAAATATTATAAAATAGTTCATCATACAATCATTTTACTCTTGCTGTTTGAGTTATACCACCTTTCAATATTCTTTTTAATAGCAAAAGAACATTTAACTGTAATAGGATTGAATAAGACGCTCTTAATTGCAAAAGTTAGATCTATGAATTCTAGAGAAGACAACATATTATCTTACAATTCCTGTAACAACCCGTATTTTCAATAACCTGTTATAACATAAATCGAGGCAGAATTTAATTCAAAAATCTGAATCAAGGGAAACGGGCTATGCCATTCCGTTCGTCTCGGAAAAATACGCGAAATAGAGTCCGAGTTTTCGAAAATCGGAGTCCGTATGACCCAGTTAAGGCCCATTGAAGTTTTCAGAAATCTCCATGTTAAAAACAGATTTAAATTTTAAATTAAAAACAAGGATTATGGCTAACTGACGTCAGGCGGGAAAACTCCCGCCAGGACCCCCATGTCGACAGGGTCCCCAGGGTGTCGACAGCCCTGTCGACACGGGGTGGCCGGGCAGTTTTGCCTGGCGCACCATTTTTGATTTGGGCTTGGTTGTGTGGCTTGGTTCTGGAGAATTCCGAAATCTGATGGACCTAATTCAACCTAGGGTTAATCCTATGGTCTAAATCACTAGCCTAATCTATAAATAAGCCCCTAATCCTACCCTAAAACCCCATTATTCATTCTAGCAACCAAACTATGTCAAATTGATTTCTCAAATGGCCTCCACTTAAAAAAACCCTAGCCTCCACCCTCTTCATAAATCATTCCTATGAAGATTATGATGTTCATACAAGCATTTCTAAGTTGTATGAATGATCATTAGCTTGCATACATCATCAAGTTGCAAGTTTTATTTGCTAAGCTAGAGTTTTTGGGATTTTTGTTAAAAGTGTTTCTTATTGGAGCTTTGTTTTGGGTTTTTATGCTTGCATAAAGGGCTTCTCAATCTTTATTAGTAGATTTGTGTCTTCATAATATTTGTAAGCCCTCTTACCTTCATTTTAGAAACTCTAAAGTTAATATGTGATGAAAGTTGGGATTTATGCATGTTTAATAAGTTATGCATGCTTATGCGAGTTCACTATGCTATGTTATGCATGTTTAATAAGTTATGCATGCTTATGCGAGTTCACTATGCTATGTTACACATGTTTGATAAGTTATGCATGTTTATGCAAGTTCACTATGCCATGATTTGCAAGTTTAACAAGTTATGCATGTTTATGCAAGTTCACTATGCCATGATTTGCAAGTTTAACAAGTTATGCATGTTTATGCAAGTTCACTATGCCATGATTTGCAAGTTTAACAAGTTATGCATGTTTATGCAAGTTTACTACACTAAGTTATGCAAGTCTAACATGTTATGCATGTTTATTATGATATGTAAGATTCATCATGTATGTTGTGTCAAGTTCCCTCTTTCTATCCTTTATGCGTTATAACGAATATGTAAGCGATAGAATGACGTTGGGGGGTTTGGGGTAAAACTTAAAATACATGAAAATATGAGATTGGGAATTTACCTATTAAGTTAGGTCTACCCCTTGGGAATTTACCTATTAAGTTAGGTCTACCCAAGTATTTGTTAAACTTGTAATTATGTTTTGAAATTAAAGTGGACATGACACTTAGAAAACATAAGTGTGGCCAACTCGAGGTTGGGTTAAGTTTGTAGCGTAAACCTACCCGGAACCGACCGGCTTAACTAGTTGCTACAAACAATAGGACCCAATGTGAGAAGTTGGTCATGTGTACCTTGGACCCGAGGTTAGACCAAGTTGTGGTGTAAAGCTACCCGGACCCGCCCGGCTTAACTAGTAACCGCAACAAAGTCTAACGTGAGAGGTTAAGGCACAATTAAATTAATTAATGCCTCATGATTAGGGTTAAGTCATGGCCCACTAATACTTAACCAATTTTGGGGATACGAGGGATTAAATGGGGTTAAGTGGTGAACTGTTGGTTACACTTAACTAATTTAATCCATGATTAGTGAGGGGTTAAACCACACTTAACCCTCTTAGAAAACCCTAGCAACGTGGTCTGTTCCAGCAGTAATCCCAGTTTGGTATCATTCACAACCCTAGAGGCTAGGCTAGGCGGGGCACGATTACTGGACTGATGTAAGCGACCAAAGCGACGGCTGAGTGGTACAGCGGTGCGGGTCCAGGCGGGCTACGGACGTGCACGTAGTCCGGTGTTGGACAAACTCGAGGCACGGGTACCAGTAGGTTTAGACTGTGCATTATTGCTTAGGTGTCTGGGGTTGACACCCGAGGGCTTGATACACCCGAAGGTGGACCCAGCACAGTCTGACTACAACCATATGTGGGCCGTATGGACACCAACACTTGACGTGTTAGGTTTATAGGGAGCCGATCGACTAGACCGTTGGGCTGGACCTTGTATTAAGGTCACCTCATGCAATTGGGCCAAAGTTTGGGCTGAGGGATCAATACCTGTTATGTTAGGTTGCTAGTACACTGTGGTGCAAAGCTTAATCTTCTTTATGTGATGACACCTTTATCTATTGCCAGTATGTTCATCTCAGTTTCCATCATGATGTTAACTTTATTAGTTTATAGACTGATCGTAGTAGGGCTTACCAGTCTTTTTGACTGACCTGTTTTCTTTCGCTTCTTTTCTTTCGTTTCCCCCCCCCCCCCCCCAGGTTCTCAGGGAGGGAATAGTGGTGCTTAGCTTGGATCGCTTGCTTGTTTGCTGGATAGCTCATGTATGTCTGGACATTGAGCTCGCTATGGTTTATCATCTTTATTTTGGGGATAGCACTATGTATTTTCAGTATTTCTGTTTATGATGTACTAGACATGTTTATTTTGGCAGTTGACTTTATGATGTACTAAACTTGTTTTGAGATGGTTTGAGATATTCCGCTGTTTTATTCTCACTTACTCTGTTTTACATATATATTTATGTTCTTGTTCTGCCTTGATATATCATTATGCATGCTTACCCAGTTCTAACGCCCCCCAGAAGCTAGTGCCCCCGAAAGAGTGACCCTAGCGGAGGTGGGGTGTTACAATTCCTTAACATAGTCTCATACAAGATGAGAATGCACTTAAAATTGGCAGATACTTTAGCTAAATTAGTTGAAAAATTGAACAAAAAACAAAACTTGGCCTTATATGCTCATAGTCAAATTTCAGCCATAGTAAATTCAAATAATTGGTTAGTCTCTTATCAAGATACCTAATACACATTGATATCAAGTCTTTGGACAGTAATGTCAACTGTAAGCGGTAATCTTGTTGTAACAATCAAACACTGACAATAAATTCAAGTCAAATAACAACCTTCCTTTGGGCCGATTAATTATTCACTCGAAAAAACTTTATAATTGTCACGTATTTATCATCACACATGTGTAAGTGATACGGCCAAATATTAGCCTTCCTTTGGGCTGACTAATACTCGCATGAATGACTACACACAAATATCAAACAATTTCATGAACAACCAAAATAACAAAGGTCACATTGGTGACATGTTTATTCCAATCAGATCAATACAAATGTAAGATATTTACAGTTATAAAGAGACACCAGAATTATATTTGAATTTATTTCTTACTGTTTGCACACTGGCCTTAAGTGCCATAAAACACTCAAAAAAATGTTTTATGCTCATGTAAGAGTTAAAAATTTCAAAGCAAAACTCTTAATGTAGCAATAAATACATTAGTCATAGCAATTTTAATCTTTTTTTTTAGGTATGTGACTATATTCATGACATTCCCTTAATAAATATGATGAAATTTATCATAAATAAATTACATAACAAATATCATAAATTAATGCCAGAATTAATACCACATAAAAAAGAAATTTCATATAAATGACATAGTAAATGACGTGCTAAATAACATCCATGAACGTAATAGCTATGATGTATATCTGACCATAGTATAGCTACATGAAATGCTACTATGTCATTTTATTTTCTTTTGCTTTATTATTGGAATACTTAACTGAGCCATAAATGATGCAGTTTAGATAAACATGCAAACTATTGTTCCTTTTATTTTATACTGATCGAGACATGAAAGTGCAACATATCTTCCACATGCGCAATACATATAAAATATATGTATTTAATAAACATAAATGCATAAAAAAAATGTCATTTCTTATTCCTAATAGAAACAAGCTAAATTACTTAATTTCCATCACTGGAGCATTTAACGCATTTATGATATTACCATAACAACCACAATTAATGCATTTATAACAAAAAATGAATAAATGCAATGGACCGTTATGTGACCAAAAAATGTAAACCAATATTATACCAAATTGGTTTAATTGCAAATATATATAGAATAATGAAACAAAATCATTTCATCTCAGATCTAGGCATGCATAAATATCTCAAAAGGAGCATACTTGATTCAAAATTTCTAAAATATGCCAAATACCATATATATAACTGTATGTCCAAATTAATTAAATCAAGTAGCCAGATTCATATTTCATTGCATAAATGGTCCTAGATTATTCAAACCATTCTACACCATCAATAAACATTAAAGGAAAACAACCGTACATACATATCCAAAAAAATATCATTCATATTGAAATCCATAAGTAATTCAGAATGATATGCATTAACTTGTGATGTTATGACTAACAAAAGGTTGTTTACCAAATTTAGAGAGATTCAGATCATTTTCTAAAATAAAATTAATGACTTTAAAAATTTAATCATGTAGATCTATCTTTCGAAACCAAGAGAGTTTCACAAGTTAGCCATTAATTTTCAATACAAGAAATGGTACTAAATCAAAACCAAATCTTCACAAAAAATAATTATTTTCCCAATGAAATCAATAATGGGTGGCTCTGATACCACTTGTTGGAATTTCCATATAGTTTATGATTGACCAATATGAAATTCCATATTTGAATTGATGACCCATATTGATTTAATTGAGAAGAAATCAGAGAAAGCAAAATGATTAGCGGAAGCCATACCTGAATCCACAGATGTTTACAGAGAGAGGATTAACCTAATTAAGACATGGTTTTGATTATCAAACCTGACACAAGCTTTAGATTTGAATCGATAGTTGCTGCTTTCATCAACTGAATCCATAAGCATTTGTTAAAGACGATCAACTTGGTTTTGGATCTTTCAAATTGACACAAGTCCAGAAGTGAATGTATTTCTTCTGAGGGGAATATGCTGATGTTTGAATTTCCCCATAAATCAACATTATTATTTCTTAATGAACAATAATAACCTATTTTGTTCATATTAGAAATATAAAACCGAAATTTGTCTAAATGACAGCATAAAATAAATTCAAACAATTCAACTGAAATCTCAATAATTACTTAAAGAAATATCTAATATACTTTACCTTATGTGTCTGCATATAATATTAAAGAAATAACTATAAATACATCTATATGTTATTTCTTTTCTTCTAGATTCTTAGCGACTTCATTATATTCATTTATACATTTGTTTACCATGACAAATGAGTACTTCCAACATTATCATGCTTTATATTTATAATTCTTATCATAAACTGAAATAAACTCAATAAGAGAACACATTTTCTCAAATTATTATTTTATAATAATAATATTCTTGAAATAACTGTTGTACCAAAAATTAATAATAACTTGAGTGCTATTAACTTTTGAAGCAAGATTTTTCTATATAGTACTCAATTATGTTTCTTGTACTTTGACTTTATGGAATCAAGCACCACAAATTATGCTTGTTTCCCCTTATTGTTTCCATATAGTGCTTTCCATTCTCAGTGGATAACTTATCCAAATTAGTTATCCTTATGTAGCACATCATTGAAAATATTATAAAATAGTTCATCATACAATCATTTTACTCTTGCTGTTTGAGTTATACCACCTTTCAATATTCTTTTTAATAGCAAAAGAACATTTAACTGTAATAGGATTGAATAAGACCCTCTTAATTGCAAAAGTTAGATCTATGAATTCTAGAGAAGACAACATATTATCTTACAATTCCTTAACATAGTCTCATACAAGATGAGAATGCACTTAAAATTGGCAGATACTTTAGCTAAATTAGTTGAAAAATTGAAAAAAATACAAAACTTGGCCTTATATGCTCATAGTCAAATTTCAGCCATAGTAAATTCAAATAATTGGTTAGTCTCTTATCAAGATACCTAATACACATTGATATCAAGTCTTTGGACAGTAATGTCAACTGTAAGCGGTAATCTTGTTGTAACAATCAAACACTGACAATAAATTCAAGTCAAATAACAACCTTCCTTTGGGCCGATTAATTATTCACTCGAAAAAACTTTATAATTGTCACGTATTTATCATCACACATGTGTAAGTGATACGGCCAAATATTAGCCTTCCTTTGGGCTGACTAATACTCGCATGAATGACTACACACAAATATCAAACAATTTCATGAACAACCAAAATAACAGAGGTCACATTGGTGACATGTTTATTCCAATCAGATCAATACAAATGTAAGATATTTACAGTTATAAAGAGACACCAGAATTATATTTGAATTTATTTCTTACTGTTTGCACACTGGCCTTAAGTGCCATAAAACACTCAAAAAAATGTTTTATGCTCATGTAAGAGTTAAAAATTTCAAAGCAAAACTCTTAATGTAGCAATAAATACATTAGTCATAGCAATTTTAATCTTTTTTTTTTAGGTATGTGACTATATTCATGACATTCCCTTAATAAATATGATGAAATTTATTATAAATAAATTACATAACAAATATCATAAATTAATGCCAGAATTAATACCACATAAAAAAGAAATTTCATATAAATGACATAGTAAATGACGTGCTAAATAACATCCATGAACGTAATAGCTATGAAGTATATCTGACCATAGTATAGCTACATGAAATGCTACTATGTCATTTTATTTTCTTTTGCTTTATTATTGGAATACTTAACTGAGCCATAAATGATGCAGTTTAGATAAACATGCAAACTATTGTTCCTTTTATTTTATACTGATCGAGACATGAAAGTGCAACATATCTTCCACATGCGCAATACATATAAAATATATGTATTTAATAAACATAAATGCATAAAAAAATGTCATTTCTTATTCCTAATAGAAACAAGCTAAATTACTTAATTTCCATCACTGGAGCATTTAACGCATTTATGATATTACCATAACAACCACAATTAATGCATTTATAACAAAAAATGAATAAATGCAATGGACCGTTATGTGACCAAAAAATGTAAACCAATATTATACCAAATTGGTTTAATTGCAAATATATATAGAATAATGAAACAAAATCATTTCATCTCAGATCTAGGCATGCATAAATATCTCAAAAGGAGCATACTTGATTCAAAATTTCTAAAATATGCCAAATACCGTATATATAACTGTATGTCCAAATTAATTAAATCAAGTAGCCAGATTCATATTTCATTGCATAAATGGTCCTAGATTATTCAAACCATTCTACACCATCAATAAACATTAAAGGAAAACAACCGTACATACATATCCAAAAAAATATCATTCATATTGAAATCCATAAGTAATTCAGAATGATATGCATTAACTTGTGATGTTATGACTAACAAAAGGTTGTTTACCAAATTTAGAGAGATTCAGATCATTTTCTAAAATAAAATTAATGACTTTAAAAATTTAATCATGTAGATCTATCTTTCGAAACCAAGAGAGTTTCACAAGTTAGCCATTAATTTTCAATACAAGAAATGGTACTAAATCAAAACCAAATCTTCACAAAAAATAATTATTTACCCAATGAAATCAATAATGGGTGGCTCTGATACCACTTGTTGGAATTTCCATATAGTTTATGATTGACCAATCATGAAATTCCATATTTGAATTGATGACCCATATTGATTTAATTGAGAAGAAATCAGAGAAAGCAAAATGAGTTAGCGGAAGCCATACCTGAATCCACAGATGTTTACAGAGAGAGGATTAACCTAATTAAGACATGGTTTTGATTATCAAACCTGACACCAGCTTTAGATTTGAATCGATAGTTGCTGCTTTCATCAACTGAATCCATAAGCATTTGTTAAAGACGATCAACTTGGTTTTGGATCTTTCAAATTGACACAAGTCCAGAAGTGAATGTATTTATTTTGAGGGGAATATGCTGAAAACTTGTGTAATTTGGGGACCATAACCCCTAATTTATAATAGTGTAATATTTTCAGTTCAGCCCTTCATCAAACTGAAAATTATTCCGGTCTCTACGCATTCCTTCCATAACAGTTGAATAAATTTATGCTAATAAATTTGTTACCCTATTAGATCATTTTAATTGGCATTCACAACAAAAGTAGAGTTACACATTATATTTAAATGTGTGGCCCACATAATTGAAATATTCTAATAAGAAGAAGAAACTTCTCTGTCCATGCGAGGACAATACTACAACTGAATCCATCTAAGAGTTACAAAGGGTATATTACATCTGAAGGAGTTGTTTATTTATTTATTTATTTATTTTTGTAGTTCTTTTTAGCGTATCCCTTTGGTGGTACCTTGATCTCCTTTTATGTTCAGTAATATTTGTTTGGTTATAAAGAATATATTGGTTGTTGTTGATTTGAGGAGCAGAGTGGCTTGCCATTACATGTGTAAATTATTATGTAGGGGTTGCCTTTTGTGAAACTATTTTGTTATACGGTGGTTCTTCCAAATAAAAATCTGCATGCGGGATATGGTATTTTGTATCCGTGTACGTATGGTAATAAATTATTTTGTATTTGTGTAATAGTATGTTATTTTGTATTATTTGCATTTAAGTCATTTTATGTTATTTGCACCTATGTTGAAAAAGCTTAAATGAATAAGATAATTAACATAAACACTAATATATTTTCCATATTGATAACATGCAGTTGTTGCCATACTCTGTTATGCCGTTTGTACCTACAATAACAATGACAATTCATTCGCTTTTTGTGCATATCTAAAATATTTTATCAAATATTCCGTTAGAGTACCGTAAAATAAATATAAAAAACGATTTGGCTCAAATATTCACGTCCCTTTTCAACGTGTCATCTTTGCACTTCCCTTATTTTATACAACAGTAACACTGAACTTAGCATTTAACATTTTTAATACACTTATTTGAAACCGTAAATCAACGTTTTTCCAGTCCTACTATATGTTTCTTATACTCTACAAGTTAATTGTTTCTTGCTCTGCCTTTTTTGATGCTACTGAAGTGGTTCAATTCTCTATCTTTATCCGTAAGATATTGGGAATTCGTGGTGAGATTGTGTGCTGATATTGTCTTAATCCAACTAATTTAGGATGAATTGAATGCTATGAAGTGTCGATCATTGCAAACCATTTTATTTTTAATTTGCAGTTGTAGAAATTGTGGAGCTTTGGTGATCTGTGAGATTTTTGAAGAGTAAAACAAAGGGAGGAGAGAGATAATTGGTGGGATTTACAAGTATATGGATATGATGGGCATATACTGTGTGCCAGAAAGTCTGCGCTGCAATTACATAACAGCTCTTATGAGTCTCTAAATGAATATTATTTAACTTAGTAATTTACTCTTTTTGCAGCTCTTTCCATTACTAGTATCTTATGAATCTGATTGTAGGAATTATGCTATCTTATTATTTATTGGGTTAGTAAACAACAATTTGCAATGTGCCAGTTATTTGACATGGTATTCAATAGATGTTTGGTTGAAGGCAGCCGTGCAACTGCACGAGACTGATCTACACACATACAAAAATATATATATATATATATAAATCATATTTTAAATTCGCTACATATATAAAAATCATATTTTTAATTATCTACATATATAAAAAAAATCAAATTTTTATATTTCTACATGTATAAAAATCATATTTTTATATTCACTACATATATAAAAATCATATTTTTATATTCTCTACATATATCAAAAATCAAATCTTTATCCTCACTACTTATAAATTAAAATTTTAATCTAATTTATTTAATTAAAAATTCAGATCTTTAAAACAATGTTAAATACAAAAATTTCACATTTCTGTCAATGCTTTTCATATTAAAAATCCGATTTTTAAAGCAAAGATTCTCATATAAAAACTGGTTTTTAAAAAATTGAGCTTTAAATAAATTAAAAACAAAAAAACAAAAAGAAAAAGGTTAATTAAATTAAAAATCACCTTACTGCAGTCGAAGGAGGGTACTGGTCTGAGCTCGCTGTGGACTGGCGGCGCGCGGATCGAAGTGGAGAGGGATGCGCGATTGGAGAAGGGTGCGCGGAGGGGGGTTTACTGTTCGAAAGGAGGAAGTGGGGGGTCTGCGCATCGATGTACTGGAGGAAGGGGGCTCGAGGTGGCTGAACGGAGGAGGGTGCGGCGGTAGGGGGCCGCGACTTAGAGGCGCGGATTTGGGTGAACGACGGGGTGTTAGGGTTTATTTTATTTTATTCCTTAGATTTTGAAATGAACGGGTAAAGGGGGGTTTGACCGGTATGAGGAGAAAAGGGGGTGGAGCACCCTTTATACAATTTATTATATATTTAATTTCCAATAAAAAGTTACTTTTTCGTTTGATCTCCAAATCGTACCCAACGACTATCGCTCCTAGCTATTTACCCTCATTCCGAACGCGATGGGATAACTCCCATAAGCCGATTTGACTATTTCGATCAGTTTTTATCAAAACTAAAATATAAATCAGTATATACTCAATTTATACATACATTTTAATTTACCGGGACCACATACTAACTCCAAAAATCCCAGAAAAACAAATCTGGCTATGTTTTGACGATACGGTCCTAACAAAACTAATTTCGTTAAATTTGGAAGCCATTTGAAAAATAGTCAATTTCCAGTCGATTAAATTCAAACTGAAATTACCAAACACGTTTAAATCCGCCACGCTCACATATTGATTCCAAAAATTATGAAAATTGGAATCTAGCAATAATTTGACATTCTGGATCCAACAAAAGTGGTTTCATCGAAAACGGAGGTCGTTTGCAAAATCACTATTTTAAGGGCCGTATATTATATAAAATATATATAAATTCCGTAATGATTATTTCAAATTTTAAATTGGATATAACTTTTAATTCTTGTTATGAAATCTGGATTTTTCGCATTTTTGGTTTTACTGAAACCCGATATATTTTGATTCTTGTATATTCATTTGAAATTTAAAATCGAATTTTCAAACTACCGCGCCATTTCAGGCTCATTTTATAATTAAAATAAATTTATACATTCTAACTTCGATTTAAATAAATTTTAAATCGTTATTATTTAAAATAGACCATTTTAAATATTTAAAATCCATTAAAATAACCAAAATATTTTTTTTTTAAATTGGTTTTGAAAATCCGGGTTGTTACAATCTTCCCCACTTAAAATCTTTTCGTCCTCGAAAAGGAATGGAGCTGAAAGTTGTTTAACTAACCAACTCAACTTTCATTCTTGCTTTCATTCTTCAACTCTTCAGTTTCTGAGAATTTTCTAACTTTTCATAAATTTGGCTAGCACCCTAAGTTTTCGAAAAATTTAGCCATAACCTCTTTTGTACGGCGACACCTTTAAAACTTCAACTAGCCTCACAGGGCCCTCACCAATCCAAAAGTAAAAGAAAAAGCCAGTCGGCTCGGCTCATAAAATCATCAAAACCCAAGAAAATGATAAACATGTACCTATTTGTCGGGCATACAATTTTATTCCTCTTCTTAGCTTCCATGCTATGACTTGTTCATTATATGTACATGTACATATATGCAATTTCAATCAAATTTCAATTTAGTTCAATATTTGATTCAGTTTGGTTTAATAGTTCAAAATTTCAATTAATCAAATAACACAATCAACAGTCAATTAGTTGATTATCGTTTCAAACATATAACTTTAATATATATATATATATATTCAAAAATACATTTGTGATGCCAAATCACAACAATTAACCCTATCTAAGTTTTGGTTCTCACACCAGTCAATTGGAAATATATAGATGTCCCACTTTCAAAACGCGAAAATAAATACTGATGATGCCGCGACATCACCAGAATTATGTCCGGGATACTAGAGTTTGATCCTATATATATATCCAGTATTTTTGAGCCTTTGTATACACGTTTGCAAGGCGTATATGCAAATCTTCATATACTCGATTGTCCTAAATCAGTTTAAAATAAAATACTCAAATGCGTATAATAAGGTTTAAATTTTCAAAACAAAATTTGTTTTCATTTTGATTTTAAAAATAACACACTTCCAACTCATTCTAGGATAATACTGATCCCATCTCTAACGATTCATTCTCATTGGATATTACTAATCCAATCTCGATTGATTTTTTTCGTTTGGTTCTAATGTGTCTTGTTCTCGAGCCCTGTAAACCAAAGCTTTGAACCAAAATGAAATGACCCAAACTCGCCCTTACGGGAAAGCCCGTATTGAGTTGAGAACACGACAATTCAGAACGCAAATAGAAGAATATTTCATTGCTTACTACAACAATTACATCAGAGTACAAGAATATAACAGAGTATGAATAAATAATATACATTAGAAAAATATCGGAGATTAAAAATTACAATGCAGTGGAAAAATAATAGATGACACAACTGAAAGAAATACACGGATACAGAGCTTTCTGAGTATAGCTCCAGCTGTAAATCTAGGATACTGGAAAAGAAATGTTTACAAAAACCAAAACTACTAGCTGCCCGTATGGAAAATAGGGGCACCCAGAGTTTATGTTAAAACAATAAACTCCAGGTCGGTTATGGGACTGGTGTGATAACTAAAACAGCTATTTAAAACTTTACGGGACCATGCCGTATAACACGGAACAGGTTTCCTCCCAAGAATACCTGTGCATAAGACAAACAGTGCATTTTTTTTTGGAAAAATGAAGCTATTATAAGACTCAGGTCCCATCACACAATGCAACATTAGTCGGAGTATAGAATTTTACCTTATAATAGCCAAATATGCTTCGTACATTTAAAACAAATCATTTTGATATTACTATAAGTATATAGTGTAAAAATCACTTCAAATATAAATATCAATCATAGACGGCTTGGGTACCATATATCATGTCGCCATACTAGGCCCTATAGTCAAAACTGAAATGTCATGTATTGGAAATTGGATTTTCGTCATGAGTCGAGGCAAGGGATGTACTTCTCGTCTGCTTCAAGACACTCTAGTAAATGCCTCAGGATTCGGAAGCTGGCGAACCCTTGGATCCTCCAATGCCGGTCCACACATAGCGGATTAATTGTATCTGAACATACATTTCCCGGTCCTATAGGAGCTATCCATGTGCTACGTAGTAACCGATATATCCGAGGCGCCTTGTTATCCATCATCCACATAGGTAAAAATATAATAAATGTCTGGCTCCATACCATGACACCACCCATAGCTAGAAGGAAACGTCATGCACTCCTTGGTCTCTTATCCTTTTTGACTCATACTTATGTGTGAGGATCGCGAATTAACGCTATACACAAAGCTATGCTATTTAAAGCCATGCTTTGATCATCAACCACAAAACTCTACTTTTCAACAGAAGCCTTGATCATTTGCATCTCAGCATACCACACAGACAATTCACGCCATGCGACTGATGTCTATTGATATATAACCTTTGAGCTCGTACGTCTCAGAGAAGGGCGTTAAGCAAGAGAATAAATTCTCCGCCACCAAACAGATATATATTTAATAGAGATCAATCAACACAAAATAAAATCCAATGTCAGACACACATCCATTTACTAGTTCGTTCTGGGTCTGAACAAAACCGGAGGCACCTTATTCCTCGTCCTATATGTTCAATACAGGAGAGAGGTCCTCGCATATCCGGTCGATCTCCAAGTACGTCTGGACGATCACCACTTATTACCTCGTCTTGGGTGTACAGCCCAATAAAGACATCAGTAATCATCCAAACGATGTAAAGACCTCCAGTCTTCATCCACCGTCTTCATCGTCAACTTATCGTCGAATCAGTTATTCAGAATGGGTATAAACCCGGCCTTTCCGAATAACCTGCGTATATTATAATCAAGTGGTATAAACATACAACATACGCCTTATTCCAATCTAGAATATTATTTTATTTAAATATTCTTTTCACAATTTAAACCAAATTAAGGTTTTCCGAACTAGTCGGGATCAGTGAACCTCACTGAAGAAATCATTTATTTTATTTCCCAATCCCAACCTATTCATCCCGTGGAGCAAAACTGGTAATACTCCATATCTAACACCACGGTGTTATCGGTAAATTTAATTACCATTTCACGTTCAAATCTAATTAAAGATTTAACTAGCGCCTGGAGTAAAACTAGTGGTACTCCATTCTCGATCATTTCCCAAATTTGATAATTTAAATTATCATATTCACATTTCTACTAATTAAAGATGCATTAAAACTCCACTTTGTATTAATCTTCCGAAAAATCAATATTAATGATTATTTAACTGTGGAAAGTCAAACATGCCGCATCGACAATCTACACCGTACCATTGATCTTTGCCGATATATAACCTCTGTGCTCGTACGTCTCAGAGAAATGTGTTAAGCAAGAGAATAAATTCCATGCCACCAAACAGATATATATTTAGTAGAGATCAACAAATACACTTCGAAATACAATGTCAGACATGTAATCAGGTCTTCAACAAGGTTAAAGAACTAATGTCATTTAAAACACAGTTCACGATAAACCCAAAATCACATTCCATTAATTATGGAATCTTCACAGAAAACAGATCAACATATAATCGATATCAATTTCTGTACCTGACTAATAATATAAATGGAATAACGACAAAGCCTTTTAAATTCCATATATACTAACAGTCTTCCTCCACAGAAGCTCACTTCGATTATTACCAAATCAAATTCCATTCCAATTTATTCGTTGGAAAATTACTGGTTATTTTAAACCATCTCAAATCTAATTTATTTATTAAAAACATTGGATTATTATTCTAGTTTATAATTAGTTCATTTCGATAAAAAAAATATTTTTATCTTTACAAACATGGAATTTCTCATCCAAATTCTTTCTAAATCATTTATTATGATTTTACACAAATTATTAGTATTTTTTACAATTTTATTAAGGCCCTTTCTGTCGATTTCCATAAACGGTCATCGAACTGCACTTACAGCGACCTTTTCCAAATTTGATTTGGAAATAATTCCAAATCCAATTGTTAGATTTCGAATCTCTTATATTCTTTGGAAAGCCCTTTTCGATACGAACCTAACGGTTCCATTTTTAGGAGAATCCGACGGTCGGATATCCCGTAATGTTAATTTGAAGTCAATGCTCGAAATTCGTGAATGGTCGCGGCGCGTTCTATTCAGGCCATTAAATTTATATATTATATATATTTCATCGATTTACTTTTTAAAATGTATTTTATAATCGTTTTAAATTCGTTTTAAAAACGATTCCAACTTCATTTTCAATTTTAAATAAAAATTGAATATTCCATATCATTATAATATATAAATGACAATGTTTTCAAAATATCATATTTTGAAATCATTTCTCTTTCGATATTCATTATAAGAATAAATAAAATCGTTATAAATATCGTTCGCATCAAAATGGCGCATATCTAATCAACACGGATTCACATATTTCAATATTTTCGTGTCTATCCAAAATCAGAGATCAAAATCATATTTTGATCTTTTACTGAATATTATTTTAAAATATTCATTATTTTATTTTATTCAACACATGAATATTTTTAACGGTTTATACGTTCGGTAAAAATTATTTTTATTGTTTAAATGTTTTATTCAACACATGAATATTTTTAATCCTTCATTTATACAATAAAAATGATATTTTTATTATTCCATGAATATTTTATTCAACACATGAATATTTTTAATCTTTGCTAAATATTATTTTAAAATATTCGTTATTTTCCAAATTGGAATGAGACCCAATCAATTACCATATAATGTTATTTATATGGATTCCATATAACACATGTATATAATAACAATGATAAACAATCAACCATCACCCAGAGTGCATTATACAACTGTATAAGCATTAAATATAAATAATTAACGCTTACACAGTCTGTCAACCAATTGACTGGCATACAACTAAACAATTGGGATTAGTGTACGTCAATTATCATCCCAATACCCGTGTGGGGTTTCAATCAACAAACACTGAATTTTATTTGTGCAGTTGGGCGATGTGTAAAATTTATCGTCCCAATCAATATCAGTCAAACGGGTGTATATAAACAAATCTTCTGATTTGTAAATGAATATTTATTTTCATTTCAGGAGAATTTTATGTCGTTCATATATATGTTAAAAATTATATTTTTAATGATAAAAATATTTTATTCAACACTTGAATATTTTATGTAATTCATATATAAGTTAAAAATAATATTTTTAACTAACCATTATATTTCTAACATATTTTTTTAGATAATTTTGGCAGCAAAACAGCGCGATCCAGAACTGGAATAAGGTCTAGCCTTATCCCTCACCTAAAACTGGCTCGAACCATACACATACCAATTCTAATCAACTCAATTAACATCCCAAATCAAATTCAACTAATTTCTTAATAGGGTTGCCAACCCCTATTAAATAACAAGCAATCAAATAAAACAAACAACCAAACATTCATGGTTTCAATCAAAGATGTCAGGTGCTACTAAGCTCCGTCTGCATCTTAGTATATATTTAACTGTAAACAAAATTAGAGTGAGAAGTTCTCACCTTTGGTTTATCACTCTGCCACTCTTTAGCGGACGGTGGTTTGGATTTATTTCCCGTGCATAGCAATCTTCACCTTGATTCTGACGCATTCTATTTCACGCGATTTATATTAAATCCATATTTTTAATAATGCTATATATATATATATATATCTTATTTTTAATTCGCTACATATATAAAATCATATTTTTATATTCTTTACATATATAAAAATCATATTTTTAATTCGCTACATATATAGAAATCATAATTTTATATTCTCTACATATATAAAAAATCAAATCTTTATCCTCGCTATATATATATATATATATAAATCAAATTTATAATCTAAGTTATTTAATTAAAAATCCAGATCTTTAAAACAATGTTAAATACAAAAATTTCACATTTCTATCAATGCTTTTCATATTAAAATTCAGATTTTTAAAGCAAAGATTGTCATATAAAAACCGGTTTTTAAAACAATTATTTTTAAAACAATGATTTTTAAATAAATTAAAAACAAAAAAACAAAAAGCAAAAAGGTTATTTGAATTAAAAATCACCTTACTGTAGTCGAAGGAGAGTGCTGGTCTGAGCTCGCGGTGGAGTGGCGGCGCGCGGATCGAAATGGATAGGGCAGCACGACTGGAGAAGGGTGCCCGGAGGGGGGGTTTGCTGTTTGAAAGGAGGAAGAGGGTTGGGGGTGTCTACGCGTTGATGTACTGGAGGAAGGGGGCTCGAGGTGGCCGAACGGTGGAGGGTGCGACGGCAGGGGTGGTTGGCGGCAGCGGGCCGCGACGTGGAGGGGCGGATTTGGGTGAACGACGGGGTGTCAAGTTTTTTTTTCCTTCGATTTTGAACTGAACGGGTAAAGGGGGGGTTTGACCGGTATGAGGAGAAAAGGTGGTGGACCACCCTTTATATAATTTATTATATATTTAATTTCCAAAAAAGTTACTCTATCATTTGATCTCCAATTCGAACCCAACGACTATCGCCTCTAGCTAATTACCCCCATTCCGAACCCAATGGGATAAGTTCCATAAGCCGATTCAACTGTTTCAATCAGTTTTTTCTCAAAACTAAAATATAAACCAGTATATATTCAATTTATATGTACATTTTAATTTACTGGGCTACATACTGACTCCAAAAATCCCAGAAAAATAAATCTGGCTATGTTTTGACGATTCGGTCCTAACAAAACTAATTTCGTCAAATCTGGAGGTCATTTGAAAAACGGTCAATTTCTAGTCGATTAAATTCAAACTAAAATTACTAAACACGTTTATATCCGCCACGCTCACATATTGATTCCAAAAATTATGAAAATTGGGATCTAGCAATAATTTGACATTCTGGATCTAACAAAAGAGGTCTTATCGAAAACGGAGGTCATTTGCAAAATTGCTATTTTAAGGGCTACATATTATATAAAATATATATAAATTCCATAATGACTATTTCAAATTTTAAACTGGACATAACTTTTAATTCTCGTTATGAAATCTTGATTTTTTGCATTCATTAGAAAGATATAATTAAACAGATTCAAATATTTATGGTTTTACTACCATGTCATTTCAGCCTCATTTTATAATTAAAATAAATTTATACGTTCTAACTTCGATTTAAATAGATTTTAAATTGTTATTATTTAAAATAAACCATTTAAATATTCAAAATCCATTAAAATAACCAAAATAAAAAATTTAAATTGGGTTTGAAAATCCGGGTTGTTACAGAGGCAAAGTCACATTGTAGTGTTTGGCTAGCTTTCCAGAAAATCAAAATGTTTTTTTTTGGGCAAGAAGTTATTTCTCGAAATGGATTTTTGCAAGAGATTTGTGCACCCAAATTCATATAGTAAAAAGAATTTATGGCATGCAGGAATTAATTGTAAACAAGAAACGACACGAAAACCGTTTCACGGATTTCTATAAATGCGCAAATGCAACTCAATTTTGTTTCCAGAAATTCAAGGGATTAATTCACGTATAAAATATTTTGTAAAATCAAAATACATTAATGACAAGTGATTAATTATTTTTAGAATTCCAGAAAATTAGTTTTGGGCAAGAAGAATATTTTTTGTCAAGCAAAAGGAGCAAGAAACAAATCAATTCACTGATATATTACTGGCAAGTATTAATTATGGAAATCGAATTACGTTTTCAAATTTGCCAAAGTTCACAATGATTCGGGAAGTCTACTAAGTTCACAAAAAATTGGCAAGATTCATTTCCAAATTTCACGGCATAATATCAAAGGTGTCTACAATTCTGCAAATACGATTCAATCAAGTTAATCATGCAACATCATCAAAGCTATGGAAACCAAAAGAAGCAATCAGTGCAAGTCATACGAGAAATCCAAGTTAATTATAGGATTTTATTATCCTATAAATTACACAAATCGTCATCGACATCAATAAGTTTCGAGAAAAGTAAATCAGAATAAGGGGCAAAATTTTCGTACTAATTTGCAATCAATCATTCTCGACAGTGAAGGGGACCAAGATCAACAGGAGAATCGAAGCATCAGTGCATAAACCAAGAAGTAATCTCTTATAAAGTCGCAATTTTCACAGAGATGCAAAAACCCTAATTTGAGTTTGGGACGGCCGACATTAGAGAGTAAAGAAAAGACAAAAGTGTTTGAATATAAAAGGAAAGGGGGCCAGCCATATTAGAATAAAAGGGTTTTTTATTGTATTATTTTATTTGAGTAGTTTTTATTTGTTTTTGGTTTTGTAAAACATTCGATTTGTTTTTCTAGTTTTCTGTAAAACTAGAGATTATCTAGTTATAGGATTTAGAAATGGGGCTACGAATTACGGGATTGTAATTCGGGAAATTCAGATCTAGGGGATATAGATCAGTCTAGGGTTTTGAGCATAGGATTAGAATAGGAGCGAGGGGTTAGCGAGTTTATGGGGTTTTGCAAGCGGGATCTGTTGTACTACCTAGTAGAAACCTTAATGAATGCAGTAGTAGGCAGGGTTTGTTGAAGCTGGGTATATCTATGTGTCATTTACATTCTGCATTTATTACTCCGCTATTATTTGTGCTGTGATATTTTTATTATCTCTATAAATTTCAGTAAACCCTATTCACCCCCTTCTAGGGTTAATCTACATCTAACAAGTGGTATAAGAGCAGGTAATTTATTAACTCTAGAGATGGTGTTCCCTAGTTGCCAGTATAGCGAGAGTCAGTCCAGTGATATTCCAATTATCAATGGGACAAATTTTTTAATTTGGAAATCGGAAATCAAAATATATTGAAAATCTATTAATTTTGAATATTGGAATATTATTGAAAATTTGGGAGATATGCTAAATAAGAAAAACAACGTTGTCAATGCTCATATTATGCATATTCTGTATTCTTATCTCAGTAATAATCTGCTTAAACTTATCTATCATTGCTTGACTGCGCATGATATTTGGAAAAATCTCGACAAGTTGTATGAAACAGACAACAATTGCTCAAAATCCCGAAATGTCAACTCAGATTCAGATCTATGCTTGAAAGAGAAACAAATGAAAATTTAAGTAGACCAGACGATGGAGATTCAACAGACAATGAGACTGAAAGTTTCTCATATGAAGATTTAGTTTTTATGTGTGCCGACCCAACTAAATCTGCCGATAAACTCCAATTGAAAAATAAAATTTTGAAATCTAAAATTATTGAGTTGACCAGCCAAAATAATTGTTTAGAATTAAAAATTGAAAATGTCAAGAAATTTGAAAATTTTGATTGTAAAAATTGTTTGAGATTGAAAACTGATCTCGTTCATCACAATAAACATATTCAAGTGGAAAATGAAATACTGATCCTAAAAGAGAAGAAGATTGAGTTATTAAGTTCGAATAATTTTCTGCAAAATGAATTTTAAAATTTTAAGACTCTTAAAAATTCCACGCACGAAATTCCTGAAAAAAAAAGCTTGTTGAAAAGTGATTTGATTTTAAGAGCTTGAAAATTTTAGGAAACTTGAATTTGAAAACCAAATTAAATTTGAAAACCAAATTAAATTTGAAAACCAAATTAAATTTGAATCTGAAATCTCTGAGTCCAAGACCAAAATCAAAGTTTAAAACAAAAATTTATTTTGAAACAAAATGAAACTGAAAGGAGAAAGATCAGCATTAGTCGATGTTCAAATCCGACGAAAGAAAAATCTGATCTTAAATCCAAAATCAACGATCTTGAATTGAGTTTAAAACTGGAGGAAAATCTTTTAATATGCTGTTGAAAAATCAATTTTCTTATGGTAATTGGAATGGTCTCGGTTTTGGAAAAAAAATGAAATTGAAATTGAAATTTTGAATTCTTGTGATTTCGAAAATTGCTTTAAAAAGGATTGTTTTGAAAATTTAAATTTCAAAGGGTTTTTGAATCCAAACGAGATAAGAGATTGTTTGATAACAATCTATTTAATCCATTTTGGACCTCGAAAACAAATAAAAAGAATTCAACTAAATTCAAACAGATTTGGATTCCAAAAGGTACAAAGGTAAATTTGAATGGTTTGTTATACAAAAGGTTTGGGAACCGAAAGATGTGAACAAAAATGTGAATGGTTTCACTAATTTTGTTAGACCACTCGATTCCCTAAATTCTTAGGTACCGGAGTTGGCTGGGGAACTGCTTTGTAGAAAGAGAATTGAATTCAAGTTGCTCCATATTTCTGTATCATTCAGAGTTCCTTAGCCAAGATTGTTTTGAGTTAGAGATTTATTTTCTCACATCAATATCAAGTATGATCTCTAGACTCACATTTGTGTATATTTTTTTCTTTGTGTATTCCTCCTTCTACCCCTTCTATTTATTTTCTTTGATATTGTTGTTTTGATTTGACACTGCCATGTATTTTATTTTGAGCTTTCTTATTTCAAATTGCAGAATTCATGATTTTCTGGGAATTCGCTTCGTTTGAATAAAACTCTCATGTTTTAATCATTTCTAGATCTTGAATTCAAACTTGTAAATATCTGCAATTGTTTTGAAGTTTATTTTTTATATCTGAATTCATAACAATGCTGAAGCATTCCTGTTATATATTGAACACTGTTAATTTAAATTCTAAAATTTTGAGGATCTAAAAATTTAATGATATTTCACACACCTCTACTGTTTTGAGTTTCTTCTAATTCATTTAAGAAAGACTTGAAAATTTCATTGATTACAGCACAGTGCTGTTTTTCAGTTGTGATAATTTCATTGATTTTTGGATTGGCTTGATTATTTCTGAATTGAAAATATTTGGACTTTAATCTTTGTGATGCGTTTTGAAATTCATCTTTATTCATGATCATTTTATTTGAAATTTGTTTGTTTGAATTCATCTGAAATTTTTTATATTTGGAATCTCACACACCTCTTAGAATTGAAATTAATAATCATGTGTGATTGATTCTTTGTATCTCAAAATTTACATCCATTCAAGTGATTTCAAATAAATTATTTTTTTGGATCATGAATATCTTTCAAACTTGATATAAATAATCTGAAATCTTTCTTGTGCTTGTCAAAAAAATTTGTGAAAAGTTCTTTGAAAAAATTTGGTCCTTGAAACTCACTGTTATTTCATGATTTTTTGATTTAAATATTTTTTGTTTGAAATCATTTGAAACTATTGATTTCTTGAATCTCACACACATCTTGGATTTGAAAGTTATAATATGCCGCGATCGATTCATTGGATCTTGAGATTTCTTATTCCTTCAAATGATTTAAAATAAACTGTAATTTTTAATCTTGGGTCATGAATCATCTTTTGTGACTATTAGAAATATTTGTGAAAAATATTCTTGACAAGTTTGCTTTAAAATTGATTTTTGTGCTGCCCTGATTAATGGACGAATTACTTGATTTAATTGCTTTGGCTTTGTGATTGGATACCGTTGTCTGGGATGCCATTGTTATTCTCCAGTGTCGCAATAAAATTCCCGTTAGCAGAGACAACAAGTGGTATCAGTTTGGAAGTGCTGAATTTTTTTATTGATTTGATTCTCATCATGTGTGTGTGTATATATATATCATCTTGTCGTGTATAAATCTCTTAAATTCCCTCTTGTAATTGATTTTTCAATTTTAAAACCATTTATTGAATACTTATTCAGAAGTTGAAATCAATAACCAAAGTTGAACTATATTTTGAAACTGTGATGAGTTTTGACTGTGCTACATTTCACGACGAGAGGAAATTTTATTTAATTTTCATGATGATTGAACAGTTATTATAATATCTTTGAATTGGGGCTAATTTTACGACCATCTTCTATTTCTATCATCATTCTATCATCCATCATGATTTTATATTAATTTGGAGAGTTTAATATTTTTAAAATCATCATGAATAAATAGTGAAAACATTTATGATGGAATTGTGATTATATTATATTTCAGAATTAGTGGTAATTGAAAATTTTCAAGAATCCCTGTACAGTTGAGCATATTGCATAATATGATTAACTTAAAAATTTATTTCACAAACCATTTCTATACCTACCACATTTTATCATACATATTGATTTTATATATTGAGGAGTTTTTCTTTTGGAACTGAAAATAATAATCATCATAAGTGTTTCTCTAACCTCATTTAAAAATCCAAGCTCTGGTTATGCATGGTTATGAGATTACTTATTTTTAAGTTGCAACTGACCTCATTTAAAAATTCAAGATCTGGTTATGCATGGTCAGCGCGCTCTTAAATTAAAGAAAAAGAAAAGAAAATAATTTGAATAAATAAAAATTTATATGAAATTCTCCTTGGTGTATAAAAACCAGCCTATCAATCCATTTTTTCTACTTTGTGAAATGTGTTAATATTTATGAAATAATATGATTTATTGATTGATAGCTATTGGGATTTTAGATTATTTGATTACATCACTTAAATTGAATTTATGATTTTAGTCCAAATCCATCGTTGTTTTTGTGCTCATCTTTTTAGAAAAATTATTTTGAAAATAATTGGAATCATTTTTTTTAACTCTCTCCCTTTTTATAAATTTCATCGTAAATCCATCACTATAAAATGAAATTTATCACTAGTTCGTAGAATATTATGATTTTTTTTGATTGGTTGAGGTTTATGATGATTATTCTCTCTCGGTTACATTTCTAGTCAATTGTTCATCACTGTTTTAATTTTTGCATCCTTTTGATGATAACAAAAGGGGGAGTAGGGTTGAGATTTTGATTTATGAGTGAATATTTTATAAATATTTTAATATTGAAAATTCCATTCAATCTTAATTTTTTCACTCATGCACATTTGTTAGGGGAGCTTATGTTGTATGGGGAGTTCAATATTCACTGTCAAACACATTTATTAATTTCAAAACCTATTTATTTGTTTGTCATCATCAAAAGGGGGAAGATTGTTGTATATAACGTTGTTATATATAACAATTATGTGATTTTTGTTTGATGATAACAACCAGATATATATTATTGTAAATGTGTTTGTTATTGTACTATTATACAACATCACAGAAAGGAATAAAATATGACTGTATAAGAATTCAAATATTGGAACAATATTTATTTGAATATAATATTTTATTTCAACACTCAAATAGTACAAATTTAACTCCACTATTTGTACAATTTCACTAATATACAATTCATACACATTCAGTTTCATAAATGTTACAACTCTCCGTCACTCAATCACTTAGTTATACTGTTTCACTCATATATTCACTGACACACTGACACAGTCTTCAGTCTTCACAGCTTTCAGTCAGTCCAGCCATCCACACCTGTCACATACAGAAACACACACACGCAGTATCTGGAACAGAAATAATATTTCAAATTCTACTATATATAATTTTAATTTTCAAAATTTATTTGCTTCATAATTTTGGTGTGTCTCTCATCATATTTCATGACTTGATCTTATTTATATATTCTTTCATTTGTGTCTGAACAGCTTGTGATATTCACATTGATACGTTGTAAATACCACAAGGTTAACAGTATCTCTAGTGCTTACAGATCAGCCTCAACACACTACACTAGTTTGCTGATCAGAACCAGCATCATAATTAACTGATTCTGAACAGCCACAACTCAGGTGCAGCGGTCCGTTGATAAAAATATTCATGTCTGTCATTCGAATTGCCACACACACACACATATATAATATATATATATATATATATATACAAACACATGCATGTATATATACATATATGTATACATGTCGTCTTGCACAAAGCCAAGTAAAAATGTACAAGCATATCACGACAAAGCTACATTTACATAGCAACAAAGTAAGCTCAAACTGGGTCGAGCCTGCGAGAACTAAACACAGCAAAACAATGCAGCATGGTCGAGCCATGTGCCAAGATAGAATATTGCAAACAAACCAAGTGGCCGAGCACAAATGGCCGCATCAACACAGCAGCATGGTCAAGAAACATAAATGCACAAACAACGCCAAATCAATGTACAAAGTCAAATAACTCAGGTGTACAAGGTAAGATACAACAAAGCACAAATGCCAAGACAACATCACTGGACATCAATAACGTGAAGCATAGCAAGTGCAAGAGTGTACAAATGCACTACTACACATGACAATGTGGCAAATGCAAACAGTTTCAACAACATGTAGCGGGTTATAGTAAATACACAAGTCACATCATGGAAAAATTCAAGTGCAGTATCACATTCAAGTAGTACCAATGAAGCAAATCAAACATGCCGAATACCCCAAATTACAAAGAGCAGTATCAGCTAAAAAATTAGTCAAGCATTATATCTATTCGTATCAAAGTCAAAGCATCAGTTTGAATGTCAAGAAATCAAGACATCAATCTAAGGTCGAGGCAAATCAAGTGTAATATCAGTTCATATGTATACAAACAACTTGAAAAGCAAATTACTTCAGTAAAGTATCTATTCACAAAATCAAAACAGCTCAGTCAAATGTTACACATATCCATGTAAATGAACAATCACCAAACTCGTCCAAATGATATCAACATGGATATGCATTTATATCAACATTATTAAGGTATTTATTTTTGGCAAGATCAAAGAGTCATTCACGTGTACAAATTATTTCAAGTAAGTCATGTTTCTGTGTTAAGCAAGCAAGTAATTTTCAAGCAAGAAATTTAGATCGAAGATACATAGGGACAAAGTCACATTGCAGTATTTGGCAAGCTTTCTAGAAAATATGAATGTTCTTTTTGGACAAGAAGTTATTTCCAGAAATGAATTTTTAGCAAGAGATTTTTGCATCCAAATTCATATAGTAAAAAGAATTTATAGCATGCAGGAATTGATTGTAAACAAGAAACGGCATGAAAACAGTTTCATGGATTTACATAAATGCGCAAATGCAACTCAATTTTGTTTCCAAAAATTCAAGGGATTAATTCACGTACAAAATGTTTTGGCAAATCAAAATACATTTTTGACAAGTGATTAATTATTTCCAGAATTCCAGAAAATCAGTTTTGGGCAAGAAGAATATTTTTTGTCAAGCAAAAGGAGCAAGGAACAAATCAATTCACTGATATATTGCTGGCAAGTATTAATTGTGGAAATCGAATTATGTTTTCAAATTTGCTAAAGTTCACAATGATTTAGGAAGTCAACCAGGTTCACAAAAAATTGGCAAGATTCATTTCCAGATTTCACGGCATAATATCAAAGGTGTCCACAATTCTACAAATACGATTCAATCAAGTTAATCACACAACATCATCAAAGCTATGGAAACCAAAAGATGTAATCAGTGCAAGTCATACGAGAAACCAGAGTTAATTATAGGATGTTATTATCCTATAAATTACACAAATCATCACCGGCATCAATAAGTGAAGTCGAGCAAAGCAAATCAGAAAAAGGGAAAAAAAATTTATACCAAATTGCAATCAATCATTTTTGACAGTGAAAGGGACCAAGATCAACAATAGAATCGAAGCATCAGTGCATAAACCCAGAAGTAATATCTTTAAAAGTCACGATTTACAAAGAGAAGCCAAAACCCTAATTTGAGTTTGGGACGATCGACATTAGAGAGTAAAGCAAAGCCAAAAGTTGTTGAATATAAATGGAAAGGGGGTCGGCCATATTAGAATAAAAGGGGTTTTATTATATTATTTTATTTGAGTAGTTTGTATTTGTTTTGTAAAACATTCAATTTGTTTTTCTAGTTTTATGTAAAATTAGAGATTATCTAGTAATAGGATTTATAACTGGGGTTACGAATTACGGGATTGTAATTTGAGAAATTCTGATTTAGGGGATATAGATCAGTCTAGTGTTTTGAGCGTAGGATTTGAATAGGAGTAAGGGGTTCGCGAGTTAACAGGGTTTGTAACACCCATAACTTTAACAAAATTAGAGAGGATAAATTAAATAATTATTAACAAAATATTCAAAATTAAGGGAAACCGACTGTGCCATTGCGTCCGTCTCGAAATTCTGGTCAAGACAGACATTTGGTTTGTGTAAAACAGACATTGTATGAAGAAGTTATGAAGGTTTGAAGTTTGTATATGCGCAGGATAATTATACACACACACAAACACACACACACACACACACACACACATATATATTATATATATATATAAGGTCCACAATTCAAAATCAGGTTCAGAATTTTCAAAATTGTTCAAATCACAAAAATCTGGGTGAGTGGGAAAAATCCCGCCCAGGAGAGTTGACCCCTCAAAGTAGGTGCCGACCCATGGGTCAACCCCCCTAGTTTTCTCACACTGAAATCAGTGGAGGCCTAAATTATGTTGGTGCCTGGACTGAATCAAATATTTTTCTTCTTCTGCAATCAAAGTTTAGAGATTCAAGCGTAGATTTGTGATTCAGTCTCCACTTTTCTCCTTCCTTTTTTCTAGATCCGAACACTGTGAGTTTAAGTTACTTTTAGATTTAAATGGTTAAAAGTAAAACATGATATGACTATAATTTGGATCATCCATGTGACTGAATCATATCAAATCTATTGTAATTTGTCAATCCATGATATTCTGAATTAACTTTGATTTGTATCTTAACCTTTATCATGTTAGATCTATCTTTGATTATAGATCTAATTCACTATTGAGTTCACCATGTACATATTATGCTTGTGGTTTATTGGCTCTTTTATTAGTTGAACATCTAAATCACTGTTTAGATCCTATTATGACATCCCTACTATGTTAAAATCAGTTTTATTGTCACAAGTTCACCAGATTTGTTCTTATATGTCCATCTTATCTTCGTGCCATTATATGTTTATGTCAATTTGGTTAGAATAATCATTTCTGTCATCCTCCCTTCACCCTGTCCCCTTTTATTTTATATATAGCCAGGCTACTTTCGAGCCTAGACATGCCGTTGAAATATGCGAACGCGTTAAATGGTGAACGAGGGAAAAAATATTGAAATTAGGCAAAACTTGTAAATTGGGAATTTGGCATAACTTGAATAATGTTTATGTATATGAATTTAGGCATATAATTCATTATGAACATAATTAGGGAAAAAGGGGCATGAAATCCTATAACGATATAGGTAAAAATTGGCTAATAATGAAAAGCCTAGGATTACAGTACTTAAAACTGTAATTGCGCCTAGACACGAGGTTAGATTACACTTGTGGTGGAAATCTGACCGGAACTGTCCGGCATATCCAGCGACCACAAGTGGTGAATCTATTGTGAGGGGTCTAGATGCACAAACACGAGATCTGCTAAGACATAAGGTTAAACCCGATTTGTGAAATAAGTCTGCCCGGACCCGCCCGGCATGTCCAACATCCACAAATTGTAGGCTTAATATGGGAGGTCTAGCATACTGTAACCATAAATAAATATATGGTAATAAACCTTGAATACTTAACCTAGTTGAATCTATAGGGATTGTATGAACATGAACTTGAATATGGGTTAAGTAAATTTGGTTAAAAGGTGGGTGGGTTAAGTAAATCTGAGGGGGTGGGTAATATTTATATATAGGCCCACAAACTTAACCTAAGGGGGTTATGTAATTAAAGACACCAATAGGTATACATAACCGTTAGAAATCCTAGTGGGGATACAAGACAAGGGGAGAGCTTGTATCATCTTGTGTGTGGGACCCGTTTCAGTCAATAACAAATATAATGGTATCAAATGAGTACTCCGCCCTAGGTCGGAGTTAGGACACGCTTACTGGGATGATTATAAGTGATCCAAACATGGAGGACGATGTGGGCGACTCAAACCAACCGAAGATATGTGCGTGAATGGACCGGGTAGAGGGGGATAAACAACCGTAACACCAGCAGATATGGTTGTGCACATTAACAAAGGGTTGCCACTTTAGGAAGTGATACCTCTTACTGTGGCGCTGGCACAGGGTATCTACGGAGTAGGGAGCCGATCAATTAGGGTGGTGGTTAGGGTACATCTAGACTCTGGTAAAACATTTGGGAGCCTGTTAGGTTGGGCTGCCTGTGGATTCTATGGGATTAACACCTCTCATCAGAAGTACACCTAAGTATACCTTCTTATAGTTGTTGGGATCATCTCACTTCTGGTTATACTAGTATTGGTGCAGAGTAATCATTAGGGAAGCGTATACACTCTATCATATTTACCTAGTCATACTTACCTTTTATGATGTTATATCTTTCTTATCCACCTTATATGCCTATCATAATACTTTTACTTATTTACTTGCTAAAAGTAACTGGACTTGCCAGACTTTATATTTATACCTTTTTGTTTCCTTTTCTTTCTTCCGTCCCTCCCTAAGGTTCTCAGGGTGGGAAAACTCAAGCTTAATCACGACCTGGTTGTTGTCTTTCTAGGAGTTGCTTTTGAAGTATTGTTCAAATTCTTATCTTTACTACTATGCCTTTGCCTCTTTTGAGGAATTATGCCTTTTCTTTTATGTATTTATGTACTCTGATGGTACCAAACAAAAGCTTTATATTGTTGTAATGGTTTTTTGTAGTTCCAGACTTGTGATATTTTGGATCACGATGTTATGCATTATGTTTTAAATAAAATTTTAAATTCCCCTGCTATCTTTTATATATGTCTTGTAATGTTCTATGTTTGTTTACCTATAACGCTTCATGAAACTTAATGCATTCTCTTAATGAGTGACATTAACGGACGTAGGGTGTCACACTTGGTATCAGAGCTGAAGGTTACTAGATTAGATGAAAGTTTTGAAAACTATTTTCAAAAAGGTTTTAAAAGAAAGTATTTTTCTAAAAGAAAAGTCTGTTTTGAAAAACATATTCCCCAAAGCCATAGGTAATATCTTTCGGTCCTTTGTCTGAATCTCTTTCCTTTTCGTTTCAGCATGTCTGGGGAACCTAATATTCCAGAGGACATTACGATACCAGGCTGGTTCCATAGGTATCTAGAGGCCACGACATCTGTCGGAGGTCAAGCTGACGTTCCTCCCCCAGCTGCACCCGTCTTTCTTCCTCCTCCTCCTTCTCCTCCTCCAAGAGAAGATAATTTCGTTAAGATCTGCAAAGATTTCTGTGCAATGGGAGGCAAGCCATTCCGTGGAACCCAGACATTCGTAGAGTCAAGGAATTTGCTCAAGGAGACCGAGGACTTGTTTGTATCTTTAAAGTGGAAGATCGAAGGAAGATTCAGTTAGTTGCCTGGCTACTGAAAGATGAAGCTTCGTTCTAAGGAGAAGTAACCCAAGTTGGATGTTCGGTGGAGACGTGGGATGATTTCAGAATGAGATTTGAATGAAGTTTCTTTCTCAAGCTGAGAAAAGCATGCAAATAGAGAGCTTCTTGGCTCTCAAACAAGGAAACATGTCTGTTAAAGAATATGTGAACATGTTCAACCAACTGGCGAGATTTGGATTGGAATTGGTAGACACTCCACATAAGTAAGCTTTGTGGTTTGTTAAACGGCTGAATGAACCCCTGCATGGGTTAGCTATGTCCCATATTCCAACGGGAGCTACTTTTGAAAGGCTTATTGATATGGCCTTGATGATGAGGAAAACAAAGGAGAGAAGAAGGAAGTTAAGGTTGAGGAAATAATGCAAAACAAGAAGGTATGGCCCAAGAAAGGACAACAACAAAAGAAAAGCGGAAGGAATGACAAGGCTAAGGATAAGAGGAAGTGCCATAGTTGTGGACATGAGGGTCACTTGGTCAAGGACTGCACTGCAAATGAAGGAAGAATACTTGCTTCAATTGTGGAGAGGTCAGACACTTTGCAAGGGAGTGCCCGAAGAAATAGGGACCACAGGGACAAGGTCAAAGGGAAGGAGCTTCTGGAGGGCAGGTGCATGCTCTCGCGACTAATTCTCCAGATAAAGGTAGGAAAATTTCCGTGAAAGGTTTGATTTCTCTTTCCAATCATCCTATTAGAACTCTTTTTGACTTTGGCGCTTCACATTCAGTTATATCTAGTTATGTGGTTGAATCTCTACACTTAAATACTAGTATGGTAGTGGATCCCGTTATTGTCTCAGACCCCATTGGTGGTTCGGCTCATTTATCCATGATTTGTCGGGTTTGAGAATATTTGTCTTAGGCATCGAGTTTGAGTGTGATGCGTATGTGCTCGGTTTTATGGGCTACGGTTTGATTCTAGGGATGGATTAGCTAACCATGTATGGTGCCATTTTGGATTGTGAGAAGAGGGTCGTTAGGCTTCTGACTTGTCAGGGGAGGACCCTTGAGATTTCTTGTGACCCGCAAGGGTCTGTCATGCTTGTTTACGTAGAGTCACTTGATGCATCTATCGATGATCTGCAATCTGCTCCAGTAGTCCGAGATTATCCTGATGTTTTTGATGAGCTACGAGGATTACCTCCGAGGTGCAAGATCGATTTTTGTATATATTTGGTGAATAATGCAAAGTCAGTTGCATTACCAGTGCGCTATGGCTCCAAGGGAAAGGAGGGAGCTTAGCGAACAAGCACGGGAGCTACTTGGGAAAGGATTTACTAGGAGAAGCATATCTGAGTGGGGTGCTCCAGTAGTATTTGCAACTAAGGCGGATGGTTCGCTTCGTTTGTGTGTGGACTATAGGGAGTTGAATAAACTCACTAAGAAGAACAGCACCCACTTCTGAGGATAGATGATTTGTTCGACCAGCTTGTTAGTGCCTCGGTATTCCCTCAGTTAAACTTGGCCACGGGTTTCCATCAGTTGAGGGTGGCTGAGGATAGTATAGACAAGACCGCTTTTAGGACTCCAGATGGTTTCTTTGAATAGCTCGTTATGCCTTTTGGGTTGACGAATGCACCCCGCCTATTTTGTTGATCCAATGAGTAAGGTGTTTCGGGAGTTTCTAAATAAATTTGTCATGGTCTTTGCTGATGATATTGATCTTCTCTAAGAACAAAGAAGAGCATGCCCAACATTTGAGAGAAGTTTTTAAAACTCTCCGTGCGCATCAGCTTAAGGCAAAGTTCTCCAAGTGCCATTTTTGGAGAAAAGAGGTAAGATTCCTAGGGCATGTGGTTTCTAAAGAAGGGATAGCAGTGGATCCCGCAAAGGTAGTTGCAGTTCAAGATTGGAAGATCCTAAAGAATGCAACGGAGGTGAGAAGCTTTCTGGGGTTGGCAGGCTATTATAGGAAGTTCATTAAGGACTTCGCAAAGAAATCAGCCCCACTCACCAGGCTGACGAAGAAGAACTTGGCATTTTCATGGGATATAGATTGTGATGTTTCTTTCCAACGATTGAAGAGGGCTATGACAACGGCCCTAGTCTCAACCTTGCCCGACGGGAAAAATAGTGTTTACAGTATACACTGATGCATGTGGTACAGGGCTTCGTGTGGTTCTGATGCAAGAGGAAAGGGTAGTATGTTATGGAGGAAGACAGCTAAGGGTTCATGAGAAGAAATACCCTACCCATGATTTAGAGATGGCTGCCATAGTATTTGCGCTCAAGATGTGGCGTCGTTATTTTCTTGGAGAGAAGTTCAAGTTGTACACCGATCATAAATCTCTCAAGTACTTGTTTTTGCAAAAGGATCTTAATCTAAGGCAGCAAAGGTGGATGGAGTTCTTAGCATCTTATGACTTCGAGAGTGCTTATACTCCTGGCAAGGGTAATGTAGTAGCAGACGCACTGAGTAGAAAGAGGACGGTCTTAATCCTTTGTTTGTAGAAAGGAAAAGTTTGGAGTTCACATCGACTTTTAACTTTAGACCCTCCGCCGAGGTTTTGCCTGGTTTGTTTGCATCGCTAGAGAAACGACCTACTCTTATGGACCAAATAAGAGCTTCGCAGTGAGATGATCCACAGATTTCAGACATCTTAGATAGACTCAGTAAAGGGCCATAGACGATAAAGGGAGGTTACGATGAGATGGAAGGCTTTGTGTCCCCCAAACTGGAAGTTTGATAAAAACAGTCCTCGAAAAAGCCCATCATTCTAAAATGGCTATTCACCCAGGTTGCGATAAGATGTATAAGGACATGAAGAGGGCTTTCTTTTGGGTTGGAATGAAGAAAGATGTGCGAGAGTTTGTTTCTCAATGTTTAGTTTGTCAGCAAGTCAAAGCTGAGCAAAAGAAGTCCGGTGTTTACTTCATCCTTTGGAGGTTCCGCAGTGGAAGTAGGGGAGCGTCTCTATGGATTTCATAGATGGGTTGCCTAGATCAAAGAAAGGCAATACCAGTATTTAGGTTGTGGTAGATGGACTTACTAAAAGCACCATTTCATTCCAGTTAAGAGTAAGAGGACGAAGGCATGGTTGGCAGCAATTTATGTCCGATAGATAGTCCGCCTTCATAGAGTACCTTCCAGTATTGTAAGCGACCATGGCCCTATTTTAACTAGTGAATTTTGGATGAGCTTGCAAGAAGCATTAGGTACACAGTTATGTTTGAGCACTGCTTATCATCCTCAGACCGATGGGCAGACGGAGAGGATGAACAGAGTTCTAGAGGATCTTTTGAGGCTGTGCATCCTAGACTTCGGAGGGACTTGGGAAGAGCATCTTCCTTTAGTAGAGTTCACTTACAACAATAGTTACCAAGCCAGCATTGGCATGGCACCTTTTGAAGCATTATACAGACGACCCTATAGATCACCAATTTATGGGAATCTACAGTAAGGCTATTGCTTTGACCAGATATGGTTAGAGAAATGTCCGAGAAAATTGATCTTATTAGACGACGAATGAAAACCGCTCAAGAGAGGCAGAAATCCTATGCAGATAAGAGAAGGACTGACATTGAATTCGAAATAGGAGATATGGTTTTCATTAAAGTGTCACCATTGAGGAATGTGGTTCTCTTCGGATCTATAGGGAAATTGGCACCAAGATTTGTAGGGCCTTTTCCCATAACAGAAAGGATTGGCCAAATGGCCTACAGAGTAAAGCTACCCGAGAGACTATCCGGCGTTTACGAAGTTTTCCACGTTTCCCATTTGCGGAAGTTCTTACATGATATCACAGAAGTTGTTGAGCCAAGTATATTAGAGGAAGTAGAGGTGGAACGGGAGGCGACAGTCAGACGAGTTCCTACTCGTATTCTTGGATCGAAAGTTAAGAAGCTACGCGATAGAGAAGTCAAGTAGATGAAGGTTCAATGGGGAGATAACCCAGAGGATGCAACTTGGGAGACCGAAGAAAAGATTCTGCTTCGTACCCTTTTTTTTCGAGGGTATGTTCTTAACTCCTTTTCCAAAGTTGTATCTATACTTGTTTCTATCGTTTAAGTATATCCTATCAACTGAATTTTCGACCTTTAGATGGGAATCTTATGGATGTAAACATGTGTTTGAGACATGTTATGTTTGATGGATGCAAGTGAATGTAACTGTTTGTTAGTGGTTGCTCATGGATGCATATACACATATATTAGGCACTAGATCGGCTCAATCACTCTCATACTGCATATGGATGTGTGTGCATTTTTCTTCTTTTTATGAACGGAAATGGATGTATTATCATATGGATGTTGCATTTGGACGATGATTGTGCAAACATATAGAACTTGCATGTTATAATAGGATTATTGCATACATGTTGGATTCATGGCATTGACACACATTGAATTAAGGAGGTCGACTGAATCAGTAGACTGCCTGATCTTCGCATTAGTATTGAGTCATATACACACACCTTTTCATATGTTCATAAAAGCATTAGAAGTCTTTATGGACAATGGATGCCGGTGATTGGTGGATGAGTAGATGGTAGGATATACATTCTTCTTAACTTGGAGAATTCGGGGACGAAATCCTTTGAGTAAGGGAGAACGTAACACTCCGTAATTTTAACAAAATTAAAGAGGATAAATGAAATAATAATTAATTTAATATTCAGAATCAAGGGAACCAGACTGCGCCTTGCGTCCGTCTCGAAATTTTGGTCAAGATAGACATTTGGTTTGCGTAAAACGGACATCGTTTGAAGAAGTTACGAAGGTTTGAAGTTTGTATACGCGCAAGATAATTATATATATAAGGTCCAAAATTCAAAATCAGGTTCAGAAATTTCAAAATCGTTCAAATCACGAAAATCTAGTTGAGTGGGAAAAGTCCCTCCCAAGGGATTCGACCCCTTAAAGGGGGTGTCGACCCCTTGGTCGGCCCCTCAAGGAGGGTGTCGACCCATGGGTCGACCCTATAAGGAGGTCGACCCCCCTAGGGCTAATGTGGCAGGTCGATTCTGGAGGCTGGTAGTTATATATACGGCCTCATTTCTCTAGTTTTCTCACACTGAAATCAATGGAGGCCTATATGCTGTCGGTGCCTGGACTGAATCAAATCCTTTTCTTCTTCTCTAATCAAAGTTTAGAGATTCATTTGTAGATATGTGATTCAACCTCCGCTTTTCTCCTTCCTTTTTTCTAGATCTGAACACTGTGAGTTTAAGTTACTTTTAGATTTGAATTATTAAAAGTAAAACATGATATGACTGTAATTTGGATCTGTCCCTGTAAGTGAATCATATCAGATCTATTGTAATTTGTGAATCCATGATATTCTGAATTAATAATGATTTGGATCTTAACCTTTATCATGTCAGATCTATTTTTGATTATAGATCTAATTCACTATTGAGTTCACCTTGTACCTATCATACTTGTGGTTTATTGGATATGTTATTAGTTGAACATCTAAATCATTGTTTAGATCTTATCATGCCTGTTATTACATCCCTACTATGTTAAAATCAGTTTTATTATCACAAGTTCACCAGTTCTATTTTTATATGTCTATCTTATCTTTGTGCCATTATATGTTTATGTCAATTTGGTTAGAATAATCATTTCTGTCACGAGACGTGCTAAGACACGAGGTTAAGCCCGATTTGTTAAATTAGTTTGTCCGAACCCGCCCGGCATATCCAGCATCCACAAATTGTAGGCTTAATGTGGGAGGTCTAGCATACTATAACCATAAATGAATATATGGTAATAAACCTTGAATACTTAACCTAGTTGAATCCATAGGGATTGTATGAACATGAACTTAAATAGAGGTTAAGTAAATTTGGTTGAATAGTGGGTGGGATAACTAAATCTGAGGGGTGGGTAATATTTATATATAGGACCACAAACTTAACCTAAGGGAGTTATGTAATTAAAGACACCAATAGGTATACATAACCGGTGAAAATCCTAGTGGGGATACAAGACAAGGGGGAGAGCTTGTATCATCTTATATATAGGACCCGTTTCAGTCAGTAACCAATATAACAGTATCAAACGAGTATTCCCCCCTAGGTCATAGTTAGGGCACGCTTACTGGGCTGATTTTAAGAGAGACAAACATAGGGACGGTGTGGGCGGCGCAAACCAACCGGGGACATGTGCGTGCATGGGCCAGGCAGAGGGGGATAAGACGACCGTGACACTAGTAGATATGGTTGTGCACATTAACGAAGGGTTGCCACTTTTGGAAGTGATACCTCCTATTGTGGGGCCGACACAAGGAATCCACGGAGTAGGGAGCCGATCGATTAGGGTAGTGGTTAGGCTACGTCTAGACTCTGGTAAAAAGTTTAGGAGCCTGTTAGGTTGGGCTGCCTGTGGATTGTATGGGGTTAACACCTCTCACCAGAAGTACGCCTAAGTCTACCATCTTATAATTGTTGGGATCATCTCATTTCTGGTTATACTAATATTGGTGCAGAGTAATCATTAGGGAAGCGTATACGCTCTATCATGTTTACCTTGTCATACTTACCCTTTATGATGTTATCTTTTGTTATCTACCTTATATGCCCGTCATGATACTTTTACTTATTTACATGCTAAAAGTAACTGAACTCGTCGGACTTTATGTCTAACCCTTTTTGTTTCCTCTTCTTTCCTCCGTTTCCCCCCTAGGTTCTCAGGGTGGGAATACTCAAGCTTAATCAGGACCCAGTTATCGTCTTGCTAGGAGCTTCTTTTGAAGTATTGCTCAAGTTCTTATCCTTACTACTATGGCTTTGTCTCTTTCGGGGAATTATGATTTTTCTTTTATGTATTTCTGTACTCTGATGGTACAAGACGGAAGCTTTATATTATTGTAATGGTTTTTATGTTGTTCCAGACTTGTGATATTTTGGATAATGATGTTATGAATTATGTTTTAAATATAATTTTAAATTCCGGTGCTTTCTTTTATATCTATCTTGTAATGTTCTGTGTCTGTTTACCTATAACGCTTCGTGAAACTTAATGCATTCTCTTAATGAGTGACGTTCACGGACGTGGGGTGTCACAGGTTTTTGTAAGCGAGATCTGTTCTATTACCTAGTAGAAACCTTAGTTAATGCAGCAGTAGGTAGGGTTTGCGAAGCTGGGTATATTTGTGTGTCATTTACGTTCCGCATTTATTTACTCTGCTATCATCTGTGCTGTGATATTTTTAATATCTTGTTAAATTTCAATAAACACTATTCACCCCCTCTAAGGTTTATCTAGATCCAACAATTTAAAAATATCATGAAAAGTGATTTGAGATTTTTAAAAAAAGGAAAATTTATTTTTTCAAAATAGAATTTGAATTTCGAATGGGATAAGAAATATTAAATTTTTTGCATAATAAAAACAAGTCAATTCTTAAATGTTGTTTATAAATGAAGGGAAATAATTATCATTGGATAATTGGGGAATTTTAATTCAAATGTGAATTTAAAATGGGAATTGGCAATCATTTTAAATAGAAAACGATGAAATCTATTCTGATGTTTGGAATGTGAATTGAAATAAATCCATATGGATTTATGATTTGAATTCGACTATGTCGAATTTATAAAAATAAATTATTTCCAGAAAATATATTGGAATTGTACAGAAACTAAGATTAAATATGAAAATAAATTCTATGATATATATAAGTTATGGTAAATAAAACAAGGAATTAACTTATAAACGATGTTTACAAATGTAGTGAAGAAATTACCATTGTATAATTTGGAAGTTTAAATTCAAGTATGAATTTAAAGAGAAAATTAAAAATCGTTTCAAAAAGGGAACAACGGATTTATTCTGGAATCCGGAATATAAACTGAATTGAGATAATATAATTGATAATGGGAATTGGAATTTAATATAAAACATTGAGTTGTAATAAATTTGTAACCGAGTAGTGAAATAATCGATGATTAGGGTTAATCAAAAATATTAAGTTGGATTTAAAAAATTGGATTAATTTCTATTTAATATATATGGAAGAATGGAGTTTGAATTTATTAATAAATGAAATTTAAATGTTTATATTTAAAGTTAATTAAAACGGGCTCGCCGCGACGCGGTAGTTCGTAGTTTAATGATTTGAACTTCGGTTGAGTATATAGAACTCAATTTAAGTTGGAATTATTTGAAATAAGAATCATCCGAATCTATTGAATAATATTTTTCTAATGGAAGTGAAAAATCTGGATTTCATCTTATAGATTTTGAGTTATGTCAAAATCAATTTTTCAGAAAAATCCATACTTGAGTTATAAAATAAATATGAACTCAAGTGAAGTAAATGGATTGATTTTTGAAACAAAATCAGATTTTTATTACTGAATAGAATTAATTAGAAGAATAATTATTTTCTATTTAGATTATATTTTGATTTTGTTTTTGAATGGAAATGGCCAAAAGAGGCAATTTGTAATTCAACCGATGACCTGAACAAAGGAGATGCTGAAGAAATTTTCCGAAAATTTAAAAAGATAGAAAAATTAAGGAAGTTTGATAACTAGAAATTGTTTTATCGATTATATTTGACTTTTTTGGCAAAGCGATTATATATAAAAATTAATAAAGAATAAATAAACGTATAAAGGAATTTTATAAGAAAAAAAAGGAAATTTATAAAATTAAATCTTGAGAGGATAGAAGGAGAAACATATACACGTTTTAAAGTGAATGATGGTTTAAGATCAAACGTTTTGCAGATTGAAATGATTTTGTTGATAAGAAGTTAAGAAATGGAGTTAAGGAAATTAGAAACTAACTGGAGATTAGTCGAGTTGAATGGCTTCTTGAGTGCCGATCTGATGTTGGTTACGGCCCTCCGGGTTGATACTTAGGGAATTGTTCTGTTACTAGTCTACAATCAGGGACTGATGAATGTCGAAGAGTAGTGATGTGTGAATAAGAAATGAAAATGTTTTTTGATGTCAAAAAGAGATATTTTCTAGAATATAGAAAATAAATAGTTATGAAAGATAGAAATGTTTTTCCAAGAATCACGAGAGGCTAAACGGGTTTGCAGAAATATTTAGGTAAAGATATTGAAGAGAAATTGGAAAATGATATATTTAATTAATGAAATATAAATAAAAAGGGCTCAGTGATTGTTTAGTGTTAATAAATAGTATTCCCTTTGGGAATAGGATCTTGGATGAATGTTTATTTCTTCGATAGTTAAATAACCAACTACCAAAGTATTGGTCAATTTAATACCATCATTGTCAATACAAAGAGACCGGTTGGATTTATCATCTGAAAACCACTTCGTGTAGGCATAAGCATTGCGAATCAGATTATATTGAGGATAATCGGAGACGGAGGAAGTGCAAGGGTTTTTTCTATTATCCTAGGTAGAAATTACCTAAGATGGATTAATGGGAATAGTGCCTTCGGTTTGTCTGGTCCCAGGATAACTTGTATGGATGAATGTTTGACAAAGTAAGCCTAACAGATCATATACATTAATCTCTTCAAACGTACCTACATTGGTGGCGGAGGAATTCGTTTCTCTTAGCTTTATGCCCATGATATTTTTGGAGAAATCCATAAATGATTTTGGTAGGTTCGACGATGTGACATTCAAAGTGAATGAAGATGTGATATGTGAAAAGATAAAGTGGCCTCAAGACTCACAACCGGGAAATGGCATAAAATCAGATAGGCTGCACAACTAAGTGGGTAACTCCCAATTAGATTGTATTGTCACCTAATCTCAAGAAAATCTATTTGTTTCTTTATTCTTTCGATGCTGCCCCTTTCGGGGAACGATTGCCAACCAATGGTGATAATATATTCAGTACGATCAAGAGAAGTGAGTGGTTGATCATGTTTAGCCTGGGTTGCAAGATGTACTTGTTGAACCCGGTGTATTCCTCTCTAGAGATACATTGTCAGAAGGAGGTCCCATACCTTGCTAGTTGGAATCCATTCTCCAATAAGAGCCCGCGATTTTGATTGTATACTATGTATGTGAAGCATGAGATGCAAGCGTTTCGCTAGATTGTTATTTACTTGGTTTTGACACTATTATAATATCATAATAATGTTGATTTCAAAGAATGTTTTGGGTTATTTTAAGGTAAAAACCATCCGTGTTTATGTGTGGATCAGTCTTACGATTATCTTTTCTTTTAAAAGGATTTTTAAAGGTTAAACAAGTGGTTGGAGTTTACTCGCACCAATCCCATGACTGACCCAGAGTTTATTTTGTTTTTGTTTTACCCTAAATTCTTGGGTGCCCAAATTTGTATAGGCAGTCAAGTAGCCGGGATTTTACAGATATGCTTGGAGCATCTTAGAGCTGGAGGCTTCAACATTAGATATTTACTCTTTATTTTCCGCTATGTTGTAAATGTTGTACTGTGATAATGGTATGTTGTAGAGTTAAAGTTTTGTATTCCAAAAGCTGTTATATATATAATATTTTATTCCGCTGCGATGTGAAATTCTTTGTTGTTATTTATCTTCTTCTTCTTCTATTCTAATATTTCTTTCTTTCTATTTCTCACCCTCTAACTTCTTTCTATTAATGATGCTGTAATTTCTGGTGTTTGGTTATTCGACATGGTATTTGTATTGATAATAAGGATCGGGAAAATGTCAGTTCGTTACATCTCTAGTTTGAGTCATAAGAAATCCGGAATATCTTTCAGGCTCACTACGTATTGTAACAGATCTACAGATATCTTGTGTAATTTGAGCAAGCTTAGTTTCCACAACAGTAGGTTCATTGGTATCTTGTGGTTCTCGAATTTCTTCGAGTTCTACTTTACACCCATCAATACTTTTAGAAACTAGTTCTCTTTCTAGAAAAATGCCAGTTCGAGCAATAAACACCTTATTCTCAGAAGGTTTGTCGAAATAATATTGTGACAACCCACCCTCTTGGTCCCTAGAACTCGACACTAATACATCCTCGGTATTCATGTATCAAACTTTCGAGTGTCGGGAGGACTAATTGCCTTTAGGGTATATCACATTAAATAATAGTAGAATAACAACATGGCATAACAACACCATAATGTACATCATATAATCATCAGGTTACATCATAATACATTAGAGTTAATATAGCCCATAGAATCTAAACTTGATACAGAGGAAACAAATACATAGTGGAAATAATTACACAGCGAAAATAACATAAAGAGAATGAGCCTTCAGAGAGAATCCAAAAACATCCAGCTTCTGCCCTTGCACCGGTCCAAAACCGGCTTCCATACATTGCTCCAAAATAGACTTGACTGCTAACCTAAATACCAGGCTATTCGTGTGGAAAATAAGGGCATCCGAGTTTCCAAGAGAAAGAAAAAACAACGGGTCAGTCATGGGACTGGTGTGAGAAACTTAAACAACTATTATTAGGTTTACTTTAAAATGAGGTATATCATTGGAGCACACCATATAACACGCAACGGGTTTTGTCCACATGAATACCCGTGCACAAAAATTCGTATTTTTTTTTATTGAGAAATGAAGCCATCTTAAGACTCGCATCCAACACACAATGTAAGCGCACACCATTAGGAGAAAATTTTATCTTATGATAACAATTTGATATTAATATTAGTGTCTACTGTGGAAATCACTTTCGAAAATAAATATATAAATCTTAGCTAACATAATTCCCCATCCCATTATGTTGGCGTATAAGTTTACGTCTAAAATCGTAAAGGATCGTACTGGAAATTGGATTCCATCAATGACCAGGCAAAGGATCTTCCTTTTTCCATGGGTGGGTACACCTCTAGAGGGATGTCCCTGGGAGCTAAACTTCCCCTGTGCTTACAAAGCCAGCCCACCCCATAACTGGGTGGAGTTCGGATTACCCCTCTTGAAGATAACATCCTCGGTCGTGGCCGACCTTTATACGGGGGCCCTCGATCTATCATCCACATAAGTAAATTGAAAGGGTTCCATACCATGGCAACACTTTCTGTCCAGAAGGAACGTTATCCTTCATAACTTTGCTGCACAGATCTTGTTTTGGTCATTTTCGCGTTGTGAGGCTTCTGGTCACGTTTCCACACAAAGCTACGCTATTTTAGCCATGCTTTAATCATCGATAACTCAACACTTAGCATTTCTCATTGTCAATTCAAAACATATAATTGGTATCTATTAATATATAACCCTCTGAGTACATATGTCTCAGAGGAAGGTGTTAAGCCGAGAGGACAGATCCTCCACCACCATGCTGATATATCATTAATAGGAACAAATTTATTATGCCATGAAGTACAATGTCAAACATACATCCATTTACAAGTTTGTTTTGGGGTTTGAATGAAACCAAAGGCGCTTTATTCCATGGCCCGACCTAGGTGCGAAAGCCCTCGCAATCCAAATCGCTTCAAGTAAGGTCAGATCGCTACTACTTAAATTTCATAATGGGCGACCGCCCGAGGCATCAACGAGCAATCCATCCAATGTGAAGAGTTTCGGTCTTCCATTATCGCCTTCCAATATCTTCAATGCTCATCGTATAATTTTTCCGAAGGGATTACACCTGGGCTTAATAACATAACTGGCGCATCTTTAAAACCAATATAGATATACAAAGATATCATGACTCTCATTATACTTTGGGATATTCTTTTACTCAAATCATTATCCCATTCCCATCCTATTCATCCCATGGACGAAAACTACTTCGTACCTGATTTCCCTCGTATTTTGGTAAATTTTAATTTCTTTATTAATCTCAAATTTTAACCTAATCCTTATTATAGATTAAATCTTATCTTTATGAGAAACATGATTACTCAAATCCAAATCATTCATAAACCATAATTATGGCAAATCACTTTTAACTTTGTTCTCATTATCGTTTGCTAGGGGAAACCCTTTCATTAAATCTTTATGTTCAAATTTAATGAATATTTCTCTTCGATTTAATTTGGAAAAATATGTTTTCCTTTAAATGGGCTAAAGAACAAATGTTATCTAAGACATCGTTCATGATAAACCCAAAATCTTACTTCCATTCTAAGTGAAATTTTACGGAAATCATATCAACTCATAATCAATATGATTTCCCGTATCAGACTAATAGCATAAAAGGTAACGACAAAGCCTTTTAAATTCCTTATATTGTAAAGGTTTTCATCCATAGGGACTCATCTTGTTTATTACCAAATCGATTCCCATTCAATTCCAATTTAATTCGTTATTTAGAAAACTTAACTTTGTTGCATACTTTTCAAATCCAAAAATATCTTAAAATCCTCATTTTAATCCTTTAGGCATGCTTGCAAAACCTTTGGATATTCTTGGTAATATCGAAACCTATTTATTTCAACTTGTCCTATAAACCTGTTGCAAGCAGCATTGATAAAACAACTCATTTTCATAAAATAGCCTTTTATCCTTACAAGACTTGGTATATTCAATCCAAACTTCTTTTAAATTATTTATTATGATTTGTCATAATTTATCTTTTTTTTTATAATTTAAAAATAGCTTATTTCATAAAAATCCAATTTAGGGCCCTAAAATGCACTAGTGCGAATTTTATTCAAGTTTTATCTGGACTTATTTCAAGATCTAACCATTGGATTATAAAACCTTCTTTTTCCTTTGAAAACTCTTTTCATTTCAAACCAAATGTTTTTCGTTTTGGGAAAATCCGATGGTCGGATCTCCCGGTACATCAATTTGAAATCAACTGTCGAAATTCGCGGGCTACCGCTGCACGGCTAGTCTTATTTAGACCAAACTTCGACTTATATTTAAAATCAAGTCTAATTTCCATTAATAATTTATTAATTATATAAAACATATATAATAACTTTTAGAAGCTATATTTCTAATATTTAACTTTTATTCGAATATCCCATAAACCATATAAAATCCAATAACAAGCCAATATCATATCCATTCATTATCAAATCAAACCCAAGCATATATATTAGCTACTATATACTAACTTAGCCCTTAAGTGTGTATTTTTCTCACCGAGGGATCCACTCCTTCGTCCTCTAAGGCTATAGGTCCTAGCTTTCCCACTTTAAAGTGATTCCGATTACTTTCAATCTTTAAGCGGGCGTATACTTGCGTCACGAACTATTTTCCACCTGAGATTTCAACAGAACTTTTCCATGCTTACTAACTCAAAATAGAAATTAAAAAGGAGGAATCTTTATGTTTAAAATGGATTAAGGTTGGGTTTTTATGGTGTATAGGCTTGGATATTTCAAGGGAAGAGGTGTGTGAATGGTTTAAAGTGGGAAAGGTGGAGTTTTTGTGTGAAATAGGGCTTGGACTAGGGGAAGGAGGGCACGGTCATTTAGAAAGAGGGGGAGAGGCTTTAGGTGTGGGGTATGAGGAGGTAGTGGAGAGATTTTGAAGTGTTTTGACGGCTGAAAATTTGGTGGAAAGGGTGGAAGAAATCACAACCGAGAGGGGGGAGTTTTAATGGTGGCTTGGAAGGAAAATGAAAAAGAGGAAAAATGAGAGGAATGATGAAGGAAGCGTTGTTTTATGGAAGTAGATAATGAACGAGAGGATGACACTACATAAGGGAGGAGGAATGGGTGGGAGACAACTCGAAAGGAGGAAATCATGATTGAAAAGAGAGAGAGGAAGTGAGGTGTAAAGAGAAGAGAAGGAAGTGGAAGAAAGTGAAATCTCAAAAGTAAGTACAAGGATGTGTTTTATTTAATTAACTTAGGAATTGTTTTAGTTTTTGTAACACCCCACACTTTTCTGCGCCCAAATTTCGATAAAAAACAAAACTTAAACACATCCAAGCACGGAGTGTGTATATTTGGTACCTGCAGTAAATGAACACGAGCATAATCAGAGCACGATAAGATAACTTAGAGCGGAAATAAAATAGGATAAACTAGTATTAACTCAAGAAATTACTTTTTTCCAAAGTAGGTCACTTTGTCAATACCAAACATGAGAGAGAATGAGAACCGAAATCCAAACTTAACATCTGCGAGAACTTGATCTTCTCTAGGAATACTGGGAGGTTGTAATGAGGAAGGGCTTAGAACAAAAAGTTCAGATGACTAAGAAATGTACAACAAAGATTATAATACACAGATGCATGCTATTCGGTTCAACCTAAGATGTATGCCAAACAAGGTTAGTGATTTTAGCCCAACCTTGTAAATGTTTACGCACGACCCTACTACTCTTCCCAAAGTAGTATATCAAGATAGGAAGTTTACACATATTTTTGATAAACCTTTATACCAGGGCTTGGTTGGTTAATATATCGAGATTAGACCCCTAATTACGAAGTTTCTATATTCATATACTTTCATTCACTTATCCTTCATCATTTATTGCATCACTATCAATGATAGATAGGGGGGTTCTTCCTTATCACGCATATACCTTGCCGCGAACAAGGTGAGAGATGATATTTTATCGTTTGTTATACCTCTAAATGAACTTATTAGATAACCTCCTTAGTCGCTTATTACTTCCCGTAGGATAGGCAGCTATATCTGATGTTTTAGTTTCCAGGTTTAGGTAGGCCCACACGCACTTGCCATTTAAGAACCCTAAACTGAAAGACCTATTCCCAGGTGGGCTCTTCAACCGTAGCCGTTTAAAACCCAAGAAGCGGACCATACATGAAGATTATTGGTTCGTACCCCATTATCCTTCTATAGTTGTCCCTATTTGGGATAAGGTAGCCTACGTTATTAGGTCATTCCCGTTTAGTCCCTCTACACGGAAATGCTATACATACACGATTCATTTTTGTCACGGGTTCGTATGCTTAATAATAATTTACATTATTAACCTACTAAGTCCAACTATATTTTATATTATAAGTTCTATTTTCATTAATATAAATAAGGAAGGTCATATCCCCTTTTTCCCTAGGATATTAATTTGATTTCTTCTCTAATTTGGACTTAGTATTTAAACGACAATCACAAATTCCCTTATGACACCCGTTTCCTTTTATTTCTATTTTTATTGCCCTTTATGAACATATGGACATATTTTTCCTAGGGAAACTATTCACCAGTCCAAAGGTATTTATTTGTTGTACCCCCACTGACAATTTCTATTCTTATTTATTTATTTATTTGTTGACTGTTATATATATATACATATGTTTATGTACTAGGCCTCTCACATTAAGTTGACTTCTTGTGGATGCTGGATTTGCCGGTCTGTTCCGAGCAGACTTCTACCACAAATTAAACTTAACCTCATGCCTTAATACTTTTATTCTTACACATTAGACCCCTCACATTAAGCTGACTACCTTTGGTTGCTGGATTTGCCGGTGGGTTCCGGGAAGGCTTATACCATAAGTTGAGCTTAACTTCGTGCCTAATTGCGGCTATAATTCAAATTTCCTAATTCGGGTTTACAACATTTTATCCTAATTGATTTTAGGAATTGTAACCATTTTCCTATCACGTTTATTTCTCTCAATAAGTATTGATTATAATTTTTATTTATTGATTTGCGATCTTATTTATAACAGTTAAAAATATTGATTGCTACAAATGATCACCACAAATATATTAATTCAGTATGGATTACATTTACATATAATTCCATAATTTAACCTTATCCAAACATTCCATACAATGTATATTTTACCGTTATACGCTGATTTGGATAGATAATATAACTATATTTATTTTTATGTTTTCGTGTGTCCAATGTAGTTATTATTTTTATTTTATTCTTGTTTTTAAATTAATGATTAAGTCTAATCAATTAACCAAACATTTCCTTTTTATATTCAGTCTGGCCAAAAAGGTTTCAAATCTCACAAAAGACCGTTACCGTAATCATTGTAAATAATGCCTAATTAGTAGAACTGACATATTTCGAAATCACAAGAAATATATGTGGATATATATTTTCGGGTAGTCGATGGATAATTACGTACAAATATATGAATTTATACTTATACGTACATTTGCACCCCTTTTTCCTTTTTAATTCTTTTTATCATATCTCATGTGATTACAAAATAATGCCTTTTTATTCGTAAGAGGAAAACGACATGTTTACAATGATTAAGCCCAAACCCAACAATACTGGGTATAGAAAGGAATGTTTCTTTTATTATTACAATCACATAATTTACTAATTTCATGTTTTTACCCAAATTCACATATTTTATTATTCGACATTGAACTAAAGGTCTGGAATGTAACCACATCTAATTTGTGTTTAATGGGACTAATTGCCAAATCTACAGTGCTATGCAACATATACAACATATTTCATGACATAACTGTAGGAATAAGTGTGAACAAGTTTAAGAATCCTACAGTTTATGTTATACATAACCATAAATTATAATTCACAAGTTCTAACCATGTTTGTAATCAGATCTGATGATTGCTAATAAATTCATAATATTTAAATGAACAGATCTGATAGGAAGAGGCATAAAAACATAGATCCAATTCAAACGAAATAGATAAGTTATTATAACTGTATTCATAAATTTCTCACTCACCTTAAAGCCTCCAAGTCCAAAGTTTGGACCTTTTAGGCCTATAATCCCAAAATTCTTATAAATCTACAATTTATGTGGAAAGGGGAAAATTCTAGATCTGTAGAGAAGTAAGAAAACAGGAAGAGAGGGGAGAATATGATTTGGAGCATCACTTTACATTCTTTTCCATTAGGTATGGTTATCCTCTTAGTTTCACATGAATTGGATTTGATTTGTTATGTACGAATGTATATTTTTATTTTAGAAATTAGGTTTGGAGAAAGAGTAAAATGGTTGAGCTCCGCTGCCTCTACAGATTTATGTGGAAAAAGAATGAGGCCTTACCCCTTTATTTATAGGGGTGGAATTGGCCTAGAACCGTTGGATCAATTTTAAGTTACATCCGTCGATTCGTCATATAAATATTATAACCCAACCTATCAAAACCTAGCCACCACTGGGCAGACTAAAGCCGAGTAGGTCGACCATGGTGGTCGACCGTCGATCAACCGATTGGGCCTCAGATTTCCTAAGTCGTTCAACCGATGCAGTCTAATCGTTTCCTATTTAATTTCTCCTAAACCGGAAAAAGGAAATTAGAACGAAGAATTTTAACATTTCCTCCGCTTACGAACATTACATTTCCCGCCCAACAGTGGAATTTTCACCTTAGTTACCGAAAATACTCCAAAATTTTCCGTCTGTAGACTGCAAAGGAGGCTTAAAACAAGTCTAAAACATAAAGCGAGTTAACTAATAGCTCGCACGCATCGTTGACAAGGTATGGAAACAGCGTTTCCAGGGCTAAAACAGTTTTTTCCTTGTTACTGTTAATGTTTTTATCGTATCATCGGTCCTATTGCGCCGCTAAAATGCGCACACAAAGCATCCAAAAATATTCCTCACACTGTTCATGTGACCAAAAATCGATATTTTTCATAAAAATAAATTCCCGCTCGAATACTTGTCATGTCTATTTTGAAATTTTCCTTTCAAAACCACTTCGCTTTCCTATAAATTAAGAAAATGTTTTTTTCAAGCAACATTTTCCCAAAAAACTTTAAAAATATATTTTGTGGAAATTTAAACGAATCACATGTTGGTGAAGAAGGAAGACAGTTACGCCAAAAATGCGAAAACTGAGATCACGCACTAGTAGACCAAAATAAATTTTAGCTTTAACAAGTAACGATGATTTATTTATTTGTATACTTGTGACATAGAACCATTCTTTTACTAAAATTTATCCAGCACAGAATTTTATTCTTTCAAGCTCTAGGACAAGTGCTAGTAAACAAACGAGATTTCATTCAAATAATCGTGCGTAAATGACAAATCATTTTTTTTCAACATAGAAATCTCATTACTAAAGTCATGCGAATTTTCGTTACCAGAAGTTACAAATACAACACTACATTAAAGAAGAAAAAAATGCTGGAAAGGGAAACACACAATACAAGATACAACATGCACAAGGCATGTTCTAACAACAACCACAATGACTAACACCACCCACTATAGGTTGGTCTACCTCCGCTGCTGGAGCCTGATCCATTCCCACGTCCTCGCTAGGAGCGTAATATACCGGAGTTCAGCCAATCTCATGTGTCTATCGGTGCTGTTGGTCGCGAACCTCTCGGAGCTCGGTCTGCATAGCACTGTTGGAACTGAGATCAGGGCTCTCATGACTAGGCTACTGGGGCTGCTGATGCTGTTGAGATGGAACGGGTGGTGCGGAGGCAGAAGCATCGATCAACTGAATGGCCATCTTCCGGAGAGTGGTGCGATTGATGGCGGTCGCGCCTTCCTCACTGGTGTCTCCCCAGAAAGTCTCAACTGGAAGTGTCGGAAGATATGGATGAGAAGATGGCTACAAGGAAAATGGCTCCGCGTGGTGCCGTCGAAGCGCTTATGAAGATGGATCATAAGCATGCACGCCTAATTGACGGTTATACTGCCAAGGGTAAAATAAGTGGCACGGCGAACAGAAGGATAAATCTGCTCCAAGCTTCCCGCCTTCGGGATGATGTGCTGTATGATGCGCACAATTACATGGGCTTCTGGTCGCATATTGGCGGTGGTCCAAGCTCCGGGTTCTCCAACAAAGATACGCTGAAGGATACGAGTTTCCTCCATCTCAATAGCATCAAGCTCGGCTCCCCCTGTCGAGATACCCAAAATTTGGGCTAAGTTCGCATCAGTGAACTCGATGCGGGAGCCTATGACCTCAAATTTGATGACACTGGACTCGTCATCAATGTCCGCATGCATTTAGGCATCGAACATACGGACGCAACGTGGATACAGGTCACGCTCAAAATTGTTAAAACGCAGGATCGGTGCTAGACCTGCGACGACAAAAAGCTCCTCCAAACAAAATGTGGCGAAGTCGGCGAACTTCACTGGTCGACCAATTTGAAACTCATAAGAGGTCATGGCTAAGTACTTCTTAATCTCCGCCTCATTGCGATCTAACTAGCGGCTTCTTGAGGCGTGAGATCGGGGTGTTGGTTGCAAGGTGCCATGGAGGAATCGGTGAAGCGGGGAAGAGGAACTGCAAATCCGGAGTATAATCGGGTAGAGATCTGCAAGACAAGATTTTGGTGGTAATAAGGGGCGAAACAGAGTGGGGGTTACTTGGATTGGAGCTTGGGAAGGAGGAGGGTTTTGAGTTTTCGGTGGAATTGGGGTTGGGGAGGGAGAGTTGGCTGAACGATGTATATATACATCGTTCAGTCGATTCAGGTCGGGTCTAGGCCCATCAAATAGGGGGAAGTGGTTGACCTGGCCATAGGAGAGTAGTCGACCGCTCGCCCTTAAAAAGGCGCGGTTTGAACCTCGGCCCAATGACCCGTTTAAATTATATATAAATAAAATTTAAAATTTCTATTATGTCGAAACAACTTCTACTCTAACCAAATTCTCGTATCAACTTCCACCACTCGTCGAGTCGATAAATTCAATTTTCCAACGCCTTTTCCTTGCCTCCAAAAAGATTTGCAACCACCGAAATAAACGAACTTAAAACAGGAAATCAGCTAGAAATCCAAAATAAAATTCTAAAATGGATTTTTCCCCTTACTAGCCGACATAAACTAAATGATTCAAATTCAAATACCCTACAATAAGATTGAAGGATTTTCTTAGCCTTTTCGAAGAAAATTTTGAAACTTTTCCAATAATGGAATTTATTATAAACTAATGGTTTCGTATTTAGAAATCCATTATATTATTATTATTATTATTTATATTCCAGTTTTATATTTCAATCTAGAAAAACCTTTTCGTGTTCAAAGATATTGGATCTCAAAACAATTAAGATTTATTTTGATAACTTTAATAAATTTTCCGATATATAGGAAAATGGATACTTAAAATCAAAAGGAATGGATATTTATTATTCTTGAGCTTTAGTGAAATATTCCTTATCATTTCTAACTCCTTTCTACCTACCAATCGGATTACATTTATTAAAATTACTGAATGGCACAATAAAATTTTAAACATGAATAGATTAAAAAAATTAAAAACCATATCTTTACAAACTATTTTCCAAAATTGTATTTCCAAACATTTGAAATCCATTTTTATTTTTCAAATAGTTTTAAAAATAAATTTTCCCTAAATACAAGGCCAAGAACTCAGTTGAATATTTCAACGAAGGTAGATTCGGAATTTTAATGAAAAAACAAATGGATACACCTCGTAATTATATTTCTGAAATGGATACGACATATTAATGTGGTCTCTTTCCCATTTTGGATCGAGTAATGGTCTTAACTGGAACTACCAACGAAACCAAACCAAGAATTATGACTATCTCGGTTGTAGTCTGATTTTTGTATTAATGTATATATATATCCAGTTTCCAAACATGAATCAACGGAATATACTATATGTCATCCTCGTGCTCTTTACGATGAGATTGCCAACATACTGTGGGGCAAGGCAGGATTGGCTAGAAATTCGAAATCAAGATATTCCAACTCTTAGTCGCTCAAAGCCCATTTTATATAATTAGGCCCACGACTAATTTCATAGTCGAAATAAATTAAAGTCGAGTAAGAAAGACGACGGAAAACAGAAAAGAAAATCGAATTACGTTCTCTCACGAGCCCTAATTTAACAAACTCCTCTGATCATTTAACTTAAGCTCCGATACCAAATGTAACACACCACACTTTTCTATGCCCAAATTTCGAGAAAAATCAAAACTTAAACACATCCAAGACGAAGCGTGTATATCTGGTACCTACAATAAATTAGCATGAGCATAATCAGAGTACGATATGATAACTCATAGCGAAAAAATAGGATAAACTATTATTAACTCAATCAACTACCTTTTTCAAAGTAGGTCACTTTGTCAATACCGAACATGAGAGAGAACGAGAACCGAAAGCAAAGCTTAACATCTACGAGAACCTGACCTTCTCCATGAAACCTGGGAGGTTGTAATAAGAATGGGGTCAAAAAAGCAAGTTCTGGTGACTAATAAATGTACAACACAGATTATAATACACAAATGCATCCCGTTTTGTTCAGCCTCAGATGTGTGCCTAACAAGGTTAGTGATTCTAGCCCAACCTTATAAATGTTTACGCACGACCCTTGTAACACCCCACCTCCGCTAGGGTCACTCTTTCGGGGGCACTAGCTTCTGGGGGGCGTTATAACTAGGTAAGCATGCATAATGATATATCAAGGCAGAATAAGAACATAAATATATATGTAAGACAGAGTAAGTGAGAATAAAACAGCGGAATATCTCAAACCATCTCAAAACAAGTTTAGTACATCATAAAGTCAACTGCCAAAATAAACATGTCTAGTACATCATAAACAGAAATACTGAAAATACATAGTGCTATCCCCAAAATAAAGATGATAAACCATAGCGAGCTCAATGTCCAGACATACATGAGCTATCCAGCAAACAAGCAAGCGATCCAAGCTAAGCACCACTATTCCCTCCCTGAGAACCTGGGGGGGGGGGGGGAACGGAAGAAAAGAAGCGAAAGAAAACAGGTCAGTCAAAAAGACTGGTAAGCCCTACTACGATCAGTCTATAAACTAATAAAGTTAACATCATGATGGAAACTGAGATGAACATACTGGCAATAGATAAAGGTGTCATCACATAAAGAAGATTAAGCTTTGCACCACAGTGTACTAGCAACCTAACATAACAGGTATTGATCCCTCAGCCCAAACTTTGGCCCAATTGCATGAGGTGACCTTAATACAAGGTCCAGCCCAACGGTCTAGTCGATCGGCTCCCTATAAACCTAACACGTCAAGTGTTGGTGTCCATACGGCCCACATATGGTTGTAGTCAGACTGTGCTGGGTCCACCTTCGGGTGTATCAAGCCCTCGGGTGTCAACCCCAGACACCTAAGCAATAATGCACAGTCTAAACCTACTGGTACCCGTGCCTCGAGTTTGTCCAACACCGGACTACGTGCACGTCCGTAGCCCGCCTGGACCCGCACCGCTGTACCACTCAGCCGTCGCTTTGGTCGCTTACATCAGTCCAGTAATCGTGCCCCGCCTAGCCTAGCCTCTAGGGTTGTGAATGATACCAAACTGGGATTACTGCTGGAACAGACCACGTTGCTAGGGTTTTCTAAGAGGGTTAAGTGTGGTTTAACCCCTCACTAATCATGGATTAAATTAGTTAAGTGTAACCAACAGTTCACCACTTAACCCCATTTAATCCCTCGTATCCCCAAAATTGGTTAAGTATTAGTGGGCCATGACTTAACCCTAATCATGAGGCATTAATTAATTTAATTGTGCCTTAACCTCTCACGTTAGACTTTGTTGCGGTTACTAGTTAAGCCGGGCGGGTCCGGGTAGCTTTACACCACAACTTGGTCTAACCTCGGGTCCAAGGTACACATGACCAACTTCTCACATTGGGTCCTATCGTTTGTAGCAACTAGTTAAGCCGGTCGGTTCCGGGTAGATTTATGCTACAAACTCAACCCAACCTCGAGTTGGCCACACTTATGTTTTCTAAATGTCATGTCCACTTTATTTTCAAACCATAATTACAAGTTTAACAAATACTTGGGTAGACCTAACTTAATAGGTAAATTCCCAAGGGGTAGACCTAACTTAATAGGTAAATTCCCAATCTTATATTTTCATATATTTTAAGTTTTACCCAAACCCCCCAACGTCATTCTATCGCTTACATATTCGTTATAACGCATAAAGGATAGAAAGAGGGAACTTGGCACAACATACATGATGAATCTTACATATCATAATAAACATGCATAACATGTTGGACTTGCATAACTTAGCATAGTGAACTTGCATAAACATGCATAACTTGTTAAACTTGCAAATCATGGCATAGTGAACTTGCATAAACATGCATAACTTGTTAAACTTGCAAATCATGGCATAGTGAACTTGCATAAACATGCATAACTTGTTAAACATGTGTAACATGGCATAGTGAACCCGCATAAGCATGCATAACTTATTAAACATGCATAACATAGCATAGTGAACTCGCATAAGTATGCATAACTTATTAAACATGCATAACATAGCATAGTGAACTCGCATAAGCATGCATAACTTATTAAACATGCATAAATCCCAACTTTCATCACATATTAACTTTAGAGTTTCTAAAATGAAGGTAAGAGGGCTTACAACTATTATGAAGACACAAATCTACTAATAAAGATTGAGAAGCCCTTTATGCAAGCATATAAAAACCCAAAACAAAGCTCCAATTAACAAAAATCCCAAAAACTCTAGCTTAGCAATTAAAACTTGCAACTTGATGATGTATGCAAGCTAATGATCATTCATACAACTTAGAAATGCTTGTATGAACATCATAATCTTCATAGGAATGATTTATGAAGAGGTTTGGAGGCTAGGGTTTTTAGGTGGAGGCCATTTGAGAATTCAATTTGACATAGTTTAGTTGCTAGAATGAATAATGAGGTTTTAGGGTAGGATTAGGGGCTTATTTATAGAAGATTAGAGTGTTTTTAGCCCTAGGATTAACCCTAGGTTAGTTTAGGTCCGTCAGATTTCGGAATTCTCTAGAACCAAGCCACACAACCAAGCCCAAATCAAAAATGGTGCGCCAGGCAAAACTGCCCGGCCACCCTGTGTCGACAGGGCTGTCGACAGGGCTGTCGACACCCTGGGGACCCTGTCGACATGCCTGTCGACATGGGGGTCCTGGCGGGAGTTTTCCCGCCTGACGCCAGTTAGCCCTAATCCTTGTTTTTAATTTAAAATTTAAATATGTTTTTACTATGGAAATTTCTGAAAACTTCAATGGGCCTTAACTGGGTCATACGGACTCCGATTTTCGAAAACTCGGACTCTATTTCGCATATTTTTCCGAGACGAACGCAATGGCATAGCCCGTTTCCCTTGATTCAGATTTTTGAATTAAATTCTGCCTCGATTTATGTTATAACAGGTTATTGAAAATACGGGTTGTTACATTCTCCCCTCCTTAAAGGATTTCGTCCCCGAAATCTTCAAGTTAGGAAGAACGTATCCTACCATCCAATCACCCATCTACTCAAAGCATCATTCACGAGCAATCATTGTCCTTACAAGATTCTAAATGCTGGATGAACATATGCAAAAGTGTGTGTATATATACTTATCTAATGCGAAGATCAATGCAAAATATGTTAGTGAAATGTATCCATATGTATGCAAATCCTTAACATAATGTATAATATCTACATGCGTGCTCAATCATACATCCATATGCAACATCCATGTGATGGCATACAAATTCCATCCAAGCATAAGCCTAAACACCCATGCACATGCAATATGAGGAGTGTGTGAGCCGATCTAGTGCCTAATGTGTATCATGTATCCACGAGTAACCACTTGCAAACACTTGCAACCACTTGCAACCATCAAACATAACATGTCTCAAACACATGTTTCATCCAAAGGATTCTACCTAAGGTTCTCATGATAAGATAGACACGATGAACTAGATAAACTAGATAGACATGGAAAGGTAAAGAGATTGAGAGTGTACCCTCAAAAAGGAATGGATAAAGCCCACGCATCTTCTCTTCAGTTTCCCAAGTTGCGTCTTCTTCGGCTTCACCCCATTGAACCTTCACCAGCTTGACCTCTCGATTCCTTAGCTTCTTGGTCTCCGTCCCCAAGATACGAATCAGAGCTCTCCTCAAAGTTGCCTCTTTCTCTACTTCCACGTCTTCAAGAATGCTAGGTTCAACCACCTCAGCGGACTCATGTAGGCACTTTCGGAGATGCGAAACATGAAAAACATTATGCACTCCGGACAGCTTCTCGGGCAATTGCACTTTATAAGCCATCTTCCCAATTCTTTCTATGATAGGGAAGGGTCCAACAAATCTCGGTGCTAACTTCCCAACAGCTCCAAATCGGACCACATTCCGCAAAGGAGAAACCTTTACGAAAACCATATTCCCAACATCAAACTCCAAATCGGATCTTCGCTTATCAGCATAGGATTTCTGTCGGTCTTGGGCCGCTTTCATCCGTCTTCTAATCAACTCGACCTTCTCGGATGTATCTCTAATCATGTCAGGTCCAAGTATGAGCTTCTCTGTAGTCTCCCACCAACATGTAGGCGACTTGCACGGCCTCCCATATAAAGCATCAAATGGTGCCATCCCTATGCTTGCCTGATAACTGTTATTATATGCAAACTCAACAAGAGGAAGATGGTCTTCCCAAGTACCACCAAAATCCAGTATGCAAAGCCTCAACAAGTCCTCAAGTACCCTATTCACCCTTTCTGTCTGACCGTCCGTTTGTGGGTGATAGGCCGTACTCAGGTTCAACCTCATGCCCATAGCTTCCTGCAAACTGTTCCAGAACTGACTAGTAAAGATGGGGTCTCGATCACTGACTATGCTGGAAGGGACTCCATGTAGTCGTACTATCTCTCGAAGATATACTGATGCTAGTCCAGATGCGGTCCTTTTGCTCTTCACCGGAATGAAATGAGCACTCTTCGTAAGCCTATCCACAATGACCCATATGCTTGTATTCCCTTTTCTTGACCTTGGCAATCCGTCAACAAAGTCCATAGAAATACTCTCCCACTTCCATAGCGGGACCTCTAGAGGATGCAATAGCCCACCGGGCTTCTTCGACTCGGCTTTTACTCTCTGACAAACAACACATCTAGAGACAAACTCTGCCACATCCTTCTTCATTCCAGGCCAGAAGAAAATGCGCTTCATGTCCTTATACATCTTATCTCCACCCGGATGTATAGTCAACTTGGAGCGATGTGCTTCATCAAGAACTTTCCTTACCAAGTCTTCTATCATCGGAACACAAAGCCTTCCGTCTCTCCTCAGCCAACCCTTATCATCTATAGAATATCGAGCAAGGTGACTAGATGTCTCCCCTCGAATCAGCTTATCCATGATCTCAATTATCTGAGGGTCTTCCTTCTGCGAAGCCCCAACTTGTTCTAGAAGGGTAGGCCTGAGCTCAAGAGATGCTAAAGAACCGGTCATCGACTCAACTGTCAAAGAAAAATCAAAGGTTGCCAAGAACTCTAAATTCTTCATCTCAACAAATAGAGGACTTAGTGTCAACCTTTTTCTACTCAATGCATCCGCTACAACATTCCCCTTGCCAGGGGTATAGGCTATATCAAAATCATAGGATGCCAAGAATTCCATCCATCTTTGCTGCCTCAAGTTCAGATCCTTCTGCGAAAAGAGATACTTCAAAGACTTATGATCAGTATACAGCTCAAATCTCTCTCCCAGAAGATAATGACGCCAAGCCTTGAGTGCATATACTATCGCTGCCAGCTCTAGATCATGAGTGGGATAATTCTTCTCATGCACCTTAAGTTGCCTACCACCAAAACATATAACTCTGCCTTCTAGCATCAGAACGGCGCCCAATCCCGTGCCACAAGCATCAGTGTACACGATAAACATCTTACCACCATCGGGTAAAGCTAGAACTGGTGCTGAGGTAAGGGCTCTCTTGAGCCTTTGAAAAGCAAGCTCACAGTCCATATCCCAAGCAAAAACTAAGTTCTTCTTCGTCAACTTAGTAAGAGGAGCGGATATCTTCGCGAAGTCCTTGATGAACTTCCGGTAAAAACCCGCAAGACCTAGAAAACTTCTCACCTCGGTTGCATTCCTTGGAGTCTTCCAATCCTGAACTGCAACCACCTTAGCGGGATCCACCGCTAAGCCTTGCTTGGATACGATATGCCCAAGGAATCTAACTTCCCTTCTCCAAAAGTGACACTTGGAGAACTTGGCCTTTAACTGATGCGCTCTAAGCGTATCCATCACCTCTACAAGATGCCTCGCATGCTCTTCTTCATCCTTGGAGAAGATCAGAATATCATCCACAAAGACCACGACAAACTTGTTCAAGAACTCTCGAAACACCCTACTCATCAAGTCCACGAAATACGCGGGTGCATTCGTCAAACCGAACGGCATAACAAGCCATTCAAAGAATCCATCTGGAGTTCTGAATGCAGTCTTGTCTATACTATCTTCAGCCACTCTGAGCTGATGAAATCCAGTTGCAAGATCAAGCTGAGAGAAAACAGAAGCACCAATAAGCTGGTCAAAAAGATCATCGATCCTCGGTAACGGGTGTCTGTTCTTCTTAGTCAGCTTATTCAATTCTCTATAGTCCACACAAAGTCGAATAGAACCATCTGCCTTAGTAGCAAACACCACAGGCGCTCCCCATTCGGATATACTTCGTCCGATGAAGTTCTTCTCAAGCAACTCCTTTACTTGCTTGCTGAGCTCCCGTCTCTCACGCGGAGCCATATGTCGAACGGGCAAAGAAACAGGCTTAGCATTATCCAGCAGATAAATGCGAAAATCAATCTCTCGTTTAGGGGGCAACCCCTTAACTTCTTCAAAAACATCTGGATAATCTCGGACCACCCTTACAGACTGAAGGGATTCCTCTGACGAGTCGAGAGATTCAAGATAGCACAACATGACGGGATCCTTCGGATTGCATGAAATCTCTAAGGTGTTGCCAAGGCGAGTCACAAGCCTCACAACCCTATGCTCACAATCAAGAATGGCTCCATATCTGGACAGCCAATCGATGCCCAATATCAATCCGTATCCCCTGAAACCAAGAACATACGCACTACACAAGAACTCTACACTAAGTATAGAGATCCTCAGATCCTCACATATCATAGATAGATGAGCAGAACCCCTAATGGGATTCGAAACACAAACGGGATCATCCACTAAGCTAGTACTAAGGTGCAAACTATCAACAAGATCAGATGAAATAAAGCTATGTGATGCACCAGAATCAAACAAGGTACGAACTGGAAGATCAGAAACATAAACAAGGTTCTCAACAGAAACACTACCTCGATCGGGAACTGGAGCGGTATTGAGAGCATGAACTTGCCCTCCTGAAGGTCCAGCCTGTCCTTTCTTCTTCGGGCATTCCTTGCTGAAGTGTCCAGTCTCACCACAGGAAAAACATCCACCACTAAGCTTCCTTTTCTTCTTCCTACAATCCTTAGCAAAATGTCCAGGCGCACCACAGTAATTGCACTTTCCCTTGCCTTTGTTATTGTTCCCCTTCTTGTTCTTGCTCTGATTCCCCTGACTGCTTTGACCACCTTGATTGCCTTTACCCTGAGAATCAGTCTTCTTTGCTTGAGTATCACTCGACTTGACCTCTTTCTTTCCATCTCCCTGAAGTAGAGCCATATCGACCAAACTCTCAAAAGTAGCCCCATGCGGAATATGTGACATCGCCAAACCCTGCAGCGGCTCATTCAACCCTCTAGCGAATCGAAGAGCCTTCTTCTCAGGAGTGTTCACCATATCCAAACCAAAACGGGCCAGCTGATTAAACTTGTTCACATACTCCTTGACCGACATATCACCTTGCTTTAATGCAATGAACTTCTCCATCTGTAAATTTGCCTCAGCAGAGGATAGAAACTTGGCCACAAATCTAGCCCTCAAATCGGCCCAAGTCTCGACGGGCCTAGTCCCATTGGTGACCTCCCACCAATAGGCTGCTTCGTCCTTCAAAAGCCACACTGTCAATAAGATCTTCCTCTCGTCATCAATCCTAAAGATAGCAAACAAGTCCTCAGTGTCTTTCAGCCAATTCCTAGCTTCAACAAAAGATTCCGTGCCTAGGAAATTCTTGCCTCCCATCGCCTTGAAGTCTTTACAAACCTTCGTGAACTCAACCTGAGGATGCTGAGGGGGAGGAGGAGGAGGAGCCTCAGCAACTGGAGGAGGAGGAATATTAATTACTGGAGGAGGGGGAACAGGAACCACCGGAGGAGGGACATTAGGGAGAGGATTCTCAACTACAGGAGGAGGAGTGGGAGTAGGGTTTGCAGGGCCAGCTGCCGCCCTAGCTTCTAGAAGTCTCCTATACCAGAGTGGTACGTTTACTCCATCCGGGATGGCAAGGTTCTCAGCCATACTGAAACGAAAGATAAGATAAGATTAGGTCAAGGGAACGAAGGATAATGCTAATGGCTTTTTGGGGAATAGCCTTTTATAATACTAGACTTTTCTTTGGAAAATACTTTATACTTGTTTTGAAAATAGTTTTTCAAAATTCTTTTAAAAACTTTTTGTTCTTTCTTGTAAACCATATGCTCTGATACCAAATTTGTAACACCCCACCTCCGCTAGGGTCACTCTTTCGGGGGCACTAGCTTCTGGGGGGCGTTATAACTGGGTAAGCATGCATAATGATATATCAAGGCAGAATAAGAACATAAATATATATGTAAAACAGAGTAAGTGAGAATAAAACAGCGGAATATCTCAAACCATCTCAAAACAAGTTTAGTACATCATAAAGTCAACTGCCAAAATAAACATGTCTAGTACATCATAAACAGAAATACTGAAAATACATAGTGCTATCCCCAAAATAAAGATGATAAACCATAGCGAGCTCAATGTCCAGACATACATGAGCTATCCAGCAAACAAGCAAGCGATCCAAGCTAAGCACCACTATTCCCTCCCTGAGAACCTGGGGGGGGGGGGGAACGGAAGAAAAGAAGCGAAAGAAAACAGGTCAGTTAAGAAGACTGGTAAGCCCTACTACGATCAGTCTATAAACTAATAAAGTTAACATCATGATGGAAACTGAGATGAACATACTGGCAATAGATAAAGGTGTCATCACATAAAGAAGATTAAGCTTTGCACCACAGTGTACTAGCAACCTAACATAACAGGTATTGATCCCTCAGCCCAAACTTTGGCCCAATTGCATGAGGTGACCTTAATACAAGGTCCAGCCCAACGGTCTAGTCGATCGGCTCCCTATAAACCTAACACGTCAAGTGTTGGTGTCCATACGGCCCACATATGGTTGTAGTCAGACTGTGCTGGGTCCACCTTCGGGTGTATCAAGCCCTCGGGTGTCAACCCCAGACACCTAAGCAATAATGCACAGTCTAAACCTACTGGTACCCGTGCCTCGAGTTTGTCCAACACCGGACTACGTGCACGTCCGTAGCCCGCCTGGACCCGCACCGCTGTACCACTCAGCCGTCGCTTTGGTCGCTTACATCAGTCCAGTAATCGTGCCCCGCCTAGCCTAGCCTCTAGGGTTGTGAATGATACCAAACTGGGATTACTGCTGGAACAGACCACGTTGCTAGGGTTTTCTAAGAGGGTTAAGTGTGGTTTAACCCCTCACTAATCATGGATTAAATTAGTTAAGTGTAACCAATAGTTCACCACTTAACCCCATTTAATCCCTCGTATCCCCAAAATTGGTTAAGTATTAGTGGGCCATGACTTAACCCTAATCATGAGGCATTAATTAATTTAATTGTGCCTTAACCTCTCACGTTAGACTTTGTTGCGGTTACTAGTTAAGCCGGGCGGGTCCGGGTAGCTTTACACCACAACTTGGTCTAACCTCGGGTCCAAGGTACACATGACCAACTTCTCACATTGGGTCCTATCGTTTGTAGCAACTAGTTAAGCCGGTCGGTTCCGGGTAGATTTATGCTACAAACTCAACCCAACCTCGAGTTGGCCACACTTATGTTTTCTAAATGTCATGTCCACTTTATTTTCAAACCATAATTACAAGTTTAACAAATACTTGGGTAGACCTAACTTAATAGGTAAATTCCCAAGGGGTAGACCTAACTTAATAGGTAAATTCTCAATCTTATATTTTCATATATTTTAAGTTTTACCCAAACCCCCCAACGTCATTCTATCGCTTACATATTCGTTATAACGCATAAAGGATAGAAAGAGGGAACTTGGCACAACATACATGATGAATCTTACCTATCATAATAAACATGCATAACATGTTGGACTTGCATAACTTAGCATAGTGAACTTGCATAAACATGCATAACTAGTTAAACTTGCAAATCATGGCATAGTGAACTTGCATAAACATGCATAACTTGTTAAACTTGCAAATCATGGCATAGTGAACTTGCATAAACATGCATAACTTGTTAAACATGTGTAACATGGCATAGTGAACCCGCATAAGCATGCATAACTTATTAAACATGCATAACATAGCATAGTGAACTCGCATAAGTATGCATAACTTATTAAACATGCATAACATAGCATAGTGAACTCGCATAAGTATGCATAACTTATTAAACATGCATAACATAGCATAGTGAACTCGCATAAGCATGCATAACTTATTAAACATGCATAAATCCCAACTTTCATCACATATTAACTTTAGAGTTTCTAAAATGAAGGTAAGAGGGCTTACAACTATTATGAAGACACAAATCTACTAATAAAGATTGAGAAGCCCTTTATGCAAGCATATAAAAACCCAAAACAAAGCTCCAATTAACAAAAATCCCAAAAACTCTAGCTTAGCAATTAAAACTTGCAACTTGATGATGTATGCAAGCTAATGATCATTCATACAACTTAGAAATGCTTGTATGAACATCATAATCTTCATAGGAATGATTTATGAAGAGGTTTGGAGGCTAGGGTTTTTAGGTGGAGGCCATTTGAGAATTCAATTTGACATAGTTTAGTTGCTATAATGAATAATGAGGTTTTAGGGTAGGATTAGGGGCTTATTTATAGAAGATTAGAGTGTTTTTAGCCCTAGGATTAACCCTAGGTTAGTTTAGGTCCGTCAGATTTCGGAATTCTCTAGAACCAAGCCACACAACCAAGCCCAAATCAAAAATGGTGCGCCAGGCAAAACTGCCCGGCCACCCTGTGTCGACAGGGCTGTCGACAGGGCTGTCGACACCCTGGGGACCCTGTCGACATGCCTGTCGACATGGGGGTCCTGGCGGGAGTTTTCCCGCCTGACGCCAGTTAGCCCTAATCCTTGTTTTTAATTTAAAATTTAAATCTGTTTTTACTATGGAAATTTCTGAAAACTTCAATGGGCCTTAACTGGGTCATACGGACTCCGATTTTCGAAAACTCGGACTCTATTTCGCGTATTTTTCCGAGACGAACGCAATGGCATAGCCCGTTTCCCTTGATTCAGATTTTTGAATTAAATTCTGCCTCGATTTATGTTATAACAGGTTATTGAAAATACGGGTTGTTACAACCCTACTACTCTTCTTAAAGTAGTATTCCGAAAGTATAATATCGAGATATGATGTTTACATATATTTTTGAGAAACCTTTACAGAAGAGCTCGGTTGGTTATTATATCGAGATTAGACCCCTAATTACGGAATTTCTATATTCATATACTTTCATTCGCTTATCCTTCATCATTTATTGCCTCTCTACAATTGATAGATAGGTTGGATTCTTCCTAATCACTTAAGGCCCTAGCCAGACCGATTGGTCACTTATAATTTCTCGATACTTTACTTGATGTTAACATGAACTAGAGGGCACTAGCTACGGGCCCAACTAGTTAATGCTTCCGTCATTCATGCATATACTCTTTCCCTGCATATGGTGAGAGATGGTATTTTATCGTTCGTTATACCTCTGGCGGACCTTTTTAGATAACCTCCCTATTCGCTTATTACTTTCTGTAGGATAGGTAGCCATATCTGACATTTTAGTTTCCAAGTTTGGGTAGGCCCACACACGCACTATCCATTTAAGACACCTAAATTGAAAGACCTATTCCCAGGTGGACTCTTCAACTCTAGCCTCTTAAGACCCAGGAAGCAGACTATACGCGAAGGTTATTGGCTCGTACCCCATTAGCCTTTTATACCTGTCCCTATTTGGGATAAGGTGGGATACATTATTAAGTCATTCCCGTTTAGTCCCTCTGCATAGAAATGCTATATGTATACGATTCATTTTCGTCACTGGTTCATATGGTTAATAATAATTTACATTATTAACCTACTAAGTCCAACTATATTTTATATTATAAGTTCTATTTTCATTAATATAAATAAGGAAGGTTATATCCCCTTTTCCCCAAGGATATTTATTTGATTTCTTCTCTAATTTGGACTTAGTATTTAAACGACAATCATAAATTCCCTTATGACGCCCATTTCCTTTTATTTCTATTTTATTGCCCTTTATGACCATAACGGTCTTATTTTTGCTAAGGCAACATACAAGAAATTAGGGTCTTTACCTACGAATTGTAAGCACAGGTAGAACTAACATAATCGTGGTTAATATACTTTAGCTACCAATATTGAAATGGTGGAAACTGGTAGGTAAAGCATAGTAGAGAAAGAGCATTACCTATGCTTATTAATATCAGTAGGTAACATAATCAATGGACCCCACTACTTTATAACTCAAATGATGAGTCATTAGCTGATGTGTCATCCTACATTGCTGCTAACATGGTGATGATGTGTCATCCTATATGGTTGCTGACATGGTTGTAGTAGCACACACTTGGCATATATTAATGGCGACACTTGGCATTTAATGGTTGGTTCATGTGTCAAACAAAATTTTTTCCATGTGTCATCATTCGATTAGTGCACATGACATCATTTTTTAGACAAATATTTACTATAAATAAATATTTACAAGAACTGAATATTTACATAATTTATTTTTAAAAAAATAACAAATATTTAATCAGATAAATATTTATTACACTTTCGAATAGTACACATGTTGTTTTCTCACTATTACACAATGACTTATACATATGCTTCCTCTCTACATTTCACTTGTATACATTGGCTCTTTATTACATATACATAGTCACTCATACTCTCTCTAATTTTAGTCATAGTTACATCACCGTTCATGCACAAAATTCCGGCAGCAAAGGAACCCTTTGACGATGTCTTTTACCTTCAAACCCTAAAAACGAGAACTGGTAAATGTAACCAACATCAGTTCCACCATCATAATAGTTTCAAAACCACAACTATACATACATCTTCTTTTCTGTAATGGACTCTCAGCTAAAAACTCAAATTATTATTTCTATCCCACAGGCCTCTCACCCTTTACCATTGAATACCAGTATCTTCAAACTCCTGCAGAATATTATGGTCCAGGTTGGAAAGAACCAAATTCGACAGTGTATCATGCTTATCGCTGAAGTTGCTGCTGCTAGATGAATTGTTTTAAAAAATAGTTGTAATAAATAACTTTTAAAATTAAGGACACACCAAAAACCATGATGGCATTTTTGAGATTTGAACAACAACAACAAAAATATACAATTCTCATTTAAATAGAAAAAACTTCACATATGGTAATCCAAATAATTGGGGCAATGGTGACATTACAACTTCATTCAAAGATAAATGAAGAATGAACATCTGAAAATAGGTCCATCTTCCCTTCAGTACAGCGAACATGTTTTGTAAGCTCCTTGCCATAAAATCTCTTTAACTGGGATTGGATATAGAAGGCCTTTTGTATTCTTCAAGGTCAAATTCAGGTATTATACTGACACGACGAGAAAACTTTACAAAAGACTTATGACCTGCAGAAGGTAGGGAGGAACACTTGTGCATCTAGTACCTGATCTCCATAGCTAACTATTTCATATGATTTTCCTGCCAAAATCAGCTACACATAAAAAAAACAAGAGAATGGCATGTTTCACCAATGACTCAAATTGATAATACAGTTCATTTCCAGATTGTGGACAGGCATTATAGTATAACTTAATAATCATATTGACAGATGATTGAAAATAGAATTATCTTTAGATCTTACCAAACGAGTTTGTCATGTTACCAATCATTCCGTGATGGTGCAACTTTAGCTTAAACTCCTTCCCATTAAATTATTGGGATTTAAGCTCCTTCCACGGCTATTGAATAAGCCAAAGCTCCGCTGAATCATTTAACTGTATATCCAAATATGGATCCCTTGTATCTAATTCAAAATGTTTTCTCGAAGTAAAACTTTCGTAAGCGCTACCCATACCCAGCTGTTTTGAGATAATTGAATCAGAAACCGTTAGTTATCGTGAATAAAATTTCATCAATTCGCTAATCAACTTGAATCTGAGAGCCAAAAATATACAAATCCAATCACCCTTCTTGATTAAAAGGGTTAGTTGTTCAGAATTCAACCGGAAAGACTAGTATTGACGAACATTTAATAGCTGCAAGCTTAAGAAATCTAGAACTTGAACACTGTTGCAATTAAAACCGATTTGCTTAAGCTTACCATTATATATCTAAAATGATGCACACATCCGAAAGTAAGGAGACGATTTTTGCTCCTCTAATGTCGATTGAATCGTCACTTCGAGGCCGATACTACAAGGGACAATCTGAATCCATTTGAATCGGCTATAGTTCTCCTGGAACCGTGAAATTGTAAATCAGATCTGGTAAAGGGGTTGAACACTTGGATCAATTTTTTACATCGCTACTTATGGATCTACGACACGCTTGTTCTAGATCCGCAAGAATAACTGATTAGTATTACGGTCTGGCATGGGAGTTTTGAATTTTGGCTTTTCCACGATTAGAGATAATCTCCAAATTTTAAAGGTGGTAGTTTATCTTGTTTCATGGCCAGAAAGAAGATCCGAATTTTTTAACGGTTAGATAGAAAGAAAGCAGTTTTTTAATGAAAAAAGAGGGAATTTTTGGATTGCAGCAATTTAAAATGTGGCATTGTAACGTGTTCACGTCAGAAATGGAAAAGGATCATGATTTACTATTTAAATAATGGCAGATTCTGTTTTACTTGGTATACACCATTTACATTCCAAAAGTATCCTCAATTGAAATAAAATAAATAATTTTTCCTCATTTTACTAACTTTCTCTTTTTTGTATTAATCAAAGCAAGGAGTCATAATTGCAAAATTCAATAGATCTAATTTTGAAATTTCCATATTCATAAACTTTAAATGAAAGTTAAAATATTCAATTATTTATTCAGAGAAATTTATTTTTCAAAATATTATAAAGTTAAATCAGTTACATTTTGGTGTTAAATTTGAACCTGGTTTGATTTAAATGAAAGATTGAAGAATTTAGTACTCTAAATAGCATTAATTTTAGCAGTTAGATTTACATTTTAATTTTTATGTTTGATTAAAGTGAAAATTATTGAAATTGACTGCATATAAATGTTGCTTATAGTGATATAAATGTACTTTAATCCTTAAAGAACTATAAATTAATTTCTTCACTTTACAACAGAAATTATATTGAGTATACATAATGCAAACAAGGGAGAATTATATATTTTTTCGTTCTATAATTTTGATTCTTTTTTTAATAAGGTCATTTTAGTCTTAAATTTTATTTAAAATTATATGGTGTAAGTAAAATAATTTATGGCCTTTGAATAGAATTTGCCTTAAATAACAAAATGTGCGTGAATAGAAGGATAATTTGTAAAGATTTGTATGAATATGTTATCCTAACTAGTATTACTGGACAATAAATATTTACTTATCATATATAAGACTAATGGTTTGTAATACTTTTTAGACAATAAATATTTATTTATCACATATAAGACTGACAATATGTCATACTTAAATAAAAGCCTTCACAAATACTTTAAACTCAAAAGAAACAATTGGAATATTCCATTTCTTTCAATAATAAAAATTAAAACGACCGAAATCCACTTTATATGCCGGAATTTTATTTTTCATTATTAATGCAATTTTATGCCATCTTTGTTTTTAATATCCTAGTCTGCCGTAGCCAATCAAAAGAGGCTATGTGGATTGAGGCCACAAAAGAGATCACGTGGACTGAGATTTGTATCATTAGATTTGATTTAAAATAAGCTATAAATTTATAGCCAGAGAGGATAGTATGGATTACGTTTCTGCAATAAACTAGAGAAAATATGTTGTAGTCATTTCAGATGATGATATATTGGTGTGAAATTGTGAAACATTTTAGAAAAATTTGAAGTTAAAACTTTTGTAGAAAATTGTTTGGAAAAAAGTAACAACGTATGATAAGTTATTAATGAATGATTATTTAATATTAATTATTTACAATTTAATTATTGTTTATCAATTGATTAATTGTTAATTATTTCATATTTCAAAATAATTATTAATAATTAATAAACAAATGATTTTACAAAAAATATTGCTAGGACATGTAAACGAAATCTTCAATTCAAAAAAATTGCAAGAATATACTTTTTGTCACGTCATCACATAACTCAGCATTATTTTTAACGAAAGTTTTAATTGATATGAGAAAAATGTGGGGCTTAATCACAAAAAAACTTCCCTTCTTGTATATGTGCAAATAATACATTTTACCTACCAACAGTTATTGGTAGATAATCATCCTTCAGTAATTTAATAACATTGACAATATTTATCTACCAATAAATTTTACCAATAAATATTGGTAGATAAAGGTTCTCTTTACCTACCCATATTTATTGGTAGGTAAAATATTGGTAGGTAAAGGTCAAATTTCTTGTAGTGCATCTATTCATCAGTCCTAAGGTATTTATTTGTTGTACCCCAACCGACAATTTCTATTCTTATTTATTTATTTGTTTGTTGACTGTTATATATGTATATATATATATATATGTGTGTGTGTGTGTGTGTGTGTTTATGTACCAGGCCTCTCACATTAAGTTGACTACTTGTGGATGTTGGATTTGCTGGTCGGTTTCGGGCAAACATATACCGCGAGTTAAACTTAACCTTATGCCATAACACATTTATTCTTACACATTAGACCCCTCACATTAAGCTGACTATATGTGATCGCTGGATTTGCCGGTCAGTTCCAGGCAGGCTTATACCACAAGTCGAGCTTAACCTCGTATCTAAATGCGGCTATAATTCAAATTTCCTATTTGGAGTTTACAACATTTCATCCTAATTGATTTTAGGAATTGTAACCATTTTCCTATCACATTTATTTCTCCCAATCAATATTGATTACAATTGTTATTTATTGATTTGCGGTCTTATTTGTAGCAGTTAATTATACTGATTGCTACAGATGGTCACCACAAATATATTAATTCAATATGGATTACATTTACCTATAAATCCATAATTGAACCTTATCCAAATATTCCATACAATGTATATTTTACTGTTTTACGCGGATTTGGACAAATAGTATGTATACATTTATTTTTATGCTTTCGTGCATTCAACGTAGTTATTATTTCTATTTCTATTTTATTCTTGATTTTAAATTAATGATTAGGTCTAATCAATTAACCAAACATTTCCTTTTTATATTCAATCTTGCCAAAAAGGTTTCAAATCTCATAAAAGGTCATTAGCCGTAATCATTGTAAATAATGCTTAATTAGTAGAATTGACGTATTTCCAAATCACAAGAAATATATGCAAATATATATTTTCGAATAGTCAATGCAAATTACATACAAATATATGCATTTATATTTATACATACATTTGCACCACTTTTCCCTTTTTTTTTATCATATCGCTTGTGACTTCAAAATAATGCCTTTTTATTCATAGGAGGAAAATGACATGTTTACAATGATTAAGCCAAAACCCAACAATACTGAATACAAATAGGAATATTTCTTTTATTATTACAACCACATAATTTACTAATTTTATCTTTTTACCCAAATTCACGTATTTTATTATTCAACATTGAACTAAAGATCTGGAATGTAACCACATCTAATTTGTGTTTAATGGGACTGATTTCCAGATCCGTAGTGCTATGCAACATGTACAATATGTTTCATGACATAACTGTAGGAATATGTGTGAACAAGTTTAAGAATCCTACAATTTATGTTATACATAACCACAACTTATAATTCATAAGTTTTAACCATGTTTATAATCAGGTATGATGGTTGTCAATAAATTCATGAAATTTAAATGAACAGATCTGATAAGGAATAAGCATAAAAACATAGATCTAATTCAAACGGAATAGATAAGTTATTATAAGTATATTCGTAAATTTCCCAATCACCTTAAAGCCTCCAAATCCATAGTTTGGACCCTTTAAAATTCTTATAAATCTAAATTTATGTGGGAAGGGGGAAATTTTAGATCTATAGAGATGTAAGTAAATAGGAAGAGAGGGGAGAATATGATTGGGACTGTCACTTTGCATTCTTTTCCATTAGATCTTCTTATCCTCTCAATTTCATATGAATTGGATTTGATTAGTTATCTATGAATATATATATTTTTATTTTAAAATTAGGTTTGAAGAAGAGGAAAATGGCAGAGCTCCGCTGCCTCTGCAGATTTATGTGGAAAAAGAATGAGGCCTTATCCCTTTATTTATAGGGGTGGAAATGGCCTAGAATCGTTGGATTAATTTTAAGTTATATCCGTCCATTCGTTATATAAATAATATAACTTAACCTCTCAAAACCTAGCCTCCACTAGACAAACTGACGCCCAGTAGGTTAACCGTGGCGGTCGACCGCTGATCGACCCATACATTAACTTTTTTCATATTGACCCTGATCGCGGAACTCCAAACATGAAAGCTGACTAGTAATCCGAAATGAACGCATCGGTTAAAGTTTCGTGGCTAAATTCCATCGTTTAAAGAAATTCCTATTTTTGAAATTCTAATAATTAATTTATATTGCCAAAATTTCAGGTTATTACATTTTAGCTAATTCTTTACTTAAGTACATAATTTAAATACAAATGTCACTAATTAAAATATTTAGCTACTTACTACATCAAATATCAATATCGTCCAATATTTTCAAAGTTGAATATTTTGTTAATCCAATATTAAATTAAATTGAAATCATATATTTTCTAATTAAAACCATATATATCTTCAAAAATCCATTCAATTATTATTTTTAAATTGAAATAAATTTCAAGTCCTTATAATCTCCCTTACTTAACAAAATTTTGCCTTTGAAATTGAAACGAAAGAGAAAGCTGAAAAGAATGGTATCAAAGAAAATGAGTAAGCTAAACTTAGATATCCACTTCTTGGCTTTTACCAATCTTCTCTGAACCCTCAAGTGTCCTCCAAATCTTGGTTTATCTTTACTACTCAACCCTTACCTTTTAACTAATTTATCCATTAAAATTAAGTCTACTCAAGTTGGGGTATCATTGCCTCTACGACCTTGAATGTATAACAACTTTAACTTTAAAGTGTCAAAGTCAATCACAACTACTTCCTATTTGGGTTTTATTTTTAACTCCAAGATCATTTTGTTTGACATGAAACTAAGCGAGGCACCAATATCAAATAGTTCTTTAACTGGAATATTCTTAATATAAAGTTTACCTTCAAGAACTTCTTTTCCCATTACGTCTGATTAGGTTGACAGTACATCGTGTATGGCATAAACATGTGCTACCTATTTCCTTTTCATTAATGGACAGTTCTTTATGATCCTGACTTATGATAGTTGTTACATTTTCTGTTATCTTGCTTTCTCCTTGGGTTCTTGATGGTTCCTCTTCGGCTTCTTTGGATTTGGATACTTGGTTGCCAAATGTCCGTTCTCTTGACAATTGAAGCAAGTCTGGTCTCTCAACCACTCTTCCTTCGATTTCCTCTTTTTGTTTGGTTCAGACTTCTTATCTCAAAAAAAATTCTTCTTCCTTGAACTTTCCTTTATATTATCTTTATCCTCCAAGACATTTTGTTTTTCTGGAGATTTGAAGCGATACACCCTATTTATCATCTCCACAAATGATGCTTTCACATGAATTGTCATTCTATTTCAGAACTTTATTTGCAGCCCTTGATTAAACCTTTCATTTTTCTTGATCGGGTCATGTATCAGTTCCGATCCAAAACAAGAAAGTCCATTAAACTTATTCAAATATTCTTGAATAGTCACACCCCTTTGCTTCAAGTTGGTGAATTCATAGTACAAGCGAGCTATTCCTTTAGATGGTATAAATATGCCTTCAAATACTTTCTTGCATCGTTCCGATGACAAATCCTCTTTGGCATCTTCTAATGTGACTATCTCCCACCAAACTAAGGCATCGTACTTTAATAACAAAGTCGCCAAATATCTCTTCTGTTCATCGTTAAGCTTCAAGCCCTTGAAAATTCTTCCATATGTACGCAACCATTTCCAGGCCTCAATAATTGATTCTTTTTCCAAGGAATTGTTGTCCTCCAATATTCTTGGATAACCACTTCCAGATCCGGTTCAAGTTTTTCTTGTATAACCACTCCAGCTTCTGTTTTATGGGGTTTCAAACATTAGTCGCGGTGCTACCCCTTCCCCTACCTTGTCTTCCTACTCTCCTACTCATTTTCCACTAACTTCATAGCAAGAAAAGATTTAGGCAAACAGACAAGATATCTTAGGGCATTTGTTAAAGCATATAGATAGATATAAATGGAAATGTGATCAACATGTGTGTGTTTTATCTAACTGTACTCATTCTGGGGTGTTACAAACCCTATCTCTAATGAGTTACTCATCCAAGAATACTACTGATCCTTTCTCCGATGAGTCTTTTAATGAGTTATACCCTATAGCTAAGGTTAAACCACAACTCTGATACCACGTGTGATGACCCTCCCTCTCGGTCCCTTGAACTCGACACTAATACATCACCGATGTTCAAGTATCGAAATTCCAAGTGTTGGGAGGACAGATTGCCTTTGGCGTACAACACATTAAATAACAACAGAATAGCAACATGGCATAACAACACCATAATGTACATCATATAATAATCGGGATACATCAAAATACATCAAAGTTAAAATAGCTACATAATCTAAACATAATACAGCAGAAACAAGTACACATCGGAAATAACATAAAGAGAATGAGTCCTTAAAGAGAATCCAAAAACATCCAGCTTCTGGCCTTACTCTAGTCCAAAAGCAGCTTCCATACATGGCTCAAAAATAGAACTACTAATCTGAATACTACGTTGTCCATGTGGAAAATAAGGGCAACCGAGTTTGCAAGGGAAAGACAAAACTATAGGTCAGTCATGAGACTGGTGCGAGAAACTTAAAACAGTTGTTCTTAGGTTTATTTTAGAATGAGGTATATCGCAGGACAATGCCATATAACATGGAACGGGTTTTCTCAACATGAATACCAGTGCAAGAAAATTTGCAATGTTTTTATTGAGAAATGAAGCTATCATAAGACCTCGCATCCCATTACAAAATGCACGCGCACACCATTAGGAGCAAGTTTTATCTTATGATAACCAAACATGCTTGATACGTGAAAACAATTTGATATTAATATTAGTGTCTAACATGGAAATCACTTATGAAAATAAATGTATAAATCTTAGCTAGCATAATGCCTTATCCCATTATGTTGACGTATAGGTTTACATCAAAAACTGTAAAGGCTCGTATTGGGAATTGGATTCCAACAATGACCAGGCAAATTATCTTCCTTTTTCCATGCGTGGGTACACCTCTAGAGGGATGTGCCTAGGAGCTAAATTGCCCCCGTGCCCGCAAGTCGCCCACCCGTTGACTGGGTAGACTTCGGGTTACTCCTCCTAAAGATAACGTCCCCGGTCGTGACCGATCTTTATCCAAGGGCCCTCAATCTATCATCCACTTAAGTAAATTGCTAGGGCTCCATACCATAGCAACACTTTCCATCTAGAAGGAAAGATATGTTTCATAACTTTGTTGCACACAACATGCTTTGGTCATTTCTGATTTGTGAGTCTTCCAGTTACATTTCCATACAAAGCTATGCTATATTAGCAATACTTTGATCATCAATAGATCAACACTTAGCATGCCACATTGTCAATTCACAACATATGTCTTAGAGGAGAGTGTTAGGCTAAGAGGATAGATCCTCTGTCACCTAGCCGATATATCATCAATAGAAACCAATTTATTATGTCGTAAAGTACAATGTCAGACAAACATCCATTTACAAGTTTGTTCTCGTTTAGAACGAAACCAAAGGTACTTTTTTCCACGACCTCGCCTGGATGCGAAAGCCATTGCAATCTGAATCGCTTTAAGTACGGTCAGATCATTACTACTTAAATCTCATAATGGGTGACCGCTGAGACATCAACTAGCAATCCATCCGATGTGAAGAGTTCTGGTCTTCCATCATCGCCTTACAATATCTTCAATGCTCGTCGTATAGTTATTTAGAATGGGTTACACCCGGTCTTTCTGGCATAACCAACGCATCTTTAAAACCAATATAGATATATAAGGATATCATGAGTCTCATTCCAATTTGGGATATTCTTTTACTTAAGTCATTATCTCATTCCCCTCTTATTCATCGCATGGAGCAAAACAGGCAATACTCTACTTATAAATTCCATCGCATTTTTGGTAAGGTTTAATTACCTTTATTAATCTCAAACCTTATTAAGATTAAATTTTATCTTTAGGAGAAAATCGGTTACTCAAATCCAAATCATTCATTAACCATAATTGTAGTAAATTACTTTTAACTTTGTTCGATTATCGTTTGCTAGGGGAAACCCTTTCATTGAATCTTATATTCAAATTTAATAAAGATTTCTCTTCGACTTAACTTGGAAAATCATATTTTCCTTTAAATGGGTTAAAGAAAAAATGTTTTCTAAGACATCGTTCATGATAAACTCAAAATCATACTTTCAATCTAAATGAAATCTTCACGAAAATCAGATCAGCTCATAATCGATATGAATTCCCATATTGGACTAATACTATAAGTGGAATAACGGCAAAGTCTTTTAAATTCCTAAATAGTAAAGACCTTCATACATAGGCACTCATCTAAGTTATCACCAAATCGATTCCCATTCAATTCAATTTTAATTCTTTATTTGGAAAACTTAACTTTGTAGCATACTTTTCAAATCCTAAAATATCTTAGAATCCTCATTTTAATCCTTTAGATATGTTTGCAAAACCTTTGGATAACCCTGGTCATATAAAAACTTTTTTATTTCAACTCGTTTTATAAACTTATTACAAAGAACGTTGCTAAAACAACTCATTTTCATGAAATAGCTTTTTATCTTTTCAAAACTTAGTATATTCAATCCAAACTTCTTCTAAATTATTTATTATGATTTATCATAATTTATATCCATTTTTAATAATTTAAAATAGCTTATTTCATAAAAATCCAATTCGGGTCCCAAACTACACTAGCGCGATTTATTCAAGTTTGATTTTGAATTATTTCAAGATCTAACCATTGGATTATAAAACTTTCTTTTACCTTTGAATTCTCTTTTTATTTCGAACCAAATGTTTTTCATTTAGGAAAAATGCGATAGTCGGATCTTTTGGTACGTCAATTTGAAGTCAACTGTCGAAATTTGTCTGATGTTCTTGTGCGACTAGTCCTATTCAGATCAAACTTCGACTTAGATTTAAAATTAAGTCGAATTGCCTTCAAAATAATTTATTAATTATATAAAACATATATAATAACTTTTGGTAAACTCTATTTCCAATATTTAACTTTAAATTCAAATATCTCATTATTTAAACATTGTAATTCTACATAAATTATTAAAATAAAATTATTTTTTAAACTTTATTTTTGTAACCCAAACTTTTCTGAAGTCATATTAAATAATACATAAGACTATCGGAACCATAAAGTCGATATTTGGATTTTGTTTGTATAGCGAACCAAATTTCACTTTTCCATTATATTGAAATCGATTTATTTTCAATTTTAAACTTTAACATGTTGTAACTTGACTTTAACTTTGTCAAATAAATTCCTTCCTTTTTCAAAAGTTTATCTTAATGACTTTAATTTCATTTCTATAAAAAGTCGGATGCTATATCGAACTTTTATTTGTTGACTTATAATTTAATTAATAAAATATTCAATAAATCACTTTATTTAATGGAGATTTAACCATTAACCCTATAATCCTACTTTATGGGTATAATTAATCATGATGACACATATCATATCATAAATAACAATCATAACATCCAATAACAACCAAATAAGATGTCGTTAACTTAGTGAGTAGATATCCAATAATCATTTACTATTCAACATAACATCCAACAACCATTTAATGGTCCGATATCTACAAAATCCACAACCAATAACCACATAATCAACATAGGTGTCATTAACTTAAGTGTTCGCCTCATTAGCACTTAAAGATCATATTTGAACTTCTTTAACCTAAGTGTTCACATCATGAACACTTAAAGATCACATTTTCACTTTACCAACTTAAGTGTTTACATCATTAACACTTGAAGATCACATTTTTACTTTAGTAACTTAAATGTTTACATCATTAATTTTTAATTATCAAATAAAACTAAATCAATATCATCACACAAACCACATGTCATTTTATAATAACCCAATATCATATCCATTCATTATCAAATCAATCCCAAGCATGCATATATATATATATATATTAGCTACTAAACACTAACTTAGCCCTTATGTGTGTAGTTTTCTCACCGGGGGATCTACTTCTTCGTTCTCTATGGCTAAAGGTCACATCTTTCTCACTTTAAAGTGATTTCGATTACTTTCAATCTTTAAGCGGGCGGTACCCCGGCGTCACGAACTATTTTCCACCCTATATTTCAATAAAACTTTTCCATGCTTACTAACTCGAAATAGAAATAAAAAAGGAGGCATTTTTGATGTTTCAAATGGTTTAAAGGTTGGAATTTTTTATGTATAAGCTTGGATCTTTAAAGGAAAGAGATGTGTGAGTGGTTTAGAAAAGTGGATTTTTGGGTGAAATAAGGCTCGACCTAGGGGTAGGAGGGCACAACCATTTAGGATGAGGGGGATAGGCTTTAGGCGTGGGGTATGAGGAGGTAGTGGAGAGGTTTTAAAGTATTTTGGTGGTGGAAAATTCGGTGGAAGGGAAGGAAGAAATCATGGTCAAACTAGGAGGGAAGGGGAGAGTTTTAATAGTGGCTTGGAAGGATAAAGAAAAAGAAGAAAAAAATAGAGGAAGGAAGAAGGAAGTGTTGTTTTATGATAGTAGGGAATGAAGGAGAGGATGATAACACAAAAGGGAAGAAGAATGAGAGGGAGACAACTCAAAAGGAGGAAATCATTAATGAAAAGAGAGAGGAAGTGAGGTGTAAAGAGAAAAGAAGGAAATGGAAGAAAGTGACACCTAAAAAATAAGCACATAGATTTGTTTTATGTAATTAACTTAAGAATTGTTTTAGTTATCTAAATCTTGACTTAAGTACTTAATTTAAATACAAATGTCACTAATTAAAATACTTAGCTACTTATTACTCAAATTTCAATATCGACAAATATTTTCAAAGCTTAATATTTTGTTATCCAATATTAAATTAAATTGAAATTGAAATGGTATATTTTCTTATTAAAACCATATATATATATATATATAAATCCATTCAATTTTTATTTTTAAATTGACAAAATAATTAGGTTGTTACAAATATTCTTTTGTTTCTTTTGATATCCTACAAAATAACACTTATCAGATTTGGCTCTAAGCTTGTTAGAAGCAAGACGTTTAATAAACGTCACACATCTCCAAATCTTCATAAAAGATACACTGAGACATTTACAAGTCCATATCTCATATGGCATCTTTATAACCGTTGTAGTGGGAACATGATTAAGTATGAATACAACTGTTTCAAGGGCATAACGCCAAAAACTTTTTGGAATATCTGTATGACTCATCATTGATCGTACCATGTCTAATAGGGTATGATTTCTCTTTTCGGACACACCATTCCATTATGGTGTTCCCGTGGAGTGAGTTGTGATACAATTCCATATTCTTTCAGATAGTCATCAAATTATTGGCTTAAATATTCTCCTCCTCGATCTGTTTGAAGTGTTTTTATATTATTTCCAAGTAGGTTTTGAAATTCATTCTTAAATTCTTTGAACTTTTCAAAGGATAATGATTTATGTTTCCTAAGATACACATAACCATATCTACTGAAATCATCGGTAATGTAATGAAGTAACAAAACCTATCTCTAGTATATTAATTGTGTATGACCTCGAAAATAGACTACCGAAAGGTATGAGATTACTATCAACCCCCAGATAGTCTTCTCTCTCGTATTCTCCCTTCCCCGATCCACTGGTCTTAAGTTACCGGTTGTCCAGGAGTCGACCTGCGGGTAGGCCACAGTTCCTTTCAGACATAGTGCATATGTATATGTAGGACACTCGGGGTCAGCCATGTGCTATAGACGCCTGCGATCGAATCGATTCTTTTTAATGAATAGATCCAATCGCAACTTCGAATATGGAATTCAAAGGGATCAAATAAGAAATGATACTCTGAATCATATAACTATAATGAAATATACGATCAACCAACATTTATTGAATTTGAAAGAGACTCAGAAGAAATGGTTTGATCCTCTTATTTCTCGAACCGAGAGATCAATGAATCGGGGTCAGATTTATCCTGATGGGAGCAAGAGTAACAATATAGTCTATAATGCTACATCCGCGGGAAGTAATCGTTAGTCCATATACATTACTATGTATAAGGACCGGCACATCACTATCCCGTTCACTGTGTCCAGTGAAAGGAGCTTTGGTTATCTTGCATAATATACAAGATTTGCATTGCTCATATGATTTGAAATCAAAATTTCATCTTTATGGAGTTTTGATATGCGTTTCTGGTTTATATGGCCTAAATAACTTTGCCAAAGGTATGCTGGATTTAAATCATTAGATTCAATCCGCCTAGTATTTATGTTATAAATAGGGACTTCAAAGTTAAGAGTATGAAGACCATTAACTAATTGTGCATTTGCATAAAATAATCCATTTAAATAAAATGAACGACAACTGTCCTTTTACTGCAAATGAAAATCCAAGCTTGTCCAAACAAGATATAGTAATAACATTTATTTTTAATGGAAATACATAATAATGATCCTTTTGATTCTTATCGTAAGCTAGTAGTTATGATAAATGTCAACTTCTTATGGCCAATGTGGCAACATATGTTGTATTCTCGTTCATAAGTCCACTTCTTCTTTTGTCAAATTTCTACTCTTTTGCATTTCCTGCAAATTCACACGTAAATGTGATCCACATCCAGTATCCAAGATATATAAGTATAAATTGTCATTTATAACATTTATACCCAATTTGGTTGAAGTCATACTTCCCCTAATTTCTTGTTAGATCTTCTAAATTTACAAAACAACTACGTTTTTCTTTTGTTTGAGGACAATCCTTAAAGTACAATGTTTGTCAAGAAATTTGGTTTTACTCGGTTTATCCTTCTTAAGGATTGACATAAATGATAAATTATCTATGTTGTTTTTCGTTTAGTATCTATAGGAGATAAAATAATGATGAATGATATTGCAACATATAGGTTTAATATGTATATACAAATTTTTACAATCAAAATTATACAGAGCACAACATATTTATATAAATATATAAGTTAAGTAAAATATGCTCCAACTCAAATCAATATCCCTCTCTATCTTTATATATATATATATACACATATATTTACGTGATCCAAGATCCATATCTAGTCATGCTATGAGTCAGCTTTGGCTAATCCCCAAAACATAATCTTTAAGAAGACATCTTATGTAAATTATATCATATATAATTTTTGAATATCATGATGAACATATTTTGTTCATTTAAATATTGGATATTTCATGTGCTCTTTGTCTGTAAGCCCATAATCTTATCATAGCAATCTAGTTAAGTCAGACCCAATTATACGGTTTGAGTATCACTTTTACGCTATCGCATATAACCAAAATAAATAGTACACTAATTGTTTGGAATTACCTACATCTATGGACTTTGGCATTGATGAGTGTATTTATTGGAAGACATCACCATGATTTAGTATAAATAATTAGTTTGAAGGGATTTTAAAACTCGATGTGGCAAGTCATATTAATGACATGTATATATTCCAAAAATACGTATTTTAATTTAGTAATTTAACTGCATATAGGTGCAAAAAAAATATTACACGCGTGTATTTAAATTCAATGTTATATACGAAATATGCCTACTTTTTGTTTGAACATTTAAACATTAGTGGTCATCAAAGATATTTTGAACAACGTCTCACATGTATGACATCAGATATTGTATTCACAAACTTAAAGGAAACTTCATGCATCCATTTTTGTTTTCAAAATAATACAAAGCCTGGCCCATTCGTATTTCAAAGCCCAATTAGATTTCTAGATTAAACATTTAAATACAAACACAATGAGCTACTTATCTATGACAATTATATATTCAGGCATATTCACAAACATTTAGATGGCATGTTCAGGGATTGTATATATGCTACTATACAAACATTTTAGATAAAATAAAATCAAAATTAACACTGTTGCTTGGGTTAATATGTGTAGCAACAAGCATTCAGTAATGCATTATATATAATCGACATATTTATATAGAATCAAAGCCAAGATTAAAATAAACTCATTGTCTACCATTGCATGCATTAAGTAACAATTTACTTACACGAAATCAATCATGATATTTTGTCTCATTCAGTGTACATATTCAACCTGATATAATTTTCTAGGCATTTGACATATATAGGCCAGATTCCAAAGCCCAACATACCTTTCAGATGCAAACAGCATGAGAGAAAAAAAAGATGTGAATGGATATTTGTTGAAGTATATATACAACTGCAGATTAGATTGCCGCATAATGTTTTGTAGCAATCATATATTAAAATCATGAACAAGTTATAGACTTGAAACTGCAAATCAGATTTGCAGCATAATACTTATAAAATGCACATATGAGAGTCATTCATACTGATCCATGCATCAATATATATATATATACATATATACACACATACACACACACATAATCCTTTAATTGAATTTCCAGATTCTTATTCATGTGTGAATAAACAACATGAAAAGAAAAGGGTTAAAAAAATTGTTGTATCTCGCAAAACACATTTGCAGTTTTATCATTATAAATCCCAACAAGTGGTTTATTAGCATATATGTATACTACTCAACACCTATTAAATATAACAAAGAGAAAATATCATATTGCTTGTAAAAAGCATTCAAGAAACGTATGTGTTCAAGTGCAGGCTTAAAATTACATATTATGGTTTAATCAATACTACTTACAAGCAGTGTACTCTTACAGGCTTTGCAATATTTAGACATTAGCATATGTAAGTTAGTAATATAAAGCAAGTCAAAATTGCTTTAGCAAGGTTGCATATATGCATATGCTATATGTTTGTAGCAACATTCATCACTACAAACACCTACATGCAACAAATGCATGTATCCAGTTTTAAAAAATATATTTAAATTCCAGATTTAAATGTGTACCACAAACAACATAAAAGCAACAAGTCATACATATTTGCATTATTGAGTCAGCTTATAAAACAACTCAGTGTCACGATTCAAACACATATATTTATAAACGTCATGATAACGAAACAGGTCATGTATTTCTTAAAACACATATTTCTTATATGTATCAAAACAAACACTAGCGGTATATGGAACCAAATGTACACATACATAACTGTATGGCCTATTAGGCATATCCAAGCAATATTTAAAATTATGCTTGGAAAACTGGCGTACAATGAGGTCAAAAGGGATGCACACTGTTGGAAACAATAGTTCGGCTGAGTCATGAACTAGGTCACTTTCTTGAAGATGTTTCGGTGATCTACTCAAGGTGCAAAGTAGTTCGTACTGTTCGCCGCCGCCTCTGGGATAAAACAGCCTCTTCCTTGTTTTTCTTTCTATATCGGATCATTTGCGCATATGCATCCGATTCAGTTTGCACTCTAAAAATAATACTACTCATGTATATTTTTCTTTCTATTTTTGTCAAAGAATGGTAGAGTAGAAGATAGAAAAAACATAAAAAAATTCTTTCTGTGGAAGAGGAAGAGAGAGAGAGAGATTTTTCCTTCTATATTCTGTATTCTATGTTCTGTATATTTCCTGATCTATAACAAGTTCTTATATAGAAGAAACTGTAGCTATTCTAGTGGGAGGAGAATTGGACTACAATTAATGCCATATTAAATGAAAGAAACGTTCAAAGAAATTTGCAATATATAAATTGCATACGTTTCAAAAAAGAGATGAATGTTAATAAATATTAATTTATTACCATTCATTGCAATTTGTCAATTCTATTTATATTTTGTAACAGCTCAATCATATACATGTATATGTATGTATATATATACACACACACACCCATAACTGTTATGCAAATGTAACAGCTCAAAAATAAAATTATTGATACAAAATATAATACCGTTTATAACTTCCAACGGCTTTATGCATTAATGGCTCATAAATATATTTATATGTATGTAAATATATTACCGTTAGAGAATTTCAACGGCTCTATTACATTAATTGCATTACAATAATGACTCAAATATATGTTACCGTTATTAACTTAAAACGACTTAATTTTTTATTTATTCTTAATTTTTTTTAATAAATTCACAAAATATTCCGATAATCCCCTACTTGAATTTCTTAAAAAATATTTTTGAGCAGTTCATTAAAAATATATAAGATTGTGCATAAACAAAGGTGTCATCCGACTTGAACCTTTGCATAGTGAGTAAGATTCAGTTTTTACTAGAGTGACACGTAGTCTTGAACTCTATTCCTGACATCAAACCACACACAACCTTTCTAGAGTGCAATCAAATAATCTCGTGCATTTATGGCCATGCACGTCTATCCCAGTTTAGAGAACGCTCTAGGAATCTTGCCCAAAACTCCATAGGAAACGGCCACATTTCCACATTCACAAAGGTGAGTCTATCAAGAGTACTCCTGAAGGTTGGTACTCCACTCCAAATAGAGTATAGATCTCTTCAAGAGTTTCTATTAACTCATCCTCTGATCACTTCTGGAATACATGCTTCTTAAGATATAAATTTAGCATGTTCATCTATTATCACTACACAACTTGTTTTTACCCATTGAACCTAGTTCTTGGGATCTCCAGTCATTTAGGTCGGGTTACCATTGTGCGTGATTCCACAATATAAGGGCAATAGTCCCATTCTTTCAGAATCATTAAGGACTTTCTTTCTGGTTAGTCCTTTCGTCAAAGAATATGCCAAATTATCATCACTTTTTTATATGATGTTCTCTAACAATATTGTGCATACGACTGTCATTTATTACCGTTGTAATATCGGTTCTATCCTTTTTTTTATAGTCGTCAAGTTGTCATCACTACATATTTGATGTTCTCTTACAGTATTGTGCTTACGACTGTCATCTTATACCATTGTAATAACGGTTCTGAAATTTTTGCAATAGCCGCGGAACTATCGCAATAGATTACACCATGGTGTCAGTTTTCCATATGGAGATCTCCACTAGTAAATTTCTTTAGTTCTCTGCTTCTTCACTAGTTGTGGCTAGTGCTATTATCTCAGTCTCTATATAATATACTGAGTCAAAATAGTATGTTTCCTGGATTTTTTAAGAAACAACTCCTCCAGCAATGCTATATATATATAGCTACTGGTCGTTTTTGAATCATCGGATTAAGTATTCCAGTCTACATCGGAATATCCTTCAAGTATAGCTGGAAACTTTCATAATGTAATCCAATGTTCACGATTTATTTTAGTTGTAATCCAAGGCTCATGGTTTATTTTAGGTATCTCACGACCCTCTCAATAACATGTTAATCTCTATACTAGGTCTACTGATAAACCTACACAATAATATCACGACATTGGCAGTGTCGGGTCTAATACAATCATTGGTGTTCATGCAGGTTTACAGTCAACGTAATTGTATTTCCTTAGAATATTCTCAAAATAATGAGATTGATCCAAAGAAAGTCCTTTTTCGAACCTAGTAATCTTAATACCATGGATTACATTCGCTTCACTTATATCTTTTATATCGTTGTTGACACTTACTATGGATTTAACAATGTTTATGGCATGAATGTTTGATCCAAAAATAAATAGATCATCTACATATAAACATATAATAGTACAAATGTCATTTTCAGATTTATAATAAATGCATGTGTCACTTTCATTAACTTTAAATCCGTGTGGGATTATAAAGTTATCAAAATTTTCATGTCATTTCTTTTGTGTTAGTTTTAAACCATATAACGATTTATCTAATTCGTAAATTTTACTTTCTTGACTATAAACTATAAATTATTCAAATTGGCCCATATTAATTTCCTGTTTCAATTCATCATCTAAAAATGCAATTTTAACATCCATTTTTAAAATTTTGAATTTATGCAAGTGAAGTAATGCTCAAATGGATGTAGTTCCAATTACAGGAGAAATGATGCCAATAAATTATATATTATATCTTACATCATTTACCTATTAAATAGGCAATATATTTATCAATTATGCCATCATATTTTAATTTCTTTTTAAGCACTCATTAAATTCACTAAGTGTCAAGTCTTATTATATTCCAAAGAATCTAACTCATCATTTATAGCCCCTTGCCAAAGAATTGACATCTAAATTAGATAGGCCGCTTGGAGGTTTTAGGGGATTCTTTTTTAGAGTAAAGGAACAAAAAATATATAAACCAAGGTCTTTTGCCTTTCTTTTTCTCTTTCTAGATCCATCATTAAGAAAAAATTAACATTTATTTAGGGCGTTACAAAAGCAGGAAAGTAGCAAGTCAAATTAATACTAAAATAAATGTTATTCTCGAATAGTTGAAATTAACCCCCACTATTAAAAGAAACCCTCACTATTAAGAGAAACCCCCACTATTTTTCCCAAACTAAAAACCACAATATATGATTCTTCAATTGTGTATGCTTTTATTGTTAAATAAATGTCATTGCAATTAATGTTATTTCCTATAACATTTTCTATATTCGCATTTAATTAATGTCAATTTTTATTAGTGACATTTTCTAAATTTATGCATATAAAGTATGCCAATATATTTTGATGCAAGAACTTGTTCATCAAATTAATGTCAATTCTTAATGACATTATCAAATAACATACGCATTCTATTAATGTCAAATATTTAGTGACATTTCCAAATATATGCGTTCTATTAATGTCAATTCTTACTGACATTTCCAAATAACATACGCATTCTATTAAAAAAAATTAATGACATTTTCAAATAATATATGCGTTCTATTAGTGTCAATTTATTTTGACATTTCCAAATAAATATATGCATTTCAATAATGCCAAAATTTTAATGACATTTTCCAAATAAATATGCACTTAATTAATGTCAATTTATAATAAAGACATTTTTTCAAAATTTACAGTCAAATAGTGCCTATTCTAATGACACTTTCAAAACAAATTCCCTTTAATTACTATTGTTCATAGGTTGTAAATAGCAACATTGGAACAATCATCAGTAATTGTAATATGGTACTAAATTTGAGTGTATGTAAACAAAACTCATTACTTCAATTAGCTCTCATATGAAATAAATCTGAATTCAGATTCTCTAATAAAAAGTAATCTTCCAAAATTATCACATATGATCAAATGTAAATAGCTAATCTTATACCAATATTTAAAGTTTATTTCAACTTTAAACTCACTGATCGAATTTTGCTACAAAGTTACTAACCCATCAAATTTGATTACTATCTCATTCACTATATCATTAAACGCTGTTTAATAACATTTATCATGCAATTAAATGTTCATTTACAAACATTATTGCCTCATTTAAAATTCTCTAAACAAGAAGGGCAAATTTCTAAATATATGCTTCTTGTAAAAGTTTTTCCTTTTACTAATTAAACATATTAGTAAACTATTAATATGCACCTTAACAGATCATACAAGTACTTTCACATGGTTCTCTAAAACAGTTGTTTTAGCTTAACATGAATGAATATAACATTATAATTTCTAGTTAATAATATGATTATACTTATATTGTTTTCTTAATCTTAATCATTCTATGAACAAATTTGTTCCATCCACAATCAATTTCAGAACTTACAAGTTTTACTTTTGTTTTCCAAAAGTCTCTTAATTGATTTTTTTTAATTAGAAAATCGATGCGTAATCTAAAATAATAATAATAGACAAATCCTTTTCAAACTTAGAGCAGTTTGTCAATTATAACAACAATATAACTATTCATATAAAGTCATACCTTCGGAGATGATCTCAAAAGCTGTTACAAAGCTTATGTGAGGCATTTCTACTGACCTGTCATTCGTCAATTTTTTCTAATGCTAGTGATTAAAGTGCGGTCCTTTAAATCAGAATAGCGCAGCGCTGACCATTGAAAATTGAAACTTGTATGATGGGGCAGCATCGTCAAGGTTTGCAGTCGAAGCCATTGTTTTTCTGGTAACGTCTTCGAATTGTTGGAAACAATGGTTCGGCTGAGTCGTGGACTAGGTCACTTTCTTGACGTTTCGGCGATCTACTCAAGGTGCAAAGTAGTTCATACTGTTCGCCGCCGCCTCTGGGATAAAATAACCTCTTCCTTGTTTTTCTTTCTATATCGGATCATTTACACATATGAATCCGATTCAGTTTGCACTCTAAAAATAATACTACTTATGTATATTTTTCTTTCTATTTTTGTCAAGGAATGGTACAGTAGAAGATAGAAAAAACATAAAAATTTTCTTTCTATGGAAGAGGAAGAGAGAGAGATTTTTCCTTCTATATTCTGTATTCTATGTTTAGTATATTTCCTGGTCTATAACCAAGTTCTTATATAGAAGAAACTGTAGCTATTCTGGTGGGAGGAGAATTGGACTGCAATTAATGCCATATTAAATGAAACAAACGTTCAAAGAAATTTGAAATACGTAAATTGCATACGTTTCAAAAAAGAGATGAATGTTAGTAAATATTAATTTATTACCATTCATTGCAATTTATCAATTCTATTTATGTTTTGTAACAGCTCAATCATATACATGTATATGTGTGTATATGTATATATACACACACACACACACCCATAATTGTTATGCAAATGTAACAGCTCAAAAATAAAATTATTGATACAAAATATAATACCGTTTATAACTTCCAACGTCTCTATGCATTAATCGCTCATAAAAATATTTATATGTATGTAAATATATTACCGTTAGAGAATTTCAACGGCTCTATTACATTAATTGCATTACAATAATAACTCAAATATATGTTACCGTTATTAACTTACAACGGCTCAATTTTTTATTTATTCTTAATTTTTTTAAATAAATTCACAAAATATTCCAATACACACAACAAAGGTATAACAGATTTAAACATTCATGTATGCAGAGTACATTCACTTTCATTATATGCACCAAAAAAATCTAAATAAGTGTGCATATCCAATCTGGCATATTTCAATTATAACTTCTTATGTGTGTGTGTGTATATATATATATAAGCTACAAGTAATCCCGTTCCAATGCAATTTGGGCCTAGGCGAACACAGTGCAAATTGGAAAACAAGAATTTTAGGCCCTAGACAAACAAGGTGGATAGGGAAAAATAGTTGCTACCAAGGATTGAACCCTTACCTATTAATAAGGAAGCACAAATCCTACCACTCAACAACATTGTCATTAGTTATATTGTATGATGGTCACTTCTTTTGTTTCTCGTAATGGAGCATAAAGAAATGGCCATTCCAACAAATTGGGCCCTGGGGCATCGCCCAGGTAGCCCATGTGGCGACTGCCCCGTAACTCCTGCACAAACCAAGAAGAAGTGCACTGTATGACATGCCAGGCCGATACATGACGGTTACCAGGGTATAATAATACACATGTATCATCTAACTTACAACGCATGGAAAAGATATAATAGAACATACACAATAGGCTGTAATAGTGAAGCACAATTGAGCATAATCTTAAAATTTTCATGTCATCATGGAAATATCCATACATCAAACTGGATTACATCAGGGTCCGTATAATAAGCTTCACTACAGGTTCAATCAGAGCAGCATAAAACAGTAATAACAGCAGAAACAACACATATGTATAGTAGAAAATAATACGCCATCCCTCAGCTCGTCGTCGCTCAACAGCATCGTCCTCACCAAGATCTACTACCTGCTACCTAATCGGCCCGTCCACAACATGGATGAACAACCCAATGTAATAAGAGGGAAACATAAAACTTTGAGTCAGAGAACAGTCTTAATGAACAATAAAACAACTAACAACATCAACAATAACGTATATAAGAAACATGCAGTTAAATCGTCTGATCTGCCAACACATCAACAGAGAAGAATCCCAATCCCACTTCTCCAAATCCTACAGTGATAGCCTTTCCCAAAGAATTATAAAAAAATAAACAACTACATTTATGGCAATCAATTTTCAAGCGTAGACTACTCTAATCAAGTTCAACACCTCCCCAGCACAAGCCCTGAAGGCCTAAACCAACATCAGACAAGCACCCGAGAAAAATCTCCATTGATGTCAAATAATCCACATAAGACGATACAAGCAACAATAACTTCCATGGCTCTGGCTATCACCATTTTTGCTGCCTCAAATCCATCGTTAATCATATGACTGATCCATCTTAGCATCCGTCAAGGACTAGTGGTAACCCTGGTTCTAGCAAAACTCCATACGCCATCGTGACTCGTATCTAGGCCCAACATGAATGCCTAGGGGGGTGCCCTCATTATACCCCTACTTTGAGTCCGCTAGAACCTCCGACTAACGATAATCCCTTGGTAGTTCAAAACTCTAGTCGCCATTATCGGCGACTATCCATAAGCTCAAGCACCTTCTCAAGCAATCATTATCCACAAGCTCAAATCATCTTGAGTCGTCTTCACAACTTTGTTGCATCACATCACGATTAATGAACACTTGACTTTACTTCGAATATTCCATCTAAACTTTCCTTGAAGCTATGCCCATCGTCGAACCAAAAACCAACTTCATTTGGTTGACGTTAGGTGGATCGCCTCCGTTCCATATAGGTCGCACCAGAGCTACCATGACCCAAACACATGCAGTCCACCCTTACGCCAATCCATCACCATTCACACAATCCATGCGATACATCCTTTTCACACGATCCATGTGATCCATGACTTCTTCACCAATCCATGCAATCCAACAACTTCGGTCGATCCATCACTAGCACTACAAGAAAAGCTGAAAATAGTGATATACAATAGCGACAAAGTTTTCCATCGCTATATTTGTGACTGATTTGCAAGTCCCTATTTTGGTAGTTATGTGTTTTTCAAAGAAAATTATGCACTGCACTATGAAAATAAATCGCAAATGTTTCCAGAAGAAATATGAAAAAAAAAATTGCATACATCTGTGCAATAAAACTGAATTCTTGTAGTGTTTCTATTGAAAAATCTGCATGAATTATTGCAGACATGTATGCAATTATTGAGTTTTATTGCATACATGTATGCAACAATTCATGTAGAGTTTATATTGAAAAATCATCATGAATTATTGCATACATATACGCAATTATTGAGTTTTATTGCATACATGTATGCAAATAAAGATGAACTAATATGCATGGACTACGAATTGTTACAGAAATGTACGCATTTATTTTGTATTATGTGCATACATTTATGCATAAAACTTAAGAAGCATGCATAACTGCAATAGTTACATACATTTATGCAACAATTGCAAATATGTGCATCCTTGATGTAGTAAACTGGAGATTCGCTGTTTTTTTGGTTTTTGATGCATTTTTTAGTGGTTTTAACGCGTAAATCTGATGATGTTTACGTGTTTTATTTAATTATGAATTTACAAGATTTTTTATTTTATTTTTGATTTTTTTGATGAATTTTCAAAATATAGGACCTAATTAATATGAAAATCTTGATGGGACGTGACGTGAATTTTGAAACTTATTAGGGACGTGATTTTTTTTAAAGAATTTGATAAGTAAAATAAAATTAATAAACGAAACACGTGTCTGAGTAAAAAACTTTTAATGGCGACTTCATCCTCAATAATTTCTTAATCTAGATCTCAAACCACCTTATATCTCGATTTCGACTCTAGATCTGCTTTCCCTCCAGATATCCAACCTTCTTTGCAACATGCAGATTAAGAGCTCTTTCCTAAGCAAGTTGTCTCCTGTTATCCAGATCTATCTTCAAAATCCCATTTTCCGGATCTTGTTTTGACACATCAAGGCCTCATAAACAAGGTTAGTTCTAATAAATCGAAAGCTTGGATTAATGTGGTTTCTGGAAATAAATATTATCTAGATTCAATTCAACTTAAGTTCTATGAACCCGATATCAAAGATAACATTGAACTAGCGGTAATAGATGAAGAATTGACAAATAAGGCTAGAGGAAATTGGGTTAACTCTATTGTCTTCTATGTGTTTGGGAGTAAGCCATATTATAAATTTTTAAAAGAATATATAGACAGGACATGGAAGTTGAAAGGTAGTTATCAATTATTTTCAAGGGAGAATGACTTCTTCACAATAAAATGTGACATTGCAGATGATTGTGACGGTATTTTATCATCAGGGCCATACTTCTATAATAAGAAACTGATAATTATGAAAAGATGGCAACCAGGATTAAAATTATCTCATTATTTCTATCATTCCTTACCGATTTGGGCACGTTTCCCTGACCTAGATATAGATTTCTGGACTGTAGAGGCTATAAGTAGAATAGCTTCCACTTTAGGTCACCCTTTAAATTTAGAAAGCTTAACAAAAGGATTATTTCGACTTGCTTATGCTAGAGTGTTGGTGGAAATTAACTGTGATTTTAGATTTCCTGAGTCAATTCCTATTCTATGTTGTGATGGAAATATAGTATGGCAAAAAGTAGTATATGATGGGTTCCTGCACTATGTTCTACTTGTAAAGTTTTTGGTCACTTGAGTACTACACGAAAATCATTAAAGGTCTAGACTCCCAAAGGTAATGTTGGCTCTGTGTGTGGAATGGAGATTGATGAAAACAAGAAAAATCAGAATATATCTAATATTGGAGGTACTGGGAAAGTTAAATCTGGGAAAACAAGGATAATTGATTATAAAAACCAGTCAAAAGCTGACTTGTAGTATACTAAAGACAAAGTAGATAGGGATATTAATCCTTTTACTGTTCTTGGAGATTCTAATGGCTATATACAGGATGCATGTGAAGGGACTAATGGGTTGAGTAAGGCTGATAGGGCGTCTGAGAATTTCAATGATGAAGATAATAGTTGAGAAAGAAGTGTTGGACCGGATAAATATTAGGGATGCAGCTGTAAATAGAGTTAAAGAAATATCACAAGCTGGTTCGGAATTTCATAAACATCCTACTGGTCAAGCCAAGGTTATTTCTCAATTTGATCTTAATAAGCAATGCATGGAAAAATTAGAGTCCCGTGATTATATGATGGATGATTCTGATAGCAGATCGACTAGCAGTATCAGTAAAAGAAGAAACATGTTTAATATTAGTAAGATTACTGGAGGTAATAGTGTGTTAAGTGGAAACTCGTTGGTTGAATCCAATCCAGAATGGACTAAATTAGTGTCACAATACCAAACAAAATTGAAAGGTAAGAAGAAGAAAGAAGCAAGTGGAAATTCTCGAGGTGTGTTATGTGGAGGTATTTCCAAAAAATAATCACTTACACTTGGAATATCTCTGCAGTTTAGTTTATCTTCTTATTGTCTTCTTTGGGCTTGGGTCCTTATGGTTTTGGTCGTTTTTTCTTAAGTTCTAATGGGTTTGGATCTTATATATATAGCTTTATTTAAGTGGGTTTAGTGTTTCTGAACCAATGTTTGGGTTGCTTGCTGGGTATGTTGTGTTACTTCTGGAGTTTCTACATGACACAGGTGTTCAGTTGTTGATTGGCTTGCTATTGCAGTGAACCTGGACTTATGTGGTTTCTGTAATGTTTTTTGTTTTTGTGTCTTTCTTGAGGTTATGCTGGGTTTGTTGTAATCTGCCTTTTGTTGTAGTATGTCTTTGTAGTGTTTTAGCTTTATTTTGAGTTGGCTTTTTATTTGTGCTTGTATAGCATTTGTTTACGTAATGTTTTTTTTGTGGCCAACTCAAATTTCATGTACCTTTTTTGTTTGTAATCAAGTACCCTTTTCTGTTCTAAAAAAGTATTACTAAATAATTAATAACTAACAATACATATTAAATAATTTCAACAAATAATAATTATTAATAAAAAATTAAATAATTACTAATGATAATAAATAATATTTGATTATATGTTGACTAATTAATAATTACAATTAAATAATTAGAACTAATTTTTATTATTTAATATAGTTTATCATTAATAACTAATGATAAATATGTAATCTTTAATAATCGTAAAATAATATTTATTATTTAATATCTAATATTTAATAATTATAATTAATTTTATTTATTAGTAATTATTACTAAATAACTGGTAACTATAACAATAAATATTAAATAATTTCTAGTAATATTAATTATTTTATAATTAAAATTAAATAATATTTACTGTTTAATATATGTATTTAATAATTATGATTGAAATCATATTTAATATGCATCAACTAAATAAAAGAATTTTTAGCAAATGCTTTTATTAATTTATGAAATTAATGATTTTTGCAAATGAGGTCGTTTGAGGTGCATTTTTTGCATCGCAATCGTATTAAAGTGCTCTACATAAAGGATTGAGTTTGAACCGAATCCAAACTACGTACTATTTGTTAATATCTACAAATCACGCTATGTTAGTTTTGAAACTATGGCTTTTTGCACCAACGTCGAAAAGCCTAACCATTTGGCCAACAAACTTAATAATTTGTGTGTGATAATTTATAATAAATAATAAGTGCTCTCATAAGGATTACTCATTTTTCTAAAAATAACAAATAATAAATAAGGGCATTGTTACTCGCACATAAAAATTTGTTAAGGGGTGACTCATATTTTATTTTTTACAAATTTACTAATGAGAGGACGTCAGAAAGTGGCCCCCTTTAAAATTAAATTATAATATGACCAAACTACCTTATCTTGGTAATTAGGGCATGTGTTTATTTATTGTTACTGACACTCCACTTTTGATTAAAGGGAGACTCAGTTGAAATTTGGCAACGTGCTACCGAATTTATAAGTGGAATTCAACGGGGGTATGTCAAGTTTAAACATGAAAATCGGAGAAGTACCATCGAAAATTATTAAAATGGAGAACGTTGGGGGTATACCAAATTTTTATTCTTCCACGTGACGCTCCTTAACCGAAACTGCAGTGTCAATAAAAACACCTAAGAGGTAAGGTAGGGGTATGTTCGTATACTAATTTTTGTGTTTAGTACTCCCCATAGCAATTCTAAATAAGACTGGAGTGCCCATAAAATTGACCACCCCATAATCAATTTTGGAGTGCGAATAACAATCCCCATAAATAATTCATAGATAATAACTCAATATCAATTATTAATGTATTTAGAACTAAAGTTTCGTTATAGCGATTTATAAATAGTTACAAGTAATAATTTTTGTTTAATAATTAATAATTTCTAATAGCTATGTATTTACAATTAGTAAATTATGCTTGTCTCTAAACTTCTACCTACTAAAAATTTAAAGCCCGCCTTAACTTGCCACGCAATTTATGTTCGCTTCACCTAAAATCTTTGTTTCCACTGAAAGCAACCCGAAATCACAAAATCTTCATCATCATTTGTAACAACCCGAATTCAAACAAACCAATTTTTTTTTCAAAATTCCAATCTATCGAAACTCGGATTGGTTAGCTCTGGTATACTACAAAAAAGACAGAGACATAAAAATGTTAGAGCTCAGAAATTATCTCACAGCAGAATGGATAAAATATAATATAATCGCCTAACCAGTATCCAAAGCTATCTTGTCTCTACCACAAATCTAACCTGCGAGTATGTGTTGAACCCGTGATTTTTTGTTTGATGATAACAAACATTTTTTAATGTGTTTGAAACTGTACCGTTTACTGCTCTTCACATCATATTGGAATAAAAATATTTTTGCCTAATAATGCTTCTACACAGAAATTGAAATTTTACATAAGCATTTATTATTCAAAAATCATATTTTTATTTCATAATCAAAACAGTACAATACTTTCTGAACTCTCAGCTATACAAATTTTCACTAATTATTTCAGTACAAATGAATCTCACTACATGTTTCACTCTCACTCATCAATACATTCTTACTGTCTCTTTATCCTGTTTTGCTCCTGCTGCATCATCCTGAAACCTGTCACAAAAAAAAAGGAAATGCACACAGTAGACTGAAACTAAAATTTTATTTTATAATTTTTTATGTGCCTCAGATTTTCTGTGTATTTTTCTCATCATTTTTTCTGACTTGCCTGACACATATTTTACAAGTATGGTACAATACTATACAAGATCAGAAACGATCAAGTATAGCAAGAAAGCCAAATACTTGTGTATACCGAAATCAACACATTCAAGTTGGATCAAGAATGGTATCTGTTCTTTTCATTTTCGTGTTACAGGGTCACAGAAGCATATATGGCAACAATAACAAATCAGTTCAGGTTCAAGCAGCATTCAAAGAGAAATGGTCAAATTAGTGTGCACAAGATTGCACAAGGTTTCAGAGCTACATATGGAAAGCATTCAAACTGCATGGATTTCATATGCAATACAGGAAATTCAGACATGCACAAGGCAGCAAACATGCAACATGACATTGTAGGACGGAAATATATGGCAAATTGTTCAGCATTAAAAAAATCCTGTTTCTATTTACATGAAACTAAAGCATGTGCAAATGAAGCAGATTTGATTTACTAGACTGGAAATGATCATAATTAACATGCAACAATTATCTGGACATAATCAAGTGGTGATGGCATTTAATACAGTGGAAAAATTCGACATCAATAAAATGAGGGCCTAAAATCCTGCAGTTTGTTTTTTGAAGATTTTTTCGTGAATAGTGGTTGACAAGATAATCAGTTTCCACTTATCTTGTTTCCTGGTTAGAATTGATAAAATTGGAAATGTTTCAACACGACTTTGTGGGCAATACATCATTCAAAGGAAATCAAACATAGGAGGAACTCCTTAATCAGTTTTTCGAATTTCAAAAATGAGTTATTTTTGAAAACAATCAATCAGCAATACAATTTTAGGCAAGTGTTTAATACATTCTTGGGTAATTGTTTTTTAAGTTAATCAATCAATCCCAAGCTCATTTTTGGCAAGGAAATTTTTCTCTGGAAATCAATACACACAGTAAAATGGGCAAGCAAGAAATCAAAATCTTCCAGAAATGATTCAATTTATTCAAGGGGACAAATCAATATTTTTTTAGGATTCAATCAAGCAATACACGCAGGCATCAAACAAAAGCAGTGAATAAATTAGTTCATTCATATATGGAAAGATCAATTCGTGCATGTCAATATTTGTTTCCAGGTGGCAATTCATTTTTCCGGATTCATCGATGGACAAATTCATGTCTATATTCATCAATTCAATCAGAAAGGGAAATCATGGAAAATTCAGAACAATTAAAAGAAGAAATTCACGAAAAATCCTTCCAAATATTCATCAATCCAAATCAACCAAGTCATAAGTGAAATCAGAGAATAAGGGTTCGAATTTCCCCTATAAATTTAGATGCTTCCTCATAGGCAAAATTATCCAACTCATTCGAAATCAACTAAAATCATACAGTCAAATCAAAGAGCTTACAGTGTTGGATTGGAGCAGAAAGACATTCGGAGTCAAGCTAGAAAGCATCGCAGATCATCTGGAACAAAATCAAAGCCATCCGAACCTCAAACTGAAGAAACCCCAGCCGCCTTGTTTATTTGCTTGAAGAAATAAAGAAAAAGGGGCGATGGATTTCTAATTGAAGCTACAAAGGGGGTGTTTTCATTTAAGGGCTTTTTGTTTTAATTTTTAATGTACATTGTTTAGTTATGTTTGAAAAACAATCTATGGTTTACTAGTTACGTCCGTAAAACTAGGGTTTACAGATTACGGTTTTGTGATCTGGGAAAATCTGGTCTAGGGATTTTAGATTAGTCTAAGACTTCGAGCGTAGGTTTAAATCAGTAGCAGGTGTTGCAAGTTTGCAAAACTCTTTAGGTGGTAGCAGGGTTTGCAAGTTTATTGAGTGTTTGTAAGCGGGAGACTGTTTTAAATCCTAGTAGATATCTTAGTAATGCAGTAGTAGGCACAGTTTGCCGAAGCTGGGTAATTTCTGTGTGTTTCTTTTATTGCATTCTTTATTATTCTGTGACTGTTCTCAATATTGGATAAACCCTATTCACTCCCCCCCCCCCCCCCCCCCGCTCTAGGGTTAATCTTGATCCTACAATTGGTATCAGAGCCTGTGTTTATTTAACTCTAGAGTCTTGACATCAATGAATAATGCTTTTTCTGAGGGACAATCTATTGCTAGACCGCCCATGTTTAATGGTAGTGATTACGCGTATTGGAAAGCTAGAATGAAAATCCATCTTGTGTCTGTTGACTATGATGTCTGGGATATCATTGAAACTGGTTATAAACCACCCACTATAATTGTTAATGAAATTGAAATGCTTAAACCAAAAGATAAGTGGGTTGCGAATGATAAGAAACTGTACTCTATTGATTCTAAAGCCATGAATGCTTTGATCTGTGCCTTAGATAAAACTGAATATAACAGAATTTCTCATTCTAAAACAGCTAAGGAAATCTGGCATACACTGGAGGTCACTCACGAAGGAACGTCGCAAGTGAAAGAATCTCGTCTTGCTCTATTCAGCAATGAGTATGAAAATTTCACTATGTAGAAGGATGAGAGTATCAAGGACATGTATGGACGTTTTTCTGTGCTAGTGTACAATGCTAGAGCCCTTGGAAAAGTTTTTACTGAAGTTGAACTTGTGAGGAAGATTCTGCGTGTTTTGCCAATGAATTTCGAGGCAAAAGTCACAGCTATTCAAGAATCAAAGGATATGAGTAAGCTGAGCATGGAGGAGCTTGTTGGAAATTTAATGACGTATGAAATGGAGCTAAAATCACGAGAAGATCGCAACAACTCTGATCTAAAGAAGAAGTCAATTGCTTTGTCCAATACTGTCAACAGCGATGGCGAAGACCCCATCGAACAGCTTGCAATGGTCGTTAGACAAATTGCAAAGTGGAGCAAATTCAAACCTCGAAGAAACAAACCAAAATCCAACAAGCTGAAGAACTCTGACAATTCAGATGAGGAACCACTTTGTTACAACTGCCAGAAACCTGGACATCTGAAACCAAATTGTCCCCTTCTTCAGCACAAAAGGAACAAGAAGAAAAAGAAAGCCTTTTCTATAACTTGGGATGACGAGGAAGGAGAAGAAGACTCAGATAGCAGCGAGGAAGAAAGTAACCTATGCTTCATGGCAAAATCAGATTCAGAAGATGGTAGAGAGGAATTGACTGAGGTATGCAGTTATGATGATTTGTTTTTAATGTGTAAACATCTTTCTGAACTCATTGATACACTAGAAGCAAAAGTAGAAAAACTTAAAGCAAAAATTTTAGAACTATCAACTCTCAAGTCCACCATTGAGAATCTTGAAAAAGAAAATTTGACTTTGAAAGAAACTAATGAGATTAAGAGAGAGAATTTTATTAAAAGATGCACTTCACTTGTGGACGAAAATAAAGCACTAAGAACCAAAGTTCAGAATCTTGAAGTCACCTTAAATAAGTTTTCAATTGGACAAACATCTTTCAAAATGTTGCTAGGAAACCAATTGTTTGCTAACAACGGAAAAGCACTAGGTTTTGGTAAAGTTCAAAATGATGTGACTGTAATTGACAATGCAAAAGGTAGAAGCATCTTTCCTAAGTGTGTAAAGTGTGGGGAAATTGGCCATAAATTTGAAAATTGCAAGAATATGAATAAAATCAGAAAATCCACTAGAGTTTGGGTTCCTAAACACTTGGCACACAATTACCATAAATTTTGGAACACAAATAAGAGGACAAAACAAATGTGGGTTCCAAAAGATTCTTGCTTTCATCATACTTCAGTCACTGATATTTTTGGACCTAGGAACGTCTCTAGGTCATCTTTCTCTCTTCCTTTGTAGGTATGTTGGCGGGCTAAGGAGCAACAAAAATGGTATTTGGATTCAGGTTGCTCCAGACATATGACAGGAGACAAGAGATTGTTTCTTAGCCTAGAAAGATATAAAGGTGGGAGTGTAACATTCGGTGACAACCACAAATGTAAGATTATTGGTAAGGGAAAAGTAGGTAACAACATTTTTTCCTTAGCTGATGTCTTATATGTTGATAATTTGTATCACAATCTTATTTCCATAAGCCAACTGTGTGACAAGGGAATGAATGTAGTTTTTGACAATGAGATTTGCAAGATCATTGATACATCAACTAGAAAAGTGGTTTTTACTGGCAAAATAAACGGAAATATCTACACACTCTCTTTTGATGATGTAACTGTTTCTAGATGTTTGGTTGCCACTGAAGAAGAGGCAGTTTTATGGCATAGAAGGCTAGCACATGCTAGTATGCATCTCCTTGAAATCTAGAAACAAATGAGCTTGTCAGAGGTTTACCTCATCAGAAATTTAAAAATAACAAAGTGTGTAAGGCTTGCTCCATGGCTAAACTTAGTCGCTCGTCATTCCATCCAAAAAATATTGTTAGTACTTCACGTGTTATTGAATTGATTCATATGGATTTGTTTGGACCAACTGATACTGCTAGCTTAAATGGTAAACGTTATTGTTATGTATTGGTTGATGATTACTCTAGATTTACATGGGTTTATTTTCTAGCCAAAAAATCTGAAACATTTGATTATTTTTCAAAGTTTTCAAAACTTGTTCAAAATGAAAAAGGTGTTTCAATTAAATCTTTGAGAAGTGATCATGGAGGTGAATTTGAAAATTTAGATTTCGAAAAATTCTGTGAAGAAAATGGTTTTAAACATGAATTTTCCGCTCCTCGAACACCTCAACAAAATGGGGTGGTCGAAAGGAAAAATCGTACATTGCAAGAGATGGCTAGATCTATGTTGTGTGAGTATAAATTACCTCAAACCTTCTGGACTGAGGCGGTTAATACTTCATGCTATGTAAGGAATAGAGTCATGATTAGACCAATACTCAATAAAACGTTTTATGAACTATGGTCTGACAAAAAGCCTAACATCTCATATTTTAGAGTTTTTGGATGCCCTTGTTATATTCTGAACACAGGAGATCAGCTTGGAAAGTTTGAACCAAAAACAGTTGATGGGATTTTCATGGGTTATTCTTCAAGGAGCAAAGCTTATAGAATCTTCAATAAGCAATCAAGAACAATTGTGGAGACCATTAATGTGAAGTTCAATGAATCAGACTTGGAGATAGCTTCTGAAAATGATAAAGATGAAGGTGGTGTGCAAGAAGACGAAAAAGAAAGCAATGAAGTTGAGGCAAACAACAAAGAAGTCGCAGAAGCAATAGCTGAAGCTGAAAGGTTGAAATTCAAACCCAACCATCCTCCAGATTTGGTTATTGGAAGTCCAACTGTTCGCACCCGTTCCTCTCTCAATAAAAATGTTTGTGCTTTCTGTATTCATAGTGCTTTCATTTCTGAAATTGAACCAAGTTCGTATGATATTGCTCTTAATGATGAATCTTGGATTTTAGCTATGCAAGATAAACTTAACCAGTTTGAGAGGAATAAAGTCTGGAATTTGGTGCCTAGGCCAAAAGACTATCCAGTTGTTGGAACAAAATGGGTGTTTAAAAATAAACTTGACGAATCTGGAAATGTAATTAGAAACAAAGCTAGGTTGGTTGCTAAGGGATACAATCAAATTGAAGGCATTGATTTTGATGAAACATTTGCTCCAGTTGCTAGGTTAGAAGCAATTAGAATTTTGCTAAGTTTTGCATGTTTTAAAGGTTTAAACTTTAGCAAATGGATGTGAAGAGTGCCTTTTTGAATGGTGAGCTGAAAGAAGAAGTTTTTGTTGAACAACCCCCTGGTTTTGAGAGTCATGAATTTCCAAATCATGTGTACAAATTAGAAAAAGCATTATATGGTCTTAAGCAGGCTCCTCGAGCTTGGTATGAATGTCTCTGTTCATATCTTTTGGAAAATGGTTTTAAAAAGGGTTGTGCTGACACTACTCTATTTCTATTACATGATGGTAATAATTTCTTGATTGTTCAGATTTATGTTGATGATATCATTTATGGTGCTACTAATGACATTTTGTGTGAGAAATTTGAAAAAGTCATGCAGGACAAATTTGAGATGATCTTGGTTGGAGAGCTAAATACTTTCTTGGATTTCAAATCAAACAGAGCAACAAAGGAATCTTCATTTCTCAAACAAAGTATGTAATGGAGCTGTTGATGAAATTTGGAGTTGAAGATGCAAAACCAATGAGAACACCAATGAGCCCAACAACTAAGCTTGACAAAGATAAAAAAGGTGTTGCTGTTGATCAGAAAAAATATCGCGGTATAATCGGCTCACTTCTCTATCTCTCTGCTTCTAGACCCGATATTATGTTTTCTGTCTGTTTATGTGCTCGTTTTCAATCTAATCCAAAAGAATCTCATTTAAAAGCCACAAAACGAATTCTGAGGTATTTGTTGCACACACCAAAACTTGGCTTGTGGTATCCATCTTGTGATAATTTTGATTTAGTTGGTTTTACTGATGCTGATTATGCTGGTTCACTCACTGATAGGAAGAGCACTAGTGGAACTTGTTTTATGCTAGGACATTCTCTAGTTTCTTGGTCAAGTCGTAAACAAAATTATGTTGCATTATCCACCACTGAAGCTGAGTATATTGCATTAGGAAGTTGTTGTGCACAGATTTTATGGATGATGCAAACTCTATCTGACTTTGGCCTATTCTATAAACAAGTTCCTTTGAAATGTGACAATAAGAGTGCAATAGATCTATCAAATAATCCTGTACATCATTCACGCATAAAACACATTGATGTGAGACACCATTTCATTAGAGATCATATTGCTAGTGAGGATATTTGTATTGAATTTATTCCAACTGAATCCCAACTTGCGGATATTTTTACTAAACCTCTTTTTGAAGATAGATTTTGCAGATTACGATTGGATTTGGGGATTATAGAAATTAATTAATCCCTCTGCATTTTTGGGTAAAATTTTTTCTTAAGATGTTCTGTTATTGATTTCATTTTCTGGCAAATCTATCCAATCTTCAAATCATCAAGAAAAGAACAGTTTATTTTGGACATTTGTAACAAAATTGTGACTGTGTTAGATTTCAGAATATGAGATGGATAAAAGTTTCTTTACAACCCTGATTTGATTGAATATATTTTATAATATGAGTAATTTAGGATTTTTTTTCACATCTATCTCTATCTCTACCACCCTTCTATCATCCATTATTGTTTTATATATATTAAGGGGATTTTTTATAATAATTAATAATAAAAAATCTCTGACCTCATTTAAAAATCCAAGCTCTGGTCATGCATGGTTATGAGATTACTTATTTAATTTCATGCTGCAACTAATCCCATTTAAAAATCCAGGCTCTGGTTATGCGTGGTCAGTGTGCTCTTGAAATATATATTTAAAAAAAAATATTATATAGATATAATATGTAAAATCCTCCCTGGTATATATTAACTTTTCATTCCATCTTCTAGTTTATGAAATGTGTTCCTATCTTACAGATTATTATGATTTTTTGTTTGATTGGTTGGAGTTTGCGGTTTCTGATTCTGCCAAATGACTTGATCTCTTACTATGGTCCATATCCTTTGTAAATGTCCAGCCCTGTTCATCTTTTGATGATTACAAAGGCAGAGAACGAGCTAAGATTTTTATACATATACAGACATCTATAGACTTTATTTTACCATTAATGCCAAGTGTTTAACTATTTTTCTATTCTTTTCAAAAAAAAATCTATGTCTGTTTACTGTTATAGGGGGAGCACATATATAGGGGGAGTTCTCATTTTTTATCAATACCAAACACATTTTGCTGTATTCAAAATCTTAAGTATGTTTGTCATCATCAAAAGGGGGAGATTGTTGAACCCGTGATTTTTTGTTTGATGATAACAAACATTTTTTAATGTGTTTGAAACTGTACCGTTTATTGCTCTTCACATCATATTGGAATAAAAATATTTTTGTCTAATAATGCTTCTACACAGAAATTGAAAATTTACATAAGCATTTATTATTCAAAAATCATATTTTTATTTCATAATCAAAACAGTACAATACTTTCTGAACTCTGAGCTATACAAATTTTCACTAATTATTTCAGTACAAATGAATCTCACTACATGTTTCACTCTCACTCATCAATACATTCTTACTGTCTCTTTATCCTGTTTTGCTCCTGCTGCATCATCCTGAAACCTGTCACAAAAAAGAAAAAAAAGGAAATGCACACAGTAGACTGAAACTAAAATTTTATTTTATAATTTTTTATGTGCCTCAGATTTTCTGTGTGTTTTTCTCATCATTTTTTCTGACTTGCCTGACACATATTTTACAAGTATGGCACAATACTATACAAGATCAGAAACGATCGAGTATAGCAAGAAAGCCAAATACTTGTGTATACCGAAATCAACACATTCAAGTTGGATCAAGAATGGTATCAGTTCTTTTCATTTTTGTGTTATAGGGTCACAAAAGCATATATGGCAACAATAACAAATCAGTTCAGGTTCAAGCAGCATTCAAAGAGAAATGGTCAAAGCAGTGTGCATAAGACTGCACAAGGTTTCAGAGCTAGATATGGAAAGCATTCGAACTACATGGATTTCATATGCAATACAGGAAATTCAGACATGCACAAGGCATCAAACATGCAACATGACATTGTAGGATGGAAATATATGGCAAATTGTTCAGCATTAAAAAAAATCCTGTTTCTATTTACATGAAACTAAAGCATGTGCAAATGAAGCAGATTTGATTTACTAGACTGGAAATGAACACAATTAACATGCAACAATTATCTGGACATAATCAAGTGGTGATGGCATTTAATACAGTGGAAAAATTCGACATCAAAGAATAAAATGAGGGCCTAAAATCATGCAGTTTGTTTTCTGAAGATTTTTTTGTGAATAATGGTTGAAAAGATAATCAGTTTCCACTTATCTTGTTTCCTGGTTTGAATTGTTGAAATTGGAAATGTTTCAACACGACTTTATGGGCAATACATCATTCAAAGGAAATCAGACATAGGAGGAACTCCTTAATCAGTTTTTCGAATTTCAAAAATGAGTTATTTTTGAAAACAATCAATCAGCAATACAATTTTAGGCAAGTGTTTAATACATTCTTGGGTAATTGTTTTTTATGCTAATCAATTAGTCCCAAGCTCATTTTTAGCAAGGAAATTTTTCTCTGGAAATCAATACACATAGTAAAATGGGCAAGCAAGAAATCAAAATCTTCCAGAAAAGATTCAATTTATTCAAGGGGACAAATCAATTTTTTTTTAGGATTCAATCAAGCAATACACGCAGGCAACAAACAAAAGCAGTGAATAAATTAGTTCATTCATATATGGAAAGATCAATTCGTGCATGTCAATATTTGTTTCCAGGTGGCAATTCATTTTTCCAGATTCATCGATGGACAAATTCATGTCTATATTCATCAATTCAATCAGAAAGGGAAATCATGGAAAATTCAGAACAATTAAAAGAGGAAATCCATGAAAAATCCTTCCAAATATTCATCAAACCAAATCAAGCAAGTCATAAGTGAAATCAGAGAATAAGGGTTTGAATTTCCCCTATAAATTCACATGTTTCCTCATAGGCAAAATTATCCAACTCATTCGAAATCAACTAAAACCCTACAGTCAAATCAAAGATCTTATAGTGTTGGATTGGAGCAGAAAGACATTCGGAGTCAAGCTAGAAAGCATCGCAAATCATCTGGAACAAAATCAAAGCCATCAGAACCTCAAACTGAAGAAACCCCAGCCGCCTTGTTTATTTGCTTGAAGAAATAAAGAAAAAGGGACGATGGATTTCTAATTGAAGCTACAAAGGGGGTGTTTTCATTTAAGGGCTTTTTGTTTTAATTTTTAATGTACTTTGTTTAGTTATGTTTGAAAAACAATCTGTGGTTTACTAGTTACGTCCGTAAAACTAGGGTTTACAGATTACGGTTTTGTGATCTGGGAAAATCTGGTCTAGGGATTTTAGATCAGTCTAAGACTTCAAGCGTAGGTTTAAATCAGTAGCAGGTGTTGCAAGTTTGCAAAACGCTTTAGGCGGTAGCAGGGTTTGCAAGTTTATTGAGTGTTTGTAAGCGGGAGACTGTTTCAAATCCTAGTAGATATCTTAGTAATGCAGCAGTAGGCACAGTTTGCCGAAGATGGGTAATATCTGTGTGTTTCTTTTATTGCATTTCTTATTATTCTGTGACTGTTCTAAATATTGGATGAACCCTATTCACCCCCCCTCTAGGGTTAATCTTGATCCTACATTATGTTATGAGGAGGGAGTCAGAACACAAGTTCTGGTGATTAGATTTAAATTATATACTTTGGATAACACTACATTTATCGTTCAATCATATTTTCTTATTTACTAGGTTACTTGGGTTAACAACACTCAAGGCTTACACACACATCGCACTCATTTACTTTCCGGTGGATTAACCTAATACAGTATATATGTAGCTACCCCCAATATTAAGGTACACCCCATGGTACCCCACTCGCATGGTCTCCACCGTAACACCATCGAAATAAACGCAGTTTCTCATCCTACGCCATAGTGACGTACGTATAACAATATTACGTTCCACATATATCTGTCATTACTAGGCCACATAAACGTACGGACTGCCACCCTTATTGGAATCAGAATTCATATCGGAGTAATTCCTCCAAGTCTACAATATACAACCCAGAGCCAACATGCATGTATCTAGACTGTCCACCATACATATCTTCAATTGTAGCACGATGCCTCAATCGCACGTCCTCTAATGTGCACCGAGTTCCATAGCAAAGCGATACAAGAAACACGGAACTCGGTCGGGAGCTTTTCCATATTTGAACAGGCCCGTCTTTAAGAGCCTCTACAGATATTCCAAGTGTCTGTTTTCACCATGGCTATGGCCCCACCTAGGCCCCTCGCTCAACTAGTAAAAACTACAAGAGCTAAGCGACATGCCCCTAATAAAAAACAATCTAAACATCCATTTGGTGTCTCCCCTCAACTCCTTACCCCGATAGTGAAAGGTGAATGGTATCTTGGGTTTAGCTCTAGTCATTCCGCATCCTACTTGTTGTCGACGACGGATATCCGATGATCTACTATTCTTGTTGGTCGTAACCTTTTGCCTGCCCGTTGAGGTAACCGCCGAATCACCCTAGTGTCAGCGCGTCACAACATTCTGACTGCATAACTAATTCTGCAGCCAAGGCCCACCCACCTAGTAGTTACGCGCAGACCAAACCTCTGCGAGCACAGCCTAAAACATCTACCACTGCACAGAGGACTACTAGGAGCACCTTACGCACCTCAGGAAGCCATATGCTTCTCCTTCCAGTCCTTTGGAGCCGTCAGAACAATCAGAAGAGTGTACGCTCCCCTCATGCCTTATAACACCACGATGATCTACCCCATTGGGTTATTCACCCTCAAACGTGCAGACTGGTCCAAGCGCCTCACTTTAATTTGTTGTTAGACCCTATGTCTAAACATTCTTTTACGCGCTTGCCTTACCTCTCCAGGTTTCCATTTAAATTGGTTATTCCAATTCATATTGAATTCTTAATCAAGTTACCAAGTTCCTCTTGCTTATTAATTTCGGTTATATAACTTAACCCATTTAAGTTTGTTAATAATCCCACAACATGTTATTCTCTAGATTATGGCCCAAGTTCTATAATCCACAATCTCTTTTATATTCTTGTTTGATTTCATCATTACAATAACATGTTTTACTTAATATATAATTAAGTATATCTCAATCTACATGTTTTCAGTTTATCATGTTAGTCAATTTTTATGATTAAATATAACTTATTTCATAAGTTTTCCTCATTCTTTCTCATTTAATCATAAATCCGTTTAACACCATTACTACAACTTATCGTTGTTTACTTATTAACTTAGTTCTCTTAACTAAGGTCCATTAATAAGTTTCTCGACCCATTTATTATAACCTATGTTAGAATTCCTCTTGTCCCTAGGACAAGCCTAAACATGTTTTTCTTATCAAAGGGTTTCAGACTTCCAATTTTTCATGTTACTTAATTTATAATTAAGTACAACTTCTCATACTTCATATATTTTCCCCTTTTCTCAACTGGTTTCCGGCTTTCCCTATTTACTGATTACTTAATTTACAATTAAGTGTCCCTTATCTCATTTCACCAGTTATCCAATTTCCTTATTATTTTATTATAACCTAAGTTATAATCTTCACTTGTCCCTTGGACAAGTCTACCTATTATACAACATTTTTATTAATGTGATTCATTTATAATAAGTGATTATCATTCCCTTTTTAAACCATTTACTGTTGTAAACCATTATTCTTCACTCACTATAATATATATTCCTTATTATAATTAAGGAAAACACTTCCTGCACCTTATCAGTTTGATAGAAGGAATTAGTGATTTATTTTCATAACGTATTCCCATCTAGATCCGTGGTAGAAAGTAATTACTTTACTTTTCTTACTTTATTTACTGTGGCTTACTTGCAATAACATTCTCAGGAATAAGTCATTTAGGGAAATACATCACTTTTCCTTCGCATCACACTAACTCAGTTCATTACATCTCTTCCTTTCTTAGTTTCTGAGTTAGACAATTACCATTATTTCCATTTATTCATATCTTGTTATATATATATAAGTATAAGCACTAGACCTCTCACATTAAGCCTACAATCGTGGACGCTGGATTTTCCGGGCGGGTCCGGGCAAACTTCTACCACAAGTTGACTTAACATTGTGTCTTAGCACTATTACATGTTTTTAATTTTTGCACTTAGACCCCTCACATTAGATTTACCGCTTGCTAATGCTGGATATGTCGGACGGTTCCGGGCAGACTTTTATCACAAGTGAAATCTAACCTCGTGTCTAAGAGCGGTTAAATTTCTTATTTATCATAAACCTTCTATACAGTATAGGCATGTCTATTTCTTCCAATTATCCATTATAATTTATAATTCACATGTAATTATATCATACTTATTATAATTCTTCACATATAATCAATTCCTTCCTAACATGTAATCAATTAATCAGATAATTGTTTAAATCACATAAACTAATGTACCATCTCAAATCTTACAGTTAACGGCCTGGGTACACAATTTACACAAGTTGACATGAAATTTAAGTACTATACAAGATTTGACAAGTTCATATCCCAAAAAATTAATATTTAGCATATTAATTATTCCTACTTCGTACCCATCACTTTAGGCATTATTAACATATGTTACATTTCTCAACATATTGCATTTCAATTATACATACAGGGGAATGGTAAACGATAACATATTATTATCTAAACTGTATAGCTTAAATCCACTCACCTTTTATGCTTTTCCCAATTTTGGCTCTGATCCAGTTTTAGCATCCATGGGTTTTCCCCTTTAATTTGATTTGAAACCTAATAACTGTGGATTGCTTGAAAGAAAGAGTAAGAATTTAAATGGATTGGATCTAGAATTTTACCTTTCTTTTCATGACTCTGGACTATCTTTTTATTAATGTCGATTCTCTCTTCCAGATCTTGAATTTTAAAATCTTCTTATTAATAATCTAAATTTCTGAATAGATTTAAGGAGAGAAAGAGAGTAATGGCAGAGCTTCAGCGTAGCCTCAGAATTATGAGGTTTAGCGTTAGGTCTAAGGTCTTATTTATAGTGTAACAGAGAAACCAGGACCCTCAGATTTGACCAAAAACCATAAAAAAATGTCCAATTCTCAAAAAACCTAATCTTCCAAAATATGCCGTAGGGGGGTCGACCCCCCTTCATGTGGGTCGACCCCCGTGGGTCCGGAGGCCGAAAATTGGTCTGGGTTGTTTCATGTTTTCTTTGACAACTTCTGCAGCACATAACTTCCCACTTTGTCCGTTTTACACAAACTCGGAGTCTATCTGAACCGAAATTTCAAGATGAACGCAACGGTACAATCCGTTTTACTTAATTCTGAATATTTAATTAAGTTATTCTTATTTTATTATCTTAAGTTAAAAATGCGGGTGTTACATCATTCGTACCAAAATTACCATAACTCTAAATCCCAAACTGGAAATCGTTTTCTCCTCATCTCTCCATCCTCTCATATCTATTTCCTCTCGTCTCTCCGTGCTCTTCCCTTTTCCGTCAATTTTATCTCTCACTATCTCTTTTCTCCCCCTCGCAGTTGCTTTTATCCCTTTTTTTTGTTTGCTGCTCTTTTTTTAGCTTTAACTCTAATGAGTCTGTCCTTGCTAAACTTGCACAGAACTAAGACATCCTCAATAAAGAATCTGACTTCATAGATAATGGATTTAGGAGGAGACCAGGCTTGATTTGAAGAGGGAAAACTCATCCCTAAAAGAAGCGGTAACGAAGTAGGTGAACAAGTGACGGACGTAAGGAGCAGAAAGAGAAGTCATGAAAAATTATGTCGTAAAACAACGAAAGGGATGTCAGAAGAATTGAGAAGTCATTGGGAAATACCCTACATCCGCAGAGTTAGCATATAACAATCGATACATTCTATACCATGATAAAAATCATGTAAAGACGGTGTGATAGATGTCTAAGTACCAAATGGCGATAGACAAGTAAACATCTATAACATCCATCATCCATCCCCACATTCACTCACTCAGTACCTTGATATACAATAATGCCTGGTTTCCATGATACTCAAATCCATGCCACTTTGTTAATCAAAACCTAAAATGTACCTACTTGTATGCCTCAAGGTAAGGACCTAACTTGGTCTAAATGAAATGCCATAAGTTTCCCCACATGGAAACAATCTCCCAACAAGGAAATAAGGACCTAGACTTAGACCAATGGAAATTACGCTCACTAACCCTTCTTTTCGAGTAAACTCTAAAACTGCGCTTATCGATAATCCCTTTGCATATGCCACCAGAAATAGAGTATATCCTTAGAACTATTCTTATGACCCCCAACTTGGAGTTTTCTTGGTAGGGACTAAATATGGACGACTAACTTGTTGTCATACTCAAACAATTATCCCAATTCCCTCCAATATCTTCCACTTGATTCATTTCCTTTACTCTGCATTTTAAAATATTGTTATGCATAGTCGAAGTCAATCCTGTCCATGATGGAGTCACCATGATCCATATCAAATTGGTCAAAGCGACCAACAAAAATAGTAGTTGATATCGAGTATCAATCACTTGATAATAAGCGATAACGTCTACTCGGATCATGTATTTACTAAAATTAGTTAGATACATATCAAGGGAAAACATATGACATTAATTTTGAAATCTAGATCATCACCAAGTCCATTATCTGCCTTCAAATCTTCATCAAGCTCCAATGTTGCCCTGTCGTTGAATCCATACATGCACTCTGAAGCTCTTTCGAGAATTTATCTCATCTGTTCGTGTTGTAATCCTTGTGCACTCAATCAATATACACCAACTTGTGCGTATGATCTATAAACATTCAAACTCTTACGAATGAGATTTACCCTAATACTAGATCGTCTATGAAAGATGTTTTAAGCTAAACTATGAAGACAATTCAATCGTGGAACAGATAGTTATACAAATTTAAGAACTAGCAAACAAGCATCCATAATGGCAAAAATAAATCAAATAAAACCTGCCTATAACTATCAAGGTGAAATGAATGCTAAAATAACCTAAATCTAGCGGTGTGGTCAAAATTGTATGTAATAACGCATAAACGGGTAAATAGCGCGTAATAGCCACAAAAAGGTAAAAATGTATCAATCATGTTAAAACAACTTAAATCACTTTTTAATCCTTTTATTTATTATTTACTAGGTTCAATTATTTTGAAATTTATGTTTTATAACTAGAAATCATGTTTAAACATCAAATTTACATTATAGAAATAAGTACAATTCAGTGAGAGACAATATTACTTACATTACCCAAACCAAACCAAATTAGTACCAAAACGTAGAGCTCTCCAATAGGAGCTGAACAAAAGAAATATTGTCGTAATCTGACCTCAAGCACAAAAATTAGAGCATGCATGAATTTACATATCATTTTACTAATTAAATAAACTATCCTTTCATCGATTAAACTAAAGCTCTAATTCCCTTTCTTCCACAAATCCTATATGTGCAAACATGTCCTGAGACAAAGCCCATTAAGCTCACATCCTCTCTCTCCTCATTTCTCCTGCTTCACTCAACGATTTGCTAAACCGCCTATGCCATCGAACTCCTCTACGAGATCTCAACCCGACCAACACTTCAACTCTGTACTTGGTCCCTTGATGGAAAACGTGTCCGACTCCTTATGTCATGGTATGTACGAGTCAAGCTCCCTTAGAAAAAGTTGGACGATGTCGGAAATTCAAAGAAGGTGATCCTTCGTATGGTGATCACAATGCTAGCATCAGATTTCTTTATCTCCTCTTATCCATAAAATAAATTCATGCCCTAACTTGGCTGGCCATCAGCCATGACATGGGTTGTTATCGCATGCTACGAAAGCGACATAGACTCAAAACTCTTACTAGTATGATTCCAATGAGCTTGGTTTTGGATTTTTTGTTAATTATTTGAGTAGATTTGGATTTTTGAAGTTATAGGAAAAAATCGGCCATGAATTCTGAATAGACTAGTAACATGCAATTCTCGTGAAGAAGAGTTAATGGGTTTTGGGCTGATTACTATAGCATGTGGGTTTTAATATTACTTTATTCTCTAATGGGGAAAACCGTGCGATCTTCAGTTAAGGCATGTTGCCTATTGATTCGTATATAAAACCTCCTTTTGAGAATAGTGGAACTTGTTCCGAAACCAAATTAGATTGTATTCAGAAGTTAGCCTTTACAACTGAGTTTTATATAATTATAATTAACTCATTATAGAGATTTATGAGTTTTTTTATTTATGAACGATGAAACGGTATATTCTATCTCCATGAAACTTAATGAGGTGCAATAACTACTACGATATAAAAAAAGTTTCAACGTAATCTGATACTACGCTCCCGGCACGATAATGTATGCATATTTTAGGATCGTTTTGACCACCCATTGGGCCAAACTTGAAATATAGCGATATACTGTTTATTCGCATAACAAGTTATCAGACTCAGTGGACCTATCCCGAGTCCCAATTCGATCATTTATAAAAAAAATACCATTTAGGAACCGTCAGTTGAATAGTTAACAATTAATATTTAAATGTTTAATTGTAAAAATACAGGTCATTACAAACACTTTAATACTATTAATTCTATTATAATCAACAACAAGGAGATTTTTGACCAACATGAAAACAATAAGGAGTTCACTAATTATTATAGATATACTTTTTTCATTATAATCTACATATAATTAGATCCGATAATGATTTATTATACTCATTTGATACGTAGGTTGACTTATAAAATTTAGACGTTCCTTTTTTAAAAGTGAAAATTTTAAAGATATTGATATTCCCAATGTTAAAGCTCAAGGTCAAATAGCTTTCATGTTTTATTTTATGAATCTTAGGATGTTTTAAAAGATGATTTACCTAAAATGTTTAATGAATTTTATGATGTCTCACTTTAATTAGGTAGAATTAATTATGCAAATATTGTTGTATTGCATAAGAAAGTAGGGGCTACCTAGTTAAAATATTTTGGACCTATTTCTTTATTAAATCATTCTTTTAAAATTATTTCTAAAATTTAAGCTGATAGATAAATTTATAAAATGAAGTTTTGGTTGATGATTCTCAATTTGTTTTCATAAAAGATAAGAATATCACTGATGTTGCTATTTTGCAAGAATATATTAGTTATTATTGGAAGAATAATATTAGTTGCGCTCTTTTAAAACTTTATTTTACTAAAGCTTTTGATTCTATTAGATTTCCATTTTCTTAGTGATACGTCATTGGCAAGAGGTTTTACTAATAGATGGGTTGATTGGATTATGGCCTTGCTTAATTCTGGGGATTACAATATTTTGGTAAATGATGTTTCTGGTAGTAAAATTCACTCGAAGTGAGGTCTCATACAAGGTGACCCTTTATCTCCTTTATTTCATAATCCAGGTGCTGGTGTTTTTTCTAAATGATTAAACTAAAATTTATTTTATATAGTTTTAGATGTTTATCTAAATTAAAAATTAGTTTCGATAAAAGTGTTTAAAATGATATTAATAATATTTAATCTCAAGTTGCTAATACACTAAATTGTAATATTATGATATTTCCTATTATGGTATTTCCTATTAAATACTTTGGTTATTGTATTCGATCTCACAAGTTTAAGCATGAGGATTGTAATGTTATTATTGATAAGATTAGCAATATGTATCTAATTGGAATAGTAGATTTTTGTTGATGGTTAGCAGAGTTGTGTTGATTAATTCCTTTTTACCTATTTATTTGATGTCATTTTATCTTTCTTCGAATGGATTATTGATAAGACTAGGAGAGATCTTCTATAGAGTGGCGATAATCGCAATGATAGTTCTAAGTGTTTAGTCAATTGGAATATGTTTTGTAAATCAAAAAATTGGGGGGGGGGGAGGTTTAGGTATTATTAATCTTTATAATTTAAATATTTCTTTACTTGGTAAATGGATTTGAAAATTTAATGGTATTAATGAAAAACGAAAACAAAAAATTTCTTGTTAATGGTACGGTGGTTCCTATAATCTAAACCATGCTTCTTTTAGTAATGCTAACCATTTTTCTTATTTTTGAACATCTATTACAACTATTTTCGATGTGTTTAAATTAGGAATTGATACTATTGTGCAATCTGGTAATAGCTTTTCTTTTTGACATGATTGTTAGATTTTTGTTAGTCCGTTGAAAATGAAATTTAAGATATTATACAAATATTTACATACGTACTTACAGTTTTCCTTGAATTTTAGCTTTAATCATATGTTAGAGGTAATTATCTGAAACTATATGCATTATTATGTGCCAAGTTAGAATTTGCAACATTAATAATAATAAAGGTATTATCTGTTAGAACCGAAATTCGATTTCAACATTAAAGGTACAGAAGTTGCACTTCACCACTTCGGTAAGGTTAGAATGCGGAACCACGTAATCATAGAAATAAAAAAGCATAAAATAAAGATAAAGGAGTTTTTATAGTGGTTCGATCCAAAATGGATCTACGTCCACTTTGAAGAGTATTTCCATTATCACATGAGATATTACAAAACACATCTCTCTTTTATTTAGCACATTCGCTCTTTGTACAATAATTTCCCTCTCTTTAGAAGCTAAATTCTCTCTAATCCGCTATGGAAATGGTTAGATTTATGTAAATGCGATGAACGTGAGACTTTATTTTCCACAGTTTAGAAGCTTAAAGAATCGGTAATGAATCCATGGCGATAGTGATGTGAATCGGAGCTTGGAGAGGATTATGGCTGTAGAAGAGAAGTAGAATGGAGCTTCGACGATCTCTAATGGAGGAAGGAGGAAATCCGATCTGTTTATTGATGGAGAAGGATGGAGAGAGCTTGAAGTTATCTCTAATAGAGATTGGAGAAGATGACTTGGTTTAATCGGCCATGGAGAAAGAAGGAGAATGCTTGGGCGCTATTAATGAAGCTTTGGCAAGAGCTCGGAGTTTGGCAGCCCTTCGTCGCAGGAATCAAAATTCGATCCTCCAAAATGATGGAGAAGTGGTGCATTTATAGTTGGAGTTGGTGTGGAGTGGCACACTTGTAAATAAGAGTGTATAGTTGGCGCACGGTTGGCGGTCTAAAAGCACCATATGTCCACGATCCAAGATATAGTACGCGATCTAAGACTTGCGAACTGAAAGCACTGGCGGGCTAAAGCTTGCTTCATAAGTTAAAAATAATCTTGCTCCACTGACTTAAAACAAAGCTTCACGGTCTAAACGTTTAGGTCGCATAAATGGTTTAACACGCATGAACGACCCAGCGAACTCATGGTCTATGTAGAAACGGTCTAAAACCTTGTAGCTGTTTTCATGTTGTAGGCCTTATCGAGCTAGCTTTGTCATAATTTACCATGTCAGCTCTTAAGCAAGAACGACCTAAAACAGGGTTAATGAGCTAAAGCTGCCGATAGTCTAAGATTTCCAATGCGCTAAAGATCGCTGACGACCTAAATTGATTTGAATGTTGGCAACGATCTAAACATATGTGACGTGTTAAAGTCGTGTCATCAATAATGGCCTAAATGCACGGAATGTCCCAAAGCCTTCTCCCCTGAAACGACCTAAAAGCTTTGATGTGCCACATGTTCCATGCATATATACTTCGTGCCTTGAATCGTTTTCACTAAGAATGATATTCCTAGGCATGACATGAATTGCATCTTCACCATTGCATGGTTTTCATGTCTGAACGTGTTTCCACATATGCCATGAACTGTTTATATCTCATGCATATTCATTAATATGCTGGCACGTTTTGTAGCGTTGGGCAATATTTGAATGACCTGATGATCCACCATATGTTATAGTCTAACATATATACACGTTGCCTCATACTCTTGTGTTTACGTTCTTTATAAGCCGACCCAAATGATGTAGCCAGAACGAGCTAAAGAAGCAGCGAACTGCGAGCTAAATATTTGATGATGGACCAAATGAAATTGCGATCTAAACAAAGTTGCAGGCTAAACGAAGCCGCGTGCCAACGTTCGTATGTACTTCATAATTTTGAACCGCGTTTCCACAATGGGGTTAACATTTGCCCCTCGAAACTTGTATTTTTTGCATGCGGAAAATGCGGGCTTTGGAATGAACGCTATTGTTGACACCTTTTGGCTTGCTTAACCCGATTCGAGATTTGCATCTGTTATTTGTTGATGTTGTACTAGCATTCAGGTGCTTCAATTTTGAATTTCAGAATCTGTTGTTTGACAATGTTATGCTAGGGTTTGATGTTCTCGGTTTTCACTTGGGCTATTTTTTTACCACTACAACCTGTTTTATAACAACAAAAACACTGCATGTTTATGGGCTAATATTCTGTCATTGACTGCCCAAATCAACGATAGATTAGTCAGTTAAAAATTTAATTATGACAAATTGAATGAAGTGTTTTGAAAACTCATTTTATTCAATGATTTAAAATCTATTGAATATTATTTGCAAAAACATGGCACTTTAACTTGAATTTGCATTAACGCTTAAAATCAACTAGTCGGCATAGTTCGACTGTGGATTTCAAACGTTGTTATTTTAACTGACCTTCATGGTAATATATGATATTTCATATTCGAGAAATACATATCTATGATTTATCTTCTTCTTCCTCTTAAGAAGCTTTGATACTCATGCTCCTTGTTTAGTGAGTCGTTATTAGTCTTCTCTACGGGAAGTGCTTTGAATTTCATACCCCTGCTTGGTCAAAAATCAAACACTTGTCGTATTTGAGAATTTCAGACACTGCGCAAGTTAATTGGTTGAGTCCGAACTTTGTCCACCATCTAGCTTGGTTAATTCAGACATTGGAAACTTTCATCAGCCAATTATACCGATTAATCCAAAGGTCGGTAGGTCAAAAAGGAGTGCCCCGAGAAAGGGCTTTGTTCAAGACCCAATGTTTATCGTGATCGGATTAGGTGCTTCCTGATTCTAACGATCAATTGGGTGTCCCTGGAGAGGACTTTGGTTAGAAACCCAATGTTTGTTATGATCGGATCAGGTGCTTCCTGATTCTAATGATCAATTGTGTGCCCCCAGAGAGGACTTTGGTTAGAACCCCAATGTTTGTCGTTATCGCATCAGGTGCTTCTTGATTCTAAAGATCAATTGGGTGCCCCCGGAGAGGACTTTGGTTAGAACCCCAATGTTTGTCGTTATCGCATCAGATGCTCCATGATTCTGACAATTAATTGGGTGCCCCGGGAGAGGACTTTGACTAGAAACCCGATGTTTGTCGTTATCGCATAAAGTGCTTCCTGATTCTGACGATCAATTAGGTGCCCCCCAGAGAGGACTTTGGTTAGTGCTGGTCCTTCCAACTTGTTTGTCGGTCCTTCCGGCCTGATGTTGGTACATCGAACATCAAGTTTCTCGGTCCTTCCGACTTGATGAGTTATCTCAGATTATGAACTGAGACCTTGAAACCCTCACTTAGGGTGTTCCCCTTTGATGGGAGTTACATTACTTTTGTTTGTTTGTCATAGCGCTTGTTCACTGTTTGAATTTTTGCGACTCCTCCAATTCACTTTTCAAGGCGATACTTTTCTATTTTTGCATTTGTGCATTTTGATATTTATAGCCTTTGGCGCTTGAATTAGTGTTGTTGGGGTCACTATGTCTTGTCAGTTTCCGAAAGAACAAGCGCTCGATAGATGGCTTGCAATATGAAATCATTTTTAATCAAGTTTTGATTAAACATGAAATTTGCAAGCTAGAAGTTCATTCAAATAGATATGCACTTAATCGTAGAGCTAATGTTCAGTGCATCACTTGTAGATTATTACAGACTGTTTACAAGAAGTTTTCAAATATAACAGAAAGTAAAACATAAAGTGAAGCATGAACTAAAGCAGGAAATAGAGCACGAAGTAAAGTAGTGGCGATGTTGATCGCTTATTCTGAGCCATTGAAATTGAAGCACAATCAACAACCATCTGTTGGTGATCAGCCTTGGCATGGTTTGAACAAAAGCTTCGTTGCTTGTTGGCCCCTATCCCTAGGGAACCGGAACAACGTTTGAGAATTAAGGATTTTTCGTATATTTTTGCAGATGATTCTTCCTAACCAGCTCTTCGGTCAGTGATTTTAGATGCCTACACTCATTAGTGTTATGGCCTGGCTGATTATGAAACCGGCAGAACTTTCCAGAGCTTGCTTGATTGTCATTTACTTTCTGAGATTTAGGAATGGGATAATCTTCGGTGTCTTTAGTCGCAGCAAAGATGTTTTCTGGAGTGTCATTTAAAGGTGTTAGCTATGAAGGGTTGAAAAAGCGAGGCTTCTTGCCATCTCGATTTTCTTTCCCATCGCTTCCTCTTTTATGACTTCCGGATTTTTCTGACTGTACTGGTAAGAGCGTTTTTGGGAGCTTCAAGAGGTTGGTTTGCATCAACGATCCGAAGAGGCGCCGGATTATTATCCAATCTCATGTATTCCTCGTCCTTTTTATAGAATTTCTCAAGCATACTTGGTTCTTTCATTTTAATCCATTTAACAAATTTGTTATTCTCGTCTATGCCGCCGATTAGAGACATTAAGATCATGCGGGGCTCGGGATTTCCTACTTCGGACACAACATCATTAAATCTTTTGAGGAACGCTTTGATAGATTCTCCTGAATTCTGCTTTATGGAGGTAAGAAAAATAACGTCCTTAGCCTTAGTAGCTTGCAACCTGAACTGCTCCTTGAACTTCAGAGTCAAATCACCAAATCGGTCGATGGATTTGGGTGGCAGTCTTGTGAACTATAACGATGCGTCACTTTCTAGATAGAGAGGGAAGCATAAGCATTTTATCTCATCCGTTGCCTTGGCTGCATTCATATGCCTCTCGTATTTGTATAAGAAGTGATTTGGATCAGAAGTCCCATTGTATAGATGTAGAGTAGGATGAGTGAACTTTTTGGGGAATTCTGCCTTTGCAGATCCTCTTTGTGAATGGACTTTTTCCGAGGGAGAAATCCCATTCCCTTTCACTATCCTTGTGAGGTATCTTATCTTTCATGATTTGCTTTATCATATCCGTGATATATTCCTTCGAGTTGTGTTATTCCGGGGAGCAGACTTCGATCTCTTTTTCGGATGCTCGTCGTGGCGAGCGATCGCGCTTAGAGGATCTAGGTCTTTTGCTTCCACTATGGGAAGGTGCCCCCTTAACGGGACTTGCAACTCGTCGGTTATTTCGATTGGAATGGTTTATAGTTTTCAACTTTGGGTCTTCGACATTAGCGTCGTCTTTGCCAACAAATCCTTCCAAACTATCATTATGAGGATCGAAGGCTGATGAATTTGTATTCTCTTCGAGGCTGACATGGATTTTCGGAGGAGGAGCGAGATTTGCTTGAGCGTTTAGGAGAGCGCTCAGTTTATCCATCAAAGCTTGATTAGCATCCACGAGAGTTTTATTAGCATCAATTAGAGCTTGATTGGAGGCTTCCATGCATTGACTCAAGTTAGTGACGGCGATATCTAATTCCGCTTTGGTTACTCCGGCCCCGGACATTGAATTTTCTCCAACTTCGAAGCAGTTGGTGAGTGGAGAAGTTTCATTGTTGATAACATTATCATTTTCTTCAGCAGTTTTGCTAGTAGTCATCTTAGATTTCGCCATTATTTCGGATAAGGAATTGAATTTGGAAGATAGTTCGTCGATTGGCCTAGATCATAGATTTGCGGTATCTATGGTCGAAGTAGGCTTAGAACTTCAATGTGAAGGAAGGAGATGCGAATGCGGCCCCACGGTGGGTGCCAAATGTTTGAACCGAAATTCGATTTCAACACCAAAGGTGCAAAAGTTGCACTTCACCAATTCGGTAAGATTAAAATGCGGAACCACGTAATCACAGAAATAAAAAAGCATAAAATGAAGAAAAGGAGTTTTTATAGTGGCTCGATCCAAAATGGATCTACGTCCACTTTGAAGAGTATTTCCATTTTCATATGAGATATTACAATATACATCTCTCTTTCATTTAGCTCATTCTCTCTTTGTACAATAATTTTCCTCTCTTTATTAGCTAAATTCTCTCTAATCCGCTATGGAAATGGTTAGACTTTTTTGAATGCGATGAACATGAGACTTAATTTTCCACGGTTTAGACGCTTAAAGAATCGGTAATGAATCCATGGTGGTAGAGATGTGAATCGGAGCTTGAAAGAGGATTAATGGCGGTAGGAGAGAAGTAGAATAGAGCTTCGATGGTCTCTAATGGAGGAAGGATGAAATCCGATCCGTTTATTGATGGAGAAGGATGGAGAGAGCTTGAAGTTATCTCTAATGAAGATTGGAGAAGATGACTTGGTTCAATCGACCATGGCGAAAGAAGGAGAATGCTTGGGCGGCCATTAATGAAGCATTGGTGAGTGCTCGGAGTTTGGCGGCACTTCATCGTAGGATTTGAAATTCGATCTCCAAAATGATGGAGAAGTGGTGCATTTATAGTTGGAGTTGGTGTGGAGTGGCACACTTGTAAATAAGAGTGTATAGTTGTTGCACGGTTGGCGGTCTAGAAGCATCCATACGTCCACAGTCCAAAATATGGTACGTGATCTAAGACTTGCGAACTAAAAGCACTGGCGGGCTAAAGCTTGTCTTGTGAGTTAAAAATGATATTGCTCCACTGACTTAAAACAAAGCCTCATGGTCTAAATGTTTAGGTCGCATAAATGGTTTAACACGCATGAACGACCCAGCGAACTCATGATCTATGTAGAAACAGTCTAATGCCTTGTGGCTGTATTCATGTTGTAGGCCTTAACGAGCTAACTTTTTCGTAATTTGCCATGTCAGCTCTTGTGCAAGAACGACCTAAAACAGGGCTAACGAGCTAAAGCTGCCGACGGTCTAAGATTTCCAACGAGCTAAAAGTAGGCTGATGACCTAAAATGATTTGAATGGTGGCAACGATCTAAATATGTATGACACGTTAAAGTCGTCTCATCAATAACGACCCAAGTACATGGAACGTCCCAAAGCCTTCTCCCTTAAAACGACCTAAATGTTTTGATGTGCCACGTGTTCCATGCATATATACTTCGTGCCTCGAATCGTTTGCACTAAGAATGATATGCCTGGGCATGACATGAATGACGTCTTCACCACTTGCATGGTTTTTATGTCTGAACGCATTTCCGCCTGTCATGAACTGTCTATATCTCATGCATATTCATTAATATGCTGGCACGTTTTGTAGTGTTAGGCAGTATTTGAATGATCTGATGATCCACCATATGTTATACTCTAACATATATACACATTGCCTCATACTCTTGTGTTCGCGTTCTTTATAAGCAGACTGTAACAGCCCGCATTTTACGTATCGGAAGATCGTAAAATATTCTTATTTTATTCCCTGAGGGTTGGATCATTCTCATCTTTTGATATATTGCTTATGGGGATGTGTGACATGTTCATAATTTTTACCGATTTTGTTTGTGACCATTTTGTCTGTGTCAGTCTTGTACTGGGCATAACTTTTAACTCAGGTCGAATCTGAGGGTGAGACCTGTGCCATTGGAAAGGAATTGATGATTCCCTTTCCGTAGAGTGGTTACATTAAGGATTTGGTTCAGCGGTTTGGGAGAAATCGCTGTTTTAAGGTTTTTCAGTTGGCTGTTCAGGTTTTGGAAGGCTAATGGGCTGATTTGGAGAAGGCCCATTAGAGGGTGGGTGGAGACTATAAATAGGGGGTAAGGGGTATGGAGAAAGGTTGGCATTTTCCATTCTCTTATGGGGAGGCTTTGATCTCCTTCTTCCTCTAACATCTTTCCACCATTAGAATTCCAAAATCCAAGGAGGGAAATCGAAGATCTACACCATAAGAGGCTAGATCTACATCGTCTCAAGGGCGAATTCATCGGATTGAAGAGTTTGATTCGAAGTGTTCGCTGTCCGGATTGCGTTTTCATTGCTTTTGCTTAGATTTGGATAATTGGTGAGTGATTTACATCTCTCATTCGGATTCATGCAAGTATATGGGTTTTAGGATGTTAATTTCATCATTTCCATGTTATTTTCCCTAGATCCACACCATGCTAAGTCCATTTTATATATGAATCACCTTAGGATCTGATCTAGATAATTTAAATGGTTAATTTTATGATTTTTCTCAAGATTATGCAAGTTAGATCCGTTTTTATGTTCACATGATTCACTTATCATGTTTTTGGGAAATTTATGTGTTTTGATGGAAATTGTTAGATTGATGATATTGTTGGTTGCATAACATGTTTGTGATTGCGTTTGGATGAATCAGATAAGCTGGTTTCGTCGGATTCGTCGTTTGGCGAAGTTTTGGTCGAAATCGGAGTCGAATTGGAGATGTGCAGGTTTCTGGTCGTCCTGGAGCTGGTCGGTTTAAGCTGGTCGGTCCAGAAGGAGCAGAAGTGTTTCTGGTCGGTTTCAGATGGTGGCATTCTGGTAGGTTTTGGAGCTAGTCGGGTCGGTTGAGGCGGTCTGATGGCTCTGGTCGGTCCAGAAGGGTCTGGACTGAGGTGGTCGGTCACGTTATGGCTTGGGAAACAAGTCAGGGAGCTGGTTGGTTGGAATGGAGGCATCGGGGTCGGTTTTGATTGGTCGTTCTGGAGCAATGCTGGTCGGTTTTGACTGGTCGTTCTAGAGAAATTCTGGTCGGTTTTGACTGGGTCTTGGAGCTGGTCGGTTTGATCGGTCCGGAAGGCTGAGGAGGGAGTCTGGTCGGCTCAGGAGGGTCCTGGTCGGTCCAGGAGGAGCAAAGGGAGGTCTGGACGGTCCAGGAGGTCTGATCGGTCTAGAAGTACCGGAAGAGGTCTGGTCGGTCCAGAATGGGTCTGGTCGGCATTTCTAGTGGAAATTTCTGATCGGACACTTCTAGTGATGACGTAACTTCGAGGTGATTCAAGTAGGAAGACTCGAAGTGATGAATGTGTTCGTTGATCAAGGTGGAACAACGAATGCGGAGACAACTCAAAGGTCGTGAGTTGGTGGATAATGGCTGCTCGAGAAGGTTGCTTGAGCTATGAAACATCGTCAAGGTTGGACGATTAGAGATGCGAAGGCCGAGAAGTCATCGTTGTCGTAAGTTCTAGCAGGCTAAAAGCAGGGGTATGATGGGTATCGTTGAAAGGCCCAAAAGACCGGTTGTTGGTCAAGTACCCTGGGTCTTTCTGGTTGGGGAAAGGCCTAGTGTCAAGGTTGGACATTGCCAAGGTTGGGCATATGGAGTTCATGCTAGAACTGGGGTTATCATTAGCCCTTGACATATGGCAAGGTTGGCCGTCATACGATAATGATGGTTTCGAAGCAGGATTGGCGGTGATAGCCAGAGTCGGTTATGGATAATTGTTTGCTTCTGTTTGTACTATCTCACATAGATTATCCAAAGTCGAGGGAGATGTTCTTTGAGTGCTTAAGTGATATTGGTTTAGGCCTCTGGCGAGGGTACTTGAGGAATGTTAAACTCGATTAGGGTTGTCTGTGTGAGACTTATATAATCTGGATGTTATGTGTGTTCTCTATGATTGAATGGGTGTTCTGGTTTCTATGGATGAATGGTTGAAATGGTTGGTGTAAAGGCTATCACTGTCCGATGTGGGGAAGATAAGGTTGAGTTCTTCTCTGGTGATGTGGGTAGATAAGTTGTTCATTTACCCATTCTCATATGCTTTCTTGTTGAAGTTTGTTAGCCGTATTATCGCTCACTAAGACTATTGTCTGACTCAAGGTTTTATGTCTCCTCTTATTACCTTGGGCTGTTCATCCGGTTGTGGATGGGCAGACTAAGTAGTAGGTTACAGGTAATGGAGCTTAGTGATACGAGGAAGCTGAGCGATGACGAGCAGGAGGCTGGCGTACCAGTTTTATTCTATCTAGTATTTCTGTTTCCGCTGTTTGAGCTGCTTGAGAGTTGTAGTGAGGCCTTATGTACAAACTTGGATATCAGTTGGATAATCTTTCTGGATGTTGAAAGAGTTTCAAAAGTTTGGTATATGATACCTCATTACTATCACCTGTTGTATATGTTCTATTATATTTTATCCTTGCGCTGTGAGTTCTACGACAGGTTTCGATGTGTTCACTTACTATGATGATCGTCCATAGCAGCCTGGCACGCCTTTCAGCGCATTATTCCTCTTGTTTAGTGCGGGGGTTATGGGCGGTCGTCACATTTGGTATCAGAGCTCTGGTCAACGATTTTGGCCAAAGTTCAAAGACGTAATTGCGTATGAGGGACGTATTTGTAGATTTCAGTTGGATGTTACTATATATATTAGCATATATAGTAGTAGCGGTTGTATTCTTTTACCAGTTTTCTTGGAAGTTGCTAACTATTCTAAATTTCAGATTTAGAATGAGTAGACGACCATCAAGGCACGCTGCTAGGAGAGCTAATACTGGAGGGGGAAATGGTGGTGAGCCAGATTACCCGGCCATGTTTGAAGCCATGGCAGAAGCAATTATGCGAAGGGTACCCGCTCCAGTGGCGGCTACGGTAGATGTAGGGGTGCGAGTTCCTAGAATAGATTTTGCAAAGATGTGCAAGGACTTTATATCTCTAGGAGGGAAACCATTCAAGGGAACTGAACCAGCTGAAGAGGTTCAGAGGTGGATGGATTCATGTGTTCGAATCTTTGGAGACTTGGGTATTGAAGATGCAATGAAGAGAAAGCTTGCATCAAGGCAGCTGCAAAGCAGGGCCATGGAATGGTGGAATTCTGTTATACTCGAGACTCCGGAAGAGAAGATTTCATGGGAGCAATTCCAAGTTAAGTTTGAAGCAAAGTTTTATCTACACTGCTCAAAAGTCAGTTCTCTTCAAGAAGTTCGTAGAGTTGAAGCAGAATGGCAGATCAGTTCTTGACTATATTTCTGATTTTGAGGCTTTGTCTAGATATGCTCGTTCATACATTGATACGCCCTATCAGAAGAACGAGAAGTTTGTCTTGGGTTTGGATGCACAGATTGGGAAGCCACTTGTGGACCATCTTGATGATTCATTTGAAAGGATTGTGGAAAAAGCTATTCGCCATGAGAGCTTGTTTCCCAAGGAAGCAAATTTGTCGCTGCAACCAAGGAAGCTCAGAAACCACAGCAGAGTGGTAATAAAAAGAGGAAGCAGCAACAACAGAAAGGAAAGGATGGCCAAAAGAAACCCAAGAGTGAGGCAGTTTGCTTTCACTGCCAACAGAAGGGACATTATTCGAATGAGTGTAAGAATCCCAAAGCTGAGAAGAAGTGCTTCAAGTGTGGAAAGCCTGGACATGAGAAGAAAGATTGTCCGGAATCAGCTAAGGGTAAGCAGATTGTTAAGGCATATGCTTTGGATGCTGTGCCATCTTCTTCAAGAGCTCCTACTGCAGAGGAGAAGGGAAAGGGTGTCATGGTGCAAGGTACTTTTTCCGTTAACGGTGTTTCAGTTCGAGTGTTGTTTGATACTGGAGCATCACATTCATTCATCTGCAATGAGCTTGTGTGTCGCTTGGGTTTGGAACCCGAGATTTGTGATAGACCATTGATCATGACTAATCTAGTTGGGGGTTCGTCCAGTTTGTGCATGATTTGCCGTGGTCTAGTATTATCGAGTCATGGTTGCTCTTTTATGTGTGATTGCTTTGTTCTTAACTTCGCTGGGTATGGGATCATCTTGGGCATGGATTGGCTCAAGAGATATGCGGCAAGGGTGAATTGCGAGAAGCTAGAGGTGAGGGTCGGGGATGTGGAAGGGCGAAAGGTGTTGATTAGATGTAAGCGCGAAGACGGGGTCTTCGTGAGTTATCTATATTCGCTTGGGATTCCACAGGAAGACCTATCATCAGTGCTGATCGCTAATGAGTATGTGGATATCTTTGACGAGGTCAAAGGGTTGCCGCCGCATCGTGAGATCGAGTTTAGGATCGATTTGGTCGAAGGTGCTAGACCAATTGTTATGCCCCTTAGGTGGATGGAGCCTAGGGAACAGCGAGAGTTAGAGGTGCAAGTTCGTGACCTTTTGGGTAAAGGATTCATTCGGAGGAGTGTTTCCGAGTGGGGTGCACCAGTCGTGTTTGCAACTAAGGCAGATGGCTCATTAAGGTTGTGTGTGGACTATCGTGAGCTGAACAAGGCGACTAAGAAGAACAAGTATCCGTTGCCAATGATTGATGACTTGTTCGATCAGCTTCACGAAGCCAAAGTGTTTTCTCAGATGGATCTGGCAACGGGATTTCACCAGTTGAGAGTGGCTAAGGATAGTGTACCAAAGACCGCTTTTAGGACACCATCCGGGTTCTTCGAGTGGTTGGTGATGCCATTCGGATTGACTAACGCGCCAGCGTATTTTGTGGATCTTATGAATAGAGTGTTCAGAGATCAGTTGAATAAGTTCGTACTTGTGTTCGTGGATGATATACTGGTTTACTCCAGAAATGCGGAAGAACATAAGACGCATTTGAGAGTTGTGTTAGAGATCTTGCGAAAGCATCAGCTTAAGGCTAAGTTCTCAAAGTGTCACTTTTGGAAAGATGAAGTGAGGTTCTTGGGTCATGTTGTTTCTGGGAAAGGTATAGCGGTTGACCCCGCTAAAGTGGCAGCAATCCAGGATTGGGATAGACCTAAGAATGCGACGGATGTTCGGAGTTTCCTTGGGTTGGCTGGTTATTACCAAAGGTTTATCAACGATTTCTCCAAGATAGCTGCACCATTAACAGGATTGACGAAAAAGAACCAAGTGTTCACATGGGATGTGAAGTGTGAACAAGCGTTCGGAATCTTGAAGGAGAGATTGACAAGTGCACCTGTGTTGACCATCCCAAGTGGGAATGAAGAGATGGTGGTGTACACGGATGCATGTGGTACTGGACTTGGAGCGGTACTAATGCAGAAGGATAAGGTAGTGGCTTACGCAAGTCGACAGCTAAAGCCGCATGAAAGAAAATATCCAACTCATGATTTGGAGTTGGCAGCGATCGTGTTTTCTCTGAAGATATGGAGACATTACCTGTTGGGGGTACGATTCGAGTTGTTTACGGATCACAAGTCGTTGAAGTATCTTTTCTCCCAAAAGGATTTCAATCTTCGGCAGCAACGATGGTTAGAGTTTCTGGCATCGTATGACTTTGGGATAGCCTATACTCCTGGCAAAGGCAATGCAGTTGCAGATGCATTGAGTCGAAGACACGCAAGTTTGGGAGCGATGTTTTCGGAATGGAAGGGCCTCGAGTATTTGGCAAGGTTCGATTTCAGGCCAAGGTGCGAGTTGGAACCTGAAATGTTGGCAAGCTTGTCGATAAGGCCTACTCTTATCGAAAGGATTGGCGAGGGCCAAAAGAAATATGCGAAGCTTGTCGAGTCCATTCAGAAACTGAAACCAGAGGATAAGGAGTTCGAGGTCGACCGAGAAGGCTGGCTTCGAAAGCAAGGACGATTAGTTGTTCCTGACGTCGACGGATTGAGGGATGAGGTTTTGAGAGAATGTCATCACTCGAAGCTAACGATTCATCCCGGTGGTAATAAAATGTATCAGGACATGAAGCGAGTCTACTACTGGGAAGGGATGAAAAGAGATATTGGAAAATTCATTTCCAAGTGTATGAACTGTCAGTTAGTGAAAGCTGAACAGAAGAAGCCGAGTGGTTTACTTCAGCCATTAGAGGTTCCTACGTGGAAGTGGGAGCAGATATCGATGGATTTTATCGATGGACTACCTAGAACTAGGGCAGGGAATGAAGGGATTTGGGTCATTATGGATCGTTTGACCAAAAGTGCGAGATTTATTCCTGTCAAGACGACTAGGACAGCGTCAAAATTGGCTGAGCTTTATGTGAAATGGATAGTTCGATTCCATGGTGTCCCAAAGAGTATAGTAAGTGACCGGGATCCATTGTTCACGAGTGGATTTTGGAAAAGTTTGCAAGAAGCTTTGGGAACCGAGTTGTGCTTAAGTACGGCTTACCATCCCCAAACTGATGGTCAGACCGAGAGAGTCAACCGAGTTTTAGAAGATCTCCTGAGGGCTTGTGTGTTAGACTTCGGAGGATCATGGGAGGACCATCTACATTTAGTCGAATTTGCATATAATAATAGCTACCAGTCGAGTATTGGGATGGCACCATATGAGGCGTTGTATGGAAGGCCGTGCAATTCTCCAGCTTGTTGGTTAGAAACTGGAGATAAGTTGATACTTGGGCCTGAGATGATAAGAGAAACCTCGGATTGTATCGAGATAATTCGGCAACGAATGAAGGCGGCCCAAGATCGTCAGAAAAGTTTCGCCGATAAGCGTCGTAAGGATTTGGAGTTCGACGTAGGTGATATGGTTTTCATAAAGATTTCACCGTTGAAGCAAGTGGTTCGATTCGGAAGTAAAGGAAAGTTGGCTCCTAGGTTTGTTGGACCATTTCCGATAGTCGAGCGAATAGGAAAGCTCGCATATAGGTTGGAGTTACCCGAGAAGATGTCGAGTGTGCATAATGTTTTCCATGTGTCGTTTCTACGAAAGTTTGTGCACGACTCGAATGTGGTGGTATCTCCAGAACAGTATGAAGATTTAGAAGTTGAGACCATTGTTGCGAAAACTCGCAAGCCACTTCGTGTTGTGGGGAATGACATGAAACAGCTTAGGAGGAAGACGGTTAAGCTAGTCAAGGTACAATGGAGTGAAGATGGCGATGATTGTACATGGGAGACGGAAGAGAGCATGAAGGCGACTCATCCAGAATTTTTCATCGGTAGGACCCTTTGATTGTATCATCGTTATATCGTTGTATCTTGTTGTTGTTTGATAGAATTCCGCGTGCTAGGATAAGGCTATGGATGTATGGCTTGATGGTTGTTAGTTTGGATGATAGGATTGGCTTCTCATGAATGATAGACATGCGGAATTGTTGTGGTTGCTTGGAATTTCGGGGGCGAAATTCTTAAGGGAGGGAGAATGTAACAGCCCGCATTTTACGTATCGGAAGATTGTAAAATATTCTTATTTTATTCCCTGAGGGTTGGATCATTCTCATCTTTTGATATATTGCTTATGGGGATGTGTGACATGTCCATAATTTTTACCGATTTTGTTTGTGACCATTTTGCCAATGTCAGTCTTGTACTGGGCATAACTTTTAACTCAGGTCGAATCTGAGGGTGAGACCTGTTCCATTGGAAAGGAATTGATGATTCCTTTCCGTAGAGTGGTTACATTAAGGATTTGGTTCAGCGGTTTGGGAGAAATCGCTGTTTTAAGGTTTTTCAGTTGGCTGTTCAGGTTTTGGAAGGCTAATGGGCTGATTTGGAGAAGGCCCATTAGAGGGTGGGTGGAGACTATAAATAGGGGGTAAGGGGTATGCAGAAAGGTTGGCATTTTCCATTCTCTTATGGGGAGGCTTTGATCTCCTTCTTCCTCTAACATCTTTCCACCATTAGAATTCCAAAATCCAAGGAGGGAAATCGAAGATCTACACCATAAGAGGCTAGATCTACATCGTCTCAAGGGCGAATTCATCGGATTGAAGAGTTTGATTCGAAGTGTTCGCTGTCCGGATTGCGTTTTCATTGCTTTTGCTTAGATTTGGATAATTGGTGAGTGATTTACATCTCTCATTCGGATTCATGCAAGTATATGGGTTTTAGGATGTTAATTTCATCATTTCCATGTTATTTTCCCTAGATCCACACCATGCTAAGTCCATTTTATATATGAATCACCTTAGGATCTGATCTAGATAATTTAAATGGTTAATTTTATGATTTTTCTCAAGATTATGCAAGTTAGATCCGTTTTTATGTTCACATGATTCACTTATCATGTTTTTGGGAAATTTATGTGTTTTGATGGAAATTGTTAGATTGATGATATTGTTGGTTGCATAACATGTTTGTGATTGCGTTTGGATGAATCGGATAAGCTGGTTTCGTCAGATTCGTCGTTTGGCGAAGTTTTGGTCGAAATCGGAGTCGAATTGGAGATGTGCAGGTTTCTGGTCGTCCTGGAGCTGGTCGGTTTAAGCTGGTTGGTCCAGAAGGAGCAGAAGTGTTTCTGGTCAGTTTCAGAGGGTGGCATTCTGGTCGGTTTTGGAGCTAGTCGGGTCGGTTGAGGCGGTCTGATGGCTCTGGTCGGTCCAGAAGGGTCTGGATTGAGGTGGTCGGTCACGTTATGGCTTGGGAAGCAAGTCAGGGAGCTGGTTGGTTGGAATGGAGGCATCGGGGTCGGTTTTGACTGGTCGTTCTGGAGCAATGCTGGTCGGTTTTGACTGGTCGTTCTGGAGCAATTCTGGTCGGTTTTGACTGGGTCTTGGAGCTGGTCGGTTTGATCGGTCCGGAAGGCTGAGGAGGGAGTCTGGTCGGCTCAGGAGGGTCCTGGTCGGTCCAGGAGGAGCAAAGGGAGGTCTGGACGGTCCAGGGGGTCTGATCGGTCTAGAAGTACCGGAAGAGGTCTAGTCGGTCCAGAATGGGTCTGTTCGGCATTTCTAGTGGAAATTTCTGATCGGACACTTCTAGTGATGACGTAACTTCGAGGTGATTCAAGTAGGAAGACTCGAAGTGATGAATGTGTTCGTTGATCAAGGTGGAACAACGAATGCGGAGACAACTCAAAGGTCGTGAGTTGGTGGATAATGGCTGCTCGAGAAGGTTGCTTGAGCTATGAAACATCGTCAAGGTTGGACGATTAGAGATGCGAAGGCCGAGAAGTCATCGTTGTCGTAAGTTCTAGCAGGCTCAAAGCAGGGGTGTGATGGGTATCGTTGAAAGGCCCAAAAGACTGGTTGTTGGTCGAGTACCCTGGGTCTTTCTGGTTGGGGAAAGGCCTAGTGTCAAGGTTGGACATTGCCAAGGTTGGGCATATGGAGTTCATGCTAGAACTGGGGTTATCATTAGCCCTTGACATATGGCAAGGTTGGCCGTCATACGATAATGATGGTTTCGAAGCAGGATTGGCGGTGATAGCCAGAGTCGGTTATGGATGATTGTTTGCTTCTGTTTGTACTATCTCACATAGATTATCCAAAGTCGAGGGAGATGTTCTTTGAGTGCTTAAGTGATATTGGTTTAGGCCTCTGGCGAGGGTACTTGAGGAATGTTAAACTCGATTAGGGTTGTCTGTGTGAGACTTATATAATCTGGATGTTATGTGTGTTCTCTATGATTGAATGGGTGTTCTGGTTTCTATGGATGAATGGTTGAAATGGTTGGTGTAAAGGCTATCACTGTCCGATGTGGGGAAGATAAGGTTGAGTTCTTCTCTGGTGATGTGGGTAGATAAGTTGTTCATTTACCCATTCTCATATGCTTTCTTGTTGAAGTTTGTTAGCTGTATTATCGCTCACTAAGACTATTGTCTGACTCAAGGTTTTATGTCTCCTCTTATTACCTTGGGCTGTTCATCCGGTTGTGGATGGGCAGACTAAGTAGTAGGTTATAGGTAATGGAGCTTAGTGATACGAGGAAGCTGAGCGATGACGAGCAGGAGGCTGGCGTACCAGTTTTATTCTATCTAGTATTTCTGTTTCCGCTGTTTGAGCTGCTTGAGAGTTGTAGTGAGGCCTTATGTACAAACTTGGATATCAGTTGGATAATCTTTCTGGATGTTGAAAGAGTTTCAAAAGTTTGGTATATGATACCTCATTACTATCACCTGTTGTATATGTTCTATTATATTTTATCCTTGCGCTGTGAGTTCTACGACAGGTTTCGATGTGTTCACTTACTATGATGATCGTCCATAGCAGCCTGACACGCCTTTCAGCGCATTATTCCTCTTGTTTAGTGCGGGGGTTATGGGCGATCGTCACACAGGCCCAAATGATGTGGCCTGAACGAGCTAAAGAAGCAGCGGATTGTGAGCTAAATATTTGATGAGGGACCAAATGAAATTGCGATTAAACAAAGTCGCAGGCTAAACGAAACCGCGGGCCAACGTTCGTACATACTTCATAATTTTGAACTGTGTCGCAACAAGATTAACATTATCATATTTTATTAGGGTAAAAGTAATAAATAAACCTTGCATTCTTTTTATAATTTTTTTGAAGTTAAACTGAATATTTTTAAGGAAATTTGGGAAACCAATGCCCATCCTAAACTTAAAGTTCATTGGTGGTTAATTCCCTCCATGGAAAGTTGAACACCACAGAATTCCTTAAAATGAAGATTTTTTTATTTCATAAATATTGTTATTTTTGTAATAATAATTTGAAAAATATTAACCATTTATATTTTGCTTGTAATATAACAAAATTTATTCTAGTAAGTGTTTTTAGCAATTTTTTATTTTGATTTGAATTTTAATCGTTTTACTTATGATTAATTTACTGGAACGTTAATAAACTTTATTATAAGAATTATAACAGATATCTTTTAAACTCTATTTTTTAGTGACTTGACGATATATTTTGTTTGGGATGAATCGACGTTCATTTTCTAATTGTAATTTTGATTCGATAAATATAGATTGAATAGGAATGAGAGTTTAAAGGAACTTCCTAAAAGTAGTAGAGTATTTATTGGTTTGTTAAAGCAAAATCAAAGTTTTTGCAACAAGAAAATAATTATTTATTGGCCGTAGCTGTCATTTCCTTTTTGCGTTTTTTGGATTATGTTTTTTTTCTTTGCCTTTTTAACGTGTTATTTTTGTTGCTTCTCCTTGACCTTCTACAGTTGTTATTGGTTGTCTTATCTTCTTCCTATATATATACATATATATATATATATAGAGAGAGAGAGAGAGGAGCGCTCCGAGGCACCCATGTATTGTAGCACCCCTATCCATTCGTAAGGTATACCAATTCAAATCCAATGAGAATTTGTAGATGTTCAATGCATATGTATATTATCATCTATTCACAATTTGAGCTCGTTTCGACATTCGTAGAATAATATATTTTATGTTTAAATTTAATGGCTCGAATAAATTTCTGAACGGTGAATAATTGAGCTAAGATTTTGAAAATGTTACAAATGTCGGAACGAGCTCAAATTTTAGATAGATGATAATATTTATGTGGATTGAACATCTATAAATTATTGTTAGATTTGGATCGGTGTAGCTCACAAACGACTAGGGGTGCTGCAAAACAGGGATGCCCCAGAACACGCGCCGCGTATACACACACACACATATTCATATCTTACATATTTGTGGAGTTGCATGTAGTTGTTCGTTTAGGTCCTAATTCTTTTTTCTTTGTTCTTTTTTTTATAGGTATTTTGAATTTATTTGCATCTTTTGGACTTTATAATTGTAAGTTGGGTGGGCTTTTTATACCAACAAAAACAGAGACATGGTTTAGAGCAGATATAAAGATATAAAGAAGGAGGACGAGAAGAATAATGATAAATACAAGCATAGTAAGTGTTGGAATATTTCGACAATTGGGTCACATATGTAAAAGAAAATGTGTTGTGCTATTTTCGTGTAAAGTCTAATTAAAGTGATCTAATTTTAGATTAGAATTAAAAGGCTTAAAGCTTATCTTCTCATGGGCCTAATGTGTAGATACCGAGGCATTTTTTAATTTGTTGAAGGGCCGAATTATAAAATGCCAACTTTATAAATAAGGGGTTATTGTCCCCGAATTACATAAGCCTTAGCAACTCTCTAACCTCTTCTATGGAGAGCTACTTTCAGATCTAACGTTTGTGTCAATTTGGAAGACCGAACCAAATTCATCTTCTCCTTGGCCACCAATTATGTAATTCAGGTACTCTTCCGCTAATTTGTTTATATGTTCTCTGATTGTTCTCAATTTAACCAATACGAGTTACATATTTGGATCTAGAGTTTCATGATTGTCTGCTGTTAATATATATTGAAATCCTAACAAGTGGTATCAAAGCTGTCCATAATTGATTTTATTGAAAGAAAGAAAAATGATTTTGTTTTAAGATATGAATTAAAATAAAAAGACTGATTTTGTTTCAGATCTGAATTTGATTTCTCATCTCAGTCCATTCGGTCATATACATTCTCTTTGCTTCATTACGTGTCAGGCATAACATCTCATATTTTGTATGGATTTATTATGCTATTAAGTGTTCTATGATATGTTTATTCAAAACAATGAATTGTTGATTTAGTAAAGCAATTGTTCTATTCAAATTCTACGATGGTCAGAAAACATTGTAGGAAAGGTTAATTATAAAAATTTAAAAAAAAACTTTTTTGTTCCCCCACATAAAACTATGCAAGGTTTTTTTGGTTCCAATATACATATTACATTAGATATATGGCCTGCAGTGGTAGCTTTCCATAGAGATGTGCATGAATTGTAAATTCCAGCATAATATAATTATTACTTTATACATTTATATGGTTGAAATTTGATGGATTCATCATGATGGCCACACACTATATATTTTTAGTTTATTATTTAGGATAACATGCGGAAGTATGACTTGGTCAGTAAGCATTTTTTTTAAGGATCTCTACCTATTCAACATGATTTGTTAATTGACAATAATGCTAGATTGAAGCCACATATGAACTCTTGCAGTATACATCCTATTTTCTATTTCCAGTGAGACATATTAGTAGCTATTTAATTCATTTGTTCAGCTAGTCATGTGGGCATCTTGTATGGATTCTAATGTTTTAATAAATGCCTTGCGTAATTGTCGTACTGAAGTTGAGCCAGGTCAAATTATATACATATACCTGATTTAATTTCGCAAATATTTCAGTGGGGCCCGTAGTTATAGGTTGCAGGTATATATCATTCGTTTTGCACGAAATAGCATGGCTTGTTTAAAGCTAATAGCTTTTACCTGTTCATGTATGCGAAATTATAGCAACCAGGTATATAATACTTCTGCAAGTGATAAGAACCACGTTGTTTCCTTCCTTTGGAAACTAGCACCATCCTGTTGGCTTTCATTCCTTGACATGGTAACATTTTGTGTAGTTGCATTATGGTTCCGAAATGCATATAATAGTTACTTCGTTGATTCAAGTTATCTTGTATGATATTTACATTGTCATTTATATGTCACTTAATTGTGGAATTCACATGTAATATTTAATGATGTTTTATATCATCGTATTTATTTCGGTAATATCATGAACATAATCACATACCTAAAGCAAAAGATAATGACAACTATAATTAAAAATCTATCATGCTATGGTTATAATTTTTGATATTTTAGTTGTCATATAGACCTAAAGCGAAGTGTTTTATAACACTCAAAATATATTGTATATATATTAAGGATAAATTCGAATATAATTTTGGTGTCTCTTTATAACCGTAAATATCCTACATACATAGTGAATTAATTGAAATAATATGTCACCAAAGTGACCTCTATATTTTGGGTGGTTCATGACAATGTTTGATACTTGTGTGTAGTTGTTCTGTAACAACCCGTAAAATCTGGGCCAGTTTAAAATTTTTATTTTGACAATTTTGGCGAATTTTGAATATTTAAAATAGATTATTTTAAATAATATCGACGAGAAATTTATTTTGAATATAATTCGAACGTATATATTTATACGCGTCGTCGTTAGAATATAAATATTTATATATAATTATAAATAGAATTGAAAATGGCGCGGTAGTTCGATAATTCGATTTCAAACTTCAAATGAATGTACCGGGTGCAAAACAATCCGGATTTTAGTGAAACCAAAAATAATGGAATCTAATAGTGAATATCTTTCCAACGAATCCGAAAAATCAAAAGTTCGTAGCGGGAATCAAAAGATATGTCCAGTTGAAAATTCTGAATAGTCGCTATGGAATTCAGGCCCTTAAAAATGGACATTTTGCAAACGACCTCGGATTTCGACGAAACCAGTTTTGTTGGGTCCGTGATGTCGAGTAATTGCTAGGTTTCAAATTTCATAATTTTTCGAATCAATATGTGAGCGTGGCGAAGGAAAACGCGTTTGACCAGTTTCAGTTGAATTTAATCGACTGGAAATTGGCCATTTTTCAAATGGTCTCAGAATTCGACGAAACTAGTTTTGTTAGGACCGTATCGTCAATACGAAGCTAGAAAATATTTTTCTGGAATTTTTAAAGTTAGCATGTGACCCCAGTAATTTGAAATGTACGTTTAAAATTCAATATAATGATTTAAATGTAAATTTAACGGAAACTGATTCAAACAGTCGAATCAGCCTACGATACATATCCCATTGTGTTCGGAATGGGGGTAAAATGCTAAGGACGTCAGGCGGTGGGCCTCGTTTAGAGGTCGTATGTGAAAGTCAACTTTTTGAGCAAAATAAAATAATTAAATTAATAAATAATATAATTTCTCCTCCCCCCTTTATCTTCATTGCCCCCCCCCCCCCCCCCGTTCGTTTTAATTCCAAACGGAAAAAAAAAAACCCTAAAGCCTATTGACGGCCGCCCCCCCCTGAAGCGCCGCCGCCCATCACCGCACCCCCCTCCCTTGTACGACGAACTCCCACCGAAGCCCCCCCAGATCGCACGAGCCCCGAAGCCACCGCCTCCATCGATCGAAGACCCGAAGCAGCGACGCCCCCCTGGAAGCGAACGCCTTACCGCCGACGAACTGCGAAATTCTCCTCCCCCCCCTGTAAGTATTTCTTTATATTTTTATTATTTTATTTTTATATTTTTTTTATATAAACGTAATTTAAAAAAAAACTGAATTTATAAAATTAGGTTTAAACTGAAAATTTAATTAGGTTTAAACTGAAAATTTAATTAGGTTTAAAACTAAATTGATTTTTTTAAAAGGTTTAAAAACAGATTTTTTTTTTAAGGTTTAAAAACTGTTTTTTTAAAGAAAGTAAAAACTGAATTTATAAAGATTTAAAAACTGTTTTTTTTAGAATTTAAAAACTGTTTCTTTTATAATAGTTTTAAAACTGATTTTATTTTAAAGGTTTAAACTTTGAAATAGAAAAAAAAGGTTTAAACTTTAAAATAGAAAAGGCGGAATTTTTATTGAGTAGAAGAAGTAAAAATATGATTTTTGTATTTTTAAAGTATTAAAAATATAATCTTTACTATATAGAAATATTAAAAGTATGATTTTTATATTTTTAAAGTATTAAAAATATAATCTTTATAGGATAGAGAATATAAAAATATCATCTTTGTATATGTAGCGAAATAAAAATCTGATTTTTTATAAGGCGAAAACTTTATTTTTATAAGGCGAAAACTTTATTTTTATAAAGGCGAAGACTTTATTTTTATAAAGGCGAAAACTTTATTTTTATAAGGCGAAAACTTCATTTTAGAAAAGGCGAAATCTATATTTTTTGAAATGGAATTTTTATCTATATAGTAGCAATGTAGAAATAGAATTTTTATCCATAGAGCGTGATAATAAAAATATGATTTTTATATATTGAATAGCGAAGTAAAAATACGATTTTTATATATTGAATAGCGAAGTAAAAATACGATTTTTATATATTGAATAGCGAAGTAAAAATATGATTTTTATATATTGAATAGCGAAGTAAAAATATGATTTTTATATATTGAATAGCGAAGTAAAAATACGATTTTTATATATTGAATAGCGAAGTAAAAATATGATTTTTATATATTGAATAGCGAAGTAAAAATACGATTTTTATATATTGAATAGCGAAGTAAAAATACGATTTTTATATATTGAATAGCGAAGTAAAAATACGATTTTTATATACTGAATAGCGAAGCAAAAATACGATTTTTATATATTGAATAGCGAAGTAAAAATATGATTTTTATCTATACAGTGTATACGGGCAACGAAGATGACGAAGATGCGATTGCGATGAAGGTTTCTGTCAATAAAGTGCCGTGGAGCTAGGATAGCTATTGGTGAGAATTTCTCACCTTTCAATTTATTTTTCTAGTTATATATATATACTAGGATGCAGACGGTGCTTAGTAGCACCCGACACAATCGTCCACAGACCATGGACTTGTTTGTTTGGCTGTTTGGTTATTGATTGCGATATTGGTTTGAATGTGGTTTGTGGTGTGAAAAATCGAATCGATAAATTGGTTAGGATTAGACGTGCGCCGTTATAAGGCGAAGGAGTAAGGCTAGGTTAGACTCTTACTCCAAATTTTGTGGTTTGCATAACGAAAGTGATTTGATTGATGTGTGAATGGCGTGGGCCTTCACTAGACCGGGGATAAGGCTAGGCCTCGTCCCGTTTCTAGTATCGTGCCGTTATGCCGCCGAAATTTTCTAAAATATGTTAGAAAATAAAAATATCATTTTATTGTGTAAATGAATAATAGAAATTCATATGTTGGAATAAAATGTTTTATCGTTAAAAATATAATTTTTTTTCGTGAATATGAATATAGTGAAAGTGAATAAAATAAAATATTCATTTACAAACCAGACGGTTTGTTTATGTACACCTATTTGAAGGACATTGATTGGGACGATAGATTTTACACATCGCCCAACAGCACAAATAAAATAGGTGTTTGATTGTTTGAAACCCCACCCGGGTGTTGGGATGAAATTTGAAGTTCACTCATCCTGATTGATTAAATATGTCGATCGATTGATTGACAGGCTGTTATAAGCGTTGAATATCTATATTTGATGTTTATACAGTGTAGTACACTTTGGTTGATGGTTGATTATTTTTCAATGCTATGATATACATGTGTTGTATGAAAATCCATATAATTAACTTTATATGGTAATTGATTGGGCCTCATTTCAATTTGAAAAATAAAGAATATTATAAAATAAAAGTTCATGTGTTGACAGTACTCATCCCCTGAGATTGGTCATGTGTTGAACGAAATATTTTAGTAATAAAATTTACACCTTTATCGATATAAAATAAAAGTTCATGTGTTGACAGTACTCATTCATTGAGATTGGTCATGTGTTGAACGAAATATTTTGATAATAACAACTATTTTGAAAAAGAAATATTTGAAATAGGATATTTGAAAATAGAAATTTATGAAGCCGTGTTGATTAGATTGACGCCATTTTGACGTGAACGATAAATGAATTGAATTGAAAACGATTTCGAAATGAATTGAATTGAAAACGATTTCGAAATGAATTGAATTGAAAACGATTTCGAAATGAATTGAATTGAAAACGATTTCGAAATGAATTGAATTGAAAACGATTTCGAAATGAATTGAATTGAAAACGATTTCGAAATGAATTGAATTGAAAACGAATTCGAATTGAATTGAAAGTGAATTGAAATGAATTCAAATTGAATTGAAATTTGAATTGAATAGAAATGAAATTTGAAACGAATTTATAAAGAAGAATTCAATTTTGCTTTGAATTGAAATGGAAGTTGAAATAGATTTTGAAACGAATTTTAAAACTATTTATATAATTCGTTTTAAATAGAAATCGACAAAATATATTATATATATATTATATATATAATATAATGGCCTGAATAGAACGCGCCGCGCCGCGGCAGTTCGCGAATTTCGACCATTGATTTCAAACGGACGTTACGGGAGATCCGACCGTCGGATTCTCCTAAAACCGGAACCATTGGGTTCGTATCGAAAAGAGCTTTCTAACGAATATTAGAAATTTGAAATCTAACGGTTGGATTTGGAGATACGTCCAAATCAAATTCGAAAAAAGGTCGCTGTAAGTGCAGTTCGATGGCCGTTGATGGAAATCGACTGTACGGGCCTTGATAAAATTATTAAAAATAGTAATAATTTGTGTAAAATCATAAGAAATGATTTGGGAAGAATTGGGATGAAAAACTCCATATTTGGAAAGATAAAAATAGATTTTTATCGAAATGAACTAGTTTTGAACTAGAAATTATAATTCTATTTATTTTTGAATAAATAAATTGAATTCGAAAAGGGTTTTAAAAATAACCAAAATTTCCAATGATTGCATTGGAATGGGTTTGAATCGAAATTGTCTTCGGAATATTTCGATGTTGGAATTCGTGATTATACAGATGTTGTTATGGAAATTTGAAAGATATATATTTATATCGTTATTTCCAATACGACATTTGTTAGTCGTAGAATTTGATATTGAATATAAGCCGGTATATTTTCTATTCAGAGCCTTGTGTTTAATATCAAATGTGATGTGGGTTTGTCGTGAATGGTGTCTTCACTAACACTGTTCTTGAACCCAGTTGAGAAAAGATTAAATCTTTTTATTTAGATTTAATGAAGTGTACCAATTAAATAATATTTAATTGGAATTGAATTGGTATTGATTTTTGGGTTTATCGTGAACAGTGTTTTAAATAACGCTTGTTCTTTAACCCGATAATTAATGAATGGGATTTTGGGTTTATCGTGAACCGTGTTTTAAATGACACTGATTCTTTAACCCAGTTAACGATTAAAACTAAGTGGAGTTTTAATGAATCTTTAATTAGATTGAGATAATCGAGAATGGAGTATCACCAGTTTTGCTCCAGGCGATAGTTAAATCTTTAATTAGATTTGAACGTGAAATGGTAATTGAATTTACCGATAACACTGTGGTGTTAGATATGAAGTATTACCAGTTTTACTTCATGGGATGAATAGGTTGGGATTGGGAAATTAAAACAAATGATTACTTCGGTAAGTTTCGTTAATCCCGACTAGTTTGAATTGAGATTCAAAAATAGAATAAAGAATAAATTCAAGGAATTTATCTTGGATAAAATGAATGGGAACCTTTCCCTATGAATGTGAAAGTTAGAAACTAACTGTCGGTTAGCCAAGCAGAATGGTTTTCTGGATATTGATCTGATGTTGGTTTCGGCCTTCGGGGTTAATATTTGGGGAATTATTCTCTTGATTAATTTACTGTTAGTGACTGATGAATTGGAATGAGGCGTATGTTGTGTTTGTGTAACACTTATTTAGAATATACGCGAGTTATTCGGTAAGACCGGGTTTATCCCATTCTGAATAACTGATACGACGATAAGTCGAAGATGAAGACGGTGGTCGAAGACCGGTGGTCTTCACGTCGTTTGGGTAATTACTGATGATCTTGATTGGGCTGTACACCCAAGAAGATGGAAACAGTTAGTGATCGTCCAGACGTACTTGGAGATCGATGGATATGCGGGGTACTAGGTGCCTCCGGTTTCGTTCAGACCCAGAACGGACTTGTAAATGGACTGTGTGTCTGACATCGGATTTCATTCTGTGTGACTGATATCGGTTGCATAGGATGGTTTGCCTGTGTGGCATGCTAAGATGCAAATGATCAAGGCTTCTGTTGAAAAGCAAAGTCTTGTGGTGATGATCAAAGCACGGCCTTTGTGGCGTAGCTTTGTGTAACGTTTACCTCGCGTGTTTCACACCAGGTATGAACCAAAAACGGGAGACGGACCTCAGGGAGGACTTGCGTTTCTTTCTAGCTAGAAGTGGCGTCAGTGGTTTTACACGCCCTGACGAGTTTGACTTATGTGGTTGTTGCTGTTGCGAGGCGCCTCGGATTGATCGGTCGTTCTCGAACCGATGGAGTCATTTAGTGGCTCATTTACGCCCCAAAGGGCGGAGAGACGTAGTGTTCAGGCATAATAATCCACATCGGTGGACCGGCCCTGACGATCTAAAGGGTTGATGCGTTCTGATCCTGAGACATGGGCTAGATTGTCTCGAATCGGTTGAGGACTATCTTTTGCCTCGGTTCATAGACGGAAATCCAATTTCCAAATACGTGACATGTGCGGTTTTAATTGTAATCCTATTTATGGCGACATAGTGGGATGGGGCGCTTATGCCGCCTATGATTGATACTTATGATTTGAAGTTGTTTTATACACTATGCACTTATAATAGTATCAAATGATTTGTTTTAAACGTATCAAGCATTCTTTGGCTGTTATAAGGGAAAACCCTATCCCCCGGCTTGCGTTGCATTGTGTGATAGGACCTGGGTCTTATAACAGCTTCATTTTTCTTTATTTAGCATTGCGCTGTTTGTTTTATGCACTGATATTCTTGGGAGGAAACCCGTTCCGTGTTATACGGCGTGGTCCCTTGATTTACCTAACTTTGAAAATAAAGATAATAACTGTTTTAGTTCTCACACCAGTCCCATGACTGACCTGGAGTTTATTGTTTTAACCTAAACTCTGGGTGCCCTTATTTTGACACGGGCAGCTAGTAGTTTTGGTTTTGCAGATTTATATTCACAGGATCCTGGTTTACAGCTGGAATGATATCTGGAAAGCTTTGTATCCGTATATCTACTTCTAGTTGTGTATTGTATTATTTTTCCGCTGCTATGTATTTAAATGTAATTTAAATCTCTGATATTTCTGTGTAATATTCATTTATACTCTGTATATTCTTGTAATCTGATGCATTGTTGTTATATACAATGAAATGTTCTTCTGTATGCGTTCTGTTTTGTCCTGTTCTCAAACGATAGGGCGTTTCGAGCGGCCTGGGTCGGTTTAGCGACCGGTTCGGACCGAGCAAAATTCCTTGCCGTCACATGTTCATGCGAGTATTAGCCGACCCAAAGGAAGGATAATATTTGGCTGAATCGCTTACACATGTGTGATGATAAATACGTGACAATTATAAGGTTTTTCGAGTGAATAATTAATCGGCCCAAAGGAAGGTTGTTATTTGACTTGATTTTATTGTCAGTGTTTGATCATTACAACAAGAGTACCAGTTACAGTTAATATTACTGTCCAAAGACTTGATATTAATGCGTACTAGGTATCTTGAGAAGAGACTTACCAATGATTTGAGTTTACTATGGTTGGTATTTGGCTATGAGCATGTACGGTCAATCTTCATTTTATTTTTTGTTCATTTTCAGCTAATTTAACTGAATTGTCTGTCAATTTAAAGAATATTCCCATCTTGTTTTGGGATAAATATAAGGATTTGTAAGAGAGAATATAGTTTTTTCTTGACTTTATAGATTTAGCTCTTGCAATTAGGAGGGTTACTACCAGCGCTACTACGGTTAAATATTCTTATAATGTTATGAAGAATATTGAAAGGTGATATAATTCAAAGGCAAGAGTTAAATGATCATTAAGTAAATACTTCAAAAGTTTTTCAAGGATGTGCTATATGTAACGATAACTAATTTTGTATAAGTTATCTATTGAGAATGGAAACGATTTTTGTGAAAACAATAAGGGGAATCAAGCGCTCTTTGTGGTGCTTGATTACATAAAGTCAAGGTAAAAAAATATAAATGAGTACTATACAGAAAAAGGTAATGCTTCCAAAGCTAAAGACGCACAGGTTATTGTTATTTTTGGTGCTATCTATAGTATATTCATTTAAGTATTAATTTTATTTTTAGAATAAGATGTCGTCTTATTGGGCTAATTTAGCGTTTTGGTAAATAAAGCAGAGATTGAAGCTTATAAGACTGAAAGTACTCAATTGAAATATATTTTTAACAAATGTATGAATAAGCACTACACCATATATGCTGATTAGATTGTGTTTTTAGCTGTATCTAGAGCTCTTGGGCACGGTAAATAGCCGTATCAAAAAGTGGCATGTTAAATTACTGGATATGACTACTGACCTTATCTCATTATTTTAAAATACGGCTATTAGTCGTATCTAAAGTCTAATCAGGCACGGTCTTTGACCATGTCTAATTATATGTGTGTGTGCACATATATATATATACATGTATATGTATATATATATATATCATATATGTGTGTATATATATATCATATAAGTGTATATATATATATAAAACCAGAAACTGTAGCACATATCTTTCATATCCCAGAGGATACATACCACAAAGTATACACAAGAATAACATAATTTATACATATATATACTCAAAGCATTGCAAGGTTTGTCATAACACGATGTACATACAAACATAAACATTAAAAGGAAACTGTATTATATTTTCAACACATTACGAAGTAACAAAAAATGAGGTAAAAAGGTAACAGCCTGATAAACAGTCCAGTCGCGGACGGGAAGATTGAGCGATAGCCAGCCTGGAGTTCAAGTTTCATTTGGCAGCAAAATTGAATCGTGATATATAGCCTGCAGCCTGAGTTCCAGCAAAGTACCATAATCTCCAACGAGACTGCCTATAAAATACAAGAAACAAGTTACAAATACTTCACAGCTGGACAGTAGATTGACATCGTAACATTTGGTGACTGAGATGCAAACATGAATACAGAGCTAAGTGTATGTTAATACAGATATAACAGTGAAGGATTAGAATGCGCCACTGAATGTTAATTTTGGTAGAAAAAGTGATAACAACAATGGTTCTACAGTAAAGGATTAGATGATAATTTCAATATTTTGGACTTGTGTAATTTCACTGGACACCAATAATAGTGAAGGGCATATCGTGACGATCAGTGTGTTTTTGTAATTCAATGGTACATAGTCAGTCAGTGTGTTTGTGTACAAATACTTCACTGGGAACCAATAACAACCTAGTCGAATCGACTAGTCGATTGGTCGACTAATTTATATGGAGCCTAAATTCATACAACAACCTTAGTCATTAAAAATGCAAACCCAAAAGAAGAATCACCTGAAGTGTAGTCTATATGCAACACCGGTAGTTCGGCCTAAATTCATACAACAACCTAGATGATAGTCATTAAAAATGCAAACCCAAAAGAAGAATCACCTGAAGTGTAGTCCATATGCAACACCGGTAGTTCATACCCTAACATACAGAACATCCTCCTACACACACAAAACAAGGAACAAATAAACGGAAAGAATATTCGAGATGCATGTGCACACAATTACATGTCCATTCAATTCTTATGTAAGATACTACGTAAAGATAAGTGTAAAATAATATATACCTGCTCCAACGTCTAAAGATATTGAATCATCATCATTGGATGACACACATACTCGACTTTCTAATTAATAATTTACTGGGTGATCTACCAGGTGGATGCATTTTAGCTCACGTGCAGGGTCAGTAATCCATGCTAATTAGTTTAATCCAAATGTCGAATGTCGCTTCACTTAACGTTTGGAAAAAGCTGTTTTCACTTGCAACTTTCAGTTTCTTTGAAACATACTGTGTAGTGCAAGATAACTTACACTACAGTCTCTGCTACAAAGTAGGGGTAAGTTGCTAGTGAAAGCAGCTTTTTATTAAGGTTAAGTCCAGCAGCATCCGACATTTGTATAAAGCTAATAAACATGGATACCCGACCCTACACCTGAGCTAAAATGCATCCACCTGGTGGATCGCCCATTAAATTATTAACTGGAAAATTGAGTAATCATCCATCTTCCCAGATATCGGCAAACTTGTTCAGTAAACTTGTTATTTCTCAAAATAGATTAGACTTGTTATAAGATAACCCAAATTAAATTTTAAGCATAAGGCAAACAAACAGTCAAATGACGATGAAATCATGGTTAAATATTGAACCATAGAATTATAATAGTTAGACTATAAATCAGTGACAGCTTGTACATGGATGTGGTTACTACATTTTAGTTACAATCAGTTTGACTAAATCATTGTTATTTCTTTGTTTCATACTTTCACGGAGACCGCAATCTAAAATTATACCGCAATCAAATTTGATGTCTCTGATTTCAGGGTATAACAACCAGTTAACACACTAGTACATACCAATTCAATTGAAATAGCTGACATACTAACACAAAGTAGGAATCGACTTACACATGACAAAGACTTCAACTTGTTCCCTAATCTCTTCTATCAGGCATGCATAACACGATTCAATTGAAACAACTAACAAACTAACACAAAGTAAGGGTCAGCTAACACACAAAGACTTCAACTTGTTCCCTAATCCCCATTATCAGGCATGCAAAACACAATTCAATTGAAACACATACCTGCGGTCAATGGAGGGCTAAGGACTAAGGGTTGCTTCATCGAAGGAGAGGGTTGTTCGTCTCTGTCGGTAGGGGAGAATCCAGAGAAAGGCGGAGGCACGATTTGGTGGTCGAAAAACCTAATTTGGGTTTTTGGTCACCATTAAAGTGAAACAGAGGGAAAAGGGAGCGGCCAAAATTTTAATCTGGAGTGCCTAATGGGGTGCACAATATGATACGCTTTTGATTTGGCCAAAAGCCGTATCAAATTAACTGATCTGGAGCTTCGTTGATGGATGGTCAGATTTAGGGAGTTTGGGGTGGTACGGAACGCTAAATGTAGTTTGATACGGATCTGACCAGTACCAAATATGATACGGCTATAAACCGTATTTTACGTCTGCATCCTAGTGTGCCAAATTGGCCGTTATGGTGTAGTGAAGGATCAAGTAGAAAAGAGATAACATACAGATATATTTATAGTTATTTCTTTAATGGTATATACAGATATATAAAGTTATTACTGAGATCTAAGTCAAACTATTTGAATTTATTTGATATTCTATATGATGTCGTTTAGATAGATTTCTGTTTTATATTTCTAATATGAACATATTAGGTTATTTTTGTTCATCAAGAAATAATAATATTGATTTTTGAATAAATTCAAAATTTTATTTAATTAAAGTTATTAATGTCTGATATATAAGTTATAGCTACTTATGCTAAAATAGCTTGTGTAATGATATCTCAAATTTTGTTTTGGTGACTCATATAATTATTTGTTTCAATTTATTAAGGAAGTATAGATTGAGATATCATAAAAATAGAAAATACTTTATTAATATTCTAAGCGATTTAAAGTTTATAATTTCTTTTTATGAATCCACACTAAGGAGAAGTTTTAAAGCGGGAAATGCAATAATTTTTTGAGGATGTTGAGTTTGGGGGAGAAATATAGTATTCTCATTGTCTTTAGAGAGAATCATTATTTTTTATTCAACTATGGTTGCTTCTTCGACTAAAGTTTAAAATTTGTTTTCTTTCATTAAGAAGAAGCAAATTAAGAACCATAATAAGACGATGTTAAAGAAAATCATCCTTTAAGCTAAGTTTACTATTTCAAGGAGACAAACAAACTCAACAACCTCAAAAATGTAAGATCACTAAGGAAATCCGCCTGAATGTGAAGAAATGCTATTTCAGATGATTATGTAGTATTTCTTCATAAAGATAAATAATGGATTGGTAAAGATGATGCTATAGACTTAAGAAATGAACATATAGTATAAATCCATATGGACAATAAAGTTTGAAATTTCCCTGTAACTTAAGCAATAAGAAAATTTAGTTATGAATAACCATTCAAAGCCAAAAGGGATCAAGTGGGTAATATTGAATTTTATAAGCCACTTTTATTGAAATCACTATTATTGAAAGGAATTTTTATTTTCTTTAAAGAATGTTTCATTTTGGACTTAATAAACGATTCTCTAGAATCGATCACTTTGGAGCTTACTACATTTTGTACTTTTGAGCATTATCTAATGGAGATTAAAGTTTTGTTTCTCAATGTGGACATTGGTGAAACTACTTAAGAAACTCATTTATGGATTAGTCTTTTGTATTTGGAATTCAAATACACCATTATTGTTCATTGAGTGATATTTGGATTATTACAAAAGAATTAGGAAGATAAATGCTTAAAAGGTTAGGTATGTAAATTGTGGTTCAGTTGATTTTCTTTTACCAAAACAGATAAATGGTACTATCCTTGAAACAAAAGAAATGCAAAAGATTTCTCATGCATTTGCACTGTGAATTCTAATGCATACTAATGTGTATACACATATGGATATGCGTGTATTATTTGGCAGATACCTTGCTAATATTAAAAGTGGATATATTAAAAGTGGATCGGTGATTTAATAGTCAAAATGATTACGAGATATCTTTAAGGAATAAAATAAAAGATCATATGATCATAGATAAAAGATCGGATCGGTTGAAGGTCATAAAGAATTACGATCCGAATATTTTGGATGTCATAACTACAAAAGATCCACTTTAGATAATGGTAATATACTTTATGGGGAAAACTATATAAGGAAAAGTGTTATTTGAACACTTATAGTTTCCACCTCTTTGAAAATATCTTTTTTGGTTAATTATAAGACATTCAATATGGAAAAATAATAATGAAACTTTGTCATAAGACTCTAGTTATTGATAAAGAATGGAAAGACCAAGTAATACCGTGAGAGTAAAGAATATATTATTTTCCAATAAGGGAAGAGTGCAAAATATATTGTAATTCATAAAGCATATTTAGACAAACTCCATTATGGCAGACCCGCTTACCAAAAGATTTTCACCTAAGGTCTTTCATGAGAATATAGCTCAATTGATGTAACATTTATGTATGGATATTTTGGTTCATGGGGGGGGGGATTGTATTTGGTATTGTTGTATGACTCATTGCTCTATATTTCAGTTACAGATATATGTATATCAAGTTCTTTTTCTGATCAGAAATAAAGTAATGAATTTTTCTTTGCACTCAGGTTGTTTAAATATTAAATGTTTTGATCTCACTAAAGAAGGACCAGTTGGAAATAGACATGTATAGATCACATTTCATGTAATTTCCATGTTACGCATCCATGATTGATCTATGTCATTTGATTGTATTGATATATGTGACCATTGATGAGTTTAGTTACGATAAATGTAACGAAGGGCGCTTTGATCCTTTGTCAACACAATTAATGGACGAGATTGTTACAGATACACCATATGTTATAAATAGCAAATTTTGAAGCTCATAAAGTTAAACACATTTTAAAGTTATTTCATATGTGTCCTAGAGGGAGATTGTTGGAATATTTCGACAATTGGGTCACATATGTAAAATAAAATGTGTTGTGCTATTTTCGTGAAAAGCCTAATTAAAGTGATCTAATTTTAGATTAGAATTAAAAAGCTTAAAGCTTAACTTCTCATGGGCCTAATGTGTAGATACCGGGGTATGTTTTAATTTGTTGAAGGACCGAATTGTAAAATGCCAACTTTATAAATGAGGGGTTATGGTCCCCGAATTACACAAGCCTTAGCATCTCTCTAACCTCTTCTACGGAGAGCTACTTTCAGATTTAGGGTTTGTGTCAATTTGGAAGACTGAACCAAATTCATCTTCTCCTTGGCCATCGATTATGGAATTCAGGTGCTGCATTAATTAACTACGGATTCAGGTACGCTTCCGCTAATCTGTTTATATGTTCTCTGATTGTTCTCAATTAAACCAATATTGGTTACATATTTGAATTTAAGCTTTCCTGATTTTCTGCTGTTAATATATATTGAAATCCTAACAGTAAGGACTTGGATGTTAGAAAACCTCTTTGGTTCAGTTTCTCAATGGCAAGCAAGCTCAAGCTCTAGTTTTTTTTCGAAGCCGCTATGCCTTTAATTTTGAAATTAGGGTTTAGTGTTTGAAGTCATTTGTAGCTGTTAGGAGCGAGCGTTTGATCGGTTCATTTTGTTTTGAGATAAAAATACACAAACCGAATTGAAACCAATTTTTTTTTTCAAATCGAATCGAACTGAATTAATTTCGGTTAATTCGAACGATAACCGATTTAACCGAACTTGAAGAATGTATTATTGTTTAAATGATGAATTCATTTAAGTAAAACATAAATTCATGTTTCAAGAAATTTTATATAATACATTTTATGTTTATAATAAAATTTGATCTACTTACAATAAATTCTTTTGTATTATATATATCACCAAACTAATTATATGATGTACTACAATGCCATAAAATTAGGTAATGAATTAAAAGTTAGGCCAATTCGGTTAAACCGATAATCAAATAAAATTATTTTATAAACCCAATTCAAACCGATTTATTTATTTATTTCTGTTTTTGCTTTAACCTACTTGATATTCAGCCTGGGTCTTGTACTTTTTAACCACTTTCCATAAAAGAAAAAAAAAATGGAATAAAAGATCACTGCAATAATAAAGCTTGCAAGGTGAAGGGAATAAAAAAGAGGAGGAGAAATCAGGGGAGAAAGAAGAAAATAGTAGGGATTGCGCCACAAAAATAATATTGCTACAACACTTTGTCAGAAAATCAAAGAGTACTCAAGTCCCATAAAATGCTGTGCATGCTTGATTCAAACACAAAAGAAACACGATGCCAATCCCAAACTGCAAAATCTGAAGCCATCGTGATGCACACATTTAATTGCAGTTTCTCTCGTTAATCAGCCTCTTCATCTCTGTCACAAGCTGCCGGCTATGTACACAGTTAATTAAAGCGCGAAAATGTCGGGAGAGCTGAAGCTCATGTTCCAAATATTTTCCTTTCACTGCATTCCTTATTCTTCTCTTCTTGCTTCCAACGCGAAAATGGAACAACCTGACATGCATTTCAACGACGAACAAACTAATCACGTTTTCTACTGGAGCAGATGAGCATGAAAAGTGCAAATTCAGTCAATAACATTGATTTTTTTTTCTTTTAGTGTGCTGTTGCATGCACATAACCAAATTATTCATTCTTACTTGATCAGCTGCTGATAAATTAATACTTCTTGCCGGTTTCTCTCCTGGTCTTTCACTGAGCTCTTCCTCCATATCCACAAAGTTCTGATCCGAAACCTCTAACGGTGCAGAAGAGATTTATTATTCTGATATATACGGGAATCCAAACAAATACAAATGACACAATTACCTGCAACACTGTCAATGTATTGGATTTTTGGAGCTGATGAGATCGAAGAAGAATGCAATGGAGTAGTCGAATTAAATGTTCTCTTTGAGTTACATCTGTTGTTGTGAAGTTTATTAACAAATGATGCTTCCATGAAATTAAGGTAGGAGTCGTGCTTCTCATCCGTCCACTTTGTGCCCGATGATTCTTTCACCTGACAAATCGAATTTTTGATGAATTTTAGTTGAACATAACTATATGTAAAGTTAATAATAATAATAATATAGTCTGTTAACGCTGGTTAAATCAGCAACTGTGTCACATACAGAAAATCAAACAAAAATGGTCCGATTAAATGGTGAACTTAATTATTTTGCCATGCAAACTTACAGATCCGTCGAAGGAAAAAGAAAAAGAAAGCGATTACTTAAATCTTACACCTAGATCTGCGCCATCGTTACGAGCTTCGGTTCTTTCCAAAAATTCTTCCATTTATCTTAGTATATCGAAATAGAAAAAGGAAGAAAAGGGAAATCGGAGAGGAAAGTTAATAAACGAAACTTTGGATGCGTTTTTCTAGGGGTGAGTAATATTTGGTTCAAACCGAATTAACCGACCAAACCGGTTCATTTCGGTCGGTTCGGTTCGGTTTCAAAACTTAATCGGTTTGAATTCGGTTTGGAAAAAATATATTTTTGGTTATCGGTTTAACCGAATTAACCGAACTTGTAATTTATTATCCAATTTTATGATATTGTAATACTTTAAATAATTAGTTTAGTTATATAATAAAAATACATTTGTGGCAAATAGATCATATCTTATCATAAACATAAAATTTACTATATAAACCTTTTCTAAACATGAATTTATGGTTTACTTTGAGTGAATGCATCATTTGAATTGTAATACATCCTTCAAGTTCGGTTAAACCGGTTACCGACCGAATTAACCGAAATTAATTCGGTTTGGTTCGGTTCGGTTTGAAAAAATTTCGGTTTTAATTTGGTTTGTGTTTTTCTACGTCCAAACCAACCGAACCGACCGAACGCTCACCCCTACGTTTTTCAACCTATGAAAAGAGCACGAAATCCACCGTGGCACTGTTTTGACACGTGGAAGCAAGCTGATCAACTGACAGATGGTTTTGCAGAAAATATCTAAATTTTAGCGTGGTCTTTAAGATCAGACCCGCTCGTTGTCGAATTCTTATTGTTATTAGTGGGTTTCTTGAACAGATAACACATGGCTACAGTACAGTTTTACTTTGGCAGCTCTGAATAAGTATATTTTCTCACAGTATTTATTTTACAGTTACAACTACTATACATATATAAACAATTTCTTTTTAACTAGTCTTATTATTTGATTGGGAAGAGTTCAGACGGATCGGAAGATAGACCAACTTTTTCGTTTATGGAATTGTCAATGAGTTTGATGGTAGGGGATAGAGAGATCTCCAGAGAGCAAGAGAACGTGACACAAGTGGTTATGGAAGAAAATTTATTTTAGAGTTGTTGGTGAGAAAGTGCACCATGTAGAGAAAGTGTTCCAATATTTAAAAAAAAAAATTGAAGGTGATGAGAAAGTGCATTACAAATCGAAGAGAAAGTGCTTCGTTTATTGAAGGTGATGAGAAAGTGCATCACAAATCGAAGAGAAAGTGCTTCGTTTATTATCTCAACAAATCGAAGAGAAATTTCAAATTAAGGGGAAGTGTTGGAAACATAATTTGAAATTTATTAGTTCATGAATTCTAAGTGTTAGTTCGTAAAGTGTTATGAGTCAAGAGTCATTTAAAATGTCTATGCAATGTGTTAAACTTTGTGTTTATCAAGAGTCATGTCAGTTCATCAAAAGGTGTCTATTAGTATGGAAAGAGTCATGTAAACCAATATATATATATATATATATATATAGTCATTTTGTATGAATGTACGGAAAATTGAAGGAAAGTAAACAAGTAAGAACAATGTAGTCATTAAATTATTCTGCGCTTTATCTCTCCCCTCCTCTCTACATCAAAATTCTAACATGTCTTCTCTAAATTTCGACGTGAAATTAATATTTAGGCTAAGATTTTATTGCTTTTTCTGTAGAAGAAATATCCAAAGACACAGATAATTAATGTAGATAAGATATCATAGAACCAAAGTAAGGAACCTGCTTCATATCTCTTAACATTCCCACATGGAAAGTTAATTTCGACAATCCGCTTGTTTGCATGGAATGATCTTCAAAAATATTCTTCATAAACCACTGAGAAAAAACTGAAAGAAAGAAAAAAGCTCATGATTGGTTGTAATGGATCAATGTCGAATTTGTATTATTTATTTATTTTAGTCTTTACAGTAAAAAGTACTTGTATTAGTACAAATATTTGTGACACAATTAAAAATCCAGCGTAAAGCCGTAATAAATTAGTTACTAGCTGACATAAAACTTATGCTAAAATGATGAAATGATTGTCAAAGTCTAGTGGTCCAGTGGTTTACGAACACCATGGGTTGCTGCATGTAGTTTGCAGTGGCACAGGTTCGATCCCAGCGGCCACAATACCGAGACATAGTGCACGGCCACCAAGCCCGGCCCTTCCCCAAAGCCGCTAAAGCAGCCGCTTAGGGCACCGGCAAACCTAGGGCATCATATCGATCGCTTCTGCTGCGGAAGCCAAAAAAAAACGCGAATCACAATTCGCGATCTGTAGAATCGGAAGGATCAAATCGCGAGATACTCCAGCGTTCAATTCCAAACTGTCGAAAAATCCAGGGTAGCAGGGTGCAGCCGCCAGGCGTAGGTGCGCGGCAGAGGCAGACAATCCAATTCCAAGCCGCTCTTCTTCTTCTTCTTCTTCTTCAGTCTTGAGTTCTTCCGTGACGGTTAGCTGTTAGTAATAATGTATAATTCAGTAAGTTATTGTACTGTAAAATTATTTGTGTATTCCTAATATCCTATTCTATATTCCTATTGCCTGTCGCCTGACTCTGACCAAAATAAAAGTTGAATGTTGATTTGATTTTTTTTCTTTTCAATTTCATGGAACTTTGTTTCTGCAGTAAAAATAAAAAAAGAAAAAAAAAATCCTATAGCAGTTGATTATGTTAACTTGTTGACAATTAATATTAATGTAATTAAGATCCCAAGTTTAGAAGTAATTATTATCAATTTGTCATTGCATAATGAAAGTTTTGGAATTATATTTCTGAACGATGAACACCTCTTGACATCATAGCAAAAAAAATAGCCATGTCCCAAGAGAATAAAGACATATGTAAACAATGGTACTTGATGTTATTTGGTGCGATTATATTAGCAGGTTTCCACAATTCATCAATTTTATTTTCTGTTATTTGGTGCGGTCAAATTCCACAATTCCATTTTCTGGGAATGCATAATTGAAGTATTTTTAAATTTTAATGAACATCAGAATTTAAAACTGCACATTCGCTAGTTTTCTTTAGTCTTTGTGGAAATCATAAGGCGATAGAAGTCAGTTTTTTCTGAAGCAAAGTAAATTTTGCATATTGCTTTTATTTACAGATTTGCACAAATATTATCTATGTTGTGATTTTATTTTTTGGCTAGTAAATTATATATATTATTCAATCTTCTATTCACCGTAGGATCAGTTCGATCAGACGATTGTGGTTAAATGATTGTGGTTATATTTTTGTTATACAACTTGGATTATTATTATAAATAAAGTTATTTGTTATTTTTTATTTTTTTTGTTACTTTTAAATATTACAAATTGTTTTGATGTTATGTATTATCGTCTGTAGAAGGGGCCATTTTTTCGTCTTCCGCTTTAGGCATCAAAAGTCCAAGGACCGGCCCTGACGGCCACTCTAAAACAGGCTGAACCAAAGGGCATGGTAGACATAGTCTTCGTGTCCCCAAAGTTTAAAGTCAAACTGACAGATCAAAAATGGCAACTTTCCTGCCGCCTTCCTTTTCTCTGCGCCCTAACCTCTCCTCCCATCTTTCCTCATCTCAAATCAACCAACTCCTAGCGCCGCCGTTTGAACCCAGACCCCCTCCCCCTATGCCTTCACCACCAGATCCGCCTCCTGTCCCAAATCCACCTTCAAATCCACCCTCCTTTAACCCTAACTTCCCAATGCCCCCCCTAACAAGAAATGGTCCTCCCTTTTTGAAACCAAACCAATTAATGCTGGTACGTACACCCCTCCTCCTATTAAGCTAGCCTTCAGAGGGAAAGCTTTTGTAACGACCCAGAAACCCGTACATTTTGAATCGACAATAATCCACACATGTCTAACTCAAAACTGTACGTATTTACAGATTGTTAAATGCCGATCCACATCTTCAACCATTATAGTCAAAAATATAGATAATCAAGGGGATTAATTTAGGATTAGAAAGAAAGAAGAAAACAAGCACATAATCTCGCAACGGAAGGAACAAAATATAATAATCAAATAACAGTTCATGAAGCTGTTTAAAATAAACATTTGATCATTTTTCAACATTTATCAGAGTTATACATTATCAGTAGAGTTATACAATTTATACACATAACTGATAATACAGAGTAATGCAACAGAATAGTAGTGGAATACAATAGTAATAATAGTATACTGTCTTCGTCTTCATCCTTCAGAAGATAACCTTTGAAACTGGAATGCTCAAGTCTGACCCGAGCGTAATAGCGTGAAAATTAAACAAGCTCGGATCAGGCAAAAATATTCTCATCTAAGTCAAATCGACATCATATGAACATACACACACATAACTCAAGAGTTGTTACGAGAATTTCCATCTCCTAAGGATCCGTCAAACTAGATACTATATAATATAATTTCGCTATTATACTAGTATCTATTCACAAATACTTGTCAGAAAAAATAACGTAAGCGGGATTACATTGATTACCCTTACACAGTTTATAAGCACACGGTCTATGCAGGTCCTGTAACACAACCAGTAAAACGTCGGTAGCCAGTGAGTCCCCTATAGACCTATGCCAAAAATCAAAATTGTAGTTGTCTCGCATAAGGATAAACGTATGACAAGGCACATGAGGCAATACCCAAAGTAGTATGCTACTAGTTTGCCTGATCCAGACTGGTGGTTACCCCTAACGGCCCACCGTAGACATCCGCCCCATATCGAATCAAAGGGAAATACATTCCTTCAAGGGTGCGCACCAACAAAACAACAACAACATAAGAATAATAGTAGTATGGACCCAAGGCCCAGGAAAATCGAAGAGCAGATGTCTACTAAGAGGTAGTCAAGCCTCATTTGGTCTGGCACGGCTCCTGTTTTAGTCATTTCAAATCGACACAAGTGTCGGGGTCATCCATCATCGTTCACTTTCTTCAAATCCAGTAATCGCCTCCAAATTCATCCTACTTCGTTTCTGGAACTCCAACGCGTACACAGTTGTTAAAGTGGTTCCAACATTGACAGAGAGTATGTCAATAAGAGGTCCCGGTCTCTTTAACAACAAAACATCATGTTACACACCGATTGGTATTTTATATTTCAAAGGTGAATTGTTATGATATCAAAATATCATATTCAACTAAACCAATTTCACTTTAAATATCATATTATTTTAATCACAATAATATTTCTTTCAAAATTCATATTAATTTTAAGATAAATTTCAATTTCAACAACTGGTTATAACTTCAATTAACCACATTTCATTTGAATCATTCAATTTACTTCAACAATATTTTTGAATTAATTTTTGATTTTAACATCAAAATAATCATATTTACTTTTAAATCACAAATTTAAATGTAAACACTTTTCACTTCTAAACAGTTTATAAGTTTGAAATAGTTTTGGGGTTTAAATAATTTTTTGAATAATTGGGAGATTTGGAATAGTTTGGAAATCAAACAGGTTGAGTATTTGAAATGGTTTATGTATATTAAAATATTTTATAAAATAAACTACTTTTATATATACAGAAAGAATAGGTTTTGGAAACAATTTATATAAAATACCCCATATATCAAAGGGATAAAATTTAGAAAATAGTTTATATATAAAATAGTTTGTATAGAAATAATTTCAAATCAACTGTTTCTTTCCATTTCCAATAAATCTGAACCTAAGTTCAAATCTCAAAACAAACCAAATCGATTTCCAAAACCCAATCCAAATCGATTCCGCAATCAAATTCATTTGAAAACAATCCATTTTAAAGGATAACTTCCCACTTCAAAATATTATTTGAATCTATTCGATTCAAATCAAATCCAAGTTCAAGTTCAAGTTCATAATATTTATTTAAGCCAATTAATTCGAATTTAATTTCAAAGTTTAAATAAAGATTTAAACCTTTGAAATAATTCAAATTATAATCAATTTTAGTTCAAATTTCAAATAACAAATTTTAGATCATTTCAATTCGAATTTAATTTCAAATTTCAAAATAACAAATCAGATCATTTCAAGTTGAATTAAATTCCAAATTTCAAAATAACAAATCAGAACATTTCAATTTGAAATTAATTTCAAAGTTTAAATAAAGATTTAAACCTTTGAAATAATTTAAATTATAATCAATTTTAATTCAAATTTCAGTTGATAAATTTTAGATCATTTCAATTCGAATTTTATTTCAAAGTTTAAATAAAGATTTAAACCTTTGAAATAATTTAAATTATAATAAATTTTAGTTCATATTTCAATTTAACAAAGTAGATCATTTCAATTCGAATTTAATTTCAAATTTCAAAATAACAAGTCAGATCATTTCAAGTTGAATTAAATTCCAAATTTCAAAATAACAAATCAGATCATTTCAATTTGAATTTAATTTCAAAGTTTAAATAAAGATTTAAACCTTTGAAATAATTTAAATTATATTCAATTTTAATTTAAATTTCAGTTAACAAATTTTAGATCATTTCAATTCGAATTTTATTTCAAAGTTTAAATAAAGATTTAAACCTTTGAAATAATTTAAATTATAATAAATTTTAGTTCAAATTTCAATTTAACAAAGTAGATCATTTCAATTCGAATTTAATTTCAAAGGTTAAATAAAGATTTAAACCTTTGAAATAATTCAATTTCAATGTTTCAAAATAATTCCTTTTCGACATTTCTATATAATTCCATTTCGACATTTCTATATATTTCAATTTCGACATATCTATATATTTCAGTTTCGACATTTCTATATATTTCAATTTCGACATTTCTATATATTTCAGTTTCGACATTTCTATATATTTCAATTTCGACATTTCTATATAACTCAATTTCGACATTTCTATATATTTCAATTTCGACATTTCTATATATTTCAGTTTCGACATTTCTATATATTTCAGTTTCGACATTTCTATATAACTCAATTTCGACATTTGTTTATGATGATACCCGCAACATCCAAGGTGATAACACTGGTATAAAATATAGACAACATCCATACAGTTCAAGTATATCCATAAATAAACATCCATCATCCAAAATAGTTCAATTTGCAATAATTAATTGATTATAGGTGTCAGGGTTTAACTAGCAATTTAATTCAAAAATAAACTAACTTCAATTTGATTTCTAACAGTTCAAATTAAATAACCATTTAGAATAGAAATCAACAAACAAATAATCAAATAAATCACATATTTCAATTTCACAAAAATGTGAATATTTTTGCAGTGTGAGAAAACTCACATTCGATTCCACTCCGTCAGTTCTGAAATTCTGTTTTATTACGGTTCGAATTTTGAATTTGCTTAAATTTCAAATTTGCTCTATTTCAACTCTAGTCAGTCTCATCGCGTAGTGCTCGGTGATACGATTCCAACGCACTTAACCTTGTTCGATTCTGATTCCTAACGAATAAGATATGGTTGTTTCAAATTTTTAATCACAAAATTAAATTAAAAATATTAATAATTTCACTAATCAAGATTGGATTTACTTAGCCGCTTAAACAGGCTACTCATCATCTTCCTACACATGTAATTTACCCTAAAACCCATCATCCATTTGAAAAGCCACCTGCCGCGCCTCCTTAGGTCGACCGACCACCGATCCATTCCAGCCACACTAACTGCCTTCGAAGCCCCTCCCCGCGCCTGGTCACCACCGCGAGCTCGAGGGCCCCACTCCCTCTAGAAACTGCCACGAACGAAGGTGCTTTGAGCACGGAAATTGAGAAATCCGCAACCTAAGACCCGATCATAACCGTACAGAATGGAGATCTCGATCTTCTCTACAGTTTTGTTTCATAAATTTCTGATTTTTAATTTGTGGATTTTGAGAAAATTGAGCATCAATTTGGGACAATTCTGGCCTTTGAATACCTGATGGCGGCGGACTCAGAAATAAAAGGGGGTTAGGGTTTTGCAATAAATGAGGGGGTATATATAGTATATATTAATTATTATTTTATTCTATTATTTCTTTAGATTGAAATTTCACGTACGAACTCCAAATCAAACCCAACGACTGTCGCCCCTAGCCAAATGCCCCCATTCCGAACACAGTGGGATTTGTTTCGTAAGCCAATTCAACTATTTGAATCAGGTTTTCTTTAAATTAAAATATAAATCAGTATATATATTAAATTTAAACGCAAATTTTAAATTACCGGGGCCACATACTTACTCTAAAAATTTCCGAAAAATAAATCTAGCTATGTTTTGATGATACGGTCCTAACAAAACTAATTTCGTCGAATTCTGAGACCGTTTGAAAAATGGCCAATTTCTGGTCGACCCAATTTCAAACTAAATCTACCAAACACATTTATATTCACTGCGCACACATATTAACTCCAAAAATTTACAGAAAAATTATTCTAGCTATGTTTTGACGATACGGTCCTAACAAAACTAATTTCATTGAATTTTAAGACCGTTTGAACAAATGGTCATTTTCGTGTCGACCCAATTTGACTAAAACTGAACAAACACGTTTTCTTTTGCCACGCTCACATATTAATTTCAAAAATTACAGAAAAATAAATCTAACAATAATTTGACATTTCTGATCCAACAAAAGTGGTTTCGTCGAAAACAGAGGTCGTTTGCAAAATGGCTATTTTTGAGGGCTATATATTATATTAAAATATATAAAAATTCCATAATGACTTTTCTGAATTTTAAACTGGACATATCCTTCAACTTCTAAAGTGAAATCTCAGTTTCTTACATTCGTTAGAAAGATATCGTTAATACGATCCTAATATTTCCAGTTTTACTGAAATCCGATTTACTTTGAATCTTGTACATTCATTTGAAATTTAAAATCGAATTTCCAAACTACCGCACCATTTCTGGCTCGTTATATAATTAAAATAAATTTATACGTTCTAACTTCGATTAAACTAAATTTTTTTGTCGTTATTATTTAAAATAATCATTTTAAATATTGAAAATCATTTAAAATAACTAAAATAAATTTTTTTAACTGGTTCTGAAAATCAGGGTCGTCACAATCTCCCCCACTTAAAACTTTTCGTCCTCGAAAAGGAATGAAGCCGAAAGTGTTTAACCAACCAACTCAACTTCCATTCTGGCTTTCATTCTTCAATTTTTCAGTTTCTAAGAATTTTCAAATTTCTCAAAAATTTGGCTAAAGCCCTAAATTTTCGAATTTTTTTGCCATAACCTCCTTTGTACAGGGAGCATCGGGAAAATCTCCAAACCGCCACACAGGCCCTCTCATCTCAAAAAGAAAAAGAAAAATCCAAGCGGCTAGCCAATCGGCTCATAAAATCGTCATACCCAAACAAAACAGAAAATATGTACCTATTTGTCAAGCATACAATTTTATTCCTCTTCTCTAGCCTCCTTGCTATGACCTGTTCAGTATATATACATGTATATGTATGCAATTCCAATAAATTTTCACTTTGGTTCAATATTAAATTCGATTTGGCTAATTTTTCCCTTTTTTACTCCTATTGGTGTTATCATTCCAATATTTTATTAATTTACTTAATAATCACACATCACAACAACAATCAATTTGTTAACTAGATTTTTAAAACATATAACTTTTGTATATACTCAAAAATCATATTCTCGATGTCAAATCACAACCATTGAACTCTAACTAAGTTTTGGTTCTCGAGCTTTGTAAACCAAAGTTTTTCCATTAAATCTTAGTTAAAAGACTAATAAATTTCAAATCATAATTTCACTGTTAATCGGGTTTTTTTTAAGAACTAATGTCATTTAAAACAATGTTCACAATCAACCCAAAACCAACTTCCACTTAATTTCTAATTATATTTATTAACTGGAAAACTTCTTTAAACCTTAGTTAAAGGATTTTTTTCTCTCAAATGGGTTCAAGAACAGTGTTATTTAAGATACCGTTCACGACAACCCAAAATCCAATTTGTTATATAAAACTGTTGGATTTTTTTTATACTACTTATTTCAACTATATTAAAATTTTCTATATGCTAGTATTTTGTTTTATCTATACTTATTCTCAACACATTTGAAATTTACATACTTACTCATTTCAATTTGAATTTAATTTCAAAGTTTAAATAAAGATTTAAACCTTTGAAATAATTTAAATTATAACCAATTTTAATTCAAATTTCAGTTAACAAATTTTAGATCATTTCAATTCGAATTTTATTTCAAAGTTTAAATAAAGATTTAAACCTTTGAAATAATTTAAATTATAATAAATTTTAGTTCAAATTTCAATTTAACAAAGTAGATCATTTCAATTCGAATTTAATTTCAAAGTTTAAATAAAGATTTAAACCTTTGAAATAATTCAATTTCAACGTTTCAAAATAATTCCATTTCGACATTTCTATATAATTCCATTTCGACATTTCTATATATTTCAATTTCGACATATCTATATATTTCAGTTTCGACATTTCTATATATTTCAGTTTCGACATTTCTATATATTTCAATTTCGACATTTCTATATATTTCAATTTCGACATTTCTATATAACTCAATTTCGACATTTCTATATATTTCAATTTCGACATTTCTATATATTTCAGTTTCGACATTTCTATATATTTCAGTTTCGACATTTCTATATATTTCAGTTTCGAAATTTCTATATATTTCAGTTTCGACATTTCTATATATTTCAGTTTCGAAATTTCAAATAACAAATTTTAGATCATTTCAATTCGAATTTAATTTCAAATTTCAAAATAACAAATCAGATCATTTCAAGTTGAATTAAATTCCAAATTTCAAAATAACAAATCAGAACATTTCAATTTGAAATTAATTTCAAAGTTTAAATAAAGATTTAAACCTTTGAAATAATTTAAATTATAATCAATTTTAATTCAAATTTCAGTTGATAAATTTTAGATCATTTCAATTCGAATTTTATTTCAAAGTTTAAATAAAGATTTAAACCTTTGAAATAATTTAAATTATAATAAATTTTAGTTCATATTTCAATTTAACAAAGTAGATCATTTCAATTCGAATTTAATTTCAAATTTCAAAATAACAAGTCAGATCATTTCAAGTTGAATTAAATTCCAAATTTCAAAATAACAAATCAGATCATTTCAATTTGAATTTAATTTCAAAGTTTAAATAAAGATTTAAACCTTTGAAATAATTTAAATTATATTCAATTTTAATTTAAATTTCAGTTAACAAATTTTAGATCATTTCAATTCGAATTTTATTTCAAAGTTTAAATAAAGATTTAAACCTTTGAAATAATTTAAATTATAATAAATTTTAGTTCAAATTTCAATTTAACAAAGTAGATCATTTCAATTCGAATTTAATTTCAAAGGTTAAATAAAGATTTAAACCTTTGAAATAATTCAATTTCAATGTTTCAAAATAATTCCTTTTCGACATTTCTATATAATTCCATTTCGACATTTCTATATATTTCAATTTCGACATATCTATATATTTCAGTTTCGACATTTCTATATATTTCAATTTCGACATTTCTATATATTTCAGTTTCGACATTTCTATATATTTCAATTTCGACATTTCTATATAACTCAATTTCGACATTTCTATATATTTCAATTTCGACATTTCTATATATTTCAGTTTCGACATTTCTATATAACTCAATTTCGACATTTGTTTATGATGATACCCGCAACATCCAAGGTGATAACACTGATATAAAATATAGACAACATCCATACAGTTCAAGTATATCCATAAATAAACATCCATCATCCAAAATAGTTCAATTTGCAATAATTAATTGATTATAGGTGTCATGGTTTAACTAGCAATTTAATTCAAAAATAAACTAACTTCAATTTGATTTCTAACAGTTCAAATTAAATAACCATTTAGAATAGAAATCAACAAACAAATAATCAAATAAATCACATATTTCAATTTCACAAAAATGTGAATATTTTTGCAGTGTGAGAAAACTCACATTCGATTCCACTCCGTCAGTTCTGAAATTCTGTTTTATTACGGTTCGAATTTTGAATTTGCTTAAATTTCAAATTTGCTCTATTTCAACTCTAGTCAGTCTCATCGCGTAGTGCTCGGTGATACGATTCCAACGCACTTAACCTTGTTCGATTCTGATTCCTAACGAATAAGATATGGTTGTTTCAAATTTTTAATCACAAAATTAAATTAAAAATATTAATAATTTCACTAATCAAGATTGGATTTACTTAGCCGCTTAAACAGGCTACTCATCATCTTCCTGGACGTGTAATTTACCCCAAAACCCATCGTCCATTTGAAAAGCCACCTGCCGCGCCTCCTCAGGTCGACCGACCACCGATCCATTCCAGCCACACTGACTGCCTTCGAAGCCCCTCCCCGCGCCTGGTCACCGCCGCGAGCTCGAGGGACCCACTCCCTCTAGAAACTGCCACGAACGAAGGTGCTTTGAGCACAGAAATTTAGAAATCTGCAACCTAAGACCCGATCATAACTGTACAGAATGGAGATCTCGATCTTCTCTACAGTTTCGTTTCATAAATTTCTGATTTTTAATTTGTGGATTTTGAGAAAATTGAGCATCAATTTGGGACAATTCTGGCCTTTGAATACCTGATGGCGATGGACTCAGAAATAAAAGGGGGTTAGGGTTTTGCAACAAATGAGGGGGTATATATAGTATATATTAATTATTATTTTATTCTATTATTTCTTTAGATTGAAATTTCACGTACGAACTCCAAATCAAACCCAACGACTGTCGCCCCCAGCCAAATACCACCATTCCGAACACAATGGGATATGTTTCGTAAGCCAATTCGACTGTTTGAATCAGTTTTTCTTTAAATTAAAATATAAATCAGTATATATTAAATTTAAACGCACATTTTAAATTACCAGGGCCACATACTTACTCTAAAAATTCCCGAAAAATAAATCTAGCTATGTTTTGACGATACGGTCCTAACAAAACTAATTTCGTCGGATTCTGAGACCATTTGAAAAATGGCCAAATTCTGGTCGACCCAATTTCAAATTAAATCTACCAAACACATTTATATTCACTACGCTCACATATTAACTCCAAAAATTTACAGAAAAAATATTCTAGCTGTGTTTTGACGATACGGTCCTAACAAAACTTATTTCGTCGAATACTGAGACCGTTTGAAAAATGGTCATTTTCTGGTCGATCCAATTTGACTAAAACTGAACAAACACGTTTTCTTTTGCCACGCTCACATATTAATTTCAAAAATTATAGGAAAATAAATCTAACAATAATTTGACATTTCTGATCCAACAAAAGTGGTTTTGTCGAAAACAGAGGTCGTTTGCAAAATGGCTAATTTTAAGGGCTATATATTATATTAAAATATATAAAAATTCCATAGCGACTTTTCTGAATTTTAAACTGGACATATCCTTCAACTTCTAAAGTGAAATCTCAGTTTCTTACATTCGTTAGAAAGATATCGTTAATACGATCCTAATATTTCTAGTTTTACTGAAATCCGATTTACTTTGAATCTTGTACATTCATTTGAAATTTAAAATCGAATTTCCAAACTACCGCACCATTTCTGGCTCGTTATATAATTAAAATAAATTTATACGTTCTAAATTTGATTAAACTAAATTTTTTGTCATTATTATTGAAAATAATCATTTTAAATATTCAAAATTCATTAAAATAACTAAAATAAAAATTTTAAACTGGTTCTGAAAATCAGGGTCGTCAGAGCTTTTCTTCCAACAGATGAGATTTTTGAAGCAGCAGAGTAGCAGTGGAAAGGCTACCTCATTGGCCATTTTTTAGACCGACCTCTCTCCTTTTCTGTGGTCACGTCTCGTTTAAGAAAGATTTGGAATCCTATAGGGGGAATCAAGATAAAATCCGCTGGAAAGGTATTTTTTTTCTTATTCGATAGATTGGAAGATAGAGAAAAGATTTTGCAGGCTGATCCTGTTCTTATTCAAAACAAGATTTTCATTGTTCGGCCTTGGGCTGCGAATCTAGGAAATTTGAGCAAAGCAATTACCTCAGTTCCTGTTTGGATTAAGCTAACGAACCTACCGCTTTATGGTTGGTCCAAGAGAGGAGTTAGTTGGTTGTCATTGCGAGTTGGTAAATTCCTCTGTATGGATATTTCTACAGAGAGGCTCGTCCGTCTTGAATTTGCGAAATATATGGTCGAGATAACTCCCCTTGACGAGTTACCATATGAATTTCCAGTGGTCCTGCCTGATGGCAGTGAACAAACGGTGTACGTCACGTACTTGTGGAGACCAGCCATATGTGTCAAATGTAACAGCTTTGGGCATACAACCGTCAATTGTGAAATTTGCAATGACGAAGCAGTTAAAGAAAATATGAGAAAGGATAAAGACAGGGTTGAAACTGAAAGAACAGGAGATAGAAGGTAGTATAAAGGAAATGTGAGTAGTGGTGCTATCCCAAAAGCTAACTCTTCATGGCAGATAGTAACTGGAAAGAGAAATGGTGTCTTTGGTACACAAGAGAAGGCGAGAATGGACAAAGGAAAAAGGGTGTTGAACGAAGGTAACACAGGCAATAATAAGTTCTCTGCGCTTGCTGATCTGCAGGTTGAGGAAACTATAATGGTCGATGAGGATAATGAATGCGAGGAGGGTGAAATCAGACAAGTGAATGAGTTGCTTTCACTTGCTTTTCCATCTTTTGTATGAAAGTGCTGCAACAATGCTTAAAGCATGTTCGGTTCGAACTGCTGATAATAGTGCATTGGATATCTATGTGGATTTGAGAAATGAGGAGGATAGGTCATGTAACCAGGAATAAAAAAGGCAAGAAACAGTAGCTATACCTGCCATGATGGTTGATTCTGTCAACATTGATGGTGTATGTGCAGATAAAATTACACAGTATGAAGCATCTAGCCTTGACAACTTCTTGCTTTCTAACTTCGACTATGTCGAGAAAAATGAAAAGATGGAGCAGAAGCAAACTAAACCAAAGGCAAAAGTCAATTTTATGAACCATGAAAAAGGAGTTCATGAGATGATAGTGGGGTTAAGAGTTGAAATCCTAAGTGGTAAGATAGACCCGTTCGTATGCAGTGAAAAGAAAAAACTCATGGATATAATGATCAATAATTATAACTCAATGGAGTTATATGCAGTTGAAAGGAATAAGCTTGGTCTTATTCAACTTGATATGAGCATTGAAAATCCTTCTACTTATGCACTTAAGCCAGGCTTCCTCAATTCAGGTTTTTCAAAAGCTACAGCCTTCAAAGAAAGCCCTACTGAAGTTAGCAAAAAGAAAACATTATGTAAGGACAGTCCAGCTACTCCTCTGTATAGCATTATCAAAGGGAAAACCCAAAAGAAATCAGGACCATACGATCGCATACCTCCTCCTCCAGGTTACAAAGCCCCACCAGATCCGATCATCAACACGCCCTTAGCTGCATCTACTTCTGGATGTTCGCTGGGGAGCGCGCCGCTGACGAGAAATAAGAAAATTGAGCTGTTAAAAGGGCTCGATGATGACAAGGGCTGAACATATAAAAGCTCGGAATTCTTATTGAATTCAAGTCATAAAGTCATGAAATTGTTACGTAAAAGTCATGTAATGTAGATCACGTCAGAAATGTAAGCTCATTGTTTTGTGTTTGTCTGCTTCCTTGTGCAGAAGTTTTTATAGCTGATATGTCAAATGCATATCACCTGAACTATAATGTACTTTTTATTTTGTGATAAATAAAAGTGTGTTATGGATCACTTTAAAAACCGTTCGGCTTTGCCAAAAAAAATGATGAAATGATAGGGTTAGAAAATATCTATGACATAGTGTGGTTAATCTGTCACAACTTTCAAGTTTTACATTTGTTACAAATACTCTAAACATAACAAAGATTTTTGGCAAACAATATTAATATAATAAATACTTAAATTATACAAATCCAAAACATTTAAAAAAAACAACTTTTTTCCTCAAAATGCACAACTTCTCTATCTTTAAATATAAAGTTCAAGTAGAAATAACAGCTCGATTTTTTATTGAACAAACTGTTATTATCTATACTTTAGAAACAATTCATTTGATGTGATAAAAAACATTGTTAATGTTATCTTTTATTTTGAATAAAAGATTCTATTGTGTTATATTTGCTGCATAACATAATTATATTAACATAATAAAAAAATTTAGAATTATAATACAGAAGGTTTAAGTAAGTGACATGAAATGAGATTATACACTACAAGAGGAACAACGCATACCAACAGCCAGGAGCCGTTGGTATGACCGTTGGAAACCATTGGAACGTCCGTTGATGTACGTATCAACAGTTTTCAACGACTTCCAATGCCATCAACGCGTATTTTTCAACGGTTTCCAACTGGGTAACTTGACCACGTGTCTTTTATTTCTGACCATAGAGGCGTTGGAAAATGTTGGAAACCTTTGAAAAATGTAGTTGGAAAACGATAACTTATAAGACGTTGCCAACCATTGGGAATCTGGGTTTTTTATACATATTTCAAACTGATCACTTCCACCCACACACAATATATAAATCCATCAACACTGCTCCATTTAGAATATATAAGTCTCAGTCTCAATCAAATATACACTCAAACACAATATTATATAAAAATCAAACACAAAACACATACCATACACAAATATTACATAAAAAACAACCTAATATACACAACCATGTCATCACCAATAAAACATCCAACAACATGTGTAAACCATATCATCACCATTGAAACATCCAACACCATGTCCAAAACATCATCACCAACACAACATCCATATATATATCCATCATAAATGCATCAAGCCTCACCAACCCTCAAAGCACACATAACATCAACACAAACTAAGCTCAACTCTCTCAACCAGAAGATGAAGGTGGTGTACCGTACAGAGCAATGAACTCCGCCAACCGCTGGTTAAGCTGCTCCATCTGCTCTTCGCGGCGACGACCACGCTCATGAAGCTCTACAATCTATGCTCGGAGCTGTGCGATCTCCTCCTTGTCCTGAGCTCTCTGGTACGTTTGTTGAGATGTTTGAACATGTATATAATTTTAGGTTTTCAGTATTTTATTATAGCAATTCGAGTAAATTTCAGTTTTTATTATAAATTTTAGTTTATATACCTCTGGATTGCCAAAACCATATTGATTGTTCCGGGTAGGTGGATCCATGAAAACATCAAAAATCCTATCCTCATCCTCCTTAGTCAACTCAGTCCTTCCACTGGATTCTAGCATCTGCGCTCTTTGTTCCTGAAATTTCTTCTGTTAAATAAAAAACAATTGAATTTAGAAAGTAGTATTTTAATTAAATTATAACTTTAATTTAACTATGTTATACTTACATATGCCTGACGTGCCTTGGCACGTGGTCCCAAGAGTAGGAAACTGAGTCTATGCCGTCGATCTAACTCAATGCATGCGTATGCTCGACAACATCCCAGTACGACACAGGAACACCACATTGTTTCTCCTGAAATAAGCATATATATATATATAGGAACTTAAAGTTAAATCAACTATTAATTTTAACAATTTATAAATTAAAATAGCTAACTATGTAATTAATAAATATACTAGGTCCTCACGATGGTGTTGAAACGAATTGGACCCACCACTATGCGTAAGCGGATTCTTGCTCCTGTTTGTCGCACTTCTCGCGGATTTGGCCTATATATTAAAATTTTGAAAAAATTGTTTTATTTTAAATTATATATTAATTGTATAGAACAATTTAAATTAAATATGCAGTAAATTTACCTGAAACTCCTCATTACTATTCCAAGAAGTATATAGGTCATCCTATACCTTACCGCTCGTCCAATCCTGTCTTTTCCCACCTGATTTTATGTTGTTCATCGTCTCTCTGTAATTTCTTGCCACTTTATGTTCCAGTGGCACTTGACGAGTTCCATATCCATCTCTCGTAGATCCACAACTCCCTACAATTTTTTTTTAAAATAGCATAATATGAACTGATCATATAGGAGCATGACTACTTAATGTAATAAATGATAAATCACACGTACGTACCAGAAAATTCTGTTATATTGTCTTCTTGACAATGTCGGGTATCGACGTCCATGTGGGCCAACATGCAGTAACACGAGCCTGATAAGCGCATCTTGATATAGTCAAGACTGTGTTGGAATGCTCCAACTCAAAACTCCTGTGTTAAATTAAAAACATTTCATGGCTACTGGAACAACAATTTATATAATTTATCGTACATAAATTAAATTTATACTAGAAACTTAGTGCTTACCCTTTGCTGCCTTTTGGTTTAAGCCACACCGCAGGATGGGCAAGCGTCTGCAATGGACCACTGCCATTGCCACCTACAGGACCTTGTGACATCATACCTGTTACAGATAACAACATAACATAGCATAACAGAGCTATGTAAAACAAATAGTATGAGATAACATAAGAATATTATTCGATATAAATAATGTGATATAACATAACATAAAATTATCACATTATAACAAACAATATGACAAATAGTATGACATGACATAACATAATATAAAATTACCTTTTTAAAATGAGGATTATTGGTTAGTCCTCATCACTTTCAGATTCTGACTCTTTCCCCCCTCTATATATAGTTCATCTGTAGTCTCACATACTTCAACTAATGCATTCAATTCATCGTTTAGAGGTCCAAAATCTGTTTGATCAACGGTTATTGGTATTCCTCTATTTTTCCTCGACATCTACTTGATAAGCTTGGTCGTCGGGAATATTACGTCCGTCAAATGTAAACCTTGCCTTTGTTTTAAAAATAGCTGACCAATATATTTTGTCTCTTCTTATAGATGGATAAGGAGCGTAATATACTTGAAGAGCTTATTTGGCAAGTACAAAAAGATCATACTTATAATAACGGGAAGTATGTTTTATTTCTATAAGACTATATTTTGCATGCACATTGATTCCAGAACCTAAAACATTGCTGAACCAATTGCATTTAAACAAATATACTTCTTCTGCGTGTCGTGCGAAATATGTCAATTGCAGAATATAGGTTAACACGCCATAAAAATTGTGTATATGGTCATTTGGATCATCACTACTTTTAACAAATACACCGCTATTGTTAGTTAATTTTTCAGCACTATATTCTTTAGTGCTAATTTTATATCCATTGACAAAGAATATTGGATATGTCTTTACATTCTTTCGTGGTTCAATTGCTAAATGTTTCAATCCTTCATCTACAACATAATTCGTTGTATCAAACACTTAATTAGTAAACCAAGTAGCGAATTTTTTGCTGATATCATCGTTTGGATATTGTGATTCATAAATGCTGCAATTATAGAACAAATGTTACATTATGATTAAAGATACAATGCATGTATAGATGTATAAGTTCTTTACCTAACAAATGACGCCACTTCAGTGCAATTGAGAAGAATATATGTGTGTACTACATTATAATCTCTATCATTCAACCATTCTTTCACACATCTTCTAGAAGGCCGACCATGTTTTATAAAAATAGATAAAGCCACTTGACAGTCATCTTGATCAATGCCTTCATCATTACGCACAGCACTTTCAAATGATATGTTCACATATCACTAAAATAATGAGAGATAAAATACGAAGGTTCTTCTTCAATGCATGATTTGCAAATAGAACCTTAAACTCGAGTTTTCTGCCTTATTTTTTTTTTAGATGATTTAAGTACCTATTTAGAATTATGGGAAATTAATTTTTTATATATTTCATTAACCAATATTTAATCAACTAAATATTAATATACCTTTCAAATGGATACATCTATCTGTATTGCACATGCCCTCGAAGACGTGCTTCTAATGGAAGATGAATAGGTAAATGCTCCATAACATTGAAAAACATGGAGGAAATATTTTTTCAGTTTGCAAAGCAATATTGGGATTTCTTCCTCTAGTTTACGTAGACGATCAATTTTTAATGTAGTAGAATAAAGCTCTTTATAGAACAAACTAAGTTCTGTTACAACAGTTAAAATTTTTTATGGGCAACGGTTTTTTGAAAGCGATGAGCAATAAATTTTCCATCATAACATGACAGTCATGGCTTTTCATCCTGCTAAGTTTATTGTTTTTATAGTCGACGCATATATGAATATTAGAAGATATATCATCTGGGAATCTTAATCCTTCCACCCATTTGAAAAGTATTTTAATTTGATTACTGTCTAGTCGCATTTGGTTTTCTTGTGTCATTTGGCTTTATATGAAACTTAGGACGATTACATATTACTTCAATATCACGTCTTGATTTTAAATCATCTTTCGTCTTCCCTTTGACATTCAAAACTGTATTAAATACATTGTCAAACATGTTTTTCTCATTATGCATCACGTCAATATTATGACAAATTAGGAGATTTTTCCAGTAAGGCAACTTCCAAAATATGCTTTGTTTGCACCAATTATGAATCATTGATTTACCTTGAATTTCTGTTTGTACTTCGGTTTCATGAATCTTTTGATAATCTTTTACAAGTTCATAATTTCTTCACATGACCATATTTTGGTGGTGTCAAAGTTTCATAGCTATTAGCTGTAAAAAAAATCTTATCTCTTCTAAAAGGATGATTAATATGAAGAAAACATCTATGACAGTCAAATCATGAAATTTTCTTTCCAATAGGTAAAGAAAATGCTCTTGTTTCCTCCATGTAGTAAGGACAAGCTAGACGACCAACCGTTCTCCAACCTAAAAGCATTGCATATACAGGAAAATTGCTAATTGTCCACAACAGAGAAGCATACATACGAAAGTTCTTTTCTTTGCGAAATATCATATGTTTCTACTCCTTCGTACCATAATTTTTTTAATTCTTCAATCAACGGTTGTAAATAAATATTGATTCCTTGTGTTGCATCATCAGGACCAGGGACGACAATTGTGAGAAACATATAAGGAGTTTTCGTACACATCCACCGCTACAGCAAAAACATCATATTACAACTTTAATTTTACAGTTGTAATAGAGCTTTTTTACAACTACCATTTCCTGGAGGTTGTAATAAACATAGTTTTAACAACTGCTTTATTTTTCCACTTGTAATAGATGCGTATCACAACCTTTCCTTTTTGGCAGTTGTAATAAATACCTATTTTTAACCACTCTTATTTTCATTAGTTCTTTTTTCTATTTTTTGTAACACTACCAAAATTACTGAATTTAATGACGCTGTTTTTTCTGATGGAATTTTCCATCATTGAATTACAAAGGATTTTTTATGGATAAGCCACAACTTTTATTTGTAGAACAAAAAGTTGAAAGTAACAAGTAATGGTGACAGAAATCAATTACATGACAAATCAATCACTAAATTGCTACGAATTTGCTTTAGACTACTAAACCTTAGTAGAATTGGCGTCAAATTCAGTAAAATGATAACATAAGAATTTCATTGCTATTCCTTCGCAATTTCATGTTGGATTTTCAGTGGAATTAAAACTGTAGATAAATTTTGTTATAAAACATGAAGAGAAATATGAGTAGTTGGAGGGAACAATTCCGTGGCTACTCGATCGCAAATTAGCCGCGGATTTGTGATGGAATATAAGACAGTGGCTAAATTTGGCTACAAAATATGGGTGAAAATGGGAATAGTTGGTGTTGTGGCTAATCCATCGCAAATTAGCTAAGGATTTGTGACATAATTTAATGTCATGGCTAAATCTAGCTATAAAATGTGACAGAATTAAACACGACAATTTAATACAACAGTCGACTTGAACGACAGTCAACTTAAATGGCAGGACGTCCCAGACGGCGGTCGACCTAGCCAGTTAGGTCGCGCGGATCTAGAGGGCAGCGCCCCCTTACGGTATATCTTATTTGTTTTTTATTTTAAAATAAACAAATATTTAATAGTTAGAAATCTTAACATTCAACAATAATTAATATTCAGTAATAATTTTACAAATTAATACTAATTATTGTTAATTGCTATTAGATAATTAAGAAGAAACATCTAAGAAGGAAAAGATAGTTAAGAAGAAACATTGAATTTTTAATCCATAAATATTAAGTAATAATAAAGAAGAAAATAGTTTGGTCATTTATAGTTGGTAATAATTAACAACTTTGAACACGCACGAACATCCAAGGGACGGGATACCCACTCTTACAATCCGAAAATTTCATTTTGGCTCCATAGCCAATTTTTGGATCCAAAGTTAAAATTTAGGCTCGTATCTCAATTATTTTCCATCAACGTCCTTATTTGTTTTCACGGTTCATCTCATCTTCTTAAATTATAGACCTATCCACGCCGCCTAATCTTTTCTTTCTCCATCGTCACGTTCTTTCTTTTCTTCACAAATTAAATCAGTAATTATGTGCTATAATCAAAGGCAGCTTTAGCGATATCAGATTTGGGTTCGTATATTACTGATCGTGAGTTGCGCAACAGATCTATTTATTAATTTCTGGAATCTTTCTTTTTAATATGTTTTATGCAAGAGTGAATCTGAGCTTACCTCTCTGGATAGGCTGAAAATAAACAAAAAGAAGATAGAAGATTTGTTTCTCAATGACCAAGAAGTTGGTGGTATAACCAATGGGCAGTTGTCATTCTTCAGAGAGAAAAAAATGCTACAGCTGCAATTCAAGCAAGGATAGGGTAGACAACTTAGTTTGAAATCGAGTAAGAAATTCAATTTATTGGCTGGATCTTAGTTATTTTTGCAGGATTAGGTGTTGGAAAATTGTAATATAGGTGTTTAATTTGTTCATTTTTTGATATAATGAACTGAATTTGGGTTCATACTTTTTACTGGGCCTTATAATGGATGAACAGTTCTAGTATTGTAGTTGCATGTTTGATCTAGTGTGTATGAACTAGAATTTGATCTTGATATTTCTAATATGCATTGTTTCATTAGAGGAATAAATTTTACTTTAGTCTGCAATTATAAAACTAGGTACATATACTGTGAAACAAGTGTAATCATTTATAAATATTACGCATTGGCAGTTATAACTTCGAGCTTCAGCGGTTTTAATTGGGTACATTGCTGGCTATTTGATTTGGGATATTGGACTGCATGAGGGAAGATAAGGCTGCTTAGACTCTGATGTGGATGAGGTCCATCAGCGTATATTTGTAAGGAGATTCAATGTTTGGTAATTTTAGACTTTCTACATAATATTATCTATTCACCTTTTTTCTTAGCATAAAATATGAAATTTGATCATTGTAGAAAATAATTTGAATGGACACAAAATAAATACTAGCCGTAAATTGAATGTATAAGTTTCCTATTTCTACCAGTAAATTGTGGAGTCGGTTAAAATTGGTTTTTCGCTTGTTTATGGCTTATCGCAACAAAACAAAACAGGAACCATTATGTTTGAAGATCCATTTCCACACCATGCTCTGACATTCCAGAAACTTGAATAAACTTCAGGTACCAAACATTAAACATACAATATGTATACATTCAGTAATAGCATTCATAGAGCTTTATTATCTTAACCTTAGGCCTAAAGTAAACCTTGCCCTTAAGCGCATCGGTCATCAGCGTCGCTATTCCTCTACTCATCTCATAATCTTCGGTTCCTCCAACCATTGAAACATCTCTGGTCTTCTCCATCAGAGGACTACTCCAACAAAATTCAAAGTACTAACACCATATTCAGTGGAGTTAGCGCAAAGAAAAGACCAAACCACACAGTGTAATTTTTCTTCTTATCGTACATGTACATGCTTTGTGCACGCCCTATAGGCGGCGAATGCAAGTTATTATCTGCAGTTATAGGATCATAAAAAGCCACCATGTCCTCGAAATGCATTTGATTGCTAATGCATTTCAGTTGGTTCACTGTTTATTTAAAAATAATCTTTTACAAACTTAAGCATACATTGTAAAAGGTGTTAACCGTCATTTGCATGCACATTTCATTGTTATGCATTGATTCACATATTTTTTATTATAGAGTTGCCTTGGTTTTACTCTCTATTGCATATTATTACATTTTAGTTGGTTCAAAATTTTCATCCTCTAAGTCGACAATATTTTTACTATGCAAAACTTGCTCGCGCCTTGTGCTTGGTTCTAAATTTTCAAATTGAGGTTACTTCATTCTATCTTTCCTTTTTGAAGCTTTCTTCCCTGCCCTTTTTTGAAGGAACAAGTTTAGGTGGATTGTAACACCACACATTTTTAATGAAATTAAAAATATGGAAATATGTACATATATTGTATGCATAGATATATTTAAAAGAAAAATTAAATAATGACAATAAAATTTCATGTAATAAGTTAATGTAGTGAAATGAAGAAAAAGATTAATAAAAGAAATTACATGCAATACATAAAATACGCAGAAATGCATGCGAACATTTAAAAAGAAATAAAAAGGAAAATTTGAAGAGCCTCCAGAATTTGGTCACGAAATTAGAGTCATTGCGTTCGTGGCGATTTTCTGACCAATTTAGATCTATAGTTTGTAGAGATCTGATTTAAGATGAAAAAGATATCTTTAAATAAATATTGTAACAAAACATGAAAAAAGAAGAATGAGAAAAGAATAATGTGTAGCATTGTCCTAAGTCTTATTAGCAAAAGACTTAGTAGTTCATTTGGTTAGTACATGTGACTTGTACACAAGAGGATCTGAGTTCAAACCTCGCTAACGCCATATTTTTGTTTTAGGGGGAATGACTAAAAAGTGGCTTAGTGTGAATGCAGTTCAATTAAAAAGCGGTTTAGTGTGAAAAAGGTTAATTGGAGGATTAACTGGAAAGAAGGTTAAAAAGAAAAATAAATGATATGATTTATTTAATAGAATTTTATTGGAAACCAAATAAACAATTGTTTGCATACAAGAGCTTTGTATATGCATAAGCGGTGAATGCTGATAAACATAATTCAAAAAAGGGTTGCACGCGAACAAAAGAGGATATTTGAAATTTGATAAATAAAGAAATAAATAAATATAAATATATATACCTATATGACGTGTGGGTGTCAACACCCCTGCTGTTGCGCATCATGTTACACACATGACGCGTTTTTATTGGTTAACCTGCGCTACGCATCACGTTGCACGTATGACGCGTTTTTATTGGTTAACCTGCTACTGCGCATCATGTTGCACACATGGCGCGTTTTTATTGGTTAGTGTTTTTTTTTTGCAACATGGCTATTTCCTATTGGCCGGATGACGTGGTAAGCTTGGATGGGGTTTTAAATTAAATCTAAAGGACTAGATTAGTTTAGCATGCCTATAAATAAGGTAGTGAGGGTTACTTCATCCTTACAATTTCTTAGGCGACGCCAAAGCTCTGCCTCCGAACATATTCTTCTTCTTCCCCAAGCAATTCTTAGATCTAATCTCTTCTCTTCCTCTCCAAACCTCTTCTTAAAATAAAAAGATAGATCTAGGATCCCTCTAAGAATTCAGATGTCTAGATCTATGCTGCACAAAAAGGAAGAAAACCATATATCAGATCTAGAATTGGGAAAGCATACAAGTGAGTGGATTTAAATTACATATTTTGTATAATAATGGATTTTTCGTTCGCCATCCCCCATTTACACACATAATAAACATATTGAAGAGCTAATGCGATAAAGTGAGTTTGTGGTACTTATAGACTAAAATACTTAATAAGTAATTGGATCTAAGATTTGGACTAAAATCATATCAGTTCACCATAGTTTGTAGATTAGATCTAGAATTCACCTATGCCTAATCTTATCATTGTATATTTAACTTATTATTATGAACAGTTGTTTTATGCCTATGCTTTTTTTCCTCCTTTCTTTCTTCCCTTTTTATTTTTATAGCTAGGCTATCTTCGAGCCTATGTCTATAGCGGATTTATGCGATTGAAACAATATTGGGAATAAAAGGAAAAAGGTTGATTTGGGTATAACATGGGATTGGGAAGTAACTTATAATTAGGTTATGGGGATAATTATGCTTGGAATTATGAATACAACTATGGTGGGATTTATGAATACAAATCAAATTGGAATTATGAATATGAAATTGGGATTTTAAGTTGAATTGGGATTATAGGCATAATCTATTGATAGGATTATAAGCATAAACGTGAATTGGGGTTTATGGGTAATTGACATGTATTATAATCCAAGATTTTAATTATGGATATAAGTTATAATAAGAACTTATATGCCTAAGACACAAGGTTAGATTTGGTTTGTAGTAGAAGTCTGCCCGGTACCGCCCAGCATATCCAGCAACCGCAAAAGGTAATCTAATGTGAGAGGTCTTAGGTGGATATTGGACCCGTAATGGTGTCAAGACACGCGGTTAGATTCAGATGCGGAAGAAGTCTGCCCGGAACCGCCCGGTATATCCAGCAATCGCAAACGGCAATCTAATGTGAGAGGTCTTGCGCTTTACAAGCATAATAAATAAAAATGAACACTTAACCAAGAAGTTACATGTAAGGTTGACATGGACATAATAAAGGGGTTAAGTGGGTAACTTGGGTAGCATGGATAATTTGTTTAATTGGAATACTTAACCTAATTAAATATGTAGTGGTGTTACAAACCAGTTGAATTGAGTAGGGGTTCAGTAAATATGTTAAAGAAGTGGGAAGGGTTAAGTTAATCTTAATTAATGCCAAAATGGGGAATGATAATAACCTATTATGAATGAACTTGAATAAGAAAAGGAAGGATAATAGGTAGGCTTGTCCTAGGGACAAGTGGGGAAATAACTTATGAAATAAGGTAAGTTGTACTTAATTGAAGATTAAGTAACCTATAAGGACAAGAATAAATATACAAACGAGGATAACATAAGTTATATGAATGGAAAGGGATTAAGACATAACAGGAGATTGATTGAGTTGAGTAATTCTCTGACTGTCAATCTGATGTTGATTTCGGTCTTCGAGGTTGATACTCAGGGAGTTATTCTCTTAACCAATGTATGTATGAATTAAGATGTACTTAATTATAAGTAGGACATGTTATTATAACCATAAGAGTATAATTATTAGATTATGAGAATAACATGTTGTAGGCTTATTAATGAACTTAAGTGGATTAAGTTATAAATTGAATTAATAAGCGGGGGTAACTTGGTAAACTTGAAAACGAAAGTCAATGTGAATGTGAATAACCAAGTTAAATAAGAAAACTGACGAGGTGGCGCAAGCGCATAATTAATGATTAGACATAGGGTCTAATGACATATAAAACTAAGGCGCATGAAGCAGTCCGTAGATTACAGGATGAATAGCCCAATGAGGTGGATCATCACGGTGTCATAAGGAACAAGGGGAGCGCACGTTCATTATTCTGGCAGCTCCAACGGGCTGGAAGAGGAGGCAGGCGTCTTGATGAGATGTTAAAGGTGCTCCTGGTAGTCCTCTGTGGTGGTTTAGCTTCGGGCTAGGATTACAAAGGTTGGGTCTGCGCGGAACTACCAGGTGGGTGGGCCTTGACTGCACAAGTAGGGGGCAGCAGAATGCTGTACGCGGTGGCATTAAGGGTGGTTTGGCGGTTACCTCGGGCGGAGGTGGAGGGTCAAGACCAAACGATAATAAGATCGTCGGACGCTTGTCATCAGTAGCCTAAGGAATGCGTAAAGAAAAGAGCTAACCCCTAGAGATCGTTAACCTTTGCTATCAAGGGACGGGTGCGGGGAGGCCCAACATGGATGTTTAGATTGTTTGCTTGTTAGGGGTGGTCGCTTAACTCGTGTGGTCTTTACTAGTTGAGGGAGTGGCTAAGGTGGGGCCATAGCCATCATAGAAAAACTAGACCTGAGGGATATCTATACATTGGACACTCTTAGAGGCAGGCCCGTACAAATATAGAAAAGCTCCCGACCGAGTTCCGTGTTTCTGGTGTGGCCCTGCCACGGAACTCGGGTGCACAAGTAGAGGTTATGTGCAGTAGAAACATCAAGTACGATTGATGATACGTATATGGGAAAGTCTAGGTACTACCATATCTGCTCTGGGTGGTGTATCGTAGACTAGAGGGCATTATTCGATGATGGAACCAAATTCGATCGAATAGTTCGAGGATTGCAGTCAGTACGCTTAACGTAGTACAACGATAGTGGTTCTATGCGGATGTAGCGTTGTTATATATATATATATATATAGAGAGAGATATGTATGTTACTATGGCATAGGATGAGGGACTGCGCATATTAATGTGGTGTTACGAAAGAGACTGTGCGAGTGGGGTACCACGGGGTGTACCTCAGTTTGGGGGTAGCTACATATACATTATATTAGGTTACTCTACTAGGGAGTAGATAGGTGCGACGTGTGTGTGAAAGCCTTGAGTGGTAATAACATAGATAACCTAATAAATGAGAAAATGTAATTGAACGGTATATATAGGATTATTCAAGAAGTGTAGTTTAAATTCATTCACACAGAACTTATGTTCTGACCCCCTCCTCATAACATTCGCAGGTTAGGTTCATGACAAAGACTGGATGGCTTTGGATACTGGTTTAGCAGTATTATATTAAGGTAAAGCTATGTTTCAACTACATTATATTTTATTCTTTCCGCTGTGAGATGTTTTCCGAACTCTGACATGTTTTATGTCTCTGTCTTTTCTGCAGGATATCAGAGCAAACCAACTCTCGATGGATTGGGTTTTTGAAAAAAACCGGTCCATCGGAACGCGAGTTGTTACATCTGGTATCAGAGCTTGGTTTTGGATTCCTATATAGATAATGAGTTATTTGTATTTTTTAAAAATATAAATATATTATATATATAAATCTGGATCCATTAGGGAGCCCACTAGACAGAAAGAGAAAAATGTGGAAAGAAATTGGGTTATCGGTTTTGTACACTAAAGGAATGAACATAGGAATCTTGAGACCCTTAGCTGGTTTGGGTGGAAAGAGTACAATGTGTTTTAGAGAAAGACGAATCCCATACGATAGTAACTGAAATGTTAGTATTTCAGATTAGTGGGTTTAGAAGTGAAACCTTGTAAATTAGAAAAAGGTTGAAAAGTGGAGAATGGATTAGGAATATATATAGTTGAGAGAATTGACTTTGGGAAAGTGTCCAGGAAAGCCTAGTTGAGTTGGAGACCCACTTTGAGTCTAACCCAAATGATTTACTTTTTGTAATTGTAAAAGTTTTGGCAAAGGAGTATATGGTGTTTTCAAGTTTTAATCTTGAAAGTATTTTTGATGTTTGAAAGAGATATGTTAGAAACATATTTGTAAAAATGCATATTGGGTTTTAAAATAAAGTGGGGTATACTTTGTAATTTAATAATTTCTTGTTTTAAAAGAATTCTCTCATGAAAAAGTGTACATTATAGAGCATGTATAGCTCACTAGTTTTCATACTTTAATATATGAAAGGATAAAAAAGTAAAGCAACCAAAATTAACATTGTAGGTAGAAACAATGTAACCCTATAGTTGTCCTTGTCTATTCCAGTTTTGCGATTTGAAAAAAAATTATTTGCAATTTTATTTTGTGACATGTTTTACGGTTTGGCAAAAGTAAGTTTTGGAGAAGAGAATAAAGTTTTAACACTTTTAATTTTTGGAAGAAAATGTTATGAAAAAAAGGCTAAACCAAGTTTTGAAAAGAATGAAGTAGGTAAGGACTAGTGCCTAGAAAGAACGAGAAGAAGTTTGAGGCTATGAACGAAGTAGCAAGGACCATCTTGGAATAGTGGAAAAATTCCCGTGGAATGCATAAACATTGTGAGGCCTAGAGTTGTTGCTTGAAAAAAAAGTAGGCTAGTAATACACATCAAGGACTAGTAGTGACTACTAGATAGTGGAAGGGCAAGTAAGTGCTGAGAGTTGTGGTTGGACTTTTCTTTAGTGAAATAGTCTTATGACTCTTGGCCCTTGGTAGTAGCTGTGTATAGGGGTGAGCAATATTCGGTTCAAACCGAATTAACCTGCCAAACCAGTTCAATTTGGTCGGTTCGGTTCGGTTTCAAAACTAAACGGTTTGAATTCGGTTTGTAAAATATATATTTTTTTGTTATCGGTTTAACCGAATTAACCGAACTTGTAATTTTTTATCTAATTTTATGGTATTGTAATACTTTAAATAATTAGTTTAGCTATATAATACAAAGACATTTGTTGCAAATAGAACAAATCTTATCATAAGCATAAAATTTACTATAGAAACTTTCTCCAAACATTAATTTATGGTTTACTTTGAGTGAATGCATCATTAAAATTATAGTATATCCTTCAAGTTCGGTTAAATCGGTTACCGACCGAATTAACCGAACTTAATTTGGTTCGGTTCGGTTCGGTTTGAAAAAAGTTTGGTTTCAATTCGGTTTGAGTTTTTTTACGTCCAAACCAACCGAACGCTCACCCCTAGCTGTGTAGGATGTTGAAAGATGCAAAGGCTTAATGGAAAGATAAGCTAAGAAAGAAAATAGCCTAACTAAGAAGAAAACAACAAATTAAGTGAAGCAACAAAACGTGACGGTAAAAGAAAATGAAAATCTTAAGAAAATATGAATAAAAATGAAAAAAAAATCCAAGATAAGTTGGGAAAAAAATTCTTATGTGAGTAGTGCTTGGGTAGGAAAATAGGAAATCTTTATAGAATAGTTACATAAAATCCAAGTACAATTAGAAAAGGTACATAAAAGAGAAACGGAAGATGTGAATTTTTCCGTTTTATACCTTTTTGTAACATAAGAAATCGAATTTAGAAAACTAGATTTTTTCTAAATTTCAAAATCTAATGATGGTTGGTAGGGTTTTGGATGCAATAATGGGATGAACTATGCTCTTATTTTATAAGAGTGCGAGAAAATTTGAATGAAAAGCTATTTTGGTTTTCAAAAATATTGCTTTCATATAGAACTGCAAGTATATTTAGGATAAGAGCATCATGTTTTAAAAGAGATTTTAAAAGTTTGCATACATATAGGAGGTACCAAATTAGGCATACATACATTACTATGATGTATTTCACTTTTCACATGTGCACAGTGTTTGCAAAATTGGATGCACACATGATGAATGTTTATTATGCGAGGGATTATCTATTTAATCCCCATCAAATTTCGGGGACAAAATTTCTTAAGGGTGGGAGAATGTAATACCCCGCATTTTTAATGAAATTAAAAATGTTGAAATATGTATATATATTGTATGCATAGATATATTTAAGAGAAAAATTAAATAATGACAATAAAATTGCACGTAATAAGTTAATGCAGTGAAATGAAGAAAAAGATTAATAATAGAAATTACATGCAATACATGAAATGCGAAGAAATGCATGCGAAAAATTAAAAGGAAATAAAAAGGAGAATTTGAAGAGCCTCCAGAATTTGGTCACGAAATTAGCGTCATTGCGTTCGTGGCGATTTTCTGATCAATTTAAACCTATAGTTTGTAGAAATCTGATTTAAGATGAAAAAGATATCTCTAATTAGATATTGTAACAAAACATGAAAAAGAGGAATGAGAAAAGAATAATGTGTAGCATTGTCCGAAGTCTTATTAGCAAAAGACTTAGTAGCTCATTTGGTTAGTACGTGTGACTTGTACATAAGAGGTTTTGATTTCAATCCCCGCCAATGCCATATTTTTGTTTTAGGGGGAATGGCCAAAAAGTGGCTTAGTGTGAACGTAGTTCAATTAAAAAGCGGTTTAGTGTGAAACGGGTTAATTGGAGGATTAATTGGAAAGAAGGTTAAAAAGAAAAATGTAACGACCCGTATTTTTATGGTACATAAATAATTTATTTAATTTTTAAATAATGGTTTGGTTATTTAAAATGACCAGAATTAAATAATATTTGAATATTTAATTAAAATAAATAATATAATAATATATCTAATTTTTGAAATCGTCAGAAATAGTGGAACTCACAATATGGTGTGAAATGGATCATCCGTGATATTTAATCCAGTTTATAGTTGAATTATAATAACGAATATATTATTTAAATGAAGTTTGAACGTATAATTATATTATAATTACAATCGAGCTCGAAATGGCGCTGTAGTTCGTAGGTTGGCGATTCGAACTTCAAACGAATATACAGAAGCCGTTTTAAATCGAATTTCTGTGAAACAAGAAACGTTAGGAGCTGGTAAAGTATATTTTTCTAGTGGAAGAGAAAAATCGGGATTTCATTGTGTAGATTTTTAGTTATGTCCAAATCAAAATCCCATAAAGTCATCCCAGAAAGTCGCTATGGAATCGTTTATAAACCATAACAATATATTCAAGTACAGATTTGTATTTCAAAGATATGTTATATAATTTATTTTATTCATTCCGCTGTGAGGTTCGTGTTACTCTGATGTTGTTGTTGTTGTCTTCTTCTTCTTCTTCTATTCTAAGTTTCTATCTTATCTATTCTCACCCTCTAATTTCTTTCATTAACCATCCGGTCTTTTTCGATGTTTGGTTAGTCGTCATTGAGTTTATGTCGATAACCAAAGTCGCTAAAAACCGGGTCGTAACAGTTGGTATCAGAGCTTAAGGTTAAGTTATTACCTTGGCTCTGTGGCGTGACTCAGTAGAGATGGGGTTAGTAATACCCTAGATTAAGTTTGAGTGTATATATACGAGAGCATATTTTTTATTCAATATAAAATTGTTTTATATTGTGGAGATTTATTGGTTGAGCTGTTTATGTGTTCTGGTCGATCAGTTTGGTCCACTGTATCGGTAGGAGTTTCTAAACACTCGAATACGATTGGTCGACACAATATGTTTTGAAAAGAGGGTAAACAGATTAATTTTACCCAAATTATATTTTGATACAAAGAAGATATATATATATTGGAATGAATATATATTGGATATATTGGTTGTTATTATAATCGAGTAAGATTATAAATCAAATGGTTATGTATATAACCAATCAGAATTCATATAAGTGAAATACGTGAAATCAGATGAGTTGATTCAGAATTTAAATCAGAATTGGAATTAAACACTGAAAACCCTGGAATTTAAATAAGTGTTTATAATGGACTTGGATTAAGTATATGAGAATTTTAAATCCTGGGAGATTTTAAATTGTTTTACAAGCCGTGTGAATGGTATTTTGAAATGAATTTCAAAATGTAAGTGTTCGAAGAATGAGTTTTGAAAAGTGTTATAGTATTGAACTCACTTCGATAGCTGGGAAATAACCCTGATGATGAATCACGACATCATTAGCGTTTATTTTCGAGTTGCTGAGTGACGGATTACTACTAGAGGATTTTGTTTTTGAATTGTTTTGAGAAAAACAAAGCTGTTTCAAACTCCCAGAATTTGATTTGTTTAATTTAAGACAAATTAAATAGGAATTTGTAAAAGAAAATTGGAATTAAAGTAAAGCCAGTTAAGTGGTAATAGAAATAGAACCTGAAATGGTATTGGATTGATGCGTTAAGAATTAAAAAAATCAAAGATGGAACTTTGATTTGAAATTGAATTCGACTTAGGTATAAACGAAGGGTTGAATTTCTAGATAAAAACAGATTGGAATTTGATTGGGATGACCCTTGTATCTGCTGAATTGATAATAGGTGGAAATGATAAAATGATATGCCCGACAAAAAGGTACAAGTTTATATTTCCATTGGATATAAGATTTATGAGCCGAATTGGCAAGCCGCTTGGCTGTTTGATTTTCTTTTTGGTTGGAGATAGCCCAGAGAGGCGAGTGGGAGTTTGACCGATTAACCAGTACAAAGGAGGTGCTGGCGAAATTTTTCAAAAAGTTAATGCGCTAGCTAATTTTCAGGATTTTTGAAAATTTTCATAGATAAGAATTAACTAATATTTAATTGAAATGAAATTGGTTCAGTTGAAACTGAAGTTAAGAAGGAACAAATAAGTTCTACTCAGTTAATATGGTTTGTTTTCTACCTTAGCAATTTCGAGGACGAAATTATTTTAAGGGGGGAAGAATGTAACAACCCGTATTTTTACGGTACAAAAATAATTTATTTAGTATTTAAATAATGGTTTGGTTACTTAAAATGACCAGAATTAAATAATATTTGAATATTTAATTAAAATAAATAATATAATAATATATTTAATTTCTGAAATCGTCAGAAATAGTGGAATTCACAATATGGTGTGAATTGGATCATTTGTGATATTTAATTCAGTTTAAAGTTGAATTATAATAACGAATATATTATTTAAATGAAGTTTGAACGTACAATTATATTATAATTACAATCGAGCTCGAAATGGCGCTGCAGTTCGTAGATTGGCGATTCGAACTTCAAACGAATATACAGAAGCCGTTTTAAATCGGATTTCTGTGAAAAAGAAATGTTAGGGGCTTGTGAAGTATATTTTTCTAGTGGAAGAGAAAAATTGGGATTTCATCGTGTAGATTTTTAGTTATGTCCAAATCAAAATCCCAGAAAATCGCTATGGAATCGTTTATAAACCATAACAATATATTCAAGTACAGATTTGTATTTCAAAGATATGTTATACAATTTATTTTATTCATTCCGCTGTGAGGCTCGTGTTACTCTGATATTGCTGTTGCCTTCTTCTTCTTCTATTCTAAGTTTCTATCTTATCTATTCTCACCCTCTAATTTTTTTCATTAACCATCCGGGTTTTTTCGATGTTTGGTTAGTCGTCATTGAGTTTATGTCGATAACCAAAGTCGCTAAAAACCAGGTTGTTACAAAAAATAATTGATACTATTTATTTAAGAGAATTATATTGGAAACCAAATAAATAAATGTTCACATACAAGAGCTTAGTATACGCATAATCGGTGAATGCAGATAAACATAATTCAAAATAAGGGTTGCGCGCGAACAAAAGAGGATATTTGAAATTTGATAAATCAAATTTCAAATATATATATATATATAAATATATATATATATATATATGACGTGTGGGTGTCAACACCCCTGCTGCTGCGCATCATGTTGCACACATGGCGCGTTTTTATTGGTTAACCTGCTGCTGCGCATCATGTTGCACACATGGCGCGTTTTTATTGGTTAATGTTTGTTGTTTTCGCAACAAGGCTATTTCCTATTGGTCGGATGATGTGGTTAGATTGGATGGGGTTTTAAATTAAATTTAAAGCACTAGATTAGTTTAGCATGCCTATAAATAAGGTGGTGCGGGTTACTTTATCCTTACAATTTCTTAGGCGACGCCAAAGCTCTGCCTCCAAACCTATTCTTCTTCTTATTCCCCAAACAATTCTTAGATCTAATCTCTTCTCTTTCTCTCCAAATCTCTTCTTAAAATAAAACGATAGATCTAGGATTCCTCTACTCCAAAATAAAAGAAAAGAATTCAGATGTCTAGATCTATGTTGCACAAAAGGGAGAAAACCAGGGATCAGATCTAGAATTGGAAAAACATACAAGTGAGTGGATTTAAATTACATTTTTTATACAATAATGGACCTGTCGTTCGTCATTCCCCATTTACACACATAATAAACATGTTGAAGAGCTAATCCAATAAAGTGAGTTTGTGGGACTTATAGATTAAAATACCTATTAAGTAATTGGATCTAAGATTTGGACTAGAATCATATCAATTCACCATGGTTTGTAGATTAGATCTAGAATTCACCTATGCCTTATTTTATCATCGTATATTTAACTTGTTATTATGAACAGTTGTTTTATGCCTATGCTTGTTTTCCTCCTTTCTTTCTTCCCTTTTTATTTTCATAACTAGGCTATCCAAGAGCCTAAGTCTATTGTGGATTTATGCGATTGAAACGATATTGGGAATAAAAGGGAAAAGGTTGATTTGGGTATAACATGGGATTGGGAGGTAACTTATAATTGGGTTATGGGCATAAGTATGCTTGGAATTATGAATAAAACTATGGTGGGATTTATGAATACAAATCAAATTGGAATTATGAATATGAAATTGGGATTTTAAGTTGAATTAGGATTATAGGCACAATCTATTGATAGGATTATAAGCATAAACATGAATTGGGGTTTATGGGTAATTGACATATATTATAATCCAAGATTTGAATTATGGGTATAAGTAATAATAAGAACTTTTATGCCTAAGACACGAGGTTAGATTTGGTTTGCGGTAGAAGTCTGCCTGGAACTGCCCGGCATATCCAGCAACCGCAAATGGTAATCTAATGTGAGAGGTCTTAGGTGGAAATTGGACCTGTAATGGTGTCAAGACACGAGGTTAGATTCGAACGCGGTAGAAGTTTGCACGGAACTGCCCGGCATATCTAGCAACCGCAAACGGCAATCTAATGTGAGAGGTCTTGCGCTTTACGGGCATAATAAATAAAAATGAACACTTAACCAAGATGACACATATAAGGTTGACATGGACATAATAAAGGGGTTAAGTGAGTATGGTGTTACAAACCAGTTGAATTGAGTAGGGGTTAAGTAAATTTGTTAAAGAAGTGGGAAGGGTTAAGTTAATCTTAATTAATGCCAAAATGGGGGATTATAATAACCTATTATGAATGAAATTGAATAAGAAAAGGAAGGATAATAGGTAGGCTTGTCCTAGGGACAAGTGGGGAAATAACTTATGAAATAAGGTAAGTTGTACTTAATTGAAGATTAAGTAATCTGTAAGGACAAGTATAAATATACAAATGAGGATAACATAAGTTATATGAATGGAAAGGGATTAAGACATAACAGGAGATTGGTTGAGTTGAGTAATTATCTGAGTGTCAATCTGATGTTGATTTCGGTATTCGGGGTTGATACTTAGGGAGTTATTCTCTTAACCAATGTATACGTGAAATAAGATGTACTTCGTTATAAATTAAGTATGACATGCTATTTTAACCATAAGAGGATGATTATTAGATCATGAGAATAATATGTCGTAGGCTTCTTAATGAACTTAATTGGATTAGGTTATAAATTGAATTAATAAGCGGGGGTAACTTGGTAAACTTGAAAAAGAAAGTCAATGTGAATGTGAATAACCAAGTTAAATGAGAAAACCGACGAGGTGGCGCAAGCATGTAATTAATGATTAAACATAGGGTCTAATGACATATAAAACTAAGGCGCTTGAAGCAGTCCGTACGTTATAAGATGAATAGCCCAACGAGGTGGATCATCACGGTGTCATAAGGCACAAGCGGAGCACACGTTCATTATTCTGGCAGCTCAACCGGGCTGGAGGGGGAGGAAGGCGACTTCCTGAGACATTAAAGGTGCTCCTGGTAGTCCTCTATGGTGGTTTTGCTTCGGGCTAGGATTACAAAGGTTGGGTCTGCGCGGAACTACCAGGTGGGTGGGCCTTGACTGCACAAGTAGGGGGCAGTCAGAATGCTGTACGCGGTGGCATTAAGGGTGATTCGGCAGTTACCTCAGGCGGAGGTGGAGAGTCAAGACCAAACGATAGCAAGATTGTCGGACGCCTGTCATCAGCAGCCTAAGGAATGCGAAAAGACAAGAACTAACCCCTAGAGATCGTTAACCTTTGCTATCAAGAGACGGTGCGGGGAGAACCAACATGGATGTTTAGATTGTTTACTTATTAGGGGTGGTCGCTTAGCTCATGTGGTCTTTACTAGTTGAGGGAGGGGCTGAGGTGGGGCCATAGCCACCATAGAAAAACCATACCCGAGGGATATCTGTACATTGGACACTCTTAGAGGCAGGCCCGTACAGATATAGAAAAGCTCCCGATCGAGTTCCGTGTTTCTGGTATAGCCCTGCCACGGAACTCGGGTGCACAAGTAGAGGTTATGTGCAGTAGAAACGTCAAGTACGACTAATGATATGTATATGGGAAAGTTTAGGTACAACCATATCTGCTCTGGGTGGTGTATCGTAGACTAGAGGGCATTATTCGATGATGAAACCAAATTTGATCGAATAGTTCGAGGATAGTAGTCAGTATGCTTAACGTAGTACAACGATAGTGGTTCTATGCAGATGTAGCGTTGTTATATATATATATATATACATATGTACGTTACAATGGCATAGGATGAGGGACTGCGCATATTACTGTGGTGTTACGGAGGAGACTGTGCGAGTGGGGTACCACGAGGTGTACCCCAGTTTGGGGTAGTTACATATACATTATATTAAACTAATCTACTAGGGAGTAGATGGGTGCGATGTGTGTGTGGAAGCCTTGAGTGTTAATAACATAGATAACCTAATAAATGAGAAAATGTAATTGAACGGTATATGTAGGATTATTCAAGAAGTGTAGTTTAAATTCATTCACACAGAACTTATGTTCTGACCCCTCCTCATAACATTCGCAGGTTAGGTTCATGACAGAGACTGTATAGCTTTGGATACTGGTTTAGCAGTATTATTATTAAGGTAAAGCTATGTTTCAACTACATTATATTTTATTCCTTCCGCTGTGAGATGTTTTCCGAACTCTAACATGTTTTATATCTCTGTCTTTTCTGCAGGATACTAGAGCAAACCAACTTGGGTTTCGATGGATTGGGTTTTTGAAAAAAAAAATGTCCGTCGGAACGCTGGTTGTTACATGGATGCATTGTCCAGGTAACTCACCTATATGCATCATTCTTTAAATGAACCAAAATTCTAGGTTGTCATATATATGCATTGTGATCGAATCTGATATATGCACCAATTTGACTACTCTATTTTTATCTATTTTTTGACATAGGCAAGTTTTCTAAGCATTGCAACCATGATTCTGAACAAAAGATGGAGGAAGATTTTAATGGGATGGATTTCATGGACTTGCATGCTTCTCTTGAGAAATTCTACATTTGAAATTTTGTGTTTGATGCATCTGTGATGCTTTATGAACTTATGCTTCTATCCATCTGTGTACTTGAGCTATCTGTATGATTTATAAATTCAGCGAATTATGTAAAAGAATGATGAGAGTTTGAAAAAGTTAATATACGGTTTTGGTTCATGTTTTAAGTTTGTTTGGAATTTTTAGTTTTGTAGATAATATGTTCTGGAATAAATTCTTTTATTAGTAATATGTATATAATTTGTGCATATATTATAATTATAAAAAAAAAGTTGTAATAAATTATATCACAACGGTTATAAACAGTTGTAAAAATTATAACAACAACGAAGCATAACAGTTGTAATAAATTTTATTACAACGGTGAAAAACAGTTGTAAAATATCCATTTCACAACCGTGTCGCAACGGTGCAAAAAAGTTGTAAAAGATTTCAGTCTATTACAACTTCTTAATATACGACAGTTGCCCCACCGTTGCAAAATGTCTTTTACAACCGTTTTCCACCATTGTAATATGGTCAATTTGTTGTAGTGCACGGAGGTAAATTATAATGTGTGACAATTATAGGCCAGGAAGAATAATTAGCACCAAATTGAGAAAATAGTGAAAATTTATCCGTACATATACCAAGTCTAACATTATGACTCTCAGACGCAAAATCAGGATACTTTTTGTCAAAATGCTTCCATGCTTTCCCGTCAGCTGCGTGTGTTAACATACCTTCGTCCTGTGTTCTAACACAGTGCTATCTCATATGTTACGCGGTTACAGAAGATGCATATAACCTTTGAAGTCTAGGAGTAATAGGTAAATAATGCATACATTTATACGAGACTTCTTTTTCTTTTTTCTTTTTTGGTCTGTACCTTTCCTGATTACATATTTTACAATTCTTAAGGTTAATACTTTCCTTCCAAAATTACATGCAACCCTTTAGACATGTATATACTTTTTCATATGGTAAATCAAAAGCCGACATCATTTTTTAACTTCATAATGGTTTTTGCACATTAAATTATTGGGAGGCATATGCCGTTTCGTAGCTTGTACAACAACATTAAATCCATCTTCTGTTAGGTTGTATTTGAATTTCATCGCAATGTATTCAACAGTTACTAATAACTGAGTTCCTCTTTCACAGCCTTCCCAAAGGGGTTTCTTCGCAGCATCTAATAAATCATATATTTTTTGCCTCCAATATTTGGTTCTTCTTCATCATTACCATCGTCATCAGTAAATTGTTGAAATGAGAACACTGAACGTACAACATCTTCAACCGTATGTTCTATGAGATTCGTCGTAGCAATTTCATTATTCACTACCTCCTCAACTTGTACAGAAGTAGATACTAAAGGTTCTCCATGATGATCTCAAACCAAATAGTTCGACACCTAATGCAAATGAACTCTAACCATTTGCGGTATCAAATGCTTCAATAACTTGCATCTATTACAGGACAACGGATTTCAATGTCGTTTCCATTGTTACTTAAGAAATCAATAAACACGCCAACACCATTAATAAATTGTTCACATATTGTGCCATCAGCTTCTCTTCGTTTGTACATCCAGCTTCGATTATTAAAATAATTGTCCATTTTTCCTAAGTAGATATATAGTTAAAAAGAATGATAGAATTTGCATTGACTTTTTATTAAAACAATTTTATTGATGAATGTTATGTTAATTCATCATTTACACTTTTGTTAATGGTTCATCCTACCTTCCATTACATATACAATAACATAATTAAATCGCATAAATCTTTTCAATTTAAACAATTCAATAAAATTTTGGCAGCACTTCGCTTTAGTTTCCTGAACAATACACAATTGCGTGTACACAGGGAACATAAAGGAAGCACTTTCAAAATTTTGAGAATCGTTTAAAACGAAATGATTTACGAGATTTAATTTCGTTATTGTATTCGTAACTTGTCCAATATAAAGGACAAATCCAACAAATATTGATATGATGAATATATATATGTTCGTTCCGTTAGTAAAACGAACATTCACATAACGATCATATATAATACTTATTAGACAGGGCCAAAAAAACTCTCTAAGGCTTTATGAATATAATATATTACAATGGTGCTCTTCAATCTCTAATGTACGTATATGAATTTTATCACATGTACATATATTTTCAACATTCAATTGAACTAACCATACGTTGTATATAAAATTAAATATCGTTTTCGATAAATTTTTATAAAACATAAACTTAATTATTTCCATTTTCGACAAATTGAATATCGTTTTCAATGAGTTAGGCCTCAATCAATTCAACAAATACATAGATTAATTACCGATTATACATACAACACTATATATGCATATGTACATATACAACGTAAACTAATTAACCATAGATTAGCAACATAATCAAAATCAATCTATATATACATGTATTAACAACACTACACATATAAACATATAATCTAACAAACAAATTAAGCATAAATTAGCAAACCTATGATATTAAATAAAATTAGGGCTTCATACCTTCGAAATTGGGGATGAATTGGAGATTAAAGAGGAGGAGAGAGAGCCTTGAACGTCTTGGGAAGTCTATAGATGGCTGATGGAGTGGAGGAGGTTGATTTCTGAACTTTGGAGCAAGAAATTGGGGGAAAACCCAAATTAATTCGAGCAGAAAATGAAATGGGGAAAGAAAAGCTGATGCGTTAAATTTCTTCTCGACTATGCAATGGTGAGCAATGGCCTCCAACGACATTATAAACAACGACCTCCAACATTTTTTTATAACCTAAAGAAATTTCCAGAATTAAGCTCCGTTGGATACAGCCGTTGGAGGCCGTTAAAAGGCTCTGTTTCTATACTATGCATTTCTTGTAGTTATATAATAAAATAAGTATACTAATTCTTAAATGTCCCTAGTCAAGTTTATTATATATAGGACAACGATGAAACATTTAGACTAGTATGTTAATTGACTGATGATCATATCTCATTGATCATTAATATATGTAATATTAATGTCAATACATAAATACGCATTAGAGAATAGTGCATTGGACTGACCCAACATGAGAAAACTTTATGGAGCATAATTAATAGTGTCATAAGTAATTCTAATAGTGACAATGATGTAATGGTCCTCTGACCTGAAATCATTATATATTTTATTCGAGGATATTTGTGTTTTGATATTATCAAAAGTTATTTGTAACCGACTAGACGACAAAGGTGATTATAGGATACATCTCGAATTAATTAAATAATATGAATGATCTCGATGGAATTTAACCCTACAATATAAGTAGATATATCCATGAGCCTCTTGACTGAGTATGATTATAAAATGCATGGCCATGCTCAAATATTGATTTGTTTTGTATGATCTACTGATCGATCAAGATAAAAGAATTAAATTATAAAGAGAGTGATACAGTCCATGCTTCGAGTTTAATCTTGGATATATTGTTTAAAAAGATTAAATTATGGTGAAACACTGATCATAGAAAAAGTTGTATCAAATCGTAGATTTTATTATAACTTAGGTAACAACGATGTATTACAAGAAATAACTCACTCTTTATAATTTAAACTATTGCCAACGTTGTAATAACCTACAGGGTCAAAAATAGAACGTTTGAAAAAGGGAGAACCATTATTAACAAAAGTGATATCAAACGTTGATACTTTGTATGCTTGAAATGGTAATGACGTGAATATTGGTTCTTTTGATTCTCTCTTTTTTTTAAACGGATGTCCACCCCTTCGTCTTAGACACACAGAAATATCAAAATAAAAAAAAAAAACGGGAAAAAGGGAAATCCACGAGCGGTAGAACAGGTATGATTCTCCATACCTTATAATATTACGACTTTTATAGTACTTTGGGATTTGTTTAACATTTGCACCAAACTATTGTTTGATCCATGGTTCTATGTTCTCTGCAATTACTTTGGGTGCTCATCGACGATGCTGATGAGTATGCCGAGTAGTAGGTATGAGTATCATTTGGAGCTATATATGAGGACTCAGAGGAGATGGCGTATTCCCTATTTATGCATGTACTATCTTTATTTATTCCCCTTTGGCACCATTGAGCTTTGATAGTGTTATGTATCCTTATTAGAGATAGATTTTCAGATTGAGTTTATTTCTCAACTGTATAAACTCTATTACCGTTTTATATAACTATACGAGTAATGTACTCCTATTATGTGGTTTATACAGTTATTGTTGCCTCGTCTGTTTTATATTAGTGATTGTTACTATTATAGGTTAGTTAATGCGGTGTGAATATACGATAAGTTCTGTGTTTATGGCCTCTATAGTTTTACTCTCTTCTTTCTATTCTCTTCTATTTTCTTCTACTCATTTTCTCTTCTTTTCTACCATTTGTTTCTCTTGACAGCCACTTTACATTGATCGGGTGCTTGTACAGTGCAATATTTGGTTACATGAGCACAGGCCGTGTATGACGGTCATCACATTTGTTGTTAGAGTTTAGGTTGCATTGTTTAACCTAAGCAGTATCGAATCAAGAGTTATTACATACGAGAGAGTACAAATTCGTCTATATTTTGCGTTTTAAATCAATATGTGTGTGTGTATATAGCATAGGTTGTTTTGGACACAAGTGCCACATGAATAGTTTTCTCTATTAACAACTAATCATTCTAACCACTAACCTGAGACGATCTAGCAAACGATAAATATTACTAATTACTCTGTCTTTGGAGTTGAGAATAAGGCCGAATCGAGAACTACTAGCTTTGATTAATGGTTTATGTTTTTAGTAATGTTGTGATCCATTATATGGGATGTCCCAATATCTTTATGTAGTTATGGCACTCAACTGTTCTGAGTCGACTATGTCATGCTATACGGACACTTACGTGTCTAGGTGGCAGGCTGTTATTTAGAATGGAGTCGAATATTGTGGTACGAGAGCCGTTTGAGTTCTTGCAAGGATCTTTTCGATGATTTGGTATTGAATGAAGTAGAATTTTACTTCTATAAAAGTCCAAGGTTTAGGCCGAATTTATTAAGAGTCTTTATCGCTTGGGGTTTCCAGACCAATTCACTAGAGACCAATTTATGGTTCACTTCAAAGGGAATTGTATCAACTTCATAGAAGTCGGTGAGAAGTTCGCCAATTTAGGCAACATGTCTGTGCTGGAGTGTGTAACCAAATTTGAAGTGCTATCGAAGTACGGTTATTCTCTTTGTTTATGCTATCAATCTTGGGTTCGTGGTTTGGTTAAATGATTGTCTCAGAATGTGAATTCATCCGATGGATGAATGATGGCCTGGAAAAGTTGATTAAGAAAGCTTGTGACGTTTGGGCGTGTACCGAGTGTAGAAGTTTGTCTTACTTTTTTGGGACAAATCATGGAGACAAATGTATTGATCATCTTTCCTGTTTTGTCGAGTGATCCCTCAATGAAAGATAAGAGATTGACATCACCATTGATATATGCTTCCCACCGATAGCAGTTCCATACATATTTTATTTTGATGTCGAGGTTTCATCGTTTCATTTGATCTTACAGTTCGATGGATGGAACCGGAATGTGAATCATGATAATTTATTTGTCTTTCTTGATTGTTAATTTCCATGTTTAAGACTCAATTAGATTCAATGTGAGTGTTACATCCAGTGTTTGGTCATCGAAAATTAAATATTGATGGCTGCAACACATAGAGTGTTTAATTTTGGGCCTCAAGGGGGAGTGTTGTGACATATGTGGTTTATATATAGCGGTATACATGATTCGTTAAAACTTAAATTTCAATGAGTTGTGGCTACTTGTTTGTTAATTTGTTTGCTTGTTGTTGATTGTTAAGCTTAACTGGATTTAATACTTAAGTCTAGTTGTTTACTTACTAGGAGGACATTGAATATCGATTTCAGTAAGAGATTTTCATGATGATAGTGGGCTAGGACATTTTTCTCTTCAGTAATAAGTCATCCTCGACTTAGCGCTAGTGGGTTTGGAAAAAGACCTTCAATAAGCGAGTTATTTTGATTAGATATGTAACAAACCACTTGGAGTGGGGCCTAAATTTCTACCCAGAAAAGGGCCATTGAAACTTAGAGCTAAACGGGTCGTTGGTTCCTATAAGCAATTACATTTGCATCGAATAACAGAGTAATATAACAAGATGGAATCTCACACAGTGAAAGGGGTAAAATATAATAATGAGAAAGTAGATATACCATTTAAATTAAAAACCAATATTGTAACTTACAACCATGTTTCAGACAGTTACATCCGGTACATCAATTAATATCCCAAGTACAATAATATTGCCAATAACAAATAGAACATAAATAGATAAGTTCTTCCATCGTTAGGCTCCCACCACTTCATCTCTCAGCATGAAGTCCAACCTACTATCTTGTAACTCTGTTAATAGGAGGCAGGTAGAACATAAAGTCCTAATGAATGAAAACCACATATGTTTGAAGGGTAATTATTCTTATATTTGGCAGGATAGATTTTTCATGATATGTCTACGTGAACAAGCATACACATGAGGCAATCGATCTAATTAATGAGGGGGACATTCATACAGTCACTCAAGACCTTCATTAACACTTTAGGACGGATCCTCGATCACTTAAGACCCAACAAGGTGGTCATTCTTGGTCACTTAAGGCCATACTACTATATTAAATTTAGGATGAATTCCTATAATAATTTAAGACCATATGCCGACCTTAGCCACTAAAGACACTATCCTATTGCGTCAATGCTATATATGTATACACACACACTCACAATAGTAATATGAGAAGTAGTAACTCTCCACTTAATACCAGTTTACGGTAGACCCAATTTTCCATTTAAGACGCTCTGGCGGACTCCCATTTTACTACTTACTTGATATTACGGGTGAACTCCTAATCCACTTAAGACATCCCGTAGACAGGAAATTGATTAAAATTTCATGCAGCATATAGTACCTATCATGTCCTCAGGTTAGCCCTCACATATCTCCTAGAGAACTGGACAACTTCCGAATAACTACTCTGTAATGACCCAGATTTTTAACTGTTTTATTTAATATTTAAAAATAGTTTTATTTAATATTTGTTATTTTGGAATTTAATTTAATAATTTTGAATATTTTATTTATGTAATATAATAATAGTAAAATTCTGAAATATTACGTTATTATGCGCTTTTCAATTTCGTTTCGATCGGACGTTGTAGGTGATTGTACAAAGTCAAAGCGTTGGATGTTAACCATGCGTTGAATAGTAAAACCATGGTCCCTTTCGTTAAATCTAAAAAAATCTTCTTCAGTCTTTTTAAAAATCTTAAGCCAGCGCAAATCTCAGTGCAACACTTTTGAAATCTTATCTAGGTTGCATGAAATCTTTGTGGAATGTCAGCAAATCCTTATTTGGTCTTTATTACAATATCTCAGCAGCAGTTAAGTCAAATAACAAATCTCAATATCTTATCCCACGTAAATTCAGTCAAGAAATTCAGCTAATACAGAAGGGAAAAATATATCAGTACATGCGAACGTACTAGCGCAGGAAATATACATCTTAAAAGTCTAAAAGAAAATCCTTATCCCATCTGAGCCAGTCAATTTCAAAATTGGAGCCGGAATGTTATGTTAAGTATTATCAGATCAGAAATGTTACTTTGTATTTAGCGTGAAGCATTTCGGCTAATAATAAATTAAAATATAAGAAAAGGAGAAAAATCTCAATCACAATCTTCGTTAAATCCTAAAATCAAACCTCTGCATGATCTGTACAATATCTTTCCAAATCTTTATGAAATCTCTTATAATCTTTACAGCAAAATCGTTGTAGGATATGTTAATTACTTCAACATTTGCGTTTTGACTTTGAAATATACATGAGACTAATTCTTCTGTACCCATTTCCCCTATCTTCCCATGTCCGTCCGATAAAATCTCCACATTTCCGCTTTTTTGCATTTAAGTACAAAAACAATTCAGGTGTTTAAGTGCAAAAAGTGAAAATCAGAGGGCTTTGATTGGTTGGGATATGGTGGCACACTGAATTTGAAAAATTGGTGCGAATATATATCTCTATGGGGTTCAAATCCTCTAGACCCATACTCCTTGGTCCCCCTAGGCCAAAAACAATCTGACCCATTAATTTCGATGAGACTCACCTTAAATCAAGGGGTCGGATTGTTTTGGCTCGGACAAGAGAATATGGGTCCAAGTGATTATTTTCCATCTCTGTGTATCACTAATTCACTATTTGTTCTGACAACCGCATGTTCATGGACAGCGAAGCATTTTTTTGCCTTATAAAGTAACACCCTGTTTTATCTTCCCCTTCAACATGACATATATATCTTTATATATATGAAATGAAAATCACACTCTTTTTATCGAAGACTTCAAATAAAATAAAATCTGTACGATGTAAATCAAAACAATATTTCCATTACAATCTGGCGCAGGATATTCCTATCAAACATGTCGGCTATTAAAGGATAAATAAAAATAAAACTAATCTCTGACACGTGATACTTGACAATCAAGGAATTAGCCTCTGTATATATTCATATATATACAGTCTGCCATTCTTCAGCACTTCCGTCCCCCTCAACTAAAACGAGAGCTAGTTTGTTCACACTTATTTAACTGATGTTATGTTCACACCACTAACGGTGTTAGATTTGTGCGGCTGAGATTAAAAGGTGGAATTCAGTGGTCAATCATAGCCCCACACCACTAACACCGTTAGTGGTGTTATGTTCACATCTGTTAAAAAGATGTGAACAAACACCTACTGAACTAAAACAGACTCTTTGTTTCAAATATAGGAATACAAAACCAAAATTACAAAAAAATTCGAAAGCTTTAAAAATAAAAATCAAATTCGAAAAGAGACCATTCTTAAAACAAATACTGTCACTGCTAGTGCTCTTCGTCTATCTTTGTATAAGACACGAGTTCTGAAAGAAATAGAAAATGGATGGATGAGTTTGGTGCATTGTGATGCGCGATGGAAGAAGAGTTACAGAGAGTAGAGAGATGTTGCATTGCGCAGGAAGGAGGAAAGGGCAGATGGTCCAAGCAAGTTGTATTTCATGGTAATATGTTGGAGTAAGAATGGATGGGAATGCATGCACAGGTTTACATGTATTTGTGGGATAGCATGGGCTTGTGTGTTGGTCCTTAAAAGGGAGGAAAAAAATGTTGAAGCATTTGCGTCAGTAGGGGGAGAAACAAGTGGAAAAGGAGGATGGTGTAATGTTGCATCAGGAGCGAATGGTGCAGGTGGGAAGTCTTCATGATGGGGGAATGTTGGTGCATGGATGGAAAACATGCGGAGCAGTTTCTTTTTGGTTACGTTGGGGAAGCAAAGAGTTTATGGAGAAGGAGAGATACAAAGTGAAGAAGGATGGAGTTTGCATTGTGGGCCTTGGGCCAGACAATTCAAAAAAAAAAAAAGTGGCGTGAGATTGCTATTGGTGGTTCGTGATAAACAAAGGAGCAACGTACAGGGTAGGAGGGCACTCAAATGCTATTGTGGGCCTTGGGTCACGGTTACTTGAGCAAAAAAAGAGATAAAAAGAAAAGAATGGATAGATTGATGGATTGCACTGTTTCGATGTACATTTGAAAACGTAGAAGGGACATTGGTGTTTTTTCACGCAAGGAGGACGTGATACATTTAGAAATTTTAATTAAGGTAAATATTTTTTTATTAAATCGTAAATCTATTTAAGTCTGCAATTAATATAACTTGTTCATGCGTTATTATTGTAGAATGAAATAAGAGACGTTGGAGTCGCAGTAACAAAGGGTACGCAATCAACCTGGTTCTGACAGATTGGGAGAACATGGAATTTCGTTTAATTAAACAGGAACAATGCGATACATCAAATCGAAAACAAAAATGGTGAGTTAACTCGCACACCTTCTGGAATATTATGATGTTCTAAATTCGTATAATTAAAATTTATCGTTAATTAAATAAATTGGACGCCTTGGATGCCTGTTGTTTGGTTGTCGACATTTACATTAACATCGTATTGGATGATTGGGTGAAATATTATCCCATACATTATTATAAACTGTTATAATTTGTAGTGCAGGGAAGGACATGTTAGAAAGATCCAACCGGATTCCTCAAATAAATTGTATGTTATCTATTTTTCGTGTTATTTATATATGAAATGTTCATCCCAATTAACGTTATATTCTATTTGGACGCTGATTTTTTATTGAACCTTGGTCGTTGAATTCGGATTCAACGATCGTCGTGTTGTAAATCAATAGACAGTATTATTCAAGTGATTGGCAGTGAATGATTTTAAATTTTAGACGTTGATTTGCCGGTAGGCGAACTGACAATGTTTCAATTTATAAAATTTATTTTTATAACTAAGTCAAAGTTCAAGTTCATATTTATATAAGTTATTTAAAATAGATGTTTTTATAAGTATATTTATATTTATAATCATATTTTACAAAGAATTATGAAATGATGTATACCGTAAATTCTTATGTTAATCATAAGAAAAGGGAAGATTGAAATTTACCGATGGTCAATAAATATGAGATAATTGTTTCCGACGAAACGATTATGCATACTTATATTAAATTAATTATATTTCAATTAATTTAATAAGTGGATTAAAAGAAAAACTATATAGCATGTTAACGATGTTCTAGGTGGACGGGGCCAACTGTTCCAACTAGGAATGACATTTTAAAATGTTATTTTAAAATAGAAATTTGTTTTAATTAATAATTGTTTAAATGTAACAAATACCCTTAGAAGTTAATTAATATTTAATTAACTGTGTTCTAAAGTGATTATCGAATCGTTTAAAAGAAATTGTTCATTTTATTTTAATTAGTAATAAAGGAAACTTTTCTTACTTAGTTGGTTATTATTTTAATAACCAATGCAATGACTTTTAAAGTGAAATTTGTTTAAAAGATAATCAAGTGTAATAAGTTAATGACATGAAAGAGTTCTTTAAAGGGATTTATAACCCAAATATACAAACAAGGTTTGTAAATGGAAATTTAAAGCTATGCGATAAATTTAAAAGAGATGAAAGGAATTTACAAGTTTGAAGTTGGGTTTTATAAAACCATAGTCAAAGGAAATAGAATTAATATGGTATTAATGTTATCAGGTTTTGAATTATAAACTTCTATCTATCGTGAGATAAGAACATTGTCGATCAAGGTCTGAGAGGTAAATTAATACCCCAACTTTAACAATTTCACTATTATGAAGAGATGATATTAGTTTATAGTGGTAAAGGAGGTAGAAGAGAAATTTTGTGTATATATAAATAAGACTTTCGAATCAAAGGAAGTATAAAAGGGAATTTAAAGAATATTTTCAGTGAAAGGAAATATAAATGGATTGTTGATATATCTATATAGCGATATTTGCAAAGTGATATAAAAAGGTATTTAAGATATGCCAACGATAAAATGTATAGCTATGATTTCAATAGGCTGATTTATACCAAATGAATATTTATTGATTAATATATTCAAGAAAACAAAACTGAATGAGTTTGGTCGAAATAAGTTATAGAATTGATTTACTTAGATATAAGGATTTTAAATGAATGGTTTGAAAGGACTTGAGCTGCCAAGATACTGATCAATACTGTTTGAATTGATAGGTTAAATCCCAACCATCAATAAATATTGATTGGACCTTTTGACGGGTTACTTCGAATAGATCGGGATGAGAACTAGACTAAAAATCACTTCAAACCAACTGTGTGCTCACGACTAACGTGCAAGATTATAAAACTAGAGCATTGAGGACTGCTGATCTTCATGAACAGATGAATTGCCCATTGGATATCTCTAGGTCGCTCCTGTAGATATTTTGACTTGTGATTCTATCGTGATTGAAATCTTCGGATTGCAAGGACTTATCGCTGGTGATCCTTGGGGTGATTCCCATATAGGGTGTATTAGGAGGGGGACTTCGGTTCATCCTGTTCCTGGATGACTTGTATGGACAATGTCTGACAGAGTATTTCCTGAGGGTCACGTGCGTTGATTTTTGCAAATATACCAAGTTTGGTGGTGGAGAATTTCTCTTGCTTAACATCCATAGTACATTTGTGGGCGTTAATTAGTGATTTGACGGATGTGATGATGTGGCATTCAAAGTTATTGATATGTTCTCTAAAAGATAATCGTGACCTCAACCATCACAACAGAGAAATGACAAAAATCGTGCAAGCAGCATGGCTAGGTGGGTCATTCTCAAGCAGGGTATATTTGTCACTGGTCTGGAGAAAAATTCATTTTGTTCTTCTTTCTTTTCTGTATCTTATGGATTACGGTTGGATGACCGACAACCGTAGGTGACAATATATTCGATACACTCAAGTTAAATGAGTGGTCGGTCATGTGTGGCCGGGCGGCAAGATGTTTTTATTGAACCCCAGTGCATCCCCTCTACAGTACACTGATCGGAAGGTGGTCCCATAACTTGTCATAGTTGGAATCTAATATCCAATAAGCACCCTGCGGTTTTTGATTTATAATGAATATGTAGAGCGTGAGATGCAAGCGTTCTGCTAGATGGTTACTTATTTGTGTTTTGATAGACACTATTATAAAATCACTAGATTATGATATATCAAAAATGTTTTGGGTTATAGTAAGGTAAAAACCATCCTTGTTTATTTGTGGGCTGGTCTTACTATTATCCTTTCTTTCAAAAGGGTTTTCTACAGTTAAACAAGTTGTTTGCCGTGTGAATTTGTCATTGAAGGTATTCTAGACTGATCCGGGTGAATTTTGCTCTGCTTCAAATGTACTCAGGTCAGACCGAGTATATTATCAGGGTAGGTTTCGCTTGGAGCTTCAGAACATGAACTGGAGTCAAGACGTATAGCCCTTTTTACTGATATTATATTATTCCGCTGTTTGTATTGATCGATATAAATGTAAACTCTGATGTTGTAATATACAGTTTTCTTTTGAATAAAGTATGTTGATATATTATATTTTGTCCATTCCGCAGTGAGAAACTGATCTTCTTATTGTTCTTTTCTAATACTTCTTTCTCTCTTTCCTCACCTTCTACTTCATTCTATTAACAATCTGGGATTCATACTTGAGTTTTTGGCGAGGGATATAGTATGAAGTATTATTGTCGAAAATTCGAGCGTCGAATTTTCCGGGTCGTTACAGTTGGTATCAGAGCGCATAAGGCTTAGTGATAACCCATGCTCTGTGATGTAACTCGATAGAGATGGGGTTAGTAATGCCCTAGATTGAGTTCAAGTGTGTATATATATGAGAGCATGTATTTCTAATTGATTATAAAATTATTTTATATAGATATTCCTGGATTATATTTTTATATAGACATATTTTTCAAATAATGATAATATTGGTTTGTTTGAATGATTTGAATAAGAATTCAAATTGGAATAGAATTATATTATAGAAAGAAATTTCACTTGTGAAGTCGAGTAAATGATAATTGAATGGAAATTAATCTAATATTAATCAATTAATGTGAAACCAACTGAAAGCAAATGATATATATTAATGTTGAATCAAAATTATTTGATCGAATTGTTATGCCTTGGTTGTTTGTTATATGCTGGGTGGTTTGTATTGAATTCACCAAACAGTTCAATTTAAAGTTGGATGAATAAACTGATTTAAAACAAATCTAGAATGAACAATTTGAATTCGTTAAGTTGAATCCAAGTTAATGAAATTGAACGGAATCCAATAAATTCAAGTAATGAATCTAAATGGAATAATAAGAAATGGGTTATTAGAGAAATCGATTATAAATTCCATGATGGTTGGATAACAAATTGATATGTATATTCTGAGTGTTGAGTCAATATTGAATAAAGTGTATGAATTTGCTTGTTATGAAACTAATGGATTTCATCTGAGATAGTATGAAGTGCAGAAGCTAATTTCGAACATATCTGGTTGTGTTTGGAAGTTGAGTGGGATCCAGCCGCATGCTAATTGCACAAGCTTATTGATTATCGGTAAATAGCGCTCGCAAAAGGTACTCTTATACAAAATATAAAATTTTCGTTTTTATTCGGGTTTTAAATTGGATTTTCTGACCAAGTGGGTCGATAGATTTATTTTTGTTCCTGCAATACTGCAGAAATTCCTCTGTATAGAGTAGACTCTACCAAAAAATTTCCAAAATTTAAAATGTTAGGAAATTTTCAATTTTGTAGGAAATCTTTGGAATTAGTTTCTGTAGAAATAAATTGGTTTTTTGATTAAAACTAACTGGTTTGGTTTAAAAAGTGTATGTGGGTTTTTTTAAATTAATTTGATTTTTAAAAAAAATACTCAGTTTACAGCATTTTTCATACCTTAGTAATTTCGGGGACGAAATTCTTTTACGGGGGAAGAAATGTAATGGCCAGATTTTTAACTATTTATTTAATATTTTAAAATAGTTTTATTTAATATTTGTTATTTTGGAATTTAATTTAAGAGTTTTGAATATTTTATTTATGTAGTATAATAATAGTAAAATTTTGAAATATTACGTTATTACGCGGTTTTCAATTTCGTTTCGATCGGACGTTCTACGTGATTGTACAAAGTCAAAGCATTGGACGTTAACCGTGCATTGAATAATAAAACTGTGGTCGCTTTCGTTAAATCTAACAAAATCTTCTTCAATCTTTTTAGAAATCTTAAGACAGCGCAAATCTCAGTGCAACACTTTTGAAGTCTTATCTAAGTTGCATGAAATCTTCGAGGAATGTCAGCAAATCCTTATTTGGTCTTCATTACAATATATCAGCATCAGTTAAGTCAAATAACATCTTATCCCACGTAAATTCAGTCAAGAAATTCAACTAATACAGAAGGTAATATATATCAGCACATGCGAACGTACTGGCGCAGAAAATATACACCTTAAAAGTCTAAAAGAAAATCCTTATCCCATCTGAGCCTATCAATTTCAAAATTGGAGCCGGAATGTTATGTTAAGTATTATCAAATCGGAAATGTTACTTTGTATTTAGAGTCAAACATTTCGGCAAATAATAAATTAAAATATAAGAAAAGGAGAAAAACCTCGATCACAATCTTCTTCAAATACTAAAATCAAACCTCGACATGATCTGTACAATATCATTCCAAATCTTTGTGAAATCTCTTATAATCTTTACAACGAAATCTTTGTAGGATATGTTAATTATTTTCAACATTTGCGGCTTGACTTTGAAATATACATGAGACCAATTCTTTTGTATCCATTTCCCCTATCCTCCTATGTCCCTCCTATCAAATCTCCCCATTTCCGCTTTTTTGCATTTAAACCCAAAAACAACTCAGGTGTTAAGTGCAAAAGGCGAAAATCAGAGGGCTTTGATTGATTGGGACACGAGGTACACTGAATTTGAAGAATTGGTGCGGATATATATATCTGTGGGGTTCAAATCCTCTAGACCCATATTCCCCGGTCCTCCTGATCCAAAACAATCTGATCCATTGATTTCGGTGGGACCCACCTGAAATCAAGGAGTCGGATTGTTTCGGTCCAAGAGGACCAGAGAATATGGGTCCATGTGATTATTTTCCATCTCTGTGTATCACTAATTCACTATTTGTTCTGACAACCGCATGTTCATGGACAACAAAGCTTTTTTTGTCTTATAAAGTAACACCCTATTTTTGTCTTCCCCTTCAACACGACATATATATCTTTATATTTATGAAACGAAAATCACACTCTTTTTATCGAAGACTTCAAATAAAATAAAATTTGTACGATGCAAATCAAAACAATATTTCTATTATAATCTGGCGCAGGATATTCCTATCAAACATGCCGGTTATGAAAGGATAAATAAAAATTAAACTAATCTCTAACACCTGATACTTGACAATCAAGGAATTAGCCTTTATATATATTCATATATACAGTCTGCCATTCTTCAGCACTTCCGTCCCCCTCAACTGAAACAAACTCTTTGTTTCAAATATAGGAACACAAAACCAAAATTACAACAAATTACGAAAGCTTTAAAAATAAAAATCAAATTCGAAAAGAGACCATTCTTAAAACAAATATTGTCACTGCTCTTCGTCTATCTTTGTATAAGACATGAGTTTTGAAAAGAAATAGAAAATGGATGGATGAGTTTGGTGCACTGTGATGCGCGATGGAAGAAGAGCTACAGGGAGTAGAGAGATGTTGCATTGCGCAGGAAGGAGGAAAGGGGTAGATGGTCCAAGCAAGTTGTATTTCAGGGTAATATGTTGGAGTAAGAATGGAATGGGAATGCATGCACAGGTTTACATGTATTTATGGGATAGCATAGGCTTGGGCATTGGTCCTTAAAAGGGAGGAAAAAAATGTTGAAGCATTGTGTCAGTAGGAGGGGGAAACAAGTGGGAAAGGTGGATGGTGTAATGTTGCATCAGGAGCGAATGGTTTTGGTGGGAAGTCTTCATGATGAGGGAAAGTTGGTGCATGGATGGAAAACATGCGGAGTAGTGTCTTTTTGGTTACGTTGGGGGAGCAAAGAGTTTATGGAGAAGGAGAGATACAAAGTGAAGACGGATGGAGTTGGCATCGTGGGCCTTGGGCTAGACAATTCAAAAAAGAAAAAGAAAAAGAAAGTGGTGTGAGATTGCTATTGATGGTTCGTGATAAAAAAGGAGCAACGTACAGGGTAGGTGGGCTCTCGAGTCGTTTAAAAGAAATTGTTCATTTTATTTTAATTAATAATAAAGGAAACTTTTCTTACTTAGTTGGTTATTATTTTAATAACCAATGCTATGACTTTTAAAGTGAAATTTGTTTAAAAGATAATCAAGTGTAATAAGTTAATGACACGAAAGAGTTATTTAAAGGGATTTATAACCCAAATATACAAACGAGGTTTGTAAATGGAAATTTAAATCTATGCGATAAATTTAAAAGAAATGAAAGGAATTTACAAGCATGAAGTTGGGTTTTATAAAACCATAGTCAGACGAAATAGAATTAATATGGTATTAATGTCATCAGGTTTTGAATTATAAACTTCTATATATCGTGAGATAAGAACGTTGTCGATTAAGGTCTGAGAGGTAAATAAATACCTCAACTTGAACAATTTCACTATTATCGGGAGATGATATTAGTTTAAAGCAGTAAAGGAGGTAGAAGAGAAATTTTTGTTTATATATAACTAAGACTTTCGAGTCAAAGGAAGTATAAAAGGGATTTTAAAGAATATTTTTAATGAAAGGAAATATAAATGGATTGATGTTATGTATCTATATAGCGATATTTGCAAAGTGATATAAAAAGGTTTTTAAGATATGCCAATGATAAAAGGTATAGCTATAATTTCAATATGCTGATTTATTCCAAATGGATATTTATTGATTAATATATTCAAGAAAACGAAACTAAATGTGGTTGGTCGAAATAAGTTGTAGAATCTATTTAATTAGATATAAGGATTTTAAATGAATGGTTTGAAAGGACTTAAGTTGCCAAGATACTGATCGATACTGTTTGAATTGATAGTTAAAACTCCAACAATCAATAAATATTGTTTGGACCTTTTGACGAGTTAGTTCGAAGAGATCGGGATGAGAACTAGACCAAAAACTACTTCGAACCAATTGTGTACTCGCGACTAACGTGCAGGAGCATAAAAATGGAGCATTAAAGACCATTGATCTTCTTGAATGGAAGAACTTCTCGTTGGATATCTCTAGGTTGCTCATAGATATTTTGATTTGTGATTCTGTTGTGATTGGAATCTTCGGATTGCAAGGAATTATCGTTAGTGATACTTGGGGTGATTCTCATATAGGATGCAGTAGGAGGGTGTCTTCGGTTCATCCTGTTCCTGGATGACTTTTATGGATGAATGCCTGACAGAGTATTTCCTGAGGGTCACGTACGTTGATTTTTACAAATATACCTAGTTTGGTGGCGGAGAATTTATCTTGCTTAACACCCAAAGTACATTTGTGGGCGTCAGTTAGTGATTTGACGGATCTGACGATGTGGCATTCAAAGTTATTGAGATGTTCTCTAAAAGATAATCGTGACCTCAAGCCTCACAACCGAGAAATGACAAAAAATCGAGAAGGCAGCATGGCTGGGTGGGTCATTCCCAAGCAGGGTATATTTGTCACTGATCAAGAGAAAAATTCATTGTGTTTTTTTTTTCGTTTCTGTATCTTATGGATTACGCTTGGACGACCGACAACCATGGGTGACAATATATTCGATACATTCAAGCTAGATGAGCGGTTGGTCATGTGTGGTCGGGTTGCAAGTTGTTTTGGTTGAACCCAAGTGTATCCCCTCTAGAGTATACTGATCGGAAGGTGGTCTCATAACTTGTCATGGTTTGTAACGACCCAGAAAATCTGAACCAATTTAAAATTTTTAAATTGGCTAAAATAATGGATTTTAAATATTTAAAATAAATATTTTAAATAATGGCGATGAAAACTGAGTTAAATCGACATTTGAAAACGAATATAATTAATTATAATTATATATAGAATTGAAAATAGCGCGGTAGTTCGATAATTCGATTTCAAACTTCAATTGAATATACCGGGTGCAAAGCAATCCGGATTTTAGTGAAACCAAAAATAATGGAATCTAATTGGTAATATCTTTCTAACGAATCCGACCAATCGAAGTTTGATAGCGGGAATCAAAAGATATGTCCAGTTGAAAAGTCTGAATAGTCGCTATGGAATTCAGGCCCTTAAAAATGGACATTTTGCAAATGACCTCGGATTTCGACGAAACCACTTTTGTTAGATCCGCAGTGTCAAGTTATTGCTAGGTTTCAAATTTCATAGTTTTTCGAATCAATATGTGAGCGTGGCAAAGGAAAACGCGTTTGACCAGTTTCAGTTGATTTTAATCGACTGGAAATTGGCCATTTTTCAAACGGTCTCAGAATTCGACGAAACTAGTTTTGTTAGGACCGTATCGTCAATACGAAGCTAGAAAATATTTTTTTTGAATTTTTCTAGTTAGTATGTGGCCCCGGTAATTTGAAATGTACGTTTAAAATTCGATATAGTGATTTAAATGAAAATTCAAAAGGAAGCTGATTGTAACGATCAAATCAGCTTGCGATACATATCCCATTGTGTTCGGAACGGGGGTGAAACGCTATGGACGACAGGCGGTGGGCCTCGTTTCGAGGTCGAGTGTAAAAGTCAACCTTTTGCGAAATTAAATAATTAAATAATAAAATAATTTTAATTCCCTCCCTCCCCTTTATCTTCTTCCTGCCCCCCCCCCCCCCCCGATTTCATTCTTCAGATATAAAAAAAAAAAAAAGAGAAAAAAAAGAAGAAGATCGGAGCAGTAGCGACGCCGCCTGTCCCTCCTCCAACTGTTCGAAACCCCACCGCACCCCTCGCTCGCGAAGTTGAAGTCGCCCCTCTCGAAACCCTAGCAATCCATCGCGACGCCACCAGACCCAAGCCGCACCTCGAAGCCCAACTCCGCCTTACCTCGAACCCATCGCGACGCCTTGCCTCCATCGATCGAAGCCAGAAGCCCTCCGACGAAAGCAGAAACCCCCCCTTTTTTGTCTGTAAGTATTTTTATTTTGTTTTTATTTTTAAATTATTAAAAACTGGAATTATTAAAAACTGGAATTTTTTTTAGTATTAAAACTGATTTTATTAAAGTTAAAAACTGTTTTATGTTTTTAAAGAAAAACTGAATTTTATAAAAATTAAAAACTGATTTTAATTTTAGGTAATTAAAACTGATTTAGGTTTTAAAAATTTAAAACTGATTTTAATTTTAGGTAAGTAAAACTGATTTAGGTTTTAAAAATTTAAAACTGATTTTAATTTTAGGTAAGTAAAACTGATTTAGGTTTTAAAAATTAAAAACTGATTTGGTTTTTAAAAATTAAAAACTGAAATTTTAAAAAAAAAAAAGTTAAAACTGGTTTCTTTAAAGAAAGTAAAAATAGAATTGTCATATTTTTTTTATTTTTATATGTTGAAAGCAAAAGGAAAAATCATATTTTTATATGTTGAAAGCAAAAGTAAAAATCATATTTTTATATGTTGAAAGCAAAAGTAAAAATCATATTTTTATATGTTGAAAGCAAAAGTAAAAATCATATTTTTATATGTTGAAAGCAAAAGTAAAAATCATATTTTTATATATTGAATAGCATCATAAAAATTCGATTTTTACATATGTAGAGAATACGGGCGAAAGCGACAAAAGGCGAAGATTTCTATAAGAAAGTGTCGTGCAGTTGGATAGCTATCGGTGAGATTTCTGATTTAAAATTTATATATATATGTGTGAAGTAAAAGTGAATTGCTATATATAAATATATATATATATATACGCCCCTCGTCCACAAACCATGGACGATATTTATTGGTTGAAATTGTTGTGAAAATTTGATTGATAGCGAATGATTGTTTGGGATTGTTTGTGATTGATATTGGTTGATGGTGGTTGAAAAATACCCATTGGTGATTGTGAAATATTTGGTTGAAACCACATAGGATTAGTTTGTGGAAATGAAATAAATATATACATGCCGCCTGCGTGCGAACTAGATGCATGTTCCCCATTGTCAAAAACCGCGAGGTTTTAAGGTAGAGCGAGGAGCCGTACTAGGGACGGTGCCGGTGTAACTACCCTGCCGTTATGCTGCCGAAATTTTGAATAATATTTGTGTGTTTGAATTATTTTCATATGCTTAAACTATATTTATTCATTGTATAGAAAACATTCATGTGTTGAATTGATATTCATTCGTTGTTTAGAAATTCATGTGTTGAATGGTATTCATATTTTGAAATAAATTGTTCGATAATAAAAATCACATTTTTATCTATATATAGAAACTATAGAAAACATTCATGTGTTGAATTGATATTCATTCGTTGTTTAGAAATTCATGTGTTGAATGGTATTCATATTTTGAAATAAATTGTTCGATAATAAAAATCACATTTTTATCTATATATAGAAACTATAGAAAACATTCATGTGTTGAATTGATATTCATTCGTTGTTTAGAAATTCATGTGTTGAATGGTATTCATATTTTGAAATAAATTGTTCGATAATAAAAATCACATTTTTATCTATATATAGAAACTATAGAAAACATTCATGTGTTGAATTGATATTCATTCGTTGTTTAGAAATTCATGTGTTGAATGGTATTCATATTTTGAAATAAATTGTTCGATAATAAAAATCACATTTTTATCTATATATAGAAACTATTGAAAACATTCATGTGTTGAATTGATATTCATTCGTTGTTTAGAAATTCATGTGTTGAATGGTATTCATATTTTGAAATAAATTGTTCGATAACAAAAATCACATTTTTATCTATATATAAAAACTATTGAAAACATTCATGTGTTGAATTGATATTCATTCGTTGTTTAGAAATTCATGTGTTGAATGGTATTCATATTTTGAAATAAATTGTTTGATAATAAAAATCACCTTTTATCGACTATATGAACTATATAGAAAAATAGTGTTTTGAAATGAATTGTTTTACAATAAAAAATCACATTTTTATTGTATGCATAAATCGTTAAAATGTGAAGTGTTAAAAATAGCCACTTGTTCAAAATAAACATATATGAGTTGAAATATTCATTAATTAGCTAATGAAATGATTTGCACCTATTTATGTAACATTAGAATGAATGGTGTTTTTAAACCAAATAGAAATCAAATATGAAGTTGAATAGAAAATGAAAAATGATATGGACTGTATATATATGTACATGCAATATTCATTGAACAGGTTATAGCAAAGGGGCTAGAGAAGAGGAATAAAATTTTGTGCCCGACAAATAGGTACACATTTACTGATTTGTTTGGGTGATGATTTTGAGCCTATTGGCTAGCCGCTTGGCTTCTTCTTTTTCTTTTTGAGATTAGAAGGACCGGGAACGCTATTTGCGATTTCCCGATGCTCCCGGTACAGGGGAGGTTATGGCGGAATTTTTCCAAAATTTAAGGTGTTAGAAAAATATTTGAAGTGAAAACGATATAGAAAACATCATTGAATGAACTATATTTATATTAATATATAAATATAAATAAAATTAAAACGAAACGAGGCCGTGCAGTTCGTATTTTGAAACCGTGATTTCAAACGACTAGTGCGGGAAATCCGACCATTGGATTTTCCCGAAACCTCAACCGTCGGGTACGCCTTGGAAATATCTTCCCAACGGCACCAACTTTGTAGAAATCCAACGGTTGGATTGTCTGGAATGTTTAATTCAAATCTGAAGAAAAACAGCGCCAGAAACGATTATATTTATTTATATATATAAATATAATTATATTTAATCGAATAACGACGCTGCAGTTCGTATTTTGAAATCGAAAATTCAAACGATTGTACCGGGAGATCCGACCGTCGGATTTTCCCGAAACTGGAACCGTTGGATTCGTTTTGAAAAACCCTTTCTAATGATGTAAATTTTGTGATGATCCAACGGTTAGATTTTCAGATATGTGTAAATCAAATCTGAAGAAAAACAGCGCCACGGCCGCCTTATGGCCCGAAGCGTCGTTTTGAATAAAATGGCTATTTTAAAATAAATAAAAATAGCGATAAATAGTTATAAAATATCGTAAGCGATATCGAATGGAAATAAACTGAATTTGCTTGATTTATGTGATGTTTGATGGTTGAATGTGTTTGGTGTGAAAACTATATAAAGAACACAATTGGTGTTGTCGAATAATTTAACCATTGAAATAAATCGATTTGAAATTCTAAATATACGTGAATTATTTGAAAAGGCCGAGTTAATTCTCATTTCGAATAATCGACCGACGATTGAAATTCGAAGATGAAGACGATGGTCGAAGACCGGAGATCTTCACCTCGTTTGGATGGTAACCGAGGTCCTGATTGGGAGGCATCCCGAAATAAGGATAATGAGTGGTGATCGTTCAGACGTACGTGTTGATCGAAGGGTTTGCGAGGTATTTAGTGCCTCCGGTTTCGTTCAGACCCAGAACGGACTTGTAAATAGACTGTGTGTCCGACATGGGAATTTGTTCGGTGTGATTGATAGCCATCAGTTGCACGGTGTGAATTGCCTGTGTGGCATGCTAAGATGCAGTGATCAGGGCTTCTGTTGAAAAGCAAAGTCTTGTGGTGATGATCAAAGCACCGCCTGTGTGGTGTAGCTTTGTGTATAACGTGAATTCGCGAGCCTCACACCCCGGTATGAACCTAAAACGGGAGAGGACATCAGGGAGGGCCTGCGTTTCTTTCTAGCTAGGGTGGTGTCAGTGACCTACCAGCCCTGACATTTATATACTTTTCACCTATGTGGTTGTTGCTGTTGCGAGGCGCCTCGGTTTGATCGGACGATCCGGGTCCGATGGAGTCATTCGTTGGCTCGTTTACGCCCCAAAGGGCGGGGAAACGTAGTGTTCAGGCATAATAATCCACATCGGTGGACCGGCCCTGACGATCTAAAGGCTTGCCTGCGCGCTTGCCTGTGGCTCGGGCTAGAGAGTCACGAATTCGGTAAGGACTATCTTTTGCCTTGGTTCATGACGGAAATCCAATTTCCAAATACGTGACGATGCGGTTTCGATTGTATATATATACATTTGGCGACATAGTGGCATGGGACGCTCATGTCGTCTATGATTGATAGTTATGATTTGAAATTGTTTTCGAGACATATAAACACTAGCAATAATATCAAATGCCTTTGTTTTATTCGTATCAAGCATATTTTGGCCGTTATAAGGTAAAAACTCTATCCTCCGGTTTGCGTTGCATTGTGTGATGGGAACTGAGTCTTATAATGGCTTCATTTTTATAAAAAGCATAGCGATGTTTAAAAGAAAGATTTGTTTTAAAGCACTGGCAATCCAATGGAGTAAACCCGTTCCACGAAAGTGGCGTGGTCCTGTGATTTGCCATATTATATATGTGTTGAGTAGATTTCTCATACCAGTCCCATGACTGACTCGTAGTTTGTTTCACTCTCAAACTCGGGTGCCCCTTTTTCTACACGGGCAGCCTTGTATTCAGGTTTAGCTGGTTCTTTCTGGATAGCTGGAGCTGAAGATGGATTCTATCATTTATTTCTTTTTATGCTGTTCAGCTCCTATTGTACATATTTTGTTTATTTCCGCTGTAGACATTTATGTATAGCTGAGCTGTATTTGTACTAAGTAAGATCCTGTATACTGTGTAACTCTGATGATTACTTTTATCCAGTATATTTTAATTGTTCATTCTGGTGTATTTATTTATTTCTGTTCTGCTATTATCTGTTTCTGTGTTATATTCCAAAGATAACCTTGTTTCCGTGAGAACGGGAAATCGGGTCGTCTCATCGTGGTATCAGAGCTTTGGTTAAGCTTAGTTCTGGAATATAACATTTGAACGAACACGTCAGAAATAGAACCAGTAGTGTTCTAGGACGGGTAACTCAATACAGATAGGATCAGCAATATCCTAGTATGAGTAAAGCAGAATGAATACACTTCGATAGACACATTTACACTTCAAGTATTTGTCTCTATATTTTAAAATACCTTTTCTGTGACCTGACACTTGATCTGCTATTTGCAGAAGAACTAGAAAATGAGTGCCAGAAACAGAAGAAGTAATACTAGCCCGGATATTGAAGCTCTATTCATGAAGTATAGAAATCTGGGTGGAAAGCCGTTCTCGGGCGAAGAATCTATTATGAGAACCCAAGCTTGGATTCGTTCGGTTGAGAAAATATTCGAAGCATTAAAGCTTAGGGATGACCAGAAAAGATTACTGGCCTCCTGGGCACTCGAAGATGAAGCTTTGTTCTGGTGGGATTCTGTTGTTAAGGATAATCCAGAAGGTGATATCACCTGGGACAGATTCAAAGTGATTTTCTTAGAAAGATTTACTCCTCCCGAAGCGACCGAACGACTATGCGATGAATTTTCTTATCTGATACAAGGGGACATGACAATTCCCGAATATCATAAGAAATTCAATGAACTTTCTCACTTTGCCCCTCATCTAATTCAAAATCCGAAGAAGAAAAATATGAGATTTATTCACGGACTTCAAAGGAAATACCAGAATAAAGTATTGGGGCATGTGAAGCTTCCTTTCTCAGAAATGATATATATGGCCTATCAGTATGAAGATCTCCATAAGAAAGGAATGTTATGTGACGAAGAAGAAGTCAGTTCTAGTGACATAGCAGAGTCGGAAACTGATATTCCTGAGGCAAGTACAATGTCTGAGATCAGTAAGAAGGCCAGTGCCAAGAGAAAAAGGGCCAAATCAGAGGAGAAACTAGTAACGACAACTGTATGCTCTAATTGCAATAAGCAAGGACATCTCTCGATAAGTTGCCGATCTCTAAAGAAACCAAAAAGGGATGAGTCTAAATCCAAGAATAAGTTTCAAGCGACCTGGGAGTGTAATCTTTGTCATAAGACGGGTCATATAAAGAGAGATTGCTGGATGTTGAAAAAGACAAAAACAGTTCAGGTAAATGAAGTAGCAGAAACTTCTGAGTCCTCAGCTAATCAAGAAAGGGCCGATGTTTTAGAAGGCACGCTTACTGTCAAAAACATTCCGGTCAAAGTACTGTTTGACACAGGCGCGTCACGAAGTTTCATTGCCAAAGGTGTAGTCAAGAAGTTGGATTTGAATTTGAAGAAGCTCAAAGAGCCAATGACTGTCCGAAATCCAGTTGGAGGTTCCATCAATCTCAGTTGGGTTTGTGCAGTACCCGTCTCTTTTTCTTGCTATAAATTCCCTATTATCTCTGTCGTCATGAATTTTGATGAATTCGATCTTATTTTGGGATTGGATTGGTTAACCAAATATGAAGCAGAGGTTAGATGCGCCGAGAGGGTTGTTAGAGCTAAGATTAAATCAGGGGGTTATATAACCATTCCCTGTGAAGGTCAGAATGCTAATAGAAAAGACTTCTGGGCAGCTTTGAATGTTTCTCCAGCCCAAATTGAAAATGTCCCTGAAATCACAGAGAATATTCCTGACCTCATTAAAGATATTCCTGTCGTCAAGAATTATGCGGATGTGTTCGAGGAAGTTGTTCGCTTACCTCCGCAGAGAGAAATAGATTTCAAGATTGCTTTGATTCCCAATGCAAGGCCGGTAGTTCACGCTATTCGAAGAATGTCCTTGAAAGAGAAAGAGGAATTAGACAATCAAACACGACAGTTAGTATGGAAGGGTCTGATCAGGCCTAGTTTCTCTGATTGGGGTGCAGCAGTGGTGTTTGTCCCAAAATCTGATGGTACTCTACGTCTATGTGTGGACTATCGTGATCTGAACAAGCAGACCATAAAGAACAAATATCCATTGCCGCGGATTGATGATCTGTTGGATCGATTAAATGGAGCACAAGTATTTTCAAGGATGGACCTAGCTACAGGTTTCCATCAATTTCGAATTGCCGAAGAGTGTGTTCCAATGACAGCGTTCAGAGGCCCCGACTTATTCTACGAGTGGTTAGTAATGCCGTTCGGCTTATGTAACGCTCCAGCTTACTTCGTCGATCTAATAAACCGAGTATTTAGGGGAGTATTGAATAAATTTGTTCTGGTTTTTATTGATGATATTCTAATCTTCTCTAAATCAAAGGCCGAGCATGAAAAGCATCTGGAACAAGTGTTAGAAATTCTCAGACGGAATGTATTGAAAGCCAAGTTTTCCAAATGTATATTCTGGCAAGATGAAGTGAAATTTCTGGGCCATGTAGTATCGAAAGATGGAATCGCTGTGGATCCAAGCAAAATCACAGCTATTCAAAATTGGAAACAGCCCAGTACTCCCACTGAAGTCCGCAGTTTTCTCGGATTGGCTAGCTATTACCGGAAGTTCGTTAAAGACTTTTCGAAGATATCTGGCCACTTAACGAAGCTTACAAAGAAGCATTCTAAATTCAAATGGACTCAAGAGAGTGAGGAGGCTTTCGAAGAGCTAAAGTTGAGATTAACGACTGCTCCAGTGTTAACCATCATCGATGGCAACCAAGATTTAAAAGTATGGACTGATGCTTCTAGAGAAGGCCTTGGTGCAGTGTTAATGCAAAGAGGTCAAGTGATTGCTTACGCTAGCCGTCAACTGAAGCCGCACGAGAAAAACTATGTAACTCATGATCTTGAGTTATTGGCTATCATATTCTCTTTGAAAATCTGGAGACACTATCTTCTCGGTGAGAGATTCAAACTGTTTACAGATCATCAGTCATTAAAGTATCTGTTCACTCAGAAGGACTTGAATTTGAGGCAGCAACGTTGGCTGGAGTTTCTTGCGGCATATGACTTTGAAATTATATATACTCCAGGGAAAGCCAATGTCGTGGCTGATGCGTTAAGCCGAAAGAATGAGATGATCGCTAGTTTCATCATTGCGACTTCGTTGATTGATAAGATATCGGCTCTCCAAGAAGACGACCAATTTATCAAAGGAATAAGTCAGCGAATTCGTGAAGGCAATGCTTCGGATTTCCAGATAGACAGCGAAGGGATTCTGAGGTTAGAAGGACGAATTTGCGTTCCAGATATTCCTGAACTCAGAAGAGATGTGCTTGATGAATGCCACAAATCTAAGCTCAGTATCCATCCAGGTGTGAATAAAATGTATAATGACATCAAACGCACATTCTGGTGGAAGTCGTTAAAAAGAGACATCTCAATATATGTTAGTCGATGCCCTACTTGCCAACTAGTCAAAAGCGACCAACAGAAATTGGCTGGATTATTACAACCACTGGAAGTTCCTGGTTGGAAGTGGGAGCATATTTCTATGGATTTCATTGATGGTTTGCCCAGAACCAGAAAAGGGAATGACAGTATTTGGGTGATCGTAGATCGTTTCACGAAGACCGCCCATTTCATACCTGTCAAATCAAATAGAACCGCTCAGAGTCTGGCGCAGATATACTTCAGGGAAATAGTTAGACTGCATGGAGTGCCACTCAGTATAGTAAGTGATAGAGATACAATATTCACTAGCAAATTCTGGGAAGCATTTCAAGTCGAGCTAGGAACGAAGTTAAACCTAAGCACCGCTTATCATCCTCAGACAGACGGTCAGACTGAGAGGGTGAATCGCATTCTAGAAGATCTATTGCGGGCTTGTGTTATAGATTTCGGTGGATCATGGGAAGACAATCTACATTTGGCTGAGTTCTCTTATAACAACAGCTACCAGGCGAGCCTGACAATGTCGCCATTCGAAGCATTATATGGTAGACCGTGCCGATCTCCTGCTTGTTGGGTCGAGCCTGGAAATAGACTTGTGTTGGGTCCCGATATGATTCGAGAAGCGGCCGACAAAGTCGATTTTATTAAGAAACGATTGCTCGCCGCTCAAAGCCGACAAAAGAGCTATGCCGATAAAAGAAGAAGAGATATATCCTTTGAAGTTGGCGACTATGTATATTTGAAAGTATCGCCGATGAGAGGAGTTATCCGGTTCGGTAAAACTGGAAAGTTAGCGCCTAAATTTATTGGTCCGTTTCCTATTCTGGAACGGATTGGAACTCTCGCTTATAGGGTCAAACTGCCTAACTGGTTGCCTGGTGTGCATGATGTATTTCATATATCTCAGCTTCGAAAGCACGTTCATGATCCAGACTTGATCGTGGAAGAAGCAGCTCAGCAGGATATTGAAATTACTCCAGAATTAGCTGTGAGGCGAGAGCCGCTAAAGATCATCGGCAAAGAAACCAAAGAGCTGAGAAACAAGAAGGTTCACTTAGTCAAAGTGCAATGGAGTGGAGATCCGCGAGATTGTACTTGGGAAACTGAGGAGAGCATTCAGAAAGCTTATCCTAGATGCCGAGTAGATATCTCTGATTGACTCTGGTGCAAGGTACATTTACCCTACCTTGCATTACCATTTAATTCTCTATTCTGTTGCTATTTTCTTCCCATGGATGTGCATTGTTTATTCTATACTCTGAATATTAGAAACAAATTGGTTGTTGTATTGTGGGATCGTAGATTTATCAAACCACTTTCGACTTTATTCCTTTTCGGGGACGAAAAGTTTTAAGTGGGGGAGATTGTAACGACCCAGAAAATCTGAACCAATTTAAAATTTTTAAATTGGCTAAAATAATGGATTTTAAATATTTAAGATAAAAATTTTAAATAATGGCGATGAAAACTGAGTTAAATCGACATTTGAAAACGAATATAATTAATTATAATTATATATAGAATTGAAAATAGCGCGGTAGTTCGATAATTCGATTTCAAACTTCAATTGAATATACCGGGTGCAAAGCAATCCGGATTTTAGTGAAACCAAAAATAATGGAATCTAATTGGTAATATCTTTCTAACGAATCCGACCAATCGAAGTTTGATAGCGGGAATCAAAAGATATGTCCAGTTGAAAAGTCTGAATAGTCGCTATGGAATTCAGGCCCTTAAAAATGGACATTTTGCAAATGACCTCGGATTTCGACGAAACCACTTTTGTTAAATCCGCAGTGTCAAGTTATTGCTAGGTTTCAAATTTCATAGTTTTTCGAATCAATATGTGAGTGTGGCAAAGGAAAACGCGTTTGACCAGTTTCAGTTGATTTTAATCGACTGGAAATTGGCCATTTTTCAAACGGTCTCAGAATTCGACGAAACTAGTTTTGTTAGGACCGTATCGTCAATACGAAGCTAGAAAATATTTTTTTTGAATTTTTCTAGTTAGTATGTGGCCCCGGTAATTTGAAATGTACGTTTAAAATTCGATATAGTGATTTAAATGAAAATTCAAAAGGAAGCTGATTGTAACGATCAAATCAGCTTGCGATACATATCCCATTGTGTTCGGAACGGGGGTGAAACGCTATGGACGACAGGCGGTGGGCCTCGTTTCGAGGTCGAGTGTAAAAGTCAACCTTTTGCGAAATTAAATAATTAAATAATAAAATAATTTTAATTCCCTCCCTCCCCTTTATCTTCTTCCTGCCCCCCCCCCCCCCCCCGATTTCATTCTTCAGATATAAAAAAAAAAAAGAAGAGAAAAAAAAGAAGAAGATCGGAGCAGTAGCGACGCCGCCTGTCCCTCCTCCAACTGTTCGAAACCCCACCGCACCCCTCGCTCGCGAAGTTGAAGTCGCCCCTCTCGAAACCCTAGCAATCCATCGCGACGCCACCAGACCCAAGCCGCACCTCGAAGCCCAACTCCGCCTTACCTCGAACCCATCGCGACGCCTTGCCTCCATCGATCGAAGCCAGAAGCCCTCCGACGAAAGCAGAAACCCCCCCTTTTTTGTCTGTAAGTATTTTTATTTTGTTTTTATTTTTAAATTATTAAAAACTGGAATTATTAAAAACTGGAATTTTTTTTAGTATTAAAACTGATTTTATTAAAGTTAAAAACTGTTTTATGTTTTTAAAGAAAAACTGAATTTTATAAAAATTAAAAACTGATTTTAATTTTAGGTAATTAAAACTGATTTAGGTTTTAAAAATTTAAAACTGATTTTAATTTTAGGTAAGTAAAACTGATTTAGGTTTTAAAAATTTAAAACTGATTTTAATTTTAGGTAAGTAAAACTGATTTAGGTTTTAAAAATTAAAAACTGATTTGGTTTTTAAAAATTAAAAACTGAAATTTAAAAAAAAAAAAGTTAAAACTGGTTTCTTTAAAGAAAGTAAAAATAGAATTGTCATATTTTTTTTATTTTTATATGTTGAAAGCAAAAGGAAAAATCATATTTTTATATGTTGAAAGCAAAAGTAAAAATCATATTTTTATATGTTGAAAGCAAAAGTAAAAATCATATTTTTATATGTTGAAAGCAAAAGTAAAAATCATATTTTTATATGTTGAAAGCAAAAGTAAAAATCATATTTTTATATATTGAATAGCATCATAAAAATTCGATTTTTACATATGTAGAGAATACGGGCGAAAGCGACAAAAGGCGAAGATTTCTATAAGAAAGTGTCGTGCAGTTGGATAGCTATCGGTGAGATTTCTGATTTAAAATTTATATATATATGTGTGAAGTAAAAGTGAATTGCTATATATAAATATATATATATATATACGCCCCTCGTCCACAAACCATGGACGATATTTATTGGTTGAAATTGTTGTGAAAATTTGATTGATAGCGAATGATTGTTTGGGATTGTTTGTGATTGATATTGGTTGATGGTGGTTGAAAAATACCCATTGGTGATTGTGAAATATTTGGTTGAAACCACATAGGATTAGTTTGTGGAAATGAAATAAATATATACATGCCGCCTGCGTGCGAACTAGATGCATGTTCCCCATTGTCAAAAACCGCGAGGTTTTAAGGTAGAGCGAGGAGCCGTACTAGGGACGGTGCCGGTGTAACTACCCTGCCGTTATGCTGCCGAAATTTTGAATAATATTTGTGTGTTTGAATTATTTTCATATGCTTAAACTATATTTATTCATTGTATAGAAAACATTCATGTGTTGAATTGATATTCATTCGTTGTTTAGAAATTCATGTGTTGAATGGTATTCATATTTTGAAATAAATTGTTCGATAATAAAAATCACATTTTTATCTATATATAGAAACTATAGAAAACATTCATGTGTTGAATTGATATTCATTCGTTGTTTAGAAATTCATGTGTTGAATGGTATTCATATTTTGAAATAAATTGTTCGATAATAAAAATCACATTTTTATCTATATATAGAAACTATAGAAAACATTCATGTGTTGAATTGATATTCATTCGTTGTTTAGAAATTCATGTGTTGAATGGTATTCATATTTTGAAATAAATTGTTCGATAATAAAAATCACATTTTTATCTATATATAGAAACTATAGAAAACATTCATGTGTTGAATTGATATTCATTCGTTGTTTAGAAATTCATGTGTTGAATGGTATTCATATTTTGAAATAAATTGTTCGATAATAAAAATCACATTTTTATCTATATATAGAAACTATTGAAAACATTCATGTGTTGAATTGATATTCATTCGTTGTTTAGAAATTCATGTGTTGAATGGTATTCATATTTTGAAATAAATTGTTCGATAACAAAAATCACATTTTTATCTATATATAAAAACTATTGAAAACATTCATGTGTTGAATTGATATTCATTCGTTGTTTAGAAATTCATGTGTTGAATGGTATTCATATTTTGAAATAAATTGTTTGATAATAAAAATCACCTTTTATCGACTATATGAACTATATAGAAAAATAGTGTTTTGAAATGAATTGTTTTACAATAAAAAATCACATTTTTATTGTATGCATAAATCGTTAAAATGTGAAGTGTTAAAAATAGCCACTTGTTCAAAATAAACATATATGAGTTGAAATATTCATTAATTAGCTAATGAAATGATTTGCACCTATTTATGTAACATTAGAATGAATGGTGTTTTTAAACCAAATAGAAATCAAATATGAAGTTGAATAGAAAATGAAAAATGATATGGACTGTATATATATGTACATGCAATATTCATTGAACAGGTTATAGCAAAGGGGCTAGAGAAGAGGAATAAAATTTTGTGCCCGACAAATAGGTACACATTTACTGATTTGTTTGGGTGATGATTTTGAGCCTATTGGCTAGCCGCTTGGCTTCTTCTTTTTCTTTTTGAGATTAGAAGGACCGGGAACGCTATTTGCGATTTCCCGATGCTCCCGGTACAGGGGAGGTTATGGCGGAATTTTTCCAAAATTTAAGGTGTTAGAAAAATATTTGAAGTGAAAACGATATAGAAAACATCATTGAATGAACTATATTTATATTAATATATAAATATAAATAAAATTAAAACGAAACGAGGCCGTGCAGTTCGTATTTTGAAACCGTGATTTCAAACGACTAGTGCGGGAAATCCGACCATTGGATTTTCCCGAAACCTCAACCGTCGGGTACGCCTTGGAAATATCTTCCCAACGGCACCAACTTTGTAGAAATCCAACGGTTGGATTGTCTGGAATGTTTAATTCAAATCTGAAGAAAAACAGCGCCAGAAACGATTATATTTATTTATATATATAAATATAATTATATTTAATCGAATAACGACGCTGCAGTTCGTATTTTGAAATCGAAAATTCAAACGATTGTACCGGGAGATCCGACCGTCGGATTTTCCCGAAACTGGAACCGTTGGATTCGTTTTGAAAAACCCTTTCTAATGATGTAAATTTTGTGATGATCCAACGGTTAGATTTTCAGATATGTGTAAATCAAATCTGAAGAAAAACAGCGCCACGGCCGCCTTATGGCCCGAAGCGTCGTTTTGAATAAAATGGCTATTTTAAAATAAATAAAAATAGCGATAAATAGTTATAAAATATCGTAAGCGATATCGAATGGAAATAAACTGAATTTGCTTGATTTATGTGATGTTTGATGGTTGAATGTGTTTGGTGTGAAAACTATATAAAGAACACAATTGGTGTTGTCGAATAATTTAACCATTGAAATAAATCGATTTGAAATTCTAAATATACGTGAATTATTTGAAAAGGCCGAGTTAATTCTCATTTCGAATAATCGACCGACGATTGAAATTCGAAGATGAAGACGATGGTCGAAGACCGGAGATCTTCACCTCGTTTGGATGGTAACCGAGGTCCTGATTGGGAGGCATCCCGAAATAAGGATAATGAGTGGTGATCGTTCAGACGTACGTGTTGATCGAAGGGTTTGCGAGGTATTTAGTGCCTCCGGTTTCGTTCAGACCCAGAACGGACTTGTAAATAGACTGTGTGTCCGACATGGGAATTTGTTCGGTGTGATTGATAGCCATCAGTTGCACGGTGTGAATTGCCTGTGTGGCATGCTAAGATGCAGTGATCAGGGCTTCTGTTGAAAAGCAAAGTCTTGTGGTGATGATCAAAGCACCGCCTGTGTGGTGTAGCTTTGTGTATAACGTGAATTCGCGAGCCTCACACCCCGGTATGAACCTAAAACGGGAGAGGACATCAGGGAGGGCCTGCGTTTCTTTCTAGCTAGGGTGGTGTCAGTGACCTACCAGCCCTGACATTTATATACTTTTCACCTATGTGGTTGTTGCTGTTGCGAGGCGCCTCGGTTTGATCGGACGATCCGGGTCCGATGGAGTCATTCGTTGGCTCGTTTACGCCCCAAAGGGCGGGGAAACGTAGTGTTCAGGCATAATAATCCACATCGGTGGACCGGCCCTGACGATCTAAAGGCTTGCCTGCGCGCTTGCCTGTGGCTCGGGCTAGAGAGTCACGAATTCGGTAAGGACTATCTTTTGCCTTGGTTCATGACGGAAATCCAATTTCCAAATACGTGACGATGCGGTTTCGATTGTATATATATACATTTGGCGACATAGTGGCATGGGACGCTCATGTCGTCTATGATTGATAGTTATGATTTGAAATTGTTTTCGAGACATATAAACACTAGCAATAATATCAAATGCCTTTGTTTTATTCGTATCAAGCATATTTTGGCCGTTATAAGGTAAAAACTCTATCCTCCGGTTTGCGTTGCATTGTGTGATGGGAACTGAGTCTTATAATGGCTTCATTTTTATAAAAAGCATAGCGATGTTTAAAAGAAAGATTTGTTTTAAAGCACTGGCAATCCAATGGAGTAAACCCGTTCCACGAAAGTGGCGTGGTCCTGTGATTTGCCATATTATATATGTGTTGAGTAGATTTCTCATACCAGTCCCATGACTGACTCGTAGTTTGTTTCACTCTCAAACTCGGGTGCCCCTTTTTCTACACGGGCAGCCTTGTATTCAGGTTTAGCTGGTTCTTTCTGGATAGCTGGAGCTGAAGATGGATTCTATCATTTATTTCTTTTTATGCTGTTCAGCTCCTATTGTACATATTTTGTTTATTTCCGCTGTAGACATTTATGTATAGCTGAGCTGTATTTGTACTAAGTAAGATCCTGTATACTGTGTAACTCTGATGATTACTTTTATCCAGTATATTTTAATTGTTCATTCTGGTGTATTTATTTATTTCTGTTCTGCTATTATCTGTTTCTGTGTTATATTCCAAAGATAACCTTGTTTCCGTGAGAACGGGAAATCGGGTCGTCTCATGGTTGGAATCCAATCTCCAATAAGCACCTTGCGGTTTTTGATTTTATAATGAATATGTAGAGCGTGAGATGCAAACGTTTGGCTAGATGGTTATTTATTTGTGATTTGATAGACACTATTATAAAATCACTGGATTTTGAAATATAAAAAATGTTTTGGGTTATAGTAAGGTAAAAATCGTTCATGTTTATGTGTGAGCTGGTCTTACTATTATCCTTTCTTTCAAAAGGGTTTTCTAAATTTAAACAAGTTGTTTTCCATGTGAATTTATCACTGAAGGTATTCCAGACTGATCCGGGTGAATTTTGCTTTGCTTCAAATGTACTCAAGTCAGACCGAGTATATTATTAGGTTAGGTTTTGCTTGGAGCTTCAGAACATGTACTGGAGTCAAGACGTATAGCCCTATTTACTGATATTATATTATTCTGCTGTGTGTATTGACCGATATAAATGTAAACTCTAGTGTTGTAATATACAGTTTTCTTTCGAATAAAGTATGTTGATATATTATATTTTGTCCATTCCGCCTGCGAAACTGATCTTCTTATTCTTCTTTCCTAATACTTCTTTCTCTCTTTCCTTACCTTCTACTTCTTTCTATTAAAAATCTGGGATTCGATACTTGAGTTTTTGGCGAGGGATATAGTATGAAGTATTATTGTCGAAAATTTGAGCGTCGAATTTTCCGGATCGTAACAGTTGGTATCAAAGCATAAGGTTTAGTGATAACCCATGCTCTGTGACGTAACTTGATAGAGATAGGGTTAGTAATACCCTAGATTGAGTTTAAGTGTGTATATATATATATGAGAGCGTGTATTTCTAATTGATTATAAAATTATTTTATATAGATATTCCTGGATTATATTTTTATATAGACTTATTTTTCAAATAATGATAATATTGGTTTGTTTGAATGATTTGAATAAGAATTCAAATTGGAATAGAATTATATTATAGAAAGAAATTTCACTTGTGAAATCGAGTAAATGATAATTGAATGGAAATTAATCTAATAATAATCAATTAATGTGAAACCGAGTTGAAGATAAATATTAATGTTGAATCAAAATTATTTGGTCGAATTGTTTTGCCTTGGTTGTTTGTTGTATGTTGGGTGGTTTGTCTTGAATTCACCAAACAGTTCAATTTAAAGTTGGATGAATAAACTGATTTAAAACAAATCTGGAATGAACAATTTGAATCCGTTATGATGAATCCAAGTTAATAAAATTGAACAGAATCCAATAAATTATAGTAATGAATCTAAATGGAATAATAAGAAATGGGATATTAGAGAAATCGATTATAAATTCCATGACGGTTGGATATCCAGTTGATATGTATATTTTGAGTGTTGAGTCAATATTGAATAAAGTATGTGAATTTGCCTGTTATGAAACTAATGGATTTCATCTGAGATAGTATGAAGTGCAGAAACTAATTTCGGACATATTTAGTTGAGTTTTGAAGTTGAGTGGGATCCAACTGCATGCTAATTGCGCAAGCTTATTGATTATCGGTAAATAGCACTCGCAAAAGGTACTCCTATACAAAATATAAAATTTTGGTTTTTATTCGGGTTTTAAATTGGATTTTCCGACTGTGTGGGTTGGCAGATTTATTTTTGTTCCTGCAAAATTACAGAAGTTCCTTTGTATAGAGTAGTCTTTACCAAAAAAATTCCAAAAATTAAAATGTTAGGAAATTTTCAATTTTGTAGGAAATCTTTGGAATTAGTTTTTCGATTAAAATTAATTGGTTTGGTTTAAAAAGTGTAAGTGTATTTTTTTAATTAATTGGTTTTAAAAAAATACTCGGTTTACAGCATTTTTCCTACCTTAGTAATTCCAGAGACGAAATTCTTTTACGGAAGAAGAAATGTATGGCCCTGATTTTAACTGTTTTATATAATTAAAATAGTTTTACTTAATATTTGTTATTTTGGAATTTAATTTAATAGTTTTGAATATTTTATTTATTTAATATAATAATAGTAAAATTCTATAATATTACGTTATTACATGGTTTTCAATTTCGTTTCGATCGGATGTTGTACGTGATTATACAAAGTCAAAGTGTTGGACGTTAACCGTGCGTTGAATAGTAAAACCATGGTCGCCTTCGTTAAATCTAACAAAATCTTCTTCAATCTTTTTAGAAGTCTTAAGGCAACACAAATCTCAGTGCAACACTTTTGAAATCTTATCTAAGTTGCATGAAATCTTCGAGGAATGTCAGCAAATCCTTATTTGGACTTTATTACAATATCTCAGCAGCAGTTAAGTCAAATAATAAATCTCAGCATCTTATCCCTTGTAAATTCAGTCAAGAAACTCAGCTAATACAGAAGGGAAAAATATATAAGCACATGCGAATGTACTGGCGACGGATATACACCTTAAAAGTTTAAAAGAAAATCCTTATCCCATCTGAGCCTGTAAATTTCAAAATTGGAGCCGGAATGTTATGTTATGTATTATCAAATTAGAAATGTTACTTTGTATTTAGAGTCAAACATTTCAACTAATAATAAATTAAAATATAAGAAAAGGAGAAAAATCTCAATCACAATCTTCTTCTATCCTAAAATCAAACCTCTGCATGATCTGTACAATATCTTTCCAAATCTTTATGAAATCTCTTATAATCTTTGCAGTGAAATCTTTGTAGGATATGTTAATTATTTTCAACATTTGCGGCTTGACTTTGAAATACATATGAGACTAATTCTTCTGTACCCATTTCCCTAATACCTCCATGTCCCTCCAATCAAATCTCCACATTTCCGCTTTTTTGCATTTAAGTACAAAAAAATTCAGGTGTTTATGTGCAAAAAGTGGAAATCAGAGGGCTTTGATTGTTTGGGACACAAAGACACACCGAATTTGAAGAATTGGTGCGAATATATATATCTCTGTGGGGTTTAAATCCTCTGGACCCATATTCCCTGGTCCCCTTGGGCCAAAACAATCTGACCTATTGATTTCGGTGGGACTGACCTGAAATCAGGAGGTCAGATTGTTTTAGCTCAGGGGGACCAAAGAATATAGGTCCAAGTTATTATTTTCCATATCTGTGTATCACTAATTCACTATTTGTTCTAACAACCGCATGTTCATGGATGGCGAAGCTTTTTTGTCTTATAAATTAACACCCAGTTTTGTCTTCCCCTTCAACACGACATATATATGTATATCTTTATATATATAAAACGAAAATCACACTCTTTTTTCCGAAGACTTCAAATAAAATAAAATCTGTATGATGCAAATCAAAAAAATATTTCCATTACAATCTGGCGCAGGGTATTCCTATCAAACATGTCGGTTATGAAAGGATAAATAAAATTAAAACTAATCTCTGACACCTGATACTTGACAATTAAGGAATTAGCCTCTATATATATTCATATATATATATACAGTCTTCCATTCTTCAGCACTTCCGTCCCCCTCAACTAAAACAAACTCTTTGTTTAAAATATAGGAACACAAAACCAAAATTACAACAAATTTTGAAAGCTTTAAAAATAAAAATCAAATTCGCAAAGAAACCATTCTTAAAACAAATACTGTCATTGCTCTTCGTCTATCTTTGTATAAGACATGAGTTTTGAAAAGAAATAGAAAATGGATGGATGAGTTTGGTGTACTGTGATGCGCGATGGAAGAAGAGTTACAGGGAGTAAAGAGATGTTGCATTGCGCAGGAAGGCGGCAGATGGTCCAAGCAAGTTGTATTTCATGGTGATATGTTGGATTAAGAATGGAATGGGAATGCATGCACAGGTTTACATGTATTGGTGGGATAGCATGGGCTTGGTCGTTGGTCCTTAAAAGGGAGGAAAAAAACGTTGAAGCATTGCGTAAGTAGGAGGGAGAAACAAGTGGGAAAGGAGGATGGTGCAATGTTGCATCAGGAGCGAATGGTGCAGGTGGGAAATCTTCATGATGGGGGAACGTTGGTGCAGGTGGGAAGTCTTCATGATGGGGGAACGTTGGTGCATGGATGGAAAACATACGGAGCAGTGTCTTTTTGTTTACGTTGGGGAAGCAAAGAGTTTATGGAGAAGGAGAGACACAAAGTGAAGATAGATGGAGTTGGCATCGTGGGCCTAGAGCCAGACAATTCAAAAAAAAAAAAAAGTGGCGTGAGATTGCTACTGATGGTTCGTGATAAACAAAGGAGCAACGTATGGGGTAGGAGGGCTCTCGAATGCTGTTGTGGGCCTTGGGCCACGGTTACTTGAGAAAAAAAGAGATAAAAAGAAAAGAATGGATAGATTGATGGATTGCACTGCTTCGGTGCACATTTGGGAACGTAGAAGGGACATCGGTGTTTTTTCATACAAGGAGGAGATGATACATTTTGAAATTTTATTTAAGGTAATTTTTTTATTAAATCGTTAATCTATTTAAATCTGCAATTAATATAACTTGTTCATGCTTTATTATAGTAGAACGAAATAAGAGACGTTGGAGTCGCAATAACAAAGGGTATGCAGTCAACCTGGTTCAGACAGATTGGGAGAACATGAAATTTCGTTTAATTAAACAGGAACAACGCAAACTGTAACACCCCACCTCCACCAATACCGCTCTTGCAAGGACACTAGCTTTGGAGGGGCGTTTTTAAAACAAGGTAAACATGCATAATGATATATCAAGGCAGAACAAGAACATAGGTATATATGTAAACAGAGTAAATAACATAGATGAAACAGCGGAAGATTTAAACCATTTCGAAACAAGTTTAGTACATCATAAAGTCAACTGCCAAAATAAACATGTCTAGTACATCATAACAGAAATACTGAAATACATAGTGCTATCCCCAAAATAAAGATAATAAACCATAGCGAGCTCAATGTCCAGGCATACATGAGCTATCCAGCAAACAAGCAAGCGATCCAAGCTAAGCACCACTGTTCCCTCCCTGAGAACCTGGGGGGGGGGGGAAACGGAAGAAAAGAAGCGAAAGAAAACAGGTCAGTCAAAGAGACTGGTAAGCCGTACTACGATCAGTCTATAAACTAATAAAGTTAACATCATGATGGAAACTGAGATGAACGTACTGGCAATAGATAGAGGTGTCATCACATAGAGAAGATTAAACTTTGCACCATAGTGTACTAGCAAACTAACATAACAGATATTGATCCCCAGCCCAAACTTTGGCCCAATAACATGAGGTGACCTTAATACAAGGTCCAGCCCAACGGTCTAGTCGATCGGCTCCCTATAAACCTAACACGTCAAGTGTTGGTGTCCATACGGCCCACATATGGTTGTAGTTTGACTGTGCTGGGTCCACCTTTGGGTGTATCAAGCCCTCGGGTGTCAACCCCAGACACTTAAGCAATAATGCACAGCCCAAACCTACTGGTACCCGTGCCTCGAGTTTGTCCAACACCGGACTACGTGCACGTCCGTAGCCCGCCTGGACCCGCACCGCTGTACCACTCAGCCGCCGCTTTGGTCGCTTACATCCGTCCAGTAATCGTGCCCCGCCCTAACCTAGCTTCTAGGGTTGTGAATGATACCTAACTGGGATTACTGCCGGAACAGACCACGTTGCTAGGGTTTTCTAAGAGGGTTAAGTGTGGTTTAACCCCTCACTAATCATGGATTAAATTAGTTAAGTGTAACCAACAGTTCACCACTTAACCTCATTTCATCCCTCGTATCCCCAAAATTGGTTAAGTATTAGTGGGCCATGACTTAACCCTAATCATGAGGCATTAATTTAATTGGGCCTTAACCACTCACATTAGACTTTGTTGCGGTCACTAGTTAGGCCGGTCGGTTCCGGGTAGCTTTACACCACAACTAGGTCTAACCTCGGGTCTTGGCACCACATGACCAACTTCTCACATTGGGTCCTATTGTTTGTAGCCACTAGTTAAGCCGGTCGGTTCCGGGTAGAATTACGCTACAAACTCAACCCAACCTCGAGTTGGCCACACTTATGTTTTCTAAGTGTCATGTCCACTTTATTTTCAAACATGATTACAAGTTTAACAATTACTTGGGTAGACCTAACTTAATAGGTAAATTCCCAAGGGGTAGACCTAACTTAATAGGTAAATTCCCAATCTTATTATTTTTCATGTATTTTAAGTTTTCACCCAAAACCCCCCCCAACGTTATTCCATCGCTTACATATTCGTCATAACGCATAAAGGATAGAAAGAGGGAACTTGGCACAACATACATGATGAATCTTACATATCCTAATAAACATGCATAACATGTTGGACTTGCATAACTTAGCATCATAAACATGCATAACTTGTTAAACTTGCAAATCATGGTATAGTTAACTTGCATAAGCATGCATAACTTGTTAAACTCACAAAACATAGCATAGTGAACTTGCATAAGCATGCATAACTTATTAAACTTACAAAACATAGCATAGTGAACTTGCATAAGCATGCATAACTTGTTAAACTCACAAAACATAGCATAGTGAACTTGCATAAGCATGCATAACTTGTTAAACTTACAAAACATAGCATAGTGAACTTGCATAAGCATGCATAACTTGTTTAACATGCATAAATCCCAACTTTCATCACATATTAACTTTAGAGTTTCTAAAATGAAGGTAAGAGGGCTTACTACTATTATGAAGACACAAATCTACAAACAAAGATTGAGAAGCCCTTTATGCAAGCATAAAAACCCAAAACAAGCTCCAATAAGAAACAAAAATCCCAAAAACTCTAGCTTAGCAAATAAAACTTGCAACTTGATGATGTATGCAAGCTAATGATCATTCATACAACTTAGAAATGCTTGTATGAACATCAAAATCTTAATAGGAATTATTAATGAAGAGATTGGAGGCTAGGGTTTTTAGGTGGAGGCCATTTGAGAATTCAATTTGACATAGTTTGGTTGCAAGAATGATTAATGGGGTTTTAGGGTAGGATTAGGGGCTTATTTATAGAAGATTAGAGTGTTTTTAGCCCTAGGATTAACCCTAGGTGAATTTTGGCCCGTCAGATTTCGGAATGCTCTAGAACCAGGTCACAAGACCAAGCCCAAATCAGAAATGGTGCACTAGGCAATACTGCCTGGCTACCCCCTGTCGACAGGGCTGTCGACGGGACAGTCGACTCCCCTAGACCCCTGTCGACATGCCTGTCGACTTGGGGGTCTTGGCGGGAATTTTTCCCGCTGACGCCAGCTGTGCCCAATCCTTCTTTTTAATTTAAATTTTAAATCTGTTTTTGATTATGGAAATTTCTGAAAACTTCCATAGGCCTTAACCGGGTCATACGGACTCCGATTTTCGAAAACTCGGACTCTATTTCGCGTATTTTTCCGAGACGAACGCAATGGCATAGCCCGTTTCCCTTGATTCAGATTAATAAATTAATTTCTGCCTCGATTTACCTTATTACCCGTTATTGAAAATACGGGTTGTTACATTCTCCCCTCCTTAAAGGATTTCGTCCCCGAAATCTTCAAGTTAGGAAGAACGTATCCTACCATCCAATCATCCATCTACTCAAAACATCACCCACGAGCATTCATTGTCCTTACAAGATTCTAAATGTTGGATGAACATATGCAAAGGTGTGTGTATATGTACCTATCTAATGCAAATATCATCAATGCAAATTATGTTAGTGAAATGAATCCACATGTATGCAATTCCTAACATAATGTATATCATCTATATGTGTGCACATAACATACACCCATATGCAACATCCATGTGATAACACACAATTTTCATCCATGAATAAGCATAAACACTCATGCATATGCGATATGAGGAGTGTGCGAGCCGATCTAGTGCCTAATCGTGTATAATGCATCCACGAGCAACCACTTGCAAACACTTGCAACCACTTGCAACCACCAAGCATAACATGTTTCAAACACATGTTTCATCCAAAGGGTTTCTACCTAAGGTTCTCATGACAAGATTAGCACGATAACTAGATAAACATGGATAGCAAAGAGAGAGATATGCTAACAAAGGAAAAAGATTGAGAGTGTACCCTCAAAGAGGAATGGATAAAGCCCACGCATCTTCTCCTCGGTTTCCCAAGTTGCGTCTTCCACGGCTTCACCCCATTGAACCTTCACCAATCTGACCTCACGATTCCTTAGCTTCTTGGTCTCTGTCCCCAAGATACGGATCGGGGCTCTCCTCAAGGTAGCTTCTTTCTCCACTTCCACATCTTCCAGAACACTTGGCTCCACAATCTCTGCTGACTCATGCAAACACTTCCGGAGATGCGAGACATGAAAAACATTATGCACTCCGGATAGCTTCTCGGGCAATTGCACTTTATAAGCCATCTTCCCAATTCTCTCTATGATAGGGAAGGGTCCAACAAATCTCGGTGCTAACTTCCCAACAGCTCCAAATCGGACCACATTCCGCAAAGGAGAAACCTTCACGAAAACCATGTCCCCAACATCAAACTCCAAATCAGATCTTCGCTTGTCAGCATAAGACTTCTGTCTATCTTGGGCCGCCTTCATCCGTCTTCTAATCAACTCAACCTTCTCGGATGTATCTCTAATCATGTCAGGCCCAAGTATCAGCTTATCGGTAGTCTCCCACCAACATGTAGGTGACTTGCACGGTCTCCCATATAAAGCCTCAAACGGTGCCATCCCAATGCTTGCCTGATAACTGTTATTATAAGCAAATTCCACAAGAGGAAGATGGTCTTCCCAAGTACCACCAAAATCCAGAATGCAAAGCCTCAACAAGTCCTCAAGTACCCTATTCACCCTTTCTGTCTGACCGTCCGTCTGTGGGTGATAAGCAGTACTTAGATTCAACCTCGTGCCCATAGCTTCCTGCAAACTGTTCCAGAACTGACTAGTAAAGATGGGGTCTCGATCACTGACTATGCTGGAAGGGACTCCATGTAGTCGTACTATCTCACGAAGATATACTGATGCTAGTCCAGATGCGGTCCTTTTGCTCTTCACCGGAATGAAATGAGCACTCTTCGTAAGTCTATCTACAATAACCCAAATGCTCGTATTCCCTTTTCTTGACCTTGGAAGCCCATCAATAAAGTCCATGGAGATACTCTCCCACTTCCAAAGTGGAACATCTAGAGGATGCAATAAACCACCGGGCTTCTTTGACTCAGCTTTAACTTGTTGGCAAATGGTACATCTAGAGACAAACTCCGCCACGTCCTTCTTTATTCCAGGCCAAAAGAAAATACGCTTCATATCTTTATACATCTTGTCCCCGCCTGGATGTATAGTCAACTTAGAACGATGCGCTTCCTCTAGAACTTTCCTCACTAACTCTTCTATCATGGGAACACATAACCTTCTATCTCTCCTCAGCCAACCCTTGTCATCAACAGAATATCGAGCGAGGTGACTAGACGTCTCTCCTCGAGTCAGCTTATCCATAATCTCAACTATGCGAGGGTCTTCTCTCTGCGAAGCCCCAACTTGATCAAGAAGGGTAGGTCTGAGTTCCAGAGATGCTAAAGAACCGGTCATCGACTCACCCGCCAAAGAGAAATCAAAGGTTGCCAAGAACTCTAAATTCTTCATCTCAACAAATAGAGAACTTAGTGTCAACCTTCTTCTACTCAACACATCCGCTACAACATTCCCCTTGCCAGGGGTATAGGCTATATCAAAATCGTAGGACGCCAAGAATTCCATCCACCTTTGCTGCCTCAAGTTCAGATCCTTCTGCGAAAAGAGATACTTTAAAGACTTATGATCAGTATACAGCTCAAATCTCTCTCCCAGAAGATAATGACGCCAAGCCTTGAGTGCATATACTATCGCCGCCAGCTCCAGATCATGAGTGGGATAATTCTTCTCATGCACCTTAAGTTGCCTCCCACCAAAACATATGACTCTGCCTTCTTGCATCAGAACGGCGCCCAATCCCGTGCCACACGCATCGGTGTACACGGTAAACATCCTACCACCATCGGGTAAAGCTAGAACTGGTGCTGAGGTAAGAGCTCTCTTGAGTCTCTGAAAAGAAAGCTCACAATCCATATCCCAAGCAAAAACTAAGTTCTTCTTCGTCAACTTAGTAAGAGGGGCGGATATCTTCGCGAAGTCCTTGATGAACTTCCGGTAAAAACCCGCAAGACCTAGAAAACTTCTGACTTCAGTTGCATTCCTTGGAGTCTTCCAATCCTGCACAGCAACTACTTTAGCGGGATCCACCGCCAAGCCTTGCTTGGATACTATATGCCCAAGGAACCGAACTTCCCTTCTCCAAAAGTGACACTTGGAGAACTTGGCCTTTAACTGATGCGCTCTAAGCGTATCCATCACCTCTACAAGATGCCTCGCGTGCTCTTCTTCATCCTTAGAGAAGACCAAGATATCATCTACGAAGACCACAACAAACTTATTCAGGAACTCCCGAAACACCCTACTCATCAAGTCCACGAAATACGCGGGTGCATTCGTCAAACCGAACGGCATAACGAGCCATTCAAAGAAGCCATCTGGAGTTCTGAATGCAGTCTTGTCTATACTATCATCAGCCACTCTGAGCTGATGAAATCCAGTGGCAAGGTCAAGCTGAGAGAAAACAGAAGCACCGACAAGCTGGTCAAAAAGATCGTCAATCCTGGGCAATGGGTGTCTGTTCTTCTTAGTTAGCTTATTCAACTCTCTATAGTCCACACAAAGTCGAAGAGAACCATCTGCCTTAGTAGCAAATACCACAGGCGCTCCCCATTCGGATATACTTCATCTGATGAAGTTCTTCTCAAGCAACTCCTTTATTTGCTTGCTGAGCTCCCGTCTCTCACGCGGAGCCATGTGCCGAACGGGCAAAGAAACAGGCTTAGCATTATCCACCAGATAAATGCGAAAATCAATCTCTCGTTTAGGGGGCAACCCCTTAACTTCTTCAAAAACATCTGGATAATCTTGGACCACCCTTATAGACTGAAGGGTTTCCTCTGACGAGTCGAGAGATTCAAGATAGCACAACATGACGGGATCCTTCGGATTGCATGAAATTTCTAAGGTGTTGCCAAGGCGAGTCACAAGCCTCACAACCCTATGCTCACAATCAAGAATGGCTCCATATCTAGACAGCCAATCCATGCCCAAAATCAATCCGTATCCCCTGAAACCAAGAACATACGCACTACACAAGAACTCTACACTGAGTATAGAGATCCTCAGATCCTCACATATCATAGATAGATGAGCAGAACCCCCAATGGGATTCGAAACACAAACGGGATCATCCACTAAGCTAGTACTAAGGTGCAAACTATCAACAAGATCGGATGAAATAAAGCTATGTGATGCACCAGAATCAAATAAGGTACGAATTGGAAGATCGGAAATATAGACAAGGTTCTCAACAGAAACAATACCTCGTTCCGGAACTGTAGTGGTGTTGAGAGCATGCACTTTCCCTCCAGATGATCCTGTACGTTGAGTCTGACTCTGCCCTTTCTTCTTCGGGCATTCCTTCTGGAATATTATGATGTGCTAAATTCGTATAATTTAAATTTATCGTTAATTAAAAAAATTGGACTTCTTGGATGCTGGTTGTTTGGTTGTCGAGGTTTACCTTAACGTCGTATTGGATGATTGGCTGAAATACTATCCCATACATTATTATAAACTGTTATAATTTGTAGTGCAGAGATGGACAGGTTGGAGAGATCCAACCAGATTCCTCAAATAAATTGTATGTTATCTACTTTTCATGTTATTTATATATGAATTGTTCATCCCAATTAACGTCATATTCTATTTGGATGCTGATTTTTTATTGAACCTTGATCGTTGAATTCGAATTCAATGATCGTTGTGTTGTAAATCAATAGACAGTATTGATCAAGTGATTGGCAGCGAATGGTTAAACTTTTAGACGTCGATTTGCCGGTAGGCGAACTGACAATGTTTTAAGTTATAAAATTTATCTTTATAACTAAATCAAAGTTCAAGTTTATATTTATAGAAGTTATTTAAAATAGGTGTTTTTATAAATATATTTATATTTATAATCGTATTTTACAAAGAATTATGAAACGATGTATACCATAAATTCTTATGTCTATCATAAGAAAAAGGGAAGACAGAAATTTACCTATGGTCAATAAATATGAGATAATTGTTTCCGATGAAACGATTATGCATACTTATATTAAATTAATTATATTTCAATTAATTTAATAAGTGGATTAAAAGAAAAACCATATAGCATGTTAACGATGTTCTAAGTGAATGGGGCCAACTGCTTCAATTAAGAATGTCATTTTAAAATGTTATTTTAAAATAGAAATTTGTTTTAATTGATAATTGTTTAAATATAACAAATACCCTTAGAATTTAATTAACTGTGTTCTAAAGTAATTATCGAATCATTTAAAAGAAATTGTTCATTTTATATTAATTAGTAATAAAGGAAACTTTTCTTACTTAGTTGATTATTATTTTAATAACTAATGCAATGACATTTAAAGTGAAATTTGTTTAAAAGATAATCAAGTGTAATAAGTTAATGACATGAAAGAGTTCTTTAAAGGGATTTATAACCCAAATGTACAAACGAGGTTTGTAAATGGAAATTTTAAGCTATGCGATAAATTTAGGAGAAATGAAAGGAATTTACAAGTATGAAGTTGGGTTTTATAAAACCATATTCAAACGAAATAGAATTAATATGGTATTAATGTTATCCGGTTTTGAATTATAAACTTCTATCTATCGTGAGATAAGAACGTTGTCGATCAAGGTCTCAAAGGTAAATAAATACCCCAACTTGAACAATTTCACTATTATCGAGAGATGATATCAGTTTATAGCAGTAAAGGAGGTAGAATTGAAATTTTATGTATATATAAATAAGACATTCGAATCAAAGGAAGTATAAAAGGGATTTTCAAGAATATTTTCAATGAAAGGAAATATTAGTGGATGATGATATGTATCTATATAGCGATATTTGCAAAGTGATATAAAAGGTTTTTAAGATATGCCAATGATAAGATGTATAGCTATGATTTCAATAAGATGATTTATACCAAATGGATATTTATGATCTGTACAATATCTTTCCAAATCAAACCTCTGCATGATAAGATGTATAGCTATGAAATCAAACCTCTGCATGATCTGTACAATATCTTTCCAAATCTTTATGAAATCTCTTATAATCTTTACAGCGAAATCTTTGTAGGATATGCTAATTATTTTCAACATTTGCGGCTTGACTTTGAAATATATATGAGACCAATTCTTCTGTATCCATTTACCCTATCCCCCATGTCCCTCCAATCAACTCTCCCCATTTCCGCTTTTCTGCATTTAAGTACAAAAACAATTCAGGTGTTTAAGTGCAAAAAGTGGAAATCATAGGGCTTTGATTGGTTCGGACATGGGGGCATACTGAATTTGGAGAATTGGTGTGAATATATATCTCTGTGGGGTTCTAATCCTCTGGACCCATATTGCCTGGTCCCTCGGACCAAAACAATCTGACCCATTGATTTCGGTAGGACCCACTTGAAATTAGGGGGTCATATTTTTTTGGCTCAGGGGGACCAGAGAATATGGGTCCAAGTGATTATTTTCCATCTCTGTGTATCACTAATTCACTATTTGTTCTGACAACCGCATGTTCATGGACAGCGAAGCATTTTTTGTCTTATAAAGTAGCACCCTTTTTTGTCTTCCTCTTCTACACGACATATATATATATCTTTATATATATGAAACGAAAATCACACTCTTTTTATCGAAGATTTCAGATAAAATAAAATCGGTACGATGCTAATCAAAACAATATTTCCATTACAATCTGGAGCAGGATATTCCTATCAAACATGTCGGCTATGAATGGATAAATAAAAATAAAAATAATCTATGGCACCTGATACTTGACAATCAAGGAATTAGCCTCTACATATATTCATATATACAGTCAGCCATTCTTCAGCACCTCCGTCCCCCTTAACTAAAACAAACTCTTTGTTTCAAATACAGGAATACAAAACCAAAATTACAACAAATTTCGAAATCTTTATAAATGAAAATCAAATTCGAGCAGAGACCATTCTTAAAACAAATACTGTCACTGCTCTTCGTCTAACTTTGTATAAGACACGAGTTTTGAAAAGAACTAGAAAATGGATGGATGAGTTTGGTGCACTGTGATGCGCGATGGAAGAAGAGTTACAGGGAGTAGAGAGATGTTGCATTGCGCAGGAAGGAGGAAAGGGGCAGATAAGCAAGTTGTATTTCATGGTAATATGTTGGAGTAAGAACGGAATGGGAATGCATGCACAGGTTTACATGTATTTATGGGATAGCATGGGCCTGGGCGTTGGTCCTTAAAAGGGAGGAAAAAATTGTTGAAGCATTGCGTCAGTAGGAGGGAGAAACAAGTGGGAAAGGAGGATGGTGTAATGTTGCATCAGGTGCGAATGGTGTAGGTAGGAAGTCTTCATGATGGGGGAACGTTGGTGCATGGGTGGAAAACATGCGGAGCAGTGTCTTTTTGGTTACGTTGGGGAAGCAAAGAGTTTATGGAGAAGGAGAGATACAAAGTGAAGACGGATGGAGTTGGCATCGTGGGCCTAGGGCCAGACAATTCAAAAAAAAGAAAAGAAAAAAAAAGAAAAAGAAAGTGGCATGAGATTGCTACTGATGGTTCATGATAAACAAAGGAGCAACGTACGGGGTAGGAGGTCTCTCGAATGATATTGTGGGCCTTGGGCCATGGTTACTTGAGAAAAAAAAGAGATAAAAAGAAAAGAATGGATAGATTGATGGATTGCACTGTTTCGGTGCACATTTGGTAACGTAGAAGGGACATCGGTGTTTTATCATGCAAGGAGGAGGTGATATTTTTAGGAATTTTAATTAAGGTATTTTTTATTATTAAATCGTTAATCTATTTAAATCTGCAATTAATATAACTCGTTCATGCGTTATTATAATAGAACGAAATAAGAGACGTTGAAGTCGCAGTAACAAAGGGTACGCAGTCAACCTAGTTCGGACAAATTGGGAGAACATGGAATTTTATTTAATTAAACGGGACCAACGGAGCCATCAAATCAAAAACAAAAATGGTGAGTTAACTGTCACACCTTTTGGAATATTATGATGTGCTAAATTCGTATAAATTAAATTTATCGTTAATTAAATAAATTGGACACCTTGGATGCCTGTTGTTTGGTTGTTGATGTTTACATTAACGTCGTATTATATGATTGGGTGAAATATTATCACATACATTATTATAAACTGTTATAATTTGTAGTGCAGGGAAGGACATGTTGGAGGGATCCAACCGGATTCTGCAAATAAATTGCATGTTATCTATTTTTCATGTCATGTATATATGAATTGTTCATCCCAGTTAACGTTATATTCTATTTGGAAGCTGATTTTTTATTGAACCTTGATCATTGAATTCGAATTCAACGATCGTCGTGTTGTAAATCAATAGACAGTATTGATCCAGTGATTGGCAATGAATGATCTAAAATTTTAGACGTTGATTTGCCGGTAGGCGAAATGATAATGTTTTAAGTTATAAAATTTATTTTTATAACTAAATCAAAGTTCAAGTTTATATTTATATAAGTAATTTATAATAGATGTTTTTATTAATATATTTATATTTATAATCGTATTTTACAAAGAATTATGAAACGATGTACACAGTAAATTCTTATGTTTATCATAAGAAATAGGGAAGACATAAATTTACCGATGGTCAATAAATATGAGATAATCGTTTTCGTTGAAACGATTATGCAGACCTATATAAATTAATTATATTTCAATTAATTTAATAAGTGGATTAAATGAAAAACCATATAGCATTTTAATGATGTTTTAAGTTGATGGGGCCAATTGTTCCAATTAGGAATGTCATTTTAAAATGTTATTTTAAAATAGAAATTTGTTTTAATTAATAATTGTTTAAATGTAACAAATACCCTTAGAAGTTAATTAATATTTAATTAACTAAGTTCTAAAGTGATTATCGAATCATTTAAAAGAAATTGTTCATTTTATTTTAATTAATAATAAAGGAAACTTTTCTTACTTAGTTGGTTATTATTTTGTTAACCAATGCAATGACTTTTAAAGTGAAATTTGTTTAAAAGATAATCAAGTGTAATAAGTTAATGACATGAAAGAGTTCTTTAAAGGGATTTATAACACAATTGTTGTATATAACGGTGTTGTATACAAAATTATATGATTTTTGTTTGATGATAACAACCAAATATATTTTATTATTAAATGTGTTTGTAACTGTACTGGTATACTACACAACAAACAGGAATATAATATTTCTATTTAAATAAAAATACAACCATATAGAAATTTAAATATTCACATAGTATTTTATTTGAATAGAATATTTTATTTCAACATTTTAAACAGTACAAGTCTTATACTCCACTATTTGTACATTTCTGTAATACAAATCAAATTCATAGATATTCAATCTTATACAGTACTCCTCACTACAGCTCACTCAACATTGTTACACACACTCTGTTTACAGTTTCTTTTGTACAAGTATACACACTAACTCTTATACAAATATTCTCATATACATGTCTCTGTCATCTTCAGTCTTCTGTCTGCACAACTCAGTCGGTCCAGTCACCATCTGCTTACCTGTCACATATAGAAATACACACACAGAGAATATAGAACAGAAATATTTTCAATTCTAGGAAATACAATTTTTATTTTAAAAATTTATTTGCCTAAGTTTTTCGGTGTGTTTCTCATCATTTTTCATGACTTGATCTGATTTATCTATGTCTAAACAGCTTGTGATATTCACAATGAAACACTGAAATACCACAAGGCAGTCAGTATGTATATATTTCAGTATAGGGACAGAAGTCTATTTTGGATGGCTGCATATACACACGCGTATATATATATATATAAGTGTACATTGCCTCGCTAATCCAGTGTGCAACTGAGGAGCAGCCATGTGGACTAACTCGACTCAGTGCAAAGTGGAACAGTGCAAAGATGAGGACATGATCAACATATATTAATATTCAAACAGCCCAAGGGTCGAGCCAAATGTACATTGTGCAATAAGAAGTCCAGATCAGCCCAAACAAATTGACAAACATATATGATCATATTCAAATCAAGTGTAAATAGCATGGCATGATGACATCAGCTACATGTTTAAGCAGCCAGAACAGTACTCTAGTACTCAATGCAACATGAATCAAAACAAAATGGTGGTTCATAGTAAAATCTGGTTGGCCAGATTCTTTCTAATCTCATAGTGAACAAATGGAGTCAAATAGTGATTTCATGTGTGCCAAGACTGGATGTAATCAACACAACTGGGTCGACCCAGATTGATATGAATGGTGCAAGTGTACAATGGTACAACAAATTTTCAAAGCAAGATTCAGTTCTCATGGAAGCAACAACAAGATTAAGCACAACATCAACATGATTTCAACCAAGAAATGCCATTCAACTTCTCATGCAAGTGCAATACACAAGTCATATGTGAATGCAAGTGAGGCACACTGGTGCAACAACAAAACAACAAAAATTTCAACAGTATTTCATTGTTGAAATTTTTAGGAACATGGAAGCTCAACAAAACTGGAATGGCACAATGCAGCACAAAAATAAACTCAAAAGTATAACTGTGTAACCGCATGGTTCAAGTGAAGTCAAATGTACACAGCATGGTGGAATGGATTCATGTATGAGCCAATAGCAATGATGAACAAATGATCAAGTCTGGAGCATGTTTACAGTTCTTGTTCTAAACAGTGGGATAATGCATGTGTAAACATTTCAGCATGTATATATAGTCATTGTAAAAGGAGTAAAATCTGCATGACATGAATCACTGTGAACACATCAAAGTTCATTGATAAATCCAGGAAAGTTTCAAAGATAAATTGTTGGGGGCCAAGGAAAACAATTAAGTAGTTTCCAGGTATCACATTTTAATATAAGGCAAGATGTTTTTTTTGTTGGACAAGAATTAATCAGTTTTATAAATCATGGTGTTGTTTCCAAATATCAGTTCAATATTTGGTAAATTTTTGGAACACAAATTCATTTCATGAAAGGCACTGAATTTTCAGTTTTGGCAAGAGTATTCTCCTCGGCATATCTTTTTCTCCAACAAATTCAATTAGAGAATTAAATGTCAATCAAATCATTTCAAATTTAGCCAAGAACACACAAATTTTTATCAATAATCAATTCTTGGAAAGTTATAAAAATTCAGATGGGTGCATGGCTTAAAATCAATTCAGTGATTTCCATAAATACTTGGAGCAAGTTGAAGCGCCACAATATCGAAATCAAAATTATATATGGCAAAAATCTTTCCAGGAATGTTTCAAAATTTTACAGCAACGATTTCATGCAATGGCCAACAATTATGGAAAGAATCAGGCCACAAATAATATGCAAACAATTTCAAAGCACGGCAAGATTCAAGGCAACACAAATCACGTGAGAAATTCAATCATGGTCGTGGAGTCAAAAGAGGAAATAGCAAATCAGTGCAAGTCATTTGTATGAAATCAGAGAGTATATAGGGTTTTCTATAATCCTATATTAACCATATCATCACAGGCAAACAATAAGAATCGAAAACCAAAGACAATCCGATAGCAATTCAAAGACATATAATTCAGAAAACTCACAGTTTTGATTAAGAGAGAGCCAATTCCAAATCGAAGTATCAAGCAACACAGTTATGAGCTTTAGAGATTAATCCATACCTCAAGAAACCGATTCGATTTGGGGATTTAACAAAAACCCTAGGACCCGCCGCCATGTTTCTCAAAGCAAAGTGAACGGGAAATATAAGTGAACAAAGGGTGGAGTCATTTACAAAGGGGCCGGCCAACTTGAATTGTTTTAAGGGAAAATTGTTTTCTCTTTTATATTCTAGGGTTTTGCTTTGGTTTAATTTTTGTTGTATTCACGTTTATTTTGTAAATCGCCCGAATCAATTTCTAGTGTCTGTAAAATACTAGGGAAACCAGTTAGAGTGTTAACTGGCAATTTACTACAATCTGTAAAACCTAGGGTTACTGGTTACATGGTTGTAATCCGGGGAAATCTAATCTAGGGGATAAGATCAGTCTAGGGCTTTGAGCGTAGGGTTATAATAAGAGCGAGGGGTTCGCGAGTTTACAAGGTCTTATAAGCGGGATCTGTTCTCTCACTTAGTAGAAACCTTAGGAATGCAGCAATAGGCAGGATTTTGCCGAAGCAGGGTATATCTTGTGTCATTTACTTTCTGCATTTATAATTCTGCTATATTCTGTTATCTGAATATTATTATAGTATCCCGTCTAATTTTAACACAGTGAAAAATTGTAATAAACCCTATTCACCCACCTCTAGGGTTAATCTAGATCCAACGCCAAATATACAAAAGAGGTTTGTAAATGGAATTTTAAAGCTATGTGATAAATTTAAAAGAAATGAAAGGAATTTACAAGTATGAAGTTGGGTTTTATAAAACCATAGTCAAACGAAATAGAATTAATATGATATTAATGTTATCAGGTTTTGAATTATAAACTTCTATCTATCGTGAGATTAGAACGTTGTCGATCCAGGTCTGAGAGGAAAATAAATAACTAACTTGAACTATTTCACTATTATCGAGAGATGATACTAGTTTATAGCGGTAAAGGAGGTAGAAGAGAAATTTTGTGTATATATATAAGACTTTCGAATCAAAGGAAGTATAAAAGGGATTTTAAAGAATATTTTCAATGAAAGGAAATATAAATGGAATTATGATATGTATCTATATAGCGATATTTGCAAAGTGATATAAAAACGTTTTTAAGATATGCCAATGACAAAATGTATAGCTAAGATTTCAATGGGATGATTTATATCAAATGGATATTTATTGATTAATATATTCAAGAAAACAAAACTAAATGAGATTGGTCGAAATAAGTTGTAAAATCGATTTAATTAGATATAAGGATTTTAAATGAATGGTTTGAAAGGACTTGAGCTGCCAAGATACTGATCGATACTGTTTGAATTGATAGTTAAAACCCCAACTATCAATAAATATTGTTTGGACCTTTTGACGAGTTAGTTCGAAGAGTCCAGGATGAGAACTGGACCCAAAACAACTTCGAACCAACTGTTTGCTCGCGACTAACATGCAGGAGTATAAAAATGGAGCATTAAAGACCATTGATCTTCATGAATGGAAGAACTGCTCATTGGATATCTCTAGGTCGCTCATGGAGATATTTTGACTTGTGATCCTGTCATGATTGAAATCATCGGATTACAAGGACTTATCGCTAGTGATCCTTGGGGTGATTCCCATATAGGACGCGGGAGGAGGGTGCCTTTGGTTCATCCTGTTCCTGGATGACTTGTATGGACAAATGTCTGACAAAGTATTTCCTAAGGGTCACGTACGTTGATTTTTACAAATATACCAAGTTTGTGGTGGAGAATTTCTCTTTCTTAACACCTAGAGTACATTTGTGGGCGTCAATTAGTGATTTGACGGATCTGACGATGTGGCATTCAAAGTTATTGAGATGTTCTCAAAAAGATAATCGTAACCTCAAGCCTCACAACCAGAAATGACAAAAATCGGGTAGGCAGCATGGCTAGGTGGGTCATTCCCAAGCAGGGTATATTTGTCACTGATCTAGAGAAAAATTCATTGTGTTCTTCTTTCTTTTCGGTATCTTACGGATTACGGTTGGACGGACGACAACCATGGGTGACAATATATTTGATACACTCAAGCTAAATGAGTGGTTGGTCATGTGTGGTTGGGTTGCAAGTGGTTTTTTTGAACCCCAGTGTATCCCCTCTAGAGTACCCTGATCGGAAGGTGGTCCCATAACTTGTCATAGTTGGAATCCAATCTCCAATAAGCACCCTGCGGTTTTTGATTTTATAATGAATATGTAGAGCGTGAGATGTGAGCATTCTGCTAGAGGGTTATTTATTTGTGATTTGATAGGCACTATTATAATATCACTGGATTTTGATATATAAAAAATGTTTGGGTTATAGTAAGGTAAAAACCATCCGTGTTTATGTGTAGGATGGTCTTACTATTATCCTTTCTTTCAAAAGGGTTTTCTAAAGTTAAACAAGTTGTTTGCCATGTGAATTTATCACTGAAGGTATTCCAGACTGATCTAGGTGGATTTTTCTTTGCTTCAAATGTACTCAGGTCAGACCGAGTGTATTGTCAGGTTAGGTTTCGCTTGGAGCGTCAGAACAGGAACTGGAGTCAAGACGTATAGCCCTATTTACTGATATTATATTATTCCGCTGTGTGTATTGATCGATATAAATGTAAACTCTGATGTTGTAATATACACTTTTCTTTTGAATAAAGTATGTTGATATATTATATTTTGTCCATTCCGTAGTGAGAAACTGATCTTCTTATTCTTCTTTTCTAATACTCCTTTCTCTCTTTCCTCACATTCTACTTCTTTCTATTAACAATCTGCGATTCGATACTTGAGTTTTTGGCAAGGGATATAGTATGAAGTATTATTGTCGAAAATTCGAGCATCGAATTTTCCGAGTCATTACAGTTGGTATCAGAGCATATGGTTTAGTGATAACCCATGCTCTGTGACGTAACTCGATAGAGATGGGGTTAGTAATGCCCTAGATTGAGTTTGAGTGTGTATATATATGAGTGTATGTATTTCTAATTGATTATAAAATTATTTTTTATATATTTTCCTGGATTATATTTTTACATAGACATATTTTTTCAAATAACGATAATATTGGTTTGTTTGAAGGATTTGAATAAGAATTCAAATCGGAGTAGAATTATATTCTGGAAAGAAATTCACTTGTGAAATCAAGTAAATGATAATTGAAGGGAAATTAATCTAATGTTAATCAATTATTGTGAAACCCAAGTGAAAGCAAACAATAAATATTAATGTTGAATCAAAATTATTTGGTTATTTGTTGTATGTTGGGTGGTTTGTGTTGAATTCACCGAACAGTTCAATTTAAAGTTGAATGAATAAACAGATTTAAAACAAATCTAGAATGAACAATTTGAATCCGTTAAGATGAATCCAAGTTAATAAAATTGAACGGAATCCAATAAATTGGTTTTTCGATTAAAAATAATTGGTTTGGTTTAAAAAGTGTAAGTGGATTTTTTTTTAATTAATTGGATTTTAAAAAAAACTCGGTTTACAGCATTTTTCCTACCTTAGTAATTTCAGGGACGAAATTCTTTTACGTGGAAAGAAATGTAATGGCCCAGATTTTTAACTGTTTTATTTAATATTTAAAAATAGTTTTATTTAATATTTGTTATTTTGGAATTTAATTTAATAATTTTGAATCTTTTATTTATGTAATATAATAATAATAAAATTCTGAAATATTACATTATTACGCGGTTTTCAATTTCGTTTCGATCGGACGTTGTACGTGATTGTACAAAGTCAAAGCGTTGGACGTTAACCATGCGTTGGATAGAAAAACCATGGTCGCTTTCGTTAAATCTAACAAAATCTTCTTCAATCTTTTTAGAAATCTTAAGGCAGCGCAAATCTCAGTGCAAAACTTTTGAAATCTTATCTAAGTTGCATGAAATCTTCGAGGAATGTCAGCAAATCCTTATTTGGTCTTTATTACAATATCTCAGCAACAGTTAAGTCAAATAATAAATCTTAGTATCTTATCCCACGTAAATTCAGTCAAGAAATTCAGCTAATACAGAAGGGAAAAATATATCAGCACATGCGAACGTACTGGCGCAAAAAATATACAACCTAAAAGTCTAAAAGAAAATCCTTATCCCATCTGAGCCTGTCAATTTCAAAATTGGAGCCGGAATGTTATGTTAAGTATTATCAAATTGGAAATATTACTTTGTATTTAGAGTCAAACATTTTGGCTAATAGTAAATTAAAATATAAGAAAAGGAGAAAAATCTCGATCACAATCTTCTTCAAATCCTAAAATCAAACCTCCGCATGATCTATACAATATCTTTCCAAATCTTTGTGAAATCTCTTATAATCTTTACAGCGAAATCTTTTTAGGATATGTTAATTATTTTCAACATTTGCGGCTTGACGTTGAAATATATATGAGACCAATTCTTTCATACCCATTTCCCCAATCCCCCTAAGTCCCCCCAATCAAATCTCCCTGTTTTCGCTTTTTTGCATTTAAGTACAAAAACAATTCAGGTGTTTATGTGCAAAAGGTGGAAATCAGAGGGCTTTGATTGGTTGGGACACGGGGGCACACTGAACTTGAAGAATTGGTGCGAATATTAATCTCTGTGGGGTTCAAATCCTCTAGACCCATATTGCCTGGTCCCCCCGGCCCAAAACAATTTGACCCATTGATTTCGGTGGGACCACCTGAAATCAGGGGGTCAGATTGTTTTGGCTTAGGGGGACCAGAGAATATGGGTCAAGGTGATTATTTTCCATCTCTATGTATCACTAATTCACTATTTGTTCTGACAACCGCATGCTCATGGACGACGAAGCTTTTTTTTGTCTTATAAAGTAACACCCTGTTTTGTCTTCCCCTTCAACACGACATATATATCTTTATATATATGAAACGAAAATCACACTCTTTTTATCGAAGATTTCAGATAAAATTAAATCTGTACAAATCAAAACAATATTTCCATTACAATCTGGCGCAGGATATTCCTTTCAAACATGTCGGCTATGAAAGGATAAATAAAAATAAAACTAACCTCTAACACCTGATACTTGACAATCAAGGAATTTTCTTCTGTATATATTCATATATACAGCCTGCCATTCTTCAGCACTTCCATCCCCCTCAACTAAAACAAACTCTTTGTTTCAAATACAGGAACACAAAAACCAAAATTACAACAAATTTCGAAAGATTTAAAAATAAAAATTAAATTCGAAAAGAGACCATTCTTAAAACAAATACTATCACTGCTCTTCGTCTATCTTTGTATAAGACATGAGTTTCGAAAAGAAATAGAAAATGGATAGATGAGTTTGGTGCACTTTGACGCGCGATGGAAGAAGAGTTACAGGGAGTAGAGAGATGTTGCATTGTGCACGAAGGAGGAAAAGGGAAGATGGTCCAAGCAAGTTATATTTCATGGTAATATGTTGGAGTAAGAATGGAACGGGAATGCATGCACGGGTTTACATGTATTTGTGGGATAGCATAGGCTTGGGCATTGGTCCTTAAAAGGTAGGAATAAAAATGTGAAGCATTTGCGTCGGTAGGAGGGAGAAACAAGTGGGAAAGGAGGATGGTGTAATGTTGCATCAGGAGCGAATGGTGCAGGTGGGAAGTCTTCATGATGGGGGAACGTTGGTGCATGAATGGATAACATGCGGAGCAGTGTCTTTTTGGTTACGTTGGGGAAGCAAAGAGTTTAAGGAGGAGGGATACAAAGTGAAAACGGATGGAGTTGGCATCGTGGGCCTTGGGCCAGACAATTTACCAAAAAAAAAGAAGAAAGTGGATTGAGATGTCTACTGATGGTTCGTGATAAACAAAGGAGCGACGTACGGGGAGGAATGCTCTCGAATGCTATTGTGGGCCTTGGGCCACGGTTAGTTGAGAATAAAAAGAGATAAAAAGAAAAGAATGGATAGATTGATGGATTGCACTGTTTCGGTGCACATTTGGGAACGTAGAAGGGACATCGGTGTTTTTTCATACAAGGAGGAGGTGATATATTTAGAAATTTTAATTAAGGTAATTTTTTTTATTAAATCGTTAATCTATTTAAATCTGCAATTAATATAACTCGTTCATGCGTTATTATAATAGAACGAAATAAGAGACGTTGGAGTCGCAGTAACAAAGGGTACGCAGTCGATCTGGTTCAGACAGATTGGGGGAACATGGAATTTCGTTTAATTAAAAAGGAACGACGCGAGCCATCAAATCGAAAACCAAAATGGTGAGTTAACTCTCACACCTTCTGGAATATTATGATGTGCTAAATTCGTATAATTTAAATTTATCGTTAATTAAATAAATTGGATGCCTTGGAAGCTTGTTGTTTGGTTGTCGACGTTTACATTAACGTCGTATTGGATGATTGGGTGAAATATTATCCCATACATTATTATAAACTATTATAATTTGTAGTGCAGGGAAGGACAGGTTGGAGAGATCCAACCGGATTCCTCAAATAAATTGTATGTTATCTATTTTTCGTGTTATTTATATATGAATTGTTCATCCCAATTAACATTATATTCTATTTGGATGCTGAATTTTTATTGAACCTTGATCGCTGATTTCGAATTCAACGATCGTCGTGTTGTAAATCAATAGGCAGTATTAATCAAGTGATTGGCAGTGAATGATCTAAAATTTTAGACGTTGATTTTGTCGGTAGGCGAACTGACAATGTTTTAAGTTATAAAATTAATTTTTATAACTAAATCAAAGTTCAAGTTTATATTTATATAAGTTATTTGAAATAGAGGTTTTTATAAATATATTTATATTTATAATCGTATTTTACAAAGAATTATGAAACGATCAATACCGTAAATTCTTATGTTTATCATAAGAAAAAGGGAAGACAGAAATTTACCGATGGTCAATAAATATGAGATAATTGTTTCCAATGAAATGATTATGCAGACTTATATTAAATTAATTATATTTCAATTTATTTAATAAGTGGATTGAAAGAAAAACCATATAGCACGTATACGATGTTCTAAGTGGACGGGGTTTAACGGTTCCAATTAGCAATGTCATTTTAAAATGTTACTTTAGAATAGAAATTTGTTTAAATTAATAATTGTTTAAATGTAACAAAAACCCCTATAAGTTAATTAATATTTAATTAATTGTGTTCTAAAGTGATTATCGAATCGTTTAAAAGAAATTGTTCATTTTATTTTAATTAACAATAAAGGAAACTTTTCTTACTTAGTTGGTTATTATTTTAATAACCAATGCAATGACTCTTTAAGTGAAATTTGTTTAAAAGATAATCAAGTGTAATAAGTTAACGACTTGAAAGAGTTCTATAAAGGGATTTATAACCCAAATGTTGTATATAACGGTGTTGTATACACAATTATATGATTTTTGTTTGACAATAATAACCAAATATATTTTATTATTAAATGTGTTTGTAACTTTACTGGTATACTACACAACAGACAGGAATATAATATTTCTATTTAAATAAAATACAACTGTACAGAAATTTAAATATTCACATAGTATTTTATTTGAATAGAACATTTTATTTCAACATTTTAAATAGTACAAGTTTTATACTCCACTACTTGTACATTTCTGTTATACAAATCAAATTCACTGATATTCAATCTTATACAGTACTCCTTACTATAGTTCACTCAACATTGTTACATACACTCTGTTTACTGTTTCTTTTGTACAAACATACACACTCATTCATAAACAAATATTCTTATATACATGTCTCTATCATCTTTAGTCCTCTGTCTACACAGCTCGGTCAGTCCAGTCACCATCTGCTTACCTGTCATATACAGAAACACACATAGTATCTAGGACAGAAATATTTTTAATTCTAGGAAATATATTTTTTATTTTAAAAATTTATTTGCCTCAGTTTTTCAGTGTGTTTCTCATCATTTTTCATGACTTGATCTGATTTATCTATGTCTAGACAGCTTGTGATATTCATAGTGAAACACTGTAAATACCACATGGCAATCAGTATGTATATATTTCAGTACAGGGACAGAAAATCTATTCTGGATGGCTGCATATACACACGCGTATATATATATATATACATATACAAGTGTACACTGCCTCGCCAATCTAGTGCGCAACTGAGGAGCAGCCATGTGGACTAACTCGACTCAGTGCAAAGTGGAACAGTGCAAAGATGAGGACATGATCAACATATATTAATATTCAAACAACCCAAGTGTCGATCCAAATGTACATTGTGCAACAAGAAGTCCAGATCAGCCCAAACAAATTGACAAACATATAGGATCATATTCAGATCAAGTGTAAATAGCATGGCATGATGACATCAGCTACATGTTTAAGCAGCCAAAACAGTACTCAAGTACTCAATGCAACATGAATCAAAACAAAACGGTGGTTTATAGTCAAATCTGGTTGGCAAGATTCTTTCTAATCTCATAGTGAACAAATGGAGTCAAAAAGTGATTTCATGTGTGCCAAGACTGGATGTAATCAACACAATTAGGTCGACCCAGATTAATATGAATGGTGAAAGTGTACAATGGTACAACAAATTTACGAAGCATGGTTCAGTTCAGTAATACATGGCAGCAGCAACAAGATTAAGCACAACAACAACATGATTTCAGCTAAGAAATGCCATTTAACTTCTCATGCAAGTGAAATACACAAGTCATATGTGAATGCATGTGAGGCACATTGGTGTAGCAACAAAACAGCAAAAATTTCAACAGTATTTCATTGTTGAAGTTTTTAGGAACATGGAAGCTTAACAAAACTGGAATGGGACAATGTAGCACAAAAATAAACTCAAAAGTATAACTGTGTAACTACATGGTTCAAGTGAAGTCAAATGTACACACATGGTGGAATGGATTCATGTATGAGCCAATGGCAGTGATGTAAAAATGATCAAGTCTGGAGCATGTTTACAGTTCTTGTTCTAAACAGTGGGATCATGCATGTGTAAACATTTGAGCATGAATATATGGTCATTGTAAAAGGTGTAAAATCTGCATGACATGAATCACTATGAACACGTCCAAGTTCATTAATAAATCTAGGAAAGTTTCGAAGATAAATTGTTGGGTGCCAAGGAAAACAATTGAATAGTTTCCAGGTATCACATTTCAATATAAGGCAAGATATTTTTGTTTGGACAAGAAACAATCAGTTTCATAAATCAGGGTGTTGTTTCCAATTATCAATTCAATATTTGGTAAGTTTCTGGAATACAAATTCATTTCATGTAAGGCGCTGAATTTCCAGTTTTGGTAAGAGTATTCTCCTCGGCATATTGTTTTATCCAACAAATTCAATCAGATAATTAAATGTCAATCAAAGCATTTCAAATTTAGCCAAGAACACACAAATTTTTATCAATAATCGATTCTTGAAAAGTTATAAGAATTTAGAAGGGTTCATGGCTTAAAATCAATTCAGTGATTTCCATAAATACTTGGAGCAAGTTGAAGAGCCACAATATCGAAATCAAAAATATATATGGCAAAAATCTTTTAAGGAATGTTTCAAAGTTTTACAGCAACGATTTCACGCAAGGGCCAACAATTATGGAAAGGAATCAGGCCAAAAATAGTATGCAAAAAATTTCAAAGCACGACAAGATTGAGGGCAACACGAATCACGAGAGAAATTCAATCATGGCCGTGGAGTCAAAAGAGGAAATCGCAAATCAGTGCAAGTCATTTGTATGAAATCAGAGAGTATATATGGTTTTCTATAACCCTATATTAACCAATATCATCACAGGCAAACAATAAGAATCGAAAACCACAAACAATCTGATAGCAATTCAAATACATATAATTTAGAAAACTCACAGTTTTGGTCGAGAGAGAGCTAATTCCAAATCGATGTATCAAGCATCACAGTTATGAGCTTCAGAGATTAATCCATACCTCAAGAAACCGATTCGATTTGGGGATTTAACAAAAACCCTAGGAGCCGCCGCCATGTTTCTCAAAGCAAAATGAACGGGAAATATAAGTGAACAAAGGGTGGATTCATTTACAAAGGGGTTGGCCAACTTGAAGTGTTTAAAGGGAAAATTGTTTTATCTTTTTATATTATGGGGTTTTGTTTTAGTTTAATTTTTGTTGTATTCACTTTTATTTTGTAAATCGTCCAAATTAGTTTCTAGTGTCTGTAAAATACTAGGGAAACCAGTTAGAGTGTTAACTGGCAGTTTACTAGAATCTGTAAAAACTAGGGTTACTGGTTACAGGGTTGTAATCAGAGGAAATCTGATCTAGGGGATTAGATCAGTCTAGGGCTTTGAGCGTAGGGTTAGAATATGAGTGAGGGTTTCGCGAGTTTCGTGGTCTTATAAGCGAGATCTATTCTCTCACTTAGTAGAAACCTTAGGAATGCAGCAGTAGGCAGGATTTTGCCGAAGCTGGGTATATCTTGTGTCATTTACTTTCTGCATTTCTATTTCTGCTATATTCTATGATCTGAATATTACTGTAATATCCCATCATATTTTAACACAGTGAAAAATTGTAATAAACCCTATTCACCCCCCTCTAGGGTTAATCTAGATCCAACACTAAATACACAAACGAGGTTTGTAAATGGAATTTTAAAGCTATGCGATAAATTTAAAAGAAATGAAAGGAATTTACAAGTATGAAGTTGGGTTTTATAAAACCATAGTCAAATGAAATAGAATTAATATGGTATTAATGTTATCAGGTTCTGAATTATAAACTTCTATCTATCATTAGATCTGGGTGAATTTTGCCCTGCTTCAAATGTACTCAGGTCAGGCCGAGTATATTATCAGGTTAGGTTTCGCTTGGAGCTTCAGAACATGAGCTGGAGTCAACACGCATAGCCCTATTTACTGATATTATATTATTCCGCTGTGTGTATTGATCGATATAAATGTAAACTCTGATGTTGTAATATACAGTTTTCTTTTGAATAAAGTATGTTGATATATTATATTTTGTCCATTCTGCAGTGGGAAACTGATCTTCTTATTCTTCTTTTCTAATACTTCTTTCTCTTTCCTCACCTTCTACTTCTTTCTATTAAGAATCTGGATTCGATACTTGAGTTTTTGGCAAGGGATATAGTATGAAGTATTATTGTCGGAAATTCGAGCGTCGAATTTTCCGGGTCGTTACAGTTGGTATCGGAGCATAAGGTTTAGTGATAACCCATGCTCTGTGACGTAACTCGATAGAGATGGGGTTAGTAATGCCCTAGATTGAGTTTAAGTGTGTATATATGAGAGCGTGTATTTCTAATTGATTATAAAATTATTTTATATAGATTTTCCTGGATTACATTTTTACATAAACATATTTTTCAAATAACAATAATATTGGTTTGTTTGAATGATTTGAATAAGAATTCAAATTGGAATAGGAAAGAAATTTCACTTGTGAAATCGAGTAAATGATAATTGAATGGAAATTAATCTAATATTAATCAATTTATGTGAAACCCAAGTGAAAGCAAACGATAAATATTAATGTTGAATCAAAATTATTTGGTCGAATTGTTATGCCTTGGTTGTTTGTTGTATGTTGGGTGGTTTGTGTTGAATTCACCAAAAAGTTTAATTTAAAGTTGGATGAATAAGCTGATTTAAAACAAATCTAGAATGAACAATTTGAATATGTTAAAATGAATCCAAGTTAATAAAATGGAACGGAATCCAATAAATTCAAGTAATGAATCTAAATGGAATAATTAGAAATGGGTTATTAGAGAAATCGATTATAAATTCCTTGACGATTGGATAACAAATTGATATGTATATTCTGAGTGTTGAGTCAATATTGAATAAAGTGTGAGAATTTGCTTGTTATGAAACTAATGGATTTCATCTGAGATAGTATGAAGTGCAGAAGCTAATTTTGAACATATTTGGTTGAGTTTTGAAGTTGAGTGGGATCCAGCCGCACGCTAATTGCGCAAAGAAGTTCCTCTGTATAGAGTAGACTCTACCATAAAATTTTCAAAATTTGAAATTTTAGGAAAGTTTCAATTTTGTTGGTAATCTTTGGAATTAGTTTCTGTAGAAATAAATTGGTTTTTCGATTAAAACTAATTGGTTTGGTTTAAGAAGTGTAAGTGGATTTTTTTAATTAACTGGATTTTAAAAAAAAAAAACTTGGTTTACTGCATTTTTCCTACCTTAGTAATTTCGGGGACGAAATTCTTTTATGGGGGAAGAAATGTAACGGGCCAGATTTTTAACTGTTTTATTTAATATTTAAAAATAGTTTTATTTAATATTTGTTATTTTGGGATTTGATTTAATAATTTTGAATATTTTATTTATGTAATATAATAATAGTAAAAATCTGAATTATTACGTTATTACGCGGTTTTCAATTTCGTTTCGATCGGACATTGTACGTGATTGTACAAAGTCAAAGCGTTGGATGTTAACCGTGCGTTGAATTGTAAAACCATGGTTGCTTTTGTTAAATCTAACAAAATCTTCTTCAATCTTTTTAGAAATCTTAAGGCAATGCAAATCTCAATTCAACACTTTTGAAATCTTATCTAAGTTGCATGAAATCTTCGAGGAATGTAAGCAAATCCTTATTTGGTCTTTATTACAATATCTCAGCAGCAGTTAAGTCAAATAATAAATCTCAGTATCTTATCCCACGTAAATTCAGTCAAGAAATTCAGCTAATACAGAAGGGAAAAATATATCAGCACATGGGAACGTACTGGCGTAGGAAATATTCACCTTAAAAGTCTAAAAGAAAATCCTTATCCCATCTGAGCCTGTCAATTTCAAAATTGGAGCCAGAATGCTATGTTAAGTATTGTCAAATCGGAAATGTTACTTTGTATTTAGAGTCAAACATTTCGGCTAATAATAAATTAAAATATAAGAAAAGAAGAAAAATCTCGATCATAATCTTCTTCAAATACTAAAATCAAACCTCCGCATGATCTGTACAATATATTTCCAAATCTTTGTGAAATCTCTTATAATCTTTACAGCGAAATCTTTGTAGGATATGTTAATTATTTTAAACATTTGCAGCTTGACTTTGAAATATATATGAGACCAATTCTTCTGTACCCATTTCCCCTAACCCCCTATGTCCCACCAATCAAATCTCCCTATTTCCGCTTTTTTGCATTAAAGTATAAAAACAATTCTGGTGTTTATGTGCAAAAGGTGGAAATCAGAGGGATCTGATTAGTTGGGACTCGGGGGCACACTGAATTTAAAGAATTGGTGCGAATATATATCTCTGTGGGGTTCAAATCCTATGGACCCATATTGCCTAGTCCCCCTGGGCCAAAACAATCTGACCTATTGATTTCAGTGGGACCCACCTGAAATCATGGGGTCAGATTGTTTTGGCTCAGATGGACCAGAGAATATGGGTCCAGGTGATTATTTTCCATCTCTGTGTATCACTAATTCAATATTTGTTCTGACAACCGCATGTTCATGGACAGCGAAGCATTTTTTGTCTTATAAAGTAACACCCTGTTTTGTCTTCCCCTTCAACATGACATATATATCTTTATATATATGAAACAAAAATCACACTCTTTTTATCGAAGACTTCAAATAAAATAAAATCTGTACGATGCAAATCAAAACGATATTTCCATTACAATCTGGCGCAGGATATTCCTATCAAACATGCCGGCTATGAAAGGTTAAATAAAAATAAAACTAATCTCTGACACCTGATACTTGACAATCAAGGAATTAGCCTATATATATATATATATATATATATTCATATATACAGTCTGCCATTCTTCAACACTTCCGTCCCCCTAACCTAAAACAAACTCTTTGTTTCAAATACAGGAACACAAAGCCAAAATTACAACAAATTTCGAAAGCTTTAAAAATAAAAATCAAATTCGAAAAGATACCATTCTTAAAACAAATACTATCACTGCTCTTCGTCTATCTTTGTATAAGACATGAGTTTTGAAAAGATATAGAAAATGGATGGATGAGTTTGGTGCACTGTGATGCGCGATGGAACAAGAGTTATAGGGAGTAGAGAGATGTTGCATTGCGCAGGAAGAAGGGAAGGGGCAGATGGTCCAAGCAAGTTGTATTTCATGGTAATATGTTGGAGTAAGAATGGAATGAGAATGCATGCACGGGTTTACATGTATTTATGGGATAGCAAGGGATTGGGCATTGGTCCTTAAAAGGGAGGAATAAAAATGTGAAGCATTTGATTCAGTAGGAGGGAGAAATAAGTGGGAAAGGAGGATGGTGTAATGTTGCATCAGGAGCGAATGGTGCAAGTGGGAAGTCTTCATGACAGGGGAACGTTGGTGCATGGATGGATAACATGCGGAGCAGTGTCTTTTTGGTTACGTTGGGGAAGCAAAGAGTTTAAGGAGAAGGAGAGATACAAAGTGAAGACGGATGGAGTTGGCATCGTGGGCCTTGGGCCAGACAATTTACCCAAAAAAAATGTGGCTTGAGATTGCTACTGATGGTTCGTGATAAACAAAGGAGCAACGTACGGGGAGGAATGCTCTCGAATGCTATTGCGGGTCTTGGGCCACGGTTACTTGAGAATAAAAAGAGATAAAAAGAAAAGAATGGATAGATTGATGGATTGCACTGTTTCGGTGCACATTTGGGAACGTAGAAGGGATATCGGTGTTTTTTCATGCAAGGAGGAGGTGATATATTTAGAAATTTTAATTAAGGTATTTTTTTTATTAAATCATTAATCTATTTAAATCTGTAATTAATATAACTCGTCCATGCGTTATTATAATAGAACGAAATAAGAGACGTTAGAGTCGCAGTAACAAAGGGTATGCAGTCAATCTGGTTTGGACAGATTGGTAGAACATGGAATTTCGTTTAATTAAAAAGGAACAATGCGAGCCATCAAATCGAAAACCAAAATGGTGAGTTAACTCTCACACCTTCTGGAATATTATGATGTGCTAAATTCGTATAATTTAAATTTATCGTTAATTAAATAAATTTGATGCCTTGGATACCTATTATTTGGTTGTCGACATTTGCATTAATGTCCTATTGGATGATTAGGTGAAATATTATCTCATACATTATTATAAACTGTTATAATTTGTAGTGCAGGGAAGGACAGGTTGGAGAGATCCAACCGGATTCCTCAAATAAATTGTATGTTATCTATTTTTCATATTATTTATATATGAATTGTTCATCCCAATTAACGTTATATTCTATTTGGATGCTGATTTTTTATTGAACCTTGATCGTTGAATTCGAATTCAACGATCGTCGTGTTGTAAATAAATAGACAGTATTGATCAAGTGATTGGCAGTGAATGATCTAAAATTTTAGACGTTGATTTTGTCAGTAGGCGAACTGACAATGTTTTAAGTTATAAAATTAATTTTTATAACTAAATCAAAGTTCAAGTTTATATATATATATAAGTTATTTGAAATAGATTTTTTTTATAAATATATTTATATTTATAATCGTATTTTACAAAGAATTATGAAACGATGTATATAGTAAATTCTTATGTTTATCATAAGAAAAAGGGAAGACAGAAATTTACCGATGGTCAATAAATATGAGATAATTGTTTCCGATGAAACGATTATGTAGACTTATATTAAATTAATTATATTTCAAATAATTTAATAAGTGGATTAAAAAAAAACATATAGCATGTTAACGATGTTCTAAGTGGACGGGGTTTAACGGTTCCAATTAGCAATGTCATTTTAAAATGTTACTTTAGAATAGAAATTTGTTTAAATTAATAATTGTTTAAATGTAACAAATACCTCTATAAGTTAATTAATATTTAATAAACTGTGTTCTAAAGTTATTATCGAATCATTTAAAAGAAATTGTTCATTTTATTTTAATTAACAATAAAGGAAACTTTTCTTACTTAGTTGGTTATTATTTTAATAACCAATGTAATGACTTTTAAAGTGAAATTTGTTTAAAAGATAATCAAGTGTAATAAGTTAATGACATGAAAGAGTTCGTTAAAGGGATTTATAACCCAAATGTTGTATATAATGGTGTTGTATACACAATTATATGATTTTTGTTTGATGATAATGACCAAATATTTATAATTATTAAATGTGTTTGTAACTGTACTAGTATACTACACAACAGAAGGAATATAATATTTCTATTTAAATAAAATACAACTGTACAGAAATTTAAATATTCACATAGTATTTTATTTGAATAGAATATTTTATTTCAATATTTTAAACAGTACAAGTCTTATACTCCACTATTTGTACATTTCTGTAATACAAACCAAATTCACAGATATTCAATCTTATACAGTACTCCTTACTATAGTTCACTCAATATTGTTACATACACTCTGTTTACAGTTTCTTTTGTACAAACATAAACTCTCACTCATAAACAAATATTCTTATATACATGTCTCTATCATCTTTAGTCCTCTGTCTACACAGCTCGGTCAGTCCAGTCACCATCTGCTTACCTGTTACATACAGAAACACACACACAGTATCTAGAACAGAAATATTTTTAATTCTAGGAAATATAATTTTTATTTTAAAAATTTATTTGCCTCAGTTTTTCGGTGTGTTTCTCATCATTTTACATGACTTGATCTGGTTTATCTATGTCTAGACAGCTTGTGTTATTCACAGAGAAACACTATAAATACCGCAAGGCAGTCAGTATGTATATATTTCAGTACAGGGACAGAAAATCTATTCTGGATGGCTACATATACACACACGTATATATATATATATATACAAGTGTACACTGCCTCGCCAATCCAGTGCGCAACTGAGGAGAGGCCGTGTGGACTAGCTCGACTCAGTGCAAAGATGAGTACATGATCAACATATATTAATATTCAAACAACCCAAGTGTCGAGCCAAATGTACATTGTGCAACAAGAAGTCCAGATCAGCCGAAACAAATTGAAAAACATATAGGATCATATTCAGATCAAGTGTAAATACCATGGCATGATGACATTAGCTACATGTTTAAGCAGCCAGAACAGTAATCAAGTACTCAATGCAACATGAATCAAAACAAAATGGTGGTTCATAGTCGAATCTGGTTGGCAAGATTCTTTCTAATCTCATAGTGAACAAATGGCGTCAAATAGTGATTTCATGTGTACCAAGACTGGATGCAATCAACACAATTGGGTCGAGCCAGATTAATATGAATGATGAAATTGTACAATGGTACAACAAATTTACAAAACATGGTTCAGTTCAGTAATACATGGCAGCAGTAACAAGATTAAGCACAACAACAACATGATTTCAACTAAGAAATGCCATTTAACTTCTCATGAAAGTGCAATACACAAGTCATATGTGAATGCAAGTGAGGCACAATGGTGCAGCAACAAAACAACAAAAATTTCAATAGTATTTCATTGTTGAAGTTTTTAGGAACATGGAAGCTTAACAAAACTGGAATGGCACAATATAGCACGAAAATAAACTCAAAAGTATAACTGTGTAACTGCATGGTTCAAGTGAAGTCAAATGTACACAGCATGGTGGAATGGATTCATGTATGAGCCAATAGCAGTGATGTACAAATGATCAAGTCTGGAGCTTGTTTACAGTTCTTGTTCTAAACAGTGGGATCATGCATGTGTAAACATTTCAGCATGAATATATGGTCATTGTAAAAGGAGTAAAATCTGCATGACATGAATCACTGTGAACACGTCCAAGTTCATTAATAAATCCAGGAAAGTTTCGAAGCTAAATTGTTGGGTGCCAAGGAAAACAATTGAATAGTTTCCAGGTATCACATTTCAATATAAGGTAAGATATTTTTTGTTGGACAAGAAATAACCAGTTTCATAAATCATGGTTTTGTTTCCAAATATCAATTCAATATTTGGTAAGTTTTTGGAATACAAATTCATTTCCTGAAAGGCGCTGAATTTCCAGTTTTGGCAAGATTATTCTCCCCAGCATATTGTTTTATCCAACAAATTCAATCAGAGAATTTAATGTCAATCAAAGCATTTCAAATTTAGCCAAGAATACACAAATTTTCATCAATAATCAATTCTTGGAAAGTTTTAAAAATTCAGAAGGGATCATGGCTTAAAATCAATTCAGTGATTTCCATAAATACTTGGAGCAAGTTGAAGAGCCACAATATCGAAATCAAAATTATATATGGCAAAAATCTTTCTAGGAATGTTTCAAAATTTTATAGCAACGATTTCATGCAAGGGCCAACAGTTATGGAAAGGAATCAGGCCGCAAATAGTATACAAAAAATTTCAAAGCACGACAATATTCAAGGCAACACGAATCACGTGAGAAATTCAATCATGGCCGTGGAGTCAAAAGAAGAAATCGCAAATCAGTGCAAGTCATTTGTATGAAATCAGAGAGTATATATGATTTTCTATAATCCTATATTAACCATATCATCACAGGAAAACAATAAGAATCGAAAACCACAAACAATTCGATAGCAATTCAAATACATATAATTTAGAAAACTCACAGTTTCGATCGAGAGAGAGCTAATTCCAAATCGATGTATCAAGCGACACAGTTATGAGCTTTAGAGATTAATCCATACCTCAAGAAACCGATTCGATTTGGGGATTTAACAAAAACCCTAGGAGCCGCCACCATGTTTCTCAAAGCAAAGTGAACAGGAAATATAAGTGAACAAAGGGTGGAGTCATTTACAAAGGGGTCGGCCAAATTTAAGTGTTTTAAGGGAAAATTGTTTTCTCTTTTTATATTCTGGGGTTTTGTTTTGGTTTAATTTTTGTTGTATTCACTTTTATTTTGTAAATCGTCCGAATTAGTTTCTAGTGTCTGTAAAATACTACTGAAACCAGTTAGAGTGTTAACCGACAGTTTACTAGAATATGTAAAAACTAGGGTTACTGGTTACAGGTTTGTAATCAGAGGAAATCTGATCTAGGGGATTAGATCAGTCTTGGGCTGAGCGTAGGGTTAGAATAGGAGCGAGGGGTTCGCGAGTTTACATGGTCTTATAAGCGGGATCTGTTCTCTCAATTAGTAGAAACCTTAGGAATGCAGCAGCAGGCAGGATTTCACCGAAGCTGGGTATATCTTGTGTCATTTACTTTCTGCATTTCTATTTCTGCTATATTCTGTGATCTGAATATTATTATAATATCCCATCGGATTTTAACATAGTGAAAAATTGTAATAAACCCTATTCAACCCCCTTTAGGGTTAATCTAGATCCAACACCAAATACACAAACGAGGTTTGTAAATGGAATTTTAAAGCTATGCGATAAATTTAAAAGAAATGAAAGGAATTTACAAGTATGAAGTTGGGTTTTATAAAACCATAGTCAAACGAAATAGAATTAATATGGTATTAATGTTATCTGGTTTTGAATTATAAACATCTATCTATCGTTAGATAAGAACGTTGTCGATCAAGGTGTGAGAGGAAAATAAATACCCCAACTTGATCAATTTCACTATTATCGAGAGATGATATTAGTTTATAGCGGTAAAGGAGGTATAAGAGAAATTTTGTGTATATATAAATAAGACTTTCGAATAAAAGGAAATATAAAAGGGATTTTAAAGAATATTTTCAATGAAAGGAAATATAAATGGATTGATGATATGTATCTATATAGCGATATTTGCAAAGTGATATATGCCAACGACAAAATGTATAAGGATTTAATAAGTTGTAGAATCGATTTAATTAGATATAAGGATTTTAAATGAATGGTTTGAAAGGACTTGAGCTTCCAAGATACTGATCGATACTGTTTGAATTGATAGTTAAAATCCCTACTATTAATAAATATTGTTTGGACCTTTTGACGAGTTAGTTCGAAGAGTCCAGGATGAGAACAAGACCCAAAACTACTTCGAACCAACTGTGCGCTCGCGACTAACGTGCATGAGTATAAAATGGAGCATTAAAGACCGTTGATCTTCATGAATGGAAGAATTGTTCGTTGGATATCTCTAGCTCGCTCATGGAGATATTTTGACTTGTGATTCTATCATGATTGAAATCTTTAGATTGCACGGACTTATCGCTAGTGATCCTTGGGGTGATTCCCATATAGGATGCAGTAGGAGGGTGCCTTTGGTTTATTCTATTCCTGGATGACTTGTATGGACGAATGTCTGACAGAGTATTTCTTGAGGGTCACTTACGTTGATTTTTACAAATATGCCAAGTTTGGTGGCGGAGAATTTCTCCTTCTTAACACCCAGAGTACATTTGTGGGCGTCAATTAGTGATTTGACGGATCCGACGATGTGGCATTCAAAGTTATTGAGATGTTCTCTAAAAGATAATCATGACCTCAAGCCTCACAACCGAGAAATGACCAAAATCGGGCAGGCAACATGGCTAGGTGGGTCATTCCCAAGCAGGGTATATTTGTCACTGATCTAGAGAAAAATTCATTATGTTCTTCTTTCGTTTCTGTATCTTACGGATTACGGTTGGACGACCAACAACCGTGGGTGACAATGTATTCGATACACTCAAGCTAAATGAGTGGTTGGTGATGTGTGGTCGGGCTGCAAGTTGTTTTTGTTGAACCCCAGTGTATCCCCTCTAGAGTACACTGATCGGAAGGTGGTCCCATAACTTGTCATAGTTGGAATCCAATCTCTAATAAGCACCCTGCGGTTTTTGATTTTATAATGAATATGTAGAGCATGAGATGCAAGTGTTCTGCTAGATGGTTGTTTATTTGTGATTTGATAGACACTATTATAATATCACTGGATTTTGATATATCAAAAATGTTTTGGGTTATAGTAAGGTAAAAACCATCCATGTTTATGTGTGGGCTGGTCTTACTATTATCCTTTCTTTCAAAAGGGTTTTCTAACATTAAACAAGTTGTTTGCCATGTGAATTTATCACTGAAGGTATTCCACACTGATCCGGGTGAATTTTGCTTTGCTTCAAATGTACTCAGGTCAGACCGAGTATATTATCAGGTTAGGTTTCGCTTGGAGCTTCAGAACAGGAACTGGAGTCAACACGTATAGCCCTATTTACTGATATTATATTAATCCGCTATGTGTATTGATCGATATAAATATAAACTCTGATGTTGTAATATACAGTTTCCTTTTGAATAAAGTATGCTGATATATTATATTTTGTCCATTCCGCAGTGAGAAACTGATTTTCTTATTCTTCTTTTCTAATACTTCTTTCTCTTTCCTCACCTTCTACTTCTTTCTATTAAGAATCTGGATTCGATACTTGAGTTTTTGGCAAGGGATATAGTATGAAGTATTATTGTCGGAAATTCGGCCGTCAAATTTTTCGGGTCGTTACAGTTGGTATTAGAGCATAAAGTTTAGTGATAACCCATGATCTGCGACGTAACTCGATAGAGATGGGGTTAGTAATGCCCTAGATTGAGTTTGAGTGTGTATATATGAGAGCGTCTATTTCTAATTGATTATAAAATTATTTTATATAGATTTTCCTGGATTATATTTTTACATAGATGTATTTTTCAAATAACGATAATATTGGTTTGTTTGAATGATTTGAATAAGAATTCAAATTGGAATAGGAAAGAAATTTCACTTGTGAAATCAAGTAAATGATAATTGAATGGAAATTAATATAATATTAATCAATTAATGTGAAACCCAAGTGAAAGAAAACGATAAATATTAATGTTGAATCAAAATTATTTAGTCGAATTGTTATGCCTTGGTTGTTTGTTGTATGTTGGGTGGTTTGTGTTGAATTCACCAAAAAGTTCAATTTAAAGTTGGATGAATAAACTGATTTAAAACAAATCTAGAATGAACAATTTGAATCCGTTAAGATGAATCCAAGTTAATAAAATGGAACGGAATCCAATAAATTTAAGTAATGAATCTAAATGGAATAATTAGAAATGGGTTATTAGAGAAATCGATTATAAATTCCATGAATCTGTACGATGCAAATCAAAACAATATTTCCATTACAATCTGGCATAGGATATTCCTATCAAACATGTCGGCTATGAAAGTATAAATAAAATAAAACTAATCTCTGACACCTGATACTTGACAATCAAGGAATTAGCCTCTATATATATTCATATATACAGTCTGCCATTCTTCAGCATTTTCGTCCCCCTCAACTAAAACAAACTCTTTGTTTCAAATACAGGAACACAAAACCAAAATTTCAACAAATTTCTAAAGCTTTAAAAATAAAAATCAAATTCGAAAAGAGACCATTCATAAAACAAATACTATCACTGCTCTTCGTCTATCTTTGTATAAGACATGAGTTTTGAAAAGAAATATAAAATGGATGGATGAGTTTGGTGCACTGTGATGCGCGATGGAAGAAGAGTTACAGGGAGTAGAGAGATGTTGCATTACGCAGGAAGGAGGAAAGGGGCAGATGGTCCAAGCAAGTTTTATTTCATGGTAATATGTTAGAGTAAGAATGGAATGGGAAGGCATGCACAGGTTTACATGTATTTGTGGGATAGCATGGGCTTGGGCATTAGTCCTTAAAAGGGAGGAAAAAAATGTTGAAGCATTTGCGTCAGTAGTAGGGAGAAACAAGTGGGAAAGAAGGATGGTGTAATGTTGCATCAGGAGCGAATGGTGTAGGTAGGAAGTCTTCAAGATGGGGGAACATTGGTGCATGGATGGAAAACTTGCGGAGTAGTATCTTTTTGGTTACGTTGGGGAAGCAAAGAGTTTATGGGGAAGGAGAGATACAAAGTGAAGATGGATGGAGTTGGCATCATTGGCCTTGCGCCAGACAATTCAAAAAAAAAAAGTGGTGTGAGATTGCTACTGATGGTTCCTGATAAACAAAGGAGCAACATACGGAGTAGGAGGGCTCTCGAATGCTATTATGGGCCTTGGGCCACAGTTACTTGAGAAAAAAAGAGAAAAAAAGAAAAGAATGGATAGATTGATGGATTGCACTGTTTCGGTGCACATCTAGGAATGTAGAGGAGACATCGGTGTTTTTTTCATGAAAGGAGGAGGTGATATATTTAGAAATTTTAATTAAGGTAAATATTTTTTTTATTAAATTGTTAATCTATTTAAATCTGCAATTAATATAACTCGTCCATGCGTTATTATAATAGAACGAAATAAGAGACGTTGGAGTCGCAGTAACAAAGGGTTGGAGAGATCCAACCGTTCCAATGCGTTATTATTTTAAAATGACTTTCCTAATTTGTAGTGTAGGGAAGGACAGGTTGGAGAGATCCAACCGGATTCCTCAAATAAATTGTATGTTATCTATTTTTCATGTTATTTATATATGAATTGTTCATCCTAATTGACGTTATATTCTATTTGGATGCTGATTTTTTTTATTGAACCTTGATCATTGAATTCGAATTCAACGATCATCGTGTTGTAAATCAATAGATAGTATTAATCAAGTGATTGGCAGTGAATGATCTAAAATTTTAGATGTTGATTTGCCGGTAGGCGAACTGACAATGTTTTAAGTTATAAAATTTATTTTTATAACTAAATCAAAGTTCAAGTTTATGTTTATATAAGTTATTTAAAATTGATGTTTTTATAAATATATTTATATTTATAATCGTATTTTACAAAGAATTATGAAATGATGTATACCGTAATTTCTTATGTTTATCATAAGAAAAAGGGAAGACAGAAATTTACCGATGGTCAATAAATATGATATAATTGTTTCCGATGAAACGATTATGCAGAGTTATATTAAATTAATTATATTTCAATTAATTTAATAAGTGGATTAAAAGAAAAACCATATAGCATGTTAACGATGTTCTAAGTGGATGGGGCCAACTGTTCCAATTAGGAATGTCATTTTAAAATGTTATTTTAAAATAGAAATTTGTTTTAATTAATAATTATTTAAATGTAACAAATACCCTTAGAAGTTCATTAATATTTAATTAACTATGTTCTAAAGTGATTATCGAATCGTTTACAAGAAATTGTTCATTTTATTTTAATTAATAATGAAGGAAACTTTTCTTACTTAGTTGGTTACTATTTTAATGACCAATGCAATGACTTTTAAAGTGAAATTTGTTTAAAAGATAATCAAGTGTAATAAGTTAATGACATGAAAGAGTTCTTTAAAGGGATTTATAACCCAAATATACAAACGAGGTTTGTAAATGGAAAGCTATGCGATAAATTTAAAAGAAATGAAAGGAATTTACAAGTATGAAGTTGGGTTTTATAAAACCATAGTCAAACGAAATAGAATTAATATGGTATTAATGTTATTAGGTTTTGAATTATAAACTTCTATCTATCGTGAGATAAGAACGTTGTCGATCAAGGACTGAGAGGTAAATAAATACCCCAACTTGAACAATTTCACTATTATCGCGAGATGATATTAGTTTATAGCAGTAAAGGAGGTAGAAGAGAAATTTGTTGTATATATAAATAAGAATTTCGAATCATAGGAAGTATAAAAGGGATTTTAAAGAATATTTTCAATGAAAGGAAATATTAATGGATTGATGATATGTATCTATACAGCGATATTTGCAAAGTGATATAAAAAGGTTTTAAGATATGCCAATGATAAAATGTATAGCTATGATTTCAATAGGCTAATTTATACCAAATGGATATTTATTGATTAATATATTCAAGAAAATGAAACTAAATGAGGTTGGTCGGAATAAGTTGTAGAATCGATTTAATTAGATATAAGGATTTTAAATGAATGGTTTGAAAGGACTTGAGCTGCCAAGATACTGATCGATATTGTTTGAATTAATAGTTAAAACTCCAACTATCAATAAATATTGTTTGGACCTTTTGACGAGTTTGTTCGAAGAGACCGGGATAAGAACTAGACCCAAAACCACTTCAAACTAACTGTGCGCTTGCGACTAATGTGCAGGAGTATAAAAATGGAGCATTGAAGACCGCTGATCTTCATGAACGGAAGAACTGCTCATTGGATATCTCTAGGTCGCTTCTGGAGATATTTTGACTTGTGATTCTGTCTTGATTGAAATCTTTGCATTGCAAGGACTTATCGCTAGTGATCCTTGGGGTGATTCCCATATAGGATGCGGTAGGAGGGTGGCTTCGGTTCATCCTGTTCCTGGATAACTTGTATGGATGAATGTCTGACAGATTATTTCCTGAGGGTCACGTACGTTGATTTTCACAAATATACCAAGTTTGGTAGTAGAGAATTTCTCTTGCTTAACACCCAGTGTACATTTGTGGGCGTTAATTAGTGATTTGACGGATGTGACGATGTGGCATTCAAATTTATTGATATGTTCTCTAAAAGACAATCGTGACCTCAAGCCTTACAACAGAGAAATGACAAAAATTGGGCAAGCAGCATGGCTAGGTGGGTCATTCCCAGATAGGGAATATTTGTCACTGATTTAGAGAAAAATTCATTTTGTTCTTTTTTCATTTCTGTATCTTACGGGTTACGGTTGGACGACCGACAACCGTAGGTGACAATATAATCGGTACACTCAAGCTAAATGAGTGGTCGGTCATGTGTGGCCGGGTTGCAAGATGTTTTTGTTGAACCCCAGCGCATCCCCTCTAGAGTACACTGATCGGAAGGTGGTCCCGTAACTTGTCATAGTTTGTATCCAATCTCCAATAAGCACCCTGCGGTTTTTGATTTTATAACGAATATGTAGAGCGTGAGATGCAAGCGTTCTGTTAGATGGTTATTTATTTGTGATTTGACAGACACTATTATAATATCACTAGATTTTGATATATCAAAAATATTTTGGGTTATAGTAAGGTAAAAACCATCTGTGTTTATGTGTGGGCTAGTCTTACTATTATCCTTTCTTTCAAAAGGGTTTTCTAAAGTTAAACAAGTTGTTTTCCATATGAATTTATCACTGAAGGTATTCCAGACTAATTCGGGTGATTTTTTCTTTGCTTCAAATGTACTCGGGTCAGACCGAGTACATTATTTGGTTAGGTTTCGCTCGGAGCTTCAGAACAGGAACTGGAATCGAGACGTATAGCCCTATTTACTGATATTATATTATTCTGCTGTGTATATTGATCTATATAAATGTAAACTCTGATGTTGTAATATACAATTTTCTTTTAGATAAATTGTGTTGATATATTATATTTTGTCCATTCCGCAGTGAGAAACTGATCTTCTTATTCTTCTTTTCTAATACTTCTTTCTCTTTCCTCACCTTCAACTTCTTTCTATTAACAATCTGGGATTCGATACTTGAGTTTTTGGCAAAGGATATAATATGAAGTATTATTGTCGAAAATTCAAGCGTCGAACTTTCCGGGTCGTTACATACCCAACGTTACCATTATATTTAGTCTATTTTAGAGAAGGAGGATCAAAGACCACTTAGAACCTAATAAGGGAGGGTCCAATGACTTTGGCCCAAACAAAGGAGTGAACCTTAGGAAACAAGCCTACTCCTAATCACTTCAGATTCAAATTAGGTAGGCCGACCACTTAAGACCTTCTCAAGGCAAGCTTGCCTACTCATACACACATATAATATATATATAAACACACACACACACACTCCATGCCTCTCACATTAAACCGTCTACTTGCAGATGCTGGATTTGTCGGGAAGTTTCGGGCTGGCTTCTAATACAAATGGGCTTAACCTCGCCCCTTAGTGTAATAATTATAATGGCCAATGACACCTAAACCTCCCACATTAACCAGGCTTACTTCTAGATGTTAGATATGTCGGCCGGTTCCGGGAAGGCTTCTACTAAAAGTAATAGTTAACCTCGTGTCTTCGTGTCATTAATTACTATTTATAAAGCCATTTACGCATACACTTACAAAAAATTCCTAATGGGACATTTGAAATTCAGATTGCTACTTTCCTAAATTATTCGTATTTACTACGCATTTATTATACGTTAATTATGTTATTTAATATATATATATGGAAATAATAAATATCCTAAGTTAAACGTATACTAAACGTTCGAATATAATGTTTCTAAACCATTGAAATGTCAATCTCTAACCAAAGAAATACATACAAGTTAATTTCCCACATTTCACTAATCAAGTATAGACATGTTTATAAACATATATCTAAATGGGAAATAAACAAAATTAACATATAAAACTTATATCATAGGCTTGACTGATTGCTACAAAAACAAAAGTCAACAATTGTGAAATGCATCCATATATATATATATATATAATTATTTTATGGTTCAAATCTACTTTTGAATATGTTTATGTGTAAAACATCAATATTTGAACATTGTATAAATAAATACGTTCAAATGATCTATTTATAAAAATAGATATTTAAACATATTTTGATTCATACTAAAATCCAAATCCTTAAGTTTGACAATAAACAGTACATGAAATCACAACATATGAAATATTAATTTAACCAAGATAATAATTATGCAACACAAATTTGTCATCTTCTTCATTGCTTTAACAACCCCAAATCACAAATTTACACAGATTGTACATTTCCGCCAAAAAACGTAAATGAGAGGAATTTGGGTGGTTTTCTATTTTTATTGTTTTCATAGAAATCCCAAATCCTTTTAGGCATACAGATCCAAATCAATACTACTAAATAAAATAATAACAACATAGGTAATTTCCACTCATAGTGATTTAACTATATGAAAATGACATATATTTGATGATGCTTGCCCTATTAGATCTGAAAACTTTGCAAGAACGAACACGAATGTGCACTCTAATCTCTTTGAAATCTATATATAAGAATTTAAAGTTATAATTCTTATATACATATATATATAAATCTTGTGATTCCAGATTCAGATTATATATTAAATCCTAAAAGAAAAGAGATTAGAAAAGAGTATAGATTAGGAGATTTGTAAAAGAAAACCTAAAATATATTTCTCTAGAATCAATAGTAGAGTGAAGGCCATGGAGTTAGAGAATATCAGGTTTAGGGAGGTGAAATGGAATGATATTAATAGATGTGTGTGGAAATAAAAGTCGTAGGATTAATCATATTTAATCTTGCCTTTTATTTTACTTCAGAACCTAGTCCATATCAACTTCATCATGCCCTGGCCGAGCCAAGCGGTCGACCCCCGCCTATGAAGGAAGGTCGATCGACGGTCGACCTCTAGGGGTCAACCCCGATGTTAGAAATGGCCAGTGAATTTAATTGGTGACTAAAATGGTTTAATTATTAAAACATTTCTATTTATATTATCCTTTTATTACATATTCTTGTCCCTTTCTACGCGTATATATACACACGTTGATTTGAATTCTATGGAATATCCAATTTCCCATTAATTAGATGTTTATATTCCATATGTTTATTTATTTAATTCAAATTTCAAACGTTGTGTATATATTATTACGCACAACACAGATAAAAGAGAATTCTTCATGCTAACTCTATTTTCGACATATTATATATGAAAATGGATCAGAATCTTGCCACAAATGCAACTATGATATTTTCGTGGCCAAATTCCTAATTTTACAAAATTCCATTTCAACTTGACAATATTTTAATGTTTAATTTAACTTATTATTTATTAATTATCTTGTCAAATTAATTGATTTTTTTTGGGGTGTTACAAGATGACAACATGCTGAGACTGTTTTCTAGTAATGAACGATCACCTGAGCTTGTTGTTTGAGAATATCTGGACACACACGATGAGGTGACCATAATGAGTCGAGTTCTGTATCGATATATATTGTTGAACCAATAGTCATGCTTGTAGGGCATATGGCACTTTAGGAGCGGGAAGGAACCGAGTATCTATTTCCATTAATTAGTGGCTTGTCTGTTTGTCTCTAGAGTGCACAAACATTCTTTTAGTTGGGTATCCTCAGAGGATTTTACCGATTGTGGGTAGCTGGTGGGTCGCTTATTGGTGTTTCACTTTTCGATTAGAAAAATGATGTGTTAGGGTTACGTCATCTCTAGTAGGACGGCTTCGTAAGTCCTACAAGAGTTTTGATGGATTAGAAGTTGAAGCTGACCCATGACTATATAGATTTCTTATTCTAAATAGGAACAAGAGGCTGATAGTACACACTTGTTTGTGTGGATGGCTTAAGAGTGGGTGTATCCGATTTTAGTCGATAACCAAAATCACACAAGAAGAAGTAGTCGATTCTCGATTCAGAGTCTATGGCGATAGAGCTTGGTCTGGTGAGTTGGAGGCACTATTTATTAGCGAGAGGGTAGAGTCATTTAGTGATGGCATATCACTGGGATTTCTCTTCCCCAAGCGGTAGTTTAACCTTTGCTAGTAGTAACAATTGGAATTCTTGGTCTCATATGACTTTGTTATTTTCCACATGTACCTATGGGAAATGCAACTGTTTTGGAGATGTACCAGTATAGAAGCGATATCCCATTATTAGATGTCTCTCATGTTTATCACTAGTTATGAACCTATAGCTCAAAACGTAAACTAGAACGGACTCGACCGACGTTGTTGGTTACATATGGATGGGGGATTAGTTATTCTCGACATCATTAGAAGGGGTTGGTTGGACATTTGTTTCATAATGAGTGCAAAGTCAGCTAGCTATAGCTGAATGGGAAGATTTGAGTAGTTCTCTATGCCTTTTCGAGGTTCCTAAATAATTGCTGGAATAATTGTACCATCGATGGTTACCATAAAGTTGAGAATGGTATAATAGCACTCGAGTCATACTTAATTCGTTGACGAGAGATACTAGATTATCATTTCTTAATTTCGAAATGGTAATCAAGTGTCGTGTCATATAAGGATTGCATACTATATGGATGTCTCGTATTAGTTAGATTAGTATCCTGCATTTAAGGTAGGCATAGATGCTATTTTGATTATTACTATTGTTTTTCCATGCATTTATTATTATTAATGTCTGACATGATATTTGTACTCATGAAAGATAGTTGTATTGCTGTATCGTCCATTTTTTTAGATAAATTCCATACAAGAGTAGACATGCTTATGTTAGATAAATTCTATTTTTTTTAACATGTTTGTTTTTCTTATTGCTATTTCTACTATTGAGCCAAATCCTCTTTGTTGAGTACATGCCCGAATACAAAGAAGCAAGGATTAATTGTTTGGATGCTAATTCACTTTTATCTAAATATTAAGCTTGCTTGAAAAACGGTATGCATTAGATATAGAGTTTTTTTGTTCGTTGGTGCATTTTTGCTAATTTTATTCCCCGATATAGATATACACTTTTGAGTTTTTATTTTCTTTTATTAGGATAAACCATTTTCGGCAAGTTGTATTTTTTTAGATCGAGTTGCGAAACGGAGGTGCTGTCAAAATTTTCTTCATGGATTTTACCAAATTCAGAAAGAAAATCATTATGCGATGCTAGATTGAATTGTCTTCCAACTAGTAAGTGATCGCTTTTATTTTCCATTATACATTCGTTTGAAAAATAAGTGTACAACTCGGATATTTGACTTAACTACATCGATCCCAAATTTGATTGTGAGTATACATAGAAATAAGAATATTGGGTCCGTGCCAAATTTCGAGTCTATTTCTTTTGTAGTAATCGGTTTTGTTGGTTGGTTCTAAAGGTGTTAAGTGTTGGTTATCTTGTATCATTGCTTAATTGAGAGTGTCGGGTTATGTTATTCAATAATTGAAGATTTCAAGGATGAAATCTTTGAATGAGGGAAGAATGTAACGATCCGTGTTTTTACAATTAGATATTAAAAATTGTTCGTTAATTATTTGATTTTCAGTTCCAAAATGAGTATTTTCACAAACGATCGAATCGTGACTACTTTCGTTGAGTCCGTATAGTTCGTTACATGACTGAAAAGTATATGGATCCGTATATTACGAATTTGGACCAATTGATGGTCAAAATGATATCAAAATATGCGTAAATTTTCATCTTGGTAGCTCAGTTTCTAATTTCGATGAAACATACATTTTTGGAGTTGTAATAGTGATTATTGCATGTCATCAAGTTTCGTAGAGATCTGATATACGTTTAATCATGCATAAATAAAACACATGTAAGTTTTTGTAAAGAATGATAATTTTATAATTCAAGTTTTAAAGGCTAACTTCTATATACAATCGATCTTATTCTCGGAACAAGTTCCATTTTTCTCAGAAGTCCTTTTTACATATGAATCGACAAGCAACACGTCTCGATTGGATATTTCAAGTTTTTGGGCCTATTAGAGAATATACTAATAAAATAATATTAAATCCCACTTGATACGATAACCAGCCTAAAACAGATTATCTCTTCTTCATCAAAATTGCGTGTTACTGTTCAGTTCAAAATTCATGGCCGATTTCTTCTTACAACTTCAGAAATCCAAATCTCTCCAAATTCTTAATGAAAAAAAAATCCAAAATCAAGCTCATTGGAACCGTATCGATAAGAGCTTCAAGTCTCGCAACACGCGATCATAACCTCGGCTATGGCCATTAACCACATCCAAGTTTGGGCATCGGTTTATTCTCAGGATAGGGGAGATAGGGAAATTCGATGCTGGCATTGCGATCACTATACGAAGGAGCACCTTCTTCGAATTTCCAGCATCGTTCAACTTGATCTAGGGAAGCGCAACCTGTGCTTGTCATGACGTTACGAGACAAACACGTCTTCCGTTAGGAGATCGAGTTCAGAGCAAAAGGGTTGGCCGGGTAGAGATATCGTGGAGAAGTTTAATGACGTTGGCGGTTTAGAAAATCGCTAAGTGGAGAGGGGATGGGAGCTTAATGGGTTTTGCCTCAGGAAATGCATAGATTTGAACGTACATGATATTGGAAAGAAAGAGAATTAGAGCTAATAAGCGGTAGTTAATTTAATTATTGAAGGATAGTTTATTTAATTATTAAAATGATCCATTAAACTATACATGCTATATAACTTTTGAGTATGAAGTCAGATTTGGACACCGTTTCCTCTGCTGGACTTGTATTGGCAAGCTCTGCTTTTTTACACTAGTTTAGGTTGATTTGGCTAAGTTGACTGATATTGTTACTCAATGAATTGTACATGTTTGTATGGTATAAATTTGATGTTTTAAACAAATTTCTATTTATAAAACATAATTTTTAGAAAAACTGAACCTAGTAAATAATAAATAAAAATATTAAAAAGCGATTTAGATATTTTTAACATGATTGTCTCGTTGTAACCTATTTGCACACTATTTACCCGCTTACGTGCTCTTACATGCTATTTTGACCGCACTGGTAAATACAGGTTTATATTTATATAACATAATTTTCAGAATAATTAAACCTAGCAAACAATAAATATAATTATTAAAAAGCGATTTAGGTAGGTTTACATGATTGTCTCATTTTTACTATTTGCGTAATATTACGGGCTATTTACCCACTTACATGCTATTTTGACTACATTAGTAGATTTAGGTTATTTTGATATTTATTTCACTTTGATTGCTATAGATATGTTTTATTTGGTTTATTATCGCTATTATGGATGCTTGTATGCTAGTTTCGAAATTTGTATGATTATTGGTTGCATGGTTGAATTGTCCGCTTAGTTTAGCTTAAAATGTCATTTGTAGGCGATCTAGTATTAGGATAAATCTCATTTGTATCAGGCACACAAGTTGGTATACATTTATTGAGTTCAAAAGGATGATAACATGAACAAATGAAATAAATTATAGAAGGAGCTTCATAGCGCATGGATATATTCAATGACTGAGCTTCATTGGAGCTCGGCGAAGATTTGAAGATAGAGCGACGCTAAAACTTAGTGGTCTGTCGAAAGATAGAGGATGAACTTGGCGACAAGCTAGATTTCATGATGAATATAGGATATTTTCTATGGATGTGTAATTTAACTAATTTTAGTTAAGTTCTTGATCCGAGTAGACGTTATAAATTACTATAGAACAGTCGATACCGACTACTATTGTTATTAGCCACATTGGCCATTTGACTTGAATGACTAGTGATTCCATGATGGGGAGCATTGACTTCGATGATAGATGGAGATGTTCCGAAATGTAGAGTAATGATGGACAATAAAGTAGAAGTTACTAGAGAGGGTTGGCGATAATCATTTGAGCTTGGTGATAAGTTTGTCGTCTATGTTTCGTCCTTACCAAGAGGACTCCAAGTTTGTGGTCATAAGAGTAGTTCCGCGGATAGACTCTACTGCGAGTGATATATGCAAAGGGATTATTGATACACACAGTTTTTGTGGTTACTTGGGATAAAGGGTAGTGGGTCTAATTCCATTGGACTAAGTTTGGGTCCTTATCTCCAATTTGGAATGTTGTTTACAAGTTCGGAGAGTTATGGCATATCACCTAGGCGAAGTCCAGATCCTTTCCTTGGGAGTACAAGTTGGTCACACTTAGGTCCTGGCTGACTGAGTTGCATAGATTTGAGTATCATGGAAATTGAGCGTTATCGTATATCTAATGCACTGAATGAGTTAATGTGAGGATGGATAATGGATGTTGTGGATATTTAATTGTTTATTACCATTCAGTACTTAGACATCTATCACATCCTCTTTACATGATGTTTATAACAGTACATCATAAATCAATTATTATGTGCTGACTCTATAGATGCAGGTGCGGGATAGGTATGACTCTCCATACCCTCTGTGCCATATACACTATTACGACATTTAAAGTACTATGAAATTTGTTTTTGACTCACACTAGATTGTTGTCTAATCCAACGTTTTATGTTCCCTCTATTTACCTTGGGTGCTCATCGACAATATTGATGGGTAGGCTGGGTAGCAGGTATTAGTATCATTTGGAGCTACACTGGTAGACTTGTAGAAGATGACATCTTCGTTTTTATACTTGTATTATATTTGTTTATTTCTTTATGTGACACTCTGGAGCCTTGACCGTATTATGTATGCTTATTAGAGACAGATAATCAGTTTGAGTTTATTTGCCAGTTGTATAAACTCTTTTACTATTCTGTATAATTGGATGAGCCTATGTACTCTAATTATGTTGGTTATATAGTCATTACTGTCTCGATTGTTTTATATCCATGATTGTTACTATCATATATAGTTGATGCGCTGTAAGATAAACAACAAGTTTTGTATTTGTATTTGTATTCTCTGTAGTTTTATCCTTTTCCTTCTCTTCTTTTTTATTTTCTTCCTTTTCTTCCCTTTTCACCTTTTTCTACTATTTGTTTCTCTTGACAACTGTTTTACATTGATCGGGCGCTTTTACAACACGGCATTATGTTATATGAGCATTGGTGGTGTATGACGGTCATCTCACTATTTTCTATCATTGGCTACATTATGGAAGAACTTGATGTTTATATCGCCGTTATCCATTCACTATATCCTAGATCTTTCTTTCCACATGATTTCTTCCTTAATAATAATTTTATTAAACTTCTTTTTAAGACTAGAAAGCACATTTTTCAAAAATATTAAAATTCCTATGTTCATCAGTTTTATTCAAATTCAATTTTTCACTCATTAATTTATCTTTTTTAAATTAATATTACTGAAAACATCCTTATTTCATTTGTATAAAAAAATCTCTAAGTCTACTAACTAAGATTTTAACATTGCTATTTAGAAAATTATAATTAAAAAAGTTCATAGAAAGCCATTTCTTACCAATTATATCTTCAAAATTATTTACTAACGGCCACATTTTTCCAAATTAAAAAGTTCTATAACTAATATTCAAATACTTACAAGATAAAATAATTAGGCAAAAATCCCAGTTTAAATTCGGAATTCCCACCATATTGTAAAAGGGAAGTTTATCTTCAATTTCATCACTAGTAACAAACCGATCTGAAAGAGCCAAAGAAGGAATTTCTTTACCGTTTGACCAAGTATAAAGCCCGTTGTAGTTTAGTTTTAGTTAAATTATAATTAATAATGAATTGATAAAATTCGTCCATAGCTAAGAAATCTCCTTCCCTAGGAGACCTCTCACCTAAGAATCTAGTAACATTAAAGCACCACCTAAAATCCATAGTTCTAGAGCAAGTGTCCTAAACTCTAAACAATCACTTTAAATAACCCTACGGTTAATCATAGAATTAAGACCATAAATGCCAGCAATGCTTAAAATGAAATTGTCATAATATCTTTACTAATAATCAGAATAGGTTCGGTGACACACTTTTTTGGTGTACACCTGAACTGACAAAAATGTCCTTTACTTAATTATTCTTCCACAATTAAAAGGAAAGGGCAATGAATGTCATTTAACTACCTTAACATTTCTTAGAACTGTTACATTTGTCCAAAACCCATATTCAGCATAAATTTATTCATTTAATGTCATTTAATCAATTCAATCAAATCTTAATAGATGCACCACAATTTCATCTACGCATGAAATGCCAATTCAAATATAAAAGGAATCTTTCGGTGCTCAAGATATTAGATCCAAAAAATTAGCGTTGGTGCATACTTATTAAATGCCATCACGTCATTTACATGAAATCAAAATTTATATTATATTTATTTTCGAAAATATTATTATATTATACCTTTTATTGTTACAAATATTGATGCCCTTTCCATATACAACAATGTACGTACTTCTGTTATACATTTTATTATTACTAAATGCCAGCACATTTTCTATGTATTATTATATTAGTAATGGTCTCTCCATGTACATTAGGTAATTTATGGTGATAACATATAAAACAAAAAAAAAATTCAAAAATTGCGTGTAGGTCAAACCAGAAAAGCTTTAAAAGTCAAAATAATATTCTATGTTATACCTTTTATTATTACAAATATCGATGCCCTTTCCATATACAATAATGTTTGTACTTCTATTATACATTTTATTATCATTACTAAATTATTATTATTACTAAATGCCAGCATGTTTTCCATGTATAATTATATTAGTAATGGTTTTTCCATGTAAATTAGGTAATTTGTGGTGGTAACATATAAAACAAAACAAAAAACAAAAAAAAAAAACAAAATCAAAAAATGCGTGTAGGTCAAACCAAAATATATATTTAAAACTCAAAATAATATATTATATTATACCTTTCATGTTTACAAATATTGATGTCCTTTCCATATACAACAATGTATGTACTTCTATTATACATTTTATTATTACTAAATGCCACCACGTTTTCCATGTATAATTATATTAGTAATTAGTAATGGTCTTTCCATGTACATTAGGTAATTTGTGGTGGTAACATATAAAACAAAAAATTCAAAAAATGCATGTAGGTCAAATCAGAAAAAACGTTTAAAACTCAACGTAATATATTATATTATACCTTTTATTATGTCTTGATGGAGGCATAAAATCAATTCTTTGTTTCCTTAAATGAATAAATTGGATGACGTAAAATCAAATCCACGTGCGAAGCGCGTGCCGTGATCATGAGCGAAGTTCTTGCATATGTAAAATACATAACATATGTGGAATAAAAATCCACGCGCGAAGCGCGTGCCGTGACTCTCGTAAGTAAAAATCAAATGCATTGAATAAACATTAATAAGATACTACCACAATCTCATATACTGATCTAAGAACTCTGAGTTTTCAGATTTTGATTCTTGAATAAGGACTATACATAAATTAATATCTTTAAAAAGGGACTATAACTTGCTACATTTATTTAAATATGTAAATCTCTTAATTCCAAATGATAAGCTTAATTGTTTAAAAGATGTAGCCTATTCTAATTCTTTTCTTTTGCTATAATCAATATTTAATTGAGAATCATTAAAAACAAAACCATAATTACTAGCTAGGAAATGCGTACAAATAGAAGATAAACTTATAAGAGCATAAGGACCATAAATACTACCAGAAAAAGGGGATACACCTGAACTAGAGACGATATCAAATCTTGAAGACGTCTCTCTAATATAAGCACTCCTTCTGATGAGATTAAAAGCGTAGGAATTAAAAATACAACAATCTTCTTTCTAGAAATTGATAGTATAACATCCATAAAAGTTGATACAAAACTATTTGTAAAAATTTGAAGCCCACTACTGAAATTCATGGAGCTACTATCAGCTATAGTAGTAAAAAAAAGGATTCACATGTACCGAAGGATATGCTTCACCACACAAAACATCAATCCCAGCTGAAGCATCACACGAAACAGTAGAAGAATTCATTTCATTTTCCTTTGTGAATTGAATGTCCGTGTTAACCAATAAAAAATCTTTTTAGGCTTTGATACCTATCATGCTTAGCATGCACATTAGGAAGTGAATCAATAAAGATAGTAGAAGACCTAACCAAATCATTAAACAGTTTAACAGTCAAACAAAAAATGCAAGGAAACTCGATCGAACCATGAGAAAGGATAACATCATGCATATTAACACTAGTTCCATCATCATGCACAGATTCAACAATGACATATATGGTAAAAACGTTTAGATTTACACAGTGGAGGTGATAAAAGGTGTAGTGGGGACAAAGCGGGGGAATAACATACATATAGCAGAAATGCAAAAAATTCATTAGACGTAAAACTAAATAAAGTTAATTAATTATCATTCTCATATTATATGTGTAGTAACTAGTAATTAATGTTATATAACAAAACCAAAGAATAACATGATTAGACATACTAAATTTGATGATTATAAAATATTTCTATCATATATTGGACATTTGGGGCTTACAATTAGATATTTATGCTAATTTTATTGATTTTTTTGAAAGAAAGAGCCCAATTAAGCTATATATTGATATTGCTAATTAAAGAGACTGCTAAAAAACCTTAATTTAGCGGATATAACGGGGATTAAAACAAATGTACGATTCATTGACTCTAGATTGAAATCAATTAGTGGTCGAATAGTGCTATGGGCTATATAAATGATTTTGCAGTGCTTTAATGAGGCTTTAACTATACAGACAAAAACAATAATACCAAACCTAGCTCTAACTGAAACTTCATTTTCAACATTGTTAAGTCAATCCAATAAAATGGAACCAGAATCCAAGGCAACATTCAACATAAAGGAAAGTCTAGAAATATCCACAATCTTTTCAACCAAACCTATAAGCAAGGAACTAATGTTAGGAAAATTGTACTCATGTTTAGTTTCTTTCAACTCTCATCGGAGGTATACGGTGGATTGGTTGTAGATGATAAAACAAGTCGTATCAACTATATCTTATACATAATGCAAATACTTGCATTTTTGAAGCCTTTTGGAGATTTTCAACATAGCCCTTCTTTTTTGTTTCTATGGAAAGCTGCTCCTAACACAACTGGGAGGGTACATGTTACTTTCCTACCAAAATGATTCATTTTCCTTCACATTTGTGCTCATCAATCCAATTCCAACGTGCGTTAGTTTCTAGACTCCCTTTTTTCCTAAGCTTCCTAATCTCCAAAATCATAATATTTAGTGTTTTGGATGCCACAAAAACTGAAGATCATAGCAAATATCTAATTTTCTGTAATAAAATAGAATTTTTTTGCATAGACATGTCGTCCAGCAATCGCGATAGTCACATCATTCAGAATGTTGGAAATAAATTTGGTTTTGTAAGGAAATACTAATTATACAACAAATTTAATGTTTGTATTTAGGAAAGTCAAAATTAAGTAGTAACAAATTCTAGGCCTTCAAATTAGAAAATTCTAGAGAATGTTTTGTAAAGGGAAATATTGAAAATTAGGAAATGCAAGAAAAATCTAGAAAACAAACGTCTAGAAGCTTGCTATGTTATAAAAAGAGATGTACTATCCCATTTGTGCTATGAAGTTGAATCAAGCAATATATGAAGCAATGTATTAAGCAATAAAAATTATTTCCTCCTCATTAAAATATATTCTCTCAAAAAATTCCTTCTTCTTAAAATTCTTAGAAGTGGTATCGGCGCTATAAAAATTTCCTAACAGTAGCATCAGAGCAAGGTTAGATAATCAAGGAAGATGACAAATGAAACATCATTTTTTCAAATTCCATTATTGAAAAAAAGATAATTATCATGCTTGGAGCATCCGCATAAAGAAGCTGCTTGAATCGCAAGACTTGTGGGATATCGTAGAAAATGAGTATGAAGAACCCGTCGATGTCACCACTTTATCCCAAATTAAAAGGGATAAATTGAAGAATTTGAAGAAGACTGACTTACAAACATTAGTCATCATTCATCAAGGCTTGAGTGATGATATGTTCGGAAAGATAATGGATGCATCTACAAGCAAGGAAGCATGGGAGACCTTGGAGAATAACTTCATTGAAATCACTAAAATGAAGAAAATTCGATTTTAAAATATGCAATGTAAGTTTGAATCTTTACTTATGGAATCTTCAGAATTAATTGATGATTATTTTTCTCGAGTTTTTTCTCTTGTAAATCGATTGAAAAAATATGGAGAAAAAATAGAAGATTCTAGAGTTATTAAGAAAATTTTACGATCTTTAGATTCCAAATTTGACAATATAGTTGTAGAAATTGGAGATTCTAAGGATGTAAAATTCATGAATATTGGTCAACTTTTGGAAATTCTTCAAGTTTTTGAAGAAAGATTAAATAGGGAATTGAAGAGAAGATCAATCACGTTGAAGAAACATGTTCAGAAGATGGTGCACTGCTACTAGCTCACAAAGAAAATGAAGAAGAGGAAGGCGAGAAAAATAGCATTAAGAAAGAAATTCATGGAGCATCTAAGAATGTGGAGCAGGACATAAATAAAGTTTGCAGGGTGTTGATGTTGACAAAGTATCCGGTGAGGAAAACATGAAGAGCACAGAAGAAAAATGCATATCTAAAGGCGTGATTGTTGAAGAAGAAATCAAAGAAGCAGAAAGAAATGGTAATGAAAGCAATCTGAAATGCGAGGATGTTGCTGACAAGCGAAAAAAATGGATATTGAAGAAGGAATTGGTACCGAAGATGCGAAAAAAGCTAACAAGACAGAGGAGGAAAGAAGTGGGAAAGAATTGCAAAATGATGTCGATGAAAACAAAATGAAAGTGAAAGAGAAAGAAGAAAACAAAGATAAAGTAAAGAAAGTCAACAAAGGTGATAGCAAAAGAGATGGAAATGAAGAAGTCAAAGAAATTCAATATACTGTTAGAGATTTTAAGCACAAGCAAAATTTGGAAGTTATGAAAGAATGGAAAGATGACTTATATGACTCATTCAAAGTTAATGACACCAGAATTAAATGGAAGCTAGAGCACACACCTTTTGGAACGTCTTGTGCGAATGGAGGAGGACAAAACGAATGGAGCACCATTGAAGAAATTGCATCGAAGATCTTCATATTGGGAAAAAGGAAGAAACGAAGAAAGAAAATTTGGATAATTTCATCAATTCTTCCAAAGCTTGTAAAATACAAAGAATCAAAAATCTTGCATTAATTTGCAAAATCCAGTTTATGGGGGGATGTCGGAAATAAACTTGGTTTTGTAAGGAAATACTAATTATGCAAAAAAATTAATGTTTGTATTTAGGAAAGTCAAAATTAAGTAGTAACAAATTCTAGGCCTTCAAATTAGAAAATTCTAGAGAATGTTTTGTAAAGGGAAATATTGAAAATTAGGAAATGCAAGAAAAATCTAGAAAAGAAACGTCTAGAAGCTTGCTATGTTATAAAAAGAGATGTACAGTCTCATTTGTGCTATGAAATTGAATCAAGCAATATATGAAGCAATGTATTAAGCAATAAAAATTATTTCCTCCTCATTAAAATATATTCTCTCAAAAAATTCCTTCTTCTTAAAATTCCTAGCAGTGGTATCGGAGCTATAAAAATTTCCTAACACAGAAACTTTGAGAAACAAAGCATTACTATAAGGTGAATAACAAACAATTAGAAATTGTTTAATTTGATTATAGTCTACTATTTTGGATGTCACTTAGAATTTTATTTACTTTTCGGATATTAGATCTGGTTATTAAAGTAGACAGAATGGAAATGGAATGGAAGAAGATTTTTGTGGTTAAAGTTCATACCAACAACTTTATGGGCAAACTTCTCAAATTATAGTCTATTTAGCAACCAGTGTATAATGATTTGATGTCCAAATTGAATATATAAATTAGTTTTCTAAACTCTAATTTTAAATTTATGGTGTTTTTTTCCCAAAAATGTTGTACATCTATATGAGTTTGTGCCAAAAGTTGACATAAATGCCGAAGAGTTCTTAAGGGAACTGTTGGAAATTTTATGAATTATTTAAAATATGAAATAAGTTTATGATGGCTCCTATTTGTGAATAGTCCCACATCATGGGATTATAAGAAAGATGCAAGTATTTATACTTGTTTCTAAGAAATCGTGTTGGGGCCTTAGGCTCCCAACGCAACAAGGTGAATCTCAGTAATCATAACCATTAGAGGCTCCTCAGTCAGGTTTGCCTATGGTGCAGGTTCTGACCTGTTCCGACACTTTCGTGACATATGATCTGGTTTTCTACAGTTGTAATATAGAATAACTGTCCAGAATCATTCATTTGGGTTGGTTGCTGCTGTCATTTATGGTTTCCTTGCAGATTCCATTCTCTTCTTTACTGACCGGTTGTGGATGCTTACTGTTTTAAATGTCAATATGTTTGAAAAAATTATATTTTTCTTACAGAAAAATATACGTAAACCCAGAGACTAACAAAAATTAATTACAGAAAATATCATTTTCTGCATTTTTAATTTTCAATCTTAATAATTACTTAGAACTAAATCTTGATCTAAGTCAGAAAATCAAAATCTGCATGTGCATTCTTTACGCTATGTTCTGTCATGCAATATTCGTTTGCATGTTCTAACGGGGTAAAATATATGTTAGCCTAAATAAGCTACACATTCATGCAATGAAACTTTAATTAAATACTGTAAATATCATAAGCATACCTTCGCCATGAGATGCATTCTCTTCCAATATAAACTATACAGCTCACGGATCTGAAGCTTGAATATGCTCTCGTGATGAAGCATTGCTCCCTGTATTTCATCCTTCAATACTCCAAATACTTGCAAATTAAATTCACTTGTTTCAGCAACATGATTTTCTATTCTTACTTTTAACCATGCATGCAATTTGTCAGTGCTCAAACCCGGCACATCAGCTCGACTTCGTTCAGGTAGAATTTTCTCTTTTGTGTCAGGCAATCCTCCAGCATAAGGCGAAATCAAAGTCGTCCCTTTGATAATAAAAAACCCTCCACTGTGCCAGCTAAAGACGATCAGATCACTCCAATTAGAGGAATAGCACCCCAAATTAATTCAATTAAAATTCGCAGCCCTTGCCGAATCCAGTGCAAGACATCACATAATTGATCCTTGTCCCAACTTACGTCTGGGTCCAGCAATTTGGGGAATTTGAATGAGTGAACGTGGCCATTTTTGCTGCTGATTATTAGGTTGTGCTTTAGCTGCTTTCGATTTCTTGTTTCCGCCATGGCGAGAGTTTCAGTTTGCTTCAGTCAAAAGTATGAGGGAGAAACCAAATCACAAATCCCGTATTTCTGAGGCTGTATTATGTTTTCTACAGTTGATCAATTCTCTGATTCACTGTTGTCATCATTTGCGTTTTCTTGTAGCTCGTGAAAGATCAGATCTGGAAGGCAGAAGCAGCGTCGTGCAGAATTGAGTCGAAGCCATTGTTTGGTAAATCGTCTTCAAATTTTTGTCAAACAATGGATGAGTCGCGGACTAGGTCGCTTTCTTGAAGATGATTCGGCGATCTGGTCGGTGGTGCAAAACCAGTTCGTACTTCCGCCGCCGCCTCTAGGATAAAACAGCCTCTCTAAAATAAATAACTGATTTGCTTTGCACAACAAATCAGTGTAGATTTGCACTTTCGAATTTAACTGCTCGAAAATTTCTGAAATAATATATTTAATGGCGGAGGAAGAAAAAGTAGAATTTTTTCTATCTTTTTAATCTTGTCTACAACTGAAGATAATATATAGAGAACTGGGCAGTGGAAGAAAAGTAGGATCTGCTAAAAAACCAAGTCAAAAGTTTACCGCTTCAAAATAAAGTCGGCTCATAAATATCTCGCTTCAACATAAAAGTCGGTTCAGAAAAAATCTCATATTTAAAAACACAGTTCGAAAAATGCAGATTTTTCTGGATCAAAAATATAAGTGTCTACACCACATAGCCAAGGCCCAAGGCCCAAGCCCAATCCCGAACCGAACCGAGCCGAGCCGGGCCGGGCCGGGTCGAGTCGAGTCGGTCGGTCGGTCGCGCGCGCGTGTGTGGTGGTCATGATGCATGGTCTCCCTCCTCACAACAAAGCATGCATTGGGAGTAGGGCTGTCAATGGGTCGTGTCGGGTCGTGTCGGATCGGGTTCGGTTCGGGTCAAGTCGGGTTTGGGTAGATTTATAAATGGGTCGGGTCAACCCGTTTATTAAACGGGTCATATTTTCCCAACCCTAACCCGACCCGTTTATAAATGGGTTGATCCGACCCGACCCGCGTAACCCGTTTAACTAAATGTGTCGTGTTAGGTCGGGTTTACCCGTTTGACCCATTGATAGATATTACCTACTAATATAAGCAATAAAAGAGCCAAATCATCAACATGCACATTGTTATATAATCACCAACATGCAACAAGTTGCAAAGTCACCAACAGGCAACACATATATAAAGCATGAAATCACCATATCCAAAAATCATTTTCTATACGTAAGTATATATTCCTATACTGCATAAATTAAAGACTACCAGTATATAAGAGATACAGTTGTTATAAGTAAAATATAACTAACAACATACAAGAATAAATTAGTAAAATATAATAGCTTATATATACGAGCATACTGATTACTGCATACATAAAAGATTAACACTAACAGTATACATAAAAGACTAACAGTATGGAAGAGATACAACATATAATCGGGTTTGGCGGGTCAAAATCGGGTTATCGGGTCAACCCTAAACCCACGCGTTTATAAACGGGTCAAATTCGGGTTGACTCGAAAATGACCCGCTAACTAAACGGGTCGGGTTAACCTGCTAATTTTCGTGCGGGTTTCGGGTCGGGTCACGGGTCGTGTAAGAAATTGACAGCCCTACTTGTTGGTGGATCAGAGGGTTGGTGGGTAGACATTGGTGTTTCTCGCCATGTTTGCTATGATCGTGATATATTCACAATATACACGGTTGCTGACGATCAGAAAATGTGTTGTGAGATCCTCGCACCAATTAAGCTGTAGAGACTGGTAATATGAAAATTAGGCATATGATTGAAAAGATATTGATTCTTAAAAATGTGATGCATTTGATATGTTTGAAACATTCAAAATTGAAATCAAGCAAATAAGAAAAATTAAGAGACTACATAGTGATAGAGGAACATAATACGAATCAAATTCTATTCTGGATTTTTTATGTGATATATTGTACATAAGAGAATTGCACCCTAGTCACCTGATATGAACGGTAAAGCTGAAAAAATAGGATCTTTACCGAATTAGTAATTGACATTTTATTAAATTTTGGTGCAGCAAAACATTAGTGGGGGGATATTTTATAGACTGTATGTTATGTTCTGAATAGAATCCCCAAATCTAAGAACAAAATTTCACCTTATGAAATTTTAAAGAATTATAAATCCGATGTGTCATACATTAGAACTTGGGGTTGTCTATCATATGTTCGCATTTCAGACCCTAAGAGAATAAAATTGGCAAATAGAGGATACGAATGTGTATTTATAGGTTATGCTGTTAATAGCAAAGCATACAGAATTTATGATCTAAATTCACATAATATAATTTGAATCAAATAATGTCAATTTTTATGAAACGAAATTTCCTTTTAAATTAAGGAATAGTGGGGGCACATCAAGTATGCCTATTAGAATAGAACTTAATAAAAGTTCTGAAACTGAACCTAGAAGAAGTAAAACTTAATAAAAGTTCTTCTAAAACTGAACCTAGAAGAAGTAAAAGAGCAAGAACCGTAAAAGATTTTGGTTCATACTTTTGTGCTTTTACTATAGAGGAGGATCCCTTAAACCTCCAAGAGGCCTTATCTTCTTTAGATGCCGTTTTTTTGGCAAGAGGCTATAAATGATGAGATGGATTCTCTGGAATCCAATCAGACTTGGCATTTGATAGATTTACCTCCTGGTTGTAAATCTATAGGCTGTATATGAGTACTTAAAAAGAAATTAAAACCTGATAGCACTATTGATAAATATAAAGTACGACTAGTAGCTAAAGGTTTTAAACAAAAAGAAAAAATATATAATTCTTCGACACTTTTCAACTGTAACTAGAATTACATCCATTCGGATATTAATCTCACCTGCCTCTATTCATATTTTATTAATACACCAAATGGATGTGAAAACCACATTTTTGAACGGTGAATTAGACGAAGAAATTTATATAGATCAGCCTGAAGGATTTGTAGTACATGGTCAAGAACATAAAGTATGCAAATTAGATAAATCATTATATGGTTTAAAACAAGCACCTAAACAATGGCATGAAAAATTTGACAACTTCAATCATTTCACATGGTTTTAAAGTAAACGAAAGTGACAAATACATTTATTACAAATCTGAGAATGACATTTGCACTATTATATGCCTTTATGTAGATGACCTACTCTTTTTTGGGTCAAACATTCATGCCATAAATTCAGTCAAATCCTTATTAAGTGCCAATTTTGATATGAAAGATATACGTGAGGCGAGTGTAATCCTTGATATTAAAATTACTAGGTCAGAAAAGAGGCTTTCTTTGGATCAATCTCATTACATTGAGAAGATACTAAAGAAATACAATTACTTTGACTGTAAACCTGCGAATACACCATACGATCACAGTGTAAAGTTATTTAAGAACACTGGTGAAGATGTAAGACAGTCTGATTATGCGAGCATCATTGGCAACCTTCGATATGCCACTGATTGTATTAGACCCGACATTGCCGATGTGTTGGGATATTATGCAGGTTTATCAGTAGATCTAGTATAGAGCATTAACATGCTAATGAGAGGGTTATGAGATACCTATAATAAACTATGAACCTTGGATTACATTATGAAAAGTTTTCAGTTGTACTTAAAGGATACTCTGATATAGACTGAAATACTTTATCTGATGATTCTAAAGGACCAGTGGCTATATATATTTAGCATCGCTGAAGAAGCTGTCTCTTGGAAACCCAAGAAACAGACTATTTCGACTCAGTCTCTATAGAGACTGAGATAATAGCACTAGCTATAGCTAGTTAAGAAGCAGAGAACTAAAGAAATCTGCTATTTGAGATTCCTATAAAGGAAAAATAGACACCAGTGGTGTAATCGATTGTGATAGTTCCGCGGCTATTGCAAAAAGTATAGAACTATTATAACAACGATAGAAAACGACGTCGTAAGCACAATACTGTAAAAGAACATCACATATATAATAATGAAAAATTTGACGACAATTGAAAGAAAAACAGAACCGATATTACAACGGTAAGAAATGACAGTCGTATGCACAGTATTGTTAGAGAACATCACATATAAGGTGATGATAATTTGGCAGAACCTTTGACGGAAGGACTGTCCAGAAAGAAAGTCCTTAATAGTTCTAAAAGAATGGGACTATTGCCCTGTGATTGTGGAATCACGCACAATGGTAACCCGACCTAAATAAATGGAGATCCCAAGAACTAGGTTCAATGGGTAAAAACAAGTTGTGTAGTGATAGTAGATGAACATGCTAAATTTTAGATTAAGAAGCATGTATTCCTGAAGTGATTAGAGGATGAATTAATAAAACTCTTAATGAGATCTATACTCTATTTGGAGTGGAGTACCTACCTTCAGGATGATAGACTCACGTTTGTGAATGTGGAAATGTGGTCGTTTCCTATGAAGTTTTGGGCAAAACTTCTAGAGCGTTCACTAAACTGGGATAGACGTGCATAGCCATAAACGCACAGGCTTATTTGATTGCACTATAGAAAAGATTGTGTGTGGTTTGATGTCAGGAATAGAGTTCAAGACTACGTGTCACTCTAGTAAAAACTGAATCTTATTCACTACGCAAAGGTTCAAGTCGGATGACATCTTTGTTTATGCACAGTCTTATGTTTTTAGAAACCGCTCGATAATATTTTAAAAAATTCAAGTGGGGGATTGTTGGAAATTTTATGAATTATTTAAAATATGAAATAAGTTTATGATGGCTCCTATTTGTGAATAGTCCCACATCATGGGATTATAAGAAAATGCAAGTATTTATACTTGTTTCTAAGAAATCATGTTGGGGCCTTGGTCTCCCAATGTATGCTTTGTTGTGAGGAGGGAGACCATGCATCATGACCACCACACACGCGCGCGCGACTGGCCGACTCAACTCGACCCGGCCCGGCTCGGCTCGGTTCGGTTCGGGATTAGGCTTGGGCCTTGGCCCGGCTCGGCTCGGTTCAGTTTGGGATTAGGCTTGGGCCTTGGGCCTTGGCTATGTGGTGTAGACACTTATATTTTTGGTCTAGAAAAAACTGCATTTTTTCGAACTGTGTTTTTAGATACGAGATTTTTTCTGAACCGACTTTTATGTTGAAGCGAGATATTTATGAGCCGACTTTAATTTGAAGCGGTAAACTTTTGACTTGGTTTTTTAGCAGATCCTACTTTTCTTCCACTGCCCAGTTCCCTATATATTATCTTCAGTTGTAGACGAGATTAAAAAGATAGAAAAAATTCTACTTTTTCTTCCTCCGCCATTAAATATGTTCTTTCAGAAATTTTCGAGCAGTTAAATTCGAAAGTGCAAATCTGCACTGATTTGTTGTGCAAAGCAAATCGGTTATTTATTTTAGAGAGGCTGTTTTATCCTAGAGGCGGCGGCGGAAGTACGAACTGGTTTTGCAACACCGACCAGATCGCCGAATCGTCTTCAAGAAAGCGACCTAGTCCTCGACTCAGCCATTGTTTGACAACAAGAACTAAAGTGAAGAAGTAATATGCAAAACGAGGAAATAAATAAAAGGAATATAGTGAAAAGTAAGATTACCGCAATTTATAGAGATTCCTCGTTGTATGTCAACTTTGAAGGATTTGTTACTTTATTACTGAGCTTTTTATTACAATGTCTTGGATAAGTAGGGATCTGAAGCATACAAAAATATGAAGTAAAATGAGCCAAAACGATCCATTTCTCTTCATTGCATTAACTATTTATAGATGTAGGTCATAAGAATTATCTTTGGACAAATTGGAGGATGTTGAAGGAATCATATGAGATGATCCCATCCCAGGGATGCACCAAGTTAGGGATCGATACATATCATTCTAGTTGTTCAGACCAAAGGGTATGACCCTCGGTATGACTTCGTCCCTCTTCATAGTTTTGATGTTGGTTTTGCTAATCGCCTTGCTGTTTGAGAGATAAAGAGTGATATTGGATAAACCTGAATTTTCAACTAGTTAGTCACAGGTCATATCGGCCCAGAGCGTGGATTAAGGCTCGAGTCCTCAGTTAGCGAGTTCTTGGATGAAGTTCTGCTAAGTTGAATTAATCGTCTTCTCATGATCCTATCAGTACTTGGTTTTTGGACATTTTAACTATCGGTCTAGATGATTTGTCTCATAATCATCAAGTCTCGTCAGCCTAAATAGCCAAAAGTGTCCATACAACAAGGTTGAGTAATGTTTGTCTCTCAAAGTATGACTTGTGGAGTACCTAATGTACTTTGAATCAGGACAAGTTCTGGCTGTTGGAATGGACTCCGTATTGCTTCTCGGAAGTGGTCATTATCCATCCACTGATTTACCAATCTCTGATGATATAAGGGAGTGACCTTAGCTTGTTAGAAATTAAATTTGCTCGACTCTTTTGAGTGCGCTATTTTTTTTTTTTGACTTACGTAATGTAGACTTGATTCTCTTTGGATTCACAGGTGAACATCCTAACTCTATTGAGTCAAGAAGTCGGTTTTTAGTCGTCGACTCCTTGGTACATCTGGGTGAAAATAGGCCATTGCTAGTTGGAGTCGCATGCACACTCATATGCAAGTATGCAATGTTGCGTGATAAGCTTGAATTTGGGGATACTGGCACTTGAGGCTATAGGTGGTTTGCGTGGGTAACTGTATGTTGTAGCTCGGCTTGTGGTTGTAATGTGGAAGAGGGCAAAGTAGCAGGCTGGACTGGTTGACTCGATTGGGTTTTATAGTGCTGTATAGGTGGATATTATGGTAACAGTAGGAAAAGATGTTGTAGTGTCTGATGATGGTCGTGTAGTATGGTTGTTTGCTGTAGAGTATATGGTTGTGTAGTTTGTGTTTTTGGTGAGGACAATGATGGTTTTGGTGGTGATTTCGGTTAGTTGGAGCGCAGTGATTTTTATTTTTGGGTTTTGATCGCGGAAGTATAGTGAAGTTTTGAGTTTGGTCAGTGGCAAGTTGATGATGTGTATATGAAATTTGCAGAGGTTGGAGGTCGATGCGGAGATGAAGACGGGATGATAGGTGGAAGTTCGGGTTTTGGATTTGAGCAGAGGTGTTTTGAGATTGTGGTAGTTTGTGTGTATGCTATTTGTTTGTGATGAGTTGCAGTTTGTAGTGTTGGTTGTTGAAGGTGTTTGCGAGAATGGGAGTGGTTGCGGAAGAAACACTTGGTGCAGTTTTGATTCTGATGTTTTGATGGAGTTTGATTTGGTGAACATTATGGTTCTGATCGATAGATGCGTGATGCGATGATGAAGTTGTGAGCTAATAGGGTCTATGAATATGGGTCTGCAGTTTTGGAAGAGTTTCAGGGGTTGATTGAGTTGTTAGAGAGTAACATTAGTTTGAAGATGTTTATTATTCGTTTGATGTCTGTATCAGTAACCCTGTTTATTAGGAGGGCAATTGACGTTGATTGAAGGTGGTAGATGATACTTTAAGGTATGTTTGGAGGATGCAAACATATACTGATTCATCTCTATTGATTTGGTTTTGTTTTCGTTTGATATGTTTGGGGATGCAAACATATGCAAACTCATCCCATTTTGGTTTATTTTGTTTTCTTTGTATGCTTGGGAGATACAAACATACAAACACATCCGGAACCAGTTTTGTTATTTGCCCGCGCATATCTTTTGCTTACCGATCAGATTGAATATAGTTGAGTAGTTTTGGAATTTCAGATTGGAGTTGGTGAATGTTTGATGTTTGGTGTTACTCTCTAACAATATTGAAATGCTTGCTCGATCTTCTTACTCTTCAATTTGCAGCTTCTATTTGGCAAACTCACGATTTTCCGCATCGTGAGTTTGAGGGGAAATGTTAGAGAATGCCAGGGAATATGCTACATAATTAAGAATATGCTAGAGAATAAGGAATATTCTAGAGAATAAATAATCCTATAAATATATGGTTTAGCATTGTATTCGATCAATTAACAGAGCAATAAAAATGTAGTCTTTTTGTGTTTTTCCGTTAATCTCTTTCTCCTCTCTACATCAAATTCTAACAATTAGTTGTACCTCATGCAATTATGAATGTACAACACCTTGTTATACTGATGATTACTATGTTGGTGGTTTTGGCGTGCATAATTGCTGAAGTTACTTCCTTTAAACTTGCTTGCCACTTTTGAAAGTTACTGTTAAATATTTGAATTGTTACCTTTGAAATTTACAAAGGTCTTTGTTCTAAACACTGCTTATCTTGAGAACTTGTAGTAAATTTTACATGCAGGATCCCCAAGTGTTATGGGCCACACATTCCTAATGATATCTCTTGTAAGTCTTAAAAAAAATTACACTTAAAATGGTTATTGTGCCTGTTTAGCGTTTTCTAGTTATCATTAATTTTGTTAGAATGTTTGGCATAAGCGGCCAGCAGGATATGATCTATGGGTATCGAATTAAGCAGATGCATATATTTTAATAGAAAGAATGTTCAAGAAGCTCTACATGCCAATGTTACGGGATTAAGGGTCCATTAGATTTTGAACGGGATGGGGCATTTGAAGGAGAATTGTTGGGAACGGGGAATGTGTTCTTTTTATGAAAGGGGTATTACGAAAGGGGCATTTTGGAAGGGTTTTAATGTTTTTTGTATTTTGTGTTTATTGTAGGTTTATTGAATTAGATACAAATTGGATAATACGAATTGTAGAATACAAATTGGAGAATACGAATTGCAGAATTGAATTTCATAATTCAACCACCGTTACAACACAATTGCGGAATACAGAAAAAACTACCACAATACATAAAAAACTACATCGATCCATTCCTCAGCTTCTGGACATAATAAAGAACACAACACCTAAGCTCTTCCGGTTTGTTAATCAGAAATAAAAAAGGGTTGATGTCCCTTCTGTTATCTAACACTGACAGAATAACCCCCACCTCCCACTCGAGATAATCATCACCATCCTGACGTACTGCCATGCACAAAGCAAGAAGCTCATTTCTCTCCATGGAATGAGGATTTAAGCTATAATTTTCGGATTGTTTGTGGAATGTGGTAGTGAAAAGGTAGTGAATTGGAGTGAATATATAGGGGAAGGAGAAATGGATTGGCTGTTCTGGAAATTTCGTCGCGTCCGACGTGCGTCCGACGCATCGAACGCGAAAGCCACCTTTTCAACCGTTCGTTTTGAAGGGGCAAAAGTGTGGGTCCCACTGTGGATGCGTCGGACGCAGACGCGAACCTTAACTGCCCAATTCATTAATCAAACGCTCTAAAGCACAAATGGAAGCATTGCAGATACAAATAAAACCTCAGCACCATTCAAGTAACAAAATGTTACTTTCTTATGCCATTCAGTTATGCTTTGTTATTCGTACAGAAACCCTAATTTAGAAATTGGGTTAACAGAAAACCATACCGTTTTGTATTCCGGTTGCAAGTGTGATTGTGAAATCCGAGTCCAGCATTCTGCTGTTCCCTTAAAACAAATTTGCTCCCCCTACGGTGCGTTTGGGTTGAAATGAGCAACTGTTTCCCAAGGTGGAATGGAATCTGGTTCGCAAGGCTGCGCTGGCGATGCGAACGACGACACACTCAAGAGAAGAATTTAAGAACAGTATGTGTGAGGAAGAAGATAGTCAGAGAATCAGATTTTCGGTAAGTAAAACGATTCTGCCTCCATATATTTATATCTGTTGCAGGTGACGATTCAAACGGACGTTTAGTTTGGAAAGGTAGCGACCCGTTTCTAAACGTTGCGACCTGTTTGAATTCGTATCCGTTCATTGCAAAAGATGACACCCGTTAAGCCCAGCAAAGTATAGTTTCGACCCGCTAATGCACAGTGCAATGCCCATCAAAAATATAGTTTAGGCCCGCTAATTCACAATGCACAGTGCACATTGCAAAGTGCTAAGTGCCTACAAGACGCCTCAAACGCCCATTCGCACACGCGTGCGGGAGCGGGCACGAGCATGAGCACGGACTCGGGCTCGGGCTCGGGTTCGGGTACGGGTGCGGGTGCGGGGTGGTGCGTTGCACCACCCCTTATGGACCCCATTTTTGATCCATAGCACTCTCTTAGGAATTTGTAATAGTCTCAATACTTTTGTATATGTACCATTATAATTACTTATACCCTACAATGTGGGACTATTCCTACATTGTGGGATACACTACCCTACACCTTTATTATTCATTTATTCCAACAATCCCTCACATGAATGAATAATTCTTTAATTTGTTCTTAACTTAGTGAAATTATGTTGTATCGGTTAAAGTAGCACAATGGCCTTGAACTTTCCTAGTGTTTATCTATTTGACCTACTAACGAATCAGTAGACTTGTGAATGTCCTTGAACTGTAAGCTTTTTGTATAGGTCAAGATAGTAGATAACACACAACATGATTTCTAAACTTCCTTGGTTCTCTGTTTGTGTTCGTTTTTGCCATGAACACCTACTTGGTCTCATGAGTGTTTAAAGAATTCGACCTTTCAATTCTTTTTGAAGCGGCGCCTTCACACTCACGTAGGTGATTCTATAAAGAGTATCCCGTAATACTCCACTTGGGTGTTTTGTAACACCACAGTATAGACATCATTAAAAGCTATGCTTATCCTATTCTCCGATGGTTATTGCACTGACTTATCATAGGAATGGTTTGAATTTTAACAATGCCATCAAGTTTATCTTAAACTTAGTTGTCCCTTTGAACCTAGATCTTGGGATCTCCAGTCAACTAGGTGGGGTTTCCATTTTAGAAATTTTTTAATTTATAGGTCTTAAACCCATTCCCATCGATATGGTTTGAACTTTCTCTCTTGGCAAGCCTTTGGTTAGTGGATCCGCTATGTTATCCTTTGACCTTACATAGTCTATAGTGATAACTCCATTAGAGAGAAGTTGTCTTATGGTTTTATGTCTACGACGAATATGTCGAGACTTACCATTATACAATGTACTATTTGCACTTCCTATAGCAGATTGACTGTCATAATGTATACATATTGGAGGTACAGGTTTTTCCCAATTTGGAATATCTTCCAGAAAACTCCTAAGCCAGTCTGCTTCTTCTGCGGCTTTATCTAAAGAAATGAACTCTGATTCCATTGTCGACCTTGCTATGCAAGTCTGTTTGGATGATTTCCATGAGATTGCTCCATTTCCTAATGTAAACACATATCCACTTGTGGATTTTGTGTCATTTGAGCCAGTTATCCAATTTGCATCGCTGTATCCTTCTGCCACGGAAGGATAATTTGTATAATGCAAATCAAAGTTCTGTGTATACTTTAGATATCCAAGAACTCTTATTATCGCTTTCCAATGATGTTTACCAGGATTGCTGGTAAATCTACTCAGCTTACTTACAGCCTATGCGATATCTGGCCTTGCGCAATTCATTACATACATGATACTTCCTAATATGCGAGAATATTCGAGCTGATATATACTGTCACCAGTGTTCTTAACCAATTTTTGGTTCATATCTACTGGCGATTTTGCAATAGTTATATTGTATTGCTTGAATTTTTCAAGTATCTTGGCTATGTAATGTGATTGGGATAATACATATCCCTGAGGCGTTCTTACAATTTTTACACCCAATATTACATCAGCCAATCCTAGATCTTTCATGTAACACCCCACCTCCGCCAGGGTGACTCTTGCAAGCACTCTGACTTTGGAGGGGCGTTTGAATCAGGTAAACATGCATAATGATATATCAAGGCAGAACAAGAACATATGTATATATGTAAACAGAGTAAATAAGATAAGTAAAACAGCGGAAGATTTCAAACCATTTCAAAACAAGTCTGGTACAGCTTAATGTCAACTTTCCAAATACACAAGTCTAGATAAACACAATATTACTGAAAAACTGAAATACATAAGTACTATCCCCAAAATAAGTGATAACCATAGCTAGCTTCATGTCAAGACCGTACATGAGCTAAATCCCACAAGCAAGCGATTAGAAACCCAAGGTAAGCTCCAATATTCCCTCCCTGAGAACCTTGGGGGGGGGGGGGGGGAACGGAAGAAAAGAGGCGAAAGATTACAGGTCAGTCAAAAAGACTGAGTAAGCCCTACTACAATCAATGTAAACTGATAAAGTTAACTGTCATGAGCAGCAGGGATGAACATAAGGATAACAACATACTAGCATGATGATTAACTAACAAGGTAGATAAAGGTGTCATCGCATAATCAGGTTTAAGGGTTTTGCACCACAGGTGTACTAGCAAGCTAACATGACTTGAATAACAAGTATTGATCCCTTGGCCCAAGCTTTGGCCCAATAACATGAAGTGACCCTAACACGAGGTCCAATAACATGAAGTGACCCTAACACAAGGTCCAATAACATGAAGTGACCCTAACACAAGGTCCAATAACATGAAGTGACCCTAACACAAGGTCCAACCAAACGGTCTAGTCGATCGGCTCCCTATAAGCCTAACTCGTCACGTGTTGGTGTCCATACGGCCCAAACATAATTGTAGTCAGACTGTGCAGGGTCTCCCGTCGGGTGTATCAAGCCCTAGGGTGTCAACCCCTGGACACCATAATCATGCGTGCACAGTCTCGATCTACTGGTACCCGTGCATGCTTTCCCCGGCTTCGGACTGTGTGCACGACCATAGTCCGCCCGGAACTACACCGGCGTACCCTTCGGCCGTCGCTTTTGGTCGCTTACCTCCAGTCCAGTAATCGTGCTCCCTCCCTAGCCTAGACCCTAGGGCCTTAATGATACAAACTTGGGATTACTGCTGGAGTGGACCCCCATTGCTAGGATTTTTCTAGTGGGTTAAGTACGGTTTAACCCTCTTGCTAATCATGGATTAACTTGGTTAAGTGTAACGATGAGTTCACGACTTAACCCTGATTAATCTACCAAGCCCAAATTGGTTAAGTATTAAGTGGACCATGACTTAACCCTAATCACGAGGCATTAATTAATTTAATGCGCCTTAACCTCTCACATTAGACCTTGTTGTGGTTACTAGTTAAGCCGGGCGGGTCCGGGTAGCTTTACACCACAACTTGGTCTAACCTCGGGTTCAAGGTACAACATGGCCAACTTCTCACATTGGGTCCTATTGTTTGTAGCAACTAGTTAAGCCGGTCGGTTCCGGGTAGGTTTACGCTACAAACTCAACCCAACCTCGAGTTGGTCACACTTATATTTTCTAAGTGTCATGTCCATCGTGTTTCCAAAACACATTACAAGTTTTCAAGCAATTGGGTAGACCTAACTTAATAGGTAAATTCCCAATGGGTAGACCTAACTTAATAGGTAAATTCCCAAGCTTATGTTTTTATGTCTTTTAAGTTTACCCAACCCCAAACGCAATCCCATCGCTTACATATCGCCATAGTGCATAAAGGATAGAAAGAGGAAACTTGGCATAATCACGACATAAAGGTGTTGAAGCCACAAGTTCAACATGGTGGCATATGAAATGTACATATGTTCATATACTTGCATATTACATTTTTAGGCCTCAAAAGCATGCATAAAACCAAACTTGGCATATTGGTGATACATGGTGCTAAATGACATGTAGAAATGGCCATAAGTTCGCATCTAGCCTCACATGCAAGTTATCATAAGAGATATGATAACTTACATGTTGCCAAAGTGCAACCTTTGGCATAAAGCTTGAAGCTTTATGTTCATAAACCCAAGATAAGCTTGCATAACATGATAGCATGAACAAAATGTTCAACCCAAACTTGCATATCATATGACAAACTTGCATATCAAACTTGCATAACATAACACGATAAACTTGCATATCATGACATGGCAAACTTGCATAGCATAACATGATGAACTTGCATATCATAACATGGCATACTTGCATAACATAACACGATAAACTTGCATATCATGACATGGCAAACTTGCATAGCATAACATGATGAACTTGCATATCATAACATGGCATACTTGCATAACATAACATGATAAACTTGCATATCATAACATGGCATACTTGCATAACATAACATGATAAACTTGCATATCATAACATGGCAAACTTGCATAGCATAACATGGTAAACTTGCATATAAACTTGCATATCACAACATGATAAACTTGCATATCATAGCATAGTAAACTTGCATATAAACTTGTATATCACAACATGATAAACTTGCATATCATAGCATAGTAAACTTGCATATAAACTTGCATATCACAACATGATAAACTTGCATATCATAGCATAGTAAACTTGCATATAAACTTGCATATCACAACATGATAAACTTGCATATCATAGCGTAGTAAACTTGCATATAAACTTGCATATCACAACATGATAAACTTGCATATCATAGCATAGTAAACTTGCATATAAACTTGCATATCATAGCATGATAAACTTGCATATCATACATTTAACTTTAGAGTTTAAGTATGAAAGTAGAATAGGGCTTACAATGCTTAGGAAGTCACAAAAATATGACAAAGCCCTTATGAAATCAATTAAGCCCAAAATGCAAGCTTCAATAAAAAAACCCTTGAGCAAAAGTGATCAAAACCCTTGCTTTATGATGCAAATATAGAAACTTGACTTGAATGCAAGCTAATGATGCTCATACAAGCTTGTAAACACTTGTATGCATGGAAAATCTCTCATAGAAATAATTTAGAAATTTTATGAAGAGAGTGGAGGCCATGAGAGGAATGATTTTGCCATAGTTTAGTTACTAGAATGAATAATGATGATTTAGGGTTAGGTTAGGGGCTTATTTATAGAGATTAGGACTAGTTCTAGCCTTAGGATTAAACCCTAGTTCCAATCTCAGTCCTCAAAACCAAATCTGGCCCCCAAACTCAACACAATCTCAAAATGGTGCACCAGGCTAAACAGCCCGGCTGGACCAAGTCGACAGCCAAGTCGACAGGGCTGTCGACTTGGGTCCAACCAAGTCGACTCCCAAGTCGACAGGGCTGTCGACTTGGGTGCTCTGGCGGGAATTTTCCCGCCTAGCCCAATCTGACCTAATTTTTCAAATTCAAACTTGAATTTGAAATCTGTTTTTACTCTGAAATTTTCTGAAAACTTCGTTGGGCCTTAATCGGGTCATACGGACTCCGATTTTCGAAAACTCGGACTCTATTTCGCGTATTTTTCCGAGACGAACGCAATGGCATAGCCCGTTTCCCTTGATTCAGATTTATAAATTAAATTCTGCCTCGATTTACGTTATAACAGGTTATTGAAAATACGGGTTGTTACATTCTCCCCTCCTTAAAGGATTTCGTCCCCGAAATCTTCAAGTTAGGAAGAACGTATCCTACCATCCAATCATCCATCTACTCAAAACATCATCCACGAGCAATCATTGTCCTTACAAGATTCTAAATGTTGTATGAACATATGCAAAGGTGTGTGTATATGTACTTATCTAATGTAAATATCATCAATGCAAATTATGTTAGTGAAATGAATCCATATGTATGCAATTCCTAACATAATGTATAACATCTATATGTGTGCACATAACATACATCCATATGCAACATCCATGTGATAACACATAAATTTTCATCCATGAATAAGCGTAAACACTCATGCATATGCAATATGAGGAGTGTGTGAGCCGATCTAGTGCCTATCGTGTATAATGCATCCACGAGTAACCACTTGCAAACACTTGCAACCACTTGCAACCATCAAGCATAACATGTTTCAAACACATGTTTCATCCAAAGGGTTTCTACCTAAGGTTCTCATGACAAGATCAACATGATAAACTAGATAATCAAGACAAACACGGATAGCAAAAGATATGCTACAAAGAGATCGGGAAGATAAGCAGGATATACTCCTTTCGGATTACAAGAAATCTCTTCCTAACCCATCCCATATTCTATAAAAGCCCAAAGGGTTTAGTCAACCTAACGGACCCCTTCAAACCCTGACATGTATTACTAGCCAATAAGTCATACCTCCCGACAAAAATAGGACCGAGAATGGGACCGAGAGGATATACGTAAAGAGATAACATGGGAGTAAGTTCCACAGGAAAACAAGGATCAAGGATATACTCTTAGAAAGAGATATGATGCGCGTATCTAGCCTTCAGTCTTCTAAGTCACGTTTCCTTGAGCTTAACTCCACTGTGCTTTGACCGTCTTTTACCTCCTGATTTCTTAGCTTCTTAATTCTTATTTCCAAATATGAGTTGGAACCCATTTCATTGTCGCCTCTCGTCTTCCTTTTTCACTTACTCTTCTATCATACTTGGCTTAAACATAACTATGACCTCATGGTTTCATCCAAGCTCTCCAAAATTCAGTAGTGAATCCTGGATCTCGTTTACTTACTATAAAGTATTCCACGCAGCAGAACCAATCCACGTTGCCAATTGCTCTTACCAACGTGATTTTCTATAACTCATGCTTGAACAAAATAAACCATCTGCCTGCGAATGATAGGCCGTACTTAGATTCAGTTGCTTGCCCATGACTTCCCGTAGACTATCCCAAAACTGGCTAGTGAAGATTGAGTCATGGTTACTAACTATACTTTTGGGAACCTCGTGCAACCGCTTTATTTATTGAAAGTAAACTGTCGCTAGTTATGATGCAGTCCTTTCGCTCTTTACCGGAGTGAAATGAGCACTCTTCGTGAGTCTACCTACTATGACCCACATGCTCATATTCCCTTTCCTTGATCTAGGCAGTCCATCCACGAGATTCTTCGTGACGCTTTACTACTTCCATTGCGGGGACCTCCAATGGATGTAATAGCCCACCGGGCTTCTATGACTTGGCCTTTAACCTGTTGGCACAACATGCACCTTGGGACAAACTCGGCCACCCCCTCGGGTGATGTGCATCGTCAAGAACCTTCTCTCTCATCGCGTCTTAGCCATCCCTTGTCATCTATAGCGAGGTGACTTACCATCTCGCCTCGAATCAACTTGTCCATGATCTCGACTAATTGTGGGTCTTCTTTCTGCGAAGTCCCTACTTGATCCAGAAGGGTAGGTCTAAGCTCAAGGGACGCTAACTAACTAATTAAACTGAGAGAACTTCTTACTTCAATTGTCCTCGTCGGGGCTTTCCGGTCTTGAACCGCGACCACTCTAGCGGGATCCACCGCTAAGCCTTGCTTAGAAACTATGTGCCCGAGAAATCTAACTCCTTCTTCTCCAAAATGACATTTGGAGGACTTGACTTTCAACTGATGTGCTCTAAGCGTATCCATCACCTCCTTGAGATGTCTTGCGTGCTCTTCCTCATCCTTTGAGAAGATCAGAATATCATCTACGAAGACTACCACAAACTCGTTCAGGAACTCCCTAGACACCCTACTTATCAAGTCCACGAAGTAGGCGGGTGCATTAGTCAAACCGAATGGCATGACCAGCCATTCTAAGAATCCATCCGGAGTTCTGAACGCAGTCTTGTCTATACTATCTTCAGCTACCCTGAGCTGATGGAATCCAGTAGCAAGATCAAGCTGAGAGAAAACAGAAGCACCGATAAGCTGGTCAAAGAGATCATCAATCCTCGGTAATGGTTGTCTATTCTCTTTGTTTAACTCACGATAATCAACACACGGGCAAAGCGAACTGTCCACATTAGTAGCAAATACTACTAGAGCACCTTCCTCGGAAATGCTTCATCGAATGGAGTTCTTCTCAAGCAACTCCTTCACTTGCTTACTTAGCTCCCGTCTTTCACGCGGAGCCATGTGCCGAACGGGCAAAGAAACCAGCTTTGCATTATCCACCAGATAAATGCGAGATAAATGCGGAAATCTATCTCTCGTTTAGGGGTAACCCCCTTTACTTCACCCAAGATATCAGGATATTCTCGGACCACCCTCACCGATTGCAAACTATCGATAGACGAGTTGAGGGATTCAAGATAACACAACATGACGGGACCCATAGGGTTACTAGAAATTTTTAGGGTATTACCGAGGCGAGTCATGAGCCTCACAACCCTATGCTCAGAAATCAAGGATGGCTCCAAAACTGGACAACCCATCCATGCCCAAAACCAACCCATACCCCATGAAACCGAGAATATAAGCATCACACGAGAACTCTACACCAAAGATAGAGATTTTCAAATCCACGTAGATAATAGACAAATGGGCGGAACCCCTAATTGGATTTGAAACACACACGGGATCATTAACTAGACTAGTACTTAGGTGCAAACTTTCAACTAGATCAGATGAAATAAAGCTATGCGATGCACCAGAATCAAACAAAGTACGAACAGGAAAATCAGAAATGTAAACAAGGCTTTCAACAGAAATACTATCTCGATCGGGAACTGGAGCGGCATTGAGAGCATGGACTTGCCCTCCCGAAGGTCCAGCACGCTGAGTCTGACCCTGGCCTTGTCCTTGCTTCTTCGGGCAATCCCTAGTGAAGTGTCCCATTTCTCCACAGTTAAAGCAAGTGCCCTTCCACTTTCTGCAATCCTTGTTTAGATGAGTCGAGCTTCCACAAGTAAAGCACTTCTTTTCCTTCTTATCTTTAGACTTATCCTCCTTCTTGTCACTCCTATTCTCTTCATTGAGTAGGGCCATATTCACCAAACTCTCGAAAGTTGCCCCCAAGGGTATATGAGATATGGCCAAACCATGTAATGGCTCGTTTAATCCTAGAGCAAAGTATAGGGCCTTCTTCTGAGCTGTGTTAACCAAGTCTAAACCGACCTGAGCCAGTTGATTAAACTTATCTATGTATTCCCTAATAGTCATGTCCCCTTGCTTCAGTGATAGGAACCTTAGTCCAAACTTTCCCCGAAAGTCATCCCAAGTCTCAATTGGCCTAGTAGCGGTGGTGACCACCCACCAACGTGCAGCTTCTTCCTTTAGCAACCACACTGCTAATAAAACCTTCCTACGGTCATCTATATCAAAGAAGGCAAAAAGATCTTCGGTTTCTTTCAACCAATTTCTTGCCTCTACATAAGTCTCGGTTCCAAAGAAATTCTTGCAACCCATTGCCTTAAAGTTCTTACAAGTTTCCGCAAAATCCGCTTGTGGAGGCTGAGGGGGAGGAGGAACATCAGCTATGGGAGGAGGAGGAGAAACATTAACCACCGGAGGAGGAGGAACATTGGCGGGGCCGGCTTCGGTCGCCCTAGCCTCCAAAAGTTTCCTATACCAAACAGGTACGTATACTCCCTCCGGAATAGCAAAGTTATTGGCCATACTGAAAACGAAGAAAAAGATAGATTCAGAATGGAGAAAAACGAAGGAATTTTTGCTAATGGCTTTTTGGGGAATAGCCTTTAAAATAAACTAGACTTTTCTTTGGAAAATACTTTATACTTGGTTTTGAAAATAGTTTTCCAAAAGTTTTAAAAACCCTTTTGTTCCTACTCGTAAACCATATGCTCTGATACCAAATGTAACACCCCACCTCCGCCAGGGTGACTCTTGCAAGCACTCTGACTTTGGAGGGGCGTTTGAATCAGGTAAACATGCATAATGATATATCAAGGCAGAACAAGAACATATGTATATATGTAAACATAGTAAATAAGATAAGTAAAATAGCGGAAGATTTCAAACCATTTCAAAACAAGTCTGGTACAACTTAATGCCAACTTTCCAAATACACAAGTCTAGATAAAAACAATATTACTGAAAACCTGAAATACATAAGTACTATCCCCAAAATAAGTGATAACCATAACTAGCTTCATGTCAAGACCGTACATGAGCTAAATCCCACAAGCAAGCGATCAGAAATCCAAGCTAAGCTCCAATATTCCCTCCCTGAGAACCTGGGGGGAGGGGAGCGGAACTGAAGAAAAGAGGCGAAAGAAAACAGGTCAGTCAAAAAGACTGAGTAAGCCCTACTACAATCAATGTAAACTGATAAAGTTAACTGTCATGAGCAGCAGGGATGAACATAAGGATAACAACATACTAGCATGATGATTAACTAATAAGGTAGATAAAGGTGTCATCGCATAATCAGGTTTAAGGGTTTTGCACCACAGGTGTACTAGCAAGCTAACATGACTTGAATAACAAGTATTGATCCCTTGGCCCAAGCTTTGGCCCAATAACATGAAGTGACCCTAACACGAGGTCCAATAACATGAAGTGACCCTAACACAAGGTCCAATAACATGAAGTGACCCTAACACAAGGTCCAATAACATGAAGTGACCCTAACACAAGGTCCAACCAAACGGTCTAGTCGATCGGCTCCCTATAAGCCTAACTCGTCACGTGTTGGTGTCCATACGGCCCAAACATAATTGTAGTCAGACTGTGCAGGGTCTCCCGTCGGGTGTATCAAGCCCTAGGGTGTCAACCCCTGGACACCATAATCATGCGTGCACAGTCTCGATCTACTGGTACCCGTGCATGCTTTCCCCGGCTTCGGACTGTGTGCACGACCATAGTCCGCCCGTAACTACACCGGCGTACCCTTCGACCGTCGCTTTTGGTCGCTTACCTCCAGTCCAGTAATCGTGCTCCCTCCCTAGCCTAGACCCTAGGGCCTTAATGATACAAACTTGGGATTACTGCTGGAGTGGACCCCCATTGCTAGGATTTTTCTAGTGGGTTAAGTACGGTTTAACCCTCTTGTTAATCATGGATTAACTTGGTTAAGTGTAACGATGAGTTCACGACTTAACCCTGATTAATCTACCAAGCCCAAATTGGTTAAGTATTAAGTGGACCATGACTTAACCCTAATCACGAGGCATTAATTAATTTAATGCGCCTTAACCTCTCACATTAGACCTTGTTGTGGTTACTAGTTAAGCCGGGCGGGTCCGGGTAGCTTTACACCACAACTTGGTCTAACCTCGGGTTCAAGGTACAACATGGCCAACTTCTCACATTGGGTCCTATTGTTTGTAGCAACTAGTTAAGCCGATCGGTTCCGGGTAGGTTTACGCTACAAACTCAACCCAACCTCGAGTTGGTCACACTTATATTTTCTAAGTGTCATGTCCATCGTGTTTCCAAAACACATTACAAGTTTTCAAGCAATTGGGTAGACCTAACTTAATAGGTAAATTCCCAATGGGTAGACCTAACTTAATAGGTAAATTCCCAAGCTTATGTTTTTATGTCTTTTAAGTTTACCCAACCCCAAACGCAATCCCATCGCTTACATATCGCCATAGCGCATAAAGGATAGAAAGAGGGAACTTGGCATAATCACGACATAAAGGTGTTGAAGCCACAAGTTCAATATGGTGGCATATGAAATGTACATATGTTCATATACTTGCATATTACATTTTTAGGCCTCAAAAGCATGCATAAAACCAAACTTGGCATATTGGTGATACATGGTGCTAAATGACATGTAGAAATGGCCATAAGTTCGCATCTAGCCTCACATGCAAGTTATCATAAGAGATATGATAACTTACATGTTGCCAAAATGCAACCTTTGGCATAAAGCTTGAAGCTTTATGTTCATAAACCCAAGATAAGCTTGCATAACATGATAACATGAACAAAATGTTCAACCCAAACTTGCATAACATAACTTGCATATCATATGACAAACTTGCATATCAAACTTGCATAACATAACACGATAAACTTGCATATCATGACATGGCAAACTTGCATAGCATAACATGATGAACTTGCATATCATAACATGGCATACTTGCATAACATAACATGATAAACTTGCATATCATAACATGGCATACTTGCATAACATAACATGATAAACTTGCATATCATAACATGGCAAACTTGCATAGCATAACATGGCAAACTTGCATATAAACTTGCATATCACAAAATGATAAACTTGCATATCATAGCATAGTAAACTTGCATATAAACTTGCATATCACAACATGATAAACTTGCATATCATAGCATAGTAAACTTGCATATAAACTTGCATATCACAACATGATAAACTTGCATATCATAGCATAGTAAACTTGCATATCACAACATGATAAACTTGCATATCATAGCATAGTAAACTTGCATATAAACTTGCATATCACAACATGATAAACTTGCATATCATAGCATAGTAAACTTGCGTATAAACTTGCATATCATAGCATGATAAACTTGCATATCATACATTTAACTTTAGAGTTTAAGTATGAAAGTAGAATAGGGCTTACAATGCTTAGGAAGTCACAAAAATATGACAAAGCCCTTATGAAATCAATTAAACCCAAAATGCAAGCTTCAATAGAAAAACCCTTGAGCAAAAGTGATCAAAACCCTTGCTTTATGATGCAAATATAGAAACTTGACTTGAATGCAAGCTAATGATGCTCATACAAGTTTGAAAACACTTGTATGCATTGAAAATCTCTCATAGAAATAATTTAGAAATTTTATGAAGAGAGTGGAGGCCATGAGAGGAATGATTTTGCCATAGTTTAGTTACTAGAATGAAAAATGATGATTTAGGGTTAGGTTAGGGGCTTATTTATAGAGATTAGGACTAGTTCTAGCCTTAGGATTAAACCCTAGTTCCAATCTCAGCCCTCAAAACCGAATCTGGCCCCCAAACTCAACACAATCTCAAAATGGTGCACTAGGCTAAACAGCCCGGCTGGACCAAGTCGACAGCCAAGTCGACAGGGCTGTCGACTTGGGTCCAACCAAATCGACTCCCAAGTCGACAGGGCTGTCGACTTGGGTGCTCTGGCGGGAATTTTCCCGCCTAGCCCAATCTGACCTAATTTTTCAAATTCAAACTTGAATTTGAAATCGGTTTTTACTCTGAAATTTTCTGAAAACTTCGTTGGGCCTTAATCGGGTCATACGGACTCCGATTTTCGAAAACTCAGACTCTATTTCGCGTATTTTTCCGAGACGAACGCAATGGCATAGCCCTTTTCCCTTGATTCAGATTTATAAATTAAATTCTGCCTCGATTTACGTTATAACAGGTTATTGAAAATACGGGTTGTTACATTTCATGTCAAATCTGGAGGATAACATATCTTTTGTTGATGTTATTATGGCCTTATTATTGCCTAGGATTAATAAGTCATCAACATATAGACATACAATGACATATGCAATATGTGTGTATTTTATATAAACACATTTATCTGATTCATTTATATTGAATCCATTTGATAACATAGTCTCATCAAATTTCTCATCCCATTGTTTTGGTGCTTGTTTAAGACCATAAAGTAATTTCACCAACTTACACACTTTGTTTTCATTTCCTGGGCTTGCAAACCCTTCAGGTTGCAACATGTATATTTCTTCTTCTAACTCACCATTCAAAAATGCTGTCTTTATATACATTTGATGTATTTCCTAATTTAGTATAGATGCAATTGCAATAATCATCCTAATGGATGTTATTCTAGTTACTGGTGAGTAGGTATCAAAATAATCCAGATCTTCTTTCTGTTTGAATCCTTTGACTACTATTCGAGCCTTATACTTATCTATTGATCTGTCAGCCTTGAGTTTTTTCTTAAATATCCATTTATATCCTAGTGGTTTTGATCCTTTAGATTGATCCACTAGTTCCCATGTATGGTTTTGCAAAATGGATTCTATTTCATTGTTGACAGCTTCCTTCCAGTAAGGAGCATCTGGAGATGACATTGCTTGTTGATAGGTTAGAGGTTCATTTTCGATCATATATGCATAGAAATCGGGTCCAAAGTTTTTAGAGACCCATTGTCTTTTGCTCCTTCTAGGCTCCTCTTTCTCTGTTTCAACATTTCTTTTATGTGTTCTTTGATCAGTATTATCCTCGTTAGTATCTCTGGATTTTTCTTGAACAACAGTTTCAATAGAGGATTTCAGAGGATAAATATGTTCAAAGAATCTAGCATTTCGAGATTCTATAATGATGTTTTCATGTATATCATCGATTTCAGAATTGTATACCAAAAACCGATAAGCAACACTATTATGAGCATATCCTATAAATATGCAATCTATAGTCTTTGGTCCAATTTTGACCTTCTTTTGTTTCGGTATTTCAACTTTGGCAAGACACCCCCACACTCTCAAGTATTTGTAGGTTGGTGGTCTGCCTTTCCACAATTCATGCGGTGATTTAGAAGTCTTCTTTCGAGGCACTTTATTAAGGATGTGATTAGCAGAAAGTATAGCTTCTCCCCAGAAGTTATATGGTAAACCAGAGCTAATGAGTAGAGCATTCATCATTTCTTTTAGTGTACGGTTTTTACGTTCTGCTATTCCATTTGATTGAGGGGAATATGGTGCCGTTGTCTGGTGTATAATACCATGTTCGGTGTAGAATTCCTCAAAAGGAAATTCGTACTCTCCTCCTCTATAACTTCTTAGTGATTTTATTTTTTTATTAAGTTGATTTTCAACTTCTGCTTTGTATTGTTTAAATACATCGAATGCCTCGTCCTTACTTCTAAGGAGATATACATGACAGTATCTCGTGTTGTCGTCAATAAAGGTAATAAAATACTGTTTTCCTCCTCTAGTTTGACACATTTTTAAATCGCATACATCTGTGTGAATTAAATCTAGAGGTTGCATATTCCTTTCAACTTGATGAAAAGAAGTTCTAGTTAGCTTTGATTCGGCACATGTTTCACATTTGTAATTCGAGTCTATGGCAAACTTAGGTATAAATTATAAGTTTATCATTTTTCGCAAAGTATCAAAGTTAACATGCCCTAATCTATTATGCCATATATTAAATGACTCAGCGATATAAATAGAAGGTTCCACTTTATTCATATCTTTTGGTACAATAGTCAATACATTCATTTTGAACAGACCATCACTCACATACCCTTTACCCACATATACTCCATTTTTAGACAGTACAAAACTATCGGAAACAAAGACCAACTTGAATCCATTCTTGCTCAGTAGTGATCCCGAGACCAAGTTCTTCCGAATATCTGGAACGTGGGGCACGTCATTCAAAGTGAGTTCTTTTCCAGAAGTCATTTTGAGAACCACTTTTCCCTTGCCTTCAACCTTTGACGTGGAGGAGTTTCCCATAAAGAGTTGCTCTTCTTGTGTCGCAGGCTTGTAGTTGGAGAACATCCACTTATTAGCGAAAAATATGTTTTGTGGCACCAGTATCCACAAACCATTCCTTTGTGTTGCCAACCAAGTTGCATTCGGAGATTACAATAGATAAGTTCATTTCTGAAACATCATCCGAGAGCCTATCACATTCAGTAACATTGGCTTCGTCTTTCTTCTTCTTTGGTCCTCGACACTCAACTGCTTTGTGACCTTTCTTTCCGCAATTATGACAATTTCCTTTGAACTTCTTAGCCTTTTTTGCATTTGGATTGTGCTCCCTTTTTCTTTTGTTGTTCTTGTCGGACTCGAACACATTTGCTTTGGCCACCATGGTGTTTGTTGCCTTCCTTTCAGACTTTCTGTTGTCTTCCTCAATTTTGAGACGAACAACCAGATCCTCCATGGACATCTCCTTGCGCTTATGCATCAAGTAGTTTTTGAATTCCTTCCATGATGGAGGTAACTTTTCTATTGCCGCAGCGACTTGGAAAGATTCACTCAACGCCATCTTTTCATCATGAATTTCATGGATAATGACTTGAAGTTCCTGAATTTGGCTGACAACTGTCTTAGAGTTGACCATTTTGTAATCTAGAAATCTTCCGACTATGAATTTCTTCATGCCGGCGTCTTCAGTCTTATATTTCTTTTCTAGTGCCTGCCAGAGTATCTTTGCGGTTTGAACAGTACAATATACATTGTACAGGCTGTTGTCGAGGCCATTTAGTATATAATTCTTGCAAATGAAGTCTGAACCCTTCCAGGCAGTGAGCGCTTCGACGTTTGTGGCGTCAGGCTCGAGTTCATCTACTTTCGGAGGGTCCTCTTCAAGGTACTTGGCCAGTCCTAGTGTGGTCAAGTAAAAGAGCATTTTCTGTTGCTAGCGCTTGAAATCCACACCAGTGAATTTCTCTGGTCGTTCTCCATGTGAGAAAGGTACAGCCTGAGGAAAAGTTTCTGGCTGAGCGGGAGGAACAGTGGGTGGTACGGGCTTCTTGTTTGCCGAATTGTTACTGTCTTGAGCCATCGTCTGCAAGCAGTAACACAGTTATGCAAAAGCGCGAAATCTGTTTTAAGATTGTTATTCGTATAGAAACCCTAATTTAGAAATTGGGTTAACAGAAAACCGTACCGTTTTGTATTCCGGTTGCAAGTGTGATTGCGAAATCCGAGTCCAGCACTCTGCTGTTCCCTTAAAACAGATTTGCTCCCCCCTGCGGCGCGTTTGGGTTGAAATGAGCAACTGTTTCCCAAGGTGAAACGGAATCTGGTTCGCAAGGCTGCGCTTGCGATGCGAACGACGACGAACTCAAGAGAAGAATTTAAGAACAGTATGTGTGAGGAAGAAGGTGGTCAGAGAATCAGATTTTCGGTAAGTAAAACGATTCTGCCTCCATATATTTATATCTGTTGCAGGTGACGATTCAAACGGACGTTTCGTTTGGAAAGGTAGCGACCCGTTTCTAAACGTTGCGACCTGTTTGAATTCGTATTCGTTCTTTGCAAAATATGACACCCGTTAAGCCCAGCAAAATATAGTTTCGGCCCGCTAATGCACAAGGCAATGCCCAGCAAAAATATAGTTTCGGCCCGCTAATGCACAATGCACATTGCAATGTGCAAAGTGCCTACAAGATGCCTCAAACGCCCATTCGCACACGCGTACGGGAGTGGGCACGGGCACGGGCACGAGCACGAGCACGGGCACGGGCTCGGGTACGGGTGCGGGTGCGGGTGCGGGGTGGTGCGTTGCACCACCCCTTATGGACCCCATTGTTGATCCATAGCACTCTCTTAGGAATTTATAATAGTCTCAATACTTTTGTATATGTACCATTATAATTACTTATACCCTACAATGTGGGACTACTCCTACATTGTGGGATACACTACCCTACACCTTCATTATTCAGTTATTCCAACATGCTTTTGCTTTGTATGTATTGCAGAATTCTGTTTGCAGAATTTCTGATCTCCCAAATCAAAACTAATACCTAGGCAATTTTAGAACATGTATTTAACTGAATATTATTTCAGTACGAGTGTCCTATAGAGCATTTCAGTTTTTCATTTTATTGTTAGTAGTCTATTAAAAATATTATGAGATGATAATTTTCTCTTTGATTAATAACTTCATTGAAAATTATGTGTATACATGCTTGTTGGATGATTTCTGAATTTTTGATTGATAAAATGATCTTTTGAGCATTTTCCGTGTTTGCTTAGCATAAAAATTCCAAGAGGGAATTTCAGAACTGATTACTTAAAGAATTGTAATTTCCTTTATCCAATATGCTTAAAGATGTTGTCCTTTAACTGATGATATGTTGACTAAGCAAAATTCAGCTGTGTATGTGACCCAACGTTATTTTCTAGCGCCAATAGATAATAGTCCATGTTACCATATTGTACTGATAACGAGGAGTTTTGTTACTAGGAACTTATCCCTTAACGTTATTTACTTGGACATATAAGAAAACATATTTTGCCTTGGGCAAATAGAAATAATTATCTAATATAAGCGTTGCAGCACGCGTTTCGCGCATGATTATAATGTATGTTTGATATGCGGATTGTTTGTCTATAAATTTTTGCATTTAAATTAAATGTAGTTAATGTGAGTTTTATTTTTATTTTGTAACATTCAATTTTCTTTTTATCGAATTTTTACTTTTATTGTTAAGTAACAAAAAATGAATTTTGCAAGACATTTATATATTAGAACCTATTTTTAAATTTTTACTAGGATTTCACTTTAATAAAAAGTTAATACTAAGATTTGGAAATATCGTAGGCTGATGTTTGAATTTGTGAACGTGAACTAACAAAAACGTCCTTATATATTTGATCAAACCAACAATTATGGAGGTTTGCTTACCGTCACTTGGTCAAAATAAATTTTGTAAACTTAAAAAAAAAGACTCCTTTTTAGAAATTGTTTTCTCCAATGTTTTTGACAGCACAAATTCTAATGTCTAAGATTCATTTAAAATATCCATTACATTTCAAATTTACTTCAGATGCAACACTAATATCCTATCTCTACTACAATATTCTTTGATTAATCAAAATAGATTATTTAGAAAATGCAACAAATTCTTAAATCAAATATGTTCCAGTCGATTAATTCAAAAAATACAATAAACATTTTCTCTTAAATTGTATAATTAAACGGTCGGTTTTCCCACCGCTATGCGATTATACTAGTGTTAACCTGATTAAGAAGAGTGCCACTGTAATGTTACATCATTAATTAGTATTATTTACTTATGTGACACTGATCCCTAAAATAAGTATACCAAATTTTGGATCGATGTGACATTGGAATACACCGAAGTTTCAGTATGTAAATAACAGTTCTTTCATCCAACATGCTAGCTTGATTTGACAGTCTCTGCGTTAGCTATATCAAAAATGGCAATATTATACAAAAATATTGTAATCTACTGTGCTTGCTTACATCTTAAATGGCTGTTATTTATATCTGTAATGGAAATAATCTATGAGCACTACTAGAAATGTGGGCATATTCGACACTAATATGTGTGCATTGCATGAAAAGTGTGGCGAAAGCTATGCTTTCTTTGATCTTCTGCAATAATATTCATATGTTGTTGCATTAGACGTGAATGCACTGTTGCGATGGGAATTCTAGTGTTCTAACGTGAAGCACTAGTTAAAAGCGTAGCTTTACATATATACAATCCAGTTCAGCGATCCGCGTTATCAGGATGAACAAAGTCTCAACCGTAGATGCATTGTTAATCCAATTGTTCAAACGGATCCATGCTTCCTATCTAAACATTATCCCCATCAACCAATCATTGATAGCCAGCTCAATACATTCTTCTGCTATGTGAAATTTTGGCAGGGTGTTTCCCCCTTCACAAAATAGCATGTAAATATTTCGTTCTTCTTCTCTAACATTTCTTTTCTTCAATTTCCCCTTTTGCTGTTGACCAACATTTAAACCTAAATTCGCGTCAGCTTCGATTCCCACCACCACATCGCATGTATTTCCTCCAGCAACTATCAGCTAAAATAGTACGCTCAATTTCTCTCGTGTACACCACGCTCCCCATTTCCTTATTTTCATATTATTATTCAAATTCATTACCCATATCCTTTTTATTTCTCTATAATTCTGGTTCTGTTCACTTCAGTTGGTTTGTTTTATTAGCCGACTGATTTTCTTTATTACATCCCGCTCAGTCTTGAAACCCGAATCAAAATTTTCATGTAATGTTATATGAAAAGAGTTGGCTGCTTTGATTCAAGATTCTCCTTCGTCGAAGAAGAAATATTCTCCTCAGTCGATCCAGGATGCTGATGAATGGGTAATTCACTTTTCAGATTCATTATACTGATTCGATTTGATCAGCGTTGGTTGCTTTGACAAAATTAGGGGTTTACGAGTTCTTTTTCATTCTTAGATTTCATCTTCGATTCACCCAAAGGATAGTATAAACAGTTTTAAACCCAATGGTCTGGTATGCTTCTTTCTTTCACATTCAGCTATGAAATTTTGTAGCTTCTGATTATTATTATATGTATTATTTGAACGGATGTATGCATGTATAGAATTATTCTTAATGTTATCTTATATAAAGAAAATTGGATCGCTTTTTTTAAAAAAATGGATCAGGTCAATTGCTCTGTCCATATAAGACATAGAGTTAAAAAAAAATGGGCTGAAAATATCTATATGGAGATTGTTCTTTGTCTCAGAGTTCGGATTTTCTGGCAGAATGAAGCTGATTCTGTCTTTATGCCTACATGATGGATATGAAACTACTCCTACTCTTCTGTGTTCCGATGCCCTGTTGCATGATTAATCGAAGACTGGTAAGAGTTTGTCTTAAAATTATTTTACTGTTAAGGGATTATTTTACCTGTGCAAGCCACTTTCTGAAACAAATTATGTGTTTTAACCATGATTAAAACTTAAACAAGGTAGCATTTTCTGTGTAAATAGCAGAAGGTGAAGGTTTTGTACCAGTGCATTGCTTCAAACATGGGAATATTAATATACAAGTGCGAATCCGTGCTTCGCACACGGGTATGCAAAATTACTTCTTGTTTTAATGATTATAAATAGGCTAAGATAATTGTATAAACTTGATTTAACAATCGTTTTAATACTGTAATAGTACTTATGGAGCAGCAATGCATCACTCTTGTTATGTATGGTTTGTAAGTTTAAAATTAAGGGAAGATTATTATTATGATTTTTTGGTAAGTATGTTCTTAATTATTTGTTATTATAAAACCTTACATAGTAAGATATGTAAAAGTTTAAATTAAAATATTTATAATGTTTATCGAAAGATATTTACAACAGGATACAAAGGCGATAATGTAGTTTAATTTCAAATAAAATTAGGTTGTCGAAGAATAAAGTGCATTGTGCTCACGTACAATAGTTGATGAACAATACAAAATCCATCTCGGCTCCTTTTTATGAGTATAAAAAACATCAATGTCAGTGAAAAGTAACTTAAATAATTTAACATTTTTCAAGCAGGTAGTCAAATATTAGTGTAGAATATTATCCGTCAGTGCTTCATGTAATTAACCAAAAAGAGTAACATATTATTAAATCTAAAAGTCACGAAGTAATATTTTTCTTTCATCAATCTAGCAGAAGTTGAGCTTGCCCCCAAAAAAAAAAAAAAAAAAAAAAAAAAAAAAAAAAAAATCTAGCCGAAGTTATGGTTGTGTTGCGTACATTATTTTTTGTGTGTGTACAATATATTCCACTCTACAATAATTAAATTAAACTTTCAACGATGTAGCTAAGACGAAAAAATAATCATGTGTAAAAGTAAAAATTCTATATATAAGGAAGTGGAGTATACAGCATGGTGACTTTTCATTGCAACATTAAAAATAAGTAATAGTAGCATGAAAAGGGACTATGTCAAAATATTGATAACAACTACTGGAAGACGTCGTTTTTGGCAAACAAAGGTAACTCGAAATATGACAAAATTTGAATATCAAAAACTTAATTACATATTTTTCATACAAACCAATGTTACGATAGCATATTCGCAATATTATATGTTTTTAGGCTAATGCATTGAATAACTTCTAACTTTAATAGCAAAAAAATACATATTTTATTTAATTGTTGAAGATGATTACAGTCGATATAAATTACCATTAAAATAAAAGAAGTAATATTGTAAAAATAAACTCAATTTTAAAATCTCGAATTGTATAGTGCTCCTGAGATTTAGTGGGAAATTATTCCAAATAATACGTTCTTGATTATGTGCTCACATGGAAAATAATTTGATTTTTAATTCCATTTCAAGGTGCATGGAAAATAAAATAAGAAAGCACCTAGCATTTTATAGGATATGCAGCAAAACTTAAAGAATAAATTTCTAAATAAGTGTTATCTTGGTTGAATTTTATCATTAAATTATATTTGATACAAAAGATGATCTCTTATTACCTTCAGTTTTACATAAACTGGAAAATTTAAATATTCGTCATCATGCAATTTAATTCCAAGCATTAAAATCATGTAGGTGTTGAATTTAAATATCATTTAATGTCTTGATTCATTTATGCCTTAAATTCAAATGCATACGTCATAGCCTAAAATCCGTTCAAGTCATCAACTTTTGCACCAAAATTTTCAAATGACTAAACGAATTTATTTATATCTCATTCAAGCAGCATTTAAGATTGATAAAACATATCTTTCAAACAATATTTAAGCATCGTAATTTCAAGTGCGGTTTAAACAACTATTTAGGGACGATAACCTTTTTAATAATGTTAAATTTAGATGAACTTATATTATATATGAACATATCCATGCATTCATTGCAATTTCACAATAAAGCATACAAATCTTAGAACATGAACATATCCAAAAGTCTAACAATAGTTAGGAAGCAATTAATTATAGCCAACAGGAATAAAATTATAATATCCTAAGCATCAAATATTAAATAAAAGCTAAATATATAAACAGGGATAATATGAAATTCTATACAGAACTTTTCTCTTGTTCCCAATGCATATGGCAACATGCATGCCTCTGCCGTGCTTTACTACAGCAATTTCCCACTTACATAGGCTAGGCATCATTATGCTCAAACTTTCCCAATGCTTCATGCTTCTGAGGCCCAGTTTGGCCTTCAAATACTCACGCTATTGATGCATTTTTCTTAGTACTTGCAGTTTCGAGACTGCCTGATCCAACCGTTTGCATGTTCTCATATTGATCCTCCAACCTTGAAAGCTTCCTAATATGTCCCATACCTCAAAATATGAGAATATTGCCTAGTATATAGGTCATTAGGCACCCTCCCCTTACAAGCTAGCTTTTGGGGGTGAGTTCTACCTAATGAGCCGTATCATTTGGTGCTTTCACTGAAAACCGCTCGACGGAAGTTCGAGCCGCGGGAGGGGCAACCTATAGGCTGGATTAAAATACTGATAGGTGAGTGAAGCCGTCCACCGAGAAAAGGGCTACCATCGACGAGTGAAGCCGTCCAAAGAGAAAAGGGCTACCGTCGGTGAGTGAAGCCGTCCGAAGAGAAAAGGGCTACCGTCGGGTCAGTGTCGATAGAGTAGGCCGACGCGGACGTCGGGCTTTCGAAGAGCGGTGAAATAATATGTCCCATACCTCAAAATATGAGAATATTGCCTAGTATATAGGTCATTAGGCACCCTCCCCTTACAAGCTAGCTTTTGGGGGTGAGTTCTACCTAATGAGCCGTATCACTTCCCTCCTGCTGCATCTCTGAGCTCAAATGTCTCTGCTGACCACTCCGAGCTCCATCGGCCACTTAATTCGGGCTTGGCACCGGGAGCATAACGGCAGTGAAGATGTTGATGGCTCTCTTGCTTCTTATGCTTTTGATCGGTTGGTCACCCCACATGAGAATGCAAGTGATAGTGTACTCCCAGACCCCCTTCAAATGGCAGTTTTCATTAGTGAAGGCTGCTCTGACATATGCATAGGGGATAGTTTATTGAAAGACTTAGATCTCTTTAAATTCGACCGAGCTCTGGTTCTTAAACACTGACGTATCACTCGTAACTATGGTCCAATGCAGTGCTGCAAGGGAGAATTGAATACGCAAGGGTGAATCGGAAAAACATGGGTTTCAATTCTTTTTTCGATAAGCATGCCAATCAAATCAAAAACAACAATATATAACCTGAAGTATCCACATGAATATCCCTTGGTCTACGGTTAAAAGACCAAATTCATAGAAGAAAATATGCAATAACCGCACAATACATAAATATTTTCGTACAGTCATCATTTTATATCTTGATGTTATAAAACTGATACCATTTCCTCTATCTTCTCACTTGTAGCCAGCTATGCAATGACTATCATTTGCAGTAATCTTAAATTAATTTCATACGTGAAATTTTTTAAACTTCTTAATATGTATGATACTTCATTACAATAATTATATATAAATTCATGATATAATACAAAGTATATTATATGGTTTTAAGTAAATTACCATCAGTAGCTATTGCACAAATTAATAGCCACCAGTGATCATGCTTCAACAGAGCTTTAACAAATTCAAAATGACAATTCAAAATGTGATGGAAGATGAATAAACGATGCATTTACTGTCTTTGAGGCATTTATTTATTAGTTTATTTTTGTTTCTAGAAAAAGAAACCATATGTTATTGTAAATAAAAAGCCAACGTGCAGAACTGTAGAAATGATGTGGATTAGAAATTAAGCACACACAAATGATTTTTCAATAACAGCACTCTTATACGGTTTTATGATTAAACAAAAAACATAACAGGAATTGATCATTTTGGAAAATCAAAAAATTCAAAAGCTATTTTTGATATAAATTATACAGTTTGAGAAATGACTCTATGAAGTATACAAATGAAAGATAGGCTTCTGTCTCGTTCAAGTATATTATTATGTAACGTTCGTGGGCCTGGGCTAAAGCCCAAATATTAAGTCATGCTGTAAAAACTTGTAACGTGTATAAATACACGATGTAACTCTACAACAAAGACATAATAAAATTCTGTTCTTCAAAATCTTTTATGGTATCAGAGCTATAAAAAGCTTAACAGCAATCAAGAAAAAAAAATCAAAACAAATCAGAGTAGCTGCAATTCTGTTTTAAAAACAGTGATCCGTCAGGTTTTGTTATCATCATCCAGATCCCTCCTATCAAAAACAGAATTTCTGTTTCATCATTTAGGAGTTGCTACTCAATAATAATAGTTTGTGCCACGCCTATCATTTCAAGCTGCATCAAACTATCATATTAAGTCTGATAAAAGAAAAGTTCTGAAGTCTTGAAGTTGATCAAGAAATTCAAGAAAAGAGAATTTGCTGTAAAGAAGTGCCATACCAGAGTGCTTCATCAGAAAGAATCAACCCAAAGGGTTAACAATCATCATCTGAAGCTCTTCAGGTTGCAACATCTACAGCCACATAATTTTTCAAGAATTACTCAATTCAAAGCCTCAAGATACAGTGCTGTTTTGTCATCATCATGGTGGATGATCATAACTCTTCAACAATTCCTCCTGGAAATCAACCACCAATTACTCCTGGAAATTCATCTGCAAATCAAAACCAATCAGCATCAGTGGATCAAAACATGTCAAGTGCAGAATCTCTTGTTAAAACAGGTATAAATCCACAGACTCAACTAATTACCATTCACCTCGAAGAAAACAACTACTTGCTATGGAAATTGCAAGTAGAGACAGCCATTCAAGGCTATGGTCTTGAAGGATACATTCTTGGTACTATTGCTATTCCACCTAAGTTCATAACTGATGCTAATAATAGGGTAGTTAGCAATGATGATTATGTCAAATATCATAGACAGGATAGACTAATCTGTGCATGGTTATTATCATCTATAAGTGAAAAGATCTTATCTCAAGTAATTGGGTGTAAAACAGCCTATGATATTTGGACAACCATAGAAAAGTCTTTTAATACTCAATCATCAGCAAAGACAATGTTCTATAGAAACCAATTACAGACTGTCAGGAAAGATAATCTGTCTATGAGAGAATACTTAACAAAAGTTAAAGGAATATGTGATCATCTTGAGGCAGCAGGTCAAAGAATCAGTGATTCTGAGCACATTTTATCAATTCTAAATGGACTGGGTGAGGAGTATGAAGCTGTTGTAGCAGTTATCACATCTCAAAAAGTGACCAGTTCTATGGAAGATGTACACTCTATTCTTCTTGCACATGAGGCAAGAATTGAAACAAAAAGATCACAATTAAATGAATTATCTGCTAATGTTGCTGAAATCAAAAACAAGAATCAAAACAGAGGAGATTCTTTTAATCAAAGAGGAGGCTCTTCTAATAGAGGCAGAGGAAGAGGAAGGTGGAGCAATAATAATAACAGACCCAAGTGTCAAATTTGTGGAAAAATAGGGCATACAGCTGTGAAGTGCTATTTCAGGTTTAATAACAATTATGTTGGTGGTGAAACACAAAGCAGTCAAAGAAAAACAAATCCTACAGCAAATCTGGCAAATGTTGAAACTGACAGTCAAAGCAATATGTCAAGAAACAGCCAAACAGATGACATTGGAGATGATAATTGGTATCCAGATTCAGGTGCTACTAATCATATCATAAATAATCTCAACAATCTCAATCTAGGCCAAAGGGAGTACAAAGGTATGAATTCTTTACGTATGGGTAATGGTAGCAGCGCAAACATTACACATATTGGCTTTGGCAGCATAAAAGGTAAAAAGCAACTATACCTCAATGATCTACTTATGGTTCCTCATATAAAAAAGAATTTACTCAGTGTATCACAGTTTGCTAAAGACAATAATGTGTATTTTGAATTTCATCCACATCATTGTTTAGTTAAAGATGTATTGACCGATGAAATTATTTTGCAGGGTAAAACATGCAATGGACTGTACAAATTCAATGATGTGAATACTGCAAGTAATGGTCAAGAGGAAAACAGTTGCTACCTATCAGAAATTAATGATAAAATCAGTGTATTTGATTTATGGCATATAAAGCTTGGTCATGCTAATGCAAATGTTGTCAAGAAAGTTTTAGACACAAACAAAATTTTATATAACAGTATCCCTATGCCATATGTTTGCACTTTCTGTCAAATGGGCAAAAGTCACAAGTTGCCATTCACAAATTCTTTAACTAATTACATTAAACCACTTGAACTTGTTGCAGCAGACCTATGGGGTCCTGCTTCAACAAATTCAGACTATGGCTTTAACTATTATATTTCCTTTGTTGATTCCTATTCTAGATATACTTGGATATGTTTTCTAAAATCCAAGTCTGAAACCAGTAAAGTTGTCATTCATTTTATTAATCAAGCTGAAAAACAAACAGGTGAAAATTTGAAAATACTACAAACTGATGGAGGTATGGAATTTAAACCTTTAGGTGAATACTTTCAAAAGAAAGGTATAATTCATAGATTAAGTTGTCCTTATACCTCTGAGCAGAATGGTTTGGTTGAAAGAAAGCATAGGCATATTGTGGATTGTGGTCTTACTTTATTAGCTCAGAGTAATTTAACTATGAAATTCTGGCCTGATGCTTTTAACACTTCTGTATATCTAATAAACAGGTTGCCAACCAAAACTTTGAACAATAAAAGTCCTCTAGAATCTTTATATAATATTAAACCTGATTATGACAGGCTCAAAGTCTTTGGCTGTCTATGCTATCCATACTTAAGGCCATATAATACTCATAAACTAAATTTTAGATCCTCAGCATGCACTTCTATAGGATATGCAAGTGACCAGAAAGGTTACAAATGTCTTGATGAAAAAGGCAAAGTCTACATTAGTAGACACGTTGTGTTTAATGAAAAGGTATTTCCTTTCAAAGATAAAGACATAACTACTACACAAAAAGTATACAATCCAAAGAAGTCAATACCAGGAATACCTCTGTACTCTGACAATAGTACTGAAGACACTGGTGATGGTAGCTCAGACTCTTCTCAACAGCATGTATCATCATCAAGCAATGAGACATCTGAGCCTTCCAATCAACCCAGCAACAATCAGCAACAACATGAATATCTACAACATGACTCAAGTTCAGAAGCTAGAAATGATCAATCAGATACTAGGAATGACAATAATGAAACTCATGAACAGAGTGAACAAATTCAGACAGGTCATCCAATGATCACTAGATCAAAAAAGGGTATTTTCAAGCCTAAAGTTTATAATGTTATTAGCAATTCAGATGAACCAGCAAATTACAATCAAGCCATTAGCAACCAGAACCGGAAACAAGCCATGGATGATGAATATCAAGCCTTGATAAAGAACAAGACCTGGACACTTGTTAAAGCCCCAGCAGACAAAAATATAATAGATAGCAAGTGGACATACAGGCTAAAAAGAAATGCTGATGGATCAATACATAAATACAAGGCAAGACTTGTCGCTAGAGGCTTCACACAACAATATGGTTTTGATTTTGAAGAGACATTTTCTCCAGTTGTTAAACCAACAACCATAAGAATAGTTCTTACCATAGCTCTACACAACAATTGGAGGATACAACAGCTGGATGTAAACAATGCATTTCTGAACAGTGACTTAAAGGAGGAAGTATACATGAGTCAACCTCAGGGATATCAGAAGAATGGAGAGCTTGTTTGTAAACTAAATAAAGCAATTTATGGGCTTAAACAAGCTCCCAGTGTCTGGTTTGATAAGTTGAAACTTACTTTAACAAAATTAAAGTTTCAATCTACTAAATCAGATCACTCTCTGTTTGTCAAAATTACTGATAATATAACTATTTTTGTTTTGATATATGTGGATGATTTAATCATTACAGGAAATAGTGAAACTGAAATCAGAAAACTCATTCAGATTCTTGACAAACAGTTTTCAATCAAAGACTTGGGGGAGCTCAATTATTTCTTAGGCATTGAAGTTATTAAAACATCAAAATCAGAACTATTTTTGAGTCAAAAGAAATATATCAATGAAATTCTTGTTAGAGCAAAGATGGAAGTTGCAAATGCACTACCTACACCAATGATAACAAATCATCAACTATCTAAATACAGGGGAGAAAACATTGTCAATATCAGACAATATAGAAGTCTAGTTGGAGCATTACAATATGCTACCATTACTAGACCTGAAATAACATACTGTGTTAACAAACTTTCACAATTTATGCAGGAGCCAAAAGAAGATCATTGGAAGGAAATGAAAAGAGTGCTCAGATATCTAAAGGGAACTATGGACTATGGTTTACACTTCACACAAAGCAAACAACTCAATATTATTGGATATAGTGATGCAGACTGGGCAACTGACCCTGATGACAGAAGATCAACTTCAGGCTACTGCATTTATTTAGGAAATAACCCTATATCATGGTGTGCTAAAAAACAATCTACAGTCTCAAGATCCAGTACCGAATCTGAATTCCGAAGTATTGCTAATGCAACTGCTGAAATTATGTGGGTACAATCACTTCTAAGTGAACTCAAAGTTACAATTTCAAAGCAGCCAGTACTATGGTGTGACAATCTAAGTGCAGTATCATTATCATCTAATCCTATACTGCATTCAAGAACCAAGCACATGGAAATTGATCTATATTTTGTTCGAGAACAAGTAATCAAGGGAAACTTCAAATAAATCATGTTCCAGCAAATTATCAGATAGCAGATATTCTTACAAAGCCATTATCAAACAAAATTTTTGCCAGATTAAGATCTGAACTTAAAGTAATGGAAAGATCAAACCTTGGAGAGAAAGCAAAGCTTATAAACTCAGATCTGAAACCTGTAATGTCTGACAAATCTATATGGAGGCCAACGCAAGCCAACAGTTCAAGTATTGAAGACGTAAAGCCTGCAAAGCAAATCAGCATCTCACATCCAGAAATTGAGAGCATTCAAGGCAGAGACCACTTAAACGAAGCAAGTATAGGCTGAATCCTCGCCATCGCCTGCAAATACTTTGAGATCGAGGCTGATTCAGACTAGTTTCCGAGGAAATTTATCAAATTTCATTTGCTTAAGATGTGGCGGCGGACATTAGAAACCCTAGCTTTCATTTGCGGGGAAATATGAAGTATACAAATGAAAGATAGGCTTCTGTCTCGTTCAAGTATATTATTATGTAACGTTCATGGGCCTGGGCTAAAGCCCAAATATTAAGTCATGCTGTAAAAACTTGTAACGTGTATAAATACACGATGTAACTCTACAACAAAGACATAATAAAATTCTGTTCTTCAAAATCTTTTAGACTCTGGACGAATTTGTTAGAATTGTCTCAAAATCTGCTGATAAGAATAGTAACTTTTTTTAACATCTGAAAGAAAGTATTGTCAAAAACTAAATTAAATATTCAAAAATAAAGGATGAAGGTAACTTGGATAAAGAGAAATAAGAAAAAAGGAATAATTTCTTTAGAAAATCAGTATATATGGTCCTTAAGTTCATGAAATCCAAACTATAACAATAGCAGGGTTATGTTGTGAAGTTATATGAGAAGAAATTAGGACATTGTAAGAAAGTTAAATTTGGGTTTTGTAAGAAACAAATGATAGATGAAGTAAAAGTGGAAAAATGCAACTAATAGCTTGGAAGGAAAAAAAACAATGCCAAAATGTACCAAGCAATCGAGATATGGTATGTAGGCGACATATTTATTATGTGATGGAGGATTAGTTAGAAGATTATTGTAAACAATTGCATTTTATTTTTGAAGTTTATTTAAATTTACAGTTAATACTATGCATGATGAACTTTTACTAACCAACATGCTAATATTAATTACATAGACATAGATGTAGACTGTTTTAGAGTATAAGTGAAGAGCAATGGAAGCTAAAGTAAATATTGTTAACATTCTAACCTGAAAGTGGTTGTCAGCTTTGAGCAAGCAGATGAACATAAGCACTCAACTTTCCACCTAGAAAGGAAAAAAAATATACAAAAGTTGGGTTATACAAATAGAGTAATTATATTCATGTATCCAACTACAAAGGCACATCCGTAACTAATCAAATAAGCCTCAATCGACAATTGTGGCATAATTACATTGGAATAAAGATCTAACCTAGCAAGTGACCATGTGGGAATAAGATACAACCCTAGCGATCAACTTCGCAGCTTATTGCATAATCATAAAACAGAGCTAATTTTGCAATAGAATAGATTCCGTAGTTTGAGACAATAAATAATTTGATTGTAGCTCTATCAAGCTTCTAGTTAATAAATGCAATTGAAAATTTTGATTAAATAACACATCAATCCAGATTGAACACACTAAGTTATACATAAATTCTATTTGTTTTTCAAGCTAGAACGCAGCTAATACCATAAATATGCATGTGCTAACCCAGTGTGCTACTGTTAATTACATATTGATTGTTTTGGAGTATAGTAGAAGAGAAATAGAAACCAAATTAAACGTCTTGCTAGCATAACTATAAAGTGAATGCAAGCATGAGCCAGTGGACGAATGTCTACACCCATGTTGTTGCTTACAAAAGTTAACAAAAAGGATGGGTAACATAAATAAGGGAATACAATTCATGTAATCACAAAGATATATCATAACTAATCGAAATTAGCTTCAAGCTGATAGGTTAAGAAAAAGCATATTACTTCAAGCCTACCTACAAAATTGCGCTTTTTTCGATCAATCATTTTATTGTCCAACAACATGACGCATATGAATTCAAAGTCTTGCAATATCTTCTCTAGTTGAAGATATAAAAACGCATCTTTTTAGGGAGTGCATTTTTAGATTGCAATTATAATTTCGTCAATGATTAATTTCTTATTCCATGCCCAATTTTTTTTAGGGAGTGCATTTTTAGATTGCAATTATGATTTCCTCTTAGAAAAGAATAGATGAAAAACAAAACATAAAAATGCATCTTTTTTTAACAAAATATGGTTTTATCACCTTTTCACTGCCATGTGGATGAAATAAAGCTTAAAAACTACCAACAAATGCATACATAAAAAAATACTTTCTTTTAGCATATCCATCAAACATAGCCTTATCACACTTTGTCATTGCACATTGATATATCAAAGCTCAAAAAAGATGCAGACTGATGTAGAAACTATACATTATTTAGTGCAAGAAAGAAGATAGAAGGCAAGACACATCTATTCACACATGAATGATGAAATAGTCCTTTTGTCAGTTTTTATTTCAATACTGACTCAACTATAGCCCAATCTTTTAACAAAATAGGTTATTATGAACATTCTGCTCTACTTAAATCAAGCTAATTGATTCATGACAATCTTGCCGTCTAACCTACATGATAACTTCAAAGGGTCAACCTATTACCATATAAATAATACTTACTTTATTAGTATAAAAAGATCGCTAGGTATATTATAACCAAATAAGCAATGACATAAATTTTTACTAAATTAATCTTGTCGCGGTAAATAACCATGATTAATGGCGATAGGGGTAATGAATATATAAGGAAAAAAGATGGGGAAACAATCAAACCATCACCAGGATTGGATTTTTCAAATATTTTAATTTAATGAAATCGTTGAAAAACAAAATAAAGAAACTTCAATTTGAAAGAAGATATAGATTTCCAAATCTGCAATCAATATAACCATTTCAAATTTGGTATTAAGTTTTCCAAATTTAAAATAATTACATTGTATGCATAATCAACTAACGAAAAATTTATTCAAGGAATGGATATAATGGTTGCAAGTTTTCCTCCTTGGTTAAGGAAGAATAAACGTGTCTCCTCAGACAGCAGATGGTATGATTGCAAAATGTTTTATATTCCGATACGGTAAAACATCTATTCAGACGATTGAAACTCGCTTCATTTAAATAAAGAAGCTTCGTTTTGAAAGAAGATACAGAATTCCAAATCAACCACTAATATAACCATTTCAAATTAGGTGTTAAGTTTTCCAAATTTATAATAATTATATTGTATTTGTATGCATGATCAATTAATGTAAAATTTATTTAAGGAATGAAAGAATTGGTTGTAAGTTTTCTTCCTTGGCCGAGGAAGAATAAATGTATCTCTTTAGGCAACAGATGATATCATTGCAACATGTTTTATATTCTAATATAATAAGTATATATTCAGAAGTTTGATCTCACTTCATTTTTATGACCTTAACACTTGATAAGCAGGCTCATTAAAAATGTACATAAATGAGAGGGTGGAATGCTTTTTTCTTTTCTTTTTCAAAATAGAGGTATAATTATCAAAAGTATTAAAATTTGAAAAGAAGGAATTAGATCAAAATCTATCACATCCAACTTTGTTAATAATATAGTAGTGGTAACTAAGTTTGTACAAAATTTAGTAAATTTGTGGAAACCCACTCAAATTTTAGTTTCTTTAAGATGTTAAAATTTACCGTGATAGACCAGAAACTTTTCATTTTATGCTTATGTGGAACCCATTCAGTCTGAGGTTAGATTGTTTTAACCTGCAAAATATTCGTACTTAAATTTAAAACCATAAAACAACCTAAGTATTGAAAATAAAAACATTAAAAAAAGATAATCTGTACTCTAAAAAATAATTTTGTCAATGATTAATTTCTTATTCCATGCCCAATTTTTTTTAGGGAGTGCATTTTTAGATTGCAATTATAATTTCGTCTTAGAGAAGAAAAGATGAAAATCAAAACATAAAAACGCATCATTTTTTAACAAAATATGGTTTTATCACCTTTTCACCGCCATGTGGATGAAATAAAGCTAAAAAACTACCAACAAATGCATACATAAAAAAATACTTTCTTTTAGCATATCCATCAAACATAGCCTTATCACACTTTGTCATTGCACATTGATATATCAAAGCTCAAAAAACATGCAGACTGATGTAGAAACTATACATTATTTAGTGCAAGAAAGAAGATAGAAGGCAAGGCACATCTATTCACACATGAATGATGAAATCGTCCTTTTGTCAGTTTTGATTTCAATATTCTTAAAATTTAAAATATTGACACAACTATAGCCCAATCTTTTAACAAAATAGGTTATTATGAACATTCTGCTATACTTAAATCAAGCTAATTGATTCATGCCAATCTTGCCGTCTAACCTAATTGATAACTTCAAAGGGTCAACCCATTACCATATAAATTATACTTACTTTATTACTACAAAAATATCGCTAGGTATATTATAACCAGCTAAGCAATGACGTAAATTACTTAAATAAATGTTCAGTCATAAGACAAATTTATTGATTCATAATATAATCAAAAGGCAGAATAAAAAGTAGTTGTAATTCTCCCAAATTCATTAAAAATGATTAAATCATTTTTTGATAACTAATAGTCAGAATCATGTCTCGGTTTGAGAGCTACGTACATATACATTTGGTTCTTATGCATCTCGAATATAGTCTTTGCAAATTATAGTTTCTTCATTCAACGTTTATGAAGATTATCTGCTAAAGACCAACAATCAAAAAGTTGCCTATGAAAATTATCTGCTAAAGACGCGATAGAAGCTAAACAGTTCATATGAATTGGTGTTGTCCATTAAAATGCAGTAAACAACATTATACAACTTGAACGCATTAATGTCAATAGGTAAAAAAAATAAGCTCTTTTATGTTAATACTTGAGGTGAAATAATATATATAATATCCTACAACCGATCCTAGAAAAAAGCTTGCAAAAATACCATGTTATAATGGAATGTATTCTTTTTATCATGTACTATAAAGCAATAATTAGAAATGAGTACCAAAAAAATTGTTTATCTTCTATTATCAAAGTAAACATTCCTATGGAGAAGGTTATAGTTAATAGAGCAAATGGCAACAAATAATTGAACAAATACTTTGGAAAGGATAATATCTAGAGTTGCTTCTTATTCCATAATCAGTAAATGCACAGCCTTTTCATGACTCATGGAGCATACTATTTAAAAAAACTAAGAATGAATAAACTTGTAAAAAATAGTCATATTCAACCTAAAAAAACTTATATATTCCGGCAGAAATGGGAAAATATCAAATTCACATTCTCCTTGCTAGGCATAAAAATAAAAGAGAAGAATAAAGAAACATGCAAATCATCATAAACCAAGAACTTTTACCTTAAGAACGATAATGTTTTGGATGCGAAAGGAAACTTACTGTTAAGTCAGTAAAAAGAACATGGAGTACATCATCAACGCCAAGCCTGGAGGCTGCAGTTATTGGCACGATGCATCCTAATGGTAAGTGTTATAAAAAACCAGATTATCATACTGATTAGAACTGTAGAACTATGACAAACAGACAACTGAAAATTTTATTTCGTTAAAAAAAATACCAAATGAGCACGGACAATTTATAGTCTGAAGTCGAATTGGATAACGGATAGACGAAGCCACTATGTTCAACGGAGTCAGGTGACTCTGTCCTAGCCAAAATCAATGGGATCAGATTATATTCAAGTTAGGATTTTGCAGCACAAGGGGAGAAGAACAAAAAGAGAAAAATCATTTTCACGGGAGATAACATGGGATTAGGCGTAGTACAGTGCTAACTTTTGCACGTATCTAATCTACCATTCAAAATTAACGGTATAAAGATAACACTGAATCTACATTTCAAAAATCCAAAATTTAGCCATGAATCTTCAACAATCTTATTCTTAAGACGACTGCTTTAATCAGCATCGCCATAAATCTTCGTGATGAAGAAGAGATGAATACTGGCACCGATTGGGTGAGGAAATACCAATTCGAAAGTAGCAGTTGTTAGGCGATTGGCGAAGATCTAGATTCGAAGTTGCTGACGACGGTGGATGAAGGAGAGGATGACGATGATTGGGGGTAAAAGGCTCAAATTTCCCAGGGGCGTGAATATTCACAAATTTGGATGGAAAGGGAAAGGGAATGCGGTGTACGGGAAGAGATGTGAATATTTATCGATTTCAGCGAAAGGGAAGGCCAGAGAAAGCGGGTACGCGAACAAAGCATTAAAAGTGCGACGGTTGAGTTTAACATTGCGAGGAGGGCTGAGAGCTCCCGAAACAAAACCCAGTAATTATAATATAGTATAGATACGTTCTTCTTTGCTTAAATTTTGTACTGCCATTATCTGAAACAATACCTCTTACAGATAATAAAAAAAGCATGGTTAAAAAATGGCAACTTTGGAAAATGTGAAATCTTAGGATCCTAGAAGTCATTTGCTGCCTATCTCTCAGTCACCTCCATGTTGGTGAAATATTAGTAAAATTTGATGTGTATACCTTTTTTGTTTGGAGAAGAGTCTATGAATTTATGTTTATTTAAATATAAATTTCACAAGAAAAACATTGGACACATTGTTGGGTTGAAGAGAAAGGTTAATACACACACCAGCATCCAACGAACCCTGTCTAAGCAAGCTGAATTTACATCGTGCTCTTGGGCAAAATTTGAATAATTATATTAGATTTCTTAGTCCAACAACAAACATGAAAAACACTCTAATTTTCTAATGACATCTTCAACCATGAGTTATGCTCTAAAACTGTTATCCCTACAGTATTAAGTACTCGACTAATAGAAAAAAAATGATATCGTTGTTGTAGCTTCCAACTCAAACGTAAGAAACCTTACATAGCTATATTTGCTACCGAGCTTGATGCTTAATGCGACATGTGGTCCTGCTGTTGGTGGACTGCTTAATGCGACATGTGGTAATGCTTCCGAGTTTATCATAGCTATATTTACTCTTTACGAAGGAAAAATAGCCGTAGTCAAGTATTCACTAATTGGATCCATTCTTTCCAATCTTTTACTTGTTCTGGGTACCTCACTTTTCTGCCCTGGCCTTGCAAACATGCAAAGGGAGCAACTCTATGACCGAAAACAAGTGGATGTTAACTCTAGTTTTTTGTTTTTGGGCGCATTATGTGATATGCTTACATTGTTGTTCAGATATGCTGTGAACACTGGTGAGGCAGTGGCTGCGGTCTCTACGCTGGAAAGAATATGTGGTATCATCATGTTAATTTCCTACCTTTCTTACCTTTTCTTCCGGCTAAAGAACCATCAGCAGTTCTTTGAGGCGCAAGAGGTATGTATTTACCCTTTTTATGTGAAAATTGAAAAATTCATATGCTTGTGCACATTATTTTGTAAAGGATCAAGCATTGCTGTTATCTTTACTACTGGGTTGAAGATTTTGATGATGACGTAGTCGACGAAGAGCCTGTTATAAGATCTTGTTGTTTCATGTGTTCAATATTCACTGAATATATTTAAATGCAGGTACCTTTTACTGTGATTGTTGCATGGATTATGGGGATCGACATGGATCTTGATTTCAGATTGCTTGAAACTTGTTCATTGTTCATGGCTATACTTTCTACAGGTACTATCTTAAACAATTACTTATATATGATAACGATAGTAATAATAATAATATGCAACAGTAAATTTTAGATTGAAATTTGCTACAACGGTGTGGAAACTCCATTTTGTTAATTTGATTGACTGTGATACCTTCTAATTTTATTTCTTTGCCTAGAGGGTGGCACAAAATTCAGATTTTGATACCGGACTGGATTACTTTATTACAGAATCTAATAAGTTCGCTGTGCACATTAGTTTAAACTCTATAAACCATTTGCCATAATTTTGTTACGCAGTGAACGGTAGGCTCAAGACAAGAAAATGTTTTGTACTTTATTAATTAACAACCTTGGTGCTTATCAGTAGCCTTTTTCAATAAAAACCTAATGAAGAGATTGAACCATTGTTATCGAAAAAGGCTACTAATAAGAACTTACTGATAACCAAATGATATATCTGTAAGCTATTTTTTGTTTTATTTAATTTTTCAGTTAAAAGACAAAATAAAAAATAATAATAGTAAAAGCAGTTGCACCATTGAGTCATTTATTGCTTGAGCAATTGATGTGTCCTACTTGCCAATTGATAATCTAGCAATGTATGAAATAAGCCAGGTAGTGTATTGTTAATTGAAGTTGAACCTATTGTACATTATAACACCATCAAAGGACTTCTAGTTAGCTAAGTAAATTTTCGTAAGAAGTTAAACACATAATACGAGGATGGAGCTGAGACAATGTAAGGATCCTAATGAATGGTATTGCATACATAACAAGTCTGCTAGTAAATAGAAGCTGATTGATTGTGATTAATGCAAATAATAAGCCTATTTTGTGTGCACCCTACTGCTGCCTGAGCAGGTTTGACATGTTCATGGCATCAATATCACATTAGCCGGATCTTCTTCTACTAAACTGTGCACCTTATCGGTTATCGTATTCTTAGATTTTGTTTTTTAATCTGAAATTCATATGCATGCACGTTATACATACATGTTATAACATTGAAATCATATGCATGCAGTTGTGCCAATTAGGTCCGTAAAGGAATGTCTGGAATTTGCAGACCTCAACAACTTTGAAGTGAAAAGCGCTCTAATTGAAGGATACCTCATTGCTAACCCTACCGAATATCTCTGATCATCCCTGGAAAATGGATATTTTGGATGGTATGTATGTGGTATGTAGAATGTTTGAATTGAACTTTTAAATTATGTATTTGACCGTATATGTTGGCACTTGTGGTATATTTGAAGAATTGGTATGATATGTAAAATATTTTAGATGATCTGAATGTGATGATGAATGTTGTGGATGAGTTTATTCTATGTACAAAACTGGTATTGCAGAATTTTTAATTAAAACGTTGTATTTGTTTTCTTCTAATGTAGCATTTGTCGCCTTCTGCTATTGCATTTACTCTTTTTTTTTTGATGTTGCATTATAAGATAACGGTGTTGCATTACATAATATAGCGGTGTTGCATTAAATAAAATATTTCTAATTCCGTATGGCACGTGGGCCCCACAGCTGATGTGGCGTGTGACACGTTGGCAGCTGACGTGAGGAGCTGATGTGGCGTATGACACGTGGGCATCTGACGTGACCCACACTATCATGACCTAGAAGCCATGCTCTAATTTATGATTAAGGCAACGCTGTATGTTGTTGCATTACATGCATATACTGTTGCAATAGGGTTATAATGCAACACTTACTTTCTGTGGCCGTAGATAGGTAAAAGCGTTGCCTTAGATGGCTAATGCAACGGCCGCGGATGCCACGCCCCCCGGTGGTGCCTATTTGAAAAAAGAGTCTATGTCAACGGGTTTTTTGATCTATGGTCATATAAAATTAGTGTCGAATATGCCCACTTTTGTAGTAGTGGAGCTAACGTCACATATATTTGGATAGTGTTATTCAATATTAATAATTCAAAACAATAAATACATTTTCATTGCCAGTTAGCATACTTTAAGAAATGCAACTGAAATTTTAGCAATACAAAATAATCAACTTGCACAATATTGATCCAATAAGATTCATTGTTATGCTTAGCACTCAGGCTAATCAAATTTATAAGCTACTAAACTAAAACAAGTCACATGTTTTAGTGCAATATTAAATTAGTAATCACCAAATTATTGGTAAAAAAATTACTCCCTTACATTGTAGCTCAATATGCACAACAAATGGCCAAGTGGTGCCAATAATTTTTCGTTGCAACATGCTGCCAATATACCTTTGAAGATGATAGGGCGAAATTTTAATATACAGTGTCATTAATTTTAATTGTAAAAGTACAATGACAAAAAATGTCCTCACGAGTACTTGGGCAAATGCGATGCACATGCGTAGGAGAAGTTGCTGTTATAAGACATTGTTTCTAAGATCTTTTTTGTTCTTACAAATTGACTTTAACGTGCTTGTATTTTTGCATTATTTATCGGCATACATACACGAATCAAATATTTATCAAAACATGAATTAGTCTAAGTAACTTTAGCATACAGAACATTAAGAATATATAATTGCCTACAATATATGCCTTAGTAGTCGCTTTTAAATTTGAAAAAAAAAAGTAAAAAAAAGAAAGAAATATAAAAATGAGGGATGCATAAAATATTTCCTACATCCACCAAGCGAGGTCAAATAATAAAATTTATCTACTCTAAAACAAAAAAATTAGATTTAGTTTCAAAATGTTTTAGTAAATTAAAACAAACAATCATTTACATATGAGAGAATTTAAAAAATAAATTAAGTTATAAAAGAAATAATTAAAAAAACACATTGATATACAAATGTTGTCAGTTACTTTAGGATAAATATAATATTAGAATTGGTAGGTTGCTATTATTTATGAATAAATAATTTAGAAAATTTATAATTAAACTAAACAATCAATATCGCATTAGATCTTAATTTGCGATCCAATACAGTCTATTAAATAACAGTAAAGCAGAATATTTTAAAGCTCTCTCCTTAATTACAGAAGTTTTCTCTCTTCTCCTTGATTCTCTCTGGATATTTTATGTTTAAATTAAATTATCACTTTATAATTATTTACTATTTCTCTCACATTTTTATCGGATGTCCCCGAAGGGACTATTTCTCTCACATTATTCTACTTATTGTCATTTTACATTTTAATATGGATAGTCCAATGTTTACAGAATTATTTATTAATCGTTAGCTTTTGACATTTTATATTTAAGTCCATATATCTAAATTAATTACAAATCCAAAATTTAAGTAATTTAAATAAGTTCAATTAACTACTATTTTTTTATATGCTTTAATGACAAAATTATGTATTTTGTCTCCAAATACCTACATTTTAAATTTTCTGTAATAATTCAAGTCTCTCTCAATTATTTTCTAACATTTTATATTTAGTACCATATTTTACAATTAATTACACAATATTAAAACTATTTAAATAACTTTAGCAAACTATTATTCACCGATTCGTCTAATAACTCACATCAAGATTAACTATATTCTTATTGACAAAAATGAAAAAAATTTATAAACAAGTCAATCACATAACGTTAATTATACATATAAATAACTATCACAAGTTCAAAGTTGAACTCATTTACATCAGTACATTTACCGTGCATTAGATTGTAGGCATATTCTTTTCATACACCGAAAATTACCTAACGTACACCACTATTTTGCTAAAAAAAATGTATTACTAAATTATCTTTCTTCTTTATTGCTTTCTTACTTTTTAAATTATTACCCATCAAACTAAAACATTGCAATTACCGATGTCTATCATATCTATGTAAAAAATAAAAAAATTGTAGAACCTAATGTATTTTTAAACATGAAAGCTAAGATTCGGATTACGGGAACTTATGCAAGAAGTGCTCAAATTTAAAATCATTTAATTTAGAAGTAAGGTTTTTTGCTGAAATTAAGAATTTTTTGTAGCATAATAAACTGGTTACCGTATATTCAAAAAATTGAAATTCATTTTACTAAATTTAAGCTTTTTTTTTTACTACTATAAATTTCTTATTTTATGTAAATATGTTTAAAGTTTTAAAGAAGGAAGATGCTGAAGAATAAAACAAGGCTAATACTGTAAACGAGAAGGTGTATGTGAAGTAATTTTTGATGTACGATAGTTTATTTTACTTTATCACTACTATAAAACAGGTCATTTGCGACGGTTATTTAAGCTTATTTGCGACGGTTTTACAACCGTCGCATATGCGACCGTCGCAATATGTTTAAACTTATTGCGACAGTTTTAAAACCGTCGCAATATACAAGGTCTTGCGACGGGTATTCTATAATAACATTCGCTGTAGTATAATTCATTAGTGATGGTTTGTTTTACACCAGTAGCAAGAAACCGATATTTAACTTTAAAGCTTTGACCTTGTGCGACAGGTTTTAAAATAATTGACACGATATGTTTAGCATTTGCGACTGTGTTTCATTAGCAACAGTAGCAAATTACTTCTAAATTCAAATGTCTAATGCAACCGCATTTCATCTCAGCCATTACGATTGTCAGCTGTCAATACAGTTCAACATTTCATAGCTTATAAGCAATTCACAAAATATATGAAAACAAGACATACACAATTGACAATATCTTATATCATTTGAAAAGAAAACACTTAACATTGATAATCATACGACAAAAATAGTTTGCATGAGTCATAACTAGTCATATGCTAAGCTCCAACACAGAATACTTATTTCACCAGAACAAAATGGATCATCTAGCTGAATTAAAACTTAAAATAGCATAATTTGTCTTCATGATGGTTGACTTGAATTAGCATCTGTCAAAAAACCAACATAACATTATTTAAACTGCAAGTGAAAATATATCGATCATGTAAACACAATTTCAATTGTAATTCAAAAGAAATGAAGGTATACCAGTAAGCACAAAATGATCAAGAAATATTATAAACAAAAAACAAGCTCAATGAGTGTAATTAGTGCTAAGTAATTAATAAATACCTTTGCGAGAATGAAGTCCCAAAATTCTACTCCATTGTTCTCAGTGCAGTGGTGAAAACTATGAACAAAGCATACAACACGGGAGTATATCAATAAACAAGTAAAAAAAGCTTTACTGCAAAATGAATGTTATGCTTTGTTTGCTAACTCAGGCTGATAGGCCAGCAGCACATTACATCATATTAGCGCAAAAAACTGGCAATTCAAACCCTTATTACGTGTTTTAAATTTTTCATGCAGTAACAACAAGATAATAACGAACTGCTTATTTTAAATAAACATGTACGCGCTGGTCCCAAAATACATCAAACATACATGCTACTTAAAATGAATATTAGACAAATGTAAGCGATACAGCGTCGAAGGGTAAGGCATTCGGTGCGGTGGCGAACTGTTTCAGGGAGATGGAAGGTGAGTGCGGAGTACTACGAGAAATTCTACAGTGAGAAGACTTGGCTGGTCTAACCGCCATTAGGAAATGGAACATACAATAGGCTAGTTTATTTGTCCTCAAGAAGAAGAAAAGGTACCTTGAATTTTTCCAAGCAGCTTGCTTCCTCATATCCTTGCTGCGTTTCTGAATTTATGCTTTCTAAACCAACAATATAGGACATCAAGGATCTTCAGACCTGTTGACAACCAGTAAAAATATTATGGTTTATAAATTTATTTTTGTAAAAATGGAATGACCCATGTTTATGCTACTTAAAATAGAAGGTGCATCTCTCAACAGAAAATTAGACAAATGACTGAAACATATTCTAACAACAGAGTATACGAGCATGTTCTCCATGATGCACAACAAGTTTTCATTGACATAGGACGAATGCCGATAAAATTTTCCAATTGAACTGGGGCATACTCTATCAATAGCTGACCTGAACTTATATGGCAAGCTTTATGCTCCATTCATTGCTACAGAAGGGTGGGGTAGGCAAAACAGAATGAAATTGGTGAACAAAATGAACTGCAACTGATGGCGTTTGTGGTTTGAGCAGTGATTATGCAGACAAAGACTGAGTGCTATACTCTAACAAAAAGCAATTTTAATGGGATTTAACTGAAAATCCTTAAGCTAAACTAGAATGAAATATGGTATTATTGTTTATTTTTTTACATTTCTAACAGTGAAATAAATGTCATTATTGAAAAGGAAATGGATTGACATCCAAATGTTCTAGTGGAAATATGTAACCACATCCATGGCAGCATGATACCTGTCACAAATACTACTTATTTTTAGCAAAACTGTACAAACTGATGATAATTATACACAGGAACTATATTAAAATATTGTGAATGTGATTTGAAGTATGTTTATTTTTATATGTGTACAAGCACCCATATTTTTACATACAATTATCAGTTACTCTAACCACAGGTTCAGCTTTTTTTGATCTTTCTTAATGCAACAACTGCAACAGAATAGTTCAAGAAGAAACTAATCAAATTCTACTTTATTTGATTTCCATAGTCCTATAATCCATAAGTAACCAAACTCATCTGAGAATGTAATTACATATTCTGCTACATTGAGTGGTAACGTCAGAATTGAGTGGTAGTTAAGCAAATAATCTAACTACATTCTGCTTATTTTTTCATGCTGATGCTGTCCTTGGAAAAAGGTTATTCCTTGTTCAGGTATAAGGAAAACACCATGATTTTGTTTGAGGCACCAAAATATATTTACAATAGAATGGAAAAATTGTATTGAGATGTAACAAAGAATGCAAATACCATAGAAGCAAATTATTTACCTTGTTCAGCCCTTGTTTGAACGACATCACATATTTGTTCTGTAATGTCAAAGAGTGTATGCTTTGAGGCAACCGCTTCTTCGCCTAGGATGACCTATTGTGAATAGCACACAGTCCATTAATATATTGAATTTTCTTAGATGATCCAAATATATTAATCACTACCCATAGATGCAAATGTTTACTATATATACATGCAAAGTATCAATTTGTTAACGATAGAAAGTTATTTTGCAGGTGAGATATCTGCAAGTATCAAAGAAATCACCTAACTATAGTCCACAAAGATGGGTTCGCTATGTCACTCAATCTAACATGTATGTTGCTCGCATTTGAGAAAAATAGTGAAATTTTGAAAAGCAGTTGGGATGTTAGGTTAACTTATATGTAATAATAAAAGGGTCTTTGTACACTTTGAAGATCAGATGAGTTCTCTCTCTTTTGATACTTGCACAGGCATCGACATATTTTTTTTTCATTAATATCAAAAACTAAAACTATAGGTCGGCAAAAAAAAAAAAAAAAAAAAAAAAATCAAGAAATCTCTTAGACATTCAATACACTAGTGCAATGCGGAATTAGAACTCAACTTATATGTAACTGCCATGAAATTCAAAACAATAAATGATGAAAAATACCTTGAACATGGATCTTTGCAATCCTAAAGTCATACCAACTGATAAATCGAGCAGACAAGATGCAATACCAATGATCTATCCCGCATACCTACGAGGAATGTCCATGGTTTAGGCGACAAGATATAAAGTTACACTAGGTGCAGCAATGGGTATTACATACTTGCATGATGACTGCACAGCACATAAAATTCATAGATATGTAAAATTATACAATATACTCTTGGATTTAAATACGAAGAAGCAATTGCACGCTTGCACTAGCAAGCCAAATTGCATAGTTGCTTGCTGGTGCAAGCTTGCACCAGCAAGAAGTTTGATGTTCCATAAAGATGTTTTATACTCATTTAAAATTTTGCGTAGTTCACTGTTAATGGACAAGGATTATTTTACAGTAGTAAATGCTCATAGTAAATACTCCGAAACAAACAATTAGTATGTTTAATGTCAATTTTTAAGATCGACAAATAATCAATATGTTCAATATTGATTGTTAAAGGGTGTAGAATTTCAAAACTATGTAACCCTCATCCAATCCAATGCAATTTCATGTCACAAATTTTGTTCATTTTTGTGTCACAATGCTGAAAACTCTCTGCGTTGTCAACATAGACTAGTTTGCTCATACTTTGAACGCCCTGCAATCTAGATTTGGATTGCCGATTTTTCTTACAAAATTGGAATGAGATTCTTCATGAAAAAATATTATGAACCTATGATGCTTAGACCTAATAAATATTGAATATTAAAATGATCTAACCTGATGTATATTGGACAAAGTTAATAAATTGACACTTAGTTGATATCATCTAAAAGTGAAGTAACAGACTTATACCCATGTATCAATGGATGTTTGATCACCGTTACAACCACTAAACAAAATCATTTCCCCACCTTTGAACCTTTCCAAGCCCCATTTCTTAGGCGATGGCTTCCCAAATATGCTTTCCATTCCTAAATAAATATTAAATATGACAACCACTAAACATTAGTTTTTAATGTTATTTGATTTTTGCAAAACAAAAGTGAACGTCAGTAATAAAAAATTATGGAATGCAATATGACATAGTGGGCAAGTAAAAATAAAAGCGGTAAATTTAATGCTTAGTTCATGCACCATACTAAATTCATACATTGAAAAGGCTGCGTTGATGAATACTAAATGTCAACTAAAATATAAGGAAGTTACATAATCCAAACAAACTAAAACATTAAATGAATTCTCCTTTGCAATTTACTGCTAGTCTCAAAATATAATTTTAGAAGGGCTCTCATTCATTGATATTGACACAGGTTCGGGATGTCATTCCCTTGAGTTAATGGCCATGCAATTAAAGCTCTAATAAACTAAATATTTCCAAGTAAAAAATTACGGAATGCAATATGACATATTTGGCAAGTAAAAACAAAAGTTGTAAATTCAATTCTTAATCATGCACCATGCTAAATTCATACATTGAAAAGGCTGTGTCAATGAATACTAAATGTCAACTAAAATATAAGGAAGTCACATAAACTATACAAACCAGTCAAACAACCTGCAACCACCAATACAACATGCAATTCCACATCCACTAGCAACCCATTCTGTTTAACCTGTCGTCACTACACAACACACTTCATACCAATAACATAACCAGCCAAATAACATTGCCACCATCATTAATAAAATAATGATGCAAATAGTCTGAAGCAACATTTTGGACATCTTACTTAATGTCCATAGCTAATGTAATTATTATTCTAAGGTTCAAAAAACAAGTTTATCAAAAGATAAGATACCTTCAAGATGCTTTTTCCACACTCCATTTTTAACATTGTATTTATGTCCCTAAGGATAATACAATCTTATATGCTTTCAATCTCTCAAAATTGTCCTTCCGTGCTGTGAAAATATCAAACCAAACATAGTTAAATAAAGTAAAGTTTCATTTATACTCTTGCATCAAATTAACTCGGTTTTCTAGCCAAGCATAGCATAGGTTTTTAATTGAGCTACAACTTCTAACTCAGCTAAGCTCAGTTTTTGGAACTAAACTTCCCACTAAATTTTAATGTATGTTGTGCAACCAACTCGCAATTATTAGTCTGAAGAGGGGTCCCATCTTCCTTGCATTTTTATTTCCTTTTTCGTGCATCAGTTAAACTGTATTTTCCATAAGTTTCTACCTACAATTTAGAAGTAGTGCTTATTTTCATCAAACATTGAAAGAAACAAATGTATACCTGGTAATCTTATCATGTATATAACAAAAAGAATCCAGTCTTTAGTTTAAAGAAAACAACTACTAGACCATGTACCCAAAATAACATCTTGATTTCATATCATTTGTCATCTTAATTTATGTTTTCTTAGAAAAACCTGTATTACTGATGAGTGCCTACCCTGTGCAGAACATGAAACAACCAACTTTATTTGCTTGAGAAGGTAATTTAAAATAAATTCTCAAATGGAAAACTAACTTATGTATTGCTTGTGCTACGCGCGCACACAGGCAACTATAAAATTCTACACTGTTTTTTTTAATGAAACTCTTTTCATATGTTCTTCCTATTTTATACTCGAACACAATACGTTGTAGCATCTTTACTTTTTCAATTTAACTTCAGTTTTCTTTTACAGTTTAGGGCTAAAAAGTGTTGGACTAAGTTCAGGTAAACAGTGAACATAGAAACTGTGTATGTCAAAATATACTTGATTCCATGTATCTTGAAGCTAAAATAAGTAAAATATTTTCATAATCTCTAGAATGGTGATTAACCTTTTTCCTTAAATCTAATATCTTTAGTGGAATACTGAATTACCAACCGCCCAGCTGGTTCAGTAGAAAATTGCAATGACAATTGAATTACCAACCGCCCAACTGGCTCTTAAATTGACACTGAAGCTAATGTTACATCCTGTTATGAATGACTTGTTTTAGAAAACAAGTTGGTAGCATTCAAGTTCGTTTATTTTACAGAACTATGTAGATATAAATCAAGGGAACCATATAACCAAGGGCAGACAAGTATTTGGTTCCTATACTTCACAAACCTTAAGTAAAATAAATTATTTTCTAATACTAGTATTGCATTAAGCACGGAGACCATGTCCGTCGCCTTGATGCTTATTAAAATCACAAAGAAGAAAAAGAACCCCCTCCCTTCGAATTACGCAACAAACCTGTCACAACTTGATTATCTGAATACGTAACCTAAAACTGCCATGCTATAGAACTCCATATGATACAAATTTTACTTTTCTCATTTACGCTCATTACTGCAAAATTCCAGTTCGGTAAAAATCCATCGGCAAACAGATTTAAATCATCATTCGACATTTTATGTTCAAACAAAGCCACCATTAAACCTTTAAATCTGCTGATGTGATCTAAAATATCAAGTTTTCTAGTACGGGAATTCATACCCCTCACATTCAAAAAAATAAATGACATTAATTAGATAAAGGGAATTATTTGCGGTATTACAATCACTACAAGGATCACTCACTTTACTCTGCTTGTTATGCTTGTTTTTTCCTTTTTCTTGTTTTATCATGTCTAACCATGCAGGGTTATTTACAACGCCATCTGATTCTAAATCAGAGCACATAGCAGCTTCGGGCTGATCCATGGGCACCATGTGTCCAGCATCATGCATCTACAGCCAAATAATGACTGTAAACTTGCGTCCACCGAAAATTACAGGTGTCCAATTATTTAATACCAATACAATTTACAGTATATGTTTCACATGGGATGGTGTTGACTGCCAAATACATCCTCATGTGTAAGGGTATTGAGTGCATTAGTCAAATAGTTGATTTAGTACTACAACTACCATTCAAATAAAGTAACGACAGAAATACATGGAGTAAATAAAAATAAAATAATGATAGCAGTACACGGCTTAAAAGAAATGATAAGAGTAAAAATATCAGAATGCCAAAATAATGAAAGATGCATTTCTTTAAAATATCATATTGTTTGCCTCAAGTTTATTTATCGTTTTAATGGTTAATCTGCTATTTATACTTTATTCCTGCCTATGGAATACTTATTTGCACTTTATCAAGTTTTTTTAATTATCAGTTCTCTATTTATACTTTATTCCTGACTATGGAATCCTTATTTGCACTTTATCAAGTTTTTTTAATTACTAGTTCTCCGTCACTTTCAAAAAATAAAATGGGTATGAAATGGAAATCTCAGTGAAAACTCTGTTAACATTAAAATTCTATTAAAAAACAATATATATTAAGTTCAAAAACAAAATCATCTCAAAACCGAATAATCATGTGAATGTTCAAAATGCAACCGCTGGTAGAGGAAATCAAAGCTGAATTAATTTTCAAATATTTCTCGAGTCGAAGCGTAATGTTATTAGTTAAATCGAGGACCTGAGGAAACAATTACTACGTAAAGAATGGAAAATGGCTTAGATTTTGAGTAAAAAATTGATACTTTGTTCATTTTATGTACAGTTATAATTAGTAAATTCGTTGTAGTCATTTGCCTAAATCTTAACATTAAACTATATGCACCCAACCTCTCAATCGAATAGACAAAGTCTACCCAATCCCTGCTTAACTTTTATCCAGATACGTTAATTAATTAAAATTAAAAGATCATGCTCTAGAAGTAAGAAACCTCTTTTAGATGGGAAATGAAAAATTAACACGCATTGGTAACCCAAATACAGGATTGAATTTTTTTGGGACTTCCGAACCCTTTCACCATATAATTTTCCACAGTACATATCAGTGCACAGTGCTAATCAATATAGTAATAAAGGTAGATTTTTCAGTTTACATTTACCATTTTTTCTCCCTTTTTGCTTGATGAATGCTATAAAAGGAATAGTGTGCTAGAAAGTTCCTGTAAATTTTTACAACTAAATGCATGGTTCAATAATATATATAATGTGAGAGAACTCAGAAAAGTGGAAGGAGCCTAACAGTAACAAACATGATTGGACCATGCACAATCTGTAGGAAGTTTCATGAATTTTCATTGGACGTTTAGCATCACTGTCTCAATACAAGGTAAGTGTCAATTCATGAGAAATGGTACATATCAATAAATCATGCATTGCATTATGCTTTAAAAGCTTGTATAATATACAATTGTGTCAATTTTGTTACAGTTGTCAATATTTAATTACTTTCTTATTTTAAATGATCAACAGACAACTATGTAAAATAAAAGGTTCGAAACACAAAACTATAAATTTGGTAAAAGAAAAGGAAACAAGGCTTAACGAAATTGTTGTTTTTAATATTCACAGTTAATTCAGCAAACCACAAAATAGGAAGCTTGCTATAATTGCTGATAGAAATAGAATTTCTTTTGAGAGTGATGCCATTTTGGAAAAGCATATAGGTTACGACGGAGAGGGAAATACTTAGTATCATAGAGGGACTATTAGGAAGGAGCATGTAATAAGCAGGAAGTAGCGAAGTTACTTTCCAAATGCTTAAATGTTGGAAAGCTACGACTTGATAGATAATCATGAATGATTACCAATTTTAATCAATGTGACCCAATAAATAATATATGTGAATTTTGATGCAAATATCCCTGTCCAGGACTCCCAAACCAATCGATTACATAAGCAATCTAAAACCTCGTGAAGGCTTTATTGCACTTACAAGTAATAGTATCACTTGTATACTTATAGCCAAAAAATAATAATTTTGCCACTGATTATTATCAACAAACCACGTCAAAATCATCTTATTTCTTTTCACTGGGCTTTTTTCTTCTTTAAATCAGCTAAATCCAACTTCTAATGTACAAATCAGAACTTTCTATATTGTCTTTTTTTTTTGTTTTCTGAATAAAGCCATATATTCAAAAAAAATACTCAAACCTATTATGTTTTTTGTTTTGACTGTTTAATGCAATCGAACACGTAACTCATTATTCAGAATTCAGTATTCAGTAATTAACATGCAGACATCAAAGTTCAACAATCAAAATCTAAAATTTTGCATTTTGAACAATAAAAAAAAGCTTAATTTGCGAATAAGGATCACTTCTAACTAACAAGCGATTCGATTTCAAGTACTTGCTTTCAACCTTAACCAACACATTGTGTTCTCTACTTTAGGTACTCATTCATGTTGTGCAATATATGTTTGGGAATCTCCATCCTAACTATCAGCCAACATAATATTGTTGTATACATCGATCTGTGTGAAGCTACTATTTTTTCTCGGACCATGTTATAAATTGTAAAAACTGCTGTTGAAATACATAAATGTTGAGTTTACAGTTTGTTGTTGAAATTTTAGACAAAATTTCACCACTTCTAAAAGTAAGGCATCTACATGGATTCAAGCTCAGGAAAATTCATATACAAAATAAAGTAGAGTACTGTTGCTTCTGATTAGAGTAACATTCAACCCAAAAAACAGAAAAATATTTTCTCAACTGTTCTTCCTCAGTAAATCAAGTTTACATAAACTATGTTTGTTTGCTTGCTTGCTTAACCAAAGAGATGGAAAATCACAGTGAAACAAAAAAATACTGTAGTTTAAAAATAATGGAAATCTGATGATGTCAGAATATAAATACATGGAACATTCCCAAACAACTTCCTGGCTATGCTATATTTGGATAACAAAGACTTTCCCAACAATAGCATCTGAAGTGTAGTAGTCAAAGAAAATCAATACCCCTTTAGCAATCAACATAATATCCACTTAAGTTACTACTTGTGTAACAATCAACAGTAAGTGAGAAACTATGAAATTAAGTATAATAAATAAACAATAATTTAGTAAATTACCTGAATCCAGTTTGAGGCGCGACAGGTGAGACCGAGTAGAGCCGGTGGTAGCGTCACTAGAGTAGGATCGTAATGCTGATTTGAGTAAAAGGTTAGCTGGATCGATTTTGGAGAGGAAGAAGCAGATTTGAAAGGGAAGAATTGAATTTAGGGTTGAAGATGCCGTGTGTGAGAAAGAGGAAGTATTTGATGAAGAAAAATTGGAGTGGTTAAGCTTTCACACGGACATAAGTTTTTGCTTGCTTAATGAATCAAGAAAAGCCAGTTTGATTATTTGTTTATTAATTTGCTACTGTCGTATATGACAACAATCGCAAATTATTTTTCAAATTATTTAACTCCAATTCAGTAATAGCTTGCTACTGTTTTTAAGGGAAATCGTCGCAAATTGTAAATATTTGCTACTGTTTTCAAACAAAACCGTCGCAAATTTGACTTTTACATCATTTCCCTGACAACCTGCTACGGTTTGTAACTAAAACAGTCGCACATAACCATATGTGCTACTGTTTTTTGCTAAACCGTCGCAAATAAAGCGACGCAAATAAGAAGTTTTGTACTAGTGTATGGTGTATGTTAAGAGATTGTTGGTGTGTTAATAGAATTAGCCTAGATTGTAATATCAGAGTAAGGACCTACATTTTAAAATTTATTTAGTTATCTACGAAACACTGCACAATATCACTTAACATTGTACATTTAAGTCAGTATGTTTAAATTCATTATGTGATTTTGGATTTAACAAATGAATTCAATTAATAAATTGTTGTTAATCCATTTAATTAATGCTAAGTTTGATGTTTTAAATGTTATGTTCATATCAACGAAAATGGCAAAATTAGTTTTTCTCTCAAATAAAGTTACATATGTCATAGTTTACATAACGTGTGTAAACAATAATAAAGAATTTAATACATTGTACACTTGTCTAAATAAATATACCATAATTGAATAAAACAATTTCCACTTTAAATTCATGCATTTTAGCATTTCTACAGTTATTGGTTGAACCACCTTAATTCAATTGTGATATTTTATATTTCAGTCCATATGTTTAAACTACTTATGAAATCTTAAGTTCTAATTATTTAAATAATCTTAAAGAGTATTTTAGTTCATCTATTAAATAATAGTAAAACAAAAATTTTTAGAGCTCTTTCCTTAATTCCAAGAGTTTTCTCTCTTCTCCTTAATTCTGATATTTTATTTTTAAATTATTTTATGACTTTATACTTATTTATTATTTCTCTCACCTTATTTTACTTCTTCTGTCCTTTTGCATTTTGATATGGACATTTCAATGTTTATACATTTTTGTATTAACAGTTATCTTCCAACATTTTATATTTAAGTCCAAAAATATAAATTAATCACAAAACCAAAAATTTAAGTTATTTAAGTAAATTTAATTAACAATTTTTTTTAAATACTAAAAATGACATAGTTATGTTTTTTGGTTCCAAATACCTATGTTTCAAATTTTATATAATCATTTAAGTCTCTCTCAATTATTTTCTAATATTTTACACTTTGTATCATATTTAACAATTTATTAAATAGTTTTAAACTATTTACATAACTTTGGCAAACTATTATTCATTGATTTGCCTAGTAAATCACATCAAGATTAACCATATTCATATTAACAAAAAGAAAATAAAATCAAATATATAAATATGTCATTCACATAACGTAAATTATACACATACAAAACTACCACAAATTCAAAGTTAAACCCATTTACATCAGTATATTTGTCATTTATTTCATTGTAATATTAATGTCAAACGTCTATATTTCAACAATCATTTGGTTATTTACAAAAAATTGCACAATATCACTTAACATCATATATTTATGTCAATATATACAATGTAATTATGTGATTTTGGATTAACAACTAAGTCAATGAATTGTTTTTAATTCATCTAATTAACGCTAAGTCTGATGTTTAAAATGTACACCATATTCATATCAAAAAATGAAAAAAAATAGTTTTTTTCCAAATATTAGGTTAAATAAGTTACACAGTTAAATAATATATATATATATATATATAAACAATGATCAAAAAATTAATATATTATACGCTGATCACAATAATTTTTTCACAAATTGAACAAAACAGTTTTCGCTTTAAATACCCGCAGTTTAACATTTCTACAATTATTTGTTGAACCTTCTCAATTCTTTCGTGATATTTTATATTTCAATCCATATATTTAAACTACTCATGAAATCTTAAACTCTAATTATTAAAATAATCTTAGGAGCATTTAGTCCATTTTTCAAAATATGCTCCAATTTCACTACGTATGTTTTATTAAAAAAGGTATTTTTTCATGCAACTATTTGTAAATTAGTTATGATTTATTCATATCAAGAATTTAGCATATATTACATCATAAAAAAAATCGAACACCAATAACTCCACAACATATTATGCGTTTTTTGCAAATCCCTTTACAATTTTTCCGGCTATGCTATACAGTAAATAAATTCTATTAAATAATATTTTCTAATTCATAGAATACATTACTAACATACATCAATTTTAATATGCAATCAATATGAACAAAAAACGATTAAAAAGAATCTCAAATAAACACATATGCATATTGTTTGTGTAAGCCGTAAAATATAAATTACACATAAACCATAATAGTAATAGGTTTAATTAATAGCTTTTGAATTTCACATCAAAATTTATTACATATTGCATAACAAAGTTCTCATTTTAACATTTAAATAATTAATATTGTTTTTTCATTAATAAAAGTGATAGGGGTCCACACAACCCCGTCGGTATTGCAAAAAAAATAATATTGTTTTTTATAATATTATCGTGTGCAATGCATCAGTTACACACTAATATACGATAAAGCAAGAGGATTGTTATTGACATTCCAAATATTGATAAGGGGGGCCAATTTTAATTTTTTTTTAAAAAAATTTGTTAAAGGGAGTACTAATGACGAAAGTAGTCCCTTAACAAATAAATGTAATTTTACCTTATTACTCATTTAGGCTTAATTTCACTTTTATGTTCATTAATCTATTTTTTAATGGTTAATCAACACCATTACCTATGCAGAAATCAACCCCCTTGACCGAACTAAAATCATTATCATGACAGCCCCCTATCAAAATAAATTACGTCCAGTAATTACCCAAAATTTTCAAAATTCGATGAGTCGATTCGATTAACTACACCAAAATCGAGGCTTTTAAAATGAATAAGTTTGACAACAGCCATCGAAATAAAGAAGAATGAAGATCAATGTAACGACCCGGTTTTCAGCGATCTTGGTTATCCGATATACAACACATGTCGAACATCCAAGGATCGAGAATAACCGAATTGTTAATGAAAGAAAATAAAGGGTGAGAATAGATAAGATAGAAACTTAGAATAGAAGAAGAAGAAGAACATACATCATCAGAGTAAAACATGAATCTCACAGCGGAACTTAACAAAATATGATACCTTATATTTCATATCATAAACTTAGTACATTAGAGTATTTCATACATACGTATACATGTTATCACAATTTCACATACTGAACCTTTGTGATACTAACTTGCAGATGGTCGTACATAACATCATAGATGAACCAAATTGCATATAATTATACATAAACTTGATAGATAAGCCAACATCTCAGATCATGCCATCCAGCTACTCCAAAGTTAATTCAAGACCTGGATCACTTGTCTATTCATAATAAGTGTTATGAATACCCAAGAGTTTAAGGGAAACACAGAAAAATAAACTCCGGGTCAGTCATGGACTGGTATGAGTAAACGATTTTAAAACAATTTGGGTAAGTAAACGATATCTCATAAGTTCACGCCGTATAACGGAACGGGTTTTTCCCTTATGAGAATCAAAACAGATCTTTATATCAAAATCCTTTTGATATTATAATAATGTCTATTAACCACAATACAATAATCACATAGCAGAAACGCTTTCATCTCACGTTCTACATATATAGTATATAATCAAAACCGCAAGTACGTATTGGGTAATGGATTTCCAACTATGACAAGGTATGGAACCACCTTCCGATCAGTGTACTCTAGGAACGATACACTGGAGTTCAACAAGAACATCTTGCAACTCAGCCACACATAACCGACCGCTCATTTCGCTTGAGTGTATCGAATGTATATCACCAACGGTTGGGATCAGCAACCGTTTTCCCGTATATATATGGGACAGCATTGATAAATTAAAGAAGCAAATGAATATTCTCTAGATAGGTGATTATACACCCTACTTCGGAGCGACCGACTTAGCCATGCTGCTTGCCCGATTTCTGTCATTTCCGGTTGTGAGGCTAGAAGCTACGCTTATCTTTTCACATACCACATCTTCACTCACTTTGAATGCCACCTTGTCAGATCCATTGGAATCACTTAATTGATTTCCACAAAAATACTCTGAGCGTTAAGCTAAGAGAGGTGCCCCTCTCTTCGCCACCAAAAGAAATACGTTTGTAAATATTCAATGTACGTGATTACTTTGGAAATACTCCGTCAGACACTCGTCCATACAAGTTGTCCTGGGACTGGACAAACCGAAAGTACTATTCCGTACAACCATCCTTGGCAAATCTTTACCTAGGACTTATACAATAGCCCTTGCCTTTACTCCATCTTTAATTTCTTCAGCATATTTGATTCGTCACGCTTATGCAAATACAGAGTGGTTCTTTGGATAATAATCCAACCGGTCTCTGTATATTAACAACGTTAAAATGGTCAAAACATTGATAGTCGGTGATTTAACAATCAAATGAAAAATGTCCGTGTACATACAACGATCTTATTTCCAAATGGAATTATCGATCAAATCATCAACCATATATATATATATATATATACATACATATATATATATATATTCATATTCCCTTACTTTCTATGTAACGGAAAATATATGTTATTTAACACCGGAAAACATTTCCATAGCTTATTTACGCTTCACTATCATTCCACAACTATTAGTCCCTAACTGTAAACTAGTAAGAGAACAATTCTCTAAGTATAAACCCCGAAGGCCGAAACCAACATCAGATCGATACTCAGGAAATCATTCAACATACAAATTCTTGTCAGTTTCTAATCTTGTTTAACTCTTATTCGAATAACAAATATTCAATTAACTCTTACTTTGATTTAACTCTTACTCTGATTTAACTCTTATTCAAATAACAAATATTCGATTAACTCTTACTTTGATTTAACTCTTATTCTGATTTAACTCTTATTCGAATAACAGATATTCGATTAACTCTTATTTTGATTTAACTCTTCGTCCATATTCTGTTTCAAATATAAATGTTGAAATCGATTCTTACTTCTCTATATAAGTCTTGACTTATATATTCTATTTATCCAAATGATAAATAATTTACTAAATTTATAAAACCTTATTTATAAATTAATCTTCTTATTTTTATCTGTTAAAACAGATTTCTCTTAAATATTTACTTTAAATTCGTATTCTGTTATACTCGTGTGCGAAGCACGGGTCTAAACCTTTCTACTGTAAAATCTTCATTTTATAAAACTCGAGGTCAAACGTTTGGATCTAATATCGACAGTTCATCCTTTCTCTTGATCCACTTTTATTTTATTTGTCGTTGTTTCGATTTAATAAAACATTTCCTTTCCTCAGATTAAATTATTTAAAATAATTTACACATCGCTTTTCATTTTTGTACATGCTCAAAAATGTCCGAAGATACCATATATAAATCCCTCCAAATTTATATAATTAATTAATGTTTTATTTATTTATTTATTTTATTTTAAATAAACTAATTGAATAAATTCGTCGACTTCCTACAGTCAAACTCTGTTCTTTGCAATTCGGCTATCTTCTTCCGTTCACTGATCTACGGTACATTTAAATAAAAACTCTTCTTTTTATTTGATTATATAATTTCTTTATTTAATTATATTATATTTTCTATTTTTAAATTAAACTATTTTTAATTTAAAAACTTGTTCAAAAATCTCATTTGTAATTGTTTTAACCAAAGTACCAGTACCAGTTTTCAAAACCGTGTAACGCGCATGGTAAAATCGCCCTAGATCGCGTGATTTGCCAAAGTACCAAGTACCCTGGTACTACCAAGTTGTCAAAGTACCAGGCCTCGAAATGCCGTAACACAGTGCCTTTACCCTGCGCCCGTTATATGAATTTTCCTCATACCAAAGAGTCAAAGTGGTACTACCACTTTACTAAACTACCAGGTTGGCAAGTCTTAAAATGCCATGACTAAGCCCATTTCTCCTATGCCCGTTACATGATTCTACCTTCGTCCAAAGTACCAACCCCTGGCACTTTGTTCGACAATAATATGTATAAATTATCCTTAATTTATATAATTAATTAAAGTCCCTTTTTATTTAATTATTTAATTTATTATAGAATAAACAAATTAATTAAATTTCTCGAAATAAATTTTCGAACTTTTTATTTTATTTTTAGTCCTATTGTTTCCGCAGGCCCACTAACCCTGGCCCAAACCATTTTCTAATTATTTAAATTCCATTAAAATATGCGTGGCCCAACACTTATGCCTGCTTATTTCGGTTGTCACCTGCACTTGTTAGATCCCATTTTATTCTTCTTATTTATTACTTTATATGTATAAATTTTCGTGGCCTACCTGTTGTTTTGTTTACTTCATTTGATTTTTAAATCAAAACGTTTGGTCCCAAAAGAACCCCTTCAAAATCCACGCACCCTTTTTTTTTACTTGAAGTTGCCGAAACCTACTGCATCAACATTCCCTTTTGCTAAATTCTTTCCTACTTTCAAAACTTTGCTTCCCTCTCCAATTCTCTCATACATTTCGGCTATCAACTGATGAAGGACTTGCGGGTCCTGTCACCATGCCATTGAACAAGAAGAAGCCACTCCCCTTAATGGTTCTGCGAGACCTGCTGTGTATTACCTCGTTTGAAAATTTCCCATACATTTCTATTATCTGATGCTCCACCATTTTTCATGTTTACACTTTCCCTGTCGTGACCGCTACTTCCTTCTCCTCTCCACCGAGTGCGGCTACTCTCCCTCGTTTTCAAGCCAGGTGATCGGTTGAAACTTATCACATTTTCAAGTTAGAGTTAATCCAAATATTTATTTACCTCTAATTAAACAAATTATTTAAATATTCAGTATTACGTTGGTTTTAAACAATCGGTTCCAGGGTCATTCGTTTCTTCATCTGCTCGCGTTCGCATCTCAGAAACTCACATCGGCCTGCCATCATCTCGTCCAAACACTGCTTCCATACCAAAGAAGAAACGAGCTTCTTCCCTTTCTAACAGCTCAATCGTAGAGAGCCTGCCCTTTACTGTTTACCAACTACCCATCGTTTTCTTTGTTCTTCATTAATGAAACCCATCTTTATACCTGACTTCATCAACTGACATCTGCTCCACCATTTCGCAACCGAGCGCCGATCAGATGTTGCGCTCCCCTGCATCTTGGCCTGCTCGACCACCGCTCTGAATTCCAATATCCTCACCGCCTTCGTTTTACTGCAGCAGGCCTTCGTTCGCCGCGGCTTTCCCCCTTACTTCTGGCCACCACGAAATAGGATAGTCGCTCGCCTGACTTAAACTATTTGCCTTACCTTTTTCCAGTCCCTTTCCTTCTTTGATTAACTACTGCTACTCCATGCTTGTACTCATGGTTTTGCTGTGCACGAAATGTGTGCACCTGCACATGCAAACTAACCTGTACCCAAATATTCTTACCACTCCCACACATGCACAAGTTACACCGCAGTCATCTTGAACTACTCGAACCGTCCTCCGATGATCTGTATCGGAATGGATACTTCGACGGGATTTTTGTCGAGACCACACGCCAACTTGTGTTCAAAGAAAATGGGTTCACTGCAAGAAAACAGGGTTTTGATAGCACGTGTCCACCAATCTTCTTCGAACGCTCTGAAAGCCGGGATATCCGTCGCTATTTTTAAGAAATTAACCCATGCGCTAAATGCTATACATGGAAAAAGCGGGAAAATAGAATTGTTTTGTGCAGGAACTGAAAATTAGCGCTAGTTGCCCTTCCCTTCAGAAAACAGCCGCTCTATTTTCACTTCTTCATCTCCAAAAGGACAGCCAAAATCATCTTAAGCTCAAAATCCCCAAATCGCCAAATCACCCATCTCAATAACAATTGATTATGCTCACTTTATGACACCAAAATCCTCTAAAGCCAAAAATCCCCAAATCGTCGAATCACCCCTTCCATCAACAATCGATCATGCGTCTCGCTCCTGTTCAAATGGGTAAGAGAGCTACGATTGAATTAACTATAATTTTTTGCTGATTTATTTGTTACTATTATGAATTAACGTATCATTTAACCGAAAACACTAATTTCATCTGAAATTTTCTCCAATCGGAGTTAACATGTTTCAACTAGTCCGGCTGTCAAGAACTCAATTGCCTGTAGTTTCAGCACTACTTAATATAATTTACTGGCAATGCAACCTTGATTTTCCTTCTATGTAAAGCATATCCTTGGGCAGATTGTTTTAGTTTATTTAGTACTTTATAGCTGTGTGATAGCTTATATTTTTATTTTTGCACAGGCTTGCACAATTTTTCTTTATAGACATTCATTTATAGTTTCCAAAGTAAACACAACCTTTATTTTTGGTGTCTCGGAATAGAAAAAAAGGGAGTGATTAAGGTGCATAATGGATATGCTTCTTATTCTCCATTTCCCCCCACTATGTCAGGATCATAAGATAGTCAAAAACAGCTCGATAGTAGCTGTTTTATAATCTGGATTAGCTTGTAAGCTTGAGAAAAAGGTAGAAAAGTTGTCAGAAGTGGGATCCCACGCCATCTCACAAGGACCAGAACTTGAGTCTGGCGCCTTACAATGTGTCATTTTGGATCGCAGTCGATATATATTCTATAGGAGAAAAGACTAAGTTTTCTTGCCAGGAACAGTGAAGAGATACTATGCTAATCTTAGTGGTCTGTGTTAATTCTTTATCCCGTTCATCGATTGTTCCATGCAACTTGCAAAATGTTAGTAATTTAAGTATTATATTTTGGGAAAATTTGTTGAAACACAAATTTGATGACACTGTAAATGGCCATGTTATGTGTTTCAAATACAAACTTTATTTTCCTTAAGGTGTTCCTGTCTACTTGTGTAGTAGTTTATTGATGAACCAATGCATATATTATGCAGAACTTACCAACTTAACTTTGGTTATATCATGGAACAAGTTTTTCTAGCATTTACTCCGTCCATTCAATGTATATTGCTTAATGAATAATCCATTATTGCAATTTTTATACAAATTTTTCCTTGTGTTCTTATTACAATTTGCTGTACACGCTAGGTTCTGCTTGATCAATAAACTAGGTTTATGGGACATGTTTTATAAGCTAGCTTAAAACTTATTTCAAGCATGCGCTCGCACAAAATCTTTATCAGTTGAAAACCGATCTGGTGTTGTAATATACTTAGACTAAGGCCTATTACCTGTATTGAAATCCTAATTCTATTTAAACCAGGTATGGCCAATTTCTTTTTCAACTAGGGCCAAGTGAACTATTAATCTATTATAGTGTATGTGTTCTACCATCCAGTAGGCCATAGCTAAATCATACCTACATCTAACCCTGATTTTGGTTAAAGTCAGCCCCTTATGAGTTTATACCGCAATCTTTTTGAAAAAGGAGCTGCTGGATATAGGCGTGAGATCTGGAAGTCTTCTGAGAGTGCATGAAAATTTAAAGTTGTATTTAAATCCACTCCAGTCAAACTTTTAATTCCAGCGGGAATTAGGTCAGAGTTCAAAGAGGAAACGGTATTCGAATTCATTAGGGATTATATTATATTGCAGATATCCCATGTTGTAATTTACATGTTAAGTATTTGGTCTTGTAATTTTTACTCATAGTAGATTATATAATGGATCTTCATTTAGACAATTATCAAAATAATGTTTCTAATATGTATTTGAATACAAACACCCATTTGAAGCATGTAAGATATTTTTGTGAACTTTTTCCAGCTCCACCTAGAAACTAATCAACAATTTAACTAGGAAAGAAAACCAAACCTCAAAATTGATGATAGCACATCATATTAAATATTTTGCTTGTATCTCATCTAATAAACCATTTACTTCCATAGAAAAAAGAAGTGTAGCAATTGGTGATTTGGTAAATACAACAACTTGTATAATTCAATCACTCTTCTTTTTGTCGAAACATAAACTTTACATGTCCACTAGTCTCCTTTAATATATACTTCATTTGATCTTCATCATACTTTGCAGCATGGTTCATGGATATTTGTAGTCAGGCTCGGCCGAAGCAGTAGGCGACAGAGGCTATCTCCTAGGGCATCACAGTACAGGGGGCAAAGGAAAATATAAACAAATACGTGATTCAGAAAAACTTCCTTCTTCTATCTCTGTGTCGCCGCCCACCTTCCATTCACACGTGACTGCTTGTCCAGTGCCATCCTTCCTTTTCTAGCTGCCTTTTGTTTGCCTGCGTCCGACTACTCCATAACTCCAGCCATGTAAGTTATTACTTATTGGATATTAAATAACCAATTTAGGGATTAGGGTTGATAAAGATGACTTTATATAAATGTGTCTTGCTGGAATATAACGGAGAAATAATTATTTTTTGAGTTGCCCAACATGCATATCTATTCCTTCGGACATTCTGTTTTTTATTGTGGCTTTGTTAAGTTATTGTTTGAATAGTTTGGCATGTGCAATTTGCTGTTTTGAATCCCTGAATTTAGCCTTAGTTTGTACCCAGCTGTTTTTCATTTATACTGATGAAGAACAAATGGGCATAGTCATTGATATTCATGCATTATGTATGCATACACTAGTTGCTTTTGTCTTCTCACTTTGCACTGCTGTAATGGATTTTACACTACTATTGGCATTAATAATTCCTCTGTTTAATTATTACTGAAATTGTTCTGTTCTAAAAGAATATCTTTCTAAGAGAATACCTAGAATTGTTCCATCAATGTTGGTTTAAGTTTGCATCCATTTCATTTTCAATTTATCTCATAATTACTAAGTAGCATTCATTTATTTATAACTTTGTCCTTATGTACCCATATGATTAACATTATAGTTTTTTTATGAATTTTGAAAGGCAAGATAAACAATGTAATTGATAAAAAAAAATATTTTTTTCATCAGCATCCAAATATTACCATTATAAACACTTATGTTATAGTTAATATATATGCAATTTGATTTTTATATTGCTGTGTATTATGCCGGTTTTGTATAGTTTTGACGTCATGGTGAACGAAAAACTAATAGTAGGTTCTCTTTTTTCCTTCTAAAAATTATGTAAACTCATTAAATTCATATCAAAATTTGAAATGACAGAACATAGTTGTTAGTTAATTAGTTATCTCGTTGTTAATATGAAATCTAAGACTACTTTAAAACCAAATATGTCAATGAATATCAACAAAATTTTACATATGATAACTTCGGATATGTGGACTAGGAACTTGAAACTCCTAAAGAAACCAAATACTAAACAGTTATAGACATTAAGGTGCTTGTTGATTATGTCATGCCATTAAATAATGATGGATTAGACTCGTCACGCTTGATGTTGTATATTACTTACTTATTGATGTTATGCCTAACCAACCGCTCACTACCATAAGCATTGACCTTTTCATGTTTCTCTTTTCTACTCAAAAGTTACTTATGCTAAATTAATCTACTGTCTACTTCAGCACCTTGTATTGAACGCATGATTCTCACCGCGGACATTGGTTATTGCTCTATAGCACACTTTCCCTATGCTACTCTACTTGTCAGTACACCTTCAGTACTCACACAATTTTATTTATTTTTTCCTACAAATTTTTTGCTACACACTAGTTTACATGTCCACATTTTTCATTATTTACACTTGGTGCATAGTTGAAAAACATAAGCGGTGCTTTGCATTTTTACAATTATTAAATTGAGTGCACAAAGTATATCACTCTTAATACCGGTTTTGTGAGTTCAAATCCAGCCTTGATCTCTTAGCAAATCCTATGAAGTGTGTGTAAAATTTTGTCAGAAATATCATTTTACTATTCTAAATTATAGTATAACTTTGACTATCCTCGTGGGAAAGACATATATAGAATTACAAATAAAGTTAATCTTAAAATTTCAGTCTTTCGGGGTCCATACCTATTAGAAATAGTTTTTAGAATAGCTATTCTGTGAGTGAATTCTTTAGAAATATTTCACCAAAAATATTAAGGATAATGTTTCAATCTGTGTTAGATGATAACGAGTCTATAATAACCATGGATATGTGAGTTGTTAGGAATATTTGCACATAGGGAAAACAAAATTTTGAATTATATGTGAAATATGGCCTCAGCTAAGTTCTATACGTGGTTGTGCTTCACTGCTAATATGCTCACACGCCACCAATTGTCTATGTATTAGGCTTAAAATGCACCACCCCTAAGGATACATGGGTTTAAAATATATAACGTGAATGGTCATGTTAAAATAGTTCTATATTGGACAATTAATATATTGAATCTTTATGAATTTTATTAATCACTCCTTACATTGACATTATATTTTGTGATAATATTTGTTCTGCATTTGAACAAAAGAGGCTTCTTTTCATAATATATTATCACTGTGCATTCTATTTTTTTTTTTAAAGTTACACTCAACATTATTGTTCATATACATCTTACCTCTTACTGTAGACAATTATCTAAACTATGATGACTTGGCTTTGGGGTTCAAGCAAGCTGTAAGGAGTGACAATTCTGCACTTCATGTAAATCATCTACAAAATTGTACAGGTATGTAACTTTTTTGGTCAAACAAATACATTTATTTGGTTGGCTCAACAGTTATGTAGGTATATTCCTTATATCTGCATACCTATATAACTTGACTCAATAGTGATACATTTATTTGGTTGACTCAACAGTGATACCTGTGAGACAACCAGAGTAACTGAGGTTGATATTTTAATTAGTAGGCATGATTATAGAAGTTAGTTACTCTTCTAGGAATCTGTTATATGAAAAGCTTCTACTAACTTGTTTATATGTGACTTGCTTTGTTTCTTTATATAGACATTAATTACTCTTCTAGGACTTAATCCCTGATAAGCTCGCATTTTATGCGACTTGCTTTGTTTGGCGTTAAATAAACATTCTTTTACTCTCCTAGGACTTAATCCCTGATAAGCTCACATTTTATGCGACTTGCTTTGTTTGGTGTTAAATAAACATTCTTTTACTTAAAATGGTATGTTAATTTTCAGTTCTGAGCAACGTTTGGCAAGATTATGTTTAAGTTGGAACAGGATTAATCAACTAGGAACATGATCATTTGACTAAAAAAGTGGAGAAAAGAAAGATGTTAATGTATTTATTTGACTTGCTCAGTCTGCATGGAAATCTATGGGTTGTTTATTAAAACATTATCTTGACTTTAGACCACTTTATAAGTTAGATACATTTATTTGGTGCAATAGTGATAATTCGAACACATAAATACCTGTATAATTTGACCAAGCAACATTTATACAAGTATAAAGATTTCTGTATAATTTTGTAGCTTAGTTTTTTAAGTTACACCTAACACTTATACAGGTATATTCTCATTCTGAAACTGTCAACTTCGATGGAAAGACAAAATTATATTTCACATTTTTTGTCATTACTCGATCTAGATTCTAATAATTTATAATTGAAACCCCATTTACAAAGTTTCTTATGAAACATATTACATGCTCTCTGACCAGTCCGTAGGATTTAGATTTACATGAGCTGCAAAATATATGTTTCCACCTAACATCCCAAAGCAACAATAATTTTCTAGTCTCAGTAACATTTCCACACTGAATCGGATTTACAACTTGCTGCATTAATTGATTTCCTTTTTATGAATATATTATGGAAACATATCTTTCATACCTGATAACTTTGTCCAACTTTATCGTGCATTAGATGGTTCAGCAGCTTTACTATAATGTCTATTTGCCTTAAGTGTAGTCTAGCGCATGTTTTGGTACTTTGCTGACCTGAAGCCTAACATAATTGTTAGAAATTATAACATATGCTTAGTTCTTTCATAAATCTACAACATAGCCAAATATTTATAAACATTTTTCTGTTAATAACGTACATATAATACATCAAATTTCTTTATATTATGTCAACTCATCTAACGAGATTAAAATACCCAGGCTTGTTGCACCAAATAACTGTATTTATGGGTTCAAATTCAAGCTATAAAGAAGTCTTAATAGCTTGCTTGAACCCCGAATGAATGTATTTATTTGACCTATATAATTTTTTTGACCAAAAAAGTACCTGTTTACTTTATCAAAATGTATTTATAGGTTCAAAGTCAAGATATAAGTTATCTAACTTTATTTAGTCAAATTAATCCAAGGGAGAGACGCAAAATTTGAAGTCTAAGATTTGTGGTAAACATGATGGTTTGCAATGAATAAATAACATGATGAAAATAATGTACATAAAGTGAATAAAATTTTTACACCAATACCAAACCTTGAAATAAAATTTGGTAATCTATGGGTTGTTTATCAGAACATTAGCTTGACTTTGAACCACTTTATAGGTTCATTTCCAAGATTTAAAGGCTACTAAAATATCTTTTTGTTATTCATGAGTTTAACAAATGACACGGTTTTCATTTCTTGAGTTGCATCATAGATTGTTAATCTTTGGTTTGTGGTAGAAACAATAAATTAATTGATATTTTTTTAAGTTTGAAACAAAAAAAGTTGGTTATTCATATATTTGCTTAACTTAGTCTAGGAACCTACAGTTTAAACAACAATGCTAGGAGGTTGATTTCTTTTAATTTTTCTTGGGTTTACAGTCCCATTTCTTTCAATCTATGTCATCATAGCTTCATGGGGAGTAAGAAGGGGATAAGGTAGCTTATGTTGTGTCTTTTAAAAGCAGAAGTGCTTTTGCAGGTGTTAGTTGCTATATTTGGGCATGGTTCAACTGACATGAAGTCAATTTCTTCATCCAAGGGTGAATGGTTTTGTTTTTTGTTACTTTTAGGATTCCTGTCTATTTTCTTGGTGTACCTAGTGCTTTGGGTTGAGGAGGGGAAGTATTGTTGGGTAGTGGGGAGAGCTCAAGGTTACGTGGAGATGATAAGTGGTTGTAAGCAGTGGTTTGCTTGATGGCTGGTATAGAGGGTTGATCAAGCTGTTTGAAGAGAAAGTTGTTTAAAACATTTTTTATTTGACGATGAGAGGTTGCTTGAGCACTATTGAGTGCTTCATCATCGGTACCTTTGCATGTATGTGGTGAAGCGATAAAGGTAATGCGGTTTGGAGAGTTACTTGCAGAAAAACTGGCAGGTTGCATGGGAGGGATGCAAATGTACATGGTGGAGTTGGTACATGATTGGGTGGATTGGTTGATAGATCAACGTCATTTTAAACATGAACAGTATGATTAGAAAATGCAAACAATTGTTTGAGAGGGAGGTTTGAGTTTAGCAATGCCTTTTGGAATTGTATTGAAAGAAAATGGATTTGGAGATAACGTTAATTGCTTATATGGAGATATGGTAGTGTGAGTATCTTAATTGATGCAAGCTTGTGATATACAGTTGCGAATTTTGATTTTGTTGGTCATAATTTTTTAAGTAAATAAACCAACTCACGTTACTATTACTGTTTTTGCTGATTTTTTTGTATCATATGTTGGACTACAAGAAGCTAAGTTGTGATATACAATTTGTTCTCCTTTATACGTTTATGTTGATGTTGCATTTAAGTCTCTCTTTGCATTTGCTCAATTTTAAACAGGTATATATTTCTTGTGTCATATAAACAACATTTTTTGCCTGTTTAGTTAGTAATGTTAACAAACTGTTGCAGAAGTGGATCTATCTCAACAAAGGAGCTCAAACTAACATAACTTACAATGTAAGATCCAATACATCGCCGATCCTTGCTATAGCTAAAGGTAACCATGCACTGGCTATTTCAATTATATATTTAAAGAGGATCATGGTATGAATTCCAATGAGCGGTGGTCGCATTACTGGTTTTAAACATGTATTGGTAATTATTTGATGTGTTTAATTTTGATCGAATCATTACAGGTAGCGAAATCTTTATTCAACGGCTAGAATACCCAGCACGCCCGAACATAACATCATCATGGAATCTTATTCAAGGTAACTGTTAGATTAATGTAAGGTTTTCCTGTTGCCTGCTCCTAAATTCTAAGTATCTTGTAATCAATTCAGTCAATAGAAAAAACTGAAGCAGCTATGAACAGTCAATAAAAGTTGGATGCAAGTTTAATATAACATCAAGGTGACTATTTTTCATTAGTCTTTAATGCTAAAGAGTCCAAAACTGCCAGGGTTGATCCTATAGCTCAATTTTTAGTTCCAATCGCTTCACACATGAACAAAGATCACACTGAAGACACAAAAACTCACTTTCAGTGAAGGTAGATTATGCTAATATTGTGGATGTGGACAGTCTTGGTTTCAATGTTAAGGCTGGTTATCAAGGTAGCTCCGTGAAGCTTCGAATTCCTTTTCCAAGGCCCGCCCAAGATAGAAAGGATGTGAAAACACTTATAGTCGAAATGCTTCAAGCTGCTTGAGGTTCTAGTTCATCGTGATCAACTGATATTTACAAAGGTAATAGTACATCTATGGTCGTTTCTTATACATGGTCTATTTGGGTTTTGTTAATAACCATTAGTAAATTGCTAAGATTTTAGACTGTTGACATTGAGGACTGCAATCAAATCTCATTGACATAATTTACCACTAAAAGAGGATCACCATGGAGCCTATTCTCACAACCCGTACTTTTCTTTGAAGCTATGATAACAAAAACCTTAAAATCAGGTTTGAAATAATAACTTTTTAATTCTGATTCAGTGGTCAAATTTTAGTTCATAACTCAGCTAACATGCGGTAGAAAAAAAATTAATGAATAAAGATAAATATTAGGATACTTATTTTAATCTACAATTTATCTTCTTTCTCTACACAAAATAAAAACATGAAAAAAAGTTAAAATTAAATTTAAGGTGTAGTTAGCTCAAGTATTAAAACTAGTCCCAAAAGATAACCCTCTGGAAATAATTGGTGTTTTCATTTGTCTCGATGTTATTTTTTATTCGATAATCTAGATAAAACTAGTATTTTGAAATGATCCAAATTTTGGTATTGATGATAAATACAGTTAGTACTAGTTAATAAACAATAATATAATACCGTATTAGTTTGATATTCTTTTATTTTCTTACTTAATAGTATTTTCTATACTGTTGTATAAATATCACTAATACTAGTAAACTACACTTGGAATTAAGGTAGAAATCGTCTTTACTTATTGATGAATAGAAGTTAGAACACCTCTATAAAAAATCATCTTGATTTGGATTTTTTTGAGATTAAAAAAAAGGGTTGACTTTGTTTGTGAATCTCGATCCTTCCCTACCTCTGTATAGAGAAAGGGAGAGACAGAGAGTAAATACAAATTATTTGAATCTACTACCTTATATTTGAATTGAATTTTTACTAAAAATTTTTTGGGAATTTTCCGGATCACAATTCGATCACAATTTGTGAAAATTGCTTTTGTACTTCTTGCTTAAAAAACATTATCTTGATAAGCATATTAAAAACTCTTCTTTCATTAAATAGTTAAAATATATACTTAGTAATGTTCAACCAGGTTGATGATTAGCACAGTGAGTATTCCTTTTCACTTATGATGTATGTAAGCTCGATACTCGACATTTGTTTCAATGTTGTGTAAGCAGACTTGCTTTGATGTAAAAAATAGAATGAGCAGGAGAGTACAAATTACAAGATTCCGTTACATTCCATTTGCACACATCTTTTTTGTTTTGTTTCAATATACATACAAATTATATATTATTTATACATGATTCTACCTTCGTCCAAAGTACCAACCCCTGGCACTTTGTTCGACAATAATATGTATAAATTATCCTTAATTTATATAATTAATTAAAGTCCCTTTTTATTTAATTATTTAATTTATTATAGAATAAACAAATTAATTAAATTTCTCGAAATAAATTTTCGAACTTTTTATTTTATTTTTAGTCCTATTGTTTCCGCAGGCCCACTAACCCTGGCCCAAACCATTTTCTAATTATTTAAATTCCATTAAAATATGCGTGGCCCAACACTTATGCCTGCTTATTTCGGTTGTCACCTGCACTTGTTAGATCCCATTTTATTCTTCTTATTTATTACTTTATATGTATAAATTTTCGTGGCCTACCTGTTGTTTTGTTTACTTCATTTGATTTTTAAATCAAAACGTTTGGTCCCAAAAGAACCCCTTCAAAATCCACGCACCCTTTTTTTTTACTTGAAGTTGCCGAAACCTACTGCATCAACATTCCCTTTTGCTAAATTCTTTCCTACTTTCAAAACTTTGCTTCCCTCTCCAATTCTCTCATACATTTCGGCTATCAACTGATGAAGGACTTGCGGGTCCTGTCACCATGCCATTGAACAAGAAGAAGCCACTCCCCTTAATGGTTCTGCGAGACCTGCTGTGTATTACCTCGTTTGAAAATTTCCCATACATTTCTATTATCTGATGCTCCACCATTTTTCATGTTTACACTTTCCCTGTCGTGACCGCTACTTCCTTCTCCTCTCCACCGAGTGCGGCTACTCTCCCTCGTTTTCAAGCCAGGTGATCGGTTGAAACTTATCACATTTTCAAGTTAGAGTTAATCCAAATATTTATTTACCTCTAATTAAACAAATTATTTAAATATTCAGTATTACGTTGGTTTTAAACAATCGGTTCCAGGGTCATTCGTTTCTTCATCTGCTCGCGTTCGCATCTCAGAAACTCACATCGGCCTGCCATCATCTCGTCCAAACACTGCTTCCATACCAAAGAAGAAACGAGCTTCTTCCCTTTCTAACAGCTCAATCGTAGAGAGCCTGCCCTTTACTGTTTACCAACTACCCATCGTTTTCTTTGTTCTTCATTAATGAAACCCATCTTTATACCTGACTTCATCAACTGACATCTGCTCCACCATTTCGCAACCGAGCGCCGATCAGATGTTGCGCTCCCCTGCATCTTGGCCTGCTCGACCACCGCTCTGAATTCCAATATCCTCACCGCCTTCGTTTTACTGCAGCAGGCCTTCGTTCGCCGCGGCTTTCCCCCTTACTTCTGGCCACCACGAAATAGGATAGTCGCTCGCCTGACTTAAACTATTTGCCTTACCTTTTTCCAGTCCCTTTCCTTCTTTGATTAACTACTGCTACTCCATGCTTGTACTCATGGTTTTGCTGTGCACGAAATGTGTGCACCTGCACATGCAAACTAACCTGTACCCAAATATTCTTACCACTCCCACACATGCACAAGTTACACCGCAGTCATCTTGAACTACTCGAACCGTCCTCCGATGATCTGTATCGGAATGGATACTTCGACGGGATTTTTGTCGAGACCACACGCCAACTTGTGTTCAAAGAAAATGGGTTCACTGCAAGAAAACAGGGTTTTGATAGCACGTGTCCACCAATCTTCTTCGAACGCTCTGAAAGCCGGGATATCCGTCGCTATTTTTAAGAAATTAACCCATGCGCTAAATGCTATACATGGAAAAAGCGGGAAAATAGAATTGTTTTGTGCAGGAACTGAAAATTAGCGCTAGTTGCCCTTCCCTTCAGAAAACAGCCGCTCTATTTTCACTTCTTCATCTCCAAAAGGACAGCCAAAATCATCTTAAGCTCAAAATCCCCAAATCGCCAAATCACCCATCTCAATAACAATTGATTATGCTCACTTTATGACACCAAAATCCTCTAAAGCCAAAAATCCCCAAATCGTCGAATCACCCCTTCCATCAACAATCGATCATGCGTCTCGCTCCTGTTCAAATGGGTAAGAGAGCTACGATTGAATTAACTATAATTTTTTGCTGATTTATTTGTTACTATTATGAATTAACGTATCATTTAACCGAAAACACTAATTTCATCTGAAATTTTCTCCAATCGGAGTTAACATGTTTCAACTAGTCCGGCTGTCAAGAACTCAATTGCCTGTAGTTTCAGCACTACTTAATATAATTTACTGGCAATGCAACCTTGATTTTCCTTCTATGTAAAGCATATCCTTGGGCAGATTGTTTTAGTTTATTTAGTACTTTATAGCTGTGTGATAGCTTATATTTTTATTTTTGCACAGGCTTGCACAATTTTTCTTTATAGACATTCATTTATAGTTTCCAAAGTAAACACAACCTTTATTTTTGGTGTCTCGGAATAGAAAAAAAGGGAGTGATTAAGGTGCATAATGGATATGCTTCTTATTCTCCATTTCCCCCCACTATGTCAGGATCATAAGATAGTCAAAAACAGCTCGATAGTAGCTGTTTTATAATCTGGATTAGCTTGTAAGCTTGAGAAAAAGGTAGAAAAGTTGTCAGAAGTGGGATCCCACGCCATCTCACAAGGACCAGAACTTGAGTCTGGCGCCTTACAATGTGTCATTTTGGATCGCAGTCGATATATATTCTATAGGAGAAAAGACTAAGTTTTCTTGCCAGGAACAGTGAAGAGATACTATGCTAATCTTAGTGGTCTGTGTTAATTCTTTATCCCGTTCATCGATTGTTCCATGCAACTTGCAAAATGTTAGTAATTTAAGTATTATATTTTGGGAAAATTTGTTGAAACACAAATTTGATGACACTGTAAATGGCCATGTTATGTGTTTCAAATACAAACTTTATTTTCCTTAAGGTGTTCCTGTCTACTTGTGTAGTAGTTTATTGATGAACCAATGCATATATTATGCAGAACTTACCAACTTAACTTTGGTTATATCATGGAACAAGTTTTTCTAGCATTTACTCCGTCCATTCAATGTATATTGCTTAATGAATAATCCATTATTGCAATTTTTATACAAATTTTTCCTTGTGTTCTTATTACAATTTGCTGTACACGCTAGGTTCTGCTTGATCAATAAACTAGGTTTATGGGACATGTTTTATAAGCTAGCTTAAAACTTATTTCAAGCATGCGCTCGCACAAAATCTTTATCAGTTGAAAACCGATCTGGTGTTGTAATATACTTAGACTAAGGCCTATTACCTGTATTGAAATCCTAATTCTATTTAAACCAGGTATGGCCAATTTCTTTTTCAACTAGGGCCAAGTGAACTATTAATCTATTATAGTGTATGTGTTCTACCATCCAGTAGGCCATAGCTAAATCATACCTACATCTAACCCTGATTTTGGTTAAAGTCAGCCCCTTATGAGTTTATACCGCAATCTTTTTGAAAAAGGAGCTGCTGGATATAGGCGTGAGATCTGGAAGTCTTCTGAGAGTGCATGAAAATTTAAAGTTGTATTTAAATCCACTCCAGTCAAACTTTTAATTCCAGCGGGAATTAGGTCAGAGTTCAAAGAGGAAACGGTATTCGAATTCATTAGGGATTATATTATATTGCAGATATCCCATGTTGTAATTTACATGTTAAGTATTTGGTCTTGTAATTTTTACTCATAGTAGATTATATAATGGATCTTCATTTAGACAATTATCAAAATAATGTTTCTAATATGTATTTGAATACAAACACCCATTTGAAGCATGTAAGATATTTTTGTGAACTTTTTCCAGCTCCACCTAGAAACTAATCAACAATTTAACTAGGAAAGAAAACCAAACCTCAAAATTGATGATAGCACATCATATTAAATATTTTGCTTGTATCTCATCTAATAAACCATTTACTTCCATAGAAAAAAGAAGTGTAGCAATTGGTGATTTGGTAAATACAACAACTTGTATAATTCAATCACTCTTCTTTTTGTCGAAACATAAACTTTACATGTCCACTAGTCTCCTTTAATATATACTTCATTTGATCTTCATCATACTTTGCAGCATGGTTCATGGATATTTGTAGTCAGGCTCGGCCGAAGCAGTAGGCGACAGAGGCTATCTCCTAGGGCATCACAGTACAGGGGGCAAAGGAAAATATAAACAAATACGTGATTCAGAAAAACTTCCTTCTTCTATCTCTGTGTCGCCGCCCACCTTCCATTCACACGTGACTGCTTGTCCAGTGCCATCCTTCCTTTTCTAGCTGCCTTTTGTTTGCCTGCGTCCGACTACTCCATAACTCCAGCCATGTAAGTTATTACTTATTGGATATTAAATAACCAATTTAGGGATTAGGGTTGATAAAGATGACTTTATATAAATGTGTCTTGCTGGAATATAACGGAGAAATAATTATTTTTTGAGTTGCCCAACATGCATATCTATTCCTTCGGACATTCTGTTTTTTATTGTGGCTTTGTTAAGTTATTGTTTGAATAGTTTGGCATGTGCAATTTGCTGTTTTGAATCCCTGAATTTAGCCTTAGTTTGTACCCAGCTGTTTTTCATTTATACTGATGAAGAACAAATGGGCATAGTCATTGATATTCATGCATTATGTATGCATACACTAGTTGCTTTTGTCTTCTCACTTTGCACTGCTGTAATGGATTTTACACTACTATTGGCATTAATAATTCCTCTGTTTAATTATTACTGAAATTGTTCTGTTCTAAAAGAATATCTTTCTAAGAGAATACCTAGAATTGTTCCATCAATGTTGGTTTAAGTTTGCATCCATTTCATTTTCAATTTATCTCATAATTACTAAGTAGCATTCATTTATTTATAACTTTGTCCTTATGTACCCATATGATTAACATTATAGTTTTTTTATGAATTTTGAAAGGCAAGATAAACAATGTAATTGATAAAAAAAAATATTTTTTTCATCAGCATCCAAATATTACCATTATAAACACTTATGTTATAGTTAATATATATGCAATTTGATTTTTATATTGCTGTGTATTATGCCGGTTTTGTATAGTTTTGACGTCATGGTGAACGAAAAACTAATAGTAGGTTCTCTTTTTTCCTTCTAAAAATTATGTAAACTCATTAAATTCATATCAAAATTTGAAATGACAGAACATAGTTGTTAGTTAATTAGTTATCTCGTTGTTAATATGAAATCTAAGACTACTTTAAAACCAAATATGTCAATGAATATCAACAAAATTTTACATATGATAACTTCGGATATGTGGACTAGGAACTTGAAACTCCTAAAGAAACCAAATACTAAACAGTTATAGACATTAAGGTGCTTGTTGATTATGTCATGCCATTAAATAATGATGGATTAGACTCGTCACGCTTGATGTTGTATATTACTTACTTATTGATGTTATGCCTAACCAACCGCTCACTACCATAAGCATTGACCTTTTCATGTTTCTCTTTTCTACTCAAAAGTTACTTATGCTAAATTAATCTACTGTCTACTTCAGCACCTTGTATTGAACGCATGATTCTCACCGCGGACATTGGTTATTGCTCTATAGCACACTTTCCCTATGCTACTCTACTTGTCAGTACACCTTCAGTACTCACACAATTTTATTTATTTTTTCCTACAAATTTTTTGCTACACACTAGTTTACATGTCCACATTTTTCATTATTTACACTTGGTGCATAGTTGAAAAACATAAGCGGTGCTTTGCATTTTTACAATTATTAAATTGAGTGCACAAAGTATATCACTCTTAATACCGGTTTTGTGAGTTCAAATCCAGCCTTGATCTCTTAGCAAATCCTATGAAGTGTGTGTAAAATTTTGTCAGAAATATCATTTTACTATTCTAAATTATAGTATAACTTTGACTATCCTCGTGGGAAAGACATATATAGAATTACAAATAAAGTTAATCTTAAAATTTCAGTCTTTCGGGGTCCATACCTATTAGAAATAGTTTTTAGAATAGCTATTCTGTGAGTGAATTCTTTAGAAATATTTCACCAAAAATATTAAGGATAATGTTTCAATCTGTGTTAGATGATAACGAGTCTATAATAACCATGGATATGTGAGTTGTTAGGAATATTTGCACATAGGGAAAACAAAATTTTGAATTATATGTGAAATATGGCCTCAGCTAAGTTCTATACGTGGTTGTGCTTCACTGCTAATATGCTCACACGCCACCAATTGTCTATGTATTAGGCTTAAAATGCACCACCCCTAAGGATACATGGGTTTAAAATATATAACGTGAATGGTCATGTTAAAATAGTTCTATATTGGACAATTAATATATTGAATCTTTATGAATTTTATTAATCACTCCTTACATTGACATTATATTTTGTGATAATATTTGTTCTGCATTTGAACAAAAGAGGCTTCTTTTCATAATATATTATCACTGTGCATTCTATTTTTTTTTTTAAAGTTACACTCAACATTATTGTTCATATACATCTTACCTCTTACTGTAGACAATTATCTAAACTATGATGACTTGGCTTTGGGGTTCAAGCAAGCTGTAAGGAGTGACAATTCTGCACTTCATGTAAATCATCTACAAAATTGTACAGGTATGTAACTTTTTTGGTCAAACAAATACATTTATTTGGTTGGCTCAACAGTTATGTAGGTATATTCCTTATATCTGCATACCTATATAACTTGACTCAATAGTGATACATTTATTTGGTTGACTCAACAGTGATACCTGTGAGACAACCAGAGTAACTGAGGTTGATATTTTAATTAGTAGGCATGATTATAGAAGTTAGTTACTCTTCTAGGAATCTGTTATATGAAAAGCTTCTACTAACTTGTTTATATGTGACTTGCTTTGTTTCTTTATATAGACATTAATTACTCTTCTAGGACTTAATCCCTGATAAGCTCGCATTTTATGCGACTTGCTTTGTTTGGCGTTAAATAAACATTCTTTTACTCTCCTAGGACTTAATCCCTGATAAGCTCACATTTTATGCGACTTGCTTTGTTTGGTGTTAAATAAACATTCTTTTACTTAAAATGGTATGTTAATTTTCAGTTCTGAGCAACGTTTGGCAAGATTATGTTTAAGTTGGAACAGGATTAATCAACTAGGAACATGATCATTTGACTAAAAAAGTGGAGAAAAGAAAGATGTTAATGTATTTATTTGACTTGCTCAGTCTGCATGGAAATCTATGGGTTGTTTATTAAAACATTATCTTGACTTTAGACCACTTTATAAGTTAGATACATTTATTTGGTGCAATAGTGATAATTCGAACACATAAATACCTGTATAATTTGACCAAGCAACATTTATACAAGTATAAAGATTTCTGTATAATTTTGTAGCTTAGTTTTTTAAGTTACACCTAACACTTATACAGGTATATTCTCATTCTGAAACTGTCAACTTCGATGGAAAGACAAAATTATATTTCACATTTTTTGTCATTACTCGATCTAGATTCTAATAATTTATAATTGAAACCCCATTTACAAAGTTTCTTATGAAACATATTACATGCTCTCTGACCAGTCCGTAGGATTTAGATTTACATGAGCTGCAAAATATATGTTTCCACCTAACATCCCAAAGCAACAATAATTTTCTAGTCTCAGTAACATTTCCACACTGAATCGGATTTACAACTTGCTGCATTAATTGATTTCCTTTTTATGAATATATTATGGAAACATATCTTTCATACCTGATAACTTTGTCCAACTTTATCGTGCATTAGATGGTTCAGCAGCTTTACTATAATGTCTATTTGCCTTAAGTGTAGTCTAGCGCATGTTTTGGTACTTTGCTGACCTGAAGCCTAACATAATTGTTAGAAATTATAACATATGCTTAGTTCTTTCATAAATCTACAACATAGCCAAATATTTATAAACATTTTTCTGTTAATAACGTACATATAATACATCAAATTTCTTTATATTATGTCAACTCATCTAACGAGATTAAAATACCCAGGCTTGTTGCACCAAATAACTGTATTTATGGGTTCAAATTCAAGCTATAAAGAAGTCTTAATAGCTTGCTTGAACCCCGAATGAATGTATTTATTTGACCTATATAATTTTTTTGACCAAAAAAGTACCTGTTTACTTTATCAAAATGTATTTATAGGTTCAAAGTCAAGATATAAGTTATCTAACTTTATTTAGTCAAATTAATCCAAGGGAGAGACGCAAAATTTGAAGTCTAAGATTTGTGGTAAACATGATGGTTTGCAATGAATAAATAACATGATGAAAATAATGTACATAAAGTGAATAAAATTTTTACACCAATACCAAACCTTGAAATAAAATTTGGTAATCTATGGGTTGTTTATCAGAACATTAGCTTGACTTTGAACCACTTTATAGGTTCATTTCCAAGATTTAAAGGCTACTAAAATATCTTTTTGTTATTCATGAGTTTAACAAATGACACGGTTTTCATTTCTTGAGTTGCATCATAGATTGTTAATCTTTGGTTTGTGGTAGAAACAATAAATTAATTGATATTTTTTTAAGTTTGAAACAAAAAAAGTTGGTTATTCATATATTTGCTTAACTTAGTCTAGGAACCTACAGTTTAAACAACAATGCTAGGAGGTTGATTTCTTTTAATTTTTCTTGGGTTTACAGTCCCATTTCTTTCAATCTATGTCATCATAGCTTCATGGGGAGTAAGAAGGGGATAAGGTAGCTTATGTTGTGTCTTTTAAAAGCAGAAGTGCTTTTGCAGGTGTTAGTTGCTGTATTTGGGCATGGTTCAACTGACATGAAGTCAATTTCTTCATCCAAGGGTGAATGGTTTTGTTTTTTGTTACTTTTAGGATTCCTGTCTATTTTCTTGGTGTACCTAGTGCTTTGGGTTGAGGAGGGGAAGTATTGTTGGGTAGTGGGGAGAGCTCAAGGTTACGTGGAGATGATAAGTGGTTGTAAGCAGTGGTTTGCTTGATGGCTGGTATAGAGGGTTGATCAAGCTGTTTGAAGAGAAAGTTGTTTAAAACATTTTTTATTTGACGATGAGAGGTTGCTTGAGCACTATTGAGTGCTTCATCATCGGTACCTTTGCATGTATGTGGTGAAGCGATAAAGGTAATGCGGTTTGGAGAGTTACTTGCAGAAAAACTGGCAGGTTGCATGGGAGGGATGCAAATGTACATGGTGGAGTTGGTACATGATTGGGTGGATTGGTTGATAGATCAACGTCATTTTAAACATGAACAGTATGATTAGAAAATGCAAACAATTGTTTGAGAGGGAGGTTTGAGTTTAGCAATGCCTTTTGGAATTGTATTGAAAGAAAATGGATTTGGAGATAACGTTAATTGCTTATATGGAGATATGGTAGTGTGAGTATCTTAATTGATGCAAGCTTGTGATATACAGTTGCGAATTTTGATTTTGTTGGTCATAATTTTTTAAGTAAATAAACCAACTCACGTTACTATTACTGTTTTTGCTGATTTTTTTGTATCATATGTTGGACTACAAGAAGCTAAGTTGTGATATACAATTTGTTCTCCTTTATACGTTTATGTTGATGTTGCATTTAAGTCTCTCTTTGCATTTGCTCAATTTTAAACAGGTATATATTTCTTGTGTCATATAAACAACATTTTTTGCCTGTTTAGTTAGTAATGTTAACAAACTGTTGCAGAAGTGGATCTATCTCAACAAAGGAGCTCAAACTAACATAACTTACAATGTAAGATCCAATACATCGCCGATCCTTGCTATAGCTAAAGGTAACCATGCACTGGCTATTTCAATTATATATTTAAAGAGGATCATGGTATGAATTCCAATGAGCGGTGGTCGCATTACTGGTTTTAAACATGTATTGGTAATTATTTGATGTGTTTAATTTTGATCGAATCATTACAGGTAGCGAAATCTTTATTCAACGGCTAGAATACCCAGCACGCCCGAACATAACATCATCATGGAATCTTATTCAAGGTAACTGTTAGATTAATGTAAGGTTTTCCTGTTGCCTGCTCCTAAATTCTAAGTATCTTGTAATCAATTCAGTCAATAGAAAAAACTGAAGCAGCTATGAACAGTCAATAAAAGTTGGATGCAAGTTTAATATAACATCAAGGTGACTATTTTTCATTAGTCTTTAATGCTAAAGAGTCCAAAACTGCCAGGGTTGATCCTATAGCTCAATTTTTAGTTCCAATCGCTTCACACATGAACAAAGATCACACTGAAGACACAAAAACTCACTTTCAGTGAAGGTAGATTATGCTAATATTGTGGATGTGGACAGTCTTGGTTTCAATGTTAAGGCTGGTTATCAAGGTAGCTCCGTGAAGCTTCGAATTCCTTTTCCAAGGCCCGCCCAAGATAGAAAGGATGTGAAAACACTTATAGTCGAAATGCTTCAAGCTGCTTGAGGTTCTAGTTCATCGTGATCAACTGATATTTACAAAGGTAATAGTACATCTATGGTCGTTTCTTATACATGGTCTATTTGGGTTTTGTTAATAACCATTAGTAAATTGCTAAGATTTTAGACTGTTGACATTGAGGACTGCAATCAAATCTCATTGACATAATTTACCACTAAAAGAGGATCACCATGGAGCCTATTCTCACAACCCGTACTTTTCTTTGAAGCTATGATAACAAAAACCTTAAAATCAGGTTTGAAATAATAACTTTTTAATTCTGATTCAGTGGTCAAATTTTAGTTCATAACTCAGCTAACATGCGGTAGAAAAAAAATTAATGAATAAAGATAAATATTAGGATACTTATTTTAATCTACAATTTATCTTCTTTCTCTACACAAAATAAAAACATGAAAAAAAGTTAAAATTAAATTTAAGGTGTAGTTAGCTCAAGTATTAAAACTAGTCCCAAAAGATAACCCTCTGGAAATAATTGGTGTTTTCATTTGTCTCGATGTTATTTTTTATTCGATAATCTAGATAAAACTAGTATTTTGAAATGATCCAAATTTTGGTATTGATGATAAATACAGTTAGTACTAGTTAATAAACAATAATATAATACCGTATTAGTTTGATATTCTTTTATTTTCTTACTTAATAGTATTTTCTATACTGTTGTATAAATATCACTAATACTAGTAAACTACACTTGGAATTAAGGTAGAAATCGTCTTTACTTATTGATGAATAGAAGTTAGAACACCTCTATAAAAAATCATCTTGATTTGGATTTTTTTGAGATTAAAAAAAAGGGTTGACTTTGTTTGTGAATCTCGATCCTTCCCTACCTCTGTATAGAGAAAGGGAGAGACAGAGAGTAAATACAAATTATTTGAATCTACTACCTTATATTTGAATTGAATTTTTACTAAAAAAATTTTGGGAATTTTCCGGATCACAATTCGATCACAATTTGTGAAAATTGCTTTTGTACTTCTTGCTTAAAAAACATTATCTTGATAAGCATATTAAAAACTCTTCTTTCATTAAATAGTTAAAATATATACTTAGTAATGTTCAACCAGGTTGATGATTAGCACAGTGAGTATTCCTTTTCACTTATGATGTATGTAAGCTCGATACTCGACATTTGTTTCAATGTTGTGTAAGCAGACTTGCTTTGATGTAAAAAATAGAATGAGCAGGAGAGTACAAATTACAAGATTCCGTTACATTCCATTTGCACACATCTTTTTTGTTTTGTTTCAATATACATACAAATTATATATTATTTATACTGAAAAAGAAGATTGTAGGCATATTGTACAAACTTAAAATGTACATAATGTGATAAATTGTCTTGGAACCTTGTTAAAAAAAGAAAGTATGAATTGCAATTTCTGAGCAGTCCGCTGCACATATTATTTAGACACACAAGTATTTATGAATATAAATGAGTTTCAAAAAAGTGAAATATTGAGCATGTGTTTATGTTATTCCTGATTCAATACAATATCGATGAATTCGTGTTATCCTTCTGATTATGTGTTCCCATTAGATGATTCAGCCATACGCATTTCGTGGAATATCAAAGTTGATGATTAATCAACAATAATTTGTAACTTTATCTAGCATCAATGATAAATTATTTGTGAAAAACGCAGATTTTTTGATCTTGGTTTCTTTTTCTTTATCAATATACGATATAACAATTATTAACGCCTTGACTGTTTATTTGACATTAACAGGATCACCGTTGTTGATGTTAAGGAGAAAATATTTGAAGCAAAGCAAGATTATATCATTTTTCTATTTTGTAAGTAATTTGTTGATGCAAAAATGTATGACTTACTCCGTGTGAACAAGGAAAAGTTGATAAAACAATTTATATGACATACTAAGTTGTCTGAATAATATGTATGGAATGTTATATGATAATTTGTATATTTGTTTGTGAAAGTTTGTTATATTTATACAGTTAAGAAATATTTAAATGTGTGTGTGTGTATATGTGTGTATATATATATATATGTGTGTGTGCGTGTGTGTATATATGAAAAGAGCTGAAAGGATGACGAATATTCAATAAATTAATAATATAAACAATAGCGTTTTATAAACGCTATTGAATAAAAAAGGCTATAAAACATACAAATGCAATGCTGTAGGAACATACACACAATCGCTATAGAAACATATACACAAACGCTATTGAAAGCAAGTATCGGATGGTGTATTCTATAGCGTTTATGTTTGATAGCAAATAAAAACAATATAAAAAATTAATTTTTCATAGCGTTTTTATTTCTGCTATTTAAAGTAGTAGGCCTAACATAGCATGTCGTTACATGGCGTTCTCTGAAACGCTATGTTAGGATATAATAGCGTTTTTCAAACGCTATGAAAGTCCTATTTTGTTGTAGTGCCCTTTACTGTTTACCAACTACCCATCGTTTTCTTTGTTCTTCATTAATGAAACCCATCTTTATACCTGACTTCATCAACTGACATCTGCTCCACCATGTCGCAACCGAACGCCGATCAGATGTTGCGCTCCCCTGCATCTTGGCCTGCTCGACCACCGCTCTAAATTCCAATATCCTCACCGCCTTCGTTTTACTGCAGCAGGCCTTCGTTCGCCACGGCTTTCCCCCTTACTTCTGGCCACCACGAAATAGGATAGTCGCTCGCCTGACTTAAACCATTTGCCTTACCTTTTTCCAGTCCCTTTCCTTCTTTGATTAACTGCTGCTACTCCATGCTTGTATTCATGGTCTTGCTGTGCATGAAATGTGTGCACCTGCACATGCAAACTAACCTGTACCCAAATATTCTTACCACTCCCACACATGCACAAGTTATACCGCAGTCATCTTGAACTACTCGAACCGTCCTCCGATGATCTGTATCGGAATGGATACTTCGACGGGATTTTTGTCGAGACCACACGCCAACTTGTGTTCAAAGAAAATGGGTTGCCGCCATTACTACCCATCGTAGATCGCTTAGTTTGCTAAAACAATTACATTGGACCTATGCACTAATATTATTCTAGGAGCAAGGGGGACTATTAACATCAATGATTCTGTTATGGAGCACTATCAGGAATGGTTACAACTAATTCTTTTGTTTTAAACACAGTACAAAAAATCCTGTTTGAACACACAGTAAAGGAAAAATCCTGTTTTAACACATCCCTTATTGTGTATATATTTGAATTGCATAATATAAAATATATTCCAGTGGCTATTTTACTGTTATTAACCAACCTGAATGAACTTTCCACACAACAACGAAGGTCTAACTTACACAAGCACACATATATGAGTAAAGCAGAGTAATGGTTTTGCATTTGTATACTCAGTTTTTTTATTAACAGGCCGGATGACTCAGGTATTTTATCAAGTAACATGGGGTTAGCAGTAAGGTTTTACAATATAATTATAACCATTACAGCATATATATTCCTATCAAACTAATATGTGCATTAAATAGCATAAGAGATCAAATAGCATAAGAAAACAGTTTGTATTAAACAGCATATATATTACTATCAACAAACTTGCATGGATTCAAAAGAAAAATAGCAAGTGTTTACTCACGTTTTAATGGCAGCTAAGATGGTGTATAAATATGTTTCCAGATCTCCTTTTTCCTTCTCTTTGCTCGGGTTCTCAAGTGACAGTAAATGGGAAAACAGCCCCATATTTATAGGCTAGCAAATCATGTATTTTATTAGTTTTCTAATTACCTTTATTAACTAAATCTTATAATACTCCCATCATAATATTTGGCGCAGGTTTAAAAATAGAGTTTGTCTCCTTATCAACTATGTTGCGCAGGATTCTCACAGCAAACATTGTTCATTTGAAAGCAACACTTTGGTTTGTCCTACATGCACAAAGCTTGTTGGAGGAATGGTGGCCATACACTTGCTTTCTAGCCATGACAAAAACATCCACTTGCTGCTGTCCTTCTCAAATTTACACTCATAACAAATGGAAGCTTCTATACACATGTCAACACTAGATTGGTCTATGTTTCCACCTATTTGTTTTTCCTAAAATCTTAATACAAAGGTAAGTGAATCTCTTGGTATTAAATACCAGCGGCCAATGTTAGAATAACATCATCAAATCCGGCTTTTGCCAAAGTATAATGTATTGAATTCATGTGTCACTTTCACTATGTCCCCTACAACTTGCCTATGAAGTAATGCTTCTAAACGGGCCTCGGGTTGGATAGTGTTATGGTGGATTCTCATGTGTGTGTGATGGGCTTAAAATCACAGCAGTACATTGGTCTGATTTGCGCAAGAAATGGTGGAGCTTGGCCTCTTATGTTGCATGTACACATGTGCTTAGCCTAGGTCATTTGCTCTCGGGTTTGGTGTATGTTTGGGTGCACTACACGACAACTTTCTGCTGAAAACTTGGTGCACACATGCTTGAGTTCAAGCATGTAATTGGCCGGGTCAAAGTCCCATTATATATCTTACTTGCTTTGTACACTTTTATGTAGTTTGGTCTTGGTTTTCATGTGCAAAAGAATGGGTTCATGTGCATGTTAGAAAAGGTCAAGTGCACATGTTCTGGTTAGCTTAGGAATGGTACGAGCTAGTGCACACATCATCTAGTTAATGAGCTATTTGATTTGTCTCTACAAATCAAGTAATTCTTTAGTCAACGATTTGCAACGGTTCCTTTAGTAACACTTTCTACAACGCTTTAGTGGTGCCTAGTCACAGTGCTTCTAGTCACGTTTTGCTATCGTGCTTTAGTAGCGCTGTCATTCTATGTTTAGTTATACTTACGCTGTACTGATTTAGCTACGCTTTTGGTCGTCGTAAATAAATCTTACTAACTGTTCTGGCCCTGTAAATGAATTAACACATTAATAAGTTAATTTATTAATGTATTGTTAAATTTTAAGTTCATTTACAAAAATTTGTTTTTCGTCCAGAATTCCGGGTCATTACAATCAATATCACGTATCTTTCGATTAGCTTCTTCGCTATCCCACTATCTGGTAGAGAGGATAGTAATGTTTTCTTCATTCTCAGCATTTTTACTTCGATTTTGCTCTGATGTTATTTGCAATTGAAACGATTTAGGATATTTGTGATTTAAGGAACTGATAATTTTACAGTGAGTAATTTTTAGAAGTAAGGAAAAAGCCTAAGAAGTTAAAAAAATTTGTCACCTACATTGACCCTTCCCTTAACAATTTAAAAAAAGTCTAGTGCCCTTAAAATTTGGTTGTCCCTTAACAGAAAATGGAGTGTCAATAACAGTACCCTAAAGCAAAAACAAAACACACAGGGTTTCTATTTTTTCCTCATTTGGCGGCAACGATAAAAAAACCACACCTCTGTCACCTCCATTTTCCTTTTCCACTTCTATTAACAACTCGCTACGCTAAATTTTCCCCCTAAATTTAAGCACAACTTCGCCTCCACAATAATTCAAGATTGGCAGCAACTATATATAAGTATTGGCAAAATTAGAGAATTATTTATCGTTAGCTCATCATGTCTAATTCCCACATTCGTAAAGTAGATTCAAGTAATCAGTTAAAAATATGGATTCTTGTTTATCCTTCAAAATTTCAAAACTAAAATTTCATAATTTAAGTATTGACGGGCAAAATTTTCGTACGCCAACACCCAATGTATATGTGTGAACAATTATCCAAATAAGCAGTAAAGTCGATAAATGCAGGGAGACACAGCTTTTATAGTGGTTCGGCACTAACATCTACATCCACTTTATAATCATCATTCATCATATCTTTTGTCAACTACAAAGTTATACAAGTTCGGACAATAGCTAAGTTCAAAGTGTTAAAATTGAATAACAAAATATGTCTTTTCTACACTTTGACCAAATTTCCCTTCTTCTTCTTCGTTGAGAAGCGTTGACTTGGTCAACAATATCCAAGTTTTGTGTTCATGTCCATGAAGTTCAAAAGTAGCATGACAACCCTTGCTAATGCTCAAGTGTTGAGGGAACACATGCATGTCATGTTTTAATTATCCTTCTTCCTCTTCCTTGAGATGAGTTGACTTGGTCAACTATGAGCAAAACAAGATTTAATGTCCAAGAGGTCTAGATACGATGTAACTATGCTTGCTAGTGTCCAACAAGCTATGGAGTATGTATGCACCTCCTTTCAATTATTCATGCCTTGTCTAATGGCCATGGAGGAGGTGTTGGAAGCCATTAATGAGTGTTTAGGGCTCTCAAGGTCCAAAAATTCCAAAGGAGAAAGATCCAAAAGAAGGCCAAGGCTTGGGGTATTTTTAGGAGGAAGGTTAGGTGGGAGCAGGTGAGAAGTAGGACCCATAAGAAGCAATTTTCGTATCCCAAAAAGAGCCTCGTAACAGGAATTTCGCACCCAGAATTTCGCATCCAGATTTTCGAACCCAGAATTTCAAACCTAGAATTTCAAACCCAGAATTTCGAACCCAGAATTTCGCACCCAGAATTTCGAACCCAGAATTTCAAATCCAGAATTTCGAACCTAGAATTTCAAACCTAGAATTTCGAACCCAGAATTTCAAACCCAGAATTTCGAACCTGGAATTTCAAACCTAGAATTTCGTACCCAAATTTCGAACCCAAAATTTCAAACCTAGAATTTCGAACCCAGAATTTCGAACCTAGAATTTCAAACCCAGTTGCTTCGTGTTTTTTTGACGCTTGAGCGCGTCGCTCACCAAATACATGACGTGTGACAGCTTCGACAAAAAAGTGTGTCAACATTTGCCCCCTAAAACATATCTTGCTTGGTCCAAGGAAGGTGTGTTTTGCGAGGAGTGGAGAAATCCAAAAACCGAAGCCAGCAGTAATCCGGAGCAAGGTTCTATATTCATAAAACTGAAGAGCCACGACCACGTCGGGTCGTATTATCCAGAAAACCAAAGATGATAAGCCAGAAATCCGTGATCGCTTCGGATCATATTAGTAGAAGGCCACAATTGCTTGGGATCATATTAAGGAGAGAGATCCGACGATCGCTTTGGATCGTATTAAGGAGAGAAGTCCGACGATCGCTTGGGATCGTATCAAGGAGAGAAATCCGATGATCGCTTGGAATCTTATTAAGGAGAGAAATCCGACGATCGCCTGGGATCTTATTAAGGAGAGAAATCCAACGATCGTCTGGGATCGTATTAATAGAAAACCAGAACGGCCAGAGTGTTGGAAGTTCAATTAAAGCCAACGACCGCCTTAGATCGTTTTGAGAGATAACCAAGATAACCACATAGCCAAATAACCATATGAACATTCAGGTGAAGACGATCCAATAACCAAGCGAGCTGGGTCTGTCGACCTGAAGTATAGGACTTAAGACTCGCCATGAGTTGCAGCAACCTTATTGAGGTAAGGCAAGAGGCCAAGGTAGTCACGAGTGGATATTCTTGTCGTGTCATGGACAAGTCCACCATATGTAATCCAAGGTCGTTGACAAAGCGACCCACTAATCCAAATGAGCAGGGCTACATACGATCCAATACGCGCCATAAACCCACGAATGGATATTCTTGTTGTGTCACGGACAAGTCCACCTGCACTAAACGAAGGTCGTTGACGAAGCGACCCACTAATTCAAACGAGGAGGATCGTAAAAGACCAGATGCTAGCCATAAATCCGCAAGTGGATATTCTTGTCATGCCATTTGACAAGTCCACCCGATGTAATCCAAGGTCGTGGACAAGGCGACCAACTAAACCAAACGAGCGGGATTGTACGAGATCTGAAACTCGCCACTATTCCACGAGTGGACATTCTTGTCGTGTCACGGACAAGTCCATCTGATTTAATCCAAGGTCGTTGACAAGACGACCCACTAATCCAATCGAGCGGGATCGTGCACGATCCAACACTCGCCACAAGTTGAGGCAGTCTCGACGAAGTAGGACGAGAAGCCAAGATAGCCCGACGCTTGTTAGATTTTGCAATCCCGTTATCGATTTCATACTACGCAAGTAAGCGTCCTTAATTTGCGAAGTAATTTTATTAAAGTTATAAAAGTAAGGATTTTTTTAGTAAAGCCACAAGAAAACCAATGGTTCGTCACCCGTAAAGAGTATGCCTAGGGAGATGGCCTGCCCCCATGCATGGGTAAGCGGACTTGGCCGTTTTTGATTCCAAGTTCATTCGTTAAGGAAAGTGAATAGTTTATTATTTGTAAAGAGGAAGGTTTTAAATCTTGGATATCGGTCGCGTTTCATCTAGGGGATTTTATAGACTCGGTCTCGTATCAGGGGAGATCTCGTACGAGATGAGTCTAAGTCGGGAGTTCGTCTCAGAATTGTTGTATATAATGTTGTTGTATACACAATTATATGATTTTTGTTTGATGATAACAACCAAATATATATATTATAAATGTGTTTGGTACTGTACTATTCTATATACATATCACAGACATGAATATAATATTTATATTTAAATAATATAGGACTATACAGACATTCATATATTCATACAGTATTGTATTTAAATATAATATTATATTTAAATAAACTCCACTAATTAAACATTCACAGAATATTGTACTTGTAAATAAACTGAATATAATAGACAAGTTTGTTTGACAACAATAAAATAATATTTTATTTCAAAAAAAAATTGTTTATTACAAATATGAGTACAATTCTCACTACAACAATGAACACTCATTCAGTCACTCACTATATACACTCTGTTATCTTCAGTCTTTTGTCTTCACAGCTCTGTCAGTCCAGTCATCATACCTGTCATATACAGAAACACACACATAGTACACTACAATAGAAATATTTCATATTCTAAGCAGATATAATTTTTATTTTGAAAATTTATTTGCCTCGAAATTTAGGTGTGTTTCTCATCATTTTTCTAATTCGATCTGATTTTCATATCCAACCGGCTGTGTCTAGACAACTTGTGATATTCATAGTGATACACTGTAAATACCACAAGGCAGACAGCATATATATATATATATATATAGCAATGCAGGGACAGAGAAATTCGTCTGGATGACTGCATATGCACACGTGTATAAATACACGTGTGCACTGCCTCGCCTATCCAGTGTGCAACTGAGGAGTAGCTACGTGGACCATCTCGACTCAGTGCACACATGAAAACAATTCAGTGAAATGTTCAAGCAAAGTATCAAAGCAGCAAACAAATACAAGGATGTGTGTGGTCGAGCACAAGTAGCACAACTCAAAGTGGTCGAGGCATATCAAGACAGTGGACATGCACAAAGCCCACTAATGGTCAGTACAATAGTGGATACATGGGGAACAAGCAAAGGGTGTTTTTTCATTGTTATAACAACATATGGTGAAGGGGATGCAAGAGCAATACAAGTTAGGTGCATGGAGCAACAGCTAAATGTGAGTGAACAACCAGTCAAGCATTTGGAGCATGGCAGAATCATGAGTATGACACAAGTCCAAATGAAACAGTAAAATGCAACAAGACAGAAATATACTTCAGCAAGATAGGGTGGAACAAATGCAAACTGATCACAGATTAACTTGATGCATTCAAGTGTAACAAGGCAGAATGGTGTATTTACTTTGAACAAGATTTTCAGCATGCTTGGACTATGGTCGAGCAAAGTTTATATGGCAAATCAGTTCAGAAATGATCACTTTCTTTTAAAGAAAATTATACTAAATGATAAGTGCCAAAATATGGCAAATTAGCAAGTGGTTTTGCATGACAGATCAGCAAAGATGTAATCATCCAACACAAATGGAAGTGCAAATAATTTCAGATCAGGCATAATATTCCAGCAAATACAATGAGCACAGGGATGAATGCAAGAAAGTATGGTGGACACAACAACATGATTGCAACATGAAACAATGAATATTCAAACTGTAATACACAGGTACAAAAATGAGACAGCAAAATGATGGCGCAACATCATCAATACAAACAGTTCATGTGTGCATGACATGACAGTGGTGCAACAAGCATCGAGCCAAGAAATGTAAATGTAGTCAAATCATCATAAGATGAAGCATAAATAAATGGTGCATGCAAAGTAAATATGCATATATAAGCATGGGTGCATGAATGGGGTCAACAAGGCAGTGTACAAATCACTGCATATATACTCACAGCATACATGAACATGGGTGGTGCAAGCATCCGATATACAGCAGTATATGACTTACAAATGGTCATGGCAATAATCAATGAAGGCAAGTATTATATTTGAAAAATCCAAGTCAGTCCATAATTTGCAAAGATCATTAATATACAATCAAAGAATTGGAGATGTCAGGTTTGGGGTCATGATAAACTCGGCATATGTTTTAAGGAACAAGAAATCAGTATTCAAAATGGAAAAGTATTTCCAATTTTTAGAAATCAATCTCAGCAATCATATGTAAATAAATCAGCATTCAAATCTCACAATTGGTCTTCCAGAAAATTAAGCATGTGTATTTGCTTTTTGATGTTATATCCAGATTTGAAAAACATTTCAGTGCATGGAATTCTAGAAATGGCAAATCAATTTTTGGTAAGAAATATCACGCAGGGAAAACATTGTTTTTTGTTTCCTGCTTTTGAATCTCGGCAGTATCATTTCAAGGAGAATAAAAAGGCAACAAACAATTTTCAAATTCATCAACTCATTCAAAGCCGATTCAGTCAAGTGAATTAAAAGAGGAAAATTACACAAAATCAGCATCGAGTCATATATGAAATCAATGTGTTGATTTAAGGATTTTCTAATCCTACATGAAGCACCAATATCATCACTGGCAAATGATCCATCGAAACCACAAAATCAACTAATGAGAAAATTGTTTCAAATCAGAAGTTACATACCAGAGTTTCAATCGCCAGAGAGAGGCGCAGTCAATCGAAGATAGAGCAACACCGTTTCGAGCTTCAGAAGATTACCCATTTCATCAAGCAATCGGTTTGATTTGGGAAATTGGGAAAACCCTAGAAATTGCTCAATTCGTCGCCGCCATCTTTCAAGAGAGATATCGGTCTTAGAATTAAAAGAAAGGCCGGCCTAGTTTTTTCAAATAAAGGGGATGACCCCTTATCTTTTTAACTCCTTTATTTTCTAAGGCTTTAGAGTTTTTGTTTTCTTGTTTTTATATTTTCTTCTGTAATTTTGTAAAACAAATGAACAGTTACAAGAGTCTATAAAATTCTAGAGGAATCAGTCAGGGTGTTGACTGACAATTGCTAGAGTCTGTAAAATCTAGGTTACGGATTACGGGGTTGCAATTCGAGAAAATCTGATCGAGGGGATATCGACCAGTATAGGGTTTTGAGCGTAGGGTTAGAATAGGAGTAGGGTTTGCGAGTGTACATGGTCTCGTATGTGGGATCTATTCTATCACCTAGTAGAAATCTTAGAAATGCAGCAGTAGGCAGGGTTTTGCCGAAGCTAGGCATATCTGTGTGTGATTTATTTTCTGCATTTCTGTTTCTACTATATTATGTGATCTATTTTTTAATTACATATCTCGTTAAATTTTTAATTTTGTTAAAAACTGTGATAAACCCTATTCACCCCCCTCTAGGGTTAATCTAGATCCAACAAGTGGTATCAGAGCTGGTATAAGGTTATAACATGATAGGGAGTTCTCGCTCTATGATCAAGTGGCGAAGTAGTGACTCTTATCCCTACATGTCCGTGGGTGGTTGTCCATGTCGAGAGACAGGACGTGAAATCAGTCTCTGAGGTGCCATTGTTGGCAACCGGGGTGTGATTAAAATCCTCGAGAAGGAGACTACTACTAGTATCAGAGCAGGTTATTTCTTTAACTCTAGAGTTATGGGTCATTCTAGTTGTCAGCCCATAGAGAGTTAGTCCAGTCGCGTTCCATCTATTTTTAATGGTTTAGATTTTTTGAATTGGAAATCAGAAATGATATCCTATTTGAAATCTGTTAATATTCAATATTGGGATGTTGTTAACAGACGAGGTGATATAATAGATAGGAATATTAATGCTCGTGCTATGCATATTCTTTATTCTCATCTTAATAATAATCAACTTGATCTTATCTCCCATTGTTTGACTACGCAGGAAATTTGGAAAATTCTCAATACGAAGTATGGACAAATTGACAACAACTGCTCAAAACCTTGGAACGTCAACCCAACTTCAGATCTATGCTTGACAGGTTTTACAGAAGATAACTCAGACGGATCAACTGATGGAAACTCAACATACAATGAAATAGAAAATTTCTCTTATGAAGATCTGGTTTATTTTTGTGCTGATTTAACTAAATATGTTGATAAACTTCAGATGAAAAACAAATCTCTGAAATCTAGGAATTCTGAGTTGACCAGCAAAATTGATGATTTGGAATCACAAATTGAATATTGTAAAAATTCATCAAATTCAGATTGCAAAAACTGTTTGAAATTGAAAACCAATCTTGTTTATCTCTGTAAAAACATTCAAAAATTTGAAAAGGAAATTCTGATCTTAAAAGAAAACAAGATTGAGTTGTCAAAATTTGAACAATTTTCTACAAAAGGAATTTGAAATTTTTAAGACTGATATAAATTCCAAATCTGAATTTGCTGAAAAGGAGAATTTGTTAAAATCCGATTTGATTTTGAAAGAACTTGAAACAAGATTGAAAAATCCAAGAATGGTGAGTTTGAAAAACAAAAACGATTTGAATTTGAAATTTCCGAATCCCAAGCCAAAATTAAATTGCTTGAAAATGAGAATTTGGTTTTAAAACAGTCCAATGCTGAACAGAAGATTGCTATAAATAATTGCTCAAATTTATTAAAAGAAAATAGTGATCTAAAATCCAAAATTCAACGATTAGAATCAACTTTGGATAATTTTCTAATGGGGAAAAAATCGTTGAATATGTTGTTACAAAACCAAGTTTCTATTGGAAATAAATCTGGTTTTGGCTTCGGGAAAAATGATGTTTTTGGAAAACAAAATTCAAATGATTTGAAAAATCCCTCGAACTGCTTTGGAAAGAACTGCTTTGAAAATTTGAACTCTGAAAATTTCAAAGGATTTTTGAATCAAAATCGTGATGAGAAATCATTTTATAATAAACCATTTAAACATTCTTGGATCCCAAAAAATAAAACGGGCTTTGTCAAGTTCAAACAGATTTGGGTTCCTAAGGGTACAAAAGTTAATTCTAATGGTTTGTTAGATAAAAAAGTCTGGGTACCAAAACATATGAATACAACTGTGAGTGGTTTTACAAACTTTGTTAGACCACTCGATCCTATAAATTGTTAGGTGCTGGAGAAGGCTGAGGAGCTGCTTTGCGAAAGAGAAATTGGATTCAAACAACTTTGTATCATTGAATCATTTCCAGTTCCTTAGCCAAACCTGTTGAGTTAGAGATTCATTTGTTTACATCGATTTCAGGTATAATCTCTAAACTCATCTTTGTAAATATTTTTTTTGTTTATCTCTCCTTGTATCTCTTCTTTTTTTATTTATCACTGCTATATTCTTTTTGGGCTTCCTTAACATCCAATTGCAGAATTCATATTTTTTTCTGGAAATTCACTTCATTTGTATAAAACTCTGATGTGTTTAATCTTTTCCAAGTCTTGAATTTATTTTTGTAAATATCTGCAATTGATTTGAAATTTGTTTCTGATTCTCTGAATTCATAACATTGTTGATGTATTCGTTCCATATCTTGAACACTGTTAATTTTAATTCTAAATTTTTGAAGATCTGAAAAACAATTGAAATTTCACAGAAATCTGCTGTTTTGAGTTTCTTCTAATTCAGTTTAGAAAAGCTTAAAATATTATACTCATTACAGTACACTGCTTCTTATCACTCGTGATAATTTCATTGATTTTCGCATTGGCTTGAATCACAGTGATACATCTTGAATTTCACCTTTATTCATGATTATTATGGTTGAAATTTGTTTGTTTGAAATCATCTGAAATTCAAGATATTTTGAATGTCACACACCACTTAAATATGTAATTATCAATCTTGTGTGAATAATTCATTATATCTCAAAACCTGACATTGATTCAAGTGATTTCAAATAAATTATTTTCTAAATTTTCTGGATCATGAATACCTCTTAAGCCTGATGTAAATGATCTGAAATTACTCTTGTGTGATTCACAGAAAAATTTGTGAAAAATTCTTTTGAAAAATGGTAATTAAAACTCACTGCTATTTCATGATGATTTGATTTGAATATTTGTTTGTTTAAAATCATTTGAAATTATTGATTTATTGAATCTCACACATATCCAGAATCTGAAATTTATAATATGGTGTGACTGATTCATTGAATCATGAGTTTTTCATATTTCCTCAAATGATTTCAAATAAACGGTGTTTTTAATCTTGGATCATGAATCATATTATGTTACCATCAGAAATTGTCTTGATAAGTGTGCTTTGAAACTGATTTTGGTGCTGCTCTGATACTATTTTTGAAAAATGTTTTGCTTTGGAATCATGCTGCTCTGATTAAAAGAAATTGATTTGTAAATATTTTTGAGGACTACTTGATTTGGTATCAAAGGTTTACAATGCTTCGATAAATGGAATATGTGTGCTTGAGTTGCTTGCTTTGTAATTAATTAATTTTTTGTTGACTAAGATACCCTTGTTTAGCCACCAGTGTCATTTTAAAATCCTCATTAATAGAGACACCAGTTGGTATCAGATGTGCAGTTTTTTTGTCTTGCTGTATATATTTTTTAATCCCTCTTGTGTTGTATAGATCTTTTCAATTTCCTCTTGTAATTGATTTTCAATTTTAAAATTATTTATTGATTATTCATTCAGAAATTGAAATCAATATCCAAACTGAGCTGTATTTATAATTCATCAAAATTATTATCATTTTTGAAATTGTAATGAACTGTGACTGCAGTATATTTCACAACAAGAGGAGACTTTATTTAAGATTTTCATGATGGTTGAATATTTATTATAATATCTTTGAACTGGCAATTATTTCACGACCATCTTCATTATCTACCATCCTTCTATCATCCATGATAATTTTATATGAATGTGGAGAGTTAATATGTTTTAAAATATTTTTGAATAAACAGTGAAAAAATTGTGATAGAAATGGGACTATGTTATTTTTCAGAATTAGTGACAATTGAAATTTTTTGAATGATCCCAGTACAGTCGAGCATATTTCATAATATAATTAATTTAGAAATTTATTTCACAGTCCACTTCTGTACCTACCATATTTCTATCATTCATGTTAGTTTTATATACCAAAGAGTTTTCTTTTAAAGCTGAAATGATAAATATATATAATAAATATATAAGTGTGTCTCTAACCTCATTTAAAAATCCAAGCTCTGGTCATGCATGGTTAAGAGACAACTTAATTTAAGTTGTGACTGACCTCATTTAAAAATCCAAGCTCTGGTTATGCGTGGTCAGTGTGCTCTTAAATAAAATAAGAAGAAAAAGGAAATAATGCGCTATAAATTAAAATTAATATGAAATTCTCCTTGGTGTTTAAAAACCAGCCCATCAATCCATCTTTCTAATCTGTGAAATGTGTTGAAATCTTATGATTTGTTGATTGATAGCTATTGGGATTTGAGATTATACGATTTTGTCACTTAAATTGAATTTATAATTATAGTTCAAAATCCATCACTGTTTTTGAGCTTAATTTTATAAAATTCTTTTGAAAATAATTGGAAATCATATTTTTGTAACTCTCCCTATTTTATATAAATTTCATCGTAAATCCGTCATTCTCGACAATGTGAAATATGCCACTAGTTCTTAGTTTATTATGATTGTTGTTTGACTGATTGGAATTTATGATCACTGTTCTTCCTCTTAATCTAAAATTATATTTTTAGTCAATTTTTCATCCATATTCTGTATCCTTTTGATGATAACAAAAGGGGGAGAATGGGTTGAGATTTTGATTTATGAGTGAATATTTTATAAATATTTTTAGTTTTGAGAATTCATTTAATTCATTCATATTCACTCATGCACATTTATAGGGGGAGTTATCTATTTTAGGGGGAGCAAATAAATAGGGGGAGTTCAATATTCACTGTCAAACAAATTTATTGTACTCAAAATCTTTTATTTGTTTGTCATCATCAAAAGGGGGATATTGTTATATATAACGTTGTTGTATACACAATTATATGATTTTTGTTTGATGATAACAACCAAATATATATATTATAATTGTGTTTGGTACTGTACTATTCTATATACATACCACAGACATGAATATAATATTTATATTTGAATAATATAGGACTGTACAAACATTCATATATTCATACAGTATTGTATTTAAATATAATATTATATTTAAATAAACTCCACTATTTAAACATTCACAGAATGTTCTACTTGTAAATAAACTGAATATAATTGACAAGTTTGTTTGACAACAATAAAATAATATTTTATTTCAAACAAAATTTGTTTATTACAAATATGAGTACAATTCTCACAACAACACTCAACACTCATTCAGTCACTCACTATATACACTCTGTTATCTTCAGTCTTCTGTCTTCACAGCTCTGTCAGTCCAGTCATCATACCTGTCATATACAGAAACATACACATAGTACACTACAATAGAAATATTTCATATTCTAAGCAGATATAATTTTTATTTTATTTTGAAAATTTATTTGCCTCGAAATTTAGGTGTGTTTCTCATCATTTTTCTGACTCGATCAAATTTTCATATCCAACCGACTGTGTCTAGACAGCTTGTGATATTCACAGTGATACACTGTAAATACCACAAGGCAGACAACATATATATATAGCAATGCAGGGACAGAGAAATTCGTCTGGATGACTGCATATACACACGTGTATAAATAAACGTGTGCACTGTCTCGCCAATCCAGTGTGCAACTGAGGAGTAGCCGCGTGGACCATCTCGACTCAGTGCACACATGAAAACAATTCAGTGAAATGTTCAAGCAAAGTATCAAAGCAGCAAACAAATACAAGGATGTGTGTGGTCGAGCACAAGTAGCACAACTCAAAGTGGTCGAGGCATATCAAGACAGTGGACAAGCACAAAGCCCACTAATGGTCAGTACAATAGTGATACATGGTGCACAAGCAAAGGGTGTTTTTTCAATGTTATAACAGCATATGGTGAAGGGGATGCAAGAGCAATACAAGATAGGTGCATGGAGCAGCAGCTAAATGTGAGTGAACAACCAGTCAAGCATTTGGAGCATGGCAGAATCATGTACATGACACAAGTCCAAATGAAACAGTAAAATGCAACAAGACAGAAATATACTTCAGCAAGACAGGGTGGAACAAATGCAAACTGATCACAGATTAACATGATGCATTCAAGTGTAACAAGGCAGAATGGTGTATTTACTTTGAACAAGATTTTCAGCATGCTTAAACTATGGTCGATCAAAGTTTATATGGCAAATCAGTTCAGAAATGATCACTTTCTTTTAAAGAAAATTATACTAAATGATAAGTGCCAAAATATGGCAAATTAGCAAGTGGTTTTGCATGATAGATCAGCAAAGATGTAATCAGCCAACACAAATGGAAGTGCAAATAATTTCAGATCAGGCATAATATTCCAGCAAATACAATGAGCACAGCGATGAATGCAAGACAGTATGGTGGACACAACAACATGATTGCAACATGAAACAATGAATATTCAAACTGCAATACACAGGTATAAAAATTAGACAGCAAAATGATGGTGCAACATCATCAATACAAACAGTTCATGTTTGCATGACATGACAGTGGTGCAACAAGCGTCGAGCCAAGAAATGTAAATGCAGTCAAATCATCATAAGATGAAGCATAAATAAATGGTGCATGCAAAGTAAATATCCATATATAAGCATGGGTGCATGAATGGGGTCAACAAGGCAGTGTACAAATCACTGCATATATACTCACAGCATACATGAACATGGGTGGTGCAAGCATCAAATGTACAGCAGTATATGACTTACAAATGGTCATGGCAATAATCAATGAAGGCAAGTATTATATTTGACAAATTCGAGTCAGTCCATAATTTGCGAAGATCATTAATATATAATCAAAGCATTGGAGATGTCAGGTTTGGGGTCATGATAAACTCGGCATATGTTTTAAGGAATAAGAAATCAATATTCAAAATGGAAAAGTATTTCCAATTTTCAGAAATCAATCTCGGCAATCATATGAAAAGAAATCAGCATTCAAATCTCACAATTGGTCTTCCAGAAAATTGAGCAAGTGTATTTTCTTTTTGAAGTTATATCCAGATTTGAAAAACAATTCAGTGCAAGGGATTCCAGAAATGGCAAATCAATTTTTGGTAAGAAATATCATGCAGGGAAAACATTGTTTTTTGTTTCCTGTTTTTGAATCTCGGCAGTATCATTTCAAGGAGAATAAAAAGGCAACAAACAATTTTCAAATTCATCAACTCATTCAAAGCCGATTCAGTCAAGGGAATTAAAAGAGGAAAATTACACAAAATCAGCATCGAGTCATATATGAAATCATAGTGTCAATTTAAGGATTTTCTAATCCTATATAAAGCACCAATATCATCACTGGCAAATGATCCATCGAAACCTCAAAATCAACTCAAGAGAAAATTGTTTCAAATCAGAAGTTACATACCAGAGTTTCAATCGCCAGAGAGAGGCACAATCAATCGAAGATAGAGCAACACAGTTTCGAGCTTCAGAAGATTACTCATTTCATCAAGTAATCGGTTTGATTTGGGAAGATTGGGAAAACCCTAGAAATTGCTCAATTCGTCGCCGCCATTTTTCAAGAGAGATATCGGGCTTAGAATTTAAAGAAAGGTCGGCCTAGTTTTTTCAAATAAAGGTGATGACCCCTTATTTTTTTAACTTCTTTATTTTCTAAGGCTTTAGAGTTTTTGTTTTCTTGTTTTTATACTTTGTTCTGTAATTTTGTAAAACAAATGAACAGTTACTAGAGTCTGTAAAATTCTAGAGGAATCAGTCAGGGTGTTGACTGACAGTTGCTAGAGTCTGTAAAATCTAGGTTACGGATTACGGGGTTATAGTTCGAGAAAATCTAATCGAGGGGATATCGACCATTCTAGGGTTTTGAGCATAGGGTTAGAATAGGAACAGGGTTTGCGAGTGTATATGGTCCTGTATGCGGGATCTGTTCTATCACCTAGTAGAAACCTTAGAAATGCAGCAGTAGGCAGGGTTTGGCCGAAGTTGGGTATATCTGTATGTGATTTATTTTCTGCATTTCTGTTTCTGTTATATTCTATGATCTGTTTTTTTATTATATATCTCGTTAAATTTTTAATTCTGTTAAAAACTGTGATAAACCCTATTCACCCCCCTCTAGGGTTAATCTAGATCCAACAGGATTTTCATCTCGAGTCTAAAAGTTCATATTGGAACAATCTCGGGTTACATGATATGTTAAAAATGATATTTTAACAAAATGATTTTTATGAATGCTATCAAAAACATAGTAACTTAAACTTAAAATGCAAAATAACTTTATTATTTATTTTGCAAAAGATCATTCATACTTTAAATCATAATATGCTTAAAACAGAAATATTATTAGACATGAAACATTTGAAGGGTCCAAAACATTAAAAAATTCAGTATAAATAGACCATAAAATACATAATTTCATAAGTAACATGTATGTAAAAAGACGAATATGAAAATTATAAGCATTGTAAAACATATATAAACATACTTATAGTCATTTAACATGCAAAATGTAAAATAACAAAAGATTGATATGGCTATATTTGAGGTTTTTAATTATAGTTCTAGTTCAGAAACAAATTTAAATTTTAACCCAAAAAACTAAGATCTCAGACGATATTCCAGTATTTCGTCTCGGTCGATATATCGCTCGATATTGCAGTATCTTGAGCGATATATTTGAAAGGAGATTTAGAGGGATATTTGTGTTTCGTTTCGGTAGGAGCCCAAAACGAGATATCAGAGGAGATCTCGGGCGATATTTGCGAGATTTGAAACAGTGGTGAAGAGTTTGCCTAGGATCTCGCTGGTTCCAATTACATGGCCGAGAAAAGTAAAGTTTTCATTAATAACTAAGAGGAAGGATACATCCAAAGGACTAAAGTCCTCAAAGCCAAAACCGTGGGCCAAGGCCCGAATAACCGAATCTAGAATCCATAAACCAAAAACCAAGGCCCAAGCGCTGCAGGCCCTAAACCAAAATCCAAGAAGCTGAAGAGTTCGAAAGATAGAAAGCCAAGAAACCAAACTAGAGGTTCCGAAACCAGAAGACCGAAAAACCAAGACCGATGTCCGAAAGGTCATGAAGAACCAAGATCACGTAACCAAAACATCCACCAAGTCAGAAGACCAGACCCGCAAGCTGAACGATATAGGCGTCAGAGAGACTTGCATCCGATACACCAGAGCCAATAAGGGGTTTAGTTTGAAGCGGAGCCCCGAGCGTGGGGCTCGGGCCTATCTTGAACAGTAACTGGGGGTTATACCTGTCCTGACATCCCAGCCCGAGTTCAAACGAATCGTGTCAGTTCTACATTTCTAACACGCTCTTCAATAGCACTCTTAAGATGACGACACTCATTTGTATTGTGGCCAGTGATGTCATGAAATATGCAGTGTCGGCCAGAGTCTCTTTCTTGTTGAGAGGGCTCCCGAGCGGGAGGCTTTTTGATGGGAGCAATAGGGTGAATTTCTCGGTAGATCTCCTCGAGAGTGTCAGTAAGCCCCGAGTAAGTAGGAAACCTACATTGCCTATTAGCCTTATTACAGGGCTTTCCTCTACTTGACACCATAGCTCGAGTATCCAAAACTTATAGGACTGCGCTGCCATCGAAAATGGGGGTGCCCCTGAATGTCGAGGGAGCGGCGCTGATTCGAGGATCGGCGTCGTCCTGCTATAGGGTGTGCGAGGTTGCCCCCATGTCCCGAGTCACAAACTACGAAACATAGGCGCCTATTCCAATGACATCTGTTTGGTCAGTCAACCTTCCAAAACCATGTAATCTACCCTCAATCCGAGCGAGGAACATGTTTATAACTTCTGCTTGCCGATGCAGACAAGCGATCAATCCTCTAGCCAATTCCGCTAAGTCTCCTCGAGTAACAAATCCGAGAGTTCCTCATTCGCAAAATGTTCTTGATTTTCCTCACTACTAGCAGTCCGAGCCTCGGAGGTAGCGTCGAACCATTTTCATTTTACCATGTCAAGAGGCGAGTAGCGAAGTCGAAGTCAAAAACAAAAATCAAAGTCTAGATCCGAAGACAAATTCAAGTACTTAATCCAATGCAGAGTTCGAAGCTGTGCGCCCCCTTACCTGACGCGCCAAAATGTTGACGGACAAAATTGTCGCACGCCAACACCCAATGTGTATGTGTGAACAATTATCAAAATAAGCAGTAAAGTAAATAAATGCAGGGAGATACAGCTTTTATAGTGTTTCGGCACTAACATCTACATTTACTTTATAATCTTCATTCATCATATATTTTGTCGATTAAAAAGTTGTACAAGTTCGTACAATAGCTAAGTTCAAACTATTAAAATAGAATAACAAAATATATGTCTTTTCTACACTTTGACCCTTCTTCTTCGTTGAGAAGCATTGAATTGGTCAACAATATCCAAGTTTTGTTTTCAAGTCCATGAAGTTCAAAAGTAGTATGATAACCCTCGCTAATGTTTAAGTGTTGAGGGAACACATGCATGTCATGTTTAATTATCCTTCTTCCTCTTTCTTGAGATGAGTTGACTTAGTCAACTATGAGCAAAACAAGATTTAATGTCCAAGAGGTCTAGATACGGTGTAACTATGCTTGCTAGCGTCCAACAAGCTATGGAGTATGTATGCACCTCCTTTCAACTATTCATGCCATGTCCAATGACCATGGAGGAGGTATTGAAAGCCATTAGTGAGTGTTTGAAATTCTCAAGGCCCAAAAATTCCAAAGGAGAAAGATCCAAATGAAGGCCAAGGCTTGGGGTGTTTATAGGAGGAAGATTAGGTGGGAATAGTTGAGAAATGAGACCCATAAGAAGCAATTTTCCCCTAAAAGCAGCCTCGTAACAGGAATTTCACACCAAGAATTTCGCACCTAGAATTTCGTACTCAGGATTTCGAACCCAAAATTTCGAACCCAAAATTTCGAACGTAGAATTTCAAACCTAGAATTTCAAACCCAGAATTTCGAACCTAGAATTTCAAACCCAGTTGCTTTGTGATTTTTTGACGCTTGAGCGCGTCGCTTACCAAATACATGACGTGTGACAGCTTCGACAAAAAAGTGTGTCAACGTTAAGATGCAACTTTCGATTAGGTTTTGTAACTTACTCCCGTTGCGGTAAATTTTAAATATCTTACATTCCTTATGTCAACACGATTACTTCCAGAACCATTAAATTAATTTGCTTTTTTCGTTTTTTAGAAAATTTATTGCTACTGATTTTTATTTTCTAACTATAACATGGATTTTCTTTCACTGTTATTTATTAGGTTATAGTGGAGAGGCTTCAACCTTAGATGTAAGTTTACATTTTGTGAAAATATTTGATGCTTTTGTCAATTGTAGACATACGTAGGATAGGAGGGGCTTAATCCTTTATTGAAATTTCACATTTGACACACTATGTACTTATTTTTATGTCGCATTCATATTTTTCCACTGGAAAATGTATATCATTTACAAACAAAAGTTCTATTTTTGCAAAAAATATTTACAGTGCATGGGTGATATAGTAGAGTGCAGGGTTGTCATAAAATCAGATGTAGGCATACTACAAAATTGCACAATTTTGTTGATCAATTTCATCTAATGTATGCATTCGTAAAAAACAATATTTTTACACTACTTCTAAGCAACATATTGTTAGGCATTTTTTCAAAAAAAAAAAAAAAAAAAAAATTTACTTCTTAAGAGGTAGATTTTGAATAAATCAACTAAATGAACCCATCGTTTTGCATCATTAATTAAATTACCTAATATATTGAAATGAATATGCTTATATACTACTATGCATACTTTAGCGCTTTTATTGGGCAGTTCTATTAGTTTTAAACGAACTAATCATATTTTTATTTTGTTTGTAGTCAGTCGTTCTCTTATTCTTTTATTCTTACTGGACAAAAATATGAATCTTAAGGGATGGTTTACTACTGTATGGTGTATTCATAGCATGTCATAACATTGAGATTGCTTCATGTCGTTAAAGCTGTATGTTTTTGTCTTTATTTTTTCTCATCATTCAGACAATTTTAGTGGTCATCTTTTAGGGCCCCTAAATTGTCTGACCCATTTATGATTGTCAGCATATGTTTATGAAAGAATTTCTTAGTACTTACAAATTTTCTATTTATCATGAGATTTTCTATTTATGTCCTTTAGTCTAAGTTACAGATTTTGGCATTTTCATACAAATAAATAAGGTGTGTGCTAATTGTTTAAGTTATTACTACTTCCAGGCAATAGCTTTCCTTTTGCCACTTGTTAACGTTTCCAGTTGTAGTAATATTTGATGAATTTTGCATCCAAAACCAATGGTCTTATTTTAGTAATTAGCCCTATTGCTATTAATACTTATTTTTTCTTTTTTTATTTTCAATAGAATACACAAAATTGTATCAGTGAACCTGGCGTATGCTTGAATCAATACATAAAAAAAAGTTATGTACAAACGAATGCAAAATAATAATTCTATTTGATGAATTTTATATCTAAAATTAATTGGTCTCATATCATTGACTTGAGCTAATATATTAGTGCTTATGTTTTCATTAATTTGCTCTAAAATAGTAATACTCAAGTTTTGTTTATTCAAATATGGGGTAGGATACTTCAAATTGTATTTTTGAATATAAGATGCACCATGTTATATTTTTGACCCATTCAATGTTTCTGTGTGGCAGATATGCTATTTGGATTATATATTAAAGTGCTAGTGAAGTTTCAAAGTCAGTTGTCATTGTCATTTTATAGTACCTTTTTCCTACATTTTGCTTTTAGCGTGAGACAAAATATTTGAATTGAAGCTACATTTTTCACCATAATAAATATTTGATGCTGCAATGCTAATTGCTAATCACTTATTTGTTCATCCATCCACTTGAAGCTAAAATATTTGTACATATTGTGCTTTGTGTGAATAGTGAGAGGTCAACAATGGCTTTGGTTTTGTTGAATACAAATCTAGGTGCACCATTTTAGATTATATAGAATTTTAGGGTAAGTAGATTGTAATGCAAAACTCAAATGTATATTGAAAATTGTAAAGAGGGATTTGTTAGTTAGGGAAGCTAATAGGTTTCATCTTATAAGAATAGCTGGTGATACTACTGTAATAAAACTTTTCTGATTTAAGGTTGGTCCTTTAATCCACGGTTCATTTTTATGTTGTACATCGTTATTTTTTTAAGTCAGTAATGATACTGTAAATGATAATAAAGCAATTTGGGTTGACCTTTTGCCTTTTTATTATTGTAAACCATTATCATCATAGTTAAAGGAATGCAAAATGCTATGGTCTATGCCAAAATAATATTTCCATAAGCCATATCAAATTGAAATATTGCATATATATTTTACTAGATCATGACCACAGGATTTTCTGATTCAATAACTGAGATAAGAGCAAACGTTTCCTTGTTTTCTGTGTAAAGAATAATATGATTATCCTTTCATTTTTCGAAACTTCGTTACATTTGTTTTTTTTCATTTGTGTGGACATTGTGCACATATACAGTCCTTATACTTTTATTGCTTTTTTCAAGTTCACCACTGGCCTTCCGCAGTTACCATCTTCCTCTACCTAACATATGATTTAGGTTAGCCTATGAATGGTATGTCTTGACGAGTCAATTGTCAGGTGATTAAGTGGCACTTACAAAAGGGAGAGTTGTAATGTTTTGTGATTAGTATCTTTTAGGTGGTAATATTTCTAGCAGCTTTTCGTACATAATTGTATGGAATTGCACATTGTTCTTATGTTGCAAGAATGTTGATTGCTCAAAGCCTAATTCAATATTCACATAAGTTGTTCATATATCTATTCGACTAATCTGTTGTTGATTTCCAAATAATTAGCTGTAAAACATTTAAAGGATAAAGAACTATTTAATTCGTCTAAATCCCAAAAAGAAGCCATGAAATAAATTCCCTGTCACTGAGATATTTCTGTTGATTTAATATCAAAGTTAACAATCATTTTCAGTTTCTTCCATTTTATAGGTTGTGGCAATAGAATCAGCTTGAGAATCTTGAACTCTTCTTAATAGAAACAAAATCAGGAAAGTTTTGTCATGGTTAAAAAGCATGGTGGAAGATCGTTGTCTCTGTTGGCGAAACTTGGAAGGTGTTGCACTGTCGAAGTTCTCCAAAAGTTGGATTCTTCTTAGAGCTTTGTCATTTGAAAAGCAGTCCAAATATAGATATTGGTCACCATAGATACAACGCGTAAATTAGTGTCTAATGTTGGGAATGAGTCTCTACTTATATGGAAAAACTCATATTTAATTTATTGAAGCAATAAATATTGCTACGGTATTTCATGCTTTTATTTGAATATGTGACTATTTGATTTTTGGTGTGCTTTGTTAATTGCACCTTTATGAGAATTGTCATCTTACTCCCTCCGGTTCATAATATAAGTCATTTTAGAGTCATTTTAGATATTTGCACAGGAATTAAGAAAAAATTCAAATGACTCTTTTTGGTGGGTTGGCTCTTTTTTCATGCAACATTAAGTTACTTTCTCTATTTCCAAATACAAAAAAGTGGTTGTTAGAATTTCCTAAAGGGCCGCCTACTCACATGAGCCAATAGAAATACTTCATGGCAAATCTATAAAGTAGATACAATTTATTATGGGTGAAAACGTTTTATATTTTGAAAAACAAAAAAACTTCACAAAGCGACTTATATTATGAACTGGAGGGAGTATTAAATATGGTGGTTGAATGAAGACTTCAAGGTCCTCTTTGGTGGCTATATATACATCCATTCTTGGGTAACAAATATATACACAAGATACAAGACAACAACATCAATATTTTGTCAGTTTCTCCAAGACTTTGTGGGCTGCTTCTACTACTTTGAGATTGCCCTTTGCTGGAGTGTTTGTGCGAGATCTCTTAGCTTTTCTAAGCTCTGTTTCCCAGTGATATTTTTCACTTTTCTCGCTTTTGTTTTAATTTTGTTATTGCTAGCTACTGTTGGATAATTTGTGTATCCATTTTGTAACTTGGATTTGGATTTGTGTCCCACTCCATTATCATAGTAAGAGAAGTTTGGGAGGACACCCGTCATTGGTCCCGTGGTTTTTACTCTTCACATCGAAGAGGTTTTCCATGTTAAAAATTCGTGTGTTTTTACATTATTATTATCTCTTGTTCTGCTGATTATTTGCATTAATCATTGGTGATTGTGGTGCTTTTGGTTGGGGTTGTCTGAGTCATTCATAACAAACTGGTATCAGAGCAAGGTTGGTTAACTTGTTGTATCCCCTGATGGATTCTAGTAATATCAACACTAGTAGAATGATTAGTTTGAATGAAGCTAACTATCATATTTGAAAGAGAAAAATGAGAGACTTGTTGTATGTCAAAAGTTGACATTTATCTGTGTTTAGTGATGAAAAACCAGAATGTAAAACTGACGAACAGTGGCAATTTGAACATGAACAGGTGTGTGGATTTATTCGTCAGTGGGTTGATGATAATGTTTCGAATCATATAAATGATGATGTTCATGCTACATCACTATGGCAAAAACTTGGTTCCCTTTATGCTAATAAGTCTGGAAATAATAAATTGTACCTTATCAAGCAATTGATGAGCTTGAAGTACAATTCAAGCAGGTCACTTTTTGATCACCTGAATGATTTTCATGTCATTATTCAGCAATTATCGGCTATGGATATAAATTTTGATGATGAAACTCAGGGACTTTTGTTACTTGGTACTCTTCCTGATTCATGGGACACTTTCAGAATGACACTATGCAATTCAGCTCCAAATGGCAAAGTTACTCTGGATATTGTCAAAGTTGGTATTTTGAATGAGGAGATGAGGAAGAAATCTCATGGTGTGTCTTCTTCATCTGAGGAAGCATATGTTGCTGAAAATAGAGGAAGAAGCAAGAGTAAAGGTCCAGTTTTCAGAGACAAAAGCAGAAGCAAATCTCGTGGAAGATACGCTAATATGAAGTGTCATTATTGTGATAAATCCGGTCACATAAAGAAATATTGTTACAAGTGGAAAAGAGACAACAAGAGTGGTAAAGGCATGGAAGATAAGAAGCAAGATCAAAAGGATTGCAATAATGATGATAGAGCTGCTACTGCAACTGGCGGTGATCTTATCATTGTACATGATGAGTGCTATGTGAACCTTGCTAAATATGAGTCGAGTTGGATCATTGACAGTGGAGCATCACTACATGTGACATCACAGAAGGAATTCTTCACATCTTATACACCTGGTGACTTTGGGGTGTTGAAAATGGGTAATGATGGTGTGGCTCAGGTTGTGGGCATTGGAGATGTATGTTTGGTGACCAACATTGGAGTAAAGTTAGTGCCTAAAAATGTAAGACATATTCCAGAAATCCGATTAAACTTGATCTCTACTGGAAAACTCGATGATGATGGCTACTGCAGCACTTTTTATTGCGGTCAATGGAATCTTACTAAAGGAAACATGGTGCTAGCTCGTGCGAAGAAGCACACAAGCCTGTACTTGCCGCAAGTCTCAATTCCCACTGATTATGTAAATGTGGCAAATGACGATCTTGCAAAATTGTGGCATAGAAGACTTGATCATATAAGTGAAAAGGGGTTAAGTTTTTTGATGAAGAAAAATGCATTACCTGATTTGAAGTGTGTAAAATTGGACAAATGTTCTCATTGTTTTGCGGGAAAGCAGAATCTGGTCTCCTTTATGAGACGACCTCCTTCAAGAAAATCAGGTTTGCTTGATCTTGTTCATTCTGATGTTTGTGGTCCGTTAAAAGTTAAGACCTTTAGTGGTGCACTTTACTTTGTTACTTTTATTGATGATTGTTCAAAGAAATTGTGGACATATGCTTTAAAAACAAAAAAATCAGGTACTTGATGTTTTTAAGAAGTTTCAAGCCTTGGCCGAAAGGCAACCTGGTAAAAAGCTAAAGTGTTTACTTTCTGACAATGGTGGTGAGTACATCGGTCCACTTGATGAATATTGTAAGACTCAAGGTATTCGGCATCAGTTTACACCAAAGAAGACTCCACAGCTGAATGGTGTAGCAGAGAGAATGAATAGGACTTTGTTAGAGAGAATGAGGTGCATGCTTTCAGAGGCTAAGTTGCCAATACACTTTTGGGGTGAAGCTTTATTTACATCTACACATGTGATTAATTTGCCACCTTGTTTTTCTTTGAATGGTGATGTTCCAGATAAATTTTGGTTTGGCAAGTAGGTTTCTTACAGTCATTTACGTGTCTTTAGGTGTAAGGCGTTTGTGCATGTGCCTAATGATGAAAGATCGAAGCTGGATTCCAAGACTCGCCAATGCATTTTTGTGGGCTATGGTCTTGACAAGTTTGGCTATAGGTTTTATGATCCTATAGAAAAGAAATTGATTCGTAGCAAGGATGCACACTTTGTTGAAGACCAAACAATTGAAGATATTCAGAAACCACAAGAAGCTGCATGACATAGTGACTATGATCTGGTTGATCTAGATCTTCCTCCTTTGACTCCTACAACTCCTGCACCAGCTCCAACTGAACAAGTACAAGAAAATGACAATGAAGGTCATGTACCTGAGGAAGATGATCCCCATGATGAAGATGCTGAAATTGATCATCATGCTTCTCCTGAAACTCAAACAACCTTTGTAAGGCGATCTACCAGGAAACGACGTCCTTCCACTAGGTATCCTTCTTCCGAGTATGTACTCTTAACCGGCGGAGGAGAACCTGAGAGCTTTAAGGAAGCTATAGACAGCGATGATAAGCAACTTTGGTTGGATGCAAAGAAAGAAGAGATGAAGTCGTTGCATGTTAACAAAACTTTTGATCTAGTGAAACTACCGAAGGAAAAGAAGGCTTTGAAGAATCGTTGGGTTTGCAAGCTGAAACAAGATGAAAATGCAAAGACGCTTCACTACAAAGCAAGGCTTGTTGTAAAAGGATGCAACCAAAGAAAGGGAATTGACTTTGAAGTGATATTTGCACCAGTTGTCAAGATGTCTTCCATCGGAGTTGTTTTGGACCTTGCCGCTAATTTAAATTTAGAAGTTGAGCAGTTGGATGTGAAGACCGTCTTTCTTCATGGTGAGCTTGAAGAAGACATTTACATGGAACAACCAGATGGCTTCAAAGTCAAAGGGAAGGAAAAATACGTGTGCAAATTGAAGAAGAGTCTGTATGGTCTAAAACAAGCTCCAAGGCAATGGTGTCGCAAATTTGATTCTTTTATAGGGGAGCAAGGCTATAAAAAGACATAAAATGATCATTGTGTTTTCTTGATGAAATTTGCTAACAATGATTTTATCATTTTGCTACTTTATGTTGATGACATGCTTATTGTAGGGAAAAATATAGATTGGATTGCTTGTTTGAAGCAACAGTTGAGCAAGACATTCTCCATGAAGGAGCTTGGTCCGGTGAAGAACATTTTAGGAATGAGAATTATTCATGATCGCAAGGCTCGAAAGTTATGGCTATCACAGGAAGCATATATTCAGAGAGTGCTTAAAAGGTTCAATATGGAGAAAGCAACGCCTGTGAGTACTCCACTTGCGATGCATTTTAAGTTGAATTCTCAACAGTGTCCTTCCATAACTGAAGAGAAGGAGAAGATGACGCATGTTCCTTATGCTTCCGCCGTGGGTAGTTTGATGTATGCAATGGTTTGCACTCGGCCTGATATAGCTCATGATGTAGGTTTGATTAGTAGATTTCTTTCTAATCCAGGAAAAGAGCATTGGAATGCTGTGAAGTGGATTATGAGATACTTACAGGGTACTGCTGATATGAAGCTTTGTTTTGGGAGTGACAAGCTTTGTCTTGTTGGCTATTCAGATTCTGATATGGCTGGTGATATTGACTCGAGAAAATCTACTTCGGGTTATTTGATCACTTTTGCAGGGGGAATAGTGTCTTGGCAATCTAGGCTACAAAAATGTGTGGCTTTGTCTACTACTGAGTCGGAGTTTATTGCAGTGACAGAGGCATGTAAGGAGTTATTGTGGATGAAGAAGTTTGTTCGTCAGCTTGGATTTACACAAAAGAGGTATGTGTCGTATTGTGATAATCAAAGTGCAATCCATCTTGCTAAGAATTCCACTTTTCATGCAAAGTCGAAGCATATTGATGTGAGATATCAATGGATACGTGATGTTCTTGATGAAAAGTTAACCGAGCTTGAGAAAATTCATACCGATAATAATGGTTCCGACATGATGACTATTGCTTTGCCAAAAGACAAATTTGAGATTTGTCATTCGATGGCCGGAATGAAAACTACCTCCATATAGTCGGGAGTGGGAGATTTGTTGGGAATGGGTCCCTTCCTATGTGGAAAAACTCATATTTAGTTATTTGGAGCAATAAGTGTTGCTACGATATTTCGTGCTTTTATTTGAATAGGTGACTATTTGATTTTTGGTGTGCTTTGTTAATTGCACCTTTATGGGAATTGTCATCTTTTTAAATATGGTGGTTGAATGGATACTTCAAGTGCCTCTTTGGTGGCTATATATACATCCATTCTTGGGTAGCAAATATATACACAAGATACAAGACAACAACATCAAAACTTAGTCAGTTTCTCCAAGACTTTGTGGGCTGCTTCTACTACTCTGAGATTGCCCTTTGCTGGATTGTTTGTGCGAGATCTCTCAGCTTTTTTAAGCTCTGTTTCCCGATGATATTTTTCACTTTTCTCGCTTTTGTTTTGATGTTGTTATTGCTAGCTACTGTTGGATAATTTGTGTATCCATTTTGTAACTTGGATTTGGATTTGTGTACCACTCCATTATCATAGTAAGAGAAGTTTGGGAGGACCCCTGTCATTGGTCTTGTGCTTTTTACTCTTCACGTGTGTTCTTACTTTATTATTATCTCTTGTTCTGCCGATTATTTGCATTAATCATTGATGATTGTGGTGCTTTTTGCTGGGTTTGTCTGTGTCATTCATAACATCTAAAATATGCAAAACATTGAATAATCAACGCAAAGGTACATTTTAAAGTTTACAAAGGGTCAATATGTAAGGGAGGCCAAAATAAATGAAGTTGAAAAAAATGAAAATAACTAGAGCGAACTAAAAAAAGTTCAAATAATAAAATACCCCTTGAAAATATCAAACAACAAATATAAAAAAAATCTCACTTTATATGCACATCGTGGCAAACATTTTTGGCAGCCTTGGATTCAAAATAAGACAAGCCATATTAAGAGAAAATGTAAAATAAAATGGAAAATGATTTTTGCAAATGTAGTTAAATGATGATTACTTAAGGAATGGATAAATTAGAGATTTTGATATAAGCCTATAGATATAATGAACATAAACAGTTATATTTTAAATTTTGGCACTATGTTTCATTGTAAACCGATTGTAGACAAAGTTTTCATGACAAAGACAATTTAAATAGATAAGTAAACTCAATTTGGAAAAGAGCAACTATTACCTTTAATTATATTGCATTTAAACACAGGCTTTTTTTAAACACAACGACTTATGTTAAAACACTGGGTGTTATTGTATTTGTACATAGTAGCAAGTGTGTTTAAACACACTGTTCAAACATAGCTTGTTGTGTTTTAACACAACAGCAGCATAGAGGCAACCTGTGTTTAAATACTCTATTAAAACATAGGTTGTTTTGTTTTAAAAAACAACAACCTGTGTTTGGCACTGTAGCGACCTGTGTTTAAATACACTATTAAAACATATGTTGTCGTGTTTTAACACAACAACCTGTGTTCAGCACAGAGGCAACCTATGTTAAACACAACAACAACCATTGTTCAAACATAGTTGTTTAATCAAAGCTATTAGACCAAGGTCTGCAACGGGGAGGAACTAGTTGGTACTGTGTATAGGATGAATGCTTATAATGTGAGGTTTGATCATGCTGTTAGGCTGTCGAGTGCTTCTGCTCCTATGCGTATGCTATTTGTTGAGTTTCGGCATTTCCTGCGTACCGTTCGCACTTCACCGTGTCTACCGGAGTCAACAGTCGAAGTCTCTCATGCCGTCGTCCCGTTTGAACATCCCCATCGCCTCCTATCGAGCATATAATTTGGTATTGGCAAGCACTTACTGTAACAAAAGAAATCCCCAATGTTACATGCCACCAACACCATATATATACCACGATATTTCTTAATTTCTTGCGATGTGGGACAATTTGCCCATTCAATCCACGTACTCACTCCATTCCAATGCGAGTCACACCTAACAATCTCCCCCTTGGCGAGCATTGCTCAAGTCCCCTTAGAGTTACACCTTGAGTCCTCTTCACAGTTGACTAGGCTGCTACCCCAAGTTCTCATAAGCAGTGGCGTCAGGCTGCTTTTACCATTGTATCTCCATCTTGACGAGCATCTCATGCTCAAGCCCATTTGGAGCCATGCTTCGGTCATGCTACGCATATCGGTCCCCTCGAACCATGGAGCTCTGATACCATGTTGAGTTTCGGCATTCCCTATGTACCGTACGCGCTTCACCGTGTCTATCGGAGTCAATGGTCGAAGTCTCTCACGCCAGCGTCCCGATTGAACATCCCCCATCAACACTCATCGAGCATATAATCGGGTATTGGCAATCACTTATTGTAACAAAAGGAATCCCCTATGTTACATGCCACTAACACCATATATATACCACGATCGTTCTTAATTTCTTGCGATGTGGGACAATTTGCCCGTTCAATCCGCGCACCCACTCCATTCCAATGCGAGCCACACCTAACACTATTTACTGTTAAGGTATATAATTTAGAAAACATATCTTATTACCAATGCATCTATTTATCTTTCACTAATACTTTTTCCCTTAAAATTTCTGAGTAAAGAGATAATGCAGAAAAGCTTAAGAGCTTATTCTACTAGATTTCCTTTCTTGTCAACATTTGATGTTGCTACTATAGTTGCTATGGTAAATTATTTCCCTTTTGGGCTATCTGGATAAGGATACTAGATAAGATATATATCATGTCTTTATTGCAGGTTCCAATTATTTTACATATTTTGAATTATCGTTTATAATAATGAAAATGGACATCTTTGAAGGAAGATACTCCAATTTAAAATGGAATCATTGTGTGGTCGACATGCAATTGAATTTTGTATTATTATTTATAGAAAAGAAAACTTAGTAAGCCTGACCTTATCTTAAATGCATAAATGTTTATAGCTTTGCAAAAAAAAAAATCAATAACCGCTAATTGTGGAATCCTTCAATATGCACAATCTCTTTAAAATGGAATGGTTATTTCGATGTACTTGCAAGAATCTCCTAAAAATAATGCAATGAATATATGTGTGTTAGCTTCTTTTTTTGAATGCAGTACAAAATATGACTACATCGCTCTCAATAGAAGAAGCATACGTGAATTATTAAAAAATGGTGGAATAAGTGTATGAATGACCCCTATATGTGAATAGTCCCACATCATGGGACTATATATGAGAAACAAATATTTATACTTGTTTTTAAGAAGTCATGTTGGAGCCTTGGGTTCCCAATACATGCTTTATTGTGAGAAGGGAGACCATACATCATGACCACCACACATGCGCGCGCGACCGACTCGACTTGGCTCGGCCCGGTTCGGGTTTGGGCTTTGGCTTTGTGGTGTAAACACTTATATTTTTTGGACCAGAAAACCTTGAAAATATTTCTGAGTCGACTTTTACATGAAGCGGTAAACTCTCGACTCGTTATTTCAGTAGATCCGATTTTCTCTCACTGCCCAGTATTTTTGTTCAGCCCTAATCCTAGTCTGTATATTATCTTCAGTTGTAGACGAGAATCTCCATCTGAACAACGTTTTCTTACCTTCTCCATTAAAAAAAAGAGTAGTTTCTTCTAATCGAAAGTGCAAATCTACACTGATTTGTTGTGCAAGCAAATCAGTTATTCTTTTCAGAGGCTGTTTTATTTTAGAGGCGGCAGCGGAAGTACGAACTGGTTTGCACCACCGACCAGATCGCCGAATCGTCTTTAAGAAAGCGACCAAGTACGTGACTCAGCCATTGTTTCCCAACAATTTGAAGACGAACTGAAATAATGGCTTCGACATCAACCCTGGATGATGCTGCTCCTCCCTCTGCCTTCCAGATCCCACTTGTGACTGCGGCTCCATTCAGATTCGAAGGCTTGCATTTCAAGCGATGACGTCAGAAGATGGAGTTCTATCTGACGATCAGAAAGGTAGCTGCTGCTCTGACCACCGACAAACCGCAGTTGCCAGACAGACCTGACGGAACTGATGAAGCGCAGATGGCTTCCTGGACTGAACAATCAAAGCAACTACAGATCTGGATTGAACAGGATTAATTGTGCAAAATTTTCATACTCAATGGCCTCAGCGATGACCTATATGACTAGTACAACTCGGAGGACAAGACAACGAAGGAGATCTGGGAAGTGCTGAAGAAGAAGTATGATACAGAGGAGGCAGGGGCAAAGAAGTATGTTATCAGCCGCTATCTCAAATATCAGATGACACACGACAGCTCAGTAGAGATGCAGTCTCATGAGCTCCAGAAAATAGCTCATGAGATCATCTTCGAAGGTATGACATTGGACGAACAATTTCAAGTTGCTGTTATTATTGACAAATTGCCCCTAGGTTGGAAAGATTTTAAGAATATCCTACGGCATAAGACTAAGGAATTTTCCTTAGAGAGCTTGATCACCCGCATCCGTATTGAGGAGGAGGCACGCAAACAGGACCAGAAAGAGGAAGTGTTGGTTGTCTCAAACAATAGCACTAAAAAGAATAAACCCGCAGTTCTGAAACCGAATCAGAAGTCCTTTAAGAATCAGAACTGGCACAACAAACAGAACGGGAATTTGCAAGGAAACCCAAAAAGATAGCAAAAACCAGCCCAAAAGAATGATTCTGGATAGTTGTATCTATGTTACAACTTGTGGAAAACCAGGTCATATGGCATGAAAGTGTCGGAACAGGCCAAGCTCTGCACTGTAGGCGAACCTGACTGAGGAGCCTCTTACGACTATGATTACTGAGATTCACCTTGTTGGTGGATCACAGGGTTGGTGGGTAGACACTGGTGCTTCTCGCCATGTATGCTATGATCGTGATATGTTCACCACATACACGGCTGTTGATGATCAGAACGTGATGTTGGGAGATTCTCACACCTCTAAAGTTGCAGGGGTTGGAAATGTGGAAATCAAGTTTACCTCTGGAAAGACTGTGATTCTGAAAGATGTTATGCAGACTTCAGAGATGAGGAAGAATTTGGTTTCTGGCTTTCTCCTTAATAAGGTAGGCTTTACTCAAGTTATTGGGGCTGATTTGTATACCCTAACTTATAAGGGAATTTTTGTGGGAAAGAGTTATGCTTGTAAGGGAATGTTTAAATTAAACGTTGAATCTAATAAAGTGACTACTTCTGCTTATATGTTGTGTGATTTTAATATTTGGCACTCTAGATTATGTCATGTTAATAAACGAATAATTCATAACATGAGCACTCTAGATATGATTCCTAAAATATCAGAATCTGAACCTGATAAATGTGAATTCTGTACACAAGCTAAAAACACAAAGAAACCTCATAAATCTGTTGATAGAGTTTCTGAACCCATAAGCTTGATTCATTCTGATATATGTGAGCTTGATGACACTTTGACTAGACATGGACATCGTTATTTTATCACTTTTATTGATGACTTCTCTGATTTCACCTATGTATATCTTATGAAAAATAAAAGTAATGCATTTGACATGTTAAAAACATTCAAAACTGAAATTGAGAATCAAGAAAATAGGAAAATTAAGAGACTTCTTTGTGATAGAGGAACAGAATATGAATCTAGTTCAATTCTGGACTTCTATAAATTACTTGTTATTGTAAATGAAAGAACTGCACGCTATTCACCTGAAATGAACGGTAAAGCTGAAAGAAAAAATAGGACTTTTACCGAATTAGTAGTTGCCATCCTACTAAATTCTAGTGCAGTAAAACATTAGTGGGGGGACATTTTATTAACTGTATGCTATGTTCTGAATAGAATCCCCAAATCTAAGAATAAAATTTCACCTTATGAATTTTTAAAGAATAATAAACCCAATGTCTCATACTTTAGAACTAGGGGTTGTTTAGCATATGTTCGCATTCCAGATCCTAAGAGAATAAAGTTTTCGAGTAGAGCATATGAATGTGTATTTATAGGCTATGCTATCAATAACAAAGCATACTGATTTTATGACCTAATACACATAATATAATTGAACCAAATAATGCCTATTTTTATGAAACAAAATTTTCTTTTAAATTAAGGAATAGTGGGGGCACATCAAGTATACCTATTAGAACATAACTTAATAAAAGTTTTGAAGCTGAACCTAGAAGAAGTAAAAGAGCAAGAACCGTAAAAGATTTTGGTTCGAATTTTTGTGCTTTTACCATGGAGGAGGATCCCTTAAACCTCCAAGAGGCCTTATCTTCTTTAGATGCTGATTTTTGGCAAGAGGCTATAAATGATGAGATGGATTCTTTGGAATCCAATAAGACTTTGCATTTGGTAGATTTACCCCCTCGTTGTAAATCTATATGCCATAAATGGGTGCTTAAAAAGAAATTAAAACCTGATGGCACTATTGATAAATATAAAGCACAACTAGTAGCAGAACATTTTAGACAAAAAGAAAATATAGATTTCTTCGACACTTTTTCACCCGTAACAAGAATAACATCCATTTGGGTATTAATCTCACTTGCTTCGATTCATAATTTACTAATACACCAAATGGATGTTAAAACTGCCTTTTAAACGGTGAATTAGAAAAAGAAATTTATGTGGACCAGCCTGAAGGATTTGTAGTACATGGTCAAGAACATAAAGTATGCAAATTAGATAAATCATTATATGTTTTAAAACAAGTACCTAAACAATGGCATGAAAAATTTGATAACTTAATCATTTCACTTGGTTTTAAAGTTTATGAAAGTGACAAATGCATTTATTACAAATATGAGAATGACATTTGCACTATTATATGCCTTTATGTAGATGACCTACTCATCTTTGGGTCAATCATTCATGCCATAAACTCAGTCAAATCCTTATTAAAGTGCCAATTTCGATATGAAAGATCTAGGTGAGGCGAGTGTAATCCTTGGTATTAAAATTACTAGGTCAGAAAAGGGAATTTCTTTGGATCAATCTCATTACATTGCGAAAATAATGAAGAAATACAATTACTTTGATTGTAAACCTGCATGTACACTATATAATCCAAGTGTAAATTTATTTAAGAGCACTGGTGAAGGTGTTAGACAGTCTGATTATGCGAGCATCATTGGAAGCTTTCGGTATGCCACTGATTGTACTAGACCCAACATTGCCTATGTCGTAGGATTATTGTGCAGGTTTACCAGTAGACTTAGTATAGAGCACTGACATGCTATTGAAAGGGTCATGAAATACCTGAAACGAACTTTGAACCTCGGATTACATTATGAAAGGTTTCTAGCTGTACTTGAAGGATATTCTGATACAGACTGGAATACCTTATCTGATGATTTTAAAGCGACCAGTGGCTATATATTTAGCATTGCTGGAGGAGCTGTTTCTTGGAAATCCAAGAAACAGACTATTTTGGCTCAATCCACTATGGAGTCTGAGATGATAGCACTAGTCACAGCTAGTGAAGAAGTAGAGTATTTGAGAAATCTGCTAGCTGAGATTCCCTTATGGGAAAAACTGATACCAGCTGTGTTGATACATTGCGATAGTACTGCGACTATTGCAAAAGTTCAGAACCGTTATTATAACGGTAAGAGATGACAAATACGTCGTAAGCACAGCGCTGTTAGAGAACTACTTTTTACAGGTACCATTAGTGTGGATTACGAACTTAGTGATGAAAATTTGGCAGATCTTTTGATGAAAGGACTGTCCAGAGAGAAAGTCCTTAATTCTTCTAAAAGAATAGGACTATTTCCCTTAGATTGTTGATTCCCGCACAATGGTAACCCGGCCTAAATGACTAGAGATCCCAATAACTAGGTTCAGTGGGTAAAAACAAGTTGTGTAGTGATAGGAGTTGAACATGCTACTTAATAAACCAAGAAGCATGTATTCCTGAAGTGATTAGAGCATGAGTTGATAAAAACTCTTAATGAGATTTATACTCTGCACCATTAAAAAAAGAGAGCAGTTTTTGTTATTCGAAAGTGCAAATCTGCACTGATTTGTTGTGCAGGCAAATCAGTTATTCTTTTCAGAGGCTGTTTTATCCTGTAAGCGGCGGCGGAAGTAAGAACTGGTTTGCACCACTGACCAGATCGCCAAATCGTCTTCAAGAAAACAACCAAGTACGTGACTCAGCCATTGTTTCCCAACAGCAAATACACCCCTGTTTTGAAGAAATTTATTTCTTTAGGAATTATTGGTGGTTTTCTAACTCGTGAAGTTCCTCATTTTTTCACATTGAATCGTCACATAATTTCTTTAAAGCTCCTCAATATTCATTTTGTTGGTAAACTTCCAGCAGAACTATGAAAGCACTCTAATTTGTATAAGTTTGATGCTCATACAAAAAACTTTGAAGGAGAACTGCCTAAGAGTTTATGTGTAAGAGAAATCTTCAACACTTTTGATTGCTTTTAATAACAAGCTTTCAGGTAATTTATCCAATAATCTTAGTGATTATGAAAGCTTGAACTATGTCAGATTCTGAAAGTACCAAAATGTTGCTTGTTAAACTTTGGAGTTTGCTGAAAATTTACCAACTTCAGATGGAGAATAGCATGTTCAACGACTAAGTTTCCACAAATACTTCTAGAATGAGGAATTTGACTAGTTGTTGCTTGCAAATAATGAATTTTCTGGTGAGATCCGTTCATCATTTCGTCATCTACTAATGTTGACTATAGTTTACTTATACAGAATTTATTTTGTAGCAACATACCAAAGTGTATATCAATTTTATCAAAATTTGAGAATCTTGAGCATTAAGATAACTTACTCTCTGTTGAACTTCCTCCTGGTTATTGGTCTTGACAAGCATTGATGAATTTATCCAATCATTCATTTTATGATGTTATTCTAAGTGAACATGGAAACTTACAGTGCTTGCTTACCTTGATCTATCTTCAAATTTTCTATCTGGTGAAATTTATGGGAGTTTGATAAAATTAATGCCTAATATTTCCGTCTTGCCTAAAAATATTTTTGCAAGAAAATCCCTCACTGTGTTGGTTTCTCATTTTTCATTTAGAGTTTCCTTGTAAATCCTATGATTTATTCATCACCAAATTTAAAGTCAACCCCTCCTTGTTTTCACAGGTCTAAACCTGTAACCGATTTCCAGTTCGCATACATTTTGCAAGTCATTCTTCTTATAGTTGCTCTAGTACTACAAGTATTGCTTTTATACCATCACACAACTTGTCCATTAAACCCTTTTCTATAAGGAATCACAAAACATGAAAGCGTACTTATTCCAAGGAGTTGGGTCCATTGAAACTAAAATATTCAGGTTCCTTATAGAAGAAAACCTTTCATAGGCTAGTCAGACCAATTTTACAACACTTTTTTATTGTAGCATATTTATCATATATCAATTAGAAGACTTTGAATGATGATCTTCATATGTTGTTAAATGTAATTTTTACAGTGTCTTTTAAACATCAATGAAATTTTTATACGTCTATCGTAAATCGTTATTTTTTTATAATTTTTCCAATTTTTTTATCTGATGTAAAAATAATTGTGAAACAATTCTAAAAATGTTGTAAAAAGCAAAACTGATAGCTTGTATCTGTTCTTTCTACAACAATGCATAAGTGTAATCCACTAAACTAGTAAACATGTATTGTATAACAATTCACAAACGTTCTCTATATCAATAACATATTACAATATAATCTAGCGCACAAAACTTATTTCACTTGTTGTTTATATGAAAAAAAAACTTCACACACAATTTATGTTGAAGAAACCAATGTCACCACACAACCCAAATCAATAGCCAAAACAAATCATCAATTGGTACCCCTCTTCAGCATAAGCTTACCCCAGCATATGACCCTTACCTCATCATAAAAATCTTGGTCGCTACATCTTGTTCTCCATGGCTGCTTTTTGTTTGCATGTGCAGTATCACATGTATAATGACATTAGGCATTTATTGTTGTGCAAAAATTGCACAAACGCGGAAGTAATATAAAAAGAGGATCTAGCTTGTCGATTAATTATCAACCGCCAACTCAATGAAAAATAACCACAAAACAGAAGAATAAAAGAAGAAGACACAAAGATTTAACATGGTTCGGCTATGTCTACGTCCACGGACCCAACAAGTATTCTTTATTTTACTAAAAAAAAAAGAGTACAAAAGAGTGCAAGAGAGATTACAAAATTATAGGTAACGAATTGGAGAGACTACCCTATAATGACAAATTGAATCATTAATTTCTTCAAAGACTTGATGCACACAAAAACCTTAATCGATTGACAGCAGAAGTTAGGGTATACTGAAGAAGAGGATAATGGTGGATGCTCTCACACTTTCGTGTTCCAGAAATATGAAAGAAAAACAATTTTCTCATTGCCTTGAAATCTTTCAAAATCTCCATGATGTGAGTGAAATGTAAATGGAAAGAGAACATCTTGATTTCCATATGTTTTCTTCTTTCATGATTCTCCAAGCCAATCACTTATTTCTGCATATTACAAAAACAATGAATATACATATTTCCTTATTTACATATTCATTGATTGATAAATTGATTATGTAATTCTTTAGTTCTTTATCAAAATATTCTCTCATATAATTCCACATATAGCATAATTAATTGATTGAATCAATTAGCTAATTTCTTTCGTTCTTATCAAATATTTGAATCACAAATATTCAATATTTATATGTTATATGTAAGCTTTCCTTGATCAAAGCCAGAGTTGACTTTCATTATACTTTAGTCCAACCCATTCATATGTTATTCAACGCACTCATCGTGCTAGAGCTACTAACCAATATTCACAAACTGCCTGAACGCCTTTGTTTGCAGTTGCATGCGGTGACAATAATTCTTTAACTTGTTGCTCCAGTCACATTTTTTTGCATTTTAAATATATTTCCTCTTTAATCTCTCAACCTGTTACCCTTTGGTTGACTCGCCTACTATTGACCGCACTTTAGCTTAGTTGCTCCATGCAAGTTGCTGCCAATTTTATTCCTGCAAGTTGACAAACCTACATGTCCAAAGCCTTTTGTCTACAGCTATTTTACCAATTTTTAGAAATGCACAGTAAAATTGGTCCTACCTGCCTATGAAAGGTTTTCTTCTATAAGGAACCTGAATATTATAGCTTCAATGGACCCAACTCATTGGAATAAGCAGGGGCGGATCTAGCTTTAGATTTCAGCTAGGGCAATTTCAGTCCCACATCGCCCATGTTTAAATAATTCTTACATATACATATTAATATGTATGCTGTTTTTACAGAACATGGCCATAACATCAAGTTTGGCCTAATATTTGTGTGTTAGTGTTGTTCCTTTTCCAGGTAGGGCAACTGACTTCATTTCAGCTATGGCCATTTTCTTCCTTCCTTATATTTTCTGCCAGGTTACCAAATTCTGAGGTAGGGCCTTGGCCCTTGCTGGCCCTACCTTGGATCCGCCCCTAGGAATAAGTATGCTTTTATGTTTTGCGATTCCTTCTAGGAAAGGGTTTACTGGACAAGTTTTGTGAAGGTATAAAAGTGATATTTGTAGTACTAGAGGAGATACTATAAGAAGAATGACTTGCGCAATGTATGTGAACTGGAAATGGGTTATAGGTTTAGACCTGTGAAAACAAGGTAGGATTGACTTTAAATTTGGTGATGAACAAATCATAAGATTTACAAGTAAGCTTTAAATGAAAAGGAACAACCAACACAGTGAGGGATTTTCTTGCAAAATTATGTTTGGGCAAGATGAAAATGTTAGGCTTTAAATTTATCAAACGCCCACAAATTTCACCAAATAGAAAATTTGAGAATAGATCAAGTTAAGTAAGCACCGTAAGTTTCCATGTTCAGTTGTTCACTAGGAATAACGCCATAAAATGAATGATGGGATAAATTTATCAATGCTTGTCAAGACCAATAACCAGGAGAAAGTTCAACAGAAAGTTATCTCTATGTTTAAGATGCTCAAATCTTTATTAATAATTCTCTTGGACGCACATATTTTTGGTCCGACCGTGAACTTCCCAAAATACCCTTATGTATGAGCTTTTAATGTCACTTAATTTAGGCATTTAATGTCACTTAAATTAGGATCCAACAAACCTTTTCAACAAGTTCAAATTCAAATTGTCACTTAAATTAGGCAATCATTCAGTTTTTTATTTTACGTATGCAATTAAAATTCAAATCTAGCTTGAGTAACATTTTATGCAATTTAATGAAGATAAAGGCATATCATAATTTTATGCATGATCATAATTTATTTCAATTCAATTTAACGAAGAAGTAATTCTTTTTTTGATGTAACTTATTACTTGAAATGCAGATTCAAGATTATGAAATGATGCACGCTTTAATAACCTAAAGAAATACATATTTGCAACAGAGCTTGAAAAATAGGAAAATAAATAATTGATTAATATGCTCAATTTAACTCATAAATATTTAGGGAAAATTTAGGTGTATGGAAGGAAAATAATTACTTGCATTGTCTACACTATTTTATCATACTGAACAATTAGCATTTAGTCTACATTCAATTGGAAAAATATGCTATTGGTTTGTTTTTTAATTATATCTTACATGTTTTGTAAGTTTGCATCCAATTTTTTTGATTCACGACGTTCTTATTAAATAATCGATTTGCTCCCTTCGCAATTTACATTCCTTTTTTTTACCTTATTAGTGTTAATTCCTATTTTTTAAATTTGGTATGTGTGACAGCCTTTATTGCTTGCTAATTTATAATGCATGTAACATTTATGTGCCTTTGATTGATTTAAATTACAGTCGACATTGCCATAGACAATTAAATAAATTTAATATGTATGGGAAGAAATTAATTACTTGCATTATGTTCAAAATACGGTGCTATTAGTTTATCTGTACGCTTTTTTCAAGCTACTTATCCTAAATACACGCATTCCAGAAAATTCCATTGGTCCTATAAATACCACAGAGTTTTCCATCTACTTCAGGTTAGTTTTATATGTATTTGCAATTGGCTGTACAAGAAGCGTAAGATATATTGACCTTATCAGCATAGTTTATAAAGGGGATTGTTAAAGGGACTCCACTTTTGTTTAAGGGGAGGACAAAATCTAAATTATTGTTCAATTGTTAAGGGGAGGATCAAAAAAATTAGCCCTCCCTTAAACATTTAATTAAAAACTCCAATATTAACCCCATAATCTAATTTAATGTAAACTTTAAAAGCTAAATCCTAAATAACGACACAAATTAATGGAATAAAAAATGGGATATAGTTAACATAATGGAGACATAAGAAAGTTGTGTGGGTGATCAGAAGATATCAGATCAGGTAAGTTAATGAATATCATTTTGTAATTCGATGGTTCAATTTAAAATACTTAAATATTCATGTAAATGTGATCGAGTATGTATAATTGGAACATTAATTTAGATGCAAATGTTTTTGCGCCTTGGAAATGATAAGAAATTGTATTCGTCTGTATGCAAATCAGCACGAAATATAAAAAGAACGATACTGAATTGTATGTTGTGATAAGGGGCAGTTTAGTCCATGTTTATTCTAAAATAAAAAAAACCAAACCCTCCCTTAACATTTTTTTTTTTAAAAGTGGAGTCCCCTTAAAATTGTCCTCCCCTTAACCAAAAGTGGAGTCCCTTTAACAATCCCCTTTATAAACCCTGTGAAATATATTATTAGCTGTGAACAGAGAATACACGGGTTAGCTATATCGCTTCTTATTTCTCCATAATTCCACTCTATAAATATCACCTAGAATTTCATCTCTCCCCACTCCACCATTACTCCAAACTTCTATTTATATTGTTATCCTACTACTCTCCTTTGTCCAAATAACTGAAAGGAATTCTCATACGTAAGCCCAGATGCATTTGCTTTCTTAAAATGTTGATTTTGTAAGTTTAATAGTTTATTATGTTTTTTCTATATTAGTTTTCTTAAAATTCTCATAGCTTTTGCAAAACATAAGATCTTATCATAGCTTTAATTCAAATTTGTTCTCATTGCTTATACCATTTTGTGTAGTCTGGCGCTGTTTTGGGGTTTCAAACTTGAAAGCATGACCTATATGATCAACATATTTTATTTTTGTTCTGCTTTGTTTTTGTTTTTGTTTTTTTCTATGGTTTTGCTATTTTCCTTTTGTATGTAAAATTGATCTTTTAATTATTCAAAAATATGCAGACACTATGCGATTAATGCAGGTGGATTGTCATCGTTCCATCAAGTATAGTAAGCAACATAAGGTATCGATCAATAATGGACAGCGAATCTTGGTACAAGCAAAAGATCGACTCAACAGGATGATATATCCCAAAATCCACCGACAATGAAGGATAGTGTAGAAGTCCGCAAAACGGAAAATGATGATGAAAAATCTCTCTCAAACGATGATTTTATTTGGAGCGCTGAATTTATTGCAGCAGTGGTAAGTGATATATCAAGTATAAAATTTAGCAAAATTTTATATTAAAAATTCTTTTATCTTATGAGGAGTTTTCACTTATTTTTGCAAGTGGATTTTATGGACAAAAATGGATGGTGAATAATATGACAACAAAATTCACTATATGAAAAAAATAAACCATGACCGTTTGTTATTTGTAATAAAAAAATAATACCGTTTTTAGATTGTATTATAACTCCGTCATTTATGTGGTATTGGTATACGGTTTACGCAACTATATGGGATGGATCGATATGAGAGATGCATGTGGTTTTCAGCTCTTCTCTGTGAGAAAATAAAGATGGAAATAGCTTATTTAGAAGTCTGTATATTTGAGCTGTCCAACGTCTCTCCCCACAAATAGAAAATTTTGTTTTATTTTTGGAAAAAACTGTTTATATAGTTATTGTTCAACAAGAAAAATATATATTTTTATTCACTGCTTTAAGAAGAAAACTCATTTGAAATGAAATAGCCCTCAATGTTACAAATTGTATTATATTTAAAACTTCACTTTCGTTTATGCCATTTATATGCCAATTTACTATTTAGTGATTTCTATTTTTTTCCTTTTTAGTGACAATACAATTCACTTCAAATAAATACATAAAATACACTAACATTTTAGAAATAATAATCCACGCGCGGAGCGCGTGCCGTCACTACGCGCGGAGCGCGTGCCCTCACCACGCGCGGAGCGCGTGCCGTGACGCTCGTTTTGATAAAGCTGATATACACTTTGGTATATTGCTACAAAATAAATTCTATATAAGTAAACTATAGTTAACGTAAGTAAGTGATGAAGGAATCTCACCTGAAAATTCATTATTTGCAAGCAACAACTAGTCAAATTCCTCAATCTTGAAATATTTGTCAAAATTTAGCCATTGAACATGCTATTCTACATTTGAAGTTGGTAAATTTTTGGCAAACTTCAAATTTTAACAAGCAACTTTCTGGTAATTTCAGAATCTGACATAGTTTAAGCTTTCATAATCACCAAGATTATCAGATAAATTACATAAAAGCCTGTAATTAAAAGTAATCAAAAGTGTTAAAGCTTTCACTTGCACATAAACTCTTAGGTAGTTCTCTTTCAAAGTTTTTCGTAGAAACAACAAACTTATACAAATTAGAGTTCTTTCATAGTTCTACTGGAAGTTTACCAACAAAACGAATATTGAGAAGCTTTAATGAAACAATGTTATGATTCAATGTGAGAAAATGAGGAACTTTACGAGTTAAAAAACTGCTGATAATTCCCAAAGAAATAAATCTCTACAAAACAGGTGTATTTGTTGATGGAGAAGCTTCTTCTATTGAGAGTGATGTAGTCATATTTTTTTACTACATTCTAAAAAAAAGCTAACACACATAATTTCGTTGCATTATTTTTAGGAGATTGGTCCAAGTACATCGGCCATATCTATTCCGTTTTAAAGAGACTGTGTATTTCGAAGGATTCCACAGTTAGCACTTGTTGATTTTTTTGTGAAGTGCCATGAACATTTACCCATTTAAGATAAGGTCAAACTTAATAAGTTTGTTAAATTTGGTGATACAAAATCACAAATTGATTGGAAAAAATTTGCAAAGAATGAAAAGTAAATATTTTTATAATGGGAATGCATTGATTGCATTTGATGAGGTGGTAGAGAAATAAATGAAGGGATTAATTTCTTCCATCTATGCTAAAGAAACGGATTGATTTACTTCCTATGTTTGCACATTTGTTGTTATGGTAATTTGCCTCCATTATATTATTACCATATATTGGTAATTTAATTGATGACTCACATAGATTTGCACTGGCTATATATTGAGGGGTAGACTTTAATGTAAACCCATCCTGGCTTGGAGCCAGTGATCTCTAATGGTGTCTCTTCTTGTTAAACCTGATTGAGGTTTGGATATGTAAATTCTTATTTTGTAATCTCTTGTAATTCTCTCATGTGGAATAAAATCTCTCTCTGTTGGACTGGACGTACACTATCTCGAGGATAGTGGAACCAATATAAATATTGTGTCCCTTTGTTTCTCTGTTATAGTTATTTACTATGTTGTTGATGTAATAAAACAATTGCTATCAGATTAGATTGGTGTTCAATTGACAAATCTAGATCCTGCTTATTGTTCTTCAGTAAAGGCGCAATTTTGCATAATAGATTGGTATCGGAGCGAGGAGATTTGTTTTAAATTGTGCATCAATTATTTCTACAAAGGTTGGTAGATTCAGTGGTAATTATGCTATTACTATTTTGAGGGGATAAAGAAGACTTTGATGGAGGAGATTATGTTGAGAGTGAAGAGTGTTCCAATCTGGAAACTTTAACGTTATATGGAGTTTACTATGCTGAAGGGGCTATTGGATTTGGGAAGTTTTGATCATGTTTCTGACAGGGGTCTTCATGTTGATGATGCTCGAGGGATCCAAGATGATCAAGAAAGGAGCTCAGGTCAAGTGATAGACGGGTATCGAGACAGAGATCATTGTGGTTTAGACAGGGGTCTTCATGTTGATGATGCTCGAGGGATCCAAGATGATCAGGAAAGGAGCTCAGATCAAGTGAAAGACGGGTGTCGAGACAGAGATCATTGTGTTCGACAGGGGTCTTCATGTTGATGATGTTCAAGGGATCCAGAGTGATCAAGGAAGGAGCTCAGATCAAGTGATAGACGGGCGTCGATGCAGAAAATCCACAAGGTGGAGATCCTTGTGGTATTACAAGCACTTTTAGACCGTTGGTTTATGCGTGGTGCAGCTCATCGTGGTAGATGCATCTTTTGCAGGCGGTGGGTAAAGCTTGTAATGGTTTTGATTAAGTTGTAGGAGAGAGATTTTTTGGCGATTGAGAGAATTAAATTTTGGTCTTGGCAGTGTTGAGATTACTTTGGTGTCTGCTTCTTTGTTATTTTGGATATTTGTAACATTTGTTGGCGGGCGGGGACGTAGTCTGAGCTCGTTAACAATTGTGTGATGGAGGTGGCTTTGCTGGAACCCATTTGGTAAATATTCATTTTTTTGGTGTATCTCGTTGTGAGATTTTGATTGAAGGTGGAGTTCTGTTGAAGAGTTTTATGATGTGAAGAGAATTTGATTGGAGATGTGGTGTTGCAGATATGTGATTTTGCATCAAGGTGGAGTGTTAAATTTGGTGATACAAAATCACAAATTGATTGGAACAAATTTGCAAAGAATGGAAAGTAAATATTTTTATAATGGGAATGCACTGATTGCATTTGATGAGGTGGTAGAGAAATAAATGAAGGTATTAATTTCTTCCATCTATGCTAAAGAAATGAATTGATTTACTTCCTATGTTTGCACATTTGTTGTTATGGTAATTTGCCTCCATTATATTATTACCATATATTGGTAATTTAATTGATGACTCACATAGATTTGCACTGGCTATATATTGAGGGGTAGACTTTAGTGTAAACCCATCCTGGCTTGGAGCCAGTGATTCCCAATGGTGTCTCTTCTTGTTAAACCTGATTGGGGTTTGGATATGTAAACTCTTATTTTGTAATCTCTTGTAATTCTCTCATGTGGAATAAAATCTCTCTCTGTTGGATTGGACGTACACTATCTCGAGGATAGTGGAACTAGTATAAATATTGTGTCTCTTTGTTTCTCTGTTATAGTTATTTACTATGTTGTTGATGTAATAGAATAATTGCTATAAGATTAGATTGGTGTTTAATTGGCAAATCTAGATCCTGCTTATTACGCTTCCGCATATGCTCAATTTTCATAACAAAGTTTTCTTTTCTATAAATAATAATACAAAATTCAATTATATGTCGACCACAATGACTCCATTTTAAATCGGAGTATCTTCCTTTAAAGATGGCCATTTTCATTGCTATAAATGATAATTCAAAATATTTAAATAATTAGAACCTGCAATAAAGAGATGATATATATCTTATCTAGTAATCTTATCCAGATAGCCCAAAAGAAAAATAATTTACCATAGCAACTATAGTAGTAACATCAAATATTGAAAAGAAAGGAAATCTTATAGAATAAGCACTTAAGCTTTTCTGCATTATCTCTCTACTCGGAAAAATGAAAATTTAGGAGAAAAAGTAATAGTAAACGATAAATTGATACCTTGGTAATAAAATATGTTTTTAAAATTATATACCTTAACAGTAATTATACGCGTAGGAGAAGCACTCGACAGCCTAATGGCATGATCAAACCTCACATTATAAGCATTGTTCCTATACGGAGTACAAACTATTCCCTCTCTGCTGCAGACCCTAGTCTAATAGCTTTGGTTAAAAAACTGTTGGGAAACAATGGCTGAGTCACGTACTCGGTCGCTTTCTTGAAGACGAATCGGCGATCTGACCGGTGGTGCAAAACCAGTTCATACTTTCGCCGCCGCCTCTAGGATAAACAGCCTTTGAAAAAATAAATGATTTGCTTTGCACAACAAATCAGTGCATATTTGCACTTTCGAAAATAAAAATACTGCTCGAAAATTTCAGGAAGAATATTTTAATGGCGGAAGTAAAAACTGTGTTTTTGTTATTATGCTATTTTCGTCTACAACTGAAGATAATATATAGATGGGGATTAGGAATGAACGAAAATACCGGGCAGCAGATAAATCTGCTAAAATACCGGGTCAATAGTTTACCGCTTCAAATAAAAGTCGGCTCAAAAATATATCTCGTATTTAAAAAAAACAGTTCGAAAAAAGCATTTTTTTCTAGTCCAAAAATATAAGTGTTTACACCACAAAGCCAGGCCCGAGCCCGAACCGGGCCGGGTCGAGTCGAGTCGGTCGGTCGCGCGCGTGTGTGGTGGTCATGATGCATGGTCTCCCTCCTCACAACAAAGCATACATTGGGAGCCCAAGGCCCCAACATGACTTCTTAGAAACAAGTACAAATACTTGCATCTTTCTTATAATCCCATGATGTGAGACTATTCACATATAGGAGCCATTCATACATTTATTTAGATATTTTTAATAATTCACAAATTATTTTCAACAATCCCCCACTTGAATTTTTAAAAATATCTTCGATCAGTTTCTAAAAATATATAAGATTGTGCATAAACAAAGGTGTCATTCGACTTGAACCTTTGCATAGAGAATAAGATTCAGTTTTTATTAGAGTGACACGTAGTCTTGAACTCTATTCCTGACATCAAACCACACACAACCTTTTCTATAGTGTAATCAAATAAGCCCGTGCATTTATGGCCATGCACGTCTATCCCAGTTTAGTGAACGCTCTAGAAGTTTTGCCCAAAACTCCATAGAAAACGGCCACATTTCCACATCACATAGGTAAGTCTATCAAGAGTACTACTGAAGGTAGGTACTCCACTCCAAATAGAGTATAGATCTCATTAAGAGTTTCTATCAACTCATCCTCTAATCACTTCAGTAATACATGCTTCTTGGTTTATTAAATAGCATGTTTAACTCCTATCACTACACAACTTGTTTTTATCCATTGAACCTATTTCTTGGGATCTCCAGTCATTTAGGTCGGGTTACCATTGTGCGTGACTCAACAATCTAAGGCAATAGTCCCATTCTTTTAGAAGAATTAAGGACTTTCTTTCTGCATAGTCCTTTCGTCAAAGAATCTGCCAAATTTTCATCACTATGTACGTAATTCACTCTAACGGTACCTGAGGAAAGTAGTCCTCTAACCGTGCTGCGCTTACGACGTATTTGTCGTCTCTTACCATTATAACAATGGTTCTAAACTTTTGCAATAGCCGCGGTACTATCGCAATGTATAAACACAGCTGGTGTCGATTTTTCCCATAAGGGAATCTCAGTTGGCAGATTTCTCGAATATTCTGCTTCTTCACTAGCTATGGCTAGTGCTATCATCTCAGACTCCATAGTAGACTAAGCCAAAATAGTCCGTTTCTTGGATTTCCAAGAGACAGCTCCTCCAGCGATGCTAAATATATAGCCACCGGGCGCTTTAGAATCATCAGATAAAGTCTTCCAGTCTGCATCTGCATATCCTTCAAGTACAGCTGGAAACTTCTCATAATGTAATCCAAGGTTCATGGTTCATTTAAGGTATCTCATTACCCTTTCAATAGCATGCCAGTGCTCTATACTAGGTCTACGGGTAAACCTGCACAATAATCCTACGACATAGGCAATGTCGGGTCTAGTACAATCAGTGGCATACCGAAGGCTGCCAATGATGCTCGCATAATCAGACTGTCTTACACCTTCACCAGTGTTCTTAAATAACTTTACACTTGGATCATATGGTGTACATGCAGGTTTACAGTCAAATTAATTATATTTCTTCAGTATCTTCTCAATGTAATGAGATGGATCCAAAGAAATTCCCTTTTCTGACCTAGTAATCTTAATACCAAGGATTACACTCGCCTCACCTAGATCTTTCATATCAAAATTGGCACTTAATAAGGATTTGACTGAATTTTTGGCATGAATGTTTGATCCAAAGATGAGTAGGTCGTCTACATAAAGACATATAATAGCGCAAATGTCACTCTCAGATTTGTAATAAATGCATTTGTCACTTTCATTAACTTTAAAATCATGTGAAATGATTAAGTTATCAAATTTTTCATGCCATTGTTTAGGTGCTTGTTTTAAACCATATAATGATTTATCTAATTTGCATACTTTATATTCTTGACCATGTACTACAAATCCTTCAGGCTGGTCCATATAGATTTCTTCGTCTAATTCACTGTTTAAAAATGCGGTTTTTACATCCATTTGGTGTATAAGTAAATTATGAATGGAAGCAAGTGAGATTAATGCCCTAATGGATGTTATTCTAGTTACAGGTCAAAAAGTGTCAAAGAAATCTATATTTTCTTTTTGTCTAAAACCTTTAGCTACTAGTCTTGCTTTGTATTTATCAATAGTACCATCAGGTTTTAATTTCTTTTTACGCACCCATTTACAGCCTATATATTTAAAACCAGGGGGTAAATCTTCCAAATGCCAAGTCTTATTGGATTCCAGAGAATCCATCTCATCATTTATAGCTTCTTGCCAAAAATCGGCATCTAAAGAAGATAGGGCCTCTTGGAGGTTTAAGGGGTCCTCCTCTATAGTAAAAGCAAAAAATCCAAACCAAAATCTTTTACGGTTCTTTTTCTTTTACTTCTTCTAGGTTCAGCTTCAGAACTTTTATTAATTTCTGTTCTAATAGGCATACTTGAAGTGCCCCCACTATTCCTTAATTTAAAAGAAATTTTGTTTCATAAAAATCGACATCATTTGATTCAATTATGTTATGTGCATTTATATCATAAAATCGATATGCTTTGCTATTAATAGCATAGCCTATAAATACACATTCATATGCTCTACTTGCCAATTTTATTCTCTTAGGGTCTGGGATGCGAACATATGCTAAACAACCCCAAGTTCTAAAGTATGACACATTGGGTGATTCTTTAAAATTTCATAAGTTGAAATTTTATTCTTAGATTTGGGGATTCTATTTAGAACATAGCATACAGTCAATAAAATATATACCCCTACCAATGTTTTGCTGCACCAGAATTTAATAGGATGGCAACTACTAATCCGGTAAATGTCCTATTTTTTCTTTCAGCTTTACCGTTCATTTCAGGTGAATAAGGTGCAGTTCTCTCATGTACAATACCATGTAATTTATAGAAGTCCAGAATTGAATTAGATTCATATTCTGTTCCTCTATCACTACGAAGTCTCTTAATTTTCTTGTTTGTTTGATTCTCAATTTCAGTTTTGAACGTTTTAAACATTTCAAAAGCATCACTTTTATTTTTCAAAAGGTAAACATATGTGAAATTAGAACAGTCATCAATAAAAGTGATAAAATATCGATGTCCATGTCTAGTCAAAGTGCCATCAAGTTCACATATGTCAGAATGAATCAAATCTAAGGGTTCAGATTCTCTATCAACAGATTTATGAGATTTGTTAGTGATTTTTGCTTGTGTACAGAATTCACATTTATCAGGTTCATATTCTGACATCTTAGGTATCATATCTAGGGTGCTTATGTTATGAATTATTCATTTATTAACATGACATAGTCTAGAGTGCCAAATATTAAAATCACACAACATATAAGCAGAATTATTCACTTTATTAGATTTAACATTTAATTTAAACATTCCCTCACAAGCATAACCCTTTCCTACAAAAGTTCCCTTATACCCTATGGTATACACATCAGCTCCAATAAAATGAGTAAAGCTTGCCTTATTAAGGAGAAAGCCAGAAACCAGATTCTTCCTCATCTCTGGAGTATGCAAAACATCTTTAAGAATCACAGTCTTTCCAGAGGTAAACTTGATCTCCACATTTCCAACCCCTGCAACTTTAGTGGTATGAGAATCTTCCAACAACACTTTTTGATCATCAGCAGCCGTGTATGTGGTGAACATATCACGATCATAGCAGACATGGCGAGAAGCGCCAATGTCTACCCACCAACCCTCTGATCCACCAATAAGGTGAATCTCAGTAATCATAGCCGTAAGAGGCTCTTCAGTCAGGTTCGCCTACGGTGCAGAGCTTGGCCTGTTCTGACACTTTCGTGCCATATGACCTGGTTTTCCATAGTTGTAACATAGAAACAACTGTCCAGAGTCATTCTTTTGGGCTGGTTTCTGCTATCCTTTTGGGTTTCCTTGCGGATTCCCATTCTGTTTGTTGCGTCTGTTCTAATTCTTAAATGATTTGTGATTCGGTTTCAGAACAGCGGATGTGGTCTTCTTAGTGCTGTTGTTTGAGACAACCAGCACTTCCTCTTTCTGGTCCTGTTTGCGTGCCTTCTCCTCAATATGGAGGCGAGTGATCAAGCTCTCTAAGGAAAATTCCTTAGTCTTATTTCGTAGGAAACTATTAAAGTCTTTCCAACCTGGGGGCAGTTTGTCAATAATAACAGTAACTTGAAACTGTTCGTCCAAAACCATACCTTCGGAGATGATCTCATGAGCTATTTTCTGAAGCTCATGAGACTACATCTCTACTGACCTGTCGTCTGTCATCTGATACTTGAGATAGCGGCTCACAGCATACTTCTTTGCCCCTGCCTCCTCTGTATCGTATTTTTTCTTCAGCGCTTCCCAGATCTCCTTCGCTGTCTTGTCGTCCGAGTTGTAGTCATCATACAGATCATCGCTGAGACCATTAAGAATGAAATTTCTGCATAGATAGTCCTGCTCAATCCAGTTCTGTTGCTATTTTGCTTGTTCAGTCCAGGAAGCCATCTGCACTTCATCAGTTCCGTCAAGTTTGTCTGGCAACTGTGGTTTGTCGGTGGTCAGAGCAGCAGCCAACTTTCTCATCGTCAGGTAGAACTCCATCTTCTGACGTCATCGTTTGAAGTGCAGACCTTCGAAATGAATTGGGGCAGCAGTTGCCAATGGTATCTGGAAAGCAGAGGTACAAGCAGCATCATCTATGTTTGATGTCGAAGCCATTGTTTCGATTCGTCTTCAAATTGTTGGGAAACAATGGCTGAGTCATGTACTTGGTCGCTTTCTTGAAGATGATTCGGCGATCTGACTGGTGGTGCAAAACCAGTTCGTACTTTCGCCACCGCCTCTAGGATAAAACAACCTCTGAAATAATAACTGATTTGCTTTGCACAACAAATCAGTGCAGATTTGCACTTTCGAAAATAAAAATACTGGTCGAAAATTTCAGGAAGAATATTTTAATGGCGGAAGTAAAAACCGTGTTTTTGTTATTATGCTATTTTCGTCTACAACTGAAGATAATATATAGATGGGGATTAGAGCCGAACGAAAATACTGGGCAGTAGATAAATCTGCTAAAATACCGGGTCAATAGTTTACCGCTTCAAATAAAAGTTGGCTCAGAAATATATCTCGTATTTAAAAAAAAAGTTCGAAAAAAGCAAAATTTTCTCTTCCAAAAATATAAGTGTTTACACCACAAAGCCAAGCCCGAGCCCGAACCGAGCCGGGTCGAGTCGAGTCGGTCGGTCGCGCATGTGTGTGGTGGTCATGATGCATGGTCTCCCTCCTCACAACAAAGCATACATTGGGAGCCCACGGCCCCAACATGACTTCTTAGAAACAAGTATAAATACTTGCATCTCTCTTATAATCCCATGATGTGGGACTATTCACATATAGGAGCCATTCATACACTTATTTCAATATTTTTAATAATTCACAAATTATTTTCAACAAAAACCATGTTTGAACAATGGTTGTTGCTGTGCTTAACACAGGTTGCCTCTGTGCTAAACACAGGCTGTTGTGTTAAAACACGGCGACCTATGACTTTATAGTGTAAACACCGGTAGCAACAGTGCTGAACACCGGCTATTGGATTAAAACACAACAACCTATGTTTTAATAGTTTTTAAACACATGCTGCCTCTGTGCTGAACACAGGCAGTTGTGTTAAAACACAACATGCTATGTTTTAAAGTGTGTTTAAACACACTTGCTGCTATGTACAAATAAAAAAACACCCAGTGTTTAAACATAAGTCATTTGTTTAAACAAAGCATGTGTTTAAACATAATATAATTAAAGGTAATTGTCGCTCTTTTCCAAATTGATTTCACTTATCTATTGAAATTGTCTTTGTCATGAAAACTTTGTCTGCAATCAGTTTAGAATGTAACATAGTGCCATAAGCCATTATTATTGACACTCCAAATATTATTAAGGGGAGGTCAAATTTTGAAAACACTCCAATTATAAAAATAATGTTAAGGGATCACGCACTTAATTTTTTACGTTCCCTTTTACCCTCGTAATAACATTTGGTAATAAAATCAGTTCCATCCCAAATCCAAATCAATTTCAAATGAAAAAAACCAAATCTCTAAATTACTTGAAAAAAAGTGATTGTTTGAGGAGAAATAATGGTATCAACAAAAAAATGTAATACCGTATTAAAAAAATAATTGTTCGATATATATGTATCGATTTCCTATCAATAATAATTTTTCATCTAATTTGACAAATGAAATTATTAATAATTTGATATAAAATCTAATGTAATTGACTAGTATATCGTATAAATTTTTTTATAACAAATAAAAAAGAGATTATTGTAAAGAAGGTTAATTTGGTAAAATAAAGTTTATTTGTTAAGGGGGTGCTCTCTCCATGGGTACTACTCCCTTTAACAAATTTTATTTTAAAAAAAAAATTGATTTCCTCTTAGTAATATTTGGAGTGTCAATAACAACTCCCTTAAAATATAACAGTTTATGTTCATTATATCTGTTGGCTTATATCGAGATCTCTAATTTATCCATTCCTTAAGTAATCACCATTTAACTACATTATGCACAAATCATTTTCCATATTACCATTTTACATTTTCTCTTAATATAGCTTGTCATAGTTTGAATCCAAGGCGATCAAAAATGTTGGCCACGAGGTGCATACAAAGTGATTTTATTTTTTGTATTCGTTGTTTGATACTTTTTAAGGGTATTTTATTAGATGAACTTTTGTTTAGCTTGCACTAGTTATTTTGTTTTTTTCAACTTCATTTATTTTGGACTCCCTTATCTATTTACCCTTTGTAAACTTTCTAATGTACCATGCATTTATTATTCAATTATCTAGTTTCCTATCTATGTTTTGCACTTTTTGACACTAATTTACGCATTGTATCTACAGTGACCAATACCTATATTTGGATTGCTTTTCAAATGAAAAATGTAGCAACCCATATTTTCCAACTGTTTAGCTTTAAATTTAATGTTAATTTTGGGGAACAATGGTTCAGTCAAGGTTGATAAATCTATGAAGTGAATTTATTTGATATAAACTTGAATACGCTTATTTAATGGTGAATTCAATAGGTTATTAATATAATAACTTGTATATGATTGTAAATATAAGATTTAGCTATTAATTGAAATAAAAAGAAATGAAACCAAATGTTGTAAATAAATGGTCAATTGAAATTTATTAAGTTAGAATAATTAATTTGTATGCGAATCCATTTGTTTATTTGTTTACAACAATAAGTGTATAGTATTTAATTAGAAGTTGCAACTAGTCATAAATTGCAAAACCAACTATTAATGTACTGAAATAAAGTGGAAACAAATTGCAACAAAGATAATTGAATGGTGTAGTTAATGGAAATTAATAATGGTAATTAAAGGAATAAATTGAATGTTTAACTAATTGTTAAAAATAAATATTACAATCAGATAATTGATTAATATGTGAAACCATTTGCTTTGTTTTATAAACAATAGACGTATAAGCATACCTGAAGTGGTAAGTTTATTTTTTTCAAACCTTTTAACACATTGATATATAATTGAGTCTATTGCAATTAAGCTATTTAATTACTACAGTTATATGATTTGTGAAGAATAATATAAATGTTATGAATTATAATCCAACGTTGAGAATATGGAAGTAAAACTGAAATAGATAAATATTAATATGTTGTTAGGCTATATTGATAATAATGGTTGATGAAAATAAATAATGGTTATAAATGGAATAAACATTTAATTTGGATTCAATTAAAACAATAGCAATGAAGAATTTGTTGACTAAAATTATTATTGCTATTTGATGTAAATAAAATAGTCACTATCAACATAACTTGAATTCCATTAATCAAGGATAGAAATCATAACGTGTCAAACTGATTGGTTAAAAGTCTAATTGTCGATATACTTGTTACTAAATAGTCAAATTTGAAGCTTAATATAAAGGAAAGTGGAAAATGGGATGGAGGACAAAGTTCTAAATATTTTGGGCCCAAAAAACGCGGCTCAGATAATTTCACGTAAAGGCCAAACTTCAGTTTATTTTTAGGCCTAAGTAAATAATGCTCTGTTTTTTATTTTCTCCTTTCCTCTTTCGATTTTCTTTCAATTTAAATGGAAAATCGAATCATTCATTGATTACGTGCATTTTACATCGTTAATTGGATTATTTCGATTCTTTTATTAAATCGATCTCAACAGGTAATTTTACCCTAATTTAATTTTTTATTTTTGATCGATTCGATCTATTATTTACTATTTCTTTGTTATGTTTTGTTGATCTTATTTTCTTATGAATTTACAGGTTATTTGCGTCATGTCTGATTTAGTTTCATTTAGTAGAGGAGAAGGCTATGTTTTTGGATACGCTGTTATGATTTTTTTTAGATTTTAATGTTATGTGCATTTAGCATTTTCTTGTTGTTTAATATTTATTTTGACTATACATGGTTTTTTGACATCTTATAATATCATTTGTTATTTATATCTGAATCTGTATAATTTTTGGCAGAAGCAGCCTTGGGAATAGCATTTTATTTTTATTTTTACTTGATGAGTGTAACTACTTTATTCGACTGGAAATGAATTGTTCTTTAATTGTTGTTAAGAATAGTATATGTGAATACTTGACACATCTTACTCCTAGTTCTATTGAAATATCATATAATTTGGAAAGTAAGATTATCACAGTTGATACTGGTTCAGATTTACATACAATATTGTGCTTTCAAATTTATAAGAAGAGCCCTTTTTTTTCACTGTTAAGTTGTGCCATCATGCTCTGGAGCTCAATGTTGACAGTAGTTTTTTAGTTAACTCTAATCAGCAGAGCATTTCAGTTTGTTCTAGTTCTTAAAGCATCAAGTCTTTTGGTGAATCAAGTTCTTATTTGAAAGATGTTATGAAGAAAGGGTGTCAAATGAATCTTATGGATTTTATTGGTTATTGTTTCAGTGGTGCTGAAGATTTTAGGGAGTTTCTAATGGCTTATCAAATAAAAGAAGGACATGAATTGATTTTTGTTAAAAACTGCCCTGAAAGAATATCTGTCATATGCTCTTGGAATAAAGAAGGTTGTAAATTCAATTTAAATGCTTCTTCGGATCCTAGACAGCCTCTTCGTTTCTTTATTAGAACTTATAACTTTGAACATTCGTGTGGTGCTGGATTAAGGGATGTTAAGAAAGTCCATATTTCTAGTAAATTTATTAAATCTTTGATTATTGATCAAATTAGAGATGTCCCTATGAAAAAGACGAAAGATATTATTGTTGAATTTAGAAGAGAGTTTAATTTTGATCTTTCTTATTATTTTGCATACTCTGGAAAACAATTGGCTTTGAAGGAAATTTATGGAGATGATGTTATGTCATATAATGAATTAAATTGGTATTTGCAGACTTTGAAGAAAACTAATCCAGGAAGTTATGTTGCTTTGGATGTTGATCCGTTGAGTCAGCAATTTGAAAGAGTTTGCATTGGATTTAATGCTTGATTATTTGGTTTTCGACATTGTCGTCTCTTATATTTCTAGATGCAGCATTTTTAAAGGGTAGACCAGGAGTTTTATTAGCAGCCATTGCAAAAAATGGAAACCAAGGTTTGAGTTTTAGTCTTTGTCTTTTATTTTTTTAAGTGGTTTAGTATTTTGTTTTTGAATTCTTTAGTATGCAATTTTTGGTGAAGTTCACGTATTTTATGGGATTGTTGGTGAATTTCATGCTAGTGGTTTAAGTTTTGATGATGTGTTGAATTAGATTTGATCAGCCCTGGCCTAATGTTTAAGTTTTTGTCAGAATTGAATCTTGTTTTATAGTTCAAATTTTCAAGTTGATTACCATTTGATCATTACATCATCGAAAAATATTGTTACTGAAAAGTATTTGTTTACAAAAATTTCTACTTGTTTCCTTTAGTTGAAGATATATCTCTGGTTTCCCTTGGCTGCTCTGGAATTGACAATAGACCATGCTATATAACAATATAACATTAGGTTTTTTTTCACTGTAATAGGTTTGGGTTTGTAACTAATTAATGCAAATTGGCATGCATGCTACAATCCAGATTAGAGGCTGCCTTTCTTTGGTGTAGGGTTGCCGTACATGCTGTACATTTCTGGGCCAGGGCTACTAGCTAATGTGACGGTGTAACGACCCGTATTTTCAACGATATAATAATTTATTTATTTAAATAATGATTTAGAGGATTTAATGGCGGTTTAATTAAATAACTTTGAATATTTAATTAATATAATAATTAAATAATATATTTAATTCTGAAATAATCAGACTGAAATGGCAATACGGTGTGAAGTGGGCAATTCAAAATATATAATTCAGTTTAGAATTTGAATTCGAATAACGAATATATTATTTGAACGACAGTTGAACGTATAATTATATTATAATTATAATCAAGCTTGAAATGGCGCGGCAGTTCAGCAATTCGAACTTCAACTGAATGTACAAGGTCCATTTTAAATCGGGTTTCTGTGAAACAAGAAACGTTCGAAGCTGGTTTTTTCTAGTGGAAGAGAAAAATCGGGATTTCATCGTGTAGATTTTGATATATGTTCAAATCAAATTTTAGAAAAGTCGCTATGGAATTCCTTTGAAATTTATAAATATATATTTATATTATAAAAGGAATTTCAATATAAATTTGATTATCGATATAACTGGGAAATTGGAAATATCAAGTTATAAATCCCAGTGGAGCTGTATGATATTCTAGTGTGAATATATACGATAATATTTATTTTTAAATATTTAATTTAATTGTTTTTAAATATATTTGTATATTTAAATGGGTTATTTAGAGCTTTAAAAATAGCCAGTTTTTCAAACGACCTCAGAATTCGATGAAACTAATTTTGTTGGATCCACAATATTAAAGTATTGTTAGATGTCAAGTTTTGTGATTTTTGAAGTCAGTATGTGGTCGTACGAGATTTTAATGCGAGAAACAGTCAGTATTTTGACATTTAAAAATATGCTGTGTGAGCAAACAGAGTCGGAATTCGACGAAACCAGTTTCGTTGGGTCCGTAATATCAAACTTTAGCTGCATGACCATTTTCGTGATTTTTTGGTATTTTATATGGTCGTACGAAATTTTTAAAGACATATACAGATAATAATGGCTTAAAATTTAATATAATATTTAAATATTAAAATATTAAAAATATTCTATATGATACCCTATACACTTCTAAACCCTAAACTATTTTTCACCGGTCAAAAACTATTGAGCGGCCAGTGTTTGTCTTTCCAGTAAACCATCTCCTCCTTCAAAAATTCCTAATAATGGAAATAAAAATCTATAAATTATATTATACATATATTCAAGTCCCTGAGGTGATTTCCTTCATTCCAGTATGGGTTTCAACTGGTTCGACTCCAGTTTTGTGGCTTAGGTTTTTGCTTCAGTAAGCTAGGGTTAAGGATTTTGGGTAAACGAGGTATCAATTCGTGAAATAATTTTCAGTTTTGGGTTTGTCTTCGAATTCCGCATCGTGTATGAAAAGCTTGTGGATTTCGGTGATAAAATTGTTCGTGAGTTTACTGTGTTGCTGTTCGAAGCCGAGGGTCGCGGTTTGTTTTAAGGTGACGAGTTGCATAACGAAGGGTGGGAATTGATGCTTGAGTAAAGGAGAGTGTGATGGTTTTTTTGTTTGATTTTACTATGAAGGGTTTGAGCGGTAAGATGATACCACAATGGTGAAGACATTAGGAGAAGGGGCGTTGGAAATATTGTATTCGTAGAATTTGCCTGGAAGGAAGAATGGTAGAGGGAAGTTGGGCTGAACGGGTTTGGGACTTAAGGTAAAGGGGTGAGCCCAAGTAAAGTTTAAATCTTAGTTTTAATTTAATTTAAATATTGAATGAATTTGTGAATTAAATATCTCGATCATACTATATTAGAATTTCGAATGGTCAGATCCGTTGGGATCGTATGGAAGGTGGCTACACCATGGGACTGACTGGGAGTGAATCCAAGCTCGCTACAATTTTGTTGTAAAATAAATTGTCCGTCTGAATCAAAGATGGTTAATCATTATTTAACGATAAATGTCCAAGGTGAGTAAAACTCACTAACTCTTCCCAGTTATATTTTTATAACATACTTTTATAACTGATAGATAATGCTTGTTTGCTGTGTGTTGGCTATTTGGTTGAACTGCTAGTCAGTTGATTGAAAATATAGATAACGATATAAATATAAATCGTTAATCAAATATTGATTTTGTTTAGCAGAATATTTCATAGTGAAATGAAATTGATGTTAATTTTATTGTTTAACATCTGTGGATGCAGGGAAACAGGTCGGAGGGACCCAACTGGGTTCCTCAACATTTATTTTACTGTTTTTCATATATTGTGTTATATGATGTGATATGAAATCTGTTGTTGATTTTGTATGTTGGAATGATACTGATCATTGTTATATGGTACGTTAAATACCATAACGAATACTGGAATGTTAAAAAGGAAATTTTCAATGACATACTTAAAAAGAAATATTTATAAAATCAAAATTTTTTATAAAAAGAAAATATTTATTTAGAAAATAAATAGATTAAAAAGGAATATTTATTTATTAATCAAATAGATAGGATTGAAGGGAAATATTTGTAAAACATTTACAGATAGAATTGAAAAAGAAATATTTGTAAACATTTACAAATGGAATTAAAAAGGAATATTTATTTGAAAAAATAAATAGAATAGAAAATATTTGTAAAACAAATAGAAAAGGAAATAGTTAGATTATCAAAGGAATTACTTGTAAAATCAATGGATTTTATATAAAAAGAAAATATTTTATAAATAAATAAAATTATCAAAAAGGGATTTATTTGGTAAATAAATAGATTATAAAAAGGAAATACTTGAAAAGTGAATAGAATAGTATAAAAGAGGATTTTATATTTGAAAGGGTTAGACCCGTGCTTCGCACACGGGTATAACATGATATGGATTTAAAGCAAAAAATTTAAATAGAATCTATTCTAACCGATAGATTGAGAAAATAAATTTATAAATAATATTTTATAAATCAAATGACATGTTTATCATTGAATAAATAGAATATATAAGTCATGACTTATATAGAGAAGTAAGAATCGATTTCAACATCGATATTTGGAGCTGAATATGGACGAAGAGTTAAATCAAAGGAGTTAATCAAATTTTAGTTAATCGATTAGAGTTAGAATTAATCAATTAGAGTTAGAGTTAATTGATTAGATTTAATTGATTAGAGTTAACCAGTTAGAGATAATCAGTAGAGTTAACCAGATAGAGTTAATTGAACGTAGTTAATCGAATTAGGATAAATTGAATATTAGTTATTCAATTAGAGTTGATCGAATATAGTTATTGGATATAGGGTTAGTCAAACATAGTTATTCAGGATGAGTTACCATTTCTTATGACGGCTAGCGTAATTCGCAGGGTTGCAGATAGACTACGGCGGTCAGATGCTTCCTGAGGGAATTAGGCGTAACCATTGTGATTGCTGCGATCTAGAGTCAAGCGAATGGAGATAAATCGAATATTTGCTATTCGAAATAAAGTTAAAACATACATAGTTATTTGAATATAAATTAATCGAATATTAGTTATTAGATAGGAGTTAAATAAGTTGAGTTAATCAAGTAAGTTAGACAAGATGAGTTAATCAAAAGGAGTTATTCGAAATAGTTTATTCGAATAGAATTAAGGGAGTAAATCGAATATAGTTTATTCGAAGGGAGATTAATCGAATGTAAAACATTCGAAGAGAGTTAATCGAATGTAAATTATTCTAAGAGAGTTAATCGAATATAGTTATTCGGAGAGAGATTATCGAATATAGTTATTCGAAGAAAGAGTTATCGAATGTAGTTTATTCGAAAAGGAGTTATCGAATAGAGATTATTCGAAAGAGAATTATATATTGGAATTCGATTATATCGAATTCGGGAAAGTACACTTTCCGTTTTTAATCAAGATTTAATGATTTCTTCATAAATTGTCTATTTAGTTATTTAGTAAATTAAGGAACAAAAGTTATATTTTGAAGTTAGATATTTAAGAAGAAGGGATTATAATGCTAGTTATAATCAATGTTTTAAAAGAAAGAAGTGGATTCATAAACAGAATCCGAGTTACGTAAGGAACTTTGTTAAAGGTTTAAAAGGTGAACTTTGTCTATTTCGAGGTTAGAAATGTTGTTCAGTTAAGGTCTGAGAGGTAATTATACCCCAACTTGAGTGACTTCGTTTTAACTAAGGGATGGGTAAGGTTCGATAGTGAAAGTTGGTTAAGTGAATTTAGTTAGTAAGTGTAATGGTTCAAAATGGCTTAGTGATGTTTATTTTAACATCTGTTAAATCCAACAAAGGAGATTTGGGAGTGTTTTTCTAATAAAAGAATCAGAAATGTTTTCTAATTTAGAAAAACAAGAAAAGGGAGTAAATCTGAAATGTTTCCAATGATAATAAAGTACATTTTCTAAATTTAGAAAATAAGAATTTATGAATATATAGAAAAGAGTAAATGAATAAATTAATGATAAATTAAATTAAAGGAGATAAATGTTGAATGTTGATTGATCGATAGAATTTCCATCTGGAAATAATATCATTGTTTGCACACCTGTTTTTCTTTGATAGTTAAATCACCGACTATCGAAGTTTTCGACCGTTTTTCCGTCGTCAATACGGAGAGACCGGGATTAGATTCATTACCTGAAAACCACTCTGTATGGACGTTAGCGTTGCGATCAAATATGATGAAAATAATTGAAGACGGAGTTATACAAGGGTTATCCTGTTTACAGAATAGTGCCTTTGGTTTGTCCAGTCCCAGGACAATGTGAATGGACGAATGTCTGACAAAGTATATCTAACAGATCGCATAAGTTGATCTCTTCAAACGTACTTACGTTTGGTGGCGGAGGAATTCGTTTTGCTTAGCTTTATACCCGTGACATTTTTGGGGAAATCAATTTGTGATTTGGCGGGTATGACGATATGGCATTCAAAGTGAATGGTGGTCAGGTGTATCAAAGATACGTTATGACCTCAAGCCTCATCAACCGGGAAATGATAGAAATCAGGCAGGCAGCATGGCTAAGTGGGTCGCTCCCATTAGGGTATATATCACCTATCTAGAGAAAATCCATTTCATTCTTTTATCTATTCGATGCTGTCCCTTTTCGGGAAACGGTGGGTAGCTCCCAACCGTTGGTGATATACATTCGATACACTCAAGCGAAATGAGTGGTCGATCATGTATGGGCCGGGTTGCAAGACGTTCTTGTTGAAACCAGTGTATTCGTCTCTAGAGATACACTATCGGCAAGTGGTCCCGTACCTTGTCATAGTCGGAATCCAATCTCCAATAAGCGCCCGTGGTTTTGTTTGTATACTATATATGTGGAACATGAGATGCAAGCATTCTACTAGATTGTTAATTACTTGTGATTAGACATTATTATAATATCAGAGAAGTATTGATTTCCAAAACTGTTTTGGGTTATCGTAAGGTAATAAAACATCCGTGTTTATGTGTGGATCGGTTTTACAATTATCATTTCTTTTGAAAAGGAATTTGAAAAGTTAAACCAAATGATTTGAGTTTACTCACACCAGTCCCATGACTGACCCAGAGTTTATTTTGTTTTGTTTTTCCTAAACTCTTGGGTGCCCAAATTTGTACGGGAAGTCAAGTAGTTCAGGTCTTTACAGATATACTTAGAGGAGCTTGAAGCAGGAGGCTTCAGGATTATATAGCTATTGTTATTTCCGCTGTGTGTAAGTGTTGTACTCTGATAATGCTATTGTATACTGTTTTATTGCAAAGTTATGTTATATATTATATTTTATTCGTTCCGCTATGAGATTCGTGTTACTCTGATTCTATTATGTGGTGATCTTCTTCTTCTTCTATTCTAATTTTCTATCTTATCTATTCTCACCCTCTAACTTCTTTCTAGTAATGATCATGTATTTCCGATGTTTAAATAGTCAACATGGTAGTTTTGTGTTGATTTTCGGAGTCGAAAATCCCAGTTCGTTACAGACGGCCCCGGAGTCATTATATGGATAACATATTGCATATATTTATAACACTGAATATTGCATTTCATTTGCATTATATTTGATAATGCTAATCTAGTTTGCATTTTTTGTTCATAGTTTTACAAATTCCATTTGACAGACAGATATTGAAAATACTGCATGTTCTATTTTCTTATTTTACTACTGCATTTTTTTTGTTTAATATTGTGGAATACATAATGCTGGTATTTTTTTTCATTGTATTGTATATTATTGCTTTTTTTCTATGCATTCTTGAAATATATTATGACAGTTTGCATTAGCATTTTAATCTTTGTTTCTTATAAGAGTGTATTTAAAAAAAAATACTGCTGTAAATCTGAAGCACATTAATTTTTTTTTAATATTTTTTTCCTATGTATATTATATTGCTTATTTTGTTTCCCTTTTGCTTTCTCTGATATTCTATGCATCTGTTTTTTTTTTTTTTTTTTTGAGGGACTGACATAGAAATATTATAAGACTGCTTTTTTTTCTATTTATTTAACACTTGGAATCCTAAAGTACATGATACTCTTTTTCCTTTAGCAATTTTTTTTGTTTATCATATTGTTTCATTTTTTTCTATTTGCTTCATTAATTTGGTCGTGAAATTCATTATGCTAGGTTACATTAGCATTTTTAAATCCTTGTGTACTGTAAGACTCTTGTGTATCATATGACTGCAATTTTATTATACTTGATTCTTAGTTCTCATCCTAAGATACACTATGCTTTTTTGCTTTACCCTTTTTTGTTCTGCATCATATTGCTGCTTTTCTTTTTTATTTGTTTCAGTGATTTAGTCATGACATATATTATGATAGTTTACTTTAGCATTTTTTAATTACATATAGCATGGTATATGTAAGATATTGAATTGATTTATATTTTGATATAGTTATGCTACATCAGTTTTTTTTTTATGTTAGCATTTTAAATTTGTAATTCATTTTTTTAGGTTTCTTTCCACTTGCTATGGGAGTCGTCTCACGTGAAAATGAATCAAATTGGACTTGGTTTTTAGAGAATCTAAAAGAGATGCTTCATGAAGATTGTGAATTAGTTTTTATATCTGATCGTCAATGGGGTTTGCTCTTAAGTGTTCCGAAAGTGTTTCCATCTTCTTTTCATAGTTATTGCACATTTCATATGGAGCAAAATATTGGTTCAGTGGTTAAAGCTTGCAAGGGTGATACATCAATTGTTGATTTGTTCAAACTTATAACTCGAGCTTCCAATCTATGTGATTTTGAAGGTTATATGTTAAAATTTAAAGAAATTGGAGGTGCTACCACAATCAACTTCCTTAAAGATAAACCTTTAGAACGTTGGGCAGATTTATTTTTTCAAGGTAGAAGATATGGAGAATATTCTTCTAACGTGGCTGAGAGATTTAACTCTTGGATTGTGGATGATAGGTTTATGCTGATTACATCTTGTCTAGATGGAATTCGAGTGAAAGTAATGGAACAAATGGCAAAGCAGAGGGAAGAATTCCATAAATGGACTATTGTTTTATGTCCAGTCATGGAGAAACGATTGTCAAAGTTAGTTGAAGATGGGTTTGGATGGAATGCATATACATTTGCTGAAAATATTTTTGAAGTTAGATCTCCTATTTCACATCATGTTGATCTTGAAAAAAGATTGTGTAGCTGCAATCAGTGGAAAGTTACCAGTTTTCCATGTGCACATGCTGTTAAGTGTATGAATAAATCAAGGCTACCAGTATATGAATTTGTGAAATATTATTTTACAGCTAATGCTTTTAGAGCTTGTTATGCACATGCTATTAATCCAATTCCAATTGTTGGTAAGCCAATTATTACTGAAGATGAAATTGTAAGTAGACCGCCTAAAGAAATCTGAGGTGCTGGAAGACCTTCTACTAAAAGACATGGTGGCTTTCCTTATTCTCAAAATAAGCGGAATAAATGCAGCAAGTGTGATCAAGTTGGACATAACAAGAGGAATTACCAAGCTCAAAAGAAGATTTAAATTTGAATTTTATTTTTCAGTTTTTTTCCATTGGATATGTTACTATATACTTAGTATTTTATTTTTTTTATTGGTTAATGGGACATGTTACATGTTGAGTTGTTATTTTTAATATAAATTTGACTTATATTTTTGAATTTTATATTTCTGCTTTCATTTATTATGTTTTTTGTTTTTTTTTAAATTATGAAGTGTTGTGTCTATGGTTGCTGGCATTTTATCACCTGTTATTATTTACATCAATTAAATAGGATAATGCTATATTAATTTAGCATTTTTGTTGTGTATATTGTAAAAGTGATTGGCTGATTATATTATTAGCTGTATAAAGTAAAAGTGGTTAGGTAACTTTACTAATATAAATTTTACTTGTATTTGTAAAACTTATGTGGTTGCTTTCTCTTTTTTTTTTTAAATATGCACTGTTGTGTTTGTGACGGCTGGTATTTTATTATTTGCTATTTTCTATGTCATTTATAAAGACTAATGCCAAATTTATGTGTTTGCTTTCATTTATTTTGTTTTATGTATTTTATTTTTAAAGCATGCACAGTTATGTTTGTTGTTTGTGACATGTTTTTACCAGCTATTTTCTACATTAATTTAACAGACTAATGCTATATTAATTTAGTGTTTTGTTTTGTATGATGTTAAACCGATTGACTAATTTGATTAGTAGTTGTGTAATAATAAACTATGTGATGCTACTTTATGTGGTATTTGGGTAATGTCATATGCTATTTCAATATAGCATTTTCTGCTAATTAATTTTTGGAATATAGTTATTTTCTAAAACAATTATAGTATGGTATTTGAAGCTAATGCATACAATTATGTACATTATAAAATTTGTTGATCAATCTTCTATAAGAGTACACTTTGTTGCCAAAATTAGTTGTTTTGTATACATGCATAAGTGCCTAATTACATTTGTCATTTGTATATATTTTATACTCGACTAAAAAAATTATCTTGAATATGATCAATTATCATTGATATTTTGTATTTTATCATTTTTAAGTTATAGGTACCCAATTAGGCCTTGCGTCTAGATGTCTTTTACGTGTCATAGGTACTCAATTAGGCCTTGCGTCCAGAAGTCTTTTACGTGTCATAGGTACCCGATTAGGCCTTGTGTACGGATGTGTTTTACGTATCATTGTACCCGCTCGGTTAAATAATCCTTACTAGGTGCAGAATCATTGCTAAACGACCCGATCATGCATTGTTTCTAGATGCTTTTTACATGTCATAGGTACTCGATTAGGCCTTGTGTTCGGAAGTTTTTTATGTGTGATAGGTACCCAATTAGGCCTTGTGTCTGAATGTCTTTTACATGTCATGGGTACCCACTCGGTTAAATAATCCTTATTGGGTGCAGAATCATTACTGGAGTACTTGATTAAGCCTTTCATCCAAAAATCTTTTACGTGTCATAGGTATCCGATTAGGCCTTATGTCCGGATGTGTTTTACGTGTCATTGTACCCGCTCAGTTAAACAATCCCTACTGAGTGCAGAATCATTGTTGGAGTAGTCGATTAAGTCTTGCATCCAGAAGTCTTTTACGTGTCATAGGTACCCGATTAGGCCTTATGCACGGATGTGTTTTTCGTGTCATTGTACCCGCTCGGTTAAACAATCCATACTGAGTGCAGAATCATTGTTGAACGACCCGATTAGGCCTTGCGTCCGGAAGCTTTTTACATGTCATAGGTACCCGATTAGGCCTTGTGTCTGAATGTCTTTTACGTATCATGGGTACCCGCTCGGTTAAACAATCCCTACTGGGTGTAGAATCATTACTGGAGTACCTGATTAAGCCTTGCATCCAGAAGTCTTTTACATGTCATAGATACCCGATTAGGCCTTGTGTCTGGATGTGTTTTGCGTGTCATTATACTCGCTCGGTTAAACAATCTTTGCTGAGTGCAGAATCGTTGCTAAATGACTCGATTAGGCCTTGTGTCTGGAAGCTTTATATGTGTCATAGGTACCCCGATTAGGCCTTGTGTCTGAATGTCTTTTACGTGTCATGGGTTCCCGCTCAGTTAAATAATCCCTATTGGGTGCAGAATCATTGCCGGAGTACCCGATTAACTCTTGCATCCAGAAGTCTTTTACGTGGCATAGGTACCCGATTAGGCCTTATGTCCGAATGTGTTTTACGTGTCATTGTACTCGCTTGGTTAAACAATCTTTGTTGGGTGCAGAATTATTACTGAACGACTCAATTAGGCCTTCTGTCCGGATGCTTTTTATGTGTCATAGGTACCCGATTTGGCCTTGTTTCTGAATGTCTTTTATGTGTCATGGGTCCCCGCTCGGTTAAGCAATTCTTACTCGGCGCATAATCATTGCTAGAGCACCCGATTAAGCCTTGCATCCAGAAGTCTTTTACGTGTCCGATTAGGCCTTGTGTGCAGATGTGTTTTACGTGTCATTGTACCCGCTCGGTTAAACAATCCATACTGGGTGCAGAATCGTTGTTGATTGAGCCGATTGGGCCTTGCATCCAGAAGCTTTTTACATGTCATAGGTACCCGATTAGGCCTTGTATCTGAATGTCTTTTACGTATCATGAGTACTCGCTCAGTTAAAAAAATCCCTACTGGGTGCAGAATCACTGGTGGAGTACCCGATTAAGTCTTTCATCTAGAAGTCTTTTACGTGTCATTGGTACCCGATTAGGCTTTGTGTCTGGATGTGTTTTATGTGTCATTGTACCCGCTCGGTTAAACATTCTTTACTGGGTTCAGAACCGTTGTTGAACGACTTGATTAGGGCTTGCGTCTGGAAGCTTTTTATGTGTCATAGGTACCGATTAGGTCTTGTGTCTAAATGTCTTTTACGTGTCATGGGTACCCGCTCGGTTAAATAACCCCTACTAGGTGCAGAATCACTACTGGAGTACCCGATTAAGCTTTGCATCCAGATGTCTTTTACGTGTCATAGGTGCCCAATTAGGCCTTATGTGTGGATTGTTTTACGTGACATTGTACCCGCTCGGTTAAACAATCCATATTGGGTGCAGAATCGTTGTTGAATGACCCAATTAGGCCTTTCGTCAGAAAGATTTTTACATATCATAGGTACCTGATTAGGCCTTGTGTGCGGATGTGTTTTACTTGTAATTGTACCCGCTTGGTTAAATCCATACTGGGTGCAGAATCTTTGCTGAACGACCCGATCGGGCCTTGCTTTCGAAAGTTTTTTTTGTCATAGGTACCCGATTAGGCCTTTTGTTTGAATGTCTTTTACGTGTCATGGGTACCCCGCTCGATTAAAAAATCCCTACTTTGTGCAGAATCATTGCTGGAGTACCCGATTAAACCTTGCATCCAGAAGTCTTTTACGTGTCATAGGTATTAGATTATGCCTTGTGTAAGAATGTGTTTTACGTGTCATTGTACCTGCTCGGTTAAACAATCCATACTGGGTGTAGAATCATTGTTGAACGACCCGATTAGGCCTGGCGTCTGGAAGCTTTTTATGTGTCATAGGTACCCGATTATGCCTTGTGTCTGAATGTATTTTATGTGTCATGGGTACCCGCTCGGTTAAACAATTCCTACTGGGTGAAGAATCATTGCTGGAGTACCCGATTAAACCATGCATCCAAAAGTCTTTTATGTGTCATAGGTATTTGATTAGGCCTTGTGTGCGGATGTATTTTACGTGTCATTGTGCCCTCTCGGTTAAACAATCCATACTGGGTGCAGAATCGTTGCCGAACGACCGGATTAGGCCTTGTGTCTGGAAGCTTTTTACATGTCATAGGTACTCGATTAGGGCTTTTGTCTGAATGTCTTTTACATATTATGGGTACCCGCTCAGTTAAACAATCCCAACTGGGTGTAGAATCATTACTGGAGTACCCGATTAAGTTTTTCATTCAGAAGTCTTTTACGTGTCATAGGTACTCGTTTAGGCCTTCTGTTCGAATGTGTTTTACATGTCATTGTACCCGCTCGGTTAAACAATCCATACTAGAAGAATCGTTGCTGAATGACCCAATTAGGCCTTGCGTCCGGAAGGTTTTTACATGTCATAGGTACCCGATTAGGCCTTGTGTCTGAATGTCTTTTACGTGTCATGGGTACCCACTCGGTTAAACAATCCTTACTGGGTGTGGGAGCATTGCTGGAGTACCCGATTAAGCCTTGCATCCAGAAGTTTTTCACGTGTCATAGGTATCCTGAGACACCCCACCTCCATTAAGGTCACTCACAAAGGGAATGTCTTAACTTTGGTGGAGGGCTATAGGTACAAGACACAGAAAAATTTACAAGATAGGTAAATATAAGCAACGGAAATCAAACATTTATTACATACGTGGTTCAATACAAAAGACATTATAGCAAATTGTCTCAAAATAACTTCTAAAACATTACATCATAATATCTGTCTTGATTATTTAATAAAGAAGCATAAACCGTAAATAAAACTGCATAAATCCCCAAGTGTAGTGTCCAAAAGCCATAGCCAAGGTAAGAGAGCACCAATCATACATCTACTTTCTTGAAGCTTGCAAAGAGTCCGACTAAACTGGAGTATTCTCTCCCTATGGACCTTGGGGGGGGGGGAGGACGGAAGAAAAGAGGACGAAAGAAAATGGGTCAAACAATAAGTCTTGTAAGTTCAGTGATTACTGGTATTTAAACAAGAAAAGGGATCATGACAGTAATAACTGAACATAGAACAACACCCTAATATAAGATAAGATGAACATGTGATCGCACCTATGACTATAGTCTCTGCACTTACTAACCATTGGTTCAACCAGCCTCACATGTTCATAACAAACGATCCCCTTAATGATCGGCTCCTACTCGCATGATTCATATCCTGTGTCATTCGGCCCCACTTGACTGTAGATACCTGTGTTGGTCCCACCATGGGATGTATCAGTCCCCCTGGTGGCAACCCGACACGATTCAAGATGCATAGTGTATACTACTGATGCCCAGTGCCTGCTTTTTCCACTCCGGAGTACGTGCACGCCCGTACTCCGTCGGAACCTACACTGACGTACCAGCCGCCGATGTTTTGACCGCTTATAATCAGTCTAGTAATCGTGCCCCACCCTGCCTAGTTCAGGGTACCATGATATATCTAATTGGGTTACTGCTGAAATGGGTCCCCGTTACTAGGGTTTTCTAATCAACATGTTTATTTGGTTAAGTGTCCAAGTTTACCTAACCACCCATCAGTTTAGTTAACATGTTGAATCGGTTAAGTGTTTCCCTAATTGACTTAACCCTACCAATCTTGACTTAGCTTTAATTTATTCATTAAAGCACCAACCACTCACATTAGACAGGTCTTGTTGTGGTCACTGGATGTGCCGGTCGGTTCCGGGCAGTTTTACACCACATTAGACAGGTCTTGTTGAGGTCTTTTTGCGAGAAAAGGTACTTCAATGATTTATGGTCAGTATACAATTCAAATTTCTTACCTAAGAGATAGTGGCGCCAAGACTTAAGTGCAAAAATGATGGCTGCTAACTCTAGATCGTGGGTTGGGTAGTTTTTCTCATGCACTTTCAACTGCCTTCCACCATAAGCTACTACCTTCCCCTCTTGCATCAAAATAGCACCTAGTTCCGTACCGCATGCATCTATGTATACCGTAAACATCTTGCTCCCATCTGGTAATGTCAGAACTGGGGTTGTTGTCAGAGCCCTCTTCAATCGTTGGAGAGAGACTTCGCAATCCAAATCCCAAGTGAAAGTCAGGTTCTTCTTCGTTAACCTTATAAGTGGAGCTGAGATTTTCGCAAAGTCTTTAATAAACTTGCGATAAAAGCCTACTAGTCCAAGAAAACTTCGGACTTCGATTGCATTCTTTGGAACCTTCTAATCCTGGACCGCAACTACCTTTGCGGGGTCCACAACTAACCCTTCTTTGGACACCACATGCCCAAGAAATCTTACTTCTTCTCTCAAGAAGTGTCACTTGGAGAATTTTGCTTTTAACTTATGTGCACGGAGAGTCTCCATGGCTTCCTTTAAATGCAAAGCATGCTCTTCCTCATTCTTCGAGAAAATCAGAATATCATTTACGAAGACCACCACAAATTTATTGAGAAATTCCGGGAACACTCTATTCATCAAATCGATGAAATAAGCAGGTGTGTTTGTCAAGCCGAAAGGCATGACGAGCCATTCGAAGAAACCATCTGGGGTTCTGAATGCGGTCTTATCAATGCTATCTTCAGCCACTCTTAGCTGATGAAATCTGGTGGCCAGATTTAATTGGGAGAAAACTGTTGCACCTACAAGCTGATCGAACAAATCATCTATTCTTGGCAGCGGGTGCCTATTCTTCTTGGTCAGCTTGTTTAGCTCCCTATAATCAACGCATAGGCGAAGTGAACCATCCGCTTTGGTTGCGAACACCACTGGAGAACCCCATTCAGAAATACTCCGCCTTATAAACCCTTTTTCTAGCAGCTCCTTAACTTGCTTGCTAAGCTCCTTTCTCTCCCTTGGAGCCATGTGTCTAACGGGTAAAGCAACGGGTTTTGCGTTATCAACTAGGTATATGCGGAAGTCTATCTCCCGCTTCGGAGGCAAGCCCTCCACTTCCTAAAAGACATCCGAGTATTCACGGACCACTCTAACATACTGCAAATTCTCAACAGATGCATCAAATGATTCTAGATAACTTAGCATAACAAAATTCATGGGATTACAAGAGATTTCGAGAGTGTTGCCCAAGCGAGTCATAAGCCTAACCTCTCTCTTTTCACAATCTAGGACGGCTCCATTACTGGATAACCAATCCATGCCCAAAATTAACCCATAGCCCGTGAAGCCCAAAACATAAGCATCACATCTAAACCCAACGCTAAGTATAGAAAATTCCAAATCCAAACAAATCATCGACAAATAGGCTGAGCCCCCAATTGGATTTGAAACAACTAAGGGAACCTCTACTATACTGGTGTTTAGGTGTAGTGACTCAACTAAAGAAGTAGATATAAAAGAGTGCAATGCACTAGAATCAAAGAGTGTGCGAACATGATGATCAAAAAGATAAACTAAACTTTCAACGGAAATCGCTCTACCTCGTTCTTGCAGCGATGGGGCCATAAGAGCCTGGACCTGCCCCTTGCCTGCCCTAGTGCCATGAGAGCCTGAATCTGCCCTCTAGAGGTAAGCCCTGCCCTCTGCCCTTTCTTTGGGCAGTCCTTAATCAGATGTCCTGCCTTGCCACAGTTGAAACAACCAGTCTTCTTCTTCTTCCTACAGTCTTTGCTTAGATGGCCTGGTGTCCCACAGTTAAAGCATCTTTTCTTTCCCTTGCCATTGTTGTCTTTACAACCCTTCTTGTTCTGCTGTTGTTGTTCTGGTTTCTTTTGATCCCCTTTCTTCTCAGGTGCCTTATTAGCAATGGCGCCTTTCTCCTCTTCATGTATAAGCGCCATGTCAACCAGTCTCTCAAAGGTGGCCCCCATAGGGATGTGGGTCATAGCTAACCCATGTAGCGGCTCGTTCAAACCCTTAACAAATCTCAGGGCCTTCTTTTCGGGTGTATTCACCAAGTCCAAGCCAAATCTCGCCAACTGATTGAACTTGTTGACGTACTCTTTCATTGATAGATTTCCTTGCCTCAATGCCAAAAACCTTTCCACGTATAAATTCTCTTCGGCCCGTGAGAGAAACTTTGCCTCAAACCTACGCCTGAAATCCGGCCATGTATCAACTGGACGCTCTCCATTAGTGACCTCCCACCAAAACGAGGCATCATCCTTCATTAACCGGGCACCTAATTGGACCTTTCTTCCATCTTCTACCTCAAAGATTCCAAACAATTCTTCCACCTCCTTTAGCCAATTTTGAGCTTCAACAAACATCTCCGACCCGTGAAAATGTTTTCCGCCCATTGCCCGAAAGTCCTTGCATTTCTTTACAAAAGTACCAACACGGGGAGGAGGAGGAGGAGGAGCATTTGCTGGGCCTGCGACATGGGCCCTAGCTTCCAGATACCTTCAAAACCATCCTGGTATCGGTATCCCTTCGGGTATCTCAGGAATTCCAGACATGTTGAAAAGAAAATGAAGAGATTCAAACAGAGAATTCAAAAGAAAGATATATGGCTCTTTGGGGGTTATGTTTTTAAAATAAACTTTTCTCCTGAAAATACTCTCCTTAAAACGTATTTTTGAAAGTATTTCTTTATGAAAATGCACCTTGAAAAATAGTTTTTCAAAATTCATATCTGGTCTGGTAACCTTCAGCTCTGATACCACGTGTGACACCCCATCTCCATTAAGGTCACTCACAAAGGGAATGCCTTAATTTTGGTGGAGCGTTTATTGTGTATAGAATAGAAAAGTAAAACAAGACAGCTAAATATATTGGTACTTGGAAAATAAAAACCACTTTTATTGCAGCGGAAAAATAGTTTGGTTACATCACATCAAAAACCAATTACAAAAACCAAATACATTATTATCCATCTTGACAAATAAGTTCTGAGTACATAAAATAAAAGACATAACCCCAACATAAAATAGCCATAAATGCGATAGGCTGAACTTTACTTCAGCAATCCAAGCAACTTCCGAAAGAAAGAGATAAAGCTGTCCAAATCAAGATCCACTGGTACTAGTCCCACCCTGAGCACCTTGGGGGAGGGGGAAGGAAGAAAAGAGGTGGAAACAAAGGGGGTCAGACATAAAGCCTGGAGAGTGCAATAACTTTAACAATATAATCGTTGAAGAAACTAGGATAAGGCATAAGCTGGGAAATAAGAAAATGACCATGAACAATGGGCATGACAGAGCAACCAAAGGAAATAAGATGAACAAAGATAACGTTAAAGGCGCACCTAATCAGTATAAGATAATTACTACATTGCACCACACCAAACACCCTAAAAGTTGATCCCGCCTACAGAACTTAATAATGATAATGGTAGTTTCGTGTACCCCTAGCTGCCTTCATAGGTGTCGTCTGCCCCAATCTCCACTAGGTGTACCCACTAGCCCCATTCGATTGGCTCCCTAACTCGTAGACAACCGTGCTGGCCCCACAGTGGGGTGTATCACTCCCCAAAGTGGCAACCTGATACCAACAAAAAATGAACGGCTTATATCTACACGATGCAACAACGTCTTACCTACCAGCCCGAGCCCACACACGCACATGACCCCGTTGGATTTGCGTTGCCACCGCTAACTCGTTTTGACCTCTTACAATCAAACCCAGTACGCGTGTCCCATCCTTGACTTGGGTCGAGCCCACAAAGATACTTAATGGGTTACTGGTTTGAAAAGGGCCCCCATGCATGACACAAGCTTTCCACCTATGCTTGGTCCCCTCTAAGGTTTTCCCCATTTAACCCCATTCTTATTCATGTCTTCTTACATGTTTCAATCTTGGTTAAGTGCATCTAATCGTATTTCACATGCCACCCAAGGCACCCTCTTAATTTTACATGCCACCCAAGGCACCCACTTAATTTCACATGCCATTCAAGGCACCCACTTAACCCCCCATGTCCCACCACATGTTTATCTGGTTAAGTGTTTCTTAATTCGTTAAAACTGTAACCTTGTAAAGACCTCCCACATTAGACTGGCACTTGTGGCTGCTGAATTTGTCGGGCGGGTCCGGGCAGTCTTACACCACAAACGAGCCTAACCTCGTGTCTTTATAATTGTTGCGCATTTAATTCGTGCCTTTGACCCCTCACATTAGACTGGCATTTGTGGCTGCTGGATTTGTCGGGCGGGTCCGGGCAGTCTTACGCTACAAACGAGTCTAACCTCGTGTCTCAAGCGGTTAACTATTACATATCCTTATTTAAACCCAAAGTGGATTAATATCCCTATTCAAATTTGTAAATAAATTCCAAATATACTTATGTCCAAAATTATCACCTAAATTATGTCCATTTATTTCAGGTATAACAAATTTTACCAATTATTGCCTCAAATTAAATGTATGCCTTTTAAGGCCATTTCATACCAATTCTCAATATGAGTATATTCAATATTTCCCCCATAGTCCCCACGTTGTTCGTTCGCTTATCATGACATATATATATATATATATATATATTAGACTAGCAATTAGTCTATTCACATAAAAGGGAAGAACATCGCAAATTTGCATAACACACAAAATGGATCTAAATTACGAATAAGGATTACAACATATCTTGCATAAACTTTGTATTGTCATGAATCTAAACATAGTCCTAATTGTGTGAACTTCCAGGTATGAACATAGTTTTCACCCAAACTTGCATAGGCCATAGTCACAAACTTGCATAAAACTATGTATGTCATAGATCTAAATCTAAAGGTGTAAACATGCATATATGTGGATCCAATTCCTACCTAAACTTGAATATAGTCATTTTACATTGTTCACATGTAAACTTGTGTACAATTAACATAGAAACTAGCATATAATCTACACCCAAACTTGCAAATAAAATGATGTCAAACATGAGTCAAGTTGAACATAGGTGATTTGGCATATACAAAGGGATCCACAACATAAACTATCATTATGAACAACTAGCATATATTCACAAAATATCACATTTTTTCAATGTTTCACATACATAGCCATATAACCCCAAATTATAACTCAACCTAATTAACTTGTTAATTATCTTATTAAAGAAATCGAACTCACAACTCAAAGAAGGTCTTGAGTTCTGGGATCTGTGTTCTGAATTTGATTTAGCTCGCCTTTGAAGTAGACAAATTTGTTGTTGTTGTTGTTGTTGTTATAGACTTGACTTGAATTGAGTTGATTAGCTTTACTTTTCTTCTAGTTGATGGCGGCTACTCTAAGTTGCGCGGTGATAGCATGACGCCCATGGTTCTAATTTTGATTAGGTTTTAGGGTTTGAGTCTACATGTGTTTATATAAAGATTAAGATTAATTTAGGCCATCCGATCAACCTAGAATCAAATCAAGACCATCCAGTCAAGATAGAGTGACACCTCAGCCCTAATGACTCAGCACTGAGTCACAAAATCGTCATCTTTCAGATCTGCCGAGGGAGGCAGGTCGACCCCTAGGTCGACACCAAGGTCGACCTGTATAGGGGAGGTCGACACTAAGGTCGACCCCCTGGTCGACCTGGCCTTGGGCGGGAAATTTCCCGCCCTGCCCAGTTCTGAGTATGAATTCGTTTTTTTGAATTTAAATTTGAATTTCTGGAAACTTCCGATAGCCATAACTTCTTCATACGAAGTCCAATTTATGCAAACTCGGACTCTATCTCAACCAGAATTCCGAGACGAACACAATGGCGTAACCCGTTTCCCTTGATTCTCACATTTAAAATTAATTATTCCTCAATTCGTTAGTTTAATGTTAACAGAAAACACGGGGTGTTACACATAGTCTTCCATCCCGTCTCAACCATCCCTTATCATCGATGGAATATCTATTGAGGTGACTCGAAGTCTCACCCCTAATCAGCTTATCTATTATATCAACTAGCTAAGGGTCTTCACTTGTGCTGTACAGATAAAATAATTTACATTAATCAGTGTTAACCACTGTGTTTCCAGTATTAAACAGAAAATTATAAAAGCAATTGCATTACTAAAATATTAACAACATAAAATATTATCATACCTTTTTATCATCCATATTGCCTAGGATTTTCTTTAACACAATGTTTTTCATCAAGTTTAGCAGCCATTTTGCAAATCTTGGAGATCCGCTTATCCACTCTTTTCTTGGCTTAAGTATATCAACATGTTCACATAGAAAATACTAAAAAAAAGAAAAAAAAATATTAGTTAGAATAAATTAACATACATCTTATCATACTATATGAAAATTAAATATTATGATGAATAAATTATCATTTATTTTTCCTTACAAACGGAAGAATGGAACAACCAGACATATTTCTTGGTTTATCCTTGAAAAAGTTTAATGATAATGAATACTTAATGGCCAAGAAATTTGATTCATTTGTTTTTGGATCAACGGTGTATTGAAGATAACCCCAGTTAAGCATTCTTTGATTGTCAGGGAAAAGAAATGTTATAAAGAGAAGAATAAAAATAAATCTTGGCAAATCATTTTCCTCTTCTGGAATTTTTTTTCAATTTCTATTTCTATTCTTTTAATAACAAGATCTTTGGTTATATGATATATGTTAATAAAATTTCTTGAAACAAACCTTTGACAATTTTCAGGGGTGCATGATAAAGACACTTTAGTAATGGAAAAGTATTTCTCCCATTCACAGGCAAACCAAAAATTAATGAAACATCTTTCATTGATAATTTTAGTTTTTCCCCCCAATAGAAAAACATTCCTCCTCAATTGAATAACAACTGATTAAATCATCTAAAATTTTAGAAGATTTTCTAATTTGCTTTGGTCCAATGTTACTTTAAAAAAATGCATTTATAAATTCATAAAAAGGAGTTCATTTTAGAAAATTTAATTGATTAGCTGAAAAACCATTTTTTTTAATTTTTTCAAGAATTTTAACATATGATACTAGACTACATCGGTATTGGACAGTCTGCTTTTTCCTTCTTTTGCTTGTAGCAATTTTTTGCTTTTTGCTTTTTTTATTCTCAGGAGAAGAATCTGATATTTCCTGCAAGACAGATATAACAAAACAATATAAAATTGTATTAAAATATAGAACTGTATTATAATACAATATTAAAGAAATCATTTTGTGCAATATAATGTTAGATTAATCTAGCATTTTCATGCATTATAATGCTACGTTAACCTGTCATTTACATATGGCGGTTAACAACTCGGTCATGCCATGTAATGGCAGGTTAACCTAGCATTTTCATAAAAATTTCAAGGGCTCGGCCAGTCACTGTAGTGCTAGGATAACCTGACATTTTCATATGTCGGTTAAGGGCTCGTCATGCTATGTAATGGAAGGTTAACCTAGCATTTTCATAAAATTTTCAAGGGCTCGGCCACTCGCTGTAGTGCTAGGCTAACCTTTTATTTACATATGCCAGTTAATGGCTCGGTCATGCCATGTAATGGCAGGTTAACCTAGCATTTTTGTAAATTTTTAAGCGCTCAGCCACTCACTGTAGTGCTAGGTTAACCTGTCATTTAGATATGTCGGTTAAGGGCTCGGTCATGCCATGTAATGACCGGTTAATCTAGCATTTTCGCAAAATTTTCAAAGGCTCGGCCATTCGCTGTAGTGCTAGGTTAACCTGTCATTTACATATGCTGGTTAACGGCTCGGTCATGCCATGTAATAACAGGTTAATCTAGCATTTTCGTAAAATTTTCAAGGACTCGGCCACTCGCTGTAGTGCTAGGTTAACCGGTCATTTACATATGTCGGTTAAGGGCTCGGTCATGCCATGTAATGACAGGTTAATTTAGCAATTTTGCAAACTTTTCAAGGGCTCGACCACTCGATGTAGTGCTAGGTTAACCTATCATTTACATATGTCGGTTAAAGGCTCGGTTATGCCATGTAATGACAGGTTAATCTAGCATTTTTGAAAATTTTCAAGGGCTCGGCCACTCGCTGTAGTGCTAGGTTAACCTATCATTTACATATGCCGGTTAAGGGCTTGGTCATGCCATGTAATGATAGATTAATCTAGCTTTTTCGCAAAATTTTCAAGGGCTCGGCCACTCGTTGTAGTGCTAGGTTAACCTGTCAATTACATATGTCGGTTAAAGGCTTGGTCATGCCATGTAATGACAGGTTAATTTAGAATTTTTGCAAAATTTTCAAGGACTCGGCCACTCGCTTAGTGCTAGGTTAACCTGTCATTTACATATGCCGGTCAAGGGCTTGGTCATGCCATGTAATGACAGGTTAATGTAGCATTTTTGTAAAATTTTCAAGGGCTTGGCCACTCCCTGTAGTGATAGGATAACCTGTCATTTACATATGTCGTTTAACGGGTCATGCCATGTAATGGCAGGTTGACCTGGCATTTTCGTAAAATTTTCAAGGGTCGGCCACTTGCTATAGTGCTAAGATAACCTGTCATTTACATATGCCGGTTAACGGCTCGGTCATGCCATGTAATGACAGGTTAGCCTAGCATTTTCGCAAAATTTTCAAGGGCTCGGCCACTCGCTGTAGTGCTAGGTTAACCTGTCATTTACATATGTCAGTTAAGGGATCGGTCTTGCCATGTAATGATAGGTTAATCTAGCATTTTTGCAAAAATTTCAAGGGCTCAGACACTTGCTGTAGTGCTAGGTTAACCTATCATTTACATATGCCGGTTAAGGGCTTGGTCATGCCATGTAAGGACAGGTTAACCTAGCATTTTCAAAAAAAATCAAGGGCTTGGCCACTCGCTGTAGTGCTAGGATAACCTGTCATTTACATATCCCGTTTAACGGCTCGGTCATGCCATGTAATGGCATGTTAACCTACCATTTTCGTAAATTTTTCAAGGGCTCGGCCACTAGCTGTAGTGCTAGGATAACCTGTCATTTACATATGTCGGTTAATGTGACAACCCCATTTCCCGTACAGACGGAGACAAGGGTAATCTTTGGAATATAACACAGAAACAGATAATAGCAGAACAGAATTAAATAAATACACCAGATAATGAACAATAGAATATACTGGATAAAAGTAATCATCAGAGTTACACAGTATACAGGATCTTACTTAGTACAAATACAATTCAGCTATACATAAATGTCTACAGCGGAAACAAAAAAAATATGTACAATAGGAGCTGAACAGCATAAAAAGAGATAAATAATAGAATCCATCTTCAGCTCCAGCTATCCAGATAAAGCCTGCTAAACCTGAACACAAGGCTGCCCATGTAGAAAAAGGGGCACCCGAGTTTTAGAGTGAAACAAACTACGAGTCAGTCATGGGACTGGTATGAGAAATCTACTCAACACATTTATACTATGGCTAATCACAGGACCACGCCACTTTCGTGGAACGGGTTTACTCCATTGGATTGCCAGTGCTTTAAAACAAATCATTCTTCGAAACAACGCTATGCTTTTTATAAAAATGAAGCCATTATAAGACTCAGTTCCCATCACACAATGCAACGCAAACCGGAGGATAGAGTTTTTACCATATAACGGCCAAAATATGCTTGATACGAATACAACAAAGGCATTTGATATTATTGCTAGTGTTTATATGTTTTGAAAACAATTTCAAATCATAACTATCAATCATAGACGACATTAATGCCCCATACCACTATGTCGCCATATATAGGTATACAATCAAAATCGCACAGTCACGTATTTGGAAATTGGAATTCCGTCATGAACCAAGGCAAAAGATAGTCCTTACCAAATTCGAGACGCTCTAGCCCGCCCCTCAGGATCAGAACGCATCGACCCATGGAGCGACAGGGCCGGTCCACCGATGTGGATTAAAATTCCTGAGCACTACGTTTCCCCGCCCTATGGGGCGTAAGTGAGCCAACGAATGACTCCATCGGACCCGGATCGTCCGATCAAACCGAGGCGCCTCGCAACAGCAACAACCACACAGGTGAAAAGTATATAAATGTCAGGGCTGGTAGGTCACTGACACCACCCTAGCTAGAAAGAAACGCATGCCCTCCCTGAGGTCCTTCTCCCGTTTCTGGTTCATACCGGGGTGTGAGGCTCACGAATTCACATTATACACAAAGCTACGCCACACAGGCAGTGCTTTGATCATCACCACAAGACTTTGCTTTTCAACATAAGCCCTGATCATTTGCCACTTAGGCATGCCACACTAGCAATTCATGCCATGCGACTGATGTCCATCGGTATACAACCTCTGAGCTCGTGCGTTTCAGAGAAGGACATTAAGCAAAAGAATAAATTCTCCGCCGCCAAACAGATGTATATTTAATAGAGATCAATCAACACAGAATAAAATCTAATGTCAGACACACAGTCCATTTTCAAGTCCGTTCTGGGTCTGAACGAAACCGGAGGCACTATATACCTTGCAAACCCATCGATCACCACGTACGTCTGGACGATCACCACTCATTATCCATATTTCGGGATGCCTCCCAATCAGGACCTCGGTTACCACCCAAATGAGGTGAAGATCTCCGGTCTTCGACCACCGTCTTCATCTTCGACTTTCAATCGTCGATCAATTATTTGAAATGAGAATTAACTCGGCCTTTTCAAATAATTCACGTATACTTAGAATTTCAAATCAATTTATTTCAATGGTTAAATCATTCGACAACACAAATTTTGTTCTTTAATGTAATTTTCACACCAAACACATTCAACCATCAAATATCACATAAATCGAGCAAATTCAGTTTATTTCCATTCCATATCGTTTATGATATTTTATAATGATTTATCGCTATTTTTATTTATTTTGAAATAGCCAATTTATTCAAAACGACGCTTCGAGCCATAACGCGGCCGTGGCGCTGTTTTTCTTCAGATTTGATTTACACATATCTGAAAATCTAACCGTTGGATCTTCACCAAATTTACATCATTAGAAAGATCTTTTCAAAACGAATCCAACGGTTCCAGTTTCGGGAAAATCCGACGGTCGGATCTCCCGGTATCATCGTTTGAAGTTTCGATTTCAAAATACGAACTGCAACGTCGTTATTCGATTAAATATAATTATATTTATATATATATATATAAATATAATCGTTTCTGGCGCTGTTTTTCTTCAGATTTGAATTAAACATTCCAGACAATCCAACCGTTGGATTTTTACAAAGTTGGTGCCGTTTGAAAGATATTTCCAAGGCGAACCCAATGGTTGCGGTTTCGGGAAAATCCGATGGTTGGATCTCCCGCCCTAATCATTTGAAATCATGATTTCAAAACACGAACTGCACGGCCACGTTTCGTTTTAATTTTATTTATATTTATATATTTATATAAATATAGTTCATTCAAAAATTCCTATATTGTTTCCACTTCAAATATTTCACTAACGCCTTTAAATTTTGGAAAATTTCGCCATAACCTCCTTTGTACGGGAGGGGCTGGGAAAATTCCCAAATAGCCACACGGGCGTCTCATGTCAAAAAGAAAAAGAAAAAGCCAAGCGGCTAGCCAACAGGCTCATAAAATCATCACCCAAACAAAACAGTAAACGTGTACCTATTTGTCGGGCACAAAATTTTATTCCTCTTCTCTAGCCCCTTTGCTATAAATTGTTCAATAAATATGCATGTACATATATACAGTTTTTATCACTTATCATCTTCAATTCAACTTCATATTTGATTCAATTTGGTTTAAAAACACCATTCCCTCTAATGTTGCATGCATAGGCAAAAATCATATCATTAGCTAATTAATGAATATTTCAACTCATGCATATTTATTTAAACGAGTGGCTATTTTTAACACTTCACATTTCAACAATTCATGCATATAATAAAAAGGTGATTTTTATTGTAAAACAATTCTTTTCAAAACATTATTATTTTATATAGTTTATATAGGTAATAAAAATAGGATTTTTATTATAAAACAATTTCTTTTAAAATGAGATTATTTTACATAGTTCATATAGATGATAAAAAGGTGATTTTTATTATAAAACAATTTATTTCAAAATATGAATACCATTCAACACATGAATTTCTATTCAACGAATGAATTTCGATTCGACACATGAAAGTTTTCTATAGTTTAGATATATAGATAAAAATGTGATTTTTATATTTAAAACACGAATACCATTCAAAACATGAATTTCTAATCAACGAATGAATTTCAATTCAACACATGAAGGTTTTTTATTCAATGAATAAATATAGTTTCAGCAAATGAAAATAATTCAAAAAAATGAATATTATTCAAAATTTCGGCAGCATAACGGCAGGGTAGTTAAAACCGGGACCGTCCCTAGTACGGCTCCTCGCTCTACCTTAAAACCTTGCAGTTTTTGACAACGGGGATCATGCATCTAGTTCGCACGCAGGCGGCATGTATATATTTATTTCATTTCCACAAACTAATCCTATGTGGTTTCAACCAAATATTTCTCAACCACAAATGGGTATTTTTCAACCACAATCAATCAATATCAACCACAAACAATTCCAATCAACCATCCGCTATCAATCAATTTTCACATCAATCACAACCAATAAATATCGTCCATGGTTTGTGGATGAAGGGCGTGTATATATATATATATATTTATATATTTATATATAGCAATTCACTTTTATTTCAACACATATATAATTTTTACAACGCATATATAACTTATACATCGAACGTACAACTTATACAACGCTTATACAAGAGGTGTACAATGCTTATATAACTCATACGTCGACTATATAATTCATACATCGTCGTTTTCCATATCGTTTATAAATTAGAAATCTCACATTGGGTTACACTCCACCAAAAATAGCAGAAGGCTCAGAAAAATATGCGGTCTCTTCTAAAATGTAGAAGACGTCCACACGGTCACGGTGTTTCCTATTTCATCGAATTTCGTTAACACACTAAAAAGATATGATTTTTCAAAGTTTGCAACGGTTTAAAAGTGTTAAAACTGTTGAAAATTAAACAAGCCGTTACCTCAGCTGAAAGGTTCAAAACTAGGTTTGAATTTTTCGATCAATCCGTGCAATGGTTCCACGATCGGGTTGCGCAGGGTCGAAGAGGGAGGAGAGGCACCTGTTCGCTTGGAGGTGGGGCCAGTTCGACGGCCTTAGGCGTGCGTGGCGGCGGTTCGAAGTGCTGAACTTCGTGACGTCGGTTCTCCCAAACCACACAATGAAAAAATCCAAACTATATATGGATTTGAAGATCTTCTCGTGCTCCTCAAAATCTTCAACTGGAGCTTTTGATATTAGTGAGTGGATGAGGAGAAATCGAAGAGAGAAGGCCTCAAGCCCTTTCCGCCGTGCGTCGCGATATACGTGGAGAGAGAAAGCTGGGGTGTCGTTTTCTGATTGGCCAGGAATTTTTTTATATTTATATATTTTTAAAATTTCAAAAATACCCCTCTTCGCATACTAACTCCAATCCGAACCCAACGACTGTCGTCCCTAGCGTTTTACCCCCATCCCGAACACAATGGGATATGTTTCGTAGGCCCATTCGACTGTTTCAGTCAGTTTTCTTTCAAATTAAAATATAAAACATTCAATATTCGATTTGAACGTGCATTTCAATTTGCCAGGGCCACAAACTGATTCGAAAAATTCCAGAAAAATAAATCTGGCTATGTTTTGATGATACGGTCCCAACAAAACTAGTTTCGTCGAATTCTGAGACCGTTTGCAAAAAGGCCCATTTCTGGTCGATCCAATTTAACTGTAATAAACCAAAACACATTTTCCTTTGCCACGCTCACATACTAGCTTCAAAAATTTTGAAATTTGAAACCTAGCAATAACTTCACATCCCAGATCCAACAAAAGTGGTTTCGTCGAATTTCGAGGTCGTATGCAAAATGGCCAATTTCACGGGCTATATAAATTCCATAGCGACCTTTCTGAAAATTCATTTGGCCATAACTTTTGCTTTCCGCTATGAAAATTCGATTTTTCTGATTCGTTAGAAAGGTATTCACTAACAGATTTAAAAATTTTTGGTTTCACTCAAATCCATTTTGTTTTGCACCCGGTACAGTCCGACGAGGTTTGAATTCAATTTTTGAAACTGCAGCGCCTTTTCAGGCCTTGTTTAAAATTAGAATTAATTATATTCGTTCTCAATTGTCGATTCAAACTTAGTTTTCATCGCTATTATTTAAAATATTTATTTTAAATATTAAAAATCCATTATTTTAGCCAATTTAAAAATTTTAAATTGGTTCAGATTTTCTGGGTCGTTTCAGTTAATGGCTCGGTCATGCCATGTAATGGCAGGTTAACCTAGCATTTTCGTAAAATTTTCTAGGGCTCGGCCACTTACTGTAGTGATAGGTTAACCTGTCATTTACATATGCCGGTTAACAGCTCGGTCATGCCATGTAATGGCAGGTTAACCTAGCATTTTCTTAAAATTTTCAAGCGCTCGGCCACTCGCTATTGTGCTAGAATAACCTGTCATTTACATATGCCGGTTAACAGCTCGGTCATGCCATGTAATGGCAGGTTAATCTAGTATTTTCATGAAATTTTCAAGTGCTCGGCCACTCGTTGTAGTGCTAGGATAACCTGTTATTTACATATGTCGGTTAAGGGCTCAGTCATGCCATGTAATAATTGGTTATTCTAGCATTTTCGCAAAATTGTCAAGGGCTCGGTCACTCACTGTAGTGCTAGGTTAACCTGTCATTTACATATGCCCGTTAACGGCTCGGTCATGCCATGTAATGGCAGGTTAACCTAGCATTTTCATAAAATTTTCAAGGGCTCGGTCACTTGCTGTAGTGCTAGGATAACCTGGCATTTTGCGTTTTAAACTTATCTAGAATATTCTATACTTAATTATCCTGGCATATTTTGTACTACAAATCAATGCATAACTAATGAATCATTTTATAATATATTTGTGTTAATTTTTCCCAAATAAACAACATAGAATTTAAAACTACATATACAGTCAATTTAACCATTTATGTTTAATTTTGTATGTTATACCTGATCTCGTTTATCCTTCTCCTTCTCCATTGTCTTTTTCGTCTTTATAGCTGATAGTGATAATCTGGAAGAAACAACCCAATTTCCCATTTTTGGTGGCGAATTTGGCGATGATTCTGACGACGACGATGACCTTAAGCGACGAGTTTGCATTGGCGATTGATCTGACGACGATGACGATGACCTTAAGCGACGAGTTTGCATTATAGGAATACAGTTGCTTTTGATTTATATCTATCTCATGTTTTCTCGATTTGAAATTTGATGGAAAACCCTAACTGAAGACGACTAACTGAAGGAATGAAATGGTAACGTGGGTGTTTTTTTTGTCCGCGGGCACTTCAGCCCAATTAACAAAACTTGCGACCTAGAGATTTAAATTTTAAATAACTTTATCCTTATGCCTAATTTACTTTAAAGGAAATTGGTATATAAAATATTTAAGATTCTATTTGGATATAAATAAAATTTGTGAACTTTTAAATTCGAAAAAAATGAATTTGTAGAAATTGAAATAAATGCTTTATACATGTGTAAAAAGAAAGTGCTAATTGTGTCCATATGATATTTATGGCTGAGGAAATCATAGTATAATTATTGATTAGCAAATTAAATGGGTTTCAGTGCTAATACATGTTAGGTAACGTACAATTAATGAGATGGACGTGGAAAGATATTAGAAATCTAACGTATAATTAATCTTTAATTTTTGTAGCCTAAGGATACTCTATCACGTATACTAATTCATTCCATGTCGCCACTTTCTCATCCAAAACCTAAATCTATGCCTACAAATATTCTCTAATTCTTGACTTAGCATACTCCTCTTCTTTTATTCTCTATAAACAAAAATGAGCATCCACCATTTTTCCCTTTCCAATAAAAAAAATGATTCTGAACAAATCGCTCCACGAAAAATTCTGAAACAAGTTTGATTCAACTTTAATTAAGATCCTCTTTGATTCTATACGATTAATTAAAGGTGCGATATCATTTTCTTGGGCTACATGTTTTTACAATAAATGATTTTTTTTAGGGTTTGAGCTCATGATTTGTATAGAGATATGTTCGCGTTTTCGTTATCGTACTCAGATTCGTAGTGGAATTTAACATCTGGTAGCAAAGTTATGAGGGATTCAGTAAAATTTTATGTCGATCCAGTATCCATGTCTTGCGTGATATGTTGTAGAACGTGTTGGTTTGCCGAAGTTGAAGCAATGGTGATGGAGAGGAAGAGATTGTGAAGAGAAGAACAATGGTGATATCCATTTGAGTTTTCGTTGAGAGAATAGGAGGGAGGAAGGAAAGAAGGTGAATGTTTAGGACATGAATGGTACGTTTTGTTTCTGTAGCTTACGTTCTATTTGAGGAAGAAGAAGAGGGAGTGGTGACGTGGCATGGAGAGAGAGGGTGAGTTTAAAATTTGCTATGATAAAACGTGTATAACTTTTTTATACGAACTCAAATTGATGTACGGTTTATTCCTGTTGGAATCGTGTCGAAATTTTGGAAGACATGGACCAGGTTTGGTTGGATTTGGAGACTATCAAGTTTTGGGCCTTCATTTGGATTTCGAACTAGTTCGAAATAGAGGGTGGGTGATTAAACCCACACACACTTAACTAAAGTAATTGATTGTTAGTTAAATTAAGATCATTTATGATATGATTGTATTGATTTCTATTTTATAGTTAAAACTGCATAATTATGTTGATTAACATCGATAACGTAATTTAATTTGACTATTAGTTTAATTTATTTTACAGTTAAGTTATATTTGACCTTTAATCGCTAGTATAAACCCGACACCTGATGACTAGTATATTGATGTGATATTGAACTGTTTTGGATATATTGATTTGATGAATGCCTAGGGTTGATATGATTAGTATATCGATGTTAATTTTGTGAATTTACCTAATATTCACATTTGTTATATATGACTACTTGTTTGTGTTGATTTATCCCAACCATTTATTTTTCATGTTACGGGCATCAAATAAACATGAGATTAGTTATTAAAATGAATTAAGAACGTAGTTTGAAATGATAAATACCTATGACCCTAATTTGGATTGAAATGATATATATCCTTTCACAAAAGGTTAAAATTAAATTTTAAGTATCACTTGGCCGTAGGGTAGAAAATGATATACAGACATTGGTTGGTTAAATAAATTTTGTTTTAAACTTGAATCTTGAGATATTTTTTTAAAATGACATAAATGATATTTTATAAATTAATTTTCTTTGAAGTTGAACTTTTGATAGCTAAAGGAAATGATTTAATATTGAAAAACTGAAATAAAAATGAAATTGACTATGAACTGAATCTGTTGAAATTGAATTTTTATCCATCTTTATAGTTACTTTCAATATACTTGATTTTAAAGTGATGATTAAATTATGAATTCGAGATTGTTATAAATTGTAATAATTCAATTCGAAAATCCTAATTGGAAACTTTAATATTTGAACCGTATTGTCTGAATTGAATTGAAAGGAAAGTTAATTCCAATTGAAACATTGAAATTTAGTCGATTTGATTTAGAATTAGAATATGACATCAAATTTATTTGAAATTGGAAGAAGAAATTCTAATTCCAACTATAGTATTTTAAACTATTAACTATTTTACTAAGTAACTATACTATTTTAACTTTTATATATATTAACTATCTTTCTTTATACACTATTGTATTTTTAATTTACATATATTTACTATTTTAAATAATTTATTTTAATGATCAACTAGCTATTTTACAAACTACTTTAATATTTAGCCATATTTATGTATTTGACTAAATTTTAATAAATCCTATTTTGCATTCAAATTATTTATTTATACTTTTATTGCTCTGACTATTTATTTTCAAACTATTTTAAATATAAATCTAAGCTATTTTAATGTACTTTTCAACTATTTTAAATACTCAAAATGTTTTAATTTGGAATTTTTTCAAGATTCTCAACTTAATTTAAATTGAGATCTTAATATGAAAGTATATCCTATTTTGAACAGGAATTGTTTTAAAGAAAATATGATATTTCGATTTGAAGTATGAACCATTTGAAATGTAAATCCGACCGGTGTGAGAAATGGAAACACTAGGTTGTTAAAGAGAACGAGTTCGAATATTGTTATACTTCTTCCAAAACCAAAAACAACTTTAACAACTATATACGTTGTGGAGAATCCAGAATGAAGTAGGCTGTGTAACAACCTGGAATTTCTGAACCAAATTAATTTTTTTTATTTTATCTATTTAATGGATTTTGAGAATTTAAAATGATTTATTTAAAATAATAACGATTTAAAATTTATTTAAATCAAAGTTAGAACATATAAATTTATTTTAATTATAAAACGATCCTGAAATGGCGTGGTAGTTTGAAAATTCGATTTTAAATTGCAAATGAATGTACAAAATTCAAGTAAATCGGATTTCAGTAAAACCAGAAATATTTGAATCTGTTTAATTATATCTTTCTAACGAATGTGAAAAATTCAGATTTCATAATATAAATTGAAAGATATGTCCAGTTTAAAATTAAAATAGTCGCTATAGAATTTATATATATTTTAATATAATATATAACTCTTAAAAATAGCCATTTTGCAAAAGACCTCCGTTTTCAATGAAACTACGTTTGTTGGATCTGGAATGTCAAATTATTGTTAGGTTTCAAATTTCATAATTTTTGGAATTAATATATGAGCGCAATGAATTTAAATGTGTTTGGTAATTTCAGTTTGAATTGGATCGACCAGAAAATGGCCATTTTTCAAACGGTCTTCAAATTCGACGAAATTTGTTTTGTTAGGACCGTATTGTCAAAACATGGCTAGATTTATTTTTTTGTAATTTTTGGAGTCAATATATGGCCCCGGTAAATTAAAATGCACGTTTGAATTCAATATATATTGATTTATATTTTAATTTAAAGAAAAACTGATCAATACAATTGAATTGGCTTTCAAAACATATTCCGTTGTTTCAAGAATAAGGGTATTTAGCTAGGTGCGACAGTCATTGGGTTCGATTTGGAGTTCGTATCAATAAACAGGTAAGTTGGAAATTAAATTAAATAAATAAATATATTATATAAGGTCAACCCTTGGTCAAAACCCTCATAACTCTTCCACGCGGTCAAACCAATTTGGACCTGCCGTTTATTTTTCTTGATGGCCAGAAAATCACGAATTTGTCTCCCTCTGATCTTCCAACACCCAACCCCGAAATTTTCAAATGCAAAATTCTTCGCCTTAGCAAGATGATGATGTTGAACGGTTGTGATTATGTCTCATCACTTGCTTCTCTCGATTTTCATGCTCTAATCAACTGGGTTCGGACCCTTTTTCTGGTTATTTATGGCCACTGAGTGCGGCACCGTCGAGGGAAGAGGGAGGTGGCGCTCCTGCACTTCACATGGCCACTGACGATCAGCTTCCTACGGTTCCAAGGCGGCGTGCAGGCGATTATAGAACACGATGTAAATGGGTGCGTTGGTGACAGTATGCGATTGGGGAAGATAAAGGTTTGACCATGGTTAAGAAATTTAATTAGCCTAATTATATAATTAAGTTAGTTATTAGCGTATCTAAATTTTAAAATGTTATAACTTGTGCTCGGATGATCAGAAGCAAATGATTCAAGATGCCTTGAGATCGTCTTGACATGGACTACATTTCAGAACCGATTGGAACAGATTTGGAGTTGGTTATGATTTTTGATAAAATTAAACATCTATTTAATTTTATTAAAATAATCGTTATTCAACGATTTCAAAACCAATCAAAGTGAGAACTTCTCACTAAAAATTTTGTACAGATATTTATTTTATATCTGCATATATAGAACTGCTAGTATTGATTTTTATTAGTTTTAATCATTATAAATTGTATACGCTAGCTACTAGCTCACCTCCCTCGTCCACAGACCATGGATGAATTAATTAACTGTATTGTGTTGTGGTTGTGAATAAAATATGTATATTTGATGTGAATAATATATATATATGTAATGACTTGTACTTTTGGCAGTCAAATATTTAATTTAATTTATTTAATTTAAATATTATATTTGGAATATCGATGGAATTTAATATTGAATTCATTATTTAAATGAAGTTCGAACGTTATATGTTTATATAATTATAAATCGAGCTTGAAAATGGCGTGCAGTTCATAAATTTGAATTTTGAACTTCAACTGAGAATACAGGGTTCGATATAAGTCGGGTTTCTGTGAAACAAGACACGTTGGAACCGTATTGACGATAATTTTCATATGAAACAGAGAAAAAATTCAGATTTTGTAACAACCCGTATTTTCAATAACCTGTTATAACGTAAATCGAGGCAGAATTTAATTCTAAAATCTGAATCAAGGGAAACGGGCTATGCCATTGCGTTCGTCTCGGAAAAATACGCGAAATAGAGTCCGAGTTTTCGAAAATCGGAGTCCGTATGACCCGATTAAGGCCCAACGAAGTTTTCTGAAAATTTCAAAGTAAAAACAGATTTCAAATTCAAATCTGAATTTGGAAATTGGGGTTATTGGGCCAGGCGGGAAAATTCCCGCCAGAACACCCAAGTCGACAGCCCTGTCGACTTGGGAGTCGACTTGGTTGGACCAAGTCGACAGCCCTGTCGACTTGGCTGTCGACTTGGCTCAGCCGGGCTGTTTAGCCTGGTGCACCATTTTGGGTTTGTGTTGAGCTTGGGGGCCAGATTCGGTTTTAAGGGCTGAGATTGCAACTAGGGTTTAATCCTATGGCCTAAAACACTTGCCTAATCTATAAATAAGACCCTAAGCTAGCCCTAAATCATTATTATTCATTCTAGCAACTAAACTATGGCAAAATCAATCCTCTCATGGCCTCCACTCTCTTCATAAAATTCCTAAACAAATTTCTATGAGATTTTCCATGCATACAAGTGTTTTTAAACTTGTATGAGCCTCTTTAGCTTGCATTCAAGTCAAGTCTCTATATTTGCACCATAAAGAAGGAGTTTTGATCAATTTTGCTTGCATTTTTGGGGTTTAATTGGTTGCATAAGGGTTTTCTTACATTTGCTATACTCATTTGAGTCCTTATAAGCATTGTAAGCCCTATTCTACTTTCATACTTAAACTTTAAAGTTAAATGTATGATATGCGAGTTTATATGCAAGTTTACCATGATGTGTTATGCAAGTTTACTATGATGTGATATGCAAGTTGTCATATGATATGCAAGTTATGTAATGCGAGTTTGATATGTAAGTTGTCATATGATATGCAAGTTATGTTATGCAAGTTTGATATGCAAGTTGTCATATGATATGCAAGTTATGTTATGCAAGTTTGATATGTAAGTTGTCATATGATATGCAAGTTATGTTATGCAAGTTTGATATGCAAGTTGTCATATGATATGCAAGTTATGTTATGCAAGTTTGATATGCAAGTTTGTCATATGATATGCAAGTATGTTATGCAAGTTTGGGTTGAACATTTTGTTCATGCTATCATGTTATGCATGCTTTTGAGACCTAATGCAAGTATATGAACATATGTACATTTCATATGCCACCATGTTGAACTTGTGGCTTCAACACCTTTATGTCACAATTATGCCAAGTTCCCTCTTTCTATCCTTGATGCGCTATTGCGATATGTAAGCGATGGGATTGCGTTTGGGGTTGGGTAAACTTAAAAGACATAAAGACATAAGCTTGGGAATTTACCTATTAAGTTAGGTCTACCCATTGGGAATTTACCTATTAAGTTAGGTCTACCCAATTGCTTGGAAACTTGTAATGTGTTTTGGAAACATGATGGACATGACACTTAGAAAAGATAAGTGTGACCAACTCGAGGTTGGGTTGAGTTTGTAGCGTAAACCTACCCGGAACCGACCGGCTTAACTAGTTGCTACAAACAATAGGACCCAATGTGAGAAGTTGATCATGTTGTACCTTGAACCCGAGGTTAGACCAAGTTGTGGTGTAAAGCTACCCGGAACCGACCGGCTTAACTAGTAACCGCAACAAAGTCTAATGTGAGAGGTTAAGGCGCATTAAATTAATTAATGCCTCATGATTAGGGTTAAGTCATGGACCGCTTGAATACTTAACCAATTAAACACGACGGGTTGGTAGGGTTAAGTCATGAACCTTGGGTACACTTAACAAACTTGGTACTTGAATGGGTTGGGTTAACCACGTTTAACCCATTAGGGAAACCCTAGTCACGTGGTCCTTTGCACCAGTAACCCTCTTAGTTGTATCATGATACCCTAGAGACTAGGCTAGGGAGGGGCACGATTACTGGGATGCCATGTAAGCGACCAAACGACGGCTGAGTAGGTGCGCCGGTGTGGGTTCAGACGGGTCATGGTCGTGCACATGGTCCGGAGTTGGAAAAGCAGGCACGGGCACCAGTAGGTTTAGACTGTGCGTGCATTGATTTGTGTCAGTGGTTGACACCCTAGGACTGGATACACCCTAGGGTGGACCTAGCACAGTTTAGCTACACTTCGTAGTTGGGCCGTATGACACAGACACTTGACGAGTTAGGCTTATAGGGAGCCGATCGACTAGACCGTTTGGTTGAACCTCGTATTGGGGTCACTTCATGTTATTGGGCCAAAGCTTGGGCCAAGAGATCAATACTTGTTTATTCAAGTCATGTTAGTTTGCTAGTACACCTGTGGTGCAAAACCTTAATCTTGATTATGCGATGACACCTTTACCTACCTTGTTAGTTAATCGTCATGCTAGTATGTAGTTATCCTTATATTCGTCCCTGCTGCTCATGCCAGTTAACTTTATCGGTTTACATTGATTGTAGTAGGGCTTTCTCAGTCTTTTTGACTGACCTGTTTTCTTTCGCCTCTTTTCTTCCGTTTCCCCCCCAGGTTCTCAGGGAGGGAATACAGGAGCCTAGCTTGGATTTTGGATTGCTTGCTTGTGGGATTTCAGCTCATGTATGTTTTCGACATGAAGCTAGCTATGGTTCTCACTTATTTTGGGGATAGCACTTATGTATTTCAGTTTTCAGATGATGTTGTTTTATCTAGACTTGTTTATTTGGAAAATTAACATTATGTTGTACCAGACTTGTTTTGAAATGGTTTAAATCTTCCGCTATTCTATCTATGTTATTTACTCTGTTTACATATATACATATGTTCTTGTTCTGCCTTGATATATCATTATGCATGTTTACCTGATTCAAACGCCCCTCCAAAGTCAGAGTGCTTGCAAGAGACACCCTGGCGGAGGCGGGGTGTTACATTTGGTATCAGAGCATATGGTTTACGAGAAGGAACAAAAAGGTTTTTAGAAAACTTTTGGAAAACTATTTTCAAAACCAAGTATAAAGTATTTTCCAAAGAAAAGTCTAGTTTATTTTAAAGGCTATTCCCCAAAAAGCCATTAGCAAAATCCCTTCGTTTTTCTCCATTCTGAATCTGTCTTTTTCTTCGTTTTTAGTATGGCCGATAACTTTGCTATTCCGGAGGGAGTACACGTACCTGTTTGGTATAGGAGACTTTTTGAGGCTAGGGCGACCGAAGCCGGCCCCGCAGATGTCCCTCCTCCTCCTCCTCCAGTAGTTAATATTCCTCCTCCTGTCGTTAATGTTCCTCCTCCTCCTGTCGCTGAGGTTCCTCTTCCTCCTCCCCCTCAGCATCCTCAAGCTGACTTCGCAAAGACTTGCAAAGATTTCAAGGCAATGGGTGGCAAGAACTTTCAAGGCACTGAGACTTTTGTAGAGGCCAGAAATTGGTTGAAAGAGACCGAGGATTTATTTGCTATCTTTGGGTTAGACGATCAGAGGAAGATCTTGTTGGCAGTTTGGCTTATGAAGGATGAAGCCGCTTATTGGTGGGAAGTCACCAACGGTACTAGGCCTGTTGATACTTGGGCCGATTTCAGGGCAAGGTTCGTGCTTAAGTTTCTATCTTCTGCTGAGGAGAATCTGCAAATGGAAAGGTTCATAACTTTGAAACAAGGAGATATGTCTGTCAAAGAATATGTGAACAAGTTCAATCAGTTAGCTCGTTTTGGCTTGGATATGGTGAATACCCCTCAAAAGAAGGCTCTTCGTTTTGCTAGAGGATTGAATGAGCCGTTGCAGGGATTGGCCATGTCACATATTCCCCATGGGGCCACGTTTGAGAGTTTGGTTGATATGGCGTTACTTCAGGGAGATGTCAAGAAAGAGATCAAGGTGAATGATACTCAAGCCAAGAAGACTGATTCCCAGGGGAAAGGAAATCAGAGTAATCAGGACAACAAGAACAACAAGGACGACAAGGGCAACAAGAACAAGGTAAAGGAAACAAGAAAGTGCAACTTCTGTGGGATTGTTGGGCACATAGCCAAGGACTGTAGGAAGAAGAGAAGGAAATTGGGTGGGTGCTTTCACTGTGGAGAGATTGGACATTTCAATAAGGATTTCCCGAAGAAGCAAGGGCAAGGCCAGGGTCAGACTCAGCGTGCTGGACCTTCAGGAGGGCAAGTCCATGCTCTCAATGCCGCTCCAGTTCCCGATCGAGGTAGTATTTCTGTTGAGAGCCTTGTACACATTTCTGATTTTCCTGTTCGTACCTTGTTTGATTTTGGTGCATCGCATAGTTTATTTCATCTGATCTAGTTGAAAGTTTGCACCTAAGTACTAGCCTAGTTTATGATCCCGTGTGTGTTTCAAATCCAATTGGGGGTTCCGCCCATTTGTCTATGATTTATGTGGATTTGAAAATCTCTATCTTTGGTGTAGAGTTCTCGTGTGATGCTTATATTCTCGGTTTCATGGGGTATGGGTTGATTTTGGGCATGGATGGGTTGTCCAGTTTTGGAGCCATCCTTGATTTTTTGAGCATAGGGTTGTGAGGCTCATGATTCGTCTCGGTAATACCCTAAAAATTTCTAGTAACCCTATGAGTCTTGTCATGTTGTGTTATCTTGAATCCCTCAACTCGTCTATCGATAGTTTGCAATCAGTGAGGGTGGTCCGAGAATATCCTGATATCTTGGGTGAAGTGAAGGGGGTTACCCCTAAGCGAGAGATAGATTTCCGCATTTATCTGGTTGATAATGCCAAGAAAGTTTCGTGGCCGGTAAGGCACATGGCCCCGCAAGATGAGAGCTAAGTAAGCAAGTAAAGGAGTTGCTTGAGAAGAACTTCATTAGTCGAAGCATATCTGAATGGGGAGCGCCTGTGGTATTTGCTACCAAGGCAGATGGTTCTCTCCGACTTTGTGTTGACTATCGAGAGTTGAATAAGCTGACTAAGAAAGACAGACACCCGTTACCGAGGATTGATGATCTCTTTGACCAGCTTGTAGGAACATCTGTTCTCTCTTGATCTTGCTACTGGATTCCATCAGCTCAGGGTAGCTGAGGATAGTATAGACAAGACTGCGTTCAGAACTCCATATGGATTCTTAGAATGGCTGGTCATGCCATTCAGTTTGGCTAATGCACCCGCCTACTTCGTGGACTTGATAAGTAGGGTGTCTAGGGAGTTCCTGAACGAGTTTGTGGTAGTCTTCGTAGATGATATTCTGATCTTCTCAAAGGATGAGGAAGAGCACGCAAGACATCTCAAGGAGGTGATGGATACGCTTAGAGCGCATCAGTCGAAGGCCAAGTCCTCCAAATGTCATTTTGGAGAAAAAGAAGTTAGATTTCTGGGGCACATAGTTTCTAAGCAAGGCTCAGTGGTGGATCCTGCTAAAGTGGTCACGGTTCAAGACCGGAAAGCTCCGACGAGAACAATTGAAATAAGAAGTTCTCGTTTTCCTGTGGAACTTACTCGCATGTTATCTTTCGCGTATATCCCCTCGGTCCCATTCTCGGTCCTATTTCTGTCGGGAGGTATGACTTATTGGCTAGTAATGCATGTCAGGGTTTGAAGGGGTCCGTTAGGTTGACTAAACCTTTTGGGCTTTTATGGAATATGGGTTGGGTTAGGAAGGGATTTCTTGTAATCCAAAAAGGAGTATATCCTGCTTATCTTCCCGATCTCTTTGTAGCATATCTTTTGCTATCCATGTTTGTCTTGATTATCTAGTTTATCGTGTTAATCTTGTCATGAGAACCTTAGGTAGAAACCCTTTGGATGAAACATGTGTTTGAAACATGTTATGCTTGATGGTTGCAAGTGGTTGCAAGTGGTTGCAAGTGTTTGCAAGTGGTTACTCGTGGATGCATTATACACGTTAGGCACTAGATCGGCTCACACACTTCTCATATTGCATATGCATGAGTGTTTATGCTTATTCATGGATGAAAATTTTTGTGTTATCACATGGATGTTGCATATGGGTGTATGTTATGTGCACACATATAGATGTTATACATTATGTTAGGAATTGCATACATATGGATTCATTTCACTAACATAATTTGCATTGATGATATTTGCATTAGATAAGTACATATACACACACCTTTGCATATATTCATACAACATTTAGAATCTTGTAAGGACAATGATTGCTCGTGGATGATGTTTTGAGTAGATGGATGTTGGATGGTAGGATACGTTCTTCCTAACTTGAAGGTTTCGGGGACGAAATCCTTTAAGGAGGGGAGAATGTAACAACCCGTATTTTCAATAACCTGTTATAACGTAAATCGAGGCAGAATTTAATTCTAAAATCTGAATCAAGGGAAACGGGCTATACCATTGCGTTCGTCTCGGAAAAATACGCGAAATAGAGTCCGAGTTTTCGAAAATCGGAGTCCGTATGACCCGATTAAGGCCCAACGAAGTTTTCTGAAAATTTCAAAGTAAAAACAGATTTCAAATTCAAATCTGAATTTGGAAATTGGGGTTATTGGGCCAGGCGGGAAAATTCCCGCCAGAACACCCAAGTCGACAGCCCTGTCGACTTGGGAGTCGACTTGGTTGGACCAAGTCGACAGCCCTGTCGACTTGGCTGTCGACTTGGCTCAGCCGGGCTGTTTAGCCTGGTGCACCATTTTGGGTTTGTGTTGAGCTTGGGGGCCAGATTCGGGTTTAATGGCTGAGATTGCAACTAGGGTTTAATCCTATGGCCTAAAACACTTGCCTAATCTATAAATAAGACCCTAAGCTAGCCCTAAATCATTATTATTCATTCTAGCAACTAAACTATGGCAAAATCAATCCTCTCATGGCCTCCACTCTCTTCATAAAATTCCTAAACAAATTTCTATGAGATTTTCCATGCATACAAGTGTTTTTAAACTTGTATGAGCCTCTTTAGCTTGCATTCAAGTCAAGTCTCTATATTTGCACCATAAAGAAGTAGTTTTGATCAATTTTGCTTGCATTTTTGGGGTTTAATTGGTTGCATAAGGGTTTTCTTACATTTGCTATACTCATTTGAGTCCTTATAAGCATTGTAAGCCCTATTCTACTTTCATACTTAAAATTTAAAGTTAAATGTATGATATGCGAGTTTATATGCAAGTTTACCATGATGTGTTATGCAAGTTTACTATGATGTGATATGCAAGTTGTCATATGATATGCAAGTTATGTTATGCGAGTTTGATATGTAAGTTGTCATATGATATGCAAGTTATGTTATGCAAGTTTGATATGCAAGTTGTCATATGATATGCAAGTTATGTTATGCAAGTTTGATATGTAAGTTGTCATATGATATGCAAGTTATGTTATGCAAGTTTGATATGCAAATTGTCATATGATATGCAAGTTATGTTATGCAAGTTTGATATGCAAGTTTGTCATATGATATGCAAGTATGTTATGCAAGTTTGGGTTGAACATTTTGTTCATGCTATCATGTTATGCATGCTTTTGAGACCTAATGCAAGTATATGAACATATGTACATTTCATATGCCACCATGTTGAACTTGTGGCTTCAACACCTTTATGTCACAATTATGCCAAGTTCCCTCTTTCTATCCTTGATGCGCTATTGCGATATGTAAGCGATGGGATTGCGTTTGGGGTTGGGTAAACTTAAAAGACATAAAGACATAAGCTTGGGAATTTACCTATTAAGTTAGGTCTACCCATTGGGAATTTACCTATTAAGTTAGGTCTACCCAATTGCTTGGAAACTTGTAATGTGTTTTGGAAACATGATGGACATGACACTTAGAAAAGATAAGTGTGACCAACTCGAGGTTGGGTTGAGTTTGTAGCGTAAACCTACCCGGAACCGACCGGCTTAACTAGTTGCTACAAACAATAGGACCCAATGTGAGAAGTTGATCATGTTGTACCTTGAACCCGAGGTTAGACCAAGTTGTGGTGTAAAGCTACCCGGAACCGACCGGCTTAACTAGTAACCGCAACAAAGTCTAATGTGAGAGGTTAAGGCGCATTAAATTAATTAATGCCTCATGATTAGGGTTAAGTCATGGACCGCTTGAATACTTAACCAATTAAACACGACGGGTTGGTAGGGTTAAGTCATGAACCTTGGGTACACTTAACCAACTTGGTACTTGAATGGGTTGGGTTAACCACGTTTAACCCATTAGGGAAACCCTAGTCACGTGGTCCTTTGCACCAGTAACCCTCTTAGTTGTATCATGATACCCTAGAGACTAGGCTAGGGAGGGGCACGATTACTGGGATGCCATGTAAGCGACCAAACGACGGCTGAGTAGGTGCGCCGGTGTGGGTTCAGACGGGTCATGGTCGTGCACATGGTCCGGAGTTGGAAAAGCAGGCACGGGCACCAGTAGGTTTAGACTGTGCGTGCATTGATTTGTGTCAGTGGTTGACACCCTAGGACTGGATACACCCTAGGGTGGACCTAGCACAGTTTAGCTACACTTCGTAGTTGGCCCGTATGACACAGACACTTGACGAGTTAGGCTTATAGGGAGCCGATCGACTAGACCGTTTGGTTGAACCTCGTATTGGGGTCACTTCATGTTATTGGGCCAAAGCTTGGGCCAAGAGATCAATACTTGTTTATTCAAGTCATGTTAGTTTGCTAGTACACCTGTGGTGCAAAACCTTAATCCTGATTATGCGATGACACCTTTACCTACCTTGTTAGTTAATCGTCATGCTAGTATGTAGTTATCCTTATATTCGTCCCTGCTGCTCATGCCAGTTAACTTTATCAGTTTACATTGATTGTAGTAGGGCTTACTCAGTCTTTTTGACTGACCTGTTTTCTTTCGCCTCTTTTCTTCCGTTTCCCCCCCCAGGTTCTCAGGGAGGGAATACAGGAGCCTAGCTTGGATTTTGGATTGCTTGCTTATGGGATTTCAGCTCATGTATGTTTTCGACATGAAGCTAGCTATGGTTCTCACTTATTTTGGGGATAACACTTATGTATTTCAGTTTTCAGATGATGTTGTTTTATCTAGACTTGTTTATTTGGAAAATTAACATTATGTTGTACCAGACTTGTTTTGAAATGGTTTAAATCTTCCGCTGTTCTATCTATGTTATTTACTCTGTTTACATATATACATATGTTCTTGTTCTGCCTTGATATATCATTATGCATGTTTACCTGATTCAAACGCCCCTCCAAAGTCAGAGTGCTTGCAAGAGACACCCTGGCGGAGGCGGGGTGTTACAGATTTCGTATTATAAATAGTAAGTTATGGCAAAATCAAAATTGAAAAAAAAACGCTGTGGAAATCGTTATTTAAATATCGACCTTTAAAATGGCCGTTTTGCAAACAGACTCGGATTTCAACGAGATCAGTTTCATTGGGACCGTAACGTTAAATTATTGTACGGTAGTGAATGGCGTGGCAAACTGATGTCGTATGTGACTACGGTGGCCGTAAACGCCCAGTTATTTTCTATAGCGCGTATTTAAATAATAAAAAGATATTTGAGTGTAACTTGAACAGACAATCGAATTAGGCCACGAAACCAGTCCCGTTGAGTTCGTATCGTCGATTAGAGTCAGGATAGGTATATGGTTTGCTATTTTTAGAGACCGACAAATTTGGTGTTCAGAATGGCATTGCGTTGTGCGTAAAAATAGCCTACCGGGGAAACAGTCTCAGAATGCGACGAAACTGGTGCCATTGGGTTCATATTGATTAATTATTGTAGGATATCAAAGTTTCAAGTTGATTTGATTAATCTAGTGATCGTGAAAAAATTAAACGCGTGGTTGTTTCTGGTTTTATAAAGGAAATTTTTTCAAACGATGTCGGATTTGGACGAAACTTGTCCCATTGGGTTCAAAATACCTTTTTACACCAAGATTAGCTTTTTCATCAGTAAACAGAAGCCAATCAAAATATTTGTGCAAATCTTATACAAATCTCTGTGAATCTTTTGAAATCTCAGCGTACCTGAGAGACGTGTCTTTCATTTTGAAATTCAGCACATCTTTGACTAAAGAGAATATATATCGTACCAAATCTAAGCCCATGCCTAACTTCACACCATGTACGCGTCAAACAAATCGCAACAGCAGATCTCGGCTAGACCTTATGATTGAATTTTCTGTACACGTAAATATTAATATATAAAATAAAAATCCTACCTTAGAAAATGCACAGAAGTAGAATGCTATATGAATTAAGTTTTAATATCATACATGAAGCATCAGCAATACCACATGGCAATTAAAGCAAAACATCTAAATACCATAACATTGTCATCAGAGAACCTAACACTAACGAAATAGCTTACTACCTCAGTACATGCCTAAGCAATCTTATACTTTAAGCTTCAATATTTGACACCGTGGCCTTCAAGTAAAATACCGTGTTTGCCAATATACCGAAGGGACCGTGCTTACCAAGGAATTTGAAATCGTGGGTAACACGTAACTGTGCGTACCAAGTTATTGCTCTCTATAAAACAAACAAACAAGAAGCCGACCTCTTTCTTAGTTTCAGCCAACACGAAAAGCTCCTCCTTCAAAATCCAATTCGTTCCTTCTAAACCCATTATAAAATCAAATAAAATAAAAAACCTATAAATCGAAATATTTATATATTCAAATTCCTCATTGCTTTCTCGTCTAGCTCAGGTGCTGTTTATTGGGTTCGAACCCAATTTGGTTCGATGTCAATCTATAACGTGAGGTTAGGGCATCGGTTTTCTGGGTATATCAGAGACCGGAGGGGGAATCGAAGTTGGGTATTAGGGGATTTAGGGTGTCGTGTAAGTTGTGTTTAAGGAGGAAGAGTATAGATCGGTTGCGACTTCTTGGTTGTGCTACAGGATTGGTGAAGTTGTTGTTGGCGAAACCTGGGGTAAAGGGGAGGTCAGCACATGTAAACCGCGAGTTAACAGTTAACTGAGAGGAAGCAAACATGTTTTACAATATAAATGGAAGAAAAGGGAACTACTGTGAATAATTTTTGGGAGGAAAGGATCACCGTGTATTCTCCAAGAGGAGGATGCCGAGGTTTACCCAGTTGTTCTAGGCAAGTTCATTGACTTTATTTCCCCTAGGCAAGTTCATTCTAGCTGTTAACAAATATTTAACTTTATCACTTCTGTTTTGTTCCAAAGATGGATGCATGGTATAGTTAATTCACCCAACGTTGATTCATTGTCTTTACATCGATGAAAATATATATATATATATACATACCTTGTTCCACTGTAGATGTATGAATCCAAAGGATTTTGTATTATGCTCAAACAAGGAGTAGTACTATACTAACAATAATCACCATACAATGAAAAAAGGAAGAAGAAAGAAAAAACAACAATTGCAATTATTTTTCTAATCACGGTACTAAGGTTATAATAATAATTGAATTAATAAAATTGGATACTATTATATTAAATCAATGTCAATAGGGTAATGTTTATAACTTTGTGAACGTTAACAGAATCCAAAGAAGTCAGTCATGTTGGAGCTGTGACGCCGAGACCGACATTGTAGAGCTAATGCCGCGAAGGACGAAGTTACCAAAATTTCGTAGAAACTAGAACGTCTGTTTCATTTTAAATGAAACCAACGCAGAATAGTCAACTGCGAAGCAAGGTGAGTAAACTCACTAACTCTGCCTCGTTTATATTTTTATATAAACGAGTTTTAAATTTATTTTATACTGTGTGATGGTTGCTTGGTTGTATAGTTGATAAAATGGGTTGATAGGATTACATCGTTGATCGATCTTTAGTTTGACATTTCATATTAATGTGAAATAATATTATTGATGTTATTAACATCTGTGGATGCAGGGAAACAGGTTGGAGGGACCCAACTGGGTTCCTCAATATTTATATTACTGTTTTTCCTTGGGTGTGATGTATGATATGATATATAAAATCAGTAATTGACCTTGTTGTGTTTGAGCTACCCTGACCTAGAGTTTTGGTATTTAAATACCATAAAATATTTTCAGGTATCGAAAAGGAAATTGGAGTGTTAAAAATGAAATTTATTTTCAAAAATAGAGATTTAATTTTGGATAGAGTTGAAAATAGAAAACTTGTTCAAATAAATGAATCAAGGATTGTTTATGAATGAGAACATATATAAATTGAATTATTTATCATTGGATATATTGAAATATAAATTCAAATTTGAATTTATATGGAGAAGTGGAAATCGGTTTTAAAGCCGATAGTTGAAATGTGATTTAAAACTTAGTTATTATCAAGGAAATGTTAAATGAGATTTTAAATGATTAAAATAAAAAGAATTGAGACTTATGTGAGTAATTTTAAATAGAGGTTATAAATAGAATTTGGGTTTAAGATATTATTTTTAAGTATGAAAATCAAACTGGTTTGATTATATAAAAGAAATATATTCACGATTTAAGTGAATATTTTGCAAAGGAAATATCGATAAAGGAAATTTAGATTTGAAATATAAATCCAATAGTTGGAAACATCGATTTTAGCGTTGTCGTTATAAAAAAACAAAATGTTTTGTAATTATAACAGCGATTATAATGCTACTGTTATAATAAATATCTTGTAAAATTCTAAATAGCAAATTCTAACGCTGCCATTATAATAACTGTTTTGTAGCGATCTTAACGCTATAATAGGTGTTCTATAATTCTAGACAGCGATTGTAACGCTGTTGTTAAAAGCAATGTTTTATAAATCAAATATTTGGGCACAGCGATTATAACGCTACCGTTATAATCAATATTTTTCTGTAAAGGGAGTGTGTTCTTAGAATTGAATACGAAAATCGCGTAAGCGATGTTTGTTTAAAGTTGTGAGCTTTGATTATTTCAAAGTTAGAAATGTCGTTCAGTTAAGGTCTGAGAGGTAATTATACCCTAACTCGACTGACTGCACGATTGACGGAGAAATGGTTAAGGCTTGGTAGCAAGGATTGGTTAGGGATACCATTAGTTAACGAATGATTAATGGTTTGAGTTATAATAACGATGTTGTATAACATCGTGCTAATTTAAAGGATTTTGAAATGTTTATTCCCAAATGAAATAAGAAATATTTTCTATGTGTAGAAAATGAAATGAGTTGGTCAACCAGGAATTGAAAATAATAATATAGTCAGGAGTTGATTTAAAGGGGCCAGTGTTGTTTGATACTTGATCGGTAGAATTTCCAATTGGAAATAGGACCGTTGATTGTATGGATGTGCTTTGATAGTTAAATCACTGACTATCAAAGTTTTATTTTATACCTCCGCTGTCAATATGGAGAGACCGGGATCAGATTTAATATCTGAAAACCACTCTGTATTGGTATAAGCATTATGAATCAACTTATGTTGAAGAGAGTATGAAGACGGAGTAAAGTGCAAGGGCTGTTCTGTTAATCCTAGGTAGAAATTGCCCAAGATGGATTAATAGAATGGTGCCTTCGGTTTGTCCAGACCCAGGACAACTTGTATGGACGAGTGTCCGACAGGGTATTTCCAAAGGGATTACGTACGTTGATTCCTTCAAACGTACGAAGTTGGTGGCACAGAAGGGAAACTTCTTTAGCCTAACAATCTGAGTATTTTTGTGGGGATCAATTAGCGATTTCCGATGGATCTGACGAGGTGGCATTCAAAGTGAATGGTGACTAGATGTTCTGGAAGATAATTCAAACCTCAAGCCTCACAACCCGGAATTGACAGAAATTGGGCAGGCAACATGGCTATGTGGGTCGCACCCATTAGGATGTATAATCACCTATCTGGAGAAATTCCATTTGTTCTTTAATCTATCGATGTTGTCCCTTTCGAGAGACGGTTGCTGATCCCAACAGTTGGTGATATACATTCGATACACTCAAGCGAAATGAGTGGTCGGTCATGTGTGGGCCGGGTTGCAAAACGTTCTTGTTGAACCCAGTGTATTCGTCTCTAAAGATACACTATCGGCAGGTGGTCCCATACCTTGTCACGTTGGAAATCCAATCTCCAATAAGAGCCCTGCGGTTTTTGATTTTATATTGTATATAGAGCGTGAGATGCAAGCGTTCCGCTAGATTCTATTTATTTGATTTAGACACTATTATAATATCACCAGATTTTGATATCAAAATGTTTTGGGTTATCGTAAGGTAAAAACCATCTGTGTTTATGTGTGGATCGGTCTTACGATTATCTTTTCTTTCGAAAGGATTTTGAAAGTTAAACAAATGGTTGGAGTTTACTCACACCAGTCCCATGACTGGCCCAGAGTTTATTTTGTTTTGTTTTTCCCTAAACATTTGGATGCCTAAATTTGTATGGGCAGTCAAGTAGTCGGGATTTTTCAGATTCATTTGGAGGAGATTGAAGCAGGAGGAGATTGAAGCAGGAGGCTTCACCAGTTAGCTATAGGCTATCATACTTTCCGTTGTGTATTGTGTTGTATCTGGAAACAGGAGTTTATAACTGTTCCAGAGATAACCGTTGTGCTCTGATGATGGTATGTATATCAAGTTACTGAATTATATTTCAAAATTTATGTTATCTAATATATTTTATTCGTTCCGCTGTGAGTTTATGATCTTCGTTTTCTTCTATTCTAATATTTCTTTCTTTCTATTTCTCATCCTCTAACTTCTTTCTAATAATGATTCGTATTTCTGTGCAATTTGGGTTGGATGTGTGGTGTTATTAGTCGATCCAAAGGGTACAGAAATTCGGGCCATTACAATATATATGCGATGAGAATAAAATATATATAAGCGATGTGAATAAAATATATATGTGATATGTGAATAAAATATGTATATGCGATGTGAATAAAACATATAAATGCAATGTAGTAAAATATATATATGCGATGTGAATAAAAAATATATATGCGATGTGAATAAAATATATATATGTGATGTGAATAAATTATATATATGCGATGTGATATATATATATATATATATATATATATATATATATTTGTGTGTGTGTGTTTGTGTGTGTGCGTGATGTGAAAATTATAAATATGTGATGTGAAAAATATATATGCTACATGAAAAATATATATATGCGTTGTATAAAAATAGAAATGGATAAAATGGTCATGTGTTGGGGTAAATATTTGTTTGTTAAAAATGTAATTTTTAACTTATATATACAATATATAAAATGGTCGTGTATTGAAGTAAATATTGGTTGGTTAAAAATATTATTTTTAAAATATATATGAGATATATAAAATTGTCATGTAATGGAATATTCAATTTTGATTTAAAATTGAAATGGAAGTGGAAATCGATTTTAAAATTAATTTAAAACAATTTATAAAATACATTTTAAATGGAAATCGACAATGTATATAATACATATATTTAATGGCTTGAATAGAGCGTGCCGCACAGCGACCGTTCGCGAACTTCGACCATTAACTTCAAATTGATGTAATGAGAGATTTGACCGTCGGATTCTCCTAAAACCAGAACTGTTGGGTTCGTATCGAAAAGATCTTTCCAATGAATATAAGAGATTTAAATTTGAATGGTTGGATTTTAAATTATGTCCAAAACAATTTCACAAAAGATCATTATGGATGTAGTACGGTGGTCGTTATTGGAAACCGACTGTAAAGGCCTTAATAAAATTATTAAAAATATGGAAAAATTTATGTAAAATCATAATAAATGATTTGGAAAGATTTTGGATGGAAAATTCAATATTTGAAAGGATAAAAGTTATTTTTATCTAAATGAACTAGTTATTAATGAGAATAATAATCCAATGTTTCTAAATAAATAAATTGGGTTGAAAAGGTTTTTTTTAAATAACCAGAATTTTCCAATGAATAAATTGGAACAGATTGGAATGTAAATAATCTTCAGTATATTTCGATATTGAATTCCGTGATTATACAGATATTGTTGAGAAATTTGGAAGATATAGTATCGTTATTCCCAATACGATATCCATTAGTTTCAGAATTTGGTGTTGAATATAAGTCGATATTATTTCTATTTAGAGCCTTATATTTAATATCAAATTGGATTTTGGGGTTTATAGTGAACAATGTTTTAAATAACAGTCGTTCTTTAACCCAATTAACAATGAAGATATGATTTGGAATTTATAATCGTTTAAATAAGATTAATGGAAATTTCCAAAGAGAAGTTTTCCAATTTAATATATTATACTGGAATTGAATGGAATTCGGTTTGATAATCGAGATGAACGCCTGTAAGGAAGACCGTTACTATTTATGGAATTTAAAAGGCTTTGCCGTTATTCCATTTATAGTATAAATTTGATACTGAAATTTATATTGATTACATACTGTTATGATTTCCGTGAAGATTCCATTTTGATGGAAGATGATTTTGGGTTTACAATGAATTTTGTTTTAAATAACATTGTTCTTTAACCCGTGTAAAGGAAGGATTAATTTCCAAAAAGATGAATAATCATTAAGTAATGATTTTTAAAGATTAAAACTAAGAAGAGTTTTAATAAATCTTTAATTAGATTGGAATGAATGAGTGGTGATTAAATTTACCAAAACATAAGGTGCGATATAAACCAAATATACTTGGTTGTTGATATTGATTATGACTGAATGATTGTTTGAATTGTGCTCGACCGGTTTATGAGCAAAATATGCTTTTACATTTAGCATTGGGTTGGGTAGAAATATTTGTATGCTAGCATCTTGTGAATGTAGTGTTCCGAAATTCCGGTACTATTTGATCTGACCAAATAACACAAGTCCAACCCAAATTACACTGGAAACCAGAAAACTAATAGAAAGAAAACAGAGGGTGAGAATAGATAAGATAGAAACTTAGAATAGAAGAAGAAGAAGAACACACAATATCAAAGTAAACACGAATCTCACAGCGGAACGAATAAAATATAATATAACTGTGAAATAAAAGATTGTACTTGAATATACATATCATTATCAAAGTACAACACTTACAACACAACGGAAATAAACAATAGCTATATAAACGCTGCTGAAGCCTCCTGCTCCAGTTTTCCATGTGTATTTGTAAAATCTCAACTACTTGACTGCCCATACAAAATTGGGCACCCAAGAGTTTAGGGAAAACAAAACAAACTCTGGGTCAGTCATGGGACTGGTGTGAGTAAACAATTTAAAACAGTTTGGGAAAATAGCGATATCTCATAAGACCACGCCACATAACGGAACGGGTTTTTCCCTTATGAGAATCCAAATCAATTTGATTTAACTTTCAAATGATTTTGAAAGAAACAATGATCTTTTATATCAAAACTCCTTTGATATTATAATAGTGTCTATCAGCCATAATATAATAATCATCTTGCAGAACGCTTTCATCTCACGTTCTACATATATAGTATACATTCAAAACCGCGAGCACTTATTGAGTAATGGATTTCCAACTACGACGAAGTATGGAACCACCTTCCGATAGTGTACCTCTAGAGAGGAATACACTGGGTTCAACAAGAACATCTTGCAACTCGACCACACATGACCGACCACTCATTTCACTTAAGTGTATCGAATGTATATCACCAACGGTTGGGATCAACAACCGTTTCCCAAATGGGACAGCATCGACAATAGATTATAAATGAAACGAATATCTCTAGATAGGTGATAATACACCTAATTGGAAGCCAACCACTTAGCCACGTTGCCTGCCCGATTTTTGTCATTTCCCGGTTGTGAGGCTAGAGGCCACGCTTATCTCTGACAGATCACACATTTATTCACTTTGAATGTCACATCGTCATACCTGCCAAATCACAAGTTGATTTCCCAAAAAATACCACGGGTATACAGCTAAGAGAAACGAATTCCTCCGCCACCAAACGTAAATACGTTTGAAGATGTGACGACCCCAGACCCCGTACTAACGGTGGCAAGGGTAATCTTTGGAATATAACACATAAACAGAAATTAGCAGAACAGAATTAAATAAATACACCTGATAATGTACAATAGAATATACTAGATAAATAACAACATCAGAGTTACACAGTATACATGATCATACTTAGTACAAGTACAGTTCAGCTATACATAAATGTCTACAGCGGAAAACAAACGTAATATGTACAATAGGAGCTGAACAGCATAAAAGAGATAAATGATAGAATCCATCTTCAGCTCCCACTATCCAGAAAGAGCCTGCTAAAACCTGGATACAAGGCTGCCCGTGTAGAAAGAGGGGCACCCGAGTTTGCAAGTGAAACAAACTACGAGTCAGTCATGGGACTGGTATGAGAAATCTACTTAACACATTTAATAATATGGCTAATCACAGGACCACGCCACTTTCGCGGAACGGGTTTACTCCATTGGATTGCCAGTGCTTAAAACAAGTAATTCTTTTAAACATCGCAATGCTTTTTACAAAAATGAAGCCGATATAAGACTCAAGTCCCATCACACAATGCAACGCAAACTGGAGGATAGAGTTTTACCTTATATCGACCAAGATGTGCTTAATACGTGTAAAGTAAAATCACTTAAAATGTAAATTTTGTCGTTTAATTCTTAATCAGACTCCAACTGTAAATTAGTAAGAGAACGATTCCCTAAGTATTAACCCTGAAGGCCGAAACCAACATCAGACCAATACCCCGGAAACCACCCATCTTAGCTCGTTTCCAGTTAGTTTCTAATTTTATACACAATCATAAATATCAATCAATAACGACATGAGCGTCCCATGCCACGATGTCGCCAAATATAGGTTTACAATCAAAACCGCACGATGTCGTATTTGGAAATTGGATTTCCGTCATGAACCAAGGCAAAAGATAGTCCTTACTGACTTCGAGACTCTCTAGCCCGAACCTCAGGAACAGCAGCAACTTCCCTTTGGATCGTCAGGGCCGGTCCACCGATGTGGATTAAAATTCCTGAACACAGCGTTTCCCCGCCCTTTGGGGCGTAAATGAGCCAACGAATGACTCCATCGGTCCCGGATCGACCGATATATCCGAGGCGCCTCGCAACAGCAACAACCACACAGGTGAAAATATTATAAATGTCAGCCAGTTTAAGCACTGACACCACCTCTAGCTAGAAAGAAACACATGTCCTCCGTGAGGTCCTCTCCCGTTTCTGGCTCATACCGGGGTGTGAGGCTCGCGAATCAACGTTATACACAAAGCAATGCCACACGGGCCGTGCTTTGATCATCAACCACAAGACTTTGCTTTTCAATAGAAGCCTCGATCACTGCATCTTAGCATGCCACACAGGCAATTCACGCCATGTAACTGACATCTATCAATCACACAGAATGAATTCCGATGTCAGACACACAGTCCATTTACAAGTCCGTTCTGGGTCTGAACGAAACCGGAGGCACCACATACCACGCATATCCATCGATCTCCACGTACGTCTGGACGATCACCACTTATTATCTATATTTCAGGATGCCTCCCAATCAAGACATCAGTTACCATCCAACCGAGGTGAAGATCTCTGGTCTTCAACCACTGTCTTCATCATCGACTTCTTATTGTCGATTCAGTTATTCAGAATGGGATAAACTTGGTCTTTCTGAGCAACTCGCTTATATAATAAACAAGTGCTACACAAACACAACATACGCCTCATTCCAATTCATCAGTCACCAACCGTAAATTAGTAAGAGAACGATTTCCCAAGGATTAACCCCGAAGGCCGAAACCAACATCAGATCAAAACCCAGGAAACCATTCGACTTAGCTAACCTTCAGTTAGTTTCTAAATTTCACATTCCTAGGGAAAGGTTCCCATTATTTTTATCAAAGATAAATTCTTTAGTAAAATTTTCATGTCAAACACATTCAACCATCAAATATCTAATAAACTGGGTAAATTCGGTTTATTTCCATTCCATATCGTTTATAATATTTTATAATGATTTATCGCTATTTTTATTTATTTAAAAATAGCCAATTTATTCAAACGACGCTTCGGGCCATAACGCGGCCTTGGCGCTGTTTTTCTTCAGATTTGATTTAAACATTCCAGAAAATCCAACTGTTGGATCTTCAGAAAGTTGGTGTCGTTGGAAAGATATTTCCGCGAACCCAACGGTTTCGGTTTTGGGAAAATCCGATGGTTGGATCTCCCGCACTAATCGTTTGAAATCACGGTTTCAAAACACGAACTGCAGCTTCGTTATTTGATTTATTTTGATTATATATATATAAATAAATATAATCTATCCTTCGATTTCAAAACCATATTCTTTTCATACATTTGATAAAAATGATATTTTTATCTAACAGACATTTATTTCAACACTTCATTATTTTTAACAATTCATGTTTATAATAAAAATGTGATTTTTATTGTAAAATAATTTATTTCAAAACACGACTATTTTATGTAGTTCACATAGATGATAAAAATATGATTTTTATTATAAAACAATTTATTTCAAAACATGAATGTCGTTCAACACATGAATTTCTATTCAACACATGAATTTCTATTCAACACATGAATATAGTTTCAACACATGAAAATAATTCTAACACATGAATATTATTGAAAATTTCGGCAGCATAACGGCAGGGTAGTTAAAACCGGGACCATCCCTAGTATGTCTCCTCGCTCTACCTTAAAGCCTCGCAGCTTTTGACAATGGGGATTTCATGCATCTAGTTCGCACTCAGGCAGCATGTTTAATATTATTATTTTTTCTTTTCCACAAACTAATCATATGTGGTTTCAACCAAATAATTCTCAACCACAAACGGGTATTTTTCAACCACAATCAATCAATTTCAACCACAAACAATTCTAATCAACCATTCGCTATCAACCAATTTTCACACCAATCACAACCAATAAATATCGTCCATGGTTTGTGGACGAGGGGTGTGTGTATATATATATATATATAAGTATATTTCACTTCTATTTCAACACATATATAATTTTTACAACGCATATATAACTTATACATCGAACATACAACTTATACAACGCTTATACATGAGGTGTACAACGCTTATATATCTCACACTTCGAATATATAATTTATGCATCATCATCTCCATATCGTTTATAATTCAGAAATCTCACATTGGGTTCCACTCCACCAAAAATAGCAGAAGGCTCAGAAAAATATGCGGTCTCTTCTAGAATGTAGAAGACGTCCACACGAGTCCACTGTCGCTTGTTTCACTGAATTTCGTCAACAAACGAAAAAGATATGATTTTTATTGTAAAATCATAAACCGTAGCGCTTTAAAGTGCTATTAAATAGTTTAATATTATAACAACCGTACCTTTCAGAATTGGTTCGAAACTAGGTATTGATTTTTCGCGAAATCCGTGAAGGGGTTGGACGATCAGACTACACAGCGTCGAAGGGGGACGGAGGGCGCACCTGCGCGCGGTGGAGTGGGCCCACTCGGTGGCCGGAATTCGCCCCGGCGGCAGTCGAAAGTGGCCAACTTCCCGAGCTTGATTCGAGCTTAATACTCCACGAAAAATTTCAAACTTTATATGGATGTGAAGCTCATGAGACGATCTACAAAAACCTCAACTGGGGCATGTGATTTTGGTGCGTGGATTGGTTGGAAATTGGCCGGAAAGTTTTGAATCCCTTTCCGTCGTCGATCAGAGGGTTTTACGGGGAGAGAGAAAAATGGTTGATCAATGATATTTTTTTATATTTATATATTTTAAAAATCCAAAAATACCCCTCTTCACATACTAACTCCAATCCAAACCCAGTGACTATCGTCCCTAGCCAAATACCCCCATTCCGAACACATGGGATATGTTTCGAAGGTTCATTCGACTGTTTCAGTCAGCTTTCCTTCAAATTAAAATATAAAACATTCAATATTTAATTTGAACATACATTTCAATTTGTCGGGGCCACATACTGATCCCAAAAATTCCAGAAAAATAAATCTAGCTATGTTTTGATGATACGGTCCCAACAAAACTAGTTTCTTCGAATTTTGAGATCGTTTGAAAAATGGCCCTTTTCTGGTCGATCCAATTTAACTAAAATCGACCAAACACATTTTCCTTTGCTACGCTCACATACTAGGTTCAAAAATTATGAAATTTGAAACCTAGCAATAATTTGGCATCCCGGACCTAACAAAAGTGGTTTCGTCGAATTCCGAGGTCGTTTGCAAAATGGCCATTTTCACGGGCTATATAAACTCTATAGCAACCATTCTGAAAATTCATTTGGCCATAACTTTTGCTTCCCGCTATGAAACTTCGATTTTTCAGATTCGTTAGAAAGATATTCACTAACAAATTTAAATATTTTTGGTTTCACTAAAATCCGTTTTATTTTGCACCGGGTACAATTAGTCAAAGTTTGAATTCAATTTTTGAAACTGCCGCGCCATTTCAGGCCTTGTTTATAATTCAAAGTAATTATATTTATTTTCAAGCGTCGATTCAAACACCATTTTCGTCGTTATTATTTAAAATATTTATTTTAAATATTTAAAATCCACCAAAATAGCCAATTTAAAATTTTTAAATTGGTTCAGATTTTCCGGGTTGTTACAGAAGAGATCAACTTACGCGATCTATTAAATATACTCTGTTAGACATTCTTCCATACAGGTTGTCCTGGGACTGGACAAACCGAAGGCACTGTTCTGTAAACAGGACAACCCTTGCATAACTCCGTCTTCAATTATCTTCATCATATTTGATCGCAATGCTAACGCCCATACAGAGTGGTTTTCAGATAATGAATCTGATCCCGGTCTCTCCGTATTGACGACGGAAAAATGGTCAAAAACATCGATAGTCGGTGAGTTAACTATCAAAGAAAAAACATGTGTGCAAGCAACGATATTATTTCCAGATGGAAATTATATTGATCAACATCAATCATCATTTATTTCTTAAATTAATTTATCATTAATTTATTCATTCTCCATTTCCTATTTCCATATATTCAACATTTTTTATTTTCTAAATTTAGAAAATATACGTTATTAATCATTGGAAAACATTTCCATCTCTTTTCACGTATCACTATCAATCCAGTATTCTTTATCATCAAACATTTCATTTTCTATGATTAGAAAATATCTCTGATTATATTTGGAAAATGTTTCCAAAACTCATTCATTGGATGTAAACAGATGTTTAAATAAAACATAGCTATGCCAACTTGAACCATTAACACTTATTAACTAAATTCAATTAACTCCTTCACTATTGAACCTTAACCATTCCTTAGTTAAAAACGAAGTCAATCAAGTTGGGGTATAACTACCTCTCAGACCTTAACTAAACAACATTTCTAACTTCAAAACAGACAAGGTTCACCTTTTAAATCTTTAACAAACTTCCTTACGTAACTCTCTTTCGAATAAATCTCTATTAGGTGACTCTTTCCTTCGAATAAACTATATTCGATAATCTCTCTTCGAATAACTAATATTCGATTAACTCTATTCTATTAACTCTATTTGATTAACTCTATTGGATTAACTCTATTTGATTAACTCTAATCGATTAACTCTATTGGATTAACTCTATTTGATTAACTCTAATTGATTAACTCTATTGGATTAACTCTATTTGATTAACTCTAATTGATTAATTCCCATCAATTAACTCCTTTCGAATAAACTATATTCGATTAATTCCTTTAACTCTATTCGAATAAACTATATTTGATAACTCCTTTAACTCTATACGAATAAACTATATTCGATAACTCCTTTAACTCTATTCGAATAAACTATATTCGATAACTCCTTTCGAATAACTAATATTCGATGACTCCTTTCCTTCGAATAAACTATATTCGAATAACTCTAATTCATTCGAATAACTAATATTCGACTAACTCTTGTTCGATTAACTCTATTCAATTAACTCTTATCAATTAACTCCTATCAACTTACTCCTTTCGAATAAACCATATTCGATTAACTCCTTTAACTCCTTTAATTCTATTCGAATAAACTATATTCGACTAACTCCTTTAATTCTATTCGAATAACACTAGTTCGATTTAACTCTAATCGATTAACTCTAATTGATTAACTCTAATTGATTAACTCTAACTGGTTAACTCTAATGGTTAACTCTAACTGGTTGACTTTGATCGATTAACTCTAACTGATTAACTCTACGTGGTTAACTCTATTGGTTAACTCTAACTAGTTAACTCTAATCGATTAACTATAATTCGATTAACTCCTCTAACACACTTTTATTAACACATTTTGATTAACACATTTTGATTAACTCCTTTGATTAACCCTACGTCCATATTCAGTTTCAAATATCGATGTTGAAATCGATTCTTACTTCTCTAAATAAGTCCTGACTTATATATTCTATTTATCCAATGATAAATATTTTATTTAGTTTATAAGATATTATTTAGAAATTAATCTTCTAAATCTATCGGTTAGAACAGATTCTATTTAAAATCTTTGCTTTAAATCCATATCGTGTTATACCCATGTGCGAAGCACGGGTCTAAACTTTTCAAATATAAAATTCTCTTTTATACTATTCTATCAATTTTTCAAGTATTTTCTTTTATGATATCTTATTTATTTTCTAAATAAATATTCCTTTTATCCTTCTATTTATTTAACAAATAAATATTCCTTTTCAAATCTGTTTGTTCAACAATTATTTCCTTTTCAACTCTATTTGTAAATGTTTTTCCAATATATTCTTTTCACTTCTGTTTGTAAATGTTATACAAATATTTCCTTTTCTATTCTTTTCTAATTTTATATTTTTCTTTTATAAAATTCCTTTCCTTTTTTATATAAAATCCATTGATTTTATATAAATAATTCATTTTCAAAATACACTTAAAAAATCCCCTTTTCTACATCCCAGTATTTCTTACATTATTTAAAATACCCAAATAGCAATGATCGATATCATTCAACACACATAACCAACACAGATTTTATATCACATCATATATTACAATATATGAAAAACAGTAAAATAGTGTAAAGGAATCCAGTCGGATTCCTCTAACCGGTTTCCCTGCATCCACAAATGTTAAACAATACAATTAACATTTATTTCATTTCACTATGAAATATTCTGCTAAACAGAAACAATTTATATATATACATTAATTTATATATATGTATTACCAGATCTGTAATTTCAACCAATTACTTAGCAGTTCAACCAAACAGTCAATATACAGAAATCAATCATCATTTATCAGTTCTAAATATACGTTATAAAAATATGAACTGATAGAGTTGGTGAGTTTTACTCACATTGGACGATCATCGTTAAATAACGATAATTGTCGTTGATTTGATTTTGACAATTTATTTCACTATAAATTGTAACGAGCTCAGATTCACTCCCAACCCAGTTCCATTGTGTAACCCTCGTCCATACGGTCCCAACGTGACTGACCGTTCGAAATTCTGATACAGTACGAGTGAAATATGAAAATTACAAGTTTATATAATTATTTAAATAGTTTTAAATATAAGACTTTAATTACTGGGCTTTTGTAACGACCCGTATTTTCAGCGATATAATAATTTATTTATTTAATTATTTAAATAGTGAATTGACAATATAATGTGAACTAGACAATTCAAAATATATATAATTCAGTTTGGAATTGAATTCGAATAACGAATATATTATATAAACGACAGTTGAACGTATAATTATAATATAATTAAAATCGAGCTCGAAGAGGCGTTGCAGTTCGCTATTTGGCGATTTGAACTTCAAATGAATAAACATAATCCTTTTTAAATCGGATTTCTGTGAAACAAGAAACGTTTGGAGCTGGTGAAGTATATTTTTCTAATGGAAGAGAAAAATCGGGATTTCATTGTGTAGATTTTGAGTTATGTCCAAATCAAAATTTAGAAAAGTTGCTATGGAATTCCTTTATAAATTATAGCGATTTATTTATATTATAAAAGGATTTTTTTATATAAATCGAATATCGATATAACTGAGAACTTTTGAAATATCGAGCTATAAATCCAGATAAGAATATTTTGGAGCCGTATGATATTCTAGTGTGAATATATACGATTTTTTTTTAATTTAATTGTTTTCAAATATATTTATATATTTAAATGGGTTATTTAGAGCTTTAAAAATAGCCAGTTTTGCAAACGAACTCCGTTTTCGATGAAACTAATTTTGTTAGATCCGTAATATTAAATTATTATTAGATTTTCAGTTTCGTGATTTTCGGGATCAGTGTGTGGTCGTACGGGTTTTTAATGTGAAAAAACAATCAGTATTTTGACGGTTAAAAAACCGCTATGTGAGCAAACGGAGTCGGAATTCGACGAATCTAGTTTCATTGGGTCCGTAATGTCGAACTGAAGGTGTATATCCATTTTCGTAATTTTTGGGTATCGTATGTAATTATAGGAATTTTTATTCAACAAATGCACATAGCGATTGCTTGAAATAGAATATTATAATCGAATAAAATATAATAAAAACTATCTATAAATAATCTTCATACTCTCTAACCCTAACGCATTCATTCCCGGTGGTCAAAAAATTCTCAGCCACCATCGAAATTACTTTTACAGTAAAAACCAAACTTCTAAAATTCAAAGAAATTCATATAAAAATCTCTAAAATCCGAAATAAACTTCTTTGTGTTTCTTAAGACTTGTACTCTTCTCTTATGAGTTTGGATCTGTGCGACGACCTTCTGGGGTTCAAAGAAAATAGTCGTGGTCCTAGGGCTTAGGAATTCTGGTAATACAATCATCGAGAGCGATTGTTAAGTGTAGCATAGTATTTGTGGTATGGAGGAGGTTCATCTGCATTTTTTTTTGTGAATTCGAGCTGAAAAGTGTCGCTACTGTATAAGGGGGGATGCGAGTTCCTGTTGTCGGAAAATGGGGTATAGGTGCAAGTTCGATCTTGTTTATATGGTTTGATAGTGTTTTCGATGAGGAGAATTAAGGTATTTTTGGTTTAAATTTTAGTGGAGAAGAAAGGATGGAATTTGGATTAAAGGTAATACGGCAATGGGTTCAAATAAATACTAGAGCATAGTGTTTTGGGGAAGAAGGTCACAACGAGCCTGGGTTCAAAGAAATGGGTATGGGCCAAGGTTATTTATTTAAAGCCCAATATTGATATAAGTTAAGTATAATTTAATTTAAATAGCATAGGCGCTTGTTAATTGAATAACTTTACCATATATCATCAGAATTTCGAACGGTTAGATCTGTCAGGATCGTATGGACGGTGGCTACACCATGGAACTGACCGGGAGTGAATTGGAGCTCGTTTGGATTTATGGTGAAATTAAACGCCTGAATCGAATCAATGACCATTTATCGTTTTTTAACAATAACCGTCCAATGTGAGTAAATCTCACTAACTCTGCTCAACTTATATTTTTATAACGTATTTTTAGAACTGATAAACGATGGTTGGTTGCTGTGCGTTGGCTGTTTGGTCGGACTGCTAATTTATTGGTTGAAAATATAGATAGCGATATATATAAATCGTTAACTGAATATTGATTCTGTTAATAAGAATATTTAACATTCGTGTTATTTATGTTGATTAACATCTGTGGACGCAGGGAAACAGGTCGGAGGGACCCAACTGGATTCCTCAACATTTATTTTATTGTTTTTCATATATTGTGATATATGATGTGATTTATAATCTGTTGTTGATTATGTGTGGTTGAACATTGTTATTTGGAACTTTTAAATACCAAAGGAAACACTGGAATGTGAAAAGGAAAATTTCAAACTACAATTTGAAATAAAATATTTATAAGAAATCAAAGGATTTTATATAAAAAGGAAAATTTCAAAGTGTATATTTAAATAATAATATTCGTATAAAATCAAAGTACTTTAAAAAAAGAAATGTATGAAGTGAATATGGGAATTGGAATTTTATAAAATCAAATGAACTTATTAAAAGGAGATATTTGAAAATTAATTAAAAGACTTCTGTATGAAGTTAACAACAGTTATATGGAAGTTTGAAACACCGATTTGATTAAAATACTAAATGAAGGTAATAAGAAGTTAATAAAGAACTTTATGGAGTAAATATAATATTTAGGAAAACAAATAGAATTGAAAAGGAAATATTTGTAAAACATTTACAAATAGATTATAAATAGAAATATTTATCTGTGAAATAGATAGAGTAATAAAAAGAAATATTTATTTAGAAAATAAATAGAATTATAAAGGAAATATTTATTTTGAAAATAAATAGATTAAAAAAAAGAAATACTTGAAAAATGAATAGAATTGTATAAAAAGAGAATTTTTCACTAGGAAGATTTAGACCCCTGCTTCACACAAGGGTATAATAGAATATGAATTTAAAGTGAATATTTAAGAGAAATCTGTTTTAACAGATAAAGTAAGAAGATAAATTTATAAATAAGGTTTTATAAATTAAGTAAAATATTTATCATTGGATAAGGACTTATATAGAGAAATAAGAATCGATTTCAACATCGATATTTGAAACTGAATACAGACGAAGAGTAAATTGGTTAGAGTTAATCAGTTAGAGTTAACCCGTTAGAGTTAATCAGTTAGAGTTAACACGTTAGAGTTAATCAATTAGAGTTAACCAGTTAGAGTTAACCAGTGAGAGTTAACCAGTTAGAGTTAATCAGTTAGAGTTAATCAGTTAGAGCTAACCAGTTAGAGTTAACCAGTTAGAGTTAACCAGTTAGAGTTAATCAGTTATAATTAATCAGTTAGAGTTAATCGAGTAATTGAATTAGAGTTAATCATTATAGAGTTAATTGAATTATAGTTAATCGAATATTAGTTATTCGAGTAGAGTTAATTAAAAGGAATTAATCGAATATAGTTTATTCGAAAGGAATTAATCGAATATAGTTTATTCAAAAGGAATTAATCGAATATAGTTTATTCGAAAGGAGTTAATCGAATATAGTTTATTCGAAGAAAGGTGTTAGTCGAATATAGTTTATTCGAAAGAAGATTATCGAATATAGTTTATTCGAAAGAGAGATTATCGAATATTAGTTATTCGAAGAGAGTTAATCGAATAGAGTTATTTGAAAAGGAGTTATCGAATATAGTTTATTCGAAAGAGAGTTATACGTTGAATTCGTTATATAGAATTCGGGAAAGTAATATTTACTTTCCGTTTTTAATCAAGATTTACTTATTTATTAATAAATTAGTGGTTTAGTTATTTAGTTAAATTAAGGAATAAAAGTTATACTTTGAAGTTAGATATTTCAGAAGTAGGGATTATAACGCTATAGTTATAATAAATGTTTTCAAATAAGAAGTGGATTCGTAAATAGAATCCGAGAGTTTCGCAAGGAAGTTTGTTAAAGTTTGAAAGGTGAATCTTGTCTATTTCAAAGTTAGAAATGTTGTTCAGTTAAGTTCTGAGAGGTAATTATACCCAACTTGATTGGCTTCGTTATTAACTAAGGGATGGGTAAGGTTCGTTAGTGAAGGTTGGTTAAGTGAATTTAGTTAATAAGTGTAATGGTTTGAACTGGCATAGTGATGTTTTATTTAAACATCTGTTTAAATCAAATGAAGGAGTTTTGGAAATGTTTTCCAAATAAGAATCAGAAATGTTTTCTAATATAGAAAATAAGGAATGGGGCAAATACGGAAATGTTTCAAATGATTAATAACGTATATTTTCTAAGCGTAGAAAAATAAGAATTTACAAATATATAAAAGTGGGAAATGAATAAATTAATAATAAATTAAATTAAAAGAGATAAATGTTGATTGATGATTGATTGATCGAATTTCTATTTGGAAATAAGATCGTTGGTTGTGCACCTATTTTCCTTTGATAGTTAACTCACAGACTATCGAAGTTTTTGACCATTTTTCCATCATCAATACGGAGAGACCGAGATCAGATTCATTTTCTGAAAACCACTATGTGTGGACGTCAGCGTTGCGATCAAATATGATGAAAATTGTTGGAGATGGAGTTATGCAAGGACTATCCTGTTTACAGAATAGTGCCTTCAGTTCGTCCAGTCCCAGGACAACGTGAATGGACGAATGTCTGACAGAGTATATCTAACGGATCGCGTAAGTTGATCTCTTCAAACGTACTTACGTTTGGTGGTGGAGGAATTCATTTCTCTTAGCTTTATACCCGTGGTATTTTTAAGGAAATCAATTTGTGATTTGGCGGGTATGACGATGTGGCATTCAAAGTGAATGGTGGTCAGATGTTCCAAAAGATACGTTATGACCTCAAGCCTCATCAACCGGGAAATGACAGAAATCGGGCAGGAATCATGGCTAGATGGGTCGCTCCCATTAGGGTGTATATCACCTATCTAGAGAAAATTCATTTCAGTCTTTTATATATTTTCGATGCTGCCCCTTTTCGGGAAACGGTGGGTAGCTCCCAACCGTTGGTGATATACATTCGATACACTCAAGAAAAATGAGTGATCGGTCATGTGCGGGCCGGGTTGTAAGACGTTCTTGTTGAACCCAGTGTATTCGCCTCTGGAGATACACTATCTGCAAGTGGTCCCATACCTTGTCATTGTCGGAATCCAATCTCTAATAAGCGCCCGCAGTTTTATTTGTATACAATATATGTGGAACGTGAGATGCAATCGTTCTGCTAGATTGTTATTTACTTGTGATTAGATATTATAATAATATCAAAAAAGTATTGATTTCCAAAACTGTTTTGGGTTATCGTAAGGTAAAAAATCGTCCGTGTTTATGTGTGGATCGGTCTTACAATTTCCTTTTCTTTTGAAAAGGATTTTGGAAAAGTTAAACCAAATTATTTGAGTTACTCACACCAGTCCCATGACTGACCCAGAGTTTATTTTATTTTGTTTTCCCTAAACTCTTGGGTGCCCAAATTTGTACGGACAGTCAAGTAGTTTAGGTCTTTACAAATATACTTGGAGGAGCGTGAAGCAGGAGGCTTCAGGATTATATAGCTATTGTTATTTCCATTGTGTGTAAGTGTTGTACTCTGATAATGTTATTATGTATATATACTGTTTTATTGCAAAGTTATGTTATATATTATATTTTATTCGTTCCGCTATGAGATTCGTATTACTCTGATTCTGTTCTGTGGTGATCTTCTTCTTCTATTCTAATTTTTCTATCTTATCTATTCTCACCCTCTAACTTCTTTTTATTAATGATCAGGTATTTCCGATGTCTGTATAGTCAACATGGTAGTTTTGTGTTGATTTTCAGAGTCGAAAATCCCAGTTCATTACAGTGGTACCAGAGCTGAAGGTTAAGTGATTACCTTGGCTCTATGGCGTGACTCAATAGAGATAGGGTTAGTAATACCCTAGATTGAGTTTGAGTGTATATATACGAATGAATGTATTTGTAGATTTTATAAAAAAATATTTTATATTGTGGAGATTTATTGGTTGAGTTATTTGTGAATTCTGGTCGATCAGTTTGATCCACTGTATCGATAGGGATTACCAAACACTTGAATACGGCAAACCAACACAGTATGTTTTGAAAAAAGGGTAAATAAGATAATTTTACCCAAGTATATTTAGATATAAAGAATATATATATATATATATTTATATATTGGAAATATTATAGTATATTTGATGTGTCGTTTGTTATTATAATCGGATAAGATTATAATTGAAGGGGTTATGTAAATAACCAATCAGAATTCATATAAGTGTAATATATGGAATTAGATGAATTAAATCTGAATTTAAAATCAGAATTGGAATTAAAATTCCTAAAAGTTGAAAGAGTGTTTGTAAGTGGATTTGGATTAAGTAGATGAGAATTTTAAAATCCTGGGAGATTTTAAATTGTTTTCCAAACATTATAAAGTTATTTTGAAATAATTTCAAAATGGTAATGATAAAGAAATGGTTTTGAAAAGTGATATAGTGTGACGACCCCAAACCCCGCTCCATGGTGGCAAGGGTAATCTTTGGAATATAACACATAAACAGAACGGCAGAACAGAAATAAATACACCGGATAATGTACAATAGAATACACTGGATAAACATAATCATCAGAGTTACACAGTACACAGGATCATACTTGGTACAAAATACAGTTCAGCTTTACATAAATGTCTACAGAGGAATCAAAACATAATATGTACAATAGGAGCTGAATAGCACAAAAAGGAAGAAATGATAGAATCCATCTTCAACTCCAGCTATCCAGAAAGAGCCTGCTAAAACCTGAATACAAGGCTGTCCGTGTAGAAAATAGGGCACTCGAGTTTGCAAGTGAAACAAACTACGAATCAGTCATGGGACTGGTATGAGAAATCTACTTAACATACTTTACAATAAGGCCCATCACAGGACCACGCCACTAACGCGGAACGGATTTACCCCATTGTATTGCCAGTGCTTTAAAACAAGTAAATATTTTAAACATCGCAATGCTTTTTATAAAAATGAAGCCATTATAAGACTCAGTTCCCATCACACAATGCAACGAAAAACGGAGGATAGAGTTTTACCTTATAATGGCCAAAATATACTTGATACGAATAAAAAAAAGCATTTGATATTATTACAAGTGTTTATATGTTTCAAAAACAATTTCAATCATAAGTATCAATCATAGACGGCATGGGTACCATATATCATGTCGCTATATATAGGTATACAATCAAAACCGCATGATGACGTATTTGGAAATTGGATTTCCGTCATGAACCAAGGCAAGGGATCGTCCTTACCGCTTCGAGACTGTCTATCTCGAGTCTCAGGGAAAGTACTCAGTCAAGCCCTTGGATTGTCAGGGCCGGTCCACATAGAGTGGATTAAAATGCCTGAACACTGCATTTCCCCACCCTATGGGGTGTAAACTGGTCATACACCGAACAAACCATCGGCCCAGGAGCGACCGATATAACCGAGGCGCCTCGCTATCCATCATCCACATAAGTAAAATGCCCGGGCGTGTAGAACCCAAAACACCACTCTTAGCTAGAAAGAAACGCAGGTCCTCCCTGAAGTCCTCTCCCGTTTTTGGCTCATAGCGGGGTGTGAGGATCACGAAACAACGCTAAACACAAAGTTAGCTATTTGAAGCCATGCTTTGATCATCAACCACAAAGCTCTGCTTTTCAACAAAAGCTTTGATCACAACATCTCTGTATGTCACGCTGTCAATATACAACATCAGACACACATCCATTTACAAGTTCGTTCTGGGTCTGAACGAAACCGGAGGATCTTTTTTCCTCGCACGAACGATCAACAAGTACGTCTAGACAACCACCACGGTAACCCCTTCAGGGCAGCAACTCCCATCCAAGGCATCAGTAGCCATCCATCCGACTTGAAGATCATCGGTCTTGCACCGTCTTCATGTCTTCGACTTCTAACCATCGATCAATTATTTGAAATGAGAGTTAACTCTGCCTTTTCAAATAATCCACGTATATTTAGAATTCAAATCAATTCATTTCAATGGTTAAATTATTCGACATTCATAATTCAGTTCATTAATGTAATTTTCACGCAAACACTTTCAACCATCAAATATCCAATAAACCGAGTAAATTCAGTTTATTTCCATTCCATATCGTTTATAATATTTTATAACGATTTATCGCTATTTTTATTCATTTAAAAATAGCCAATTTATTCAAATGACGCTTCAGGCCATAATGCGGCCGTGGTGCTGCTTTTCTTCAGATTTGATTTACACATATATGAAAATCCAACCATTGGATCTTTACAAATTTTATATCATTGGAAAGATCATTTCAAAACGAATCCAACAGTCCCAGTTTTGGGAAAATCCGACAGTCGGATCTCCCGGTACAATCGTTTGAAGTTACGATTTCAAAATACGAATTGCAGCTTTGTTATTCGATTTATTTTAATTATATATATATATATATGTATATATATATATATATATAATCGATTCTGGCGCTGTTTTCATTCAGATTTGAATTGAAAATTCCAGACAATCCAACCGTTAGATCTTTGCAAAATTGGTGTCGTTGGAAATATATTTCCAAAGCGAACCCAACGGTTTTGGTTTCGGGAAAATCCGATGGTCGGATCTCCCGCAATAATCGTTTGAAATCACGGTTTCAAAATACGAACTACAGCTTCGTTATTCGATTTATTTTAATTATATATATATATATATATATATAATTCATTCTTCGATTTCAAAACCATATTCATTTCATATATGTGATAAAAATGATATTTTTATCCAACAGATATTTATTTCAACCCATAACTATTTTTAACACTTCAAATATATCATAAAAATGTGATTTTTATGGTCAAAACAATTTATTTCAAATACGATTATTTTACATACTTCATATAGATGATAAAAATGTAATTTTTATTGTTAAAACAATTTATTTCAAAAATGAAGATTTTTAGCAATTCATATATATTATAAAAATGTGATTTTTATTTGCAAAACAATTTATTTCAAAAATGAAGATTTTTAGCAATTCATATATATTATAAAAATGTGATTTTGCTTTGTAAAACAATTTATTTCAAAAATGAATATTTTCTATACTTCTAGCATACAATAAAAGTGTTATTTTTATCGTTCTAACCATTTATTTCATTCATTCGATAAAAATGTTATTTTTATCGTTCAAACAATTTTATTTCATTCATCACATGAATATATTTCAATACATGAAGATAAATCAAGCACAAAAATATTTCAGAAAATTTCGGTAGCATGACGACAGGATAGTTAAAACCGGCACCGTCCCTAGTACGGCTCCTTTCTCTACCTTAAAGCCTCGCAGCTTTTGACAATGGGAATTTCAATATCTAGTTCGTACGCAGACGAATTTTCCCATATACTAATCCTATTGGGATTTCAATCACAATCAATCATTTCCAATCAACCATTCATGATATTCACCAAATTTCACATCAACCAAATCCAAATAATATTACAACCAATATATATTGTCCATAGTCTGTGAACGAGGGGAGTATATATATATAGATATACATATATAAATATATTTCGATTTCAATTCAATTTCATTCAACGCATATCTGATTTCTACAACGCATATATAACTTATAAATCGAACATACAACTTATACAACGCTTATATATGAGGTGTGCAACGCTTATATAACTCATACATCGACTATATAATTTATACATCGTCATTTCCATATCGTTTATAAATCAGAAATCTCACATTAGGTTCCACTCCTCCAAAAATTGTAGAAGGCTCAGAAAAATATCCGGTCTCTTCTAGAATGTAGAAGACGTCCACACGAGTCCAATGTCTCTTGTTTCACTGGATTTCGTCAACATACGAAAAAGATATGATTTTTGTTGTAAAATCATAAACCGTAGCGCTTTAAAGTGCTATAATCAGTTAAATTAAAAAAAGTCGTACCTTCTCTGAAATTGTTCAAAACTAGGGTCTCATTTTTCGTGCAATCCGTCGAGTTTGGTGACGATCGGCCAACGCCACCTTGGAGAGCTCGGAAAGGCACAGGCGCGCAGGGGGGTGCAGTGGTGTTTGATCCACTGTAGCGGTGGCGGCGGCGAAGTGAAGTCGTCAACTTCGTGGTGGTAGATCTCGACGGTGGAACGATGGCGGGGGGAGTGGTAGGTATGGATTTGAAGCTTGAGGGGAGCTCTTCAAAAAGCTCAACTGGGTCGAAGGCTATCGATGCGTGGTTTAGTCGGAAATTGGCCGGGAAGCTTTGAACTCCTTTCCGCCGTCGTTCAGAGGTTATCGGGAAGAGAGAAGTGAAAAGATTGGCCAATGGGTTTTTTATTTATTTATATATTTTTAAAATCCACAAATACCCTTACCACATACGAACTCCAATCCAAACCCAACGACTGCCGTCCCTAGCTGAATACCCCCATTCTGAACACAATGAGATATGTTTCGTAGGCCCATTCGATTGTTTCAGTCAGTTTTTCCTCAAATTAAAATACAAAACATTCAATATTTGATTTGAACGTACATTTTAATTTGTCGGGGCCACATGCTGATTCGAAAAATTCCAGTAAAATCATACTTGGCTATGTTGTGACGATACGGTCCCAACAAAACTAGTTTCGTCGAATTCTAAGACCGTTTGAAAAATGGCCATTTTCTGATCGATTATATTTAACTGAAATCAACCAAACACATTTTTGTAACGACCCAGAAAATCGGAACCAATTTAAATTTTTTAAATTGGCTGAAATAATGGATTTTAAATATTTAAAATAAATATTTTAAATAATGGCAATGAAAAGTGAGTTTGAATCGACAATTGAAAACGAATATAATTAATTCTAATTATAAACAAGGCCTGAAGTGGCGCTGTAGTTTCAAAAATTGAATTCAAACTTTGTCGGACTGTACCGGGTGCAAAACAAAACGGATTTTAGCGAAACCAAAAATATTTAAATCTGTTATTGAATACCTTTCTAACGAATCTGAAAAATCGAATTTTCATAACAAAAAGCAAAAGATATGGCCAAATGAATTTTCAGAAAGGTCGCTATGGAACTTATATAACCCGTGAAATTGGCCATTTTGCATACGACCTCGGAATTCGACGAAACCACTTTTGTTGGATCCGGGATGTGAAGTTATTTCTAGGTTTCAAATTTCATAATTTTTGAAGCTAGTATGTGAGCGTTGCAAAGGAAAATGTGTTTTGGTCAATTATAGTTAAATTGGATCAACCAGAAATGGGCCTTTTTGCAAACAGTCTCAGAATTCGACGAAACTAGTTTTGTTGGGACTGTATCGTCAAAACATAATTAGATTTATTTTTCTGGAATTTTTCGAATCAGTTTGTGGCCCTGGCAAATTGAAATGCACGTTCAAATCAAATATTGAATGTTTTATATTTTAATTTGAAGGAAAACTGACTGAAACAGTCGAATGGGCCTACGAAACATATCCCATTGTGTTCGGAATGGGGGTAAAACGCTAGGGACGACAGTCGTTGGGCTTGGATTGGTGTTCGTGTGTGACGAGGGGTATTTTCGGATTTTTAAAACTTTATAAATAAATAAAAAAAATTACATTGGTCCACGTCAGAACGCACCCCCCCCCCCCCCCGCTTTTCTCTCTCCCCGACTCGAACGAACGACGGAAATTGGTCGCCGCCTTCTCTCCTCTTTTTCTTTTGATCCGCTCAATGAAATCCAACGCCACAGTTAAGGTTTTTGTAGTGCTTCTCATGATCTTCAAATCCATATAAGTGTTGGATTTTTCCGTGGCCTGTAGGAGGAGAACCACCCTCGAGAAGTTCGGCCGTTCGCACCTGGATTCCGCCGCCTGGGGACCACCGAGTTCGACCCCCTCCCTGGCGCACGTGCGCCTCTCCTAGCCCGACAAGGTGGCGCTGGCCGATCGAAGCAACAATCAACGGATTTGAAGAAAATTCAAAACCTAGTTTTGAAGAATTTAGAGAGGTATCGGCTTGTTTTATTTTCAACTGTTTTAACACCTTTAAACCGTTGCAAACTTTGAAAAATCGTATCTTTTTCGTTCGTTAACGAAATTCGATGAAACAGGAAACATCGTGACCGTGTGGACGTCTTCTACATTTTAGAAGAGACCGCATATTTTTCTGAGCCTTCTGCTATTTTTGGTGGAGTGGAACCCAATGTGAGATTTCTAATATTATAAACAATATGGAAAACGACGATGTATAAATTATATAGTCGATGTATGAGTTATATAAGCGTTGTTTGTATAAGCGTTGTATAAGTTGTTTGTTCGATGTATAAGTTATATATGCGTCGTAATAATTATATATGTGTTGAAATAGAAGTGAATTGCTATATAATAAATAAATAGATAAATATATATATATATATATATACGCCCCTCGTCCACAAACCATGGACGATATTTATTGATTGTGATTGGTGTGAAAATTGATTGATAGCGAATGGTTGTTTGGGATTGTTTGTGGTTGATATTGATTGATTGTGGTTGAAAAATACCCGTTTGTGGTTGAGAAATATTTGGTTGAAACCACATAGGATTAGTTTGTGGAAATGAAATAAATATATACATGCCGCCTGCGTGCGAATTAGATGCATGATCCCCATTGTCAAAAACCGCGAGGTTTTAAGGTAGAGCGAGGAGCCGTACTAGGGACGGTCCCGGTTTTAACTACCCTGCCGTTATGCTGCCGAAATTTTGAATAATATTCATGTGTTTGAATTATTTTCATTTGCTGAAACTATATTTATTCATTGAATAGAAAACCTTCATGTGTTGAATCGATATTCATTCATTGATTAGAAATTCATGTGTTGAATGGTATTCGTGTTTTAAATATAAAAATCACATTTTTATCTATATATAGAAACTATAGAAAACCTTCATGTGTTGAATAGATTTCTCATACCAGTCCCATGACTGACTCGTAGTTTGTTTCATATCATTTATCTCTTTTTATGCTGTTCAGCTCCTATTGTACATTATGTTTGTTTTTCGCTGTAGACATATATGTATAGTTGAACTGTAATTGTACTAAGTATGATCCTGTATACTGTGTAACTCTGATGATTACTTTTATCCAGTATATTCTATTGTTCATTATCTGGTGTATTTATTTATTTCTGTCCTGCTATTATCTGTTTAATTGTTATATTCCACGGATTACCCTTGCCGCCGTCAGTACGGGGTTTGGGGTCGTCTCATTTGGTATTAGAGCTTTGGTTAAGCTTAGTTCTGGAATATAACACTTGAACGAACTGGTCAGAAATAGAACCAGTAGTGTTCTAGGATGGGTAACTCTATATAGATAGGATCAGCAATATCCTAGTATGAGTAAAGCAGAATGAAATTACACCTCGATAGACACATTTACATTCAAGTATTTGTCTCTATATTTTGAAATATCTTTTCTGTTGACCTGACACTTTGTCTGCTAATTGCAGACGCACTAGAAAATGAGTGACAGGAACAGAAGAAATAATCGTGTGACTCGACCAACTATTGAGCCAGTTGCGCTCCCACAGCCAGAATCAAATATAGAAGTTCCTGGCTGGAAGTGGGAAATATTTCTATGGATTTCATTGATGGTTTGCCTAGAACCAGAAAAGGGAACGACAGTATTTGGGTGATCGTAGATCGCTTCACGAAGACCGCCCATTTCATACCTGTCAGATCAAACAGAACTGCTCAGAGTCTGGCGCAAATATACTTCAGGAAAATAGTTAGACTACATGGAGTGCTGCTCAGTATAGTCAGTGATAGAGATACAATATTCACTAGCAAATTCTGGGAAGCATTTCAAGTCGAACTGGGAACGAAGTTGAACTTGAGCACCGCCTATCATCCTCAGACAGACGGTTAGACTGAGAGGGTGAATCGTATTTTAGAAGACCTATTGCGGGCTTGTGTTATAGATTTCGGTGGATCATGGGAAGACCATCTGCATTTAGCTGAATTCTCATATAACAACAGCTACCAGGCGAGCCTGACAATGTCGCCATTCGAAGCATTGTACGGTAGACCGTGCCGATCTCCTGCTTGTTGGGTCGAACCCGGTAATAGACTTGTATTGGTGCCTGATATGATCCGAGAAGCCGCCGACAAAGTCGATTTTATTAAGAAGCGATTACTCGCCGCTCAAAGCCGACAAAAGAGCTATGCCGATAGAAGAAGAAGAGACATATCCTTTGCTGTTGGCGACTACGTGTATTTGAAAGTATCGCCGATGAGAGGAGTTATTCGGTTCGGTAAAACTGGAAAGTTGGCGCCCAAATTTATTATTCCGTTTCCTATTCTGGAACGGATCGGAACTCTCGCTTATAGGGTCAAACTGCCTGACTGGTTACCTGGAGTTCATGATGTATTTCATATATCTCAACTTCGAAAGCACGTTCATGATCCAGACTTGATCGTGGAAGAAGCAGCTCAACAGGATATTGAAATTACTCCAGAACTAGCTGTGAGAAGAGAGCTGCTAAAGATCATCGGCAAAGAAACCAAAGAACTGAGGAACAAGAAGGTTCACCTAGTCAAAGTGCAATGGATTGGAGATCCGCGAGATTGTACTTGGGAAACTGAGGAGAGCATTCAGAAAGCTTATCCTAGATGCCGAGTAGATATCTCTGATTGACTCCGGTGCAAGGTATATTTACCACACTTTACATCACCATTTAATTCTCTATTCTATTGTTATTTTTTTTCCATAGATGTGCACTTTTAACTCTATAGTCTGAATGATTTTAAAAGGAGAATAGGAGTTAATTTAAATGGTTTTGAAAAGTTAATAACAAATTGCTTGTTGGTTGTGTTGTGTGATTGTAGATTAGATTAATTAAAATTATTAAAACGATAGTTAATTTGATCAACAATAGAATAATGTTAGAATTTATTCGATTATATCACACATTGAACTGATTAGAAAATAAATAGAAATATATATACATGTGTATTATATATGTTTGAACAGGTAAATGGATTAGCTGTTGAGTAAAGATTTTATTTGCGTGCCCGACCAATAGGTAAACCTTAATGAGTTGGATGCGAAATATTATTATATCGACTCCTGTGAATGCCATTGGATGCGGAGTGCTGGTTTTTCTGTGTGAAATAATAAACGTCGCCATAGGATAGTAACAATTAATTTTGAACTACATTACATGGCATACTTCAGAAGAATAGGCATACTTCATCATATACCACATAAGCATTTGGAGCTTGTATGACGAGATGGAAGATTTACCATACGAGCGAGAGGCTTGTATGGCGATGACTATATTTTACAGGTTGAACTGATGACTGATATGGACTATTTAAATTGTAACGATTAAATTGCCAGATTAATAAAAACCCCACATGGGTCTGGAGTTGACAATAACCACGTCTCTCTAGTTATTAGATACGGCACATGGACTATTTATTTCCCATACGGGGCAGGGTGACGAGAATTTATTCTCTGGAGTTATTATCAATACATGCTCCCCTGTAAACACCAAAATATATCACTATAAATATGTGTATGTTTATTAGGATTTATTGGGTACCTAATACGGCCCAATAAATTTCCAAACCTCTCTCCGTACAAGGGAGGTTATGGCGAAATTCTTCGAAAATTCCGGGTGTTAGCCAAATTTTTGAAGAATTTGAAAATTCTCAAAAACTGAAAAGTTGGAGAATTGAAGCCAGATCGAACGTAAAGTTGATTAATCAAACCACTTTCGACTTTGTTCCTTTTCGGGGACGAAAAGTTTTAAGTGGGGGAGATTGTAACAACCCAGAAAATCTGAACCAATTTAAAAATTTTAAATTGGCTGAAATAATGGATTTTAAATATTTAAAATAAATATTTTAAATAATGGCAATGAAAAGTGAGTTTGAATCGACAATTGAAAACGAATATAATTAATTCTAATTATAAACAAGGCCTGAAGTGGCGCTGCAGTTTCAAAAATTGAATTCAAACTTTGTCGGACTGTACCGGGTGCAAAACAAAACGGATTTTAGCAAAACCAAAAATATTTAAATCTGTTAGTGAATACCTTTCTAACGAATCTGAAAAATCGAATTTTCATAACAAAAAGCAAAAGATATGGCCAAATGAATTTTCAGAAAGGTCGCTATGGAACTTATATAGCCCGTGAAATTGGCCATTTTGCATACGACCTCGGAATTCGACGAAACCACTTTTGTTGGATCCGGGATGTAAAGTTATTGCTAGGTTTCAAATTTCATAATTTTTGAAGCTAGTATGTGAGCGTGGCAAAGGAAAATGTGTTTTGGTCAATTACAGTTAAATTGGATCGACCATAAATGGGCCTTTTTGCAAACAGTCTCAGAATTCGACGAAACTAGTTTTGTTGGGACCGTATCATCAAAACATAGCTAGATTTATTTTTCTGGAATTTTTCGAATCAGTTTGTGGCCCTGGCAAATTGAAATGCACGTTCAAATCAAATATTGAATGTTTTATATTTTAATTTGAAGGAAAACTAACTGAAACACTCGAATGGGCCTACGAAACATATCCCATTGTGTTCAGAATGGGGGTAAAACGCTGGGGACGACAGTCGTTGGGCTTGGATTGGTGTTCGTGTGTGACGAGGGGTATTTTCGGATTTTTAAAACTTTATAAATAAATTAAAAAAAAATTACATTGGTCCACGTCAGAACGCACCCCCCCCCCCCCGCTTTTCTCTCTCCCCGACTCGAACGAACGACGGAAATTGGCCGCCGCCTTCTCTCCTCCTTTTCTTTTGATCCGCTCAATGAAATCCAACGCCACAGTTAAGGTTTTTGTAGTGCTTCTCATGATCTTCAAATCCATATAAGTGTTGGATTTTTTTGTGCCCTGTAGGAGGAGAACCACCCTCGAGAAGTTCGGCCGTTCGCACCTGGATTCCGCCGCCTGGGGACCACCGAGTTCGACCCCTTCCCTGGCGCACGTGCGCCTCTCCTAGCCCGACAAGGTGGCGCTGGCTGATCGAAGCAACAATCAACGGATTTGAAGAAAATTCAAAACCTAGTTTTGAAGAATTCAGAGAGGTATCGGCTTGTTTTATTTTCAACTGTTTTAACACCTTTAAACCGTTGCAAACTTTGAAAAATCGTATCTTTTTCGTTCGTTAACGAAATTCGATGAAACAGGAAACATCGTGACCGTGTGGACGTCTTCTACATTTTAGAAGAGACCGCATATTTTTCTGAGCCTTCTGCTATTTTTGGCGGAGTGGAACCCAATGTGAGATTTCTAATATTATAAACAATATGGAAAACGACGATGTATAAATTATATAGTCGATGTATGAGTTATATAAGCGTTGTTTGTATAAGCGTTGTATAAGTTGTATGTTCGATGTATAAGTTATATATGCGTCGTAATAATTATATATGTGTTGAAATAGAAGTGAATTGCTATATAATAAATATATATATATATATATATATATATACGCCCCTCGTCCACAAACCATGGACGATATTTATTGATTGTGATCGGTGTGAAAATTGATTGATAGCGAATGGTTGTTTGGGATTGTTTGTGGTTGATATTGATTGATTGTGGTTGAAAAATACCCATTTGTGGTTGAGAAATATTTGGTTGAAACCACATAGGATTAGTTTGTGGAAATGAAATAAATATATACATGCCGCATGCGTGCGAACTAGATGCATGATCCCCATTGTCAAAAACCGCGAGGTGTTAAGGTAGAGCGAGGAGCCGTACTAGGGACGGTCCCGGTTTTAACTACCCTGCCGTTATGCTGCCGAAATTTTGAATAATATTCATGTGTTTGAATTATTTTCATTTGCCGAAACTATATTTATTCATTGAATAGAAAACCTTCATGTGTTGAATCGATATTCATTCGTTGATTAGAAATTCATGTGTTGAATGGTATTCGTGTTTTAAATATAAAAATCACATTTTTATCTATATATAGAAACTATAGAAAACCTTCATGTGTTGAATAGATTTCTCATACCAGTCCCATGACTGACTCGTAGTTTGTTTCACTTTCAAACTCGGGTGCCCCTTATTCTACACGGGCAGCCTTGTATTCAGGTTTAGCTGGTTCTCTCTGTATAGCTGGAGCTGAAGATGGATTCTATCATTTATCTCTTTTTATGCTGTTCATCTCCTATTGTACATTATGTTTATTTTCCGCTGTAGACATATATGTATAGTTGAACTGTAATTGTACTAAGTATGATCCTGTATACTGTGTAACTCTGATGATTACTTTTATCCAGTATATTCTATTGTTCATTATCTGGTGTATTTATTTATTTCTGTCCTACTATTATCTGTTTAATTGTTATATTCCACGGATTACCGTTGCCGCCGTCAGTACGGGGTTTGGGGTCGTCTCAATTTTCCTTCGGCACGCTCACACATTAACTTCAGAAATTATGGAATTTGAAACCTAGCAATAATTTGATATCCCGGATCCAACAAAAGTGGTTTCGTCGAATTCTGAGGTCGTTTACAAATAGGGCAATTTTCACGGGCTATATAAACTCTATAGCGACCTTTCTAAAAATTCATTTGGCCATAACTTTTGGTTCCCGCTATGAAACTTCGATTTGTCAGATTCTTTAGACAGATAATCATAAACAAATTTAAATTTTTTTGGTTTTACTAAAATCCGTTTTATTTTGCACCTAGTACAGTCAATCAAAGTTCAAATTCAAATTTTGATACTGCCGCGCCATTTCAGGCCTTGTTTATAATTAAAATAAATATATTTATTTTCAAATATTGGTTCAAATAGACTTTTCATCATTATTATTTAAAATAATTTATTTTAAATATTCAAAATTCACTAAAATAGCCAAATTAAATTTTTTAAATTGGTTCTGATTTTCCGGGTTGTTACAATCTCCCCCACTTAAAATCTTTTCGTCCCCGAAAAGGAACGAAGTCGAAAGTTGTTTAATTAACCAACTCAACTTTCATTCTTCCACTTTTCAGTTTCTAAGAATTTTCAAATTCTTCAAAAATTTGGCTAACACCCTAAATTTTTGAAAAATCTCGCCATAACCTCCTTTGTACGGGGAGGGGTTTGGAAATTTATTAGGCCGTATTAAGTACCCAATAAATCCTAATAAGCATGCACATATTTATAGTGATATATTCCGGTGTCCACAGGGGAGTGTGTATAGATCATAACTCCAGAGAATAAATTCTCGTCACCCTATAAATGGTTTTTGTGCCTTAATGACCAGAGAGACGTGTTTATTGTCATCTGCAGACCCATGTGGGGTTTTTATTAATCTTGCAATTTACCGTTACATTTATATAGTCCATATCAGTCATCAGTTCAACCTGTAATATATAGTCATCGCCATACAAGCCTCTCGCTCGTATGGTAAATCTTCAACCTCGTCACACAAGCTCCAATTGCTTATGTGGTATATGATGAAGTATGCCATCTTCACGAAGTATGCCATGTAATGTAGTTCAAAATTAATTGTTACTATCCAATGGCGACGTTTATTATTACACACAGAACAAATAGTACTCCGCATCCAATGGCATTCACATGAGTTGATATAATAATAAAATTGCGCATCCAACTCATTAAGGTTTACCTATTTTTCGGGCACGCAAATAAGTTCTTTACTCAACAGCTAATCCATTTGCATGTTCAAACATATATAATGCACATGTATATATCTCTATCGATTTTCAAATCATTTTAATGTGTGATTTAATCGAATAAATTTACCATCATTCTCTTATTGATTAAATTAACTATCATTCTAATAATTTAATTAATCAAATCCACAATCACACAACAAAAACAACAATCAATTTGTTTTTATCTTTCAAAAACATACTAATTAACTCATATACTCTTTTAAAATCATTCAGACTATATAATTAAAAATTATACATCGATGAAAAGAAAACAGCAACAAAGTAGAGAACAACACGGAAATGCAAAATATGGTAAATGCACCTTGCACCAGAGTTAATCAGAGATATCCACCCTGCACTTGGGATAGGCTTTCTTAATGCTTTCCTCAGTTTCCCAAGTACAGTCTCGTGGATCTCCACTCTATTGCACTTTGACTAAGTGAACCTTCTTGTTCCTAAGCTCTTTGGTTTCTTTGCCAATAATCTTTAGCGGCTCTCTTCTCACAGCCAATTCTGGAGTAATTTCTATATCCCATTGCGTGGCTTCCTCCACGATCAAATCTGGATCATGAACATGCTTTCGAAGCTGAGATACGTGAAACACATTGTAACGAACCGTATTTTACGGTATTATAAATAGTTTATTTAATTATTTTAAAAATGGTTTGGTAATTTAAAATGACCAGAATTAAATAATAGTGAATATTTAATTAAATTAAATATTCTAATAATATATTTAATCCTGAAATAATCAGAAATAGTGAATTGGCAATATAATGTGAACTGGGCAATTCAAAATATATAATTTAGTTTCTGATTGAATTAGAATAACGAATATATTATTTGAACAAGAATTGAACATATAATTTATATTATAATTATAATCGAGCTCGAAATGGCGTGGCAGTTCGCAATTTGGTAATACAAACTTTAAACAAATATACAGAAGCCGTTTTAAATCGGATTTCTATGAAACAAGAAACGTTGGGAGCTGGTGAAGTATATTATTCTAATGGAAGAGAAAAATCAGGATTTCGTCGTGTAGATTTTGAGTTGTATCCAAATCAAATTTTAAAATAGTCACTATAGAATCGTTTATCGACCGTAACGGTTTATTCGATATAACTAGATACCGGTTTCGAATTTAGACAAGATTCTTTTGAGACGTAGTGATAATTTAATTTTTAGAATTATATTGTAATTTTTAATTAATTAAATGAGCAAAATTTTATTTGGAGTATTTTGCACCCTGTAGTCAACATTTTGAGGTTTGAAAATATGAGTTAATCTACCGATATTATCATATTTCTGGGATCGTGGGGTATTGCCCGTCACAATGGTATTTTCAATTCTGTCCGTAACGGTCCGAAATTGAACAGAGTTTTATGTATTGGAGTACATACCTATATTCGTAGCTTGTTATCAAGCGATGTCAAGGCAAATCAAGATTTCCTTAAGTCTGCAAACACAACGATGTAGCATGTACTTCCCCTACCACTTCTATTACTTACCAACTAAGGAAAACACATGCCATGTCTATCCTAACGCATGCCGTGAATTGTCTAACCACGTATATCCTAGCACATGCTGTGAATTGTCAAACCACGTCTATCATAACACATGCCGTGAATTATCAAACCACGTCTATCCTATATGTACGTTGTTAAGTTCTTACCCTATAAGTATCCAAACAAAGCTTCATTTGTTTTCTTTCCTTGAAGCGGATTTTTGAAGGCTGAAATGACTTCAAACTAAAAGAAATAAACTATAATAAAATCCAAACAAATATGTTTACAAGCATTCGAGCTTCCTCTTCAACTTGGGTTGAAAAGCGTGAGCGAACAAGTGAGGGCCGTGGAAAGATGGAGACGTGATGAGTAGAAGGGATGGGAAGACCAATAGCTTGGCAATGGCGTTTGTAAAGGAAGCAGGTCTCGGGCAAAAACATATACATGAGCTCATGGAAATGAGCATGCCAAAGTAAATAAACGGATATTTGAGTTGTTCTCTTTATATAGAAATGAGGGAAACAAAAGCAAAGTTATCGCAAGTTTCCGATACTTGTTGTGGGGGTGGGTCATCGCGGAAATGAAGGGTGGTGTTTATAGTTCCGGGAATCATGGAGTGAAGGAGCTGTTCGAGTTCATGGTTGGGTATTGAAGAGGTGTGGTCTGAATGGAGGAGTTCATGAGTGGAGGATGTATGCGTGTATCAGGTGGAAGTTTGGTGGTAAGGGTTCTCTTTTCCTGGAGTTGGATACGTATGAAAGGGGACGACCATGATTTCTTTACTGTGTATGTATGTTTTTATATACGTTGATGGAGTGATAATGGGGCATGGCTGTTAAAAGAGAAAGTTGCACCGTTAAGTGGGAAATGGCGTTAGTAATGGGTACTTGATGAGCGGGTAATGGAGGAGTACATGAGCGACGTCCTGTTGATGATATCGGGGTGAAGATATTTCGGTCGTGGGCTTTAACAAAGGTGAATGGGCAGGGGAATATAAGTTAAGGCCCAATACAATTTAGTTAAGTTTTATTTAAATTTAAAGTGTGTATTAACTTTATTTTATCATATCTTTTACATACGATATCGGAATCTGACGAAACAAGATCTGTTGGAATCGTATGGACGGCGGCTCCACAATGGAACCGACTGGGAGCGAATCAGAGATCGTTACAATTTATAGCAAAATAAATTGTCCGTCTGAATCAAGCGATGGTTATCTTTATTAACGATGATCGTCCAATGTGAGTAAAGCTCACCAACTCTGAACAGTTATATTTTTATAACGTATTCTTAGAACTGATAATTATCTGTTGTTTGATGCGTGTTTACTATTTCGTTGAATTGCTTATGTATTGGTTGAAAGTATAGATAACGATATATATATAAATCGTTAATCGAATATTGATTCTGTTTATCAGAATATTTTATATTCGTGTTGTTTAACATCTGTGATGCAGGAAAACAGGTTCGAGGGATCCAACAGGATTCCTTAATATTTATAAACAATATTTTATAAATTAAGTAAAATATTTATCATTGGATAAATGGAATATATAAGTCAGGACTTACATAGAGAAGGAAGAATCGACTTCAACATCGATATTTGAACTGAATATGGACGTAGAGTTAACTAGAGGAGTTAATCAAAATGTGTTAATCGAAATGAGTTAGAGGAGTTAATCGATTTGAGTTAGAGTTGACCAGTTAGAGTTAATCACTTAGAGTTAACCAGTTAGAGTTAATCACTTAGAGTTAACCAGTTAGGGTTAATCAGTTAAGTTAATCAGTTAGAGTTAACCAGTTAGAGTTAATCAGTTAAGTTAATCAGTTAGAGTTAAACAGTTACGGTTAATCAATCAGAGTTAATCAAATTAAGTTAATCGATTCAAGTTAAGATAATCGAGTTAGATTATCGAGTTAAGTAATCGAGTTAGATAATCGAGTTAAGTAATCGAGTTAAGTTATCAAGTTAAGATAGTCGAGTTAGATTATCGAGTTAAGTGATCGAGTTAGATTATCGAGTTAAGTTATCAAGTTAAGATAATCCAGTTAGATTATCGAGTTAAGATAATCGAGTTAAGTAATCGAGTTAAGTTATCAAGTTAAGATAATCGAGTTAAGTAATCGAGTTAAGTTATCAAGTTAAGATAATCGAGTTAAGTAATCGAGTTAAGTAGTCGAGTTAAGATTATCGAGTTAAGTAATCGAGTTAAGTTATCAAGATAAGATTATCGAGTTAAGTAACCGAGTTAAGATTATTGAGTTAAGATAATCGAGTTATAGTTTATTCGAAGTAGAGTTATCAAATATCACTTACTCGAAGTAGAGTTATCGAATATAGCTTATTCGAGAAGAGTTATCGATTAGTTTAATCGAAAAAAGTTATCGATTAGTTAATCGAAAGGAGTTATAGAATAAGTTATTCGAAGAGAGATGATCAAATATTAGTTATTCGAGAGGAGTTATCGATTATTAGTTAATCGAAAGGAGTTATCGATTATTAGTTAATCGAAAGGAGTTATCGATTAGTTAATCGAAAGGAGTCATCGAATAAGTTATTCGAAGAGAGATGATCAAATATTTGTTATTCGAGAGGATTTATCGATTATTAGTTAATCGAAAGGAGTTATCAATTATTAGTTAATCGAAAGGAGTTATCGATTATTAGTTAATCGAAAGGAGTTAATCGAATTTAGTTATTCGAAAGTGAGATTATCGAATATAGTTTATTCGAAAGGAGTTAAATCGAATATAGCGTATTCGAAAGAATGAGATCTAATATAGTTTATTCGAAAGAGTGAGTTAATCGAATATAAGTTATTCGAAGAGAGATAATCGAATATAGGTTATTCGAAGAAGAGTTAATCAAATAGAGATTACTCGAAGAGAGTTAATCGGCGAATTCGATTATATCGAATTCGGGAAAGTATTTATACTTTCCGGTGTTTAAATCAAGATTTATTTATTTATAAATCAGGTGTTTATTTATTTATTCACATTAAAGAGTAAAAGTTATAATGGAAGTTAGATATTTCAAAAGTAGGGATTATAACATTATAGTTATAATCAATGTTTTCAATAAAGAAGTGGATACGTAAATAGAATCCGAGAGATACGTAAGGAAGTTTGTTAAAGATTTAAAAGATAAACTTTGACTATTTCGAAGTTAAAACGTTGTTCAGTAAAGGTCTGAGAGGTAATTATACCCCAACTTGATTAACTTCCTTCTTAACTAAGGAATGGTAAGGTTTGATAGTGAAGGATGGTTAACTGAATTTAGGTAATGAGTGAAATGATTTGAGGTGGAATGGCGATGTTTAATTTAAGCATCAGTTTAAATCCAATAAAGGAGTTTTAGAAATGTTTTCCAAATAAGAATCAGGAATGTTTTCTGAAAATAGAAAATAAGAATTTAGAATATATGGAAACATGAGATAAGTAAATTAATGAACTAAAGAGAGAAATGTTAAATGATGATTGATCGATAAATTTTCCATTTGGAAATAATATCGTTGTTTGCACACGTGTTTTTCTTTGATAGTTAAATCACAGACTATTAAAGTTTTGACCATTTTAACGTTGTTAATATGGAGAGACCGATTGGATTATTATCCGAAGAACCACTCTGTATTGGCATAAGCGTTGCGAATCATATATGCCAAAGATAATTGAAGACGGAGTAAAGTGCAAGGGTTGTTATATAAATCTTAGATAACAATTGCCTAAGATGGTTGTACTGAATAGTGCTTTCGGTTTGTCCAGTCCCAGGACGACCTGTATGGAAGAATGTCTGACAGAGTATATTTAATAGATCGCGTAAGTTGATCTCTTCAAACGTATTCACGTTTGGTAGCGGAGGAATTCTTTTCTCTTAGCTGTATACCCGTGGTATTTTTGGCGAAATCAATTTGTGATTTGGCGGGTACGACGATGTGACATTCAAAGTGAATAAAAGTGTGATCTGTCAGAGATAAGCGTGGCCTCTAGCCTCACAACCGGGAAATGACAAAAATCGGGCAGGCAACATGGCTATGTAGGCCGCACTTATTAGGGTGCATAATCACCTGATCTAGAGTTTCATTTACTTCTAAAAATCTATTGTCGATGTTGTCACATTCGGGAAACGGTTGCTGATCCCAACCGTTGGTGATATACATTCGATACACTCAAGCGAAATGAGTGGTCGGTCATGTGTGGCCGGGTTGCAAGATGTTCTTGTTGAACCTAGTGTATTCCTCTCTAGAGGTACACTAGCGAAAGGTGGTTCCATACCTTTTCATAGTTGGAAATCCATTACCCAATACGTGCTTGCAGTTTTGATTGTATACCATATATGTAGAACGTGAGATGAAAGCATTTCTACTAGATGATTATTATATTGTGCTTGATAGACACTATTATAATATCAATGAGTTTTGATATAAAGATTATTTTGGATTCTCATAAGGGAAAACCCGTTCGGTCATACGGTGTGGTCTTATGAGATATCGTTTACTTGTTCAAACTGTTTTAAACTGTTTTACTCATACCAGTCCCATGACTGACCTGGAGTTTATCTTGTTTTGTTTTCCCTAAACTCTTGGGTGCCCAATTTTGTATGGGCAGTCAAGTTGTCAGGATTTACAGATATACTGGAAGAGCTTGGAGTAGGTGGCTTCAGGATTATATAGCTATAGTTATTTCCGCTGTGTTTTAAGTGTTGTACTCTGATAATGTTTTTGTACACATATACTGATTTTATTTCAAGGATATGTTATCTATTATATTTTGTTCCTTCCGCTGTGAGATTCGTGTTACTCTGATGTTGTATCTTCTTCTTCTTTTGTTCTAAGTTTCTATCTTATCTATTCTCACCCTCTAATTTCTTTCTATTAGTTTTCTGATTTCCAGTGTAATGTGGGTTGGACTTGTGTTATATAGTAAGCTCAAATTGGACCGAAATTTCGGGACACTACAGGTTGTATCAGAGCTTAAGGTTAAGTATTTCCTTGGCTCTGTGGCGTGACTCAGTAGAGATGGGGTTAGTAATACCCTAGATTGAGTTTGAGTGTATATATACGAGTGAACGTTTTTGTTATTTGATATAAAAATTGTTTTATATTGTGGAGATTTATTAGGTGAGTTTTTTATGGGTTCTGGTCGATCAGTTTGATCCACTGTATCGGTAGGGATTTATAAACACTCGAATACGATGAACTTACACTGTATGTTTTGAAAAGAGGGTAAATGAAATAATTTTACCCAAATTAGATTTTTATATAAAGGATTTATATTAAAATGATTTTAATATATTGGACGAGTTGGTCACTATTATAATCGAATAAAATTATAAAATGTGAAATAAATAGCCAATCAGAATTCGTATAAGTGAAATACGTGAAAGCAGATGAATTAAAGCTAAAATTTAATCAGAATTGGATCTTAAATTTCTAGGAATTTGAAAAGTGTTGGTAAATGAATTTGGATTGAATATATGAGAATTTTAAAATCCTGGGAGATTTTAAATTGTTTTGAGAATGATAGATTGAATGTATTTCGAAATGGAAGTGTTAGAAATGGTTTTGAAAGTGATATAGTATTGAACTCACTTCAAAAGCTGGAAATAGATTCCGATGATGATCATGACATCATCGGTGTTCATTTTTAAGTTGTAAGTGATGGATTATTACCGAAAAGATTTTATTTTTGAATTGTTTTGAGAGAAACAAGTTGTTTGAAATCGAAAAAGGAATATTTGGTTTTAGAAAAGCAAAGCTGTTTAAAACTCCCAGGAAGAGACTGTTTGGATTAAAAATAATTTTAAATAGAAATTTGTGAAACAAAGCTGGAACTGAATTGAAACCAATTAACTGGAAATTGAGTAGGATACGATATATCAAGTAGAATCAGATTTTGAATTGTGAGATAGAATCTGAAATGGTATAGGACTGATGAGTTACGAATTTGAAAATCGGGAATAGAACTTTGATTTGAAATTGAATTTGGCTTGGATAAGCGAATGGTTAGGTTGAGGATAAATTGATCAGAGTTTGAATGGATTGATATTGGTATATGCTGAATCGGCAGCACATGGAAATTATATAACGATATGCCCGACAAAAAGGTACAAATTTATATTTGATATAAGCATGAAATTTATGAGCCGAATTAGCAAGCTGCTTGGCTGTTTGATTTTCTTTTGGGTTGGAGATGGCACAGAGAGGCGAGTTGTAGTTTTATCGATTGACCAGTACAAAGGAGGTGCTGGCGAAATTTTTCAAAAAGTTAAGGTGTTAAAAAAATTTCAGGATTTTTGAAAATTTTCGTAGATAAGAATTAATATTTTAATTGAAGTTTATTAGTTCAGTGAAACTAAAATTAAGAAGTAAACAAATAATTTGTAACCCATTTGATAGGGTTTGTTTTCTACCTTAGCAATTTCGAGGAAGAAATTATTTTAAGTGGGGAAGAATGTAACGACCCGTATTTTACGGTATTATAAATAATTTATTTAATTATTTTAAAAATTGTTTGGTAATTTAAAATGACCAAAATTAAATAATGGTGAATATTTAATTAAATTAAATATTCTAATAATATATTTAATCCTAAAATAATCAAAATTAGTGAATTGGCAATATAATATGAACTGGGTAATTCAAATTATATAATTCAGTTTACAATTGAATTAGAATAACGAATATATTATTTGAATGACAGTTGAACGTATAATTTATATTATAATTATAATCGAGCTCGAAATGGTGCGGTAGTTCACAATTTGGCAATTCGAACTTTAGACGAATATACAGAAGCCGTTTTAAATCGGATTTCTGTGAAACAAGAAACATTGGGAGCTGGTGAAATATATTTTTCTAATGGAAGAGAAAAATCAGGATTTCGTCGTGTAGATTGTGAGTTGTGTCCAAATCAAATTTTAAAATAGTCGCTATAGAATCGTTTGTCGACAGTAACGGTTTATTTGATATAACTAGATACCGATTTCGAATTTAGACAAGATTCTTTTGAGACGTAGTGATAATTTTAATTTTTAGAATTTTATTTTAATTTTTAATTAATTAAATAATCAAATTTTTATTTGGAGTATTTTGCACCATGTAGTCAACATTTTGAGGTTTCAAAATATGAGTTAATCTATCGATATTATCATATTTCTAGGATCGGGGGGTATTGCCCGTCACAATGGTATTTTCATTTCTGTCCCTAACGGTCCGAAATTGAACAGAGTTTTATGTATTGGAGTACATACCTATATTTGTAGCCTGTGCATCAAGCGATATCTAGGCAAATCAAGATTTCCTTAAGTCTGCAAACACAGCGATGTAGCATGTACCTCCCCTACCACTTCTATTACTTACCAACCAAGGAAAACACATGCCACATCTATCCTAACACATGCCGTGAATTGTCAAACCACGTCTATCATAACACATGCCGTGAATTATCAAACCACGTCTATCCTATATGTACGTTGTTAAGTTCTTACCCTATAAATACCCAAATAAAGCTTCATTTGTTTTCTTTCCTTGAAGCGGATTTTCGATGGCTGAAACGACTTCAAACTAAATGAAATAAACTATAATAAAATCCAAACAAATATGTTTACAAGAAATCGAGCTTCCTCTTTAACTTGGGTTGAAAAGGGTGAGCGAACAAGTGAGGGCCATGGAGAGACGGAGACGTGATGAGTAGAAGGGATGGGAAGACCAATAGCTCGGCAATGGTGTTTGTAAAGGAAGCAGGTATCAGGCAAAAACATATACAGGAGCTCACGGAAATGAGCATGCCGAAGTAAATAAACAGATATTTAAGTTGTTCTCTTTATATAGAAATGAGGGAAACGAAAGCAAAGTTATCGCAAGTTTCTGATACTTGTTGTGGGGTGGGTCATCGCGGAAATGAAGGGTGGTGTTTACGGTTCCGGGAATCATGGAGTGAAGGAGCTGTTCGAGTTCATGGTTGGGTATTGAAGAGGTGTGGTCTGAATGGAGGAGTTCATGAGTGGAGGATGTATGCGTGTATCAGGCGGAAGTTCGGTGGTAGGGGTTATCTTTGCCTGGAGTTGGATACGTGTGAAAGGGGATGGCCTTGATTTCTTCACTGTGCATGTATGTTTTTATATACGTTGATGGAGTGATACTGGGGCATGACTGTTAGAAGACAAAGATGTACTGTTAAGTGGGAAATGGCGTTAATAATGGGTACTGGATGGGCGGGTAATGGAGGAGTATAGGAGCGACGTCCTATTGATGATATCGGGGAAGAAGATATTTCGGTCATGGGCTTTAACAAAGGTGAATGGGCCGGGGAATATAAGTTAAGGCCCAATACAATTTAGTTAAGTTTTATTTAAATTTAAAGTGTGTATTAACTTTATTTTATCGTATCTTTTACATACGATATCGGAATCTGACGAAACAAGATCCGTTGGGATCATATGGACGGCGGCTCCACAACGGAACTGACTGAGAGCGAATCGGAGCTCGTTACAATTTAAAGCAAAATAAATTGTCCGTCTGAATCAAGCGATGGTTATCGTTATTAACGATGATCGTCCAATGTGAGTAAAGCTCACCAACTCTGAATAGTTATATTTTTATAACGTATTCTTCGAACTAATAATTATTTGTTGTTTGATGTGTGTTTACTATTTGGTTGAATTGCTTATGTATTGGTTGAAAGTATAAATAACGATATATATATATATATATATATATAAATCGCTAATCGAATATTGATTCTGTTTATCAGAATATTTTATATTCGTGTTGTTTAACATCTGTGATGCAGGAAAACAGGTTGGAGGGATCCAACAGAATTCTTCTATATTTAAAATACTGTTTGTTTTCGTATATTGTGTTGTATGATGTGATGTATAATCTGTGATTGATGATAATGACACTGGTCCTGTTATTTGGTACTGTTGAATGCCAAAGAAATATTGGAATAGAAAAGGGAAATTTCAAACTGTGTATTAAAATAAAATATTTATTAAATCAAGGGATTTTATAAAAAGGAATATAATAAAGAAAATATTATAAAATCAAAGAATTTTATAAAAAGGATTATTTACTTAGAAAGTAAATAAAGGCATAAAAAGGATTATTTACTTTGAAAGTAAATAGAATTATAAAAGGAATATCTATTTAGAAAATAAATAGAATAATTATAAAAGGAAATTTTCAATGTTATATTGAAAAGGAAATATTTATAAAATCAAAGGATTTTATAAAAAGAAATATTTATTTGTTAAATAAATGGAATTGGAAACGAAATATTTATTTGTTAAATAAATAGAAAGATGAAAAGGGAATATTTGTAAATATTTACAAATAAAATAAAAAGGGAAATATCTGTAAAACATTTACAAATAGAAATTGAAAAAGAATTTATTTATTTGGAAAATAAATAAAAGGAATTTATTTGGGAAAATAAATAAAAGGAAATATTTATTTATGAAATAAATAGAGTTATAAAAAAGGAAAATTGGCAGGATATAAAGAAAGGGAAAAGATTTATTTAAAGTGAGATTAAATAGAAATCTGTTTTAACAGATGAACTGGGAAGATTAATTTATAAACACTATTTTATAAATTAAGTAAAATATTTACCATTGGATAAATGGAATATATAAGTCAGGACTTATATAGAGAAGTAAGAATTGATTTCAACATCGATATTTGAAACTGAATATGGACGTAGAGTGAACCAAAGGAGTTAATCAAAATGTGTTAATCGAAATGAGTTAGAGGATTTAATCGATTTGAGTTAGAGTTAACCAGTTAGAGTTAATCACTTAGAGTTAACCGGTTAGGGTTAATCAGTTAAGTTAATCAGTTAGAGTTAACCAGTTAGAGTTAATCAGTTAGAGTTAAACAGTTAGGGTTAATCAATCAGAGTTAATCAAATTAAGTTAATCGATTCAAGTTAAGATAATCAAGTTAGATTATCGAGTTAAGTAATCGAGTTAGATAATCGAGTTAGATAATCGAGTTAAGTAATCGAGTTAAGCTAACAAGTTAAGATAATCGAGTTTGATTATCGAGTTAAGGAATTGAGTTAGATTATCGAGTTAAGTTATCAAGTTAAGATAATCCAGTTAGATTATCGAGTTAAGATAATCGAGTTAAGTAATCGAGTTAAGTTATCAAGTTAAGATAATCGAGTTAAGTAATCGAGTTAAGTTATCAAGTTAAGATAATCGATTTAAGTTATCAAGTTAAGATTATCGAGTTAAGTAATCGAGTTAAGTTATTAAGTTAAGATTATCGAGTTAAGTAATCGAGTTAAGTTATCAAGTTAAGATTATCGAGTTAAGATTTTCGTGTTAAGATAATCGAATTATAGTTTATTCGAAGTAGAGTTATCAAATATTGTTTATTCGAAGTAGAGTTATCGAATATAGCTTATTCGAGAAGAGTTATCGATTAGTTTAATCGAAAAGAGTTATCGATTAGTTAATCGAAAGGAGTTATAGAATAAGTTATTCGAAGAGAGATGATCGAATATTAGTTATTCGAGAGGAGTTATCGATTACTAGTTAATCGAAAGGATTTATTGATTATTAGTTAATCGAAAGGAGTTATCGATTAGTTAATCGAAAGGAGTCATCGAATAAGTTATTCGAAGAGAGATGATCGAATATTAGTTATCCGAGAGGAGTTATCGATTATTAGTTAATCGAAAGGAGTTATCGATTATTAGTTAATCGAAAGGAGTTATCGATTATTAGTTAATCGAAACGAGTTAATCGAATTTAGTTATTCGAAAGTGAGATTATCGAATTTAGTTTATTTGAAAGGAGTTAAATCGAATATAGCGTATTCAAAAGAAAGAGATCGAATATAGTTTATTCGAAAGAGTGAGTTAATCGAATATAAGTCATTCGAAGAGAGATAATCGAATATAGGTTATTCGAAGAAGAGTTAATCAAATATAGATTACTCGAAGAGAGTTAATCGGCGAATTCGATTATATTGAATTCGGGAAAGTACTTATACTTTTCAGTGTTTAAATCAAGATTTATTTATTTATAAATCAGGTGTTTATTTATTTATTCACATTAAAGAATAAAAGTTATAATGGAAGTAAGATATTTTGAAAGTAGAGATTATAACATTATAACTATAATAAATGTTTTCAATAAAGAAGTGGATACGTAAATAGAATCCGAGAGTTACGTAAGGAAGTTTGTTAAAGATTTAAAAGATAAACATTGACTATTTCGAATTTAAAACGTTGTTCAGTTAAGGTCTGAGAGGTAATTATGCCCCAACATGATTGACTTTATTCTTAACTTAGGAATGGTAAGGTTTGATAGTGAAGGATGGTTAAGTGAATTTAGTTAATGAGTGAAATGATTTGAGTTGGCATGGCGATGTTTGATTTAAACATCAGTTTAAATCCAGTAAAGGAGTTTTGGAAATGATTTCCAAATAAGAATCAGGAATGTTTTCTGAAAATAGAAAATAAGAATTTAGAATATATGGAGACATGAGATAAGTAAATTAATGAACTAAAGAAAGAAATGTTAAATAATGATTGATCGATAAAATTTCCATATGGAAATAATATCGTTGTTTGCACACGTGTTTTTCTTTGATATTTAAATCACAGACTATCAAAGTTTTGACCATTTTAACGTTGTTAATATGGAGAGACCGGTTGGATTATTATCCGAAGAACCACTCTGTATTGGCATAAGCATTGTGAATCATATATGTCAAAGATAATTGATGACGGAGTAAAGTGCAAGGGCTTTTGTATAAATCTTAGATAACAATTGTCTAAGATGCTTGTACTGAATAGTGCCTTCGGTTTGTCCAGTCCCAGGACGACCTGTATGGAAGAATGTCTGACAGAGTATATTTAATAGATCGTGTTAGTTGATCTCTTCAAACGTATTCACGTTTGGTGGCGGAGGAATTCGTTTCTCTTAGCTGTATACCCATGGTATTTTTGGGGAAATCAATTTGTGATTTGGCGGGTATGACGATGTGACATTCAAAGTGAATAAACGTGTGATCTGTCAGAGATAAGCGTGACCTCTAGCCTCACAACTGGGAAATGACAAAAATCGGGCAGGCAGTATGGCTACGTAGGTCGCACCTATTAGGGTGTATAATCACCTGATCTAGAGTTTCATTTACTTCTAAAAATCTATTGTCGATGCTATCCCATTCGGGAAACGGTTGCTGATCCCAACCGTTGGTGATATACATTCGATACACTCAAGCGAAATGAGTGGTCGGTCGTGTGTGGCCGGGTTGCAAGATGTTCTTGTTGAACCCAGTGTATTCCTCTCTAGTGGTACACTAGCGAAAGGTGGATCCATACCTTGTCATAGTTGGAAATCCATTACCCAATACGTGCTTGCGGTTTTGATTGTATACCATATATGTAGAACGTGAGATGAAAGCGTTTCTGCTAGATGATTATTATACTGTGGTTGATAGACACTATTACAATATCAATGAGTTTTGATATAAAGATTATTTTGGATTCTCATAAGGGAAAAACCCGTTCCGTTATATGGCGTAGTCTTATGAGATATCGTTTACTTGTTCAAACTGTTTTACTCACACCAGTCCCATGACTGACCCGGAGTTTATCTTGGTTTGTTTTCCCTAAACTCTTGGGTGCCCAATTTTGTACGGCCAATCAAGTTGTCGGGATTTACAGATATACTGGAAGAGCTTGGAGCAGGAGGCTTCAGGATTATATAGTTATAGTTTTTTCCGCTGTGTTTTAAGTGTTGTACTTTAATAATGTTATTGTACACATATACTGATTTTATTTCAAGGATATGTTATCTATTATATGTTGTTCGTTCCGCTGTGAGATTCATGTTACTTTGATGTTGTATCTTCTTCTTCTATTCTAAGTTTCTATCTTATCTATTCTCACCCTCTAATTTCTTTCTATTAGTTTTCTGATTTCCAATGTAATGTGGGTTGGACTTGTGTTATTTAGTTAGCTCAAATTGGACTGGAATTTCGGGATGCTACACACATCATGTACTCCAAGCAACCAATCAGGTAATTGAACTCTATAAGCGAGAGTTCCAATCCTTTCCAAAATAGGAAACATACCAATAAATTTGGGTGCCAATTTCGTTGTTTTACCGAACCGGATTACTCATCTCATCGGAGATACCTTCAAATACACGTGGTCGCTAACAGTGAATGATAAATCTCTTCTTCTCTTATCTGCATAGCTCTTCTGTCGGCTTTGAGTAGCTAGTAATCGTTTCTTAATGAAATCGACTTTGTCTGCAGCTTCGCGAATCATATCGGGTCCCAATACGAGTCTATTACCAGGTTCTACCCAACAGGCAGGAGATCGGCACGGTCTACCATACAATGCTTCGAATGGTGACATTGTCAGGCTCGCTTGGTAGCTATTGTTGTATGAGAACTCAGCCAAATGCAAATGGTCTTCCCATGATCCGCCAAAATCAATAACACAAGCCTGCAATAAATCTTCAAGAATACGATTCACCCTCGCAGTTTGACCATCTGTTTGAGGATGATAAGCGGTGCTCAAGTTCAGTTTCGTTCCCAATTCTGCTTGGAATGCTTCCCAGAATTTACTAGGAAAAATCGGATCATGGTCACTAACGATACTCAAAGGAACTCCATGAAGTTTAACAATTTCTCTGAAATAAATCTGCGCTTGACTCTGAGCAGTTTTATTCTATCTGACAGGTATGAAATGGGCGGTCTTCGTGAGACGATCTACGATCACCCAAATACTGTCGTTTCCTTTCCTGGTTCTGGGCAAACCATCTATGAAATCCATAGAAATCTGTTCCCACTTTCCACCTAGAATTTCCAACGGTTGCAACAATCCAACAAGTTTCTGCTAATCGCTTTTGACTTGTTGACAAGTAGGACACCGACTAACGTACAAGGGAATGCCTCTTTTCATAGACCTCCACCAGAAAGTGCATTTGATATCATTATACATCTTGCTCACTCCTGAATGGATTCTAAGTTTGGCTTTGTGACATTCATCCAATAATTCTCTCCGGAGTTTAGGAATGTTTGGAACAAAAATCAAACCCTTTAACCTCAGAATCTCATCGTTATCGATCTGAAAACTTGAGGGCTCGCCTTTCTGAATTCTCTCTCTAATCTTCTGAATGAAGTGATCAGCCTTTCGAAGAGCAGATATGTTATCAATCAATAAAGTCGCGATGATAAGACTGGCGATAATTACATTCTTTCTACTGAGCGCATCAGCCACAACATTAGCTTTCCTCGGAGTATATAAGATATCTAAGATATCTAGATCATATGTCGCGAGAAACTCTAACCAACGTTGTTGCCTCATATACAGATCTTTCTGGGTGAATAAATATTTCAATGATTGATGATCGGAATATAATTCAAACTTCTCACCCAATAGATAATGCCTCCAGATTTTCATAGCAAACACGATGGCTAACAATTCAAGGTCGTGAGTTGCATAATTCTTTTCATGTGGCTTCAATTGACGGCTATCATAAGCAACTACTTGGCCTCTTTGCATTAACACTTCCCCAAGGCCTTCTTTAGAAGCATCGGTCCAGACTTTTAAATCCTGATTGCCATCAATAATTGTGAGCACCGGAGCAATCGTCAATTTTAACTTCAGCTCTTGGAAAGCTGCCTCACATTTGGGAGTCCAATTGAATCTCGAATGTTTCTTAGTAAGCTTTGTTAAGGGACTGGATATCTTCGAAAAATTCTTAACGAACTTCCGATAATAACTGGCCAATCCGAGAAAACTTCAGACTTTTATGGGTGTACGAGGCTGTTTCCATTTCTGAATAGCAGTGATTTTACTGGGATCTACAGAAATTCCTTCCTTTGACATGACGTGGCCAAGGAACTTTACCTCTTCTTGCCAGAATATACATTTGGAAAACTTTGCTTTTAAAACATTCTTTCTCAGAATTTCTAACACTAGTTCCAAATGTTTTTCATGCTCATTTTCTGACTTAGAGAAGATGAAAATATCATCAATGAAAACTAGTACGAATTTATTCAATACTTCTCTGAATACCCGGATCATTAGATCGACAAAATATGCTGGAGCATTACATAAGCCAAATGGCATTACTAACCACTCGTAGAATAAATTTGGACCTCTGAATGTTGTCAAAGGAACACAATCTTCGGCAATACGAAGCGGATGGAAACCTGTAGCTAGGTCCATTCGTGAAAACACTTGTGCGCCATTCAATCGATCCAACAAATCATCAATCCACGGCAATGGATATTTATTTTTCAATGTCTGCTTATTCAAGTCACGATAATCTACGCATAGTCTGAGAGTACCGTCTGACTTTGGGACAAATACCACTGCTGCTTCCCAATCAGAGAAACTAGGCCTGATCAGACCCTTCCACACAAGCTGTCGAGTTTGACTGTCTAACTCTTCCTTTTCCTTCAAGGTCATTCTTTGAATAGAGTGAACTACTGGCCTTGTATTCAGAACTAAAGAGATTTTGAAATCAATTTCTCTATGTGGGGGTAAGCTAACAAATTCTTCGAACACATCCGCATAGTTCTTCACGACAGGAATATTTTCAATGTCGACCAGAATATTCTCCGTAACGACAGGAACAGGTTCTAATTGAGCAGGAGTAACATCCAGTGCTGACCAAAAATCTTTTCTATCAGAATTCAGACCTTCACATGGAATGGTTATACAGTCCCCGAACCTTGTCTTTGCCTTAACAACTCTTTCGACGCATTTGACCACAGCTTCATATTTGGTTAACCAATCCAATCCTAGAATAAGATCAAATTCTTTAAAATTCATGACGATCGAAATGGTAGGGAACCGATAACGGGAAAAAGAGACAGGCACCCCCACAAACCCAACTAAGATCGAGGGAACCCCCAACCGGATTATGGACAGTCATGGGTGCTTTGAGCTTTTTCAAATTCAAATCCAGTTTCTTAACCGCATTCTTTGCAATGAAGCTTCGTGACACACCTGTATCAAACAATACTTTAACTGGAATATCCTTGACAGTAAGCATGCCTTCTAAAACATCTGGCCTCATTTGACTAGCTGAGGGTGCCAGAACTTCTGCCACTTCATTTACATGCACTATTTCAGATTTCTTTGAGAGTTGGCACTCCCTTGCAATATGACCTGCTTTGTGGCACCTATAACATTCTCTCCCACTATGAGATTTCTTTTGCTTCTTTGAAGATTTGCAATTTCTGGTCAAATTCCCCGGCGTATTGCAGTTATTGCATGTAGCCGTCGTTACGGATTCTTTCTTAGACTTAACCCTTTTCCTATTGTCTTTAGGCCTCTTACTAACCTCCGACTTCGTACTTGCCTCTGACTGTGTACTTGTCTCCGGGCTATCAGTTTCGAATTTCCTTTTGTTGCTCGAACTGACTTCCTCTTCATCAACTAAAAGACCTGCTTATCCAGATCTTCATACTAATAAGCCATGTATATCATTTCCGAAAAAGGAAGTTGCACATGAGCAGTTACTTTACTTTGATACTTTCGTTGAAGCCCGTTAATAAATCTCAGATTCTTCATCTTTGGATTCTGAATTAAATGCGGGGCAAAACGAGAAAGTTCATTGAATTTCTTATGATATTCTGGAATAGTCATATCCCCTTGAATCAGATAATAGAATTCATCACTTAACCGCTCAATTGCTTCTAGAGGAATAAATCTTTGGTTGAAAATTTCTTTGAATCTATCCAAGGTGATATCACTTTCTGGATTATCTTTAATAATGGTATCCCACCGGATTAGAGCTTCGCCTTTGAGTGCCCAAGATGCTAGTAATCTTTTCTGTTCATCTCTCAGCTTTGAACCTTCAAAGATTTTCTCAGTAGAGCGCATCCATGCTTGTGTTTGAATAATAGATTCATTGCCTAAGAATGGTACTCCACCCAGATTTCGTTGCTTAATTAATAGAGCTTCAATATCTGGTTCTGACCTACCTCTTCTACTTCTGCCACTCATTTTTCAATGTCTGCAAATAGAAGACAAAGTGTCAGGCCAACAGAAAAGATATTTTTAAAACATAGAGACATATACTTTAATGTAAATGTGTCTACCGAGGTGTATTTTATTCTGCTACACGCATTCCAGGATATTACTGATCCTATCTGAAATGAGTGATCCGTCTTAGAACGCTGCCGGTTCTATTTCTGATGAGTTCGTTAATATGTTATATTCCAGAACTAAGCTTAACCAAAGCTCTGATACCACATTGTGATGACCCTAAAACTAGCTCCACGGTGGCAAGGGTAATCTTTGGAATATAACACATAAACAGAACGGCAGAACAGAAATAAATAAATACATTAGATAATGTACAATAGAATACACTGGATAAACATAATCATTAGAGTTACACTGTATACAGGATCATACTTGGTACAAAATACAGTTCAGCTTTACATAAATGTCTACAGTGGAATCAAAACATAATATGTACAATAGGAGCTGAACAACATAAAAAGAAAGAAATGATAGAATCCATCTTCATCTCCAGCTATCCAGAAAGAGCTGGCTAAAACCTGAATATAAGGCTGCCCGTGTAGAAAATAGGGCACCCAAGTTTGCAAGTGAAACAAACTACGAGTCAGCCATTGGACTGGTATGAGAAATCTACTTAACATACTTTACAATAAGGCCAATCACAGGACCACGCCGCTAACGCGGAACAGGTTTACTCTGTTGGATTGCCAATGCTTTAAAACAAGTAAATCTTTTAAACATCACAACGCTTTTTATAAAAATGAAGCCATTATAAAACTCAGTTCCCATCACACAATGCAACGCAAACTGGAGGATAGTGTTTTACCTTATAATGACCAAAATATGCTTGATACGAATAAAACAAAAGCATTTGATACTATTACTTGTGTTTATATGTTTCAAAAACAATTTCAATCATAAGTATCAATCATAGACGGCATGGGTACCATATATCATGTCGCCATATATAGGTATACAATCAAAACCGCATGATGTCGTATTTGGAAATTGGATTTCTGTCATGAACCAAGGCAAGGGATCATCCTTACCGCTTTGAGACTGTCTAGCCCGAGTCTTAGGGCAAGTACTCAGTCAAGCCCTTGGATCGTCAGGGCCGGTCCACACGAAGTAGATTAAAATGCCTTAACACTGCGTTTCCCCACCCTATGGGGTGTAAACTGGTCATATACTGACCAAACCATCGGCCCAGGAGCGACCGATATAACCGAGGCGCCTCGCTATCCATCATCCACATAAGTGAAATTCGCGGGCGTGTAAAACCCAAAACACCACTCCTAGCTAGAAATAAACGCAGGTCCTCCCTGAAGTCCTCTCCTGTTTCTGGCTCATACCGGGGTGTGAGGCTCGCGAAACAACACTAGCTAGCTATTTAAAGCCATGCTCTGATCATCAACCACAAAGCTCTGCTTTTCAACAAAAGCTTTGATCACAGCATCTTTGTATGCCACGCTGTCAATATACAACATCAGACACACATCCATTTACAGGTCCTTTCTAGGTCTGAACGAAACCGGAGGATCTTTTTTCCTTGCACATCCAAACGATCAACAAGTACGTGAAGACAACCAACACTGTAACCCCTTCAGGGCAGCAACTCCCATCCAAGGCATCAGTAGCCATCCATCCGACCTGAAGATCATCGGTCTTGCACCGTCTTCATGTCTTCGACTTCTAATCGTCGATCAATTATTTGAAATGAGAATTAACTCGGCCTTTTCAAATAATCCACGTATATTTAGAATTCAAATCAATTCATTTCAATGGTTAAATTATTCGACATCCATAATTCAGTTCATTAATGTAATTTTCACGTCAAACACATTCAACCATCAAATGTCCAAGAAACCGAGTAAATTCAGTTTATTTCCATTCCACATTGTTTATAATATTTTATAATGATTTATCGCTATTTTTATTCATTTAAAAATATCCAATTTATTCGAACGATACTTCAGGCCATAACGCGGCCGTGGCGCTGTTTTTCTTCAGATTTGATTTATACATATCTGAAAATCTAACCGTTGGATCTTTACAAATTTTATATCATTGGAAAGATCTTTTCAAAACGAATCCAACGGTCCCAGTTTTGGGAAAATCTGATGGTCGAATCTCCCGGTACAATTGTTTGAAGTTACGATTTCAGAATACGAACTGCAGCATCGTTATTCGATTTATTTTAATTATATATATATATATATATATATATATATAATCGATTATGGCGCTGTTTTCATTCAGATTTGAATTGAACATTCCAGACAATCCAACTATTGGAGCTTTGCAAAGTTGGTGTCGTTGGAAAGATATTTCCAAAGCGAACCCAACAGCTTCGATTTCGGGAAAATCCGATGGTCGGATCTCCCGCAATAATTGTTTGAAATCACGGTTTCAAAATACGAACTGCAGCTTCGTTATTCGATTTATTTTAATTATATATATATATATAAATATAATTCATTCTTCGATTTCAAAACCATATTCATTTCATATATGTGATAAAAATGGTATTTTTATCCATCAGATATTTATTTCAACCCATGACTATTTTTAACACTTCAAATATATCATAAAAATGTGATTTTTATGGTCAAAACAATTTATTTCAAACACGATTATTTTACATACTTCATATAGATGATAAAAATGTGATTTTTATTGTTAAAACAATTTATTTCAAAAATGAAGATTTTTAGTAGTTCATATATATTATAAAAATGTGATTTTTATTTGCAAAACAATTTATTTCAAAAATGAAGATTTTTAGCAATTCATATATATTATAAAAATATGATTTTTATTTGTAAAACAATTTATTTCAAAAATGAATATTTTCTATACATTGTACATACAATAAAAGTGTTATTTTTATCATTCTAACCATTTATTTCATTCATTCGATAAAAATGTTATTTTTATCGTTCAAACAATTTTATTTCATTCATCACATGAATACATTTCAATATAAGAAGATAAATCAAGCACAGAAATATTTCAGAAAATTTCGGCAGCATAACGACAGGGTAGTTAAAACCGGCACCGTCCCTAGTACGGCTCCTCGCTCTACCTTAAAGCCTCGCAGCTTTTGACAATGGGGATTTCAATATCTAGTTTGTAGGCAGACGAATTTTCCCATATACTAATCCTATTGGGATTTCAACCACAATCAATCATATCCAATCAACCATTCATGATATTCACCAAATTTCACATCAACCAAATCCAAATAATATCACAAAAAATATATATCGTCCATGGTCTGTGGACGAGGGGAGTATATATATATATACATATATAAATATATTTTGATTTCATTTCAATTTCATTCAACGCATATCTGATTTCTACAACGCATATGTTACTTATACATCGAACATACAACTTATACAACGCTTATACATAAGGTGTACAACGCTTGTATAACTCATACCTCGACTATATAATTTATACATCGTCATTTCCATATCGTTTATGAATCACAAATCTCACATTGGGTTCCACTCCTCCAAAAATTGTAGAAGGCTTAGAAAAATATCCGGTCTCTTCTAGAATGTAGAAGACGTCCACACGAGTCCAATGTCTCTTGTTTCACTGGATTTCGTCAACATACGAAAAAGATATGATTTTTATTGTAAAATCATAAACCGTAGCGCTTTAAAGTGCTATAACCAGTTAAATTAAAAACAGCCGTACCTTCTCTGAAATTGTTCAAAACTAGGGTCTCATTTTTCGTGCAATCCGTCGAGTTTGGTGATGATCGGCCAACGCCACCTTGGAGAGCTCGGAAAGTGCAGGTGCGCAGGGGGGTTCGGTGGCGTTCGATCCACTGTAGCGGCGGCGGCGGCGAAGTGAAGTCATCAACTTTGTGGTGGTAGATCTCGACGGTGGGGCGATGGCAGGGGAGTCGTAGGTATGGATTTGAAGCTTCAGGGGTGCTCTTCAAAAAGCTCAACTGGGTCGAAGGCTACCGATGTGTGGTTTGGTTGGAAATTGGCCGGGAAGCTTTAAACTCCTTTCCTCCGTCGTTCAGAGGTTATCGGGGAGAGAGAAGTGAAATGATTGGCCAATGGTTTTTTTTAAATCCACAAATACCCCATACCACATACGAAATCCAATCCAAACCCAACGATTGTCGTCCCTAGCTAAATACCTCTATTCTGAACACAATGGGATATGTTTCGTAGGCCCATTCGACTATTTCAGGCAGTTTTTCTTCAAATTAAAATATAAAACATTCAATATTTGTTTTGAACGTACATTTTAATTTCCCGGGGCCACAAACTGATTCGAAAAATTCCAGGAAAATTATATCTGGCTATGTTGTGACGATATGGTCCCAACAAAACTAGTTTCGTCGAATTCTGAGACCGTTTGAAAAATTGCCATTTTCTGGTCGATCCTATTTAACTAAAATCAACCAAACACATTTTCCTTCGCCACGCTCACATATTAACTTCAAAAATTATGGAATTTGAAACCTAGTGATAATTTGACATCTCGGATCCAAAAAAAGTGGTTTCATCGAATTCTGAGGTCGTTTGCAAAATGGGCTATTTTCACGGGCTATATAAACTCTATAGCGACCTTTCTGAAAATTCATTTGGCCATAACTTTTGATTCCCGCTATGAAACTTTGATTTTTCAGATTCGTTAAGAAGATATTCATAAACAGATTTAAATATTTTTGGTTTCCCTAAAATCCGTTTTATTTTGCACCTGGTACAGTCAATCAAAGTTCGAATTCAAATTTTGAAACTACCGCGCCATTTCAGGCCTTGTTTATAATTAAAATAAATATATTTATTTTCAAACATCGATTCAAATAGACTTTTCGTCATTATTATTTAAAATAATTTATTTTAAATATTAAAAATTCACTAAAATAGCCAAATTAAAAATTTTAAATTGGTTCCGATTTTCCGGGTTGTTACATATAGTATTGAAACTCACTTCGATAGCTGGGAACTAACTCTGATGATGCTGGCCACATCATCAGTGATCATTTTCGAGTTGTAAGTGATGGATTACTACCAAAGATTTTGTGTTGAATTGTTTTGAGAAAACAAATTGTTTTGAATCCTGAAAAGGAATATTTGATTTTTGAAAGAGCTAAACTGTTTAAAAACTCCCAGGAGGGATTGTTTGGACAAAAACAAATTTAAACAGAAATTTGTGAAAACAAACTGGAATTGGATTGAAACCAATTAACTGGAAATAGAATTGGAATATAACATATCAAGTAAAATCAGATTTCGGATCATGAGATAAGAATCTGAAATGGTATTGGATTGGTGGGTTAGGAGTTTGGAATCAAGGATGGAACTTTGGTTTGAAATGAAATTTGGCTTGGATATAAGAGAATAATTGTGTTGAGATTTGATTGATTGAAATTGATTGGAAATCGATTTGTATAGATGGATATATGATCAGCAGGTATTGGGTAGAAGCAAGTGCAAGGATGTAACGATATGCCCGACAAAAAGGTACATGTTTAAATTTCCATATGAGGTTTTATGCGCCAAATCAGCAAGCCGCTTGGCTTTATGATTTTCTTTTTGAAAGGAAAAGGCCTAGAGAGGCGAGTTGTGGTTGTACGGATTGAGTCGTACAGAGGAAGTGCTGGCGAAATTTTTCGGAAATTTCGGATGTCAGAAAATTTTCATAATTTTTGAAAATTTTCGTTAGTAGGAATAAATTAATATTTTAATTGGAATTAAACGGGTTTAGTTGAAACTGAAATTAAAGAAGTAAAGAATAATTTTAAACCAGTTAATATGGTTGTTTTCTACCTTAGCAATTTCGAGGACGAAATTATTTTAAGGGGGGAAGAATGTAACGACCCGTATTTTCGGTGATATAATAATTAATTTATTTAATTATTTAAATAGTGAATTGACAATATAATGTGAACAGACAATTCAAAATATATAATTCAGTTTGGAATTGAATTCGAATAACGAATATATTATATAAACGACAGTTGAACGTATAATTATAATATAATTAAAATCGAGCTCGAAATGGCGTTGCAGTTCGCTATTTGGCGATTTGAACTTCAAATGGATATACAGAATCCGTTTTAAATCGGATTTCTGTGAAACAAGAAACGTTCGGAGCTGGTGAAGTATATTTTTATAATGGAAGAGAAAAACCGGGATTTCATTATGTAGATTTTGAGTTATGTCCAAATCAAATTTTAGAAAAGTCGCTATGGAATTCCTTTATAAATTATAGCGATTTATTTATATTATAAAAGGATTTTTTTATATAAATCGAATATCGATATAATTGGGAACTTTTGAAATATCGGGCTATAGATCTAGATAGGAATATTTTGGAGCTGTATGATATTCTAGTGTGAATATATACGATAATATTAATTTTTTAATTTAATTGTTTACAAATATATTTATATATTTAAATGGGTTATTTAGAGCTTTAAAAATAGCCAGTTTTGCAAACGAACTCCGTTTTCGACGAAACTAATTTTTTTGGATCCGTAATATTAAATACGAGTGAAATGATTTCGAAATGTATTATGTGTTTGACATTGTAGTTCATCACGTAATCGATTATTTGCTAATGATGATGTATATATTTGGTGGTGGAGAATTTATTCTCTTGCTTAACACTCTTCTTTGAGACGTACGAGCTCAAAGGTTATGTGATTAATAGTGACTGATCATATATGTGAATTGTTAATGTAAAGTACTATATTTTGGAAAGTACTTGTGATTATTATGTTGTAAAATGATTTTCCCTACTTGGGGATATGAAATGATTTGGTATGTGACTAAAGATTCGGGTAACCCTGGATGACTAAAAGTGTGAGGGGAGTGGATTTTCTCTGAGGGCGTGGGAGGTGCATTGTCAGTGAAGCCTGCTCCATCCTGGGAGGTGCACACACATACATATATATATACATACATACATATATACATATATATATATATATATATATATATATCGAGTTGGAGAGGCGCGTACAGCCTTGTTTGAGGGCTGTGCCCGATATTTGATTGCATACTTGTTTGTATGCATTGTGATGTTTTGGAATCCATATTTCTAAAGATTTTGGTTTGAGATCCTGTAACATCCCAGATTTTCTGTCATTTAAATTGGAATATTTAAATCTGTTTTATATATTATATTGGAAATATAATGAATTTTTTTTTGAAATTATTATTATATAAAATGGAGTTCGAATATATATAATTTATAATATAATTAAAACAAGCTCAAAATGGCGCGGTAGTTCGTATTATTGAATTTTGAACTTCAGTTGAGTATACAGGGTCCGATATAAGTCGGATTTCTGTAAAACAAGAAACATTAGAACCTTATTAATAATATTTTTCGAATGAAAGAGGAAAATCAAGATTTCAGCATATAAATTGTGAGTTATATCCAAATCAAATTTTAAAATGGTCGATATGGAATTCGTTAATAAACGATAATGTTTATTTAATAATTAAATAAGGATTTTTATATTTCGAATATCGTTTAACTTGAAATATTTAAATGATGGGTTATAATTCTATATTTGTTTGGATTTGAAGATATCTTTTATACCATTTGCGTATACACGATAATAATTTATTTTTATTTAAATTAGATTTGTTTTGGAATTTTATAATATTTTATCGATATTATTTAAGTTTTAAAATAGTTGTTTTTCCAAAACGACCTTCGTTTTTGACGAAGCTAGCTTTATTTGAATACGTACAGTTAGTCATTGCTAGATTTTCAGTTTGGACCCGATTGGAGTTGTTTTATCGGTACGTTCAATTTAAACGTGAACTGATAAATACGTTAAAATTAAAATAATTTCGTTGTGCAAACAAAGTAAGATTTGAACGAAATTAACTTTAAAGAGGTCAGAACGTCAAGTTGTAGCAGTGTGTTTATTTTTGTCGAGTTTGGAGTTGGTGTCGGCAGCACATATATTTACGATAGTGTAAATAGCGGTACGTGTTTATTAACTTTGTACCAAAACAATAACATGTACATATGTCTTAAACCCAAAGTAATAGAAGCAACCCTGTATTACAATTCTTCTAGCCTACCTACGAATTTCCATCTTCTGAGAGGGAACGAAAAGAAAGCTTACTACCATTTTATACCAATAGCCTACCCTATATTTAAGTATTGTATTTTCTCCTACTGCCTACCAACGTATTGTCTCTTCCATCATAGACACAAAAACTCACTGCGTCACTATTGTGTATTGTTCTTTTATTCAAGCCTAGCTGCGCACCATTGTCTGACCTACCCAAACTAGAAAAGAAAACTCAAAACTTCCTACCCTAATTTGTCTGCATATATTTTCAAATTGTTGCTCGTACACATCCAACCCGTAATTTCATTTCAGCAATCTCTTATTGGAAAACACAATGCCTTGTTAATTCTTGTCAAAAGGAGCCTGCGTTGTGTTCTTTTCCAAAAGCCTACAACCTGCCATTTCCACAATGATCAGTTTTCATTTCTTCGAGGGTAAGCTATTTTCATAGACGCCTACAGTGTACCTCTCGTACCCAAAACACATCAACAATCTTATTCACCTACACTGCAGCACATACCTTGAGCTACATCTGAAACCGAAATGAAAGCTATGACGCTGCACCCTACCCATTTGTCATTTCACCTTCTATTCTATAAACATCAATCCTAGTTTCAGCTATTGAACATGGCGCTACTGGACATGAAATTAAGTGGTCCTTATCTCTTACCTTCGTGAATCTATATATAGTGTAGCCCCTCGCAATTGTTTCCAGGAAACACGAAACCAAAATACAAACCACCATTAAATTCTAACGCAAGCCATAAAACAGAACACTGACGCTGCCATTAAAAGTAAGCAAGCACGCTTCCTTTCGAACCAAAATAAAAATGAATGATGGGGGTCGCCGATGGTATATGTAACAACCCGGATTCCGACAGACCGATTTTTTTTCAAAAACCCAATCTATCGAAACCCGAGTTGGGCGTTCTGGTATCTTGCAGAAAAAGACAGAGATAAAGAAAACATGTCAGAATTCATAAGCATCTTACAGCGGAAGGAATTCAAAGTATAATATACTTTAAATATAACTTTACCTTATAAAACATACTGCCTAACCAGTATCCAAAGCTTATACCATCTCTGTCATGAACCTAACCTGGAAGTATGTAATGAGGAGGGGGTCAGAACATAAGTTCTGTGTGAGTGGACTTAGAATAAACTTCTATATAATCTTACATATACCGTTTAGTTATATTTTCTTGCTCATTAGGTTATTCGCGATATTATCTCTCTAGGCTATACTCATGTCCCACTAGTAGATTAACCTAATACAACGTATATGTAGATACCCCTAACTCGTATAATCCTTTCCATGTATATATACAGTCCCTTGCCGTATGTCATACGGGCTTCATCATGTAAATCTATACTACTTTAGTGTAGTGCCACCATTCTCAAAATCGTTTGGACTACCACTCTTGATCTTGCTAGATTCCGTTTATTACCTAGATCTAATCAAGGGTTTTCTATCCAGCGCTTCCTAGATTCAACCAGGGTTTACGCTACCCAGGGCCACTGGGGTTTATGCTACCTATTGAACGCTTTCTAGATCCGACCAGGGTTTATGCTACCTAGGGCCACTAGGGTTTATGCTACCTATCGAACAATGCCCCCTAGTCTAGGACACAATACCTAGAGCGATATATGTTCCTAGACTTTACGTCTCAATCATCTCGTTAAACGTGTTAGATATCTAGTTGCACATATCCTTTATATGTGCGGCCCGAGTCCTGTGGCAGGGCTAATCAAGAAACACGGAACTCGGTCGGGAGCTTTAAGTTATTTGCCGATGCAGATGCTAAGGTCTACTTTATCTGTATGTGGCCATGGCCCCACTTGACCCCTCCCTCAACTAATGAAAGGCACCCAAGAAAATCAATAATGAGAACTGTACGCAGGCCCTCTATGCCCTCCACAAACCTATTGGCTACCCTCACCCATAACTAGATAGCAAAATATATGGTTTTTTGGAGTTCTCCACCTTTCCGCTTGCGTATCACGATTGACTCAAGATGGTAGACAGACGACGACATGCTATCATAGGGCTAAACAAGATATCGCCGCATCACGCTGATCCATTCTAGTCTTTAGGTTGTTTATATTGCAACCAAGGCATACCCTTGGCTCTTCTAACGCAGACCTTAACCTCTGTGAGCCCAGGAGGATCATCTGCAACCTCATAAGGGGAAACCAAGAGTACCCTCACGTCCCCTCGAAGCCGCGTGCTTCGTAACCCAGTTCATTGGAGCCTTCTTCATGATTAGATGGGCGTTCGCTCCTCCTCATGTTCTACTTGGCTTTCTTGACTAAGGTTTACTAATTAGTTCTCTTAACTAAAGTTTACTACTTAGTTTCCTGAATCGTTAGCTTTCTTAACTAAGGTTCACTACTTATTTTCCTGAATCGTTAGCTTTCTTAACTAAGGTTTACTACTTAGTCCTCTTAACTAAAGTTTACTATTTAGTTCTCTTAATCGTTCGTTTTCTTAACTAAGGTTTACAACTTAGTCCTCTTAACTAAGGTTTATTACTTGGTTCTCTTAACCAAGGTTTGATACTTAGTTTCTGTTACTTAGTTCTCTTTAACTAAGGTTTGTTACTTAGTTCCTTTTAACTAAGGTTTACCAATGAATTCAAGCATGACTTAAGTTATCTTTATCAAATGATAGCATATGGGTGTTTTCCCACATTTTCAGCTAAGATTAACTTATTTCATGGTATAAGTTGTCCCACCCTTCGAGTCTTGTATTACATCTTAAGTCATATTCATTTCTTATCACTAGGATAAGTTTATCTATTATTTAATCTTATCATTCCCCACTTTTCCTTGCTTTGATACTGTTATATTGGTTTAGTTTTCCCATGTGTCCAAGTTGACTTAACCCCCAATCACGTATTTAATTCAACCCATGTACCATGCTAAATTGGTTAAGTGTTCTCTATCAGTTCATGTTGACTTAACCTGCCCATATATCATGTCAAATTGGTTAAGTGTTATCTAGCGGTTCACGTTGACTTAACCCACCCATATATCATGTCAAATTGGTTAAGTGTTGTCTAGTGTTTCATGTTGACTTAACCTTACCATACTAGCATGTGTCATTAGCATTAATTAATTATTAAAGCCCAACCTCTCACATTAGACCTATTATTGTGGTCACTGGATGTGCCGGTTGGCTCCGGGCAGGATTACATCACAACTTAATCTAACCTCGGGTTTCAAGCACATTATGACTAACTTCTCACATTAGAACCTATTGTTGGCAGTCATTGGATGTGCCGGGCAATTCCGGGTAGGATTACACCGCAAACTCATTCTAACCTCAAGTTAGCCATGTTTCAAGTTTAGCCAATTAACAATTCATGTCTATTCTAGGTGTCATAGGCCAATTATAAATTTACAAGCATGTTCATGTTCATTCTAGATATCAAATGTCAATTACCAATTCACAAGCATGTTCATGTTCAAGTTATGCCACTATTGTCAATTTCATGTTGTGTGTCGAGTTCCATAATTACATAAAAACATGGTTTGTCCAACATATTCCATTTTTAATTATGTTTCTAGGATCTTAACGGCATATCCAATTTTCATGTCTCAAATTCAAGCTTTACCCAAAAACCCCAATTTATGTTCATGCTTATAATCCCGTTAATAGGCTATACCTATTATTCCAGTTTCCCATACATGTGTTCCTAACAGGTTGCTATCATTCCTTATATGTTGGTTAAGCTTATTCATATGTCAAGTGCTACTTAACCCATTTCTACTTTGTTTACACAACCATTCGTATAATAATCTTTTTACCCAAATTGCCTAATTCATCGATTAAATCTCAAGCTCTTCCCAAATAACTATAATTTACGCGCTGTTGACCTTGGCTTTAAGGTAGCCAAAGTTTCAAAAATAAAAAGGAAGAATAGGGAAGAGGAATAGATTAAGCATACAATGATTATTTTAAATTGCAACATGAATTTTAACTGAGGAATGACGAACGATAATAATACTATTATGCATGAAGTGTATTGTAATCCCACTCACTGATTTAAGAATGGATCTTGAATTCTGGCATCTGATTTCTAAAACTGAAAAGCTATCCCTTGACGTAGATTATCGATCCTCTAATTTAGAATTGATTCTTAGAAAATAGTTGTTGAAGTCGTTGAATTAGCCTTTGATTCTCTACTTGAATTCTAACGAAGAACTTGAGCAGCATAACCCCGTCTTTGATTTATTTTGATATGAATTAGGGAAGAGTATAGGCATAATGAAGATGTGTAGAGAAAATTGTAGCTCTTAGGGGTGTTTATATAGGTGCTCAAGACCTTATCGTACACGCAGCGCTGAGTCAGCATTGAACCCAGTAAAGAAAATAGGCCAGGTTCGCAAATGAATCTAGTCAAATCTTATCGTACACGCAGCGCTGAGTCAGCATTGGGTCCCGCAAGCTGTTTTGGCGCAGATATTCGAATTTCGAATGTTTGAATTGATTTGGCGTAGAAATTTGATTTTTGAACTTTTGAATTTCTGGAATTTATTTAACTGTTTCATTCACATGAAATATTCTTATATGTATACAATTACTCTACCGACCATTTTACGTGTATATATATACGCACATTTTTCGTTTTATTTTCAAAATTCAAACGATGTTGCACCGTTATTTGATTCTTGCCATATTTCATTGATTGTAACCTTATCTTGAATTTTATCTTTTGTATACATATATCTATGCATATATATATATATATTCTCATATATATACATATATTTTCTTTATTTCCTTATATGTACGTTCTTATCCTTTCAAATTTTGAATTTGTATACGTATATATATTTGCATGTTCAGTTGGCCCTCTTTAAAACAAAGATAAAAATTATGCCGCCGCCAGTGTTCGAACCCCCGACCTCCATGTTACAAATCCAATGTCTTAACCAACTGAGCTATAAAGTCTTTTGCTAATAAGTCTTAGAACAATGAAAATTGTTGTTCTCTCATTACTTCTCTTTTTCATGTTAGTTACAATACTTAGATTAAACCATTGCATGAAACTTTTTCTTTTAATGTTAATGCATTATGTTTGCAAATCAGTGCATGCAACATATTTACATTGCATGCAACCAATTCTTTCTTTCTTTTAATGCATGCATTACATTTTTTTTTAGTGCATGTATTTATTACATGCAATCCTTATTTTATTCTTTATTTTATATTTTAATTTGTTTGTGTGTGTGTGTGTGTATATATATATATATATATATTTCTCTTGTGCGTGTACAAAATTCTAGGCTTAATAACTTCTTCATATGATGTCCGTTTTACGCAAACCAGGTGTCTATCTTGACCAGAATTCCGAGACGGACGCAATGGTGATGTCCGTTTTACTTAAGTCTTGATATTTTAATTAAGTATTTTTATTTTCTCATCTCTTCGATTACACACATTGTTATCGCATTAATTTCCTTACTCTTCAATGTATGAATTAATTTTTCATTGTACATCACCATTATTTACCTATCTATGCATATATACATATTTGTACATTTTTAATTATATTAAAAATGTGGAGTATTACATTCTCCCACCCTTAAAGAATTTCGTCCCCGAAATTCGATAAGAGTAAAATAGATACTCCCTCGCAATATCCATCCATCCAGTGTGCATCCAATTGTTGCAAACATTGTGCATATGTGCAAAGTGAGATACATCATAGTAAAGTATGTATGCCTAATTTGGATCCACCTATATGTATGCAAATTTTAAAAACCCTTTCAAAACATGATGCTCACATCCTAAATATACTTGCAGTTCTATATGAATGCAATACTCTTGAAAAATCAAAATATTTTTCATCCAAGTTTTCCCATACTCTTATAGAATAAGAGCATGGTTCACCCAATTGTCGCATCCAAAACCCTACAAACCATCATTAAATTCGAAATTTAGAAAAATCTAATTTTCTAAATTCGATTTCTTATGTTACAAAAAGATATAAAATGGAAGAATTTACATTTTCCGCCGTACCTTTTATAATTGCACTCGGATTTTTATATAACTATTTTATAAAAACTTGCTACTTTCCTATCCAAACACAACCACATAAGAAAACTTTCCTTTCTCTTTCATCTTATCTTGGAATAATTTCATATTTATTTCTTTTTCCTAAGATTTCCATTTTCTTTTCCCGTCACATTTGTTGCCTTACTGAATTTATTGTCTCTTGTTACCTTAGGCTTTTCTCTTTCGTAGCTTATTTGACTTAATCCAATTACTTAAGTTTATTATTTCAAATAAGCTTTTCCTGTTTTCAACTCAAACAACATCCTACACAGCTACTACTATGGGCCAAGAATCTTAGGACTTTGTCATCTCAGACAATTGCGAGCAGGATCTACCCACTTACTTGCCCTTTACTACTTAGTAGTCACTACTAGTCCTTGCTGTGCATTACTAGCCTATACTTTTTCTCTCTTTATCAAGCAACAAACCTAGGTTTCTCAATTCTTATGCATTCTACGGGAATTTTCCATTAGTTTAATATTAGCTAATCCCTGACTGTAAATTGGCAAGAGAGTAACTCCCTAAATATCAACCCCGAAGACCGAAATCAACATTAGATTGACACCCAGAGAATCACTCAACTCAACCAATCTCTAGTTGGTTCCAATTGTTTAATTCATAACTTTAACTTTCCCTCGTCCTTTTCTAGGCACTAATCGTTACCTACTCCATTCTTTTTAAAACATGGTTTGGCCTCCTTTCTTTTCATTACATTTTTCTTTCAAAAATTAAAAGTGTTAAAACTTTGTTTTCTTCTCCAAAACTTGTTTTCGCCAAACCATAGAAACATGTTACAGAATAAAACATTTTTTTTCAAATCACAAAACTGGATTAGACAAGGACAACTATCGGGCTTACATTGTTTCTAATTACAATGTTAATTTAACTACTCGCTATAAGGTGCAGACATCTATTCTATTCCTACAACTTATTTTGTCCACCCAACAAAATTTCTTCATAAATCAATAATCAAAATTTATTGTTAACAGAATAGAATTTTCTTTTACAAAACGCAACACTTTCTTTTCAATCCTTTCATATATAATAATATGAAAACTGGCGAGCTATATATGCTCTATATTATGCACTTTTTAATGAGAGAGTTCTTTCAAAACAAGAAATCATTGTTTTACCAAAGTATACACCACTTTACTTTAAAAACCCAACATGCACTGAATATGTCCTTAACGTATTTTTCTTAAACATCAAAAATACTTTTAAGATTAAAACTTGAAAAACACCACAAACTCTTTTACAAATTCAAGTTCTTAAAAGTTTATTATTGGGTTAGACACAAAGTGGATCTTTCAACTCAACTAGGCTTTCCTAGGCACTTTCCAAACCAATTCTCTCAACTATATATATTCCTAATCCATTTTCCACATTTTAACCTTTTTCAAACTTATAAGGTTTCACTTTTAAATCACTACTCTGGAATAACATCATTTTAGTTTTAATTCTTATGGGATACTTTCTTTCTCCATTGCCAAATCATATTATACACATTCCAACCAAACCACCTAAGGGTCTTAAAATTTCTAGGTTTATTCCTTTAGTGTACAAAATAGCTATCCCAACTCCTTCCATTCCTAGTGGGCTACTTTATGGATTTAGATTTATATATATAATATATTTATATTTTAGAAAATACAAATACGTTCACTCATTATCTCTCTAAGATCACTAAACCGAAGCTCTGATACAAGATGTAACAACCCGGGTTCCGATAGACCGATTTTTTTTTCAAAAACCCAATCTATCGAAACCCGAGTTGGGCGCTCCGGTATCCTATAGAAAAAGACAGAGATAAAGAAAACATGTCAGAATTCGTAAGCATCTTACAGCGGAAGGAATTCAAAGTATAATATACTTTAAATATAGCTTTACCATATAAAACATACTCCCTAACCAATATCCAAAACTTATACCATCTCTGTCATGAACCTAACCTGGAAGTATGTAATGAGGAGGGGGTCAGAACATAAGTTCTGTATGAGCGAACTTAGAATAAACTTCTGTATAATCCTGCATATACCGTTCAGTTTTATTTTCTTGCTTGTAAGGTTATTCGCGATATTAGCTCTCTAGGCTATATTCATGTCCCACTAGTAGATTAACCTAATACAACGTATGTGTAGATACCCCCAACTCGTATAATCCTTTCCATGTATATATACAGTCCCTTGCCGTATGTTGTACGGGCTTCATCATGTAAATCTATACTACTTTAGTGTAGTGCCACCATTATCGAAATCATTTGGACTACCACTCTTGATCTTGCTAGATTCCGTTTATTACCTAGATCTAATCTGGGGTTTTCTATCCAGCGCTTCCTAGATTCAACCAGGGTTTACGCTACCCAGGGCCACTGGGGTTTATGTTACCTATTGAACGCTTTCTAGATCCGACCAGGGTTTATGCTACCTAGGGCCACTAGGGTTTATGCTACCTATCGAACAATGCCCCCTAGTCTAGGACACGCTACCCATAGCGATATATGTTCCTAGACTTTACGTCCCAATCATTTCGTTAAACGTGCTAGATATCTAGTTGCACATGCCCTCTATATGTGCGGCCCGAGTCCCGTGGCAGGGCTAATCAAGAAACACAGAACTCGGTTGGGAGCTTTAAGTTATCTGCCGATGCAGATGCTAAGGTCTGTTTTATTTGTATGTGGCTATGGTCCCACTTGACCACCCAAGAAAATCAAGAATGAGAATTGTACGCAGGCCCTCTATGCCCCCACAAACCTATTGGCCACCCTCACCCATAACTAGATAGCAAAGTATATGGCCTTTTGGAGTTCTCCGCCTTTCCGCTTGCGTATCACGATTGACTCAAGATGGTAGGTAGACGAAGACGTGCTATCATAGGGCTAAGCAAGATATCGCCGCCTCACGCTGACCCATCCTAGTCTTTAGGTTTCTTGTACTGCAACCAAGGCATACCCTTGGCTCTTCTAACGCAGACCTTAACCTCTGTGAGCCTAGGAGGATCATCTGCAACCTCACAGAGGGATACCAAGAGTACCCTCATGTCCCCTCGAAGCCGCGTGCTTCATAACCCAGTTCGTTGGAGCCTTCTTCATGATTAGATGGATGTTCGCTCCTCCTCCTCGTGTTCTACTTGGCTTTCTTGACTAAGGTTTACGACTTAGTTCTCTTAACTAAGGTTTACTACTTAGTTTCCTGAATTGTTAGCTTTTTTAACTAAGGTTCACTACTTAGTTTCCTAAATCGTTAGCTTTCTTAACTAATGTTTGCTACTTAGTCCTCTTAACTAAGGTTTACCGCTTAGTTCTCATAATCGTTCGTTTTCTTAACTAAAGTTTACAACTTAGTCCTCTTAACTAAGGTTTATTACTTGGTTCTCTTAACCAAGGTTTGATACTTAGTTTCTGTTACTTAGTTCTCTTTAATTAAGGTTTGTTACTTAGTTACCTTTAACTGAGGTTTACCAATGAATTCAAGCATGACTTAAGTTCTCTTTATCAAATGATAGTGTATGGGTGTTTTCCGACATTTTCAGCTTTGATTAACTTATTTCATGGTATAAGTTGTCCCACCCTTCGAGTCTTGTATTACATCTTAAGTCATATTCATTTCTTATCCCTAGGAAAAGTTTATCTATTATTTAATCTTATCATTCCTCACTTTTCCTTGCCTTGATACTGTTATATCGGTTAAGTTTGCCCATGTGTCCAAGTTGACGTAACCCCCAATCACGTATTTAATTCAACCCACGTACCATGCTAAATTGGTTAAGTGTTCTCTATTAGTTCATGTTGACTTAACCTGTCCACATATCATGTCAAATTGGTTAAGTGTTATCTAGCGGTTCACGTTGACCTAACCCACCCATATATCATGTCAAATTGGTTAAGTGTTGTCTAGTGTTTTATTTTGACTTAACCTTACCATACTAGCATGTGTCATTAGCATTAATTAATTACTAAAGCCCAATCTCTCACATTAGACCAATTATTGCTGTCACTGGATGTGCCAGTTAGTTCCGGGTAGGATTACACCACAACTCAATCTAACCTCGGGTTTCAAGCACGTTATGACTAACTTCTTACATTAGAACCTATTGTTTGCGGTCAATGGATGTGCCGGGCGGTTCCGGGCTGGATTACATCGCAAACTCATTCTAACCTCGAGTTAGCCATGTTTCAAGTTTAGCCAATTAACAATTTATGTCTATTCTAGGTGTCATAGGCCAATTATAAATTTACAAGCATGTTCATGTTCATTCTAGATATCAAATGTCAATTACCAATTCACGAGCAAGTTCATGTTCAAGTTATGCCACTATTGTCAATTTCATGTTGTGTGTTGAGTTCCATTTACATAAAAACATGGTTTGTCCAACATAATCCATTTTTAATTATGTTTCTAAGATCTTAACGGCATATCCAATTTTCAAGTCTCAAATTCAAGTTTTACCCAAAAACCCCCAATTTATGTTCATGCTTATAATCCCGTTAATAGGCTATACCTATTATTCCAGTTTCCCATACATGTGTTCCTAACAGGTTGTTATCATTCCTCATATTTTGGTTAAGCTTATTCATATGTCAAGTGCTACTTAACCCATTTCTACTTTGCTTACCCAACCATTCGTATAATAATCTTTTTACCCAAATTGCCTAATTCATCGATTAAATCTCAAGCTCTTCCCAAATAACTATAATTTACGCGCTGTTGACCTTCGCTCAAAGGTAGCCAAAGTTTCAAAAATAAAAAGGAAGAATAGGGAAGAGGAATAAACTAAGCATACAAAGATTATTTTAAATTGTAACATGAATTTTAACTGAGGAATGACGAACGATAATAATACTATTATGCATGAAGTGTATTGTAATCTCACTCACTGATTTAAGAATGGATCTTGAATTCTGGGATCTGTTTTCTGAAACTGAAAAGCTATCCCTTGACGTAGATTATCGATCCTCTAATTTAGATTTGATTCTTAGAATATAGTTGTTGAAGTCGTTGAATTAGCCTTTGATTCTCTACTTGAATTCTAACGAAGAACTTGAGCAGCATAATCCCATCTTTGATTTATTTTGATATGAATTAGGGAAGAGTATAGGCATAATGAAGATGTGTAGAGAAAACTGTAGCTCTTAGGGGTGTTTATATAGGTGCTCAAGACCTTATCGTACATGCAGCGCTGAGTCATCATTGAACCCAGTTAAGAAAATAGGCCAGGTTCGCAGATGAATCTAGCCAAATCTTATCATACACGCAACGCTGAGTCAACATTAGGTCCCGCAAGCTGTTTTGGCACAGAAATTCGAATTTCGAATGTTTGATTTGTTTTGACATAGAAATTTGATTTTTGAACTATTGAATTTCTAGAATTTATTTAATTGTTTTATTCACATAAAATATTCTTATATGTATACAATTACTCTACCGGCCGTTTTACGCATATATATATATACGCACAATTTTCGTTTTATTTTCAAAATTCAAACGATGTTGCACCGTTATTTGATTCTTGCCATATTTCATTGAGTGTAGCCTTATCTTGTATTTTATCTTTTGTATACATATATTTATGCATATATATATATTCTCACATACACACATATATATTTTTTATTTCCTTATATGTACGTTCTTAACCTTTCAAAATTTGAATTTGTATAAGTACATATATTTGCATGTTCAGTTGGCCCTCTCTAAAACAAAGATAAAAATTATGCCGCCGCCAGGGTTCGAATCCCCAACCTCCATGTTACAAATCCAATGTCTTAACCAACTGAGCTATGAAGTCTTTTGTTAATAAGTCTTAGAACAATGATAATTATTGTTCTCTCCTTATTTCTCTTTTTCATGTTAGTTACAATACTTAAATTAAACCATTGAATGAATCTTTTTATTTTAATGTTAATGCATTATGTTTGTAAATCAGTGCATGCAACATATTTACATTGCATGCAACCAATCCTTTCTTTCTTTTAATGCATGCATTACATTTTTTCTTCTTCAATGCATGTATTTATTACATGCAATCCTTATTTTATTCTTTATTTTATATTTTAATTTGTTTGTGTATATATATATATATATTTCTCTTGTGCGTATACAAACTTCTAGGCTTAATAACTTCTTCATATGATGTCCGTTTTACGCAAACCAGGTGTCTATCTTGACCAGAATTCCGAGATGGACGCAATGATGATATCCGTTTTACTTAATTCCTGATATTTAATTTAAGTATTTTTATTTTCTTATCTCTTCGATTACACACATTGTTATCGCATTAATTTCCTTACTCTTCAATATTTGAAATAATTTTTCATTATACATCACCATTGTTTACCTATCTATGCATATATACATATTTGTACATTTTTAATTATATTAAAAATGTGGGGTGTTACAATATAGTGGGAGGAGGACGGGTTGCTGGTATTCAGAATGTACCGTGAAAGGGTAGTAGCTTTTCGGATCCAGAGTTTCTGGTGGGGTTGGGGGGAACTAGTTGGTCGGAGATATGGTAGATGAGTCAAGGTCATCGCAGTGGCAGGTACGGAGTCACAGGTGTGTGCAGTTGTCAAGCGAACGGAGTATAGCGGCAATGGTGGCATAGCAGGCCGGGGTGAACGATTGGCGGTGGAAGGAAGATGCGGTGGAAGGAAGATGCGGCGGAAAGTCTGACATGGCAGTCAAAGTGGAGGGAGGTTTTGATGCGTGATGGGGCAGAACTGAAAGAAGAAATGCTCGTCGGAACAATTATGAAGAAAGGAACAGTATGGGGAAAGTAAAAAAGTTGGGTGTGGGGGAGAAACTAATGGAGGAGCTGTTTTTAGGTGGGAAGGTGCCTGTATATTGAGTTGGGGAGGGAAGCGTGTGGGCTTGATAAATGGTTAAGTGGGCTGGTGGGCCTTCCGACTTCAAAAATAATTAAAGAAAAACAAAGATGAATACAAAAAGAGAATGCAACGTTAACAAAAATAAAGAATGGGGTGGAAGATGCATTGCAAGAAGCATGACTCGTGCAAGTTTCATAGGGCATTAAAAAATCAAAATATGTACACTTATTTTGGACGTGAAGCATTATTTTCAATCCAAAGAAGTGGGTTAGGAAGTTATCTGTTCGAAAAGGAAGGAGTATTACGGGGCTAAGTTTAAGTAACAAGATTAATTAATTAAATTTTTATTTTTATTTCGTATTAACTATTTAATTTAAATGGCATATAACCTATAATAATTACAACTCGCTCGTACGCTAATAGAATTGGACCAAACTAGAGCCATCAGAATTATCTTGACAAGCGCTTCATTTTGAGACAGATTTGGACGCGTTGGGATGCAGCTGGAGTTTTCAGTTAAATTAAACACATGTTTAATTTAGTTAGAATTTTTCATTGTCTCCACAAACGAGAATCAAGGTGAGTTCAATCCACTCATTTTTACCCCCACTTATATTTTATACAAATTGGGTTTAAATGTTTGTGTGCTATAATTGTTAGTTATTTGATGGGTGCTGAATATAATTACACGTGTTGACTGAACTGATTAAATTAAATGTTTGTTTAATTTAATTCAAACCCAATCGTTAATTTTAATGATTTTTCCAATGGAGGTAACTTACCTCGTTGGTTACGTTTATAAAAATATAAACATATTAAATTGAAATATGGATGTTTGAATTGCTATTATTGGTTGACTGTTGAATATTATATATGATGTTATTTTGAGCTAACAATTTGGGTGCAGGGAAAACAGGTTGGAGAAATCCAATTGGGTTCCTCGAATTTATTGAGTATTTCCATATCACAATTATATGAACTGTTTAACCAGTCTGATTGGATGATGAATGTGATCATTAATGGTTGAATTTAAATTTAACGGTTGTTGTGGTTAACCAGTGTGCAATATTGGTTAGATAATTGATGGCGGATGGCCTAAAAATAAATCGGTTTATGAATATTGTTTTACCGTCTAGTGAATCAACGGAAATGAAGTTATAAATATATATTATAAATAAAAGTAGATTAAAAATCTACTATTCTGAATTAAAGTTTAAAAAGGGAATTTATACTTATTATTTGTTGTTTGAGTTTATAAAAGATTATCAAATGGTTTATAAAGTAAATCTATATGTAGATAAGATATAAAAGCAGGTATGCAGAAATTAATCTAACGATTAATAACCAGGATGAAGTGTTTTAAGAAGTGATTAGATTGAGATTATATGGAAATTGATTTTTATTTATTAATAATAATTAAGGTAAATGAAATTTACTAAAATTAATTATATTATTAATGGAAGGACAAATTGGAATGGGTTAACGGGTTAGACATGTTAAGATGAATAAGTCAACGACTTAAATGGGATTTGATTATTAAATCGGATATAAATGGAATGATAAGTGATAAAGTAAATCATTTTTATAATATTGAAGTTTGATTCTTATTTACTAATAATAAAAGTGATGGTCTTGGAACTAAAATGGATTTTGTAAAGTCTTAAAAGTCGGATATTAATTAAACGAGTTTTTAAGAAAATTTATATTAAAGTAAGTTTAAATGAAATTCTTCTTGGAATTCTATTTGATTGATTTCTGAAAATCCAATATGGATGAAGATATAAAAAAACAAGTTTATGGAGCATATGTTTGCGATTATTGAAATGAGTATGAATGGAATGAAACCCAGAAGTGTGAGGATACAAAGTGGAAACCAAATGGGAACCCGAACCGAATTAGAATGGTTTGGCAACATAAACTATTAGGATTGAATACTAAATTGTATAATTTAAAGCATGAGATGGAACTTTATTAATATATGACCAGAATGGGATTAAAGTAAGTTTATATTATAATTATAGTAAATTGAATTCTCTTTAATCAGAATTCATAAAATCCAACAAGTGGTGAAGATATTTCAAACCAAGTTTGTTTGATAATAACGTAAATGATTGCGGTTATGTAAACAAGTTAATAAAATAAATGAAATAGTATAAGTATAAGATATGAAATGAGAATCGAGATAGGAACCAAAGTAAACTGAAATGAGTTAGGCAAATTAAGACAAGGAGTTGATTTAAAAATCGCTATTTTAAACAAGAAATGGAGTGTGGCTGAGATGTGACCAAACTATGATGAAGTAAGTTAAAAATGAAGTTTTTATATAGTATTTCGATTTATATTCGAATCAAAGCTTTTATATAATGTTTTAGAAAGAGTTACTTAGTAAAATAAGGAGTATGAGGTAGTTTTAACCAAAATAGAACCTGTTGTACGTTGTTTAGTTGAGTAACTTTTGAGGTGTCAATCTGATGTTGGTTTCGGCCTTCGGGGTTGATACTGAAAGATTTATTCACTAACCAATTTATAATGAGGAGCTAATGAAGCAGAAATGAAACAATAATTAAATATTCTTATATTGAATAAGAAAAGAGGAAGGTTTTCCAAGTATTAAAGATATTGAAGTTTTAAATTAAACCTTCATTAATTATTTAAAAGGCCAAATGATGCTGAATACTTAACTAGTACGTATTTTACTTTTATGGATGAATGTTTGTTTATTCGATAGTTAAATAACCAACTATCAAATCTGTCCAATTATCGATTGTTGGAACGGAAAGACCGAGATCGAATTTATATTCGAAAACCATTCCGACCAGTAAATACGTAATCGTGGAAGAAGTCAGTCCATGATCGAGATGGAGCATTTGAAGACCATGGATCTTCAGAAAACGGAAGTATTGCTTATAATCTCTGGGTAGCTCCCAGGGATAAACTGCAATTCTGTCGTGGTTGGAGTCTATAGATTACAAGGACTACTCGCTACTAATTTATAGGGTGATACCTAGGATGTGGTAGGAGGGTGCCTTCGGTTGTCCAGTCCCAGGGCAACGTGTATGGACGGATCTAACGATGTGGCGTTCAAAGTAAATGGTGGCCAAATATTCAAAAAGGAGAATTATAACCTCAAGCCTCACAACTGGGAAATGACAAAAATCGGGCAGGCAGCATGGCTATGTGGGTCACACTCATTAGGGCATATTGTCACCATCTAGAGAATATTCATATTTGTTACTTCTTTTCATTACTGTATCTCCCAGGAACTACGGTGGTCGCGACAAAAAGCTGTAAGGTGACAATATATTCGATACACTCAAGAGAAACGAGTGGTAAGTCATGTGTCGGCCGGGTTGCAAGACGTTCTTGTTGAACCCCGTGTATTCCTCTCTAGAGATACACTATCGGAAGGTGGTTCCATACCTTGTCATTGTCGGAATCCAATCTCCAATAATCGCCCACGGTTTTGATTGTATACTATATATGTGGAATGTGAGATGCAAGCGTTCCACTAGATTGCTATTTATTTATATTTAAACACTATTATAATATCAAAATATATATTGATTTCAAAAATGTTTTGGGTTATCGTAAGGTAAAAACTGTCCGAATTTATGTGTGGATTTGGTCTTACGATTATCCTTTTATTTCCAAAAAGATTTTAACTTTAAAATCAAGTTGGATGACATTACAAACTTAGCAAGTTTTCTCACTCTGGTTCTCCAGACGACCCAGTGTTTGTAATGCTCGGGTCAGACCAGGTTGTACAGGTTCAGGTTATCGAATGCTGTGAAGTCCAATGACGAGCTGAAGGTGTTCAGACGTATGATATTATCTAGTATTATTCCGCTGTGTGACGTATATGACGACAGATTTCTATAACTGTCCTTGTGTATTGATGTACTTCGATTATTGTAAGTTTTATTTCAAAGCCCTCTATAAAGTTTATTTATATATTATATTTTGTGCCACTGTGATGTGAGACTCTGTTTTGTGTTGGTTCTTCTTCTATTCTAATATTTCTTTCTTTCCTCACCCTCTAACTTCTTTCTTTAACGTTCTGGATTTTCGGTACTCGAGTTTGGACACTAGAGGTATTTGCGTCGAAAATTCGAGCATCCAATTTTCTGTTCGTTACAGATCCCGAAGTGAAGTCTACTTTGATATGAAATCTAGATATGTATTTCAAATGATTTGAAATAAAAAATCAGGAAATAAAGTTTAAAGGAATAATTTCTGTAAAGTGAATTGGATTTGGAAAATCTAAATTTGGGATTAAGTCTAAATGTGTAGATTGAGGAATTGCATGTTGTATGATGCATTGTAGATCCATATATCTATTATTAGTTATTGTTTATGCACTGGTATTCTTGTGGAGTAAACCCGTTCCGTGACATACGGCGTGGTCCCATGATTTGCGTTATTTTAAAGTAAAGTTTAATAACTGTTTTGAGTTCTCACACCAGTCTCATGACTGACTTGGAGTTTATTGTTTCTATCTAAACTCTGGGTGCCCATATTTTCCACATAGACAGCTTGTAGTTTTGGTTTTGCAGATTATTTCATTTAGCAGGATTCTGGATTAAAGCTTAAAGCTGTGTCCAGAGCATCGATAGTCTTCTGTTATGTTAGTTTATTTGTTTCCACTACATTGTATTACATTTATTGTAAATTTATTTTCCGCTATATATTATTTTCGATACTTTGATATTTTGTACTCTGATGTAACATTATTATGATGATTATAATAGTCTTCTGTTGTTTGTTCTGATGCGTTGTACGCCCAAAGTTAGTGTATCCGCCTTTTTGGTTTGATTTAAGTCGGTTTAACAATCGATTTAGATCGACTGAGAAGGAGGGTCACTACATATGGTATCAGAGATTTGGTTAACTCAAATCTTTGGGGTGCAACTCGTTAGAATAGAATAAAAGACTCATCAGAGGTTGGACTAGTATTATCCTATGAAAGAAAACTCATTAAGGATAGGATCAGTAGTATCCTAGAATGGGATACTCATTAGAGATGGGGTTTGTAATGCCCTAAGATGAGTTGAGAGTGACCAGTTTATAATTAACGTATTTGTGATTATATATCTAATCTTATCTTAGAAAATATGATTTTAAGTATATAAATGCTATATATTTGAAATGCTAATCCACTAATTGATTGTTGGTTGTGTTTTGTGAATACTAATTTAATAAAAATATTGGAACAATAAAAACCAATATGAGAATGAAAGGTAAAATTAAGCCAAATCAAATTTAAAGTTGAACTAAATTGAAAATTGATTGGAATTACATACATATACATGTATACATAATGAACAGGTCATAGCATGGAAGTAAAGAAGAGAAATAAAATTGTATGCCCGACAAATAAGTACATGTTTACCATATTCATTGGGTTTGATGATTTTATGAGCCGGTTGGCTAGTCGCTTGGCTTTTTCTTTTTCCTTTTGATTGATGAGGGCCCTGTGAGGCAAGTTGTGGTTTTACCAATCAACCCGTACAAAGGAGGTTTTGGCGATTTTTTTCGAAAATTAAGTGTGTTAGCCAAATTTTTGAGAAATAAGAAAAATTCTTAGAAACTTAAAAGTTGAAGAATGGAAGGCAGAATGAAAGATGAGTTGGTTAGTTAAACAACTTTCAGCTCTGGTCCTTTTCGAGGACGAAAAGATTTTAAGGGGGGAGATTGTAACAACCCGGAATTTCTGGACCAAATTTTTTTTAGCAATTTTAATGGATTTTGAGAATTTAAAATAATTTATTTTAAATAATAATGATTTAAAATTTATTTAAATCGAAGTTAGAATATATAAATTTATTTTAATTATAAAACAAGCCTGAAATGGCGCAGTATTTTGAAAATTCGATTTTAAATTTCAAATGAATGTACAGAATTCAAAATAAATCGGATTTCTGTAAAACAGAAATATTTGAATCGGTTTAATTATATCATTCTAACGAATGTGAGAAATTCAGATTTCATAGTATAAATTGAAAGATATGTCCAGTTTAAAATTTAAAATAGTCGCTATAGAATTTATATATATTTTAATATAATATATTACCCTTAAAAATAGCCATTTTGAAAACGACCTCCGTATTCGATGAAACCACTTTTGTTGGATCCGGAATGTCAAATTATTGTTCGGTTTCAAAATTAAAATTTCATAATTTTTGGGATTAATATGTGAGCGCAGTGAATTTATATGTTTTTGGTAGTTTTAGTTTGAATTGGATCGACCAGAAAATGGCCATTTTTCAAACGGTCTTCGAATTCAACGAAATAGTTTTGTTAGGACCGTATCATCAAAACATAACTAGATTAATTTTTTTGTAATTTTTGGAGTCAATATGTGGCCCTGGTAAATTTAAATGTACGTTTGAATTCAATATATATTGATTTATATTTTAATTTAAAGAAAAACTGATCAAAACAATTGAATTGGCTTTCGAAACATATTCCATTGTGTTCGGAATCGGGGTATTTAGCTAAAGGCGATAGTCGTTGGGCTTGATTTGGAGTTCGTATCAATAAACAGGTAACTTGGAAATTAAATAATATATATATATATATATATATTACAAGGTCAACCCTAGGTCAAAACCTTCATAACTCTTCCACGCAATAAACCAATTTGGAACTGTCGTTCCTTTTGCTTGATGGCCAGAAAATCACAAATTCGTCTCCCTCCGATCTTCTAATCCCAACACCCGACCCTGAAATTTCCAAAAACAAAATTCTTTGCTTAAACGAGATGATGATATTGAACGGTTGTGATTAAGTCTCATCACTAGCTTCTCTCGATTTTTGTGCTCCAATCAACCGGGTTCGAACCCATTTTCTGGTTATTTATGGCCACCGAGTGTGGCACCGTCGAGGGAGGGGGGAGGTGGCGCTCCTGCGCTTCATGTGGCCGCTGACGATCAGCTTCTGGCAGTTCCAAGGCGGCACGCAGGCGATTATAGAGCACAGTGTAAATGGGTGCGTTGGTGACAGTATACGATTGGGGAAGATAAAGGTTTGACCATGGTTAAGAAATTTAATTAGCCTAATTATATAATTAAATTAGTTATTAGTGTATCTAAATTTTAAAATGCTATAACTTGTGCTCAGATGATCAGAATCAAACGATTCAAGATGCGTTGAGATCGTCTTGACCGGGGCTACATTTCAGAAATGATTGGAACAGATTTGGAGCTGGGTATGATTTTTGAAAAAATTAAACATCTGTTTTATTTTATTAAAATAATTGTTATTCAACGATTTCAAAACCAATCAAAGTGAGAACTTCTCACTAAAAATTTTGTACAAATAATTATTTTATAACTGCATATATAGAGCTACCAGTATTGATTTTTATCAGTTTTAATCATTATAAATTGTATACGGTGCTTGTTAGCTCACCTCCCTCGTCCACAGACCATGGACGATTTAATTGACTGTATTGTGCTGTGAATAAAATATGTATATTCGATGTGAACAATATATATATACACACACACGATGTGAATAAAATATATATATATATATGCGATGTGAATAAAATATACAAATTCAATGTGAATAATATATATATATGCGATGTGAATAAATTATATATCTGTGACGTGAAATATATATATATATATATATATATATGGGTGTGTGATGTGAAAATTATAAATATGCGATGTGAAAAATATATATGCGATGTGAAATATATATATGCGTTGTATAAAAATAGAAATGTATAAAATGGTCATGTGTTGGAATAAATATTTGTTCGTTAAAAATATAATTTTTAACTTATATATACGATATATAAAATGGTCGTGTATTGAAATAAATATTGGTTGGCTAGAAATATTATTTTTAACATATATATGAGATATATAAAATTGTCATGCAATGGAATATTCAATTTTGATTTAAAATTGAAATGGAAGTGGAAATATTTTAAAACGAATTTAAAACGATTTATAAAATACGTTTTAAATGGAAATCGATGATATATATATATATAATGGCTTGAATAGAACGCACCGCGCAGCGACCGTTCACGAATTTCGACCATTAACTTCAAATTGATGTACTGGGAGATCCGACCGTCGGATTCACCTAAAACCAAAACCGTTGGGTTCGTATCGAGAAGATCTTTCCAATGAATAAAGAGATTTAAATTTGAACGGTTGGATTTTAAATTATGTCCAAATCAATTTCAGAAAAGGTCGTTATCGATGCAGTTTGGTGACCGTTATTGGAAACCGACTGTAAAGGCCTTAATAAAATTATTAAAAATATGGAAAAATTGTGTAAAATCATAATAAATGATTTGTAAATATTTTGGATGAAAAATTCCATATTTGAAAAGATATTTTTATCTAAATGAACTAGTTATTAACGACAATAATAATCCAGTGTTTTTAAATAAATAAATTGGATTGAAAAGGTTTTTTTTAAATAACCAGAATTTTCCAATGAATAAATTGGACTGGATTGGAATGGAAATAATCTTTGGAATATTTCGATATTGGATTCCATGATTAAACAGATATTGTTGAGGAATTTGGAACATATAGATATCGTTATTCCAAACATGATATCCGTTAGTTTCAGAATTTGATGTTGAATATAAGTCGATATTATTTCTATTTAGAGCCTTATATTTAATATCAAATTGGGTTTTAGGGTTTATGGTGAACAATATTTTAAATAATAGTCATTATTTAACCCAATTAATAGTGAAGATATGACTTAGAATTTATATTCGTTTAAATAAGATAAATGGAATTTTCCAAAGAGAAGTTTTCCAATTTAATATATATTAAATTGGAACTAAATGGAATTCGATTTGATAATCGTGATGAACGTCTGTAAACGAAGATGATTACTATTTATGGAATTTAAAAGGATTTTTCGTTATTCCGTTTATAGTATTTATTTGATATGGAAACTTATATCGATTATATACTGTTATGATTTTATGAAGATTCCATTTTGATGGAAGATGATTTTAGGTTTACCGTGAATTGTGTTTTAAATAACATTGTTCTTTAACCACCACAAGAAAATGGGGTCTTTACCTACCAATTGTAAGCGTAGGTAAAACTAACATAATGGTGGGTAATATATTTTAGCTACCAATATTGAATTGGTAGAGCTTGGTAGGTAAAGCTTAGTAGAGAAAGGGCTTTACCTACACTTATTGATATTGGTGGGTAAAAGAATCAATGGACCCCACTACGTTATAACTTAAATGATGAGTCATCAGCGGATGTGTTTGATGATGTGTCATCCTACATGGATGCTGACATGGCTGATGATGTGTCATCCTACATGGCTGCTGACATGATTGTCGTAGTAGTATACACATGGCATATATTAATGCCGACACTTGGGATTTAATGGTTGGTTCATGTGTCAAACAATAATTTGTCTATGTGACATAATTTGATTAGTGCATATGACATCATTTTTTAGGCCATATGGCATTATTTGATTAGTCCATGTAACATTATCTGATTTGCTATGTGGCATTATGTCATTAGTTTACACACTACAAGAGAAAACCACCCACTATTACAACGTTTATTTACCATTGTGGCAAACATTGTAAATGCATTTTTTTTTATAATACTTTCAAACTATTTTATATACAATGTTTACAATGATATGCACAACTTCCATATGTTAATTAACACTGAAATAGCAATTCCAACAACATTTGACAAATTTGTAAACATGATTTTCAAATGAAAAATATTTATCATTCATAAATCATTACAAATATCACTAATACAACATTATTTTACGATGCCAAAATAATATTTACATCCGTCAATATTACAACATTAAGAACAGATCTAACTAAAGAACCCACTGAAGAATCAAATTTGCTAGGAACATCCCATTCTTCTCCTGTAGTTTCATCCCTAGTTTCATCTGAACTCTCCCTGCCTCTCAATTATATTCCTTTGCTGTCTAATAGACTATAGCCCATCAAAGCAATTTTATGGCCCTTTGATTAACTTCTTTCGGTGTGCATTTGGAACTTCTGCTTACCCGCTTCAAGTACACAGCCTAAATAATCATACAAATAAGAAGCAAAATTGTGGAAGAAATGCAATTTAACAAATTTTTTAGCATCAAGTATCCCACAATGGTAATCATTAATTTAAACTAGAATGGTAATTATAAAGACATGATGAAAGATCAACACTTTCGTTATTTATGTCCCTACACAATATGCATTGTAAATACATCATAATTGTTTTGCGACAAAAGCGCGGAGAGAAAAAATTCAAGTACATGTGTTTGTACTCTAAATTCGTCAAATTGAAATATATTTCAAAGGCATGTCTGGCCTTGCTGATGAAAGTTGCCAGCAGTGCATAGAGTAGATGGAACTTACAATATGTCAATAGAAAATACGCAGCATAGCCTACAAATTGCACTGACAATAGGACAAATTTTTTTAAGTTTAGTCGTTGCATGATAATTGCCTCGAACAGTATAGCCTATTAAGTTGCACATTATTGTTTTTGCCAACTGCATTAAGGGATGAAAGAAAAAAAAACCAAAAGGCATTTAAATATAGCAAAATTCTTAGTTAATGTAACTAGAATTACAAAAAAATGAACATGAAAGACATTAAATTTACCATATGGAACATGAAAGACATTAAATTTACCATTGGTACATGGAACATATTGGAAGGGATGGAGGAATTGAACTCATTGAAATCCAACCAGTTAGTTTTATATCAAATAAAATCAGAGATTAGTAGAAAGTTATCAAATGAGACCAGCATCAAATCAAATTAAATTAGCAATGAAAATGAAACAAATATATGAGAATTAATTAACATTAAAATTTAAGAGAAAAAATAACATGAAATAAATGCAATATAGCATGAAATAAATGGAAAAGGAATAAATGCAATATAGCATGAAATAAATGGAAAAGGAATAAATTTAAGAGAAAATGGTAACATATTAACATTGATTAACGCTAATTTATACAAGTCTAAGCAAGGCTAATGTCAACCATGTTTTAACAAATCAAGTATGAAATAAATAGAAAAGGAATTAAATTTACCATATGGACATGGAAGACATTAAATTTACCATTGGTACATGCAAGATGTTGGAAGGGATGGAGGAATTGAACTTATTGAAATCCAACCAGTTAGTTTTATACCAAATAAAATCAGAGATTAGTATAAAGTTATCAAATGAGATCAGCATCAAATCAAATTAAATTAGCATTGAAAATGAAACAAATATATGAGAATTAATTAACATTAAAATTTAAGAGAAAAAATAACAAGAAATAAATGCAATATAGCATGAAATAAATGGAAAAGGAATAAATGCGATATAGCATGAAATAAATGGAAAAGGAATAAATTCAAGCGAAAATGGTAACATAATAACATTGATTAACGCTAATTTATACAAGTGTAAGAAAATGCTAGTGTCAACCATGTTTTAACAAAACAAGTATGATCTGAGGATTAATTTGTTAAAATATTCAGTAATATAGATAAAGACAAAAGAGAATGCTAAAAATTGTACATCTTTAGCATTAAAATTATCTTTGCAACTTTTCTTCTCCAAGCGGATAAAAAGATGTTACTTTGTGAAAGCTATCCGATTAACTTTGGCAAAATAGATCATTAGTAAGGTTGCTAGGCATATTTTCATATAATCTTCGTTCTCCTTCTTCTACTATCTTAAGACAGCTGACAAACTACATAGAACCGGATCCATATTTCTTTGAAAACCAAGGTTGGGATACCTCTAGAATCTTAATGGTTTCACACCGCACGATGCATTTAGCTAAACTTAATAAAACAAATGAAGGATGATAGACAGCAGGAGTACCATTGTTAGAATATGTGAAACTGGAAATAGAGAATTTATGTTTACTGTAAGAAAAAAAGAAGAAAGTGGAAGGAGGGAATTTATGTTTACGTTCAGATCTGAAAATATTTCTTGTAAGAGATGAAGAAACTTTAAGGCGTTGAGAAAGTGAAATTTTGGTTTATTGGAGCCAAAATTTTCAAAAGTGGAGTCAAATAGAAAGTTGAATATGCAATTAATTCCCTTATTCAGATGAAAAAAAGAGCAGTCGCATATGGAATTAATATATTGAACTCTTGATATATATACAAACAAAACGGAATTAAATGTATATTGTATTATCCAAATATGATGTGTAGAATAGCAGAGAATAAAAGAAAAGAAGAATAAGAGGATATACATGAATGTAATTAATTCCCTTATATGCATGAATCTTTTGCTTATATGAATGAATGTAATTAATTTGAACAGTTATTTTGGAGTTGGAGCTAGAATGTATTCCTTATATGTATGAATCTATTCCTTATATCATTGAATTTATTCCTTATATGCATATATGTATTATCTACGACAAGTTCTATTCAAACACCACAAATTTCTTTACTCACATTATGATATTGCAAATGAAACCTTAGACCAAAATGTCCTTTTTAAAAAAGAAATAAAAACTAAAAAATGGAAATCTTATACAATTATTTCTTGTTTGCAATATGTTTTAAAATTAACTACTAAATATAATGTTGTTAAGAGTACTAAATTTTTTTAGTCCTTTTTAAAATCAAATCGTGTTTAAATTTAACATTAAAGTTTAATTAATGTAACTTTTTATTATATTAAAAAAAATTCAAATTTCTATAGATAGATAACTAAATATTTTAAATTTCCTCGAATTTTCTGAATTTGGAATCTATAAATGTAAATTTTGAAACTATCGCTTCTTAACATGATTAATGTACGATAGAGAAAGTAAAATAAGAAAAATGCATGTTTTATTCTAAATGAGGGTAGTTTTGAAAAATGCATGTTTTATTCTAAATGAGGGTAGTTTTGAAAAATGCATGGTGCATACTAAGTAAAAAGTGGTGTATGTGATTTTTACCTTTTTTTTTGTGTATGTGTAGTTATTTGTGGTGTGTAAATAGAATTTGCCATTACCTACATATATGCATGAATGTAACTAATTTGGCCTGGAAAATACATAGACAAAAATTTAAATAAAATAAATGATTTTTTGTTGTTATTGTGCAGATTCATGTGTGAATAAAAATGTGAAAAAATATATTTATTGGGGTATTTCATGAAACATGATTTTAGAAAGAGATTGAAATCAATTAAGTTTTGAAATTAGAATGTCTCTCTTGTTTTAGAAAGGGATGTAAATATAGCAATTATAATAAATAGTTGTCATCAAGATTATTGATATTTATTTGTAGTGGCAGTTTTTGTAGTTTATACTATAGCCAATCAAAAAAGACTACATGGATCGAGGCCACAAAAGAGATCACGTGGATTGAGATTTGTACTGTTAGATTTGAATAAAAATAAGCCGTTAAATTTATAGCCAGAGAGGATAATATAGATTGTGTCTCTGCAATAAATTAGAGAAATATATTTTAGTCATTTCAGATGATGGCTTATTAGTGTGAAATTGTGAAACATTTTAGAAAAAATTAAAGTTAAAATTTTTGTAGTCAATTGTTTGAAAAAAAAAACAATGTATGATAAGTTATTAACAAATGATTATTTAATATTAATTATTTACAATTTTATTATTTCTTATTAATTCATTAATATTTAATTATTTCATGTTTCAAAATAATTATTACTAATTAATAAAAAAATGATTTTATAAAAAAACATTGCTAGGATAGGTAAACGAAATCTTTAATTCAAAAAAGATGCTAGAATATAATTTTTTGCCACATCATCACACAACTCAACATTATTTTTAATGAAAGTTTAAAATGATATGAGAAAAATGTAGGGGCTAATCGCAAAAAAGCTTCCCCTTCCGTATATGTGTAGATAATACATTTTACCTACCTATAATTATTGGTAGATAATCATCCTTTAACAATTTTATAACATTGACAATATTTACCTACCAATAAATTTTACCATTGAATATTGGTAGATAAAGGTTCTCTTTACCTACCCATGTTTATTGGTAGGTAAAATATTGGTAGGTAAAGATCAAATTTGTTGTAGTGAACCCAAGTAAAGGTGGGGTTAATTTCCAGAAAGATGAATAATCGTTAAGTAATGATTTTTGAAGATTAAAACTAAGAAGAGTTTTAATAAATCTTTAATCAGATTGCAATGAATGAATGGTGATTAAATTTACCAAAACATGAGGTGTGATATAAACCAAATATACTTTGTTGTTGATATTGATTATGATTGATTGATTGTTTGGATTGTGCTCGACTAGTTTATGAGCAAAATATGCTTTTACATTTAGCATTGGGTTAGGTAGAAATATTTATATGCTAACAACTTATGAAACACTTCACGACTATGAGATGTTTAGCGATGTTGTTGAGTTCATTTCAAATTTAATGAATGATTTTGTAATGATATTTTTCTTAATTAAAAGAAATGTATTCCCGATTTTGGACAGGGAATGTTTTATAAAGCAGAGAGGATTTCGAGGCCTAAACCCGATGTTGTCGAAATGATTTCGAAATATATTATGTGTTTGACATTGTAGTTCATCACGTAACCGATTAGTTGCTATTGATGTATCTGTTTGGTGGTGGAGACTTTATTCTCTTGTTTAGCACCCTTCTTTGAGACGTACAAGTTCAAAGGTTATGTGATTAATAGTGACTAATCATATATGTGAATTGCAAATGTAAAGTACTATATGTTGGAAAGTACTGTGATTATTATGTTGTGAAATGATTTGGTATGTGGCTAAAGATTCGGGTAACCCTGGATGACTAAAAAGTGTAAGGGCAGTGAATTTTCTCCAAGGGAGTGGGAGGTGCATATATATATATATGTATGTATATGTATGTATATATATATCGAGTTGGAAAGGCGTGTATAGCCTTGTCTGATGGTCGTGCCCAATATTTGGTTGCATACTAGTTTGTATGCATTGTGATGTTTTGGAATTCATATTTCCAAAGATTTTGGTTTGTGATCACAAAGTGAAATCTACTTTGATATGAAATCTATATATGTATTTCAAATGATTTGAAATAAGAAATCGGGATATATAGTCCAAAGGAATAATTTCTGTAAAGTGAATTGGAATTGGAAATCTAAATTTGGGATTAAGCCTAAATGGGTAGATTAAGGAATTGCATGTGTATGATGCATTATAGATCCATATATCTATTATTAGTTATTGTTAATGCAATGGTATTCATGTGGAGTAAACCTGTTCCGTGACATATGGCGTGGTCCCGTGATTTACATTATTCTAAAGTAAATTTTAGTAACTGTTTTGAGTTGTCACACCAGTCTCATGACTGACTCGGAGTTTATTGTTTCTATCTAAACTCTGGGTGCCCATATTTTTCACATGGGTAGCTTGTAATTTTGGTTTTGTAGATTATTTCATTTAGCCGGATTCTAGATCAAAGCTTAAAGCTGTGTCCAGGGCATTGATAGTCTTCCGCTGTGTTAGTTCATCTGTTTCCGCTGCATTGTATTACATTGATTGTAAATTTATTTTCCACTGTATATTATTTTCGATACCCTGATATTCTGTACTCTGATGTAAGATTATTATGATGTTTATAAAAGTCTTCTGTTGTTTGTTCTGATGTGTTGTGTGTCTAAAGTTAGCGTATCCGCCTTTTTGGTTTGATTTAAGTCGGTTTGATCGACTGAGAAGGAGGGTCACTACAGGTTGGTTTGGCGAACGCTACTGGAATGAAGTAAAAGAACGATGATGGATGTCCTTGACCTTCGGGTCATAATTAAAATGACAACAACAGGGCTATACCGAACCAAGTAGGGTTAGCTACCCCCACAACAACACTTCTTCCTTTTTCACTATGGTCCTTCGATTTATTTGATTTGAAAGATGCACATCCTTGATTTGGGAGTGTTGTTCCGAGGTGGGCGGTAGTCACAACTATTTGTTACCATTGGGCTGAGCGTGTAACTAGTGGATTCCTACTTTAGGCAATCCTCGTGTGCCTTGTCATATTATCTTGATTGAAACCCTTACGATTTTGATCTAACATTGTCGTATCATGGTGCATCCCTATCCACTGATGCCTTATTGGTGTGTTATATGCAAACTATATGACAACAGTGTAAGGGCAATAATGGTAATCCCTCTTACACTATTTTGATACTTTACTTTATCGAATAGACATTATTATAATAGCGAAATTATGTTATATAGTATCTAGTTTGACCGATCCTTAAGAGATGGAAATTTCCTGTAACATCTCATAAGTTATTGCACTCATGAACACATTATATATGAGATGTGAATTACCGTAAGCATCTCTCATGCTGTAATACTCACATTATCATATGATTTTGATTTGACTGATATGAGAATATTTTAGTTCTGATCAGAGTATGTATTTTCATTAGTGTTCGATCAACCTGAGTTTTTCAGTTATTGAAGACACTGTTATGAAGATGAAGATGGAGCTTGACTGACGTATTCGTTTATATTATTCTTCTGCATATATTGGTATGTTGTATGATAGTTAACATTGATAATTGTTGTAAATGTATAATCAAATATATTTTTTAACAGCTTCATGAACTGTCATTTATTTTGTTAGATGCAAAATTGGCTCTAACTCCCAAACTAGTAAAGATTCTAATGAAATGAAAGCTAAAACGAAGAAAACACACAATTTATAGTGGTTCGGCGTTAAATAGCCTACATCCACTTTCTTCCTTTTTGATTGATGCCTTGAATGCGAGTACAATAATGATTTTCACTCAATTCTCACTCATCTCATACATTGATTCACTCAATTTCCTTCACAATATGATTTGAAAGATGATTGTAAGCTGAATAAGTTGATGAAATTTGGGTTGCAAAGGAGTTTCAATTCTGAAAGTGCCAAAAGATCCTTCCAAATGCCTCTTGATGTGGTAATTATAGGTGGAAAACCCCCCTGGAGTGGGATCGGTTCGGATCCATGTGTCATCAATCCCGCCACAATCGGGTTCGGATGGAATTTGATGATGACAGCACACCATATTAGTGGCAAACATGGGTAGATCGTGGGTATAACTGCTCCGAGTATTAAGAAATCGTGGGGTGAAACCATCGCTGCAAGGGATCGGATCGGCTGTTCTATAGAGAATGGGATCGGATAAACCTATCTGAACCGATATGGTCTTTGGAGAAGCTCTTTCTTCTTCCGCTCCCCTCTAATTTGATTTGGCAATAAGGATAATGATCTGATCCAGCTTGTTTTCCTTCCCTTTCTGCTTTGTGCTGATCTGTTTTTGCTCGAGGAAACCCGATCCGATCCGATTATCTGGCAGGGTACTCTTCATTGTTTGACTCTTTAACTTTGTGTAGCCTAGTTCACAAAGTAGGCTAACATTTTGTGTAGCCTTGACATCGTATGTTAATTGGTCTCTGAATTTGAATCGTTAAATAGTCATCCCCGTTCGTTTGTAGAGATGTGCCGCTTCATAAGGTTATGCCTCTTGCAGCCTATAAATACACCAAAAAGGTTCACAGATTCCCTCCTTTGTTTTTGACAAGCTTTAGGAATTCTGACTGATGTCCACTGATTCTTCCAGGTAGGCTTCTTCTTTATTTTTCTTTAAATCCAACTTATACACGATTTCAATGTGTATGATTTCATTCGGGTTCGGACTCCGACCCGAATGGCTTTCTTTCTCTTCTTGCTTAACATTAGGTTAACATGCCAAAACGTTTTTGTGGGCTTGCACTCCGGTCCGAACGGAGTAAAAAGGCTAGGAATACGAGGGGTCACGAGAAGCCTATATAAACCAGCCTCCTATCTCCTTCTTCCTCCCTTTCTCTTATTGCTCTCGCCTAACAGGCTTTGCACCGAAACCCTAGCTTTCAAAAACTCCAAAATCCTCTCGTTAATCTTCAAATTAAACACTCTGGTAGGTTTAAAACTTCGATTTTCCTTGTAATAGTCAAGTTTAGTTAGAATTTATGGTCAATTTGAACGATTTGGCCATAGCTTTTGTTTGGATTCGACGTCGTGGCCTCCTCCTCCCTCGCCGTCGTCGTTGGTGACTCTGTCATCATCTCGAGGCACTAGGAGATAGGATTTGACATGATAAGGGGTAAATTGGTCAATGGTGATCTTGCTGTGACATGCTTCTCAAAAAAGGATGGGTTTTTTAAGAAGGAGATGGGTTCGGTTTTGATGAGGAAGGGGAAGAAGAAGAGGAGGATAACGAATGGGATCGATTCTGGTGAGGTAGCATAGGAGTGGAGATGGGAATGGAATTTACCTGACCGGATCGGGTCGGATTAAAAAGCAAAGATGGGGAGCAAAGCTTACTTGACCGGGTCGGGTTGGAATGAGAAACAAGGAGGAAGAGAGGCATGGAAACTCAAGTCTATTCGGACCGCTCCGAATGCCTACTTTCGAACCGATACGGTTTTGCTGGCTGGTTGTGAACGTTTGCTTCAGACCCAAACATGGCTCCCCCCGATCTGATCCCAACACTTACATCCGAACCGAACCGAAGCAATCCTACTCAATGCACAAGAATTTGTTTAACTGGCCAAATCAATACTTGACATAACCTTCAACTTAAAGAACAGTTAGGATAGTGCCTTATGAACATAAACGAGCATCAAGTACTATTCCGAACATTACTGCTTTATCAAACGTTTGCATCACACTCTTATGTGTTTACTTTGCATCCTTTGCACACATTGCACACACTTTAGTTCACACACGTACACTGGGGGATACGGGCTATCTTACTCTAACTTATGTTATTGCTTCTTCAGTAGCTTAGCGATCATGGCAGAGAGACATTCATCTAGGTTAGCAGAGAATAGAGAAGTTGCGGAAACTTCCCAGAAATTTACTCTTGATGACATTTCCTCTCCTTCAGACACTGAATGGGATGATAAGGGCCTAGATTATGAAGTAGAAGCACACAATAGTGAAATACCTACTGATAGTGAAATTTCTCTTGGCGATGAAGAGGAAGGAGGGATAGGAGATAATCGTGCTCCTGATGAGTTTGAGTCTGCCGTTATATTGGAGTTACCCAAAGATTCTGTTGGATCGACGATTGATGACGACAGACTTGTTCGAATATGTCTAAAGCATAGAATACTAAAAAGAGATACCCTGGTGCCATCGAAAACAGATCGCCCCTACAATCCTCCGGAAGGATTCATGGCAGTTACCCGATTGATGTGTATGGTTGGGTCTATTCCACCGTTTCCGCCTTTTGTTGTCGATTTTTTGAGACAGATGTTGATTGCCCCCATGCAATTACATCCCAACTCTTATGCTTGTTTATACACCTTGTATATAGCATACAAAGAGGTTTTAGGTACAGAGCCTACCTTCGATGACGTCCAATTTTTTTATAATTTCAAGCATCGAACTCAAGAGACTCCTTCCTTCTCATATTTTGAATCAGTCCCCAAAAGGAAAATTATTACAGCTCCATTTAGCAGCAAGGCCGGCGATTATAAGCTCGAATGGTTTTATATCAGGCAGCAGCCGGGGTGCGCCAGGAGATGGACCAAATCAAGCAAAGCACTGATTTTCTAGATCTCAATTATAAATGCTCATGCCAACACATTGACTTGCTTTCTTTTTTATTCGCAGTTAATAACCCAAAGCAAATATCGGATCAATTATACTTTGATCGTTTGCATCAGCTTCTCAATGGCGATCAAAAGTTCCTAACCATCAACGAAGTTCTTAAGGATGAGTATTTCCATCATCACGGGTTACTATCTATTACCCATAGTATAGGTCATGGGACGGGTCCATATGTGTACATACCCCCGGTAGACATTATTCCTGAGACGGGCGAGGGCTCAAAAGGTCCAACAATACCTCTTCGGACTTCGCCTTCTCCATCTTCAACTCAGGACGATGAGTTAGTCAACATAGCTAAAAAGCACAGAGAAGGGTATACCGTCCCTGACGACACTATTTCTCCTGAGAAGTCAACATCCCCTAAGGAGTTGCCAACAGATGCTTCTCAAAGAGACGCTCCTACTACCGATGATTCCACATTTAAGGGTTTAGGAAACCTTCCCTTGCCTGAAACCATCAATACTTCATAGGACTTTGGCAAGAATCCTTTAACTTTTACTTCTTCAGAGGAGACCACTCCCGTGAAGACCAAAGAGCCCGCTCATGATAGTCTGGCTTCAGACTCAGGTTTGTTAGGGGGAAACAACACTTAGGAAGCACATAACACATTAGCACCATATGTCACAGCACTCATGTCTTATGTGAACATTGATTCTGAATTCCACTTATATTGTTGTGCAGGTACAATGTCTCGCCCTGACTACGATGTCAGAAAAATGTGTCGTAGCATGTCTAGACCTCCTTTCGATATCGAGCACGATCTCCATGAGAGCCGGGGCAGGGATGACAGAAGGCCTCATGATTCTCATCGACCACACACCTCGCGCTCTCGTTCCCCCGTCCGGTCGGATCCAAACAGGTATAAGAGCTACCAGAGTCGTCGAGGAGAAGACACATCACAATCAAAAGATCGGACTTCTCCTCAAGACAAGTATAGGCGGGAAAAAAGTCCATCGAAGCATACCGATTCGCGAGACAAACACAAAGTTTCTGAGAAGCAATCTGAAAAAGGCGATGCGACCATCGTCCCAGCTAAGCGAAAACACGTTGAACTAACGTACTGCAAGCCTCCGCCACTGGATGCTGATTCCAAAATTAAGCTGGCGTATCTGGAGAAGCAGTTCCCAGATCACTACTTTGAGAATCTAACTTTTTTACCCGCACTTGAACCTATTTCTTCAAAGTGGGAAGATGAGGCTAAAGCAAAGATTGATGCAGTTGAGAAGCAATACTCGGAAATGTACAAATATTCATGCAATCTTTCCAGAATTATTCGAGCCTTAATTACAGACATTGATTCAATGAAAAAGGCTGCGGATTCTGATGAGATTGCCTTGAAAAATTTGGAGAAGGACCTGGAAGACACACAGGCTCAACTTGTCATCGCTCAACGAGATGCCAACAACTTCAAACAGCAATTTGAGGAGTTACAGAAGCGTTATCATGATTTGCTGGAATCTCATAGTCAAGAGCGTTTGGAGTTGAAGAAACAAGCGGAAGACGCTAAATCAAATAGCGTCAAAATGCAACTGGCTTATAATACTCTTGAGCAAGAAAAGGCCGAGTTAGCGAAGAAAAATGCTGAACTGGAGAAACGAAACGCTGACTTGGAATCCAAATTAATGGAAGCTGAGAATAGGGCTGCCCTGGCTGAAGGGAATGTGGACATCATTAAATCTACTGAAGAGACCCGTAAGCAGCTATCAGAGACCTACGAAGAAGTGCACGATTTTGGCGAACTACTGATTGAATTCTTTGCACACATAATTCGTCGCCGAAACATCTCTTGGATTGAAGACTATCTGACTACCTTAGTTCACTTGTGGAGTCAAATCATCAAATGGGAGAAAGAGGAACTTAAGGTAGACTTTGTTGATGAAGATAAACATATGGAGAAGTATCTGAGAGATGACAAACTGGCACGGCTGGCCGAGGGGCGTCGCCTCATTGCTGCTGCTATAAAGGAGGAGAAACGCCTGGCCAAACAAAAGAATATCCCTGAGGTTGGTTCTTCTTCCGCTACCACTGAAACTACTGACGTTGAGGGATATGATCCCGAGAACCCAGGAATTCCTAAGGCATCTATTTTATCTCCTATACCCGAATTAGCGTCAGAGACAGTAGCTTCCTCAATTGAGAAATCATCAGAAGGTATTTCTACCTTTTCATCTCAATTTGTCAAGGTCGTCTCCACCTTTCATCACATCATTGGGCAATCGATCGAGGATCCTTTATTTTCTCCTGAGTTGATAACTGTTGCTTCTCATTTTGTAGGTGCTAGACCTGCCGAGAAGATTGATGAGCCTCGGGGAGCCTCTATTAGAGAAGAATTTGTGAAAAAGGCTAAGGGAGGACAGGATAAGGCTACCATCGTCGAATCCGGAGGGGGAGCTGAACTGTCTAAGGCTGACACTTCCCATGATGATGAGATGATAGATGCCTTAAAAGACGACGGTGGTAATGAGGGGCATGAAGAAGATCCCGATGTGGCTATAATTGGGGATTCAAAAAGTGCCAATGACACCACTTTGGCTGAAATGAAAGCCGAACAAGACAAACGTATGCAGCTAAAAGTTGAAGACTTGAACCCCGAAAGCCTTAAGCCCCTTGCAGTGGTGGATCCTGGATCAAGGTTAGTTGTTAAGCTTTCAACTAGGTCTATTACAGAAGAGCTTGCTAAAAAATCTTCTCTTAATTCCAGTGTTCCGACTCCTGGGAAGAAATCCACCGATTCTAGCACTTCAACTACAGAGAAGAAAAGGCTAAAGCGTGTTATGACTGATGCTGAAAAAGAGGTTAGAAATGCTCATAAGGCAGCCAAAAGATCCAAGTCTGCTCCAAAGCCCAAGTGATGATGAACTTTGTTTTATTTTGATATTCAATTGGTCCGCAATTGTTGCAGCTAGTGCGGCCCTCGCATCTTTTGCTTGATTTCCCTGTACAAACTTACGTGTTTGTAAATAAAATAGATTATTTCCTGCAACGTCTCATATTTGTAACTTCAGCATGTCATATTACAGTTATATAATAAAGTTGTTATTAAAGGGGAACATGTGTACGCATATATGCCCCCAATCAATCTTGGATAACTGACTAAGGCTTATTCAAGATTGATTAAATTCACAATCCAGTTGCCCCCGATCCTCTAGCGGGGGCATATTCCTTTCGGCATTGATGCTCGTTCTTTTTAGCATCTTTATACTCTCCTGACTCATAACCAGGTTAGAATATTACTGAGGCGATCTCTCATCGGGGTGCACCTTCATGCTTCAAGGGACGTCGTCTTCCCGTCCTTTATACTCCCTCTCGATTCTTGAGAGTTATAGTTAAGAATGTCATCTTCCCATTCTTTTGCGTTTTATCGTACAAACGGTCATTTTATTCGCTCCTGCACATAGGTCATCTCCAACTTTCCAAATCTAATTTAATATTTCGTGTTTCATAGTCATGATAGAATAATTGTTGAAGATATAAATAATGCAGGAAAGTAAATGACACACGATATTTTTATAGTGGTTCAGCTAAGTCGTAGCCTACATCCACTTCATAATCCTTTGTTCATATAAACAGACTTTTTAAGGCAAGTCGTGCCTTTTTACATAGCTTATAAAAACAAAAAGGAAGACATTTCATATTTAGCTCAGATATAGTCGTAAGTACTGAGCGTTCCAAGCTCTGGGAATCTCTTCACCGTCCACGGTCGTTAGCTTGAATGCTTCTGTATCAAGCTTCCGTTGGATGGTGTATGGCCCTTCCCATTTTGGACCTAATTGGGTTGAAGGCGGGAAGACTCGTTTCAGTACTAGGTCTCCTGGTTCAAAGGTTTTGAAGCGAACATTCCGGTCATAATAACGCGCCACTTGATGTTGATGTCTCGAGGTACGCAAGTCTGCTTTGTCTCTTTTTTCTTCAATCATATCAAGAGACTCTAGGAGGAGTGTTCTATTTGTCATCGGGTCATAATACACGACTCGATGTGAAGGGACTTCCAATTCTACCGGGATCACTGCTTCTGACCCAAAGGAAAGTGAATAGGGAGTATGGCCGTTAGCCGTCTTAAAGGTTGTCCTGTAGGCCCATAAAGCTAGTGGCAACTCGTCCACCCATTTGGCTTTGGCCCGCTCCAACCGCTTCTTCAGAATAGATTTAATGACCTTGTTTATTGCTTCGACCTGGCCATTTGACTACGGGTGAGCTACTGCAGTGTATCATTTATCAATCTTGTACTTCTGGCAGAAGTGTTTCTAAATTCGACGCTGTCAAACTGTCTCCCATTATCAGTTATGATGGTCTTTGGTATCCCAAATCGACAAATAATGTTTCTGACCACAAAATTGATCACCTTTCTCGCCGTGATTGTTGTCAAAGGTTAAGCTTCCACCCATTTTGTGAAATAGTCCACGACGACAATTGCGTACTTAGCTCCTCCTCTGGCAATAGGTAACACTCCAATAATGTCAATCCCCCACATGGCGAACGACCATGAGCTTACCATCGACTTGAGCTGAGTCGGAGGCGCTTTGGGAATCTTGGAAAATCTTTGACATCTGTCACAGCGTCGTGAATAATCAGCCGCGTCTTTATTCACGGTAGGCCAGAAATATCCGTACCGTAATACTTTCTTTGCTACGGTTTGGCCCTCGGTGTGGTCCCCACACTCACCTTCATGTACTTCATGCAGTACACGTTTGATGTCGTCATGTGCGATACACCGTAATAGGGGTATTGAAAACCGTTGGCGATAAAGGACGTCGTCCTGTAAAACGTATCTTGCAGCCTTACGTCTTACAACTCGTCTTTCGCTCTTTTTTAACGGGAGGGTTCCATTCTTGAGAAAATTCTTGATTGGTGTCGTCCATGATTCTCTCTCTGGGTCGACTTCCAAGGCTAGTTCCACTTCCATCAGTTCGAAACTCGGTGATTCCAAAACCTCTATCGGAACCATTTCAGTTTCTTCGGGGTTATCAGAACTCGCTAGGTTTGCCAGCCGATCTACTTTCTGATTTTCCGTTCTTGGAATATGCGTTATGCTGTAATGCTCCAAACTTCCCAACAACTCCTTTACCTTTTTGAGATAAGTAACGAGTCGAGGTCCTTTAGCAGTAAATTCCTCCCGAACCTGGCATACAACTATCTTGGAATCGCAATATATATTCAATGTCTTCACTCCCAATTCTTTGGCGAGTTTCAGCCTGGCAATCATGGCTTCATACTTGGAATCGTTATTAGTAGCAGCAAACTCTAATCATAATGCATAGTAAATAATTCGTCCTTCAGGAGTTATTAAAACAACTCCGGTGCCGGACCTTTGATCATTTTTGGCTCCGTCCGTATATAGCTTCCACGGACTAAGATCTTACTCTTGGTCCAAAGTAACTACCTTATCACCCATCGTTTCCTCTTCAGGAATTGTGAATTCAGCTATAAAGTCAGCCAACGTCTGCCCCCTTATTGATCTTCGTGGCTGAAAATTCAAATCAAATTGACTCAGCTCGATGTTCCATTTGAGTAACCACCCCGATGCTTCGGGGTTTTGCAACACTTGTCTTAAAGGTTGATCGGTATATACAACTATTAGGTGAGCCTGGAAGTAATGACGAAGCTTGCGGGAAGCAATGAGGAGGCTATAAGCAGGCTTTTCTATCTTCAGATAATTATGTTCTGCAGCAGCTAGCTTTTTGCTCACGTAGTATACAGGCTTCTAGACTTTACCCTCTTCACGTACTAATGTCGTACTGAAGGCGTGAGATGATACCGCTAAGTAGACAAACAAATCCTCATGTTCCACGGGTTTTGATAATATTGGAGGCTTTTCTAATAAGCCTAATAAATTTTGGAATGCCTCCACACAATCAGGGGTCCACTCAAAATTTCGCTTTCCTCGTTTTATTAGATCGAAGAAAGGTACACACCTGTCTGTAGCTTTGGAGATAAACCTACTCAATGCAGCAACTTTTCCAGCTAAGCTTTGAACATCTTTGATCTTTCGTGGTTCTTCAATATTCCTTATTGCTGCTATTTGGCTAGGATTTATCTCAATTCCTCGAGAACTCACGATAAACCCAAGGAATTTTCCAGATGCGACACTAAATGAGCATTTTAGGGGGTTTAACTTCATTCCATACCTTCAAAGAATATCAAACATTTCAGCTAAGTCCCTTGTATGGTTGGAAGATCATTTAGACTTCACAAGCATGTCATCTACGTAAACCTCCATGGTTTTCCCAATTTGATTATAGAACATGTGGTTGACCAAGCGCTGGTACGTGGCTCCTGCATTCTTTAACCCAAATGACATTACCACATAACAATATAACCCCAAATCTGTGATGAAACTTATATGCTCTTGATCTGGTATGTGCATAGGAATTTGATTGTACCCAGAATAGGCATCCATAAAGGATAAAAGTTCGTGCCCAGCCGTCGAATCTACTAGCTGATCAATTCTGGGGAGAGGAAAGCTATCCTTCGGGCATGCCTTGTTCAAATCAGAAAAGTCAATGCATGTACGCCACTTCCCGTTAGACCTTTTGACCAGGAAAGGATTCGATATCCAGTCGGGATATTTTGAATCCTTAATGAATCCATTATCTTTTAATTTCTCTACTTCTTCTTTCAAAGCTGCTGACTGCTCTGGGCCTAACATCCGTCTTTTCTGTTTGACTGGTGGGTGCTTTGGATTAATACATAAAGAGTGGCTCATAATGGCAGGCGAAATCCCACACATGTCGGCGTGAGTCCATCCAAACACATCCAGATTTTCCCTTAAAAAATCAGCTAACTCTTTCGCTCGAACTGGATCTAGTTGCGAGCCGATCTTTAGTACTTTTGTAGAATCTGTCTCATCAATTGGTATATCTACCGTTATCTCGTTGGTAGTGGCCTTCCTATCCTCGGGTTCTTTATCCTCTCTGGGATCTATATCCTCGAGCACATCTGAGGGCGACTCTCTTGGGGCTGGACCCCTTAATTGTTATGCTGAGTTCTCCTTCGAAGAGGCAGAATCGTCCTTAGTTTCTATATTCAACCCCTTCATTAGCATCTTCAACTCTGTCATGTAACAAGCTCATCCCATAGCTTGGTCGCCCCTCATCACCCCAATTCCTGCGTCAGTTGGGCATTTAAGCAGCAAGCACCAAGGTGCAATACATGCCCTAAACTCAGCAAGGGCCGGTCGGCCTAGGAAGGCATTGTAGGGCGACTCCACGTCCAAAACTACAAACAACAGGATCCTCACTCTCTGGAGATCGCCCTGCCCTAATGTCAATGTTAATTCTACGTAGCCCATCGGAGCCGTCGACGCTCCGTTGAAGCCACATATCCATCCTTCGCATGGTTTTAGATCTTTTGCTTCAAGTCTCATTTGTTCGAAAGCTTTCTTAAAGAGGATATTGACCGAGCTCCCGTTGTCCACTAACACTTTATGGACTAAAGCAGGGCCAATTGTCGTGGTAATTACTAGTAGATCTTCAGTTGGGGACTGAACTCCGGAATCATCTCTACTGCGGAATATGACGTCGTCTGACACCGTCTTTAGTTGTTTTACTGGAGTAATATCTTCAAGGCTACTAAATTCTCCTACCTCGAAATGCTTAGCGGCGTTGACTTACTGATCCATCGCCTTGAAACTACAACTAGCTAGGTGGGGTCCGCCTATAATGGTATTAATAACGATCCGCTTACCTTTCTGCTGGGCTGTGGGTTTTGAAGTAGGCTGGTTTTGGTCCGGGGCTTGCCCCCCTTGCCTCCTGTCCCTTGGGGCTACCTTGTACTCGTCCAACTTCCCTTCCCGCGGCAATCTTTCAACTATATCTCTCAAATGACGGCATTCGTTGGTGGAATGACCGTTGGTTCCATGGAACAAACAAAACTTTCCCGTTGCGATCTCTTTCTCAGTGGAGTCTCTGGGTGGTGGTTTTTTGTACTGCAATATGGTATATGTATCCAAGTAAATATTCTCCAGCGTATCATTTAATGGTGAATAGTTTTCAAAAGTCTTGAATCTGGGTCTTTACTAGAGCTATTCCCTCGGTTTATGTTCCTTCTATTGTCGTTCCCATTCCTGTTGCTATTACCCCCGCTCTGGTTGCCAACATTTACTTCAACCTTCCCTGAACTGTCACCAGATTGTTTCATAGCAACATTACTCTGGACACCTTCCCTCGAGGCCCCTTCGGACTTTCTCTTCCTATTTGCATGAGCTTCTTCTCATCTCAAGCGAATTTTAGCTTTTTCATAGAACAATTCTCTGGTAGGAGGCGGTTTCCCAGACATGTAATCCCTGAATTCTGTGTCAGGGTCAACCCCTTCTATCAGGGCCATCAGAATAGTGGGCTCGTGTGGATCACTAACTTCGGTGACGGCTAGGTTGAAGCGATCTAAATATGACTTCAAAGATTCTCCTGGAGCCTGTTTAATCCGTGGCAACTCTATGACGCTCTTGGACTTTCGGGCGTGAAGTCGAAACTGGTTCATGAAGTGCTCACTCAATTCTGTGAAATTTGATATCGACCGAGGAGGGAGTCGGGTGAACCACATTAATGCCACGTCTTCAAGATAAATTGGAAAGGCTTTGCATTTTACAGCATCTAGAGCTGTTGCAGCATTCATGAACCATGCATGCCTCATCAGATGCTGCCCTAGGTCTGTTCTTCCTGAATATCGATCTATCTGAAGCAAGTTGAATCGCCGAGGGAACTGGAAATCCAATATATCATCTATAAAGGGGTTATGACTTCGCTCAATGCCCCAATCTTCATTAGTGTACCGTCGGCTCTCCGACATAATCTGACGCATCATAGCCCATACATTGACATTTGTTAACGTCTGCACAGGTTCTCTAGGTCTGATGTTCGGATTACCCCTTGGTTCCTGATTAGGGGATAACCTCCTGTTTCTAGCGGTGGCTGCTCTACACTGCTCTTTGCGATCCCGGTCGATCTCAGGATGAAGAGGTTGAAGAAGCTGTTGTTGCGTAGGGTTGGTAATATTAGGATCCCTGGGTAAGACGTGGGATCCACGCATGGGCATCAACATAGGTTGTTGCAGGCTTAGGTCATCAGGCCCTAACACACGCGCGGCGTCTTCTCGGGATCCTAAAGATCGAAAAGTTAACTGATAAAGGTTTTGAGGTCGTTCAAGCGACCTTCTCTCACGAGGGCGTCCCTCGTCTGAAGAAGACGAATCATCTGTAGCAAGGCGGCGTGTTGGGGAAGGTGTCTTTTGCCTCCGGAGCTCCTTGAGTTCCATACGCATGGTGATCATGTTCTCTTTCATGCGGAGAATATCGCGCTTATGGGCTTCCAATGCCTCCTTAGTACTCCGGAGCATGTCAAGAAAGCGTGAAAAATCTCCCTGCGTGACGGGTGCAGATGGATCAGGCTGAACATTAGTCATCGTGGCTGGAATCAGAGCGTTAGTGGGAGCTCGAGTAGAAGTTCCAGCTTCATTCTGGTTCGAATCGGATCGGAGTGCAGCAGCTTGGCCGGAGCGGTTCGGATGGGGAGAATGAGTGACCTCAACCTCATTGGACCGGCTCGGATCGAGATCTTCCATCCGGTTCGGACCTTCTTGACCGGAGCGGCCTGCTCCAGAGTCTTGAGCACGTGACCTCGTTAGCACGATGGCTTGTTCGTCTTCACTAGCATCGTTTCCCCTAGCGCCTTGCACTTCTTTTCCTTTTGTCTTGGCCATAATATTCGATTCTTCAACAGTTTGTCAACGAGTACTTAAAGATGTCAGAAACAGAGGATTAACTACTTTGAACTTGAGGGTCCAAACAGTAGAATGATAATCCCAAAAAGCTGAGAATTCAAAGATTTCTCAGTGAAAGCACCAAAATGTTAGATGCAAAATTGGCTCTAACACTCAAACTAGTAAAGATTCTAATGAAATGAAAGCTAAAACGAAGAAAACACACAATTTATAGTGGTTCGGCGTTAAATAGCCTACGTCCACTTTCTTCTTTTTTGATTGATGCCTTGAATGCGAGTACAATAATGATTTTCACTCAATTCTCACTCATCTCATACATTGATTCACTCAATTTCCTTCACAATATGATTTGAAAGATGATTGTAAGCTGAATAAGTTGATGAAATTCGGGTTGCAAAGGAGTTTCAATTCTGAAAGTGCCAAAAGATCCTTCCAAATGCCTCTTGATGTGGTATTTATACGTGGAAAATCCCCCTGGAGTGGGATCGGTTCGGATCCACGTGTCATCAACCCCGCCACAATCGGGTTCGGATAGAATTTGATGATGACAGCACACCAGATTAGTGGCAAACATGGGTAGATCGTGGGTATAACCGCTCCGAGTATTAAGAAATCGTGGGGTGAAACCGTCGCTGCAAGGGATCGGATCGGCTGTTCTATAGAGAATGGGATCGGATTAACCTATCCGAACCGATTCGGTCTATAGAGAAGCTCTTTCTTCTTCTGCTCCCCTCTAATTTGATTTGGAAATAAGGATAACGATCCGATCCGGCTTGTTTTCCTTCCCTTTCTGCATTGTGCTGATCTGTTTTTGCTCGATGAAACCCGATCCGATCCGATTATCTGGCAGGGTACTCTTCATTGTTTGACTCTTTAACTTTGTGTAGGCTAGTTCACAAAGTAGGCTAACATATTTATTATACATTGTCCTTCCACTGCGAGATTTTGTGAGTGTTCTCTTCTTTCTTCTTCGATGATTGTTTTCTTCTTTTTTCTTTTTCTTTTATTAATCCTAGTAACTATATGTGTTTTTGGATTCGTTTAAGTTGACATTTGTGGATTTCTGTCAATTTGAACGACCAACAATCCAGGTCGTTATAGTAGTATAAGAGCTTTGGTTTAGTGATAACCTTGGCTCAAGTTGGGTTAGCTCATTAGAGATAGGGTTGTAATACTCTAGAATGAGTTGAGTGTATACGAGAGAGCATACTTGTAATTTTGATATAAAAATGGTTTTGTATTGTGTTAATTTGTTGCATTGAGTATTTATGAATTCTAGTCGACATTTGGGATGTCAAGGCATCGATAAGGATTTCTAAATGCTCAAATAGGACCGATCGACACAATATCATTTTTGAAATATATTTTATTGGAAGTTTATAAATTTTTGTGCATTGGTTGTCAGAAATGTAAATATTAAATTATCATCATTTATTATTCGATTAGTCAATGATTTAACCTATTGACTATTGAATGATTTTAAGAGAAATCAAGTATTAAAAAGTAATTGGTAATGAAATAAGACAGAGTTAAATATGAATTTGAGAATTTAAATTCGACTGCTTTTGAAAAATTTATTTGAAAAGGTTTTGAAATAATCTAAGTGAAATATGGAAACAGTTAAATAGAAATAATTTACAAATTAATTTTAGAAATAAGCATATACTCCCCTCTTGTCTTTCGGAAATGATTTCGGTGACGAGTGCACGCATCATCGATGTTTATTTTCAGGAGTCTGAGTGAGGGAAATCATTTATTTTATTTAATTACTGGTAAATTACTAGTTTAAACCCGATACCTGATGGCTAGTAAATTGATGTGATATTGAACTATTTTGGATGAATTGATTTGATGGATGTCTTGGGCTGAAATGATTAGTATATCGATATTAATTATGTTAATTTACCTGATATTCACATTTATTATGTATTATTGCTTGTTTGTGTTGATTTATCCCAACCATTTACCCCTAATGTTATGGGGATCAATTAAACATAGGATTAATCATAAAAATGAATTAAGAACATAGATTGCAATGATAAATACCTATGACCCTAATTTGGATTGAAATGATATATATCCTTTTCAAAAATACTAAATTAAATTTTAAGTCTCACTTGGCAATAGGGTAGAAAATTATATACGAACACTGGTTGGTTAAATAATTTTTTTTAACCTTGAATCTTGAAATATTGTATTAAATATGATATAAATGATATTTTATAAGTTAAGTTTCTTTAAAGTTGAACTTTGGATTTTGAAATATAAAAGCTAAAGGAAATGATTTAATATTGAAAAACCAAAATAAAAATGAAATTGAACATGAACTGAATCTATTGAAATTTGAATTGTTATCCATCTTTGAAATTACTTTAAATATACTTGATTTTAAAATGATGATTTAACTGTGAATTCAAGATTGTTATAAATTGTAATAATTCAATTTGAGAATCCTAATTGGAAACTTTAATATTTGAACCGAATTGTCTGAATTGAAATGAAAGTTGATTCCAATTAAAATAGAGAAATTTGGTCGATTTGATTTAGAATTAGAATATGACATCAAATTTATTTGAGATTGGAAGAAACAATTCTAATTCCAACTATAGTATTTTTTTTGACAAAGCCGACCGGTTTTTAAGGTGACCGCAAGCACCTTTTATTATAATTAATAGAAAAATATAGAGAAGCTCAGGTGATTGTACTGAGCAATCAGCTACAGCGGTATTGATATAGACCGTTCACCTAACTAGAAATACAGTGTTCTGTGCATACATAATACTTAACATACAAACATTACATATGCGAACTTAACATATAACATTACATCTACAATGACATAAAGAGTAACATATAATCTGGTGAGACATGCACTCTAGCATGAAAGCTATCCATTTTCAATAATGTTCTTCAGCATTTCCTTCTTCATGCTGCGTGTAATAGGGGTTTTAACCCCAGCTTTGTCAACCGAAGTGGTGTCATGGCCAACAACGTCAAGCGGACTTATCTTGTGTCCCGATGGAAAGGTGAGATCGAGTGTAACGAACTGGCATTTTCGACCCCGAAAATCGACAAAAAACTCATGTAACCTATTCAAGCATCGAACATACCAGGTCATTAATAGAAAGAAGTTAGTGGGGGAGAAATAAAAAAGAAAGTAAGTTAGAATAGAAGAAGAAGAACATAAATATAACAACATCAAAGTAAACAAGAATCTCACAGTGGAACGAATAAATATATCATATAACATAACTTTGAAATAAAACCAGTATCTGTATACAATACCATTATCGGAGTACAACACTTACAACATAACTGAAATAAACAATAGCTATATGATCTTGAAGCCTCTTGCTCCAAGCTCTTCCAAGTATATCTGTAAAATCCCGACTACTTGACTGTCCGTACAAAGTTGGTTACCCAAGAGTTTAGGGTAAAACAAAACAAAAATAAACTCCAGGTCATTCATGGGACTGGTGTGAATAAACTCCAGTCACTTAGTTTAACTTTTAAAATCCTTTTAGAAGAAAGGATCATCGTAAGACCGATCTACACATAAACACATATGGTTTTTACCTTACGATAACCCAAAACATTTCTTTAAAATCAATACTCTTCTGATATTATAATAATGTCTAAATCAAATAAATAACAATCTAGCAGAATGCTTTCATCTCATGTTCCACATACATAATATATAATCAAAATCGCGGGTGCTTATTGGGTAATCGATTCCAACTGGCAAGGTATGGGACCAGCTTCCGACAATGTATCTCTAGAGAGGAATACACCGGGTTCAACAAGAACATCTGGCAACCCAGGCTAAACATAACCGATCACTCATTTCGCTTGAGTGTACCGAATGTATTATCACCAACAGTTGGGATCATCAACCGTTTCCCAAAAGGGACAACATCGAAATAGAATAAAGAAGCAATTGGATTTTCTCTAGATCAGGTGATAATACACCCTAACTGGGAGCTACCCACTAGTCCATGTGACCTACCTGATTTTATATCATTCCTGGTTGTGAGGCTTGAGGCCATAACATATCTTTCTGACAGATCACACCTCTATTTATTTTGAATGCCACATCGTCTTACCCGCCAAATCACAAATTTATTTCTCTAAACATATCACGGTTATGAAGCTAAGAGAAAAGAATTCCTCCACCACCAAATGTAAATACGTTTGAAGAGATCAACTTACGCGATGTATTAAATATACTATGTCAGACATTCTTCCATACAAGTTGTCCTAGGACTGTAAAAACCGAAGACATTATTTTGCAAACCCATCGTAGGCAATTTCTACCTAGGATTTGCCTGAACAGCCTTTACATAAACTCCGTCTTCAATTATCTTTATGATATTTGATTCGCAACGCTAATGCCCATACGGAGTGGTTTTCAGATAATAAATCTGATCCCAGTCTCTCCGTACTGAAAACAGAAAATTGGTTAAAACTTTAATAGTCGGTTATTTAACTATCAAAGGAAAACATCCATACACACAACGATCTTATTTCCAAATGAAAATTTTACCAATCAATCATCAATCAACATTTTTTCCTTTAAATTAATTTATCATTAATTTATTCATCCTCCATTTCCCGTTGCCATATATTTATAAATTCTTATTTTCTAAATTTAGAAAGTATACGTTATTAACATTGGAAAAACATTTCCATTTCTTATTCACGCATCACTATCCTCCCACATCTATCAGTCTCTAACTTTAAACTAGTAAGTGAACAACTTCCTAAGTATCAACCCCGAAGGCCGAAACCAACATCAGATTGACACTCAAAAAGCCATTCAACTTAACTAATCCTCAGTCAGTTTCTAATTCCCTTAACTCCATTTTAATTCCTATTTCAAAACCCAATTTCCTTTATAAAAAATTTTATTTGCAAATATTTACTTCCACCCATTATTCACTTCAAACGTGAATAATATTTCTTTTTATATAATCAATCAGTTTGATTTCGCATTTAAAACAATATCTCAAATCCAAATTCTTTTTATACTAATATTTATAGACTATTCAGAAAAATCTTATTTTATTTCCAACACTTACAATCTCATTGATAATTCGCTCTATAACTGTTGCATTCACATTCAATTTCAAATATTGGTGTTAAAGCCAATTTTTACTTCCCTATAAAAATTTAGACTTATATCCAATGATAAATATTTTTCTTAATTTGTAAACATCGTTTATAAATTATTCATCTCAATTTATCGGTTAAAAACATATTTCTATTAAATATCTAATTTAGATCACTCATTTCATAATTCTTTTATGACTCGCAATTCCTTTTTTGGAATTCTATCAATTTCCCAAATATCATATTTATTCCATATAATCATTTATTTACCTCTTATTCCCTTCATTCAATATTTTCACTAAAACGACCATTTAAAACTTCCATATAATTGTTAAAAATTTTATACCGAAGTTCTTATTTAATTTCCAAATATTTTCGTTTATAAAATCCATTGATTTTATAAAATCCTTAATTCCAATACACACATCAAAATTTCTTTTTTTATATTCCATTATTACATATGATATTTGAAATACCAAATAAAAAGGATCAATATCATCCCAACACACATAATCAAAAATAGATTATATATCATCTCATATATCACAATATATGAAAAACAGTAACATAAATGTTGAGGAATCCAGTTGGATCCCTCCAACATGTTTCCCTGCATGCGCAGATGTTAAATAACATCAATTTCATTCCACTATGAAATTTTATAGCAAATGAAATTAATATTCAAACAACGACTTATACATATAACTATATATATATATATATTATCTCAGCTAATTATCGACAGTTCATCCAAATAATCATCACACAACATCAAATCATCATTTATCAATTCTAAGATACATTATAAAATATAAACTGGACAGAGTTAGCGAGTTTACTCACCTTGGTCATTTATCGTTAAATAACGATAAATTGTCGTCGATTCAGACAGATGTTTTATTCTGCCACAATTTGTAACCAGCTCCAATTCACTCCAAATCAGTCCCATAGTGTAGCCTTCGCCCATACGATTCCAATGGTTCTTGTTTTGTTGAATTTGGATAAAGTATGAAATAGAAATACTTATTATAAGTTTTCATTCGGATTTAAATAATATAAACATTATTAACCTTATTAATTAACATTAATTACCCTAATTAACATTACCCCGCCTAATCCATGTTTTCCCTTAATGATTGTTTTTGCCAATTATATTCCTCCAGGATTTCTTCGAACCAATGCTCCTCTTCATGGCCAATCCTTCCACTTCACCACTCCTTAACATACCACCAAAACTTACACAAAAATTGCTACAAACACTAGCTTCTTGTGACGGCCCGCCCCGCACCAACCGACATTTACTCCGAAAGTGCGCTGTACACATGTCCTAGTTAGCACGGGACGGGTCGTCAGAAGGAAAGGGAAGAAGGAAATGAACTAACAAAGAACCTGTAGAATGTCTCACAGTGCATAGAACAAAATATAATAGTAACATACTTGACATAAAACAGGTGAGACAGTGCATAAGCTGAAACAACTAACATAGCAGCGGAAAATCCAAGTACAGCTTATGATCCAAAGTTAAACATTATTACAACTTTTCAAACTGTCTCAAAAGCAAAATCAAGATAAAGGAGGTACGCTACTAATGCCCAAGTAGCGACCACCAACGACACAGGGAGAATATCTATATATCATACGTGGAAGCCTCCTGCTAGCCTCCGAATCAGCTACTCGCGCACCACCAGCTAACCTGTCTCTAGTCTGCTCGTGTGAGCACCCAGAGTAATAAGAGGAGACATAAAACTCTGGGTCAGACATAAAGCCTGGTATGAGCGATAAGCATCTAAACAGAACAATAACAGGTAGACTAAAACATACCTGAACCTGAACCTGCAACCAAAGAGTTAGCACTACATACTGTACAGCACTCTAAGGTGCCATATCAAACGGTGTAAAGATACGGAGGTGGGGGTGTGCATGTCATAGTGATGGCAAACAATCAAACATAGCAACCATCCTCACATCTCTCACTCAGTGCATAAAGTATACGATATTCACCACTTCGATCACCCAACATACCCTGCTACGATCACTTTGCCCCATGAAGTCATAAATGGCTTCACTGCACTGATAACGTAGCCACTAATCCTTCGCTATGTCCATTTGCCCCATGGAGTTATTCACCCCATCTGCGCTAGCTCATAGCCTTACCAATCCTTTACTATGTCCACTTGCCCCATGGAGTTATTCACCCCATCTGCGTTGGCTCATAGTCTTACTACGCATCACTTTGCCCCTCGAGTCGTAATGACTCTACTACACTGATAACGTAGTCTTGCTACCATCACCTTGCCCCTCGAGTCATAATGACTCTACTGCACTGATAAGTAGCCCATCATCCATTTTTAGTGGTGAATCGAAGTTATGAACGTCGACAACTCCTTAGCACACGTCCCGCAGCAAAGCCCAACCATGAAGTGAACTCATCGGTTCCCAACTGGATCCTGAGCTCTAACTTCCCATATTGGACTACCTTTGCATCTCGGGTTATTGGTCAATACTGGGTCGGGTCGGGTTCCTCTTCAAGCCATCGGTTCGGGTCGGGTCCACTACGTTGCGTCGGTTCATGGTCTTCCTCTGGTAATGGTTCGGTTCAGGTTCACTACATCGCGTCGGTTCGGGTCGGGTGTCCCACTTCGGGTCGGGTCGGGTTGCCATCTCCCCTACAGTTCGTGCTCCCGCTCCGATCAGCTCCCGCGTTCTTCATTTACTCCGATCCGATCCTCCTCCTTTAGTCGATCCGTTCCCCCTCCTTTATCCGATCCGATCCCAATATTGCTAGCATGGCCTTCCTTTTTTCCAGATTTCTCAAGTGTCAAGTTCTGATCCGATCGAATCCCTTGCCCAGTTCACTTATCCGATCCGAGCCCCCATATCTGATCCGATCCGGTCCAGAACCTGCACTTTTCCTGCAACCTTTCCACCGAGTATTTTACGCCATTCGACGACGTTTTCGACCATTCCAACTATTCTAATCAATCACAAAGCATACCATACAATCATAGCAACATGTATAATCAAATACAAACATCAAAACAACAAAATGATAGGTTAAAATGGATCAAACCTAGCCAAAACCCCATATTTCCCCTTAAGCATGTTTAGGTGAAACTAATGATGTGATTAGCAAAACTTAACCAAATTAACCCAAATTCATATCAGAGGTCTAAACATCATTCCAAATTTTATAAATATTTTTCCAGAATTTTATCATGTTTAAATTCGCTAATTAACACTAATTACCCTTAATTAGCCATAATTAGTGAGAAACTATGCAAATCACTCACCTTAGCCACAAATAAACTAAGATCTGAAATAAATCTCTGATTTGATGCGAATCCCAATGCTAAACAGCAGCTCCAATGTTGATTTGGTGTAGATCTCCCTTGATTCGATGTTGCTAAGCTTAATCCTTGATTAGGAGATGATTTGGAGGTGATTTAGAGGTTGGAGGCCATTTTTTAGGGTTCCTTGGAGGTAAGTGGAGGCTAGAAAACTGAAATGAAATGATTCTCCAACTCCTTTCAGCCTCCCCATAACCCTAATCCCGAAATGGGTTATGGGCCTATTCACTAATCACCCTATTTGGCCCGGTTAAGCAGGTTTTCACCTTCCAAACCTTAATTCAGCCATATCTCCCAAACGGTAAGTCCGTTTGGCTATTATGACCACTCTACGGAAAGGTAAATCATCAAATGAATCTAATGGAAGTGGTTTCAGGTCAAAATTCCTTTCCATTCAAAAGTTATGGCCGAAACAAGATCAGCTAGGGGCAAAACGGTCATTTAAAAATCGACAAAAATCATGAACATGGGAAATGACCCTAATGGTTGTTTCCCAAATTTACATGACCAAACGACTTCATATGGGAAAGAAATAAATATTCTACGATCCTCCGATGCGTAGAATGCGGGTTGTTACATTCTCCCCCCCTTAAGAAATTTCGCCCCCGAAATTCCCTAACCAAAATACACAAGGAGTCCCGCATGCCTATCAATCATAAAACAACAATCAAACATGCAAAACAAGCAAAACAAGTCTATCCTAGCATGCGGAATAACTAAATTACGAAGTAAATCTTACCAGGCAAAGAGTTCTGGATACGTCTTCCTAATGTTCTCCTCTGTCTCCCAAGTACAGTCATTCTTGTCCTCGCCCCACTGAACCTTGACTAGCTTCACCGCCTTCCTTCGAAGTTGCTTCGTATCGTGCTCCACAATACGAATCGGCTTGCGGTTCCCAACCGCCTCGGGTTCTACTTCGAAGTCCTCTAACTGATCAGGTGAAATAGTCATATCTAAGTCGTGAACGAACTTCCTTAGTTGGGAAACATGAAATACATTGTGAACTCCCGCCATCTTCTCTGGTAAGTCAACTCTATATGCCAAATTCCCGACTAGTTCAAGAATAGGGAATGGGCCAACAAATCTTGGTGCTAACTTGCCTCTCCTGCCAAATCGAATTACGCTCTTTAACGGAGAAATCTTGACAAACACCAAGTCACCAACGGAGAATTTTAAGTCTCTTCTCCTTTTATCAGCATAGTTCTTCTGCCTATCTTGGGCAGTTTTCATTCGTTGTTGAATGATCTTAATCTTATCCGAGGTTTCCCTCACCACATCTGGTCCAAGCATAAACTTCTCGCCAGTCTCTATCCAACATGATGGTGAGTTGCACGGTCTTCCGTACAAAGCTTCATATGGATCCATACCGATACTGGATTGGTAGCTATTATTATATGCAAACTCTACTAGATGCAAATGGTCATCCCATGATCCACCAAAATCCAATATACATGCTCTCAAGAGATCTTCCAATATACGATTCACCCTCTCCGTCTGACCGTCGGTCTGAGGATGATATGCGGTACTGAGATGTAATTTTGACCCTAGAGCCTCCTGTAAGCTCTTCCCAAAACCCACTAGTGAACAACGGGTCTCGGTCACTCACAATGCTTTTAGGTACCCCATGAAATCTCACTACCCACTTCATATACAATTCTGCTAACTTAGCTGTCGTTCTGGTCGATTTGACTGGTATAAACCTTACACTCTTAGTCAATCGATCCACAATTACCCAAATGCTATCATGTCCCGATCTAGTCCTTGGTAAACCGTCGATGAAATCCATCGAGACTTGCTCCCATTTCCATTCGGGAATTTCTAATGGTTGCAACAAACCACTAGGCTTCTTTTGCTCGGCTTTAACTAGCTAGCAATTCATGCATTTGGATATAAACTTCCCAACGTCTCTTTTCATCCCTTCCCAGTAGTAAATCTGCTTCATGTCTCGATACATCTTATTACCACCAGGATGTATAGTCAGTTTTGAGTGATGACATTCTCTAAGCACTTCATCTCTCAAACCGTTCACGTTGGGTACAACTAGTCTTCCATTCTTTCTAAGCCATCCATCTCGATCAAGCCCATACAAATTCATCTCCTCACCGTCGATGTCCATCTCTAACTTGGAGATGATTTCTAATAGATTAGGATCGTCCCTTTGGCTGGAACCAATCTGCTCTATCAAAGTGGGTCTGATCGCCAAACTAGCTAGCATGACTGGATCCAATTCGCACTTTGGTCTGAAATCAAACCCCGCGATATACTCCAGTTGCTTCCATTCAAGAAACATAGCCCCTAAACTGGCATGTCTCCTACTCAAGGCATCGGCTACTGCATTACCTTTCCTAGGTGTATATGCGATATCAAAATCATATGAAGCCAAGAACTCTAACCATCTCTGCTGACGGAGATTCAGATCTTTCTGAGAGAAGAGATACTTTAACGATTTATGATCGGTAAACAACTCAAATCTTTCTCCCAAGAGATAGTGTCTCCACATCTTCAGTGCAAACACGATCGCTGCTAATTCCAAATCATGGGTAGGATACGTCTTCTCATGTGGCTTTAGCTGCCGACTAGCATAAGCTACAACCCTACCTCCTTGCATCAATACAGCACCTAGTCCGGTACCACAAGCATCCGTGTATACCGTCATCTCTTCATTCCCCTTAGGAATGACTAATACTGGCGCACGCGTCAACTTTTCCTTTAGACTCTTGAATGCCTTCTCACACACTCCGTCCCAGACGAAGGACTAATTCTTCTTAGTCAACTGAGTCAACGGTGCTGCTATCTTGGTGAAGTCCTGGATAAACTTACGATAATATCCAGCTAACCCCAAGAAACTTCTTATATCTGTTGCATTCTTGGGCGTAGGCCAATCCTGTACCATAGCCACCTTCGCAGGGTCCACGGCAATACCATTTTCTGAAACAACATGGCCCAAGAATCTCACTTCCCTTCTCCAAAAGTGACACTTAGAGAATTTCGCTTTCAATTGGTGTTTCCTCAACACCTCCATCACTATCCTCAAGTGTCCCTTGTGTTCCTCCTCTGTCCTCGAATAAACAAGGATATCGTCTACGAATACAAGAACAAACTTATTCAACTGATCTCTGAATACTCGATTCATAAGATCCACAAAATAGGCTGGTGCATTGGTCAACCCAAATGGCATGACCAACCACTCATAGAATCCAGACGGCGTCCTAAATGCCGTTTTCGGAATACTCTCATCTGCTACTCGAAGTTGATGAAATCCTGTCGCGAGGTCCAACTGGGAGAACACTCTTGCTCTTTGCAGTTGATCGAACAAATCATCTATCCGTGGTAGAGGATACTTATTCTTCCTCGTTACCTTATTCAACTCGCGATAGTCCACACACAAACGAAGGGAACCATCTGCCTTAGTGGCAAACACAACTGGTGCTCCCCACTCGGAGACACTTCTTCTAATAAATCCCTTCTTCAAAAGATTGCTGACTTGCACCCCGAGCTCTCGCTGCTCCCTTGGTGCCATACGACGAAGTGGCATCACTATAGGTCTGGCATCTTTCACTAAATCAATACGGAACTCAATCTCTCAGTGTGGTGGAAGCCCAGTCACCTCCTCGAAGACGTCCGGATACTGGCCAACCACGGGCACATCTGACAACTCATCCTGCGGGATGTCGAGGGAATTTACAAAATTAGCCATAACCCCATCACTAGGTAGACTACCAAACACTACCCTCCGCCCATCATCCGCCCTAACTGTCACCAAAAAGCCCTCACAGTCTACCACCACTCCGTATCTTTGGAGCCCATCGACTCCCAATATAATGCCATACCCAGTAAAGCCCAAAACAAAGCAATCACAAACAAACATACAACCATGACTCGATAAGACCAAATTTCTGCAAATCATACTAAGGCTAGTCGAACCACCAATCGGGTTTGTCACAACCAATGGTCTATCGACTATCTCGGGTTCCAGTCCCATCCTATCTACCAGGTCACTAGATATGAAGGAACGGGAAGCCCCAGTATCAAACAAAACTCGAACTGGTACATCATAAATAGAAAGCATACCTTGAATAACAACATTCTTTCCTTTCTCCGCCGCAGTTGGGGCATTCGACGAAGAAGGAACAGCATCAATAGCATATGCTTTCACAATCTGCTTCTCCTTAAGAGGTTGCGAACACTTATCCTTGAAATGTCCCACTTGACCACAGTTGAAGCACTTCTTATCCGCTGTCTTGGCCCGACAATCTTTGGCATAATGGCCCTTCTTACCACAGCTGAAGCACTCAACATCTTTCTTGCTCTTTTTCTGGCCATCCTTAGCTTGGCTCTGCTTCCTCTTGTTCTGAGAGTTATTCTTGCCTCCACCGCCTGCTTGCGGCTTTGGCCCTTCTGCAGATGCAGCCTCAGTCTTTGATTTAGGGTAAAGACTCTCTGATCTCAAAGCTTTCCCTACAATCGATTCAAAAGTCTCATCGATATGGTTGATAAGCCTTTCCCCCAAGTATCCATCCAACCTTGTAATGAACTTCTCATTCTTTTTCTCAGGAGTATCGATAAGAGATAGTCCATACTTCGACAAAGTGTCGAAATCAGCAATATAGTCAGAAACTGCCCTACCACTCTGCTTGAGTTCCAAGAATCTCTTAAACAACACTGACTTCTTGGCAGCTGGAATGAACTTCTCGCTAAAGCGAGCCTTGAACTGATCCCAAGTAACCTGATCTTCCGGAGTAGCTGTTTTAATGGCATTCCACCAATTCATCGCTCGCCCTTGCAGCTGACGAGACGCTAGCCTTCTCTTCATCGCATCCTCAAGACCCAAGTCATCGAAGATACGATCACAGCTATCCATCCAATCTTGAACATATGTGGCCGACTCCGTCCCGTGGAACGGCTTCCCACCAAGGTTAGTGTAATCCTTGCACAACTTCACGAAATCGACCCTAGGCGCCTGCACTACTGGGCCAGCACCAATTCCGGGATTGGGAACTGCCCCTTGCACCTCCCTAAGCATGTCTCTCATGAGGTCAGTAAACATCGCCCTCATGTCGGCAACATTCCCATTATTGGCTCCCCTACCAGCACCTCTGGCATATCGGCTCATCGTCAATCTGTAAAAGGGAAACGATTAACGACCCCATAGTGGTGCTAGTGTAGTACGACTTCATTCTTATACTACTGATAGTATATACATATATAGCTTTTGAAAACCAAAGTAATCACAAATACGCGCTCTCATATATGTACTATCTCTCCCTAGTGTCTTTCCCTAGGTTAACTAAGCAAACTAGAGCTCTGATACCAAATGTGACGGCCCGCCCCGCACCAACCGACATTTACTCCGAAAGTGCGCTGTACACATGTCCTAGTTAGCACGGGACGGGTCGTCGGAAGGAAAGGGAAGAAGGAAATGAACTAACAAAGAACCTGTAGAATGTCTCACAGCGCATAGAACAAAATATAATAGTAACATACTTGACATAAAACAAGTGAGACAGTGCATAAGCTGAAACAACTAACAAAGCAGCGGAAAATCCAAGTACAGCTTATGATCCAAAGTTAAACATTATTACAACTTTTCAAACTGTCTCAAAAGCAAAAGCAAGATAAAGGAGGTACGCTACTAATGCCCAAGTAGAGACCACCAACGACACAGGGAGAATATCTATATATCATACATGGAAGCCTCCTGCTCGCCTCCGAATCAGCTACTTTCACCACCAGCTAACCTGTCTCTAGTCTGCTCGTGTGAGCACCCAGAGTAATAAGAGGAGACATAAAACTCTGGGTCAGACATAAAGCCTGGTATGAGCGATAAGCATCTAAACAGAACAATAACAGGTAGACTAAAACATACCTGAACCTGCAACCAAAGCTTTAGCACTACATACTGTACAACACTCTAAGGTTCCATATCAAACGGTGTAAAGATACGGAGGTGGGGGTGTGCATGTCATAGTGATGGCAAACAATCAAACATAGCAACCATCCTCACATCTCTCACTCAGTGCATAAAGCATACGATATTCACCACTTCGATCACCCAACATACCTTGCTACGATCACTTTGCCCCCATGAAGTCATAAATGGCTTCACTGCACTGATAACGTAGCCACTAATCCTTCGCTATGTCCACTTGCCCCATGGAGTTATTCACCCCATCTGCGCTGGCTCATAGCCTTACCAATCCTTTACTATGTCCACTTGCCCCATGGAGTTATTCACCCCATCTGCGCTGGCTCATAGTCTTACTACGCATCACTTTGCCCCTCGAGTCGTAATGACTCTACTGCACTGATAACGTAGTCTTGCTACCATCACCTTGCCCCTCGAGTCATAATGACTCTACTGCACTGATAAGTAGCCCATCATCCATTTTTAGTGGTGAATCGAAGTTATGAACGTCGACAACTCCTTAGCACACGTCCCGCAGCAAAGCCCAACCAAGAAGTGAACTCATCGGTTCCCAACTGGATCCTGAGCTCTAACTTCCCATATTGGACTACCTTTGCATCTTGGGTTATTGGTCAATACTGGGTCGGGTTCCTCTTCAAGCCATCGGTTCAGGTCGGGTCCACTACGTTGCGTCGGTTCATGGACTTCCTCTGGTAACGGTTCGGTTCGGGTTCACTACATCGCGTCGGTTCGGGTCGGGTGTCCCACTTCGGGTTGGGTCGGGTTGCCATCTCCCCTCCAGTTCGTGCTCCCGCTCCGATCAGCTCCCTCGTTCTTCATTTACTCCGATCCGATCCTCCTCCTTTAGCCGATCCGTTCCCCCTCCTTTATCCGATCCGATCCCAATATTGCTAGCATGGCCTTCCTTTTTGCCAGATTTCTCAAGTGTCAAGTTTCGATCCGATCGAATCCCTTGCCCAGTTCACTTATCCGATCCGAGCCCCCATATCCGATCCGATCCGGTCCAGAACCTGCACTTTTCCTGCAACCTTTCCACCGAGTATTTTACGCCATTCGACGACGTTTTCGACCATTCCAACTATTCTAATCAATCACAAAGCATACCATACAATCATAGCAACATGTATAATCAACTACAAACATCAAAACAACAAAATGATAGGTTAAAATGGATCAAACCTAGCCAAAACCCCATATTTCCCCTTAAGCATGTTTAGGTGAAACTAATGATGTGATTAGCAAAACTTAACCAAATTAACCCAAATTCATATCAGAGGTATAAAACATCATTCCGAATTTTATAAATATTTTTCCAGAATTTTATCATGTTTAAATTCGCTAATTAACACTAATTACCCTTAATTAGCCATAATTAGTGAGAAACTATGCAAATCACTCACCTTAGCCACAAATAAACTAAGATCTGAAACAAATCTCTGATTTGATGCGAATCCCAATGCTAAACAGCAGCTCCAATGTTGATTTGGTGTAGATCTACCTTGATTCGATGTTGCTAAGCTTAATCCTTGATTAGGAGATGATTTGGAGGTGATTTAGAGGTTGGAGACCATTTTTTAGGGTTCCTTGGAGGTAAGTGGAGGCTAGAAAATTGAAATGGAATGATTCTCCAACTCCTTTCAGCCTCCCCATAACCCTAATCCCGAAATGGGTTATGGGCCTATTCACTAATCACCCTATTTGGCCCGGTTAAGCAGTTTTTCAACTTCCAAACCTTAATTCAGCCATATCTCCCAAACGGTAAGTCCGTTTGGCTATTATGACCACTCTACGGAAAGGTAAACCATCAAATGAATCTAATGGATGTGGTATCAGGTCAAAATTCCTTTCCAATCAAAAGTTATGGCCGAAACAAGATCAGCTAGGGGCAAAACGGTCATTTAAAAATCGACAAAAATCATGAACATGGGAAATGACCCTAATGGTTGTTTCCCAAAGTTACGTGACCATACGACTTCATATGGGAAAGAAATAAATATTCTACGATCCTCCGATGCGTAGAATGCGGGTTGTTACACTTCTCCTCCTCTACCATTTCAGACCTGATACAATGAACTTGCACCCCCCCCCCCCCCAGTAACTTGCGTCGAAACCCCTCATTCACAGCTGCTATAGGGGACCTGCGAACATAATTATCATGAAAACTCCTGCACATTTGCACGCGAGCTCCATCTAACCTCCTCAATCCAAAAATACACTCGTTATTCCTATCTCCTGTTCTATAAAACTCGAGCTACTCAAGTTCCTTGCGGATCCAAAAAATTATGCATCCTCCTAAAAAAACATGCCATTTATTTCCACGAACTCATGCCAAACTCCTACCAGTATTGCGCCTTCTCACCCTGACCACAATTGTGCCCTCGATCCCCCTTCCGGCCTTCACCACTGATGTTGCTCCTCATCCCTAGGTCACTGACTAGAAATGTGGAACCCAAAACGGTGATCCTACAAAATAAAACTCACACTAGAATGAAGCTTAACCCCGCAGGATCACAAATATATAAGAGTTTGGGTTTATGGGATTTTGTAGGAATTTTTATGGATTTTTCTATTACCATGTTTTGTTGTTGAAAGAGTTTTATGGCAGAACATTATCTATATTGACTATTGGGAGAAAAATACAGGGTTAGGAAAGGGTAAGTGGTATATTTATAGGTTCAGTTAGCTTCCAGGGTAAGGTTCATATATTATTACAATTATTTTTATGTTATCGCTATCTGTATTTATCATTTCAAAATTTATATGATCACATACAATGTCCAATTTTGATGAAAATGGACATGCAGCAACAGTTCGACGTTACGGACCCAACGAAACTTGTTTCATCGAATTCTGGATTCGTTTGCTCACACAATGCATTTTTAAAGTTAAGTTATTGCTCGATTCGCATTTAAATTTTGCACGATCACAAAACAACTCTGATTGGCACGAAAATTGAAATCTAACAATAATTAATCATTACAGATTTTATAAAATTCGTTTTGTCGAAAACGGAGATCATTTGCAAAATGGCTATTTTCTAAGGTCTAAATAAACCAATAAAATATTAATATATTTAAAACAATTTAATTTAATATTAATAAATTAATATTGTCATATATATTCATATAGAATATCATACAGCTTCAAAATAAACATACTTGGATTTATAACTTGATATTTCAAAATCCAAGTTAAATCGATATTCAACTTATATAAAAAATTCCTTTTATATTATAAACAAACCATTATAAATTATAAACGAAATCCATAGCAACTTTCTAAAAATTTGATTTGGACATAACTCACAATCTATAAGACGAAATCTCCAATTTTCTCTTCCATTAGAAAAATATCATTCAATAGATTCGAACGTTTCTTGTTTCAAAGAAATCGGACTTATAATGAATCATGTATATTCATCAAAAGTTCAAGACTTAATTTTACGAACTACCACGCCATTACTAGCTCGTTTTAAATTGTATTATAATTACACGTTCAAATATTGTTGATAAAAAAATTCGTTATTATAATTAAATTCTTAACTGAATTAAGTCAGTTAAATTATCCAATTTACAAAATATTGTGAATTCTACTATTCCCGATTATTTCGAAATTTAAAATTTATTATCCCACTATTTATATTAATTAAATATTCAATATTATTTAATTCAAGTCATTTTAAATTACCAAATCAACATTTAAATAATTTAAATAAAGGATTTTTTTCGATTTGGCCACCTTTTACAAACTTATAACACTTTTAGCCTATTTTCAGAACTTATTATAGTCGTAGCCTGGTTTATGTCACATCAGCTGAAATCCGTTATTTAACACTAGCGGCATTTGTAATACCGCACGCTAGCGCTATTCAAGATGACGCGGAGAAGATTTATCTTTCAGCCAGTGTTTTTTGTTGAACCCACGAGCGGCATTTAGGATAACGCTAGCGTGCGGTATTACAAATGCCGCTAGTGTTAAATAACGGATTTCAGCTGATGTGACATAAACCAAACTACGACTGTAATAAGTTTTGAAACTAGGCTAAAAGTGTTATAAGTTTAGAAAAGGTGACCAAATCGAAAAAAAATCCTTAAAAAAATTATTTAATCACTAAAAATTCGGAACGTTGCATCGAGCATAGTTTCTTTGCTGGGTGGATTATTCTTCCTCGTGGCTTTAAGTTTTTGCAACACATTTGCAGCAGAGACCAAGCTGTCATTTTACATTTGTTTTAAATTAATTTTGTTGCAATACTCTATAAAGGCCCTCTACATTTTCTCAAGGGCATCAACCTTGTTTGGGCTTTAGTTCATTTCAATATCCACGTATAGTTATTCAGATATGTTATTGATCATTTCAGCATTAGCACCAAGCAATGCAATGACTTCAAGATTACTCATGTGACCTGATTTATCTGTTGTTTCCTCTATATCATCTTTCTTGCTGACATCAATAGGGCTCACAACAGAACTGGAGGTCACCATTGGTTTGCATGAAGTGTCTAATTCACTTTGCTCTGAGTTGAAACCCTGTTTCATAATAGCAACGTTGCTTTGCATTGAACTGTCCACCATATCTTTGGTTATTTCCATAATCTCATTACCACCCAAGCCCTCATCATTTTGCATACTACCTTGTACCTCAATCGTCACATTCTGTTTATAATCCACACTGCTATTATCAGCAGCAGGAAGAGGGCCTTGCGAGAAAGCACGGATAAGAATCTCATATACTCTTGCAATCTCTCCTTCTTCTAGTAATAATTTGCCTTCATTCTCCTCACTGATATGATTTAACACACCAAAGCTATTCTCCACATCTGGCCTAACAGTTGGCTTTGCTTTGTTTTGTACCCTTCATTTGCCTTGCATTTTCTGTCGAGCACTGAATACTCCCCTTCTCCCAACATTAACATTACTCCATGCCTCACCGTTCAATTTATCAGAACGTTCTTTTTTACCGTTCTTATTTGCTTGAGTATGAGTGTCCACTGTTTTTCCTTTTGTCGCACCAGCATTTTCCTTACCAACAGTCGCCTTATTGACATTCACATCCAAATCGGTATTGAGCCTAATAGGGGTACTTGAATTAAGAGATTTATTACTAGATTCACATTGAGCTGTCATGTGGCCGAAAAACTTGCATATATCACAAATGTCAGGTCGCCACAAATAATGCACGTACACTGTTTGTACACTCCCATCAGGTAGAGCTGCCTGAAATTCATCGACCAGCGATGAGTTAGGGTTCAACTCCGCCATACATTTCGCATACTCTAGTCTCTCAATATTCTCCGTATTCATATCCATACATAAGAACTTCCCAACACACATTGCAAGCCAACTAATATTGATTTGTGTCCATGCGTAAAGAGGAATATTCCTTAATTTTATCCACACCAGAACACTTTAAAATCAAACTAGCATGGCTACCCAGTTGTACATCCCAAGGTAAACCATTATATTAATTATTTTACTGAGTAACTATTTTATTTTATAAACTATATTATTTTAACTTATATATATTAACGATCTTTATAATATATCTTTCTTTATGCACTATTTTATTTTTAATTTATATACATATTTACTATTTTTTTAGAGCATGACGGGTGTGTAGCATGTTTCTACATAACCGTTAAGCATATATATAAAATAAATATTCTGGTCGACAAGCCCAACTAGTAGCAAAGCAGAGTAGTCAAGGACATAGGTAGTCCTTTTATTCAGCCGAAAAGCATAAACTACATATAGTAGTCCATAGCATGATAATATATACAATACAAAGCGCAACAACACCGATAAAATGAAACAAAAGAGCATAGTGTAGTTGAGATTAGTTAATGTGGCATGGCTGAGCTGCTCATCTGAGAATCTAGTGACGGTGGAGCTGGAAGGGAATGCATGAATCACGTAGATCGAGTGGAACGTGTCCAGAGATCGAAAAGTACAAGATGAAATATATTTTACTATTTTTAATTAACTATTTTAATAATTAACTATCTATTTTACAAACAACTTTAACATTTAACGATTTATATGTATTTGACTAAATTTTGGTAAATCTTGTTTTGTATTCAAATTATTTATTTAAACTTTTATTGCTCTAACTATTTGTTTTCAAACTATTTTAAATGTATATCTAAACTATTTTATAGTTTTCAACTATTTTAAAATACTCAAAATGTTTTAAATTGGAATTGTTTCAAGATTCTAAGCTTCATTTAAATTGAGAATTTAATATGAAAATATATCTTATTTTGGACAGGAATGGTTTTAAAGAAAATATGATATTTCAATATGAAGTGTGAACAATTTGAAATGTAAATCCGACCAGTGTAAAAAATGTAAATGCTTGGTTGTTAAAGAGACCAGGATCAGATATTGTCATACTCTTTGCCAATACCGGAAACCACTTTAACAACTATGTACGTGATGAAAATCCAAAAGGAAGTATGTTGGTTTATCGAACGCTACTGGAATGAAGTAACAGAACCATGATGGGTGTGCTTGACCTTCGGTTCATAATTAAAATAACTAAAACATGGCTATATCGGACCAAGTGGGGTTAGCTACCCCCATCGGCAACACTTCTTCTTTTATTAGTATAGCCCCTCGGTTGATTTGATTTAAAAGATTCGCATCCTTGATTTTGGAGTGTTGTTCCTAGGTGGGTGGTAGTCGCGGCTATGCGTTACCACCAGTCCGGGTGTGCAACTAGTAGATTCTTACTTTGGGCATTCCTCGTGTGCTTTGTCATATTATCCTGATCGAATTCCCTACGATTTTGATTTAACATTGTCGTATCACGGCGCATCCCTATCCATCGACGGCTTGTTGGTGTGTTATATGCAAACTATACGACAACAATATAAACAGTGTGAGAGTAATAATGGTAATCCCGCTTACACTATTTTGATACTTTGTTTTATTGAATAGACACTATTATAATAGCGAAATTATATTATAAAGTATAACGGTACATGCTTCGCACGTGATGATGGCACGCGCTTCGCGCGTGGATCGTTGTACCTCAAATATTGTGTAATATTATATTGATGGTTTTGTGATTATCTTAATTTTAGCGTAGCCTAACTGTAGCTATATTTTGTATAATCGTTGTTGAAATATAAATGTCAGTCAAATTAGATTTAGTTCCATTGTTACGTAGCAAGGAACTATAATTATCAATGACTCAATGCTACCCCTTTTGTCAGAGACGATGTTATATTACAAGTCTATTAGTTAAAGCCTTAAATAAGCACGCAGAAACAGATTTTTGTAAATTGATTGGGTTCCACCATCCATGTTTTATATTTGAGCATACTATGAGATTAGTGCCACCACCTTCCTTATTATATTATTTCTGTAAATTGATAAATCAAACCTTCGTGTAGTCAAATTCACCATTTTCTCTCATGTTTTTCTTCAACGTTTCAAAAATATGGAATATTTACTGGACTACTGAAGAAAACAATAAATATATAATAATATTTGCACGTTAAGTACCTAAAATACTTGGACAGATTTTTTGACTTGTTAGTATATTTTAGTTAAACTTCTGTTATCCAATTAGACCAATATGAGCTTTAACCGCCATCATTGCGGCCTCCATCATCATCATTATTATAGTCCAGGGAAGCTTCATCAACAGATTATCCTCAAATTTTTTTGATCCATCACTACACCAAAACAGGTGATTCCCAACGAGTATAACCGTCGCAAACAATTTCAGCAACGCTTATTAGTGTTGCTATGGAGGGGTGGCAATTTAGAACCAACGCTTATAAGCGTTGGTAGATTTTATGTCCCTACGCTTATAAGCGTTGGTATATTTTCAGTAGCAACGCTTATAAGCGTTGGTAGATTTTCTTCAGCAACGCTTATAAGCGTTGGTAGATTTTCTTTACCAACGCTTATAAACGTTGTAAGATTTTTGTTTGCAACGCTTATACATGTTGCAATATATTTGTTTGCAACACCTATACATGTTACAAAATTTAAATTCACAACAAATATAAATTTTAATAATAACAGATATATATATTCGCAACTCGTATGTTTCTAACATTAATAACCAACATGATGATAATATAGGCGATATTTAATATGAATCAAAAACTAATATTAAACTCAATGCATACTAATAGATAACATTCATAATCATGTAACGACATAGAATATGAGTTAACAATAAACAAGCACAATACATAATTAAGATGTCAAATTCAATACATAATTAGTTTGCTAAATTCAATACATAAATGAGATTCTACAAATACCGAATACAAAACTCTGGCCATATAACAAAGCCTCCATCTGAAAATTCACGTAACTTGTACATTCCATTTTGAGGACCAACATAAATTGGTGCGTCTGATTCAAGAACTTCAAACCAAGTTACTTTCTCTAAGCCGGAAAGCATAAATGAATCTGAACACTATATATGAGACACCTTAAACATTTCCACTAGAGGCAATAGATTCCACAAAATCATCCAATGCCGGAAAGGGAGATTTTCTGAACAGTAGGACATAGGAAAATTGCTACCATCAAGATGCAATGACATATCTCGCTCGGTATAGGTGCTATTATCATGGGCCTGATGAAAATCATCGATAAAAACATAACAAAAGTGTATTCAAGCATATTCTAAATTACATCAGAAGCAGATATTTTGTACAATCCTTAATAACAAATAATAATGAGTATATTGCTATCAACTGCATATCGGATTATAAAGACAAAATACAGGACATGTTAAAAGTAAGTTATAAATGCTATTAAGGTAACAATATAGTAAATAAATTTATCTTTTAGAGATTTTTGAATCAATTTTCTGAAGTTACTTCAAAAAACTAACAGCAAAATATATATAATTAACAGATTACAGTCAGTCATACTACATTCTACTAGAATACAAGTTATAAATTAAGTTCACAATATACTTAAAACTTCCTTCTTCTACTACTACTTTGTCTTCTTCTTTAGTATTCAAAGTATTTTCATCTTCATTCAAAAGATTAGACAAGGATAATTTATTTGATTTATTCGATTCCTATTTCAAGCTATTAGTTCATCATCAACCGATAAAACATATAAAATATTTGGATTAAACTTCTAGTTCCAAGCGCATGATACTAACAAAAACCAAAGGATGAGAATTTATATTAAACGGTTATACATAAACAATAAATAATGACATTAAAAGGTGAAGTGATCCTTATACGAAGTTGTTTTTTACGATAAAATGTGATACAAATAGCAACATGAAATAATGAAAGAATACGGCTAAAATTGAAGAAATTATGTATTCGGATTCCTAACATGGTCCTTATATCGTCATCCAATGGACCAATACATGTTAAATACATAACATAGGAATACGAAGAAGTTGTCAGTTGTTTTTATTTATTTTCAATTTTAAAATAATGATCGATATTCATCAAAAATATCAAAACACAACGAATATTATATATCAAAAAGTATCCATCGATATATCACTGCCGGTATTTCAAGTGAAAATTTTATGAAACGGTTGATGAAAGACCAATATATGACATCAGTACCTGAGGTTGATTTCTTATCTTAACTGATGTGCCAGATATACATACATACTAATAAAAGAACATTTTAAGAAAAAGGAACTATGGCTGTTACAATCGGCATCCATTCTAATAGCTTATCACAATCGGCATCCATTCTGCAAATAAGTGATTCCATAAACACTTGTTCCATAGGCTCAGCAAAACTGAGTCGTACGACTCGGCAAAACTGAGCCTTACGCCTCAGTTTTTCTGAGCCATAAGGCTCAGTTTTGTCGAGCCACAGGCTCAGCAAAACCGAGCCTTGTGGCTCAGTTTTTCTGAGCCGTAAGGCTCAGTTTTGCCGAGCCACAGGCTCAGCAAAACCGAGCCTTACGGCTCAGTTTCATCAATTTTTCTGCACCAAATTTCCATATTTCAAACAATAAAAATCATAAAACAAGCTTAAACAGTTGTCTCGAAGTTATTAATTAATATTCTTAAGAAAAATTAATTAATGTTCCTAAACATTTCAAGCTTACTAGCGTTTAAATGATAACTAGATAACACCAAATATACTGAATTGGTGAAGCAATGTAAACGATATTTTCCTCCTTAGTTTGTAGGATTAATATTTATTCAACAAGGTATATTTATTAACAAGAAAGTAAAAATTTACCCAGCATGGAGAAAAATATCATGAAACCAGCTGATATTTGTACAACCCTTCTACTCCCAATTCTAGTTGATCCGAGAGGCCCAATATTCTCTCTGAAATATTAAATCTTGTAGCATCAAGAAGGGACATATAGCTATTAAACTCAAGAAACAGGAATACTTTTGAAAAGATAATGCACTTACACTAAGACAGTGGAGTCAGTGCCTGTGCCAAATAAACCATCTAAAAGAATACCAATTCCCTGCATATTTTAGAATTCAGAAACATAAATATCATGTAATGTATATTTAACCAAATATAAAATATAGTCTGAAGGAAAAAATTATGTCATACCTGCCATCCAATACCGCGACTAAGGACATGAACCGGAGGTGGTGTTGCACTTGCTACCTTGCTGCAGCTTTGTATGCTGTTGTTGACTGCAAAATTAAAATCCAATTAGGCCTCGTAACTTTTTTTCTTTTAATGATTTGATCCTTGAACGCTTCTAATATAAGAGACATATATTAGCTCTTGATTTGCATACATTTATCTCAATCAATGATACAATAACAGCAGCCATCATTCAAAATGCATGACCAGCATTAAATGTGGGTGCACCCCACTGCAACGGATATGGGATTCTAATCCTATCATAATATTGATAAAGATGAATTGTGAAACTTGATATATATATATATAACATGAAAATACATAAAATGCAAACAGCTTTAGTTAGTACAAACCAAGGAGCAAAGGAGATGAGAGCGAATCGGTCGGTTCGACAGTGAAACCTGAGAAGCTACAATGAATAGGATAAGCATGGGAACGCCAATTTCTACGCATCGCCCAGCCTGATAAGTGATGAATTCTCGGTATAAAATGAGAAATTCAAATTGTATTGTTTGCTGACGTGGCCGTAACTAATGATAGCCAGCAATTTTAATTGTTTGTCTATGTAATCACGGAATACTAAGGTTCAAAATGTCAATGTGTAACGAACAAACAAATTTCATATAAAGTAATGTAGATCAATACCACAGGAAATCCTCTGTCAAATAGACCAAATCCGACTAGTGCGACTACAGGGACCATATTCAGCGGGGTAAAAAACCTGAATCATGCATATGACAATTACATATCAGTGTATCCATATTCAAAAATGTAGCATAGATTTTGTGAGATAAATGTTATGTTATGAAATAAAATGCTGAGCGATACGTTCGTTAAATCACTTATTAATATGGACTTTTATAATCAAAACCAAGATCATATTTCAAAAGATGTAGAATGCTACGTGGTACAAAGAGTGTGTGAATTAATGTAGATGATATATTCATGGCAAAGACTTACATGAAGAGAAATGAAAAAGGATAAAGCTAAGGAAGATTTGCTGGAAATTCATATGACATATATTTATTTATATGTCGCCATACCGGAATGCTACAGCGAGCTTTCTAATACAGACCGACAAGTCATTTTTGGCTGTGCTTCTCCCTTCTTCCCACGTAAGACTATAACAGAAGCTTGCAAAATGAATACTATGCAATAAATTAGCAAGTAAATTATCATTTATGCTGGTAATACAGCGTTAATGAAAATGAATACTATGCAATATACTTGCAAAATGACATCAACCTATAAGCTTATGTCGGACATATATGTCGATCACATAATTTTCACTAAACAATTCATATTCTTTTTTAATTAAACAGCACAACAGTGCATTACTTCTATTTGTCTAACTACATGTGGAGATTCAATTATCAAAACGACCTTTTTTTTCTCTTTTTGATAAAATCAATCATTTGCATTTTTTTCTAAAAGTATGTTAAAACTTACAAACATGTTGTCCTTTTGAAACTTGTTTTCAGAAAGGGAGGACTGTGTATTTTTTTTCCTCCACATGATCATTGTATGATAGTTAGAAGTAGTAATGATATGGCATGATCTAGTCAAACCAATTACAGTAATTGATATCCTACAGCAAACTTAGATGATTAGTTTATTATACATCTCTAAGATTCATACCTACTAGCTGCCACCAGGTGTGTGCTCTTGCAGTTCTAAGCTAGACATAGTGCTGAATTGACGTTCCATTTGAGATAAATGACTAAAAGAAAAATATTTGTATTAATAGATGGAAATAGGCATGAGAATATGGGAAGCTGGTAAGTGTGAATGTGCAGGGATAAGTGAATGAAAACAAAACCGAACTATTTCAAACTAAGTTGAGAATTTTATCACAATATCGTTTCTATAAATTCAAAAAAAATCAACAGAAGGTATTCCCATTATATATTTATAGTTAAAACTGCTTACAGTTGCCCCTTTTGATAGTTAAAACCGCACGGTTTAACAAAAAATAAAACAATAAAATACATGCAAATAGAAGTACTATATACCAAAAATAAAACACTTTGTCAAAAGTACTGCACAAATGTAGATAAGTTCCTGAAATGATGGTCAGTAGGTAACTTTCTATAGGTATTATGATACTCTAATTGCGTTTAAGCAGCTTAAGAACTGAACAATTATGGAAAAGATTTAATGACACACTGAACAATTATACATTGCTATTAAGAGCAAAATATAGCATTTAGACTATACGGGATATCAAAGATAGTAATTTTACCTTAATGTAAAAGGTTATTCAAAAGCGATCTGATGTGTGTATGCAGAACTATAGGTCCCTGTGTGCACACCAATTATTCGAATTGTTTCTCCTTCTTCAGATTCCTTTTCTTTCATTTTTTTTAAATACAAGAGGAAAATTTCTCAATAATTACTATCATCCAACATGAACAAATGTAGATAACATTTCACCTCTTAGAAGAGTGATAGTGGACCCTAATGATCATCAGTTCCAAACAAAAAGGCAAATTTATCCTCGTTCATTCTCAAAAATGACCAGTCAAGTGCTTCTGAAAGCTATAACAGAAATCAAAGGTAAAACCTAGATGCAATACTTGAATCTCTTCAGATTAGATTAAAATCTTTCAAAGCTGAAGAAGGAAAATAAATAAATAAACCATTAGCTCAGTTTTAGTTTGTGTGCCTCCTTTATTGCAACCAAACCTATTTTCTGTTATATACCAACCTATACTATATTATTTGTCAACCAAAAAGGAACAATATTGATTTAGTGTAAGAGAATAATAAGTTGAAGGGGCAACTAAAATCCATATCCCTGTATTTTAATCAAGTGCAAAATTACGCTTTTCTGATGAAGCTACTTCAGTATAGGACTCTAAAAGAAAGAGCTGGAGACCATCAAACGATGAACATCAAAGCAATCAAAAATTCAAAGTGCACGTTGTCTACAAGATTAGACTTTCATGAAATCTGGGATACCTGCGTGAACTCTGTTATTGCCATGTACAGGACATTGCACATTGTATGGTACTGCAAGATTTAAAATTTAAATTAGTACGTGATTTCATTCAATGCAAGGCACACTTTGAAAACAAAAATGTCTTCATTGCAATACAATTGGCTTCAGGGGGAACATAAAACCCTTCCTTAAGTATTGCTTCCCTCTTCAATTTAACCAAATCTTTCTCCTGCAAATCGAAATACCATCAAAGGCAGGCAATTAAAATCATACACCTAAACCACAAAATGAGAGTATCAAAGATTTAGTTACCCAATAATTAGAGCAACGACACAATATCTCTAGACTTGACAAAGTATTTTCTAGATCTGTTAGCATTAAAAAAAAGGGTTTTGGATAATTTTTTTGATTTATCAACAAACGTTTTCATGGATTCAAAACTATAATACCGGAAATCTTACACGATATTGATCGCAAGCACAAATCGAACAAGGATGCCAAAATCGAACGTCAGTTGTTACGGTGAAGCGATACTTACATCCGATTAGAGAGTTACGAATTCCATTTCGCCATGCGGGTATTCGTAGATTTGGATTGGAATTGTAGTTTTTTTTCTCTTTCTGAAATTCGTGGGATTTGGAATTGTGATTTAGGCGGCCGTATTTTGTGAAAGCGTTAGGCAAAGGAAGGAGATATGGGAAATAGGGTTAATGACGTTAGTTTACGTTTTTGCCCTCAGCAAACACCCTTAACAACCCAAATAAGCGTTGGCAATAAAAAATATATTATTATGTATTTTTGGCAACACTTTTTTAATATAGCAACGCATATTACGGTGATTACCCTACAACACAAATAAGTGTTGGCAATTGAAAAAAAAAGGGTTGCCAAATGGCCATTTTGGTGTAGTGCATTTCCGTATTCAAACTGAATTTTTGTGCTCTTGAACCGTCTACAACATTCACATTTCTATAAAAGGCTTAAGTCCAAAGTCAGCTTGATCAACACTTATGAGTTTCTATGAAATTGAGAAATCATTCAAATGCAAAAACCCCCTTAGTTATTAACTAATTAGCAGTTAAAGCACTATAATTCATTCCATAGGCTGGGAATAAATTTTGTTAGAATTTTTTGGGAGGAAGAGGAATAGATTAATGAGAAAAAGGAATATTTGGAAAAGAGGAAAACTTTTAAATTGCTTTATTACTCTTTTCTTTTCTTAATTCTTCCTTCATACATACAAACAAATGAGACAAACTCTTATTTATAACATACAATACATCTTTCTAGATTTGCAGCATTAAAACCTCTGATTAATGAATAATTATCTTTTTCCTAATTAACAACAATATTAAAACCTTTCTAGAAATCTTCAATCTTTAATGGCTTTGCAAAAGACCATTTCAAATTATATTCCAACACTCCCTCCTAATTTGAAATTTTCTTTCTTACTCTTTTTCGATTGGTTGGCTCGAGTATCATAGGTTGTATCTTCTTTCCAATCAAGCTCTTTTTTCCTTTTTCCTTTTCATGGTTTGCTTTATCAATGTTGCTTGTGAAAACACCAGTTGCTAGTCCAAAGGGTGATGCGTTTGCATATCTAATCACTTCGTTCAAATCATTGAACTTAACAATGGACTGGAGTGGTCCAAATATCTCTTCTTTCACAATGACCATATCATCCTTGAAATCTGAGAAAACAGTGGGTTGGATATAGTACCATTTACTTCCAATTCTCTTACACCCATTAACAAGGGAAGCACCACCATCAACTCCTAATTTTATGAAATGCAGGATCTTATTGAATTTCTCATCATCAATCTGAAGACCTTGCTCCACACCTTTCTTAAAAGGATCACCGATTACACGACTCAAATCACGAGCTTTTGACTTCTCCACGAACTCATTATATTTTTTTTCATGCACAAAAGTACGAGAACCAGCACAACAACGTTGTCCTAATGTAACAGGCTTGAGGTTGCATTTTGCAGTCATTCCGAGTACCATTTTACTGGTTTCAGACGATCCGGTGAAAGCAAGCTTGTTGACATTCATGTGACTAGCAAAAGCTGCACCAGCTGTGGAGACAAAACCAGAGATCACATTAAGAACACCGTCAAGATCTTCTTTATATTCATCTGCCTTATTCTCACTTTTACAAGCATCCTTTTTTATTGAATCATCATCGACCCTAGCATCGTCAGGGTCACTCATCTCGATATCCTCATTTTTATTATCGCTTTTGTCTTCTATTTCTGCGTCCTCTTTTATTCCACTACAACCTTCTCTTTCTTTTCCCTTTTTTGTATCACTATTGTTGTCTTGTATGTTCGTCATCTCCACATCAGCCTCTTCTGGATTGCTTTGTTCACTTGCTTGCTTACCTTTGTTTGTGACATTCTCATTTTTCAAATCTTGTGCAATGTTGTTCTCTTCCTCTTTGTTAGCATCGTTTTCATTTTCCAAATCCTCTTTGAGGTGTACATCATCATCTTCATCAGCATTTTTCTCCTTCAAAATATTCTTCGCGTTCTCTTTGTCAACAATCAAATTGTCTTCTTCTATCAATTTTGTGTCATCTTTTGCATACAATTCTTTTAATAATTTTCGTGAATCTTTTGCAGTTCTTTGTCCATAAATACGACGATATGCTTCTTCATCGATGTTCTCACTCATCACAGCACGAGCTTGAAGATCTTTCCTTCTCCAACTTGCAAATGATTTTCTCTCTTTCTCCGTCATATTTCTATCTTTTGGCCATTCGCAGCCACTTTCAACGATTTCCCATAACCCTTTGGAAATCAGCTCTTCTTTCTTCTTATTACTCCATTCCTCAAAATTTTCTTTTGTGAGAACAGTGAGAAGAAACGATGGAAAAAATAGATGCGGATGCGCCATACTTTCAACTAGGCTCTGATACCACTTTGTTAGAATTTTTTGGGAGGAAGAGGAATAGATTAATGAGAAAAAGGAATATTTGGAAAAGAGGAAAACTTTCAAATTGCTTTATTACTCTTTTCTTTTCTTAATTCTTCCTTCATACATACAAACAAATGAGACAAACTCTTATTTATAACATACAATACATCTTTCTAGATTTGCAGCATTAAAACCTCTCATTAATGAATAATTATCTTTTTCCTAATTAACAGCAATATTAAAACCTTTCTAGAAATCTTCAATCTTTAATGGCTTTGCAAAAGACCATTTCAAATTATATTCCAACAAATTTAACCACATGTAAGACTCCATTTCATATAAAAATTATGGGCATCTATATAATACTATAATCCACCGCATGTGAGTTTGAAGGTTAGAAGCAAAAAAATAACTGTTTGGTTGGCTAGTAAGTTGTGTTTACATTTTTTGCTCGTGGTGGGTTCTCTAACATTAGTATGAAGATGAACTGTCTTTATTATGAAAACTTAAGACAAGCTGTATTTCAATATAGTACGGTATCCACTTGTCTTGAAACCATTCTGAATTTTCAACATTTGACTTCAGTGCAAGTAAATAGATATGATCTTAGTTTCCATGAGTTTCCTTACCTGATTTATCCTCCATAATCTCTTTCTTCTTTATATTCTAGAATCAATTAATTGGTTGACTTATATAAATAATTTTATTTCCATTACAGTTTTCAAATATGGCCTAATTACTTGATTGATTAAATCGATTAACTATTTCATTTCTTTGTGCAGTGGGAGTATATTTGCAGCATGAGAATTTAACGCACGTGTACATACAAAAACCTGAGTGAACCTGGAAAGGAGCTTTAAATAGATCTTTCCACCTCATCTTGCTTCAAAAGTAAAAAGGTTGAAATATTATGATTCCACAGCAATGTAGTTCCTTGCATGCATAGAAAGTAATATAGTTTTAGTACACAACATGTTACATAGGTAACTCATTTTCAATTCAGATAGAAAACATAAATTGTTATGCATGATGCATGCTCTAACGACATCTTAAACAAAGCCGCTAACGTATCTTTTCACCTTGTAGACAATTGAATATGTATAAGATTGACACCAATTTTCGCAGTAACATATATAGAAGAATATTTAAGTTCAACTGCAGTTTAATTTCATTTCAATTCAACAACCCAAACATGCATATCTAAACCAAAACCGTTGAGTTTACAGGTTGAGAATGATGTGGTTGCTCTAGTAGGTATTATATTTGTTGAGCCTTCGCTAGGACGTTTGTGGGTTTTGATCTATTTTCAGTTTGAGAAACTCGCCTAAACTTTTGAGAAGCTATTATACATCAGGAAGATCATGAGTATATAAGTGCACCATAAAGCGAAAGTTCAGGCAAGTGTGCTAAATTTAACATCGTGAAAACTGGTTAAACGACCTAAGGTATTGTCCTAGGTGGCAAAAGCTTATCCACTGATGGCTCGGATCTAAGTGGAATAGGAGATGATCAGATGTCTTACTCAAGTGCCCTGGGAAAGAGTTGACGCTAGTTTCCAGAATAGTTGGCAAAGATATATTGCATACAATACTATCAAGTATCAATATATAAAGCTATCGAGTGAACCCATGTGACGCAGATGTCATCTCACATATGATAGATAATTTTGCTCTCTAACTCTACAATTCTACGGCTCCACTCAGTCCAGATTATCTTATTGGTGCTTCATCAGTGTAAGCTATAATATACAGGTTAGCATATGTACAACAATACATCTATATGTATTGACTTGTCGCGCGATACGTAAGTAATTGTTACCGTACATGTAGTTTATTTTATCCACGTTGCTTCTTGAAATAGAGTCAAAAAAATTTGACGTACAAACTAAATAGAATTTGCAAAAGTCTATTTTTATTACTTGTAAACAGAATGTTACATTACATCTTAACGAATAACTTGGCTAATATATATATAGCCGCAATATCTTTTGATAAAACAAAACTGATATGAGCCAAGCCCAGCCCATACTTTTGTAAATAAGATAAAATGACTTTGTCTTCTGCTATGACTATATTTGCCTCCCTCAATTGCGGCTAGGGTTTTCCACTCCCTTGCTTTTCACCGCCGCCATCAACAACACATAAATCCTCACGCATCCTTAAGAAATTCTTAGCAGAAAGCGCCTTCGTCAGGATGTCTGCTCTCTGAAAGTACGCTGGAACGTGGTTGACTTCCAATTGTCCAGCAATTGTTTGCTCGCGCACAAAGTATAGATCGATCTCTATATGCTTTGTGCGCGCATGCTGAATAGGGTTAGCAGAGAGAGACACTGTGCTCATATTATCACACCAGATCGTCGGCTTCTTCTTCGATTGAAACCCTAGCTCTCGAGTCAATGAATTGATCCACGCGATTTCTGCTGCCGTGCTTGCGACAGATCTGTATTCAGCTTCAGTACTAGAGCGCGAAATCGTTACTTGCTTTTTTGAGCACCAGGAGATCGGATTTGAACCCATGTATATACAATACTCTGACGTCGATCGTCGATCGTCAGGGTCCGAAGCTCAATCGGCGTCACTATACGCCTGCAGGTTAATTTCTTTACAACTCTTTAATTTTAATCCATAATCTAAAGTGCCTTTTAGATAACGAAGTATCCTCTTAACTGCACACCAATGATCATTTAGAGGATTTTGCATGAATTGTGACACTTTATTGACGTTGTAACAAATTTCTGGTCTCGTAACAGTAACATATTGCAATGCTCCGACTATACTTCGATAGAATCTTGCATCTTCAATTGACTCACCTTTATGTTTAGATAATCTTAAATTTGTGGTCATGGGTGTTGGCAGAGAATTGGCCTTATCCATTCCTGCACGAGTTAGGATTTCCAAAATATACTTTTTCTGAGATAGTAAAATTTCATCCTTGGATTTTTGTATGATCTGAACGCCTAGAAAATAATTTATATTTCCTAGATCCTTTATAGAAAAAGTATTGCTAATATGCTTCGTGATGTTGCTGATTTCTTTGTCATCATTCCCAGTTATAAGTATTTCATCGACATACACTAATATGTATATCATACTCTCCCCCCTTTTCCTGATGTGCAAAGAATTATCTCACTTGGCCGTAGTAAATCCCAAATTTGCAAATGTGTTCTTAAGTTTCTCATACCAAACTCTAGATGCTTGCTTAAGGCCATAGATTGCTTTATGTAATTTACATACAAGATTTCTATTCTTTCCAGTCTCATAACCTTCTGGTTGCATCATGAAAACTTCTTCATGTAGTTCTGCATTTAAAAATGCATTGTGAACATCCAATTGTTTTATATTCCAGTGATTATGCAAGGCTATAGTTATCATAATCCTGATTGTAGTGGGATTTACAATTGGAGAGAGAGTCTCTGTAAAATCAAATCCAAACTCTTGTGAATAACCTTTCGCAACGAGTCTGGCTTTGTATTTTTCTATACTTCCATCAGGCTTTCTTTTCAGCTTGTAAGTCCATTTGCATCCAATGATGTTCTTGTGCTTCGGTGCTTCAACCAAACTCCAAGTTTTATTTTTCAGTAATGCATTGTACTCATCTCTCATGGCCATTTTCCAATTTTCATTACTGATAGCCTCTTTAAAATTGCTAGGCACTCTCTCATCTAAACTGGCAACATATAATTTTGGCTTAAATATTCCACATTTAGCTCTAGTCAACATGTGATGCTTGTTTGCCCCAGCTTGTTGTGCATGACCACTTGAGCTCTCTGTGTTGCCATTGTTTGTATTTTCACTGCTGTGACCATTTCCTTGATTGCCATTTAGGGTAGTATCCTCATCATTATGACTATCTTCAGTATCTGTGTTTCCTTGAGTAGCAACATCATCGTGAAACATGTTGTTCAGAGAATTTGAGGAGCTAAAACTTGATCTGGTGCTTGGTACGGTACAATCATCATCTGTGCTGTCCTTGTCCTCCTGATCAGGTTTTCTGATACTCCACTCAGCCAGTTCTGGTGGTGATACGCTCACTTTCTCTGTAGCAATATTTTTTTTAGTTATTTTGATGTTGTCGTCTGCAAAAGGAAACACAGCCTCATTAAATTTCACATGCCTAGAAATATAAAGCCTGCCACTACCATCCAAACATTTGTAACCTTTTTGATTATTTCCATAACCTAAAAAGGTACATGGTGTGGACCTCAGGCTTAACTTATGCTTATTGTAAGGTCTAAGGTATGGAAAGCACAAGCACCCAAAAGTTCTTAACTCTTTGTAGTTTGGCTTAGTCTTAAATAACATTTCATAGGGACATTTTTCCTTAAGAATAGTAGTGGGTAACCTGTTTATCAGGTACACTGATGTCGCAAATGCCTCTGCCCAAAACTTTAAGGGCAGTGATGCTTGTGACATCAATGTTAACCCTGTCTCTACGATGTGCCTATGTTTCCTCTCGACTAAGCCATTCTGCTCAGAGGTATATGGACAAGTAGTCCTGTGTTGAATGCCTTTACTTTCAAAATAAGTCTTTAAGGGTTTAAATTCAGACCCCCATCAGTTTGTAAAATTTTGACCATGCAGTTTGTTTGCTTTTCTATGTATGTAATGAACTGTATGGTTATCTTACAAGCTTCTGACTTATTTTTGAGAAATAAAATCCATGTGTATCTTGTAAAAGCATCGACAAATGAGAGGTAATACCTGTGTCCCTGGTCTGAATGCATGGGTGCTGGTCCCCATAGATCTGCTGCTATTAATTCGAGTGGTGTAGTGTAAATAGTGGCAGATTCACTGAATGGCAATTTGTGACTCTTGCCAATTTGACAGTGTGTGCACATATATGAATCAGGTATGCATTCAGAATTAATCTCATTTTCATTCAACACTTGTTTTATAATTTTCAAATTTGGATGTCCTAATCTGTTGTGCCAACATTCAAACATAGCATTATTGTTTACATGGTAAATTTCAATATTATCACAACAATTTTCAGTGTTAGGTATGTAGCCAGATTTCACATTGCTGAACTTGTATAATCCCCTGTCCAATTTACCCTGTAATAAAATATCCTTATTTAGAATATCTCTAATTAGACAGTACTTTGGGTGAAACTCGAAGTATACTTTGTTGTCATTAGCAAATTGCGATACGCTAATTGATTTTTTTCTAATACTGGGAACTCTAAGTAGATTATTGAGATAGAGTTGCCTCTTACCTCTAATATACCCACAACCAACATGAGATATACTCGTCGTCTCACCGTTTCCCATACAAACAGTATGCATACCTGTATAGTTTTTATTGCCCAGATTCAGATTTTGTAAATTGTTGGTCACATGATTTGTGGCGCCACTGTCTGGGTACCATTCATCCAAATTTGAATCATCAATCCTGCTATTTTCATCATTTCCCTGAATTCTTGATCCTTCTGAACTGTTTCTTGTGGAATTAACTTGTGCCAAATTCACATTAGGATCCCTTTGACTGTTTTGATTTTGCTGGCCTGTGTTGTATTCAGTGTTAAACCTGAAATAGCATTTATTTGCGACGTGTCCAAATTTTTCACAAATTTGGCATTTAGGCCTATTGCTGCTCCATCCTCTACCTCTACCCCTTCCTCTCTGATTAGTAGTTCCCCTTTGTGGTTGATTATCCTTCTGGCCAGAATTTCCTTTCTGTTGCGTTTTATTTATTGACACAGATGTATAATTCACTGAAAATTCTGGTTGTGAAACTTTTCTTTGTTCAATCCTTCCCTTGTGAGCCAATAGTGTCGAATGAACGTATTCAAGATCAGGAACTGCCTTTTGCGATGCAATAAACGTGACAATCGATTCGTATTCCTCATCTAAACCCCCAGTTATGTATAGCACATGCTCACTTTCAGATATCTTGTGCCCTGTAGCAGCCAATCGATCACAAAGTGTCTTTATCTTGGTAAGATATTCCCTCATAGACATACTTTCTTTACATATGCTACGCAACTGGCTTCTGTAGTGCTTAATTCTTGCAGCGGATTGCGAATTGAAAATCTGTTCTATTGCTTTCCATATTTCATATGATGTAGTCTTGCCAATGATTTGTGATAGGAGGTTTGCACTAATAGAGGAAATTAACCAAGATGCTAATAGACTGTCCTGTTTTTGATGCATTATATAATCTTGATTGCTCACAAGATTTCCATCTTTGTCTTGAATTATGGCAGGTGGAACAGATTTAGTACCAAGTATGTATTCTTGTAATCCATACCCTCTTAATGTAGTTTCAACTTGATACCTCCATAGCATATAGTTGTCTTCGTCGAGAGGAATGCTAATAACGTGACTTTTTGGTTTTACGAGGTTAAAGGTTGGTGGTGGTGCGGAAAACCCTGATGGTACACTGCCTGCAATGGCTGAATTCGAACTCTGATTGTCTCCTGCCATGGCTGGAGAAATATGATGGTAAAAAAAAAAGTACAGCGCCAAAAGAAAACAGGTGGTGACGGATTCTTGGAGTATACGAGTTCAGAACTCGTATTTTCTTGGACGGCAATTTCACAAAGCTCAATGGTTTTGCAACCTGAATCACGTCAAGTGATTCTTGGACGGCAGACTTGTAGGGTGAAGTGATCTTTGCAACCAGAAATCGGACCCAAATGATGATAGCTGACTATCAGATGGGTGAAACTGCAGCCAGTGGTGGAAGATGATGAAGATTCTTTGATTCCACTACTTGGCGCGGCAGTAGTGGGAAAAAGAATAACTGGAAGACTCAGATCTGCACGCGAGAAATGGTATCCTCTCCGATGATGATACAAAGAACTGAGGAGAGAAGGCAATGCTAGCCTTTCTTGCGTGTGGAGATGAACTCTAAAATGGTGGTGGATGATCTTGTGAGTGTCGTTAGGCCTTGCCGCTCTGATACCAAAATAGAATTTGCAAAAGTCTATTTTTTATTACTTGTAAACAGAATGTTACATTACATCTTAACGAATAACTTGGCTAATATATATATAGCCGTAATATCTTTTGATAAAACAAAACTGATATGGGCCAAGCCCAGCCCATACTTTTGTAAATAAGATAAAATGACTTTGTCTTCTGCTATTACTATATTTATGAAAGTGACAACATAAATTTGATATGAACATTACACAACTACCACCAAACAACTACAATAATCGAGTAATAATGGAAAAAATAAAATGAAACTATGAAATATACAACTGAGATAAAAAAAATGATTTGCTGCATAACTTAAATCAAATTTAGAATTGAACTATAAACTGTAAAACTGAAATACAGCCATTTGGATGTTACTTCTTCAAATCACCATCCCTTCTGCCTCCTCTCACAAACTTGTTCAGGTTGCTTCAAAATTCTTTGATTTCTTCTTGAAGCGTGAGGAATGTTTTCGGGCTTTAGCCACAACTGAAGGTGAACATTGATTACAGATCTGGTGCGAAAGATAGAAAATATGAACATCAACCATTTCTCTAGTTAACAACCTTCGATTTATCATGCATGTATAGTTGGCTACCAAAGTCTCATGTTTAGAAAGTGTATAGAAAATGATTCCACTTCTACTGCATAGTTAGTGTTTGCAGACTTAAAGAGCCATGCAACCTTTTAACATTTATGCACTCATAGCTTGCAACATAAATAATTATCACCATAGCGCCACAGTTTAGTCATATTTCCACTTATTTTCGTTGCATATGCCTAGCTAATACTGCCACAACCAATATTTTATCCAACGCTTTGTTTAGTAATTTGAAAATCATAGATACTTGCTAAGTATAAGGAAACTTCAAATTAGGAATTTATATACATCCAAGATTCTAACGTAATTAAGAACATGACAGAACAATTAATTCTTTAAGCTTCCTCAAACCTTCCTATGATACTTTTACCACGTCAAAGTGGATCCACCCATTTCCAATGAGCTAATGAAACAATGGAGCCTCATCTGTTGCATTTATGAAGCTATGGCCGAGAAACCGGCTCTGAAGACACCCACGACTTCAGGCAACAGACACCATGAGCTGAAGTAAATGACCCCACAGCTGAATCTGATATATCCAAAAGGTTCTGAGGACATAACATTGAAGGCGAATAGTAATATCATTAATGTAAATGAGTCAAATGTTGAGGGGATTAGATTACTCTGAACAGACGGCATTTTCGGACCTTGACATTTAGTCTTGCTGACATACACCAAAGGCCCATAATAATACGATCTAGTTAGTTAGCAATGGGGAATTATTCTTCACTGTCCGTACGTACGTCTTCCCCTGTTTGGATTGTTGATGATTCTGTGCCAGTCGATCGTTGTCGATGGCTGTTCATAGAGCTGATATATGTAGGTTACTCTCTTGGTGCAGTTGCTTCTCTTAATACTATTGATTTTTTGGGTGACGCAATGGCTCAGATTGTGTTCGTTCTAGATACTCCTAACACAACTGAAATTATAAATATCGCAACTATGGATACACGATGTCAGTATCAACATGTCAGCTAAATATAATGTTGCAGCTAAAAATAAGGAATTTAGTTTCCTAGATTTACCTTCTGATGCTCTTAGTATTAGTAAAATTGTTCACAGAAATTTTGTTTCATCTATTTTGAATAACTTACCTAGTATTAAAAGAACTGTTGATGCATCCATTGGGAATTCCTCTGAAGTTGAGCTGGTAGAAATGTTGGTGCATCGTCAAAGGTTGTCTATGGAAATGCTGAGGTGATAGACTGATAGTCAGATAGTGCATGCACATGAGAAGCTTAGGTACTAATGTACAACTTCCAAGTAAGAAATTTAATATTAATGCTGCAATGTATGCTGTGATGCCAAAAGTTATTCTTATTCTATACTGCTATTGTAGAGCCAGATCACAATGCAAATTCTAACCATATTCAGCGTGAATCGATAAAACACAAAATAATGTTGTCACCTATGAAAATAATAGAGAAGTATAATATGGTGCACAGCCAGCAGTACACATAATCAGTTTAAAAGTATTAATCTCTTACAATTAAACAAAAAATTCAAATATGAACTTGACTATCCATAATGGGGGCTTGGTTCGCTGAATAACTAACATAATTATCATCAAAGAATGTCTAAGATTATTGCCGTCCATAACAAAATTACATATGAAAAGCAGTATACAATCTTAATAAAGCGCAATAAGTACCACATCCAACAATTCTGGGTATGTCTAGAACGTTGCAAACAATATATATTGTGCAATAAAATAAGCCGCTTTATTCCAGTAACATTAAACAGAATTTGCAAGGGAGAATGATTTTGTATTATTTCGACTGGAACATGTATTTGAACAAATGTAGCAAAACAATGTATTATTACAACGCAATGGGCTAATATATATAGCCGAACTATCAAACAGAAAATGTAATAATAGATATATGGGCCAAAGCCCAGCCCAGTATATTAAAAGATGATAAAGTCTTCTGGTCTTCTGTAATGAATCATTGTCTCATTACCCACCCTCAAATATACCTAGGGTTTCTCAATTTCCTCTTTCACTCCGTCGCCATCAATAACACATAATTCCTCTCTCATCCTTTGGAAATTCTTGACAGACAGAGCTTTTGTCAATACATCAGCCGTCTGATAGTAAGCTGGTACGTGATTCACCTCCAGTTTTCCAGCGAGGGTTTGTTCACGCACGAAGTAAAGATCAATCTCGATGTGCTTCGTGCGTGCGTGTTGAACGGGATATGCTGATAGAGACACGGTGCTCATATTATCGCACCAAATCGTGGGCTTTTTACTGGATTGAAACCCTAATTCTCTGGTCAACGAATTAATCCACATGATTTCTGCTGCCGTGCTTGCTACAGATCGATATTCGGCTTCAGTGCTAGAACGTGAGATCGTCGCTTGCCTCTTTGAACACTAGGAAATCGGATTCGAGCCCATGTATATGCAATAGCCTGATGTTGATCGTCGATCATCTGGATCTGAAGCCCAGTCAGCATCATTGTAAACTTGTAGTTTAATTTCTTTGCTCTTTATCAACTTTAAACCATGATCTAAGGTGCCTTTTAAATAACGTAGTATTCTTTTGACTGCACACCAATGTTCATCTAAAGGATTGTGCATAAATTGTGAAACTTTATTTACACTGTAACAAATCTCTGGCCTCGTGACAGTAACATATTGCAATGCCTCGACTATGCTTCTGTAGAATTTTGCATCATTAATTGCTTCACCTCTGTGTTTAGATAATCTTAAGTTTGTAGTCATGGGCGTAGGTAAAGGATTTGCTTTATCCATTTTAGCACGAGCCAGAATCTCTAAAATGTATTTCCTTTGAGATAGAAAAATCTCATCCTTAGATTTTTGTAAAATCTGAATACCCAGAAAATAATTTATATTCCCCATATCCTTTATGGAAAATGTGTCACTGATGTGCTTTATGATACTGCTAATCTCTTTGTCATTATTTTCAGTTATGAGAATATCATCAACGTACACCAGTATGAATATTACATTATTGCCTCTTCTTCTAATGTGCAATGAATTGTCTAACTTGACTGTATTGAATCCTAAACTTGCAAATGTGTCTTTGAGTTTCTCGTACCATACCCTGGATGCTTGTTTAAGACCATAGATGGCCTTATGTAGTCTGCATACAAGTTTTTCTTTATTCTCAATCTCATATCCTTCAGGTTGCATCATAAAAACTTCCTCATGTAGGTCTGCATTTAGAAATGCATTATGTACATCCAGCTGTTTTATATTCCATTGTTTATGTAATGCAATGGTTAACATAACTCTGATTGTAGTGGGCTTAACCACTGGAGAGAAAGTCTCCGTAAAATCAAATCCAAACTCTTGTGAATATCCTTTCGCAACGAGTCTGGCTTTGTATTTTTCAATACTTCCATCAGGCTTTCTTTTTAGTTTATAAGTCCATTTGCATCCAATGATGTTCTTGTGCTTAGGTCTTTCAACCAAACTCCAAGTCTTGTTCTTCAATAATGCATTATATTCCTCTTTCATAGCTATTCTCCAGTTTTCATTGTTGACAGCTTCTTTAAAGTCGATAGGCTCTCTCTCATTCAAACTAACATTGTATAACTTTGGTTTAAATATCCCACATTTAGCTCTAGTTAGCATATGATGTCCGTTCACCCCAGTTTGTTGTGCATGATCTTCTGGATTGTCATTGTTTGTACTGCTTGAACTTTCTGTGTTGTTTGATCTTTCACTATTATCATTCCTTGTCTGTCTGCCACTAGACATAGTACCACCTTCATTATGACATTCACCAATATCTGCATCTCGTTGAGTAGCAATATCATCCTGAAACATATTATTTAGTGAATCTGATGAGCTGAAGCTTGTTCTGGTACTGGGTACAGTGCAGTCATCATCTGTACTCTCCTTGGCTTCCTGAACAGTTTCATTGGCTTTACACACAGTCAAATCTGGTGGTGGAATAAACATTTTCTCTAACCCATTTATTTTCTTGACTGTTTTATTGTTGTTGCCTGCAAAAGGAAATACAACTTCATTAAACTTCACATGCCTAGAAACATAAATCCTGCCTCTGCCATCTAAGCATTTAAAACCTTTTTGATCACTTGCATAGCTTAGAAAAGTGTATGCCGTTGACCTTAGACTTAATTTATGCTTATTGTAGGGTCTGAGATGTGGAAAACATAAGCATCCAAAAGTTTTTAACTCTAAGTAATTTGGTTTAGTTTTATGTAGCATTTCATAGGGACATTTTCCATCAAGTATGACAGTGGGTAACCTATTTATTAGGTACATTGATGTTGCAAATGCTTCTGTCCAAAATTTTATTGGCAGAGATGCTTGTGACATCAGTGTCAACCCCGTCTCCACAATATGCCAATGTTTTCGCTCAACTAAACCATTTTGCTCAGAGGTGTATGGACATGTAGTCCTGTGTTGAATGCCTTTGCTTTCTAAGTAATTTTTTAAGGGTTTAAATTCAGACCCCCCATCAGTTTGAAACACTTTGACCATACAATCAGTTTGCTTTTCTATGTATGTAATAAAGTGCATGGTTACTTTACAAGTTTCTGACTTATTTTTGAGAAAGAAAATCCAAGTGTACCTTGTAAAGGCATCTACAAAAGAAAGGTAATACCTGTGTCCACGATCTGAATTCATGGGTGCTGGACCCCAAAGATCTGCTGCAATTAATTCAAGAGGTGCAGTATATATAGTATTGGAGTCATTAAAAGGAAATTTGTGACTCTTGCCAGTTTGACAATGTGTGCAAATATATGATTCAGGTATCCATTCAGAACTAACATTGTTTTCATTTAACACTTGTTTTACAATTTTCAAATTTGGATGTCCCAATCTATTATGCCAACACTCAAATTTTGCATTACTGTCAACATGATAAACTTCAACATTACTACAGTAATTTTCTGAACTAGTTCTGAAGCTAGATTTCACATTGCAGAACTTGTATAAACCCCTGTCCAGTTTACCCTGTAATAAGATGTCTTTATTTAGAATGTCTCTAATAAGGCAGTATTTTGGGTGAAACTCAAAGTATACTTTTTTGTCATTAGCAAATTGCGATACACTGATTAGATTTTTAGTAATACTGGGTACTCTTAGTAAATTATTAAGATAGAGTTGCCTCTTACCTCTGATGTACCCACGACCAACATGAGATATACTTGTCGTCTCACCATTTCCCACACAAATAATATGCGTACCTGTGTAGTTTTTTTTGCCAAGATTCAGGTTTTGTAGGTTGTTGGTCACATGATCTGTCGCACCACTGTCTGGGTAGCAATCGTCCAAACTTGCGTCGTTAATTCTATTATTGTCATCACTGTTAGATCCCTGAATTCTTGAGCCTTCAGAATTGTTCCTTACTTGACTAACTTGAGTCACATTTACATTAGGACCCCTTTGACTATTCTGACCTGGTTGGCCAGTATTGAAATCAGTGTTGAACCTAAAATAGCATTTATTCGCCATATGTCCAAATTTTTCACAAATCTGACATTTAGGCCTGTTATTGTTGTCCCACCCTCTACCTCTTCCTCTTTGATTAGCAGTTCCCCTTTGTGGTTGAGTATCCTTTTGATTAGGATTTGCTTTTTGTTGCGTCTTATTTCTTGAAGTAGAGGCATAGTTAACTGAAAATTCTGGCTGGGTTGCTTTCCTCTGTTCAATCCTACCCTCGTGTGCCAATAGTGTTGAGTGGACATACTCTAGATCTGGAACAGCCTTTTGTGATGCAATAAATGTGACAATAGATTCATATTCCTCATCTTGACCCCCATTAATGTACAACACATGCTCACTTTCTGATATCTTGTGTCCGGTAGCTGCCAGTCGATCGCACAATGTTTTAATCTTGGTAAGATACTCACTCATAGTCATATTTTCCTTTCGCATACTATGTAATTGACTTCTGTAGTGCATAACTCTCACTGCGGATTGCGAGTTAAATATTTGTTCTATAGCATTCCATATTTCATAAGAGGTTGTCTTACCAATAATTTGTGATAGGAGATTTGCATTTATAGAAGATATTAACCAAGATGCCAATAGGCTGTCTTGTTTCTGGTGCATGATATAATCTTGATTGCTTACAAGATTTCCATCTTTATCTTTGATTGTTGCAGGTGGGACTGATTTTGTGCCCTGTACGTATTCTTGCAACCCATATCCTCTTATTGCGGTTTCTACTTGATATCTCCATAACATATAGTTATCTTCATCGAGGAGAATACTAATAACGTGGCTTTTTGGTTTTACGAGGTTAAAGGGTGGTGTTGATGAAGAGGTTTCAGATGACACTCTGCCAGCAGTGGCTCAATTGATGCTTTCATTATCTCCTACCATGAAAGGAGAGAACAGATTGGTAAACGATTCTTGACTAACACTAGTTCATAAATCGTGTTTCTTGGATGGCAATTTTACTGTTGCCAATGAGTTTTGCAACCAGAATATCACTGTGGTGATTCTTGGATGGCAATCTTGCTGGTTACAGTGATTTCTACAACCAGAAACTGATCCCAGATGATGATCTATGATGATCAGATGGGTGAACTGCAGCCACTGGTGATAAATGATGAAAAATCTCTAATATCGCTGGTTGGCGAGGCAGTTAAAAGGAAAGAATAACTGATGTGAACGGATCTTCACACAAGAACAATATCTACTCTGATGATGAAAAAAACTGAGGAGAAATTGTTACGCTAACCCCTCTAATGTGTTCAGCTGCTTTCAGATCTTGATGTTGCAGGTATTCTTGGATGCAGCGGTGGAGGATCTTGTTGATGCCGTTAGGCTTGTCGCTCTGATACCAAAACAGAATTTGCAAGGGAGAATGATTTTGTATTATTTCGACTGGAACATGTATTTGAAAAAATGTAGCAAAACAATGTATTATTACAACGCAGTGGGCTAATATATATAGCCGAACTATCAAACAGAAAATGTAATAATAGATATATGGGCCAAAGCCCAGCCCAGTATATTAAAAGATGATAAAGTCTTCTGGTCTGCTGTAATGAATTGTTGTCTCATTAACATTGTATTAAAAAAACATGGGCAGGTAATAAAATATATGTTTTAAAAATCATGGACGATGTCCTTATATACAGTTAGGCTCTTATGTTTCCACAAAACGGAAAAGCTTCAAAAAAATAAACTTGCAGATGAAACATAACAAATTGTGATGTAAAAATGAATAGTTATATAAACCATATTGAATGATGAAGTAATGCTTAGACTAGGAGGGTCCTGAAAGCTCTATGTTGCTCAAAGAAAAAACATTGTACTTAACCAATTTCTAGGCGATAGAACTCATAAGAAAACAGCAGTATAGTTAGCACATGGTATTTCGGAAGGACGACATTTGTAGAATTTATTGTCAAGATTATGACTGTCATGGTATATGCTGGTAAGATGAAGATAATTAATTATGTGAGAATGTTAATGATAATAATTTTGTGCACACTTAAAATGGCTTTATACAAATAGGAAAGCTTTATTTAATGAGTAGACAAAAATATGTACGAAGAAATTCATAAAGGCTGCAATGGTAAGTACTAAAAAAATCATTCATGTTAACAAAATATGGGAGGGAATATGAAACTATATGCACTATGACGATGTGGCTTAGCTACTAACTTATAGGCTTCAAAAAGTTATAAAGCTGATTATATTGGCTTATACATTTAAGTCAGGCTTTATATGAAATTAATGATAGTGATCGAGTTTAAAAGCACAAAGACCTACCTAATTACTTACATAAATTATTTTGTAATAAAAAAGGTAGAATTGTAAGAAATAGGGTATAACCTATTGTTTGTTTGTTAGTAAATATTTCAACCTAACATGCTAACCCGTGCTATAAGGCAAACAAATGTTAGTTCTTCCGGATGTGTTTTGGGAGACAGTGAAGCATTTAACTCAATTGTTCAAATTTCTGTCAAAAAGAACTATCGGACCTTAAATTAAATGGTAGAATGTCATTTATTTTCCTTTAGACATTATTGGGTTCCTTGATAAAACGTAGAAGAAAATAAATAAAAAAGGATTCCCTTGAGCAAGTTGAAGCTAATAAACACATAAAACTCTACATCAAATATTGATGAACACACACATTATATATGAAGTTACATGCGTGAAAAATCATAAAAGGACAATCAAACCATTTGTTTTAACAAATAACGTGTTGTAATTAATTTTGATATGAAATCATCAAAGTGAATAGAAATACATATTTTCTTTACTTGAAGACGTTGTCCAGTAGGGATCCATCACCGTGCTTATGATTCAGCCTCCTCGATTTACACCATTAATAGCATGGTTCGCAATTCCATGTGCTCAAATCGGGTGTTGTAGCAATGATCCTCAAACAATTTGGGATCTGTGCCGCCTCAAAGTGATGTAAACATGGATTGGTGTTTTAATCTTCAGCATATCCTTGAGAAGGAAAAAAAAAGGCTGCAGATCCTCTTTCCCAGAGCTAAAACTGTTTTTTCCATTCAGATCTATAAGATGAATTGAGCATTTATGTCGATATAGAAAGACCGGTGGGAGAGAAATATTCGAGAAAAAAACTATGAAGTAGTCATGATAGCGGTTTTTTGTAGTGGACAAAATTGGGAGAGACATTGTGGACAGTAGAGTCTGTTGGATGAGGTGTATGATTTTTAACCATTTGATGTCTTGTCTAAAAATAGATCTCAGCCGCTCTTTGTCTCTTGGTTTATATTTTAAGGGAATTTATTATACAGATGGTATATAGTTTGACGAATCCTTAGGAGATGGAAATTTTCCATAACATCTCTTAAGTTATTACACTCATGAACACATTGGATATAAGATGTGAATTACCATAAGCATCTTTGATGCTGTGACACTCATATTATCATATGATTTTGATTTGACTGATATGTGAATATGTTAGTTCTAATCTGAGTATTTTTGTTTTTTATTTGTGCTTGGGTCAGCCTGAGTGTAACTCCCTGCCATTTTGACCGCTTCAAGTCGGAATTTAAACCAACTTAAACCGCTCTAAATGACAAATTTTATTGCTTATGAGATTTAACAGAACGAATACACAGAAAATCACAGAACATAAATGTTTACAGTGGAATAATTTTTATACAAATATCAGAGTTTTACAAATCATTTTATACAACGGAAGAATTTATAAATACAATACATGATTTTTAGGTTTAGAGTTCACTTTTTCAATCGGTCCTTGCGCACACAAATGCGTCTTCACATTCCTCTCCAGTTTGCTAGCTGAGATCTTCAAATCTGGAACACTTAGGACCTGACCTGATCGTTCCATGCAAAATACACAAAACACCCGAGTCGAGATTAAACTTATTTCAAGTTATCAAACTTCGATAATCCCAAAAATATAATTTGTTTAGTCCCGATTAATTATTATATAATACGAGTATCTAAAGAAGAGAACCGCCGAAATAAACATTACAAAACAACTCAGCAAGTGTTTGAGGTTTCATGCATGGGCCGTGAACTTAGTATTAGCGAGATAATAGCCATGTACATGCTAACATAAATACTGTGGAACAAGCAAAAATAAGTAATATTTCCTAACAAGGCATGAAAGTGGCAGAAGATACAAATTTTAAACCAATGCAAACGGACAAAATAACATGTACGGTTTGGACTTGGCGAGGTGAAGGCTCGGCTTGAGGAGCGAAAGGCTTGGGGAGCAGTGCGGTGTAATTTGGCGAAGGCGGAACCTTGAAAGAGTCCATACTTCCAATTTGGGGATTTTGAGATTCTTTTTGGGAGAATAATTTATTTGTCTGCTGAAAATGAAAAACGAGAAGAGGATGGAGTTGCTCATATATATATACATATATATATATGTATACACACACACACACGCGCGCGCGGATAAGCATCAGGTTAGTGACCAAAAGAATAGGCAAGGGAGAGTGGAACAATTAAATGAAAGCGAATTACAAGGAGTAAATGACGGCAGTTATAGAAGAATTTGAATTTTAAATTGAACTCTCATTCATGATGCACATATTCCACTAATTCCAAGAGAACAGTTCCAAATATGGGCGATGCAGATATTTATTCATTTACTATTTATAATCACATATTTTCTTAAATATTGTAGTGTCAAATAGTTGTGTTTACTAGAAAATAAAATCCAACCATTTCTACAGTTTCAAATTAAAAATCAAAACATACAACATAAAAATGGCCTTTGTTCAAATGCATTGATACTTAAAGAAAAAGAGTCCTTAGTTTAGTAGGAAACAAGAAGAAGAGGGAAAAAAAAGATATTTGAAATGGAAGAACTCAGAAGACAGTTAACGCCATGCAGGCTTCATGAGACAAGTGATGACAAACGTGAACATATATATGCATGCAAAAGGTTAATTCTTTTTTTATTGGAATGATTCAAATTTAAGGAGAAGTGGAAGGGAGAAAAAAAATGAAGTAACGAATTAGAAGAGATGAAGATTTTGGAAATGTATTAATATAGACATGGGTAGCTTATGGTATTAAATAAATGAATGCATGTATGGTTTAAAGTTAAAAAGGGAACTTGAAATAAAGACAACTTGAAAATGAATGGCCATCGCATGTATATCACTGCATGAAACGTTGTCTGTTTAGATAAAATGCATATGTTGAAAATATAACAAATTGTGTCAGTTCAAAATTTACAATGCATGCATGCATTTAAAACGGGTATCCAATGCATGGCTTTTTTGTTTTATACATAATGAAGGGCCTACAGACTAAATAACCCTTTTGACTTCAATACTAAAATAAATACACCAATACTTTAGAGATACATGGAAAGGTTGGACAATAAATATGTTTTATATTTTGTTTGTTTTCTTTTATATTTATTTATTATTATAAACGTTAACATTAATTTTCATTAACTGCGATAGTTAAAATGTACATTATATATCGTTGACACTCTGTTTTGTTATAATTCTTTCTATTCAAAATTAAACTGGAAAATATCACAAATTTATTTTCAGTTATCGCATTAATTCCTATATTGAACCTTTAAATAAAATCAAGGATTCAACTATTAAATTTTGTGGATAATAACTTAAAGTTGGTTATTCCAAATGCACATACAAATTGATGATTTTCACCATTATAAATCACAATTTAACAAATTAATTAATGAAGGTTTGAACATGTAATCCCCATTTCAAATTTCTACACGTTTTATTTTGAAAAGACAAGGGAATAATTAAAGATAATGGCCAAAGATATATATATATATATATATATATATTGTTAGAATTTATTTCATCTACAAGCCACATATTATTTTCAATCAAACATTCATCAGAAATTAATAAATTTCATTAATAACAAAAAAGACTTTATATAAAAACCATTTTTATATTCAATAATTAAATTAAATTCGATAACTTAAATGGTTGAAATATATGGGATGTTACTATCTCCCATACTCACAACTTTTCGTCCTCGAAAAGGAGAGGTTGAAAAAAATATGGTTATATATATAACAAAAATATTCTTAATTATACAAATTTTACAAAGTTTGGAACAAAATAAATCATAGGATTTTAAATTCGAAGGTTTGTCCTTATTATAAATTAAATTCATTTGTTTTAAATCTATTTATTAAATTCAAAATCTTTATTTCAGTCACTATTATTAAAGTTCAAGTTTTCTTATAGTCACAATTTAAATTACTTATAACAAACTAAAATTTTGAAAATATGATTCTCCTGTTTGAAAATAACTTTTGAAATCAGAAATAAGTATATTATTAAAATTTCAAAGCTGTTGTATTTCTTAAGACATTTAAAACTTTTCTTTCTTAGTCTATTATGTTGAAGTTATATAAATTTAATTGCAGGTTATTGATTTGTTATTTAACGTTTGAAAATACTTAATAACTCGAAGTTTAACAAGTTTATTGTCGTTCTTACAAACGTTCGGCATACGTTGGACATGCGCATGACTAAAATCTCTAAGTATTTAACATACTTGTTTCAACACCTAGTGAAAATACTAAAATAAATAGATATGGAAAATACGTTCCCCATGGATGGTTGTTGCTATAGATTGCAGTTACACAACGGTTACGACCACTATCTCAGTGGAACTGCTTGTACTATAGGCATCGCGCCCCTCGAATTTCGCTATGACGTCTAGATCGCAGTTACGCGACGGTTACGATATCTCAGTGGAACCGCTCGTAACTCCGGGCTTTGCGCCCCTCGAATTACGCTAGAACAGATAAGTAATAATAATCAATGTGATCCCACCGAGTGGGATTCCGATATTGATGGTTACTCCAATCAAAGGAGCACCAGGATTTTCAATTCTCAACTTTCAATGGAAGGCAATTCCCATATCTTCATTTGGAAAACATACATACTAAATATATATAGCACTTCGTTTCACGTTTCGAATATATCGCACTTACATAACTATCAATTTACATAAGATTTTCTTTTCAAATCTTATTTTTCCAACATATCATTCTCATATAAATTGTATTATATAAGACTATTATTTCAATCAATTATCTTCCAAATCAGTGGTTTCGAATTAATCTCATGCTTATATAAGTCATATAATTTTCAAACATTTTAAATCATAATATTCATAAGTCAATAAATCTTCAAAATTTTCATTTCAATATCAATTTTGTTTTGATTTCACAACTGATTTGAATATTAAATATCATTTAAAATCTAATTCATATTGACAATCAATTCATTATTAAAACTTCACTTTCGATTTGGGTTACATATCACAAATATCATTAACCAATTGAATATTTAGATTCAATAATTATCTAAATGGTTTCAAGTAATTTTCGACGTTTAAATCGAAACCATACAGTCATCCCACTTTCGAAACTCAAAAATAAATATTTGATACTGATGCATCTATCATCAGAATCATCCTCAAGCGACTAGAGTGTGATTCTATATCTGTTTAGTACGCATAAGACATTGTACGTACGTTGGCCAGGCGTATATTCGAAATCTTCTCATACCGACAATCCAATCTCGACGTTGAATAAAATACTCAAAACTCTTATCATAAATTATATTTCAAATAATTTCACTTTTCAAAACTATTTATTTAATTTCAAAATAATTCATATTTTCAAAATACGCTCTCTCAACAGTAATTCTTGTGATAATCCCACTCATTCTATAGTATTGCTACTCTATCTCTAATGAATTTTTATACCCGATAAGCTAAGCTTTGTCAAACTAAAACTCTTATACCACTTGTAATGCCCTGCCATTTCGACCGCTTCAAGTCAGAAGTTAAACCAACTTAAATCGCTTGAAATGACAAATTGTTATTGCTTCTGAGGTTTAACAGAACCAATACACAGAAAATCACAGAACATATATGTTTGCAGCGGAATAATTTTTATACAAATATAAGAGTTTTACAAACCATTTTGTACAACAGAAGAATTTATAAATACAGTACATGATTTCTAGATTTAAAGTTTACTTTATAATTGGTCCTTGCGCGCACAAATGCGTCTTCACATTCCTCTCCAGTTTACTAGCTGAAAATTTTAAATCTGGAACACTTAGGACCTGACCCGAGCGTTCCATGCAAAATACACAAAACACCCGAGTCAGGATTAAACTTATTTCAAGTTAGCAAACATCGATAATCACAAAAATATAATTTGTTTAATCCCGACAAATTATTAAATAATACGAGTATCTAAAGTAAAGAACCGCAGAAATAAACATAACAAAACAACTCAACAAGTGTGTGTGGTTTCATGCGTGGGCCGTGAACTTTGTATTAGCAAGATAATAGCCATGTACATGCTAACATAAATAGTGTGGAACAAGTCAAAATAAGTAATATTCCCTAACAAGGCATGAAAGTGGCAGAAGATACTAATTTTAAACCAATGCAAACGGACAAAATAACAGTCATATATATGTATGGTGCATGCATAGGGAAAAAGGTACTGTAAACATACTTGGAAAACTAAAATGCAGTGCACAAATAAATGGTCCATGTATGAGTGAATGTCAGTAACGCATGGACATTTTTTAATACAAATAGAAAGGGCCTATGTTCCAAAGTATGATACTATCTTACTAATTCGGTTGCAAGCTTCAAGGAAACCACTCATAATTTTACTAAGAGAGTAGTGGGTTCAAAAGAAACAACATCAAACCATACCCAGGTACATACGCCTGTAAGTATGTTATATTGTACTTCAGGTAACTATATATATTTTCATATTTCAAACTGTTATAGTAAATAATGGTATGCACATGGGAATCTAGCCAATATATTGTGTCCACATATTCATATAACAAGCGTAATTGAAAGTCAGACTTCAACAACTAGTACTACACAACAAGTAGTGATCATGAACGAAAAATCAAGTGGGAGAAAAAATGAACAGACTGGAAAATTATTAGCTAAATCATGGCAACTAACAGTGGCTTAATTTAATTAGTTTTAACAGTCCATTTCCTTTTCATGAGTTCACGACATAAGGTATATTTTTGAATCATTACATGGGTCCTTGAATGAACTAATGCATGCAGAAAAATAAGAAATGGTTCTTTTAGTCAAAACATGCATTTTTTTCTTTCAGGTCACAATGATATAGGACATGCAACTAACAAACAAAAATTTGATATCAAATCGGTATAGGAAAATCAAGACTTAAACAAATTCCTTGTACCCATTGGGAAAATCACACAACAAGGGTAGTGGCACTTTATATAATCATGCATGTAAATAAATGGTATTCCTAACATACTAAAGTGATTGTGTGGCATCAACATAACTAGCAGCTTTTAAAACATTAAGACAAGAGCAACAAAAAAAAAAGATTGTCAAGCTGGAAAGCAAAGCAGTCAACGAAAAATACAGTATCAAACAATGGTCCTTAACCAATTATATTCGGAGGAATCTGAAGTTGCGAACTTGCCAAAAGTTTAATCGTAAGAAAATTTTACTGTTGTTTCATGGCATAGGCGACGGTTGCGGGTTCGATTTTGAGGCAGTGCGGCTATCGGACTGCGATTTAATGACAACTTCATTGATGCGGGCGAATGGATCCAGCTGCAGGTGGACAGCTTGCGCGTTTAAGAAATAGGCGGAGGTTTTTTTTTTGAAGGCAAAAGGGAGAAGCAGACCTTCGCTGTGGCTACTACCGCGTGCGGGTTTCAGGTGAAATGAGAGTAGAGCAAATTCAGTCTTTGCGGTTTGGACTTAGTGGAGGTGAAGGCTCGGCTTGAGGAGCGAAAGGCTAGGGGAGCACTGCGGTGAAATTTGGCGAAGGCGGAACCTTGGAAGAGGCCATACTTTCGATTTGGGGGTTTTGAGACTTTTTTTTTTTTTTTGGGAGAGGAATTTATTTGTCGGCTGAAAATGAAAAATGAGGAGAGGATGGAGTTGCGCGCACACATATATATATATATATATACACACACACACGCGCGGATAAGCATCAGGTTAGTGACCAAAAGAATAGGTAGGAGAGATTGGAACAATTAAAAGAAAGCGAATTACAAAGAGTAAATGATGGCAGTTATAAAAGAATTTAAATTTTAAACTAAACATTTCATTCATGATGCACGTATTCCATTAATTCTAAGAGAACGGTTCCTAATATGGGCGATGCAGATTTTTATTCATTTACTATTTATAGTCACATATTTGCTTAAATATGGTAGGGCCAAATAGTTGGGTTTACTAGAAAATAAAATCCAACCTTTTCTATAGTTTCAAATTAAATATCAAAACATACAACGTAAAAATGGCCTTTTTTCAAATGCGTTGATACTTAAAGAAAGAGCATCTTTAGTTTAACAGGAAACAAGAAGAAGAGAAAAAATAAAGATATTTGAAATGGTAGAACTCAAAAGACAGTTAACGCCATGCAATGCTTCATGAGACAAGTGATGACAAACGTGAACATATATATATATATATATATATGCATGTAAAAGGTTAATTCTTTTTTAATTGGAGTGATTCAAATTTAAGGAGAAGTGGAAAGGAGAAAAAAATGAAGTAACAAATTGGAAGAGATGAAGGTTTTGGAAATGTATCACTGCACCATATATGCTGATTAGGCTGTGTTTTTAGCCGTATCTAAAGCTGTTGGGCACAGTAAATAGCCGTATCAAAAAGTGGTGTGTTAAATTATTAGATACGGCTTTAACCCGTATCTCAATGGATTAACATACGGCTATTAGCCGTATCTAAAGTGTATGTAGATACGGCTAAAAACCGTATCTTACACACACACACACACATATTTATATATATATAAAAAAAGCAGAAACTGCAGCACATATTATTTGTAACACAAAGCATATATAACACATGATACACTAGTTCACAATTGTAACAGTAAACGAAACATTTGTATGAGAAATTTTATTACATTACAATATATAATGATACATGCTATTTGATTACGTTACAATAAATAAGTACACGCTATTTCATTACACTAAAGAAGATACATAATGTTACATTACAATAAGATGTGATAAATACCCGAACCGGCGTCGTGAGCTTGTTGAATCAATGCTTCCTTCAAGATGAACATCCACCGAAACATTGCATCCTATCCAAGACATGAAGGAACCCTTCAGGAAGATCAACACACTATTCTATCCAAGGCCTAGTAATAAGTTAGCTTGGATAGCATATAGCATGTACACTACAAAGACATATAAAAAAGTGCAAACTGCATAGTTTAGGATAGGATATATGTCCACATTATTATTTTCATTAGTAGCTGAATATTGCAAGTCTATAACATTTTTACTTGTTCAATCGAGACTGAGCCTCGATTAAAGACAGTTGTTATAGCCTAATTAAAGAGCAATATAGAGGATATGTCCACATTATTATAATTCTCATTATTGTCACTTGGCTGCAATGTATGTTGAATCGCTAAGTATAGCGTTTTGACAATGACAACTATATATGTTCATATGCTATCGACTAACTTTGTTTTGCAGGAAGATGAAACTTTATTGACAATCGGTTTCAAGAACTCAAGGGAAATATTATTTGTAAGAGTCTAGATTAGTCTTAGGTAAGATATGTTAAAGTCTTTCCTGATGATTATACACACACAAAGTATTTATGAATATATGTTAGCAACAATGAACAAGGAAGCAAGAAGTAGTCTGTTTACAGAAACAGACGTCTGACATAATCAGACCAGACGTCTGTTTGCTGAAAACAAAGAAAATCCAGTATGAATTTTCAGACGTCTGACATAATTCTACCAGACGTCTGTTTCTGGAGACAAACATACTACTCTTCCTATTTTTGAATTCAAATCAAAAGAGACTTCTGAAAATTTTAACTAAAGACTTCTGTTTCTGAAAGGATGCATCTATATTGAAGAGATACAACTTACTTCTCTTCATCGAATCCTTTCATGATCAGTTACAATTCTTTGAATATTATAAATAGAGGTTTCAAAAATTGTTTTGATCACTAATCCTTATTCTAACTCTCTATTATTCTAAAAGAATTCTGATTTCTCAAAGCATACTACTTACAAACATTTTGAGATCTTAAACTTCCATAATCTTTCACAAGCTTCACGATAATCATCAAGAAAAGACTATAGGAAGGTTGTACTTACTATTTGACAATTCGTGTTATCAAGAACACACTAAGTCAACATTTATCTTTGTACTAGTGAAGACCTCTTCAGCAGTCGAGGCAAGAAATCCCGTTCGGCTGTTCGGGTAATTGTGAACCTATTCCTCCGGGTGAAGTGAGGGTTGTTGCGTTAGTGAAATTCCAGAAGGGAGTCTGGGACTGGACGTAGGACGGTGATCCGAACCAGTATAAATCGACTGTGTGAATTTACTTACTGCTACTATTATTATCTACATTATATCCTGCTTATACTCCATAATATAAGATCCTACCACTGTTTAGACTCTATAAATTGGTATCAGAGCAAGGACATCCTATAACCGTAGCACCGTTATTCGATATTTTGATAAAATGGAGAGTAACCCAAGATCTAGCTCAACTACTTTTGCCGAAGGACAATCTACTCAAAGACCACCACTATTTAACGGATTACACTACAACTACTGGGCTACTAGAATGAGAATTTATATGCAAGCAAATGGCTTTAGTGCATGGAATGCTACTCAAAAAGAATTCACAGCACCTACTACTGAATATTCGACTTGGACAGTGACTCAAAAAGATGAAGCAAATGCAAATGCAAAAGCAATGAATATGCTATATTGTGCTTTGGATAGAAATGAATTCAATCGTGTTAGCATATGTACATCTGCTCATCAAATTTGGGAAACACTTAAAACTATTCATGAAGGAACAAACAAAGTCAAACAAACAAAGATTTCAATGCTCAAGAATCAGTTCCAGAATTTCAAAATGAGACAAAATGAGACGATTAATGAAATGTATTCAAGGTTTCAAGATATTTTGCATGCTTTGATAGGATTAGGAGAAAAGTATAGCAATTTTGATATTATATCAAAAGTGCTAAATTCTCTAATAGATGATTGGGAGAGAAAAGTATTAGCTATTGAAGAAGCAAATGACTTATCAGCTATGAAACCAGAAGAACTCATAGGAAATCTAATGTCATATGAGGTGAATCTTCAAGTTAGAAAAGAACAAGCACAAGAAAAGAAGAATGTAGCTTTTCATGCTGAAAAAGAAGAATCGGAATCAGAAGATGAAGACTTAGCATTTATTGCTAAAATTTTTAAGAAATTCTTGAAATATCGAAAAGGAAATTTCAAGAAAAACAATTCAAGCAAACCTTCATCCTCTAATTTAGAATGTTTCAATTGCCACAAGAAAGGTCATATGGCTAAGGATTGTCCAGAACTAAAAGAAAATCATAAAAACTTCAACAAAAACAAAAAGGAGAAATTCAAAAAGAAGGCCTTCTCCGTCACATGGGATAATTCATATTCAGATTCATCAGACAGTGATAGTGATAGTGACAACGAACAAGCAAATGTATGCTTCATGGCTCAAGAATCCGAAGTAAGTGATTTATCTTATGAAGAATTAATAGAAGTTAATGCTGAATTTTTGAATATTATCAAAAGTCTGAAAAGAAAAATTAAAGAAGTACGTGAAAATCAGAATAAGGCAGAATTTGAAAGGGATATGATAAAGGATGAAAAAATTATTTTAGAAGAAGAATTTGAAAAACTTCAAGAAAATTTTAAAAAAACTGATAGTCAACTTTTGCTTTTGAGTCAAGAAATTGAAACTCAAAAAGTAAAAAATGGTAATATAAATTCTGAAAATCATGTGTTGAAAACTAGAATAAAGGAATTAGAATTAGAAAATCAAAGTATTCAAACTAAATTTGAAAATATTTCTAAAAATGTTTCAAATTTTAATAAAGGAAGAGAAAATTTATCAATAATTATTGAAAATTCTCGACCTTCTTCAAATAAAAGTGGTCTAGGGTATAAAAAGAAATTAAATTTTTCTCCAAACGAAAAGAAGAAAATTGATTCAAAAAGGATTAATAAAATTGAGATATGGGTTCCAAAAACAAATAATAATTTGTTAAGGAACAAACATATAAAATCATTTATGGAATCTGTACATAATAATAAAAATTATTTATACAAAAGGGATACTAAACCCACATGGGTTTGGCTTCCTAAGATCTAACTCTTAGGACCCTATCAAAAGTGGGTACCAATGTGATTATTAATATATTTTTTCAGGTACCACTCAAGAAAAGAAAATGGATTTTAGACAGTGGTTGTTCAAAACACATGACTGGAGACAAAGATATGCTTACAAATATTACATACTTTGATGGTGGCTCTGTTACCTTCGGAGATAATTCAAAAGGTTTTATCATTGGCAAAGGAGATGTATGCAACTACGGTACTTCAAATTTACCTATTATTAAAAATGTTTCTTTAGTTAAAAATTTAAAACATAATTTACTCAGTATAAGTCAATTATGTGACAAAGGATTTAAAATAACGTTTTCTGAAAATAAATGTAGTATTTTTGATGAAAACCAAAATATTATATTTGAAGGAAATAGAGATAGAAATATTTATGTATTAAATATGAAAATTAACAATAATAGACAAATGTGTTTAATAGCTAGTGAAAATGATTCTTGGCTATGGCACAAACGGTTTTGTCATATAAATTTCAAAACAATTCAGAAAATTTCTAAAAATAATTTAGTAAGAGGTTTACCAAATATAAATTTTAAAGTAAAAAATCTTTGTGAAGATTGTCAAATAGGAAAATTAACAAAATCTTCTTTTAAATCTAAAAAGGTTATTTCTACTTTACAACCTCTAGAATTATTACATATGGATCTATTTGGTCCTACTCAAATTCAATCATTAAATCACAATCGATATGTTTTTGTAATAGTTGATGATTTTTCAAGATTTACATGGACTATATTTATGAAAAATAAAAGTGATACGTTCGATCATTTTAAACAGTTTATAAAAAGAATTCAAAACTCTAAAGATTTAAAAGTCAAAAACATTCGAAGCGATCATGGAGGAGAATTCGAAAATGAATCTTTTGAAAATTTCTGTAAGAAGAAAGGAATTAATCATAACTTCTCTTTCCCTAGAACTCCACAACAAAATGGAGTTGTTGAAAGGAAAAATAGAACATTACAAGAATGTGCTAGAACGTTATTAAACGGAAGTACATTGCCAAAACAATTTTGGGCAGAAGCTGTTTCAACAGCATGTTATGTTCTAAATCGTATCTCTATTCGTCCTCTAACCAAAAATACACCATACGAACTTTTCAATAAAAGAAAACCAAATATTTCTCATTTTAAAGTTTTTGGTTCAAAATGTTTTATTCTTAATACAAAAGATCAACTAGGGAAATTTGATGCAAAAGCTGATCATGGAATTTTCGTTGGATATTCAGAACGAAGTAAAGCTTATCGTATTTTCAATAAACGTACTAATTGTATAGAAGAATCATTACATATATCTTTTGATGAAAATTTTACTAAAAATATTCAAAATAATGACGATGATGAAATTACTGAAAATACAAATTCTGAAAATATTAAAAATAACACAACGGGAGATATTAGGTCACCTCCTAGAGTTTTAAAAGATCATCCTACACAAAATATTATTGGAACAATAAATTCAAATGTACAAACTAGACATCAGTTAAATCAAATGGGACATTTTGCATTTATTTCAACTATTGAACCTAAAAATCCGAAAGAAGCATCTACAGATGATTACTGGATAATAGCTATGCAAGAGGAATTAAATCAATTTGAACGCAATAACGTCTGGGAATTAGTACCTCGACCAAATGATCAATCAGTTATTGGAACCAAATGGGTATATAAAAATAAAGCTGATGAACTTGGAAATATCACAAGAAATAAAGCAAGATTGGTTGCTCAAGGATATAATCAAGAAGAAGGAATTAACTATGATGAGACATTTGCACCTGTAGCACGATTAGAAGCAATAAGAATACTTTTAGCATTTGCTAGTTATCATAATTTTAAACTTTATCAAATGGATGTAAAAAGTGCTTTCTTAAATGATTTCATTAAAGAAAATGTTTATGTAGAGCAACCACCATTATTTATACATGAAAAATATCCAGATTATGTTTACAAACTTAAAAAGGCATTATACGGTCTAAAACAAGCACCTCGTGCTTGGTATGAAAGACTTAAAACCTACTTAATCAATTCCGGATTTAAAATTGGTAAAGCTGATCAAACTTTATTTATTAAAAATAAAAATAAAGATATTTTAATTATACAGATATATGTAGATGATATTATTTTTGGATCTACAAATGAGAAATTATGTGAAGAATTTTCTAAAATTATGACAAGCGAATTTGAAATGTCACACATGGGTGAACTATCATATTTTCTAGGATTACAAATTAAACAAACAGAAAATGGAACCTTTATTAATCAAGAAAAATATTGCAATAATCTAGTTAAACGTTTTGGTTTAGATAAAACATCCGGCAAACCAACACCTATAAGTACAACGACTCATTTAGAAAAAGATGAAAACGGAAAAAATGTTGATCAAAAACTATATAGGAGCATGATCGGATCACTACTTTATCTAACAGCAAGTAGACCAGATATAATGATGAGTGTGTGTCTGTGTGCACGATTTCAAGCCAATCCGAAAGAATCACACTTACGAGCTGTTAAACGTATTTTACGATACCTTAATGATACTAAAGATTTTGGACTATTCTATCCAAAAGGATGTATGTTTGAATTAGTATCTTACAGTGATGCTGATTTTGGTGGATCCCGAACGGATAGAAAAAGTACGAGTGGAACATGTCATTTTATCGGAAAATCATTAGTATCTTGGTTTAGCAAAAAACAAAATTGCGTTTCACTTTCTACATGTGAAGCTGAATATATATCAGCAGCTTTAGCATGTGCTCAAGTAATTTACATGCAACAAACATTAAAAGATTTTGGAATAAATTTAATGAATTCTACAATTTATTGTGATAATACAAGCGCTATAAATTTATCTAAAAATCCAATTAACCATTCACGAACAAAACACATAGATATAAGACATCATTTCCTACGTGATAACATAGAAAAAGGAATAATTAATTTAAAATATGTATCAACCGACAATCAAATTGCCGATATATTCACTAAACCTTTGATAGAATCATCCTTTATAAAACTTGGAAGAGAACTAGGAATTATATCTGCTAAAGACTTATAATTAACTAAAGTTAGCTTCTCATGTTTTAACACTCGTGAACTAAATTTCTTTTAACAAAAGGTTTACTAAAAATAACTCTTTACCTAAGATTACTCATAACTAGTTATTATTTCTGGTTATAAATATACTTAAGTTTTTGACCATTCATATAACTAAGTTATTCTCCTATTTAAAGAATTGTCTAAAACAAATCAAATATTAAAAACATAAGAAAACAATGTCTTCAAAAAGTTCTTCACCTTCCATCAACATTATTGTATCAACTAATAGCTCAGCTGAAACTCCAGTTCTTCCTACTCCTACTCCCGAAATTGAACCAACATATAATTGGGGAGAATATCATACTGGCTATACTCCGGAATCAAAGAAAACCAAACGATCATTATTTACCTCTCCGGATACTAAACGGAAAATCGATGAGATTCATCATTATCAGCGACAGCAAATCGAACTTCAGAGAGAATTGTATTTCGAACAAAAAGCAACTTCAACTCGCTTAAGTACACTTCAAAAAATGATATCAAAGCTTTGCCGATCAAATGAAAAAGATGTTGTCTCACCTTTACCAAGCCCAACAAATCCTATCGATCCGTCAGCTGCATATCGAACTGAAGATGATCCGGTGAATTATGCAAAGGAGAAATACTATACCTTCTCTCCTCAACATCCACCATATAGTCCAAACTCTTGGGACAAGAATTATAATAAAAATGAAGGGCCAAGTTACTCCACTCCGAAGACAACACCTCCTTCAAAATAAGATTTCGTTTATCCCTAAAATAAATTTGAATTTTATAGTATTTTTGATATTAATGTATGATTATTTTTTCAAATATATATGTCTGTTATAAAACAGACGTCTAAAAAAAATCAAAACAGACGTCTGTCTTCAAAACAATTATTTGTTTTAACAAGTAAAACAGACGTCTGACAAGAATATAACAGACGTCTGAAACAAGGCTAAAATGAACAAATTCTTTGCTGTCTCTTAAAACACTAAAAACAGACGTCTTTCTTTTTATAACAGACGTCTGTTGCTGAAGAACCAACTAAAACTTAAGCGAAAACAGACGTCTGTTTTGTTAAAAAAGGACGTCTGAAATGGTTCCAAAATGAACTAAAAGCTTGCTGGATTAAAATTAGTTAGCAACAGACGTCTCCTTCATTTAAACCAGACGTCTGAATTAATGACAGGATATTTTTTTTTAAAAAAAAAAAAAAAAAAAGGAAGACACGTCGGTTCCAAAGAAGTATATCTCCTCATAAAAACCTTCTATCTTTTCACTTTTTTACTTTCACCTTTTCACCCACTATAAAAAACCCTAAATCCCCTATTCCAAACTACTTCAAAATCTTCAATCTTTCTCTATTAATCATGACTACTAGAGGCAAACGCACACGAGAACAAGAAGCTCTACCTCCATCAGAAGATCAAATCCAAAAATGGCTTCATGGAGACATTGCAAAGGCTAGGTACAAAGCAATGAAGAATTCCAAGTTTTTCGAAGGTGCTTTCGTTAAATTTGATGCCTTTTCTAATTATAGACTTCTCCAATTCGCTAGACATTTCCACTTTGAATCTTTGGTAGAATATAATACAAACAATGTCAAAATATACCCTTTGCTTGTTAAGTTGTTCTTAGCCAACATGAATCTTGACCATATGAAACCTCAAAACACAACCGATTGCATTTGGACAATGGTTTGTGGAAAAAGGATTTTACTTCCTCTTCAAAGGTTGGGACAAATTTTAAATTGTGCTTGGCAAGGTTTGGATATTGACGATATAGAAGTTAATAGGACTCAAAGAGATGAAGTATCTCATAAATTTATTTCTGACGATCTTATTGATATGAGAAAACTAACTTCTACCAATCTTCGTCCACAAGCTAGACTTCTTAATCGTGTTTTAGTCCGAACAATAAATCCACGTAAAGGAAGTTATGAGAAGCTTTATAAAAGGGATTTCCAAGCATTGTATGCCATTTACTCTCAAAAACAGATCAATTGGGCAAAAATAATTATGGACGAGTGGTTAGACATCACCTATAAAAGGAAATATAAGACTTTGCATTACGGTGTCTACATTACTCGAATTTTAACTGCTGCTGAAATTCAAATCCCCGATGCTATTCCAACAAATACAATTAAAGAAATTGGTTACAAGACATTGAAGTTAATGGATATTGATTCCAACCCATCGACTTTGGACCATCTATCATTCGAAGAATGGACTCAACATGTTGCTTCTAATCCCGAATCGCTTGTTCCTGAACCTTCACACCGTCAACGAACTAGGGACGATGGAGGAATTCAAATTATTTCTCCGGAAGCTTCTTCAAAACAAGCTCTCGTCATTCTTTCGCAAAATCAGTCGAAACTTCATCGTCAACTTAACACTTTTGAAACAAAAACTAATAAGAAGTTTGACTCGATTAAAAAGTTTTTAAATCAAATTTGGAATGCAGTGTCTTGTTCTGGAACTACTTCGACACAAGCTCAAGAGTCATCACCGTTTCATTGGTCTACTAGCTCTCAAGAAGTAGTTGAAGATTCGGAAGGCAGTGCTTCTCCAGAAGATCATGACTCGGAGGAATCCCCGAATATTTGATGATGGTATGGGTATGGTATCTTTTCTTTTGAACAATTATATTTTGGGAATGTAATATTTTAGTACTCCATGCACAAAACACTTATATGTGCATTTCTGTGGTTGTGATGTTGGGTTGTGATGTTCTGTTTTGGTGTAGTATGCTTTGATATTAACTTCATGAATGTTATGTTTGTTTTCTTTAAAGTATTCCTTTTTGTCAAATGCCAAAGGGGGAGAAAACGTAAAATAATATTTATACATATTGACAGGGGGAGTAGGGGAGTATACTTAGTTGTCATTAGTCAAAAAGGGGGAGAATGTTGAATCACTAAGTATAGCGTTTTGACTATGACAACTATATATGTTCATATGCTATCGACTAACTTTGTTTTGCAGGAAGATGAAACTTTATTGACAATCGGATTCAAGAACTCAAGGGAAATATTATTTGTAAGAGTCTAGATTAGTCTTAGATAAGATATGTTAAAGTCTTTCCTGATGATTATACACACACAAAGTATTTATGAATATATGTTAGCAACAATGAACAAGGGAGCAAGAAGTAGTCTGTTTACAGAAACAGACGTCTGACATAATCAGACCAGACGTCTGTTTGCTGAAAACAAAGAAAATCCAGTATGAATTTTCAGACGTCTGACATAATTCTACCAGATGTCTGTTTCTGGAGACAAACATACTACTCTTCCTATTTTTGAATTCAAATCAAAAGAGACTTCTGAAAATTTTAACTAAAGACTTCTGTTTCTGAAAGGATGCATCTATATTGAAGAGATACAACTTACTTCTCTTCATCGAATCCTTTCATGATCAGTTACAATTCTTTGAATATTATAAATAGAGGTTTCAAAAATTGTTTTGATCACTAATCCTTATTCTAACTCTCTATTATTCTAAAAGAATTCTGATTTCTCAAAGCATACTACTTACAAACATTTTGAGATCTTAAACTTCCATAATCTTTCACAAGCTTCACGATAATCATCAAGAAAAGACTATAGGAAGGTTGTACTTACTATTTGACAATTCGTGTTATCAAGAACACACTAAGTCAACATTTATCTTTGTACTAGTGAAGACCTCTTCAGCAGTCGAGGCAAGAAATCCCGTTCGGCTGTTCGGGTAATTGTGAACCTATTCCTCCGGGTGAAGTGAGGGTTGTTGCGTTAGTGAAATTCCAGAAGGGAGTCCGGGACTGGACGTAGGACGGTGATCCGAACCAGTATAAATCGACTGTGTGAATTTACTTACTGCTACTATTATTATCTACATTATATCCTGCTTATACTCCATAATATAAGATCCTACCGCTGTTTAGACTCTATCAATGTAGATATAACATTGCATTAGCAAGTTCTACAAGTGGTCGCCCTTAACCCCTATTCGCCCTTAACCAGCCCTATTCAGAGCTTCAAACATGAACTCATATTCTAGTTTTGACCTGATCTAAAATCGCTTCTGGTTACGACTTTGAGGCTAAAAGAATTAATGAATTTCGACTTGATATGAAAGAGTTATGGACACTCAAAAATGGACTCGGGCCATGTTTGTAGCAACAAAATGTGCACTTGCAAAATATTGTGGCCGAACTGATCTCGCTGCAAAGGTTATACATATCAAACGAAGTATTTTTGCACATAAATTTTCATGTATCTATACCATAACACATAAATTTTCATAGAAAAAGCGAGATATTACCAGAAGTTTAGATCAACAAACTCACATCCATGCTTATTAGCTTCATCCAAATGACGGAGGCTGCATGCTGCACACACATGTTATATTAATAGTCAGCTTCTATTTTTGCACGTAAGTTGACTAACAAAAATGATTTGTTACATGAGCACAAAGCAACTTGGTTCAATGCAGCAAGTCATAAATGGAAAAGCAGTTTTACGCCTTTACTCACACGCAGTGTGACACACATGACACACCAAACAAATTGACTAAATCTCAACCTATAAATTCCATTCTATTTTCATTCATGCATCCATCATCGGCATTTCTACTCAATCACACAAATTTCCCAATATCAATTACCAGATACATGCAGCTCAGTCAATAGAACTAGTATGCTTTAGTTCTCAAATTAAATCATACACATGCACTTCAGATCAGTTATAAGGATCAGTGTACATGGTACAATAATACACACAAATGAGCAGGGCAGCACAATCAAAAGTGTCTGAATTCAAGGTAGACAAATACAGCACAAGTAAATGATAGCAAATACACTGCCGCACAATAATACTGGGGATAATACCCAATTTAAACACAATAGCAGCATATTAAACCTAATTTAAACCCAATTCGAATTCAAATTAAACCCAATTCATATTTAAATTTAACGGTGATCTAGTACTCACCTCCAGAGGCGACGAGAAGGATGGACAGCGGTGGACTGAGGCTTCGCCGGTCAGCTGAAGGCATCGCGAGATGATGATAACTCATGGACTGCGGTGGATCGATTATTGACAAAGAAAGTTGGTCGAGCACCAAAACCCTAATTTGGGTATTCGGTGGTCGCCATTGCAAAATAAAAAAGAGGGATTATTCGGCCGAAAGTTTTGATAAGGCAAAACTCGATCGTGCCTATGTACAGGTACCGGAGGGGACGGGAATTTGATACGAATTTTATACGGTCCAAAGCCGCATCAAATGAACTAATCCGGGACTTCGTTGATGGACGGTCAGATTAAGAGTGTTTGGGGTGGTGCGGATCGCAGAACTTAGTTTGATACGGATTTGAGCACTGTCAAATTTGATACGGCTTATAGCCCAATTTTGCGCCCGCATCCTGGTGCGCCAAATTGGCTGATATGGTGTAGTGTATAAATATAGACATGGGTAATTTATGGTACTAAATAAATGAATGCATGTATGGTTTAAAGTTAAAAAGGGAACTTGAAATAAAGACAATTTGAAAATGAATGGCCACCGCATGTATATTACTGTATGAAATTTTCCGTTTAGAAAAAAATGTATACGTTGAAAATATAACAAATTGTGGTAGTTCAAAATTTACAATGCATGCATGCATTTAAAAAGGGTATTCGATGCATGGCCTTTTTGTTTTATACATAATGAAGGGCCTACAGACTAAATAACCCATTTGACTTCAATACTAAAATAAATGCACCAATACATTAAAGATACATGGAAAGGTTGGATAATAAATATGTTTTAAATTTTGTTTGTTTTCTTTTTTATTTATTTATTATTATAAATGTTAACATTAATTTTTATTAACTATGATAGTTAAAACGGACATTATATATCATTGACACTCTGTTTTGTTATAATTCTTCCTATATAAAATTAAACTGGAAACAATCACAAATTTATTTTTAATTATCGCATTAATTCCTATATTGAACCTTTAAATAAAATCAAGGATTCAACAATTAAATCTTATCGATAATAACTTAAAGTTGGTTATTCCAAATGCACATACAAATTGATGATTTTCATCATTATAAATCACAATTTAACAAATTAATTAATGAAGGTTTGAACATGTAATCCCCGTTTCAAATTTCTACATGTTATACTTTGAAAAGACAAGGAAATAATTAAAGACAATGGCCAAAGATATATATATATATATATATCTATCTAGTGTGCTGCTATTCACACCCCCATTTAGACTACTGGTCACCTTTAAAAAATTAATAGATTTTATTATTTTTGACCTACTTCCTACCACCTCTTTATTTCTTTTCACCCAGTCAATAACAACTGTATTGTCTCTTCTCTTCTTTTCTCAAACAACGTAAATTCTCAGATATCAAACTCTAAACCATAAGAAAAAAAATATATTTTTTTGGCTGAATAGAGGATGGAAGATAAAGACAAAAAAGATGTTAGTTTTATATATTACGCTGCATAATCTATTATGTTGTTATAGAATTATTTTTTTAGAGTTTTGTATTAATTTTTGTAGGAGCATTCTTTCACCCTTCTCTCTACTTTGAGTTTGGAAGACATTAATTTCGATAACGTTGTAATAGAGAATGACATTGTAAGTTATTGAATTTTAGGGTTTTCTTCATACAACAACAATTTATATGTCAAAATTTACAAAAAAATTCATTTTAATTATTTTTATTTGATTTTTGTAGGAAGATAATGTGATTGACGATAAACTTAATTACTATGTGGATGATAGCAATAGGCCGCAAGATGATCGGTCAAATACCGTTGAAGACACAAAAGTTGATTTGACAGATCATTTTACAACTGATGAAGTATGTAGTTTGTACTTAATTTACAATCACTATTATTCATGTAAAACCAGAAGTATGTTAAATTTTTTGGTTAAACGATGTGATTTCAGGTATTTGATTCACAGAACATGCTGATTTGTTGGTGTAAAACAACGGAAAAAAAGGTGAATACTATTGTAGAGCAATTCGATGGTGTTAATCAGCTGATTGGACGCTTGAAATTGGGTTGATAATTTAGGGAAATCTTCAAGCTTGTAGAGCGATGGAGAAAATTTCACGAAGAAGAAGTTTTTTTTTTTTTTTTTGGAACGATGAAGAATTAAAGGCAAAGGTGGTAGCCGATTAGAAATTGAATAATTTAGGTGGTGTAAAGGAGTAGAGAGACATAAAAAAGAGGTGGCATTTAATATAGGTGGCCAGAAGTCTAAATGGGGGTGTCAATAGCAGCACACTATATCTATATTATCTGAATTTATTTCATCTACAAGCCACATATTATTTTCAATCAAACATTCAGCAGAAATTAACATATTTCATTAATAAGAAAAAAAAAACTTTATTTAAAAACCATTTTTACATTCAATAATTAAATTAAATTCGATAACTTAAATGGTTGAAATATATAAGATGTTACACTGAGTTTTTCAGTTATCGAAGACACTGTTATGAAGATGAAGATGGAGCATGACTGATGCATTCATTTATATTTTTCCACTGCATATATTGGTATTTCGTATGATAGTTATTCTGATAATCGTTGTAAATGTATAATTAAATGTATGTTTTAACAGCTTCATGAACTGTTATTTATTTATTATACTGTGTCCTTCTGCTACGAGATTCTATGATTGTTTTCTTCTTTCTTCTTTTGTGATTGTTTTATTCTTTCTACTTTTTCTTTTATTAATTGTAATGGCCCGAAATTTTAATCATTTATTTTAATATCTAAATATATTTTAAATATTATTTTGGAATTTAATAATTTAAGTTCAATAATTTTGTACATTTTACTCATATAAGTAATAAAATAATAATTTAAATTCCGGAATGGTTGGGATTTTTTGGATTTGCAATAAAATTTGAACGGGAAATTTAAAAGGATTTAATATTGTTTGGTTTTGAAATATATTAACGACTTTGTTCATTAAATGATGGTTGAACGTTAATATAAAATGAACCCGTAACATCGCAGTAGTCATAATATTATGTTTTGAACTTTAAACGATTGTCATGATCCAAATTAAGTCGAAATTCCTTGAAACAAGAAACATCTGAATCTAACAGACAATATTTTTCTATTAAAGCAGAGAAATTGAGTTTTCATATTATATATTTTGTTTTATATCCAAATCAAAATTTTAAACAGTCGCTATGGCTGTCTCTGACCGGAACTGAACAGAGCTCGGTCTCTCTTGGCATTGGCGGTGACATAGGATTGAAGCGGTGGGATGTCTCATCCTTTATGGCGAGCTAAGGAGGTTCAAGGCCATGGTTTCAGGCGCCGGAACTGCTAGGTGGGAGAGGCTGCATAGGCTTCGGTGATCAGAAAATGGCGGCGCGGTCGATCGTGGGAGGCGTGACAACGATGTAGGTGGTGGTTGTGTGGTTCTGTGTGGAGCACGAAGCAGAAGTGAGGGAAGTTTTAAATGGGTCTGTGACTTTGAATCTAAAGTTATTAAACGTTACAAAACGTTAATTATATTGTGGCTAAGAAGAACAGTATGGAAAGAAGAGTATGTGACTGTGTACCGGGGGGATTGAGCTTGGAAAGTCGCGGCATTGTTTATATACGGACTGGGGATGATGCAGCATGGTTTTGTGGGGGAGAAACCACGTGTTGCTGACGTGGGTATCATGTAAGAGAAGATGAAGTATGGGTTTTGTAGGCTATATGAAGCGGTGGGCTTCAATCGTGTATGGGCCTTGGGTGAAAACAGCAGGTGGGCATGGGGAACTGGAGCGTGGATGTCTACATAAGGAGACTGCTGATAAATCTAATAAAGAGGACTAAAGCAATTCATTTATTCATCAACACCATTACAGTACAAAGCAGATGGCGGCTACAAGATGAGATGAAGTGTTAACCCTAAAGCAACACAAGAGGCCTTTATATATAGGCTAAACATAACACAAAAGACAATATTGCCCTTAAGAGACTATTAATTACGTTAACATCCCCCCTCAAACTCATGATGCGACAGCAATGAGCATCGAGAGTTTGTCAGTCAGAAACCGGAAACGTGAAGATGACAAAGATTTAGTGAACAAATCTGCAAGTTGCAAGGAGGAAGAGACAAATGGCAATGTCAAAGTGCCATTCTGAAGGTGATGGCGAGTAATATGGCAGTCAATCTCAATATGCTTGGTCCTTTCGTGAAAGACGGAGTTATGAGTAATTTGAATAGCACTTTTATTATCACAGTACAACGGAGTTGGTCGTTGTAAGGAAACACCCATATCAGCAAGCAACCTTCGTAGCCAAACAATTTCACAAGTAGTAGAAGCCATGGCACGATATTCTGCCTCTGTCGAAGACCGAGATACAACGTCCTGCTTCTTACTTTTCCAAGAAATTAGAGAATCTCCTAGAAAAATACAAAAGCCAGTAGTGGATTTGCGATCAGTAGGATCACCAGCCCAATCTGCATCAGAGTAAGCACATAACTCCAAAGATGAAGTAGAAGAAAGCAAAAGAGTCTGAAACTGAGTGCCACGGAGATATCTCAAAATGCGAATAACAGCAGCCCAATGAACTGTAGTAGGAGAAGTAACAAACTGACTGACTATGTGAACAGCATACGCAATGTCAGGACGAGTGATAGTGAGATAAACCAAACTTCCAACAATCGTTCGATAAAGATTAGGATCTGGCAATGGAGATCCATCAGAAATAGAGTATCGTGCATTGAGCTCAATTGGAGTATCAACAGTCTTATTATCTGAGAGACGAGCGCGCTCGAAGATATCAGAAATATACTTGGATTGAGAAAGAAGATAACCTTTTGGAGAAGAAGCAACTTCAATACCCAAGAAGTAACGAAGGGGACCCAAGTCTTTCATAGCAAAACTTCGAGTCAATTCAGACTTCAACAAGTTAATCCCAACAACATCATCGCCTGTAATAATCATATCATCAACATAAAGAGAAAGCAAAATTCGACCAGACGAGGTACACTTGACAAACAAAGCGGAATCATGGCTACTTGAGTAAAAACCAAGAGAAGTAATCACAGTAGAGAATTTCTCAAACCAAGCACGGGGAGCCTGTTTGAGACCATAAAGAGCTTTCTTAAGTTTGCAGACTTCACCGGGTTGATGATCAACACCAGGAGGAGGAGTCATATAGACTTCTTCATGAAGATCTCCATTCAAAAAGGCATTTTTAACATCCATTTGAGTAATATTCCAGTGACGAACAGAAGCAACTGCAATGAGGGTTCGAACTGTAGTCATTTTTGCAACAGGAGCAAAAGTCTCCTCATAATCCAGACCATATTCTTGAGAATAACCTTTAGCAACTAAACGAGCTTTATACCTTTCAATAGATCCATCAGCTTTAGTTTTAATCTTATAGATCCAACGAGAACCAATAGCACGTTTTCCTGCAGGAAGAGGTACTAAATCCCAAGTATGAGTCTGATGAAGAGCAGTCAGCTCCTCAGCCATAGCACGTTGCCAATGAGGATCACGAACAGCATCGTTGAAAGATGAAGGCTCATAGAGACAATGTATAGAAGTAAGAAATGAAGAAAATGAACTGGAAAGACAAGAGTATTCAAAATCAGGTCGTCTAGTAGAATGACGGTTTCTGATAGGATATCGACGTTCACTAACATCTACTGTCTCAGAAGGTGATTGAGTGGTTGTTGAGTCAATGGAAGTGTCTGGAATTTCAGCAGGAGGTGGCTCATCATCATCAGCAGTAAAAGGATCAATATGAACAAGGTCAGACATAGATATATTGTGAGTACGATCAGGAATTGTAAAATAAGGAATATGTTCAAGAAAAACAACATGGCGAGAAACATATAGCTTGTGACTGACTGGATCAAAACAACGATATCCTTTTTGTCCTGCACCATAACCAAGAAAAACACATATAACAGACCGTGAAGTTAGTTTACTTCGTTGGACATGAGGAAGAAGAACAAAACATGTGGAACCAAAAACACGAAGAGAGGAATAGTCTGGTGGACAACCATACAACTTCTCATAGGGAGACAAGCCAGAATTATGAGAAGTAGGAATTCTATTAATCAAATAAACAGAGGTAAGAGCTGCCTCTCCCCAAAATTCACTTGGAACACTAGCAGACAATAAAAGAGATCTAGCAGTTTCAAGAATATGTCTATGTTTTCTTTCAGCAACCCCATTTTGTTCAGGAGTATCAGTGCAAGAAGTTTGATAAATTGTACCATCTAAAGCAAGAATTTCCTTAAAAGCATGAGAAGTATATTCTCCCCCCAAGTCACATCTAAAACATTTGATAACAGCTCCATGCTGAGTTTTAATAAGAGATCGAAACTCATTATAAATTCCAAAAAATTCTGAGCGACTTTTCATAAGATAAATCCAACAATAACGAGTGCAGTCATCAATAAACGAGACATAATAACGAGAGCCTCCCTTTGTAGAAACAGGAGAGGGTCCCCAAACATCAGAATGAATAAGATCAAAAGGTGCAATAGAAAAATTATTACTTTGGGGAAAAGGCAAAGCAGAAAATTTTGCAAGTTTACAACCACTACAGTCAGAAATGTCATGAGTTTTCAATTCTCCCAAAACTCCAGTAGACGCTAAGAATTGTAATCGAGACTTAGAAACATGACCCAAACGAGAATGCCACAAATAAAACATAGACGATGACGGACTCAAACGAAAGGATGAAACATCCACACCAGGAACAGAAGCTGCAATCTCTGAATTTTTTAACTGATCCAATACATAAAGTCCTCCTTCTCTATGGCCGGTCCCAATCACTTTCTGTGACTTTGGATCCTGAACATAACATGCAGAAGAAGAAAAAGAAACCAAGTAGCCATTATCACAAATTTGACCAACAGAAGCAAGATTTAATGCAAGTTTAGGAATGTAATAGACATTAGATAAAGACAGAGACGGTGTAAAGAAATCTTACCAAGAAAATATTACAGGAGGAAGAAGCACTTATTGAATCCCTGGAGGAAGAGGCATCATTGAATGAATTACAGGAGAAGGAAACCCAGAAGATTAACAAGAAATAGAAATTAACAAGAAAATCCAAGAAGAAGAAGAAGCATTGAAGAAATCTTACCACAGGAGGAGAAAAATTCAGGTGATGAGATTGTTAAACAACCTGGAGCTCTGATGTAATAGTCTCTTAAGGGCAATATTGTCTTTTGTGTTATGTTTAGCCTATATATAAAGGCCTCTTGGGTTGCTGAACGTCAGTTTCGTGGTGGAGGTGGGTGAACGTCGGTTTCGAGTTTCGTGGTGGAGGCTGCTGAACGTCGGTTTCGTGGTGGAGGCTGGTTTTGGATCGGAAATTGCTGGAGATGGTGGAGGCTGAGTTGAGATTGAGAACGGGATTGAGGCCAAGATTTTTGCTCGTGAGGTTTTCTGAAGGTGAACGAAATTGAATGAAGAGGATTTAAGCAAAGATGCAGATTAGATTAGAATTGGCTCTGATACCATGATAAATCTAATAAAGAGGACTAAAGCAATTCATTTATTCATCAACACCATTACAGTACAAAGCAGATGGCGGCTACAAGATGAGATGAAGTGTTAACCCTAAAGCAACACAAGAGGCCTTTATATATAGGCTAAACATAACACAAAAGACAATATTGCCCTTAAGAGACTATTAATTACGTTAACAACTGCGTGAAATTTGAGCAACTAAGGGAATGTGAGGCTGGAGGTTTGAATTTTACTACGTGGTGGTAGTACGTGGTTGTATTATGTGATAGTACGTGGTAGTATTGACTATTGAATGTGAAGCTGATGTTTCTGGGGTGCGGATATATGCTTGCATCGCTGAAGTGGAAGTGGATGATGTTAGAATTGATTTAAGTAAATGATGGGTATATTTTGCTTGGATGAATGATGGGGTGGAAATATGGGACGATGGAGTATTGGACGATGCAGCGGTTTGATGGAGTATTACGCGATGAATAGTAGTAATCGCATGAGGAGGATAACTGATTTAATTGATTTTTACCGTAATTAAATAATTTATTGGTTAATTTAGTTTATTTATAAATTATATCACTTAAATTAAATTATAAATTTCTAAATAACATATCTTGTTTGTTCGTGCACAAAATTATGCAAAAACTAGATACAGTGGGATCGTGGCAACGAAAGCTACGTTATGCTGATTTGGATGGAAACGGATGGAATCGGAGTTTCGTTTAATTTTAAATTCTTGTTTAAAATTAAACGAACAACAATGAACCGTCAAATCGAAAATAAAAGTGAGTTAACTCTCACGTTTTTCTGTAATTCTATGATATGTTAAATTCATATAAAAACAACTCATCGTTGATACTAAAAATTAGATGATTGAATGTCTTGGGCTTATTGATTGTTAATTGGTTATCGACATCTATATTATGTCGCATTGGATGATTTGGTTTAAATATTTATTTTATATGTTGTTATCAAACATTATTTGTGGTACAGGGAAGAAGAGATTGTAGGAATCCGACTGGATTCCTCAAATATATTGTATATTGTATATTTTTTCCATATTATACAAATCTGAACTATTTACCCTAAATGACATTATATTCTGATTGAGTGTTGATGGTTTATTATATATTGAACATTGATTTGATGTTTTTAATCAATAGACGATATTGATAAAGTGGTTGGCAGCGACTGGTCTATAATGAGGTGATTCGCCGTTAAGCGAATTAATGTAATTGAAGTTATAAAATTTATTTTTATAATTGAAGTGAAGTTTTAAATTTTATTTCAATTTAAAATAGATGTTTTCAAACAACACGGTATTTATAAATGGTTTTTATAAAAATAGTTATATAATAATTTTAAGTGCAGAAGCCAGAATTTAACCTACGGGTAACTATTTTGAAGATAACTATTTAAGTAGAACAGTTAAACGATATTTTTAGATTAATCATATTAATCTAAGGGTAACGATAAATTGAAATAAGTTAGTGAATAACTGATGATTAAGTTGACTAAGTCAACTGTTTAATTAGAAATGGTAATTAGATTAATCGACTTTCGGTTAATTTAATGAAAATGGCTTTGCGAATATTTGATTTTAATCTAATGATATTTCTTAAATATTAATTGTCTTTTTATTTAACAATGGTTGAAATGATCAATAAACATTAATATAGTAGTTATTGTTTAATGAGGTGATTAACTATTTTTAATTACCAATAACGTGAACTATTTTACTTTAGGTAAATAATGAAATTACTTTTTTTTAGTTAACAATGATTTAAGTAATTTACTTTCTAAATGGGAGTCAATTAAAAAGTACTCGAGTTTTAGAATGGAACTCAATAAGAATTGTGATACTAAAGCTTATTAAGTGAAATGAAGGTAATTGGAATATGATATGACTAATGGAAGAAGGTTTGGTATCAAACCCCAGTTTTGTAAAGAGTATAAACCCAGACAATGGTTTTAAAGTAAGTTTTACTTAAAGATTGGATTAAATAAAACGAGTATAAGTTGGAAGAAGATTTGAAATATAAGTAAGCGATATATAATTTAACACTTGTTGACTCGAGTTTGAAATGCAAATTTGTTTATACCTTTGAAATGAGGATATGGTGGTTTTCCAAAATATAAGAGATGGAAGAGATTTGGTGAATAATGATATTTCGAAGTAAGGAAATCAAGTGTAGTTTGCACTACAAGAACATTTAGCTATTCCAACGGCTGTAAGCCGTCGGCGGCCGTTGGAAGCCGTTGGAATAGCCGTTGGAATAGCATTCACGTCTTCCAACGGCTTCCAACGGAATCGACGGAATGTTTCCAACGGCCATTCCAACGGCTACAAACGGCGGTATTCCGTTGAAAGCCGTTGAAAACAAGTGACTTGTAAGCCGTTGGTAACCGTTAATAACCGTTGGAAAATCTGGGTTATTTTTTTTATATTTCAGCTAGCAAATAACCTTCCAGCCACTACATTTCCAATCCAATTCCAATCCAATTTCAATCAATTCCACGTATATACAACACAAACATACCAATAACAACATAAACAACCAAAATATATCAAGTCAACATCAATATAACCAAAACAAAACATCAAAACATCCATAAACTTACAAATACATGTTCATAAAGCAAATACATCAAAGTTACATGTCCACAAATCATCTAAACATATCAAATTTATCATTCTCATCCACTCAATGTCAAAACATACAACATACCTTAAGCATTGCTAGCAACTTCAACAATTGACTAAGGACGACTACCATGAATGTGCACATACTTCGCAAACTTTTGATTTAGCTGTTCCAACTGCATAGTCTGAAGACGACTCTTGTCACGTAGTTGCTCAATCATAATTCTAAGCTCTTTAATTTCTTCTTTGTATTGAGTCCTCTTAAGTTGTCGAATCTGCAAATCGAATTCATAGTAAAAATGTTATTTCATCATATAAAATATTATAACACTGTATATTTAAACGTTAATTTATTGTATGCATACAAAAGTATTGTTTACCATCAAATTCTTGAAGTCACTATTCCAACCACCACGTTGTTGAGAGTCAGCCATAATATACCTGTCATATTGATACATATGCAAATCATAGGTAATGTAATGTGAATAGTTGTGAAAATGCAATATTAAACATAAATTATAAATGTAATGTGAATAGTTGTGAAAATCACCAAATTTTACTCAGTCTTCGTCAATTTTTTCGTCGTTTTCTGATTCAGACTCGGTTTCGGGTTCTATGTCGTTTTCCTCTACACTCTCAAATGCATCGACTAATACATTTGCCTCATCATTTAAAGGTCCAAAATCAGTTTGACCGTCTGCAATTGTTATTTCAACATTTTCCTCTAGATCTGCTTGATAGGCTTGTTCATCAGGAATATTATGTCCATCGAACGTAAATCTTGCCTTGGTTTTAAAAACCGCATACCAATCTGCTTTATCCCTTTTCAGAGACGGATAAGGGGCATAATAAGCTTGTAGAGCTTGTTTGGCTAATACAAAAGGGTCGTACTTTTGATAACGTGAGGTATGTTTAATTTCTACAAGATTATACTTTGGATCCACGTTAATACCAGAACCTGGAACATTGCTGAACCAGTTGCATCTAAACAAATAAACATCCTCTGCGGGTCTTGTAAAATATGTCATTTGCAATATTTGAGTTAACTCGCCGTAAAAATCATTTATATGATTATTAGGATCTTCACTGCCCTTAACAAACACACCAGTATTGTTTGTTAATTTTTCAGCACCGTATTCTTTGGTGTTGAATTTATACCCATTAACAAAAAATATTGGATATGTTTTGACTTTTCTTTTCGGTCCAAATGCTAAATGTTTTATTCCTTCATCGAGCACATTATTTGTTGGATCAAAAACATAATTTCTAAACCAACTACTGAAATCTTTGCTTAAATCGCCGCCTGGATTTTGTGATTCATAAATACTGCAAACACAAACAATAATATATGTTACATTATTATTAACACGTTTAACATAAATACTGAAAAAAATTGATTACCTGACGAAAGGAGCAACTTCAGGACAATTAAGAAGAATATATGTGTGTGTGACGTTACAATCATTATCATTTAGCCATATTTCCACACATTTTCCAGCATGTCGGCCATGTCATTTAAAAATAGATAATGTTGATTCAGAAGAAGGATCTTGTTCAACCCTCTCATCATTACGCGGAACGCTTGCAAATGATAAGTTCACATGATCATGAAAATAATGAGAGAAAAAAAAAGAGGCTTCTTCTTCGATATATGATTTGCAAATAGAACCTTCAACTCGAGCTTTTTGTCTCACTTTTTTTTAAATGATTTAAGTACCTAAGAAAATATATTCGGTTCAATATTAAGATCTAAATATAATTAAATTATCATTTGAACACTTAGTATAATAATATACCTTTCAAACGGATACATCCATCCGTATTGCACAGGACCTCGAAGACGTGCTTCCTTTGGTAGATGAACAGGTAAATGCTCCATTACATTAAAGAAACCCGGAGGAAATATTTTCTCCAGTTTGCAGAGCAATACAGGGATTTCATCTTCAAGTTTTAGTAGACGGTCAACTTTTAAAGTAGTTGAACAAAGCTCCTTGTAAAATAAGCTAAGTTCTGTTATTACATTCCAAACTTTTCTAGGTAACAATTCTTTGAAGGCGATGGGTAACAAATTTTCCATCATTACATGACAATCATGGCTTTTCATTCCACTCAGCTTTCCATTTTTATAGTCGACACATCTACGAAGATTGGAGGAAATTCCATCGGGAAACCGTAATTCTTCTACCCATTTTAACAGTACTTTAACTTGATTGTTGTCTAGTTCATAGCATGCTTTGGGTTTTTTTACTATCATTGGGCTTCATATGAAGCTCTGGACGATTACATATTTCCTCTATATCACGTCTGGATTTCAAATCATCCTTAGTCTTGCCCTTTACATTCAGAACTGTATTAAATACATTATCAAATACGTTTTTCTCGTTATGCATCACGTCAATGTTATGACGGATTAAGAGATGTTTCCAATAAGGCAATTCCCAAAATATACTCTGTTTGCACCAATTATGAATCGTCGATTTACCTTGAATATCAATTTGTTTTCCTGTTTCATGTATCTTTGGATAATCTTTTACAAGTTCATATATTTCCTCACTTGACCAAACCATCGGTGGCCGTAGACCCTCATGTCTATTAGACGTAAAAAAAAATTTGTCTCGTCTAAAAGTATGATTAACATGAAGAAAGCATCGATGACAATCAAACCATGAAATTTTCTTTCCGTATGGTAACGAAAATGCTCGTGTTTCTTCCATGCAATATGGACAAGCAAGACGACCGGCTGTACTCCAACCCGAAAGCATTGCATATGCTGGAAAATCACTAATCGTCCATAACAAAGAAGCGAACATCCGAAAAATTTTCTTTTTTGATACGTCGTATGTTTCAACTCCTTCATTCCATAGTATTTTCAATTCTTCGATTAGCGGTTGTAAGTAAACATCAATACCCTTTGTCGGATCATCAGGGCCAGGGACAACAACTGTGAGAAACATGTATGGAGTTTTCATACACATCCACGGAGGTAGATTGTAAGGTGTGATTATTATAGGCCAAGATGAATATTTAGAACCAAACTGAGGAAACGGTGCGAAGCCATCTGTACATAAACCTAGTCTAACGTTGCGGCTTTCCGCTGCGAAATCAGGATATTTCTTATCAAAATATTTCCATGCTTCTCCATCCGATGGGTGTGTCAACGTACCTTCTTGAGGTGTTCTCACACTGTGCCATCTCATATGCTGCGCTGTTACGGATGATGAATATAATCTTTGTAGTCTAGGGGTGATGGGTAAATAATGCATACACTTGTGCGGAACTTCTTTTCTTTTCTTTTTTCTTGGTTTGTATCTTTCTTGATTACAAAACTTACATTTTCTAAGATTGCTGTCTTCTTTCCAATACAACATGCAACCCTTTACACATGTATCTATTTTCTGATATGGTAAGCCAAAAGATGACATAAGTTTTTTCACTTCATAATAATTTTCGCACATTAAATTATCCGATGGCATATGACGTTTAGCCGCTTGAATAACAGCCGTAAACCCAGCTTCCGTAAGATTGTATTTTGATTTCATTGCAATGTATTCTGCAGTTACCGATAATTGAGTGCCACTTTCACATCCATTCCAAATGGGTTTTTTAGCATTATTCAATAAATCATATATTCTTTTAGCTTCAACATTTGGCTCATCTTCTACGTTATCATCGCCGTTACCAATTTGAACGGTAGGAAACATTGATCGTGCAGCATCTTCGACCATATTTTCAATGAGATTCGTGCTAACTTCAACACTATTGACCTCCGTAGAATGTTCTTCAGTATTATGGGCTACAATTTCTCCATGACGATCCCACAACAAATAATTGGGTAGGAAACCGTATTGGCGCAAATGAATCTTAACCATATTCGGTATTAAATAGTTCAACATTTTGCATCTACTACATGGACAACGAATTTCTCTACTGTTTCCGATATTACTTATCGCAAAATCAATGAACACTTTCACCCCATTTTCAAAATGTTCACTTATTGCACCACTAATTTCCCTTCTTTGATACATCCAGCTCCGCTCAATAAAGTAATTGGCCATTTTTCCTATACTTTAAAATCTATGATGAAATAAAAAATAATCGTTAATTTTATAGTTGTCTACAAACTTTATTTCAAAATAAATAACTATTGGTTCACTGACGCTTATATGTCTTCTTTGATGGTCGGTCATCCTACTTCCCATTACAAACACAATAGTAATTATATTTCGTAAATCATATCATTTTAAACGATTTCACAAAATTTCGACAGCATTTCCCCCGTGTTCCTTGTATCGTACACACTTGCGTGTACACAAGGAACGTAAAGGAAATGCCATCAAAGTTTTGTGAACCGTTTAAAGTGATATGATCTACGAAATATAATTACTTTATAGCGTTTGTAACTTGTCCAATACAAGGACAAATCCGACAAATATTGTATCAGATGAATATAGATTTCCGTTTTGTAAAAGAACGAATATTCATATAACAATCATATACAACACTTGTCAGACGGGGCCAAATAATAACTAAGGGTTTAAATATTTATCTACATTAAATTTCAATATACAATTTGTAAATATTTTAACCGTTTTAGTACATATGTACAAAATTATATATTTTTGTAATTTACTTCGTGTTTGCACCAATTACATTATTTTAAATTACTTCGTATTTGTCAACATAATATAATCTTTGTGTTTGCATAAATTATATTATTAGCAAACACTATCACACACATATAACATTCACTAACTAAAGTTACCTAAATAAACACAATCAAACCCTAAATCAATTTAATCCCAAACAATTTAATCATTATTGTGACAATAACAACAATTAGAGGTTAACATGATGTAATATACACATACAAACAAGTAGAAATTAAGCAAATCATAAATTAAACCCGAAATCAATTAATACCTAAAAATTAGGTTTAATGAAATTACCTAATTTGGATAGCAAGAAGGGTGGAGATGCGTTGGAGAAGCACGTAGAGGGCGCCCAAAGAGATTGGAGTGATGGAGGAAGCCTTGGCAACAAATTTGGAAGGGGAGGAAGGGTTGGAGGAGATGATTAATTGGTGGAGTAGGATGAAATGAAGCTCTCGGTTGGCTGTAGCAGGCAATATCCCGTCTTATTCCAACGGCTTCCAACGGCCGCCAACGGTATTTTTTCTAACGGCTTCCAACGGCTAATTAAACTGTTGGCGGCCGTTGGAAACAGGACGTCGGAATAAGCATCCACTCTAGTAGTGTTGGTAAGTATGTTTATATAAAGATATGGTTATTGTTTTCAATGTAGCGAAAACAATGAGATTTGAAATAAGAATATTAAAAGATTGATTTTTAAAGAAATGATGAAATGGTTTTGATAAATGATTCTAAGTAAAATGATCTGAGCTGCCAATATATTTGACCGTACTGATCCGAGCTGCCAATATATTTGACCATACTGTTTTGAAATTTATAGTTAAAATACCAAACTATCAATCTAATATTTTATTGGACCCTTTTGATGTGTTGCTTCCAAAGAGATCGGGATGGGAACTAGACTCAAAACCACTTTGAATCAACGTTGCGTACGAAACTAACTTGCAGGGAATAAAGATGGAGAATTGAAGGATGTAGAACTTCATAAGTAGAAAAACTACTATAATCTCTGGGTAGCTCCCACAAAAGAGATACACTGTGGTTCTGTCGTGGTTGGAATCTACCGATTGCAAGGACTTCTCACTACTGATCATTTGGGTGATTCCTGGGATGTGGTAGGAGGGTGCCTTCGTTTTATCATGTCCCTGGAAGAATTGTATGACAAATGTATGACAAAGTATTTCCAAAGGATCACATATATTGATTTCTACAAGCACACTTCTGTTGGTGGCAAAGGAATTCATTCTTGCTGCTTAGACACCTAGAGTATTTTTGTAAACGCCAATTAGTGATTTGATGGATCTGATGATGTGACATTCAAAGTGAATGGTGGCCAAATGTTCTAAATGATAAACGTAGCCTCATGCCTCATCAACCAGGAATTGACAAAAATCGGGCATGCAACATTGCTAAGTTGGTCATTCCCAGGTAGGTTGTATTACCACCAATCTAGAGACATTCCTTATTTGTTCTTCTTTTGTTTCTGTATCTTCGCAAACGTACGTTGGGCCGTTAAAATCATAGGGTGATAATACATTCAGTCTACTCAAGTTAAATGAGTAACTGATGATGTGTGGCCAAGTTGAAAGATATTATTGTTGAACCCCAGTGTATCCCCTCTATAATACACTGATCGGAAGGTGGCCCCATACCTTGTCGTAGTTGGAATCCGTTCTCCAATAAGGCCCATGGGATTTTTGATTATATAAGAATATGTAGAGCATGAGATGCAAGCATTCCGCTGGATGATTATTTATTTGTGATTTAATAGACAATAGATAATATCACTGGATTTTGATATATCAAAAATGTTTTAGGTTATTGTAAGGTTAAAATCGTCCGTGTTTATGTATGGGTTGGTCTTACTGTTATCCTTCTTTCCAAAAGGATTTCTAAAGTTAAGCAATTTTTTTTCCATATGAATTTACCACTAAAAGTATTCCAGACTGATTTGGGTGAATTTTGCTTTGCTTCTAATGTGCTTGGGTCAGATCGGGCATATTTCTAGGTTAGGTTTCGCTTGGAACTTCAGAAAAGGGGCTGGAGTCGAGATGTATACCCAGATTTAATAGTATTAGTTTATTCCGCTGTGTGTATTGTTGGGTATGTATGTATACTCTGATATTGAAATATACAGTTTCTTTTTATATAAAGTTGTTGACATGTTATATTTTATCCATTCCGCTGTGAGACTCTGATCTTCTTATTCTTCTATTTTAATATTCCTTTCTTTCTTTTTCTTGACTTTTAATTTCTTTCTCCAACTACCCGTATTTTCGTGCACTTTAGGTTGGACAGATGTGTAATTAGTCAACTCAAAAGATACGGAAAAGTCGGTACGTTACATTGGTATTAGAGCATAAGATTTAGTGATAACCCTGGCTTTGTGGCGTAACTCAATAGAGATAGGATTAGTAATATCCGAGATTGAGTTTGAATGTGTATATATATATATGTATGTATGTATGTATATATATGAGAGCGCATTTTTGTAATTTGATATAGAATTATTTTTGGCCCAATATAGTTTGTAAAGTAATAAAACTAATGATATTTTTTAAATTATTATGATATGGGCAATCAAATATACCAATATTAATTTGAATGGATTTGATTATGAGGTTGGATTGAATCAACCAAAGGACATTTCATATTTGAAACGTGAAATATGAAATTTAACTTATGTTAAGTTAATCTTATATATTAGAATTGAACTTGAATATGGAAATAAAATTTAACTTTAGTCAATAGGAATTTGACTTGATTTGGAAACAGAAATATATACAAATTAATGAATTTGAATGGAATGTTTGGATTGGATGATTGATTGCATGAATTTAGATTTAAAACTTGTTTGGAACCAATCTAGAAAGAATAAATTGAACTTAACGAGATGAATTCAAAGATAATGAATTTGAGTGGAATGTATAGAGAAATAAATGGATTGTTAAGAAATGATGAAATCCATAGGGGTTGGATGGTATATAGTTTGATTGGAAATAATATGGATGTTTGAACCAAATGACGTGATTCTGAGACCATCAAAAGTTTGATGAGTTGAGAACAAATGCAGGGATACTATTAATTAAATTCTGAAGCTGACTGAATCCAGTTGATTAGAGCTGCACAATAATTGAGCAATCTCGGGTATAGTTTATCGCTTATCGAATAATATCGCTCGCTAAAAGGTACACCTACACAGAAAGTAAAATTTTGATTTTGGTTTTGAATTAGCTTTTCTGATCCTGTAGGTCGATGGATTTACTTTTGTTCCTGCAATATTGCGGAAGTCCCTCCGTATAGGGTGGACACTACCAAAATTTAAAGTGTTAGAAAAATTTTAAATTTTTTTGGAATTTGCTTTCTATCGGAATTAATTGGTTTTATATTATAACGAATTGGATTAGTTAAACTAGAACTTTAGAAAGAGAAATGGAGATTTTAACTAAGCATATTTACGAAAAAATTATTGGGTTTTCAGATTTTTCCAACCTTAGTAATTTCGAGGGCAAAATTCTTTTAAGGGGGAAGGAATGTAATGGTCCGGAGTTTCAACCATTTAGTTTAATATCTAAATATTGTTTTAAATATTGTTTTGGAATTTAATAATTTGAATTCAATAATTTCGAACATTTTATTAATATAAATAATAAAATAATAATTTAAATTCCAGAATGGTTGGGATTTGTTGGATTTGCAATAAAATTTGAACGAGCAATTTAAAAGGTTTTAATATTGTTTGGTTTTGAAATATATTAATGATTTCGTTTATCAAACGATGCTTGAACGTTAATGTAAAACAAACCTGTAACGTCGTGGTAGTTCGTAATATTACGTTTTGAACTTTAAACGATTGTACATGATCCAATTTAAGTTGGAATTACTTGTAACAAGAAACGTCCGAATTTGTTATATAATATTTTTCTAATAAAAATTGAGTTTTCATATTATAGATTTGTTTTATATTCAAATAGTCGCTATGAAATTCGTTTATAAAATATAATGTTTTGTTATATAATAATAAAGGATTTTTATTATCATTGAATATCGATTTGGCTTGAAATTCGGAGTATTTTATTTTGAAAGTATATGAAATTCTGCTTGTTTTATTATTATGTTGAGATATTTTAAAATTGGTTTATTTTAATTTAAATTGGACCCTTGAAACAGGCTATTATTCAAACGACCTCCATTTTCAACGAAATGAATTTTACAAAGACCATAATGACTTATTATTGCTAAATTCCAAGTTTCGCGCCAAGTGGATTTATTTTGTGAGCATAGCAAAATTAAACCAAAATAAATATACCATTTGGGTCGAACGAGCACCATTTGAGCAAACAAACTCTGAATTCGACGAAACAAGTTTCATTAAGACCGTAACGTTATTATACCATGACGTCCATTTTCATTACGAACGGAGTTTGCATATGAGTATATAAATAAAAATCGCTTAGAAATGGCAATAGACACGAACTAAAAATCATTCGTCACTTCAATAAATATCCTTAGTCTAGATCAAATAAATTAAAAGTCTCAGCAAACCTCTTTCCCTATAGTAGGCACGCGCATGTCTAATTTACATACCTAAGTAAGAACCGCCCTAGTTGTACTATTTGAAACTGACCTCATTTCTATTCTCTTCTCTTTCTTTCGTGTACTTAGAGCAACTCCAACTGTGGCACCGAAATCCAAATTTCAGAAATCCACACCCAAAAACAACCCCAACAGTGTGTGGATTTTACCTTGAGTTCGAAGATCTGGCTTAATAGTTCCGGAATCTCCAATTTGTCCACGCGCTTGTTGAACAAACGCATGGAATAAAGCGGTGGTCCCATTTTATTGCGCTTGTTCAACAAGCGCGTAGACAAAATAATTAAATGAAAGAATTCTAGGCGGTTGTTCAACAAGCTCGTGGCCTCATTTTCACTGACCCCACTGTATTCTAGGCGCTTGTTGAACAAGTTCGTGGGATACTTTTTATTTTTTTAACCTTCCGGCCCCACTGTATTTATGTAGACAAAATAAAATGCATGGTCCCACTGTATTCTAGGCGGTTGTTCAACAAGCTCGTGGCCTCTAGGCGGTTGTTCAACAAGCTCGTGGCCTCATTTTCGTTGACATGTGGGGTACTTTTTATTTTTTTAACATGCAGGCCCCACTGTATTTATGTAAAAATAAAATGCATGGTCCCACTGTATTCTAGGCGGTTGTTCAACAAGCTCGTGGCCTCTAGGCGGTTGTTCAACAAGCTCCTGGTTTTAAAAACTGTTGGGGTTCCTTTTTTTTTTGGTGTGGAAAATTGAAAATCATAATTCCACGCTCTGGAACAGTTGGAGTTGCTCTTATATCTACTGTCACCTCCTTGTATTTCATTCCTTCCTAGCGAACAAAATAAAGCTGTTCTATGGAAAGACATTAATGACATACTAGATAGTGGAGTTTTGGCGACAAACAGTCACGATGAATGGGAAAGGCTATATGCGGAAACTGATACTAGTGTCATAAAGAAGAGGCTACTAAATATGGTGATGAAGAAATTTGTGTGGTGTATTTGGAACGAAAGAAACACTAGGGTATTTGCTCCTGAAAATGCGAAGAGCTTTGAAGAAACTAAACGCTGGCTGAAAGCTGAGATCAAGCAAACCATTGTGCATGCTTCCTTCGCAATTGAGCCTGGAATATCTGAGCTTTTTGCGTAGCAAATTTTTGTGCTGTTTTCTTTTTGTATCTCCTGTGGTTGAGGCATTGTTTTCCCCGTTTTCGGCTTTATAGTGTAAGCGCTATAAAGTTTTTATGTATTTTCTCTAAGTGCTTCAATAAAAAGGTCGGGGTCCTCTAACCCCGTCGGCCATGCCAAAAAAAAAATAAAAAAAAAAAATAAAGCTGTTCTCTTTATTTTGAAATCAAGCAAAACTTCCTCTTCAACTAACACAGTAAAACAAATCAAAAATTCCCCAACACCACAAACGTGCGCACTGGCCTGGAGGCGTCATCAGGCTGAACGGCGCTCACTAGTAGGTGTAAGTGACATTCAAAGCGGTGGTTTTCAAGTCAGCCTTTCGGGTGGACAGAAGGTTCGTGGAAAAGGAGACTGGTATCGGAGAAAGAGGGGGGTTGGTGGCTGTCTCTGACCAGAACTGAATGGAGTTCGGTCGCTTTTGGCATTGGTGGTGACATGGCGTTGAAGCGGCGTGTTGTTTCATCCTTTATGGCGAGTTGAGGAGGTTCAAGGCCATGGTTTCAGGTGCCGGAACTGCTAGGTGGGGAAGGCAATATAGGCTTCGGTGATTGGAAAATGACGGCGCAGTTGATCATGGGAGGCGTGACAACATTGTGGGTGGAGGTTGTGTGGTCCTGTGTACAGCACAAAGAAGAAGGGAGGAAAGTTTTAAATGCTTCTATGAGTTTGAATATGAGGTTATTAAACATTATAAAATGTTAATTATACTGTGGTTAAGAAAAATAGTACGGAAAGAAAGGTAGGTGACTGTGTAAGGGGGGCTGAGCTAGGAAAGTCATTACATTGTTTATATATGGACTGGGGATGCTGCAACATATTTTTTGTCGGGGAGAAATCTCCCCGTGTAGCTGACATGCGTATCATACTGGAGATGATAAAGTATGGGATTTGCTGGCTGTATATTGAAGCGGTGGTTTTGATCGTGTAAGGGCCTTGGGTGAAAACAATAGGTGGGCATGTGGAACTGGAGTGTGGGTGTCTGCATAAGGAGACTGCGTGAAATTTGAGGAACTAAGGGAATGTGTGGCCAGAGGTTAGAAATTTACTACGTGGTGGTAGTACGTGGTTGTAGTATGTGATAGTACGTAGTAGTATTGAATGTGAGGCTGATGTTTCTAGGGTGCGGATATGTGCTTGCATCGCTGAAGTGGAAGTGGATGACGTTAGAATTGATTTAAGTAAATGATGGGTATATTTTGCTTGGATGAATGATGGGTGGAAATATGGGATGACGGAGTATTGGACGATGCGGCAGTTTAATGGAGTATTACGCGATGAACAGTAGTCACTGCGTGAGGAGGATAAGTGAGTTAATTGTTTTTACGATATCTAAATAACTTATTAGTTAGTTTAGTTTATATATAAATTTATATCACTTAAATTAAATTATAAACTTGTAAATATCATATTTTGTTTGTTCGTGCATAGAATTACGCAAAAACTGGATCCAGTGGGATCATGGTAACGAAAGCTATGATGTTGTGTTGATTTGATGGAATCTGATGGAACTGGACTTTCGTTTAATTTTAAATGCTTGTTTAAAATTAAACGAATAACGCTGAACCTTCGAATCGAAAATAAAGTGAGTCAACTGTCATATTTTTCTGGAATTCTATGATGTGTTAAATTCATATAAAAATAACTCATCGTTGGTAATAACAATTGGATGGTTGGATGCCTTGGTTGCTTATTGATTGTGAAATGGTAGTCAACATCTATATTATTTCGTTGGATGATTTGATTTAAATATTTATTTTATATGTTGTTACCAAATATTATCTATGATGCAGGGAAGAACAGGTTGGAGGGATTCGATCGGACTCCTCAAATATATTGTATGTTGTATAGTTTTTTTCCATATTATACAAATATGAACTATTTAACCCAAATGACGTTATATTCTGATTGAATGTTGATGGTTGGTTATTTATTGAACATTAATGTGATGATTTTAATCAATAGACAATATTAATTAAGTGGTTGGTAGCGACCGGTCTCAAAACCCTGTTTTAATGCGGTAATTCACCGTTAAGCGAATTAATATAATTAAAGTTATAAAATTTATTTTTATAACTGAAATGAAGTTTTAAAACTTATTTCTATTTAAAATAGATGTTTTAAAAACAGTTATATAATAATCTTCTTAGGGTGCGTTAGGCTAACATCCTTAATAAGTTTCAAAATTAAAAAAAGTCCGGTCATTGAAACATTACAAATTACATCTCTAGATTTGAAATGCGGCTAATCAAATTCCAGTTCTACCCTTACGTTCTGTCTAAATCCTAACCGCGTAGAATTTCATTATTTCTTACATCAAATCTTTTTGCTAAATCACTCGATCAACGAAATCAATCCAAAATCAACAGACGATTATCATCTTTTTGCTCTCGATCTTAAGAAATTTCTAATATCGACGTCATTTTCATCAGTAATTTGTACGAAATGGAAAGAACAAAGGTATAATTTTGGTTCCTTTATTTTACCTTCTGCCGTTGATAATCTATGCATATTATAGATTATAATTAGAGTAAACAGTATAGTTGTTGCAAATATTCTACAAAATTGCTGAATAATTTCGTTCGTTACCTAAAACATTGCTAGTATGCTTTTATTCAGAATTGTAATAGTCTAGTATGCTTTTATTAAGAATTATTGCACGTTAGTATGCATTTATTCAGAATAGTAACATGATTTATGCTTTTATTCGGAATTGTTGTATGATTTGTATGATCGTATGCTTTTATTTAGAATTGTTGCATGATTCTATGCATTTAAACAGAATTGTTGCATGCAAGTATGCATTTATATAGAAATTTTGCATGATCATATGCATTTAATCAGAATTGCTTCATGCACATATGCATTTATACAGAATTGTTGCATGATCGTATACTTTTATTTGGAATTGTTGCATGATCGTATGCTTTTACTTTGAATTGTTGCATGATTCTATGCATTTAATCAGAATTGTTGCATGTAAATATGCATTTATACAGAATTGTTGCATGATTGTATGCATTTAATCAGAATTGTTTCATGCAAGTATGCATTTATACAGATTTGTTGCATGATCGTATACTTTTATTCGGAATCGTTGCATGATCGTATGTTTTTATTCAAAATTGTTGCATGATTCTATGCATTTAATCAGAATTGTTGCATGCAAGTATGCATTTATACAGAATTGTTGCAAGATTGTATGTATTTAATCAGAATTGTTGCATGCAAATATGCATTCATATATAATTATTGCATGATTATATGCATTTAATCAGCATTATTGCATGCTTGTAGGCATTTATTCAGAATTGTTACATGAATGTATGCTTTTGTTAAGAGTTATTGCATGATCGTATGTTTTTATACAGAATTGTTGCATACATGTATGCATTATTCGGAATTGTTGCATGCTTGTATGCATCTTTTCAGAATAGTTGCACGCTTGTATGCATCTATTCAGATACTTGCATAATTGTATACATCTATTTAGAACATTTGCATAATTGTATACATCTATTTAGAACATTTGCATAATTGTATAAATCTATTTAGAACATTTGCATACATGGATGTATATGTTCAGCACAGTTGCATACATGCATGCATATATTCAACATATACATAGATGCATTTATTCAGCACAATTCCATACATGAATGAATTTATTTAGAATAGTTGCATATATGTATGCATTTATTCAGAACATTTGCATAAATGTATGTACTTATTCAGAGTAGTTAAAACATTTGAATACAATTATTCAAAATACTAGCATACTTGTATACATTCACTAAGAATTGTTGCATATTTCTATGCGAATATTCACAATATTTTATTACTTGTATGCATCTATTCAGAATACTAGCATAATTGTATGCATATATTCAGAATATTTGCATACATGCATGCATATATTCAGAACATTTGCATACATGGATGTATATATTCAGCACAGTTGAATGCACGCATGCATATATTCAGCACAGTTGCATACATAGATGCATTTATTCAGAATAGTTGCATAAACGAATGAATTTATTCAGAATAGTTGAATACATGTACGCATTTATTCAAAACATTTGCATACATATATGGATTTATTCAAAGTAGTTAAACATTTGAATACATTTATTCAGAATACTTGCATATTTGTATAAATTTGTTAAGAATAGTTACATACTTCTATGCAAATATTCATAATATTTTATTACTTGTATATAAATATTCATAATAATCACATACTTCCCTGCATATATTCACAATAGTTGCCTATATGCATGTAGATATCCAGAACAGTTGTATACATGCATGAATATATTCGCAAAAACTGCATACTTATATGCAAATACATAGAATATACGCATATACATCTGCATTTATTCAAACTTTATTTAAAAAAATTCTACCTTTTATTACAGAGACCTATAGTGGAAGAAGATAAAGTAAAAGCATTAGTTACTATGGAACAACCGTCAACTTCTGGATAAATAACCAAAAATAGGAAAAGTGAAAAGGAACCAAAGATTGCCAAGAAAGCGAATGTTTACAGAAATAATCTAAAGGAATTCATAAATTTGGTCGAGGAAATAAAGACTGATGAACTATTTACAGGAGAGCATTCATTTTATCTTGAAAAACTGCCTCTTACTAGATTTATCGACATGATCTCTGATGACATCATTTCCCCATCAAAGACCACTAAAAATTCTATCACTTTAGATCTCATCATCAAAAGCTACAAGAAAAACTTGAAATACTTTCAACTTGTTGACTTGATGCTAGTATTTACACAAGAAGATGTTGCACAGTTATTGGCTGCTCTAACGGAAGGAGACTTGATAAAAACCAGTGACCACTTGAAAAAGGAAGATAAGAATGATGAAGAATTTAAATCATTCATAGATAGACATTTTAAAGATGAAGGTACAATGAACAAGACGAATATAGAGAGACATAATTTCTCTACAATTAAAGAAGAGTCACCAGAAGCATGTTATGATACAGTAAAACTTTTACTTCTCTACTTAGCAGCTACTTTCCTTGTATCCAGCCCTAACTACAACTTGCCATGGACCTTGATACCATATTGTGTGTGTGACCAAAAATTAACAAAAATATCTTGGCCAAAAACCATACACCGCCATCTTTTTAGCTAAGTGGAAAAACACTATGAAACACCATGCAAGATTAACACTTGCATGACACTATTCTTGGTACTACTTTTAAACCTATTTTAAGTTTCTTATTAAATTATTGTTCATTCTATCCATAAATGTTTTTTTTTGTTGCAGTGGTTAGTTTCGGAATAAACCCATGTTCTTCAAAAACCAAAGGCAGATTACAACGAAGTATATCCACTGGTAGGAAAATGAGACATAAAAATGTTGAAGCCATCAATGCTAATGAATATTACATACAACACTGTAAGTGTCATATAAATCTAAATCATTTTAATTGTCATATTAAATATTCTGAATAGCTGCATAAGTGTATGCAAATATTAAGAAATGTTGCTTACTTGTGTGCAATTATTCAGAATACTTGCTTACTTGTATGCAAATATTATGAAATGTTGCATATTTAAATTGCCAAAATATTCAGAATAATTGCATGCTTGTATGCAAGTATTTTGAATAGTTGCATGCATATATGCAAATATTCTGAACGTCTACATATTTATATGAATATATTTTGAGAACTTTCATATTTTTATGTAATTTTTCTAGATAGTTGCATACATAATTGAAAATATTTGCAGCATTAATTAAACAAGCATCGCTGCCTTTGTTTTTAGGATTTAAAAGGGAAAGAAACAAAAGTCCTGAAATGGGTTGTTGAAAAAGATGAAGAATATGAAGCATTTTATAAAAATGGGAACAAAAATTTATGGAATTGATAAGAAAATTAAAATTTGAGAATAGACAGCTAAAAGAAGAAAATTTAAGGTGAAAAATTAGAGTATAAGAACTTATTGTTGATACCTCATTAGAATGTACTAAAGAAGAACAACTTCAATTTAAATCTGATAAAAGTGAGTATGATGAAGACAATGAGGAAACGATGAAAGTGGAGAGAAGGAAGACAAAGAACATGATGAAATGAATGTTGATCAAGATAATGAGGAAAATGAATACATTGAAGAAGATATTCAAAAGAAAGACAACAACAACAAAGATGATGAGAATAAGATGATAAGGTCGATAAAAATGATGACAAAACAATAAAGTGGATGTTGATAAAGGTCATTATGAAGATAAAGGTGATGATGAACATAATAAAGATGAAAACGAAGGAGAGCAGAATAAAGTTGATCAAAAGGAAGATGAAGGAAAAGAGGAACAAGACAAAAACATAGATGTTGATAAGCAAGATAAAGATAAGAAAGACAATACAAGATATAGTGATGAGACTGATAACATGGAAGTTGATGTAGAGAACAAGAATAATGATAATGATAAAGTTGATAAAGACAATACATGAGGTGTTGAAAAGGAAGATGTTGATAAAGTCGATGATGAGGGAAACAAAGATACTAATAAGAATAATGATGATAATGTTGGAAAATCAAAAAACAAAAAAGAGCAAGAGCAGGATAAGCAGCTGGAGAAGGAACATGAGCAGGACAAGGAGAATGAGGAGCAGGAAAAGGAGAAGGAACATCAAAGTTTAGAAAAGCAAAAAGATATTAAAAAAAAATTCTGATGGTAATAATAGTTTCTGCAATTTACCACAAAAATTGGTGATATATCTGATATTATTCTCTACTACAGCCCAAAAAAATGAAACAAAGAGAAACAATGGATGTATATGACTATGACTTAGAACCAAGACTCGTAGAAACACGTATAGGAAAAAAAAAACTGAAAATCAGAAAGTATTAAAATGTTCAGAACCTAGAAGAGCATCAAATCAATAAATTGAAAGATTTTTTTACAGTGTCAGACCTGAGGTAAATTTACTGAAAAATTTGAACAAATTTTGTAAATTTTATATTGAATTAAATATTGCTCAAAACAAAGCAATAAATTGAAAATATTTGCATACATGTATGCATTTAATCAAAATAGTTGCATTGTTGTTTTTCAAATATTCAGAAAATCTGTATAAATGTATGCAGATATTCATAGTAGTTGCATACTCGCATGCAGACATTCGTAATAGTTGTAAACATGTATACAGATATTCAAAATAATTACATGCATTTATGCAAACATCCAGAATGCTACCATACTTATATACAAATATTATGAATAGTTGCATACATATTATGCAATCAATATTAACAGTTGCATACATATATCCAATTATTCAGATTAGTTGCATGGACTACTAGTACTACAATTCTATATATTCTCTAATTATATTACATAAATTAACAGCAAAAGTGCATACCTCAATGAATTGAAGATGACATATGCATTGTTGGAGTTTCATTGGCTGATTTAATAGTTGGAAAATTCATAGAATGACAGGTATCACCACAATTAAATACTAAAACAGTTACAATAATTCCATTAATCTTTTGAAATACCAGCATATATTCAGCTATCTGTAACAAATACAATCTACTAATTTTAATAGATAATAGACTGGTTTGCACACGAACTGCGAAAAGACCATCCGAAAATTATATACATCAGAATTTCTTTATAACATTATAAATTTTGGTCACAAAAATGAACAATTACAAGGACTTCTAATGAATGAATCAATGGGACAAGTAAAATGATTGGTAGATAAATGAGTGCAAGAAAGCTACGATTTTTGCACACAAATATTCGTTCTTATCCGCAGTGGTAAGCATTTTTCATTATTAGATTTTACAACAAAAGGTGGAAGATGGATTCATTATGACTCAAATAAACCACGGCGCGAAGGAGACCACCAAAGATCGTCAGGAACAATGGTTTGAAAATTAGTTTCTAAACTGTTAGCAGCAGTTATATATATATATATATATATGTGTGTGTGTGTGTGTGTGTGTGTGTGTGTGTGTGTGTGTGTGTGAACAAAGAAATTACATCAATGCATTGGTGAAAAATCAGAAAAGAAGAATTATTAGAAACACAAACAAATTGAATTTTCTAATTGCCCACAACAAGGCCATATGTAAGAAATAAATTTAGAATATTTGCATACTCCTATGCATTTATTAAGAATTAGTGCATGCTTGTGTGCAGATAATCAAAATAGTTTCATACCAAAAAACAATTTTTCAAACAAATTGATGATGTTTTATAATTTTTGCAGCGTCAATTATGGAACGTTTGTTATGAATATAATGAAACAACGAAGTGACAACAAAGAATTTGATAAAAATGATGAAATTTACACTACTGAGGCTGTTTATCTACAATGACTATGCTTGCACATGAAATTCTCACTTGTAAACCATATAGTTGGAATGTAAAAGAAGACCTGACACAAAACTACATGCTATCAACTACAAACTTTACTGAATAAAATCAGGATAAATGGTGTTTAGAATTCTTGTAAATATTTTGATTGATATTCTATGTTCCAACTACTGGGACATGATGGTAACAACCCGTATTTCGATAACATGATTAAGACGAGAATCAAGGCAGAATTTAATTTTAAATTCTGAATCAAGTGAAACGGGCTATGCCATTGCGTTCATCTCGGAAAAATACGCGAAACAGAGTCTGATTTTTCGAGAATCGGAGTCCGTATGACCAAGTTATGGTTCGACGAAGGTTTCAGAAAATTCAAGTTCAAAAACGAGTTCTAATTTCGAAAATTAGGGCTGGAAGGCTAGGCGGGAAAAATTCCCGCCAGGCACCCCAAGTCGACAGCCCTGTCGACTTGGGAGTCGACATGGCCTCACCCAAGTCGACAGCCCTGTCGACTTGGGTGTCGACTTATGGTGGCCGGGCTGTTTTGCCTGGTGCACCAGTTTTCTGTCTTGGCTAGGTTTTTGGGCCTGGTTCGAAATCTGATGGTTCAGGTTGATCCTAGGGTTAATCCTAAGGTCCTAATCACTCCTAATCTCTATAAATAAGCCCCTAACCCTATCCTAAATCCTCATTATTCACTCATGCAACTAAACTATGGCAAAATGATTACTCTCATGGCCTCCACTTTCATTCTAAAATTCCTAAGTAAATTCCTATGAGAGGTTTCATGATCATGTGAGTGTTAGAGAGTCTCTATGTTAGTATGAGAGCTTCTCAAGTTGATTTCAAGGCAAAAGCTTTGATCTTTGTTCATAAAGATGGGGTTTTTATTGATTTGGAGCGTTCATCTTTGGGTTTTTGAGTGATGGCATGCATAGGCTTCATCACAATCTTTGTTTTGCGTTTCGATTTGTGCCTTCATAGCAATGTAAGCCCTTTCCCTACTCTTAGATATTAACTATGAAGTTAAATGTTCATGTTGCAAGTTTGGGTTTGATCATTGAGAATGATACATGCTATCATGTCAATGCAAGTTTATGAAGTCATTATCTTGATCTTGTGAGCTAAAAGCTACAACCTTTATGTTGAAATGTTGCATTATGCAACATGAGAACCCTCATAACCTTTATGTCAACTTGCATATGAAGTCATAACCCTTATACGATGATATATGCGAGTTACTAGTCATCATTTCATGTCTTTTGTCACCATGATTCGCTTTTGTGCCTAGTTTGGGTTTATGCATAAGTTAATGAACACATTTGTGCCTCATTTGCCACCATGATTAACTTGTGGCTTAATATCCATTTTTGTCATGCCTTTGCCAAGTCTCTTCTTTTAATCCATTACGTTGTTGCGAACGTATATGCGAGTTTAAAAGCGTTGGGTTATGTTATGGGTAATTTCTAATGACATGGAAATATAACATAAAAACATAAGCTTGGGAATTTACCTATTAAGTTAGGTCTACCCATTGGGAATTTACCTATTAAGTTAGGTCTACCCAATTGCTTGAAAACTTGTAATGTGTTTTGGAAATACGATGGACATGACACTTAGAAAATATAAGTGTGACCAACTCGAGGTTGGGTTGAGTTTGCAACATAAAGCTACCCGGAACCGACCGGCCTAACTAGTAGTTTCAAACAATAAGACCCAATGTGAGAAGTTGGTCATGTTGTGCTTGAACCCGAGGTTAGACCAAGTTGTGGTGTAAAGCTACCCGGAACCGACCGGCTTAACTAGTAACCACAACAAAGTCTAATGTGAGAGGTTGAGGTGCATTAAGTAATTAATGCCACATGATAGGGTTAAGTTAATTTGATTAATGACTCTTAACCAAATATGACATGGACAAATGGGTTAAGTAATTTGATTAGGCTAATGATACTTAACAAAACATGACAAGGTTGGGTAGGTTAAGTAACTTGATTTGCCTAATGACACTTAACCATTTTTATACGTCTAGTGGACGGGGTTAAGTTAACCAACACTTAATCAATCCAACACGATAATTTGGTAAGGTTAAGTAAGTTTTCTTAATGACACTTAACCGAAAAATACAGTTAATGGATGGGGTTAAGATTAGACTCGACTAGTCTAAACATGGAAATCGGATGGGGTTGAGTTAGCCTAGACTTAATTAATCCCACTTGGTAGTTTAATGGGGTTAAGTTAATCACTTAACTAATTTAACACGATGATTTGATGTGGTTAAGTGACCTATACTTAACCAATCTAACTCATTAATTTGATGTGGTTAAGTTAACCAATACTTAACCAATATAACGTGATAACATGATAAGGCTAAGTCACGAATCGTTTGAATACACTTGACCAATTTGACTCAGTAATTTGATAGGGTCAAGTTAATACATACTTAACCAACTTGAACATGGTTTGTAGGGTTAAGTCTTGGACTTGGATACTTAGCCAATTTTGACATGATTTGTAGACGGGATTAAGTCATGAACTTAAGTGACACGTAATCCATGATATAAACCCTAATTCGGAGGATTAGGTGGATAACCGTAATTAACAAGAATAACGGGAATAAGGCTAAGTGGTAAACCTTAGTTGAAGAATAGCTAAGTAATAATTCTTAGTCAAGGAGATTGGGACCAGTTCATAGATAGATGAGTAACCTGATACGGTAGGTCATCGTTTAAGCACACGAGTAGGAGCAAGTTATCTGATTTAGATAAAGGCTCCAGCGAACTGGGTAACGAAGCAGCGGCTTCGGGGAACGTGAGGATATTCTTGGTATCCCTCTGTGAGCTGCCAGGTGATCATACTAGGCTCATGAGAGGTTAAGGTCTGCATTAGAAGAACCAAGAGTATGCCTTGGTTGCTATACGAGCGACCTAAAGACGGGGATGGATAGGGGATAGTCGACGATACACGGTCGTGCCCTAGATAGCATTTTCGTCAGGCTACCTACCATCTTTGGTCAAGCGTGTACGTACGGAAAGGCAGAGAACACCCAAAAGACCATAATTGCTATCTAATTATGGTTGCGGTAAGGCTAGATTGTGGGTTGGCCAGTAGTGTGTTCTCATACAGGATTTATCCTGTCTTGTCTTTCGCTAGTTGAGGGAGTGGTCTCGTGGGACCATAGCCACGTATATGAAAAACAGACCTTAGTATCTGCATCGGCAGATAAATCGAAAGCTCCCGACCGAGTCCTGTATTCTTGATCTGTCCTGTGACAGGACTCGGATGGCACGATGTGATACATGTGCATACAGTCATGGAAAAACGGTTCATGATGAATGCGTGGGAAAAAGGGCGCGGTTGACGGTTAGCGTAATTCCTAGTGGCCCTAGGTAGTTGAACCCAAACCGAGATACGAAAACGTGCAATAGGTAAGCATAATCCCTAGTAGTCCTAGGTAGCATAAGTCCTAGTTGTACAAACAGTGATTCATATGAAAGAACCTAGCTAGACCTAGGGTAACAGTCCAAAGCGATCTTAAGAATCATGGAATTACATTGGAGTAGTATAGAACCTCATGGGGAAAGCCCGTACGGTCTACGGCAAGGGACTGAACATTTACATGGAAAGAAACATACGAGTTGAGTAACCTATATATGCGATATACTAGGTTGACATGGACCATTACACGACTTTTGAGTAAGGGTCATTCATGGTTAACACATGATACGGTGGGGATACTAGTACGGTAGGTGCAGAACTAAAAGACAGGATAGATACCATGGGATGTTATACGTGATAGATATCTTGGGAATATTATACTTGATAGGAACCTGACGATGGGATACCTTGTTTTATCTTGACATCGTAATTTATCATGACACCTTAGTTTGTCTGAGTTCAGTAGTTCATCCTGTTATTTTGATTTAGCTTATCTATCTTGTTATCATGCTTATGTTCATCTCAGTTCTCATGACAGTTAACTTTACTAGTTTTTATACTGATAGTAGATAGGGCTTACTCAGTCTTTTTGACTGACCCGTTTTGTTTCGCCTCTTGTCTTCCGTTTCCCCCCTCCAGGTTACAGGGAGGAAATACTGTTGTTTAGTTCGGACTTCTTCTTCTTGAAGGTCATCATGGATGGCTTGGACATTTCTTGGCTATGGCTACTTTACTGTTTTACTTGGGGAATAATTTATGAAAATTTCTTTATGCTTCTTTACTATTGCAAGACAGGTTTTGATGTACTCTGATGTAAAAGGCTTTAGACCTTATTTATTCATGTTATGAAAGTTTGATTTTACTTCCGCTATTTTATATGTTCTGTCTTGTGATATTTCTGTGCATGTTTACCAATAATGCCCCTCTAAAGCTAGTGCATTCCTTTGCGAGTGACCCTAGCGGAGGCGGGAAATTACATTTGGTATCAGAGCAGAAGGTTACCAGACTGGGCAAAAGTTTTTAAAGACCTTCTGAAAACAATTTGAAAATCATTTACAAAGAAGCATTTTTCAAGAAAATTTTCTTTTAAAAGAAAAAGGCTATTCCCCAAAGGCCATTAGCACTATCCTTGTTTCCTAAATTGAATCTCTTTTCCTTTCTTTCCTCCATCTGTAGTCACAGTGGTTTTAACTGCGACTAGTCTTTTCTATCTACGAAAGTGCTTTCCATACGATGGAGGTGGTTCTCGAGAGACCAGTGGCCGCGTTATAAGAAAGGATAGTGAGAAAGAGGATAAAGGATACGAGCTTAAGGATGAGCAACTTGTTGGTATGGCTTAGTCCTCAAAGGAGGGAGAAAGATGAACAATGAAACCCATGACGAGAGAGTACCTTTGGCATGGTAAAACGGGGCGGATAGTTAAGTATTATGGGACAAGGACAAGATCATCGGGAGGGCAATAGTATGCTCTCATTACTAGGGTACCTCGGAAGGAGGGTAACGATCTTGTTAAAGGTTTAACTTTTCTTCTCTATCATCCCGTTAGGACTTCGTTTTTCGTATCATTTAAGTCTACTTCGATAGTTGAGTCTCTGCACCTTAAGTACTTGCGTAATAGAGAATCCCATTTTTGTCTCAAAGTCCTATTGGGGAATCAGTCCATTTATACATGACTTGTTTGGATTTGAGAATGTCTATGCCAAGAGTTGAGTTTGGAAATAATGCTTATGTTTATAAGCTATGGATGGATTCTAGGGATGAAGTGGTTATCCAGTAGGGGGTACCACTCTCGGTTTTGATAGGAGGGTAGTTAGACCTTTTGACTAGCCTTGGTAATACCCTCGAAGTATCGTGTAACCTTTCTGAGGTTCTGTCATGACTAGTTACTTAGAATCCCTTGGTGCCTTTATTGGAAATTTGAAGCCCGATCGAGTGGTGTTCGCCGATAAGACGGATGGTTCATTTCACTTATGTGAGGGGTATAGAAATCACCCTAGTAAGTGCGCTTGGTAACCTGGTTGACATCTGTTTACTTTCAAGAGAAAGTTCTTCTACATGGAATACCTTATGGTATATAAACGAGATCCAAGATTCACTAGTAAATTTTGGAGGGCTCGCATGGAATCATGAGTACGAAGGCTTGCGCCAAGTATTCTAGAAAAAGGATAAGCGCAAGTGGAACGAGAGGCGACGAAGAAATGAGTTTCCGCTCATGTTATGGAAACAGGAAATAAGAAGCTACGAAATCGCGAAGTTAAAAGACGGTCAAGGCACAATGGAATTGAGCTCAAGGAAATACGACTTTGATGGTCAAAAACTAGATACGCGCATGATATCTCTTTTTGGGAGTGTATCTCTGATCCCTTTTTTCTGTAGAGCTCACTTGTAGGCTATCTTTTGTGGACATCCTCTCGGTCCCATTTTCTGTTATAAACCCCGTAAGGAGTTTGTCTTGTTTATCTTCTCGACCCTGTTTCAGGGAATCCTAGGTAGAACCCTATGATGTAAACATGTATTTGGAACATGTTATGATTGATATGGTTGCAAGTGGTTGCTCGTGGATGCGCGAATACACATTAGATACTAGCTCGACTCGGTCACATTTCATATTGCATATGCACGAGTATTTATACTTGTTTATGGATGAAATCGAATGTATTATGATGCGGTTGTTGCATATGAATGAATGATTGTGCACGCATATAGTATCTATATGACTAGGACTATTTGCATACATATTGGATTCATGGCACTATACATATTTTGCATTAGAAAGATTATTCAGGCCTGATCATTAGCATTAGCTAAGGAACATGTACACACACGTTTTGCATATATTCATACAGCATTAGAAATCATCTAAGGACAATGGTTGCTTGTGGATGATGATTTGAGTAGATGAATGATGGATGATAGGATATGTTCTTCCTAACTTGGAGATTTCGGGGACGAAATCCTAAAAGGTGGGGAGAATGTAACAACCCGTATTTCGATAACATGATTAAGACGAGAATCAAGGCAGAATTTAATTTTAAATTCTGAATCAAGTGAAACGGGCTATGCCATTGCGTTCATCTCGGAAAAATACGCGAAATAGAGTCTGAGTTTTCGAGAATCGGAGTCCTTATGACCAAGTTATGGTCCGACGAAGGTTTCAGAAAATTCAAGTTCAAAAACGAGTTCTAATTTCGAAAATTAGGGCTGGAAGGCTAGGCGGGAAAAATTCCCGCCAGGCACCCCAAGTCGACAGCCCTGTCGACTTGGGAGTCGACATGGCCTCACCCAAGTCGACAGCCCTGTCGACTTGGGTGTCGACTTATGGTGGCCGGGCTGTTTTGCCTGGTGCACCAGTTTTCTGTCTTGGCTAGGTTTTTGGGCCTGGTTCGAAATCTGATGGTTCAGGTTGATCCTAGGGTTAATCCTAAGGTCCTAATCACTCCTAATCTCTATAAATAAGCCCCTAACCCTCTCCTAAATCCTCATTATTCACTCATGCAACTAAACTATGGCAAAATGATTACTTTCATGGCCTCCACTTTCATTCTAAAATTCCTAAGTAAATTCCTATGAGAGGTTTCATGATCATGTGAGTGTTAGAGAGTCTCTATGTTAGTATGAGAGCTTCTCAAGTTGATTTCAAGGCAAAAGCTTTGATCTTTGTTCATAAAGATGGGGTTTTTATTGATTTGGAGCGTTCATCTTTGGGTTTTTGGGTGATGGCATGCATAGGCTTCATCACAATCTTTGTTTTGCGTTTCGATTTGTGCCTTCATAGCAATGTAAGCCCTTTCCCTACTCTTAGATATTAACTATGAAGTTAAATGTTCATGTTGCAAGTTTGGGTTTGATCATTGAGAATGATACATGCTATCATGTCAATGCAAGTTTATGAAGTCATTATCTTGATCTTGTGAGCTAAAAGCTACAACCTTTATGTTGAAATGTTGCATTATGCAACATGAGAACCCTCATAACCTTTATGTCAACTTGCATATGAAGTCATAACCCTTATACGATGATATATGCGAGTTACTAGTCATCATTCCATGTCTTTTGTCACCATGATTCGCTTTTGTGCCAAGTTTGGGTTTATGCATGTTTTTGAGGCTTAAGAATGTAACGTGCAAGTTAATGAACACATTTGTGCCTCATTTTCCACCATGATTAACTTGTGGCTTAATATCCATTTTTGTCATGCCTTTGCCAAGTCTCTTCTTTTAATCCATTACGTTGTTGCGAACGTATATGCGAGTTTAAAAGCGTTGGGTTATGTTATGGGTAATTTCTAATGACATGGAAATATAACATAAAAACATAAGCTTGGGAATTTACCTATTAAGTTAGGTCTACCCATTGGGAATTTACCTATTAAGTTAGGTCTACCCAATTGCTTGAAAACTTGTAATGTGTTTTGGAAATACGATGGACATGACACTTAGAAAATATAAGTGTGACCAACTCGAGGTTGGGTTGAGTTTGCAACATAAAGCTACCCGGAACCGACCGGCCTAACTAGTAGTTGCAAACAATAAGACCCAATGTGAGAAGTTGGTCATGTTGTGCTTGAACCCGAGGTTAGACCAAGTTGTGGTGTAAAGCTACCCGGAACCGACCGACTTAACTAGTAACCACAACAAAGTCTAATGTGAGAGGTTGAGGTGCATTAAGTAATTAATGCCACATGATAGGGTTAAGTTAATTTGATTAATGACTCTTAACCAAATATGACATGGACAAATGGGTTAAGTAATTTGATTAGGCTAATGATACTTAACAAAACATGACAAGGTTGGGTAGGTTAAGTAACTTGATTTGCCTAATGACACTTAACCATTTTTATACGTCTAGTGGACGGGGTTAAGTTAACCAACACTTAATCAATCCAACACGATAATTTGGTAAGGTTAAGTAAGTTTTCTTAATGACACTTAACCGAAAAATACAGTTAATGGATGGGGTTAAGATTAGACTCGACTAGTCTAAACATGGAAATCGGATGGGGTTGAGTTAGCCTAGACTTAATTAATCCCACTTGGTAGTTTAATGGGGTTAAGTTAATCACTTAACTAATTTAACACGATGATTTGATGTGGTTAAGTGACCTATACTTAACCAATCTAACTCATTAATTTGATGTGGTTAAGTTAACTAATACTTAACCAATATAACGTGATAACATGATAAGGCTAAGTCACGAATCGTTTGAATATACTTGACCAATTTGACTCAGTAATTTGATAGGGTCAAGTTAATACATACTTAACCAACTTGAACATGGTTTGTAGGGTTAAGTCTTGGACTTGGATACTTAGCCAATTTTGACATGATTTGTAGACGGGATTAAGTCATGAACTTAAGTGACACGTAATCCATTATATAAACCCTAATTCGGAGGATTAGGTGGATAACCGTAATTAACAAGAATAACGGGAATAAGGCTAAGTGGTAAACCTTAATTGAAGAATAGCTAAGTAATAATTCTTAGTCAAGGAGATTGGGACCAGTTCATAGATAGATGAGTAACCTGATACGGTAGGTCATCGTTTAAGCACACGAGTAGGAGCAAGTTATCTGATTTAGATAAAGGCTCCAGCGAACTGGGTAACGAAGCAGCGACTTCGGGGAACGTGAGGATATTCTTGGTATCCCTCTGTGAGCTGCCAGGTGATCATACTAGGCTCATGAGAGGTTAAGGTCTGCGTTAGAAGAACCAAGAGTATGCCTTGGTTGCTATACGAGCGACCTAAAGACGGGGATGGATAGGGGATAGTCGACGATACACGGTCGTGCCCTAGATAGCATTTTCGTCAGGCTACCTACCATCTTTGGTCAAGCGTGTACGTACGGAAAGGCAGAGAACACCCAAAAGACCATAATTGCTATCTAATTATGGTTGCGGTAAGGCTAGATTGTGGGTTGGCCAGTAGTGTGTTCTCATACAGGATTTATCCTGTCTTGTCTTTCGCTAGTTGAGGGAGTGGTCTCGTGGGACCATAGCCACGAATATGAAAAACAGACCTTAGTATCTGCATCGGCAGATAAATCGAAAGCTCCCGACCGAGTCCTGTATTCTTGATCTGTCCTGTGACAGGACTCGGATGGCACGATGTGATACATGTGCATACAGTCATGGAAAAACGGTTCACGATGAATGCATGGGAAAAAGGGCGCGGTTGACGGTTAGCGTAATTCCTAGTGGCCCTAGGTAGTTGAACCCAAACCGAGATACGAAAACATGCAATAGGTAAGCATAATCCCTAGTAGTCCTAGGTAGCATAAGTCCTAGTTGTACAAATAGTGATTCATATGAAAGAACCTAGCTAGACCTAGGGTAACAGTCCAAAGCGATCTTAAGAATCATGGAATTACATTGGAGTAGTATAGAACCTCATGGGGAAAGCCCGTACGGTCTACGGCAAGGGACTGAACATTTACATGGAAAGAAACATACGAGTTGAGTAACCTATATATGCGATATACTAGGTTGACATGGACCATTACACAACTTTTGAGTAAGGGTCATTCATGGTTAACACATGATACGGTGGGGATACTAGTACGGTAGGTGCATAACTAAAAGACAGGATAGATACTATGGGATGTTATACGTGATAGATATCTTGGGAATATTATACTTGATAGGAACCTGACGATGGGATACCTTGTTTTATCTTGACATCGTAATTTATCATGACACCTTAGTTTGTCTGAGTTCAGTAGTTCATCCTGTTATTTTGATTTAGCTTATCTATCTTGTTATCATGCTTATGTTCATCTCAGTTCTCATGACAGTTAACTTTACTAGTTTTTATACTGATAGTAGATAGGGCTTACTCAGTCTTTTTGACTGACCCGTTTTGTTTCGCCTCTTGTCTTCCGTTTCCCCCCTCCAGGTTACAGGGAGGAAATACTGTTGTTTAGTTCAGACTTCTTCTGCTTGAAGGTCATCATGGATGGCTTGGACTTTTCTTGGCTATGGCTACTTTACTGTTTTACTTGGGGAATAATTTATGAAAATGTCTTTATGCTTCTTTACTATTGCAAGACAGGTTTTGATGTACTCTGATGTAAAAGGCTTTAGACCTTATTTATTCATGTTATGAAAGTTTGATTTTACTTCCGCTATTTTATATGTTCTGTCTTGTGATATTTCTGTGCATGTTTACCAATAATGCCCCTCTAAATCTAGTGCATTCCTTTGCGAGTGACCCTAGCGGAGGCGGGGTGTTACAATGATTATCTACTTTGTAAACTGAATTATGTGGAATTTTATGTACTAAATTAAGTCCTTTTAATTTTACATTTACTTGTATGCAGTTATTCAGAATACTTGCTTACTTACATGCAAATATTATGAAATGTTGCATATTTCAAATGTCAAAATATTCAGAATAATTTCATACGTGTATGGAATTATTCTTAATAGTTGCATACACATATGAAAATATTCTGGGTATTTGTTGTATGAATACATTTTGAATACTTGCATACATTTATGTAGTTTTTCCAGATAGTTGTATATATAACTGTAAATATTTGCAGTATTAATTAAACAAACGTTGCTGCTTTTGTTTCAGGATTGAATTAAACAGACGAATTAATAACAAAATTAAGACTGGAGAGTAGGCAGCTAAAAGAAGAGGATTCAAGGTTAAAAAAGGGAATAAAGTTTTTAAAAATTGTTAACAAATAATTTTAGAATAATTGCATACATGTATGCATATACTTGGAATATTTGCATTCTTATATGCACATAATAATAATAGTTGCATACTTGTATGCAATAATTAAGAATAGTTGCATACTAATATGCAGATTTATAGGATACTTGCGTACGTATATGCAGATACTTCGAACTGTTGCATACTTGTATGCATCTATTCAAATAGTTGCATACTTGAGGTATACAAATATTCAGTATAGTTGCGTACATGTATGCATATATTTAGAATATTTGCATATGTATCTGCAGAAAAATTTAACTGTAAACAACACAAAATTAAACATTAAAATACTAAGTTAAATTGCTAACATCACGGAAATATTCAGAACAATTACTAGTAGTAACACTAAACCAAGTATCATAAAAATAATAAAATACTAAAACAAATAGCAGTTAGTTGTCTGTTAAAGAACAAGTCCTTTTGTTATGACCCAACTTCTTGCACAAACCACATCTAATAGTCTTTGTAAATTCACCAACAAATTTCAACCTTTTAGAAGACGATGGACAACCATGCATTCTTCTACCTTTTGGAGGAGCTATGAGTGCATCTTCAATAGAAACATCGTTGCCCATAAAGTTTATGATAGGATTGATTGGATGAGAATAAGCTAAACGAAAATAACCAACTTCGAAATAATCTTCAATGTAGTCATACATATTCAACTTGTCACAACTTAAAATATGTCTAACAGCATGAGTGCAAGGAAAACCATTAATTTGCCACATGTTACAAGAACAAACTCAACTATATAAATAAACAGATTAATGGATCGGAAAATGAACTTCAAACACATATTCATTTGATTTGATAACAAATCACGAAGCTCCTTCCAAATGAAGATTTCTTAACCGAGTTTCATCCATTGGACAAAAATTGTTATTCCAAGTAGAAGCAACTTCACGACGATCAGACATAAGTTTCATTAACTTTAAACTAATTTTATCCAAACAAGCAGTAATTGATAAATGTTTTTCCTCCAAAATACACTTATTTAAACTCCCCGAACAATTAAATGACGTTTCACCATAATGACAACCAGGAATAAAACATCAGTAAACTTCTCAAAAGGAATTCCACTCAAAAAGTTTGCTATAGTGGATTCACTAACATCTCTAAAATTCTTCAAAACAGCATTAAAATCAGTCAAATTGTAAGCATAAGAAACTAGTGCAAATATATTTGTAAATATTCTGTATTATTTTTCCATACTTTGAGAATAGTTGCATAATTGTATGCATATTTTAATAATGGTTGCATATTTGTATGCAAAATATTCAGAACACCTACATACATAATGTTAAATTCAGAATAATTGCGTACATGTATGCATATATTCAGAGTAGTACCACACTAGTATGCAGATATTACAAATATTTGCATACTTGTATGTAGATATTCTGCATACTTACTTGTATCCATGTATTCAAATTTTTTGCATACTAGTATGCATGTATAAAGAATAGATGCTTGTATGCATATATTCAAAACTTTTTATATATGTATTCAGAATAATTGCATACATGTATGCATATATTCAGAAAAATTACATACATGTATACATATAATCAGAATAATTGTTGTTATCAATACAAACTAAGTATAACACCGTACTTTCAATTCCATTTTTACTAGTAGCAGCCATTAAACAGCCTTGAGCTCTTCCCTTCATAAAAGTAGCAACAACAAAAATAAAAAGCCGACAATATTGAAATCCATATGCACAAGCTTCTAATCCAATAAAAACCCTCTCAAATTGGCGTGTAGCATCATTACACTCCTAAACAACTTTACTCCCATGATTAGTAGTAACAACAGCATCACAAAACGACTGCAAATGATCATAGGACATTACATCACTTCCATGTAAATCTTCTAATGCCAACCTCTGCCCACTTTAAGCATAATAATACTTCAAAATTAACATTATACTCAGTTTGAAATAAGTTAATAATGTTCTTCATCTTCATTAACAGATTAGCTTGAATTTGATCACAAACTAACAACTTAATCAATTTACTATATATAACAGGATTGTTTATGTCATGAATTCTAGCATCACAAGTATGTTCAGGTTGAAATCTCTTTATAACAAAATATCCAAGAAGATTAAACTTAAGAGAAGCATGAATCCCGAAAGTACAATTTTATTTAGAACAAACAGCTACAACTCTTTCCTTGACATTCTTAACCAAATTATGCTTGTTTCCAGTTTTCATACATCATCACATAAAGCCTAAATTCAGTAACACTCCTGGAAATTGATGACCGAGACCAGAAAAAACAGGTTGATTCAAATCACTTCTCAACAATTGCCTGAATTGAGTGTTAGAATCACCGGTACTAGCAAAAGAAGAATCACTACCATAAGAAACATTTCTATCCTGGCATTGTTAATTGAAGAACTATTGCGATTGATCTGAACAAATTTAACCTAATAATCCTCACGATAATGTGCAGCTAACAATAGAATGGATTGAAGATCTGAATTACTTTCAATATTCCTTCTCAAACCATCTTTGAAGTGATATAATTCAGATGACAATGGACTTAAATCAGTCCATTTACCACAAACAAAATCTCTCATGATAGCAACAGAACTATCAAAATAAAGACGTATAGAAAAGCTATCATTCCCAAATTTCAACAACACCAATACACCAACATTAGTAGTAACACTATTATACAAAGAAGAAAATCAACAATAATAAGACTTACCAGCAATAATCAAATAAAATTACATGCACATCTTCAAATTATTATAAATACATGCATAAACATATGCATATATCCAAAATATTTGCATGCTTGTATGCAACTATTCAGAATAGATGCATACACTTTTATGTAGATATTCAGAAGAGTTACATACTTATATGCATATATTCAGAATATATGCATATTTGTGTGAAACTTTTCAGAAGAGACCCATACACTTTTATACAGATATTCAAAAGAGTTGCATACTCGTATGCATATATTTAGAATATATGCGTAGTCATATGCAACTTTTCAGAATAGATGCAAACTAATATGCACATATTCTAACAATAGTTACGTACTTGTATGCTCATACAGAATAATTGCATACTTGTATGCACGTATTCAGAATAATAGCATAAGTGTATTGAAATATAATTTCACAAATATGGCCATATGATCAATAACAACAATAAAACTGAATACCTGCAAAAAATACCAACAACCATTGACGTATATAATAACTACATTAACCATCGACAAAACTCGAGAATAAATGCATCATCAGAATCACCAATCAACACGTCGAAAATAAAAATGATACACTTATAAAGAAAAGAAATTATAAATTACCTTGAAGAAGAAACATCCATTATATATATCGACGAAAGTCGAATTAAATCCCTAAAGATATTCCAACTAAATCGAACATTAGATCGAAAAAGATAGTTCAAGCATTAGTTCAAAAGAATCCTAACTGAAAAATTAGATCGAGTATTCATCAGCTAATGAAGACGCCGTGACCAAATAAAACATCATTAATTTGAACAAGGGTATTTCTTGTAATAACCCGGAAATCCGAGCCAATTAAATTTTTTTATTTTGGCAATTTTAGCGAATTTTGAATATTTAAAATGAATTATTTTAAATAATAACGACGAGAAATTTATTTTGAATAGAATTCGAATGTATATATTTATTTGAATCGTCGTTAGAATATAAATAATTATTTATAACTACAAAAGGAATTGAAAATGGCGCGGTAGTTCGAAAATTCGATTTCAAAATTCAAATGAATGTGCAGGATTCAAAATAAACCGGATTTTAGTGAAACCAAAAATATTTGAATCTATTTGAAAATATTTTTCCAATGAATCCGAAAAATCAAAATTTCATAGCGGGAAAAAAATTTACGTCTAGTTGAAAATTCAGAATAGTCGCTATGGGATTCTGGCCATTAAAAATGGAAATTTTGCAAACGACCTCGGTTTTCGACGAAACCACTTTTGTTGGATCCGTGATGTCAAGTTATTGCTAGGTTTCAAAATTCGTAAGTTTTCGAATCAATATGTGAGCATGGCGAAGGAAAACGTGTTTTGACAGTTTTAGTCAATTTCGATCGACCAGAAAATGACCATTTTTCAAACGGTCTCGGAATTTTGACGACATTAGTTTTCTTAGGACCGTATCGTCAATACGAAGCTAGAAACTATTTTTTGGGAATTTTTAGAGTCAGTATGTGGCCCTAGTAAATTGAAATATACGTTTAAAATTCAACATATAGATTTATATTTTAATTTCAATGGAAACTGATCGAAACAGTCGAATCAGCCTACGATACATATCACATTGAGTTCGGAATGGGGGTGTTTAGCTGGGGACGACAGTCGGTGGGTTTGATTTCGAGTTCAAAGTAAAAAGTTGCTTTATGAAAAATAAATAAATTAATTTATATATAGCCCCTTCCTTCCCTCTTCTCTCTCCTTCACTTTTCAGAAAATAAAAAAAAAGAATAGAAAAAAAACTTTGGCGTTGACCTGACCCCCCTCTCCCCTTGTGCCACCACGCCTAGAAGCGGCGTCGTCGACCTCCGCAATCCCCCCTTCCGATCTTCCTCGTCTCCCCTCCTTCCCCTTCTAAAAAACAAACCCTGAAACTCCGTTTACCCAAAACCCTCCGCCGCCATAGCCTCCCACAGCCCGCCTCTAGCCACCAACACCGAAACCCGCAGCCTCCTCCCCCCTTCAGGCGCTTCGCGCGAACCCTCACCCCCATGCCCAAATCGACCAAAACAAGCCCGCCGCCCCCAAGGAGAAACGTCGCCTGAGCAGCCTCCAACCTCCACCGCGATCTGCATCTCCTCCCCCTCGACTGACGCAACACCCCCTCCCTTTTTGAATGACTGTAAGTTTTTCCGTTTATTATTTATTTTAATTTATCTTGAAAATTCTTATTTTTATATATAAAAAGCGGAGATAAAAATCTGATTTTTATCTTAGAAAAAGCTAAGATTTTTTCTATAGGAAAGGTTAGATTTTTAGTTAGCAAAAGCTAAGATTTTTTCTACAAAAAAGATTTGATTTTTAACTAGCTAAAGGTATGATCTTTATAGCAGAAAAGACTTCATTTTTAAAAATAGGAAAGACTTCATTTTTAAAATTAGAATAAACTTGATCTTTAAAAATAGAACAAAAAGATGGACTTTTTATAAGTTAAAAGGTTTATATATATATATATATGGTTTTAGATTAAAGAGGCGATATTTATATATTAAGTAGAAACATAAAGCTTAGATTTTGAAGTGATTTTTTCATAATAGAAAGGAGTGATTTTTATTTAGGAAAATATACGATTTTCAAACTAGAAAGATACGATTTTCAAACTAGAAAGATGCGATTTTTCAAACTAGGAAAAATACGATTTTTATATGTGAAGTGGCGATATAAAAATATAATTTTATAACGAAGTGGAGATGTAAAAATATGACTTTTATAAATAAAACTGAATAATAAAAATGCGATTTTTTATTATGAAAGCGTGGAATGAGAGAGTTGGAATTTCGGACAAATCTGAACCATTCAGAATAGAATGGAGGAGTGGAAACCCAAGGTGAGAACTCTTCACTTTTATTTTAATTTCTAGTTTAAAATATATACTAGGATGCAGACGGTGCTTAGCAGCACCCGACACCCGTTGTCCACAGACCATGGACGACTTGTGTGATTGTTTGTGTTGTGAAAATTGACTGTTGGTTGTGAAATAAAATATATATTCATGTGTTGAAATAAAATATATATTCATGTGTTGAAATAAAATATATATTCATGTGTTGAAATAAAAATATATATTCATGTGTTGAAATAAAATATATATTCATGTATTGAAATAAAATATATATTCGTGTGTTGAAATAAAATATATATTCATGTGTTGAAATAAAATATATATTCATGTGTTGAAATAAAATATATATTCATGTGTTGAAGTAAAATAAATATTCATTTACAAATCGAACGATTTGTCTATGTACATCGATTTGACTAATATTGATTGGGACGATAAATTTTACACATCGCCCAACTGCGCAAATAAAAATATGTGTTGGTTGATTTGAAACCCCATACGGGTATTGGGATGATATTTGACGTACACTAATCCCGATTGTTTAGTTGTATGTCAATCGATGGGTTGACAGACTGTGTAAGCATTGATTATTTATATTTAATGCTTATGCAGTGGTGTGGTGCACTCTGGATGATGGTTGATGATTTATCATTGCTGTTATATACATGTGTTGTAGAAAATCCATATAATTAACATTATATGGTAATTGATTGGGCCTCATTCCAATGTGGAAAGTAAGGAATATTGTAATATGAGAAAATTCATGTGTTGAATAGAATAAATAAATTCATGTGTTGAATAAATATTCATGTGTTGAATAAAATATATATTCATGTGTTGAATAGAAAGTAAATTCATGTGTTGAATAAAATAAATTCATGTGTTGAATAAAATAAATATTCATATTTTGAATAGAAATAAATATTCATGTGTTGAATAGAAATAAATATTCATGTGTTGAATAGAAATAAGATATTCATGTGTTGAATAAAATAAATATTCATGCGTTGAATAGGATAAACATCATGTGTTGAATAAAAGCCATGTTGATTAGATTGACGCCATTTTGACGTGAACGAGATTTATATCGATTTTATTCATTTTTATAATGAATATCGAAAAGTAACTGATTTCAAAATATAAGGTTTTGAAAAAATTATCAATTGTATATTAATGATATGGAATATTCAATTTTGATTAGAAATTGAATATGAAGTTGAAGTCGTTTTGAAAACGAATTTAAAACGATTTGTAAAATACATTTTGAAAGGAAATCGACGAAATATATATAATATATATTATATATATATAACATATATATTATATATATATAACGGCCTGAATAGAACGCGCTGCGCTGCTGCAGTTCGCGAATTTCGACCATAGATTTCGAATGGATATTACGGGAGATCCGACCGTCGGATTCTCCTAAAACTGGAACCGTTGGGTTCGTATCGAAAAGAGCTTTCTGACGAATATTAGAAATTAGAAATCTAATGGTTGGATTTGGAATTATGTCCAAATCAAATTTGCAAAAGGTCGCTGTAAGTGCAGTTCGATGGCCGTTGATGGAAATCGACTGTACGGGCCTTGATAAAATTATTAAAAATAGTAATAATTTGTGTAAAATCATAAGAAATGATTTGTGAAGAATTGAGATGAAAAATTCCAAATTTGAAAAGATAAAAATAAATTTTTATCGAAATGAACTAGTTTTGAACTAGAATAATAATTTATTTATTTTTAAATAAATAAATTGGATTTGAAAGGGTTTTAAAAGTAACCAGAAGTATCAATAATTGAATTGGAATGGAATGTGATTTTGGGTTTATAATGAACTGTGTTTTAAATGACATTGGTTCTTTAACCCAGTTAAAGACATGATACGTTTTCCCAAGTTTAATAATCATAGAAAGTGATTATTGGGAAGATTAAAACCAAGTGGAGTTTTAATGAATCTTTAATTAGATTGAAATGATCGAGAATGGAGTATCACCAGTTTTGCTCCAGGCGATAGTTAAATCTTTAATTAGATTTGAACAAGAAATAGTAATTGAATTTACCGATAACACAGTGGTGTTAGATTTGAAGTATTACCAGTTTTACTTCATGGGATGAATAGGTTTGAATTTGGAAATAAAATAAATGATTACCTCGGTGTGGTTCGCTAATCCCGACTAATTTGAATTGATATTCGAAAGAAGATTAAAGAATAAATTTAAAGAATTTATCTTTGATAAAATTAATGGGAACCTTTCCCAAAGTGTGAGAATATTTGAATAAAAGAATATTTTGAATTGGAATGAGGCGTATGTTGTGTTTGTGTAACACTTGTTTATTATATGCGAGTTATTCAGAAAGACCGGGTTTATCCCATTCTGAATAAATGATTCGACGTGGTGTCGAGGATGAAGACGGTGGTTGAAGACCGGAGGTCTTCACATCGTTTAGGTGATTACTGATGATCTTGATTGGGCTGTACACCCAAGAGAAGGGAATCAGTTGGTGATCGTCCAGACGTACTTGGAGATCGATGGATATGCGAGGTACAAGGTGCCTCCGGTTTCGTTCAGACCCAGAACGAACTTGTAAATGGACTGTGTGTCTGACATTGGATTTTATTCTGTGTGATTGATTTTTATTAAATATATATCTGTTTGGCGGTGGAGAATTTATTTTCTTGCATAACGCCCTTCTCTGAGACGTACAAGCTCAGGGGTTCTATATTGATGGATATCAATCGCATGGAGTGAATTGCCTATGTGACATGCCTAAGTGGCAATTGATCAAGGCTTCTGTTGAAAAGCAAAGTCTTGTGGTTGATGATCAAAGCACCTCCTGTGTGGCATAGCTTTCTGTAACGTTGATTCGCGAGCCTCACACCTCGGTTGTGAACCAAAAACGGGAGAGGACATCAGGGAGGGCATGGGTTTCCTTCTAGCTAGGGTGTTGTCAGTGACCTACCAGCCCTGACATTTATATTATTTTCACTTGTGTGGTTGTTGCTGTTGCGAGGTGCCTCAGATATATCGGTGACTGTGTGGAGCCGATGGAGCCATTTGGCTCATTTACCCCCCAAAGGGCGGGGAAACGCAGTGTTCAGGCATTTTAATCCACATCGGTGGACCGGCCCTGACGATCCAAGGGGCAGTTGCGGCTGTTCCTGAGGCTTGGGCTAGACAGTCTCAAATTGGTAGAGGACTATCTTTTGCCTCGGTTCACAGATGGAAATCCAACTTCCAATACGCGACTTTGCAGTTTTATTTGTAGAGCCTAGTATGGCGACATAGTGGTATGGGGCACTTATGCCGTCTATGATTGATACTTATGATTGAAATTGTTTTATACACCATGCACTTATAATAGTATCAAATGATTTGTTTTTAGCGTATCAAGCATTCGTTGGCTATTATAAGGTAAAAACCCTATCCTCCGGCTTGTGTTGCATTGTGTGATGGGACCTGGGTCTTATAATAGCTTCACTGTTCTTTATTTAGCATTGCGTTGTTATTTTATGCACTAGTATTCTTGGGAGGAAACCCGTTCCGTGTTATATGGCGTGGTCCCTTGATTTACCTAACTTTAAAATAAAGATTAATAACTGTTTTAGTTCTCACACCAGTCCCATGACTGACCTGGAGTTTATTGTTTTAACCTAAACTCTGGGTGCCCTTATTTTGACATGAGCAGCTAGTAGTTTTGGTTTTGCAGATTTAATTTTGACACAGCCATTCGATATCCGGAAAGCTCTGTATCTGTATATCTCCTTCAGTTGTGTATTGTATTATTTTTCCGCTGCAGTAATGTAATTAAATTTCTGATGTATAATATTTATTCATACTCTGTATATTCTTGTATTCTGATGGAATTGTTGTAATTAACAATGAAATGTTATTCTATTTGTGTTCTGATTTGTCGTGTTCTCAAAACAATCAGGGGTTTCGAACGGTCTTGGTCGGTTTAGCGATCGATTCGGATCGAGCGAAATTCAGATCGTCACAGCTGGTATCAGATCTTTGGTTTATAGAGCTCGGAGAACAAGACACGTTAGAACCAAATGAAAGGATTTATCAGAGATTGGATCAGTAATATCCAATGAGAATGACTCGTTAGAGATAGGATCAGTAGTATCTTAGAACGAGTGTGAAGAGTATATTTTTAAATTGAAAACAAGTTTTGTTTTGAAAATTTAATTCAATTATTCGTATTTGAATATTTATTTATATTGATTGTTCTATCAGGTATACAGAGATTTTAATATATGTCTGATCCACGTGTATTGGAAGCCTCTAATATGCTGGACGGATATAGAGTCACACTCTAGTCGCCTGGGGATAATTCTGGTGATGCGGCTGCATCATCAGTATTTATATTCGAGTGCTGAAAGTGTGATATTTATATATTTTCATAGACTGGGGTGAGAACCAAAATTAGATAGGGCTTATTGTTGTGATTTGGCATCAAAAATCTGATTTTTTTGACTATGTATCCAAATTATGAATTTGAAATGATAATCAACTAATTGGTTGCTGGTTGTGTTGTTTGATTATTGTTAGATTAATTAAATGTTGAACCTTTAGCCAAATTGAACCAAATAGTGAATTGTAATAGTCTCATTTGCAAGCATATACATGTACTTACATTGAACAGGTCATAGCAAGGAGGCTAGAGCAGAAGAATAAAATTGTTTGCCCGACAAATAGGTACATGTTTACAAATTTATTGGGTTTGGATGATTTTATGAGCCGATTGGCTAGCCGCTTGGATTTTTCTTTTTCTTTTTGGATTGGTGAGGGCCATGGGAGGCTATTTGAAATATTCCGAAGCTCCCGGTGCATGGGAGGTTATGGCGAAATTTTTCGAAAATTTAGGGTGTTAGCCAAATTTCTGAAAAATTTGAAAAGTTCTTAGAAATTGAAAAGTTGAAGAACTTAAGCTATGATGAAAAAATGAAAGTTGAGTTGATTAGTTAAACCACTTTCGGCTTTGTTCCTTTTCGGTGATGAAAAGTTTTAAGTGGGGGAGATTGTAATAACCCGGAAATTCGAGCCAATTTAAAAAATTTATTTTGGCAATTTTAGCGAATTTTGAATTTTTAAAATGAATTATTTTAAATAATAATGACGAGAAATTTATTTTGAATAGAATTCGAACGTATATATTTATTTGAATCGTAGAATATAAATAATTATTTATAATTATAAAAGGAATTGAAAATGGCGCGGTAGTTCGAAAATTCGATTTCAAAATTCAAATGAAGGTGCAGGATTCAAAATAAACCGGATTTTAGTGAAACCAAAAATATTTGAATCTAATTGAGAATATCTTTCCAATGAAACCGAAAAATCAAAATTTCATAGCGGGGATAAAAAGTTACGTCCAGTTGAAAATTCAGAATAATCGCTATGGGATTCTGGGCCTTTAAAATGGAAATTTTGCAAACGACCTCGGTTTTCGACGAAACCACTTTTGTTGGGTTCGGAATGGGCGTATTTAGCTAGAGACGACAGTCGGTAGGTTTGATTTTGAGTTCGAAGTTAAAAGTTTTTTTTTTGCAAAATTAATTAATTTATATATAGCCCCCCTTCCTTCCCTCTTCTCTCTCCTTCACTTTTCAGAAAATAAAAAAAAGAATAGAAAAAAAACCATTGTCGTTGACCCGAACCCCCCTCGCGCCACCACGCCTAGAAGCGGCGCCGTCAACCTTCGCAATCCCCCCTTCCGATCTTCCTCGTCTCCCCTCCTTCCCCTTCTAAAAACCAATCCCTGAAACCCCGTTTACCCAAAACCCTTCGCCGCCATAGCCTCCCACCGCCCGCCTCTAGCCACCAACACCGAAACCCGCAGCCTCCTCCCTCCCCTTCAGGCGCTTCACACGAACCCTCTCCCCTATGCCCAAATCGACCAAAACAAGCCCGCCGCCCCCAAGGAGAACCGCCGCCTGAGCAGCCTCCAACCTCCACCGCGATCTGCACCTCCTCCCCCTCGACTGACACAACACCCCCTCTCCTTTTGAGTGACTGTAAGTTTTTCCGTTTATTATTTATTTTAATTTATCTTGAAAATTCTGATTTTTATATATAAAAAGCATAGATAAAAAACTGATTTTTATCGTAGAAAAAACTAAGATTTTTTCTATTGGAAAGGTTAGATTTTTAGTTAGCAAAAGCTAAGAGTTTTTCTATAAAAAAGGTTTGATTTTTAACTAGCTAATGGTATGATCTTTATAGCAGAAAAGACTTCATTTTTAAAAATAGGAAAGACTTCATTTATAAAATTAGAATAAATTGATCTTTAAAAATAGAACAAAAAGAAGGACTTTTAATAAGTTAACAGGTTTATATATATATATATATATATATATATATATATATATATATATGTATGTGGTTTTAGATTAAAGAGGCGATATTTATATATGAAGTAGAAAAATAAAGCTTAGATTTTGAACATAGAAAAGAAGTGATTTTTCATAATAAAAAAGAAGAAGAAGTTATTTTTCATAATAGAAAGGAATGATTTTTATTTAAGAAAATATACGATTTTCAAACTAGAAAGATACGATTTTCAAACTAGAAAGATGCGATTTTTAAAACTAGGAAAAATACGATTTTTATATGTGAGGTGGCGATATAAAAATATAATTTTTATAACGAAGTGGCGATGTAAAAATATGACTTTTATAAATAAAACTGAATAATAAAAATGTGATTTTTTATTATGAACAGCGTGGAATGAGAGAGTTGGAATTTCGGACAAATTTGAACCGCTCAGAATAGAACGAAGGAGTGGAAACCCAAGGTAAGAACTCCTCACTTTTATTTTAATTTCTATTTTGAAATATATACTAGGATGCAGACGGTGCTTAGCAGCACCCGACACCCGTTATCCACAGACCATGGACGATTTGTGTGACTGTTTGTGTTGTGAAAATTGACTGTGGGTTGTGAAATAAAATATATATTCATGTGTTGAAATAAAATATATATTCATGTGTTGAAATAAAATATATATTCATGTGTTGAAATAAAAATATATATTCATGTGTTGAAATAAAATATATATTCATGTGTTGAAATAAAATATATATTTGAAATAAAATATATATTCATGTGTTGAAGTAAAATAAATATTCATTTACAAATCGAACGATTTGTCTATGTACACCGATTTGACTAATATTGATTGGGACGATAAATTTTACACATCGCCCAACTGCACAAATAAAAATCTGTGTTTGTTGATTTGAAACCCCACACGGGTATTGGGATGATATTTGACGTACACTAATCCCGATTGTTTAGTTGTATGTCAATCGATGGGTTGACAGACTGTGTAAGCGTTGATTATTTATATTTAATGCTTATGCAGTGGTGTGGTGCACTCTGGATGATGGTTGATGATTTATCGTTGCTGTTATATACATGTGTTGTCGAAAATCCATATAATTAACATTATATGTTAATTGATTGGGCCTCATTCCAATTTGGAAAGTAAGGAATATTGTAATATGAGAAAATTCATGTGTTGAATAGAATAAATAAATTCATGTGTTAAATAAATATTCATGTTTTGAATAAAATATATATTCATGTGTTGAATAGAAAGTAAATTCATGTGTTGAATAGAAATAAATATTCACGTGTTGAATAGAAATAAATATTCATGTGTTAAATAGAAATAAGATATTCATGTGTTGAATAAAATAAATATTCATGTGTTGAATAGGATAAACGTTCATGTGTTGAATAAAAGCCGTGTTGATTAGATTGACGCCATTTCGACGTGAACAAGATTTATATCGATTTTATTCATTTTTATAATGAATATCGAAAAGTTATTGATTTCAAAATATAAGGTTTTGAAAATATTATCAATTATAGATTAATGATATGGAATATTCAATTTTGTTTAGAAATTGAATATGAAGTTGAAATTGTTTTGAAAACGAATTTAAAACGATTTCTAAAATACGTTTTGAAAGGAAATCGATGAAATATATATAATATATATATTATATATATAGAATGGCCTGAATAGAATGCGCCGCGCTGCGGTAGTTCGCGAATTTCGACCATTGACTTCGAATGGATATTACGGGAGATCCGACCCTCGGATTCTCCTAAAACTGGAACTGTTGGGTTCGTATCGAAAAGATCTTTCTAACGAATATTAGAAATTAGAAATCTAATGGTTGGACTTGGAATTATGTCCAAATCAAATTTGGAAAAGGTCGCTGTAAGTGCAGTTCGATGGCCGTTGATGGGAATCGACTGTATGGGCCTTGATAAAATTATTAAAAATAGTAATAATTTGTGTAAAATCATAAGAAATGATTTGTGAAGAATTGAGATGAAAAATTCCAAATTTAAAAAGATAAAAATAGATTTTTATCGAAATGAACTAGTTTTGAACTAGAATAACAATTTATTTATTTTTAAATAAATAAATTGGATTTGAAAGGGTTTTAAAAGTAACCAGAAGTTTCAATAATTGAATTGGAATGGAATGTGATTTTGGGTTTATAGTGAACCGTGTTTTAAATGACATTGGTTCTTTAACCCAGTTAAAGACAGGATATGTTTTCCCAAGTTAAATAATCATTGATAGTGATTATTGGGAAGATTAAAAACAAGTGGAGTTTAAATGAATCTTTAATTAGATTGAAATGATCGAGAATGGAGTATCACCAGTTTTGCTCCAGGCGATAGTTAAATCTTTAATTAGATTTGAACGTGAAATGGTAATTGAATTTACCGATAACACCGTGGTGTTAGATATGAAGTATTACCAGTTTTACTTCATGGAATGAATAGGTTGGGATTGGGAAATAAAATAAATGATTACTTCGGTTTGGTTCGCTAGTCCCGACTAATTTAAATTGATATTCGAAATAAGATTAAAGAATAAATTTAAAGAATTTATCTTTGATAAAGTTAATAGGAACCTTTCCCAAAGTGTAAAAATATTTGAATAAAAGAATATTTTGAATTGGAATGAGGCGTATGTTGTGTTTGTGTAACACTTGTTTATTATATACGCGAGTTATTCAGAAAGACCAGGTTTATCCCATTCTGAATAACTGATTCGACGTGGTGCCGAGGATGAAGACAGTGGTTGAAGACCGGAGGTCTTCACATCGTTTGGGTGATTACTGATGATCTTGATTGGGCTTACACCCAAGAGGAGGGAATCAGTTGGTGATCGTCCAGACATACTTGGAGATCGATGGATATGCGAGGTACAAGGTGCCTCCGGTTTTGTTCAGACCCAGAACGAACTTGTAAATGGACTGTGTGTCTGACATTGGATTTTATTCTGTGTGATTGATTTCTGTTAAATATATATCTGTTTGGTGGCGGAGAATTTATTCTCTTGCTTAACGCCCTTCTCTGAGACGTACGAGCTCAGGGGTTATATATTGATGGATATCAATCGTATGGAGTGAATTGCCTATGTGGCATACGTAAGTGGCAATTGATCAAGGCTTCTGTTGAAAAGCAAAGTCTTGTGGTTGATGATCAAAGCACCGTCGGTGTGGCATAGCTTTATGTAACGTTAATTCGTGAGCCTCACACCCCGGTTGTGAACCAGAAACGGAGAGAACATCAGGGAGGGCATGCGTTTCCTTCTAGCTAGGGTGGTGTCAGTGACCTACCAGCCCTGACATTTATATTATTTTCACCTGTGTAGTTGTTGCTGTTGCGAGGCGCCTCAGATATATCGGTGACTGCGTGGAGCCGATGGAGTCATTTGGCTCATTTACGCCCCAAAGGGCGGGGAAACACAGAGTTCAGGCATTTTAATCCACATCGGTGGACCGGCCCTGACGATCCAAGGGGCAATTGCGGCTGTTCCTGAGGCTCGGGCTAGACAGTCTCAAATCGGTAGAGGACTATCTTTTGCCTCGGTTCACAGATGGAAATCCAACTTCCACTACGTGACTTTGCGGTTTTATTTGTAGAGCCTAGTATGGCGACATAGTGGTATGAGGCACTTATGATGTTTATGATTGATACTTATGATTGAAATTGTTTTATACACTATGCACTTATAATTGTATCAAATGATTTGTTTTTAGCGTATCAAGCATTCTTTGGCTATTATAAGGTAAAAACCCTATCCTCCGGCTTGTGTTGCATTGTGTGATGGGACCTGGGTCCTATAATAGCTTCATTGTTCTTTATTTAGCATTGCGCTGTTGCTTTATGCACCGGTATTCTTGGGAGGAAACCCGTTCCGTGTTATACGGCGTGGTCCCTTGATTTACCTAATTTTAAAATAAAGATTAATAACTGTTTTAGTTCACACACCAGTCCCGTGACTGACCTGGAGTTTATTATTTTAACCTAAACTCTGGGTGCCCTTATTTTGACACGGGCAACTAGTAGTTTTGGTTTTGCAGATTTATATTCACAGGATCCTGATTTACAGCTGGAACGATATCCGAAAAGCTCGTATCCGTATATCTCCTTCAGTTGTGTATTGTATTATTTTTCCGCTGAAGTAATGTAATTAAATCTCTGATGTATAATATTTATTCATACTCTGTATATTCTTTTATTCTGATGGAATTTTTGTAATTAACAATGAAATGTTCTTCTGTTTGTGTTCTGATTTGTCGTGTTCTCAAAACAATCAGGGGTTTTGAATGGTCTTGGTCGGTTTAGCGATCGATTCGGATCGAGAGAAATTCAGATCGTCACATTTCTGGAAAAATAATAGCCTCAAATTAAAAATAGGGGTGCAAAAAGTATGAATTAAAGCGGAAGGATTTCACGTTAATTAAGTTTAATTTTAGGGATGTGAGCCTAAGTTTTACATAATTTTAAGTATAGAAGCCAGAATTTAACCTACGGGTTATTTATTTGAAAATAACTGTTTAAGTTGAACAGTTAAGTGATATTTTTAGATTAATTATATTAATCTAAGGGTAAGGATAAATTGGAATAAGTTAGTAAATAACTGATGATTAAGTTGACTAAGTCAACTGTTTAATTAGAAATGGTAATTATGTATATTGTACACGAAATCTCATTATAAAATGGCTTCCTCACTAGACAATCATGGCTTCCTCACTCCACCATCCGCTGACTACCTCCACCACCATCCTGCAACCACCACTACCATACCAAATCTTGCCACCCACAACACTCAAATCAACCCGATGATAGCTGAGGCTATCATCTCCTCTAGACCACCTAGGACTTCACCAGCACCAGCCCTTGCTCCGTAGCCTCCTAAACCCTCAGCTTCGCCACCTGTTCCGCCTCCGCCTACCCTGCAACCTTCTTAGTTCCTACCCCTCCTCCCAACGCCTCCGGTCTCTCTAAGACTATCCTATGTGGCAGCCCTAAAATCGCAATGTAAGTTGCTCTAGTTAAAGTGGTTAGCGCCATCATCTTCGACGACATTCAGGAAGGGTCAGTTACCAGAGTTCAACTCTTTGGCATGCACTGTAGCTTTTTTGAAATCCAAATGGTTGTGTTTTTACTGTTCCACTACTAGACACGCGGAAAAAATTGTAGGAATTCTAGGATTTGTTACAGAGTGGATTTTTTGGGCATTCACATTAAAGCTGCACACATTAGACAAAACAACATAAAAAAAATCCTACTTCAATTTCTGAATCAACCTCTGCAAATTCCGCTGCATAAGATCATTTGACTGTCCCATCATCTCCTCTCCCCATCCGCGTGCCACAATCAAGCCGTCTACCTCTCTCCCCGTCAAATCGCCTTTTCATATTAAAACCGCACCAATTTCTCCTAACTCTACCATTACCGAAGTAAACCCTAATTCTTCTTTCATTTTAGCTGCCATGGCCCTACCGGGCAATGCCACCAACCTCGTTTGCGCCCCTATCGTAGCTGGTTATTGGAATATACACTCCGTCCATGCCACACTCTTAGATTTCTTTCACCATTATGACTGGAACATCTTCATCATCGGCGACCACAACTACCTAATCTTGTTCCCTTCAGCTCATCTTTTCCACATTGTCGTTAACCCCCGTTTCATCTACAAGCTGGGAAGCTCGCTTGGTCTCTAACCATGTGTAACACCGCATAATTTTAACAACATTAAAAGAGGACAAATTAAAGAATAATTAATTTAATATTCAAAATTAAGGAAAACAGACTATGCCATTGCGTCTGTCTCGAAATTCTGATTAAGAGAGACATTTGGTTTGCGTAAAACGGACACCGTATGCAGAAGTTATGAAGGTTTGAAGTTTGTATACGCGCAAGAGAATTATATATATATAATTAAATTCAGAAAATAAAAAATTGTTCAAAAGTCAAAACTCCGGAGGCAACAAATTTCGCGCCCCAGGGGAGTTGACCCTTCAAGAAGGTGTCGACTCATGGGTCTACCCCATAAGGGGTGGGTCGACCCCTAGGGATGAGGTGGCAAGACGAATTCTGGGGCTGGCAGCTATAAATATAGGCTCATTTCTCTTATTTTCTTACACTGAAATCAATAGAGGCCGAAATGTTGTTGGTGCCTGGACTGAATCAAATCCTTTTCTTCTTCTGCAAATCAAGTTTAGAGATTCAAGTGTAGATCTATGATTCAATCTCCGTTTTCCTTCTTCTATTCTTCTATATATGAACACTATGAGTTTAAGTTACTTTTAGATTTAAATAATTAAAAATTAAAACATGATATGACTGTAACTTGGAACTATGCCTGTAACTGCTTGGATCATATCAGATCTGTAATAATTTGTGAATATATGATATTCTGACATAACTATGACTTGGATCTTAACCTTTATCATGTCAAATCTACCTTGATTATATATCTAAATTCACTAGTTAGATCACCTTGTATCTATCATGGTTGTGGTTAAATTGGATCTGTTACTAGTTGGACATCTAAATTATTATTTAGATCTTATCATGCCTATTATGACATCCCTACTATATAGACATAGTTATATTATCTCATGTTCACCAGATCTATTCTTATATGCCCATCTTATCAATATGCCACTATGTGTATATATCAATCTTGTCATTATGTTCATTTCTATCTTCTTCCCTCCTTCTTTTCCCTTTTTATTTTTATAGTCAGGCTTCCTTCGAGCCTAGGCATGCCACTGAAATATGTGATCGCGTTAAAATGGGAACGAGGGAAAAATGTTAGAATTAGGGCGTAACTTGAATTGGGAAATTTGGGCATAATGTGAATCAAATAGATGAATATGGAATTTGGACATAACTTGAAATTGATTAAAAACCTTAAATTTAAGGCATATGGTTCATTATGAACATAACTTGGGTATGGGGCATGAAACCCTATAATGACATAGGTCTAATTGATTAATAATGAAAATATCCACAATTACAATAACTGAAATAGTAATCACGCTTAGAAACGAGGTTAGATTACACTAGTGGTGGAAGTCTTCCCGGAGCCGCCCGGCATACCAGCGACCATAAGTGGTGAATCTAATATGGGTGGTCTAAGTGCATAAACACGAGACATGCTAAGACAGGAGGTTAAACCCGACTTGTGGGAGAAGTCTGTCCGGAGCCGCCCGACATATCCAACATCCACAGGTTGTAGGTTTAGTGTGGGAGTTCTAGTGCATTACGACCATAAATGCATATATGGTAATGAATTGGGGGCAAATAGGGAATGATAGTAACCTATTATAATTAATTACTCTAATAAGAATGTTATATAATGGGTAGTCTTGTCCTAGGGACAAGTGGAAATTATAACATAGCTTATAATAAAAGAGAAGAAAGCTTATTAGTAAACCTTAGTTAAGAAAACTAAGTTGATAAGTAAACAACGTCAAGTTGTAGTGATACGTTGAACAAAAAACAAGTGAACTGAGATGAAGTATGCTTAATTAAATATTAAGTAAAACATGTTATTATAACTATGGAATCAAATAATGAATAATACAAAGGGATTTTAAGATTACTTCCGTTAATTACAATCCAAAGATTAACATGTGATGGGGCTTATTAATAAACTTAAATGGGTTAGGTTATATTTGTATGAAACTAAAAAGCAAGTGGAATTTTGGCAAGTGAAAAGAAGTCAATGTGAATGGGGATAACCGGTTAATCTGTAATACTTAACCTAGTTGAATCCATGGAGATCGTATGAACATGTTAACTTGAGTAGGGGTTAAGTAAACTTGGTTGAAATTAGTGGATGGGTTAAGTAAATCTTGGGGGGGGGGGTAATATTTATATATAGGCCCACAAACTTAATCATTAAATAAACGTGCTTGAATTATTGGATGGGTTAAGTAAATCTAAGGGGGTGGGTAATATTTATATATAGGCCCACAAACTTAAACATTAAATAAACATGTTATTTTTATATCTGTCTTGTAATGTTCTGTTTCTGTTTACCTTTAACGCTTCACGAAACTTAATGCATTCTCTTAATGAGTGACATTAACGGACGTAGGGTGTCACATTTGGTATCAAGCTGAAGGTTACCGGATTAGATAAAAGTTTTTGAAAACTATTTTCAAAAAGGTTTTTAAAGGAAGCATTTTCAAAAGAAAAGTCTATTTTGAAAAACATATTCCCCAAAGCGATATAAAATATCTCTCGATTCTCCGCTTGATTCCTTTTTGTCTTGGGAACCAATTCTTCCCGAAAGATGTCCCCATTGCGGCATGGTTCCGTAGGCATGTTAAGACTACGACACATGTCGAAGGGCAATGAACTGCCTAACCTCCATCTGTAGTCGTAGTAGTTTCACCTATAGCTAATTTTCTTAAGCTTTGTAAGGATTTTCGTGCTATGTAGGTAGCTTTCGAGAGACTTGTTAGCTTGTTACGCAAAGATGGTAAAAAGGTGAAAAGAAAGGGTCTAAGGTCAAGGAAATACAAAACAAGGTGTGTCCCAAGAAAGGACAATAACAACAAAAGAAGGGCGTAAAGAATGACAAGGCTAAGGATAAGAGGAAATGCCATAATTGCGGACGCGAGAGTCATTTGGTAAAGGATTGCAAAAGAAGGAAGAATGCTTGCTTCAGTTGTGGCGAGATCGGACACTATGCTAAGTACTTCCCAAAGAAACAGGGACAAGGTCAAAAGGCAGGAGCTTTTGGAGGGTAGATGCACGCTCTCGTGACCAATGCTCCAGATAGAGATAGGAAAGTTTCTGTGGAAGGGTTAATTTCTCTTTCTAATCATCCTATTAGAACTCTTTTTAATTTCTGGCGCTTCGCATTCGTTTATATATGATTCTGTGGTTGAGTCTCTACACCTTAGTACCAGTATGGTAGTGGATCTCGTTGTTGTCTCAAACCCCATGGTGGTACACCTCATTTGTCTGTGATTTGTCGGGGTTTGAGAATATCTGTGCTGGGCGTCATGTTTGAGTGCGGCGCATATGTGCTCGGTTTTATGGGTTATGGTTTGATTCTATGGATGGATTGGTTAACCATGTATGATGCCATTTTGGATTGTGAGAGGAGGGTCATTAGGCTTCTGACTTGTCATGGGAGGACCGTCGAGGTTTCTTGTGACCTGCAAGGGTCTATCATGCTTAGTTCCCTAGAGTCTCTCAATGCATCTATCGATGATCTGCGATAGGTACTAGTAGTCCATGAGTATCCGGATGTCTTTTATGAGGTTCGGGGTTTACCCCCATGGTGCAAAATTGACTTCCATATATATTTGGTAGGCAGTGCAAAGCCATTCGCATTGACCGTGTGCCATATGGCTCCAAGGGAAAGAAGAGAGCTCAGCAAGCAAGTAGGGGAGCTACTTGAGAAAGGGTTTATTAGGTGAAGCATATATGAGTGGGGCACTCTGGTGGTATTCGCAACTAAGGCAGGTGGTTCGCTTCGACTATGCATGAACTATAGGAAGTTAAATAAACTCACCAAGAAGAATAGACACCCACTTCCGAGGATAAACGATCTGTTTAACCAGCTTATTGATGACATCTTGATTTTCTCAAAGAGCGAGGAAGAACATGCCTTACATTTAAAGGAAGTTTTGAAAAACCTACGTGCACATTAGCTTAAGGCGAAGTTCTCCAATTATTATTTTTGGAGAAAAGAAGAGAGATTTGTAGGGCGTGTGGTTTCTAAAGATGGGATAGCAGTAGATCCCGCGAAGGTAGTTGCAGTTCAAGATTGGCAAATCCTAAAATGGAGGTGAGAAATTTTCTTGGATTGACAGCTATTATAGGAAATTCATTAAGAACTCCGCTAAGATATCAGCTCCACTCACCAGACTGACAAAGAAGAATTTTACCTTTGGAATATTGATTGGAAGGATGCTTTTCAGCAACTAAAGAGGGCTTTGACAATAGACCCAATTTCGACTTCACCGATGGAAATAAAATGTTCACAGTATACACTGAAGCATGTGGTGCAGGGCTAGGTACGGTTCTGATGTAAGAGGGAAGGGTAGTATGTTATGGGGTAGACATTGGAGAGTCCACAAGAAGAACTAACCTACCCATGTTTTGGAATAAGCTGCTATAGTATTCACGCTTAAGACTTGGCAGCAGTATCTGCTTCAAGTATCTATTCTCATAGAAGGATCTCAAATTGAGACATTAGAGTTAGGCTTCTACTTGGACTTGAGACGATTAGAGAAACTTCAAAAAAGATTGATTTTATTCGCAGGCGCATGATGATAGCTCAGGACAAGCAGAAGTCATACGCAGATAAAAAAGAACCGATATCGAGTATAGGTGGGAGACATGGTCTCATCAAGATATCACCTCGGAAAGATGTGGTTCGTTTTGGAACTGTAGGGAAACTGGCGCCAAAGTTTATAGGACCATTTCCCATAATGGAAAGAATTCAAATGCTTTATAAGGTAATGCTACTAGAGAGATTAGCGGATGTTCATTTGCGAAAATGTTTGCATGATACAACTGAAGTAGTTGAGCCAAGAATGCTTGGGGAAGTAAAAGTGGAACGGGAGGCGACGATGAGACGAGTTCCTACCCGTATTCTTGGATCAGAAGTTAAGAAGCTACGCAATAGAGAGGTCAAGTTGATGAAGTTTCAGTGGGGAGATAACCCAGAGGATGCAACTTGGGAGACCGAAGACAAGATTTTGCGCTTCGTACATTTTTCTTTTCAAGGGAATGTTCTTAACCTCTCTTCCAAAAGCTTTTATTCGTACTTGCTTCTATCATTTAGGTATATCCTATCGATCGAATTTTCAACCTTTAGGTAGAAATCCCACGATTTTAAACATGTGTTTAAGACATGTTGTGTTTGTTGGATGCAAGTGGATGCAAGTGATTGCTAGTGGTTGCCCGTGGATGCATATACGCACACATTAGGCACTAGATCGACTCAATCACTCTTACACTGCATATGGATGTGTGTGCATTTTTTTTCTTTTAATGGGTGAAAGAGGATGTATCATCATATGGATGTTGCATTTGGACGGATGATTGTGCATACATATAGAATTTACATGTTATAATAGGATTGTTGCATACATGTTGGATTCATGGCACTAACATACATTGCATTAAGGAGGTCAACTGAATCAGTAGACCGCCTGAACTTTGCACTAGTATTGGGACATAAACACACATCTTTGCACATGTTCATATAAGCATTAGAAGTCTGTAAGGACAATGGATGCCCATTGATTGGTGGATGAGTAGATGGGTGTGGATGGTAGAATATAGATTGTTTTTAACTTGAAGGTTTTGGGGACGAAATCCTTTGAGTAGGGGAGAATGTGACACCCCGTAATTTTAACAACATTAAAAGAGGAAAAATTAAAGAATAATTAATTTAGTATTCAGAATTAAGGAAAACGGACTGCGCCACTGCGTCCGACTGGAAATTCTGGTCAAGATAGAGATTTGGTTTGCGTAAAACGAACAATGTATGTAGAAGTGATGAAGGTTTGAAGTTTGTATGCGTGTAAGAGAATTATATATATACATATATATAATTAAATTCAGAAAATTAGAAATTGTTCAAAAGTCAAAATTTCGGAGGCGGCAAATTTCCTGCTCCCAGGGAGTCGACCCCATAGAGTGGGTTTCGACCCCGGGGTTGACCACTCAAGGGGGTGTCGACCCATGGTCGACCCCCTAAGAGGTGGGTCGACCACCTTAGGACTGAGGTGGCTGGATGAATTCTGGGGCTGCCAGCTATAAATATAGGCACATTTCTCTTGTTTTCTTACACTGAAATCAATGGAGGCCTAAATGCCGTCGGTGCCTAGACTGAATCAAATCCTTTTCTTCTTCTACAAAATCAAGTTTAGAGATTCATGTGTAGATCTGTGATTCAAACTCCGTTTTCCTCCTTCTATTCTTTTAGACCCGAACACTGTGAGTTTAAGTTTGTTTTTAGATTTAAATAATTAAAAATTAAAACATGATATGACTGTAATTTGGATCTATAACTGTAACTGGTTGGATCATATTAGATCTGTAATAATTTGTGAATTTATGATATTCTGACATAACTATGACTTGGATATTAACCTTTATCATGTCAGATCTACCTTGATTATGTATCTAAATTCACTATTTAGATTACCTTGTACCTATCACGGTTGTGGTTAAACTGGATCTGTTATTTGTTGGACATCTAAATTATTATTTAGATCTTATCATGCCTATTATGACATCCCTACCATGTTAGACACAGTTCTAAAATCTCATTTTCACCGGATCTTTTCTTATATGCCCATCTTATCAATATGCCACTATGTGTTTATATCAATCTTGTCATTATGTTCATTTATGCCCTCTTCCCTCCTTCTTTTCCCTTTTTATTTTTATAGCCAGGGTACCTTCGAGCCTAGGCTACCTTCGAGCCTAGGTATGCAGCTGAAATGTGCAACCGCGTTAAATTGGGAACGAGGGGAAAATGTTATAATTGGGGCGTAACTTAAATCGGGAAATTTGGGCATGATGTGAATCAAATAAGTGAATATGGAATTTGATCATGTGAATATGGAACTTGGACATAACTTGAAATTTATTAAAAACCTAAAATTTGGGGATATGGTTCATTATGAACATAACTTGGGTAAGGGGTATGAAAAACTATAATGATATAGGTATAATTGATTAATAATGAAAATGCCTAGAATTACAATAATTGAAATTGTAATCACGCTTAGACACGAGGTCAAATTACGCTTGTGGTGGAAGTCTGCCCGGAGCCGCCTGGCATAACCAACGACCAAAAGTGGTGAATCTAATGTGGGTGATCTAAGTGAATAAACATGAGACATGCAAAGACACGAGGTTAAACCCGACTTGTGGGAGAAGTCTGCCCGGAGCCGCCCGACATATCCAGCATCCACAAGTTGTATGTTTAATGTGGGAGGACTAGTGCATTACGATCATAAATGGATATATGGTAATGAATTGGGGTAAACAGGGAATGATAGTAACCTATTATAATTAATTACTCTAATAAGAATGTTATATAATGGGTATTCTTGTCCTAGGGACAAGTGAAATTATAAAATAGGTTATAATAAAAGGGAAGAAAGCTTATTAGTAAACCTAAGTTAAGAAAACTAAGTTGATAAGTAAACAACGTCAAGTTGTAGTGATACGTTGAACAGAAAACAGGTGAACTGAGATGAAGTATACTTAATTACATATTAAGTAAAACATGTTATTGTAACTATGGAATCAGATAATGCATAATACAAAGGTATTATAGGATTACTTCCGTTAATTACAATCTAAAGAATAACATGTGATAGGGATTATTAATAAACTTAAGTGGATTAAGTTATATTTATATGAAATTAATAAGCAAGCGGAATTTTGGCAAGTGAAAAGAAGTCAATGTGAATGGGGATAACCTGCTAGTCTATAATACTTAACCTAGTTGAATCCATAGGGATTGCATGAACATGTTAACTTGCGTAAGGGTTAAGTAAACTTAGTTGAAATTAGTGGATGGGTTAAGTAAATATGAGGGGGTTGGGTAATATTTATATATAGGCCCATAAACTTAACCGTTAAATAAAAATGCTTGAATTAGTGGATAGGTTAATTAAATCTGAGAGGGTGCGTAATATTTATATATAGGCCCACAAACTTAACCGTTAAATATACATGCTATTTTTATATCTGTCTTGTAATGTTCTGTTTCTGTTTACCTTTGACGCTTCACGAAACTTAATGCATTCTCTTAATGAGTGACATTAACGGACGTGGGGTGTCACACCATGGATGCCTGAGCCCGTCGTCATAGAATTTGACCTACCATGTGGGTCAGATTTCAAGGCTTCCCCCTTCAACTCCGCCACCTCCACGATCGCCTGACCTCTGCCATTTACCCGGCAGGACTGTTCCTTAGGGATGACGACTGCGATTGGGCCCAAAGGACCTCCGATTTGTCTTTTCCAGAGTTCGTCTGCTGAAAGCTATAACCTTACTCGCCACCTACTCTGTTTACCTTAATCATGCCCATTACGTCATTACCGTCAAAGATTGGAACCATTTACACCTAACCCTAAACCCAGAAGACCTGCTCCTTGGAAACCGATGGGAGAACAACCGTGAATTCATGATGGAACCCTTCAGTTTACCCTTGCATGTCACTGATTACAGCCATTTCGATGCTATGTAGATCAAATCAACCCTACCGGAACCTGTCCCACCACTTCCAGCAGACCCAAAACCACCTCCAACTTTCTGACAACTCTTTTGATGTTATTGGTCCACTCGGTTGGGACCCATGGCCATCGCCTGAACCCAGGTGAGACCGTCTTCTCGACCTAGAATTGTGTAAACCCTTTCCCTTAGCCGCTACCCGCACCTCGCTTGTTGAACATGACCTCTCCCTAGCGGTTAATACACTACCTCCACCGCCTCCCCCTTTGAATGGTTTGTCTCAAATGATAGCTCCTGTACTCTCAACATCCGTAGTCTGCCGCGGCGCAAGGCTCAATGCTTCAACTTCGGGTAACTCCTCATCCGCTAAAGACAGTATTTTATAACCCATCGTTTTTTCCGATGAAAACTTTGCTTTGAACAAGAATCTAGCACTCTGCATGGGAATAGAGATAACCCAGGATCACTATTCCACCATGCAAAGCATAGAGAAGGAGAGCTCTTTTCTCCTCCTATGAAGATTCTCACTTGGAACACTAAGGGCTAGGGGACCCCAACAAATTGTTTGCCATCAACTGCATGCTCTCCCCTTTACAGATCGAAGTTCTCCTGATCCAAGAATCTAAACTTAGTGAACCCCTTGTTCTCAACTCCTGGTTGTCTCCTCTCTTCACAAACTGGGAATTTGTCAATGCAATAGGCTGAAGTGGGGGTCTCATCACTGCTTGGAGCAATAACCTTTGGTCCCTGCAATAGACTTTGAAATCCAGCTCCATTTTGCATGTCACTCTCCACCACCTCCCCTCTAATACAACCTTTCTCCTTTCCAGTGTCTACGGACCTCCATGCAGCCATGACAAGTGCCAACTTTGGCTTGAATGCAGGAATGTTGGATCTATCCACCAGGGCCTTGGCTCATAGGGGGTGACTTTAATGTTACAAAAGGGCCTTGGGAGCGTAATAGCTTCTCCTTGTCAAGTGATTCACAGGATTTTAACTCTTTCATAAATGGCTGTGCTCTAATAGACCTCCCAGCTCTAATAGAAGATTCATCTGTTCTAGCAACAGAGACCAACCCACATTAGTTAAACTAGACCACTTCGTTTTTAACTCCCTCTGGGAAGACACATTCCCCTCTCCATGGTTTCGGGCCTTGCTACTACTATATCTGACCACTGTCCCCTCTTGCTCTCCACTAACCCACTCACCTCGCCAGTTCCGCTTCAAAAGGTTGTGGCTTATGGAACCTGGCTTCTCTGACTTTGTCTGGCTTGCATGGGACACTTTCCCATGTCTGCATGAACCTTCGACCACCCTTTTCTACAAACTACGTTGCCTTAAAAGGCTAATCAAACCATGGGCCAAGGACATATGGAGTTCTATCGGACGACGTATCTCATCCATCCATGATAACATTCTTAATCTGAACATCCGGGAAGAATCCTCACCACTCAGTACCACTGAGGCATCTAGACTCAGAATCTTCATGCTAAGCTTTTGCGGCTAATGCAACAGGAGGAGATTGGGTGGAAACAACGTGCTAAAGCCAGATGGCTTTCGGGAGGTGATGCCAACGCTGCCTACTTCCACATATATGCCAATGGAAGGCGCCGGAGGACTATGATAACTGAGCTCCACGATGTTGATGCTGACTTCTACACCTCGAACCAACTACCATCAACACTCACTTCACAACGTACTTCAGAAACCTCCTTGGCCACATGCCCCCTCCTGCTCCAACCGTTGACTGGTCCCTCCTCTACCCTAACCAACCGGCCATCCCTATTGATGATCCCTTCTTCGAGGAAGAGATTTTGAATACCCTGAAAGGCATGGACGCTAAAAAGGCCTGTGGGCCAGATGGGTTCGGCCCAGCATTCTACCAATACTTTTGGGCCTTGATTAAACGTGACATCCTGAATCTTTTTCATGCCTTCCATTCTGACCCAGCCCAAATTAACTGGCTAAACTATGCCAATATTATTCTGCTACCTAAAAATAAGAAAGCATTTAAACCCAACAACTTTAGTGCCATCAGCCTCCTGAACTGCTCCTTTAAACTGATCACAAAAGTGCTAGCGAACAGACTCCAAGCCTTCATACCCTCTCTCATTGGTTCTAAACAAAAGACTTTTGTTGCTGGGAGGAACATACATGACTGTATTGCTACAATCCAGGAGCTCACCTTTTATTGCCATCACACCAAAACCAAAGGTATCCTCCTTAAACTGGGCTTTTGCAAGGCTTTCGACACTGTAAGATGGGATTTACTATTGCAGATTCTAAATTCTAGGGGTTCCCCACACAAATGGCTCACCTGGATCTCCACTATTCTTAACTCCAGCATGTCCTCCATTCGCACCAACAACATTGACAAATGCCTCATCAAATCCAAACGTGGCCTTCGCCAAGGAGACCTCCTATCTCCCTTCCTTTTTATTCTGGTGGCTGACACGCTTAACCAAAATATTTAGGCTTTCCCTTCACAATAATATCCTTACCTGTATTAATTCTAACCCCCCTAGCCTCACTTGTGCGAACATCTAATTCGCTGACGACACAATGATATTCACCACCCCCACCACCCAGAATGTCCACTGCCTTAAAGTTCTCCTTTATTGTTTTGAGGCTGTCTTTGGCCTTTCCATTAACTTCTCTAAGGGCTCCATCTACATGTTGGGGAACTCCGAGCACCTCGGACCCTACGCGGCAATTATGCTTAACTGTTAGCTGTAGAGGTTCCCCCTAACCTATCTGGGGGTCCCCATCCGCCTGGTTAAGCTCAGGCGTAATGAATGGTACCCTCTTCTTTCTAAGGTGGAGAAGAGATTAGCCTACTAGAAGGCCTCATCCCTATCAACAGTTGGACGACTTGTGCTGGTCAAATCAGTTTTATCTGCACTGCCCCTGTACTGGTTGTTAATCCATCGTGCCTCGTGCTGGATCATCAATGGAATTGACCAGGCTCGTAGATCCTTCCTTTTGCATGGCGGCCCAACCAAGTCTCTCGTAAACTAGAAGACTGAGTGCTTGAGTATTGATTCTGGTGGGTTGGGTATCCTAAACATTGGCCTGCTCAACCATGCCCTCCTTGCTAGATGGATTTGGCGTTGCCTTATCCCTGGTGAATTTACATGGAAATCCCTTGTCCTCGCCTTGTACTACAACAACCAACCCTTATCCATTTTACACTCAAACCCCCATCCCAGAATGTCACCATTTTAGAAGGGTATTCCCAAATCACTACCTCACATCAAACACCCTTCGCCATTAAAGTTCAAAACGGACGCACTTGCTCCATTTGGCTAGACTCCTGGTACTATAACTTTAGGCTGTCCCATTTCTTCCCCACCTTCTATTCCCTATTCCCTAACCCAAATTCTACTGTAGGCGACACAGTTCAGTAGGGCATCTCATCCATTCTCCCATCGGTCTACTTTCAACCCTCCATCCTCGCAGAGATCCAGGAAGTTCTTCATATCATACGGACAACCACGGTGACGCACAACCCCTACAATGTTTTCTGGAAGCATAACTCTAAGGGAACTTTCTCAGTCAAATCCTGTTACAACTTCATCTCCTTCACTGGATGACTTTTTTCCTTTCCCAGGCTTTGGAAAATGAAAGCTCCACCCAGAGTCTGCTTCTTTCTTTGGGGCCTCGCTCATGGTAAGATCAATACCAAGGACAGACTGATACATAAAGGAGTCACAATAAACACTATCTGTGCTCTCTGCCACCTGGATAATGAAACTATTCACCATCTCCTGTTTGACTGCAATACAAGCTTCTATGTTTGGACCTCGGTGGCCTCTAGCGTTCTTGGTTTTCTACCGCTGCTGTTGCACCACTTTGATCATTGGGAACTCTCCCCGTCTTCAATAGAGTTGGACCCGCTCTTCGCTGCTTTCACTTGGACCATATGTGTTGGAGAATGGAGTTTTGATGACAACCTTATTTCAATATTAATTGATTATGAAATAAATACTAACACTTTTGTATAGAATATATACATATACATATGCAGGATTTACATACAGGAAATATTACTGAAGACTATACAGTTTTAAAGATATTAGAGATTCAGAGTTTAGAGATATTTCAAGACTCATGAGTATACAAGATTTCAAGAGTTCAAGAATTATAGACTAATATTGTTAAAGAGTCTAGATTATGTAAGACTCTAAATAGCACTCCAGGTTCAAATTCAAATCAAATTCAAATTCTGTTTTCACATTCTATCTTCAACCCACTCTATTCTATTTTTTATTTTTTCTATTTTTTCCTTCTTACTTTATTTTGCTTTCAAACTCAAGGTTTATAAGTTTTATATATATTTTTACATTTTATATCCATATAGTTTTAAACTTTATAATTTTATAAATATATCGGTATAGTTTATAATTATGTTTTATATGATTTCCTACTTTGTATTATTAATTCATAACACTATATTTTAATTCAAGAATTTCTAGAATTATATTTATATCAAAATGCGTTGAAAACGTTCAAAAATCAAAACACTACTAGGTATTTGTCGACATAAAGAAAAAACCATGTCGACATAAAACTATCATTTTTTTCAATTTTGAAAGGAAGTGTCTTTTCACTATTTGTGATGGTTCTGGAGCATTGCAACCTTTCACACATTATAAAATGGGGTTGATTTCAAATTTTTAATCGCTCCTTCTTATCCACTTTCACTCTCTTTCATTACACCATTATTTTTCATCATTTTTTTGATTCGTATACCTATACTCTGCCAAATTCAATTCTATTTTCATTAATCTTCTTCTCACTACACTCTCTACTCATTACTCTCTTAATCAAGTGTTATGGAAGATTTATAGGGCTGTTTGTAATTATTTGGGAAGTGTTTGTGAATTAGTGTTTTCCATGTAGCCGTGAATTCAAGGAACAGAGTCGATGTTTTCTTGTTGCCGTGAAATCAAGGAATGGGAGCAGTGTTAACCTTATAGCCATGAAATCAAGGGGTGTACTTGACTATTGATATAGTAATAAAACTTTGCGCAATCCAGCATTGTACAGGACTAGACGTAGGAGCAATCCGAACCAGTATAAAATTTGATGTGTTCTTTCCTTTTCTGCATTTTTATTTCTGTTTATTCTGCATCTGTGTTTGATTCCGTGTCTGCGATTTTTTATGTGGTGTTAGATTCATATAGTTTATCACATAAGTTTTAGATTTTGATTAAATTCTTGAAAACACTATTCACCCCCTCTAGTGTTTGTTTTTCCTTAACGATGCTTTCCGCAATCCCTAATAATCGGTATCAGAGCAAGGTCTTCCAAAAAGTTCATAACCTTATTTTTGAAAATCTTTAAATGGAAAATTTTAACATTAGTGTCAATTCATGCATTGTTTCAATATTGAAAGACTTTGCGTATACTCATGTTAAAAAGTCATGTGATTTACTGAAATATTGTTCAATTCAGGAAAATATGTGTTCTATGACTTTTGGAAATTCGAAAGTTGTAAAGATAGGTGAAGTGGTTGTTAGCAATTCAAATTCCGAAATGGCGACTTTTGAAAATTTAAATTTTGAAAAGGTGGCTGTTGGAAATTCAAATTCCGAACTAGTGTGTTACATAGCCGTTGAGAATTCAAAGTCTGGAAAGCAATTGGTGGAAATGAAAAAGGACAAACGGACACCGAATAGTGGCTGTTCGAGACATATGACGGGAAATCTAGAACTACTCAATAATCTAAATTATGGAGGTAGTGGAATGGTGAACTTCGGAGATAAATCTAAATAATACATTATTGGAATCCGCAATGTCATTAATTCTGAAACTCTTACTATTTCTGATGTTTTGTTAGTTAGGAATTTAAAACACAACTTACTAAGTATAAGTCAACTTTGCGATAAGGGTTATAAAATAAACTTCGAAAAGGATAAATGTTTCATAGAAGATAGGAATTCAAAAGTAACATTCGAAGGAGATAGAAAGAAAAATATCTATATATTCAGTATGAAAATCTTCAGCGATAGTATGTGTTTTATAGCCAATACAAGTGATCCCTGGATAAAGCATAAGAGTTTTGGTGGTATAAAATTCAAACACATCTATAGGATCTATAAATTAGATTCAATTGGAGGATTACTATTAACCGGCTTTTTGGTCCAGTTCCCAAAAGTACACGAGCCGCACTCAAAGCAATGCATCGCGTGGAACCGAAAGGGACGCCTAGAAGAGAAGGAGACAGGATGAAGAGGGATCGACCATCGGAAGCCTCGCGGTACCCAAATACATTTCCGAACCAAGGCCTCGAATCCCTAAGACTCGCAAGCCTGGATCTCGAGCCCTCCAAACACTCTTTCATGCAGTCTTCACGCCCCTCGGAATGGGAGCTTTGCACCCTCTCGAGGTGCGAATTTCGCATCTCTACGAGGTGCGAAATTCGCACCCAGCAGGGTGCGAAATTCGTGCCCCACCAGGTGCGAAATTTGTACCCAACAGGGGTGCGAAATTCATACCGTGGGGTGCAAATTTCGCATCCCAGGAGGTACGAAATTCGGACCTCTCGGGGTATGAATTTCGTACCCCCGAGGGGTACGAGTTTTGCACCCAACAGGGTGCGAAGTTCGCATCCTATGGGGTACGAACGTCGCACCCCTAGGGGGTGCGAATTCCGCCCTACGAGGTGCGAAAATTCGCACCTCAGGCTCTAGGTGCGAAATTTACGAGTGTGCAGGCTCCAAGTGCGAAATTCTAGGTGTGTTCCCCTATTTCTACCTACTCCCACCTACTCCTACCTAACCCCTTTCCTATAAATACCCCATGACTTCACACTTGAAAGGGGTTCGAATTTGTGCGCTCAAGACCTTTAGAGAGCTACTTTAATGGCATCTCCCATTTGAGGAAGAAGAAGGAAAAAAGTGTCTTTTTCCTAATATATTAAATATATGATAATCATGACATCATATAGCTTAGAGATGATATCATATAACATAAGTATGAATGTAATGGGATGTCATGAGATGGTCCTGGTGTTGTAACTTTGTGATATCAATAATATTCCAACGACTCTTCAAAGTGGATGATGGCCCCTCTCGAGGCCGAACCACTATAAATCTCTCATGTTATTTACTTTTTATGCTCTTGTCTATACGACCAAATTAATAATTCGTAATAATTGGAATCTTGGGTGTTTACAACATTTTTTGCCGTCAACATTTGGTGCTTTCACTGAGAAAAACTCGGATTTGCGTCTTTGTCGCACGTTATCGTCTCGACTTCGACGAGCTTGAGGTTCCTTTGCTAAACATGCCGCCGAGTTCGCTTAAGGTAGTAAAGCGACCAAAGAATGCGATGGTCAGCTCTTCAGTTGCAGCCGAGGCTGGGACATCCCAACAACCTCAACCGGCAGACATCCCGTCCACTAATCAAAACATCCGTCCTATTGAGGACCCCGAAGCGCTTGCAATACAAGCACAAAACTGCGCACTTAATGAAAAGTATGAGAACACAACGGTTGAGCTCAATCAAGCATTAAGGAGTAACATCGACTTTATGCGACAACTTCAAGAAAGTCAGTGCATCGTCGCTCGACTTCAACTAGCTCAGAACAACGCTCGACCCCAACCAACTATCTCGGAAACTTCCTCTTTCGAGTTGAGGGACCTACATCAAAGAAGGAGGTTTAGCATAATCAACAACATCGCCGCCCGCACCAATGCCCTCGGTAACGTTAACGGCAATGGCTACGCCAACGACAATGGGAATTACAACGACGACCGAACAACAGTCACATATAACAAAGGGGCGCAATACCAAGATCACTCTCGCTTGATCGTTAATGACGGACTGGGTCCGACCACCTAACCTCTTCCTTGAAAAAACCCAACGGTCGCCCATTGAGACAATGGACCTACCATTCCAGCAGCCCACGCTTTTCCAGAACATGATCTACGTCAACCTGCTCCGCAGCAGGATCTGATTATAGATGTCAAGGGCATGGAAGAAGACGACCCGGACATCCACCATAGAAGATGTCCTCGCAACAAAACTCCAGAACCTCGCCAAAACCCATGGGTCCCAATGGCGGACCCCCATCCAACATACCTTCCCGACATGGTCCAAAGGATCATGAGGGAAATGCAAGGGAATGTGCATGACTCATGGGAGGCCCATATTAGGCGTAATCTCTTCACACGAAGGGTAAATGTGGCTAAGTGGCCGCGACGCTTCGGCATGCCACAGATGCCACTCTACGACGACACCACCGATCCCTGTACCTTCCTGAATCGATATGAATGGCAAATGGACTCGAGCCGGGGAAACGATCTAGTCAAATGCAAGTGCTTCCTAGCCTTCCTATCAAGGACCGCTTTACTTTGGTTCTCTCGCATACCACTTGATCCATCAACTACTTCAGCCAGCTAGCGATAAAACTAGTCAAGCAATTCAGGATGCATATCCTGACTCGGAAAAATGCCCTTACTTTGTCCAACCTATACCAAGGAACCGCCGAGTGGCTCAAAAACAACCTCTCCCGGTTCAATATCGCCCTCGCCGAGGTCGAGGATCCAGACCCTCGCACCATACTTTTTCAGTCAGATAAAGGTATCCTTCCTACTTTCAAATTCGGGGCATGGATTGATCGGAAGCAGCCAAAAAGCCTTGACGCCTTCTATGAGAAGGGCATTAGTATTTATGCCAAGAGGAGGAAAGGCCGAACCAGCTCTCCACCACAAGTCGCCCAAACGACCCCCAAGCGGACACCACAAATAACAACCTTAGAGGAAAACAAGTCGGAGAGCCCTTCAATTAGAACAACGGGCAGGTCCTTACAGGCCAAAACTAAATAACGGTAGGCCGGGTGGTCGAAACAACGGTCAGGCCCTAGCAGAGCCAAGAAAACCCGGCCTTAACCGCGCCTTCGAGTCATACACCCCATTAAGCGAAGACTTAGAAATAATGTACTTGGAGACATGCAACACTTTGCCATACAAGAAGCCAAGCACTAAAGAATCAACTGACCGTGAGAATAATACTGGGAGGTACTGTCTTTACCACGACGTGTACAGGCACGATACCAATGAGTGCCGATAGCTTAGGGACGCAATCGAGAAACTTATCCGCGAGAAACGACTCGAGCAATATGTCCAAGAGGCCTTTCCTCCCGAGACGAATTCAAAGCCTCCGGCGCCAGCACCTTAGGTGCTCTCCAAGACGACTTCGGGTCCATCTAACCCACACATGACAACTTTCGGAAAATGGAAGAGTATGTGAGTTCCATAAAGCATGCTACTTATGAAACTTGCTCCGCTACCAACGGATCCGTCCCAGCCAAGCTCCAAAAAACCATGTGGGATGACATTGTTTTCCGTGAAAGAGATTCTACTGGGGTGGAAATCCCGACCACCAATCCACTAGTTATCACGGCTCAAATTAGTGTTGCTTTGGTCCGAAAGGTATTAAACGACTCGGGAAGCTGGGTAAAAATCATTTTAAATGCGGCTTACGACCAGATGAGGTTGGAAACAAATGACTTAAAGCCATGTCATGCAATGATCCACGGCTTCAATGGGGCTTCTAGTTCCCCACTAGGAATGATCGATTTACCTGTAGAACTGGGCGAGTGGGATCGGAGCCGGGTCCGAATTCTCACTTTCGTGGTAATAGACATCAGTTCCCCCTACAATGCTTTCCTTGGAAGCCCTTTTCTCATAGTGTTTCGGGTCTGCATATTGCTGTGGTCTCTCCTAATGAAATTTCCAACAGAGAACAGGATTGGAACAGTTAGAGGCGATCAAGAAAGCGCTAGAGAATGCTATGTAATAGAATGGAAGAATGCACACAATGAGGACAAGGGTGAAGCCTTGTCCACACCTTCTTTCTCCAAGACTATGTCAGCATAGCAATCAGCGGCGTCTGGGCCTTGGCTCAGGCGCCACTATCATCTTTCCAATGATCTTGACCCACAGAAGGACGAAGAGCCCGAAATAAGAGGGCTACTCATGTCGAACCCACAGTAGATATTCCAGTTAGTCCTAATGATCCATCAAGGGTGCTGAATGTAGGGTCGCAACTCCATCCGGATATCAAAGAGGATCTTGTAGATTTCTTGAAGGCAAATTTGGATGTGTTCACATGGACTCACTCCGATATGAAAGGCATAAATCAGGCAGTTGCTTGCCCTTGTTTAAGCATCGATCCCAAAATGCCTCCAATCAAGCAGAAGCTCCGCTTGTTGGGACCCGAAAGGTCCAAAGCACTCGAGGAAGAGGTAGACTGTCTACTGAACAACAACTTTATTCGCGAAGGCGACTACCTCGAATGGGTCTCAAATTTGGTCATGGTTTAAAAAGCCAATGGTAAATGGCGACCGTGCGTCGACTTCTCCGATTTAAACAAGGCATGTCCCAAGGACAGCTTGCCGCTCCCGAAGATCGACCGACTTGTTGACTCAACCGCCGGATACCAGCTACTATCCTTCATGGATGCCTACTCAGGCTACAACCAAATCTCGATTAATCTTCGCGACCAGGACCATACCTCTTTCATAACAAACCTTGGACTTTACTACTATCGCGTCATGCCCTTCGGCCTCAAGAATGCTGGCGCCACTTATCAGCAAATGGTTAGTTGACTCTTTAAAAATCAAATTGGGAAGTCCATGGAGGTGTACATGGAAAACATGTTGGTCAAATCTAAAGAGTCCAGCGACCGCGTCCACGATCTCTCTATAATGTTCGATATCCTTTGCCAGTACGACATGAAACTCAATCCTTTGAAGTGCTCCTTCGGAGTCACTTCGGAGAAATTCTTGGGTTTCATCATCAATTCTTGGGGAATCGAAGCCAATCCAGAAAAAATTCAAGCTATTCAGGACATCAAAATCCCCAGGAACATCAAGGATGTCCAAAGTTTAAACGGAAAGGTCGCCGCTTTAAGTCGATTCATCTCTTAAGCCACTAACAAGTACAATCCTTTCTTCGATTTACTTCAAAAAGGAAAACGCAACTTCGACTGGACCCAAGAATGCGTTTGCGCGTTCGAAGACCTTCTAAATCACTTAGAGAGACCACCTATCTTATCTAAGCCTGTGGATCATGAGGACTTATATGTTTATTTGGCTGTTTCTGTGCAGGTAATCAGCTCGACACTCTTATACATCAAGAACCGCGTCCAACGACTCGTATGCTACATAAGCAAATGACTGACGAGGGCAGAAAAGAACTACCCGATGCTAGATAGCAGGATTTCGGCCTATTGATTTCTTCTTGGAAGCTTTGACCATACTTCCAGTCTCATCCTATAAAGGTGTTCAACAACCAGCCATTACGACCGGTCCTACAGCGACCCGAAGCATCTGGGCGGCTACTAAAGTGGAGTATGGAACTAAGACAGTTTGAGATAACCATTAACCCCCATCGGGCCATCCTGGGACAAGCCCTCGCTGACTTCATCGTATAATTCACTGCTCCCAAGGAGACTCCTGCAGAGAACCCTGAAGCTCCCGACGCTCAATGGAAATTGTTCATGGATAGCTCCTCCAACGGCAAATGCTCCAAGGACAGAGTCGTGCTCATCACTCCCGAAGAAATCCCGATATACTATGCACTAAAACTGAATTTTCCTGCTACCAATAATGACGCGGAGTATGAGGCCTTGATCACCGGACTCAGAATTGCGATTAAGCTCAAACTAAAGACTGTCCAAATCTTCTTTGATTCACAACTTACCCTTTGTCAGGTGCAAGGACAATATCAAGCAAAGGAGGGACGACTCGCCCTATATTTAACCTAGGATCAGGAATTGCTCACTCACTTCGACCACTTCATCGTCTCATACATTCCTAGAGACCAGAATGAAAAAGCAGATTCACTAGCCAAGTTAGCAAGCTCCGAGGACCCGCAACTCTTGGGTTTCACCCCCGTCGAAGTGCTCAACTCTCCAAGTATCAAGCAAATGCAGACTGAGGCAGCCATCAACGCCGAATCCGAACCTGAATCCTGGATGATGCCTATTAAGAATTACCTGCAACATAGGATCCTCCCAAGACGCTATAAGGAATGATGAGCGCTCACCTATCAATTAACTCGCTACCTTCTAATGGATCGGGTGCTCTACCATAGAAGCTTCTCTATCCCATTGCTCGGATGCGTATCCCATAACGATGCCATCCGCGTGCTTATTGATGTACAGGAGGGTGAATGCAGCGACCACGCTAGAGGACAAACCCTAGCCAGAAAAATCCTTATACATGGTTATTATTAGCCCACGCTCGATCAAGATGCCGCAGACTACACTCATAGGTGTGACAAGTGCCAGCGCTTGTCAAAGATCCCAAGGTCCCCGCCTATAGAGTTGGCACAAGAGATCAGCCCATGGCCATTCACCATATGGGGAATCGACATCATTGGAACTCTTCCGATGGCCAGAGGCAGGGCACGGTATGCTGTCGTCGTAGTTGATTATTTTACCAAATGGGCAGAGGCCAAATCTCTTGTCACAATCACCACCAAGAAGATGATCAACTTCGTTGTGTGCAACATCATCACTCGATATAGGGTCCCACAAGCTATCATTTCCGATAACGGCACTCAGTTCGTGAGCACTGAATTCAAAGCCTTTTATCAGCGCCACATCATCGAAAAAAGATTCTCGGTGGTGGCTCATCCCCAAGCCAACGGGCAAGTCGAGGCGGTTAATAAGGTCATCAAATCCATCATCAAGAAATGTCTGGAAAAGGATGGGGCACGTAGGCAGACAAACTTCCTCTAGCCCTATGGGCCAACCGAACCACCCACAAGACGACAACCAGACATACTCCTTTCGCCCCTCGCCTACGGATCTAAAGCTGTTATCCCCATCGAGCTCGAGCTTCAATCTCATTAAGTGACTTATTTCGATCCAAAGACAAACCAGAATTTACTTTTAGGATTACTCGACTTGCTAGAAGAAAAGAGGAACAAAGCCGACCTCAGAGACGCCGCCCTACAACAACAAGTAGCCCGATACTTCAATTGTAGGGTTCGGCGTAAGGACCTTTACGTTGGTGACCTCGTCTTAAAATGGGTCTTTCCGCCACCAATCGGCCTCGCACCTCATTGGGAAGGCCCGTACTCCATACAATGGAAGCTCGGTAATAGATCTTTCAAACTCGCAACCGTGGATAGAGCTGAACTCCCAAGGGCATGGAACAGCGAACATCTCCGCCGCTACTTTACATAACTTAGTCCCATGTTGTTCATGCTTTCCAATGATGTTTTGTTTTCTAGCAATTCAAGGCATTGTAAAGATTATTACTGCCAAAGTTATTAGTAGAAATTATGTTCAGCTTCCTATCTCCTTTGTGTTTATTCCACGCATAACATGTTTGATTAGTCCTAACAATCAGCTGGCATGTAATAAATCGATTGCCGTATCGGCCCCCGAGCACGGAAGCTAGTACCGCCACATCGAGCCCAAACATTACTAGCTACGACCAGCACCTCGAGCATGGAATCCAGCAATGCTACTTGAGTCGCCAGCCCTTGGCGCGACCGAGTATAAATGACCACAAACTCGAACCTTGGCCCCATGCCGAGGTCGAGGATAAATCGTTCCGCGCCCAAGTCCCAAGTGACTTGGGGCTGCCCAACGGCTAGTCAGGAATGATGTAAATTTCTCCCCTAGCTATAGGTCTCGGTCGAATCTTGGCGCAGCACCAAGACCGACCTAAAATCATTTCTTCCCCGAAGCTCTCAAGGCTAAGGGGTAGCCTATGGCCACGATCGGACCCTACGGGCTGATGATCTGGGTTTCTCTTCTCTAGCGAATAAACGACGTATGCGACTCGCCATAACTCGATGAATGGCGGGAGAACCACCCACCGAGCGGACCACAAATCGCTATGCTCTACGCCTTTGTTATACTTGGGATCAACCCTTGGCAATCCAAAACAGCAAGCGCCTAGCTTGGTTTCGCAAACTACGGGTTTCCTGAGCTGAGGGAGACTTACTAAACCCATCACTCTATCTCGCCCCTATGGAATAGTTTACCCAGAGCGCGACCCCCAATTGCTTTTATGTTACATGTAATGATAAGTATGCTTATGCGAGTACAGAACACTGGAAAACATAAGAATAACATCCAAACACTTGACATAAACTTCAATCTTTACTAATTCATATTCAGTTTTCACACACACACATTTAGCAAACTATGTGTCTAACATCTTTCTGTTTTAATGATAGGGTGCACATGAAAACCACATCATGTCTTGAAAAACCAAAAGCAAGGGTTGTACTCGCATAAACTATTGGCCTACACTACCAAAATAATGATTCGCCACTTGATGTTTCATTCTTCGCGCCAGACCTCTTCTTCCTAGACCCACTCTTACCTCCTCGGCTCTTCTGGGAGGTAGTCGATTCATGAGAATCTGATAGATGCTTCTCATCCACACCATCGCTGTTAGAGATCTCAGTGATATCAACAAGAGTGGTATACGGCGTAGGCATGGGGGCACTTCCGGTAGCAAGGCCAATTACAGCTTCACTCTTCTTCGGGATCTCCCTGCCTTCCCGTTCAGCCCTCTCCCTAGCCTCTCCAGTGGCCCGTCGCTCAGCGAGCTTCTAGGACTTATGCGTTGTGACATCACTAGCCTTGGTTTTCTCAAGGGTTTTGGTGGTCCTCTACTGGGCTTCCTCATCATCCCTTTTCTTTTGGGCCTCGTCAGCAGCCCTCTTCTTCTCAGCCTCCTCATCGGCCATCCTTCATGCAACCGTCTCAGCAGCTCTTGCCTTAGCATCCCATTTGGTCTTCATTAGGACCTCCTGCTTGGCAGCCTCGTCCTGCCTCTGCTTCTCCTCCACCTCTTCACACTTGGCTGCAATCCGGCCCTTCAAATTTTGCACCAAGTCATGCATTGAAGGCACCTCGGCCTCCACCAGCCCTCTAGCACGAAAGCTCTATCCGTCAACAATCTCCCCTTCCTCAGTAAGACCTTCATAAAGACTGGAAGTTATCTGTATATCCGAGAAGGTGTCTAGCTGATCACTGCCTTCGCCAAATTGCATTTCCCCAGGCCCAGGTTCAGATTCAATCGCTTGTGGGATCACGGGAGCAGGGCCCGAAGTCATGGTTGGTCTAGGAATGGATGCACAGTAAAACACAACCTTTTAGTCTGCAAATTCGATAACCACATCATCCTCAGGGATACACGACAAAGAGAATTTATCTTCGGTCAAGGGCGGTGTAGAAAGGACGGGAAGGGTACTCGTCATGGTAGGTACGGTGAATCCGGTCTCTCCTAGCTTCAGATGCTTAGGATCGTACTCTGTTGAAACCCTAGTCAAAGCTATGGGATCGCTCACCATAGACGATTCGAGGGCTAGTGGCCGGGAAGAGCTTCCCTCTGCGAAGGTCTCCACTACCATCACACTCTCAGTCAAGACAGACTTCTCCTTTTTAGCAGAGAGCTTCGCAAACCTCTCCCTCTCAGCATCCTCTCGCAGCAACCTCCTTCCTTCCTCCAACTTCTCACGCTCCTCGTCAGTCAGAAGATCGATCGTGAGTTGGTGTTCATTTAAAGCGCTCACATCCACTTGGCGCAGATAATCTTCATATGGGACCAACCTCTCCTAAGTCAGAGCCAGTTCTCGGGAATAATTGTCAACCCATGAGAGTCCACAGAACCTCAAAACACTAACGTACGTGTTCTTGATATCATCCATCATGGACGATTCTACCAGGAATTCCGTGTCCTCCAACCGCTACCTTAGTTGCTCCACCTCTCTCAGGTGTTCGGCTTTCAATCCATCCACCATGATCAACACATCCCGATTACTAGACTTTGCATCCTCCTTCGCCTTCCTTATTTCCTCGAGCTTCCTCTTTAGACGGTCATTTTCCGCTCTTAAAGCATTATTGTCATCCTGGAGCTGAGAGACTCTTACATTATCTCTCTCTAGATCAGCACAAAACTTATTCGTCTCAGCCTTATCCTTCTTTAGGATTGTGTTCTCGGTGGTTAAATCAACTATAATTTCCGTGTAAATAAAGCGGGGGTGATCGGCCTCCCTCTTGAGTATCTTATACCCTTGCCTCATCTCAGCTGAAAACAGCGAGATCCGCGAGCTAGTATTCAAAGATACAGGGGCAAGTGGTGGAAATTTCTCAATACAAAAATGGCAGGCTCACCTATTTCTGTGTTCAAATTACGGACGATGGTACACTCGGCATCAATGGTCAGCCTCTTGTTGGTGAGCTCCATGTTCTTCCTCTTGATCGGCTCCAATAGATGAAAAGAATAGGTGGTAAGCTTGTCAGCCGGGTTGTATGCTTCCCTCACATGCATCCAGATCTCCCCGGAGTCCCTAGCGGGAGGTGGACAGAGATCAGGAAGGACCGTCAACTCATCAAAGTAGTGTCGAGGGAAAGTCTTTTTCAACCATGCCCTCCTTTCCTCCACAAAAAGCCCTTGTTGCATAGACTCTGCTACCTCTCGCGTCCCAATTACGGTCGTCCTCTCTGGTCTTGGTTGGCCGAATGGCGGCTCCCTTCCTGTGGTTACGGGGGCGGGAGCCGTCGGTGTTTCAGGTAAAAGAGCTATCAAAGATGGATGTCGGGAGCCCCCTAAGTTAAGTTGAGAATCTCCCTCGGACACCCGAATTGGAGGAGGAGGAGGGGTCAGAGATCGTCGAGATTGATCCCTGCCTTGGTGTTCACTACCACGACTTGACATGGGTCGAGTATCATACAAGCTGGTCCCTCTCCTAAAGCCCTCAAAGAAAGGATTCCTAGGGCGTTGGTGGACTCTATGTCCATAACCTCGTCCCTCACGCCCTCTAGCCATATCACCTGTCAAAGGAAAGAAGCAAAGTCAGACAAGTCACACATTCAGGGGAGCCTAATGGCTATGTAGTATGTATAAGTGTATGCTCTAAGCGTTCTCTCAACAAACCAGATTATGGTCCGCTCGAAGGAATTAACCCCTCCGCAGTAATAGCTAGTTCTTCCAGGCTAACCGTAACTGGCCATGGTGATACTTTTAAGTCAAGTTTGTTAAGGGCACAAAACTGGCTCTTCTCCTCGAGAGACTGTGCTCTGCCTAAGGTTCCTCCCACCTTCCCCGCCTCTCCTGTCGGAGGCAGGACTGGAATGCCCGACAAACCCTCGTCCTTGGTAGACCTCTCCTGACCACGAGCCTCATCTCGGCGCGCATCCCTTTGGAACTTGACAACCATTTTGGGTTTGGGCCTAGCATAAGGCAACTTTCTTTTCAAACCAGGTGCCGTGGGACCTTCTTCCACCTTCGCTTTTGGTACACTACTCATAGCGGTATGCCTAATTATAGCCCGATCATCCAGAAGCAACCCCGCACATCAAAGACGCTCCTGACTTGTCATGGTATCAGTTTTGTATGACTCTTCGAGGATCGCTCGTAAGGCATTAAGGCATTGTCGGTAATCCGCACTAGTTGGCTCCCCTGGATTTCCTTCCATGGTTAAAAACTAATGAGACGCGAGATCCAAGAACTTTATAGCAGGGAATGGAGTTCGAAAGTACTTACTCCCTTCTATCCACCTCTCTGCAAATCTAGGAGGGCGGCGCACAAAGAACCACTCTTGTTTGAACACCGAAGGCCTGGGCCATGTCCCGATGAAGAACTTGGTGACGGTCGTCGCTTCAAGAAACCATTGGGAGGGTGATCTGCCAGACATTCTCCTCAGACTGAAGAAATATTGAAAGTCCTCTCCGGTAGGCTCCAAGTGCAAATATTCTCGGTATAGAACATAAGTGCCTAAGAGCGATGAATAAGCATTTGGATGCAGTTGCGAAGGTGCAAGGCGGAAATAGAACAACATGTCTCGAATAAACTCATTTGCTAGGGGCACGCAGCCTGCAAAACAAGCTTTCTTGTTCCAGGAAGTCAAGCCCTTGGGTGGTGCATGAGCCCGACCACCCTCTCCCGGTGCATGGACGTCATCCTCCGGTATGTTGAATCGTAGTGCCATTTTCCTAACTGTTGTAGCATCCATGCGCGACGGTACCAAATCTGTTGGATTTTCCAAGATAACTTTGTCATGTAGCATATCCAGGGCTATCGAAGGCATTGGTGCATCCTCACTAATAATATCTACATTCTCAACCTCTTCATTTATGACTAGAGAATGTAACCTCTCAATTTGTTCCCCATGATCAGATACTTCAGCTGAGCTGGCCGTTTGAGAAGGAACGGATCCTTTGGTAGTCTCAAGCTCGCTGCACTCGAGCTACCACTATTGGTGGAATCAGATATATTTGACGATGGCGGGGAAGCCTCAGTCTCCAAGGTCTTACCAATCTTTGATCTTGTTTGCATCACTAGCTATAGTTTAATACATTAGTATTAGACATCACATTGGGATAACCTGTACCCCTCATGCTGGTTAAAGCTAATAGGTGTGTACGGTGTCATGCAAAATTAAGATGTACAGAGAAAATTAAAACAGTCCAACATTTCAGTCGTAAATCAGATATATGCGCTATCCTATGTGAAAAATTCAAATCCCTATCCACGCGACTATTATGATACGCATTGGTGCCAAGCGCTCAAGTATACAACTGATATGTGAATCTAAAGGTGGGAAGTCAGAAGATCGAAGTTCTGTAGGAGGGAAACAATACCCCGCCAAGGCATGGCACAGAGCAGTCGGGCTAGCAACAAACCCAAACACTGCTATAGGTGAGAGAGGCTCCAACCCACTTCAGAGCTCGAAGATTTGAAACTTAGGGTTCAAAAATGCGAAACCCCCTAGGCTCGAAGAATCGAACCCCTCAAGGTTCGAAATTTTGAACCCTCGAGGTTCGAAATTCCAAACCCTAGAGGTTCAAAAATCCGAACCATGGAGGTCTGGAAATTTGAACTCCTTAAGGTTCGAAATTCAGAACTCCCGAGGTTCGGAATTTCGAGCCCCATAGGGTCGAAAATCCGACCCTTGGAGGTCTGGAAATTTGTGTCCCCTAGACTCGAAAATCCGAGCCCTAGAGGTTTCGGAACTCAACCCACGGAGGTTCAAAAACTCGAACCCCGGAGGGTCGAAATTTCGAACCCCGTGAGAGCTCGAAATTCCAACCCAGCGGACCTCCACCTCTTTCCCTCGCGTCGAATTACTCCTCCAAGTCTCAACCCTTAGACCTCCTTCCTCCTCGTTTTCGTCCCCAGCCATTACTTATGTCTGGTTCGAAATAATAGTGTTGGGTTCTGGAGCTTTCACAACAATGGAGACCAAGGCAGAATATAACAGAAGGAAGGAAATGAGGGGGGCTATTTATAATAAAAAGGCAAAGTCCCTTTGTATTCCACGGAATCTCGAACCCATAGTTTCGAAATTTCGAACCCGAGGGCTCCGAAATTTCAAATCTCCAGGGTTCAAAATTTTGAACCCTCAGGGTTTAAAGTTTCGAACCTCAACGGTTCAAAATTTCGAACCCCTAAGGTTCGAAATTCCGAACCTCCAAGGTTTGAAATTTCGAGCCCTCCGGGGTTCGAAGTTTCGAACCTCAAGGTTTCGAAAATTCGAACCTCGACGGTTTAAAATTTTGAAACCCTAAGGTCCGAAATTTCGCAACTCGGATGCAAAAGGATGCACACTCAAAAAAAAAAATTCGAAACCCCGGTTTCGAAACATCACCCCGTACGCTCATGTACACGTATTCCATGCGTATACTGACCCCCGCGAACACCCAGAAGCGACGCAGAGCGAATACTTAACAACGTGAGGACGGCGCAGCACCAGCAACAACTCGCTCGCAATTCCACAACCAACGAGCTCGATAACTGACATATGTTTTCTTTTAACTTACAGGAACAATCAAAAACTCGACTACTACCTCATCCAACGTAAAGCACATCATGTTAAGACAAGACGTACTTTAGGGGGAAAATGTTAACCGGCTTTTTAGTCTGGTTCCCAAAAGTACACGAGCTGCGCTCAACTCAACGTATCGCATGGAACTAAAAACCGAAAGGGATGCCTAGGAGCGAAGGAGACAAGATGAAGAGGAATCGCGCCAATAGAGAACTCGCGGTACCCCGAACACATTTACGAACCAGGGCATCTAATCCCTAAGACTTGCAAGCCTGGATCTCGATCCCCCCCCCCAAAAACCCATTCGTGCAGTCTTCGTGACCCTCGGAACGGGAGCTTAGCACCCCCTCGGGATGCGAATTTCGCACCTTTAGGAGGTGCGAAATTCGTGCTCCACTGGGTGCGAAATTCATACTGTGGGGTGCAAATTTCGCACTCCAGGAGGTATGAAATTCGAACCTCTCGGGGTACAAATTTCCTACCCCGGAGGGGTACGAGTTTTGCACCCAGCAGGGTTCGTAGTTCGTATCCTACGAGGTGCGAAAATTCGCACCTCAGGATCTGGGTGCGAAATTTACGGGTGCGCCGGCTTCAGGTTTGAAATTCTGGGTGTGGACCCCTATTTCTACCTACTCCCGCTTACTCCTACCTAACCCCCCATAAATACCCTATGACTTCACACTTGAAAGGGGTTGGAATTTGTGAGCTCAAGACCTTTAGAGAGCTACTTTAATGGCATCTCCCACTTGAGGAAGAAGAAGGGCAAAAGTGTATTTTCTTAATATATTAAATATACGATAATTATGACATCATATTGCTTAAGGATGAATGTAATGGGATGTCATGAGATGGTCTTGGCCTTGTAACTTTGTTATATCAATAATATTCCAATGACTCTTCAAAGTGGACGTAGGAGCCTCTCGAGGCCGAACCACTATAAATCTCTCGTGTTATTTAACCTTTTCCGCTCTTGTCTATACGACCAAATTAATAAATCCTAATAATTGGAATTTTGGGTGTTTACGACATTTTTTGTCATCAACAATTACCCAAAATGAAATTTAAAGTTAATAACTTATGTGATGTTTGTCAACACATAAAATTAAAGAAAATTTCATCTTAATCAAAAGAGGAAATCACTACATCAAAACCATTAGAGTTAATAACACATGGATTTATTTGGTCCATCTCAAGTTCAATTGATAAACCATAATAGATACGCTTATGTAATAGTCGACGATTTTTCTACATTTACTTGGAGTTTGTTCATTAAAAATAAAAGTGATGCTTTTGATAAATTTAAATCTTTTTCTAAAAGAATTCCAAATTTATTATCACTTAAAATCAAAACAATAGTAGTGATCATGGAGGACAATTCAAAAATGAAAATTTTGAAAAATATTGTAGTAAATAGGGAATAACTCATAAATTTTCAATTCCAAGAACCACTCAACAAAATGGAGTAGTTGAACATAAAAATAGGACGATACAAGAATGTGCTAGAACTATGTTATCCGATAGTAATTTACCAAGGAGTTTTTCGGCTGAGGCAATCGTAACAGCTTGCTATATTATAAATAGAACTTCAATTAGACCTTTAACTCATAAAATCCTATATGAACTTTTGTATAACAAGAAACCAAAAGTATCATACTTTAAAATATTTAGAAGTAAAAGTTTTATACTTAATACTAAAGATAATTTAGACAACTTTGATTCAAAATCCGATAAAGGAATATTTATTGGATATTCAGAAAGAAGTAAAGCATAGAGTTTTCAACAATCAAACCAATACCATAGAAGAAACTTTAAATGTATCGTTCGACCAAAACTATAAGAGTATAACTTAAAACAATGAAGATGAATGCGAAAATGAGATTAATGAAATAAATCATGAAGATAATCAACCAAATAAAAGAATTGGATTACCTGGCGACCATCCTGCAGAAAATACCTTAGGAAATATTGAATTCGTTATTAGAACCCATAATCAATTAAATGATATGAGTAATACTGCTTTTATTTCAACTATTGAACCTAAAAATCCAAAGGAAGCATCTTTCGATGATTCATGGATACTTTGCTATGCAAGAAGAACTGAATCAGTTTGCTAGAAATGATGTATGGGAACTTGTTCCTAGACCACAGGATAAGACAATAATAGGAACCAAATGGGTTTACAAAAATAAAATGAATAAACAAAGTGAGGTCGTAAGAAATAAAGCATGATTAGTGGCACAAGGTTATACTCAAGAAGAAGGATTAGACTACGATGAAACTTTTGCCCCCGTAGCAAGACTAGAAGCTATTAGGATTTTACTAGCTTTTGCAAACCATAATAATTTCAATTATATCAAATGGATGTCAGATGTGCTTTTTAAATGGATTTGTTAAGGAAGACGTATATGTAGAGCAACCACATCTATTTGAAGATGAAAAATTATCAAATCATGCATATAAGTTAAAGAAAGCGTTATACGGATTAAAACAGGCTCCTAGAGCTTGGTATGATAGATTAAGAAATTATTTGTTACAATCAAACTTTGACATAGGAAAATTAGATAATACTTTCTTTATTAAGAAAAATAATATAGATATTCAATTAGTACAAATATACATTGACGATATAATTTTCGGATCGACAAACAATAAGATGAATAAAGAATTTTCAGATATTATGGCTAAAGAATTTGAAATGAGTCATATGGGAGAATGTTCATTCTTTCTAGGACTGCAAATTCATCAATAAAAGAATGGAATATTTATTAATCAAAAAAAAATACGTAAGAGATCTAATTAATAAATATAATCTAACAACAACAAATGGAAGACTAACACCTATGGCGACTAATACAACATTAAGTAAAGATGATACATCTAAAGATGTGGATCAAAAATTATACAGAGGAATGATAAGATCATTACTATATATAACTAGAGCAGATATAATGAATAGAGTATGTCTCCATGCAAGATATCAATTGCGACCTAAGGAAACACATTTAAAAGACGTAAAATGAATTCTAAGTTATGTAAAGCATATTTCAGATTTTGGATTGTTTTACTCTAAGGATGATTCAATTGAATTAGTCTCTTACTGTGACATTGACTACACAGGATGTAAATCCGATCTTAAAAGTACTAGTGGAACATGTCACTTTAGGACATTCACTAGTCTCATGGTTTAGTAAAAAGCAAGATACTGTATCTCTATCAACAACTAAAGCAGAATACATCTCTGCTACTTTGGCTTGTTCACAAGTAATATATACGCAGCAAACTCTAAATGATTTTGGATTAAAAATAAAGAAATCTCCAATATATTACGATAATACGAGTGCTATAAATATTTGAAAGAATCCAACTCATCATTCAAGAACTAAACATATCGATATACAACATCATTTTCTAAAAGAAAGTGTAAGTAAAGAGAAAATTTCACTTGAATTTATAGAAATAGATAAACAAATAGTCGATATATTAACAAAACCATTAAACGAAGCAACATTCACTAAATTTGGAAGAGAATTAGGCATATGTTCGTTAATTGAGTTGGAATAATATACTTTAAATAAAATAACATAAGAAATTAGAAAAATAAAATTTAAAACTAAAGTATATCGACATAAACTTTTTCATATGTCGACATATAACTACCAGAATTTTAAATTTAATTCCCACCAAAAGTTAGTTATTTTAATTACTTCGACTATTCTTCTTCATTTTCATTTCTCTTCTCTGTAAAAACTCTAAATTAAAATATTCAATGGCCTCCACAAATCTAAACACCCAAATCAACTATAATTCGCATGTTGGACCATTCGAGGGTCCTTTTCAATGATCTACGCTATCTCAGTTTATCAAAATCGAAGAAAAGATGGAGTATGTTCAGCAAATTGTGGCTGAAACACAAGTACTACATATTAGGATAAGTCAAGAGCAAAACTGGCAAGGGAAAGTAGTAAGGTGTCTACTTAAATTCATAGTGGATAATCAGGCTAATCCGATTATCATCGACGATGATAATCAAGCCATTGAAGAGGAGAAAGAACCAGAGGAAGAACCAGTAGAGGAAGAAGAAATGATGGAGGAGGAAGAACATCAAGAGACTCAACCAACAATTACGGAAGAAGACGACAAGGTTGTATATGTAGGAGAAGTCTTATTCGACCAAAATGGGAATCTAATTGAAATTGTCCAATTACAAATCTCCCATTATAAAAAATAATTAGTGTTTAAGATTTTCTTTGATTTGCGTTCTTATGATATATTGTACATGTATAAATTACAAACTCAAGTTTAATACAATAATTGTTTACGTTTATAAGCTAAGTGTTATAATTAGTTATAACTTTATAAACATAATATGGACATAATATTAAGGGTAAGTATTCTACTTTGAATTAATTAAAGGGAAATATCATTAGATTAGTTACTTAATGTCTTATAGGTTTTCTTTACATAATTAAATGATTTAGGGGGAATTGTTTTAGAATTTCTTTTTGATAATGCCAAAGGGGGAGAAAGTATAAAATATAGATATAGTTTATAGGATTCTTATAGATAGGGGAGTATTTGAAGAATCATCATCAACAAGTATATACAGGTATGATATTTTATAAACTAAGGTCGTCATCATCAAAAAGGGGAAGATTTTTTTAGAATGGAGTTTTGATGATAACAACCTTATTTCAATATTAATTGATTATAAAATATATACTAATTTTTCTGTATAGAATATATATGTACTCATACGTAGGATTTATATACATGAAATATTACAGAAGACTGTACAGTTTTAAAGATATTAGAGATTCAGAGTTCAGAGATATTTCAAGGCTCATGAGTATTCAAGATTTCAAGAGTTCAAGAATTCAAGACTAATACAGTTAAAGTGTCTAGATTATGTAAGACTCTAAATAGCACTCCAGGTTCAAATTCGAATTCAAATTTCAAATTCTGTTTTCAAATCCTATCTTCAAACCACTCTATTCTATTTTCTATTTTTTTCCTTCTTACTTTAATTTTGTTTTCAAATTCCAGGTTTATAAGTTATATATATATATATATATATTTACATTTTATAGTTATATAGTTTTAAACTTTATAATTTTATAAATAGGTTTATATAGTTTATATTTATGTTTTCATATGATTTCCTACTTTATAATATTAATTCATAACACTATATTTTAATTCAAGAATTTCCAGAATTATATTTATATCAAAATACTTTGAAAATGTTCAAAAATCAAAATTCTACTAGGTATATGTCGACATAAATAAAACACCATGTCGACATATAACTGTCGTTTTTTCAATTTTGAAAGGAAGTGTCTTTTCACTATTTGTGATGGTTCTGGAGCGTTGCAACCTTTCACACACTATAAAAAGGGCTTGATTTCGAATTTTTAATCACTCCTTCTTCTCCACTTTCACTCTCTTCATTTCACCATTATTTTTCATCATTTTCATGATTTTTATACCTATACTCTGCCAAATTCAATTATGTTTCCACTAATCTTCTTCTCTCTACGCTCTCTACTCATTACTTTCTAAATCAAGTGTTATTGAAGAGTTATAGGGCTATCTGTAATTGTTTGGGAAGTGTTTGTGAATTGGGGTTTTCCTTGTAGCCATGAAATCAAGGAACAAAGTCGGTGCTTTCCTTGTTGCCATGAAATCAAGGAACGGGAGCGGTGTTAACCTTGTAGCCATGAAATCAAGGGGTGTACTGACTATTGATATAGTAATAAAACTTTATGCAATCTAGCTTTGTGCAGGACCGGACGTAGGAGCAATCTGAACCAGTATAAAATCTGGTGTGTTCTTTCCTTTTATGCATTTTTATTTCTGTTTATTCTGCATTTGTGTTTGATTCTATGTTTGTGATTGTTTCTGTGGTGTTTGATTCATATAGTTTATCACATAAGTTTTATATTTTGTTTAAATTCTCAAAAACACTATTCACCCCCCTTTAATGTTTGTTTTGCCTTAATGATCCTTTCTGCAATCCCAAACAATATGGGCTGAGCGCAATAATAGATGCTTCAGAGAACGATATGACTCTTACACACAATTATGTCATAAAGTTAGCCATCTATATCATACGTGGACAGGTACTCAGCCAGCACCATACATGCCCACCATTATGGATACTATCATCACCTGGGACGAGTCTGTTGGCAGCTTAGGAGCGATGGGATGCCAGCAAAGGGGACGTTACCTAAGACCATGGTAACCACCACCTGCTCAGCTGACACTCATGCACCGGGTACTCTTTTACCTGTCTTTTTGTTGTGTACTACTAGCTGTGTTTTGGTGCTTCGTACTTTGGCTGGCATGTTTTCCTTATTGATGTGTATTTTAGTAACATGTAAATTAACTCTGTCTGTAACTATTTGCGCTATGCGCAATGAACTCCTATGCATGCATACATGCATATCTACTACTATTTGTGCCATCGGTTAGGCCTGTTGGCTGAGCTATATTATCTTACTACCTATATAATATATGAACCGGGTGTGTAGATCCTCTCTATACAACCGTTATGCTAAAAAAATGGTAATTAGATTAAATTAACCGTCTTTCGATTAATCTAATGAAAATCGTTTAATGAATATTTGTTTTTAATCTAATGATATTTCTTAAATATTAATTGTCTTTTTATTTAACGATGGTTGAAAATGATCAATAATCATTAATATAGTAGTTATTGTTTAATGAGGCGATTAACTATTTTAAATTACCAATAATGTAATTTACTTTAAGTGAATAATGAAATTAATTATTATTAGTTAATAACAATTTAAGTAATTTACTTTCTAAATGGGAGTCAATTAAGAAGTACTCGAGTTTTAGAATGGAACTCAATAAGAATTGTGATACTAAAGCTTATTAAGTGAAATGAATGTACTTGAAACAGGATATGATTAATGGAAGAAGGTTTGGTATTGAACCCTAGTTTCGTAAAGAAGTTTAAACCCAGGCAATGATTTTAAAATAAGTTTTACTTAAAGAATTGGATTAAACAAAATGAGTATAAGTTGGAAGAAGATTTGAAATGAAAGTAAGCGGTGTATAATTTAACACTTATTGACTTTGAAATGTAAATTTATCTATACCTTTGAATTGAGGATATAGTGGTTTTTCAAAATATAAGAAATGAAGATATTTAGTGAACAAAGCTATTTCGATGTAAAGAAATAAAGTGTAGTTTGGTAAGTACGTTTGTATAAAAATATGGTTATTGTTTTCAACATAGCGAAAACAGTGAGATTAGAAATAAGAATACAAAAAAATTGATTTTTAAAGAAACGATGAAATGGTTTTGATAAATGGTTCTAAGTGAAAGGATCTGAGCTGCCAATATATTTGACCGTGTTGTTTTGAGATTGATAGTTAAAACGCCAAACCATCAATCTAATATTTTATTGTACCCTTTTGACATGTTACTTTTGAAGAGACCGGGATAGGAACTAAACCCAAAACCACTTCGAATCAACATTTCGTACGAAACTAACTTGTAAGGAATAAAGATGGAGCATTGAAGATCGTAGAACTTCATAAGCAGAAGAACTACTTATTATCTCTGGGTAGTTCCCACAAAAGAGAAACATTGTGGTTTTGTCGTGGTTAGATTTTTAGGCTTGGAAGGACTTCTCGCTACTGATCCTTTGGGTGATTCCTAGGATGTGGTAGGAGGGTGACTTCGATTCTTCCTATTCCTGGATGACTTGTATCGATGAATGTCTAAATAAGTATTTCCAAAGATCGCGTATATTGATTTCTACTAGCGCAATTCTGTTGGTAGCAGTGAATTCATTCTTGCTGCTTAGACACCCAGAGTTTTTGTATACATCACATAGTGATTTCATGGATCCGACGATGTGGAATTCAAAATGAATGGTTGCCAGATGTTCTAAAAGATAAACGTAGCTTCAAGCCTCATCAACCAGGAAATGACAAAAATCGGGCAGGCAACATGGCTAGGTTGGCCATTCTCACCAATATAGAGAAATTCCTTATTTGTTCCTCTTTCGTTTCAGTATCTCCGTGAACGTGTGGTGGGCCCTTAAAACCGTAGGGTGTTCGGCCTATTCAAGTTAAATGAGTAATCGGTCTTGTGTGGCCGGGTTGCAAGATGTTCTTGTTGAACCCCAATGTATCCCCTCTAGAATACACCAATCGGAAGGTGACCCCATACCTTGTCATAGTTGGAATGAATTCTACAATAAACGTCATATGGTTTTTGATTATATAATGAATATGTAGAGCGTGAGATGCAAGCGTTCTATTAGATGGTTATTTATTTGAGATTTGACAGACACTATTATAATATCACTGGATTTTGATATATAAAAAATGTTTTGGGTTATAATGGTAAAAACTGTCCGTGTTTATATGTGGATTAGTCTTATTATTATCCTTTTCTTTCAAAAAGGATTTCTTAAGTTAAGCAACTTGTCATATAAATTTACCATTGAAAGAATTACAGATTGATCCGAGTAAATTTTGCTTTGTTTTGAATGTGCTAAGGTTAGACCGAGCATATTTCTAGGATAGGTTTTACTTGGAACTTCAAAAAAGGGGTGGAGTAGAGATGTATACCCAGATTTACTGGTATTAGTTTATTCCACCGTGTGTATTGATTGATATGTATATATACTCTGGTGTTGTAATATACAGTTTCTTTTTGTACAAGGTTTGTTGATATATATATATATATATATATATATTTTATCCATTCCGCTGTGAGACTCTTACCTTCTTATTCTTCTATTCTAATATTTCTTTCTTTCTTTTTCTCTCCTTCTAATTTCTTTCTCCTAACTACCCTCTTTTTCTTGGTTGGACGGAAGTGTACCAAGTCAATTCAAAAGATACAGAAAAGTGGGTATGTTACATTAATCCCAATAGCTATCCATATTATTTGGTTAATTTAAGACAAAATTTGAGGATTTTTGTCGATTTGAATGACCAAAAATCCAGGTTATTAGCTCTAAGAAGAATCCAACTTTTGGAGAAATAGGACAGTGCAACACCATCCAAGTTTCGCCAACAAAGATAACAATCTTCCACCATGTTTCTAACCACGACAAAGCTTTCCCGATTTCATTGCTATTAAGAAGAATTCAAAATTCTCAAGATGATTCTATTGCCACAACCTATGAAATGAGAGAAACCAAAAATGATTATTTACTTTGATATTAAATCAACAGAAATATCTCGGTGACAGGGCATTTATTTCATGACTTCTTTTTGTATTTTAGACGAATTAAATAGTTTTTATCCTTTGAATGTTTTAAAGCTAATTATTTGGAAATCAAAAACAGATTAGTTGAATAGATAGATGAACTACTTATCTGAAGTTTGAATTAGCCTTTGAGCAATCAACATTCTTGCAACATATGAACAATTTGCAATTCTAAATGCTAAAGGAAATTCTCTTACCTTAGAGCACATACGGAAAGCTGCTAAAAATATTACCACCTAAAAGACACTGATCACAAAAATATTACAACTCTCTCTTTTCTAGGTACAACCCAATCACCTGATAATTAAATCAACAAGACATACCATTCATAGGCTAACCTAAATCACTTTTTGATCAGAAAAGTTTATCATATGTTAGGAAGAGGAAGGTGGTAGCTTCAGAAGGCCAGGGGTGAACCTGAAAATAGAAATAAAAATATTAGGAGTTCATATATGCACGTTGTCTACAAAAATGAATAAAACAAATGTAATGTAATTTCAAAAAATGAATGGATAATAATATTATTCTTTACACAGAAGACGAAAGAAAAGTTTGCTCCTATCTCAGTTGTTGAATCACAAAATCCTATGGTCTTGATCTAGTAAAATATGTTACTACCAAAATAAACTTCGAGACTGGCTAGCAATGAAGGGGTGTCGATAGAATAAAAGCACAGAAAAGCACTCCGAAAGTAAATAGCTAAGCAATAAATTGAACCAAAAGGTAGGGAGAATGGTTCGAAAGCAGAAAAACTGACACCTTCCCGGAGGGGCGATACCCCAGGTCTATAGAATACTGACAAGGCACATCCGATAGGATCCTTCCGATAGGACTCATCGAGCAAGAAGACCCGTGACAAAAGGCCCATTAAATCCAAAAATAAGAAAAAAGGAGACATAAGCTCCACTCCTCAAAACCCAGAGGGGCTATCAGTGTTAACCTGCTCAACGCCGAAACTCCAGGAGGTATTAAAGACACCAAACCAGAAATACGCAAGAATCGACTGGAACCTGTTTCCGAAACACAACCATCACACAAGTATCGGAAAGCCACGATTAAAAGACAATGGAAACATAGCCGGAAGTCACCTTCCAGAAGACCAGACCAACCCAATAGCCCCATCGGAAAGCTATCCAGGACCCAAGCGGTGATACAGGCTACTCATACTAATCTACCTTGTACAGAAACCAATAGCGGTCTGAAACCGGCAGCCCTCCACATACGCCGTGAGGACGAGCTCCTCTAAGTATCCACGAGAAGGCCAGAAGTCTACATCCGAAAGCTTATGTCCGGAAGCCTACGTTCATCAACTGCTACTGGAAGTTCAAATGTCATCCAAAAGCCACCTCATCAACAAGTCCTAAGCTATCCCAAAAGAGTCCAACTGGTCAGGACTCCCCCTATGAAGACTATAATTAAAACTGCAGGGGCGGCCTAAAGCTAAACATACGAGGTCAAAGAAGAAGGAGCCAACAAGACCCGTGCAAGCCCAATAACCCGATAATAGAAGGGGCTCCAAATCCTCTATAAATAAGACCCTAGGGGTCAAATTAAGGGGGATCTTTTTTCAGATTTTCAGATTCTCGATATTAAGGAGGATTTTAATTCAAAAAATTAGCTAGAGATTCTAGCTTGAATTTTTATATCCATCCTCTTTAAACTCCAGCATAATAAATAGATTGATAAAATTTCCTCGATCTTGTTCTTGTATGAAAAGCGAAGAGATTTATAAAGAGAAAATCCACATCTATGGTGATGTTTGTGAGTTTACTATGATTTTCCTTAATTAATTCTATTATAATTTACTGTTTGCTACCTATGTATGTGTGAATTTTTTATCCAAGTATATACCGATGACTGGAGTGAGCTTCCCCTGCTATTCACTTAATCCTCCCAGCAAACCTAAGTCCCCTCTGTAGAATTCAACTCTCCGTGAGATCGATTTGGATACGCAGAGACATTGACCCGACTCAAATCCGCATAGACCAAACAACCTAATTCTCCCTTAGATTCCTCTTCCTCAGCCTACTTACCGGTCTTAACAAAATATATCGTTAACATTTTGGCCCTAGAAGGAGGGCCTGAACATCTGATCCTTTGGTTGGCCCTGCCACATATCTACTTGTGTTGTTCCATCCCGGATCAGACTAAGACCTTGAAGAGGAGAACATTATGATTAAAAGGTCTCCACCAATTACCAATGGTTTTCCCATGTTGGGACGAGTATTGGCGAGCCATGGGTGATCGAAAGGTTCAAGTTAGAAACCCTGCATATTCAAGTAAAAGAAAAAGAGGTAGAGCCTTATGACCCTGATCGATGGAGCATTAATCCCTTCCACTTAGGACCAACTCCAATTTTCGCCCTGAATCATCCCTCTAGGGAAGAATGTAACTCCTTTCTCCCGTTAAAGAAACCATCCTAACATAGGCCAAAGGAACCATATTCGAACAAGAGATCAAGAAAACCCCTACCCCTTACACTAACAAATGGGGTAAAAAAGATATACCCCCATACCGAAAGGCGGTCAAAAGAAAGTTTAGAAATGAGGAAGAAACAAAAAAATCAAGTGGTAAAAAGGCTAGAATACAACAACAAAAGAAAGCATTCGAGTCTAGACTGCCAAAAGGTTGTAAGCTCACGACGTCAATTGAAGGCATCTGCTTCCTCACTAGATAGCAGTTAAACTTTTGGCCATCGTTAAAGAAGAAACCCAAAAACGAAGCTAAAAGGGAGGGACCATATTGCTACTACTATATGGTGAATGGACACGAAACCAACCATTGTAGAGTCCTAGAGGGGATAATCATTAACTACTTAGGTTAAGGAAAATTACATAGATATGTAAATTGAGCGCAGGAAATTGCATCGGTAATGTTTTCCAGAAAAGGAAAAGGATCTTTGCTCGATTGCGAAAGAAAGGGTCAGCGCAAATGCAAGATGACCAAAGACAGGTCATGCCATAAATGGATAAAACAAAAACCCTCGTTAGCGCCAAACTTGGACAGAACGGGGCGCCCCTCGGAGGGCGGTGGTGTGTTAGTCTTTCTCCATGCCCAAATCAGAAGGGGCTAGGTTACAGCATCAAAAGCGTAAGCCGCCATTTCGCACCAGCAATGGTAGTGGCAGTGCATCTAACTTATCATGCCCTACCTCTGCTCATAAAAAGAGTACGCCCTGCCTCTGCTAAAACTAAGCATGTCCTACCTCTGCTTATGTTACACGTTAGCCGCAGAAGGGAGCGCAAACCCATATCATCGCCTAAGATGGTCAGGATAGGGCACTCCTCGGAGGGTGGTGGTGTGTAAGCCTCTGTCAGTACCTACGATGGTCAGTATAGAGCGTCAAAAGAGTAAACCTTAGTTCTGTGCCTAAGATGTCCCCGTATAAGTTTCTAAGACCTTGTTGCTACTTATAATGGCCACGATAAGGCACCTCGTGGAGGGAGGATGGGTAAGTCCTTGGGCCCTGCTTGTAGATAAGCTAGCCAAGCGCACCGAATGCACAAGCCAAGAGAGTGGACAACAAAGCATGTACATCCTCTGCTTTCACATCAAAAGTCCAAGGAGTGGCTTAGGGAGCACGTACAACCTCTGCTTTGCAAATCAATAACCGAAAGGGTTTCCGGTCTTCAACTTCAAATACTTGAATCTGGGGGGATTCGACTCTTCAAAAATGACCGAAAGGGTTTCCGATCTTCAACTTTAAATACCCGAATCTGGGTGAATTTGGCTCTTCATAAATGATTGAAAGGGTTTCCGGTCTTCAACTTTAAATAACTGAATCTGGGTTGATTCGGCTCTTAAAAAATGACCGAAAGGGTTTCTGGTCTTCAACTTTAAATACCCGAATCTGGGTGGATCCGGCTCTTCAAAAATGACCGAAAGGGTTTCCGATCCTCAACTTTAAATACCCGAGTCTGAGTAGATTCAGCACTTCATAAATGCCGAAAGGGATTCCGGTCTTCGAACTTTAAGCATCCAGATCTGGGTTGATTCGACTCTTCACAGACGCTGAAAGATGGTTCCCGGTCGCATACCAAAGTCTGAATATGGATAACCATGAATTAAAATGGATTCGAAAGATGGTAATTCACCAACAGGAAAGTTCTGAAATAATTATCTTGAATTGGAACCGCCCCAGATGAATTCACGAGAGTAGGGTTATCTCTCATGTTATCCAGGGAAGCTTTTAAGCCATTTATATAAAAGCACTTATTATTCACGTTTCTGTATCAACAACCATTTTTACAAATAAACGTTGACAATACGACATTTCATTCACAAAATCATGTGCACATTGACCCAAATAAGGATATAATTACATGTCGCAATTACAAAATATCATCACATAGCTAGATCCTCTTCGTCCACCGGAAAAGGAAGGTCAATGGCATGGAGAAATGCGATGCCTAGTAACTTGTTAAGTTTTCGCCTCTTCCTGCTCGACTTGTCTAAATGATCGAAAGGTTTGGTCTGAAGTTTTAAGGCTCTGTTGTAAGCCCTACACGTTGCCTTGAGGGACTTATTTTCCTTTTCCCATTCAAAAACGTTTATACGCAGGTCATGATTCTCTTCTTGCAAATGTCTAATTTGGTTGGCATACCTGATGAAACGATTATGAGAATACTTAATTAACTTAGTATCATAGATTCCTTTCATCTCAGCTACCACTCTTTTACACCACGTTGAAACAATTGATTCCCTTAACCCTGGAGGAGAGTTATTCAGGTAATAACACCTCTAAGGAGTGGGGGCCTTACAAGCTGTCGCAACGCTAGGAGGTGAAGCCCATGTCATCATATGGATATTCTTGAAACAATGTTCCCACGTCTTGCACTTTGTAGTCACATTGTTTAGGTCAATCTCTAAGTCGATGACACGCTGACGTAAGCACCTCAGCTCATCCTCAAACTCGATAGAGGGTGTTGCTTTTGTGTATGTCCTCATTCCAAGAATACTCCGGTCCTTTTCTCCCAACAAATCTTTCAAGGCATTGATTCTTTTGTTCAAATACTTTATGGTTAAGCTCTGTTAGAAAATCTGCCTTACTTGAGACATTGAAGTTTGTCCTTTTAACAAGGGCGCTTCACCTTGAGGTGGCAAATCTTCACGAGGGTCAACCTACTTGCAAAAACAAAGAAAGATGACCCTCGGTTATGTCCTTTTCGATCTCCAAAAAGTAAAACTCTATTCTTACATAAAAATCCCAACAAACCAATCCACCATGACATATAGGCAAAAAGGGAATTACAAGAATGTCACTTTTTCACACATTTATTGTTTACATAATATCTTAGCATGTTTGACCCTAAAATTCTTTAGTATCGCTTCACGGTCTCTGCTCAGAAAGTTAAAAGAAAGCTGAGGGAATGCGGTATAAATGCTCTTTAGTTCCTCAAGGAAACACTTTTTTCTGAAAACGTGAGCAAACGTCTTCTAAAAATCCTTTTCAATCTACAAATCATGCAAAATGCATCCTCATAATAAATGAAATTTTGTTACAACATGAACAAATATATTAGCCTTCACATGTAATAAAAGGGAATTCCATACAAACGTGACATGGGTCGTTGAGGTAAGTTTGCAAATGTGCCACATGCTCTACATATAAACGTCAAATATTTGAGGAAAAAGAAAAACACATCTGGAACAAAGATTATACCCGAGGAGAAGGGAGTTCCAGACCAACAGCTTTCTTCCCTCTCGAAAGACTAGAAGGGCCACCTTCTTCGAACAATGATGATTCAGAGGTACGGACAATATGCTCATCCCGGCGGCCTCTACCTTCGGAACGATCATCGACATTCACCCCATCGTGGCCAAAAAAGTGAGAGCCTCCTCTCCTTCACCTAAATCATCGGTGAGATGATCAATATATAAAAGATCCTTGGCTCTGGGTTCACACCTCTGCTGTATCTCAACACCTTCTTTGTCCAACTTAATCCTTTCCATAACCCGATCCCTGACAAACGGGGGAACTTGTGGTTTGGAGATAAGGCATCTTCATAACAGTCAGACTTGGTCTACGGAAGGTGTAATTTCATAAAATTAGAATTTCTATCTCCAGCCGCATAAATTATCTGAACAGTGTGCGAAAGCTTCTCATCCTTCCTCTAGAGCTCATCGGCATGGGTTACTAGGTTTTTTTGTTAGCTGATGCTTTAAAGCCAATACCCCATCACTCAAATTTGCATTTGCTTCTCGAAACCAAGCGATTTTAGCAACAGAAGAAGAAAGAGTTGGCCTAGATAAGTGCCATCCTTTGATGATTTGAGAAGTTGAAATCATTTGGTATACAGTCACAACAAATTGAAAAGCCAGATTAAAGAAAATGAAATCTTATACCCTAAGCTGCCAAGTAATTAGATGCAGATAGAAATCCATTATGCTCGAAGAAGAAGAAGGAGGTAAGGAGACATCAGAAAATTCAGAAGCAGAGAGGACGAGCTTCACAAAATCATAAAAATCCATCGAAGAATCGAAAGGCCTCGGAGGCTCAACGGGCTGAGAATTCGAACTGCCCAATGCAATGTCGGTACCCGCTTCCGATACGTTTGGAAGGGATGGTGATAAAACATTACCCTCTATACTTGCGGCGGAAGCACCCGCGGAAATAACGAAAGCAAGGAAATCAAACTTCAACTTCTTCACTAGCGAGACGACTGACGACTCAACCAACCTTTTCATAGCAACAGTAGTAGAATGAGTCAAAGAGTTAGTGGGAGAAGGCTTCCGATAGACCTTAGGAAAAAAAGAGGAAGGAAGTCAAGGAGGAATTTGGGCACCAAAGAAACCTAGATAGAAAAAATACAAGGTTAACAAGATATACCAGGAAACAAGGGGTCAAAGGAAGTGAACGCTTCTGAGCTTAATAGCAAACTCTTAGAGCCTGGAAAATGAATAGGTGGCTGCCCCAAAACCTTTTACTTGAGAGGAAGGAGATCATAATGACACAAATTATCCTTGGTTAATAATGCAGAGTGACTTAGCGGCTCTTCGAGTGACCTCAAAATGAACTCAAATGCACAGGATTCATTTTCGGTTAAAGGCGCCATCTTAGAATTAAGGTCTGAAATAAAACAGTCAAAGGTAAATCATAGATGAGAAAGTAACCACTCTCATGGAGATAGGGGACTCACCATAATCGGCAAATTTGCCTGAAATACCGTCAGAACATTTAATGAAAAAGAACCGGTCTTCCCAAGATATAACCTTGCCCAGGCCGTCAGTAACAATCTCCCGCAAGGGGGTAGCATTGAATATGGGGGAATCAACTTGAAAAGTGCATCAGATGTTGGATGAGGTTGGGAGTAAGAGAAGCCTGACCTGATTCAAGCATAAGCAGTTCGAGGCATAAAAGAAACATGTATGCACTCGGTAAAAGTTGAATGGGAGCAATCTCTAAGTCCCGTAGAAGTCGAAGCATGAAAGGTGGAAAAGGGAAGAAACCTCCATGCCAGAGGTGGGCGGCAGAGTAAGTGAAATATCCATCAGGAGGACTCATCATATTAACAAAGTTAGTAGTAGGAATAGCCTCCACATTATCCATTCCAAAACTGGCGAGAATGGAGTTCACATCATCTTGAGAAGCAATCAAAGACTTCTTCAAAGTAAAGAGTTTCCTCTTCCTAGAAGCACCACGAACACCTGCTGGAGAAGGACAGGAACTTCGCTAGACGAACATGATGCTACCAAGTGATATAATTCCATAAGCACACAGATTATTAGCATGCTCGTTAGAATATAAGGGGGATAATGACACATAAACCTATTAGTGATAAATAGAAAATGCGTATTAAAATATTCTGAACACTGATTTAGATAAGGCACACACCACAAGTACCACACTTATTAAATAACATGAAGGCTCCCAGTGGCAATGGAATCATTCAATTTTCCTAAGAACAAAACTTAGAATGCTCATAGTATAAGTTAGCGGATGAACCGAAGCCAAACCATCATAGGTCTATGTCATGAGACGTAGTTGATTCTCAGATCCAAAAAGTGGTAGTAACAATGGTCCCATAACCGTTACCTAATCACAAAAATCATTTCCTTTTTACAAATTTGCATTTCACAAAACCTAGAGGTTAGCACTTTTTGAAAAAAATGGTGTACGTATAGCTCACTATGGATCAAAATCCAAAATCATGAACACTAAACGATTTACCTCCAACACATGCAAATTCTTAATCGGTCTAGGTAGACTAATTCGATGCCTAATTGTGATGTAAAGAAGAAGTATTTACTAGAAATTCAATCGAGAAATCCTTGAGACAAATCTTCAATCCTTTGTGAACAAATAATCTAGTTTGAAAAATTAATGTTTAAGGTAAAAGCTAAAGTAGAAGAAGCGATAATAATTATGAAAAATTTACTTTGGATCTATACCATACAAACAGAGATTAATTAACGCTTCTGATCGGGGGAGATCAAAAGATCCTGAAGTGATACTTTGGAAAAGACAAAAAGGTTGACTTGAAAAATCGTAAAACACCCCTTCACTAGGAGGGGGCAAATGTTAACACCAAAATTAACTTCGAGACTGGCTAGCGATGAAGGGGTGTTGGAAGAATACAAGTAGAGAAAATCACTCCGAAAGTAAAGAGCCAAGCAATAAATAGAACCAAAAGGCAGAGAGAATGGTTCGAAAGCAGCTAAACCGACACCCTCCCGGATGGGAGATACTCCAGATCAGAATACAGACGAGGCACGTCCGATAGGATCCTTCCGACAGGACTCATCTGGCAGGAAGACCCATGACAAAAGGCCTACTAAATCAGAAATAAGAAAGAAGAAGACATAAGCTCCACTCCTCAAAACCCGGAGGGCTATCAATGTTAACTTGCTCAACGCCGATACTCTAGGAGGTATTAAAGACACTAAACCAGAATACGCAAATCAGAAATAAGAAAGAAGAAGACATAAGCTCCACTCCTCAAAACCCGTAGGGGCTATCAATGTTAACTTGCTCAACGCCGATACTCCAGGAGGTATTAAAGACACTAAACCAGAATACACAAGAGTCGACCGAAAACTGTTTCCAAAAAAGAACTGTCACACAAGTATCGAAAAGCCAAGACTAAAAGACAACGAAAACATAGCCGGAAGTCACCTTCCGGAAGACCCGACCAACCCAATAGCCCCATCTGAAAGCTAACCAGGACCCAAGTGGTGATGTAGGCTACTTGCACTAATCTACCTAGTACAGAAACCAATAGCGGTTTCAAACCGGTAACCCTCCACATACGCCGTGAGGATGAGCTCCTTTAAGTATCCACGAGAAAGCCGGAAGCCTACATCTGAAAGCTTGTGTCTGGAAGCCTACGTTCATCAGCAACTACCAGAAGTTCAAATGTCATCCAAAAGCCACCTCATCAACAAGTCCTAAGTTATCCCAAAAGAGTCTGATTGGCTGGGACTCCCACTATGAAGACTATAATTAAAACCGCAGGGGCGGCCGAAAGCTAAACATACGAGGTCAAAGAAGAAGCGGCCAACAAAGACCGGTGCAAGCCCAATAACCCGACAATAGAAGGGGGCTCCAAATTCTCTATAAATAAGACCCTAGGGGTTGCACTTAGGGGAACCTTTTTTCAGATTTTCAGATTCTCGATATTAAGGAGGATTTTAATTCAAAAAATTAGTTAGAGACTCTAGTTCGAATTCTTGTATCCATCCTCTTTAAACTTAGCATAAGAAATAGATTGATAAAATTTTCTCGATCCTTTTCTTGTATAAAAGCGAAGAGATTAATAAAGAGAAAATCCACATCTATGGTGATGTCTGTGAGTTTATCATGATTTTCCTTAATTAATTCTATTATAATTTACTGTTTTATACCTATTTATGTGCAAATTTTTATCAAAGTATCTACCGATTACCGGAGAGAGCTTCCCTTGCTATTCACTTAATCCTCCCAACAAACCTAAGTCCCCTCTGTAGAATTCAACCTCTTCGTGAGATCGATCTGGATACGCAGAGACATTGACTTGACTCGAACCCGCGTAGAGCAAACAACCTAATTCTCCGTTAGATTCCTCAACCTACTTACTGGTGTTAACAAAAAATATCGTTAACAAAATATATGTGCAATATTTTAATTTGACAAGGCTTATGAAAATATTATTTTGGCACATAGCATAGCATTTTGTATTCCTATAACTATGATGATAATGGTTTACAATAAAAAAAAGGCAAAAGGTTAACCCAAATTTCTTTTTTACCATTTACAGTATCATTGTTGATTTAAAAAAAATAACGATGTCCAATATAAAAAAGAACCATGGATTAAAGGACCAACCTTTAATCAGAAAAGTTTTATCATGATAGTATCACCATCTATTCTTATAAAATGAAACCTATTAGCTTCCCTAACTAATAAGTCCCTCTTTACAATTTTCAATATACATTTGGCTTTTGCATTACAATCTTTACATACCCTAAAATTCTATATAATCTAAAATGGTATAACCCCTATTTGTATTCAACAAAACCAAATCCATTGTTGACCTCTCACTATGCACAAAAAGCATAATATGTACAAATAATTTAGCATCAAGTGGATGGATGAAAAAATAAGTGATTTGCAATTAACACTACAACATAAAATATTTATTGTGGTGAAAAATTTAGCTTCAATTTAAACACTTTATCTCACGCTAAAAGCAAAATATAGGAAATAAGTACTATAAAATGACAACTGACTTTGAAACTTCATTAGCACTTTAATATATAATCCAAATAGCATATCTCCCATAGAAACGTTGAATGGATCAAAAATATAACATGATGCATCTTAGTGTCCTACCATATATTTGAATAAATAAAACTTGAATATTACAATTTTAGTGTAAATTAATGAAAACATAAGCATTAATATATTAGCTCAAGTCAATGATATGAGACCAATCAGTTTTAGATATAAAATCCATCAAATTGAATTATTATTTTGCATTTCGTATGTACACACTACCAATTTTGTTAACAATATGGGCATTATATTAGGTGCGAAATAAAGAAAATCGCCTCCAGTCATAGCTGTTTCGGGCAGAACAACAATTAGCCTCTACCAATAACAACTAGTGTGTAACCCGTGCGTTGCACACAATAATGCTATTAAAAATAATATATATTATTTTTATATTAAAACGGAAAATTTTTATGCGATATATGATAATTTTTAACATGAATTACATAAACTATTATTTATTATTGTTATTATTATTTTTGTGTGCTTTATGCTTTATAGTTTACGTAAACAATATATATGTGTGTGTGTGTTTAAGAATTTTTTTAATCATTTTTGTTAATATAGATATACGTGTTGAAATTGATGTATGTCAGTAATTTATTCGATGAATTAATAATAATTATTTAATAGAATTTGTTTAAATAAGCTAACTGTAACATTACGAATTTAGTTTAACGGTATATGTAACATCAAAGAATTTTAGCGATTTAATAATTAATTTATTTAATTATTTTAATACGTTGTGCTGATAATTTAAATGGTTTAAATTCAAATTTTTGAATATTTAATAATTATAATTAATGGAATAATATGATTTAATTTAAAAATATTCGAAATTAGCTGAAATTGTCATTGTTGTGTAAAGTGGATAATATAAAATATTTAATCGAATTTGTATTCGAGTTTGATAATGAATTTATTATTTAAACGATGTTTGAACGTATTAATTATAATATAATTTAAATCGATCTCATAAACGTCGCGGTAGTTCATAGTATAACATTTTGAATTTGAAACGACTCTATAAGATCCTTTTTACTCGGATTTCTTCGAAATGAGAAACGTTGGAATTGGTTTAACTGTATTTTTCTAATGAGAGTGGAAAACTGAGATTTTTCCTTATAGATTGTTAGTTATGTCCCAATCAAATTTTTGAACAGTCGTTATGGAATCGTTTATAAGCCATAACGATTTATTTAATATAATTAAATATTAGTTTTGAATTTGGACAAGGTTTTTGAGACATAGTTGTAATTTAATTTTTAGAATTTTACTATAACTTTTAATTTGGAAAATATCCAATTTTTATTTGGAGTGTTTTCAACCCTAAATTAGCATTTTGGGAGCTTCAGAGAATAAGTTAACTTGTCCATTTTATTTTATTTTCGGAACAGCGACACATCGCTTGATACGATTGTACTATTTTTGTCCATTCATACGTAAATACATTTAAAAATAAAGATCTGCCCATGCTATGCAATGCAGAGTGCATAATATTTATATTTCTGCACGCGTCCAAGCATTCAGACAACCTGTCTTGCATATTGACACCGTACATGCTATTGAATGTCAACTACAGGCTTCAAATACATGAAGATGAGTATAATACTTTACCTGTAAAATTCAGATGGCGTACTCTACACGGCTTTCCAATTTCGTGTTCGTCAAACCAACACTAACCATGCCTGCCAAGTTTACAACTCGTGTCTGCAAAGTTTTCAAACACCGTGCTCCCCAAGTCATTTCATTTTTGTGTGTACCAAGCTGTTATTTCTGTGTTTACCAAGCTATTTCATCTTTTAAATATTAGCATCCCAAACTGGTTTTCATCTTCCTCGTTCATACTCGTATTTCCTCCAGTAAATGAAACCAAATAAATTGGTCCCTTTATAAATCAAATAAAAATCAAACAAAATCCTATGAAATCAAAACCTGTATCCCTAAAATCGTGAGGCTCCTATAATTGAACTCGCAAGCTCAACGCTGTATTTGAGTGCTCGATGTTTTCCACTCGAAAGCTAGGGCAGGCGTTTGTAGGTGATGTTGGAGGCGGAAGAGTGAGTCGGCGCTGTGGGGTTGTTCACGGTGTTGGCATGAAGAGGAAAAAAAGGGGTTTCGGTAGACGGAAAATTTTCTGGTGAACTGTCAAGGGTTTGGAGGCTCAGCTGTTGGGTGCGGAAACGATTTGGTGGAACGGAGGATCTGGCAAAGTGGAAGGACTCTGATGATCTCCAGGGTTGGCAACGAGAATGTATAAGTGAGTTCAAATTTGTTTCAGCAGTGACTAATCGCGATTTTTGTTTATGGAAGAAGAAGGGTTAGTGCGTTAAAACATGGAGTATGCATGTTAATGATTTAAGAATTGGCTATGGTTTTCTGAGAACGGGAATGAGCATTTGTGAAGTTTGGAGGATACCCTGTTGTCAGTGAGGTTAGACGTGGTTTTTCCTATGATGGCATATGTTGCAACAACGAGATCTTCGTTGGGAAGCTAATGTGGCTAAGAACGGAGCTACTAGAATTTTATGATAAAATAAAATGCTAATTTGCTTTTAAAACAGATAAAAATTAGAATCGTCAACTGCAAACAAAGTGAGTAAACTCACTAACTCTAGCTCGTTTATATTTTTCTTATAAATGAGTTTTAAATTTATTTCCAGTAATTTTATACCGTGTGATAGTTGTTTGAATGAATAATTGGTAAAATTGGTTGAAATGGTTGATGTAGTTTTGTCGATAATCGATTATAAATTTTGTTCACGATGATATTTCATATTAATGTGAAATTGATATTATTGATGTTAATTAACATCTGTGGATGCATGGAAACAGGTTGGAGGGATCCAACTGGATTCCTCAACATTTTAATTACTGTTTTATTTATTTATGGTGATATATGATGTGATATATGACTAGTGATTGATTATGTTATGGTTGAATTACGCTAGCCCCATAATTTTGGTACTTAAATACCATAAAATATTTTAGAATGTTGAAAATAAATTTGAGATTTTAAAAAGGAAATTATGTCCAAAATAGAAATTAGACTTCAAATGGACTGGAAATAGAAACTTGTTTAAGTGGATTAAACAAGAAGTTGTTTATAATGATGTTTATAAATTAAATAAAATATTTATCATAGGATGAAGTAAAATATAAATTCAAGTTGAATTTATATAAACAAAGTGGAAGTCGATGTTGATACCGGTATTTGAAGTGGGATTTAAACGCAGTAGTTGTAAAAGATATTTGAGTTGGGAAAAGAGAATTCAAATGGAAATTTGAGTGAAAAGGGAAATGAGAAATCGGTTTCAAAGGGGAAAGATGGGTTTTATTCCAAAGTTTAGAAAATAAAATAATTTGATATAAATACAAAGGATTTTTATTTGGAATTATACTATGTCGGATCTTAATACAAGATTTATTGCAGAAAAGATATTTAAACTCTGTCTAGTGTGAATATATAAAATATGTCAAGAATCTAATATTTCGATATTTATAGCTATGTAAATAGGATTATATGTTTTTGAGATAATTTAATATTATTTACAATTAAAGTTAATAAACAAGAAGTGAATTTTAGGAATCAAATAAAGTTGATTTCAGAAGAATGGAATGTATAGCTTGTAAACACATTTAAAAAGGAATTTGAATTGTTTTATATGAAAAGAAAGATGTTAGTAGTTGTTTTTTTAAAAAAAGAATTTATAAATGACGTAGGATGTGATATGGGTATATCAATAACTGATATTTGCATCTGTAGTGGGATTTGCAAGGAAAGTCAAGTTGATTTAATACGAGTCCAGGTTCCTATTAAAGAAGGATATGCATATTTTGGAATGAATAACGATTTGAAAGTAAATGTTTCACGAATGGAAATAATTATAAAGCAGATTTTAAGATGACCTGAAATAGTAGATTTATTCCAAAATTCGAAATGTTAATCGAATATAGAATATCCGAGGGAGAGTTATTGGTTGGAATTTAATTCTATCGAATTCAAGAAAGAATGTATACTTTCCAGCTTAGCTAAGATTTTATTATAGATTAATTATTTATTTATTTCCAAATTAATGAATTAAAGTTATATTTTTAAATTAAAATATTTCGAAAGCAGGGATTATAATGTTATCATTATAATCAATGTATTTGGTAAAAGAAGTGGATTCTTAAATTGAATCCGAGAGTTGCGGAAGTAGTGCTGTTAAAATTTAAGTTGTGAGCCATGTCTATTTCAAAGTTGAGAATGTTGTTCGGTTAAGGTCTGAGTGGTAATTATACCTCACCTTGATTGACTTCATGATTTACTGAGGAATGGTTAAGGATCGGTAGCAAGGATTGGTTAGTGATACGTTTAGTTAATGAATGATTAATGTGTTGAGTTATAATAACGACGTACTATATAACATCGATTTAATTGAATAAAAAGGATTTTTGGAAATGTTTTCCAAATAGAATCAGGGATATTTTCTAAGTATAGAAATTGAAATGATATGGTTAATGAGTAGTTCAGAAATGGAAAATTGGAATATTTTCTAATGTTAATATTGCATATTTTATAAAATACATAAAATAATAAATGTGAAAAGATGGAAATGTTTTCCCATATTGATAACGTATATTTTCTGAATATAGAAATAAGAATTTATGGATATATTTGGAAATGTTTTCCAATAGGATAAGGGATATTTCTGGGTATGGAAAAGTAGAATGTAAAATATTTGGAAATGTTTCTAAGAAATTGTTAAAGGTCTAAGCGGGTTATGAAAAATGTCGAAGTAAAGATATTGATAGGAATTGGGAAATGGTAATTTTATATGAAATTAAATGAAAAGGGGGCAGTGTTGCTTGATGATTGATCGATAGAATTTCTATTTGGAAATAGGATCATTGATTGTATAGATGTCTCCTTTGATAGCTAAATAATCGACTTTCAAAGTTTTGGTTTATTTTATACCTCCATTGTCAATACGGAGAGACTAGGATCAAGTTTATTATCTGAAAACCACTCTATATTGGCATAAGCATTACGAATCAACTTATGCTAAAGATAATTGAAGACAGAGTAAATTGCAAGGGTTTCTCTGTTAATCCTAGGTAGAATTTGCCCAAGATTGATTGATGGAATAGTGCCTTCAGTTTTTTCGGTCCTAGGACAATGTATATGGATGGATGTCCAACAGAGTATGTTTTAAAAAGAAAATCGGGATCTCAAGCCTCATCAACCGGGAAATGACAGAAATTGAGCAGGTAGCATGGACAAGTGGGTCATTCCCATTAGGGTTATTATCTTAATCTAGAGAAACTTCATTTGCATCTTATTTTATTCACTGCTGTATGCTTTTGGTAACGGTTGTTGATCACAACCGTTGGTGATAGTATGCTCGGTACACTCAAGTTAAATGAGTGGCCAGCCATGTGTGTCTGGGTTGCAAGATGTTCTTGTTGAACCCCAGTGTATCCCCTCCAGAGTACACTGATAAGAAGGTGGTTCCATACCTTGTTATGTTGAAAATCCAATCTCCAATAAGCGACCTGCGGTTTTTGATTTAATATCATATATGGAGCTTGAGATGCAAGCATTCCGCTAGATTTCTAATTATTTGATGTAAACACTATTGTAATATAACTGGATTTGATATCAAAAATATTTTGGGTTATCATAAGGTAAAAACCATTCATGTTTATGTGTGGATCGGTCTTACGGTTATCATTTCTTTCGAAAGGTTTTTGAAAGTTAAATCAAATGGTTGGAGTTTACCCACACCAATCCCATAACTGACCGGGAGTTTATTTTGTTTTACCCTAACCTCTTGGGTTCCCAAATTTGTACGGGCATTTAAGTAGTCTGGATTTTACAAGTTCACTTGGTGGAGCTTGAAGCAGGAGGTTTCATTTGTAACACCCCATATTTACTGTGAATGTTAAAGTAACGAATTAAAGAATACTTAATTTTAAAATTGGAAATATGCATATATATTATATACATAGATATATTTAAGAGAAAAATTAAATAATGATAATAAATATTTCATGTAATAAGTTAATTAAGTGCAATACATGAAATGGGAAGAAACATATGCGAACAATTAAAAAGAAATTTTTGAAGAGCTTCAGGAATTTGGTCACGAAATTAGCGTCATTGCGTTCGTGGCGATTTTCTAGTCAATTTATACCAATGGTTTGCAGAAAACCAATTTAAAATGAAGAAGATATCTTTAAATAAAATATTACAGCAAAACATGAAAAAGAGGAATGAGAAAAGAATAATGTTTGGCATTGTCCTAAGATTTGTAAGAAAAAGACTTAGTAGCTCATTTAGTTAGAACATGTGACTTGCATACAAGAGGTACAGAGTTCGATCCCCGCCAGCACCATATTTTTGTTTTAGGGGAATGGCTAAAAAGCAGCTTAGTGTGAACGCAGTTCAAAAAGTGGTTTAGTGTGAAAATGGTTAATTAGGAAGATAGATAAAAAGAAAAATAAATAAATATATATACAGAAAATATATATATATATACATATATATGTTATATGTGATGTGTACGCATCATGTGGCGCACGTGGCGCATTTTTGTTGGTCAAGGATTGTTTTTTTAAATGTGGCCTTCTCCGATTGGCCAATGATTGATTTCTGAGGTATTAGGGCATATGTGTCTTGCTAAGGTTGGCTGGATGACACATCTCTTTAGTTTGATGGCTCTGATTTCTCCTAGACTAATCTAAAGGCTAGAATTAAATCAAGACTTCTATATAATCACCCCAAACCTCAACCCTAGAACTCATTCTATGAAGTCGTCATGCTGTTCGTCTACAAACTGGCCTAGCCTCCATTCATCTACCCCAAACTAGAGAATCAAATTCAAACTAGGAATCAATTAGAAGAACTAGAGAATCAAACGTCTACATCAAAGGATAGCTTTTCAAATTCAGAAATCAAGATCCGTCCTTTTTTCTGTAAGTACAGTTATTCTTTAGATGTGAACACCAAATAAGAAATCATGACTGTAATAACTGGATCTAGAACTACGCCTAATTCGATTTGTTCTTATCCTTTTGTCAATTCTGAATTGCTTATGCCTATTGGACTGTTGTGTCTGACATAGTACAGCCTATCATGCCTATTGGACTGTTGTGACTGACATAGTAAAGCCTATCATGACTATTGGACTGTTGTGGCTGACATTGTAAAACCTATCATGCCTATTGGACTGTTGTGACTGACATAGTAAAACCTATTATGCCTATGAGACTATTAGGGACTGATACCATTGAACCTATCATGTTGTATTAAGTTTGTGGTTCTTTTAGGTATGTAAGTTACATGCTAAGTTATGTTCATAGATGTTATATGTTAGATCCAAGCTAGTACCCATGTTTGAGATCTATATAAGTTCATGTTTATACAGTCAAACTTATGCTTGTTCGCATGTTAATTGGATCTAATTTAAATGCAATATCACGCCTATATGCTTAATTAAGTCTATGTCGTTCTATCCCAAATTTATACTACGCATGTTGATTGATATTGTTTATGCCTGTAGGAATGTTACATGTCCCTTTCTTTTCCCTTTTGTTTATAAGTTAGGCTAATTTGCGAGCCTAACGTTCTATGTGAATTATGCGAACGAATAACGGGGGAGACGTTGGGGAAAAATATTAAACTACATGCTATTGGCATAAATTGGCTCATAATTATGTAAATGATTAGTAGCGTGAAATGGTGGAATTTGTATGCCTAGAATTATGGACATAATTTAAAGGGTAAATGGGGCATGACTTGAATTGACAACACTTGTGGATAATTTACAAATGAACATAAATTGTAAATATGTAAAGTGGCTAAAAGATGAACATGCCTAACCCGAGGTTAGATTGAGTTGCAGTGTACAACTGCCCGGAACCGCCCGTCACATCCAGTAACCTCAACAACACAGATCTAATGTGAGAGGTTAGCACATTTAACCCAAAACCCGAGGTTAGAATGAGTCCGTGGTAGAAGTCTGCCCGAAACCACCCGACACATCTAGCAACCACAAACAACAGTTCTAATGTGAGAGGTTGGGGGCATTAATAAATTAATTAATGCCAATAAACAGACATGCTAATAATGGTGAGGTTAAGTAACATATGAATAGGCGACACTTAACCAATACAACATGTTAATTAGACAAGAAGGCAAGGTTAAGTAAATTTAGAACACTAAACCGTTATAACATGTTAATTAGACAAGAAGGTGGGGTTAAGTAAATTAGAACACTTAACCGTTATAACATGATGAGCGAGTGGGGTTAAGTTAAAGGGAAACACTTAACCAATATAACATGATGAATGAACAGGGTTAAGTTAATAGGAAACACTTAACCAATACAACATGATGTGTGGGGAGGTTAAGTTAACATGAATGGACATCACTTAACCAATATTACATGAACAAAGTGGATAGGGTTAAGGAAAGCTTAACCAATAACACAGATTGACTTGATAAGTAGGAGGGTTAAGTAAACTTTGGGTAGGTGGGTAATATTAGTATATATAGGTCCACAAACTTAACTGCTAAATAAACATGTTTGAACCAGTGGGAGGGTTAAGTACATCTCGTGTAGGTGGGTAATATTTGAATATATAGGCCCACAAACTTAATCAGTAGGAAACCCTAGTAACGGGGACCCATTCCAGCAGTAACCCATATATATGTATCACAGTACCCTGAACTAGGTAGGGTGGGGCACGATTACTGGGCTGATTATAAGCAGTCAAAATAGTGGCAGGGGTGCAGCAATGTAGTTCTGACGGAGTATGGGCGTGCACGTGCTCCGGAGTGGAAAAGCAGGCACTGGGCATTAGTAGTATACACTGTGCATCTTGAATCGTGTCGGGTTGCTATCATAGGGATTGATACACTTTATGGTGGGACCATCACAGGGTATCTACACGCAAGAGAGGGCCGATTGACACAGACACAAGGAAAATTAATACAAGTAGGGAGCCGATCGATGGGGTAGTAAGGGTACATCTAACATCTTCATGGAAATTAGGCTGATTGAGGTAAGATCCTCATACTAGATGTACACCTGAAGGCTACCACAATTGCTGGGTTGGGATCACCTTATTATATAACACAGGATACTAGTTGGGACACTAGTAGGGGATACAGATCCTTTTTCACAGGGTACTAGTTGGGACACTAGTAGGGGATACAAATCATTATATAAAAGACACTAGTTAGGATACTGGTTAGTTGGTGCAGAGAAAATAGGAAATCAGAGAAAGAACCGAAGCGCATTTTGCTTATCTTGCCTTATCGTATCTTATGCTAATCTTATGTTATCTTGTTATCCATGTTATCACAGTATTGTCTTAGATTCAGTTTATTCATGTTATGTTACTATTACCTGTTTACATACTTAAAATCACTGGACTTACCAGACTTATGTATGACCTAGTTTTGTTTCGCCTCTCTTCTTCCGTTCCCCCCGGTAGACAGGGAGGGATAACTCAGCTTAGTTTGGACCGTTTCACTTTCCAAGCTTGAAGATTCTTTGATGTATTGCTTTGGATTCTCTTTTCCACTGCTATGGATGGATCATGCTTTATTTGGGGAATATCATTGTCATTTTATGCTTCTTTATTTTGTTAAACTAGACAGATACTTTGTTGTACTGGGTATTGGTTTTTTGGTGTTGGAAAACAATCTTTGTACAAGCTATTTTACCAAGATGTTGTTTTATCAATGAAGTAAAGTTTTATTTTTTTCCGCTGCTTTATCTGTCTTGTAATTTATCTGCATCTTTTACCTATAACGCTTCACTGAAGTTAATGCATTCACTTTGAGAGTGACATTAATGGAGGCGGGGTGTTACACTTGGTATCGGAGCTGAAGGTTACCAGATCAGATAAAAGATTTGAAAAAATATTTATAAGACGGTTTTAAAAGCAGCATTTTCTAAAGAAAAGTTTTGTTTTAAAGACATATTCCCTAAAGCCATATGCACTATCTTTTGATCCTCTATTTGAATCCTTGTTTTCCTTCTTTACTAAGTCTCCGGGGCTCCCGGCTTTCTGGGAGGTAACCTCATCACGGCATGGTTCCGTAGGCTTGATGAGACTACGACACATGTCAAAGGGCGAAGAAGTGCCCAACTTCCATATATAGCCGCAGTAGTTTCACCCACAGCTAATTTTCTTTCAAGCTTTGTAGGGTTTTTCCATGCGATGGAGGCAACTTTCAAGAGACTTGTCAACAAGTTACACAAAGATGGCAAAGATGAGAATGAGGGAGTTTGGCTAAGGAGCACAACCCAAGGATGAGAAACTCATGGATATGGACTTGGTTCACAAAGGAGGAATGAATAGAAAAATCTAAGACAAGAGGAAGTGTCATTATTATGGTATAAGGGGTCATATAATTAAGGACAAGGGCAATAACAAAGGACAGGATTTTCAGGAGGGCAAGTGCATGCTCTCACCGCCAGAGAGAGAGGTAGTAGAGTTTCTATTGAAAAAGTTTAGTTCTTCTTTTTTTTGACCATCCTGTTAGTACTCTTTTTTATTTTAGCGCTTCACATTTGTTTATATCCGCTTCCATAGTTGAGTCTCTGCACCTTAGTACTCGTATAGTAGAAGATCCCATTATTGTCTCAAATCCAATTTATGGTTCGGCTCATTTATCTTTGGTTTGTGAGGAATTGAGAATAACTATATTAAGTATTGAGTCTAAGTGTAATGCTTATGTTTTGGTTTCATGGGCTATGGGTTGATTCGAGGCATGGATTGGTTAGCCAGTAATTGTGATAGGAGGGTAGTTAGACTTTCCACTTGTCTCGGGAATACCCTCGAGATTTCGTGCGATCCTAAGGGATCAGTTTGTCTCAGCTACCTAGAATCACTTGATGCATCTATCGACGATTTGCGATCCATTGGAGTAGTCCATGAGTGCACGGATGTTTTTTATTAGGTTAGTGGTTTGTCCCCTAAAACGCGAGATAGACTTCCGCATATATCTAGTTGACAATGCAAAGTCGGTTGCATTACCTGTATGACACATGAATCCAAAGGAAAGGAATGGCTCAGTATACAAGTAAAAGAGTTACTTGAAAATGGGTTCATAAGGCGAAATATTTCTGAATGGGGTGCTCCATATTTCTGAATGGGGTGCTCCAGTCGTTCTCACTACAAAGGCGGATGGTTCACTTCGCTTGTGCATAGACGATATTTTGGTTTTCTCTGAGAAAGAGGAAGAACATGCTTTGCATCTAAGGGAAGTCTCGGATACCCTCCAAGCGCATCAACTTAAGACGAAGTTCTCCAAAAATGTCATTTTTGGAGAGAAGAAGTAAGGTTTCTAGGACATGTGGTGCCCAAAGAAGGGATAGCCGCAGATCCCGGAAAAGTAGTTGCGGTGCAAGACTGGAAGGTCCCATGGAATGCAACAGAAGTAAGAAGTTTTCTTGGACTAGCGGGCTAATATAGGAAGTTAATTAAGGATTTATGAAGGTATCGGCCCCACTTACTAGATTGACGAAGAAGAATCTAATCATCTTAGTATATACACTTGGTAACATGGTTAGCATCTGTTTATTTTCAAGAGATAGTTCTAGGAATGTTAGCATGACACAACAGAAGTTGTAGTGCCGAGTATACTAGAAGGAGAAGAGGTGGGATGAGAGGCGACAGTGAAATGAGTCCCAACTTATGTTTGGGAAACAGAAATTAAGACGCTACACAATCATGAAATTAAGACAGTTAGAGCACAATGGAGGGAAGCCCAAGAAGATGCGACTTCAAAGACTGAAGACTAGATACGCGCATTATACCCTTTTTGAGGGTATATCCATGATCTCTCTTTTCTGTAAAGTTTATTTGTTTGTCTTTATCTATTAAGTATATCCTCTCGGTCCAATCCTCGATCCTTAGGTAGAAACCAATGGATGTAAACATGTATTTGAAACATGTTATGATTGATGGTTGCAAGTGGTTGCGTGTGGATGCATATATACACACACACTAGGTACTAGATCGGCTCAGTCACTTTCATATTGCATATGCATATATGTGTATATATGTGGATTGAAACTTGATGTGTTATCATATGGATGTTGCATTTGTATGAATGATTGAGCACTCATGTAGAAGTTATAAAGTACGATTATGAATAATTGCATACATGATGGACTCATAGCACTGACAGAATTTGTATTAAGGAGGTCAACTGAATCAGTAGACCGCCTGATTTTGCATTAGATAAGGGCATGTACACACACTATGCATATGATCATGAAAGAATTAGAAATGTTTTTAAGGATAATGGATGCCTGTGATTGATGGTTGAGTAGATGGATGTTGAATGTTAGGATACATTCTTATAGATTTCGGGGACGAAATCCTTTAAAGGAGGGGAGAGTGTAACACCCCGTATTTACTGTGAATGTTAAAGTAACGAATTAAAGAATACTTAATTTTAAAAGTGAAAATATGCATATTATATATATATATATATTTAAGAGAAAAATTAAATAATGACAATAAATATTTCATGTAGTAAGTTAATTAAGTGCAATACATGAAATGGGAAGAAAAGCATGCGAACAATTAAAAAGAAAAATTTGAAGAGCTTCAGGAATTTGGTCACGAAATTAGCGTCATTGCGATCGTGACGATTTTCTAATCAATTTAGACCTATGATTTGCAGAAAACTGATTTAAAATGAAGAAGATATCTTTAAATTAAATATTGCAGCAAAACATGAAAAAGAGGAATGAGAAAAGAATAATGTTTAGCATTGTCCTAAGATTTGTAAGCAAAAGACTTAGTAGCTCATTTGGTTAGAACATGTGACTTGCATACAAAAGGTACAGAGTTCGATCCCCGCCAAGGCCATATTTTTGTTTTAGGGGAATGGCTAAAAAGTGGCTTAGTGTGAACGCAGTTCAAAAAGTGGTTTAGTGTGAAAATGGTTAATTAGGAAGATAGATAAAGAGAAAAATAAGTAAATATATATATATATAGAAAATACATACATACATACATACATACATACATATATATATATATATATGACATGTATGCATCATGTGGCCCACGTGGCGCATTTTTGTTGGTCAAGGATTGTTTTTTGAACGTGGCTTTCTCTGACTGGCCAATGATCAATTTCTGAGGTATTAAGGCATATGTGTCATGCTACCGTTGGCTGGATGACACATCTCTTTGGTTTGATGGCTCTGATTTCTCCTAGACTAATCTAAAGGCTAGAATTAAACCTAGACTTCTATATAATCACCCCAAACCTCAACCCTAGAACTCATTCTATGAAGTCGTCATGTTGTTCGTCTACAAACCGGCCTAGCCTCCATTCATCTACCTCAAACTAGAGAATCAAATTCAAACTAGGAATCAATTAAAAGAACTGGAGAATCAAACGTCTACATCAAAGGATAGCTTTTCAAGTTCAGAAATCAGATCCCAGAAATCAAGATCCGTCCTTTTTTCTGTAAGTACAGTTATTGTTTAAATGTGAACACCTAATAAGAAATCATGACTGTAATAACTGGATCTAGAACTATGCCTAATTCTATTTGTGCTTATCCTTTTATCAATTCTGAATTGCATATGCCTATTGGACTGTTGTGACTGACATAGTAAAGCCTATCATGCCTATTGAACTGTTGTGACTGACATAGTAAAGCCTATCATGCCTATTGGACTGTTGTGACTGACATAGTAAACCCTGTCATGCCTATTGGACTGTTGTGATTGACATAGTAAAACCTATTATGCCTATGAGACTATTGGGGACTGATACCATTGAACCTATCATGTTGTATTAAATTTGTAGTTCTTTTGTGTATGTAAGTTACATTCTAAGTTATGTTCATACATGTTATATGTTAGATCCAAGCTAGTACCCATGTTTGAGATCTATATAAGTTCATGTTTATACAGTCAAACTTATGCTTGTTGCATGTTAATTGGATCTAATTTAAATGCAAGATCTCGCCTATATGCTTAATTAAATCTATGTCGTTCTATCCCAAATTTATACTACGCATGTTGATATATATTGTTTATGCATGTTGGAATGTTATATGTCTCTTTCTTTTCCCTTTTGTTTAGAAGTTAGGTTAATTTGCGAGCCTAACGTTCTATGTGAATTATGCAAATGAATAATGGGGGAGACGTTGGGGAAAAAATATTAAACTACATCTTATTGGCATAAATTGGATCATAATCATGTAAATGATTAGTAGCATGAAATGGTAGAATTTGTATACCTAGAATTATGGACATAATTTAAAGGGTAAATGGGGCATGACTTGAATTGACAACACTTGTGGATAATTTACATATGAACATAAATTGTAAATATGTAAAGTGGCTAAAAGATGAACATGCCTAACCCGAGGTTAGATTGAGTTGCGGTGTAAAACTGCCTGGAACCGCCCGTCACATCCTATAACCGCAACAACACAGATCTAATGTTAGAGATTAGCGCATTTAACCCAAAACCGAGGTTAGAATGAGTCTGCGATAGAAGTCTGCCCGGAACCACCCGGCACATCCAGCAACCATAAACAACTGTTCTAATGTGAGAGGTTGGGGGCATTAATAAATTAATTAATGCCAATAAACAGTCATGCTAAGAATGGTAAGGTTAAGTAACATATGAATAGGAGACACTTAACCAATACAACATATTAATTAGACAAGAAGGTGGGGTTAAGTAAATTTAGAGCACTTAACCGTTATAACATGTTAATTAGACAAGAAGGTGGGGTTAAGTATATTTAGAACACTTAAGCGTTATAACATGTTAATTAGACAAGAAGGTGGGGTTAAGTAAATTTAGATAACTTAACCGTTATAACATGTTAATTAGACAAGAAGGTGGGGTTAAGTAAATTTAGAACACTTAACCGTTATAACATGATGAACGAGTGGGGTTAAGTTAAGGGGAAACACTTTACCAATATAACATGATGAATGAACAGGGTTAAGTTAATAGGAAACACTTAGCCAATACAACATGATGTGTGGGGAGGTTAAGTTAACATGAATGGACAACACTTAACCAATATTACATGAACAAAGTGGATAGGGTTAAGGCAATCTTAACCAATAATACAGATTGACTTGATAAGTAGGAGGGTTAAAAAAACTTTAGGTTGGTGGGTAATATTAGTATATATAGGCCCACAAACTTAATCGTTAAATGAACATGTTTGAGTCAGTGGGAGGGTTAAGTACATATTGGGTTGGTGGGTAATATTAGTAAATATAGGCCCACAAACCATAACCAGTAGGAAACCCTAGTAACGGGGACCCATTTCAGCAATAAACCACATAGATGTATCACGGTACCCTGAACTAGGCAGGGTGGGGCACAATTACTGGGCTGATTATAAGCGGTCAAAATAGCGGCAGGGGGTGCAGCAGTGTTGTTCCGATGGAGTATGGGCGTGCACATGCTCCGGAGTGGAAAAGAAGGCACTGGGCATCAGTAATATACACTATGCATCTTGAATCGTGTCGGGTTGCTATCATAGGGATTGATACACCTTGTGGTGGGACTGAAACACCCCACCTCCGTTAAGGTCACTCACAAAGGGAATGCCTTAACTTCGGTGGAGCATTATAGGTAAAAGATGTAGATAAATTTCAAGACAGACAAATAAAACAGCGAAAAATAAAGTCATTTTATTAACAATGTTGTTTAGTCAAGCTTTTACAACAGTTGTCTCAATCATATTAAAAGTAATACATTGAACTTCTGTATTGATTTAAAAACTTCCAAGTATAAAAGAAGCATAAAAATAACAATGATATTCCCCAATAAAGCATTAACCAGCAATAGTAGTGGAAGATAGGGTCCAAAGCAAAACATCGACTATCTTTGAGCTTGAGAAGAAAACTGAGCTAAGTGGTAACATTTCCTCCCTGAGAACCTAGGGGAACAGAAGAAAAGAGGCGAAACAAAACTAGGTTAGACATAAGTCTGGTAAGTCCAGCTACTTTCAGCATATGAACAAGCAAGAACAACATGACATGAATTAATCTGAATAAAGACATAAGCATGATGATAAGGAACATAGGATACACATGATAAGCAATAGGCAAGATAAACTAAGTATAACATCGCATGCTAACTATTCTCTGCTTCGCTACTACCCAGTTATTCTGATTTCTATATCTTTGCACCAACTAACGAGTGTCCCAACTAGTAATCTGTATAAAGGATAATATTACAATGTGATCCCAATCCCCATAACTGTGGTAGCCTTCAGGTGTACATCTATTATGAGGATTCCACCTCAGTCAGCCTAATTGCTATGAAGATGTTAGATGTACCATTACTACCCTATCGATAGGCTCCCTACTTGCATAAATGTTCCATGTGTCTGTGTCAATTGGCCCTCTCTTGCGTGTAGATACCCTTATGATAGCGACCCGACACGATTCAAGATGCACTGCGTATAACTACTGGTACCCAGTGTCTGCTTTTTCCCACTCCAGAGTACGTGCACGTCCGTAAACTGTCGGAACCTACACCGACGTACCCCCATCGTTGTTTTGACCGCTTATAATCAGCCCAGTAATCGTGCCCCACCCTGCCTAGCTCAGGGTACCGTGATACATCTATGTGGGTTACTGCTGAAATAAGTCCCCATTACTAGGGTTTCCTACTGGTTAAGTTTGTGGGCCTATATTTACTAATATTACCCACCAACCCGATATGTACTTAACCCTCCCACCGATTCAAGCATGTTTATATAATGGTTAAGTTTTGTGGGCCTATATTTACTAATATTACCTACCAACCCGAAGTATACTTAACCTTCCCACAGAGTCAAACATGTCTATATAATGGTTAAGTTTTGTGGGCCTATATAATTACTAATATTACCCACCAACCCGACGTGTACTTAACCCTCCTACTCGTTATGCCATGTTGGTTAAGTGGTTCTTATTAACTTAACCTTTCTCACTTATCATGTTGGATTGGTTAAGTGTGATTTATTAACTTAACCCAGTTCATTCATCAGGTTACATTGGTCAAGTGCCATTAATCAATTCAAGTTAACTTAACCCGCTCACTCGTCTTGTCATGTTGGTTAAGTATTTCCTTCTGGTGTGAACTTGACCCTGCCTCAAACCATGTTATATTGGTTAAGTGTTGCCCTCTCGTGTTAACTTAACCCTTCCCATACATCGTATTATATAATTGGTTAAGTGTTTTCCTCTTGCATTACTTAACCCCACCACATGTGATTATACATTGGTTAAGTGTACCCTCTTGTGTTACTTAACCCTACCACAAGTCATTATATATTTTGGTTAAGTGTTACTTTAGTTAACTTAACCCTATCATCTGCTTAATTAACAAGTTATAATGGTTAAGTGCTGCCTTAGTTAACTTAACCCTACCATCTGTTTAGTTAACATGTTATAACGGTTAAGTGTTCCCTTAGTTAACTTAACCCTACCCTATATCATGTCTTGTTGGTTAGGTGTCCTTTGTCCATTCATGTTTAACTTAACCCATCCATATGTCATATTGGTTAAGTATCAATTAACCTAACCCTCCCATACTTAGCATGTGTCAATAACATTAATTCATTCATTAAAGCCCTAACCACTCACATTAGACAGGTATTGTTGCGGTCACTGGATGTGCCGGTCGGTTCCGGGCAGTTTTACTCCGCAACTCAGTCTAACCTCGGGTTCTTATTGGGCTCAATGCCCTAACCTCCCACATTATATATGTATTGTTGCGGTTATTGGACAGCCGTGCGGTTCCAGACAGTTTTACACCACAACTCAATCTAACCTTGGGTTAAGCATATTCATCTTTCCTACAATTTACATATTTCTTATTTATGACAAATTCCATATGTAAATTATCCCCAATTTAATTATGCCATAATTATCCTTTTAATTATGCTCACAATTAATGGTATACTAAATATACCATTTCATGAACCAATCTATGCCATGTAATTTTCACGTTTATCCTTCATATTTATATGTAAATTATAAATCAATTATTGTCATGGTTCACTTCCCTTCTAAAACATGTTCATAATTAATGGCATACCAATTACCGTTTTCATGCTAATTACCCAAATCCACCAAAACTAGTCATGATCCCGTTTCTCAAGTTGTTCCCAACCAATTCCAATTTCAAGTTATTAATCAAAATAGCCTATACCTTGTCTCCCCAAACTTGCAATAATAGTCATCCCAAAATCACAATGTCATATATTTGGCGTTCCAAATCAATAGTTAAGCCCAATCTAGTTTTAATATTCTAGTTTACAGTGTATGGCCAAAACTTGGTTTACAAGCCAACTAACCTAAACTTGCAACTATAATGATAACAATGCCTCAATGTCAATTACAAGTTTTGCCTAACCATTTCACTAAATATGTTATGTTCAGTTACTTTCCCCAATTATGTTATGCCAATATTGTCAATTTCATGTTTATGCCTCAATAACACGAACCTTCCCCGTATTTCCATCATATGTATATCGCGATTCAAACTAGATCATAGGTCAATCTAGATTCACAAATAAAAAGGAACAAATAGGAATAATATGACAATGATAGGCATAAGAACTGGCACAAGATGATAGTCCCAAAACACAAGAATTACAGATCTAATAGAATTACAACATAACTTAATAAACTAATTTAGAATCATTGCAGGCATATAGATCTAATTATAAACAATATTATGGACATGAAAGGCTTGAATAATAAACTAGGTTCGACAACTTGTATAGGTTCGATTGGATCGATAAGAAGCAACCCAAAGTCATAGATTCACAAAGGCTAAGAATAGATCCAAATAGAAAATCAAGCATAGGTCCAAATTCATTTTATTCCATGTCCGTACTATAATTGGTTGCCTAAATCTAAAAGTAATCGTGAACTTACAAAACAAAGACAAGTCTTGTTTTCTGGAATCTGCATTCTAAAACTGAATTGCTCTCCCTTGATGTAGATCGTTGAATACTCTAAATTAGATTTGATTTAATTTGATTCTTGCTTTAATCTTGCTTTCTAGTTTGATAAGAGATGGTGGATAGTTTAGGATGATGATTGACAGCATGGTGGCTCCTTGGAATGATTTTGTGCGGTTTAGGGTTTAGACTTAGGTTGCTTATATAGAAGTCTAGGATTGTTTAGAGCCCTTAGATGAACTAGGAGTCCATCAGAACCACCCAGCTCAAATACACATCATCCGGCCACTCAAAATAAGACACATCATCACAGAACACTCCAGAATTCTTTGCTGGATCAGTATGGGTGCACTTGGCAGGTGCGCCAGTGCATTTTTGTACTGGCGCACTTGTTAAGTGCGCCAGTGCATTCTGGTCGACTTCCAGTTTTTCTACCAAACTTCGTTCGTCTATATCTTCTTCATACGGTATCCGTTTTCTGCAAACTTGGACTCTATCTCAAGCAGAATTCCCAGCAATGGCGTAACCCATTTCATCTAATTCTTCTTTTAATAATTAATTATTCTTTAATTATCTCTTATGTCCCTTTTTAAAATTACATGGCGTTACATTCCACCCTACTTAAAGGATTTCGTTCCTGAAATCTTCAAGTTATGAAGAACGTATATCCTAACATCCAACATCCATCTATTCAACCATTCGGTCACAGACGTCCATTGTCCATAGAATAAATTTCTAATGCTTTCATGATCATATGCATAATATGTGTATATGTCCTTATCTAATGCAAAATTAGGCGGTCTACTGATTCAGTTGACCTCCTTAATGCGAATTATGTCAGTGACATGAGTCCATCATGTATGCAATTATTCCTAATCGTACTTTATAAATTTTACATGAGTGCACAATCATTCATACAAATGCAACATCTATATGATAACACATCAAATTTCAATTCTTATGTATAAAAATCCACTCATGCATATGCAATATGAAAGTGACTGAACCGATCTAGTGCCTAATGTGTGTAAATGCATCCACGAGCAACCACTAGTAAACACTTGCAACCACTTGCATCCACCAAACATAACCTGTTTAGAACACATGTTTACATTCATTGGCTTCTACCTAAGGATCGAGGATAGGACCGAGAGGATATACTTAAAAGATAAAGAATAGCATGCAAATAAACTTTACCGAAAAAGAGAAATCAAGGATATACCCTAAAAAGGGTAAGATGCGCGTATCTAGTCTTCAGTCCTCTAAGTCGCATCTTCTTGAGCTTCACTCCATTGTACCTTAACTAATTTAACTTCACGATTGCGAAGCTTCTTGACTTCCATTTCCAAAACCCACTAGTAACAATAGGACCTCGATCACTTACTATGCTAGAGCGTATCCAATGTTGTCGAACTATCTTTCAAAGATAAACAGATGTTAACCATGATACCAAGTGTATATGATTAGAAGTCTCTCTTCTACTTAGCTTATCCATCATGTCACAATTCTGAGGGTCTAAATCTAAAGGCTGCTAGTACTTTTTACCTCTCTTAAGGTCAGTCTTACTTAGGGCGCCTGCCACAACCATTTATTTCTCACGCAAACCATCCTAGTCGAACTTGACATCCCTCAAGTCTAAGCCCCAAAGGCTTAAACCAATATCAGACAAGCACCCAAGGAATACCTCCTCCAAATTTGGATGATTTATGTGAGATGATACTAGCAAAACAATTGAGCACTTAACCGACTCTGGCTATCCTCGACAATCTTGCTCCAAAATTAACATTGATCGCATAACTGGCTTTGCATTGTCGACTAGATATATGCGGAAGTCTAACTCGTATTTTAGGGGCAAAACCCCTAACCTAATAAAAACATCCTCGTACTCATGGACTATTCTAACGGATCGCAAATCGTCGATAGATGCATCAAGTGATTCTAGGTAGCTAAGCCAAACTGATCCTTTAGGATCACACGAAATCTCGAGGGTATTCCCGAGGCGAGTCAGAAGTCTAACTAACCTCCTTTCACAATTACCAGCTAACCAATCCATGCCTAGAATCAACCTGTAGCCCATGAAACCAAAAAAACATAAGCATTACACTTAAACTCAATACTTAACATAGCTATTCTCAAATCCTTACTAATTAAAGATAAATGAGCCGAACCACCAATTGGGTTTGAGACAATAATGGGATCTTCTATTATACAAATACTAAGGTGCAGAGACTTAACTATGGAAGCAGATATAAACGAATGTGAAGCGCTAAAAACAAAAAGAGTACTAACAGGATGATCAAAAAGAAAAACTAGACTTTTCAACTGAAGCTTTACTACCTCTCTCTCAGGTATGCTGGCGGTGAGAGCATACACTAGCCTTCCCGAAAATCCTATCCTTTGTTCTTTCGCTTGTCCTTAATTATATGACCCGTTATACCATAATTAAAGATACTTCCTCTGGTTTAGGTTTTACTATTCCTTCCTTTTTACCTCCTTTAAGAACGAAGTCTAAATCCATGAGTTCTTCATCCTTGGGTTGTGCTCCTTAGCCAAACTCCCTCATTTTCATCTTTGTTATCCTTGTGTAGCACGTTGACAAGTCTCTCGAAAGCTGCCTCCATTGCATGGAAAATCCTACAAAACTCGAAAGAAAATTTGCCGTAGGTGAAAATACGGCGGCTATAGATGGAAGCTGGGCACTTATTTGCCCTTTGACAAGTGTCGTAGTCTCGTCGAGCCTACAGAACCATGCCGCGATGAGATTACCTCCCAGAAAGCCAGGAGCCTCGGAGACTCAGGAAAGAAGGAAACAAGGATTCAAACAGAGAATCAAAAGATAATGCATATGGCTTTGGGGAGTATGCCTTTAAAACAAAACTTTTCTTTTGAAAATGCTTCTTTTAAAACCGTTTTGAAAATAATTTTTCAAATCTTTTATCTGATCCGGTAACCTCGCTGTGATACCAAGTGAAACACCCCACCTCCGTTAAGGTCACTCACAAAGGGAATGCCTTAACTTCGGTGGAGCATTAAAGGTAAAAGATGCAGATAAATTTCAAGACAGACAAGTAAAATAGTGGAAAATAAATTCATTTTATTAACAATGTGGTTCAGTCAAGCTTTTACAACAGTTGTCTCAATCATAATAAAAGTAATACATAGAACATTTGTCTTGATTTAAAAACTTCCAAGCATAAAAGAAGCATAAAAATAACAATGATATTCCCCAATAAAGCATGAACCAGCCTTAGCAGTGGAAGAGAGGGTCCAAAGCAAAACATCGACTTTCTTCGAGCTTGAAAAGAAAACTGAGCTAAGAGATAACATTTCCTCCCTGGGAACCTAGGGGGGAACGGAAGAAAAGAGGCGAAACAAAACTAGGTCAGACATAAGTTCGGTAAGTCCAGCTACGTTCAGCATATGAACAAGCAAGAACAACATGACATGAATTAAACTGAATAAAGACATAAGCATGATGATAAGGAACATAGGATACACAAGATAAACTAAGTATAACATCACATGTTAACTATTCTCTGCTTCGCTACTACCCAGTTATTCTGATTTCTATATCTCTGCACCACCTAACGAGTGTCCCAACTAGTAATCTGTATGAAGGATAATATTACAACGTGATCCCAATCACCGCAATTGTGGTAGCCTTCAAGTGTACATCTATTATGAGGATTCTACCTCAATCAGCCTAATTGCCATGAAGATGTTAGATGTACCCTTACTACCCTATTGATCGGCTCCCTAGTTGCATAAATGTTCCATGTGTCTGTGTCAACCGATCCTCTCTTGCATGTAGATACCCTGTGTTGGTCCCACCATAAGGTGTATCAATCCTTATGATAGCAACCCGACACGATTCAAGATGCACAGCGTATAACTACTGGTACCCAGTGCCTACTTTTTCCCACTACGGAGTATGTGCACGCCCGTAAATAGTTGGAACCTACACTGAGGTACCCCCTGCCGTTGTTTTGACCGCTTATAATCAGCCCAGTAATCATGCCCTACCCTGCCTAGCTCAGGGTACCGTGATACATTTATGTGGGTTACTGCTGAAATGGGTCCCCATTACTAGGGTTTCCTACTGGTTAAGTTTGTGGGCCTATATTTACTAATATTACCCACTAACCCGATATGTACTTAACCCTCCCACCGATTCAAGCTTGTTTATATAATGGTTAAGTTTTGTGGGCCTATATTTACTAATATTACCCACCAACCCGACGTATACTTAACCTTCCCACGGATTCAAGCATGTTTATATAATGGTTAAGTTCTGTGGGCCTATATATTTACTAATATTACCCACCAACCCGACGTGTACTTAACCCTCCTACTCGTCATGCCATATTGGTTAAGTAGTTCTTATTAACTTAACCTTTCTCACTTATCATATTGGATTGGTTAAGTGTGATTTATTAACTTAACCCTGTTCATTCATCAGGTTATATTGGTCAAGTGTCATTAATCAATTCAAGTTAACTTCACCCACCCACTCATCTTGTCATGTTGGTTAAGTGTTTCCTTCTGGCGTTAACTTGACCCTACCTCAAACCATGTTATTTTGTTAAGTGTTGCCCTCTCGTGTTAACTTAACCCTTCCCATGCATCGTGTTATATAATTGGTTAAGTGTTTTCCTCTTGTATGACTTAACCCCACCACATGTCATTATATATTGGTTAAGTGTATCCTCTTGTGTTACTTAACCCTACCACAAGTCATTATATATTTTGGTTAAGTGTAACTTTAGTTAATTTAACCCAATCATCTGCTTAATTAACATGTTATAATGGTTAAGTGCTGCTTTAGTTAACTTAACCCTACCATCTGTTTAGTTAACATGTTATAACGGTTAAGTGTTCCCTTAGTTAACTCAACTCTACTCTATATCATGTCTTGTTGGTTAGGTGTCCTTTGTCCATTCATGTTTAACTTAACCCACCCATATGTCATATTGGTTAAGTATTAATTAACCTAACCCTCCCATACTTAGCATGTGTCAATAACATTAATTCATTCATTAAAGCACCAATCACTCACATTAGACAGGTATTGTTGCGGTCGCTGGATGTGTCGTTCGGTTCCGGGCAATTTTACACCCCAACTCAGTCTAACCTCGGGTTCTTATTGGGCTCAATGCCCTTACCTCCCACATTAGATATGTATTGTTGTGGTTACTGGACAGCCGGGCGGTTCCGGGCAGTTTTACACCACCACTCAATCTAACCTCGGGTTAGGCATATTCATCTTTCCTACAATTTACATATTTCTTATTTATGACAAATTCCATATGTAAATTATTCCCATTTTAATTATGCCATAATTATCCTTTTAATTATGCTCACAATTAATGGTATACTAAATATACCATTTCATGAACCAATCTATGCCATGCAATTTTCATGTTTATCCTTCATATTTATATGTAAATTATAAATCAATTATTGTCATGGTCCACTTCCCTACTAAATCATGTTCATAACTAATGGCATACCAATTATACCGTTTTCATGCTAATTACCCAAATCCACCAAAACTAGTCATGATCCCGTTTCTCAAGTTATGCCCAACCAATTCAAATTTCAAGTTATTAATCAAAATAGGCTATACCCCGTCCCTCCAAACTTGCAATAATAGTCATTCCCAAAATCACTATGTCATATATTTGGCGTTCCAAATCAATAGTTAAGCCCAATCTAGTTTTAATATTCTAGTTAAAGTGTATGGCCAAAAATTGGTTTACAAGCCAACTAACCCAAACTTGCAGTTATAATGATAACAATGCCCCAATGTCAGTTGCAAGTTTTGCCCAACCATTTCACCAAATATGTTATGTTCAGTTACTATCCCCAATTATGTTATGCCAGTATTGTCAATTTCATGTTTATGCCCCCAATAGCCCAAACCTTCCCCGTATTCCCATCGTACGTATATCGCGATTCAACTTAGATCATAGGTCAATCTAGATTCACAAATAAAAAGGAACAAATAGGAATAATATGACAATGATAGTGTAACGACCCGTATTCTACGCATCATAGGATCGTAGGATATTTCTTTCTTTCACATACGAAGTCGTATGGTCATGTAACTTTGGGAGACGACTATTGGGGTCATTTCCCATGTTCATGATTTTTCCCGATTTTTAATTGACCATTTTACCCCTAGTTGGCACTGTTTTGGCCATAACTTTTGACTGGAAAGGAATTTTGACCTGAAACTACTTCCATTGACTCCGGATGATGGTTTCTCTTTCCGTAGAGTGGTCACATTAGCCAAACGGACTTACCATTTGGGAGATATGGCTGAAACAAGTTTCAGATGGTGAAAAACAGCTTAATTGGGCTTAACCGGGTGATTAGCAGCTAGGCCCAGAGGAGAATTTCGGGTTTAGGGGTATATAGGGGCTGATTAGGGTTAGAGAACATTTCTTTAGACATTTTCCAGCTGCCACTTTCATTCCTCTTGACCTAGCCATGGCCTCCACTCTCTAAATCTCTTTAAAACGCCCAAAAATCACTTTCTAATTGAAGATTAGGCTTAGCAAACACCAAATCAAGGAGTATTAGCACAAGAACCGAGGTAGAGCTGCTGTGTAAGATTGGGAACAACGCCAAGTCAGAGAATATTTCAGTTTTGGGGTTTTAGTTGTGGCAAAGGTGAGTGATTTGCATAGTTTTTGCACTAATTACGGTAATCAAGGGTAATTAGTGAAGATTAGCGAATTTATACACCAATAAATTCTGGAAAAATGTTTAGAAATTCTTAAATAATATTTCATGCCTCTGTTATAAAATTTAGACGATTTGGTTAAGTTTTACTAAGTATGTACTTAAACATGATTAAGAGGGACTATGGGAAAATATGAAGTTTTAGTCACTTTTGATCCCTTTTGATTCATTTGAATTGTTGTTTGCTGTTTGTGGTTGCTATTACATGTTGCTATGACTCTATGGTATGTTTTATGATTGATTAGAATAGTTAAATTGCTCGAAAACGTCGTCGAATGGCGTAGAAAGATCGCTAGAAAGTTGCAGAAATGTGAAGGTTCCTAACCGGATCGGATCGGATGGGGGCTCGGATCGGAAATGTGAACTGGGCAAGAAACCCGACCCGAACCGGAGTTTGGCACACAGGGGACTTGGCGAGAAGGAAGGCCGTTTGCTTAGATTTGGAGTGGACAAGGGGATCGGATCGGAAGAATAGTGGAGACCAGAACGGATCGACCTAAGAATGGAAAGCTACAGCGGGAGAAGGTGAAGGGATCAGATCGGATCGGATCGGAGTGGATGGAAAAGAGGGAGCTGATCGAAGAAGTTTGGAAGGAAGAAAGCAACCCGACCCGACCCGGAGGATGACCACCGACCCGAACCGAATGAAGAGATGACCACCGACCCGAACCGAATGAAGAGATGACCACCAACCCGAACCGACGAGGGTGATGACCACCGAACCGAACCGAATTCTAGGACTGTTACTGCGCGACAACTCTTCTGAAGACCCACTCCAATTCGACCAAACCCGAGATGCAAAGGAAGTCCAAATGAGAAGTTAGAGCTCAAGATTCAGATGGGAATCAACGAGTTCGCTTCATGATTGGGCTTTGCTGCGGGACGCGTGCCAAGGAGTTATCGACGTCTATAGCTTTGGACTACTATGGTAGGAGGTACGAAGGCGGATTCAGGGCCATTATGGCATCGGTAGGACCAAGGGATACAACCAATGAAGTGGGTCATTGAAATGTTTGGTCATGACTCCATATGTTTAGCTTGGTCATAGCAGGGTTTCTACAAGTCGGGATTCGTCGTTACCTCAGTTTGTCTAGTGTTCCAAAGTGGTAGATATCGTATGCTTTACGCACTGAGTGAGAGATGTGAGGATGGTTGCTATGGATGATTTGTTTGCTATCATTGTGACATGCACACCCCTCCCCCGTATTCTTACACTATTTATTATGGCACCTTGGAGTATTGTACGGTATGTGGTACTAACTCTTTGGTTGCAGGTCCAGGTTCAGGTATGGTTTAGTATACCTGTTATTATTCTATTTATATGCTTATCGCTCATACCAGGCTTTATGTCCGACCCAGAGTTTTATGTCTCTTCTTATTACTCTGGGTGCTCACACGAGCAGACTAGAGACAGGTCAGCAGGTGATGCACGGGTAGATGATCCGGAGACGAGCAGGAGGCTTCCACGTACTATATACATAATATTCTCCCTGTGTTGTTGAAGATCACTGCTTGGGCATTGGTGGTGTATCTTCTATTTTAGTTTTCTTCTGTTTAGAGACAGTGAATTTGGAAAATTGTAATAAGCTGTACTTGGATTTCCGCTGCTCTGATGATTGATGTTGATTTTAGTTATCAGCTTATGCACTGTCTCACCTGTTTTATGTCAAGTATGTTGTTAAAATATTTTATCCCATGCGCTGTGAGACATTCTACAGGTTCCTTGATTAGTTCATTCCCTTCTTTCCTTTCTTTGGCGACCGTCCCGTGCTAGTCGGGCATGTGTACAGCGCACTTTTGGAGGAAATGCAGGCTGGTGTGGGGCAGGCCGTCACACTTGGTATCAGAGCTCTAGGTTGCGTAGTTAACCTAGGGAAGTTATCAGGGAGAGATAATATACGTATAAGAGAGAGCGTATTTGTGATTACTTTGGTTTTCAAAAGATATATATATACTATTACTAGTATAAGGATGAAGTCGTACTGCACTAGCACCACTATGGAGTCGTTAATCTTTTCCTTTTTCAGATTGACGATGAGCCGATATACTAGAGGTGCTGGTAGGGGAGCCAATAATGGGAATGCTGCTGACGTGAGGACGATGTTTACTGACCTCATGAGAGAGATGCTTAGAGATGTACAGAGGGCAGCTCCCAATGGTGGAGATGGTGGTGGTCCAATAGTGCAGGCGCCAAGAGTCGACTTCGCCAAGCTGAATAAGGATTATACTAGTCTTGGTGGGAAGCCGTTCCACGGAACGAAGTCGGCCACGGATGTTCAGGATTGGTTGGATAGTTGCGAACGTATCTTCGAGGATTTGGGTATCGAGGATGCAATGAAGAGAAAGCTAGCGTCCCGTCAGCTGCAAGGGCGGGCAATGAATTAGTGGAATGCTATAAAGGCAGCTACTCCCGAAGATCAGATTACTTGGGAGCAGTTTAAGGCTCGCTTTAGTGAGAAGTTCATTCCAGCTGCTCAGAAGTCAGTGCTGTTTAAGAAGTTCTTGGAGCTCAAGCAGAATGGCAGAGCTGTCTCGGAGTACATTGCTGAATTTGACACTTTGTCAAAATATGGGTTATCTCTTATTGATACTGCCGAGAAAAAGAATGAGAAATTCATAACTGGTTTGGATCAGTACTTGGGGGAAAAACTTATTAACCACATCGATGAGACGTTTGAATCGATTGTGGGGAAAGCGTTAAGATCAGAAAGTCTTTACCCTAAGTCGAAGACTGAGGTTGCATCTGCAGAAGAGCCAAAACCACAAGCAAGTGGTGGAGGCAAGGGTGGTTCCCAGAATAAGAGAAAGCAGAGTCAGACTAAGGATGGCCAGAAGAAAAAGAATAAGCAAGATGTGGAGTGCTTCAGCTGTGGTAAGAAGGGCCATTATGCTAGTAATTGTCGGGCCAAGCCAGCGGATAGGAAGTGCTTCAACTGTGGCCAAATGGGACATCACAAGGATAAGTGTCCACAGCCCCCTAAGGAAAAGCAAATGGTGAAAGCCTACGCTCTTAATGCCATTCCTTCTTCGTCGAATGCCCCAACAGCGGCGGAGAAGGGAAAGAATGTCGTCATTCAAGGTATGCTTTCTGTTTATGATGTTCCTGTTAGAGTTTTGTTTGATACCGGAGCTTCCAGTTCTTTCATATCTAGTGACCTGGTAGATAGGTTGGGATTGGAGCCCGAGATTGTCGATAGACCTTTAGTAGTGACGAACCCGATTGGTGGTTCGACTAGCCTTAGCATGATTTGTCGTAATGTGGTCTTATCGAGTCATGGATGCATGTTTGTTTGTGATTGCTTTGTTTTGGGCTTTACAGGGTTTGGCATTATTTTGGGAGTAGATTGGCTCCGAAGGTACGGGGTGGTGGTAGACTGTGAGGGCTTTTTGGTGACAGCTAGAGCGGATGATGGGCGGAGGATAGTGTTTGGTGGTCTACCCAGTAAGGGGGTATTGGCTAGTTTTCAAAACTCCCTCGACATTCCGCATAGTGAGTTGTCAGGTTTGCCCGTGGTTGGCCAGTATCCGGATGTTTTCGAAGAAGTGACCGGACTTCCACCACACCGAGAGATTGAGTTTCGTATTGATTTGGTAAAGGATGCCAGGCCTATAGTGATGCCACTTCGTCGTATGGCACCAAGAGAGCAGCGAGAGCTCGAGGTGCAAGTCAGCGATCTTTTGAAGAAGGGATTTATCAGAAGGAGTGTTTCTGAATGGGGAGCACCAGTTGTGTTTGCTACCAAGGCGGATGGTTCCCTTCGTTTGTGTGTAGACTACCGCGAGTTGAATAAAGTGACGAGGAAGAATAAGTATCCTCTACCGCGGATAGATGATTTGTTCGATCAGTTGAGTGGCGCGAGGATATTTTCTCAGTTGGATCTCGCGACAGGTTTTCATCAGCTTAGAGTGGAAGCTGAGAGTATAGCTAAAACGGCATTTCGAACGCCGTCCGGATTTTATGAATGGTTGGTTATGCCATTTGGGCTGACTAATGCCCCGGCATATTTTGTGGATCTTATGAATAGGGTATTCAGAGATCAGTTGAATAAGTCTGTCCTTGTGTTCGTTGATGATATTTTGGTCTATTCGAGGACAGAGGAAGAACACAAGGAACATTTAAGAGTAGCGATGGAGGTGTTGAGAAAACACCAATTGAAAGCAAAGTTTTCTAAGTGTCACTTCTGGAAGAGGGAAGTGAGGTTCTTGGGCCATGTTGTATCAGAGAATGGTATTGCCGTGGACCCAGCAAAGGTGGCTACGGTACAAGATTGGCCTACGCCCAAGAATGCAACAGATGTAAGAAGTTTCTTGGGGTTAGCTGGATATTATCGTAAGTTTATCCAAGGTTTCTCCAAGATAGCAGCACCATTGACCCAGTTGACCAAGAAGAATCAAGCTTTTGTCTGGGATGAAAGGTGCGAGAATGCATTTAAAAGTCTAAAGGACAAGTTGACAAGCGCACCAGTGTTAGTCATTCCTAAGGGGGATGAAGAGATGACGGTATACACGGATGCCTGTGGTACCGGACTGGGTGCTGTATTGATGCAAGGCGGTAGGGTTGTAGCTTACGCAAGTCGGCAATTGAAACCGCACGAGAGAAGATACCCTACCCATGATTTAGAATTGGCAGCGATCGTGTTCGCGTTAAAGATGTGGAGACACTATCTCTTGGGAGAAAAATTTGAGCTGTTTACAGATCATAAGTCGTTGAAGTATCTATTCTCCCAGAAGGATTTAAATCTCCGTCAGCAGAGATGGTTAGAGTTCTTAGCTTCCTATGATTTTGACATCGCATACACACCGGGAAAGGGCAATGCGGTGGCTGATGCATTGAGTAGAAGACATGCCAGCTTAGGGGCTATGTTCATTGAATGGAAGCAACTGGAGTTTATCGCGGGGTTTGATTTCAGACCAAAGTGCGAATTGGATCCAGAAATGTTAGCAAGTTTGACGATCAGACCCACTTTGATTGAACGGATCGGCTCTAGTCAGAGGGACGATCCTAACCTATTGGAAATCATCTCCAAGTTAGAGATGGGTATCGATGAGGAGATGAACAAGTATGGGCTTGATCGAGATGGATGGCTTAGAAAGAATGGAAAGCTTGTTGTACCCAATGTCAATGGATTGAGGGATGAAGTGCTTAGAGAATGTCATCACTCAAAGCTGACTATACACCCCGGTGGTAACAAGATGTATCGAGATATGAAGCAGACTTACTACTGGGAAGGGATGAAAAGAGACGTTGGGAAGTTTATATCCAAGTGCATGAATTGCCAGCAAGTTAAAGCCGAGCAAAAGAAGCCTAGTGGGTTGTTACAGCCCTTAGAAATTCCCGAATGGAAATGGGAGCAAGTCTCGATGGATTTCATCGATGGTTTACCAAGGACTAGATCGGGACATGATAGCATTTGGGTAGTTGTGGATCGACTGACTAAAAGTGCAAGATTTATACCAGTTAAATCGACCAGAACGGCAGCTAAATTAGCAGAATTGTATATGAAGTGGATAGTGAGATTTCATGGAGTACCTAAAAGCATTGTGAGTGACCGAGACCCGTTGTTCACTAGTGGATTTTGGAAGAGCTTACAAGAGGCTCTAGGGTCAGAGTTACATCACAGTACCGCGTATCATCCTCAGACCGACGGTCAGACGGAGAGGGTGAATCGTATTTTGGAAGATCTCTTGAGAGCGTGTATATTGGATTTTGGTGGATCATGGGATGACCATTTGCATCTAGTAGAGTTTGCATATAATAATAGTTACCAATCCAGTATCGGTATGGCTCCATTTGAAGCTTTGTATGGAAGACCGTGCAACTCACCATCATGTTGGATAGAGACTGGCGAGAAGTTTATGCTTGGACCAGACGTGGTGAGGGAAACTTCAGATAAAATCAAGATCATTCAACAACGAATGAAGACAGCCCAAGATAGGCAGAAAAGTTATGCTGATAAGAGAAGAAGAGACTTAAAATTCTCCGTTGGTGACTTGGTGTTTGTCAAGATTTCTCCGTTAAAGAGTGTAATACGATTTGGCAGGAGAGGCAAATTAGCACCAAGATTTCTTGGTCCATTCCCTGTTCTTGAACTAGTCGGGAATTTGGCATATAGAATTGACTTACCAGAGAAGATGGCGGGAGTTCACAACGTATTTCATGTTTCCCAACTAAGGAAGTTCGTTCACGACTCAGATATGACTATCTCACCTGATCAGTTAGAGGACTTCGAAGTAGAACCCGAGGCGGTTGGGAACCACAAGCCGGCCCGTATTGTCGCGCACGACATGAAACAACTTCGAAGGAAGGCGGTGAAGCTAGTCAAGGTGCAGTGGAGCGAAGACGAGAATGATTGTACTTGGGAAACAGAGGAGGACATAAGGAAGAAGTATCCAGAACTCTTTGCCTAGTAAGATTTTGGCTTCGATTTAGTTTTTCCGCATGCTAGGATAGGCTTGTTTGCTTGTTTTGCATGAATTGATTGTTGTATGTGTTTGTTAGGCATGCGGGATCCTTTGTATGTTTTGGGTTAAGGAATTTCGGGGACGAAATTTCTTAACGGGGGAGAGTGTAACGACCCGTATTCTACGCATCATAGGATCGTAGGATATTTCTTTCTTTCACATACGAAGTCGTATGGTCATGTAACTTTGGGAGACGACTATTGGGGTCATTTCCCATGTTCATGATTTTTCCCGATTTTTAATTGACCATTTTACCCCTAGTTGGCACTGTTTTGGCCATAACTTTTGACTGGAAAGGAATTTTGACCTGAAACCACTTCCATTGGCTCCGGATGATGGTTTCTCTTTCCGTAGAGTGGTCACATTAGCCAAACGGACTTACCGTTTGGGAGATATGGATGAAACAAGTTTCAGATGGTGAAAAACAGCTTAATTGGGCTTAACCGGGTGATTAGCAACTAGGCCCAGAGGGGAATTTCGGGTTTAGGGGTATATAGGGGTTGATTAGGGTTAGAGAACATTTCTTTAGACATTTTCCAGCCGCCACTTTCATTCCTCTTGACCTAGCCATGGCCTCCACTCTCTAAATCTCTCTAAAACACCCAAAAATCACTTTCTAATTGAAGATTATGCTTAGCAAACACCAAATCAAGGAGTATTAGCACAAGAACCGAGGTAGAGCTGCTGTGTAAGATTGGGAACAGCGCCAAGTCAGAGAATATTTCAGTTTTGGGGTTTTAGTTGTGGCAAAGGTGAGTGATTTGCATAGTTTTTGCACTAATTACGGTAATCAAGGGTAATTAGTGAAGATTAGCGAATTTATACACCAATAAATTCTGGAAAAATGTTTAGAAATTCTTAAATAATATTTCATGCCTCTGTTATAAAATTTAGACGATTTGGTTAAGTTTTACTAAGTATGTACTTAAACATGATTAAGAGGGACTATGGGAAAATATGAAGTTTTAGTCACTTTTGATCCCTTTTGATTCATTTGAATTGTTGTTTGCTGTTTGTGGTTGCTATTACATGTTGCTATGACTCTATGGTATGTTTTATGATTGATTAGAATAGTTAAATTGCTCGAAAACGTCGTCGAATGGCGTAGAAAGCTCGCTAGAAAGTTGCAGAAATGTGAAGGTTCCTAACCGGATCGGATCGGATGGGGGCTCGGATCGGAAATGTGAACTGGGCAAGAAACCCGACCCGAACCGGAGTTTGGCACACAGGGGACTTGGCGAGAAGGAAGGTCGTTTGCTTAGATTTGGAGTGGACAAGGGGATCGGATCGGAAGAGTAGTGGAGACCAGAACGGATCGACCTAAGAATGGAAAGCTACAGCGGGAGAAGGTGAAGGGATCGGATCGGATCGGAGTGGATGGAAAAGAGGGAGCTGATCGAAGAAGTTTGGAAGGAAGAAAGCAACCCGACCCGACCCGGAGGATGACCACCGACCCGAACCGAATGAAGAGATGACCAACGACCCGAACCGAATGAAGAGATGACCACCGACCCGAACCGACGAGGGTGATGACCACCGAACCGAACCGAATTCTAGGACTGTTACTGCGCGACAACTCTTCTGAAGACCCACTCCAATTCGACCAAACCCGAGATGCAAAGGAAGTCCAAATGAGAAGTTAGAGCTCAAGATTCAGATGGGAATCAACGAGTTCGCTTCATGATTGGGCTTTGCTGCGGGACGCGTGCCAAGGAGTTATCGACGTCTATAGCTTTGGACCACTATGGTAGGAGGTACGAAGGCGGATTCAGGGCCATTATGGCATCGGTAGGACCAAGGGCTACAACCAATGAAGTGGGTCATTGAAATGTTTGGTCATGACTCCATATGTTTAGCTTGGTCATAGCAGGGTTTCTACAAATCGGGATTCGTCGTTACCTCAGTTTGTCTAGTGTTCCAAAGTGGTAGATATCGTATGCTTTACGCACTGAGTGAGAGATGTGAGGATGGTTGCTATGGATGATTTGTTTGCTATCATTGTGACATGCACACCCCTCCCCCGTATTCTTACACTATTTATTATGGCACCTTGGAGTATTGTACGGTATGTGGTACTAACTCTTTGGTTGCAGGTCCAGGTTCAGGTATGGTTTAGTATACCTGTTATTATTCTATTTAGATGCTTATCGCTCATACCAGGCTTTATGTCTGACCCAGAGTTTTATGTCTCTTCTTATTACTCTGGGTGCTCACACGAGCAGACTAGAGACAAGTTAGCTGGTGATGCACGGGTAGATGATCCGGAGACGAGCAGGAGGCTTCCACGTACTATATACATAATATTCTCCCTGTGTTGTTGAAGATCTCTGCTTGGGCATTGGTGGTGTATCTTCTATTTTAGTTTTCTTCTGTTTAGAGATAGTGAATTTGGAAAATTGTAATAAGCTGTACTTGGATTTCCGCTGCTCTGATGATTGATGTTGATTTTAGTTATCAGCTTATGCACTGTCTCACCTGTTTTATGTCAAGTATGTTGTTAAAATATTTTATCCCATGCGCTGTGAGACATTCTACAGGTTCCTTGATTAGTTCATTCCCTTCTTTCCTTTCTTTTGCGACCGTCTCGTGCTAGTCGGGCATGTGTACAGCGCACTTTTGGAGGAAATGCAGGCTGGTGCGGGGCGGGCCGTCACAGATAGGCATAAGAACTGGCACAAGATGATAGTCCCAAAACACAAGAATTACGGATCTAATAGAATTACAGCATAACTGAATAAACTGATTTAGAATCATTGCAGGCATATAGATCTGATTATGAACAATATTATGGACATGAAAGGCTTGAATAATAAACTAGGTTCGACAACTTGTAGAGGTTCAATTGGATAGATTCACAAAGGCTAAGAATAGATCCAAATAGAAAATCAAGCATAGGTCCAAATTCATTTTATTCCATGTCCATACTATAATTGGTTGTCTAAATCTGAAAGTAATCGTGAACTTACGAAACAAAGGCAAGTCTTGTTTTATGGAATCTGCATTCTAAAACTAAATTGCTCGCCTTTGATGTAGATCGTTGAATACTCTAAATTAGATTTGATTTAATTTGATTCTTGCTTTAATCTTGCTTTCTAGTTTGATAAGAGATGGTGGCTAGGTTAGGATGATGATTGACAGCATGGTGGCTCCTTGGAATGAATTTGTGTGGTTTAGGGTTTAGATTTAGGTTGCTTATATAGAAGTCTAGGACTGTTTACAGCCCTTGGATGAACAAGCAGTCCATCAGAACCATCCAACTCAAATAACATCATCCGACCACTCAGAAGAAGACACAACATCACAGAACACTCTAGAATTCTGTGCTGGATCAGTATGGGCGCACTTGGCAGGTACGCCGGTGCATTTTTGTACTGGCGCACTTGTGAAGTGTGCCAGTGCATTCTGGTCGACTTCCGGTTTTTCTGCCAAACTTCGTTCGTCCATATCTTCTTCATACATTATCCGTTTTACGCAAACTTGGACTCTATCTCAAGCAGAATTTCGAGATGAACACGATAGCGTAACCTGTTTCATCTAATTATTAATTTAATAATTAATTATTCTTTAATTATCTCTTATGTCCTGTTTTAAAATTATGGGGTGTTACAGGGACCAGCACAGGGTATCTACACGCTAGAGAGGGCCGATTGACACAGACACAAGGAAAATTAATACAAGCAGGGAGCCGATCGATAGGGTAGTAAGGGTACATCTAACATCTTCATGGCAATTAGGCCGATTGAGGTAAGATCCTCATATTAGATGTACACCTGAAGGCTACCACAATTGCAGGTTGGGGTCACCTTATTATATAACACAGGATACTAGTTGGGACACTAGTAGGGGATACAGATCCTTTTTCACAGGATACTAGTTGGGACACTAGTAGGGGATACAGATCATTATATAAAAGACATTAGTTAGGATACTGGTTAGTTGGTGCAGAGAAAATAGGAAATCAGAGAAAGAACCGAAGTGCATTCTGCTTATCTTGCCTTGTCAAATCTTATGCTGATCTTATGTTATCTTGTTATCCATGTTATCACGGTATTGTCTTAGATTCATTTTATTCATGTCATGTTACTATTACCTGTTTACATACTGAAAATCACTGGACTTACCAGAATTATGTCTGACCTAGTTTTGTTTCGCCTCTCTTCTTCCGTTCCCCCCCCAAGGTAGACAGGAGAGAATAACTTAGATCAGCTTAGTTTGGACCGTTTCACTTTCCAAGCTTGAAGATTCTTTGATGTATTGCTTTGGATTCTCTTTTCCACTACTATGGTTGGCTCATGCTTTATTTGGGAAATATAATTGTCATTTTATGCTTCTTTATTTTGTTAAACTAGACAGATACTTTGTTGTACTGGGTATTGGTGTTTTGGTGTTGGAAAACAATCTTTGTACAAGCTATTTTACCAAGCTGCTGTTTTATCAATGAAGTAAAGTTTTATCTATTTTCCGCTGCTTTATTTGTCTGTCTTGTAATTTATCTGCATCTTTTACCTATAATGCTTCACTGAAGTTAATGCATTCCCTTTGTGAGTGACATTAATGGAGGTGGGGTGTTACGTCATTAGTTAGCCATGGACTATCATATTTTCTGCTATGTACTATGTTGTATCTTGAAATAGGTGTTATAACTATTCCAAAAAATAATTTTTGTGCTCTGATGATGCTATGTATACGCAGTTACCAAATTTGTATTTCAAAAGTTATGTTATATATAATATTTTATTCATTCCGCTGTGAGATTTCTATTCTTCGTTTCTAATTTTTCTTTCTTTCTATTTATCATCCTCAAACTTCTTTCTACTATTGATTCGTATTTCTGTGCAATTTGGGTTGGACGTGTGGCGTTATTAGTCTACTCAAAAGGTACGAAAATTCGGGCCATTACATTTGGTGTCAAAGTTAAAGGTTAAGTGGTAACCTTGGCTCTGTGGCGTAATTCAGTAAAGATGGGGTTAGTAATGCCCTAAATTTAGTTTAAGTGTATATTTGTGCGAGTGTAATGTGGATTTTATATTAGATTGTTTTACATTGTGTTGATTGGACTGTTGAGTGACTTATGAATTCTGGTCGATACAGGATGTACAACTGTATCGATAGGAGTTTCTAAACTCTCGAACAGAGCAAATCGATACGATATTTGTTTAAAATGGGTAAATTTAATAATTAGGTCCAAAAACTATTTTCTAAATAAAAGGAATAATTGAAATTATTGATTTGGTTGATTTTACTATAATCAAATGGGATTATAATATTGAAATGGTCATATAAAACCAAATTGAATTTGTGTGTAAAATAAATAAATTAGAACTGATTTAAATCCCGGATATTTAGAAAATATTTTTAGAAGTACTTTTAAAAAAGTAATATAATATTACTTTCAAGGATTTCTGAATATGAATGGTTTTAAATGGATTTCGAAAGTAACTAAAAACTGAAATCATTTCAGTGGCGAGAAAATAATTCTGATAATGGATCGCGACATTATTGGTATTCATTTTTGAGTTTCTAAGTGACGGATTACTACCAAAGATTTTGTTTTGAATTGTTTTGAGGAAACAAGTTGTCAAAACATTCAAATGTTGTGAATTTCCATTATTATATATAAATATATATAATTTCAAAATGATTTGAAATAAAACCCAGGAATTTAAATTCTGAAATTTAAATTTAACTTACGAAGTTAAATAGATTGAAAATGGTAAAAGTGGAAAAAATTGAATTTAATTTAAAAACTAAGTTAAATAAAATTGGAACTGAATTGAAGCCAATTAAGTGAGGATCGTATTGGGATAGAATTTAACTTGATGGAGAAATTTAATTTGTGGGATAAGATTTGAAATGGAACTGAATTTGGTTATGGAATTGGACTATGGAGAAAAAATTGGAAATTAAGATTGGTAATGGAATCGAAATGAAATTTGGTTTGGACATAAGATGATGATGGGATTTGAGAATAAATTGATTGGAAATCAATAGTTGGGAATACATTTGTGCATGCTGAAGTGATAGCAAATGGAAAGAAAAAGAGTTGAATGCCCGACAAAAAGGTACAAGTTTATATTATATTTGAGTATGAGATTTCTATTTGGCAAGCCACTTGGCTATTTGATTTTCTTTTGGATTGGAGAAGGCCTAAAAAGGCGAATTGTAGTTGTACCGATTGAGTCGTGCAAAGGAGAAGCTGGCGTACTTTTTCGCAAATTTAAGGTGTTAGAAATTTTTAAGAATTTTTGAAAATATTTGATAATCGGAAGTAATTAATATTTTAATTGAAATTAGTTGGTTCAGTTCAAACTGAAGTTACGAAGTAAACCTGCTTATAATAGGGTTCGTAACATTTTTCCTACCTTAGTAATTTCAGGGACGAAATTCTTTTAAGGGGGAAGGAATGTAACATCTCAGAATTTTAGCTATTTAATAATTAATTTAATTATTTTAATATGTTGTGTTGATAATTTAAATGGTTTAAATTCAAATTTTTGAATATTTAATAATTATAATAAATGAAATAATATAATATAATTCAGAAATATTCAGAATTAGCTGAAATTGTCATTGTTGTGTAAAGTGGATAATATAAAATATTTAATCGAATTTATATTCGAGTTTAATAACGAATTTATTATTTAAACGACGTTTTAATGTATTTAGTATAATATAATTTAAATTTAGCTCGTAAATATCGCAATAGTTCGTAATATAACATCTTGAATTTCAAACGACCCTATAAGATTCGTTTTTAGTCAGATTTCTTCGAAATAAGAAACGTTGGAATCTGTTTAACTGTATTTTTCTAATGAGAGTGGAAAGCTGAGATTTTGCCTTATAGATTGTTAGTTATGTCTAAATCAAATTTTTAGAAAGTCGCCATGGAATCGTTTATAAGCCATAACAATTTATTTGATATAATTAAATATTGATTTTGAATTTGGACAAGATTTTTGAGACACAGTTATAACTTAATTTTTAGAGTTTTATTACAGATTTAATTTGGAAAATATGCGACCTTTTATTTGGAGTATTTTACATCGTAAATCAGCATTTTTGGGGCATTAGAGAATAAGTCAACTTGTCCATTTTGTTATATTTTTGGAATCGCAGCACATCGCTTGATAAGATTGTATTTTTATTTTTGTCTATAACGGTTTGTATGCAAACAAGATTTTAGATAATCGAGTATACTGTGTACGTTGTTGATCATAGCACACGAAAATGCAAAACCTTCCATAAACATACTCAACAAATGGTTTTATACCTTTTATAAATATAGTGAATACATTAGAAATTGTTATTTTACCATACATCAAAAAATTGAAACAGTACCAGTATATTTTGTGATATGATATCTTTATATTTTTATCTTTTTTTACCGTTCTTCGGTTTGTTTAAATATGGAACAATATGACACTCCAACCTGAATCATATACCAGATTATTCATACATAAATACATTTAAAATAAAGATCTGCCCATGCTATGCAATGCAGATTGCACAATATTTATATTTCTGCACCTGCCCAAGCTTTTAGACAACATGTCTTGCATATAGACAACGCACATGCTAGTGAATGTCAACTACATGCTTCAAATACATGAAGATGAATAATACCTTATTGTGTAAAATTCAGACGGCGTGTTCTACACGACTTGCCAATTCCGTGTTCTCCAAACCAACACTAACCATGCTTGCCAAGTTTACAACACATGCCTGCAAAGTTTTCAAACACCATGCTCTCCAAGGCATTTCATTTTCATGTGAACCAATCTGTTATTTCCATGGTTACCACGCTATTTAATCTTTTAAATACTGGCATCCCAAACTCGTTTTCATCTTCCCCGTTCATACTCGTATTTCCTTCAATAAATGAAACCAAATAAATTGGTCCCTTTCTAAAATAAAATAAAAAACAAACAAAATCCTATGAGATCAAAACCTATATCCCTAAAATCGCGAGGCTCCTATAATTGAACTTGCAAGCTCAATGTTGTATTTCTCTATCACTCGCGATCTTTATTTGAGCACTGGATGTTTTCCACCTGAATGCTAGGATAGGCGTTTGTAGGTAATGTAGGAGGCGAAAGGGTGAGTCGGTGGTGTGGGGTTGTTCACGGTATCGGCGACGAAGAGCAAAAAAGGGGTTTTAGGTTGAGGGAAAATTTTCTAGTGAACTGTCAGGGGTTTGTAGGCACAGCAGTTGGGCGCAGAAACTGTTTGGTGGCACAGAGGATCTGGGGTAGTGGGAAGGACTCTGATGATCTCCAGGGTTGGCGACGGGGATGTATTAGTGAGTTCCAATTTGTTTCAGCAGTGGGTAATCACGATTTTTGTTTATGGAAGAGGAAGGGTTAGTGCATTAAAAAGTGGAGTATGCATGTTTATGATTTAAGAATTGGCTGTGGTTCTCTAAGAATGGGAATGAGCATTTGTGAAGTTTGGAGGCTACTCTGTTGTTAGTGAGGATGAACGTGGTTTTTCCGGTGTGTTGCAACAACAAAACTTATTTCATAGAAGAGGAGTCGGAGGCTTGTGGTATGGATGAAGAAGGAATGTGTAAGCAACATTTATGGTCAGAAGTAAAGAGCAAGGAAGAATGAACTTTCCTGGCCTAATTATAAAGTAATCAACGGTAATATTTTTATTTTATTTTATAAAAACAGAAAACATGATTTATTAATTTTAATTAAGGTTAATTAAAATTAGAATAAAGACTAATGGTGTTTAATTTAAGTTTAAATTTGTAACCTATATATTTCACTCATCGGTGAACAAAACTGAACGATGCCAATTACATTTGAGTTATAACGACGAGATCTTCGTTGGGAAGCTGATCTGGCTAAGAACACAGCTGCTAGAATTTCGTGATAAAATCAAATGCTAATTTGATTTTAAAACGGATAAAAAGTAGAATCGTCAACTGCAAACGAAGTGAGTAAACTCATTAACTCTAGCTCATTTATATTTTTCTTATAAATGAGTTTTAGTTTTATTTCTAATTATTTTATACTGTGTGATGGTTGTTTGAGTGAATGATTGATAATACTGGTTGAAATGGTTGACGTAGTTACACTGGCCCCATAATTTTGGTATTTAAATACCGTAAAATATTTTAGAATGTAGAAAAGAAATTTGAGATTTTAAAAAGTAAATTATTTCCAAAATAGAAATTAGACTTCAAATGGACTGAAAATAGAAACTTGTTTAAGTGGATTAAACAAGAAATTGTTTATAACGATGTTTACAAATTAAATAAAATATTTATCATAGGATAAAGTAAAATGTAAATTCAGGTTGAATTTACATAAACAAAGTGGAAATTGGTGTTGACACCGATATTTGAAGTGGGATTTAAACGCAATAGTTGTAAAGATATTAGAGTTGGGAAAAAGAGAATTCAAACGGAAATTTGAGTGAAAAGGGAAATGAGAAATCAGTTTCAAAGGGAAACGATGGGTATTATTCCAAAGCTTAGAATATAAAATAATTTGAGATAAATCCAAGGGATTTTTATTTGGAATTTGAATATGTCGGATCATAATACAAGATTTATTTTAGAAAAGATATTTAAATTCTATCTAGTGTGAATATATAAAATATGTTAAGAAACTAATATTTCGTTATTTATAGCTATGTAAATAGGATTACATGTTTTTGAGACAATTTAATATTATTTAAAATTAATGTTAACAAATGAGAAGGGGGTTGTAAGAATCAAATAAATTTGCTTTCAGAAGAATGGAACGTATAGCTTGTAACTACGTTTAAAAAGGAATTTGAATTGTTTATATAAACATAAAGATGTTAGTAGCTGTTTTTTAAAAGAATTTATAAATGAAGTAGGATACGATGTGGATTTATCAATAACTGAGATTTGCATCTGTAATGATATTTGCAAGTAAAATCGAATTGATTTGATACGAGTCCAGATTCCTATTAAAGAAGGATATGCATATTTTGGAATGAATAACGATTTGAAAGTAAATGTTTCACGAACGGAAATAATTATAAAGCAGATTTTGAGACGACCTGAAATGGTAGATTTATTCCAAAATTCGAAATATTAATCGAATATAGAATCTTCGAGGGGGAGTTATTTGTTGGAATTCGATTCTATCGAAATATTAATGAATTAAAGTTATTTTTTTTAATTAAAATATTTTGGAAGCAGGGATTATAACGCTATCATTATAATCAATGTATTCGGTAAAAGAAGTGGATTCTTCAATTGAATCCGAGAGTTGCGGAAGCAGTGTTGTTAAAATTTAAGTTGTGAGCCTTGCCAATTTCGAAGTTGAGAATGTTATTCGGTTAAGGTCTGAGAGGTAATTATACCCCTACTTGATTGACTTCATGATTTACTGAGGAATGGTTAACGTTCGATAGCAAGGATTGATTAGTGATTTATCTAGTTAATGAATGATTAATGAGTTGAGTTATAATAACAATGTTCTATATAACATCGGTTTAATCGAATAAAAGGGATTTTTGGAAACGTTTTCCAAATAGAATCAGAGATATTTTCTAAGTATAGAAAATGAAATGGTATGGTTAATGAGAAGTTAAGAAATGGAAAATTGGAATATTTTCTAATGTTAATAATGTGTATTTTATAAAATACAGAAAATAAGAAATCTAAAAAGATGGAAATGTTTTCCCATATTAATAACGTATATTTTCTGAATATAGAAATAAGAATTTATGGATATTTTGGAAATGTTTTCTAATTATGATAAGGGATATTTCTGGAATATGGAAAAGTAGAATGTAAAATATTTGGAAATGTTTCCAAGAAATTGTGAAAGGGCTAAGTGGCCGGGTTTAGAAAAATATCGAGCTAAAGATATTGATAAGAACTGGGAAATGGTAATTTAATATGAAATTAACTGAGAAGGAGCCAGTGTTGCTTGATGATTGATCGATAAAATTTCTATTCAGAAATAGGATTGTTGATTATATGGATGTTTCCTTTGATAGTTAAATGACCAACTATCAAAGTTTTGGTTTATTTATACCTCCACTGTCAATACGGAGAGACCAGGATCTGGTTCATTATCTAAAAACCACTCTGTATGGGCATAAGCATTACGAATCAACTTATGCTAAAGATAATCGAGGACGGAGTAAAGTTCAAGGGTTGTTCTATTAATCCAAGGTAGAAATTGCCCATAGTGGATCGATGGAATGGAGCCTTCGGTTTTTCCAGTCCCAGGACAACGTATATGGACGGATGTCCGACAGAGCATGTTCTAAATAAAAAATTGTGACCTCAAGCCTCATCAACCGGGAAATGACAGAAATCGGGAAAGCCGCATGGCCAAGTGGGTCATTCCCATTAGCGGTATTATCATCGATCTAGAGAAAAATTTCATTTTCTTCTTATTCTATTCGCTGTTTTATGCTTTCGATAACGGTTGCTGATCACAACCGTTGGTGATAATATGCTCGGTACACTCAAGTTAAATGGGTGGCCAGCCATGTAACGCCCCGTATTTCTGTTAACACTAAAGTTCACAAATTAAAGAATAACTAATCTCAGATGTGAGAATTAAGGGAAATGGGCTGCGTCATTGTGTTCGTCTCGGAATTCTGGTTGAGACAGAGTCCGAGTTTGCGTGAATTGGACTTCGTATGAAGAAGTTATGGCCATCAGAAGTTTCAGAAAAATTTAAACATATTTCAAAAATTCAAATTTCGGAGTCAGAATGGGCTAGGCGGGAAATTTCCCGCCAGAGCCAGGTCGACCAGGGGGTCGACCTAGGGGTCGAGCTGCCCCCCCTGGGCTAGATTTGATTGATGACTTGTTTATGACTGTATGCTGAGTCATTAGGGTTTCTGGTCTGCTCTGAATGGCTGGGGTTAATTCTGGGTTGATCAGACGGCTTAAATTAATCCTAAACTCTATAAAAACACTTGTAGACCCAAACCCTAAAATCAAATTAAAATTAGAATCATGGCCTCCATGCCATCACCTTGCAACTTAGAATAGCCGCCACCAATTAGAGAGCAAGAAAGCTAATCAAATTCAATTCTATTCAACTCTAACAACGAATCTACTACAAAGGAAAGCTAATTCAACTTCAGAACTCAGATTTCAGAACTCAAGACCTTCTCTGAGTTGTGAGTTCGATTTCTGTAATAAAATAATTAACAATTTAATTGGATTGAGATATGATGTGGATTATATGGTTATGTTGTGAATTATTGATCGCATGTTATTATTTATGTTGTAAATTCTATGATATTATCATGTATCTTGTAAAATTGTGATGTTACCATCTATGTTGTAATTCTATGATTGGCTTATTGTAATCAATTCATAATGATGTTTCATATGCTAGTTTGGTTATGTTGTTGGAACTAATTCATATGTTAAATCATATGTATGTATGTATGCAAGTCTAGATGTTAGTTTAGATCTGGATCATATGCAAGTTAATGAAATTATGAACAACTTTACATGTTTCATGACCTCTATTTTATGCGTAAATTGGATCTAAAGTTAGGCTATGACATGCGTGAGTTATATGCTAGTATACAAAGTTCTATATGCTAGTTTACATGTTTAGATGCAAGTTGACACCATCGTTATGTTGCATAAATCACATATGCAAGTTTATATATATATATATACATGTTTGGAGTATGAATCATGCCTATGCAAGTTTACACCTTATGATTAGATCTATGACATACATGGTTTATGCAAGTTCGTGACTATTACCTAAACAAGTTTACACCTTTAGATTTAGATCTATGACATATGTAGTTTTATGCAAGTTTGTGACTTTGGCCTATGCAAGTTTTAGATGAAGAACCTTATTCACACATGCAAGTTCACCCCATATGTTTAGATCTAGTTTTATTTCTATGTATGTTGTGATGTTTTCTCTTTATTCCATAAGTTAGACTATTCGAGTCTAATGTATATTTTATGTTAAACGAACGAACGTACAACGTGGGGCCATGGGATAATATTAAAAGATTTAATAGTGAGAATTGGCATAAATACCTCAAATGGCATAAAATAAATTTGTGATGATAATTGGTATGATTTTGCATACCATAAATAGATGGACATAATTGAGTCAATTATGGCCATAGTTAAATTTGGAATTGATTGATAATTTGAATAGGGAAATTAATTCAAATTGGGGAATAATTAATTTTGTGTAATTAATCTCTAAGACACGAGGTTAGGCTCTTTTGTGGTGTAAGGCTGTCTGGACCCGCCCGGCAAATCGAGCTGCCACAAATGCCAGTCTAATGTGGGAGGTCTTAGGCATAAATTAAATGCGTAGCAGTTATAAAGACACGAGGTTAGGCTCTTTTGTGGTGTAAGACTGCCCGGACCCGCTCGGCAAATCCAGCTGCCACAAATGCCAGTCTAATGTGGAAGGTCTTTACAAGGTTACGGTGTTAATGAATTAAGAAACACTTAACAAGATAAACATGTAGTGGGACATGAGGGGTTTAAGTGGGTGCCTTGGGTGGCATGTGGAATTTAGTGGGTGCCTTGGGTGGCATTTGAAATACGATTAGAAACACTTAACCAAAAATTGAAACATGTAAGTGAACATGAATAAGAAGAAGGTTAAGTGGGATGTACTAGAGGGGACCAAGCTTAGGTGGATAGCTTGTGTCAAGTAATGGGGGCCCGCTTCAACCAGTAACACATAAGTATCTTTGTGGGCTCGACCCAAGTCGAGGACGGGACACGCGTACTGGTCTTGACTGTAAGAGGCCAAAACTGGTTAGAGGTGGCAACGCAAGTCCAACGGGTTCATATGCGTGTGTGGGCCCGGGCTGGTAGGTAAGACGTTGTTGCATCGTGTAGGTATAAGACGTGCATTGTTGGTATCGGGTTGCCACTTTAGGGAGTGATACACCCTACTGTGGGGCTAGCAGGGGTATCTACGAGTTAGGAAGCTGATCGCATGGGGGTAGTGGGTATACCTAGTGGAGATAGGGGTAGGCGGCACCTATGAAGACAACTAGGGGTACACGAAACTACCATTATCATTATTCAAGTCTTGCAGGTGAGATCAACTTTTAGGGTGACTAGTGGTGGTCCAGTTTAGTAATTATATTATAGTGACTAGGTGCGCCATTAACGTTATCTTTGTTCATCTTATTTCCTTGTTTACTCTGCCATACCCAATTGTTCACAGTCATTTCCTTATTTTCCAACTTATGCCTTAGCCTAGTTATTTTGGTAATTATATTGTTAAAGTTATCGCACTCGCCAGACTTTATGTCTGATCCCCTTTATTTCCTCCTCTTTTCTTCCTCCCCCCCCAAGGTGCTCACGGTGGAACTAGCACCAGTGGAGCTTGATTTTGGACAGCAGTATCTCTTGCTTTTAGAAGTTGCTTGGATCGCTGAAGTAAAAGTACAACCTATCTTATTTATGGCTATTTTGTATTGGGGTTATGTCTTTCAATTTATGTACTTTGATTTAGTCAAGATGGATATTATGTACTTTGACTCTGGTTTTTGATGATGTAATCAAACCTATGTGCTTACCGCTGCAATGAATAAAATTTTAAAGTTTTAAGTACTGTTTATATCTGTCTTGTTGTTAAGTTTCTGTTCTATACACACTTAAAATGCTCCATAGAAGTTATTGCATTCCCTTTGTGAGTGACATCAATGGACGTGGGGTGTTACACGTGGTATCAGAGCTGAAGGTTACCAGAACAGATATTAATTTTGAAAAACTGTTTTTCAAAAACACTTTTATAAAAAAGTACCTTCAAAAGTATGTTTTAAGGAAAGTATTTTCAAGAGAAAAGCTTATTTTAGAAAGCATAACCCCAAGAGTCATATATCTTTCCTTCGGTTCTTTTGTATTGAATCTTTCCTTTTTCGTTTCAGCATGTCTGGAATTCCCGAGATACCTGAGGGAATAACGATACCAGGATGGTTTAGGAAGTATTTGGAGACTAGGGCCACCACCGCAGGTCCAGCAAATGCTCCTTCTCCTCCTTGTGTCGATACTTTTGCAAAGATATGTAAGGACCTCCGGGCTATGGGTGGAAAACCTTTTCACGGGACGGAGACATTTGTTGAAGCTTGAAATTGGCTAAAGGAGGTGGAAGAATTATTTGGGATCTTTGAAGTGGAAGATGGAAGAAAGGTCCAGTTAGCTACCGGGCTAATGAAGGATGAGGCCTCGTTTTGGTGGGAGGTCACTAATGGAGAATGTCCAGTTGATATATGGCCAGATTTTAGACGGAGGTTTGAGGTGAAGTTTCTCTCACGGGCTGAAGAGAATTTATACATGGAAAGGTTTCTAGCATTGAAGCAGGGGAGTCTATCAGTGAAAGAATACGTCAACAAATTCAACCAGTTGGCGAGATTTGGCTTGGACTTGATGAATACACCAGAAAAGAAGGCCCTGGGATTTGTTAAGGGTTTGAACGAGCCGCTTCATGGGTTAGCTATGACCCACATCCCCATGGGGGCTACCCTTGAGAGACTAGTTGACATGGCGCTTATGCATGAAGAAGATAAGGGCGCCAATGCTAATAAGGCACCCGAGAATAAAGGGGATCAAAAGAAACCACAACAGCAACAATAGAACAAGAAAGGTGGTAAGGGAAAGAAAAGATGCTTTAACCATAGGACACCAGGCCATCTAAGCAAAGATTGTAGGAAGAAAAAGAAGACTGGCTGTTTCCACTGTGGCGAAACGTGACATCTGATTAAGGACTGCCCAAGGAAAGGGCAGAGGGCAGGGTCTACCTCGGGAGGACAGGTGCAGGCTCTTATGGCACCAGGGCCGGCAAGGGGGAAAGTTCAGGCTCTCGTGGTCCCACCACTGCAAGAACGAGGTAGAGCAATTTCCGTTGAAAGTTTAGTTTTTCTGTTTGATCATCCTGTCCGTACTTTATTCGATTCTGGCGCATCACATTCATTTATCTCTACATCATTAGTTGAAACACTGCACTTAAATAATAGTCTAGTTACGGATCCCTTTGTAGTCTCAAATCCTATTGGTGGTTCGGCTCATCTTTCTATGATTTGTCGGGATTTGAGAGTGTTTACCTTGGGAATTGAGTTTGAATGCAACGCCTTTGTTCTTGGCTTCATGGGCTACGGCTTGATTCTAGGTATGGATTGGCTAACTAGATATGGGGCCATCCTAGATTGTGAAAGAAGGGTAGTTAGATTGTTGACTCATCGTGGAAAGACCCTTGATATTTCTTGTGACCCTAGAGCTCCAGTAATGCTTAGCTACCTAGAATCCCTTGACGCATCCAATGATGATTTACATTCTGTTCGTATAGTCCGTGAATATGTTGATGTCTTTGATGAGGTGAGGGGTTTACCCCCAAAATGTGAGGTAGACTTTCGAATATATCTAGTAGATAATGCAAAGCCAGTTGCATTTCCAGTGCGCCACATGGCTCCAAGAGAAAGAAGAGAACTCAGTAAGCAAGTGAAAGAATTGCTTGAGAAGGGGTTCATAAGATGTAGTATATCGGGAGTGGGGTGCTCCAGTAGTATTTGCCACGAAGGCAGATGGGTCCCTTAGACTTTGTGTGGACTATAGAGAACTTAATAAGCTTACTAAGAAGAATAAACACCCACTACCGAGGATTGACGATCTCTTCGATCAGTTAGTTGGCGCCTCAGTGTTTTCGCGGTTGGACTTAGCCACGGGTTTCCATCAGTTGAGAGTGGCTGAGGATAGCATAGACAAGACTGCCTTTAGGACTCCGGACGGCTTCTTCGAGTGGCTTGTGATGCCCTTCGGTTTAACAAACGCCCCCGCATACTTTGTTGACTTGATGAGTAGGGTGTTTACGGAGTACCTTAATAAATTCGTGGTAGTCTTTGTGGACGACATCTTGATCTTCTCTAAAAGCGAGGAAGAGCATGCCCTACATCTTAGGGAAGTGTTTGATACCCTTCGAGCGCATAGCCTTAAAGCTAAATTTTCTAAATGTCACTTTTGGAGAAAGGAAGTGCGATTCTTAGGGCATGTGGTTTCCAAAGAAGGGATAGATGTGGATCCCGCAAAGGTAGTGGCCATCCAAGATTGGAAGGTCCATAAAAATGATACCGAGGTGAGGAGTTTCTTAGGGTTGGCTGGCTACTATAGGAAGTTTATCAAAGACTTCGCAAAAATATCAGCCCCATTAACACGCTTGACAAAGAAAAACTTAGTTTTCACGCGGGACGTAGATTGTGATGATACTTTCCAACGTTTAAAGAGAGCTTTGACCACAGCCCCAGTCTTAGTGTTGCCAGATGGGAGTAAGCCATTTACCGTTTATACCGATGCTTGTGGAACAGGACTAGGCGCAGTGTTAATGCAAGAGGGAAGGGTAATAGCCTATGGAGGAAGGCATTTAAGAGTGCATGAGAGAAATTACCCTACACATGACCTAGAGTTGGCCGCTATTGTTTTCGCGCTTAAGTCTTGGCGCCATTATCTTCTTGGCGAGAAATTCGAATTTTTCACTGACCACAAATCGCTAAAATACTTGTTCTCTCAGAAGGACTTGAACTTAAGGCAGCAAAGGTGGATGGAATTCTTAGCGTCCTACGATTTCGAGATAGCATATACCCCTGGCAAAGGTAACATGGTGGTAGACGCCTTAAGTAGGAAAAGGTTATCCTTGAGTCCGTTGTTTGTTGAGCGGAGAAGCTTAGAGTTTATCTCTACGTTTGACTTTAGACCTTCCATTGACTTTGTACCCGGTTTGCTAGCATCCTTAGAGGTCAGACCTACGCTTTTGGGACGGATTGGTGAGGCACTGTGAGATGACCCGCAGTTGGTTGAGTTAGTAGAGAAGCTCAAAAGGGGGGAGTCATCGAGCCATCTTAGTAGGTATACCCTAGATGATAAGGGTTGGTTACGTAGGGATAGTAGGCTTTGTGTACCACAGGACGAGAATTTGAGGAAGGCCATTCTTGATGATGCACATCGTTCGAAGATGACCATTCATCCCGGCGGGGACAAGATGTACATGGACATGAGACGGGTTTACTTTTGGGCCGGTATGAAGAGGAATGTGGCCGAGTTTGTCGCTAGACGCTTGGTGTGTCAACAAGTAAAAGCAGAGCAAAAGAAGCCCAGTGGGTTGCTTCACCCATTGGAGGTCCCACAATGGAAGTGGGAAAGTGTCTCGATGGACTTTATTGATGGATTACCGAGATCGAGGAAGGGTAATACGGGGATTTGGGTCGTGGTAGACAGACTTACTAAGAGCGCCCATTTCAATCCCGTAAAGAGTAAGAGGACTGCTCCATGGTTAGCCTCCGTATACATTCGAGAGATAGTTCGTTTGCACGGTGTTCCTTCTAGCATATTGAGCGACCGCGATCCTATCTTTACTAGAGAGTTTTGGAAGAGCTTGCAAGAGGCGGTAGGGACTCATTTATGTTTGACCACCGCATATCATCCTCAGACGGACGGCCAGACCGAGAGGGTGAATCGTATTCTAGAGGACCTATTGAGGTTGTGTGTCTTAGACTTCGGAGGTATATGGGAGGAACATCTTTCGTTGGTGGAGTTCGCATATAATAATAGCTTTCAGTCTAGCATTGGCATGGCACCGTTCGAGGCTCTTTATGGATGGCCGTGTCGTTCGCCTACATGTTGGTGGGAATCTACAGATAAAATATAGCTTGGGCACGACATGATTAGAGAGACTTCGGAAAAGATCGATTTGATTCGAAGGAGGATGAAGACGGTGCAAGATAGGCAGAAATCTTATGCGGATAAGAGGAGGACAGATCTAGAGTTTGATATTGGGGACATGGTCTTTGTCAAGGTGTCTCCATTATGCAATGTTGTTCGCTTTGGGTCCGTTGGGAGGTTAGCGACAAGGTTCGTAGGGTCGTTTCCTATTAAGGAGAGGATTGGACAGACGGCGTATATAGTGGAGTTGCCCAAGAGACTTAGTGGTGTACACGATGTATTTCATGTATCACATTTGAGAAAGTGCTTGCATGAGACCGCGGAAGTGGTAGAGCCGAGCTTGCTTAGAGAGGTGGAGATCGAGCGTGATGCGATGATTCAACGAGCTCCTACGTGCATTCTTGGGTCGGAGATTAAGAAGTTGAGGAATCGAGAGGTCAGGCTAGTCAAAGTGCAATGGGGAGATGATGAGAGCAATGCTGCTTGGGAGACGGAAGAGAAGATGCGTTCATTGTACCCTTTTCTTTTCGAGGGTATGTCTTTTAATTTCTCCTTTACCGCTTAGCTTGTACTTGCTTTATCTTTAGTATGTCCTCTCGCTAGTATCTAGTCCTATGGTTGAAACATGTGTTTGAGACATGTTATGTATGATGAATGCATGTGGGTGCAAGTGTTTGCTAGTGGTTGCCCGTGGATGCATATATACGCACACACTTTAGGCACTAGATCGGCTCAGTCACTTCATATTGCATATTGCATATAAATGTGTGTGCATGTCTGAGTTAATGGATGTATAATGGTTATACTATCATATGGATGCTGCATTTTGGTGAATGGTTGTGCACACATGTAGAAATAATATGTATCGATAGGATTCTTTCGCATACATAATGGATTCATGGCACTATCATGGTTTGCATTAAGGAGGTCAACCGAATCAGTAGACCGCCTGATTTTGCATTAGATAAAGAACATATACACACACTTCTTGCATATGTTCATACAACATTAGGAATTTTATAAGGACAGTGGATGCCTGTATTTGATGGTTGAGTAGATGGTTTTTTGGATGTTAGGATATGCATTCTCCTTAACTTGGAGATTTCGGGGGCGAAATCCTTTAAGGAGGGGAGAATGTAACACCCCGTATTTTTGTTAACACTAAAGTTCACAAATTAAAGAATAACTAATCTCATATGTGAGAATTAAGGGAAACGGGTTGGGCCATTGTGTTCATCTCGGAATTCTGGTTGAGATAGAGTCCGAGTTTGCGTGAATTGGACTTCGTATGAAGAAGTTATGGCCATCAGAAGTTTCAAAAAAATTTAAACAGATTTCTAAAATTCAAATTTCGGAGTCAGATTGGGCTAGGCGAGAAATTTTCCGCCAGAGCCAGGTCGACCAGGGGCTCGACCTAACCTCACCAGGTCGACCTGGGGGTCGACCTGCCCCCTTCCCCCCCTCCGGGCAGATTTGATTGATGACATGTTTATGACTGTATGCTGAGTCATTAGGGTTTCTGGTCTTCTCTAAATGGCTGGGGTTAATTCTGGGTTGATCGGACGGCTTAAATTAATCCTAAACTCTATAAAAACACCTGTAGACTCAAACCCTAAAATCAAATTAAAATTAGAATCATGGCCTCCATGCCATCACCTTGCAACCTAGAATAGCCGCCACCAATTAGAGAGGAAGAAAGCTAATCAAATTCAATTCTATTCAACTCTAACAACGAATCTACTATAAAGGAAAGCTAATTCAACTTCAGAACTCAGATTTCAGAACTCAAGACCTTCTTTGAGTTGTGAGTTCGATTTCTTTAATAAAATAATTAACAATTTAATTGGATTGAGATATGACGTGGATTATATGGTTATGTTGTGAATTATTGACCGCATGTTATTAATTATGTTGTAAATTCTATGTTGTTATCATGTATGTTGTAAAGTTGTGATGTTATCATCTATACTGTAATTCTATGATTGGCTTATGTATAGTCAATTCATAATGATATTTCATATGCCAGTTTGGTTACGTTGTTGGAACTAATTCATATGTTAAATCATATGTATGTATGTATGCAAGTCTAGATGTTAGTTTAGATCTGGATCATGTGCAAGTTAATGAAATTATGAACAACTTTACATGTTTCATGACCTCTATTTTATGTATAAATTGGATCTAAAGTTAGGCTATGGCATGTGTGAGTTATATGCTAGTATACAAAGTTCTATATGCTAGTTTACATGTTTAGACGCAAGTTTACACCATCATTATGTTGCATAAATCACATATGCGAGTTTATATATATACATGTTTGGAGTATGAATCATGCCTATGCAAGTTTACACCTTATGATTAGATCTATGACATACATGGTTTATGCAAGTTCGTGACTATTACCTAAACAAGTTTACACCTTTAGATTTAGATCTATGACATATGTAGTTTTATGCAAGTTTGTGACTTTGGCCTATGCAAGTTTTAGATGAAGAACCTTATTCACACATGCAAGTTCACCCCATGTGTTTAGATCTAGTTTTATTTCTATGTATGTTGTGATGTTTTCTCTTTATTCCATAAGTTAGACTATTCGAGTCTAACATATATTTTACGTTAAACGAACGAACGTACAACGTGGGGCCATGGGATAATATTAAAAGATTTAATATTGAGAATTGGCATAAATGCCTTAAATGGCATAAAATAAATTTGTGATGATAATTGGTATGATTTTGCATACCATAAATAGATGGACATAATTGAGTCAATTATGGCCATAGTTAAATTTGGAATTGATTGATAATTTGAATAGGGAAGTTAATTCAAATTGGGGAATAATTAATTTTGTGCAATTAATCGTCTAAGACACGAGGTTAGGCTCTTTTGTGGTGTAAGGCTGCCCGGTAAATCGAGCTGCCACAAATGCTAGTCTAATGTGGGAGGTCTTAGGCATAAATTAAATGCGTGACAGTTATAAAGACACGAGGTTAGGCTCTTTTGTGGTGTAAGACTGCCCGGACCCGCCCGGCAAATCCAGCTGCCACAAATCCCAGTCTAATGTGGGAGGTCTTTACAAGGTTATGGTGTTAATGAATTAAGAAATACTTAACCAGATAAACATGTAGTGGGACATGAGGGGGTTAAGTGGGTGCCTTGGGTGGCATGTGGAATTTAGTGGGTGCCTTGGGTGGCATTTGAAATACGATTAGAAACACTTAACCAAAAATTGAAACATGTAAGTGAACATGAATAAGAAGAGGGTTAAGTGGGATGTACTAGATGGGACCAAGCTTAGGTGGATAGCTTGTGTCAAGTAATGGGGGCCCGTTTCAACCAGTAACCCATAAGTATCTTTGTGGGATCGACCCAAGTCGAGGACGGAACACGCGTACTGGGCTTGACTGTAAGAGGCCAAAACGGGTTAGCGGTGGCAGCGCAAGTCCAACAGGTTCATATGCGTGTGTGGGCCCAGGCTGGCAGGTAAGACGTTGTTGCATCGTGTAGGTATAAGTCGTGCATTGTTGGTATTGGGTTAGCACTTTGGGGAATGATACACCCCACTGTGGGGCCATCACGGGCATCTACAAGTTAGGGAGCCGATCGCATGGGGGTAGTGGGTATACCTAGTGGAGATAGGGGCTGGCGGCACCTATGAAGGCAACTAGGGGTACACGAAACCACCATTATCATTATTAAAGTCTTGCAGGTGGGATCAACTTTTAGGGTGACTAGTGGTGGTGCAGTTTAGTAATTATCTTATAGTGACTAGGTGCGCCTTTAACGTTATCTTTGTTCATCTTATTTCCTTGTTTACTCTGCCATACCCAATTGTTCACAATCATTTCCTTATTTCCCAACTTATGCCTTAGCCTAGTTATTTTGGTAATTATATTGTTAAAGTTATCGCACTCGCCAGACTTTATGTCTGACCCCCTTTGTTTCCTCCTCTTTTCTTCCTTTTCCCCCCAAGGTGCTCAAGGTGGAACTAGCACCGGTGGAGCTTGATTTTGGACAGATGTATCTCTTGCTTTTAGAAGTTGCTTGGATCGCTGAAGTAAAAGTTCAGCCTATCTTATTTATGGCTATTTTGTATTGGGGTTATGTCTTTCAATTTATGTACTTTGATTTAGTAAAGATGGATATTATGTACTTTGACTTTGGTTTTTGATGATGTAATCAAACCTATGTGTTTACCGCTGCAATGAATAAAAATTTAAAGTTTTAAGTACTGTTTATATCTGTCTTGTTGTTAAGTTTCTGTTCTATACACACTTAAAATGCTCCATAGAAGTTAATGCATTCCCTTTGTGAGTGACATTAATGGATGTGGGGTGTTACAAGCCATGTGTGGCCGGGTTGCAAGATGTTCTTGTTGAACCCCAGTGTATCCCCTCTAGAGTACACTGATCGGAAGGTGGTTCCATACTTTGTCATGTTGAAAATCCCATCTCCAATAAGCGCACTGCGGTTTCTGATTTAATATTATATATAGGGCATGAGATGCAAGCGTTCTACTAAATTTCTATATATTTTTGATGTAGACACTATTGTAATATCACTGGATTTGATATCAAACATATTTTAGGTTATCATAAGGTAAAAACCATTCATGTTAATGTGTGGATCGGTCTCACGATTATCATTTCTTTTGAAAGGTTTTTAAAAGTTAAATCAAATGGTTGGCGTTTACTCACACCAGTCCCATGACTGACCCAAAGTTTATTTTCTTTTACCTTAAACTCTTGGGGGCCCAAATTTGTATAGGCAGTCAAGTAGTCAGGATTTTATTGGTTTACTTAGTGGAGCTTGAAGCAGGAGGCTTCATCAGTTAGCTATAGACTATCATATTTTCCACTGTGTACTATGTGTATCTGGAAACAGGTTTTATAACTATTCCAGAAAATAGCTGTTGTGCTCTGATTATGGTATGTATATGCAGTTACCAAATTTGTATTTCAGAAGTTATGTTAGATAATATATTTTATTCGTTCCGCTACGAGATTTGTGTTCTTCATTTTCTTCTATTCTAATTTTTCTTTCTATTTCTCATCCTCTAACTTCTTTCTACTAATGATTTGGATTTTTGCGCAATTTGGGTTGGACGTGTTGTGTTATTAGTCGACTCAAAGGGTACGGAAATTCAGGCCATTACAGTATAGCATAGTAGGAAGAATTGAAAAGAATTTTGTAATTTATATATATATATATTATTGATTTACTGATGTCCAAAAAGAATTTTTATAATACAATATATGATAAATTTTTGATATAAATGAATCATAACGAATTTACAAATTAACTTCATCATTATTATTGGTATACATAGATCACATTATGTGATTTATACATCTTTTTTTAAGAGGAAATGAATGAGTAGTGTAACACTACACAGCCAGTTAACTAGCAAAAGTTATAAACATATCCGATCAGCAAGATTGATCAATAGCCCAAAGGTAGAATTTCAGGATTAAGGTACAATCCCTAAAGTTCAAGTAGCATAATATTTTAAATACAGATATATGCACATAAAAAGAGTGATAACCACAACAAACCTAAAAGAAGCTTGCACATCGACTAGAAATTCCTTCCAGCGAGCCAACGAACATTTGTACTCTCTAGTAATTCTTCATGGTGAGCCTTCCCTGGAATGGTAAGCCTGAAGGGAGCAGAATTCGTCATACCCGAGGTACCAGGGAGGGACCTAGCTCTGCCGATCCTCGAGTTGTGCTTGACCATTGTCTGTGTGAGCCTCGGTTCGGTTGGTTGTGCAGCTGGAGTGGTCGGTGAATTATCAAGCAGTTGCGAGTGCGGCATTTGCTCCTCTTAGAAGTCATGGTCATGCATAAGTTATTGTAGGGACTTTGGCCAGTCTCTTCAGCCTGTTGGACCAACAACCTCAATGAAATTGTCTAGGATGGCAGCTTATGGGAAAAGGGGGATATGTGATCGTGGTTTATAAACGATAACGTCAAAGCAGTCACTCGTATCTAGGTCTTTTAAGTCATCAGTGTAAACCCTTTGATCAAGGAAGTTGATATCATTTTCATCCAAGCCAAGCAGTATTGTTTCTTGTTTTCTGGTGTGGTGTGCATGGTCCCATCGCTTCACTTTTAGAATATATTCATAATTGTTGATGTGTGTAACAATTGTGCAAGGAGGGTTTAACCCAGTGCAAAACTACATCTTTAAGAACAAGTTGCGGTGGTCAAGATATGAATGCTTAGAGTTATCCAGTTCTGTCACTCGGCCCATGATTTTTAGGGCATCGTTTACAGCTTCAAAGTTGTTTCAAATTCGGGGAAGCCTTCAACCCTGACCCATGAAACATGACCCAAGTTGGGTTTAAGGTATTCCTAAAAGTTTGTCCAAGGGCGGAGGAGTAAACTAACACCGAAACAACGGTCTGGTTTACTCAGAGTGCCAAGTTGATTGGCTCGAACGTAAGCTCCGTGGCTGAGACAACAAATAAGAAAGCATCTGCCAGAGATGATCCAGGCTAGCAAGTCATCTCATTGGAAATGATCAATGAGAGCCATGCATAAGATTTGTAGGGTCCAAAGACTCCAGACCCCAGTGGCAATGGTGGCAGTGATGTAGAGCAAATAGTCTGCCACGGGGATTTTTTTTTGAAGGAAAGTGTTTATGTTTAGGATTATCCTGAGGTGATGAGGTGGAACTGGTTTCTTGGGTGGGTTGAAGGGACGAATATTAAGTGAGATTTGATTAAGTGATTTAGAGACCCATGTTGCAGAGTATTGGCGAGTAATATTTGGGTGGGATTTGTATTTTGGCAGGGGATATGCAAAGATTTTCTTGGAACAATGCATGCTTGCATGGCTAGAAAGATTGCAGTAGTAGCATATTTTAGGTTCTTATACTCACTCGCCACGTATCCACTATCAGTGCAATTTATGCAGTGACTGTTCCTCTCTAGAAAATCAATGGTAATTTTAGTTGATTTGAATTCAGGTAAGATATGGTGTCGGGCTTTCAGTTTTGATGGTCCAGGCGATGTTACAGATGGTGTAGCTACGACTTGTGCATAGGAACGGAGGGGGGAAAGAGAACGGCTCGGCTGATGTGGAGGACGAGGAAGAATGGAAGAAGAAGGAAGGGAAGAGATAGGTTTGTAGGATCTGGGCTTGGGCAAGAGGATGGACTTGGGCAGCGGAGGTGCATGCGAAGGTTTGGGGCGGAGAGACTGATGGAAGGTTCGGTATCGGGTGGGGGAGGGGAGGGGATAAAGGAGATGAAGGGAGGAGTAGGGAGCAAGGCCGCCATGCTGGAAGTATTTATGAATTCTTGTGATTTATACACCTTTATAGTAGCATGAAAAATTACCTTTTTTAAAAAATACATAGTAAAATTAAAGCAAAATTGTAAAAGATATTAGAAAAATGGACTAAATGCTCTATAAAATGAAGATGATACTTTCTTCACATATAATGGATGTTCCGTCCGAAGTCATGGTCTGGGTCAACGCAAAGATTATCGAGGTGACCAGACCGCACAGTGAGCTCACTCGCAATTTCAAGCACCTCAATCTCGCCTTTCAACTCACCAAGGACGGCATCAAACTTATGGTCGACGCATGGTTCAGATGTAGAAAATGATGGCTTTAATCAGGTTGGCTACCGGTCACATGTAGAACTTGATTACCTTTGTTAGAAAGGAATATCGTTACAAAATAAGGTTCATTTATGCTCATTTTCCAATTAATGCTAGTGTTGGAAAGGATGTTAAAAATATTGGGATCAGAAACATTTGAGGTGAGAAGAAGGTTAGGAAAGCGGATATGGTTAATGGAGTAATAGTTACCCATTCCGGGAAGGTGAAGGATGAGCTCATCATTGATGGGAATCATATTGAGCTTGTTTCTCGCTCTTGTGCCCTGATTAACCAGAAATGTCATGTGAAAAACAAAGATATTCATAAATTTCTCAATGGTATTTATGTCAGCAAGAAAGGAACAATGGCTGAAGAGTAACACTTGTGTATTTTAATGGTAGAGAAAAAGAAAGTTATGTGTTATTTTAAATATTCTATCTTTCTAAAAAAAGACTAAATATTATATAAGTTATTTAAATAATTCGAATTTAAGATTCCATGGGTAGTTTAAAATGTAGGCGTTTGACATGAATATACAATGTAATACACGATAAGTATATTAACATACATGAGTTCAACCTTTAATTTGTGATAGTTATTTATGTGTATAATTTATGTTATATGATTGACGTGTTTATATATTTCGTTTTTGTTAATATGAATATGGTTAACCTTGATGTGATTTACTAAGCGAATAAGGAAATAAAGGGTTAGAAAAGGTGTTTAAATAGATTTAATATTAAGTAATTAAATGTAAAATATAGTACTAAATGTAAAATGTTAGAAAAGAATCGAGAGACTTAAATGATTATAGAAAATATGAAACGTAGGTATCTAAAGGCAAAAAAATTATAATTTTACCATTTTTAGCATTTAAAAGAAATATTAGTAAATTAAATTTATTTAAATTACTTAAAATTTTGATTTTGTAATTAATTTAAATATATGGACTTAAATATAAATTGTTAAAAGCTAACCTTTAATAAATAATTGTATAAGTTTGAAATATCCATACCAAAATGCAAAATGATAGAAGAAGTAAATAATGTAAGAGAAATAATAAGTAAGTGTAAAATGATAAACTAATTTAAAATAAAATATCCGGAGTGTCGCCTTACAAAAAAAAATCCGGAGTGAATCAAGGAGAAGAATGAAAACCCCTGAAATTGGGGAAAGAGCTTTAAAAGGTTCCGCTTTACTATTATTATTTAATAGATAGACTTGTGTGTAATATGTGCGTTGCACATAACAATGTTATTGAAAATAATATTTATCGTTTTAAAGTTAAAATGTAACTTTGTAATGTAATATATAATAATTTTTATGTGAAATACATAAATTATTAATTAAAATTATTTTTTATGTAATTTATGTTCTATAGCTTACACAAACAATATGTATACTTGTGTATTTGAGAATTTTTCAATCATTTTTGTTAATATAGGTATACATGTTGAAATTGATGTACATTAGTAAATTATTCGATAAATTAGCAAATATTATTTAATAAAATTCATTTAAATATGTTAAGTGCAAAATTACAAAGTTAGTTTAACTGTGTAGCATAACAGGAAAAACTAAAAAGCAATTTGCAAAAAATTGTATAATTTTGTTGTGGAGTTATTGATGTTCAAAAAGAATTTTATGATAAAATATATGAAAAATTCTTGATATAAATGAATCATAACCAATTTACACATTAACTTTGTCATTATTGTTGATATACATAGTTCATGTTAGGTAATTTATATATATTTATAGTTGCATGAAAATAAATACCTTTTTTAATATGAGTATGCATGGTAAAATTGGTCCATATTTTTAAGAGCTATTCGAAAAATGGACTAAATACTCTATAAGATTATTTAAATAAATATAGTTGAAGATTTCATGAGTAGTTTAAACATATGGATTCAAATGTAAAATATCACAAAAGAACTGAAAAGGGTCTACCAAATAATTGTAGAAATGTTAAAATGCAGGTATTTAAAGCGAAAATTATTTTGTTCAATTTATGATAAATTTATCGAGATAAGTTTATAATATATTAATATGTTAATTATTTACATATATTATGTAAACCGTGTAACTTATTCAACTTTATATTTGGAAGACAAAAACTGGATTTGCCCTTCTTTATTCATATGGACATGGTGTGCATTTTAAAACATCACTCCTAACATTAATTAGATAAATTAATAATAACTTATTAGTTGAATTCATTTGTTTAATTCAAAATCACATAATTAATTTAAACGTATTGACTAAAATGTATTATGTTAAATGATATTGTGCAGCGTTTTAAATAATTAAATAAATTTTAAAATGTTGGTGCTTGACATTAATATTACAATTCAATACACAGTATATTGACTTAAATGGTTTCAACTTTAAACTTGTGATAGTAATTTATACGTATAGTTAATGCTATGTGATTGACGTGTTTATATATTAGATTTTTTTGTTAGTATGAAAATAATTGATCTTTATATGATTTAAGGAATCAATGAATAGTTTGCTAAAGTTATTTAAATAGTTTTAATATTATGTAACTAATCGTAAAATATGATACTAAATGTAAAATATTAGAAAAGAATTGAGAGAGACTTAAATGATTATAGAAAATTTGAAACATAGGTATTTGAAGCTAAAAACATAATTTTTTTCATTTTAAGTATTTAAAAGAAACATTAATTAATTAAATTACTTAAATTTTGTATTTTATAATTAATTTAAATATATGGTCTTAAATATAAAATATAAGGAGCTAATCGTTAATGAATAATAAGGTAATTAGGGAGAAGGACAAACTTTGCCGAAAAATTAGGCTAAAGGACAACAAGTTTTATTTTTAGTCTAAAGGACAAACTTTGAACCAAAATTAAGCTGAAAGAAAATGCTAAATGTAATTAGCATTATATTCAGTTTTTTTACACTACACGAAAATGCTAAATGTACTAGCATTATTCAGTTTTACACTGCAGAAAATGCTAATTACATTTAGCTTTGTCCTTCAGCTTAATTTTTTTCAAAATTTGTCCTTCAGCCTAAAAATAAAACTTGACGTCCTTCAGACTAAATTTTCTCCAAAGTTTGTCCTTATTACTATTTTCCACATAAATAATTGTGTAAACTTTGAAATGTTCATATCAAAATGCAAAATGATAGGAAAGTAAAATAATGTGAGAGAGATAGTAAATAAGTGTAAAGTGTTAAACTAATTTACTTATAAATAGGGGTTTTTATCCTCAAGGACAAAAGAAAAAAAAAAGTTTCATAAGGACGAGGGCAAAATTTTATCCTCAAGGATAAAATTTAGTGTAAAAGGGGGAATTCAGGGGCCCACTATAATTCCTTACTTTACACTAAAACTTGTCCTTATGGACAAAATTTTGCCCCCTTGTCCTTATGGAACAATTTTTTGTTCATTTTGTCCTTCAAGGTATTCTCCTGACATGGACATGGGGGATGGGGACATGACATATCATGAAATATCCAGAGAGAGTTAAGGAGAAGGGAGAAAACCCCTAAAATTAAGGATAGAGCTTTAAAAGGTTCTGCCTTAATTATTTAATAGATTAAGGCAGATTTAATCATCCTAATAGCCGATCTAATTCCACCTCACATTTTATCACTAAAAAGAGTGGTTGGAAATTTCGCTTCCCTCCGATTTGCGTTTTCTTCCCAAATATCTCGTTTTTTTCTTAATGGCAGAAACTTTAGATCGGTAAAAGTGTACTTTTCCCCCATAATTATGCTTATTAGTGATACTTTTACCAATCAAGTGTAATTAATATTCCATCAATGATAAAAGCAACACGGCCCCATCTTTACCTTTTCAACAATAGAAAATTGTTGTGGATTCTCCAGCAACCTTCAGAAACATTCATGAATCCGCAAATTGATTATTTCTCTTAGATCTGTTGAATATATGTCTTCCTTTATCGATTACTATTCTCAAATTTACAAATTGTCTTCTAGGTTTATGTCAATTTTGAATTCACGGTTGAACATGAAATTAGGTCATCGTCGTTCCAGCTGGTTTCGTGATTAGTTGTCAAGGATTTCGTGCATTTAACTTGTTGTTGTCGATTTCATCACAACTAATGGGATTTTTGGTATGTGTTTTTCTCTTTTATTTTATTTCCGTTTTCATCACTATTATACAGTAGATGCATTAATTTCTTTGATTTGACACTGGTTAATCATGCTCGTGTAACCTTGATGTTTGATAATTATGAAACTAATGATTCAAAATAAAAAAAATAATTATTGGCTGTAGCATAGATTATATTTTTAATGATTTTTGTTGGAAGACTGTTCATTTCTACTGTTGCTAACAACAGTCTATTTTTTTTTATCTCATTACACATCTTAGTTCTTTTTTTTTTTGAAAAAAATGAAATCCATAACAAATGAGATTCGCCGTTTACTGCTCCACAAGTGACATGTGTTAACAAATTTCAGCGAGCCTTTAAAAACATCCAAAACTAAGCATGGAATTGGTAAAAAAAGAAAAGCAATAAACTTGCAGTTTGAACTCAGGCTTCTGCAGATTTTAACTCTGCTGCTATATTTGCAGCAACTTTGCCAATATGTAGTTGTTTTAATATGTCACACTTGAGTTCGTTAAAAGTATATAGAAAATATGCCATTATTATGAATTTAAAATTAACTTGTTACACCAAAGTTTTGTTTGCATAGGCTTCATAATTCGTATATGTAGGTAAGTACGTAATCCATTCCACCCTCTGAACATTAAAATATATTTAATGAAAATGCATCATAAGAAGAAAGATTGGTTATAGCAGGAAAATAAAATGGTAGTTCAAAACTGGATGGGTGTATCTTCCTCTAGGGGAACAAATGCTCCAAAATTACATGCTTGTTCATCATCTATTTAGTTTTGTTGGAAGATTGTAAACATCGATTCCTTCACTATAGTTGTAAGAAAGAACAACTACCTAGGAAAAATGCGGTGTCAGTAGAGTAATTGGAGATAGGAATGACAAATGACTCCCCAATTTTAAGAATATTTTATTTAATGATTTATTTAAAATTTTGGTTTTTATCTATTTTATTTGTCTGGGTTTTTTTTTTTTTGAAATAATATTAAGTTTTGATTTAAAACTAAATTTACTACCTATTTTACAAAACAAATGATTTTGTATTTATATGACTATCTTAATAATACAAATCAATAATTGCTAAGTTAGAATCTTATTTATGGGAAACTTTAATCGAGATATCTATTTGAATTTGAAATTTATTCTTGAAATTTTATTAAGCATTGAAAGCCCGTATAAGAATACAATCCGTTTTCAATATTAATGGAATTTTTCTTTCATTTAATTTCAAATCGTACTGATTGTTGTTGATGCAAACATGACCAAATTTTATTGATCAGATTTATATTTTCCTATTGATATCGTTTATTATATATTTGATTTGCAAAATCGGTTGTTAATATATATTGCCAAAACCGTTCGTCCTTTTGAACAAAATTTTTATATTTCCTTTTATTTGCAATCAATATTTAACTTTTTAAAATTCAAGTTCATTTACCAGTACAATTTCCTTACTTACGCGTTCATTGTTTTCAAAATTAAACCATTCATCTTCTTTTATTTATTTCCTTTTGATTCCACAGATTTTGTGAAAATATATTTAATTTTCCTTATGAAATTATTTGTTGTTCTTTTGTCTTCTATTTCCTTGTATTTTCATTTTTCAATGCATTGTTCGAATTCCTATGGTTGCTAGTGAAACAAAGAATTAATTGGCTCGTGAAACAAGTAATTTAACGACATTGGTTAAGGTACCGCATGTTTCCATTTGTTTATTTACAGATTTGCTTTCCCATATTCCCCATCGTCACTTTCCTTTCATTTCCATTATTTAATTCTTTCCCTTTTCCACGCAAAGCAGCTCCCATTTTATTATGACCCTTTCACATTCCATCTCGTGAATAAAAGCAACTTCCCTTTCAATGACTTCTCCCTAATTTTCTTTTTCTATTGTCTGCATATAGCCATTCCTTTCCACTTTACATTTTCCCCTTGTCTTTTCTTTCTTTATTTTTCCTTTGCCACGTTATTGTGTTCATTCCCTCACCAAAAAATGATCCTTTCCAAGCCTTCACCCACGCGCCTACCCCCAAACCACTCTGCTGAAGCCTTCAATAGTCGTACCGCGACTCCCCTCTCAACTATCATGCAAACGCCAATACTAATCGGGCTCCGACCATCGGCCTTTCTTCAACCAGCGCTGGAACCAACGTCGGTGCTGAAGCCATCCCTTTCCGCCTGAAGACCCCCTTGCCTCGACCCGCGGACCCAAGCCAGACAACCGTGCTAGACCAACCCGCTGACCATCCTTGAGCTGCCTAACCCGTTGACCTCCCTCTCCCATTCGAAGCCACCAACCCAGTTTCCCCCATCCCCTCTTGCGTGATTGATGTTGCTGCTGTGTTGAGTGCGTGGTGTGTGTTCATGTGTGAGCATGAGTAAGTTTTTCTATGTGTGTTAAATAATATGCATGAGTTCATATTTTATACTTGGGTAAGTATATTTATGTTTGTGAGTGAGTGCATAGTGTTGGACATATTTCTTATGTATGTTTGTTAATGTGTACGTGTTGCTACGCAAGGGTGCGTGAGTTATGTGTGTGGGGCATGAGTTTTGTGTATTTTTGTTGTGTTCATGGTATGTATTGGCGTGTGTGTCCATGTGTTGACATGTATGTGTGTACTTATATAATGTATATATAAAAGTATTTTGTAGTGTGTATATATGAGTTATAAAATATTTATATTATTGAGTATTTATATATATATATATATATCTATATCTATGGTTTGTATATTTTAATATGTGAGTTGTTCTGTGTGTGTGGATTTTCATACATATATATAATAGTTTTGATGAGAGTCGCTTTGAAATTTGTTGGTTTTCTTAATATATATATATATATATATATATATCTATGTATGTATGCATATTTACACTGTAATGCTTTGGTGTTAGTTGTTTGAAGCTTATTTAGTTTCAAAATCTATTTAGAAAATAATATAATATATATATATGTATGTATATGGTTTCATGTGTGTTTGCGCTGTGTGTTTGCAGTGTGCGTTGAATTTCAAAAATATATATTATAAATTTATTGTGTGTTTACGTATATAGAAATATTTATATAATATTTTATAAAAGAAATTTTACAGTTTTTTTAATTGAATTTGATGTTGTGTTCGAACCCATTCCAAAACCCAATAGCCATCCCAATTATTAAGAAATCCTGGCCTGCTCTTATAAAAATATATATTGAGTGATCATCGAGTTGAATCTATTCTGAATCGTGCATGAAAGTCATCGTTTTTCTGCGTCAATTCGTCTATTGTCTCCACTCTGTGCAACGAAAGGTGAGTTTATCTCACACTTGACCTACATTATTCATGGATTTAAATTCAACATAAGTGAACTTGTAATGGCCCGAATTTCCGTACTCTTTGAGTTGACTAATAACACCACACGTCCAACCCAAATTGCACAAAAATACGAATCATTATTAGAAAGAAGTTAAAGGATGAGAAATAGAAAGAAAGAAATACTAGAATAGAAGAAAAAAAAGAACACATATCTCACAACGGAACGAATAAAATATATTAGATAACATAAACTTTGAAATACAAATCAGTAACCTTATATACATACCATTATCAGAGCACGATAGTTATCCCTGGAACAATTATAAACACCTGTTTCCAGATACAACATAGTACACAGCGGAAAATATGATAATCTATAGCTAACTGGTGAAGCCTCATGCTTCGAGCTCCTCCAAGTGAATCTAAAAAAAATCTCAACTACTTGACTGCCCGCACAAATTTGGGCACCCAAGAGTTTAGGGAAAACAAACAAAATAAACTCTAGGTCAGTCATGGGACTGGTGTGAGTAAACTCCAACAATTTGTTTAACTTTTAAAAAAAAATCCCTTCGAAAGAAAAGATAATCGTAAGACCGATCCACACATAAACACGGATGGCTTTTTCCTTACGATGACCAAAAATATTTTTGATATCAAATACAGTGATATTATAATAATGTCTATATCAAATAAATAGAATCTAGCGGAACGCTTGCATCTCAGGCTCCATATATAATATAAAATCGAAAATCGCAGGGTGCTTATTGGAGATTGGATTTCCAGCATGACAAGGTATAGGACCACCTGGCGATAGTGTATCTCTAGAGGCGAATACACCGGGTTCAACAAGAATGTCTTGCAACCCGGCCCACACATGACTGACCACTCATTTCGCTTGAGTGTATCGAATGTATATCACCAACGGTAGGGATCAGCAACCATTTCTCGAAAGGGACAGCATCGATAGATTAAAGAGCAACTGGAATTTCTCTAGATAGGTGATTATACATCCTAATGGGAGCGACCCACATAGCCATGCTTCCTGCCCAATTTTTGTCAATTCCCAGTTGTGAGGCTTTAGGTTTGAATTATCTTCCAGAACATCTGGCCACCATTCACTTTGAATGCCACATCGTCAGATCCATCGGAAATCACTAATTGATTCCCACAAAAATACTCAGAATGTTATGCTAAAGAAGTTTCCCTTCTTTACCACCAACTTCGTACGTTTGAAGGAATCAACGTACGTAATCCCTTTGGAAATACTCTGTCAGACACTCGTACTTTCAAGTTATCCTGGGTCTGGACAAACCGAAGGCACCATTCTATTAATCCATCTTAGGCTATTTCTACCTAGAGTTAACTGAACAACCCTTGCATTTTACTCCGTCTTCAATTATCTTCGGCATACGTTGATTCGTAACGCTTATACCAATACAGAGTGGTTTTCAAATATTAAATCTGATCCTGGTCTCTCCATATTGACAACAGAGGTATGAAATAAATCAAAACTTTGATAGTTGGTGATTTAACTATCAATGAAGTCATCCATACAATCAACGATCCTATTTCCAATTGGAAATCCTACCGATCAAGCATCAAACAACACTGGCCCCTTTTAATTTAATTTTCTTATTAAATTATTATTTCCAATTCCTGTTATCTAATCTTTCGTATTCTTTCAAAGCTCTATTTCTTTCTCTTGATTGTTGGAAAACATTTCCAATATCCTAATTTCTTTATTCGAGGAAATATATCTAATTCTAATTAGAAAACATTTCAAAATCCTTTAAATTAACGCGATGTCACAAAACATCGTTATTATAGCTCAAACCAGTAATCACTTATCAACTAACCATCTTGCTAACCCATCTTCACTATCGAACCTTACCATTTCTCCATCAATCATGAAGTCAATCAAGTTGGGGTATAATTACCTCTTAGACCTTAATTGAACAACATTCTCTACTTTGAAATAGCCAAAGCTCACAACTTCAAACAAACCATCGCCTATGTGACTCTCAGATTCAGTCTAAGAACACACTTCCTTTATGAAAAAACACTGATTATAACAGTAGCATTATAATCGTTGTTTCCAAATATTTTATTTATAAAACATTACTTTTAATAACAGCGTTACAATCGCTGTCTAGAATTATAGAACCTTTATTTTAACAACAGCGTTAAGACCGCTATTAAGATTTACAAAACATTTATTATAACGGTAGCGTTAAAATTATTGTTTAGAACTTACAAAACATTTATTATAACGACATCGTTAAAATTGTTGTTTATAAATATTTGGTTTATAAAGATATAACTTGTACTTATTAATTTCATTCACAAGTAATAATTAAATAATTAAATTTGTGTCAAAACGGAAAGTAATTAAAATAACTATTTCCCTAAACTTGATATAACCGAATTACAATAAATAACTTTCTCTCGAATAATCTATATTCGATTTATATTCCGAACTTCGGAATTTATCTACCATTTCAGGTTGATTCAAATTCTAAATTCACTTTTGAATCTGTCCTTTTCAAATTCTTGCCCAATTCCTTTATAACCATTTTGGTTTACCAAAACGTTATTACAATTTATTTTATATTCCAAAGGTTGGAATAAAACTCATCGTTTGATTTTAAAACGATGATCCATTTCCCTTTCTCATTCACGTTCCAATTTGGATTCATATTTCAAATCCAAATTTCCTCTATAAATATTTTATTTGCCAATATTTACTTTAAACCATTGTTTACTTTAATTCTGAATATATTTCCTTTATATACCATCATTTGGTTTTGTTCTTATAAATATACTTTTAAACTCAAATTTCTATTTAAAACTTCTATTCATAATTTTTCAAACAATATACATTTATTCCAATAATTTAAAATCTCGTTTATGATTTACTTTGAAATTTGCTAAGTAAAAATCTCATCTCAAATATTGCCTTCAAATTTGATTTTCATTTTTCTTCCATATAAATTCAAAATTTGAATTTATATTTCAATTTATCCAATGTTACATAATTCATTTAATTTATAAACATGTTTATATTCAACCCCTTGTTTTAATAAATAAGTTTCTACTTTTTAACTCTCTTCGAAAATTACACTTTAATTTTTTGGAAAAATATATTTCCTTTTACATCTCAAATTCATTTCCTATATTTCAAAATTTATAGGGCCAGTGACAACGAAAATCAATCATAGAATACATATCACATCATATAACGTAAATATATGAAAACAATAATATAAATGTTGAGGAACCCTGTTGGGCCACTCCAACCTGTTTTCCTGCATCCACAGATGTCAATCAACATTTATTTCACATAAATATGAGATATCATAGTAAGTAGAACAAATTCAGTATAACTATATCAACCAGTTTTATCAAACATTCACCCAACAACCATCGCACAATATGAAATAAATTTAAAACTCGTTTATATAAAAATATAAATGAGGTAGAGTTAGTGAGTTTACTCACCTTGCTTTGCAGTTGACGGTTCTGCTGTTTGTTTCATTTAAAATCCAACGAGTGTTTCATTTTACTGCAAAATTCCAGTAGCCTTTTCCCCAGCCACATCAGTGCCAAACGAATACTCTATCATTACAATCTCAACGAGATCAGTTCCGTCAAATTCGGTTTCATTTCCCTGATCGCGTTTGTCGACTGCATAATCTCCACCGTAAGCTTCTTCTTTATAGTCAAACAACACGCCCTTCCCTTTCTATGAAACGACAAAACCACCCCATCCCCTTCCAGTTGAAAATGCAGCAAAGTATTTCCCATTTATTCCTTCCTTTTTTTTTAGAATTATGTTCGAATATGTTGTTAAACGTCCCTTCTTCACACTAAACCCACGATCAGTTCCCGCTGTACAAACCCCTCACCATATAATGCTTCTTATTGAAATTGTTGTGACTCCAAATCCCGTTCCTCAGACCAAACCACATTTTTACTACCATGCTAATCCTCCTTCACTATATTTGAACCCATTTAAACCCTAAATCCGTTCCGATCATTCCTTGAAGCCCAACAGTAAATCGCGACATCAACCAGTTGCCATACACATGAACATCCCCAACTCCACCGTAAATTAAATCAACACCTCCAACGTTACTCCATCTCATGAATCGATCACTAATTTTCCCTCAAAGTTTAACCCGAACCCACGCTGGTAAGGAGAACAGTGACATGAATCTTACGAAACCCAAAAAAATTAGCATATTGACGTGAAGAGAAGAGAAATACGAGTGCGATGGATTTGAGATTTTTGCATTACGTTTTGATTTTGAATTGATGACGATTTGTTTAGATTTCGATGGAAATAAGGAAACGCGTTAAAATGAGAGCAGGAGCAAATAGAAATAGTTTTGGGGCTTAGGGATTAAATAGGATTTTTGTTTTGCTTACAAATGAAACGAAGATGTCCTGTATTTAAAGTAGAAACAACTTGGGGAGCACACAATAATAGCGTGGAAAGCACGGGAAACAGTAGCTTGAGGGGCACGGAGATGAATTACATGGTCACCACGTACTTAATGAAGTCATGCTGAATGCTTTCAGTTACAATCTTGCCGTATATAACTGTATTTTGGTTCAACTCTTCTTGTTGCTCGACGAGACTATGTAGTGGTCATAATTATGGCATATATATCTAGTAATACCATCAATGTTTACGTTTGTTATGAAATACTGGGGTATTATGTTATGTCCATATTAAAATCAAGTCTGCTCTTTAACTTCATGGTACCCGTTGATGATTTTGAAAAGGAGGGTCAGAAATTTGTTTTTAGACGGTGGAAAGTATTGTTCATATCCGAACTGCTACGGACAGAAATAAGAGTACGATCGTGTCCAGCAAGGTACCATGATCCCAAAAATATAATAATGTCGGTAGTTTAACTTATATTATGAAACCCCAAAATATTGATATAGGGTGCAAAATACTCCAAGTAAAAAGTTGTGTATTTTGCGAATTAAAAATTACAGTAAAATTCTAAAAATTAAACTAACTACGTCGCAAAGGGCTTATCCAAATTCATGACCAATATTTAGACATATTTAAATAACCGTTATGGCTTATATACGATTCTACAGCGACTTTCTGAAAATTTGATTTGGACGTAACTCCCAATATATAAGACGAAATCTCGAATTTTTTCTTCCGATAGAAAAATATAGTTAAACAGAACCGAACGTTTCTTGTTTCAAAGAAATCAGACTTATTTTGAATCCTATATATCAAATTGAAGTTCAAAACGTTAAATTACGAATTGCCGCGACTTTACAAGTTCATTTCAAATTATATTATAAATTATACGTTTAAATATCGTTTTATTAAATAATTTCTTATAAATTCCTATATATAATTCAAATAAAAAATTTAAATATTCAGAAATCAACGGCTAAAAATCCGGATCGTTATATTCCTTCCCCCTTAAAATAATTTCGTCCTCGAAATTGCTAAGGTAGGAAAAGATGCTACCTACCCTATTAACTAGGTCAAAAAAAAACCTTTTTGTTTTTGTTTCAGTTGATCGATTTTTTTCCAATTAAAATATTAATTTATTTCTTGTTATCGAAATTTACAAAAATTCTGAAAATTTTCTAACACCTTAAATTTCGAAAAATTTCGGCAGCATCTCCTTTGCATGACTCAAACGGTATAACCACAACTCGCCTTTCTAAGCCTTCTCCAATCCAAAAGAAAATCAAAAAACTAAGCGGTTTGCCCCATAAGCTCATAAAACCATCAAACCCCAGTAATATTGTAAACATGTACCTTTTTGTCGGGCATAATTCTATCTCTTGCATTTGCTTCCATTCAATATCTGCTCAATCCATTCCCAGTTGGTTTCAAATCAATCCAACTTCCAGTTTTTAACATTCTAACCAACTTTTGATTAGTTCACTTCCATTCACTAATCCAAACTGAAATCTATTTCCAAAAATCAACCTTCTTATTCTGCTTGAGTTCAATTCCATCAAGGTTTAATTCCAAACAACATCCAATACATATTCATCTTGTTTATATATAAGTCGAATTAATATTTCGAACCTCGAGATTTTTCTTTATTTAATTCCATTCGGAATTATTTTTAATCCATCCAATTTTATTTAACTTAACTTAAGTTAAATTTCAATTCATTTCATACATTTTTATCATTTCAATCTATTCTACCTATATAAGTTAAATTTAAATTTCAGAATTCAAATTCCAAGTTTTTATTTCAAATTAGTTTGAAATCATACATATATACAACCATAATAATTCAAAACTTTTGAATTCTCAAAGTAATCCGTTTCACAACCTAATTCCATAAAAAATCTTCCTATGGTAGCATTTCATCACTTAGAAACTCGAAAATAGATACAAATGATGTGGCCATCATCATCTAGATTATTTTCTAGCGAATGAAGTGATTATAGTGCTTTGAAAATTTCAAAATCCATTTAAAACAATTTTTATTCAAATCCTTTCAACATATTTCTTGATTAATTTCAAAATACTTCAGAAATATTTTTTAACTTTCGGGATTCAAATTCCATATTCTGGTTTGGATCAAATTTCAAATTTTCTCATTTGTATATATTATCCATATACAAATCATATTCAATTATAAGTCACCAAATCTTCTTCATTTGATTGTAATAAAAATCAACACATTCATATGTAATAATTCAGAAATTATTCCTTTTATATCAAAATAATTTTTGGGCAAAACTATTTCATTTACCCACTTTTTAAAACCATACTATATCAAATTGCTTTGTTCGAGAGTTTAGAAACACCTATCGATACAGTTGTACATGCTGTATCGACCAGAATTCATAAACCACTCAACAAACCAGTCAACACAATATAAATTTTTTTTATATCAAATCTACAAATACGCGCTCATAAATATATACTCAAACTCAATCTAGGGTATTACTAACCCGATCCCTATTGAGTTACGCCACAGAGCCAAGGTCACTACTCAACCTTCAGCTCTGATACCAACTGTAATGGCCCGAATTTCCATACTCTTTGAGTTGACTAATAAACACCACACGTCCAACCCAATTTGCATAGAAATACGAATCATTATTAGAAAGAAGTTAGAGGATGAGAAAGAAAGAAATATTAGAATAGAAGAAAACAAAGAACACATATCTCACAGCGGAACGAATAAAATATATTTGATAACATAAACTTTGAAATACAAATCAGTAACTTTATATACATACCATTATCAGAGCACCACAGTTATCCCTGGAACAATTATAAACACCTGTTTCCAGATACAACATAGTACACAGCGGAAAATATGTTAATCTATAGCTAACTGGTGAAGCCTCCTGCTTCGAGCTCCTCCAAGTGAATCTAAAAAAAAATCCCAACTACTTGATTGCCCGCACAAATTTGGGCACCCAAGAGTTTAGGGAAAACAAACAAAATAAACTCTAGGTCAGTCATGGGACTGGTGTGAGTAAACTAGAACAATTTGTTTAACTTTTAAAAAAAATCCCTTTGAAAGAAAAGATAATCGTAAGACCGATCCACACATAAACACGGATGGCTTTTTCCTTACGATGACCAAAAATATTTTTGATATCAAATCCAGTGATATTATAATAATGTCTATATCAAATAAATAGAATCTAGCGGAACACTTGCATCTCAGGCTCCATATATAATATAAAATCGAAAACTGCAGGGTGCTTATTGGAGATTGGATTTCCAACATGACAAGGTATAAGACCACCTGGCGATAGTGTATCTCTAGAGGCGAATACATTGGGTTCAACACGAACGTCTTGCAATCCGGCCCACACATGACCGACCACTCATTTCGCTTGAGTGTATCGAATGTATATCACCAATGGTTGGGATCAGCAACCGTTTCCCGAAAGGGACAGCATCGATAGATTAAAGAGCAACTGGAATTTCTCTAGATAGGTGATTATACATCCTAATGGGAGCGACCCACATAGCCATGCTGCCTGCACGATTTTTGTCAATTCACAGTTGTGAGGCTTTAGGTTTGAATTATCTTCCAAAACATCTGGCCACCATTCACTTTGAATGCCACATCGTCAGATCCATCGGAAATCACTAATTGATTCCCACAAAAATACTCAGATTGTTATGCTAAAGAAGTTTCCCTTCTTTACCATCAACTTCGTACGTTTGAAGGAATCAACGTACGTAATCCCTTTGGAAATACTCTATCAGACACTCGTCCTTTCAAGTTATCCTGGGTCTGGACAAACCGAAGGCACCATTCCATTAATCCATCTTAGGCAATTTCTACCTAGAGTTAACAGAACAACCCTTGCATTTTACTCCGTCTTCAATTATCTTCGGCATACGTTGATTCGTAACGCTTATACCAATACTGAGTGGTTTTCAAATATTAAATCTGATCCTGGTCTCTCCATATTGACAATAGAGGTATGAAATAAATCAAAACTTTGATAGTTGGTGATTTAACTATCAAAGAAGACATCCATACAATCAACGGTCCAATTTCCAATTGGAAATCCTACCGATCAAGCATCAAACAACACTGGCCCCCTTTAATTTAATTTTCTTATTAAATTATTATTTCCAATTCCTGTTATCTAATCTTTCGTATTCTTTCAAAGCTCTATTTTTCTCTCTTTATTGTTGGAAAACATTTCCAATATCCTAATTTCTTTATTCGAGGAAATATATCTAATTCTAATTAGAAAACATTTCAAAATCCTTTAAATTAACGCGATGTTACAAAACATCGTTATTATAGCTCAAACCAGTAATATCTTATCAACTAACCATCTTGCTAACCCATCTTCACTATCGGACCTTACCAATTCTCCATAAATCATGAAGTCAATCAAGTTGGGGTATAATTACCTCTCAGACCTTAATTGAACAACATTCTCTACTTTGAAATAGCCAAAGCTCACAACTTCAAACAAACCATCGCTTATGCGACTCTCAGATTCAATCGAAGAACACACTTCCTTTACGAAAAAACACTGATTATAATGGTAGCATTATAATCGTTGTTTCCAAATATTTTATTTATAAAACATTACTTTTAATAACAGCGTTACAATCGCTGTCTAGAATTATAGAGCCTTTATTTTAAAAACAGCGTTAAGACCGCTATTAAGATTTACAAAACATTTATTATAACGGTAGCGTTAAAATTGTTGTTTAGAACTTACAAAACATTTATTATAACGGCAGCGTTAAAATTGTTGTTTATAAATATTTGGTTTATAAAGATATAACTTGTACTTATTAATTTCATTCACAAGTAATAATTAAATAATTAAATTTGTGTCAAAACGAAAAGTAATTAAAATAACTATTTCCCTAAACTTGATATAACTGAATTACAATAAATAACTTTCTCAGGAATAATCTATATTCAATTTATATTCCGAACTTCGGAATTTATCTACCATTTCAGGTTGATTCAAATTCTAAATTCACTTTTGAATCTGTCCTTTTCAAATTCTTGCCCAATTCCTTTATAACCATTTTGGTTTACCAAAACGTTATTACAATTTATTTTATATTCCAAATGTTGGAATAAAACTCATCGTTTGATTTTAAAACGATGATCCATTTCCCTTTCTTATTCACGTTCCAATTTGGATTCATATTTCAAATCCAAATTTCCTCTATAGATATTTTATTTGCCAATATTTACTTTAAACCATTGTTTACTTTAATTCTGAATATATTTCCTTTATATACCATCATTTGGTTTTGTTCTTATAAATATACTTTTAAACTCAAATTTCTATTTAAAACTTCTATTCAGATTTTTTCAAACAATATACATTTATTCCAATAATTTAAAATCTCGTTTATGATTTACTTTGAAATTTGCTAAGTAAAAATCTCATCTCAAATATTGCCTTCAAATTTGATTTTCATTTTTCTTCCATATAAATTCAAAATTTGAATTTATATTTCAATTTATCCAATGTTACATAATTCATTTAATTTATAAACATGTTTAAATTTAACCCCTTGTTTTAATAAATAAGTTTCTACTTTTTAACTCTCTTCGAAAATTACACTTTAATTTTTTGGAAAAATATATTTCCTTTTACATCTCAAATTCATTTCCTATATTTAAAAATTTATAGGGCCAGTGACAACAAAAATCAATCATAGAATACATATCACATCATATAACGTAAATATATGAAAACAATAATATAAATGTTGAGGAACCCAGTTGGGCCCCTCCAACCTGTTTTCCTGCATCCACAGATGTCAATCAACATTTATTCACATAAATATGAGATATCATAGTAAGCAGAACAAATTCAGTATAACTATATCAACCAGTTTTATCAACCATTCACCCAACAACCATCACACAATATGAAATAAATTTAAAACTCGTTTATATAAAAATATAAACGAGATAGAGTTAGTGAGTTTACTCACCTTGCTTTGCAGTTGACGGTTATGCTGTTTGTTTCATTTAATATCCAACGAGTGTTTCATTTTACTGCAAAATTCCAGTAGCCTTTTCCCCAGCCACATCAGTGCCAAACGAATACTCTATCGTTACAATCCCAACGAGATCAGTTCCATCAAATTCGGTTTCATTTCCCTGATCGCGTTTGTCTACTGCATAATCTCCACCGTAAGCTTCTTCTTCATAGTCAAACAACACGCCCTTCCCTTTCTATGAAACGAAAAAACCACCCCATCCCCTTCCAGTTGAAAATGCAGCACAGTATTTCCCATTTATTCCTTCCTCTTCTTTTTTTAGAATTATGTTCAAATATGCCGTTAAACCCCCCTTCTTCACACTAAACCCACGATCAGTTCCCACTGAACAAACCCCTCACCATATAATGCTTCTTATTGAAATTGTTGTGACTCCAAATCCCATTCCTTAGACCAAACCACATTTTTACTACCATGCTAATCCTCCTTCACTGTATTTGAACCCATTTAAAACCCAAATCCGTTCCGATCATTCCTTGAAGCCCAATAGTAAATCGCGACATCAACCAGTTGCCATACACATGAACATCCCCAACTCCACCATAAATTAAATCAACACCTCCAACATTACTCCATCTCATGAATCGGTCACTAATTTTCCCTCAAAGTTTAACCCGAACCCACGCTGGTAAGGAGAACAGTGACATGAATCTTATGAAACCCAAAAAATTAGCATATTGACGTGAAGAGAAGAGAAATACGAGTGCGATGGATTTGAGATTTTTGCATTACGTTTTGATTTTGAATTGATGACGATTTGTTTAGATTTCGATGGAAATAAGGAAACGCGTTAAAATGAGAGCAGGAGCAAATAGAAATAGTTTTGGGGCTTAGGGAATAAATAGGATTTTTGTTTTGCTTACAAATGAAATGAAGATGTCCTGTATTTAAAGTAGAAACAACTTGGGGCGCACACAATAATAGCGTGGAAAGCACGGGAAACAATAGTTTGAGGGGCACGGAGATGAATTACATGGTCACCACGTACTTAATGAAGTCATGCTGAATGCTTTCAGTTACAATCTTGCCGTTTGTAATTGTATTTTGGTTCAACTCTTCTTGTTGCTCGACGAGACTATGTAGTGGTCATAATTATGGCATATATATCTAGTAATACCATCAATGTTTACGTTTGTTATGAAATACTGGGGTATAATGTTATGTCCATATTAGAATCAAGTCTGCTCTTTAACTTCATGGTACCCGTTGATGATTTTGAAAAGGAGGGTCGGAAATTTGTTTTTAGACTGTGGAAAGTATTGTTCATATCTGAACTGCTACGGACAGAAATAAGAGTACGATCATGTCCAGCAAGGTACCATGATCCCAAAAATATAATAATGTCGGTAGTTTAACTTATATTATGAAACCCCAAAATATTGATATAGGGTGCAAAATACTCCAAGTAAAAAGTTGTGTATTTTGCGAATTAAAAATTACAGTAAAATTCTAAAAATTAAACTAACTACGTCTCAAAGGGCTTATCCTAATTCATGACCAATATTTAGACATATTTAAATAACCATTATGGCTTATATACGATTCTACAGCGACTTTCTGAAAATTTGATTTGGACGTAACTCCCAATATATAAGAAGAAATCTCGAATTTTCTCTTCCATTAGAAAAATATAGTTAAACAGAACCAAACGTTTCTTTTTTCAAAGAAATCAGACTTATTTTGAATCCTATATATCTAATTGAAGTTCAAAACGTTAAATTACGAATTGCCGCGACTTTACGAGCTCATTTTAAATTATATTATAAATTATACGTTTAAATATCATTTTATTAAATAATTTCATATAAATTCCTATATATAATTCAAATAACAAATTTAAATATTCAGAAATCAATGGCTAACAAATTTTCTAACACCTTAAATTTCGAAAAATTTCGGCAGCATCTCCTTTGCACGACTCAAACGGTATAACCACAACTTGCCTTTCTAAGCCTTCTCCAATCCAAAAGAAAATCAAAAAGCTAAGCGGTTTGCCCCATAAGCTCATAAAACCATCTAACCCCAGTAATATTGTAAACATGTACCTTTTTGTCGGGCATAATTTTATTTCTTTCATTTGCTTCCACTCAATATCTGCTCAATCCATTCCCAGTTGGTTTAAAATCAATCCAACTTCCAGTTTTTAACATTCTAACCAACTTTGATTAGTTCACTTCCATTCACTAATCCAAACTGAAATCCATTTCCAAAAATCAACCTTCTTATTCTGCTTGAGTTCAATTCCATCAAGGTTTAATTCCAAACAACATCCAATACATATTCATCTTGTTTATATATAAGTCGAATTAATATTTCGAACCTCGACATTTTTCTTTATTTAATTCCATTCGGAATTATTTTTAATCCATCCAATTTTATTTAACTTAACTTAAGTTAAATTTCAATTCATTTCATACATTTTTATCATTTCAATCTATTCTACCTATACAAGTTAAATTTAAATTTCAGAATTCAAATTCCCGGGTTTTATTTCAAATTAGTTTGAAATCATACATATATACAACCATAATAATTCAAAACTTTTGAATTCTCAAAGTAATTCGTTTCACAACCCAATTCCGTAAAAAATCTTCATATGGTAGCATTTCATCACTTAGAAACTCGAAAATAGAAACAAATGATGTGGCCATCATCATCTGGATTATTTTCTAGCGACTGAAGTGATTATAGTGCTTTGAAAATTTCAAAATCCATTTGAAACAATTTTTATTCAAATCCTTTCAAAATATTTCTTGATTAATTTCAAAATACTTCAGAAATATTTTTTAACTTTCGGGATTCAAATTCCATATTCTGGTTTGGATCAAATTTCAAATTTTCTCATTTGTATATCTTATCCATATACAAATCATATTCAATTATAAGTCACCAAATCTACTTCATTTGATTGTAATAAAAATCAACACATTCATATGTAATAATTCAGAAATTATTCCTTTTATATCAAAATAATTTTTAGGCAAAATTATTTCATTTACCCACTTTTTAAAACCATACTGTATCAAATTGCTTTGTTCGAGAGTTTAGAAAGACCTATCGATACGGTTGTACATGCTGTATCGACCAGAATTCATAAACCACTCAACAAACCAGTCAACACAATATAAAACAATTTTATATCAAATCTACAAATACGTGCTCATAAATATATACTCAAACTCAATCTAGGGTATTACTAAACTGATCCCTATTGAGTTACGCCACAGAGCCAAGGTCACTACTCAACCTTCAGCTCTGATACCAACTGTAATGGCCCGAATTTCCATACTCTTTGAGTTGACTAATAAACACCACACGTCCAACCCAATTTGCACAGAAATACGAATCATTATTAGAAAGAAGTTAGAGGATGAGAAAGAAAGAAATATTAGAATAGAAGAATACAAAGAACACATATCTCACAGCGGAACGAATAAAATATATTAGATAACATAAACTTTGAAATACAAATCAGTAACTTTATATACATACCATTATCAGAGCATGACATTTATCCCTGGAACAATTATAAACACCTGTTTCCAGATACAACATAGTACACAGCGGAAAATATGATAATCTATAGCTAACTGGTGAAGCCTCCTGCTTTGAGCTCCTCCAAGTGAATATGAAAAAAAAAATCCTAACTCCTTGACTGCCCACACAAATTTGGGCACCCAAGAGTTTAGGGAAAACAAACAAAATAAACTCTAAGTCATTCATGGGACTAGTGTGAGTAAACTCCAACAATTTGTATTTCTAAAAAAAAAAATCCCTTCGAAAGAAAAGATAATCGTAAGACCAATCCACACATAAACACGGATGGCTTTTTCCTTACGATGACCATAAATATTTTTGATATCAAATCCAGTGATATTATAATAATGTCTATATCAAATAAATAGAATCTAGCGGAACGCTTGCATCTCAGGCTCCATATATAATATAAAATCGAAAACCGCAGGGTGCTTATTGGAGATTGGATTTCCAACATGACAAGGTATAGGACCACCTGGCGATAGTGTATCTCTAGAGGCGAATACACTGGGTTCAACAAAAACGTCTTGCAACTCGGCCCACACATGACCGACCACTCATTTCGCTTGAGTGTATCGAATGTATATCACCAACGGTTGGGATCAGCAACCGTTACCCGAAAGGGACAGCATCGATAGATTAAAGAGCAACTGGAATATCTCTAGATAGGTGATTATACATCCTAATGGGAGCGACTCACATAGCCATGCTGCCTGCCCGATTTTTGTCAATTCCCAATTGTGAGGCTTTAGGTTTGAATTATCTTCCAGAACATCTGGCCACCATTCACTTTGAATGCCACATCGCCAGATCCATCGGAAATCACTAATTGATTCCCACAAAAATACTCAGATTGTAAGACTAAAGAAGTCTCCCTACTTTACCACCAACTTCGTACGTTTGAAGGAATCAACGTACATAATCCCTTTGGAAATACTCTGTCATACACTTGTCCTTACAAGTTGTCCTGGGTTTGGACAAACCGAAGACACCATTCTATTAATCCATCTTAGGCAATTTCTACCTAGAGTTAATAGAACAGCCCTTGCATTTTACTCCGTCTTCAATTATCTTCAGCAGACGTTGATTCATAACGCTTATACCAATACAGAGTGGTTTTCAGATATTAAATCTGATCCCGGTCTCTCCATATTGACAACAGAGGTGTGAAATAAATCAAAACTTTGATAGTTGGTGATTTAGCTATCAAAGAAGACATCCATACAATCAGCTGTCCTATTTCCAATTGGAAATCCTACCGATCAAGCATCAAACAACACTGGTCCCTTTTAATTTAATTTTCTTATTAAATTATTATTTCCAATTCCTGTTATCTAATCTTTTGTATTCTTTCAAAGCTCTATTTTTCTCTCTTGATTGTTGGAAAACATTTCCAATATCCTAATTTCTTTATTCGAGGAAATATATCTTATTCCAATTAGAAAACATTTCAAAGTCCTTTAAATCAACGCGATGTTACAAAACATCGTTATTATAGCTCAAACTAGTAATCACTTATTAACTAACCATCTTTCTATCCCATCTTCACTATTGAACCTTAACCATTTATCCATCAATCATGAAGTCAATTAAGTTGGGGTATAATTACCTCTCAGACCTTAATTGAACAACATTCTCAACTTTGAAATAGCCAAAGCTCACAACTTCAAACAAACCATCGCTAACGCGACTCTCAGATTCAATCTAGGAACACACTTCCTTTACGAAAAAACATTGATTATAACGGTAGCGTTATAATCGCTGTTTCCAAATATTTGATTTATAAAACATTACTTTTAATAACAGTTACAATCGCGGTCTAGAATTTTAGAACCTTTATCTTAACAACAGCGTTAAGACTGCTATTAAGATTTACAAAACATTTATTATAACGGCATCGTTAAAATTGTTGTTTAGAACTTACAAAACATTTATTATAACGGCAGCGTTAAAATTGTTGTTTAGAACTTACAAAACATTTATTATAATGGCAGCGTTAAAATTGTTGTTTATAAATATTTGGTTTATAAAGTTATAACTTGTACTTATTAATTTCATTCACAAGTAATAATTAAATAATTAAATTTGAGTCAAAACAGAAAGTAAAAAAATAACTAATTTCCTAAACTTGATATAACCGAATTCTAATAAATAACTTTCTCTCGAATAATCTATATTCGATTTATATTCCGAACTTCGGAGTTTATCTACCATTCCAGGTTGATTCAAATTCTAAATTCACTTTTGAATCTGTCCTTTTAAAATTCTTACCCAATTCCTTTATAACCATTTTGGTTTACCAAAACGTTATTACAATTTATTTTATATTCCAAATGTTGGAATAAAACTCATCGTTTTATTTTAAAACGATGATCCATTTCCCTTTCTCATTCACATTCCAATTTGGATTCATATTTCAAATCCAAATTTCCTCTATAGATATTTTATTTGCCAATATTTACTTTAAACCATTGTTTACTTTAATTCTGAATATATTTCCTTTATATACCATCATTTGGTTTTGTTCTTATAAATATACTTTTAAACTCAAATTTCTATTTAAAACTTCTATCTAGAATTTTTCAAACAATATATGAAACACCCCACCTCCGTTAAGGTCACTCAGAAAGGGAATGCCTTAATTTTGGTGGAGGTTTATAAGTAAAAGACAAAGATAAAACACAAGACAGATATATACACATATAAATAAGCAGCGGAAAAACCAACAGACTTTTATTATCATAAATACGTGTTCATACAGAACATTTCCAACATTGTCTCAAAACAAACTTCCAATTATTACAACCATAATACTGTCTTGATTTTAAAAGTTAAAGAAGCATGAAACATAAATAAAGCTGCATAATCCCCATAAATGATATCCAAAGCTATGGTCTAAATGAAAGAAATCCAAGCAATACATTCTCTCTCTTCAAGCTGGATGAAAAACTGACTAAGCTGCGGTGTTTCCTTCCTGTGGACGTTGGGGGGACGGGGGGACGGAAGAAAAGAAGACGAAAGGAAAATGGGTCAGACATAAGTCTGGTAAGTCTAGCTATATTCCTAGAATGTTAATAATAAAAAGATCATGACTTGCATAAAGTGAGAACATGACGATATCAGGATAATAGACTATCCTAGAACTAGATAAGGTGTCCTAAAACGAACATCCCTTCGCACCCTATTTTAAATCTCTATCTCTGCACCTACTAATTCTTATACCAACAAGCACCCCGTGATTTGGGTGAAGTGATCCCTTTCTATTTCTTTAAAAGATCGGCTCCTACTCGTATATTCACATGTGTCCTACGGCCCTATATGGTAGATACCTATGCTGGTCCCACCATGGGGTGTATCAAGTCCCATGGTGGCGGCCCCGACACAATTCTAGCATGCATAGGGTATACTACTGATGCCCCAGTGCCCTGACTTGTCTGCTCCAGAGTGTGTGCACGCCCGCACTTTGTTAGAACCCACACTGTGCATCAACCACCGTCGCTTTTGATCGCTTACAATCAGCCCAGTAATCGTGCCCCACCCTACCTAGTTCAGGGTACCATGATACCTAATTGTGTTACTGCTGAAACGGGTCCCCGTTACTAGGTTTTCTAGTCAAACATGTTAAGTGGTTAAGTCTCTGAATGAACCTAACCCCCACCCATCCAAATTATTTAACATGTTGAATTTGGTTAAGTATTTATTAAATTGACTTAACCCTATCAGTCCTAACTCAACTCTAATTGTCTTATTAGAGCACCAACCTCTCAGATTAGACAGATATTGTTGTGGCTGCCTGTATGCCGGTTGGGTCCGGGCAGTCTTACGCCACAACTCAGTTTAACCTCGGTTCTTTATTGGGCCCCATGCCTTAACCTCTCACATTGGATAGCTATTGTTGCGACAACTGGACAGTCGGGCGGGTCCGGGCAGGTTTACGTCACAACTCAATCCAACCTCGGGTTAAGCGCGTTCGTATTTTCTATTTTACATTTTAATTATGTAAATTATTCAAATTCAAATTACTATCACATTCATTTCCAATTAATCTCATTAATTAAGGTAATTAATGCCTTTTTATGCCATAAATCACTTATGTGATTAATGACCAATATGTAAATTAGAAAATATTCAAATTACTGTCACATTCATTTCCAATTAATCTCGTTAATTAAGGTAATTAATGCCTTTTTATGCCATAAATCACTTATGTCATTAATGACCAATTTATGGCAAGTTTTCCTAAAATTATCATTTTAACCCAACGTTACCCTGTCCAATATTAGGCTAACCATCTCAGCCTAATTTACGTTCGCATGATTTTTGGTGTAAAGTATTAGGCTAAAAACTTAGCCTAATTTAATATACGCAAATTGGCATAAATTAGCATAAACATGACAAGGGTATAACTTTGGTATTGATGGCATAATCAATATGAACATAATAGGGTGTACTTGCAAAATAACTAACATGAACATTTTAGGGGTGAACTTGCAAAATAACTAACATGAACATTATAATGTCATAGGTACAAACTTGCAAAAAGACTAACATAAACATTATAATGTCATAGGTATGAACTTGCACTTATAGGCTAACTCAACATATATGTGTTTTTAACATAGGCCATATTAACAACATACATGAGAATTAGCAATATGAACTAATCCATATACATATGTTAATTTGCAACATAGGCAAATCAACATACGTATATGTGAGTTAGCAACATAGGCTAATCAACATACACATGTGTTAATTATTGACATAGATTTAAACATACTTGCAAATTAATCCCAACATATGATAAGTGTGAACATGGCATAAGTTTTGCATAAACATGAACATATAGATTTGACAATTGGTCGCATAACTTCACTACATAAACTTGCATAATAAACTACACAATTCTCATAAGGTGTTACAATCCAAGTCCATGCTTATACAAATAATCTAATCCAATAATCCCAAATTTAACATGATAATAAAATCAAGTCATCGGCATAGATTAATATTATAAAACATAATAAACATCATACTTAATAATTCTCAATTCAACATGATAATAGAATCAAATCACAAACGTATATTAATAACATAACGAGTATCATACTATTATCATTTCATCGCAACACATGATATTCATATTAATTCGCATTCTAAAAATGTAGCTAAACTTACAATCGTAGACGGTCTTGTTTTCTGAGTTCTGAAATTCTGAATTTGCAAAGCTTTCCTTTGGGAAGACGTTGCTTTGATTCTAATTTGTTGTTGCTTTTTAATCTTTTAGTTTGTATTCGCTATGTTTTTCGTCTCTTTCAAGTGGAGGCTCCCTCTAGTTCTCAATGGTGGCTCCAATTCTTATTATTTTTTTTGTGATTTTTTAGTTTGAGACCTAGGGTCTTTTTATAGAGTTGCAAGTTAATTTGAGCCGTCGATGAAGCTAGGGTTAACCAAAGCCGTCCGTTGTAAAGAGAAGCCAATTATGTTCACCATTTCTTTCTTTATGTACATTTACTATTATTTGTCAATCCATATAAATACGTACGCATTAGATACATCTCCTCTTTACACATTTATTATTATTCTTGTATGCACATTAGATACATCTCCCCTTTACCCATTTATTATTATTCTTGTATGCACATTAGATACGTCTCCCCTTTACACATTTATTATTATTCTTGTATTAGCAACTTTAGTGTTAACAGAAATACGGGGTGTTACATTCTCCCCTCCTTAAAGGATTTCGTCCCCGAAATCTCCAAGTCTAGGAGAACATATATCCTACCATCCAAATGTTCATTTACTCAATCATCAAACACGAGCGTCCATTGTCCTTAAAAGACTTCTAATGCTTCATGATCATATGCATCGTGTGTGTACATGTCCTTATCTAATGCAAAAATCAGGCGGTCTACTGATTCAGTTGACCTCCTTAATGCAAATTATGTAAGTGTCATGAATCCATTATGTATGCAAACTTTTTCCTATTCATAATTCTACATGAGTGCGCAATCATTCAAACAAATGCGACATCCATATAACAACATATTAAGCTTCAACCATATACAAACATAAACACATATATGCATATGCAATATGAAGTGACTGAGCCGATCTAAAACCCTAGATTGTGTGTGTGTATGCATCCACGAGCAACCACTAGCAAACATTTGCAACCACTTGCAACCATCATCCATAACATGTTTCAATTACATGTTTACATCCAAAGGGGTTTCCACCTAAGGATAAAAGGGTAAGGTCGGGGAGATATACCTAAAAAGATAGATACTAACATGACTTTAAGGAAAAAGAGAGATCAAAAATGTACCCTAAAAAAGAAAAGGGTAGGCTGCACGTATTCTATCCTCAGTTTCCCAAGTCGCGTCTTCCTCGGCGTCGCTCCATTGAACTTTGACGAGTTTGACTTCGTGGTTGCGTAGCTTTTTCACTTCAGTTCCTAAGATGCGAGTTGGAACTTTCCTCACAGTTGCTTCGCGTTCTACTTCAGCTTCTTCCAGAATGTTTGGCTCTACCACTTCCGCTGACTCATGTAGATACTTCCGAAGGTGAGAAACATGAAAGACGTTGTGAACTCCGGCCAGTCTCTCGGGTAACTCTAACCTGTAGGCCATCTTCCCAATCTTCTCGATGATAGGAAACGGCCCTACAAATCTTGGTGCTAGCTTCCCTGTGGATCCAAAGCGAACGACGTTCCTTAAAGGAGATACCTTAAGGAAAACCCTATCCCCAACCTCAAATTCAAGGTCGGTCCTTCTCTTGTCTGCGTAGGATTTTTTTCTGTCTTGGGCTGTCTTCATTCTTCTCCGTATTAAGTCTACTTTCTCTGAAGTCTCTCAGATCATATCTGGTCCAAGTATGAGCTTGTCAGTAGACTCCCACCAACAAGTGGGCGATCGGCACAGTCTTCCATATAAAGCTTCGAAGGACGCCATTCCGATGGTGGCTTGGTAGCTGTTGTTGTAGGCAAATTCCACCAAAGGAAGATGGTCCTCCCAAGTCCCTCCAAAGTCAAGGACGCAAAGTCTCAAAAGGTCTTCCAAAATCCTGTTCACCCTTTCCGTCTGACCATCGGTTTGGCGGTGATAGGCCGTGCTCAAACATAACTGTGTGCCTACAGCTTCTTGCAGACTCCGCCAAAACTCGCTTGTGAAGATAGGATCTCTGTCGCTAATAATGTTGGAAGGTATTCCATGGAGTCAAACTATCTCCTTAAGATAAAGAGATGCTAGAGACGAGGCAGTCCTTCTACTCTTGACAAATAAAAAGTGGGCGCTTTTAGTAAGCCTATCCACTATTACCCAAATGCTAGTGTTGTCTCTTCTAGACCTAGGCAGCCCATCAATGAAGTCCATTGAAATGCTATCCCACTTCCACTGTGGGACCTCTAGAGGATGGAGCAGACCGCCAGGCTTCTTCTGCTCCTCCTTGACTTGTTGGCAAATCATGCACTTAGAAACAAAATCTGCCACGTCCTTCTTCATGCCACTCCAAAAGAAAACTCTCTTTAAGTCCTTGTACATTTTGTCCCTGCCTGGATGTATTGTCATCTTGGAATGATGTGCCTCCTCAAGAACTTTCTTCACCAACTCTTTTGCCTGTGGGACGCATAGTCTTCCATCCCGTCTTAACCACCCTTTGTCGTCGATGGTGTATCTATCGAGGTGACTAGAAGTCTCACCCCTGACGAGCTTATCAACCACTTCTACAAGCTGAGGCTCTTCTCGTTGTGCGGTCCCTATTGAGTCTAAGAGAGTGGGCCGCATTTCTAGCGATGCTAACAGACCGGGTACAAAATCAGATGAGGGCCAAAGTCAAAACTGGCTATAAACTCTAGGCTTCGCCTTTCAACAAATAGCGGGCTCAACGTTAGCTTCTTTCTACTCAAGGCATCTGCGACTACGTTGCCCTTGCCAGGAGTGTAGGAAATCTCAAAATCATACGAGGCAAGAAACTCCATCCACCTTTGTTGCCTTAAGTTAAGGTCCTTCTACGAGAAGAGATACTTCAAAGATTTATGGTCAGTATACAGTTCAAATTTCTCACCTAAGAGATAGTGGCGCAAAGACGATGGCGGCCAACTCAAGGTCGTGCGTTGGGTAGTTCCTTTCATGAACTTTAAATTGTCTTCCGCCATAAGCTACTACCCTTCCTTCTTGCATTAGGACAGCTCCTAGTCCTGTCCCGCATGCAGCCGTGTATACTGTAAACCTTTTGCTTCCATCCGGCAAGGTCAGAACTGGGGCTGTTGTAAGAGCCCTGTTTAAGCATTGGAAAGCAAACTCGCAATCCAAATCCCAAGAGAAAACTAGATTCTTCTTTGTTAAACTTGTAAGAGGAGCTGAGATTTTTGCAAAATCTCTGATGAACTTCCGATAAAAGCCTGCAAGCCCGAGGAAGCTCGGACCTCGGTTGCATTCCTTGGTGCCTTCCAATCTTGCACCGCTACTACTTTTGCGGGGTCTACAGCTAACCTCTCTTTGGACACTATATGCCCAAGAAATCTCACTTCTTCTCTCCAAAAGTGGCACTTGGAGAATTTAGCTTTTAACTGATGTGTTCTAAGAGTCTCCATGATTTCCTTTAGGCGCTGAGCATGCTCTTCCTCATTTTTTGAGAAGATCAAAATATCATCAACGAAGACCACCACGAATTTATTGAGGAAATCTCTGAACACCCTACTCATTAGGTCCACGAAGTAAGCGGGTGCATTTGTCAAGCCAAAAGGCATGACAAGCCACTCAAAGAATCCGTCTGGGGTTCTGAAAGCTGTCTTATCAATGCTATCATCAGCTACCCTTAGCTGATGAAATCCGGTCGCCAAATCAAGTTGGGAGAAAACCGACGCTCCTACAAGCTGGTCAAACAAATCGTCAATTCTGGGGAGAGGGTGCCTATTCTTTTTAGTCATCTTGTTTAGCTCCCTATAGTCAACACATAGACAGAGTGAACCATCCGCCTTTGTAGCGAACACCACTGGAGCGCCCCATTCTGAAATGCTCCGCTTAATGAACCCCTTTTCTAAAAGCTCTTTAATCTGCTTACTGAGCTCTTTCATTTCCCTAGGAGCCATGTGTCTAACAGGCAAAGCAACGGGCTTCGCATTGTCAACAAGATAGATGCGGAAGTCTATTTCCCGTTTCGGAGGTAAGCCCTTCACCTCATCAAAGACATCCGAATATTCTCGGACCACCTTAACTGACTGCAAATTCTCAACAGAAGCATCAAGCGATTCAAGATAACTAAGCATAACCACATTCGAGGGATTATAAGTAATTTCTAGAGTGTTACCGAGTTGGGTTAAGAGCCTAACCACTCTTTTCTCACAATCAAGGGTGGCACCATTACTGGATAGCCAGTCCATGCCCAAAATCAATCCATACCCCGAGAAGCCCAAAACAAAGGTACTACATCTAAATTCTACACTTAGAATAGAGATTTTCAAATTCATACAGATCATTGACAAATAAGCTGGGCCTCCAATTGGATTGGAGACAACCAAGGGATCCTCTACCATACTAGTTTCTAGGTGCAGAGATTCTACTAAAGCAGATGAAATAAAGGAGTGTGATGCACCAGAATCAAATAAAGTGCGAACTGGGTGATCATAAAGATAAACTACACTTTCTACAGAAGTATTTCTACCTCGCTGTTGCAGAGGAGGTGCCTCCAGTGCATGAACTTGTCCATCCGAAGTGGATGCAGCTTTCTGCGCCTGCCCTCGCCTCTTAGGGCAGTCCTTAGCTATGTGTCCTGTTTCTCCACAATGAAACCAACCACCATTCATCTTTGCCTTCTTCTTCCTGCAGTCTTTCACCACATGTCCAACCACACCACAGAAATTACACTTTCTTGTTTCGCGAGCTTTGTTGTTTTTCCCGCCCTTCTTAAAATCTGCTTTCTTAGGCTGTAAAGCTTCTTTCTTTCCCTGAGACCCTTCCGCCTTTGTCTCCTTCTTGCCTTTATCCTCCTCATGTAGTAACGCCATCTGTACCAGCCTTTCATATGTAGCTCCCATAGGTATATGGGTCATGGCCATGCTATGAAGCGGCTCATTCAGTCCCTTGACAAAGCGGAGAGCCTTCTTGTGTTGGGTGTTGACTAGGTCCGGTCCGAACCTAGCCAGCTGATCAAACTGGTTGACGTACTCTTTGACGGTCATACTTCCTTGCTTAAGGGATAGGAACCTCTCCATTTGAAGACTTCTCTCAGCTTCTGAAAGGAACTTCAGCTCAAATCTAAATCTGAAATCTTCCCACGTTTCTACTGGTCTTTCTGCATTGGTGACTTCCCACCAGTAGGAAGCCTCTCCTTTGAGCAACCACACTGCCAGTCTTACCTTCCGCCTGTCTTCTACCTCGAAGATAACGAAAAGATCTTCAGTCTCTTTCAGCCAGTTCCTGGCTGCTACGAAGGACTCGGTTCCATGAAAGTTTTTCCCACCCATAGCTTTAAAATCTCTACAAGTCTTGGCAAAAGCATTTCCTCTCGGAGGAGGAGGAGGAGGGGGAATTTCAGCAACTGGAGGAGGAGGAGGAATTGCTGCAGCTGGGGGAGGAAGATTCGCTGGGCCCGCCACATTGTCCCTAGCTTCCAAGTACCTTCTAAACCAACCAGGTACAGTCACACCTTCTGGAAGGTTTAATTCTCCCGACATGCTGAAACGAAAAAGGAAAGATTCAAAACGAAGGACAGATAATTCACATGGCTTTGGGGGATTATGCCTTTCTAAAACTATAAAACAATTCTTTTTCTTGAAAAATGCTTCTTAAATTTTAATTTGAATATAGTTTCAAAAACTTTTTATCTGGTCTGGTAAACCTATGCTCTGATACCAAGTGAAACACCCCACCTTCGTTAAGGTCACTCACAAAGGGAATGCCTTAATTTTGGTGGAGGTTTATAAGTAAAAGACACAGATAAAACACAAGACAGATATAAACACATATAAATAAGCAGCGGAAAAACCAACAGACTTTTATTATCATAAATACGTGTTCATACAGAACATTTCCAACATTGTCTCAAAACTAACTTCCAATTATTACAACCATAATACTGTCTTGATTTTAAAAGTTAAAGAAGCATGAAACATAAATAAAGCTGCATAATCCCCATAAATGATATCCAAAGCCATGGTCCAAATGAAAGAAATCCAAGCAATACATTCTCTCTCTTCAAGCTAGATGAAAAACTGACTAAGCTGCGGTGTTTCCTCCCTATGGACCTAGGGGAGGGGGAACGGAAGAAAAGAAGACGAAAGGAAAATGGGTCAGACATAAGTCTGGTAAGTCTAGCTATATTCCTGGAATGTTAATAATAAAAAGATCATGACTTGCATAAAGTAAGAACAGGACGATATCAGGATAATAGACTATCCTAGAACTAGATAAGGTGTCCTAAAACGAACATCCCTTCGCATCCTATTTTAAATCTCTATCTCTGCACCTACTAATTCTTATACCAATAGGCACCCCGTGATTGGGGTGAAGTGATCCCTTTCTCTTTCTTTAAAAGATCGGCTCCTACTCGTATATTCACATGTGTCCTACGGCCCTATATGGTAGATACCTATGCTTGTCCCACCATGGGGTGTATCAAGTCCCATGGTGGCGACCCCGACACAATTCTAGCATGCATAGGGTATACTACTGATGCTCCAGTGCCCTGACTTGTCTGCTCCAGAGTGTGTGCACGCCCGCACTCTATTAGAACCCACACTGTGCACCAACCGCCGTCGCTTTTGACCGCTTACAATCAGCCCAGTAATCGTGCCCGTCCCTGCCTAGTTCAGGGTACCATGATACCTAATTGGGTTACTGCTGAAACGGGTCCCCGTTACTAGGTTTTCTAGTCAAACATGTTAAGTGGTTAAGTGTCTGAATGAACCTAACCCCCATCCATCCAAATTATTTAACATGTTGAATTTGGTTAAGTATTTATTAATTTGACTTAACCATATCAGTCCTAACTCAGCTCTAATTGTCTTATTAGAGCACCAACCTCTCAGATTAGACAGATATTGTTGTGGCTGCCTATATGCCGGTTGGGTTCGGGCAGTCTTACGCCACAACTCAGTTTAACCTCGTGTCTTTATTGGGCCCCAGGCCTTAACCTCTCACATTGGATAGCTATTGTTGTGACAACTGGACAGCCGGGCGGGTCCGAGCGGGTTTACGTCACAAATCAATCCAACCTCAAGTTAAGCGCGTTCGTATTTTCTAATTTACATTTTAATTATGTAAATTATTCAAATTCAAATTACTATCACATTCATTTCCAATTAATCTCATTAATTAAGGTAATCAATGCCCTTTTATGCCATAAATCACTTATGTGATTAATGACCAATATGTAAATTAGAAAATATTCAAATTACTGTCACATTCATTTCCAATTAATCTCATTAATTAAGGTAATTAATGCCTTTTTATGCCATAAATCACTTATGTGATTAATGACCAATTTATGGCAAGTTTTCCTAAAATTATCATTTTAACCCAACGTTACCGCGTCCAATATTAGGCTAACCATATCAGCCTAATTTACGTTCGCATGATTTTTGGTTTAAAGTATTAGGCTAAAAACTTAGCCTAATTTAATATACGAAAATTGGCATAAATTAGCATAAACATGACAAGGGTATAACTTTGGTATTGATGGCATAATCAATATGAACATAATAGGGTATACTTGCAAAATAACTAACATGAACATTTTAGGGGTGAACTTGCAAAATAACTAACATGAACATTATAATGTCATAGGTACAAACTTGTAAAAAGACTAACATAAACATTATAATGTCATAGGTATGAACTTGCACTTATAGGCTAACTCAACATATATGTGTTTTTAACATAGGCCATATTAACAACATACATGAGAATTAGCAATATGAACTAATCCATATACATATTAATTTGCAACATAGGCAAATCAACATGCGTATATGCGAGTTAGCAACATAGGCTAATCAACATACACATGTGTTAATTAGTAACATAGATTTAAACAAACTTGCAAATTAATCCCAACATATGATAAGTGTGAACATGGCATAAGTTTTGCATAAACATGAACATATAGATTTGACAATTGGTCGCATAACTTCACTACATAAACTTGCATAATAAACTACACAATTCTCATAAGATGTTACAATCCAAGTCCATGCTTATATAAATAATCTAATCCAATAATCACAAATTTAACATGATAATAGAATCAAGTCACTGGCATAGATTAATATTATAAAACATAATAAACATCATACTTAATAATTCTCAATTCAACATGATAATAGAATCAAATCACAAACGTATATTAATAACATAACGAGTATCGTACTATTATCATTTCATCGCAACATATGATATTCATATTAATTCGCATTCGAAAAATGTAGCTAAACTTACAATCGTAGACGGTCTTGTTTTCTGAGTTCTGAAATTCTGAATTTGCAAAGCTTTCCTTTGGGAAGACATTGCTTTGATTCTAGTTTGTTGTTGCTTTTTAATCTTTTAGTTTGTATTCGCTATGTTGTTCGTCTCTTTCATGTGGAGGCTCCCTCTCGTTCTCAGCAGACAGCATGGTGGCTCCAATTCTTATTCTTTTTTTTTTGTGAATTTTTAGTTTGAGACCTAGGGTCTTTTTATAGAGTTGCAAGTTAATTTGAGTCGTCGATGAAGCTAGGGTTAACCAGAGCCGTCCGTTGTAAAGAGAAGCCAATTATGTTCACCATTTCTTTCTTAATGTACATTTATTATTATTTGTCAATCCATATAAATACGTACGCATTAGATACATCTCCCCTTTACACATTTGTTATTATTCTTGTATGCACATTAGATACATCTCCCCTTTACCCATTTATTATTATTCTTGTATGCACATTAGATACATCTCCCCTTTACACATTTATTATTATTCTTGTATTAGCAACTTTAGTGTTAACAAAAATACGGGGTGTTACAATATACTTTTATTCCAATAATTTAAAATCTCGTTTATGATTTACTTTGAAATTTGCTATGTTAAAATTTCATCCCAAAAATTGACTTCAAATTTGATTTTCATTTTTCTTCCATATAAATTCAAAATTTGAATTTATATTCCAATTTATCCAATGTTACATAATTCATTTAATTTATAAACATGTTTAAATTCAACCCCTTGTTTTAATAAATAAGTTTCTACTTTTTAACTCTCTTCGAAAATTACACTTTAATTTTTTGGAAAAATATATTTCCTTTTACATCTCAAATTCATTTCCTATATTTCAAAATTTATAGGGCCAGTGACAACAAAAATCAATCATAGAGTACATATCACATCATATAACGTAAATATATGAAAACAATAATATAAATGTTGAGGAACCCAGTTGGGCCCCTCCAACCTATTTTCTACATCCATAGATGTCAATCAACATTTATTTCACATAAATATGAGATATCATAGCAAACAGAACAAATTTAGTATAACTATATCAACCAGTTTTATAAACCATTCATCCAAACAACCATCACACAATATGAAATAAATTTAAAACTCGTTTATATAAAAATATAAATGAGGTAGAGTTAGTGAGTTTACTCATCTTGCTTTGCAGTTGACGGTTCTGCTGTTTGTTTCATTTAAAATCCAACGAGTGTTTCATTTTACTGTGAAATTCCGGTAGCCTTTTCCCCAACCACATCAGTGGCAAATGAATACTCTATCGTTACGATCCCAACGAGATCAGTTCCATCAAATTCGGTTTCATTTCCCTGATCGCATTTGTCGACTGCATAATCTCCACCGTAAGCTTCTTCTTCATAGTCAAACAACACGCCCTTCCCTTTCCATGAAACGACAAAACCAACCCATCCCCTTCCAGTTGAAAATGTAGCATAGTACTTCCCATTTATTCCTTCCTCTTATTTTTTTTCAGAATTATGTTCGAATACGCTGTTAAACCCCCTTCTTCACACTAAACCCACGATCAGTTCCCGCTGAACAAACCCCTCATCATATAATGCTTCTTATTGAAACTGTTGTGACTCCAAATCCCGTTCCTCATACCAAACCACATTTTTACTACATGCTAATCCTCCTTCACTGTATATGAACCCATTTAAACCCCAAAATCCGTTCAGATCATTCCTTGAAGCCCAACAGTAAATCGTGACATCAACCAGTCGCCATACACATGAACATCCCTAATCCACCGTAAATGAAATCAACACCTCCAACTTACTCCATCTCATGAATCGATCTCTAATTTTCCCTCAAATTTTAACCTGAACCCACGCTGGTAAGGAGAACAGTGACATGAATCTTCACGAAACCCAAAAAAAATTAGCATAGTGACGTGAAGAGAAGAGAATTACGAGTGCGATGGATTTGTGAATTTTACATTATGTTTTGATTTTGAATTGATGACGATTTGTTTAGATTTCGATGGAAAAAAGGAACCGCGTTGAAATGAGAGCAGGAGCAAATAGAAATAGTTTTGGGGCTTAGGGATTAAATAGGATTTTTGTTTTTCTTACAAATGAAATGAAGATGTCCTATATTTTAAGTAGAAACAACTTGGGGCGCACACAATAACAGCGTGGAAAGCACGGGAAATGGTAGCTTGACGGGCATGGAGATGATTTTCTTGGTCACCACGTACTTAATGAAGTCATCACTACAACAAAAATACTCTATTACAACGTCCGTTTTTCAATGGGCCTCTATTGCCCGTTGTAATAGAATGTTATCACAACGGTCATTTCTGGACCGTTGTAATAGATGTCCTATACAATACCCTTTTTACAACGGACAAGGTCTGACCGTTGTAATAGAATGCTATTACAACGGTCATTTAAGGCCCGTTGTAATAGATGTCAATTTTACAACGTTCACAAAATGTCCGTTGTAATCTTTGTTTAATTTACAACGGTCACAAAATGCCCATTGTAAGAGATGCTAATTTTACAATAGGTAACGCCCATTGTAATAGGTACCAATTTTGCATCTCTCATAACATACCCGTTTTAACCGATGTCAATTTTACAATGATCATAAAATGCATGTTGTAATAAATATTTATTTACCAATTTTTGGCAATCAATAATTAATAATTACAATACTTTTTAAAATTAATTTTGATTTTTTATTATCTTTTTTTCTACGGTCAACAAAATGAATTTTTGACAGTTCCATCATAGAAATCTTCACTTATGTCTGAAAAAAGGTAACCATGGTTGTAACGAACCAAAATTTTCGACATTTAAAAATATGAATTAATTTGGGTTTTCTATTTTAGAAATTGAATTTTATTTATTATTTTGAAATTTAGTTTATTTAACTTGGTTTTGAATGAAATCTTTTGAGTATAAATTATTTTGGATACGTAAATTTGAGTGGTTTCATCAAATTTTAACGCTATTAACGTTTTAAATTTTATTGAAATATATTATTTGAGAAATCATGAATTTGTTTATAATTTAAACTTGAGTTTATTTATTTTTAGATTTGAATTGGATTTTAGTAATTTATTTCAGTTGAATTTGGAATGTATTTTAAATATGTAAGGAATAAACTTGTATTTTGTTATTTAGGGTATAATAAGTGGTATGTACTCTTTAAAATTTTGTTTATAAGTTTGCCACTTTATGTAATTTGAAAAAAAAAAAACATTTTTGGTGTACATTTGTTTTACAACACATGTTTACCCTGTTCTGATTATTTCAACGCGGTCCTTTCTCTTGTGAAAACCGTCCTCTTTTATTTTTTTCCCTTTCTATTTTATTTCAGCTGAGAAAATTCACCTTTTCCAAATCGAATTCCCAAATCAAAGTTTTCATGGCCACCGTGAAGAAGGAAAACCATCTTGCTCTCCCTAATCAAATTACCCCCAAAATCAGTATTCATGGCAACCGATAATTTATCCCCATATGCTTTCCCAAAATCAAATCCGCCTCTCTGTCCCTCTTCCATAAATCGTGTAACAACCCGTATTTTCAATAACATGTAATAATGTAAATTGAGGCAGAATTTAATTCTAAAATCTGAATCAAGGGAAACGGGCTATGCCATTGCGTTCGTCTCGGAAAAATACGCGAAATAGAGTCCGAGTTTTCGAAAATCGGAGTCCGTATGACCCAGTTAAGGCCCATGGAAGTTTTCAGAAATTTCCATAATTAAAACAGATTTAAATTTAAGTTAAAAACAAGGATTTGGGCCAGCTGGGCCAAGGCGGGGAAAAATCCCGCCAGGACCCGCATGTCGACAGGCCTGTCGACAGGGTCCAAGGCATGTCGACTGCCCTGTCGACAGGGGGTGCCCAGGCAGTCTAGCCTGGTGCACCATTTCTGATTTGGGCTTGATTGGGTGGCTTGGTTCTAGAGAGTTCCGAGATCTGACGGGCCAAAACTATCCTAGGGTTAATCCTAGGGCTAAAAACACTCTAATCTTCTATAAATAAGCCTCTAATCCTACCCTAAAACCCCATTAATCATTCTTGCAACCAAACTATGTCAAATTGAAAACTCTCATGGCCTCCACCTAAAAACCCTAGCCTCCAATCTCTTCATACAAATCCTAAATCATTTCCTAAGTGATTTTCCATGCATACAAGCATATTTAGGCTTGTATGATCCTCCTTAGCTTGCGTTAAAGGCTTGTTTTTCTATTGCCATCATAAAGGAGGAGTCTTGATCAAGTTTGCTTGCATTTTGGGGCTTCAATTAGTTGCATAAGGGGTTCTTTACATTTGCTATAGTTATTTGAGTCCGCATAAGCATAGTAAGCCCTCTTACCTTCATTTTAGAAACTCTAAAGTTAATGTGTGATGAAAGTTGGGGTTTATGTGTGTTTGATGAGTTATGCATGTTTATGCAAGTTCGCTAAGCCATGATTTGTATGTTTATTTAGTTATGCATGTTTATGCAAGTTCACCATGCCATGATTTGCAAGTTTGACAAGTTATGCATGTTTTGCAAGTTCACTATGACATGATGGGCATGTTTGACAAGTTATGCATGTTTTGCAAGATCACTATGACATGATTTGCAAGTTTGATAAGTTATGCATGTTTTGCAAGTTCACTATGACATGACGGGCATGTTTGACAAGTTATGCATGTTTTGCAAGATCACTATGACATGATTTGCAAGTTTGATAAGTTATGCATGTTTTGCAAGTTCACTATGACATGATTTGCAAGTTTGATAAGTTATGCATGTTCATGCAAGTTCATTAGGCCATGTTGTGCATGTTTGACAAGTTGTGCATGCTTATGCAAGTTTAAAATGACAAGTTGTGCATGTTTGACAAGTTATGCATGTTTATGGCAATATGCAAGTTCACTACGCTAAGTTGTACAAGTCTAACATGTTATGCATGATTGTTGTGCAAGTTTATCATGTATGTTGTGCCAAGTTCCCTCTTCCTATCCTTTATGCGTTGTTACGAATATGTAAGCGATAGAATGACGTTGGGGGTTTGGGTAAACTTAAAATACATGAAAATATAAGATTGGGAATTTACCTATTAAGTTAGGTCTACCCCTTGGGAATTTACCTATTAAGTTAGGTCTACCCAAGCAATTGTTTGACTTGTAATTATGTTTTGAAATAAAGTGGACATGACACTTAGAAAACATAAGTGTGGCCAACTCGAGGTTGGGTTGAGTTTTTAGCGTAGTCCTACCCGGAACCGACCGGCTTAACTAGTGGCTACAAACAATAGGACCCAATGTGAGAAGTTGGTCATGGGGTGCCAAGACCCGAGGTTAGACCAAGTTGTGGTGTAAAGCTACCCGGACCCGCCCGGCCTAACTAGTAACCACAACAAGGTCTAATGTGAGAGGTTAAGGTGCATTAAATTAATTAATGCCTCATGATTAGGGTTAAGTCAGGGTCCACTAATACTTAATCCATTTGGGAATTAGAGAGATTGAGATGGGGTTAGGTGTTAGTTACACTTAGCCAGTCAAATCCACTTGGGGATTCGAGGGATTAGAATGGGGTTAAGTTACACTTAACCAGTTTAATCCAGGATTAGTGAAGGGTTAAATCACACTTAACCCTCTTAGGAAACCCTAGCAGCGGGTCTGTTCCGGCAGTAATCCCAGTTTGGTATCATCACAACCCTAGAGACTAGGCTAGGGCGGGGCACGATTACTGGACGGATGTAACCGACCAAAGACGAGGCCGAGTGGTATCGCGATGCGGGTCCAGGCGGGCTACGGACGTGCACGTAGTCCGATGTTGGACGCATACTATGCATGGGTACCAGTAGATCTGGGCTGTGCATTATTGCTTAAGTGTCCGGGGTTGGCACCCGAGGGCTTGATACACCCGAAGGTGGACCCAGCACAGTCAGACTACATCCATACATGGGCCGTATGGACAGCAACACGTGACGTGTTAGGCTTATAGGGAGCCGATCGACTAGACCGTTGGGCTGGACCTTATATTAAGGTCACTTCATGTTATTGGGCCAAAGTTTGGGCTAAGGGATCAATACCTGTTATGTTGGTTTGCTAGTACACCGTGGTGCAGAACTTAACCTTGTTTTATGCGATGACACCTCTATCTATCTTGTAGTTGATTTATCATGCCAGTATGTTGTTACTTATGACCATCTCAGTTTCCATCATGATGTTAACTTTATTAGTTTATAGACTGATCGTAGCAGGGCTTACTCAGTCTTTTTGACTGACCTGTTTTCTTTCGCCTCTTTTCTTCCGTTTCCCCCCCCCCCAGGTTCTCAGGGAGGGAATATTGGAGCCTAGCTTGGATCTTTGCTGCTTCCGTGGATAGCTCAAGTATGCTTTGGACTTGAGCCGCTATGGTTTATCACTCTTATTTGGGGATAGTACTTATGTATTTTCAGTTTATCAGATGATGTATTTATCTAGACTTGTAATTTTGGGAAAGTGACATTTTGATGTACCAGACTTGTGTTTTGAAATGGTTTATAAATCTTCCGCTGTTTTATTTACTTACTCTGTTTATTTACATATATATATATGTCATGTCCTGCCTTGCTATATCATTATGCATGTTTACCAATAATGCCCCTCCAAAGCTAGTGCATTCCTTTGCGAGTGACCCTAGTGGAGGCGGGGTGTTACATTTGGTATCAGAGCCAGGTTTACGAGAAGGGATAAAAAGGTTTTTAAAACTCTTTGAAAAACTATTTTCAAAACCAAGTATTAAGTATTTTCCAAAGAAAAGTCTAGTTGTTTTAAAAAAAAGGCTATTCCCCAAAAGCCATTAGCACTATCCTTTGACTCCTCATTTGAAACTCTTCTCTTTTCGTTTCCAGCATGTCTGATAATCTCATCTTGCCCGAAGGAGTAACGATACCCGATTGGTTTCGTCGGTACTTGGAAGTTACGGCACCGGTCCCGGATGTCCTTCATACTGTCTCCCCAGTCGAGGCCGTTGTTCCTCCTCCTCCTTCTTCCGTAGCTGATGTTCCTCTTCTCCCTCAGCCTCCACAAGCGGATTTTGCGGAAACTTGTAAGAACTTTAAGATGATGGGTTGCAAGAATTTCTTTGGAACTGAGACTTTAGTAGAGGCAAGGAATTGGTTGAAAGAGACCGAAGATCTTTTAGCCACCTTTGATATAGGTGACCGCAGGAAGGTTTTATTGGCAGTATGGTTGCTAAAGGAAGAAGCTGCACGTTGGTGGGTAGTCACCACCGCTACTAGGCCAATCGAGACTTGGGATGACTTTAGAGGAAGGTTTGGGCTAAGGTTCTTATCACTGAAGCAAGGGGACATGACTATTAGGGAATACATAGATAAGTTTAATCAACTGGCTCAGGACGATTTAGACTTGGTTAATACAGCTCAGAAGAAGGCCCTACACTTTGCTCTAGGATTAAACGAGCCATTACGTGGTTTGGCCATATCTCATATACCCTTGGGGGCGACTTTCGAGAATTTGGTGAATTTGGCCCTACTTCAAGAAGAAGATAACAATGACAAGAAAGAGGCCAAAGCGAATGAGCCTCAAGGCCAGAGGGAAAATTCCGGAAAACGAGGCAAGAATAACAACAACCGCAAGGACAAGCCAAGAACGAATGGGAAGTGCAACTTCTGTGGCATAGTTGGACATATAGCCAGGGAATGTAGGAAGAAGAGAAAGCGGGGCGAATGCTTTCATTGTGGTGAGTCTGGACATCTCAACAAAGATTGCCCGAGGAAACAAGGGCAAGGTCAGACTCAGTGTGCAGGACTATCTGGAGGGCGAGTTCATCCCCTCAACCCCGTTCTTTCAGCTCATGATAGAGGTAGTGTTTCTGTTAAAAATCTTGTTTGCATTTTCTGATTTTCCCTGTTCGAACCTTGTTCGATTCTGGCACATCGCATAGTTTTATTTCATCTAATCTAGTTGAAAGTTTTGCACCTAAGTACTAGCCTAGTTGATGATCCTGTATGTGTTTCAAATCCAATTGGGGGTTCTGCCCGCCTGTCTGTAGTCTGAGTGGATTTGAAAATTTCTATCTTGAGTATAGAGTTCTCGTGGGATGTTTATATTCTCGGTTTCAGGGGATATGGGTTGGTTTTGGGCATGGAATGGTCGTCCTGTTTTGAAGCCATTCTGGGTTTTTGTATATAGGGTGTGGGGCTCATGACTCGCCTCGGTAATACCCTAGAAATTTCTAGCAACCCTATGGGTCCCATCATGTTATGTTATCTTGAATCCCTCAACTCGTCTATCGATAGTTTGCAATCTGTGAGGGTGGTCCGAGAATATCCTGATATCTGGGGATAGATTTCCGCATTATCTGGTTGGTAACACCAAGCCAGTTTCGTGGCCGGTTAGGCACATGGTCTCACGAGGTGAGAGTTAAGAGAGCAAGTCAAGGAGTTACCTGAGAAGAACTTCCTGAGACGAAGCGTTTTCGAGTAGGGTGCTCCAGTAGTATTCGTTACTGATGTGGACAGTTTGTTTTGCTTATATGTTGATTATCATAAGATAACCGTTACCAAGGATCAATGATTTGTTTGATCAGCTTATAGGAGCATATGTTTTCTTTTGATCTAGATACCGAATTCCATCAGCTTAGGGTGGCTGAGGATGGAATTGACAAGACTGCGTTTAGGACTCTAGATGGGTTTTAGAATGGTTAGTCATACTATTTGGTTTGACTGATGCACCCGCATATTACGTAAACTGGATGGGTAGGGTGTTTAGGGAGTCCTTGAACAAGTTTGTCATGGTCGTCATAGGCGATATTTTGATCTCCTCAAAAGAGCGAGGAAGAGCATGCTAGACATCTCAAGAAGGAGATGGATACGCTTAGAGCCACCAGTGGAAGGTCAAGTTCTCCAAATGTCACTTTGGAGGAAAGAAGTTGGATTTCTTGGGCACATAGTTCCTAAGTAAGGCTTAGCGGGGGATTCCGCTAAAGTGGTTACGGTTTAAAACCGGAAAACTATGAGGAGGGCAATTGAAGTAAGAAGTCTCCTCAGTTTGGCTAGTTAGCTAGCATTCCCAGAGCTTAGACTTACTCTTCTGGATCAAGAAGGGGGTTCCGCAAGAAGAAGATCCGCAGTTAGTCAAGAACATGGGCCAGTCAATTCAGGGCGAGATGTTAAGTCGCCTTGCTAGATATATTATAGATAACAAGGGATGACTAAGGCGCGATGAGAGATTATGTGTTCCTCGAGTGAAAGACTTGGTAAAGAAGGTTCTTGAAGATGCGCATCACTCGAGGAGGTGGCCGAGTTGGTTTCAGGATACATGTTGTGCCACCAGGTTGAGGCCAAGTCATAGGAGCCCAGTGGGCCATTACCTCCATTGGGAGTTCCGCAAGGGAAGTATGAAAACATCTCGATAGATTATGTGGATGGACTACCTAGATCAAAGAAAGGGGATACGGGTATGAGGGTCATAGTAGGTAGACTCGCAAAGAGTGCTCATTTCAGTCCGGTGAAGAGCAAGAGGACTGCATCATGGTTGGCAACGGTTTACCCTCAAGAAGTTGGCCAGTTTTGAAATAGCCTACAGGAAGCCATGGGTAGGCAGTTGAATCTAGGTATGGCCTATCACTCATAGGCGGATGGTTCATTTCGATTAAGCATGAGTTATAGAAAATCACGTTTATAAGGGCAATTGGCAACGTGGATTGGTATTTTCAAGAAAAGTTCTGCTGCGTGGAATACTTTATAGACGAGATCCAGGATTCACTAGTGAATTTTGGAGAGCTTGCACGAATCATGAGGTTATAATTATGTTTAGGCCAAGTATACAGAAAGACGAATAAGTGGAAAAGGAAGACGAGAGGCGATAATGAAAGGAGTTCCAACTCGAATTTGGGAAATAGGAGCTAGGAAGCCAAGGAATCATGAAGTGAAAGATAGTCAAAGCACAGTGGAGTTAAGCTCAAGAAAACGTGACTAAGAAGAGTGAAGACTAGACACGCGCATCATATCTCTTTTTAAGAGTGCATCTTTGATCCTTGTTTTCCTGTGGAACTTGCTTGCAAGTTATCCTCTCGATCCCGTTCTCGATCTTATTTCTGTTGTAAACTCCATAAGGGGGTTAAGACTCATCGGTTAGTACTGAATGTCAGAGTTTGAATGGATTTCTTGTAATCCAAAAAGGAGTTTATCTAGTTATCTAGTTTATCGTGTCTATCTTGTCATGAGAACCTTAGGTAGAAACCCTTTGGTTGAAACATGTGTTTGAAACATGTTATGTTTGATGGTTGCAAGTGGTTGCAAGTGTTTGCAAGTGGTCGCTCGTGGATGCATTATACACGATTAGGCACTAGATCGGCTCACACACTCCTCATATTGCATGTGCATGAGTGTTTATGCTTATTCTTGGATGAAATTCGTATGCTATCACATGGATGTTGCATATGGATGTATGATTGAGCACGCATGTAGATATTATACATTATGTTAGGAATTTGCATACATATGGATTCATTTCACTGACATACATGTGCATTAAGGAGGTTTACTGTATCAGTAACCGCCTGATTTACATACATATGCATTAAGGAGGTTTACTGTATCAGTAACCGCCTGATTTTCGCATTAGGTAAGTACATATACACACACTTTTGCATATGTTCATCCAGCATTTAGAATCTTGTAAGGACAATGATTGCTCGTGGATGATGCTTTGAGTAGATGGATGATTGGATGGTAGGATACGTTCTTCCTAACTTGAAGATTTCGGGGACGAAATCCTTTAAGGAGGGGAGAATGTAACAACCCGTATTTTCAATAACCTGTAATAATGTAAATTGAGGCAGAATTTAATTCTAAAATCTGAATCAAGGGAAACGGGCTATGCCATTGCGTTCGTCTCGGAAAAATACGCGAAATAGAGTCCGAGTTTTCGAAAATCGGAGTCCGTATGACCCAGTTAAGGCCCATGGAAGTTTTCAGAAATTTCCATAATTAAAACAGATTTAAATTTAAGTTAAAAACAAGGATTTGGGCCAGCTGGGCCAAGGCGGGGAAAAATCCCGCCAGGACCCGCATGTCGACAGGCCTGTCGACAGGGTCCAAGGCATGTCGACTGCCCTGTCGACAGCCCTGTCGACAGGGGGTGCCCAGGCAGTCTAGCCTGGTGCACCATTTCTGAATTGGGCTTGATTGGGTGGCTTGGTTCTAGAGAGTTCCGAGATCTGACGGGCCAAAACTATCCTAGGGTTAATCCTAGGGCTAAAAACACTCTAATCTTCTATAAATAAGCCTCTAATCCTACCCTAAAACCCCATTAATCATTCTTGCAACCAAACTATGTCAAATTGAAAACTCTCATGGCCTCCACCTAAAAACCCTAGCCTCCAATCTCTTCATACAAATCCTAAATCATTTCCTAAGTGATTTTCCATGCATACAAGCATATTTAGGCTTGTATGATCCTCCTTAGCTTGCATTAAAGGCTTATTTTTCTATTGCCATCATAAAGGAGGAGTCTTGATCAAGTTTGCTTGCATTTTAGGGCTTCAATTAGTTGCATAAGGGGTTCTTTACATTTGCTATAGTTATTTGAGTCCGCATAAGCATAGTAAGCCCTCTTACCTTCATTTTAGAAACTCTAAAGTTAATGTGTGATGAAAGTTGGGGTTTATGTGTGTTTGATGAGTTATGCATGTTTATGCAAGTTCGCTAAGCCATGATTTGTATGTTTATTTAGTTATGCATGTTTATGCAAGTTCACCATGCCATGATTTGCAAGTTTGACAAGTTATGCATGTTTTGCAAGTTCACTATGACATGATGGGCATGTTTGACAAGTTATGCATGTTTTGCAAGATCACTATGACATGATTTGCAAGTTTGATAAGTTATGCATGTTTTGCAAGTTCACTATGACATGACGGGCATGTTTGACAAGTTATGCATGTTTTGCAAGATCACTATGACATGATTTGCAAGTTTGATAAGTTATGCATGTTTTGCAAGTTCACTATGACATGATTTGCAAGTTTGATAAGTTATGCATGTTCATGCAAGTTCATTAGGCCATGTTGTGCATGTTTGACAAGTTGTGCATGCTTATGCAAGTTTAAAATGACAAGTTGTGCATGTTTGACAAGTTATGCATGTTTATGGCAATATGCAAGTTCACTACGCTAAGTTGTACAAGTCTAACATGTTATGCATGATTGTTGTGCAAGTTTATCATGTATGTTGTGCCAAGTTCCCTCTTCCTATCCTTTATGCGTTGTTACGAATATGTAAGCGATAGAATGACGTTGGGGGTTTGGGTAAACTTAAAATACATGAAAATATAAGATTGGGAATTTACCTATTAAGTTAGGTCTACCCCTTGGGAATTTACCTATTAAGTTAGGTCTACCCAAGCAATTGTTTGACTTGTAATTATGTTTTGAAATAAAGTGGACATGACACTTAGAAAACATAAGTGTGGCCAACTCGAGGTTGGGTTGAGTTTGTAGCGTAATCCTACCCGGAACCGACCGGCTTAACTAGTGGCTACAAACAATAGGACCCAATGTGAGAAGTTGGTCATGGGGTGCCAAGACCCGAGGTTAGACCAAGTTGTGGTGTAAAGCTACCCGGACCCGCCCGGCCTAACTAGTAACCACAACAAGGTCTAATGTGAGAGGTTAAGGTGCATTAAATTAATTAATGCCTCATGATTAGGGTTAAGTCAGGGTCCACTAATACTTAATCCATTTGGGAATTAGAGAGATTGAGATGGGGTTAGGTGTTAGTTACACTTAGCCAGTCAAATCCACTTGGGGATTCGAGGGATTAGAATGGGGTTAAGTTACACTTAACCAGTTTAATCCAGGATTAGTGAAGGGTTAAATCACACTTAACCCTCTTAGGAAACCCTAGCAGCGGGTCTGTTCCGGCAGTAATCCCAGTTTGGTATCATCACAACCCTAGAGACTAGGCTAGGGCGGGGCACGATTACTGGACGGATGTAACCGACCAAAGACGAGGCCGAGTGGTATCGCGATGCGGGTCCAGGCGGGCTACGGACGTGCACGTAGTCCGATGTTGGACGCATACTATGCATGGGTACCAGTAGATCTGGGCTGTGCATTATTGCTTAAGTGTCCGGGGTTGGCACCCGAGGGCTTGATACACCCGAAGGTGGACCCAGCACAGTCAGACTACATCCATACATGGGCCGTATGGACAGCAACACGTGACGTGTTAGGCTTATAGGGAGCCGATCGACTAGACCGTTGGGCTGGACCTTATATTAAGGTCACTTCATGTTATTGGGCCAAAGTTTGGGCTAAGGGATCAATACCTGTTATGTTGGTTTGCTAGTACACCGTGGTGCAGAACTTAACCTTGTTTTATGCGATGACACCTCTATCTATCTTGTAGTTGATTTATCATGCCAGTATGTTGTTACTTATGACCATCTCAGTTTCCATCATGATGTTAACTTTATTAGTTTATAGACTGATCGTAGCAGGGCTTACTCAGTCTTTTTGACTGACCTGTTTTCTTTCGCCTCTTTTCTTCCGTTTCCCCCCCCCCCCCAGGTTCTCAGGGAGGGAATATTGGAGCCTAGCTTGGATCTTTGCTGCTTCCGTGGATAGCTCAAGTATGCTTTGGACTTGAGCCGCTATGGTTTATCACTCTTATTTGGGGATAGTACTTATGTATTTTCAGTTTATCAGATGATGTATTTATCTAGACTTGTAATTTTGGGAAAGTGACATTTTGATGTACCAGACTTGTGTTTTGAAATGGTTTATAAATCTTCCGCTGTTTTATTTACTTACTCTGTTTATTTACATATATATATATATGTCATGTCCTGCCTTGCTATATCATTATGCATGTTTACCAATAATGCCCCTCCAAAGCTAGTGCATTCCTTTGCGAGTGACCCTAGTGGAGGCGGGGTGTTACAAATCGTGTTCTGCCTGCTGTGGTTCCGCCTCCGCGCCTTGAAAACCGCAGCCACCTCGAAGCCGGAACCCCATCTCTAACAGCGCCACCTCTTGGTAGCTCTCCGACCACTAACGTGGCACCTGGCCTGTCACGTTCACCTGCGCTAATCAAGACCGACGTCGACCGCTCCTCCATCGTACGAAGCCCGCATCACCGCCTTTCAAATCGAGAGGCGTTTCTTGCTCCTTCTTTCCACTGTACAGGTGAGTCTCAGACTCACGATTTCTATTGTTTTCAAGAATTAAATTTCTACTCATACTAAATATGATAGTGGTACCTTGTGATTGTTGAAGTTGTGATATTGGTGGCCTTATGATGCTGCTCTGAATTAAATACATGCATTTTTATTGAAACCTGCGCATGTTCCTGGGTTTGCACCCTGGAATACATACCTTAAACTGCCTGATTTTCCACAGATTGTTGGAATAAAAGTTTTGCATTAGTACTTGGTCATGAAATTTTCATGTAGTTGATTATTGAAATCTATTAAACGTGATATATCACAACTAAAAGTCCACATTACCCAAACTTTATCCCAAACCATATTCGTTAAAGTTTGATGTTTATTCAAAAATGATATATATATATAACCGCATGCACTAATTTATACCATTTAAAAATATAACATGCATTAAATACAGATCTGAATGATCTTTGGAAAGGGATAACAATATAAATTGGAGAACTCTTATTATATTAATATATACAGTTGTAACCTGTTATTCTTAACTTCAGTCATACTAAAAATTAGAAATCGAAAATGCAATTGAGAAGGAACAAAACCATTTCTTTTAGTAAGATATTCAATGATATGATGAAATAGTTCCCATTGATCTAGTTAGAAGATGAATATTCCAAATATAATTCCACATATATTTCTTCTTCTGTCCATGTGTGATGCATGTTCGCAGGTGTGGTTAGTATTAAAAATCACTATTTGTAAGCTTTGTTGGATTGTACAACATGAATTTGAAATATACGTAATTTTGTATATTTTTATCCATATATCTTCACAGTTAAACTGTTTATTGAAACAATAATGAGACTAAGTTATACAAAAAATAATAAAACACTAATTTAATGTTGAATTTCCCTTTAGATTAATATCATTATGACCAGTTGTAAGACTTAAATTGATATAAAAAAAATTCTCCCTGCTATTTTTAGGTAATAAAAAAGTCTATAACAACCAAAGTGCAATTGTATCCATCGAAGTGCAGTTGTATTCCTCAGCATAGGTAGTATGTAGATGATGGAGTTAAAAATATCATATAAGAAATAATTTTACATAACCACAATTTTATGTCAGTAGTAATCCTAAATTATTTTTTCATATATGTTTGAAATATAGTTAAATTACTGGCGTAATTTATAAAAGTACTAGTTGAAAATCAGAAAAGAAAAAACATCAAAATATGAAAAAGCATATTAATGGGATTCATAAAAGTGGAATTTGTAATATAAATCTAGTTTAGATATAGTCAGAGAGCAAAGAAAAACCATGTGGACCATAAATCATTGAAAACAAATGAATACATAAAGAAAACGGCTTGGGAATAGAATTTTGTTAATGGGTTTTCTGATGAAAATAGCACTGTCATTAGATGCCTCCATTTGCTTTTCCATAGGACTATCAAAACTTATATCTTGCAAGAATAAGCAAAAGAAACTAACAGTATGAAGCTTTTATCATGCAAGACAACCAAACGTTGTAAAATGAGGAATCAACAAAGAGATAAATATAGAAATGAATATATTCAAATCAAAATTTTTTGAGAAGATGAACATTTTAGGAAAGAGTATAATTCATGGGCTGTTAATAAGCAAACAGATTTGGAAGGAGATTGTAAATTGACAAAACTTCTTCCAATAATGTCATTGCTATCAGAAAAATAAATAAATAGTTACCAATTACTCACACAATATGCAATCAATCCTTACTAATGGTATCTTCTTGCCCTCATTGCACACCAGAGAAATCACGTATGTAACAATCAGTACAATCACAAAAAAGAGATTCGTATGTAATAGTACAAAATATATTTTGCAAATCTTTCTCAATGGATAGACTAAACCTAGAGCAATAAACAAATGAAACAATAAATTTTGCAAATTTTTCTTCAGAGGCCTAAGGAAATTTTTATTATTTCAGTTTTCCTGACCGACTGAGTTGCACCGTCACGTCCAGCACAAAGGCATAGAATGCCAAGTGACAAAGATCTGCATATGCATTGTTCTCAGATTCTTGCGTATAGTTAGTATATTTCAATATCAAATTACGATTACAAGTTGAATGTTACTGAAGAAGATCCATGGACTCCAAATTACTAATTCTAACTACGGAACAATAAGGAGTTAGGTAAGTTGCTAACTGAAAAAATAAATTCGAGGAATAAAATTTCATAAACCAAATTTTCAAACATAATGAAATGATAGCTTGAACAGAAGTTCAAATTTTTGATATAACTAAGGAAGGAGAAGGTAAGCTTTGCTTTTATTTCAATAGTTCAGCTTTCAGATCAATCAGTATTTTGCATGGATAAAACAATATGAAATAGATGCAGAATTGTAGTCATAATGTGATGCGTCATTAGAATTATATGTAAAAATATGACCTCTTTTTCCATACTAGATCTGTGATGAAGCTCACCCATTATCTCTGATATGAAAGCCTATGCAAATAGATCCAGGAATTATTTAGCCTAGCTGGACAAAATTTTAGCACGCATCAAATATACAAAGAATGAATCAATGAATATAATATGAAAAGCACTTTTTATCGAGTTAATTCGAGAGGTAGCCTATAGCAGTAAGATTGATGATAACATGAGTTCTCAAAAATCCTAGGCATTCAAAACAACATTGTCGGATCACTCTGAATTACTTCCCTTTTAAGTTTTTACATTCCTGTTTATGAAAAAAAAATTATAGCTGAACTAAGAATCTGTCTGTTTACGTCATCACCTTGCACTCTTGCAAGCCAATGTTCACACTTCCACTTAGCTATTCAGCACAATTAATTTTTTTCTCCATTCTGTTGATTTTAACAAATTTCCCAAAAACGGTTCCATACTGGAACATGGAAGAATTTTGCACTAATGGGTGGAGATGGTTGAAGTATATTAGAGTACATCAAATATCTCTGGTATTATTATGTTTAATTTTATTTTGATTATCAACACATACAATTGATAGATTAAGAGAAGTGGCAGAGCAAATGAACATGAAATAGCCTTGAAGATGGCTAGCCTAGCCTTTCTATTCATATATTTGCCTATTTTGTTTGATAATCTAATTTACTTCCCTTTTGAGTTTTTACATTCCAATTTATGAAAAAAATTGATAGCTGATCTAAGAACCTGTCTGTTTACGTCATCACCTTGCACTCTTGCAAGCCAACATTCACACTTCCAATAATTAGCTATTCAGCACAATTAATTTTTTTCTCCATTCTACTGATTTTAACAAATTTCCAAAAAAATTAAACGAAATTAGCATTTCACTTATGAATTCCACTTATGTTTTGCCTTATTTTTACCACATGAAATTTACATTCTATACGAAAGCTCAGTTGAGTTTTCTCGTGTTGTTCCAATGATTGCTGTAGCTAATTGCTTTGTATTGATAATCAGTATTTTTATTAGCAAAAATTTCTTGCAATTTATGTGTTTTACTTTTTTGTTTTTATCTTAATGACAGGTTTCCCATACTAAAGCGTAGCTCATCGGTTCATCCAAGCGGCCAAATTGTTCGCTTCCAATATTCGCTTGATTCGACAAACTGTGTGATAATCCGAGACCAATGCCATTTTCAGCCATTTCCTATAGAAAGACCGAAATCATATACAGTTTCTTAACGGGTATCCAGCCCGGTTGGGTTGCTTGGCTACACCTGAAATTAAAAAAGAATAGCTTATGTTGTCAATGAAGGAGGCGAGGAAAGTGTTTAAAGCAACACAACTTGAGAATCTTTGAACGAAACTAAGGATGATGGATAAAGATCACATTCTTTTCAAGGAACGTATGGAGATGTGCGGTGAGTCTTGGGTTTTGGATAACGGTGTTTCTCTTACTAAGGCTATTGATCAATCAGGTGATGTTATTGTCTTGGCATACGTATTTTTTCTTCGCCCCTATCAGGTTATTATTCGTCTATTTAACTCTTTTTATTTGGTATTTTACTATGATAAAAAACAAATTAGATAGTGAATTGGGTTCATTTTTTTTTTCTGGTCTATCAATAGTCATTTGTTTTATCACTTTTTTTTTCAGAGTTATATTTGATGTGTTTACTGTGTTTTCATTTGTGTGAAATGCATGTGTAATTTTTTTATAGGGGAAGGTGATTTGTGAAATTACATTGTTTTTAAAAATATAAAATTGGTACTTTCTTTGACAACAGATTTGTTGAACACAATGAGTAGAATGCACCCAAAATAAAAAAGAAAAAAAAACAGCAAGTACTACAGAATTTTTCATCATACGCATGCAGTAATACTACCTATTCATGAAATCATATTGAACCGGAGATTAGTGTGCAGTTAATCTACTGACAGTAAACTGATATTTTTTTCCTTTTCCCTTCGTTCTTTTGAAATCTTATCATAATATGAGTCAACGCAAACACACTAATATGAGTCAACACTAATACATTAGGAAAAAGATTCAGAAAAATCCTACACTAGTTAGTAACCATTTTTTATTTTGATCTTGCACTTTCAGTCTACAGGCATGATTCAAAGTTTGGTAAAAATAACATTTAGGAGTGGTTGAGTTACTCCTATAAGCATTAACACCAGCAATAATCATCTAAAAGAAGTGTTTCTTTTCTTTTGCAATCTAGAGTTTACGAAGATGATGTAGGGATTATCTCAAAAGAATCGATATTAATGCAATCGCCAATCAACGCCTATGAGATGGACAATATATAATATTAAGGTTTATGAAATGATAGGCGAAAACCATATTAATTACCTTTGTTTTAAAATATGTTGGGAATCCACTTAGACTCCTCATGCTAATCAGAATTGAGATTAAGTGGGCAAATTTTACATAAAATATCATGTTCATTACTACTAATTTTATTACATAAACATGCAAGTTTTGAAACTAAATTCGATAGCAGACCTAGTTATGTCATATTGGCAATTTTATTTTGTTTGATTGTTGCATAACATTTTTTTCTTAAGAAATATACTAAAGTGCGATCTGGGTGGTGTCAGTTTGCTATCTTAAGTTGTTCCATTAATTTTTTTTTCTATCCTTGTAGATGCAAGCTTGCTTGTGTAATTAGTTTTGATTCTTTGAAATAAATCTGTTTCTATAATAAGCTCTCAGAAGGGAGCATAAAATGACTTTCACTGCGACCAAAAAATGCCTTTTTTACCGCCTATGTATCTTTTCCTTGTTTTTATCCCTTAATTTTCTGTCATTAGATATGTTTCTTTTTCACTACAACTAGTTGTTGTTCAAGGCACAACAACTAAATTGTTGTGCTCTGCACAACAACTTAGTTGTTGTGCCTTGAACAACAACTTAGTTGTTGTGCCTTGAACAACAACTAAGTTGCTATGCCGAAGCACAGCAACTTAGTTGCTGTGCCGAGGCACAACAACTAAGTTGCTGTGCCGAAGCACAACAACTAAGTTGCTTCAGCAACTTAGTTGCTGTGCCGAAGCACAACAACTAAGTTGTTGTGCCGAAGCACAACAACTAAGTTGTTGTGCCGAAGCACAACAACTAAGTTGTTGTGCCGAAGCACAGCAACTAAGTTCGTATATAATTGTATTAATTCTTCCTTTGGTCATATAATTGTAGAAATAAAAGTTCGTATATAATGTCAGTTACAAATACAAATATTTTTACTTAAATACAACTGCAAACTGTGGATATGGTGGTGTCTAAACTGTGTCTAAACCGAAGTAGGAAGACTATGGAACCAAAGGCTGTAAGGTTAAAGCAAATGCAAGACCTAAATGTTGTATAATAAGTTTTGACTGGTGTATAATAATATATTCTCTCTACATTTGGTAACTTTTTTTTCTTTTTTTGCAGTCACCCCGTGCTAGTAACTATATGCAGACTCAAGATCAACAGGCCGTTGGATCAACCGTCGCGTGGCACAAAGATTACCTTTCCTTGGTCTAGTGTTGGTACTTATGAAACTAGTTATGTAATTTATGTTAGAACTATGTCGACGTAACTTATCTAACCTTTTGAAATGTAAACTTATCTAGTCTTTTGGAGTATAAACTTATCGAACTTTTTGAAATGTGTTGGAATTATATGATTCTTGCTTTAGTCTTTTAGTATGTGTTATTATGTGATTTTGATTGTTGCATTACAGTATTTATTGCATGTTAAAATATTCATTATTATTAGGGATGTATATCGCAGCAGTTATATTTAAATTTGCTATTACAACGGGCAAAAACCGTTTTAATATACTGTATTACAACGGGCAAAGGCCGCTTGTAATTTATTAGCTATTACAACGGGTTAATAACCATTGTCATAGAGTCATTGCACGTGATAGAGCAAGTTATTACAACGGTCTTTTGCAACGGTCATTACCCGTTGTTAAATAGTCAGGAGCTATTACGACGATGCATATTCAGACGGGCGTATGCCCGTTGTTAAATGCATATTACAACGGTTTTTTCCCATTGTAAAATGACTATTTTGTTCTAGTGCATGCTAAATTCTTTTAATTACAATCTTGCTGTATGTAATTGTATTTTGGTTCAACTCTTCATGTTGCTCGACGAGACTACGTAGTGGTCATAATTATGGCATATATAACTAGCAATACCATCAATGTTTACGTTTGAGATGAAATACTGGGGTACTATGTTATGTCCATATTAGTATCAAATCTGCTCTTTAACTTCATGGTACCCGTTGATGATTTTGAAAAGGAGGGTCAGAAATTTGTTTTTAGACGGTGGAAAGTATTGTTCATATCTGAACTGCTACGGACAGAAATAAGAGTACGGTCGTGTCTAGCGAAGTACCATGATCCCAAAAATATAATAATGTCAGTAGTTTAACTTATATTATGAAACCCAAAAATATTGATATAGGGTGCAAAATACTCCAAGTAAAAAGTTGTATATTTTACGAATTAAAAATTATAGTAAAATTCTAAAAATTAAATTATAACTACGTCTCAAAGGGCTTATCCAAATTCATGACCAATATTTAGATATATTTAAATAACAGTTATGGCTTATATACGATTCTACAGCAACTTTCCGAAATTTTGATTTGGACGTAACTCCCAATATATAAGACGAAATCTAAAATTTTCACATTCGTTAGAAAAATATAGTTAAACAGAACCGAACGTTTCTTGTTTCAAAGAAATCAGACTTATTTTGAATCATGTATATCTAATTGAAGTTCAAAACGTTAAATTACGAACTGCCGCGACTTTACGAGCTCATTTTAAATTATATTATAAATTATACGTTTAAATATCATTTTAGTAAATAATTTCTTATAAATTACTATATATAATTCAGATAACAAATTTAAATATTCAGAATTTAACTACTAAAAATCCAGGTCGTTACAGAACTATTGTGAAATGCATAGGATTGCTGGTAGAAATCATTTTATTTGATGTGTATACACATTTCATATATGACACGATTTATATATGTGACACATAGGCGTACTGATAATATATGATTTGTGATGTAATGATACTAATGCTATGAATAATCTATATTGTTTTTCTATGCTGTTGATTCCCTAGTTTTAGGAAAAATCACTATGGGTTGAAATGATACATACTCGAATGGACATTAGATTAGGGAAAAAATGTTATGGGTTGAAATGATAGACCTGAATGATTTTTACTGAAGATACGTACCCGTAAAATTTATAAATTGCGGGTTAAAATGATAAATATCCGTATCACTTGACCATAGTGTAGAAAACAATATACGGACACCGTTGGTCATGTTTTCATAGTAAAATGATTTGGAATTTGATTTTAAAATAATAACTTAAGATCTTATATTTTAAAGATTTTAAAATTAAGTTTTGTAAATTTTGAAATTATATGTTTTAAAATGATTTTATGAGTAAATATGGATTTAAATATTTATTTAAGATTTTTACTTATAATTTTATTTATTCTAAATCATATAATTTAATAATATAATTATTTTAAATTTTTATATTATAATAAATATTTTTTTAATCCTACTTTATGTTGTTTTAACTTATGTATGTTTATAATCTAATTTCTAGTTTATTTCAAAATTTATAACTTATATATATATATATTTTCAAAACATATTTTTATATATATTTTATAAACTTTAATAATAAACACAAAGATGGATAGGTTAAGATTCATGATTTAAATTCAAGATTTAAAGATTTGAATTTATATAACTATATTTGACTTAACGAATGGACTTATATAAGATACGAAATTGAATTCGAATTGATATGAACTTTTTATTAGAGATGAATTAGAATTGGTTCAAAATATCAACTTATTAGAGATGAACTTGAATTGGGTAATTGTTTTGAAATTGAATTTCAAAATTTAAGGAATGAATTGAACCTACAATGGATATGAAATGAATTTGATTTCAAATCAACTAAATGTGAATTTGTATTGACATAAATCTTAAAACTTTATAAGAAATGAACGTGAATTGCGTAATTGATTTTTATTTGAAATTATAATTATATGAATATATGAATTCAATTATAAATGGACTGAATATGAATTGATATATATAATTTTGTGTATGGAATCGATTTCCTAAACTATTTGGCTTGAATTAAAAAAAATTAAATCGATTTATAAGAATGTTTTTAATCGTATAAATTGTATGAATTGAATATATGGCCGAGATTTGATCTTTTTTTAGCAATGAATTTGAATTATACAACTTGACTTATGAAATATGATATGATTTAATTGAATAGAATTATAAAGGTTTTTTTATTTGAATTGTATATATTAAACCCGAAACAAAATGTTGTATTATATGAATAGACTTGAAACGGATTCTTATAAGGTAAACTAGATCAATTGAATTGTTTGAACTTGAGAATTTGATCAACACAAATCAAATTAAAATATCCTCGATGTTAACCACTTTAGTTTTGTTTTAAATTGGCATTAGAGTTCTTTGAGTTATAATTCGAATATAAATCATTTTCGAATTTAAAGTCGTACTGCGATTATTTTCGAGAATTAAGTAAAATAGGAATTAAGTACTAAATTTTGAATTCAAAATTGAACCTGAGATTTGTATAAAAGATTTATAAAGTGATTTATAAAATAGTGACCACAGTGTGAAAAATGTAGACGTATGGTTGTTGAAGAGACCGGGATCGGCTATTGTCATACTCTCTGCCAATACTGAAAACCACTTTAACAACTGTGTACATGGTGGAGATCCAGAATGAAGTAGGTTGACTTAGAGGCGATTACTAGATTTAAAGAATGAGAACGATGGTGGATATCCTTGACCTACGGGTCATAATTAAAATGACTAAAACAGGGCTATACCAAACCAAGTGGGGTAAGCTACCTCCATCGACAACACTTCTTCCTTTATTATTACAGTCCCTTGGTTTGATTGATTTGATGCGCATCCTCGATTTGGGAGTGTTGTTCAAGGTGCGCGGTAGTCGCAACTATGCATTACCACCAGTCCGGGCATGCAACTAGTATATTCCTACTTTAGGCATTCCTCGTGTGCCTTGTCATATTATCCTGACCAAGACCCCTACGATTTTGATTTGTACCATACCTATGGAGTGCCCTCTGATAGCCACTATGTTACTGTGTACTTTACGGTATCTGTATAGACTACGATATTATAAACGATGTAAGGGTAATTATGGTAATCCCACTTACGCTATTTTAATATGTTATATTTAATCATAGACACTATTATAATTGCATATTATATTATATGATATTAGTTTAACGGATCCCTAGAGGATGGTGATCCCAAACATCCTTTAAGTTACTGATGCATTTCATTTGAGTTGATTTACTTCCATTAGAATGTTAGTCCTGATCTGAGTTGTTTTGTTTTGCATTATTGCTCGGATCAAATCGAGTATTGTAGTGTTGAGATTTCACCTTTTGAAGCTGGAGATTGTTGAAGACATCACCTCTATCTGTCGATTTTGGTTATTTCTCCTTTGTTTTAGAAATTTTTGTATTTAGACTTCCGTTGTATTTAATTTTGTAACTCTGTATTATGTATAAATTTTATTTTTATTTAGTAGCTTCATGAACTACTATTGTATTATTTAATTTTCCGCTGTGAGATCTCATTTTGCTCTTTATCTATGTCTGTGATATATGATTTGTTCTATTAACCTCAGAAGCAAATAACAGTCTGTCGCTTTGAACGATTTGAGTTGGTTTAATTATCGACTTAAAGCGGTTGAAAATGAGGGTATGTTACATGTGGTGTCAGAGCTTTGGTTTATCAAAGCTTTAGCCTATGGGGTTAAAGCTCATTAGAGTAGGGTAGTGATACCCTAGAATGATTGGAATTGGTCGCAAAATCCTACTTGAGAGAGAGCGTATTTTTAAAGTATAAGTAGTTTTTTTAAATGGATTTAAATGTTTTAAAAAAATATTTTCAGATAAAATTTTAATATTTGAAATCTTTTTTGAAATTTCCTTCCTATTAAATCCATCTTCCTTTGTAGATTCTCTTTGATTAGGTTCTTTCATTTGTTCAGCTTTTAAGTCGAAATCTATAACTTATCCTTGTCTATAACAAGGTAAGAAGGAGAAGAAGAGTATAAGACTTCTAGCGAGTCCATTCTTATTTAATATTGATTTGAAATTGGTATTTTGAAAGGTGTTATAATATAAATTTTCTTCATGCAATTTTGTTATATATATTTTGTAAATAACATTTTGTTTCAGTAATACCAATATTTTGGAAATATTGATGTTTATACTTTAAGGTTTTATAAACTATATATTTTGAATAAGATTTGAAGATGTAGATTTGTAAGAAATTGATTTTATATTGATTGAATAATTTTGTTATGTATTTGACTTAATAATAATATTGTTAATATATTTTTTGAGGATTGAGGTTGAATTTTAATAAATAAATGAGTAGGGGAAAGGTATAATTTTCCCTACTTAAAATTTTAGTTCTTATGATTGAAATATATTTATAATACATGATTTGGAAATTTGGTATATATCTGTTAAATATAAAAAGATGTTCTGAGTACTTACTTGACGTTTAGTTAGCCTATCAATTACTTAGCGATTTGGGTATACATCTGATCAACGTATATGTTAAATTCCCTATTTATTAAATAGATATAGAGTCACACTCTAGTCGCTTGAAAATGGTTCTGATGATGACCGCGACATCATTAATATCTATTTTTAGGTTCCGAAAGTGAGACAGATATATATTGCTAATCGAAACATCAAGTGAATACTTAAAATTATTTTTAAATATGTTTGAAAATATTTTATGTAACAACCCGGATTTTAAGAACCAATTTAAAATATTTATTTTGGCTATTTTAATGGATTTTGAATATTTAATTCAAACAATAATGACTAAATTTTTTTTTGAATCGAAGCTAGAACGTATAAATTTATTTTAATTATAAAACAAGCCTGAAATGGAGCGGTAGTTTGAAAATTCGATTTCAAATTTCAATTGAATGTACATGATTCAAAATAAATAGGATTTCAGTAAAACCAGAAATATTTGAATCTATTTAATTATATCTTTCTAACGAATGTAAGAAACTGAGATTTCACAATATAAATTGAAAGTTATGGCCAGTTAAAAATTTAAGTAGTCGCTATGGAAATTATATATATTTTAATAATATATAGCCCTTAAAAACAGCCATTTTGCAAGCGACCTCCATTTTCGATGAAACCACTTTTGTTGGATCCGGAATGTCAAATTATTGTTAGGTTTCAAATTTCATAATTTTTGATATTAATATGCTGTAAATTAAAATGTGTTTTGTCAGTTTCGGTTTGAATTAGATCGTCCAGAAAATGGTCATTTTTCAAACGGTCTTCAAATTCGACGAAATTAGTTTTGTTATGACCGTATCGTCAAAACATAGCTAGATTTATTTTTCTATAATTTTTGGAGTCCGTATATGGCCCCGGTAAATTAAAATATACGTCTAAATTAAATATATATTGATTTATATTTTAAATTTGACAAAAACTGATCGAAACAGTCGAACTGGTTCACGAAACATAACCCATTGTGTTAGGAATAGGTCTATTTAGCTAAGGGTGATAGTCGTTGGGTTTGACTTGGAGTTCGGATGAAATAGAACCAATCAATGAATTAAATAATAATATAATTATAGTATATATACTCTAAAACCTAGTCAAATCCTACGTTTTAATCCATCGTGGACAACTGGGAAAAAGTCATGCCTCTTTCTTCTGTAAACGGCGGAAAAGCTAGATTCCTTTATTTCCCAAAATCATCAAATGCACTCGACGATTTCTGAAAATTATAAAGGAAAATCAAAGCCCAACGCGAGATCTTTCAATCCATATGAGAAGCATTAAAAATCGTGGTGTATTGGGCTCGAATTCCTAGTGCAAATCGTTCGGGCCTGTTTTCCAGCAGGAGGGGCCCACTGAGTTCGAGGTGTTTCAGGGTGGAGGTAGGCGACGTCATCGGCTTCGAGGTGGAGCACTCCAATCCTAGTTCGCCGCCTTCTTTCTCGAGCAGTGTGAATCCCTAGTTTTGGAGCAATGGTGAAAACGCAAACCTGGAGCGCGATACAGTGAAGAAGACACATTGTAAATTTCTATAAATTAGCATTGTTTCAAAAATCAGCTTTATGTATATATATATATATAACAAACATTAGTTTAAAATCAGATTTTTATAACAAAAAAGCAATATATTGAAATATGATTTTTATTATAAAATAGCATTGTTTATGTAGATGTAATTTTAAATATATATCACAGTAAAAGAAATTTTAATATATAAATAGAGTTGTTTTAAAATTGTAATTTTTGTTATGAAATAATTTATATAAAAATATGATTTTTACTATACAAATAGCATAGATTTTTAAAATAAAAATAGCATGGTTTTAAAAATATAAAAATATGATTTTTTATATATATGGCATTGTGTTAAAAATGTTATCTATGAATATATATATATAGCATTGTAAAAATATGATTTTTAATATATATGCCGCGTGAAACAGATTGCGATGGAACTGACTAGAAGTAGAACGGAACCCAATTCGTGCGCTAAAGAATGATGGAGTGGAAACCGACTGTGAGAACTCCTTCTGTAAGGACCCGAACTTCCCCATAAAGGAAAGCCTGGATTGCTTTGAGAACACGACTAATCGGAACACAAACAGAAGAACATTTCATTGTATATTACAACAATTCCATCAGAATACAAGAATATAACAGAGTATGAATAAATATTATACATTTGATAAATATAAGAGATTTAAATACATTACTGCAGCGGAAAATAATACATAACACAACTGAAAGAGATATACAGATACAGAGCTTTCCGAATATCATTCCAGCTGTAAACCAGGATCCTGTGAATATAAATCTGCAAAACCAAAACTACTAGCTGCCCGTGTGGAAAATTGGGGCACCCAGAGTTTATGTCAAAACAATAAACTCCAAGTCAGTCATGTGACTGGTGTGAGAACTAAAATAGTTATCAATCTTTATTTTAAAGTTCGGTAAATCAAGGGACCATGTTGTATAACACGGAATGAGTTTTAACCCCAAGAATACCAGTGCATACAACAAACAACACAATGCTAAATAAAGAAAATGAAGCTATTATAAGACTCAGGTCCCATCACACAATGCAACGCAAGCCGGAGGATAGAGTTTTACCTTATAATAGCCAAACATGCTTGGTACGTTTAAAACAAATCATTTGATACTATTATAAGTGCATAGTGTATAAAACAACTTCAAATATAAATGTATCAATCCTAGATGGCATGGGTGTCATATATCATGTCGCCAATACTAGGCTCTATAATCGAAACTGCAAATGTCACGTATTGGAAGGTGAATTTCCATCTGTGAACCAAGGCAAGGGATCGTCCTTACCGGTTCGAGAATCTAGCCCATGTTTCAGGCAAGCGCGCAGACAAGCCTTAGATCATCATGGCCGGTCCACCCGAAGTGCAAAGAGTGAATTAAAATACCTGAACATGCCTTTCCCCCCCTATGAGGCGTAAGTTTGGTCTGTGTAAAGACCATATCATCCATCGGCCCGCATTGCCGATATATCTGATGCACCTCGTTATCCATCATCCACATAAGTAAAACATCTGGGCCTGCAATACCCAGACACCACTCCTAGCTAGAAGGAAATGCATGCCCTCCCTGATGTCCTCTCCCGTTTCTGGTTCACACAGGGGAGTGGGGCTCGTGAATTAATGCTACACAAAGCTATGCTATATTAAAGTCATGCTTTGATCATCAACCACAAGACTCTACTTTTCAACAGAAGCCTTGATCATTTGCATCTCAGCATGCCACACAGGCAATTCACGCTATGAAACTGATGTCTATCAATCACACAGAATGAAATCCGATGTCAGACACACATCCATTTACAAGTTCGTTCTGGGTCTGAATGAAACCGGAGGCACCTTATTCATTGTCCCATATGTCCAATACAGGAGAGAGGTCCTCGCATATCCGATCGATCTCCAAGTACGTCTGGACAATCACCACTTATTACTTTGTCTTTGGTGTACAGCCCAATCAAGACATCAGTAATCATCCAAACGATGTTAAGACCTCCGGTCTTCAACCACCGTCTTCATCGTGACTCATCGCTGATTTAGTTTGTGAAAACCCGTAACTTCCCCGTAAAGGAAAGCGGCGGATAGTTCGAGAACAAGCCACAACAGAACACATATCGAAGAACATTTCATTGTATATTACAACAATGCATCAGATTACAAGAATATACAGAGTATAAAAGAATATTACACAGAAATATCAGAGATTTAAATTACATTTAAATACATCGCAGCGGAAAATAATACAATACTCAACTAGAAGAGATATACGGATACAAAGCTTTCCGGATATCGTTCCAGCTGTAAACCAGGATCCTATGAATATAAATCTGCAAAACCAAAACTACTAGCTGCCCGTGTCAAAATAGGGGCACCCAGAGTTTAGGTTAAAACAATAAACTCCAGGTCAGTCATGTGACTGGTGTGAGAACTAAAACAATTAATCTTTATTTTTAAAGTTAGGTAAATCAAGGGACCACGCCGTATAACACGGAACGGGTTTCCTCCCAAGAATACCAGTGCATAAAACAAACGGCGCAATGCTAAATAAAGAAAAATGAAGCTATTATAAGACCCAGTTCCCATCACACAATGCAACGCAAGCCGGGGGATAGGGTTTTTACCTTATAATAGCCAAGAATGCTTGATACGTTTAACAGAAATCTTTTGATACTATTATAAGTGCATAGTGTATAAAACAATTTCAAATCATAAGTATCAATCGTAGGCGGCATAAGCGCCCCATCCCACTATGTCGCCATATATAGGTTTACCAATAAAACCGCAAATGTCACGTATTTGGAAATTGGATTTCCGTCTATGAACCGAGGCAAAAGATAGTCCTCAACCGATTCGAGACAATCTAGCCCATGTCTCAGGCAAGCGCGCAGGCAAGCCTTGGAGCGACAGGGCCGGTCCACCGATGTGGATTATTATGCCTGAACACTACGTTTCCCCGCCCTTTGGGGCGTAAATGAGCCAGCAAATGACTCCATCGGACCCGGATCGTCCGATCAAACCGAGGCGCCTCGCAACAGCAACAACCACATAAGTCAAACTCGTCAGGGCGTGTAAAACCACTGACGCCACTTTTTAGCTAGAAGGAAACGCATGCCCTCCCTGAGGTCCGTCTCCCGTTTTTGGTTCATACCGGGTGTGAAACACGCGAGGTAAACGTTACACAAAGCTACGCCACAAAGGCCGTGCTTTGATAATCACCACAAGACTTTGCTTTTCAACAGAAGCCTCGATCAATTTCCACTTAGGCATGCCACACAGGCAATTCACTCCATGCGTTTGATATCCATCAATATATAACCCCTGAGCTCGTACGTCTCAGAGAAGGGCGTTAAGCAAGAGAATAAATTCTCCGCCGCCAAACAGATATATATTTAATAGAAATCAACCACACAGACTAAAATCCAATGTCAGACACACAGTCCATTTACAAGTCCGTTCTGGGTCTGAACGAAACCGGAGGCACCTAGTACCCCGCATATCCATCGATCTCCAAGTACGTCTGGACGATCACCAACTGTTTCCATCTTCTTGGATGTACAGCCCAATCAAGATCATCAGTAATCACCCAAACGACGTGAAGACCTCCGGTCTTCGACCATCGTCTTCATCTTCGACTTATCGTCGTATCAGTTATTCAGAATGGGATAAACCCGGTCTTCCCGAATAACTCGCGTATATATTATAAAAGTGCTACACAAACACAACATACGCCTCATTCCAATTCATCAGTCACTAACCGCAAATTAATCAAGAGAATAATTCCCCAAATATTAACCCCGAAGGCCGAAACCAACATCAAATCAATATCCAGAAAACCGTTCTGCTTAGCTAACCGACAGTTAGTTTCTGATTTCACATTCATAGGGAAAGGTTCCCATTAATTTTATCCAAGATAAATTCCTTGAATTTATTCTTTATTCTATTTTTGAATCTCAATTCAAACTAGTCGGGATTAGCGAACCTTACCGAAGTAATCATTTGTTTTAATTTCCCAATCCCAACCTATTTATCCCATGAAGTAAAACTGGTAATACTTCATATCTAACACCACAGTGTTATCGGTAAATTCAATTACCATTTCACGTTCAAATCTAATTAAAGATTTATCTATCGCCTGGAGCAAAACTGGTGGTACTCCATTTTCGATTTTTTTCAATCTAATTAAAGATTCATTAAAACTCCACTTAGTTTTAATCTTTGATTGGGTTAAAGAATCAGTGTCATTTTAAAAACACGGTTCACGATAAACCCAAAATCACATTCATTAATCATCGGGTTAAAGAACGAGTGTTATTTAAAACACTGTCCACGATAAACCCAAAAATCAATATCGATTCAATCCCAATTAAATGTCATTTAATTGGTACACTTCATTAAATCTAAATAAAAAGATTTAATCTTTTCTCAACTGGGTTCAAGAACAGTGTTAGTGAAGACACCATTCACGACAAACCCAAATCACATTTGATATTCAATATAAGGCTCTGAATAGAAAATATATCGGCTTATATTCAATATCAAATTCTACGATTAACAAATGTTATATTGGAAATAACGATATAAATATATATATCTTTCAAATTTCCATAACAACATCCGTATAATCGCGAATTCCAACATCGAAATATTCCGAAGACAATTTCGATTCAAATCCACCCCAATGCAATCATTGGAAATTTTGGTTATTTTCAAAACCATTTCAAATTCAATTTATTTATTTAAAAATAAATAGAATTATAATTCTAGTTCAAAACTAGTTCATTTCGATAAAAATCTATTTTTATCTTTTCAAATATGGAGTTTTTCATCCCAAATCTTCACAAATCATTTCTTATGATCTTACACAAATTATTACTATTTTTAATAATTTTATCGAGGCCTGTACAGTCGATTTCCATCAACGGTCATCGAACTGCACTTACGGCGACCTTTATCAAATTTGATTTGGACATAATTCCAAATCCAACCGTTAGATTTCAAATTTCTAATATTCGTTAGAAAGCTCTTTTCGATACGAACCCAACGGTTCCGGTTTTAGGAGAATCCGACGGTCGGATCTCCCGTAATGTCCGTTTGAAATAAATGGTCGAAATTTACGAACTGCCGCGGCGCGGCGCGTTCTATTCAGGCCATTATATTATATATATAATATATATAATATATATTTCGTCGATTTCTATTTAAAATGAATTATATAAATAGTTTTAAAATTCGTTTCAAAAGCAATTTCAACTTCCATTTCAATTCAAATCAAAATTGAATTCTTATTTATAAATTCGTTTTAAAATTCATTTCTATTCAATTCAAATTTCAATTCAATTTGAATTCATTTTATATTCAATTCATTTCGAAATCGTTTTCAATTCATTTCATTTCGAAATCGTTTTCAATTCATTTCATTTCGAAATCGTTTTCAATTCATTTCATTTCGAAATCGTTTTCAATTCAATTCATTTCGAAATCGTTTTCAATTCATTTCATTTCGAAATCGTTTTCAATTCATTTCATTTCGAAATCGTTTTCAATTCGAAATCGTTTTCAATTCAATTCATTTCGAAATCGTTTTCAATTCATTTCGTTTCGAAATCGTTTTCAATTCATTTCGTTTCGAAATCGTTTTCAATTCATTTCGTTTCGAAATCGTTTTCAATTCATTTCGTTTCGAAATCGTTTTCAATTCATTTCGTTTCGAAATCGTTTTCAATTCATTTCGTTTCGAAATCGTTTTCAATTCATTTCGTTTCGAAATCGTTTTCAATTCATTTCGTTTCGAAATCGTTTTCAATTCATTTCGTTTCGAAATCGTTTTCAATTCATTTCGTTTCGAAATCGTTTTCAATTCATTTCGTTTCGAAATCGTTTTCAATTCATTTCGTTTCGAAATCGTTTTCAATTCAATTCGTTTCGAAATCGTTTTCAATTCATTTCCTTTCGAAATCGTTTTCAATTCATTTCCTTTCGAAATCGTTTTCAATTCATTTCGTTTCGAAATCGTTTTCAATTCATTTCGTTTCGAAATCGTTTTCAATTCATTTCGTTTCGAAATCGTTTTCAATTCATTTCGTTTCGAAATCGTTTTCAATTCATTTCGTTTCGAAATCGTTTTCAATTCATTTCATTTCGAAATCGTTTTCAATTCATTTCGTTTCGAAATCGTTTAAAATCGATATAAATATCGTTCACGTCAAAATGGCGTCAATCTAATCAACACGGCTTCATGAATTTCTATTTTCAAATATTCTATTTCAAATATTTCTTTTTCAAAATAGTTGTTATTATCAAAATATTTCGTTCAACACATGACCAATCTCAATGAATGAGTACTGTCAACACATGAACTTTTATTTTATATTGATAAAGATGTAAATTTTATTACTAAAATATTTCGTTCAACACATGACCAATCTCAATGAATGAGTACTGTCAACACATGAACTTTTATTTTATAATATTCTTTATTTTCTAAACTGGAATGAGGCCCAATCAATTACCATATAAAGTTAATTATATGGATTTTCATACAACACATGTATATAATAGCATTGAAAAATAATCAACCATCAACCAAAGTGCACTACACTGTATAAGCATCAAATATAAATATCTAACGCTTATAACAGCCTGTCAATCAATCGATCGACATATTTAATCAATCAGGATGAGTGAACTGCATATTTCATCCTAACACCCGTGTAGGGTTTCAAACAATCAAACAAATATTTTATTTGTGCAGTTGGGCGATGTGTAAAATTTATCGACCCAATCAATGTCAGTCAAATCAGTGTACATAAACAAACCGTCTGGTTTGTAAATGAATATTTTATTTATTCACATTCACGTTAAAAATTATATTTTTAACGATAAAACATTTTATTTCAACATATGAATTTCTATTCAGTTCATTCTTTAAATAAAATGATATTTTATTTTTCTAACTTATTTTAGAAAATTTCGGCGGCATAACGGCACGATACTAGAAACGGGACGAGGCCTAGCCTTGTCCCCGGTCTAGTGAAGGCACACGCCATTCACACATCAATCAAATCAATTCATTTCACCACACAATTCAATTTCAATCAAATAATCTAACTAATTTTTGCAATCAAACAAACAAGTCCATGGTCTGTGGACGATTGTGTCGGGTGCTACTAAGCACCGTCTGCATCCTAGTATATATATATAACTAGAAAATTTAAATTGAAAGGTGAGAAATTCTCACCTATAGCTATCCTAGCTCCACGGCTCTTCTTTTGCAGAAACTTCGTCGTTCTCGCCATTTTGTCATCTTCGTTGCCCGTAGCCACTACATATGTAAAAATCGAATTTTTACTTCGCTATTCAATATATATAAAAATCATATTTTTATTACGCTATTCAATATATAAAAATCGAATTTTTACTACGCTATTCAATATATAAAAATCGAATTTTTACTTCTTAAGAATCAGATTTTTATTTCGCTACATATATAAAGATAATATTTTTATATTCTCTATTATATAGAAATTCTATTTTCAGTACACTACCTATATAAAAATAGTATTTTTATATCTTCTATTATATAAAGATCAGATTTTTAACCTTCACATCTAATAAAAATTATATTTTTATTATCCTCCTTATATAAAAATTATATTTTTATTATCTCTAAAATATAAAAATCACATTTTTAACCTTTCTATGATATAAAAATTATATTTTTTTAATTCTCTACCTAACCAAAAATCATTTTTTTTCATCTTCTATATAGTAAAGATTATATTTTTAATACTTTAAAAATATCAAAATCATATTTTTAATTCTTTAAAAATATAAAAATCATATTTTTAACTGAATAAAAACTTTTCTATTTAAAAAAAATCAAACCTTTTATGGACTAGTTTTCTATATAAAAATATAATCTTAATCTACATTAAAGATCTAATTTTTATTTTCTTTACATATAAATAAAGATTCAATTTTTATTTTGCTTCTGAAAATTATTATTTTTATAAACTAAAACATTAAATAAATAGAAATCAGTAAAAACTCACCGTTTGAAGGGGAAGGAGGGTTGCTAGAGTTCGTCGGAGGGCGGAGGGGGGGTGCGCCAGTCGTACGGTGGCCAAAGACTGCGGAGCATCATTTCAGGGGGGGGGGCGACTTCGGGTTTGGGGATTGAAGGGCGTGGGGGTTTTGGCTGAGGCGCTGCGTCGGAGTCGAGGGTGGTCGGAGCGGTGAGGGGAGGTGGCGGATTCCGGCGATCGGGTGAGGGGTTTAGGGCTACAGCTTCGGGTCTGGGGGGCTTCGTGGGTCCTGCGAGGCGGAGGGGCTATGGAGTGGGGGGCGACGATGTGGAGAGGGGAGCGGTGACAGGGAACTGGTGCGGTGGTGGAAGGGGAAGCGTAGGCGGCGGCTTCAGATCGTCCATCGCAGGCTTTCCCCTTTTTTTTTTCTTTTCAGATCTGAGCGATAGAGGGAAATAGGAGAGAGAAGGGGAAGTTAAATATATATAATTATATTTATATTATTTTAATTTTCCCAAAAGTTGACTTTTCTATTCGATCTTCAAACGAGGCCCAACGACTGTCGTCCATAGCGTTTTACCCCCATTCCGAACACAATGGGATATGTATCGTATGTTGATTCGATCGTTTGAATCGGTTTCCGTTAAATTTACATTTAAATCACTATATTGAATTTTGAACGTACATTTCAAATTACCGGAGTCACATACTAACTCTTAAAATTCTAGAAAAATATTTCTAGCTTCGTATTGACGATACGGTCCTAACAAAACTAGTTTCGTCGAATTCTGAGACTGTTTGAAAAATGGCCAATTTCCAGTCGATTAAAATCAACTGAAACTGGTCAAACGCGTTTTCCTTTGCCACGCTCACATATTGATTCGAAAAATTATGAAATTTAAAACCTAGCAATAACTTTACACCACGGACCCAACAAAACTGGTTTCGTCGAAATCCGAGGTCATTTGCAAAATGTCCATTTTCAAGGGCCTGAATTCCATAGCGACTATTCAGAATTTTCAACTGGACATATCTTTTGATTTCCGCTATGAAATCTTGATTTTTCGGATTCGATAGAAAGATATTATCAATTAGATCCTATCATTTTTGGTTTCACTAAAATCCGGATTGTTTTGCACCCGGTACATTCAATTGAAGTTTGAAATCGAATTATTGAACTACCACGCCATTTTCAATTCCTTTTATAATTATATATAAATATTTATATTCTAACGACGACGTATATAATATATACGTCGAATTCTATTCAAAATAAATTTTCTCGTCGATATTATTTAAAATAATCTATTTTAAATATTCAAAATTCGCTAAAATGGCCAAAATAAAAATTTTAAACTGGCCCGCATTTTACGGGTTGTTACATAGTTATTCAGAATGGGATAAACCCGGTCTTTCTGAATAACTCGCGTATATAATAAACAAGTGCTATAAAAACACAACATATGCCTCATTCCAATTTTGAATATTCTTTTATTTAAATATTCATATCCTTTGGGGAAGGTTCCCATTAATTTTATCAAAGATAAATTCTTTAAATTTACTCTTTAATCTTCCTTTGGATATCAATTCAAATCAAATTAAAGTTTAAACAAACTGGTCGGGATTAGTGGTAATACTCCATATCTAACACCACAGTGTTATCGGTAAATATTAATAACCATTTCATGTTCAAATGTAATTAAAATTTAACTATCATTTGGAGCAAAACTGGTAATACTCCATTCTCGATCATTTCATGAATTCAATAAGTTTCATTATTCCATTCACATTCCAATATAATTAAAGATCCATTAAAACCCTATTTCAGCTTTAATCTCCAAAAATCATTACTTAATGATTATTCAAAGTTAAGAAATTAATCTTATCTTTAACCGAGTTAAAGAACTATTGTCATTTAAAACACAGCTCACGATAAACCCAAAATCTCATTCCATTAACAATGGAATCTTCATGGAAAACAGATCAATATATATAGTCGATATAAACTTCCATATCCAACCGATAATATAAATGGAACAACGGCAAAGCCTTTTAAATTCCATATATATATTAACAGTCTTCCTCGACAGAAGCTCACTTCGATTATTACTAAATCAAGTTCCACTCAATTCCAATTTAATATGTTAAATTGGAAAACTTTACTTTGGAAAATCTCCTTTAAATCTTAACAAAAGATTTATAAATTCCAAATCACATTTCACAGTGAATCGGGTTAAAGACGAATGTCGTTAAAAACACAGTTCACAATAAACCCAATTCATATTCCATTTCAAATCCAATTAAATATTAATTAATTGGTAACTCTTCTCTACATCATAATTAAAAGATTTATTCTTTTCACACGGGGTTTAAGAACATTGTTACTGAAGGCCCCATCTCATCAGTCTCTATCCATAAATTAGTAAGAGAACAATTTCTAAGTATTAAACCAGAAGGTCAAAACCAACATCAGATCAATACCCAGGAAACCATTCAACTTAGCTAATCTCCAATTAGTTTCTAATTTTCTTAACTCCACTGGGTTTAAGAACAGTATTATTAAAGATACCATTCATAATGAATCCAAAATCCAATTTGATATTAAATACAAGTCTCTGAATAGAAAATATATCGGCTTATATTCAATATCAAATTCTGAAATCTACAAATATCGTGTAGGAATAACAATATATATATCTTCCAAATTCCTCTATAATGTCCGTATAATCACGGAATCCAATATCGAAATATTCCGAAGATAATTTCGATTCAAATCCATTCCAATTCATATATTGGAAATTCTGGTTATTTTTAAAACCATTTCAAATCCAATTTATTTATTTAAAAATATTGGATTATAATTCTAGTTAATAACTAGTTCATTTCGATAAAAATATATTTTTTATCTTTTCAAATATGGAATTTTTCATCTCAATTCTTCCCAAATCATTTATTATGATTTTACACAAATTATCGATATTTTTAATAATTTTAGCAAGGCTTGTACCGTTGATTTCCATAAACGGTCATCGAACTGCACTTACAATTACCTTTTCCAAATTTGAATTGGACATAATTCCAAATTCAACCGTTAGATTTCAAATCTCTTATATTCTATGGAAAGCTCTTTTCAATACGAACCCAAAGGTTCCGGTTTTAGGAGAATCCGATTGTCGGATCTCCCGTAATGTCCATTCGAAGTCAATGGCCGAAATTCGCAAACTGCCGCAGCGCGGCACGTTCTATTCAGGCCATTATATTATATATATAATATATATATAATATATATTTCGTCGATTTCCATTGAAAACGTATTTTATAAATCGTTTTAAATTCGTTTTCAAAACGATTTCAACTTCATATTCAATTTCAAATCAGAATTGAATATTCCATATCATTAGTATATAAATGATAATATTTTCAAAACATTAGATTTTGAAATCAATTCTTTTTCAATATTCATTATAAAAATGAATAAAATTGATATAAATATCATTCACGACAAAATGGCGTTAAATTAATCAACACGGCTTTATATATTTAAATATATTTGTGTCCATCCCAAATCGGACATCAAAATCACATTTTGATACTTTTCTGAATATTATTTTAAAATATTAATTATTTGAAAATATTTGTTCATCTGAATTGGAATTAGACACAGTCAATTACCATCTAATGTGGTTTATATGTATTTCATACAACACATGTATCGAACAACAATGATAAACAATCAACCATCATCCAGAGTGCATTCTACACTGCATAAGCATTAAATATAAATATTTAATGCCTGTAACAGTCTGTCAACCCATCGATTGACATACAACTAAACAATTGGGATTAGTGTACGTCAAATATCATCACAATACCCGTGTGGGGTTTCAACCAACAAATCCTGAATATTATTTGTGCAGTCGGGCGATTTGTAAAATATATCGTCCCAATCCATATCAATAAGATGAGTGTACATAAACAAATCGTCTGATTTGTAAATGAATATTTATTTTATTTTATTCAACACATGAATGTTTTATTTTATTCAACACATGAATGTTTATTTTATTCAACACATGAATATTTATTTTCATTTCACATCACAATCACCAGTCAATTTTCACAACAAAGTACAATCAAGCAAGTCGTCCATGGTCTGTGGACGACGGGAAGCAATTCACATATGTAGTTATAAAATAAATAACTGCACAGAAGTAATTTTAGTGAGATGGAGTTCTCACCTTTGGGATCCACTCCTCCATTCTATATTTCTGAACGGTTCGGATTTTGTTTTGATTTCAGTCTGATCCAATGCCGTCTGTTTCACGCAGTTGATTATTAAAAATCACCTTTTTATACTGTTACTTCATACATAAAAAATCATATTTTTATGTTATGCATATATTATAAAAAATATATTTTTATTTCAAAACCATATGTATAAAAATCGTATTTTTACTTCGTTAAAAATCGTATTTTTATAACGATGTACATACAATAAAAATCACATCTTTATGATTAAAAATCATCTCTTTTCATATTGTTATTAAAAATCAAATCTTTCATGTATTTAAAAATCAAATCTTTCCTATACTACAAACTAAACTTTATATCTAAAAAAACACTGTTTTTATTTAAATACAAATCAGAATTTACTTAATAAAATAAATAAATGAAGAAAGACTCACTTATATTTTCGGAGGAGGGCTGAGGTGTTGTATGCGCACTGGAGACGGAGTTAGGGAGGTAGCGTTGGGCGGTAGTGCTCGCCAGAGCTGTGCGGCGGTGGCTGTTTCGCTGTGGGGTGGAGTTAGGGTTTTTCGTCAGTCTTGGTTGAGAGGGAGGGAGGAGCGAGTGGCTGCGCCGGAGCGCAACTTCGGGGAGGAGATATCATCGATGGCGGCTATTGGTGATTAGGTTCGGGGGTTTTCAGGTTCATCGATTTGGGGGGGAGGGGGTGTTTTGGGAGGCGGTGGAGACGGGGGGAGGGGAGGAGGAGCGGTCGGTCACTGGAGGGGGCGCTGCAGGTGCGGCGGCGGTGGCCCCCCCGAAGGCGCGGTGACGGGCTAGGGCACAAGCCATTTTTTTCTAAATGAATGGGTAGAGGGTTTTGAAAATTATAAGGGCCTAGGGTTTTTTTAAAATTTTATTTATATTATATTTAATTCTCCTTTAAGTTGACTCTTTATTCGAACTCTAAACGGCACCCAACGACTGTTGCCCCTAGTTAATTACCCCCATTCTAAACAAAACGGGATATGTATCGCAAGCCAATTCGGCTATTTCAGTCAGTTATTCTTCAAATCAAAATATAAATCAGTGTATATTTAATTTAAACGTACATTTTAATTTACTGGGGCCACATACTGACTCTAAAAATTCCAGAAAAATTATTTCTAGCTTTGTATTAATGATACAGTCCTAACAAAACTAATTTTGTCAAATTTGAAGACAGTCTGAAAAATGGCCATTTTCTGGTCGATCCAAATTGAACGAAACTAACAAAACACGTTTTCCTTTGCCACGCTCACCGATTAATTCCAAAAATTATGAATTTTGGAATCTAGCAATAATTTGACATCTCGGATCCAAAAAAAGTGATCTCGTCGAAAACGGAGGCATTTGCAAAATGGCTATTTTCAAGGGCTATATTTCCATAGCGACTATTCTGAATTTTCAACTGGGTATAACTTCTTATTCCCACTATAAAATTTGGATTTTTCGGTTTTGTTGAAAATATATTTTCAAATAGATTCTAATATTTCCGGTTTATTTTGAATCCTGTACATTCATTTGAAATCGAAATTTCAAACTACCGTTCCATTTCCAATTCCTTTTATAATTAAAATAAATATTTATATTCTAATTTCGATTTATATAAATATATACGTTGTAATTCTTTTCAAAATAAATTTATAGTCGTTATTATTTAAAATAAGTCATTTTAAATATTAAAAATTCATTAAAATTGCCAAAATAAAAATTTTAAATTGGTTTTGATTTTCCGGGTTGTTACAATCTCCCTCACTTAAAATCTTTTCTTCCTCGAAAAGGAATGAAGCTGGAAGTTGTTTAACTAATCAACTCAACTTTCATTCTGGCGTTAATTCTTCAACCTTTCAGTTTCTAAGAATTTTCAAATTCTTCAAAAATTTGGCTAACACCCTAAATTTTCGAAAAATTTCGCCATAACCTCCTTTGTACGAGGAGCACCGGGAAAATCCCCAAACTACCACACAGGCCCTCTCATTTCAAAAGAAAAAGAAAAAGCCAAGCGACTAGCCAATCGGCTCATAAAATCATCCAAACCCAAGAAATATAGTAAACATGTACCTATTTGTCAGGCATACAATTTTATTCCGCTGCTCTAGCCTCCTTGCAATCACCTGTTCAATGTATATACATGTATATGCTTGCAATTTCAAACAATTTCAATATTCGGCACAATTTGATTATGTTTACCGTTCATGTTCATATTAGTTTCATTATTCTAGTTAGTGAAACTAATAATCAAACAACAAAAACAACAATCAATTAGTTGATTAGATTTTCAAACATATAATTTTCTATATATACATGAAAATTAAAATTTGTGTGTCAAATCACAACAATAAATCCTATCTAGTTTTGGTTCTCACACCAGCCAATTGGAATCATACAGATATCTCACTCTCGTTACTCGGAAATAAATGCTGATGATGTCGCGACATCACCAGAATTATGCCCGAGCAACTAGATTGTGATTCTATATCTATCCAGTATATTAAAACTTCGAATATACGTTCATGACGCATATATGCAAAATTTCATATACTCGATTATCCAAAATAAAATATATACTCAAATACATATAAAATGGTTTAAAATTTCAAAACAAATTGGTTTTCATTTTTTTTTGTGAAAATAACACTCTTCCAACTCATTCTAGGACACTACCGATCCTATCTCTAACGAGTTATTCTTATTGGATATTACTAATCCAATCTCTGATGAATTCTTTCGTTGGGTTCTAAAGTGTCTTGTTCTCGAGCTCTGTAAACCAAAGCTCTGATACCAAATGTAATAGCCGACGAAATACGGTAGGCTTTACAACCATCCCTTCATCCCCCTAAGCAGCAGGTAAAACCCACCGTGGCTCCCAGTGGTCCCCCAGTCTCACTTGTTTTACGACGACCCTCTCGATCCTTCCGGCCACTGCTTAACTAACCCTCAAAAGGGACATGCAGGGGTAAGAGTCTCCGGTTCGCCACCAAACTGCGAGGCGAGAACCCCCTATCATGCGTACCCAGCCTGCATAGGACCAGCAATAAGAACTGGTAATATCCATATCTAACACCACAGTGTTATTGGTAAATATTAACTACCATTTCACGTTCAAATCTAATTAAAGATTTAACTATCTCTTAGAGCAAAACTGGTGATACTTGATTCTCGATCATTTCATGAATTCGATAAGTTTCATTATCCCATTCACATTCCAATCTAATTACAGATTCATTAAAACCCTATTTCAGTTTTAATCTCCAAAAATCATTACTTAATGATTATTCAAAGTCAAGAAATTAATCTTATCTTTAACTGTGTTAAAGAACTAATGTCATTTAAAACACATCTCACGATAAACACAAAATCTCATTCCATTAACAATGGAATCTTCACGGAAAACAGATCAATATATATAATCGATATAAACTTCCATATCCGACCGATAATATAAATGGAATAATGGCAAAGCCTTTTAAATTCCATATATATTAACAGTCTTCCATTACAGAAGCTCACTTCGATTATTACCAAATCGAATTCCATTCAATTCCAATTTAATATGTTAAATTGGAAAACTTTACTTTGGAAAATCTCCTTTAAATCTTAACAAAAGATTTATAAATTCCAAATCACATTTCACTGTGAATCGGGTTAAAGAACGAATGTCGTTAAAAACACAGTTCATAATAAACCCAATTCATATTCCATTTCAAATCCAATTAATTGGTAATTCTTCTCTACATCTTAATTAAAAAAATTATTCTTTTCACACGGGGTTAATGAATAGTGTTAATGAAGACCCATCCCATCAGTCTCTAACTGTAAATTAGTAAGAGAACAATTCCCTAAGTATTAATCCCGAAGGCCGAAACCAACATCAGATCAATACCCAGGAAACAATTCAACTTAGCTAATCTCTAGTTAGTTTTTAATTTTCTTAACTCCATTGGGTTTAAGAATAGTATTATTAAAGATACCATTCATGACAAACCCAAAATCCAGTTTGATATTAAATACAAGGCTCTGAATAGAAAATATATCGACTTATATTCAATATCAAATTCAGAAATCTACAAATATCGTGTTGGAATAATGATATATATATCTTCCAAATTCCTCTACAATGTCCGTAATATCACGGATCGAAATATTCCAAAGAAAATTTTGATTCAAATCCATTCCAATTCATATATTGGAAATTCTGGTTATTTTTAAAACCATTTCAAATCCAATTTATTTATTTAAAAATATTGAATTATAATTCTAGTTAATAACTAGTTCATTTCGATAAAAATATATTTTTATCTTTTCAAATACGAATTTTTTCATCCCAATTCTTCCCGAATCATTTATTATGATTTTACACAAATTGTCGATATTTTTAATAATTTTATAAAGGCCCGTACAGTTGATTTCCATAAACGGTTATCGAACTGCACTTACAGCAACCTTTTCCAAATTTGATTTTGACATAATTCCAAATCCAACTGTTAGATTTCAAATCTCTTATATTCATTGGAAATCTCTTTTCGATACGAACCCAAAGGTTCCGTTTTAGGAGAATCCGATGGTCAAATCTCCCGTAATGTCCATTCGAGGTCAATGGTTAAAATTCGCGAACTGCCGCAGCGCAGCGCGTTACATTCAGACCATCATATTATATATATAATATATATTTCGTCGATTTTCATTTAAAACGTATTTTATAAATCGTTTTAAATTCGTTTTCAAAACGATTTCAACTTGATATTCAATTTCAAATCAAAATTGAATATTCCATATCATTAATATATAAATGATAATATTTTCAAAACATTAGATTTTGCAATCAATTCCTTTTCAATATTCATTATAAAAATGAATAAAATCGATATAAATATCATTCACGTCAAGAAGGCGTTAAATTAATCAACATGGGTTTATATATTTAAATATATTCGTGTCCATCCCAAATCGGACATCAAAATCATATTCTGATTCTTTTTTGAATATTATTTTAAAATATTCATTGTTTGAAAATATTCGTTCGTTCTGAATTGGAATCAAGCACAGTCAATTACGATATAATGTTGTTTATATGGATTTCATACAACACATGTATCGAGCAACAATGACAAACAATCGACCATCATCCAGAGTGCATTCTACACTGCATAAGCATTAAATATAAATATTTAATGCCTATAACAGTCTGTCAACCCATCGATTGACATACAACTAAACAATTGGGATTAGTGTACGTCAAATATCATCCCAATACCCGTGTGGGGTTTCAACCAACAAATCCTGAATATTATTTATGCAGTTGGGCGATGTGTAAAATATATCATCCCAATCCATATCAGTAAGATGAGTGTACATAAACAAATCGTCTGATTTGTAAATGAATATTTATTTTATTTTATTCAACACATGAATGTTTTATTTTATTCAACACATGAATGTTTATTTTTTTCAACACATGAATATATATTTTCATTTCGCATCACAATCACCAGTCAATTTTCACAACACAGTACGATCAAACAAGTCGTCCATGGTCTGTGGACGACGTGGAGCAATTCATATATACAGTTATAAAATAAATAACTATACAGAAGTAATTTTAGTGAGATGGAGTTCTCATCTTTGGGATCCACTCCTCCATTCTTTATTTCTGAACGGTTCAGATTTTGTTTTGATTTCAGTCTGATCCATCGCCATCTGTTTCACGCAGTTGATTATTAAAAATTACCTTTTTATATTGTTACTTCATACATAATAAACTTATTTACATGTTGATGTATATATTACAAAAATTATATTTTTATTTCGCTAATTTCATAATAAAGACTATATTTTTATTTCAAAAACATATATATAAAAATCGTACTTTAACTTCATTAAAAATCGCATTTTTACAACGATGTACATACAATAAAAATTACATCTTTATGATTAAAAATCAACTCTTTTCATATTGTTATTAAAAATCAAATCTTTCATATATTTAAAAATCAGTTCTTTCCTATACTATAAAAATCTAAACTTTATATATAAAAAACACTGCTTTTACTTATATACAAATCAGAATTTACTTAATAAAAAAAATAAAAAAATAAAGACGCACTTTTCTTTTTGAAGGAGGGCTTAGGTGTTGTCTGCGCCCTGGAAGAGGAGTTGGGGAGGTAGTGTTGGGCGGTAGTGCTCGTCAGAGCTAGGCGGCGGTGGTTGTTTCGCTGTTGGGTTGAGTTAGGGTTTTTCGTCGGTCTTGGTTGAGAGGGAGGGAGGAGCGAGAGGCTGCGCCAACGCGCGACTTGGGGGAGGAGATATCATCGATGGCGGCTATTGGTGATTGGGTTTGGGGGTTTTCAGGTTCATCGATTTGGCGAGGGGTGTTTTGGGAGGCGGTGGAGACGAGGGGGGAGGAGCGGTCGGTCGCTGGAAGGGGCGCTGCAGGTGTGGCGATGCCCCCCCCCCCCGGAGGCGCGACGATGGGCTAGGGCACAAGCCCTTTTTTTTTCCTAACTGAAGCGATAGTAGGTTTTGAAAATTATAAGGGCCTAGAGTTTTTATAATTTTATTTATATTATATTTAATTCCCCTTTAAGTTGACTCTTTATTCGAACTCTAAACGGCACCCAACGACTGTCGCCCCTAGCTAATTACCCTCATTCTGAACACAATGCGATATGTATCGCAAACCAATCCATCTGTTTTAGTCAGTTATTCTTCAAATCAAAATATAAATCAGCATATATTTAATTTAAACGTACATTTTAATTTACCGGGGCCACATATTAACTTTAAAAATTCCGGAAAAATTATTTCTAGCTTCATATTGATGATACGGTCCTAAAAAAACTAATTTCGTCAAATTTGAAAACCATTTGAAAATTGGCCATTTTCTAATCGATCCAAATTGGCCAAAACTGACAAAACACGTTTTTCTTTGACACGCTCACCGATTAATTCCATAAACTAGGAATTTTGGAATCTAGCAATAATTTGGCATCCTGGATCCAACAAAAGTGGTCTCATCGAAAACGGATGTCGTTTGTAAAATGGCTATTTTTAAGGGCTATATTTCCATAGCGACTATTCTGAATTTTCAACTGGGCATAACTTTTTATTCCCACTATGAAATTTGGATTTTTCAGATTCGTTTGAAAGATATTTTCAAATAGATTCTAATATTTTTGGTTTCGCTATAATCCGGTTTATTTTGAACCTTGGACATTCATTTGAAATTTGAAATCGAAATTTCAAACTACTGCGCCATTTCCAATTCCTTTTATAATTAAAATAAATATTTATATTCTAATTTTGATTTATATAAATATATACTTTCTAATTCTATTCAAAATAAATTTCTAGTTGTTGTTATTTAAAATAAATCATTTTAAATATTAAAAATTCATTAAAATTGCCAAAATAAAAATTTTAAATTGGTTCCGATTTTCCGGGTTGTCACACCTTCTCACTCTGCTTATTTTACAATTAAATACATTTTGGGATGCAGACGGGGGTTAGAAGCCCCCGATACTATTTATTGTACAAACCATGATTGTTTGTTTGGATTGTGATTGGGATTGTCATGGATTGATATTGTTGTATATTAAAAATTATTTATATAAAATGTATAAAAAATTGTCATGAAGATAAATCGAAATAAATATTGATTTACAAGCTGGACGGCTCATTTATGTACACCTTTTTAACTGATATTGATTAGGACAATAAATTTTACACATCGCCCAACTGCACAAATAATAAACAGTATTTGTTGGTTGAAACCCCACACGGGTATTGGGATGATATTTGACATACACTAATCTCGATTGTTTAGCTGTATGTTAATCGGTGGGTTGACAGACTGTATAAGCGTTATTTATTTATTTTAATGCTTATACAGTTGTGAAATGCACTCTGGATGTTGTATGACTTTTTGATGATTGTTTATCGTTATCTTTGTATACATGCTATGTATGAAATCCATATAACTGAAATTATATGGTAATTGATTGAGTCTGATTCCAATTTAGAATTAACGAATATTTTTAAATAATATTTAGCGTATAATCAAAAACAGATATTTTGAAAATATTATCATTTTAATATTATAATGATAAGAAATATTCAATTTTGATTTGAAAATTGAAATGAAGTTGAAATCGTTTTAAAATGAATTTAAAACGAATGAGAAATACTCAATTTTGATTTTAAATTGAAATAAAGTGAAAAATCATTTTAAAATGAATTTAGAATGAAAATATAAAGAAATATTCAATTTTGATTTGAAAATTGAAATGAAACTGAAATCATTTTAAAATGTATTTAAAACGAATTTATTAAGAAATATTCAATTTTGATTTTAAATTGAAATAAAGTGGAAATCGTTTTAGAATGAATTTAAAACGAATATATAAAGAAATATTCAATTTTGGTTTGAAAATTGAAATGAAACTGAAATCGTTTTAAAATAAATTTAAAACGGATTTATAAAGGAATATTCAATTTTGATTTTAAATTGAAATAGAAATGGAAATCATTTTTAAAAGGGATTTAAAACAATTTATAAAATACATTTTAAATGCAACTCGACGAAATATATACATAATATATATATTATATATATTTAATGGCTTGGATAGAACATGCCGCGCCGCACCACGACCGTCGCGAATTTCGACCATTAACTTCGAATTGACATTACGAGAGATCCGACCGTCGGATTCTCCTAAAATCAGAACCGTTGGGTTCGTATCGAAAAGAGCTTTCCAACGAATATAAGAGATTTGAAATCAAACGGTTGGATTTAGAATTATGTCCAAATCAAATTTGGAAAAGGTTGCTGTAAGTGTAGCTCGATGACCGTTTATGGAAATCGACTGAAAGGGCCTTAATAAAATTATTAAAAATGTTAATAATTTTCGTAAAATCATAATAAATGATTTGGAAAGAATTTGGATGAAAATCCCACATTTGTAAAGATAAAAATATATTTTTATCAAAATGAACTTGTTATTAACTAGATTTGAAATCCAATAATTTTTAAATAAATTAATTGGATTTATAAAGGGTTTTAATAAAGGGTGCGTTTTTTACAGGTCCCTATTAACTTCTAAAATGTAAAAAAAACCCGCTGATAAAAAGAATGTAAATCACATCCCTGTTTTTGAAAATGCGCTGGAATAATTCCATTTGTACCCTCACGCACAACCAAAACATACCAAACATCGATTCGACTTCGTTTAATAGTTCAGACCGCTCCTTTAATCTCGCAATCCCTAAATTCACGGTTCTCCAAAACCCTAGAAAAAATATTGTTATAATCGACTGGCGGCCGTCAACACTGATGATCAGGATTATCAATTTTTGCTCGAATTCTCTGTCGTCTTCATCAATTTGTACGATATGGCGGAAAAAAGGTATAACTCTTATTGAGTTTTTTGCGAATTCAACAGAAGATTTGCACAGAATGACGATTTCAGTAAAAGATTTATGTCGAGTTGACAAAAATCTGCAAAATCGATGTAGATTTCATCCGATATTTCCACGAAATGGCGAGATCTAAGGTATAATGTTGATTTATTTATTTTACCTTCCACAATTCAAAATTTTTGCATATTATATATTGAAGTAAGAGTAGATGGTTAGGTTTGTAGCAAATATTGTACATTTTTTTTAAAAACAATTATGTAGTTGCCAAAAAAAATACCGTAATATGTTTTTATTCAGAATTGTTGAATAATATGATATTAACAACTGATTATTATTCATAATAGTTGAATACATGTGTGCAATTTTAACCTGATTGTTGCATGGTTCTGTGCGTTTAATTAGGAATGTCGCAGTCATGTGTGCAAATATCATTAGATTAGTGCATTGTTCTATGAAATTAATTAGAAATGTTGCATTCAAGTGTGCAACTGTCGAATGATTATAGCATAATTCTATGCATGTAATTGGAAATGTTTCATACAAGCGTGCAATTATTAAAGGATTATTGCATTAATCTATGCATTTAAACACAATTGTTGAAGGAAAGTGTGCAACTATCAAAAAATTATTGCATAATTATATGCATTTAATTATTGATGTTGCAGGCAAATTTGCACCTATCAACAAATTGTTACATAGATCTATGCCTTTAAATCAAAATGTTGCATTCAAGAGTACAAATAAAAACACATAGTTGAATGGTTATATGCATTTAATTAAAAAATTTGCGTGAAAGTTTGCAAATATCAACAGATTGCTGATAGATTCTATGCATTTAAGGATAAATGCTGCATGCAAGTGTGCAACTATCAACAAATTGTTGCATGGTTGTATGCATATAATTTTTAATGTTGCTTTGAAGTTTTCAACTAGCAACAGATTGTTGCATAATTCCAAGAATTTAATTAGAATTATTGTGTACAAGGGTGCAACTATCCATGGTTATATGCATTTAAGTAGAAATATTGCATTTACATGTGAAACTACAAACTGATTGTTGCATCATTGCATTTAAGTAGTGTTGGTGAATGCAAGTGTTCATTTATAGCTTGATTGTTGCATAATTACGTTCATGTAATAAATGTTTGTTAAAAATCTTATATTTCTTATTACAGAGACCAACGGTGGACGAAGTCGATGCAGTAAGCAGTAAACAAGAAAAGTCATGAGTTACAAGCATGGAAAAGAAATTTGCAAACATGAGTATTTAATATTGAAAAAGTTGGTGTTAAGAATTTTTGTAATTTTGTTTAATGATATTCTGTTTTCTATGTACTGGCAAATGACTATTAGTTTTGAAACTGAAGCATTGTGGAAATTTATGTACTGAATTAAGTTATTTTGAGTTTACATGATATTGCGAATTGTTGCTTACTTTTGTACAGTTATCTAAAATCGCCGCATGCTTTGATGAAAATATTCCTGTTAGTTGCACATGTATTTAAATACTTGCATATATTTATGCATTTATTCCGAATAGTTGCTTACATAAGTACAAAAATATGCAGTATTAAACACGATGATGATGCTTCAGTTGTTTGTTAAAATACTTACTGTACGAACATAGCTGCAAAAGATTTAAGGAGTAAATTAGAAAATTAAAACTGGAGAATAGGCAGAATAAATATTCTAGTTTAAAGATAATATGCGTGTATGTGGAATATTTGCATGTTTGCATGCAAATAATATGAATAGTTGCATACTTATATTCAGAAATGAAAAATAGTTGTATGCTAAAATCCATAATTACATTAAGTTGCATAACTATATGCATCTAGGACGAATTTATTCATAGATATATGCATATATTATGAATATTTGCATCCAGATGTATACAAGTATTCATAATAATTACAGATATGTATGCAACTATGCTACATACATGCATAAATATAAGCTAGAAATAATAACTGTAAATCTCACAGAAAACAATATTAAAATACTGAACTAAATAGAAAGCATTAGTTGAAACGTTCACAACAATTACTACCAGTAAACATTATAACCAAGCATCATAAAAAAACAATAAACTACAAAAAAAACATCTACTACTTTTATGTAGAAAACATCCTTTTGTTATGACCCACTTCTTGCATCTCTCAGCACCAATACACCAATATCAACAGCACCAATAGAATAGCTATAATTTCCAAACTTCAACGGCACCAATATACCAACAGAAGCAGGAACACTGTTACAAAAAAATAGAATCAAAATTAATAAACGTGATATGCAGTAATCAAATAAAAGTACGTACACGTCCTCAAATTATTGTAAATACTTGCATACATATACGCATATATCATTCAAATCTGCATACTTGTATGCAGTTATACGTAATTGTTACATATATTAATCAACACTGTTACAGAAGGAACAATTGTATGCATTTGATTACAGTTTCTGTATTATTGCATGCTAGTATTAACCAAAAGAAGCATTATTAAAAGCAAACAGTCTCTCTCACGATAGCAACAGAAAATAAGCATACTTATACGAAACTTTTCTGAATAATTCCGTACACACATATTATACCGATAGTTTCATTTCTATATGCTAATATTCAAAAATTATGCATATGTTGATACATTTATACAAATCTACGAAAATAAATGTTGCCAAATTAATATATATCAGGTTGTACAATGAATAACAAAAAAATAAAACTGTAAAAAATAACAAAAATATCAGTAAGTAAACTTAGATAATTAAACTAATTCAGATTAATAAATAAACATAATTCGATTGAAAAAATTGTATCAGTATACCGAATTTAAAAAAAAAAAAAAAGTAAAAAATACTTGGACGAGGACGCATCTGAAACACCAGCTAGATCAAAATAGATATCTACAAGAAAAGTCGATCAAATTGAATTTTATTGCCAGATAAAAAACAGTAAAAAATACCTTGATGAAGAAGAAGCAGCCGCCATCAAATATGGTATTTCGGAAGAAGAAGTCACAATTGAAACATTCTAGATTTTATTGGCAGATAAATTTCGAAGTTGAAATATTTTGGAAGAAGAAGCCGCCGCCATAAAAAAAATGTTTCTGAGAAGATTAAACGAGTAACAAAATTCATCGGATCTGACGAAATATGGTATATCCGAACTAATTCCGAAATTGCTGCCGCAATTTGTATTTTGGGCAAACCTGTCAAAAAAATGCCGCCAGTTCAAAAATAAGGATGAAATTTATATGTTTAAAAAGGGGAGGATGTGAGCCTAATTAAGTTTAGTTTTAAGGATGTGACACTAATTTTCACTTTAATAAAACTAGAAATTTCCAATATATAAATTGGAATGGATTTGAATAGAAATCATCCTCGGAATATTTCGATATGGGATTCCGTGACTATACGGATATTGTGGAGGAATTTGGAAGATAAATATATATTGTTATTCCCCATACGATATGTGTTGATTTCAGAATTTGATATTAAATATAAGCCTATGTAATTTCTATTCAGAGCCTTATTTTAGTATTAAATTGGATTTTGGGTTTGTTGTGAATAGTGTCTTCAGTAACACTGTTCTTAAACCCCATTGTGAAAAGAATAAGTCTTTTAATTAAGATTATTAGAGTTCCAATTATATTTAGTAACTGAAATAAAATGGAATGTGAATTGGGTTTATTGTGAACTGTGTTTTTAGCGACATTCGTTCTTTAACCCAATTAACAGTGAAATGTGATTTGGAATATATAAAACTTTTAATTAAGATTAACAAAATTTTCCAAAGTAAAGTTTTCCAATTTAATAAAATAAATTGGAATGGAATGGAATTCGATTTGGTAATAATCGAAGTGAGCTTTTGTGGAGGAAGACAATTACTATATATGGAATTTAAAAAGTTTTGTTGTTATTCTATTTATATTATTAGTCGGATACGGAAATTGATATTGATATTGATTATATACTGATCTTTTTTCTGTGAAGATTCCATAATTAATGGAATGTGATTTTGTGTTTATCGTGAACCATGTTTTAAATGACATTGATTCTTTAACCCAGTTAAAGACAGGATTACATGTCTAACATTGTATTTCAAACTGTGTTGTTGATCTCTGCTAAATATATATATCTGTTTGGTAGCGGAGAATTTATTCTCTTGCTTAACACACTTCTCTGGGGCGTACGAGCTTAGAGGTTGTATATCGATAGAAATCAATGGTACGGTGTAGATTGTCGATGCGGCATGTTTGATTTCCCAAAGTTAAATAATCATAAATAATGTTTTTTAGGAAGATTAAAACTAAGTGGAGTTTTAATGAATCTTTAATTAGATTGAAATGTGAATGTGATAATTTAAATTATCAAATTTGGGAAATGATCGAGAATGGAGTACCACCAGTTTTACTCTAGGCAATAGTTAAATCTTTAATTAGATTTGAACGGGAAATGGTAATTAATTTTACCGATAACACCATGGTGTTAGATATGGAGTATTACCAGTTTTGCTCCATGGGATGATTAGGTTGGGATTGGGATAATTGAAAAAATGATTACTTCAGTATGGTTCGATGATCCGACTAGTTTGTAAACCTGAATTTGGTTTAGAATTGTGAAAAGGTAAATGATTCTTTTGGAAATTGATATCCAAAGGAAGATTAAAGAATTTATCTTCGATAAAATTATTGGGTACCTTTCCCTAAAAATGTGAATATTGGAATAAAAGAATATTTTGGATTGGAATGAGGTGTATGTTGTGTTTTATAGCACTTGTTTATAAAATATGTGAGTTATTCGAAAAGTCCAGGTTTATACCCATTCTGAATAACTGATTCGACGATAAGTCGACGATGAAGACGATGGTTAAAGACTGGAGATCTTCACATCATTTAGATGATTACTGATGTCTTGATTGGGCCATACACCCAAGACAAGGTAATAAGTGGTGATCATCCAGACGTACTTGGGAATCGACCGGATATGCGAGGGCCTCTCTCCTGTATTGAATATATGGGATGAGGAATAAGGTGCCTCTAGTTTCGTTCAGACCCAAAACGAACTTGCAAATGGATGGTGTCTGACATTGATTCCTTTATACTGTACTCATTGATCTCTGCTAAATATATATCTGTTTGGTGGAAGAAAATTTATTCTCTTGCTTAACACCCTTCTTTGAAACGTACGACGTTAGAGGTTATATACTGGTGGAAATCAGTGGTATAGTATGGAATGATAGTGTAGCATGCTGAGATGCAAATGATCAAGGCTTTTATTGAAAAGAAGAGTCTGGTGGTTGATGATCAAAGCACAACTTTAATTTGCATAGCTTTGTGTAGTGTTAATTCATGAGCTTCGCACCCCTGTATGAACCAGAAACGAGATGAGGACTTCAGCGAAATGGACATATGTTAGTTTCTAGCTAGGAGTAACGTCATGGTATAGAGCCCAGACTGTTTACTCATGTGGATGTAGCTTATTATTACTGGATGATGGATTGCGAGGTGCCTCAGATATATAGGTCACTACAGGGCCGATGGATGTTATGGTCGATATACTGACCAGGTTTTCTGCCCCATAGGGTAGGCTAACATATAGTTTATGGTATTGCCAATCATCAACAGATGACCGGCCCTATCGCTAACCGTGGGTGCAGTTGCGACTGTATCTTGAGGCTCGAGCTAGAGAGTCTCGAATCGGTAAGGACGATCGCTTCCCTTGGTTCATAGATGGAAACCCAATTTCCAATACATGATTTCAAGATTTTAGTTGTATATATATATATATATATGGCGACGTAATATAATGGTACCTACGCCGCCTATGATTGATACATTTATATTTGAAGTTGATTTCTTCACTTATAGTAATAATAAAAAATGAAATTTCGCGTATTAAGCATATTTGGCTACTATAAGGGAAAACTCTATCCTCGACTGCGTTCATTGTGTGATGGGACCTAAGTCTTATAATAGCTTCATTTTTCTGTTTAGCATTGCATTGTTTGTTATATGCACTGGTATTCATGGGGAATAAAAACGTTCTGTGTTATATGGCGTGGTCCCGTGATTTATCTAACTTTAAAATCAAGCTAATAACTGTTTTAGTTCTCACACCAGATTCATGACTGACTCGGAGTTTATTGTTTTAATCTAAACTCTAGGTGCCCCTATTTTCCACATGGGCAGCTAGTAGTTCTGGTTTTACAGATACTATTTTCACGGGATCCTGGATTTACAGTTGGAGTTATATTCGGAAATCTTTGTATCCGTGTATCTCTTTCAGTTTTGTTATGTATTATTTTTCTGCTGCTTTGTAATTTAAATCTCTAATAATTTTCCGATGTATATTATTTATTCATACTCTATTATATTCTTTTACTCTGATGTAAATTGTTGTAACAGCAATGAAATGTTCTTCTATTTGTGTTTTGATTTGTTGAGTTCTCAACTCAATCTGGGCTTTCCCGTAAGGGTGAATTTGGGTTATTCCATTTTAACTTTCAATTTATATATATTTCAAATTATATATATAGGTATGAAGATAAATATGAACCATTCGGTATAAAAATATTAATTATTTAATTACTGTTTCCCTACGTCGTTCCTTTTCGGGGACGAAAAGGTTTGAGTAGGGGAGATTGTAACAACTCCAATTTTAAGAATATTTTATTTAATGATTTAATTAAAATTTTGGTTTTTATTTATTTTGTTTGTTTGGATTTTTTTAAATAATATTTATTTTTGATTTAAAACGAAATTTACTTCCTATTTTATAAAACAAATGATTTTGCTTTTATATGAATATAACTTAATAATACAAATCAATAATTGTTAAGTTATAATCTTATTTATGTGAAACTTTAGTTGGGATATTTATTTGAATTTGAAATTTATTCTTGAAATTTTTGTTAAGTATTGAAAGCTAGTTTAAGAATACAATCCGTTTCAATATTAATGGAATTATACCTTTGGTTTAATTTCAAATCGTACTGATTGTTGTTGATTGAAACATGGCCAAATTTTATTGATCAGATTTATATTTTCCTATTGATATCATCTATTATATATTTGATTTGCAAAATCGATTGTTAATATATATTGCCAAAACCGTTCGTCCTTTGAATAAAAATTTTATATTTCCTTTTATTTGCGATCAATATTTAACTTTTTAAAATTCATTGTCCAACTATTAGTGCACTTTCTTTCCTTACGCGTTTGTTGTTTTCAAAATTAAACCATTCATCTTCTTTTATTTATTTCCTTTTGATCCCTAGATTGTGTGAAAAACATATTTAATTTTCCTTATAAAATTATTCATTGTCCTTTTGTTTTCTATTTCCTGGTATTTCCATTTTTCAATGCATTGTCTGAATTCCCACATTTGCTAGTGAAACAAGTAATTAATTGGCTCGTAAACAAGTAATTTAACGGCGTTAATTAAGGTACCACCTGTTTCCATTTGTTTATTTACAGATTTGCTTTCTTATATTCCCCATCGTCGCTTTCCTTTCATTCCCATTATTTAATTCTTTCCCTATTTCACACAAAGCAGTTCCCAATTTATTATGCCCCTTTCACACTCTATATTGTGAAAAAAAGCTGCTTCCCTTTCAACGCCATCTCCCTATTGTTCTTTTTCTATTGTTTGTCTATAGCCATTCCTTTCCATTTTACATTTTTTTCCCCTTGCCTTTTTGTCACAACTCGAAAATTCAAAACCAATTTAAAAATTATTTTTAAGGTAATTTTATCAGAAATTGCGTCAGAATTTAAAATTTTGATTTTCAAAGTATAATATAGCCCTTAAAATAGTCATTTTGCAAACGACCTCCCTTTTTGACGAAACCACTTTTGTTGGATCCGGAATGTCAAATTATTGCTAGGTTTAAAATTTCATAATTTTTGGAATTAATATGTGAGCGTGGCAAATTTAAACGCGTTCTGTAAATTCAGTTGAATTGGATCGGCCAGTTAAAAGGTCATTTTCAAACTGTCTCCAAATTGGACGAAATTAATTTTATTAGGATCGTATCATCAAAACATAGTTGGATTCCAATTTGCATAATTTTTGGAGCCAAGATGTGGCCCCGATAAATTAAAATGTACGTTCAAATTCAATATTGAATGTTATATTTTAATTTTGTGAAAAACTGATTGAAACAGTCGAATTGACTTTCGAAACATATTCCATTGTGTCTGAAATGGTGGTATTTAGTTGTGGACGACAGTCGTTGGGTTTAATTTGGAGTTTGGATGTAAAAACTAAGATTTTTGGAATTAAAAGAATTAAATAATTAAAATATAAATATATGGGCCAATAAGAATTCGCCAAACCCTAATTCATTTTCTTCAGAAACCCGCTGCTCCTAAATCGATCGAACGCAATAAACAGCTCCAAACCATTTCCCTCAAAATGTTTCAATCTACACAATGAATTGCGGAAATTTCTGAGCGAAGATTGTAGAGCACCACAAGATCTTCCAATCCAACGGGTGATATCATTTCTCATTGAGTATCTAGCTCGAATCGCCGCTCCAAACCATCGTCGTTCACCCTCGTATCTAGCGCTAGGGGCCCCATCGAGTTCGACGTAAGGGGTAGCCGGAGGAAGCTCTTGCGAAGGTGGAGGAGGTGGTGGCGTTTGATCATCGTCACGGCAACTTTAGCGGTCGCGATTTTGAACCCTAGAATCGAAGTTGGGTTTTGACGTGAGCAGGTAGTTTAAACGAAGAAGGAGAAGGTTTAATTTAATTAATTATTATATTAATTACTTTAAAAATGTCATTAACCTTTAAATTGACACAACTTTCTCATACGATGTCGGAATCCAATGAAACAGTAACCATTGGGATCGTGACAGCGTGTACTGCATTCTACAGCTGACGGGCAGAATTTTAGAGATAGCTGCAAATTTAAAAGGAGTGGAATCCAATGTGAGATTTCTAAATTCAAATAAAATGGAGTAAATAAATGTATATGCGTTGTATAATATATATATATATATGCATTGTATAAAATACATACGCATTGTATAATATGCATATGCGTTGTATAAAATATATATGTGATGTATAGAATATAAATATGCGTTGTATAAAATATATATGCGATGTATAGAATATATATATATATATATATATATATATATATGCGTTGTATAAAAATTGTGGTTGCGATCAAATTGATTGTGTTGCGGAAAATTTGTGGAATATAGGTTTGGTAACCCTATCATTGATTGGTTGGATATTATTGATGTGTATGGCGCGAGATAGCATCAGGAGGGGGATAATGCTAGACATTATTCCGGTTCTACATATCACGTCGTTATAATGGCGAAATTTTATGAAATAACAATGTATAAAATTTTCATGCTATAAAATAATTATTGGATTGTTAAAAATATTATTTTTAACATATAAATGAAGAGATAAAATTATCATGTGCTGAAATAAATATTTGTTCATGAATTTTTTTATTTTTAACTTATAAATGAAGTGATAAAATTGTCATGTGTTGAAATAAGTATTTATTCGTTAAAAATATTATTTTTAACATATAAATGAAGTGATAAAATTGTATTGTGTTGAATAAATATTTGTTTGCTAAAAATATATCATTTTAAGCTTATATGTGAGATAAAATAGTCATGTGTTGAAATAAATATTAGATTGGTAAAAATATTATTTTTAGCATACATATGCATGGTATAAAACTGTCGTGCAATGCAATAATTATTTGATCATTAAAAATATTATTTTTAACATATATATGAAGTGAATAAAATTGTCATGTATTGAAATAATTATTAGATAGATCTGCATACACACACACACATGGTGAACAGGATGGATTTACTATTGAGTAGAGAAATATATTGCATGCCCGACAAAATGGTGCACCTTAATGAGTTGGTTGCGCAATTTTATTTATTATATAAACTTATGTGAGTGTTGATGGATGCGTTGTGATTGTTGCTCTGTGTGAAATTTAAACTCATGCCATATGATAGCAACAAATAAATTATGAACTACACCGCATGGCATACTGAATGAAGACAGCATATCATATTCCATAGGAGCGTTTGGCGCTTATATGACGAGGTTGGGATTACCATACGAGTGAGATGCTGCTATGGCGATGACTGTATGATAGGTTGAAAAGAAGACTGGTTGTGGACATTAATAAAATACATATAAAGGTGCTCGGGGTAGGATTTAATAAAAACCCTACACGGGTCTGGAGATGACAATAATTCACGTCTCTCTTGATTTTGTATATGGCACATGGATTATTTATTTCCAGCACTGGGCAAGGTACGAGATTATGAGTTTTACACGTCCCCATTGGGCATAGATTAGCCACAAAACATGTGTACACTTTTTATTGATTTATTGGGTGCCTAATACGACCCAATCAAATTTTCAAACACCTCCCAATCAAAGGAGGCTATGGCGAAATTTTCCAAAATGTAAAGGCGTTAGCCAATTATTTGAAGAATTAAATGGTTTGTAATTCATTGAATGAATTATATTTTTAAACAAAAATATAAATTAAAATAAAACGTACAGCACAGCGGTAGTTCGCGTTTCCTAATCGTAATTTTAAACGATTATACCGGGAGATTCGACCATCGGATTATCCCGTAGTTGGAACCGTTGGATTCGTTTTAGAAAGAACTTTCCAACGATAATAAATATGTGAAGATCCAACGATTATATTTTGACCAATGTTTAATTCAAATCTGAATGAAAACAGTGCCAGGCCCGTTGAATGACCTGAAACGTCGTTCGATTAAAATGGGCAATTTTTATATAAATAAAAATAGGGATAAATCGTTTTAAAATATTATAAACAATTTGAAATGGAAATAAACCAATTTCACTTGGTTTATGAGATAATAAAGATGGTTAAGATTTATTTGACATAAATCTATAGAAATGAATTGAATCGTGAATGTCAACTATTTTAACCAAGGAAAGAATTGATTTGAGTAATATATATTCGAGAATTTTTTGAAAAGGCTGAGTTAAATCTCATTTCAAATAATTAAACGACGACTAAAATTCAAAGAAAATGAAGACGGTGCAAGACCAGCAATCTTCACATCGAATGGATTACTACTGATGCCTTCGATATGGGTAGCTCCCTTGAAGAGGTTACAGTGGTAGTGATCTGGACGTTCTTGTTGATTGCCCGGATATGGAGGACCTCTCTTTCGTATTGGACATATGGAACGAGGAATAAGGTGCCTCCGGTTTCGATCAGACCCGGAGCAGACTTGTAAATGGATGTGTGTCTGACTTGGATTTCATTCTATGTTGATTAATTTCTATTAAATATATATCTGTTTGGTGGCGGAGAATTTATTCTTTTGTTTAACACCCTTCTTTGAGACGTATGAGCTTAGAGGTTATATATTGATAGACATCAGATGTATGGTGTGGATTATCAATGTTAGCATGTGAATAAGGCTTTTATTGAAAAGCAGAGTCTTGTGGATGATCATCAAGGCACGGCTCTAAATAGCATAGCTTTGTGTATAGCATTAATTCGCGAGCCTCACACCCCGGTATGAGTCAAAAACGGGACAGTGACCATAGAGAGAACTTGCGTTTCTTTCTAGCTAGAAGTGGTGTTATGGCATGGAGCCCAGACATTTTTACTTATGTGGATGATGGATTACGAGGTGCCTCAGATTTGATTGGTCGACGTACTGACCATTGTGGAGGTCCGATAGGACCAGGAAACGTGTTGTCCAGGAATAACCAATCCACTAAAGTAAGTGTGGACCAACCCTACCGTTCACCGGGGTCGCCAGCGTCCGAGTCCTTGGGCATTTGCTAGAGAGTCTTGAATCGAAAGGAGCCATCCCTTGCCTTGACTCATGATGGAAATCCAATTTTCAATACGACATTGTGCGGTTATAATTGTAAACCTATATGGCGACATAGTATATGGCATCTAGGCCATCTAGGATTGATACATTTATGTTGAAATTGTTTTTGAAACATCTAGACACAAATAATAATATCAAATGATTTTTTGTTTTATGCGTATCAAGCATATTTGGCCATTATAAGGTAAAAATCTATTCTTCGGCTTGCGTTGCATTGTGTGGTAGGTCCTGAGTCTTATAATGGCTTCATTTCTCTAAAAAGCATTATGTTGTTTAAATGATTTACTTTATTTTATGCACTGGAAATCCAATGGTGTAAACCCATTCCGCGTTAGCAGTGTGGTCCTGTGATTTGCCTAATTATTAAGTTAGGTAACTGTAAGATTACTCATACCTGTCTCATGACTAACTCGTAGTTTGTTTTCACTTGCAAACTCGAGTGCCCTTATTTTTACATGGGTAGACAAGTAAACAGGTAACGGGCTTTCTTTTGGATATGCACCGTAGCATGGGGTGCTCTTTTGGCTGAAGATGAAGACTATCTTTTATCACTTATTTTTGACTTTTAGACATTACCTATATTATGCATATGTACCTTTGATTCTGATGAAGTTTGATTATCTCTTTTATGTACTAAGTAGTATCCTGTATCTGTGTAACTCTGATGATGTTGATTTTTATGACTCCGCTGTTATGATGATGTAAATTACTCTATGATTTCATATATTATGCTATTATCTATAATATGCTGATATGATTAGTGTGTTATATTCGAATGATTATTCTTGCTTCCGTGGAACAGGGGTTTGGGTTGTCTCATCGTGGTATCAGAACATTGGTTAACCTTTGTTCTAGAGTATAACATATTTAAACGACTCGTCAGAAATACAATCAACAGTATTCTAAGACGAGTAACTCATTAGAGATAGAATTAGTAATATCCTAGAATGAGCGCAGCTGAATGACATATAACTTGATCATTACACCATTATTTATGCTTCTACCATTCCTTAAGATATCTTTTCTGTTGGCCTGACTCTTTTCTTAATATTGGCAGAACTAACAGAAAATGAGTGGAAGAGGAAGAGGTAGGAGAGGAAGAGGCGAAGGAAGGGGTGATATCCCCGCTGCTCCAAATCAACCCAATCTTGAAGAAGTCGAAGCAGAGACTAACATTGAAGTTGCAGTGCCATAGCAACCCCCACAACAACTGTTTAATCTAGATAGGGTCGCTAAGAAGTACAAGAATTTGGGTGGCACGCCATTCACTAGCAGTGGAATAGTAACCGAAGATCAAGCTAGGTTAAGGTCATGAACAAATCATCGGGGGCCTAGAATTAGCAGACCACACGAAGAGGTTTATGGCATCTTGGCCACTTAAGGATGAGGCGTTGATATGGTGGGATGCAGTGACTATAGGTGATCTTGAAGTTGACCTGACATGGGCAAGGTTCAAAGAAATTTTTAATGAAAGGTTTGTCCCTCGATAGGATGTCGAGCGCTTGCACGATGAGTTTGCTAATCTCCAACAAGGGGATCGAACCATTCATGAATATGTGAATAAATTTATGAACTCTCTCGCTATGGACCCGAACTGATTCAGGAATCAATTCAAAAAACAAGCAATTCATAGAGGGTCTTCACCGAATGTACCATAGTCGGGTGACTGAACACATCGAGATTCCATTTGCCAAGGTAGTTGAAATGGCTTGCAGTTATGAGGGTATCGACAAGAAGAATTTTCAAGAAGACCGCCAAAGAGGCTAAGCTAGTAACAAGAGGAAGTACTCTGGTAAGAAGCCCGAAGCGAGCAACACTAAACCAACTAAGGCTCAACAGGATAGGCGAGAAAAGGTTAAATGCTTTTATTGTGACCAGTTGGGACATTATATTAGTGAATGTAATGCTCCAATAAAGCCAAAGAGAAATGAATCAGGTCCTAGTCAGAACCCTCGTGATACTAGAGAGTGCTTCAATTACCACAAGATGGGGCATCTTATCAAGAACTTTCCATTGTTGAAAAAGTCCGAAGTGGCTTATGTTAATGATGGGGCGAATGTGCCAGCTTCTTCTACAGGAGAAGGTACACCAGATGTTTTGGGAGGTACCCTTACTATTAAAAATATTGTTGTTATAGTATTGTTTGATACGGGTGCATCACGAAGTTTCATTTTAAGTAACACAGTTAAAAAGTTAAAATTAACCTTAAGAAATCTTGAAGAATCGATTAGTGTTCATAATCTGATAGAAGGCTCTCTTGTGCTTAGTTTATATTGTTGAGTAACTATATCCTTTTCCCGTTACCGGTTTCCTTTTGATTTGGTTGTCATGAATCTTTCTGAGTTCAATGTTATTCTTGGGCAAGATTGGTTAACGAAATATAAGGGCAAAGTTAGATGTCCCGAAAGAATTGTTAAAGTTGGAAAAAAGTTTGTCGACACTATTAGTATACCATGCGAAGGCTTGAGTTTAGATAGAAAAGAATTTTGGTATGCTCTTGTACTTTCTCCTAGTTCTGTTGAGAATATTCCTGTAGTTAGAGATTATGCGGACGTGTTTGAAGAAGTAGATAACTTACCTCCGCAAAGAGAAATTGACTTCAGGATCGATTTAGTTCCAAATGCAAGGCCAGTAGTGCATGTAATTCGGAGAATGACTTTGAAAGAGAAAGAAGAATTGGGCAATCAAACTCGGCAATTGTTATGAAAGGTCTGATCAGGCCTAGCTTCTCATGTTGGGGATCAGCCGTAGTATTTGTTCCTAAGTCCGACGATACTCTCAGGCTATGCGTAGATTATCGTGACTTGAATAAACAAACATAGAAGAGTAAATATCTATTACCGCATATTGATGATTTATTAGATTGCTTGAATGGAGCACAAGTATTTTCGAGAATGGACCTAGCTATAGGTTTCCATCAGCTACGGATCACCAAAGAATATGTTCCTTTGACAGCTTTCATATATCCAGACCTATTTTATGAGTGGTTAGTAGTGCCATTCGGATTATGTAACGCTCCGGGTTATTTTTTTGATTTGATGAATCGAGTATTTCGCGATGTCCTGAATAAATTCATGCAAGCTTTCATTGATGATATTTTAATCTTCTCTAAGTCAATTAGCGAGCATGCAAAGCATTTGGAACAAGTTTTGGAAATTCTAAGAAAGAATGTATTAAAAGCCAAATTTTCTAAATGCATACTCTGGAAAGAAGAAGTGAAGTTCCTCGGTCATGTAGTATTGAAGGAAGGAATTTCAGTGGATCTAGGAAAGATCACAGCCATTCAAGATTGGAAGCAACCTAGCACTCCCATAAAAGTCAAAGTTTTTTAGGATTGGCTGGCTATTATTGGAAATTGGTTAAGGATTTTTCGAAGCTATCTATTCCATTAACGAAGCTTACAATGAAGCATGCAAGGTTTAATTGGACGACTAATTGTGAGGCAGCTTTCCAAGAGCTGAAATTAAGGTTGACTATTGCTCCAGTATTGACTATTATAGATGACATATAAGATATGATAGTCTATACAGATGCTTTCCATGAAGGAGTAGGTGCGGTATTAATGCAAAGAGGCCAAGTAGTTGCTTATGTTAGCCGTCAGTTGAAGCCGCATGAGAAGAGATATGTTACTCACGATCTTGAGTTGTTAGCCATCGTGTTTGCTTTGAAGATATGGAGGCATTATCTTTTGGGTGAAAAGTTCGAATTATATACATATCATAAGTCGTTGAAACATCTGTTCACCCAGAAAGACTTGAATTTGAGACAACAATGTTGGTTAGAATTTCTTGCAGCATACGATCTTGATATTTTGTATACTCCAGGGAAAGCCATTGTTGTAGCAGATGCGCTTAGTAAAAAGAATGCAACCATCGCTAATCTCATTACGCCTTCATTGATTGATAAGATCTTTATTCTCCAGAAAGATGATGATTTCATTCAAAGGATAAGCAAGAGAATTCAGGAAGGCGAACCCTTGAATTTCCAGATTGATAGCAAGGGAGTTCTGAGGTTATTAGGACAAATTTGTGTTCTGAATATACTTGAGCTCAAAAGAGAAGTAATGGATGAATGTCACAAGTCCAAGCTTAGTATTCATCCAAGGGTGAGTAAGATGTATCATGATCTCAAACGCACGTTCTAGTGGAGATTTATGAAAAGGAACATTTCTATATATGTTAGCAGATGTTCTTGCCAAAAGGTCAAGAGTGATCAGCAGAAACTAGCAGGATTGTTGCAACCATTAGAGATTCTAGATTGGAAGTGGGATCAAATTTCCATGGATTTCATTGATTGTTTGCCTAGAACCGAGAAAGAAAATACAGCATATGGGTGATCGTAGACCATTTCACAAAGAGTGCCCATTTTATTCCTGTGAAATTAAATAGAACAACTCAGAGTCTGGCGCGGATATATTTTGAAGAAATTATTAGACTACAAGGAGTGCCTAGCAGTATTGTCAGTGATAGGGATCAGATTTTCGCTGGTAAATTTTGGGAAGAATTCTAGGCAGAATTGGGAACGAAACCGAATCTTAGCACCGCATATCATCCTCAGACAGACGGCCAAACCAAGAGGATGAATCGTATATTAGAAGATTTGTTGCGGGCTTGTATTCTCTATTTTGGCGGATCTTGGGAAGATCACCTATATTTGGTTGAATTCTAATATAATAACAGCTACCAAGCAAGCTTAAAATTATCCTCATTTGAAACATTATATGGTAGACTATGTAGATCCCTTGCATGTTGGGTAGAGCCAGGAAATCGACTTGTATTGGGTCCTGACATGATCCGGGAAGCTTCAGATAAAGTATATTTCATTAAGAAGCAACTACAAGCAGCTCAAAGCAGACAAAAGAGTTATGCAGATTCTAGAAGAAGAGATCTTGCATTTTCAGTTGGTGATAACGTATATTTGAGAGTTTCTCCGATTAGAGGAGTAGTTCAATTCAGGAAGACAGGGAAGTTGGCACCTAGATATATTGGTTTGTTTCCTATACTCGAGAGAATAGGAACTCTTGCTTGCAGGGTTCAGCTACCAGATTGGTTACCCGGAGTACATGAGATGTTTCACATTTCTCAACTTCGTAAGCATGTTCATGATCCGGGCTTGATCGTGGAGGAAGTATCACAACAAGATTTGGATATTACTCCGAGTTTAGCCATGAGAAGAGAGCCAATGAAGATTATTGGCAAAGAAACCAAAGTTTTAAGGGACAAGAAGGTACATTTAGTCAAAGTGCAATGAAGCGGAGATCCTAGAGACTATACATGGGATACAGAAGATAGCATTAAGCAGGCTTATCCCAAGTGCAGAGTGGACATCTCTGATTAGCTCTTGTGAGAGGTACATTTATAATATATTCTATTTCGATTTTGTTTCCTACTTTACTATTGTATCCTTTTCGAGGACGAAAGATTTTAAGTGGGGGAGATTGTGACAGTCCGGAAATTCAGAACCAAATTAAAATTTATTTTTAAGGTAATATTATCGGAAATTGCGTTAGAATTTAAATTTGGATTTTTAAATTATTATACAGCCCTTTAAAATAGCCATTTTGCAAATGACCTCCATTTTCGATGAAACAACTTTTGTTGGATCTGGAATGTCAAATTATTGCTAGGTTTGAAATTTTATAATTTTGGAACTAATATGTAAGCATGGCAAATTTAAACGCATTCTGTAAATTCAGTTAAATTGGATTGACCAGTTAAAAAGCCCTTTTCCAAACAGTCTCCATAATTGGACGAAAAACTGACTGAAACAGTCGAATTGACTTACGAAACATATTCCATTGTGTCTAGAAAAAGGGTATTTAGCTAAGGATGATAGTCGCTGGGTTTGATTTGGAGTTCGAATGCAAAAACTAACATTTTTGGAATTAAAAGAATTAAATAATTAAAATATAAATATATGAGCCAATAAGAATTCACTAAACCCTAATTCATTTTCTTCAGAAACCCGCCGCTCCTAAACCGATCGAACGCAATAAACAGCTCCAAACCATTTTCCTCAAAATATTTCAGTCTACACAATGAATTGCGGAAATTTCTGAGTGAAGATTGTAGAGCACCACAAGATCTTCCCATCCAACGGGTGAGATCGTTTCTCGTTGAGTATTTAGCTGGAATTGCCGCTCCAAACCGTCGCCATTCGCCCTCATTTCTAGCAAAAGGGGGTCAATCGAGTTCGACGTAAGGGGTAGCCGGAGGAAGCTCTTGTGAAGGTAGAGGAACTGTTGGCGTCTGATCATCGTCACGACAACTCTGGTGGTCGCGATTTTGAACCCTAGAATCAGAGTTGGGTTTCGAGTGAGGAGGTAGTTTAAACGAGGAAGGAGAAGATTTAATTTAATTAATTATTATATTAATTACTTTTAAAATGTCATTAACATTTAAGTTGACACAACTTTCTCATGCGATGTCGGAATCCAATCAAACAGGAACCATTGGGATCGTGACAGCGTGTACTACATTCTAGAGCTGACAGGAAGAATTTTAAAACTAGCTGCAAATTTAGAAGGAGTGGAACGCAATGTGAGATTTCTAAATTCAAATAAAATGGAGTAAATATATCTATTGTTTGATCTGATGATATATCTATTATTTTTAACATATGTATGCACTGTATAAAACTGTCATGTAATGGAATAATTATTTGATCGTTAAAAATATTGTTTTTAACATATATATGAAGTGCATAAAATTGTCATGTATTGAAATAATTATTAGATAGATCTGCATATACACAAACACATGCTGAACAGGATGGATTTACTGTTGCGTAGAGAAATATATTGCATGCCCGACAAAAAAGGTGCACCTTAATGAGTTGGCTGCGCAATTTTATTTATTATATAAACTCCTGTGAGTGTTGATGGATGCGCTGTGACGGTTGTTCTGTGTGAAATTTAAACCCACGCCATAGGATAGCAACAAATAAATTGTGAGCTACACTGCATGACATATTGCATGAAAATAGTATATCATATAATATTCCATATAAGCATTTGGCGCTTATATGACGAGCTTGGGATTACCAAACGAGCGAGATGCTGGTATGGCGATGACTGTATGACAGGTTGAACAGAAGATTGACTATGGACATTAATAAAATACATATAAAGGTGCTCGGGGCAGGAGTTAATAAAAACCCTACACGGGTTTGAAGATGACAATAATTCACGTCTCTCTTGATTTTAGATATGGTACATGGATTATTTATTTCCAACAATGGGCAATGTATGATATTATGATTTTTACACTCTCCCTTGGGCATAGATAGGCCACAAAACGTGTGTATGCTTTTTATTAATTTATTGAGTGCCTAATATGGCCCAATAAAATTTTCAAACCCCTCCCGAACAAAGGATGTTATGGCGAGATTTTCCAAAATTTAAAGGTGTTAGCCAATTATTTGAAAAATTAAATGGTTTGGAATTTGTCGAATGAATTATATTTTTATATAAAAATATAAATTAAAATAAAATGAATAGCGCAGCAGTAGTTTACGTTTTCAAATCGTAATTTTAAACGATTATACCGGAAGATCCGACCATCGGATTTTCCCGAAGTTGGAACCGTCAGATTCATTTCGGAATGATCTTTCCAACAATAATACATATGTGAAGATCCAATTGTTAAATTTTGAGAAATGTTTAATTCAAATTTGAATGAAAACATCGCCAGGGCCGTCGAATGACCTAAAACGTCGTTCGATTAAAATGGGCTATTTTTATATGAATAAAAATAGCGATAAATCATTATAAAATATTATAAACAATTTGGAATGGAAATAAACCAATTTCACTTGGTTTATGAGATAATAACGGTGGTTAAGATTTATTTGACATGAATCAATAGAAATGAATTGAATCGTGAATGTCAACTAAATTAACCAAGAAAACAATTGATTTGAATTATATATATTTGAGAATTATTTGAAAAGGCCGAGTTAAATCTCATTTCAAATAATTAAACGACGACTAAAATTCAAATAAAATGAAGATGGTGCAAGACCAGCAGTCTTCACATCGAATGGATTACTACTGATGTCTTCGATATGGGTAGCTCCCTTGAAGAGGTTATAGTGGTAGTGATCCAGACGTACTTGTTGATTGTCCGGATATGCAAGGACCTCTCTTCCGTATTGGACATATGGAACGAGGAATAAGGTGCCTCCAGTTTCGTTCAGACCCGGAACAGACTTTTAAATGGATGTGTGTCTAACATTGGATATCATTATATGTTTATTGATTTCTATTAAATATATATATGTTTGGTGGAGGAGATTTTATTCTTTTGCTTAACACCCTTCTCTGAGACGTATGAGCTTAGAGATTATATATTGATAGACATCAAGCGTATGGCGTGGATTGTCAATGTGGCATGCTAAGATGCAAATGAACAAGGCTTCTATTAAAAAGCAGAGTCTTGTGGATGATGATCAAAGCACGGATTTAAATAGCATAGCTTTGTGTATAGCGTTAATTTGCTAGCCTCACACCCTGGTATGAGTCAAAAACGGGATAATGACCGTACTTAGAACTTGCGTTTCTTTCTAGCTAGAAGTGGTGTCATGGTATGGAACCAAGACATTTTTACTTATGTGGATGATGGATTGTGAGGCGCCTCAGATTCGATTGGTCGACATACTGACCGTTGTGGAGGTCTGATAGGACCGAGAAACATATTGTTCAGGAATAATCAATCCACTAAAGTAAGTGTGAACTAGCCCTACCGTTCACAGTGCTTGCCAGCGTTTGAGTCCTTCGACTTTTGCTAGAGTGTCTCGAATAGGAAGGAACCATCCCTTGCCCTGACTCATGGGGGGGATCCAATTTCTGATACAACATTGTGCGGTTTTAATTGTAAGCCTATATGGCGATATAGTATATGGTATTTATGTCGTCTAGGATTGATACATTTATGTTGAAATAGTTTTTGAAACATCTAGACACTAATAATAATATCAAATGATTTTTTATTTTATGCGTATCAAGCATATTTGGCCATTATAAGGTAAAACTCTATCCTCCGGCTTGCTTTGCATTGTGTGATGGGACCCGAGTCTTACAATGACTTCATTTTTCTTAAAGACATTGCATTGTTTAAATCATTTACTTTATTTTATGCACTAGCAATCCAATGGAGTAAACCCGTTCTGCGTTAGCAGCGTGGTCCTGTGATTTTCCTAATTATTAAATAAGTTAAGTAACTGTAAGATTTCTCATACGTGTACCATGACTGACTCGTAGTTTGTTTTCACTTGCAAACTCGGGTGCCCCTATTTTTACATGCGTAGCCAAGTAAACAGGTGACAGGCCTTCTTTTGGGTATGCACTGTAGCATGGGGTGCTCTTTTGGCTGAAGGCGAAGACCATCTTTTATCGCTTATTTTTGACTTTTAGACATTACCTATATTATGCATATGTACCTTTGATTCCGATATAGTCTGATTATCTCTTTTGTATACTAAGTAGTATCATGTATCTGTGTAACTCTGATGATGATGATGATATTTATGATTCCGCTATTATGATGATGTAAATTATTTTATGATTTTATGTATTATGCTATTATCTGTAATCTGCTAATGTGATTAATGTGTTATATTCAATTGATTATCCTTGCTTCTGTGGCACGGGGATATGGGTTGTCTCACTTTTCTTTCTTTAATTTTCCTTTTCCATGTTACTGTGTTTATTCCCTCACCAAAAAATGATTCTTTTCCAAGCCTTCACCCACATACCTACCCCAAACCACTCTGCCGAAGCCTTCCAAAGTCGTATCGCGACTCCCCTCCCGCTATCACATGAACGGCAACACCAACCGGGCTCCGACCATCGGCCTTTCTTCGACCAACGCTGGAACCGACATCAGCGTTGAAGCCATCCCTCTCCGCTGGAAGAACCTCTTGCCTCGATCCACAAACCCAAGCCCGACAACCGCGCAAGACTAACCCGCTGACCATCCTAGAGCTGCCGAACCCACTGGCCTCCCTCGTCCGTCTGAAGCCACCAACCTGGTTTCCCCATCCAATTTTGCATGATTAATGTTACTGTTGTGTTGAGTGTGTGGTGTGTGTTCATGTGTGAGCGTGAGTAAATTGTTCTATCTGTGTTAAATCATATGCGTGAGTTTATAATTTATATTTTGGTAGGTATATATTATGTTTATATGTGAGTGCGTGATGTTGAGCACATTTCTTATGTATGGTTGTCTATGTGTGCGTGTTGCTGTGCAAGGTTACGTGTTGTTGTGCAAGGGTGTGTGAGTTATGTGTGTGGGGCGTGAGTTTTGTGTATTTTTGTTGTTGTGTTCATGGTATGTATTGGTGCGTGTGTCCATGTGTTGACATGTATTTGTGTATTTATATAATGTATATATAAAAGTATTTAGTAGTGTGTGTATATGTGAGTTATAAATTTTTTATTTGATTGAGTATTTATATATAATATATATATGGTTTGTTTATTTTAATATGTGAATTTTTCTGTGTGTGTGGATTTTCATACATATATATAATAGATTTGATTGAGAATCACTTTTAATTTATTGGTTTATAATATATATATATATATATATGTATGTATGTATGTATGTATGTATGTATACTATAATGCTTTGGTGTTAGTTGTTTGAAACTTATTTAGTTTTGAAATCTATTTTGAAAATAATATATATATATATATGTATGTATGTATGTATGTATGTATGCATATATGGTTTTATGTGTGTTTCCGTTGTGTGTTTGCGGTGTGCGTTGAGTTTCAAAAGTATATATTATAAACTTATTGTGTGTTTACGTATATAATAATTTATAAAAGAAATTTTACGTTTTTTTTTAAATTGAATTTGATGTTGAGTTCGAACCCATTCCAAAACTCAATAGCCACCCTAATCCATTGAGAAATCCCTGGCCTCCTCTTATAAAAATACATATTGAGTGATCATCGAGTTGAATCTATTCTGAATCGTGTCTAAAAGTCGTCGTTATTTTGCGTCAATTCGTCTACTGTCTCCATTCTATGCAACGAAAGTTGAGTTTATCTCACACTTGACCTACATTATTCGTGGATTTGAATTCAGCATAAGTGAACGGTTGTGAAATGCATAGGATTGTTGGTAGAAATCATTTTATTTGATGTGTATACACATTTCATATTTGACACGATATATATATGTGACACGTAGGCGTACTGATAATATATGATTTGTGATGTAATGATATTAGTGCTATGAATAATCTATATTGCTTATCTATGCTGTTGATTCCCCAAGTTTTAGGAAAAATCACTAAGGGTTGAAATGATACATACCCAAATGGACATTAGATTAGAGAAAAATCGTTATAGATTGAAATGATAGACCTAAATGATTTAACTAAATTGGGGATTGTGGGTTGAAATGATACATACACGTAAAATTTATAAATTACGGGTTAAAATGATAAATATCTATATCACTTGACCATAGGGTAGAAATTTATATACGGACATCGTTGGTCATGTTTTCGTAGTAAAATGATTTGGAATTTGATTTTAAAATAATAACTTAAGATCTTATATTTTAAAGATTTTAAAACTTAAGTTTTGTAAATTTTGAAATTATATGTTTTAAAATGATTTTATGAGTAAATATGGATTTAAATATTTATTTAAGATTTTTACTTATAATTTTATTTATTTTAAATCATATAATTTAATAATATAATTATTTTAATTTTTTATATTATAATAAATATTTCTTTTAAGCCTATTTCTATGTTGTTTTAACTTATATATGTATATAATCTAATTTCTTGTTTATTTCAAAATTTATGACTTATATATATTTATATATCTATTTTCAAAACTTATTTTTACATATATTTTATAAACTTTAATAATAAACACAAAGATGGATAGGTTGAGATTCGCGATTTAAATTCAAGATTGAAGGATTTGAATTTATATAACTATATTTGACTTAACGAATGGACTTATATAAGATACGAAATTGAATTCGAATTGATATGAACTTTTGCTAGAGATGAATTAGAATTGGTTTAAAATATGAACTTGTAAGAGATGAACTTGAATTGGGTAATTCTTTTGAAATTGAATTTCAAAGTTTAAGGAATGAATTGAACCTATAATAGATATGAAATTAATTTGATTTTAAATCAACTAAATGCGAATTTGAATTAACTTAAATACTGAACTTTATAAGAAATGAACGCGAATTGCATAATTGATTTTTATTTGAAATTATAATTGACATGAATATATGAATTCGATTATAAATTGACTTAATATGAATTGAAATATGTATGATTTTGTATATGGAATCGAATTCATAAACTGTTTGGTTTGAATTAAAGAAATTTCTTAAATCGATTTATAAGAATGTTTTTAATCGTATAAATTGTATGAATTAAATATATGGCCGAGATTCGATATTTTTCTAGTAATGAATTGAATTATACAACTTGACTTATGGAATATGATATGATTTAATTGAATTGAATTATAAAGACTTTTATTTGAATTGTATATACTGAACCCGAACCAAAATGTTGGATTTTATGAATAGACTTGAAATAGATTGTTGTAAGGTGAACTAGATCAATTGAATTGTTTGAACTTGAGATTTTGATGAGTACAAATCAAAATATCCTTGATGTCAACCACTTTAGTTTTGTTTTAAAATGGCGTTGGAGATCTTTAAGTTATAATTTGAATATAATTCGTTTTTGAATTAAAAGTCGTACTGCGAATATTTTCGAGAATTAACTAAAATCAAAGTTAAGCACTAAATTTTGAATTCAAATTTGAACCTGATTTTTTTTTAAAAAAAAAATGGTTCATAAAGTGATTTATAAAATAATGACCACGGTGTGAAAAATGTAGACGTTTGGTTATTGAAGAGACCGGGATCGGCTATTGTCATACTCTCTGCCAATACAGAAAACCACTTTAACAACTGTGTACGCGATAGAGAACCAAAATGAAATAGGTTGACTTGGAGACAATTACTGGATTTGAAGAAAGAGAACGATGATGGATATCCTTGACCTTCAGGTCATAATTAAAATGACTAAAACAGGGCTATACCGGACCAAATGGGGTTAGCTACCTCCATCGGCAACGCTTCTTCCTTTATTACTATAGTCCATCGGTTTAATTGATTTGATATGCATCCTTGATTTGGGAGTGTTGTTCGAGGCGGGCGGTAGTCGCGGCTATGCGTTACCACCAGTCTGGGCGTGCAACTAGTATATTCCTACTCTGAGCATTCTGCGTGTGCCTTATCATATTATCCTGATCGAGACCCCTACGATTTTGATTTGTACCGTACCTACGGAGTGCCCTCTGATAGCTTTTACGTTACTGTGGACTTTACGGTATCTGTATCGACTATGGTATTATAAACGGTGTAAGGGTAATAATGGTAATCTCGCTTACGCTATTTTAATATGTTATATTTAATCATAGACACTATTATAATAGTGTATTATATTATATGATATTAGTTTAACGGATCCTTAGAGGACGGTGATCCCAAAAATCCTTTAAGTTACTGATGCATTTCATTGAACACTTCATTTGAGTTGATTTACTTCCATGAGAATGTTAGTCCTGATCCGAGTTGTTTTGTTTTGTATTATTGCTCGGGTCAGATCGAGTATTGCAGAGTTGAGATTTCACCTTTAAAGATGGAGGCTGTTGAAGACATCAACTTTATCTATTGTTTCTAGTTATTTCCCCTTTGTATTAGAAATTCTTGTATTTAGACTTCCAATGTATTTAGTTTTGTAACTCTGATATTATGTATAAATTTTATTATTTAGTAGCTTCATGAACTACTATTGTATTATATAATTTTCCGTTGCGAGATATCATTTTGCTCTTTATCTATGTTTGTGATATGTGAATTATTCTTTTTACCTCGGAAGCTAATAATAATTCGTTACTTTGAATGATTTGAGTTGGTTTAATTGCCGACTTATAGCGGTCGAAAAGGCGAGTATGTTACGCTTTATCCTTCCAATGCAGTAATTTGTCTTAGCAGCCATTCTTGAAGCGTTAGGAGATAATAATTCTCTTCGGTTGTTATGAATTACAATTATGTATACACGCATATGATTATAATTCTCTTCGGTTGTTATGAATTACAATTGTGTGTGTATGTATGTGTATATATATATATGGCGAGCGTTAAATGGCACCCCACATAGTGCAGCACCTCATTTGCCCCCTGATTTCCACCAAGTATTTCCCCCTCTCTCTCCTTCCATTTATTCTCTCTCCTCCCACTCACTTATTCTAATATAAATACTTGGTTTATATGGAGGGAAAATGAGGTGCTCACTATTTGGGGTGCCATTGAACGCTCATATATATATATATATGTATGTATGTATATATATTTATATATATATGTATGTATGTATGCTACGGCTGTCAACGTGTACCCGAAAAATCCGATATCCGTCCGCATTCGCATCCGAAAATACGAAATATATCCGTTATCCGAGATGCGGATACGGATATGGTTACAGTGGTATCCGTATCCGAAAAATATCCGTCCGATTTTCTGATATGTGTATGTATGTGTGTATATGTGTGTATGTATATATTACATAATTTTTAGTTTATATTTAAGATTAAATTAGTATATAAGTTTCCTTAAAATAGCTAAACTACACTCAACTATTAAATTATAAAGAAATGTTGTATTTGGTATTATGCAACATTTTAAATCATGTACTCGTTATATTTTGTGGTATGGTTGTAATTAAAACATAATTGTGTATGTGCTTCTATGATTTATGTTTTGTTTATTTTAGTCTTAGGGTTGTGTATTTCATATTTTGAACACTTTATCTCTTAAAATATTTGTTGTAAGAAATTTATTTGATGTCCTGCATTTAATTTTTAATTAGATGCATTCACATTTTCAAAAAATATTTTATGAGCCAAATTCGCATGTGAGTGATGTATTTGTAAACTTTTATTGTTTTATTTTCGGATATTATCGGATAAGCACATCCAATGTACAGTTTTAAGTTTCGGATACAGATATTTTCAGATATCCGTATTCGCTAAGGTGGATACGGATACAGATATTTTTAACTGGTATCCGCGGATATCGGATACGGATTAGGAAATGGATTCAGATACAGCACTATCCTTATCCGACTGCATCCGTTTACAGTCCTAATGTATGCACATACATGATTGTAATTCACTTCTTTGCACAATATTTGAAATATATTTTTAACATGCATTCTTCATGGGACAAAAAAAAGATATTTTTAGATGATGATCCATTAAGGAAGACATGAGGATTATATAATATTGTATATTTCCTTGCATTGTACGCTGCAAAAAATATATTAAATTTGGGATTGGTAATTGATAAGATATAATTATTTTTGCATCCATATTTCAGTAATATTTAAGGACTGTGATAAAAGAAGTTTTCATCATGTCATGTATGGATGTATGCATGCATCTGAGCAACACTTTGATATAAATTCGTAAATATTTCAAATCCATGTTTATAGATAATGATACTTAATATTATTTGTCTTTTTTCCTTTCATTTACACTTCGTAGTCTATTTGTAGGGAAATATTCTTACATTTTTTCTTTCAACTATCTTTGTGAGCAGCTTCTGCCAACCTTTCAACGTTTTTTCTTTTTGTGACTAGTGATATATAGGTCTTGGAAGCGTCTCATGGAAACTTACAAGATTGTTTAGGAGGTCAAGGAAAAAGTTCTTCCGAGCATGCAAGAAGATCATTGATAACCTTATTTTTCATTGCCAAAATTGAACTATTCTTATGAGCGACTAAGCTTTGCAATCCACTCCATTCGTATATCTCGTCTAAGGTACGATTTATTTGTTTCAATTCACTATTGTATCATATTTTTTAATAGTATATGGTCATCGTTCTTGCTTGACTGTGGAATATTTTAGATGATACCTTAGTTCTATATTATCATGGAAATACAAAGTAATTTTATATGTCTCCAGCTTCATATTAAAGAAGATCAATGAAACATTCATCAAAATTAAGGAGCCAAATCTTTTAGATTGTCATAATATAATTTGTATGTCGTATGAAAATGTTATGTTATTATGAAATGCTTGGTGCAAATCATCTATTTAAACTAAAAAAATGTTAAGGAATATTGAAGAAATAATGGGATATTATTTAGCTTCCTTATTTTCAGAAGATATTAGTGCCTTCCTTATCTTTAGGCTTGATTGATAATATCAAATCAAGATATTAATGCCTTCCTTATCTTTAGGCTTGATTGATAATATCAAATCTTTGATTGTAATTTCCTTATCTTTAGGCTTGATTGATAATATCAAATCTTTGATTGTAATCTAGAACATTTCTTTGTAACTTATATATATCAAACAGTGAATGAATGCAAAAGCAATTCGATTCTCTCAAAACAATCTCAACATGGTATCAGAGCCTCAGGATTTTTAAATTCTCTCAAAAAAAAAAAAAAAAAAAAAAAAAAAAAAAAAAACTGCTTCCATGGCCGGCGATCAGGAACCACCACAACTGCCGTCTTCAACAAAAATCGACCCCTCATCTCCATACTATCTTGGTCCTCATGATCGACCCGGCGACTTAATAACTCCAACTCGTCTCCGTGGAGATAATTATGATGAATGGTCCAATGACATACAAATGGCCTTACAAGCAAGACGAAAATTTGTCTTCTTGAATGGCACAATTACTGCTCCTAAATCTCCTTGTACACAAGATGATTGGGACACTCTTCAAGCAATGCTCATCTCATGGCTTATGAACACTATCGACCCCGAAATCAAGGCTACACTCTCCCGAATTTCCTGAAGTTATTGACTTCAAAAAAAAAAAAAAAAAACCAAAACCAAAACCAAAATCAAAAATCAAAACCAAAAACCAAAACCAAAAATCAAAACCCAAAACCAAAACCAAAAACAAAACCAAAACCCAAAACCCAAAAAAAAAATCAAAACCAAACCAAAACCAAAACCAAAACCAAAACCAAAAAAATCAAAACCCAAAACCAAAACCAAAAATCAAAATCCAAAACCAAAACCAAAAACCATTATTGAGTGTGGTCCACTTTAAAAACCATTGAGTGTGGTCCACTTTAAAAACCATTATTGAGTGTGGTCCACTTTAAAAACCATTGAGTGTGGTCCACTTTAAAAACCATTATTGAGTGTGGTCCACTTTAAAAACCAATGAGTGGTTGGACCACTTTAAAAACCAATGAGTGGTTGGTCCACTTTAAAAACCATTTGTTAAAAGTGAAGAATTGCTGATGGCGTATGGAAATTTGAAGCTGACTGTCATTTTGTTCGTGATGCAATCCAAGGTGCAATCCGAGATGGGCATTTGTGATCCGCATGCTCCAACTTGAGGGGGGGTGTTAAGGAATATTGAAGAAATAATGGGATATTATTTAGCTTCCTTATTTTCAGAAGATATTAATGCCTTCCTTATCTTTAGGCTTGATTGATAATATTTAATCAAGATATTAATGCCTTCCTTATCTTTAGGCTTGATTGATAATATCAAATCTTTGATTGTAATTTCCTTATCTTTAGGCTTGATTGATAATATCAAATCTTTGATTGTAATCTAGAACATTTCTTTGTAACTTATATATATCAAACAGTGAATGAATGCAAAAGCAATTCGATTCTCTCAAAACAATCTCAACAAGTATCCTTAAGAATGCATAAGTTAGAGTTAACTAATAAGAAATCCATGACATACCCATAAGAAAAGATTATGTTGTTAAATATGTTGACGTTTCTTCTCTCTTTCCATCTTGTTGTTTTACTTGATTTTGCATTAGTCTAATTAACCATAACAATTGCTACATTATTTCATTGAGTCGCGTCAAATTATATATTTTTCTTAATAGATTGCGTACCCAACACCAAAAAACAATCATCCATAAACACCGTTTTGTATGTAAAGAAAACAAACTTAAGGGAAATCAGTTTTTATTACCGCAATGTCTTTATTTTCCATTTTTGTCAACTTAGCTCCTCAAACTCACATTTGTAATGCAAAACTGAAATCATTAACAAAAATCCAAATCAAATTTTTTGTCGTTTATTATTTTCTTTTATAGATGAACAAAATCTAAGGTACACCAAAAAATACTGCAGAATGTTGTAAGGGTCCAAAATTGGATAAAATTTTCATTCAAGTCTTCATCATTTCGAGTATGCAAGTACCATTGTCTCTACATCTACAAAGTCCGACTAGAAAGTTGGATCTCTATTTAATCATATATACACTTATCATTAATCAAAATATAAATTATTATGCCATGCAAAAAATATCTATAAACTATTATAAATGCAGCTAAGACTGATCCTATGTATGCTAATTAATACTAATGTAAAAGCACATTTTTTCTTATTGCACTTCCATCAAATCCAACAAACTCAAATAAAAATATGACTAATATTTGGCTTAAGTTTGTATAATTTATTGATCTAGTATCGAAAATTTAAATGCAATATTAAGTTGGGAGATCATTCAATTTTAAGTTAGCACAACGCAATTCTAAATTTGAAAGATAACTTTAATAACATATCGTTGTACTTTAAAATTATTTTATTTTTGTTTTCTATTAAAATGGCTAATGAAAGTGCGCTGGAAAGGATGCGTACTATAAGAGTAAATCTAACTTCATTCTCACGTATGACTTACCTCCCCCAAGAAATGTATTTTGTGCTTGATGCATTCCATTGATTATTGTTAGCAAGATGGTGGTAGCATGATACTTATATTGTCATTGTTGCATTAGATTTTATCTTGTCTTTTTTTTTGGGGGTGCATGTGCTATTAAAGTTCCACCTGAGATATTACTTTGAGTTTCGGAACCAAACAAGCCTATGTTAATTTATTATGAACTTGTATTTTTTTTCTCTTTGTGGTTGCTAAACAGGTTCTTACGTATAACATTAGTTGTAGTAATTGAGCTCGTTTTGGTTACTACAAGGAGCATGTTATGCAATCTGGTAGTGGCCAATGGTGAAGTATACAAGTTTTCACTTTCCTACCAAAATCTTCTTGTACTTGGACACCTGCTTAGAAGCACAAGATCTACAAGTGCTCTGGTAATATGGATGTATTGAGTGTTTCCTTATCTACACTTATTGGCACCATTTATTTGTATGTCGAACTATTCAAGATTTTTTATGTAATATAATATGTTATTGTATTTGATGTCTGCAAAATTTGTATTCATGTACATGTCTATATTTCTTTTCAGCTATTTTATTGGATGTTTAATCATGCATTTGAAGTACAGTATGGCTGCTTTTATATATATAATTGGTTCACTTTATTGCTAAAACCAATAAAGCCTATTTTATAAGCCTCGTTAAAACTTTATAATCCCCCTAGTGGGTACCTTATAAGGAAAAAGAGTACTCACAAAATAGGTATACATCATATAGAAGTCTACTTAACTTTTACATGAAATACAACATAAAAACAAAATGTAAATAAAGTCCAAAACAATCCATACAGCCCAACCAGGCCCAGTCAAAGCTACGTTCTTCGTCAACCGCTTCATCAGGTCAACCGGTGTCTTTAAGCTCTATACCCCATCTGCTTAGTATCAGTTCACTTCTCCCACCTCGATTAGTACGGTTGCCATTATTGCTCACCAAACATTTAATTTCTTTTTCGATTTTCCAGAGGCAAGTTGTTGATTCCAATCTTCTACCATGAAAAATCCTCAAATTTCTTTCTTTCCAGATGAAATAGATCGTGGTAGTGAAAGTAGCACACGCCAAATCTTTCAATTGATCTTTTTTCTTAAAATTGTCATGAATCAGCATCACTTCTTCTTTCAAATTTCCCAAATTCAACGAAAGATCCAACTTTTGCTTCAAGGATAACCATATAAAAGCTGAATAGTCACATGAAAAGAAAATATGCTGTATAGACTCGGGTTGATTGTTGCACAAAGGGCATAGAGGATCTGAAATGTTGCTATAGTGCTGGATTCTGTCCTTCGTGTTTAATCTGCCAAGAAAAGCAAGGTAAGAAATAAAAGACATTTTTTTGCTATTTTTTCCATACCAAATTACAGAAAAAGCTTCTTCCTGATGATCATGATTTCATAGATAATCACAGGCTTTATGGAATGAAAATTGGCCTCCTTCACACCATTCGTAGACATCATGACATTTGTTTGGAAAAATAGAATTGGAGTTTATCTCTTCAATCAATTCTCTTGCAGCTGGGTGAATTTCAGGTATAAAATTTTCATTCCTAATTATACAGCTTACTTTCTGATCTGCATTGCCTATTAAATTTAATCTATCAAACCCAAGCATGTCCACCAAACTCTTACAATTGATCCAAGGTTCATGCCACAAAAATGTTTCTTCCCCTGTAGCAATTGTTTTGTTAAATAACTGTTTAGACCTAGTCCTTAACCTTAAAAGAGCCTTCCAGGTTGAGGATGCATTGTTATCCTGAGCCATTGACCAAAAAAAAATCTTTTTTATAATATTTATGATGCATCCAATTACTCCAGAGTGATGAATTAGATAAAAATTTCCAAAGCAATTTCACACAAGCTGCTTTTTTAAGGTCAGATAAAAATTTCAAACCAACTCCTCCTTCAGATTTTGGTCTACACAATTTTTGCCATGATACTTGATGAGATGCACCCCCCCAAAAAAAATCAGCACAAATTGATTGGATCTTATCTATTGTATATTCTAGAATTTGGTAAATAAAAATCCAAATTAAAATTATGGGAGTGATGACAGAATTGATCAATTTAGCCCTTCCTGCAAAACTGAGCAGTTGCTTTGTATTTTTTGTATGAGAGAATTACACTCTTAATAATGTAGATAGTTGGCTGATAAAGGTACCCCCAAATACTTGATTGGCAAAGTTCCTTGTTGAAAACCCAAAATTTGAAGAATCTGATCTGCATTTGTTACTGAATAGCTAAAAAATACTTTAGTCTTAGTAGCATTAACATTAAGTCCAGCATACGTGCTTAAATTCTGAAAGATCTTCTTAAGGGTCTGAGCATTTGAAGTAGATGATTTACCAAAAATCATAGGATCATCAGCATACAATAGATGAGAAATTATAGGCTAGACTACACTACTGGGATGAAATTTTTTTTGTTGAGTTGCTTCATCCATCATAAAAGAAAAATATTGCATGGCAATGGAAAACAAATAAGGAGACAAAGGGTCACCCAGTCTAATTCCCCTGTTAGATGTTATGAAGCCTTTAGGAACACCTTGTATCATGATTGAATAGGTTGCTGTCGACATGCATTTATATATAATATTTATGAAGTGTGTAGGAAATCTCGTTTTAGACATTATGTAGCATATGAATTCTCTGTTCACACAATCATACGCATTCTGCAAATCTACTTTAACACACATTTTAGGCATCCCTTTCTTCTTAAAATCCCTCAACAACTCATGGGCTAGCAATATATTTTCTCCAATGTATCTTCCATATATAAAGGCACTCTGATTTTCCGAGATTAGATAAGGCAAAAAATGTTTTAGTCTATTACATAAGACTTTAGAAAAAAATTTATAATAGATATTACAACATGCAATAGGCCTATAATGTGCTATCTCAGATGGCCTATCATTTTTGGGAATTAAAGCGATGAAAGTATGGTTTAATGACTTAGGAAGTTTACTTGATAAGAATATATCAGAAATTGCCAATAGCAGAACATTTTTTAAATCATCCCAATGAACTTTAAAAAAATTTGCATTAATACCATTAGGTCCAGGACTTGATTCACCATCTATAGAGAATAGAGCTTCTTTAATCTCTGAAAGATCAATAGATTGTAGAAGGAATTGCTGCCCTTTAGAGTTTATAGTTGAAATTGGAATAAAATCTGGAAATGATGTGGTACTTAAACCATTAAACATTCCTTGAAAATAATTGATTGCTTGAGCTTCAATTTCCTCAGCCTTATACAGTAAATTCCCAGTTTGGTCAATTAAAGCTCTGATGTGATTAAAAAACCTTCTATTTGACATCCTTGAATAGAAAAATTTAGAGTTTGTGTCTGCTTGCTGAAGCCATGTAACCTTTGCTTGCTGTTTAAATGCTTTAAAATGAATTTGTTGCAAATTCTAGAGTTATTTTTTTGCCATCAAGTAATTATCATAAAGAATACAGTCATCTGGATCATCATCAACAGCTTTCTCTAGATGATTTGCAACTTCTTCAGCAAATTTGAGGTCAATCGGATTTTTATCTCTCGCTTTATTCCAGTTTTTCAATTCAATTTTGCAATTTTTTAACTTTTGCATGAACTGGTATCCTTGAAATCCCAAACTACTGAATTAAAACCTTTATGAACTGCTTCCATATAACCATCCAAAAGATGCCAATTATTTCTATATCTAAAAGGGAAACCCTTCACCTCTGTAGTAGAGATAAGATCTAACATTATAGGGTTATGATCACTTGATTTTTAGGGAAAAGAAAGAGCTTTCAGATTAAGAAATAAATGCATACATCTATTATTTACCAGAATTTTGCCAATACAAGTTGAAATTCCCTTTCTACGCCACGTATAGTTAAAGCCAAGAGGTTTGATTTCTGATAAAGATACTTGAATTAAAAATTTCTGAAATTCTCTTATTTGTTGAAAAGGAACAGATAAGCCCCCTCTTTTATCGTTTGGAGTTGACACATTGTTGAAATCCCCCATAAGTATCCAAGCATTATCAATCAAACAAGCTTCATTTGCCAAATTTTGCCGCAAAGAAATTCTCTCTGCAAATAAATTGCTTGCATAAATGACAGAAAACACCATTTCCAATCCTCCTTTGTTGCAAACATTTACTGTCATGTGTTGAAATGAAAATGAAGATAGCACTACATCCCACACATTTGTATCCCAAATAAGTAAAATTCTGCCAGTAGAATGAGCTGAATTATTTGTTAAGTATCTCCAAGAGCTGGGCAACATAGATGCAAACAAAACTAAATTATTAGATGATATTTTAGTTTCAACTAAACCAACTAATGTTGATTTAGTGAAATTCAGGAGGGATAACACTTCCTTCATACGAAAAGTAGTGTTCATCCCCCTGACATTCCAAGTAAGCATCTTCATTTAATTAAAGAAGAACTTCTTGTAGTTCTTTTAGAAGGAGGATTAAAAGTTGAATTAACTGCTGTGTTACCATCTTTAACATAGTTAGCATTTTTTTCTACCATACTAGAAACATCAACATGTTTACCCTTATCCATAAGCACTTCTTTGTCATTTGTTGAGATTGCATCTGCTACAATATTTAATTCATCTAGCATAACATTTTCAGGTAGCTTGGAATTCAGAAAATCCAAATCATCTGCTGGTTTGGAAGAGGAGCTGCCTAATTCATATACATTTTGCATATTTTCTGTATTCTCTTGTTCAACATTTTCCTCTGTTATCTCATTAGATTCAGTTTGAAAATCAAGTGGAATCCAACATGGATCTTTAGAGACTTCATGGAATAAATCATCATGGCCAAACAATTTGCATTGAAGACATCTGGATGGAACAAACTCATACTCCACTGTTATGTAAATCTTAGATCCATTATGCATTAAAATAGGGATTTCTGTTTTAAGATCTGATGATATATCTATTGATAATAGAACCCTAGCATATTTTGTGAATCGTTTATATGCTGTATTTTCATCTATATCTGGTTTAGCAATAAAGCATGCTATCATTTGAATAGCATCAATAATCCAGTATTCCATAGGTAGATCAACAAGTCTAATCTAGATCTGAACTATGTCGCTTTGTTTTTTTGAAAAATCATACCCTGGAGACCATGCTTTAATCAAAAGCAGTCTCCCAAAATAAGAATATGTAGATGTTTCCAAAATTCGTAAATAATCAGATTGTTCCTCAAACTGGACAGCAAAATCAAAAGAGGGAGAGACATGAATGTGAAAATTACCCTGTGGTTTCCAGACTTTAGTAATGTAGTCTTAAAGTTTGATAGATGATAACCTGAAGTGAATCGGTACTAATGCTACCGTGTTGATCCAAGCTTCGATGATTTTTTATAGACCTGTTCTGGAATAAAAACACATTCTGCTGATGGTTTGACAAACTTGAGATTTCGTTCAGATCTATCATATTTGATTGGATTGGTGGTAGGATTCAAAAGTGTATTTGTTGCATCTGGATTTGATTGAAGTTTTTCTGATGAAAAGGAGGGAGTAGGTTGAAGACGCCATTAAAACAGAATATATATATATATATATATATATATTGTCATATTTCAACCAAAAATGTTGGTTGATATATCGGGCTTTTATTTAGGCGTTGAACTGTGTCTCAAATGTATTATTAATTTGATAAATCTAATTAACAACTGAGGCGTTTGTAATGGTCTATGTTAATTATTTGATTCACATGCTGATGTGGCCGGGTGGTGGGGGGGATAATACAGGCAAATGAAGTACTGGATTTGCATCTATTTATTATTAATGGCTTCACAATTAAGGACGTCTGTTAATCTGCCGCTCTTGCTTACAGGGGCAAACCAACGTGATTTTATGCCTCTACAACTTATTCATCAAATATTACTACAGTGGAAACATTAACGAGTGGCAAAAGGAAAGCTATTGCCTGGCCCTGGAAGTAATAATAACTTAAACAATTAGCATACAACTTATTTATTTGTATGAAAATGCCAAAATCTGTAGACTAAAGGGCATAAATACAAAATCTCATGAAAAATAAAAATTTGTAGGTACTAAGAAATTCTTTCATAAACATATGCTGACAATCATAAATGGGTCAGACAATTTAGGGGCCCTAAAAAATGACCACTAAAATTGTCTGAATGATGAGAAAAAACAAAGACAATACACCTTACAGTGGTAAACCATCCCTTACGATTCATATTTTTGTCCAGTAACAATAAAAGAATAAGCAAATGACTAACACAAACAAAATAAGAATACGATTAGTTCATTTAAAACTAATAGAACCGCCCTCTAGAAGAAGAAAAGTATGCATAGTAGTATATAAGCGTACTCATTTCAATATATTAGGTAATTTATTTAATGATGCAAAATGATGGGTTCATTTAATTGATTTATTCAAAATCTACCTCTTAAGAAGTAATTTTTTTTTATAAAAAAAACGCATGACAATATGTTACTTAGAAGTAGTGTAAAATATTGTTTTTTACGAATGCATACATTAGATAAAATTGTGCAATTTTGTACTATGCCTACATCATATTTTATGACAACCCAGCACTCTACTATATCACCTATCACCTATGCAATTTTTTATTTTTTTTTGCAGAAATCAAACTTTTGTTTGTTAATGCTATGCATATTGTAGCGGCGAAATCTAAGTGCAACATAAAAATAAGTACATAGTGTGTCAAATGTAAAATTTCAATAAAGGCTTAAGCCCCTACTAATCCTACGTATATCTACAATTGAAAAAAGCATCAAATATTTTCACAACATGTAAACTTACCTCTAAGGTTGAAGCCTCTCCACTAAATCTGATGTTTCTCTGTATGTAGCATCCAACCTAATAAATAATAGTGTAAGAAAACGCATGTTATAGTTAGAAAATAAAGATCAATAACAATATATTTTGTAAAATACGAACAAAGCTAACTAATTTAATTGTTTTGGAAGTAATCGTGTTGACAACAGGAATCTAAGCTATTTAAAATTTACCGCAATTTATGGGAGTAAGTTACAAAAACTAATGGAAAGTTTCAGAAATTTACAATAAAATTTGCATCTTAAATTATGAAATTTTAGTTCTGAGATTTTGAAGAATAAACAAAAATCCATATTTTAACTGTTGCTTGAATCTATTTTTCAAATGTGCGAATTAGACAAAAAGAGCTAATGATAAATAATTCTCTAATTTGCTAGATAGCTGCAGTCAATCTCGAAATATTGTGGAGGCGAACTGGTGCTTAAATTTTGGGGGAGGGGGGGGGGGAGGGAGGGGAATTTATGTTTTGTAACGACGGTCAGAACAAATCCCCCTCCTGCCTGCGTAGGGCGCACGCATATGAGTTGGAATACACATCCTTGTAACAAAATGAATTTCTGATGTTGCATGCCAACCAACTCATATTTGTTGTGCACTTCTCTAATTTACTTCGTGATGTTGGACTATTTATTCAAACAGTCATTTCTTTCTTAAAAACATGTGAGGCAATCCTAAAAGTCTCCTCCTTGACTCGCATCCTACAAGTATCTTTTGAGAGCACTGCCTTGCTTGCATGGCCCGATCTGTAATCTTCGGCTCTGGTACCACTGTTGTGTAACGACGGTCAGAACAAATCCCCCTCCTGCCTGCGTAGGGCGCACGCATATGAGTTGGTATACACATCCTTATAACAAAATGAATCTCTGATGTTGCATGCCAACCAACTCATATTTGTTGTGCACTTCTCTAATTTACTTCGTGATGTTGGACTATTTATTCAAACAGTCATTCCTTTCTTAAAAACATGTGAGGCAATCCTAAAAGTCTTCTCCTTGACTCGCATCCTACAAGTATCTTTTGAAAGCACTGTCTTGCTTGCATGACCCGATCTGTAATCTTCGGCTCTGGTACCACTGTTGTGTAACGACGGTCAGAACAAAGCCCCCTCCTGCCTGCGTAGGGCGCACACGTATGAGTTGACACACACATCCTTGTAACAAAAAGAATCCCTAATGTTACGTGTCAACCAACTCATATTTGTACTGCACTTCTCTAATTTATTTCGTGATGTGGGACTATTTATTTAAACTGTCATTCCTTCCTTAACAACATGCAAAACAATCATAACAATTTATTCTTTGGCGCGGTGAGTTTTTAATGGAGAAGTGGAAAAGGAAAATGGAGGTGACGAGGGTATGATTTTTTATCGTTGGTGCCAAATGAGGAAAAAAATAGAAACCCTTTGTGGGTTTTTTTTTGCTTCATTGTATATTTGTATTAGATCGCAAATTAAGGGCTAAGGCGATATTGATTGTTTAGTTTAACAACAAATTTGCTAAATTGTTTATTCATGAAAAAATTGCAACCTACCAATTCTAATATTATAATTTTCCTAAAATAACTGACAACATTTGTATATCAATGTGTTTTTAATTATTTCTCGTGTTACTTTTATTTTTTAAATTCTCTCATATGTAGATGATTCTTTGTTTTAATTTCCTAAAATATTTTGAAACTAAATCTAATATTTTAGTTTTGGAATAGATAACTTTTATTATTTGACCTTACTTGGTGGATATAGGAAATATTTTGTCCATCCCTCATTTTTGTATTTTTATTTTTATTTTTTCAAATTTAAAAGCGACTACCAAGGCGTATATTGTAGGAAATTATATATGTTAGGATTGTCTCGCATGTTAAGGAGGAATGACATCTTAGAGTTAATAGTCTTACATCATGGAATAAAATTGAAGGAATTGTGTACAAATATGAGCTGGTAGGCACGTAACATCAGGGATTCCTTTTGTTAATGAGAGTTGTGTGTGCAAGGAAGAGGGACTTTGTTCCGACCGTCGTTACATAACAGTGGTATCAGAGCTGAAGGTTTGGACTGGGCCATGCAGGCAAGACGATGCTCTCAAAAAATACTCGTAGGATGCGAGTCAAGGGGAAAACTGTTAGGATTGCCTCGCATGTTGTTAAGGAGGAATGACGGGTTGGAATTAATAGTCCCACATCATGGAATAAAATTGAAGGAGTTGTGTACAAATATGAGTTGGTAGGCACGTAACATCAAGGATTCCTTTTGTTATATGGGAGTTGTGTGCCAGCTCATATGCGTGCAAGGAAGAGGGCTTTGTTCCGACCGTCGTTACATAACAGATGTTAAATTTGGTGATACAAAATCACAAATTGATTGGAACAAATTTGCAAAAAATGGAAAGTAAATATTTTTATAATGGGAATGCATTGATTGCATTTGATGAGATGGTAGAGAAATAAATGAAGGGATTAATTTCTTCCATCTATGCTAAAGAAACGGATTAATTTGCTTTCCATGTTTGCACATTTGGTGCTATGGTAATTTCCTACATTATATTATTACCATATGTTGGTACTATAATTGAGACTCACATGGATTTGCACTGGCTATATATTGAGGGGTTGACTTTAGTGTAAACCCATTCTGGCTTGGACCCAGTGATCCCCAGTGGTGTCTCTTCTAGTTAAGCCTGTTTGAGCTTTTGATATGTAAACTCTTATTTTGTAATCTTTTGTATTCTCTCATGTGGAATAAAATCTCTCTCTTTAGGACTGGACGTACACTATCTTATGGATGATAGTGGAACCATTATAAATATTCTGTGTCTCTTCATTTCTCTGTTATAGTTATTTACTACTTTGTTGATGTAATAGAATAATTGTTATCAGATTAGGTTGATGTTCAACTGGCAAATTTAAATCTTTCTTATTGCGCTTCCGCATTCGCGCAATTTTTGCATAACAGATTGGTATCAGATCAAGGCGATTTGTTTAGATTGCGCATTAATGGCTTTAAGAAAGAGAGGCAAATTTGCTGATAATTATTCTATTAATATTTTAGGAGAAAAGGAGAATTTGGTGCATGAGATTATGTTGAGAGCGAAGAGCGTTCCAATCTGGGAACTTTGACGTGATATGAAGTTTACTGTGTTGAAGGGACCACTGGATTTGGGAACTTTTGATCATGTTTTAGACGGGTCTTCATATTGATGATGTTCGAGGGATCCAAGATGATCAGGGAAGGAGCTCAGGTTAAGTGATAGACGGGTGTCGAGACAAAGATCATTGTGGTTTAGACAGGGTTCTTCATGTTGATGATGCTCGAGGGATCCTAGATGATCAGGAAAGGAACTCAGGTCAAGTGATAGATGGGTGTCGATTACAAACTTGTTTTTAGACCGTTGTTTTTGTGTGGTGCATTTTATGAGGAAGATGCATTTTTTGCATGCGGTGGGTGAAGTTTGTAATGGTTTTGATTAAGTGGCAGGAGAGAGATTTTTCGGCGACTGAGAGAATTATTTTTTGGTCTTGGTGGTGTTGAGATTACTTTGGAATCTCCTTTTTTATTTTGGATATTTGCAACATTTTGTTGGCGGACGGGTACGTAGTCTGAGCTCGTTATCAATTGTGTGATGGGGGGTGGCTTTGCTGGAACCCATTTGGTAAATATTCATTTTTTGATGTAACTCATTATGAGATTTTTGATTGAAGGTGGAGTTCTGTTGAAGAGTTTTATGATGTGAAGAGAATATGATTCGAGATGGGGTGTTGCAGATATGTGATTTTGCATCAAGATGGAGTGTTAAATTTGATGATACATTAAAATCACAAATTTATTGGAACAAATTTGCAAAAAATGGAAAGTAAATATTTTTATAATGGGAATGCGTTGATTGCATTTGATGAGATGGTAGAGAAATAAATAAAGGGATTAATTTCTTCCATCTGTGCTAAAGAAACGGATTAATTTGCTTTCCATGTTTGCACATTTGGTGCTATGGTAATTTTCCTCCATTAAATTATTACCATATGTAGGTAATGTAATTGATGACTCACATGAATTTGCACTGGCTATATATAGGAGTGGACTTTAATGTAAACTCATCCTGACTTGGAGCCAGTGATCCCCAATGGTGTCTCTTCTAATTAAGCATATTTGAGGTTTTGATATGTAAACTCTTATTTTGTAATCTCTTGTATACTCTCATGTGGAATAAAATCTCTCTCTTTTAGATTGGACGTACACTATCTTATGGATGATAGTGGAACCAGTACAAATATTGTGTGTCTTTTCGTTTCTCTATTGTAGTTATTTACTATTTTGTTAATGAATTGCTATCAGATTAGGTTGATGTTCAATTAGCAAATCTAAATCCTTCTTATTGCGCTTCCGCATTCGCGCAATTTTTGCATAACAATATATTGTTAATGTTATGAACTTGCGGTATGGAGCGTTTTGAGTTGTGAATAATACTTAGAGGTATTGTATATTCTGATCCCTTGAAAAGGCAATGAATAGGGTATATATAGTAGCTGAAATGAAAGATGTGTGGTTGATATAATGCAAAACATAAGGAAAAAGCATACAGATGTTAATTAGGTCATACGAGCTAATGGTAGGCAATTTTAAATATAATGGGTGGCTAAGAAATATACCAATTGCCTCTTTGTACCATGTGCAGTGTTTTATTGTAATGTCACTGGCCAGTTGAACAAACGAACAAAGTAAATGAACAAGGTGATGGTGAAAGTCCTAAACCTGAGAAGAAAGATGACATTCATTAAAGGGTTGAAGAAGAAAAGCCGAATGCAATATTCCAGGGCGTCTTTCTTTTGCTCGCCCTATAAAAAAGGTTGTAGTTGCTGTTGTTTTCGCTATTGAGGGTTGATTTTTAGTTTATATTATAATTTTTTAGTACATTTACTTTATAGTTTTAGTTGGCTGAAACAAGTGAAATCGATTACGAGTACAAAGTTTTAATTTTCTTTCGAAGTTTCGAGAACTATATCGGGAATTCCATGCACTGTTGTTGGATTATAAGGAGCAAAAGAGAAGCTTAATTCAAATTCTAGTTATTTTGAACCATATGCACAAGGCATCGTTATTTGATTTTTATATACAAATCATGCTTAAGTTTTCCCCTTATGAGACAAAAGGTTGATTTTTAGTTTTAGGATAGTGACAATTAAATAGATATGCTTAAAATTTCCAAGATTTTCTCTCAGTAAAATTTATTTGTTCTCGCACATTTAAGTAATTATGATAACATATAACACAGTCAAATAGCATACCCTATGATACAATTTTTGCATAGTTTTTAGATTTTTTTTATCATAACATCACATTGTTATACTAGCAACAACGGATATGGAAGATTTGACTTTTGAACAAGAAATATTTGAAGTTTACGAGCATTATCAATATCAACGAAAAGATGTTGAGTATAGTATTCGAACCATGTAATTTAAAAGTTGCTCAAAATATGAATCGTATTTACCCTATTTTTATATTGTAAAATGAAAAACAAATAAAACTTACAATAATTTTTGTTGTTGACTAATTTTGAGTTTGCAATGTTTCATAAATATTGTTGAAACTATAAATTTACAATATTTAGAAACGTCGTTTATTTAGATATTTCAATAACATGATAAATATGCTATAAATAAACAAATTTAATACAATATAAAAAAAGTCGTCGTTAAAAATTACTTTTTACAACAGTCTAAACCAACATTGTAGAATTTTTTTTATTCACAGCTTTTGTACATAGAATTATTTCTAGAAAAATATATTATAACGTTTGTTTTTATATACGTTTGAGAGATCTATATTTTTACAACATTTTGGTCGTGGAATAAATATTATAAAATAGTGTTTTTGGTGTAGTGTTAAAACTGATGAATTTCTGGCTATTCTCACAAAAAAAATAGTTTCTGTGGGCTTCTAATTTAACCTTAAACCTTCATGTTTTTTCTATAACGTTCTGGTACATTTCAGTATGATTTTTTTTCTTTTTAGAATGCCGTTAAATTGAGCAAGATTAATAGTGAGATCGAGTGTTGAGTGTAAAGTGTTCTATGTAATCACTTTGTAATATTCTCTGAAATAAAAGATCTGCAGCAGCCCGGAGACGTAGGCATAATTGGCCGAACTCCGTTATCAAATTTGTGTGTCTCTTACCATTCTACATTTCATTTCTTTTCTCTACAAATATAATCATAAGGAAATCTGCGTAATTTCCCAACAACTGGTATCAGAGCCATAATTTGTTAGAAAAGAAATTAAATTCGAGTGGGAGCGATGGCGGCAGATGAAGGAAAGGTGAAAATCGAGAAGTTTGATGGAGCCGACTTTGGCTTTTGGAAAATGCAGATTGAAGATTATCTGTATCAGAAAAGGCTTTATCAACCTCTCTCAGAAAAGAAGCCAGAGAATATGAAGGATGAAGATTGGGCTCTTCTTGATAGACAAGCTCTTGGAGTTATTCGATTGACGTTATCTCGCTGTGTTGCTTTCAACATAGCAAAGGAAAAGACCACGGCAGGTCTTATGGCGGCTCTCTCCAGTATGTATGAGAAGCCGTCGGCCTCTAACAAAATTCATTTGATGAGGCGATTGTTCAATTTGCGGATGACAGAAGGTGCATCGGTAGCTCAACACCTCAATGAACTGAATACAGTTACTACTCAGTTAAGTTCAGTTGAAATTGAGTTTGACGAAGAAGTACGCGCATTGATACTTTTGTCTTCCCTGCCAGAAAGTTGGAACGCTACTGTCACAACAGTGAGTAGCTCGTCGGGAAGCAATAAGTTAAAATTTGATGATATTCGTGATATGGTTCTCAGTGAAGAGATCCGGCGAAGAAATTCTGGTGAGTCATCAAATTTTTCAATTTTGCATACACAATCAAGAGGAAGAAATTCAACACGAGGAAATGGACGTAGCAAATCGAACTACCGTGGTAGGTCGTAGGACTGGAGATCTAAATCCAGAAATCCCAACGGCTCAAAGATCATTGAGTGTTGGAACTGCGGCAAGACCGGGCACTACAAAAATCAATGCAGAAGTGCACCAAAGGATCATGAGGCGAAGGCAGAGGCAAATGTTACTTCTACCTCAGGAGGAGATGAAGCGTTGATATGCTCTTTGGAGAGCAAGGAAGAGTCTTGGGTGCTAGACTCTGGAGCATCATTTCATGCCACTTCGCAGAAAGAATTCTTCGAAAGGTACGCCTCTGGAAATCTTGGAAAGGTATATCTTGGTGACGATCAACCTTGTGATATTGTTGGTAAAGGTTCTGTGAAGATTAAGCTGAATGCGTCAGTTTGGGAGCTAAAGGATGTCAGACACATACCAGACTTGAGAAAGAATTTGATCTCTGTAGGACAATTAGCTAGTGAAGGCTATACTACGACCTTTCATGGTGATGACTGGAAAATTTCGAAGGGTGCAATGACGATTGCTCAAGGCAAGAAGAGTGGTACTCTTTACATGACATCAGGAGCGCGATGTTCGATCACTGTTGCAGCCAGCAACGAAAATTCCAACATATGGCACCAGAGGCTAGGCCAAATGAGTGAAAAGGGAATGAAGATTATGCACTCGAAGGGGAAACTTCCAGGTCTACAGTCAGTGGAAATAGGCATGTGCGAAAATTGCATATTTGGAAAGCAGAAGAGAGTCAGCTTTCAAATAAGTGGTAAAACCCCAAAGAAGGAAAAGCTGGAGCTTGTTCATTCCGATGTTTGGGGGCCAACGACCATCTCATCAATCGGTGGAAAGCATTACTTCGTTACTTTCATCGATGATCACTCGCGAAAGGTATGGGTTTATTTTTTAAGGCATAAATCTGAAGTGTTCGAGGCTTTCAGGATATGGAAAGCTATGGTTGAAAATGAGACAAATCTAAAGATCAAAAAGCTTAGAACTGATAATGGAGGTGAATATGAAGACACCAGATTCAAGCAGTTCTGTTATGAGCACGGAATCAAAATGCAGAGAACCGTGCCGGGTACGCCTCAACACAATGGTGTAGCTGAGCGTATGAACCGAACGTTGACAGAAAGAGCCAGAAGCATTCGTATACAATCAGGTCTACCGAAGCAATTCTGGGCAGAAGCAGTCAACACAGCAGCTTATTTGATCAACAGAGGTCCTTCGGTTCCATTAGAACATAAAATACCAGAGGAGATATGGAGTGGAAAAGAGGTAAAATTATCACATTTAAAAGTTTTCGGTTGCATAGCATATGTGCATATTAGTGATCAAGGCAGGAATAAACTTGATTCCAAATCCAAGAAATGCACTCTCATCGGCTATGGCGAAAACGAGTTTGGCTACCGCATTTGGGATGATGAAAACAAGAAGGTGATCCGTAGCCGAGATGTGATTTTTAACGAAAGAGTAATGTACAAAGACAGACACAAAACAGAAGTCAACGACTCAAAGCAGAGTGAGTCAGTATTTGCAGATGCAAACGATATTCCAGATAGTCTCATCACAGAACCGACTATAGAAAGTGCTCAGCCTGATGAAATCGTTGATCTGAGTAGTGCGGACCAGTCTGACACACTACAACATCCTACTCTTGTTCCTAAATTGAGAAGATCTTCTCGACCTCATGTACCTAACAAAAGATACATGAATTATTTGTTGCTGACTGATGCAGGGGAACCTGAATGCTATGATGAAGCATCTCAGACTGAAGATGCTAGTAAGTGGGAGCTTGCCATGGAAGATGAGATGAAGTCTCTTATCTCCAACCAGACATGGGAACTAGTTGAGTTGCCCATAGGAAAGAAGGCACTTCACAATAAATGGGTGTATCGCGTGAAAAAGGAGCACGATGGTGCCAAGAGATACAAAGCTCGACTAGTTGTCAAAGAATTCCAACAGAAGGAAAGAGTGGACTACACTGACATTTTTTCTCCCGTTGTGAAGCTCAATACTATCAGGTCAGTATTAAGTATTGTTGCTATTGAAGACCTTCATCTTGAACAGTTAGATGTGAAGACCGCATTTCTTCATGGAGACTTGGATGAGGAGATATACATGCACCAACCAGAAGGATTCTTCGAGAAAGGGAGGAAGAACATGGTGTGCAGACCAAAGAAAAGCTTGTATAGCCTGAAACAAGCCCCAAGACAATGGTACAAAAAGTTTGATGGATTCATGCACAAGGAAGAGTTCCAGAAGTGCAATGCTGATCATTGTTGCTACTTCAAGCGATATAAGTCTAGTTATATCATTTTACTACTTTATGTTGATGACATGTTAGTAGCAGGATCAAATATGGATGATATCAGAAGGTTGAAGCAGCAACTGTCAGAGGAGTTTGACATGAAAGACTTAGGCCCAGCAAAGAAGATTCTCGGAATGCAAATCACTAGAGATAAGCATAAAGGACTCTTGCAGCTATCTCCGGCAGATTACATCAATCGTGTTTTGCAGAGATTCAACATGGACGATGCTAAGTCAGTCAGTACACCATTGGCCAGTCACTTTCGCCTATCCAAGGATCAGTCCCCGCAAACCGAGGAAGAAAGAAATTTCATGAATGGTGTTCCTTATTCCTCGGCTATTGGAAGCTTAATGTATGCCATGGTCTGTACGAGACCAGACATTGGCCATGCAGTGGGAGTTGTTAGCAGGTTCATGTCAAATCCAGGGAAAGCTCATTGGGAAGCAGTCAAGTGGATTTTGAGATATCTACGAGGTACCGTACATAACTCTTTGTACTTTGGTAAAGGGAAGGTTAAAGCTCAAGGCTATGTAGATGCAGACTTTGGAGGCGAAGTCGATCATTCGAAGAAGTACTACAGGTTATGTATTCACGATTGGAGCTACAGCTGTTAGTTGGATGTCACAGGTACAGAAGATTGTCACTTTATCCACTACAGAAGCTGAGTATGTAGCAATCACCGAAGCTAGTAAAGAGATGATATGGCTTCAAGGTTTGTTAACTGAGCTGGGATTCAAACAGGAAATGAATGTTTTATACAGTGATAGTCAAAGTGCAATACATTTGGCGAAGAATTCAGCATTTCATTCCAGAACCAAACATATCGGACTTCGTTATCACTTCATCAGATCTCTACTAGAAGATGATGTGTTAATACTGGAGAAGATCGAAGGAAGCAAGAATCCATCAGATATGTTGACAAAGACGGTAACTATCGATAAACTGAAGTTGTGTTCAACTTCAGTTGGTCTGCTAGAGTAAAAAGAGCAGAATGGCTGTTGCATCGATCAAGGTGTGAAGACGGATTGAAATCAGTCTTCAAGTGGGAGATTGTTGGAACCTGCATGTAGGAAGCCAAGGAAGCCAAGCCGCCCATGTTTATTACATGGGTATGCCACCAACCACCACCTACCAAGCCCAACAACCAAGTCACCAACCCCTCCACCAACCATCTCCTCTCTATATATACACCCTTCTCCTTCATAATCTCAATCTCATCTCAAAATCAACAAAAAGAAAAGGAGAGCAAGATTAATAGTGAGATCGAGTGTTGAGTCTAAAGTGTTCTGTGTAATCACTTTGTAATATTCTCTGAAATAAAAGATCTGCAGCAGCCCGGAGACGTAGGCATAATTGGCCGAACTCCGTTATCAAATTTGTGTGTCTCTTACCATTCTACATTTCATTTCTTTTCTCTACAAATATAATCATAAGGAAATCTGCGTAATTTCCCAACAATTCTCACAAAAAAAATAGTTTCTGTGGGCTTCTAATTTAACCTTAAACCTTCATGTTTTTTCTATAACGTTCTGGTACATTTCAGTATGATTTTTTTTCTTTTTAGAATGCCGTTAAATTGAACACACTTTGAAGTAATATTTAGCTATGGTGATCACTATATGATTTATTTTTTTTTAATTTTTGTTTAATTATGTTTTAATGATGAGTAAATAAATAAGCACGGCTTTTCTTTATATTGCAAAACAAATAGTACATACATGTAAAAGCAATTAATTGTACTAATAATCATGGAAATTTTGGGCTTTACTTCCTTTGTCTTCCAGCTATTGTAACAGCGACACTCTTCTTTGTGGTTGAAGGTATCGATAGGAGCCACTTTACATAACATTTATTGCAGAAAAATAAGCATGACTTCTTATGTGATGTTTTTGGAGCATCTATATTCACATGCAGACATGCTTCTCCAAGTTCTATATTATATCGCCATTAGCTGAAAAGAAATTAGTAAGCTTTCTTTAATAGTATGATTTATTAAAAAGAATATATTAAGGAAAATTCATGTCTATTCTTGGGAGAATAATCAATAATTTGCAATCCAGAAGTCGTAATTAAACATCTTTGACGTATGAAAGTTTTATATGAAATATAGCTTTTATTTTCTTCTGTACAAGAAGCACAAACTCACACTCATATTCGATTAAATTATAATCCAAATGAGAAGGATATGTATGTATTCAATATGAAAGGAGTTCTCTCTACCACCTCAAAATATAATAGTATCTAGCTTACTATACCGTACACACAACCTATCAACTTTGCATATCCAATTTGCGTGAACACTTCTAACTTGCATGAATTCCAAATAACCATGCTCATATATTTGTGACAAGTCCAGTGGGTACCTCATTAGTAAATGTACATAAACGTCACAGTTAACTTAGTCTCCAGTCTTCGCATACAACCGGTGACAAATTCAGAAAATTAATCACCTAAGCATTATTAACAATGATCCTATATATCAAGATATGATCATGTCTCATCATTAAATCCTAATGATTATAGTTGTGAAGACCGAACCGTATGCCAAACCGTGATAGTACAAGGTCCAAGGTTTTCGTGGTTCAACCGGTCAGACACTTATCTCAAAAGTTAAGTAGCACAGAATCCACAGACAGGTCTTCTTGAGAAAATGCAAATTCTATCAAGCAACGTTCTAATGCGGGAAAGTCGAATTGAACCCATGAAGAAGATAGCTCGGTGCTTGTAGCAGTGTTATTAGTATTGCAAGAGATGGTGTCTGGTACAAAACGTGGATTTTTAATATGTTGATTTAGAAATAGGAAACATGCCTGATTTGGTAGTGTTGTTTCTTGAAGCTGTGATCTCCATGATCTAGCTATCATCCTTTGCACACAAAAGCTTCCATGTCAAAATCCACCCATTTAATCAACTGGCTATTCATATCTCTATCAACTAACCTATTTACATTCTAGTCTCCTATGCATTTCTTCCACTATGATATTTCACCACATATTTTCTTTGCAAAACATCATGATTTTCAATTATAGCTATTTCTTTCAGCCCAGCTTGATACCCACTGTTGAAATATTTGATTCAGTTTAGGTCGCTTTAGTTTGCACTATCAAATAACAATTTTTCTTTATCTAACTTGTTAAAAAAGAAGATCATAGTCTCTAGGATTATGCCTTGTAAAAACTGAATTGCATGAGCTGCAAAACTTGATGGCTCTATGTCATTTCCTAAAGACGTAAATTTTGCTAATGAGCTTCAATTGTTATTGTTTTGTGCTTGAATGGAAGATGAAGTTGGTTTTATTCATTGGTTGTGTCCGAATTTTCGAAGCGTGTGGGATCTTGGATTTTTCTCCGAGGTCTGAAAATTTATCCATGCTACCGTCTAACTACGGCTAAAACATAAAAACATGACGAATATAAAAGGCCCCAAGGTAACTAAGGATGATTATCTGTGTTGTTAACCGGCTCGAGAACGGCAGATTGAATTTTTAGCAAGTTGAATTGTACTTTGATTGTTACAATAGAGATCATAACTTTCTTGTTTTTCACCCAATTCTAACAAGAAGTTTTTCAGTCATATCATCTCTTTGCATGATTCTGTAGCCGCAATGTATTCGGCTTCAGTTGTAGACAAGGCAACACATTTTTGGAGCTTAAAATGCCAAGATACACCTCCCCCCAAAAAAGTAATCAAATAGCTTGACGTCGATTTTCTAGAGTCAACATCTCCTGCCATATCTGCGTCTGTGTATCCTTTTAACGCAGGTTTTCCTTTTTCAAAGCACAAACATCTTTTGGTTGTTCCTGAGAGATATTGAAATATCCATTTAACAGCAGCCCAATGTTGCATCCCAGGATTTGATAAATGCCGACTCACAACTCTAACCACGTATGCAATGTTTGGTAATGTACATATCATGGCATACATTAAACTGCTAATAGCGGATGAATACGGGACATTCTTCATTTCAGCCCTTTCATTTTCAATTTTTGGACTCTGTTCCTTGCTTAATTTAAAGTGGTTGGCAAGTGGTACACTTACTGGCTTGGCCTTGTGTATGTTAAATCTTTCAAGAATTTTCTCTATATATCTTTCTTGCGATAACCACAATAGTCCCTTGGATCTATCACAAGTGACTTTCATTTCAAAAATCTGTCATGTTATTCCCAAATCTTTCATTGCAAATGATTCGTTTAAAACATTCTTGAGAGCTATATTTTTCTTTTTGTCCTGTCCAACAATCAACATATCGTCAACATATAATAAAAGTATGATGAAATCACCACCAGCATACTTCTTTATATATACACAGTGATCGCTTAGAGTCTTCTTGAACTCATGTTGAGTCATAAAAGAGTCAAACTTCTTATACCATTGACGCGGTGCTTGTTTTAAACCGTATAGACTCTTCTTGAGATGACACGCTAGATGTTCTTTTTCTGCAACTTTGAACCCCTCGGGTCGCTCCATATAGATCTCTTCCTGTAGATCTCCGTGTCAAAATGTTGTTTTGACATCGAGTTGTTCAACTTCTAAGTTTAAACAAGCTGCTAGACCCATTACAACTCTAATAGATGACATCTTTACCACGAGAGAGAATATTTCATCAAAATCAATACCTTTCTTTTGATTGCATCCCTTAACGACAATTCGAGCCTTGTATCTGGGTAGTCTATTCTTTTCTTTTATTTTTAAGTTACACACCCATTTGCATTTTAAAGCTCGTTTTCCCTTGGGTAGCTCCACCAGATCATATATATGATTGTCATGCAATGACTGCATTTCTCCCTGCATAGTTTTCTCCCATTTTCTTTTGTGTTCACCGGTCATGGCTTGTTCGTAACTTAGAGGTGCCCCCTCATTGGTGATTACCACATACTCATCTCTAGGATTTCTAGTAGAGGCACGTCTTTCTCTTGTAGAGCATCGTAATAAAGGTTGTGTTGTAGCATTTGTTTCATCTGTGATCTCTTCATTTAACTAAGATTGTTCATGCAATGATGACTCTTCAATTGATTGTTCAGTAACTTCATGTTGTCTTGGCAACCCATTATGATTAGGTTCTTCCTCTTGTCTTCCACTTGCATCTTGCATCACAGAGGATGGTGCAGGATCCAAATATATTATATGCTTAGGTCTGGACTTCTCTGTTTTCTTAGGATCTTCTATTGTATGGTCTTCAAAGAATATGACGTCTCGACTTCTAATAATCTTTCTTTTAATTGGATCCCATAACCGATATCCAAACTCATTTTTAGGTGAACCAAGGTAGATGCACTGTTTGGTTTTTGAGTCAGGTTTAGTCTGCTCGTCTTTAGGAATATGAACGAATGCAAGACAACCAAACACCTTCAAGTGGTCATATGAGACCTTCTTGCCTGACCAAACTTCATTTGGAATGCCTTCGTTTAGTGGACCTAATGGTGAGAGATTAATTATATCAACAACGGTCTTCACAGCTTCTCCCCGGAATGATTTGGGGAGTTTATCAAGAGATATCATACATCGAACTCTTTCTTTGATGGTTCGATGAATTCTCTCAGCAACACCATTTAGTTGAGGTGGCTTTGGAGGTGTTTTCTCAAGACGGATGTCAAATGTCTTGCAGTAATCTTTAAAGGGACCACAATATTCACCACCATTATCAGCACGGACACACTTCAACTTCTTGTTTGTTTGTCGTTCCAACATGGCATGAAAGTACTTAAAAGCCGTAAGTACATTGTCTTTTATTTTCAACAAATAAACCCAAACCTTTCTTGAACGATCACAAATGAATGTTACAAAATATAATGCACCTCCAAGAGATTTTTTAGTCATAAAGCAGACATCAATATGTACTAAATCAAGAATATGCTTTTTTTCTTGATGGTCTATTTGATCTATAAAAGGAAACTCTATGTTGTTTCCCAGCCAAACAATCAATACAAGGTTCAAGTGTTTTACCTTTCACTTCAGGGATCAGCTCCTTTTGGGCAAGAATTTGCAATCCCTTTTTGCTTATGTGTCCTAATCTTTTATGCCATAGTTCCAATACTGAATTATCACGGACAACATTAGCTTCACTGCATAAGCAACCATGTGTTAAATACAAAGAGCCCTCCTTTTTGCCTCGAGCAATGACCATGTTTCCATTTTTCAAAACCAAATTGATTAACTAAACTAGCGTCATCAAGCTTACCTGCAGATATTAGATTCAGGCGCATATCTAGAACATGTCTTACGTCCTTCAATATAAGCTTGCAACCAGTATTAGTTATCGACTGAACATCTCTTATGACAATAATTTTGCTTGTAACTTGATTTTCCATTTTAACAGTACCAAAATTACCTTTTTGATAATAAGAAAATAACCATTCATGTGGAGTAATGTGAAAGGAAGCACCTGAGTCGACAATCCATATATTGTCATCATAAGTCAAATTGAGATAACTGTCATCTCCAATAAAGAATACATCTGATTCATCTTTGACTGCAACTACTGTAGTATTTTGTTCTTCCTTCTTTCTCGGTCAACTTGATCTGGCTTCACGGTTCCATTTTTTGATCTTTTTTGAGATTATGACATTCAGATTTTTTATGACCTGGTTTGCCACAATAACAACAAGTGATTCTAGAGCGAGATTTGGAATGTCCTCTTACCTTATCGCGTCCCTTGTTTTCATATCTTCCATTGAGTTCACTTCTGCCTCGATTCTCTACTATATGAGCCTCGCATTGTGTTGTTCCATACTCTTTTCTTCTTGCCTCTTCATTTAGAAAATTATCAGCAACCGCATCCATGGTGAATTTTCCTTCTAAGGCTGAGTTACTTAGGGTAACAATCAAAGTATCCCAACTCTCAAGTAAAGAGCTTAAAAGAAGACATGCTTGCAGTTCATCATCTATCTTCATTTCAATCTTGGTTAACTGGTTTACTAAACCCATAAAGCTATTCAGGTGCTCAATCATGCTTTGACCATCTTTGTATTCTGATTTAACCAATCGTCTTACTAGATGCGCTTTGTTCTGAGGTGACTTTTTTTGAATCATAGACTCAAGTTTCTTCCATAACTGGTAGGCATTATTATAAGTAGATACATGCTCGAATAAACTTTGATTTATATATTTTCGGATCATGGCAACTGCTTTCTGGTTCAAAAATTCCCATTCTTTTTCGGATTTTCCTTCCGGCTTATCTACATTTATGATTGGCTCATACAAATCTTTGCAGTACAAATGATCTTCCACCATTGGCTTCCAGTAAGAAAAAATCTTTGATGCGAGCCTAAACATTTCACCATCATGTGTAAAAGTGGTCTCCATTGTAGCTTACACAAGAAGGAAATATATTGCTAAACCTTGCTCTGATACCACTGTTGAGTAAAACTTTATAGTTTCCTCTGTGTAGTTAAGCTGAGAAGTGAAGTACAGTAAAACAATTAATAGATAGATGAAAATAACAAGCAACAACACAAGAGATTTGTTTATGCGGAAAATCCAATGGGGGAAAAACTACGGGACTAAAAGTCCAATTCTTCCATAAAAGATGATAGTAGGATTACAAGATGGTTTTTTTGTGGTATATTTCTTACACTCTCTCATACTCATATATATATATATATATATGTGTGTGTGTGTGTGTGTGTGTGTGTATGTGTGTGTGTGTGTGTGTGTGGAATACAAAAGGTTCTCACAATGCATGTTGTGGCTTTCAAACTTCTTCTTGGAAATAATGTTTCCATTTGATTATACATAAGTATGCATAGAATTTGATGTGTCTACACTTTCAAAAATATTTGTTGAGCATTCCAATAAATTAGGAGGAAAACCCAACACCTTTTTGTTCGGTCCCAAAAGTACACCAGACACGCTCACTCAAAACATCACGTGACGTTAAACCCCAAAGTGTCGCCAAAAAGCCAAAGGATACAAGCTTAGAAGTAGTCGTGTGAGCAGGAGCCTCACAACTCCTCAAAAACATGCACTAATTACATTTTTGTACCCCTCATATACAAAAGGTTTCGAACCCCAGTGGTTCGACTACCCTTACTTCGAATCTCGGATCCTTTGAATCCCTCACTTAGTGTAACAATCTGCAATCTACGCATCGGAGGATCGTACAATATTTATTTCTTTTGTGTACTAAGTCGTATGGTCATGTAACTTTGAGAGACAACTATTTGGGTCATTTCCCATGTTCATGATTTTTGCCGATTTTTAAATGATTGTTTTGCCCCTAGCTGATCTTGTTTCGGCCATAACTTTTGACTGAAAAGGAATTTTGACCTGAAACCACTTCCATTAGATTCGTTTGATGGTTTACCTTTCCGTAGAGTGGTCACATGAGGAAAACGGACTTACCGTTTGGGAGATATGGATGAAATAAGGTTTGGAAGGTGAAAACCTGCTTAACCGGGCCAAATAGGGTGATTAGTGAATGGGCCCATAACCCATTTCGGGAATAAGGTTATGGGAAGGCTGAAAAGAGTTAGGATTTCATTCCATTTCAGTTTTCTAGGCTTCACTTACATCTTAGAAACCCTAAAAATGGCCTCCAACCTCTAAATCACCTCTAAATCACTTTCTAATCAAGGATTAAGCTTAGCAACATCAAATCAAGGGAGATCTTCACCAAATCAAGATTAGAGCTGCTGATTTGCATTGTTATTTGCGCCCAAATAGAGATTTATTTCATATCTAAGGTTTATTTGCGGCTAAGGTGAGTGATTTGCATAGTTCCTCACTAATTATGGTTAATTAAGGGTAATCAGTGTTAATTAGCGAATTTATGCATGTTAAAAATCTGGAAAAATATTTATAAATTCTTAAATGATGTTCTAAACCTCTGATATGAATTTGGGTTAATTTGGTTAAGTTTTGCTAATCCTATCATTAATTATATTTGAATATGCTTAAGGGAAAATATGGTGTTTTGGCTATATTTGATCCATTTTAACCTATCATATTGATGTTTTTTGTTTGAGGTCACTCCTACTTATTGCTATGACTTTGCGGTATGCTTTGTGATTGATTAGAATAGTTAGAGTGGTCGAAAACGTCGTCGAATGGCGTAAACAGCTTGCTGGACAAAGTGCAGGAAGACACCCGAACCGGATCGGATCGGTTAGGAGGACCCAAACCGAACCGTTATAATGCCCTTCCCCACGATCCGCCAAAAGCTCTCATACCCGATCCGCTCTCGCGCTTCGCACCCCGATCCGACCAGAGGAGGACAACATGAACTGGTGAAGCTACGATCCACTTGCACTTGCACGCTCCTACCCGGATGCTCACGATCCGACAAACCGAAGACCACGATCCGACGGGGAAAGGAGCTCGAACCCGAACCGCGTCACAAGCTGGAGGTCACGATCCGACAGGAGAAGTTGCCATGCAATCCAAACCGTCATGCGGAGGAGGCAGGGATCCGAACCGAATGGTCTTGGAGAGCACGATCCACTCATGAAGAGGAGGGGAAGCCAAACCGATCCGGAGAAAGACGACCAATAACCCGAGATGCAAAGGTAGTCCAAATTGGAAGTTAGAGCTCAGGGTCCAGTTGGGAACCAATGAGTTCACTTCATGGTTGGGCTTTGCTGTGGGACGTGTGCTAAGGAGTTGTCGACGTTCATAACTTCGATTCACCACTGAAAAAGAATGACGGGCTACGTATCAGTGCAGTAGAGTCATCACGAACCGAGGGGCAAAGTGATCATAGTAAGACTATGAGCCAGTGCAATGGAGCCATTTTGACTCCATGGGGCAGAGTAGACATAGTAAAGGATTAGTAAGGCTATGAGCCAGTGCAGTGGGGTGTGTACGACTCCATGGGGCAAAGTGGACATAGCGAAGGATTAGTGGCTATGAATCAGTGCAGTGAAGTCGTTGTGACTTCATGGGACAAAGTGATCATAGCAAAGTATTGTGTGATCGAAGTGGTGTATATTGTATGCTTTACGCACTGAGTGAGAGATGTGAGGATAGTTGCTATGCTTGATTATTTGCCATCACTATGACATTCACACCCCCAACCCCCGTTATCTTTACACCATTTATTCAGTGGCACCTTAGAGTGTTGTACGGTATGTAGTGCTAACTCTTTGGTTGCAGGTTCAGGTTCAGGTATGGTTTAGTATACATGTTATTGTTCTGTTTAGCTGCTTATCGCTCATACCAGACTTTTTGTCTGACCCAAAGTTTTATGTCTCTTCTTATTACTCTGGGTGATCTCATGAGCAGACTAGAGACAGGTTAGCTGGTGATGCACGAGTAGCTGATTCGGAGGCGAGCAGGAGGCTTCCACGTATGATATATATAGATATTCTCCCTGTGTCGTTGGTGGTCGCTACTTGGGCATTAGTAGTGTACCTCCCTTATCTTGCTTTTGCTTTTTGAGACAGTCTTAAAAGTTGTAATAATGTTGGTATCATAAGCTGTATTTGGATTTTCCGCTGCTATGATAGTTTGTTTTCAGCTTATGCACTGTCTCACCTGTTTTATGTCAAGTATGTTGTTATTATATTTTGTTCTATGCGCTGTGAGACATTCTACAGGTTCCTTGTCGATTCTTCGTCTTCTTTCTTTCCTTTTCTGGCGACCGTCCCATGCTAACTTGACATGTGTACAACGCACTTTTGGAGTAAATGTCGGTTGGTGCGGGGCGGGCCGTCACATTTGGTATCAGAGCTCTAGGTTGCGTAGTTAACCTAGGGAAAGACACTAGGGAGAGATAGTACGTATATGAGAGAGCGTATTTGTGCTTACTTCGGTTTTCAAAAGCTATATATATACTATTAGTATAGCTAAGGATCAAGTCGCACTGCACTAGCACCACTATGGAGATGGTTAATCGTTTTCTCTTTACAGATTGAACGATGAGCCAATACGCAAGAGGTGTTGGTAGAGGAGCCAATAATGGGAATGCTGCTGACATGAGGGCGATGTTTACAGACCTCATGAGAGACATGCTTAGGGATGTGCAAGGGGCAGTTCCCAATTCCGGTAATGGTGGTGGTCCAGTAGTGCAGGCGCCTAGGGCCGATTTTGCCAAGTTGTGCAAGGATTACACTCACCTTGGTGGGAAGCCGTTTCACGGAACGGAGTCGGCCATGGATGTTCAGGATTGGTTGGATAGCTGTGATCGTATCTTCGACGACTTGGGTATCGAGGATGTGATGAAGAGAAGGCTAGCGTCTCGTCAGCTGCAAGGGAGAGCGATGAATTGGTGGAATGCTATTAAGATAGCCACTCCAGAGGATCAGGTTACTTGGGATCAGTTTAAGGCTCGCTTTAGCGACAAGTTTATCCCAGCTGCTCAGAAGTCGGAATTGTTTAGGAAGTTCTTGGAGCTTAAACAGAATGGTAGGGCAGTCTCGGACTATATTGCTGAGTTCGACACTTTGTCTAAGTTTGGACTATCTCTTATCGATAAGAAGAAAAATGAGAAGTTCATTACTGGTTTGGATGGATACTTGGGGGAAAGGCTTATCAACCACATCGATGAGACTTTTGAATCGATTGTGGGGAAAGCTTTGAGATCAGAGAGTCTTTACCCTAAGTCAAAGACTGAGGTTGCATCTGCAGAAGGGCTGAAGCCGCAAGCAGGCGGTGGAGGCAAGAATAACACTCAGAACAAGAGGAAACAGAACCAAGCTAAGGATGGCTAGAAAAAGAGTAAGAAAGATGTTGAATGCTTTAGCTGTGGTAAGAAGGGCCATTATGCTAAAGAATGTCGGGCCAAGCCAGCGGATAGGAAGTGCTACAACAGTGGCCAAGTGGGACATCATAAGGATAAATGTCCACAACCTCTTAAGGAGAAGCAGATTGTGAAAGCATATGCTATCGGTGTTGTTCCTTCTTCGTCGAATGCCCCAACTGCGGCGGAGAAAGGAAAGAATGTCGTCATTCAAGGTATGCTTTCTATTTATGATGTACCTGTTCGAGTTTTTTTTGATACTGGGGCTTCCCGTTCCTTCATATCTAGTGACCTGGTAGATAGGTTGGGACTGGAATCCGAGATAGTCGATAGACCGTTGGTTGTGACGAGCCCGATTGGTGGTTCAACAAACCTTAGTATGATTTGCCAAAATTTGGTCTTATCGAGTCATGGATGTATGTTTGTTTGTGATTGCTTTGTTTTGGGATTTACTGGGTATGGCATTATATTGGGGGTCGATTGGCTCCAAAGATACGGGGTGGTGGTAGACTGTGAGGGATATTTGGTGACAGTTAGGGCGGATGATGGGCGGAGGGTAGTGTTTGGTAGTCTACCTAGTGATGGGGTAATGGCTAGTTTTATAATTCCCTCGACATCCTGCATGATGAGTTGTCAGATGTGCCCGTGGTTGGCCAGTATCCGGACGTCTTCGAGGAGGTGACCGGGCTTCCACCACACCGAGAGATTGAGTTCCGTATTGATTTAGTGAAAGATGCCAAACCTATAGTAATGCCACTTCGTCGTATGGCACCAAGGGAGCAGCGAGAGCTCGGGATGCAAGTAAGCGATCTTTTGAAGAAGGGGTTTATTGGAAGGAGTGTCTCCGAGTGGGGAGCACCAGTTGTGTTTGCCACTAAGGCAGATGGTTCCCTTCGTTTGTGTGTGGACTATCGCGAGTTGAATAAGGTGACGAGGAAGAATAAGTATCCTCTACCGCGGACAGATGATTTGTTTGATCAACTGGAAGGAGCAAGAGTGTTCTCCCAGTTGGACCTCACGACAGGATTTCATCAGCTTCGAGTAGCGGCTGAGAGTGTTCCGAAAACGGCATTTAGGACGCCGTCTGGATTCTATGAGTGGTTGGTCATGCCATTTGGGTTGACCAATGCACCAGCATACTTCGTGGATCTTATGAATCGAGTATTCAGAGACCAGTTAAGTAAGTTCGTTCTTGTGTTCGTAGACGACATCATTGTTTACTCGAGGACAGAGGAAGAACACAAGTGGCATTTGAGGATAGTGATGGAGGTGTTGAGGAAACACCAATTGAAAGCGAAATTTTCTAAGTGTCACTTCTGGAGGAGGGAAGTGAGATTCTTGGTCCATGTTGTTTCAGAGAATGGTATTGCCGTGGACCATGCGAAGGTGGCTACGGTAAAGGATTGGCCTACGCCCAAGAATGCAACAGATGTGAGAAGCTTCTTGGGGTTAGTAGGATATTATCGTAAGTTTGTCCAGGACTTCTCCAAGATAGCAGCACCGTTGACTCAGTTGACTAAGAAGAATCAAGCCTTCGTCTGGGACGGAGTGTGTGAGAATGCATTCAAGAGTCTAAAAGAAAAGTTGACGCGTGCGCCAGTGTTAGTCATTCCTAAAGGGAATGAAGAGATGACGGTATACACATATGCTTGTGGTACCGGACTAGGTGCTGTATTGATGCAAGGAGGTAGGGTTGTAGCTTATGCTAGTCGGCAACTAAAGCCGCATGAGAAAAAGTATCCTACCCATGATTTGGAAGTGGCAGCGATTGTGTTCGCATTGAAGATGTGGAGACATTATCTCTTGGGAGAGAGATTTGAGTTGTTTACCGATCATAAATAGTTAAAGTATCTCTTCTCCCAGAAGGATCTGAATCTCCGTCAGCAAAGATGGTTAGAGTTCTTGGCTTCATATGATTTTGATATCGCATATACACCTGGGAAAGGCAATGCGGTAGCCGATGCCTTCAGTAGGAGACATGCCAATTTAGGGGCTATGTTTCTTGAATGGAAGCAACTGGAGTATATTGCAGGGTATGATTTCAGACCAAAGTGCGAATTGGATCCAGAGATGTTAGCTAGTTTGACGATCAGACCCACTTTGATTGAGAGGATTGGTTCCAGTCAGAGGGACGATCCTAATCTATTGGAAATCATCTCCAAGTTAGAGATGAACATCGACGGTGAGGAGATGAATTTGTATGGGCTTGATCGAGAAGGATGGCTTCGAAAGAATAGAAGACTAGTTGTACCCAACGTGGATGGTTTGAGAGATGAAGTGCTTAGGGAATGTCATCACTCAAAACTGACTATACACCCCGGTGGTGATAAGATGTATCGAGACATGAAACGGACTTACTACTGGGAAGGGATGAAAAGAGACGTTGGGAAGTTTATATCCAAGTGCATGAATTGCCAGCTAGTCAAAGCTGAGAAAAAGAAGCCTAGTGGTTTGTTGCAACCATTAGAAATTCCCGAATGGAAATGGGAACAAGTCTCGATGGATTTTATTGATGGTTTACCAAGGACTAGATCGGGACATGATAACATTTGGGTAATTGTGGATCGATTGACTAAAAGTGCAAGATTTATACCAGTCAAATCGACCAGAACGACAACTAAGTTAGCAGAATTGTATATGAAGTGGGTAGTGAGATTTCATGGAGTACCTAAAAGCATTGTGAGTGACCGAGACCTGTTGTTCACTAGTGGGTTTTGGAAGAGCTTACAAGAGGTTTTAGGGTCGGAACTATATCTTAGTACTGCGTATCATCCTCAAACTGTTGGTCAGACAGAGAGGGTGAATCGTATATTGGAAGATCTCTTGAGAGCTTGTATATTGGATTTTGGTGGATCATGGGATGACCATATGCATCTAGTAGAGTTTGAATATAATAATAGCTACCATTCCAGTATCGGTATGGCTCCATATGAAGCTTTGTACGGAAGACCGTGCAACTCACCATCATGTTAGATAGTGACCGGTGAGAAGTTTGTGATTGGACCAGATGTAGTAAGAGAAACTTCAGATATGATTAAGATCAGTCAACAACGAATGAAGGCTGCCCAGGATAGGCAGAAGAATTATGCTGATAAGAGGAGAAGAGACTTAAAATTCTCCGTCGGTTTGTCAAGATTTCTCCGTTGAAAAGCGTGATACGATTTGGCAGGAGAGGCAAGTTGGCACCAAGATTTGTTAGCCCATTCCCAGTTCTCGAACAAGTTGGGAATTTGGCGTATAGAGTTGACTTACCCGAGAAGATGGCGGGAGTTCACAACGTATTTCATGTTTCCCAGCTAAGGAAGTTCGTGCACGACCCAGATATGACTATTTCACCTGATCAGTTAGAGGACTTCGAAGTGGAACTCGAGGCGGTTGGGAACCGCAAGCCATTCGTATTGTCGAGCACGATACGAAGCAACTTCGAAGGAAGACAGTGAAGCTAGCTAGTCAAGGTTCAGTGGGGCGAGAACGAGAACGACTGTACTTGGGAGACAGAGGAGAGCATTAGGAAGACGTATCCAGAACTCTTTGCCTGGTAAGAATTACTTTGCAATCTAGTTCTTCCGCATGCTAGGATAGACTTGTTTGCTTGTTTTGCACATTTGATTACTGTTTTATGGTTGGTAGGCATGCGGGACCCTTTGTGTGTTTTGATTAGGGAATTTCGAGGGCGAAATTTCTTAAGGGGGAAGAATGTAACAACCCGCATTCTACGCATCGGAGGATCGTAGAATATTTATTTCTTTTGCGTATGAAGTCGTATGGTCATGTAACTTTGGGAGACGACTATTGGGGTCATTTCCCATGTTCATGATTTTTGCCGATTTTTAAATGACCGTTTTTCCCCTAGCTGATCTTGTTTCGGCCATAACTTTTGATTGGAAATGAATTTTGACCTGAAACCATTCCATTAGATTTGTTTGATGGTTTACCTTTCCGTAGAGCGGTCACATGAGGAAAACGGACTTATCGTTTGGGATATATGACTGAAATAAGGTTTGGAAGGTGAAAAACTGCTTAACCGGGCCAAATAGGGTGATTAGTGAATGGGCCCATAACCCATTTCGGGAATAGGGTTATGGGGAGGCTGAAAAGAGTTAGGGTTTCATTCCATTTCAGTTTTCTAGCCTCCACTTACCTCTTAGAAACCCTAAAAATGGCCTTCAACCTCTAAATCACCTCCAAATCACTTTCTAATCAAGGATTAAGCTTAGCAGCATCAAATCAAGGGAGATCTTCACCAAATAAAAATTAGAGCTGTTGATTTGCATTGTTATTTGCGCCCAAACAGAGATTTATTTCAGATCTAAGGTTTATTTGTGGCTAAGGTGAGTGATTTGCATAGTTCCTCACTAATTATGGCTAATTAAGGGTAATCAGTGTTAATTAGCGAATTTATGCATGTTAAAAATCTGGAAAAATATTTATAATTCTTAAATGATGTTCTAAACCTCTGATATGAATTTGGGTTAATTTGGTTAAGTTTTGCTAATCCTATCATTAATTATATTTGAATATGCTTAAGGTAAAATATGGGGTTTTGGCTATGTTTGATCCATTTTAACCTATCATTTTGATGTTTTGTTGTTTGAGGTCACTCCTACTTGTTGCTATGACTTTGTGGTATGCTTTGTGATTGATTAGAATAGTTGGAGTGGTCGAAAACGCCGTCGAATGGCGTAAACAGCATGCTGGACAAAGTGCAGGAAGACACCCGAACCGGATCAGATCGGTTAGGATCGTTATAATGCCCTTCCCCACGATCCGCCAACAGCTCTTGTACCCGATCCGCTCTCGCGCTTCGCACCCCGATCCGACCAGAGGAGGACAACATGAACTGGTGAAGCTACGATCCACTTGCACTTGCACGCTCCTACCCGGATGCTCACGATCCGACAAACCGAAGACCACGATCCGACGGAGAAAGGAGCTCGAACCCGAACCGCGTCACAAGCTGGAGGTCATGATCCGACAGGAGAAGTTGCCATGCAATCCAAACCGTCATGCGGAGGAGGCAGGGATCCGAACCGAATGGTCTTGGAGAGCACGATCCACTCATGAAGAGGAGGGGAAGCCAAACCGATCCGGAGAAAGACGACCAATAACCCGAGATGCAAAGGTAGTCCAAATTGGAAGTTAGAGCTCAGGGTCCAGTTGGGAACCAATGAGTTCACTTCATGGTTGGGATTTGCTGCGGGACGTGTGCTAAGGAGTTGTCGACGTTCATAACTTCGATTCACCACTGAAAAAGAATGACAGGCTACGTATCAGTGCAGTAGAGTCGTCACGACTCGAGGGGCAAAGTGATCGTAGTAAGACTATGAGCCAGTGCAGTGGAGTCATTGTGACTCCATGGGGCAGAGTGGACATAGTAAAGGATTAGTAAGGCTATGAGCCAGTGCAGTGGGGTGTGTACGTATTAGTGCAGTAGAGTCATCATGACTCGAGGGGCAAAGTGATCGTAGTAAGACTTTGAGCCAATGCAGTGGAGCCATTGTGACTCCATGGGGAAGAGTGGACATAGTAAAGGATTAGTAAGGCTATGAGCCAGTGCAGTGGGGTGTGTACGACTCCATGGGGCAAAGTGAACATAGCGAATGATTAGTGGCTATGGATCAGTGCAGTGAAGTCGTTGTGACTTCATGGGGCAAAGTGATCGTAGCAAAGTATTGGGTGATCGAAGTGGTGTTTATCGTATGCTTTACGCACTGAGTGAGAGATGTGAGGATGGATGTTATGCTTGATTATTTGCCATCACTATGACATGCACACCCCTAACCCCCGTTATCTTTACACCATTTATTCAGTGGCACTTTAGACTGTTGTACGGTATGTAGTGCTAACTCTTTAGTTGCAGGTTCAGGTATGGTTTAGTATACCTGTTATTATTCTGTTTAGCTGCTTATCGCTCATACCAGACTTTTTGTCTGACCCAGAATTTTATGTCTCTTCTTATTACTCTGGGTTCTCTCACGAGCAGACTAGAGACAGGTTAGCTGGTGATGCACGAGTAGCTGATTCGGAGGCGAGCAGTAGGCTTCCACGTATGATATATATATATAGATATTCTCCCTGTGTCGTTGGTGGCCGCTACTTGGGCATTAGTAGTGTACCTCCCTTATCTTGCTTTTGCTTTCTGAGACAGTCTTAAAAGTTGTAATAATGTTGGCTTTGGATCATAAGCTGTACTTGGATTTTCCGCTGCTATGATAGTTTGTTTTCAGCTTATGCACTGTCTCACCTGTTTTATGTCAAGTATGTTGTTATTATATTTTGTTCTATGTGCTGTGAGACATTCTACAGGTTCCTTGTCGATTCTTCGTCTTCTTTCTTTCCTTTTCTGACAACTGTCCTGTGCTAACTGGACATGTGTACAACGCACTTTTGGAGTAAATGACGGTTGGTGCGGGGCGGGCCGTCACAGCCTTGGCTCCCTCCTCTCTCTAAAAGCTTTGACTCACTTACCTCCATAAAGTTCCGGATCCCTCAAGTCGCTGTACTTTCATTTCCCTCGACCCCCTTACATTTCGACTCCCACAACGCTACCAAAACTTTGGACACCACACATTAACACAAGCAACGTATCCCTTGGGATACGAGTTCGTATCCCTTTTAGGGAAACAAAAAACTCGTATCCCCTGGGGATACGGAATGACCGTATCCCCAGGGATACGTTATTTCATAATGCTTGGGATACGAAATTCGTATCCCAAAAGAGGGATACGAATTCTTTTGGACGTGCTAAGGGGGAGTCGAAATTCCTGATGCCGCCTCCCAAGGATACGAAAATTTGTGGCGGTGTCCCTGATTCCAACCTACTCCCACTTAATCCTTCAACAATAAATACCCACTTGCTAACACTTCAATGTGGTTGGATTTTACTGATTGACATCTCTTAAGAGCTTCATGAACTCATAAATGGCAGCCTTTCTTAGAGGAAGAAGAAGCATAAAACCACTTTTTTCCAAGACTCATATATGACAATTATGACTCCAAATTACATGGAAAAACTTGTAATCAAAAGGCTAGATGATGTTCATAGCTTATAATCCATTGTTGCGAATAAAATATCAGCGAACTCCTTGAAAAAGGACGTAGGCCCCTAATGGGACCAAACCACTATAAATCTACCGTGTTATTTACACTTACTTTCCTACACGAAACATAATTCTCTAAGTAACGGAGAACCTTTGGGTGTTACAACATTTTTTTGTCATCAACAATCTGGTTCGTTCATTGATAAAGTTCTTAGACTCGCTCCTTTGTCGCACATTTCCATCTCGACTTTGATGAGCTTTAGGTTTCTTCTATAACCTGCCGCTAAGTCCGCTTAACGATGGGTAAGCGAACAAAGAATCAGATGCTCAGTCCCTCTACCGCAACTGACGCTGGTGCTTCTCAGCAACCTCAATCGGCAGAACACCCGATGGAAATGGAATTTCTTCCTCATGTGGACTCAAACCCCCTGCAAATCAAGCAAAGATTTATGCGCTTAATAAGAGGTATGAAAATAAGGCTTTCGAACTTAACGAAGCATTGAAAAACAACATCGACCTTATGCACCAACTTGAAGATAGTCAATGCCTCGTCGTCCAACTTCAACTTGCTCAAAACGACGCCCGACTGTGGTGCAATGTCTCGGAAACCTCTTCTTCCGAGTCCTAGTGCCCACATCAAAGAAAGAGGTTCAACCTCAATAATAACGCCGATGTCCGCTCCAATGCTCATGCTGACGACAAAGGAAATGGAAATGATGATAGAACCACTGTCACTTACAGCGAGGGAACGCATCATCGTTATCGCTCCCGGTTGGTTATCAATGATAAATCGGGTCTGAGTAACCGACCCCCTCCTCGACAAAACGCGACTGTCGCCGCTCAAAACTTGGGGCCCACGCTCTCGGCAATTCAACAAGCCCAAGTTCCACCGGTCATAATGCACATCAGCCTGATCAACCTCAGCAGCCACACCAAAATCAGGCAATCAATGTCGACGACATGGATGAGGATGATCCCGGTATGCGTCACAGAAGCGGCCACAGAACAGGACTCCCGATGTTTGCCAAAGCGAATGGGTTCTGCCGGAGGATGTCCAGCTAGCTTGTCTCCATGACATGGTCCGAAGGATCATGGGAGATATGCGAGGGAATGCCAACGACTCGTGGGAAACCCATTTGAGGCGTAATCCCTTCACCGGGGTTGTGCATGATGCCGAGTGACCCGATGCTTCAACATGCCATATATGGCATTCTAGGAGGGCACGACTGACCCTTGTGCCTTTCTAAACTCCTACGAGTGACAGATGGACTCCAACTGGGCTACCTACTCCGTCAAGTGCAAATGCTTCCCAGTTTCTTAGCAGGAACAACATTGCTTTGGTCCTCTAGCCTTCCACTCCAATCTATCCACACCTTCGGCCAGTTGGCCATAGAATTGGTTAGGTAGTTCCGGATGCACGTTCCAACTCCGAGGAACGCCCTCACCCTCTCCAACCTTTACCAGGGTCCTGCAGAATCCCTCAAGAGCTACCTCGATCGATTCAATACTGCCCTCACTGAGGTCAACGACACGGATCCTCGCACCGTCCTTTTCCAGCTTGCAAAAGGTGTCATCCCTACGTTCGATTTCGGAGTATGAATTGACAGAAAGCAACCTAAGACCTTAGAAGCTTTCTACGAGAACGTCGGGTAGTTGTTGTGTCAAGAAGAATCAAGACACAATCGAGCTTCTTGGGACAGCCACTCCAACAACCCACACGCCGACACCGTCGATGGTGTCTAAGTAAAGCAGGTCGGGGAATCCTCGGACAAGGGTAAAGGGACGACCCCCTACATGCCAAAGCCGAATAGCGGCAAACCTGGAAGTCGTAACAATAATCAAGGTCTGACAGACCCTAAGAAGCATGACTGCAACCATAATTAGAGGAACTACACTCCGTTGAATCGAGATATGAAGACGATCAACTTAGAAACCTGTAATACTCTCCAATACAAGAAGCCAAACATTCGGGTATCCACTGACCACGAGAAAAACTCCGGCAAGTACTGGAGGTTCCACGGCATGTCTGGACACAATACCGACTGTTGCCACCTAAGGATGCGACTGAAAAATTCATCCACGAGAAATGTCATGAACAGTGCGTTCAAGATCCTGCTACTCCCGAACACTACAACAAAAATTCCTTTTTACAACTGCCAAAAACAGTTGTAATAGATCTATTAAAAGTGACACCCATCAGTCTTTACATCCGCAGGTGTAATAGAGCATGATTAATTTACAACTGCTTTCGACACTTGTAAAAATATCCTTTTACAACTGCTCGTGGCGCTTGCAAAAGACTTATCCACAACTTCTTTTAACAGTTGGAAACACTTTTTTTAGTAGCTCTTAAGCATTGCAAAAGGATTATTTACAGTTGTTTCTAACAGCTACAATTTAACATTTCAACAACTATTTTTGTCAGTTTTGCTAGCGGTTTACAACCATTTGTAACACTTGTAATAGGAACTACTACAATTAATGACAGTTCCAACCAATCTTTTTGTAAATTAATGCTACATACACTCATAATTCAACTCTCAACAACTGCTATTTACCATAAATTTCATAATATTATAATTAAAACCAATAATTCATTAATAACAATCACAATCATTTGAGTTATTCAAAACAACACGAACCGTTCATATTCATAATAATAAAAAACAATTCAAGTTCACATCGTATTTGAATTAGTAACTCCATTACAACACATAATTAAATATATAACATATATCAATAGAAGTACATATATGTGCTAGTCAAAAAAGATAAACTGATAGGTCCTGGATATAGAAGTTTATAGAGTTATGAGCTCAAAAACACAAACTTGAATTACTAGATAGTTCCACCTACGTTGCTTTTATTTTAAGTAGTCTGATGACTCATCCCCAAAATTCTAAACCGAATCTGCAAATGCATAATATAGAAAAAGGAACCATTTTCAGAAGACTAATTTGAGTAGTGGAACTACGAACAACCTTAGTAAATAGCACAATGAGATAATACTTAACAAACAAGTCTTTTAATATCTGCATAAATAACTGCAGAAGACTCAGCTGTATATTATTACAGATACTACCAACTAAAATATAATCAATATCATAAAACAAGGGTCAGAAGAAATTTACCATACTTGCACCTTAGATTTTTTTTCCCAACTGCCAATATGAAGCTCTCCTAAAATAAAGGAACAACAAAATAGGAAATAAAACAAGATAAAGAAAGTATTGTAAGCACACTTAAATAAGGATTGGTAACACCCTACCTCTTCATCTTCTAGCAAAAATGTAACATATGAAAACAACTCGCTAGATGGTTTTAAGCAATTTAATGAATAATATTTGCTAAACAAAACAAGGAGAATCCCCCGAAACATAGATATTCAATGAATACTATCTAGGAACAGTTGTTATTTACGATTCTACACGTTTTCACTTTCAGTTTATGTAAACATGGAATCCATTAATATGCAACAATTTGCTAAACAAAACAATAGTTATTGCAGAAACCTAAGAAACCAAAAGATAATCAAATAGCCAGATATTTGAAACTTCAAATGTGTTCAATATTTCCTCCCCTTAATCGGAATTCCCAAAATCAGCTAGTTTATCAAATAGCCAGATGTTGTGGTGTTTAATGAATTTGTTAAACCTTTTAGTATGCATACCTACATACATTCTACTGCTAATTAATTGCTCCTTGTGAATTTCTAAGAGATAATAGATTGGCCTAAACTAAATAAAAATATATACACTAAAAGAAAATATCTTCAGGAACTTAATAGTTTACCAAATTTGTACAATCCGTACCTTTCTGATAATAAAACAAAACACTGACTCGCAGGATACTAAAGCGCTTTCTACAGCAACAACATCTTCGCTTCAATCATGCTAGCTTCATCCCATTTCAACTACATGTATTTTATTCAAATTAGATTTAAAAAAATACCTCTAATAAGAAATCCTAATGATCGAAGCTGAATTACGGAACCAAAATCTCAATACTATTAGCAAGTTGCCTGCTAAAAAAGAAACATGATCACATACTACTTGCATCAAACACAAACCCAGGTTTAGAATGTACATAAATCGAAAACATATCTGCTTCCCACCAGCAAAAAACACATGCCATATAAAATTTGGTGGCAATCCCACACGTACGAGAAACATAAATGCTATCTTTGTCTTCCCTATGAAGACGTCTTGTTCAAAAATCATAACAGACGAAGGTTTCGAACTAACATGCAATTGGAATTTGAAAAGGGGGAATGTTTAAATGAGTATGGAGAGCTATACCATAAATTGAAATAGGATAAAAATGTGGTTTCTGATCACCTTCTTTTCTGACATTTTGGTAGGGCTTGAGCTCAAAGTTCATTGTAGGCTTAATCAACTGGTGAGAGATTTTAATAAGAGGACAGAGATGCAAGTTCATTAATACGTTACGATACGTTTTAGAGATCATTTAAGAAGTATTTATTTACATATATGATATTGGAATGAATTTGGCATATGCGGTCATAGTGGAGTTGCGACACGCTTTTTGTTGTTGGATAGAAAATGAAGCCTCAAATCTATATGTTTGCATCTTTCATGTAAAACACGATTTTTAACAATTAACACTAGATGAATTATCCTAACACACAACATTCAGAGTATCACTTGCTAAATTAATTAATTTATTAATATTATTTTATCATACCCTTTATGCAGTAGTTGGCTTTAAAATTAAAACCAATAAGGATAGCTACTAAAAAATTGATAGAAAGAAAGTAGATATAAGTAAAGTTTTGATAACCTATTTTATCCCTTCATTAACTGAAGTAAATTTGGCTAAGCCACGGTTGTCTTATAGACATTAGGTATAAATTTAAGCCAATGTTTACTGCTCTATCCTGTTTGATAGGTAAGTAAACTTATTGATTGAACGTTTTTTATATCGCGGCAGAGGTAACATTCCACTAATTGTGTACATGCAAGTGTATGATAGGAGGAACAGTTCTGCTTCTACTTTTGATAATCTACATTTTTCTTACGGCTGTGTGGATGATACTTGATACATGCAAATACAGAATAAATATTTCTCTCAAAGCAAAAAAATGAGAATGTTAAGTAATAACACTTCATAATATGGATGAGTAAACTTCACTCATCCACTTTTACGTTGTGACCTACTAATTTATGCATTACCCCATTAAACTACTATAACTATGCTATTTATTATTCTTTAGTAACTTGCAGTTAATAAGAAAGTACTAACATGCATTCAATGTGTGAAACAAAATTGACTGCAGAAGCTAAAAAAACATATGGGAGCTAGAAATACATATTTCAAGGGATTAATTACTGAAGTATTTGGAAATAACTCAAATCTTAGGTCATACAGTATATAGGTGTAACACCCTGAATTTTCTGTGAATATTAAAATTAATGAATTAAAGAATACTTAATTTCAAATGTGAGAATTAAGGGAAACGGGTTATGTCATTGCGTTCGTCTCGGAATTCTGCTTGAGATAGAGTCCGAGTTTGGGTAAAACGGACACCGTATGAAGAAGATATGGACGAACGAAGTTAGGCAGAAAAACCGGAAATAGACCAGAATGCACTGGCGCACTTGTGAAGTGCGCCAGGAAAAAAATGCACTGGCGCACCTGCCAAGTGCGCCCATGTCGGGCTAAAAACCTGCACAGATTTTTGGAGTGTTCTGATCTGAACAGTGAGTCATTGCTGAGTCGTTAGGGCTGAGGTGTTATTCTACCTTGACTGGATGGTCTTGATTGCTTCTAGGGTTAATTTGACAGCTCTAAATTAATTAAAATTCTATATAAGCAACTAACTCTCAACCTAAAATCACACTAACTCATACCAAGAGCCGCCATGCCGTCAATGAAGAACCTAGAGTAGCCGTCGTTCTCTTTCAACTCAAAAAAAAGATAGAAGCAAGAATCAAAATCAAATCTAATCCAAATTAGGATAACAAATAGTCTACATCAAAGGCAAGAAATTCAGTTTCAGAATACAGATCCTAGAAAAACAAGACTGTTCTTTTGTTTGTGAGTATAATTTCTTTCACAAAATAATTAATCAATTTAATTGTGATAAGTTATAATTGGGATTATGAGAACATGACTTTGAATCATGTGATGTTATCGTTGACAGTTTTGTTATTATGGATCTATTTCATATGTTGAATTGTACATGTTTAACTTGATTCATCTTATGCAAGTCTGGGATGTTATGTAACACCCCACCTCCACTAGGGTCACTCACAAGGGGAATGCACTAGCTTTAGAGGAGTATTATTGGTAAACATGTACAGAAATATTACAAGACAGAACATATAAAACGGCGGAAGTAAAACAAATTTTCATATCATTAATAAATAAGGTCTAAAGCCTTTTACATCAGAGTTTCTTACATGAGAACCTGCCTTACAATAGTAAAGAAACATAAAAACCTTTTCATAAATTATTCCCCAAAATAAAGCGGTGAAGCAGCCATAGCCAAGAGAAGACCAAGCTATACATCAAGCTATACATGATGACCTTCAAGCATAAGAGGTCTGAACTAAACAACATCATTTCCTCCCTGAAACCTGGGGGGAAACGGAAGACAAAGAGGCGAAAGAAAACGGGGTCAGTCATAAAGACTGGTAAGTCCTATCTACTTCCAGTATAAAAACAGGTAAAGGTAACATGACATGCATAAACTGAAAGTAAACATAAGGATGACTATAAGGTAGATAAACTAAACCATGGTAGCAGGCTGAACTACTGTAGTAAGGTAAACTAAGATATCATGATAAACTACGGTGTCATCAAGGTATCACATCGTCAGGTTTCTATCAAGTATACTATCCCAAGGTATCTACCCTGTATAACATCCCACGGTATCTATCATGTATATTTCTCCTGGTTCTAACATGTATATTCGCTATGCACCTCTCGTATTAGTATCCCAACCCGCGTCACGTGTTAACCATGAATGTCCCTTGCCCAATGTCATGTAATGGTCCATGTCAACCTAATATATAGCATATGTAAGTTTTCCCAACTTGTATGTTTCTTTCCAAGTATAAGTTCAGTTCTTTGCCGTAGGCCATACGGGCTTTCCCATGTAAACGTTTTATCCTTAAAGTTATTTTGGACTGCCACCCTTGATCTAGTTATGTTTCCTTACCATGAACTATCGCGCGTCCACTTAGGATTTATGCCACCTAGGACCGCTAGGGATTATGCTACCTAATGAACGTTTCCGTGTCTCGGTTTGGGTTCAGCCACCTAGGGCCACTAGGAATTATGCCACCCGTCAACCGCGCCCTTTATCCCACGTATGTATCGTGAATCGTTTTCCATGTCTAGACGCACATGTTCCTCAATGTGCCATCCGAGTTCCGTACCAGGGCAAATCAAGAAATATGGAACTCGGTCGGGAGCTTTAAGTCGTCTACTGATGCAGATATCAAGGTCTGTTTTTGTACCCGTGGCTATGGTCCCACATGACCCCTCCCTCAACTACTGAAAGGCAATCCAAGAAAAATCATGTATGAGAACCACATCCCGGCCCCACTATAGCCCCACTTTCCTACGGGCCAACCTCACCCATGACTCGATAGCAAGAACATGGTCTGTTGGGGGTTCTCTGCCTTTCCGTACGTACACGATTGACTAAAGATGGTAGGTAGTCGACGACGCGCTATCCAGGGCAAAAACAAGAATCGTCGACTCCACGCTAATCCATCCCAGTCTTTAGGTCGCTCGCATAGCAACCAAGGCATACTCTTGGCTCTTCTACCGCAGACCTTAACCTCTTGTGAGCTCAGGCGGATCATCTGCAACCTCACAGAGGGATACCAAGAGTATCCTCACGTCCCCCGAAGCTACCGCTTCGTCACCCAGTTCGTTGGAGCCTTTATCTAAGTCAGATAATTCGCTCCTCCACGTGTGTTCAAGCGATGACCTACCGTGTCAGGTTACTCATCTCTTTATGAACTAGTCCCATGTCCTTAGCTAAGAATTATTACTTAGTTACCCTTAACTAAGGTTTACCACTTAGCTTCCTTTCCCGTTATCCTTGATTAACCACGATTTTCTACCTAGTTCCTCTAACTAGGGTTTGTCTATTGAGTTAAGTGTTATCATTCAAGTCCATGACTTAACCCGCCCCCGAATCACGTCAAGATTGGCTAAGTATTTAAGTTCAAGACTTAGCCCTACAAGTTGGTTAAGTGTACCCAGAGGCTCATGACTTAACCCTATCAAGTCAAATTGGTCAAGTACTAGTTTACCTTAACCCTATCGGATTATCTTGCTAGATCGATTAAGCATAGATTATCTTAATCCTATCAAATTTATCGAGTCGGATTGGTTAAGTATAGGTTAGCTTATCCCCATCCTCTAATTGTACTACAATGGTTAAGTATATTCTAAACAGGTCTTGTGCCTTAACCTTATCAGGTCCGCGTATTAGATTGGTTAAGTGTAGGTTACTTAACCTCATCAAATCATCATGTATAATTGGTTAAGTATAAGTTGCTTAACCCCATTAAATTATCACGTTAAGTTGGTTAAGTATTGGTTACTTAACCTCATTAAATTACCGAGTTTAAATTGGTAAAGTGTTTGACTTAACCCCATCAAATTTCCGTGTTTAGATTAGTTAAGTGTGGATTACTTAACCCCATCTAATTACCGTGGTTAGATTAGTTAAGTATCAATTACTTAACCCCCTCTAATTACCGTGGTAAGATTAGTCAAGTATAGATTACTTAACCCCATCTAATTACCAAGTCGGATTAATTAAGTATAAATTACTTAAACCCATCCCCTAATCATCTTGCATGGTTAAGTGTCATTAAGGAATCAAGCCCGGTCCCACTTAACCTACCCATTCGTGTCATATCGGTTAAGTGTCATTAGTCAAATTTACTTAACCTTATCATGTGGCATTAATTTAATTAATGCACTCTCAACCTCTCACATTAGACCTTGTTGTGGTTACTAGTTAAGCCGGGCGGGTCCGGGTAGATTTGCACCACAATCTAGTCTAACCTCGGGTCTTAAGCGCGACATGACCAATTTCTCACATTGGATCCTATTGTTTGTAGCTACTAGTTAAGTTGGGCGGGTCTGGGTAGATTTATGCTATAAACTCAACCCAACCTCGAGTTGGCCACTTTCATGTTTGGTCTAGTGTCTTATTACACTTACAACCCACCCATGTCTAGTTCAAGTTCCATGTCCCCCCCCCCCCCCCCGTGTCATGACCATATTTAAATGTATCATGAGTGTCATGTTCTCATGTAAACCCCATGTCAAGTTTTCATGTCATTTTCGCGTTTTTCTAACTTACCCCAAATCGTGTTTTCCAACGCAAGCAAAAGCGAGTCAACATAGTAAGGATACTATGTCACATATTGGCCTCAAAACATGCATGATGCCAAAAAGGGATTGGCTTCCACATGCATAACATCATAAAGGGATTGGCCATAAACATGCATAGTGTCACAAGGGGATTTGGCCACAAACATGCATGATACATAAGGGGTTTTGTGTTCATATACATGCATAAGCCCCAAAGTCAAGTCTTTGCCCATGTTTCACAAGTCAAATGGTTCCCAAAGGTTCATGCTAACATTCCATAGATAAAGATCCAAACTTGCAAGATAAACTAGGCTAAACATAACATGAGTGACATGATTAAGTTGCTAAAACTTAGCCCAAGGTCATAGATCATAGAAAAGGGGCAAAGTTAGGTTCACATACATGCATACTTATGTTTTATCTCATTTTATCCCATGTCAACATTAAAACTACCGTTTTGATCCAAAAGTAGCTAGAACTTACATAGCGTGGCAAGAGAACTAGGAGCATGAATCATTTTGACGAAGAAAGGTGGCTCTTTTGGTGAAGAATCGTCATGAAACTTGCATAGCAACGTTGATCCACCCTTGATTTGACATAGGAAGCTTGCACCTTTTGATTTGAACCCGATTTCAATGCATAGCTTTAGGGATTGGAGATGGAGGCCATGATCACTTGGCATTTGGGCGGCACTTCGTGGCATGAGTGAATTATGAGGGGTTTAGGGTAGGCTTAGGGGTATTTTTATAGAGATTAGGAGTAGTTTAGGCCCTTAGATTAACCCTAGGATAGATCTGAGCCATCAAACCACGTCGGAAGCTTCCAGAACAAGACCAGAGACAAGTGCAGGTGCACCAAGCCAAGATGGCTCGGCCACCCGTGTCGACAGGGGTGTCGACAGGGCTGTCGACACCACCTGGGGTGTGTCGACACCCAAGTCGACACGGGTGTCGACTTGAGCCTGGGCGGGAAATTTTCCCGCCTCTTCTGATTTGCTCCAGATTTGAAATTCGAACTCGAATTTGAACTTTGAATTTTCTGAAAACTTCGTCGGGCCATAACTTGGTCATACGGACTCCGATTCTCGAAAACTCAGACTCTATTTCGCGTATTTTTCCGAGACGAACGCAATGGCATAGCCCGTTTTACTTGATTCAGAATTTAAAATTAAATTCTGCCTTGATTCTCGTCTTAATCATGTTATCGAAATACGGGTTGTTACATTCTCCCCACCTTTTAGGATTTCGTCCCCGAAATCTCCAAGTTAGGAAGAACATATCCTACCATCCATCATCCATCTACTCAAAACATCATCCACAAGCGACCATTGTCCTTAGATGATTTCTAATGCTGTATGAACCTATGCAAAACGTGTGTGTATATGCTCCTTAGCTAATGCTAATGATCAGGCCTGAATAATCTTCCTAATGCAAGATATGTTAAGTGCCATGAATCCAACATGTATGCAAATAGTCCTAGTCATATAAGTACTATATGCGTGCACAAACACTCATTCATATGCAACATCCACATGACAACACATTCAATTTCATCCATAAAGAAGTATAAATGCTCGTGCATATGCAACATGAAACGTGATCGCGTCAATCTAGTATCTAACGTGTATTCGCGCATCCACGAGCAACCACTTGCAACCATTTGCAACCATATCAATCATAACATGTCTCAAATACATGTTTACATCCATAGCGTTCTACCTAAGGTTCCCAAGATAAGATCGAGAAGATAACAAGACAAACTCCTTACGGGGTTTGTAACAGAAACAGGACCGAGAGGATATCCACCAAGCGATAGCATGCAAGTAAGCTTTACAGGTGAACCAAGGATCGAAGATATACTCTTAAAAAGAGACGTGATGCGCGCGTCCAAGCCGCATTTCCATGAGCTTAATTCCTCGGTGCCTTGACAGCCTTTGATTTCATGATTTCGTAGCCCCTTGATTCCAATTTCCAAGGTGTGAGTGGAACTCATTTCACTGTCGCCTCTCGTTTCACTTTCACTTATTCTTCCCCTAGTATGCTCGGCTCAAACATGTCTGCGTACTCATGCAAGCTCCCCAAAATTCACTAGTGAATTCTGGATCTCGTTTTCCGATGCCAATCCATGTTGCCAAGAGTTCTTACTAGGCTGGTTCCCATAACTCATGCATAATCGAAACGAACCATCCGCCTTAGCGGCGAATTCTATTCGAACGGATTACCAACAACTGCATCCCGGGATTCTTGGTAACTAACCATGACAGAACCCAAAAAGGTTACACGAGACTTCGAGGGTATCACCAAGATGAGTCGAGGGTCTAACTACCCTCTTTCCAAAACCGAGAGTGGCACCCCTTATTGGGTGACCACTTTATCCTTAGAATCCATCTGTAGTTGAGACATGTCATTCTCAAATCCAACAAGTCATGAAGGAATGGACCAACTCTTCAACCAGATTTTTGGGACAAAAATTGGGATCCTCTACCATGCTAGTACTAAGGTGCAGAGACTCAACTATCCAAGCAGACTTAAATGATACGATGATCAAGACAAAGTCTGGACGGGATGATAGAAAAGAACGACTAAACCTTTACCAGACACGGTACCATTTCTCTTAGGTACACTAGAACTGAGAGCATACAATTGCCCTCTCGCTGATCTTGTCCTTATCTTCCTTGATGGACTAGGCTATACCAACAAGTTGCTTATCCTTAAGCTCGCGTCCTTTATCCTTCCTTGTACCACGACAACAGGTCTCTCGAGAACCATCTCCATCGTACGGAAAACAACTACGTGGCTAGATAAAGATTAGCCACAGTTAGAGCTACTGTGACTACAGATGGAGGAAAGAAAGGAAAAGAGATTCAATCAAGGAATCAAGGGATAGTTCTAATGGCTTTTGGGGAATAGCCCTTAAAAACTTTTCTTCGAAAAATGCTTCTTTATATACGGTTTTTCAAATAGTTTTCAGAAGATTTTAAAAACTTTTGCCCAGTCTGGTAACCTTCTGCTCTGATACCAAATGTAACACTCCACCTCCACTAGGGTCACTCACAAGGGGAATGCACTAGCTTTAGAGGAGTATTATTGGTAAACATGTACAGAAATATTACAAGACAGAACATATAAAACGGCGGAAGTAAAACAAACTTTCATATCATTAATAAATAAGGTCTAAAGCCTTTTACATCAGAGTTTCTTACATGAGAACCTGCCTTGCAATAGTAAAGAAGCATAAAAACCTTTTCATAAATTATTCCCCAAAATAAAGCGGTGAAGCAGCCATAGCCAAGAGAAGACCAAGCTATACATCAAGCTATACATGATGACCTTCAAGCATAAGAGGTCCGAACTAAACAACATCATTTCCTCCCTGAAACCTGGGGGGAAACGGAAGACAAAGAGGCAAAAGAAAACGGGGTCAGTCATAAAGACTGGTAAGTCCTATCTACTTCCAGTATAAAAACAGGTAAAGGTAACATGACATGCATAAACTGAAAGTAAACATAAGGATGACAACAAGGTAGATAAACTAAACCAGGGTAGCAGGCTGAACTACTGTAGTAAGGTAAACTAAGATATCATGATAAACTATGGTGTCATCAAGGTATCACATCGTCAGGTTTCTATCAAGTATACTATCCCAAGGTATCTACCCTGTATAACATCCCACGGTATCTATCATGTATATTTCTCCTGGTTCTAACATGTATATTCGCTCTGCACCTCTCGTACTAGTATCCCAACCCGCGTCACGTGTTAACCATGAATGTCCCTTGCCCAATGTCATGTAATGGTCCATGTCAACCTAATATATAGCATATGTAAGTTTTCCCAACTCGTATGTTTCTTTCCAAGTATAAGTTCAGTCCTTTGCCGTAGGCCATACGGGCTTTCCCATGTAAACGTTTTATCCTTAAAGTTATTTTGGACTGCCACCCTTGATCTAGTTATGTTTCCTTACCATGAACTATCGCGCGTCCACTTAGGATTTATGCCACCTAGGACCGCTAGGGATTATGCTACCTAATGAACGTTTCCGTGTCTCGGTTTGGGTTCAGCCACCTAGGGCCACTAGTAATTATGCCACCCGTCAACCGCGCCCTTTATCCCACGTATGTATCGTGAATCGTTTTCCATGTCTAGACGCACATGTTCCTCAATGTGCCATCCGAGTTCCGTGCCAGGGAAAATCAAGAAATATGGAACTCGGTCGGGAGCTTTAAGTCGTCTGCTGATGCAGATATCAAGGTCTGTTTTTGTACCCGTGGCTATGGTCCCACGTGACCCCTCCCTCAACTACTGAAAGGCAATCCAAGAAAAATCATGTATGAGAACCACATCCCGGCCCCACTATAGCCCCACTTTCCTATGGGCCAACCTCACCCATGACTCGATAGCAAGAACATGGTCTGTTGGGGGTTCTCTGCCTTTCCGTACGTACACGATTGACTAAAGATGGTAGGTAGTCGACGACGCGCTATCCAGGGCAAAAACAAGAATCGTCGACTCCACGCTAATCCATCCCAGTCTTTAGGTCGCTCGCACAGCAACCAAGGCATACTCTTGGCTCTTCTACCGCAGACCTTAACCTCTTGTGAGCCCAGGCGGATCATCTGCAACCTCACAGAGGGATACCAAGAGTATCCTCACGTCCCCCGAAGCTACCGCTTCGTCACCCAGTTCGTTGGAGCCTTTATCTAAGTCAGATAATTCGCTCCTCCACGTGTGTTCAAGCGATGACCTACCGTGTCAGGTTACTCATCTCTTTATGAACTAGTCCCATGTCCTTAGCTAAGAATTATTACTTAGTTACCCTTAACTAAGGTTTACCACTTAGCTTCCTTTCCCGTTATCCTTGATTAACCACGATTTTCTACCTAGTTCCTCTAACTAGGGTTTGTCTATTGAGTTAAGTGTTATCATTCAAGTCCATGACTTAACCCGCCCCCGAATCACGTCAAGATTGGCTAAGTATTTAAGTTCAAGACTTAGCCCTACAAGTTGGTTAAGTGTACCCAGAGGCTCATGACTTAACCCTATCAAGTCAAATTGGTCAAGTACTAGTTTACCTTAACCCTATCGGATTATCTTGCTAGATCGATTAAGCATAGATTATCTTAATCCTATCAAATTTATCGAGTCGGATTGGTTAAGTATAGGTTAGCTTAACCCCATCCTCTAATTGTACTACAATGGTTAAGTATATTCTAAACAGGTCTTGTGCCTTAACCTTATCAGGTCCGCGTATTAGATTGGTTAAGTGTAGGTTACTTAACCTCATCAAATCATCATGTATAATTGGTTAAGTATAAGTTGCTTAACCCCATAAATTATCACGTTAAGTTGGTTAAGTATTGGTTACTTAACCTCATTAAATTACCGAGTTTAAATTGGTAAAGTGTTTGACTTAACCCCATCGAATTTCCGTGTTTAGATTAGTTAAGTGTGGATTACTTAACCCCATCTAATTACCGTGGTTAGATTAATTAAGTATCAATTACTTAACCCCCTCTAATTACCGTGGTTAGATTAGTCAAGTATAGATTACTTAACCCCATCTAATTACCAAGTCGGATTAATTAAGTATAAATTACTTAAACCCATCCCCTAATCATCTTGCATGGTTAAGTGTCATTAAGGAATCAAGCCCGGTCCCACTTAACATACCCATTAGTGTCATATCGGTTAAGTGTCATTAGTCAAATTTACTTAACCTTATCATGTGGCATTAATTTAATTAATGCACTCTCAACCTCTCACATTAGACCTTGTTGTGGTTACTAGTTAAGCCGGGCGGGTCCGGGTAGATTTACACCACAACCTAGTCTAACCTCGGGTCTTAAGCGCGACATGACCAACTTCTCACATTGGATCCTATTGTTTGTAGCTACTAGTTAAGCCGGGCGGGTCCGGGTAGATTTATGCTACAAACTCAACCCAACCTCGAGTTGGCCACTTTCATGTTTGGTCTAGTGTCTTATTACACTTACAACCCACCCATGTCTAGTTCAAGTTCCATGTTCCCCCCCCCCCCCCCCCCCGTGTCATGACCATATTTAAATGTATCATGAGTGTCATGTTCTCATGTAAACCCCATGTCAAGTTTTCATGTCATTTTCGCGTTTTTCTAACTTACCCCAAATCGTGTTTTCCAACGCAAGCAAAAGCGAGTCAACATAGTAAGGATACTATGTGACATATTGGCCTCAAAACATGCATGATGCCAAAAATGGATTGGCTTCCACATGCATAACATCATAAAGGGATTGGCCATAAACATGCATAGTGTCACAAGGGGATTTGGCCACAAACATGCATGATACATAAGGGGTTTTGTGTTCATATACATGCATAAGCCCCAAAGTCAAGTCTTTGCCCATGTTTCACAAGTCAAATGGTTCCCAAAGGTTCATGCTAACATTCCATAGATAAAGATCCAAACTTGCAAGATAAACTAGGCTAAACATAACATGAGTGACATGATTAAGTTGCTAAAACTTAGCCCAAGGTCATAGATCATATAAAAGGGGCAAAGTTAGGTTCACATACATGCATACTTATGTTTTATCTCATTTTATCCCATGTAAACATTAAAACTACCGTTTTGATCCAAAAGTAGCTAGAACTTACATAGCGTGGCAAGAGAACTAGGAGCATGAATCATTTTGACGAAGAAAGGTGGCTCTTTTGGTGAAGAATCGTCATGAAACTTGCATAGCAACGTTGATCCACCCTTGATTTGACATAGGAAGCTTGCACCTTTTGATTTGAACCCGATTTCAATGCATAGCTTTAGGGATTGGAGATGGAGGCCATGATCACTTGGCATTTGGGCGGCACTTCGTGGCATGAGTTAATTATGAGGGGTTTAGGGTAGGCTTAGGGGTGTTTTTATAGAGATTAGGAGTAGTTTAGGCCCTTAGATTAACCCTAGGATAGATCTGAGCCATCAAACCACGTCGGAAGCTTCCAGAACAAGACCAGAGACAAGTGCAGGTGCACCAAGCCAAGATGGCTCGGCCACCCGTGTCGACAGGGGTGTCGACAGGGCTGTCGACACCACCTGGGGTGTGTCGACACCCAAGTCGACACGGGTGTCGACTTGAGCCTGGGTGGGAAATTTTCCCGCCTCTTCTGATTTGCTCCAGATTTGAAATTCGAACTCGAATTTGAACATTGAATTTTCTGAAAACTTCGTCGGGCCATAACTTGGTCATACGGACTCCGATTCTCGAAAACTCAGACTCTATTTCGCGTATTTTTCCGAGACGAACGCAATGGCATAGCCCGTTTTACTTGATTCAGAATTTAAAATTAAATTCTGCCTTGATTCTCGTCTTAATCATGTTATCGAAATACGGGTTGTTACATGTTAAATCATATGTATATGAATTTTATGCAAGTTTGGGATGTTAAATCATATGTATATGAATCTTATGCAAGTTTGGGATGTTAAATCATATGCTAGTTTACGAATCTTAGGCAAGTCTGTAGGTGGATTATACTCAAGTTCATATGTGAATCATGTAGATGCATATGCTAGTTTATATGCAAACATGTGTCATTAATTTACATGTTTAGATCCATATGCAAGTTCACATCTTTGTGTTTAGATCTATATTTAGATCCATGGCAGTACATAGTTATGCAAATTTATGATCTATATGCCCATTGCCTACGCTAGTTTTGTATGTGATTATATGCTAGTTTGAATGGAATTCATATGCAAGTTATAGGAAAACCATATCCATATGTGAAAGTTCACATCTTTATGTTTAGATATATATTTAGATCCATGATAGTTTATACAAATTTATGTATACCCATTGCCTGTGCAAGTTATTGGCTATGCAAACTTACGTCATGATTCTTAAATCTATTTTATGTGTTATGCAAGATGTGATGTTGCTTTTCTTTTTATAAGTTAGACTATTTGCGAGTCTAACATATGTCATATTAAAACATACAAATAGCGTGGGGACGATGGGATAATATTAAATATACGTAATTGTGAATTGACATAAAATGGCCTAAAAGACATATAATTAATTTGAGACATTAATTGGTCTAAATTTATATACCTGAAATTATGGACATAATTTAGGTGACAATTATGGACAAAAATTAATTTGGAATTTATTGATAAATTTGAATAGGGATATTAATCCAATTTGGGGTTAAATAATTATGTGTAATAGTTAACCGCCTAAGACACGAGGTTAGACTCGTTTGTGGTATAAGACTGCCCGGACCCGCCCGACAAATCCAGCAACCATAAACGGTAGTCTAATGTGAGAGGTCAAAGGCACAAATTAAATGTGACAATTGTAAACACACGAGGTTAGGCTTGTTTGCGGTATAAGACTGCCCGGACCCGCCCGGAAAATCCAGCAACCACAAACGGTAGTCTAATGTGGGAGGTCTTTACAAGGTTACGATTCTAATGAATTAAGTAACACTTAACTAGATAAACATGTGGTGGGACATGGGGGCTAAGTGGGTGGCCTGGGTGGCATGTGAAATACGATTAGAAACACTTAACCAAGTTGAAAACATGTAAGAAGACATGAATAAGAAAGGGTTAAGTGGGAAGTTCTAGTGGGGACCAAGCATAGATGGAAAGCTTGTGTCAAACATGGGGACCCTTTTCAAACCAGTAACCCATTAAGTATCTTTGTAAGCTCGAGTTAGATCGAGGACCGGACACGCTTACTGGGTTTGATTGTAAGAGGTCAAAACGGGTTAGTGATGGCAACGCAAGTCCAACAGGGTCATGTGCGTGCGTGCGTGCGTGGGCCCGGGCTGGTAGGTAAGACGTTGTTGCATCATGTAGATATAAGCCGTGCCTCTTTATAGGTATTGGGTTGCCACTTTGGGGAGTGATACACCCCACTGTGGGACCAGCACGGGTATCTACGAGTTAGGGAGCCAATCACATGGGTGTAGTGGGTACAACTAGTGGAGATAGGGGCAGGCGGCAACTATGAAGGCAACTAGGGGTACACGAAACTACCATTATCATTATTATGTTCAGTAGGCGGGATCAACTTTTACGGTTACTAGAAATGGTGCAGTATAGTAATTATCCTATAATGATTAGGAACGAGATTAACGCCAGAATATTCCTCTTGTTTGTTTTGTCATGCCCACTTGTTTCACAGTCATTCCTTGTTTTACCAATTTATGCCTTATCCTAATTACTTTAATAATTATATTGTTAAAGTTATTATACTCGCCAGACTTTATATCTGACCCCCTTTGTTTTCGCCTCTTTTCTTCCTTTCCCCTCTCCCCTAGGTTCTCAGGGTGGGACTAGTACTAGTGGAGCTTGATCTTGGATCTTTTTCTCTCTCTTTTGGAAGTGCTTGGATTGCTGAAAGTAAAGTTCAGCTCATCTCTTTTATGGCAACTTGTGTTGAGATTATGCTTTTTACTTTATGTACTCAGAAAACAATTTGTCAAGATGGATATTAAGTATACTTGGTTTTACTGTTGGTTTATGAAGTTGTTGTAATCAAACTATTTCTCCGCTGCAATAAAAGTTGTTTTAAAATTTTCAAGTACCAATATATGTATCTGCCTTGTTATATTCTGTTCTATACACTAATAATGCTCCATGAAAGTTAATGCATTCCCTTTGAGAGTGACATTAATGGATATGGGGTGTTACATGTGGTATCAAAGCTGAAGGTTAACAAAACAGATAAGAGATTTTGAAAAACTGTTTTTCAAAAGCGTTTTATAAAGAAATACTTTCAAAAGTATGTTTTAAGGAGAGTATTTTCAAGAGAAAAGTTTGTTTTAAAAACATAACCCCCAAAAGCCATATATCTTTCTTTCGAATTCTCCGTTTTGAATCTCTTCATTTTCTTTTCAACATGTCTGGGTTACCCGTGATACCCAAGGGAATACCGATACCAACCTGGTTCAGAAGGTATCTAGAGGCTAGGGCCACCGCCGCAGGCCCAGTAGGCATCCCTCCTCCCCCAGCTGCAGCCGCTCCTCCTCCTCCCTCTCCCCGTGTTGATAATTTTTCAAAGATATGCAAAGACTTTCGAGCAATGGGCGGAATTTTTTTTTACGGATCGGAGATGTTTGTTGAAGCTTGAAATTGGCTTAAGGTGGTAGAAGACTTGTTTGGTATCTTCGAGGTAGAAGATGGAAGGAAGGTCCAATTGGCCGCTTTGTTAATGAAGGACGAAGCCTCATTTTTGTGGGAGGTCACGAATGGAGAGCGTCCAGTAGAGACGTGGATGGATTTCAGACATAGATTCGAGATGAAATTTCTCTCACAAGCAGAAGAGAATTTGTACATGGAAAGATTATTGGCAATGAAGCAGGGGAATTTATCAGTAAAGGAGTACGTCAACAAGTTCAATCAGTTGGCGAGGTTTGGCTTAGACTTAGTGAACACACCTAAAAAGAAGGCCCTGAGGTTCGTTAAAGGTTTGAATGAGCCCCTACATGGGTTAGCTATGACCCACATTCCTATGGGGGTTACTTTTGAGAAACTAGTTGACATGGCACTTATGCATGAAGAGGAGAAAGGCGCTAACGCTATTAAGGCACCAGAAAAGAAAGGAGATCAAAAGAAGTCACAGCAGCAACCTAAGAAGGGTGGTAAGGACAATAATAGCAAAGGAAAGAAAAGGTGCTTTAATTGTGGAACACCAGGCCATCTAAGCAAGGACTGTAGGAAGAAGAAGAAGATTGGTTGTTTCACTGTGGAGAGGCAGGACATCTAATTAAAGACTAAAGACTGCCCGAGGAAACATGGGCAAGGGAAAAGAACAGGGTCCACTTCTATAGGGCAGATTCAGGCTCTCATTGCGTTAGGGCAGGCAAGAGGGAAGATTCAGGCTCTCATGGCACCAGGACAGGAAAAAGGTAGAAACATTTCTTTTGAAAGTTTGGTTTTTCTGTTTGATCATCATGTTCGTACTTTATTTGATTCTGGCGCTTCACACTTGTTTGTGTCTGCTTCGTTAGTTGAAACATTGCACCTAAATACTAGTCTAGTTATCCCATAGTAGTCTCAAATCCTATTGGTGGTTCGGCTCATCTTTCAATGATTTATCGGGATTTGAGAGAGTCTATTTTGAGCGTTGAGTTTGAATGCAACGCCTTCGTTCTTGGCTTCATGGACTATGGATTGATTCTAGGCATGGATTGGTTATCCAGTGATGGTGCCATCCTCGATTGTGAAAAGAGAGTGGTCAGACTTATGAATCGCCTTGGCAACACTCTCGAAATCTCTTGTAACCCCATACATTCTGTTATGCTTAGTTACCTAGAATCTCTTGATGCGTCTATTGAAAACTTGCAGCCTGTTAGAGTAGTTCGTGAATACTCAGATGTATTTGAAGAGGTGAAGGGATTATCTCCAAAGCGAGAGATAGACTTCCGCATATACCTTGTTGATAATGCAAAACCCGTAGCTCTACCCGTTAGACACATGGCTCCTAGGGAGAGAAAAGAGCTTAATAAACAAGTCAAAGAGCTGCTCGAAAAGGGATTTATAAGGCGGAGTATTTCTGAATGGGGTGCTCCAGTAGTATTCGCAACCAAAGCGGATGGTTCACTTCGCCTATGCATTGATTATAGGGAGCTAAACAAGCTGACCAAGAAGAATAGGCACCCACTTCCTAGAATAGATGACTTGTTTGATCAACTTATAGGTGCATCTGTTTTCTCCCAACTTGATTTGGCTATCGGGTTCCATCAGCTAAGAGTGGCTGAAGACAACATTGATAAGACCGCATTCAGAACCCCTGATGGTTTCTTCGAATGGCTTGTCATGCCTTTCGGTTTGACAAACGCAACCACTTACTTCGTTGATTTGATGAGTAGGGTGTCTAGAGAATTCCTTAATAAGCTTGTGGTGGTCTTCGTAGATGACATTTTGATCTTCTCGAGAATGAAGAAGAGCATGCTTTGCATTTAAGGGAAGTCATGGATACTCTTCGTACACATCAGCTGAAGGCCAAATTCTCCAAATGCCATTTCTGGAGAGAAGAGGTGAGGTTTCTTGGACATGTGGTGTCCAAAGAGGGGTTAGCCATGGACCCCGCAAACGTAGTTGCGGTGCAAGATTGGAAGGTTCCACAGAATGCAACCGAAGTCCGAAGCTTTCTCGGGCTAGCGGGCTTTTACCGAAAATTCATTAAAGACTTTGCTAAAATCTCAGCCCCACTCACAAGATTAATGAAGAAGAACCTAACTTTTGCTTGGGATTTGGATTGTGATATTGCTTTCTAACGTTTGAAAAGGGCTCTAACAACAGCCCCAATTCTGACATTGCCGGATGGAAGCAAGATGTTTACCGTATACACGGATGCATGTGGTACGGGACTAGGTGCTGTCTTGATGCAAGAAGGGAAGGTAGTAGCTTATGGAGGCAGACAGTTGAAAGTACATGAGAAAAACTACCCAACCCACGATCTAGAGTTGGCTGCCATCGTCTTTGCGCTTAAGTCTTGGCGCCATTATCTCCTATGTGAGAAGTTTGAATTGTATACCAACCATAAATCGTTGAAGTACCTTTTCTCGTAGAAAGATCTTAACTTAAGACAACAAAGGTGGATGGAATTTCGGGCCTCTTTTGATTTTGAGATTTCCTATACCTTAGGCAAGGGCAACATGGTAGCAGATGCCTTAAGTACGAAGAAGCTGACCTTGAGTCCTCTCTTTATAGAAAGGCAAAGCTTGGAATATATAGCAAACTTTAATTTCAGATCCTCCTCTGAAATTGTGTCGGGTCTGTTAGCATCACTAGAGGTGTGGCCTACTCTTTTGGACTCAATAGGAACTGCGCAACGAGAAGACCCTCAGCTAGTTGATGTGATGGAAAAGCTAGTTAGGGATGAGACTTCTAGTCACCTCAATAGATACTCCATCGATGACAGGGGTTGGTTGAGACGGGATAGAAGGTTATGCGTCCCACAAGTAAGGGATTTAGTGAAGACAGTTCTAGAAGAGGCGCACCATTCCAAATTGACCATACACCCAGGTGGAGACAAGATGTATAAAGATATAAAAAGGGTTTTCTTTTGGAATGGCATGAAGAGTGATGTAGTTGAGTTCGTCGCTAAATGTTTGATATGCCAGCAAGTCAAAGCGGAGCAGAAGAAGCCCGGTGGTCTGCTTCATCCTCTCGAGGTCCCACAGTGGAAGTGGGATAGCATTTCCATGGATTTTGTTGATGGGTTGCCTAGGTCAAGAAGGGGGCAATGCCAGTATTTGGGTAATAGTGGACAGGCTCACTAAAAGCACTCACTTTATACCTGTTGAAAGTAGAAGGCCTACCTCGTCCCTTGCATCCATTTATCTCAAAGAAATAGTTTGAATCCATAGGATACCCTCCACCATAGTAAGCGATCGAGATCCTATCTTTACGAGCGATTTTAGGAAGAGTTTACAAGTGGCAGTAGGCACCCAATTATGCTTAAGCACGGCCTATCTCCCCCAAACCGATGGTCAGACGGAAAGGGTGAACAGTGTACTAGAAGACCTCTTGAGATTGTGCATTCTTGACTTTGGAGGGACATGGGAGGATCATCTTCCTTTGGTGGAATTCGCCTACAACAATAGCTACCAAGCCACCATAGGATTGGCGCCCTTCCAAGCTTTATATAGAAGACCGTGCTGATCACCAACTTATTGGTGGGAGTCTGTAGACAAGCTCGTACTTGGGCCAGACATGATTAGAGAGACCTCAGAAAAGGTGGACTTGATAAGAAGACGAATGAAGGTTGCACAAGATAGACAGAAGTCCTACGCAGACAAAAGAAGGACCGACCATGAGTTTAAGGTTGGAGATAGATTGTTCCTTAAAGTATCTCCTTTGAGGAATGTCATTCGCTTTGGGTCCATGGGAAAGCTAGCACCAAGATTTGTAGGTCCATTTCCTATCATTGAAAGGATTGGGACGATGGCTTACAGAGTAGAGCTACCCGAGAACTGGCTGGAGTTCATAATGTTTTTCATGTTTCTTAACTACGAAAGTGCTTACATGAATCTGCGGAAGTGGTGTAGCCGAATATACTAGAGGAAGTGGAAGTGGAATGAGAAGCGACTATGAGAAGAGTTCCAACTCGTATCTTGGGCACGGAAGTCAAAAAGTTACGCAACCGTGAAGTCAATCTTGTTAAAGTTCAATGGAGTAATGCTGAGGAAGACGCGACTTGGGAAATTGAAAGGAAAATACGCGCAGCCTACCCTTTTCTCTTTGAGGGTACCTCCTTGATCTCTTTTTTCATAAGTTTATTGATGCTTATATATATATATATATATATATCTTTCAAGTATATCTCCTCAGTCCTATTCTTTATACGTAGGTAGAAACCGATGGATGTAAACATGTGTTTGAAACATGTTATGATTGATGGTTGTGAGTGGTTGTAAGTGGTTGCTCGTGGATGCATGTACACTCACTTTAGGCACTAGATCGGCTCAATCACTTTCATATTGCATATAAATGTGTGAACATATTTAAATTAATGGATGTATAATGGTTGTGTTATCATATGGAAGCTGCATTCTGATGAATGGTTGTGCACACATGTAGAAGGAATATGTATCGATAGGATTCTTTTGCATGCATAATGGACGCATGACACTATCATGATTTGCATTAAGGAGGTCAACTGAATCAGTAGACCACCTGATTTTGCATTAGATAAGGAACATATACACACACTTTTTGCATATGTTCATACGGCATTAGAAATCTTGTAAGGACAATGGATGCATGTGTTTGATGGTTGAGTAGATGGATGACTGGATGCTAGCATATACATTCTCCTTAACTTGGAGATTTCGGGGGCGAAATTCTTTAAGGAGGGGAGAACGTAACACCCTGAATTTTCTGTGAATATTAAAATTAACGAATTAAAGAATACTTAATTTCAAATGTGAGGATTAAGGGAAACGGGTTACGCCATTGCGTTTGTCTCGGAATTCTGCTTGAGATAGACTCCGAGTTTGCGTAAAATGGACACTGTATGAAGGAGATATGGACGAACGAAGTTAGGCAGAAAAACCGGAAACTGACCAGAATGCACTGGCGCACTTGTGAAGTGCGCCACTACAAAAATGCACTGGCGCACCTGCCAAGTGCGCCCATGTCGGGCTAAAAACCTGCACAGATTTCTGGAGTGTTCTGATCCGAACAGTGAGTCATTGCTGAGTCATTAGGGCCGAGGTGTTATTCTATCTTGACTGGATGGTCTTGATTGCTTCTAGGGTTAATCTGACGGCTCTAAATTAATTAAAATTCTATATAAGAAACCTAACTCTCAACTTAAAATCACACTAATTCATACCAAGAGCCGCCACGCCGTCAATGGAGAACCTAGAGTAGCCGTCGTTTTCTTTCAACTAAAAAACAAGATAGAAGGAAGAATCATAATCAAATCTAATCTAAATTAGGATAACAATTAGTCTACATCAAAGGCGAGCAATTCGGTTTCAGAATATAGATCCCAAAAAAACAAGACTGTTCTTTTGTTTGTGAGTATAATTTCTTTCACAAATTAATTAATTAATTTAATTATGATAAGTTATAATTGGGATTATGAGAATAAGACTTTGAATCATGTGATGTCATCGTTGACAGTTTTGTTATTGTGGATCTATTTCATATGTTGAATTGTACATGTTTAACTTGATTCATCTTATGCAAGTTTGGGATGTTAAATCATATGTATATGAATCTTATGCAAGTTTGGGATGTTAAATCATATTCTAGTTTACGAATCTTAGGCAAGTCTGTAGGTGGATTATACTCATGTTCATATGTGAATCATGTAGATGCATATGCTAGTTTATATGCAAACATGTGACATTAATTTACATGTTTAGATCCATATGCAAGTTCACATCTTTGTGTTTAGATCTATATTTAGATCCATGGCAGTACATAGTTATGCAAATTTATATTCTATATGCCCATTGCCTATGCTAGTTTTGTATGTGAATCATATGCTAGTTTGAATGGAATTCATATGCAAGATATAGGAAAACCATATCCATATGTGCAAGTTCACATCTTTATGTTTAGATCTATATTTAGATCTATGATAGTTTATACAAATTTATGTATACCCATTGCCTATGCAAGTTATTGGCTATGCAAACTTATGTCATGATTCTTAGATCTATTTTATGTGTTATGCAAGATGTGATGTTGCTTTTCTTTTTATAAGTTTGACTATTTGCGAGTCTAACATATGTCATATTAAAACGTACGAAAAGCGTGGGGACGATGGGATAATATTAAATATACATAATTGTGAATTGGCATAAAATGGCCTAAAAGGCATATAATTAATTTGAGACATTAATTGGTATAAATTTATATACCTGAAATTATGGACATAATTGGGGTGACAATTATGGACATAATTGGGGTGACAATTATGGACATAAATTAATTTGGAATTTATTAAAAAATTTGAATAGGGATATTAATCCAATTTGGGGCTAAATAATTATGTGTAATAATTAACCTCCTAAGACACGAGGTTAGACTCGTTTGTGGTATAAGACTGCCCGGACCCGCCCGGCAAATCCAGCAACCACAAACGGTAGTCTAATGTGAGAGGTCAAAGGCACAAATTAAATGCGTAACAATTGTAAACACATGAGGTTAGGCTCGTTTGCGGTATAAGACTGCCCAGACCCGCCCGGCAAATCCAACAACAGCAAACGGTAGTCTAATTGGGAGATGTTTACAAGGTTACAGTTCTAATGAATTAAGTAACACTTAAACAGATAAACATGTGGTGGGACATGGGGGTTAAGTGGGTGGCATGTGAAATACGATTAGAAACACTTAACCAAGTTGAAAACATGTAAGAAGACATGAATAAGAAGGGGTTAAGTGGGAAGTTCTAGTGGGGACCAAGCATAGATGGAAAGCTTGTGTCAAACATGGGGACCCTTTTCAAACCAGTAACCCGTTAAGTGTCTTTGTGAGCTCGAGTTAGATCGAGAACGGGACACGCTTACTGGGTTTGATTATAAGAGGTCAAAACAAGTTAGCGGTGGCAACGCAAGTCCAAGGGGGTCATGTGCGTGCGTGGGCCCGAGCTGGTAGGTAAGACGTTGTTGCATCGTGTAGATATAAGCTGTGCATCTTTAGTGGTATCGGTTTGCCACTTTGGGGAGTGATATACCCCACTGTGGGACCAGCACGGGTATCTACGAGTTAGGGAGCCGATCACATGGGGGTAGTGGGTACAAATAGTGGAGATAGGGGCAGGCAGCACTATGATGGCAACTAGGGGTACACAAAACTACCATTATCATTATTATGTTCAGTAGGCGAGATCAACTTTTAGGGTGACTTGAAATGGTGCAGTATTGTAATTATCATATAGGGACTAGGAACAAGATTAACGCCAGAATATTCCTCTTGTTTTCTTTGTCATGCCCACTTGTTTCACAGTCATTCCTTGTTTTACCAATTTATGCCTTATCCTAATTACTTTAATAATTATATTGTTAAAGTTATTATACTCGCCAGACTTTATGTCTGACCCCCTTTGTTTTCGCCTCTTTTCTTCCTTCCCCCTCCCCCTCTAGGTTCTCAGGGTGGGACTAGTACTAGTGGAGCTTGATCTTGGATCTTTTTCTCTCTCTTTTGGAAGTGCTTGGATTGCTGAAAGTAAAGTTCAGCTCATCTCTTTTATGGCTACTTATGTTAGGGTTATGATTTTTACTTTATGTACTTAGAAAACAATTTGTCAAGATGGATATTAAGTGTCCTCGTTTTTACTGTTGGTTTATGAAGTTGTTGTAATCAAACTATTTCTCGCTGCAATAAAAGTTGTTTTAAAATTTTCAAGTACCAATATATGTATCTGTCTTGTTATATTCTGTTCTATACACTAATAATGCTCCATGAAAGTTAATGCATTCCCTTTAAGAGTGACATTAATGGACGTGGGGAGTTACAATAGGTTCCGAAGTATATACAACGAATTGTGATTTAGAATATGTGATATTATTGTGTAGCAAAATAGTTATTTTCCATTTTCTGTTACTATCTACTAAGATAGAGAATGAACAATTTGGTTGCCCAAGAGAAATTCCTTAGTACTGAATATGATAGAAAATTTGGTACTTCTTCCAAAATTTTGTAGGATTCAAAGCCGAAAGAATATTCTAGGTAATTTTTGACTAATGTATTTTGATAAATGCTTCATAATGGAATCAAATATAAAAATTGTTAAAGCATTTTCAATGCACAAAGATAATGAGGACGATTACTGTTGTCAGCTGCGAACTTTTACATGCTGAAGGGTTGTAGCAGCACAAAGATGGAACTAAAACAAATTCAAGAGGGTTTGGAAAAAGCATAAAGAACATAGGTGTTGATCCACTGGAATAACAGAATAGAATATACTAAACATTGATTAAGAAGGTAGGGAAATAACTTGCTTTTTTGAAACTGCATAAAAACTACATATAGGAAAATAACTCTGCTAAAACTGTACATTAATATGTGACATTTTCAAAATCGGATTTTTAATATACAGGCAAATATATAAAATGCATATATTTAAGATTATATTCATATAAATATGTATATAAATCTCTATAGCATCTGAAACTGGTCTATAATAAAAAACTATATATGTGTAGGTATATATACAGTAAGAAATGGACTAAAAACAAGTTTGAAAACAATTACAAGCAATAGTAAGATTTTAGCGATTTGTCAATTAGCTAATTGCTAATGACAACTAGATATTAAAATTTATTTCTTATATCTACAGGCTTACAAAAACATTTACAAATAATCACGAACCTAGAAAAAGGCCTTTAGTCTCCAAAGTAAATACAAACTATCACACCCCAAGAGATATTAAACATCCCATAAATCAGTCTGAAATAAAAAAAAACCACAAACACTGTTTCTTCCTCTAGTGTTTGTGCAGTTTACTGGTAAGTTGCATCCTAATTTACAGATTCCAACCTTTAATCAAACCTATTTTCAGATTCTAGATCCATATTGACTAAATCTCCCATATTACTCCTCATAAACCCTATCCTTAGAAATCCAATACACATCTAGCATCTTTTGAAGCATCGTTTAAAAGAAACATAGTCCAAACTGACAATCAATGAATTCAAGAGATATAAAACGTTTAATTAAACTAATATTATTTTATATCTTATGTAAATTGCCCAACTAAGATAAATAACACGATTAATTAAAAATGGAGTAATAACCATAACTAACATGTTTTATTCGATGGTGAATCCACCTGAGGTACAACCGATACTTCCATGGCAGACACATTCTCTTTACATCCCCTATTCAAGTTGGTGTACCATCTTTTGAGCTCTTTCGAATTCGATTTGTCCGGTATCTTCTCTTCGAATTCGAGTTCAATTTTAGGGAATAGACCATCGAATTGGATCGTGGAATTATCTAATGTGTTTGATATGAATTTAGGGATTTGGTTTTTAAGAGGGTTGCAGCGAAAATTCCATATAAAATTGTAGAGGTTGGGGCTGGCCAAGATTTAAGAGATTGGAGCGAAAATTTTAACATTTGGAGCTAAATCCTCTTTAGTATGACTTATGTTTTATTAGTTTTGAGCCAGACTATCAAATAAATATCTATCTATTTATTTATCTATTTATATTATAATTCCCACTAATATTTAATGATTACTAATTGGTCTGACCTTAAAATACCCAGATTGCCCATATTTATCAAGATCATTTAATTATTCTAACCTTTGGTCCAACCATGAATTATTCCCACTAATCTTTAATTATTCCAACTTTTTAATGCTATAAAATTGATTAAAAATATTATTTTATTATAGTTTTTTAAATTATTTGAAACTACATACGAATGACAATATATTAAAAAAAATTACATGTATTGTTACAAATTAGGAATAATTATTCTAACTAATCAAGCACATGCAAATATTAAATACATAAATAAATATTCAACAAAAAAAGTCTAAAAGGTTAGAAATAATGATTCAAATTATTTAACCATTAATCTATTTATTTAATTAAATCATATTAGTTTCAAATTTTATCTTATATATGTTACTTACGTTATCCTAAACAAATTAAAATAACATAACATATATCGATATAATTATTAATTAATCTAGATTCATTCAGAACTTTTCTAAGTTTCGTTTAAATAAAAGCAATATTTTATTTAGTTTCACAAATAAATTTTTATTATAGTTTAATGTGTATATAAATTAGATTGTATCAAATATACTCTTATATACATATTTGTGCAAGGTGATTACTTATTAAATTTATTTAGATAAGGAAATCTTTCCTTTCCTTTCTCTTAACTTATTTAACTAATAAAGGAGAATAATTTTATTTAAGGAATGAAATTTTTTGTTTTCTTCACTTAACTTATTTCAAACTGACAAGAATGGCAAATGATATTAATTGGAGATAGAAAACTTTACATTTCCTTTCCTAATCTTTTTTACAAATGAATTTTTTTTGTTTTCTTCACTAATCTTTTTTACAAATGTATATTATTTGTAAAAATAACATACATAATAACGTTTTCAATAATATTTCTCGAAATTCATTACATAATATGACGAAAAACTTTATTAGTATATGGAAATGCTTTACATAATTTACGTAAATTTAAGATTTCTTACTACAGATGATGATGTTATAATTTAAAACATAATATTTCTGGAAACGCTGATATGACGGAAAACTTTCTTATCACATACATAATATTTCTGGAAATAGCTGAGAATATTTAAAATCTTAGATATTAATGTTTTCAATACTCTTTCATCTATATATGGCATGTATTATTTATTGAAATAACATACATAATAACATAATATACGCAAATTTACTAATCTTTTTTAGTTCTGGAAATAACATACATAATATACGTAAATTTACTAATCTTAAATTCGCTAATCTTTTTTACAAATGTATATTATTTGTAAAAATAACATACATAATAACGTTTTCAATAATATTTCTGGAAATGCTTTACATAATATAACGAAAAACTTTATTAGTATATGGAAATGGTTTACATAATATACGTAAATTTCCTTTCTACATTTTTAAATTGTCAATTAGTTTTTCCTAATTCTCTCTCTATTTAATTGTCAATTAACCTTTCTAAATTGTCAATTAACCTATCCTTTCTACGTTTCCAAATTGTCAATTAGCCTTTCCTAATTATCTCTCTATTAAATTGTCAATTAACCTTTCTAAATTGTCAATTAAATTGTCAATTAACTTATCCTTTCTATGTTTCTAAATTGTCAATTAGCCTTTCCTAATTCTCTCTCTATTAAATTGTCAATTAACCTTTCTAAATTGTCAATTAAATTTTATGTATGATAAATGTATTATTCATGTTATATTAGTGGATCAACATGTAGATGTACATATTAGTGGATCAACATGTAGATGTTCATATTAAATTGTCAATTAAATCAACCAGATTTAATGCTATATTAGTGGACCAACATGTAGATGTTCATATTGTGTACTATCATTGTATTACACACACACGCACACACATATAAATATATATATATATATACATATATATATCATTGTATTACAAACACACACACATAAATATATATATACACATAGAAACATTTCCGTTAAATTCACGTCTAGATTCATAGCATTGAGTATATAAAATAGGCTTAATTTTGAATACTAATTTGGTATTAGACCTAAGTAGGTGGGGCCAGACATTAATTATTTTCAAATTGAGAAAATGTTCAATGTTTGGAATGTTTTAACTCCCCTTCGCTTTTGGATTTACTCACAGAATATTATATTAAATTTAATCTTTTAGCAAATTTTCATGAATAATTTCCTTAAAACTTTGCATGTTAACTTTTCATAAATTCTCTCTTTTTCTCTCTCAATTCCCGATTGCCACAATTTTTACATCTACACACTGTTGCCTTCTAGGTTTTTGTCACTTATGAGGGATTTGTGTGCTAATCTCTCGCCTATCCAGGTTTTTGTCACTTATGAGTTTCCTTTCAATTTTGAATTCCCAGATTTTTTTTGTTCGTAGTTTTTTATTAATAATTTGCATACACAAAAATATTTTGATGTCGTTACAACTGCGCCTATCCAATTTCTGGAGATTTCATTTTCTTCTTAACTACTTGTTTTCTTCTTTGTACTTCCAATTTTAATTCTAATCTCTACCTATGGAATGAAAAATATGGAACAATACTATTGGTGCGGGTTAAGAGGACTGATGCAGGATTTGAAATCCATTACTTCACAATCCATTAAGTTTCATGTTCTATTTTCGCTTAATTATTGTAGCTTTTTATCTTCCTTATGTATTCTTAAATTCATACAACGTATTGTGATGTAAAGTTAATTTGTTTCATTTTACAGTGAAAGAAGAAACCTTCGCTCCATTATGGAAAAGATTGAAGTGGCATGTTGACACTACAAGAAAAACAGAAAATAGCAGCGGCAGAATCTGCTTCAAATCCGTCGCTAAACAGGCCTTAGCAACGGATTTCCTACGTAACTTGGTGGTCGGTAAAAACCATGACGGTAATTGTGTCAGATTTAGCGACGGAATATAGCATAAGTTTTCCGACAGTTTTCCGTCATTTTACTATCTTTTAATAAAAAAATTATTTTATTTATTAATTCAATTTTAATTTATTTACCAATTATTTACCAACGGATAAGTAATTTATAATAAATTATTATTTATAAAAGACGTTGGTAAACCCTTACTAATTGTCAAGGGAATAGCGACGGAAATAAAATTGAAGTAAACTTAACCTCACTTTTTTGTTGGTAATCCGCGGCTATTCCCCTTCCGATATATATATATATATATATATATATATATATATATAGACACACATACATACATACATCCAACTAACATCATTCAACTATGAACACTGAAATAGCACATCAAAAAAGACAGATAAATTTGCAAGAAAAAACATCTATAATCACATTCAAGAAAGAACAACATCCATATTAACATGTAAAAAAGAACAACATCAGAAAACCTTTATCCGAAGGTGCTTCAACTAATTTTAGTACATTAAAACTTGACAGAATTTTGTTAATTGGTGTAGCTTAGACAATAACTTACTAAACATGTCAAAATCTACCAAGCTGCCTTCTTCACTACTTTTGATTATTGTTGCACGTGCCTTCTTTGTAACTTTTGCTGATCAGGTTCGGCACCAAGTGCACCACTCAAATTATTTTGAAACTCCCGAGTATTCAAATGATTCATTACAGATAGTGACTAGCGCGAACTGTTTAGCAACATTAAACCGACCAGCCACATCAAACGAAAGTACTATCCAAGGAGCACAGCATCCCTACCATCCAAACAACCTGCATCCACATCAAAAAACCCATCACCCTTAATCAAACTAAAAACTGAATCCCGCCTCTTATTAGTGTCCACTCTCCAAAAAAGTTGAAACTAGAAACAATAAAACCATCGATTGCATGAAAAATGAAACCCAAAACCATTTCTGCTAATACTTATCCAAACTGAAATGATATACAAATAAACTATGCTTGTTTATTGATATAACGTGAATGGTTAATGACACTGCACATACAATAGTAGATCTCCAAATAATGTCTTGTTACTATTACTCAAATATTACATTCAGTGTCCAGTGAACAGTGAAGGAAAATGGTGTGTGTATATGTCAATATTACTCAAATATTATTCAGGAAAATGTGGTCTGAAAGTGAACAGTGAAGGAAAATGGTGTGTGTATATGTCAATATTACTCAAATAAAGTAATTCTAGGTGCCCGAAAATCACTACAACAAGTTCATATGGGAATGGTGAGAAAATATTTGCAGATCATATAGGGCGACCATGTTTCCATTTATATTTTACATTCGTTCAGCAAGCACCTTGACTATATAGTCTTCTAGAATATTTCACTTTCATAAGGTAATATTTGAATCTTATAATTTTAGTTTGATGCTTAGAGTTATCAGAACAGATAAAACTATTTAAGTGTGGTGATTCGGTTTTACAGTTTTTGTGCGCTCTTTCCTATACATTATATTTGATCCAATTTCAGTGATAACAATGGTTCTACTAGCCGTGGCCTTAATATTTTATTACTTTACTTATTATATCATAAGTTTTGTATAATATCGTGAGCACTACAGCTACACTTTCTACCTTCAACATCTGAATTTATTGTAAGTTTGTTATTTTATAGACTTTTTAGTTTTTGTAGGATAAGTTTACGTGTAACGCAGTTTCTGGATTTGGGTTAATCAATTGGGAGTCGGAAATTTTAAATTTAGAACTATATACGAAGTTAAAAGATGACAAGAAAGCTATGAGAAGAACATTAAATGAAATTGATGCATTATTTCTTTCCACCTTTCCAAAAAATTAAGTGCTAGAAGTTGTAGCACGTTGGATGCCCTTCAAAGTGAGTTCTTATCTACGTCCCCTCTTTATAAGTGTTAATTCATCAAATCTGTGTCACAATTATTAATGGGTATATAAATTATGAGGATCCATATTTGAAACTTAGGTAGATCGAGTTCATTTTAATAGAAGATCTCTCCTATGATATCTCAAGTTGTTTCATGTGCGAATATACCATTGCTTTTTTTTGTCTTTTTTCTTTTCGAAACTAATTACTGAGATCAATTTCATAATGAAACAGACTAATATGCATAAAATCTATGGCATTGAGTCATTAATATACCTACTAGGAAAGCTACCTATGCAAGTGATGCTTCCTGAATGTATATCATTAATGACATCACATAAAAATGTTGACATTGGTTACAATATGCTATTTACGTAACTTTTACAGGTGCTAGTGTGTTTCAAAAATTTGTAAACATGTTTGATTTTTAAAACATGAAATGTCTGGACCATGAACAATACTTTTATCACATCATTCGACATATAATAAAATTCTGCTTAGAGATCGTATATGTCTATTGTGAAACATTCGACTGTACATGGAATAATTCCCTGACTAATCTATCTATTATAGTGGCAATACAACAATGAAAAAACAGTAATTAACCTATTGAATAGAAAAACAGAAATCCAACTTCATGTTAAGTACCTATATAAGTAGACCCTGCTTAAGGGAACACTATAAAACAATTGGGTTGTCCTAGCTGTCGGTTCAAGAAAACATTATAAACGTATTTTTTTTATGAAACAGTAGTCTTTGAATTGAGATAGTATAATAAATATTTAATACTAAAATAAAATATACTAAAAAAGGGCCTGGAATTTGGCGATAAACATGCAATATGTATTTCATATCAGACTTGCAAATATGAAACATATAACAAAGAGAACATCCGATTAATGATCCATCCAAAAATAATAAAGCTAACAAAATAAAGAACTGTTAATCAACTTACGCTAAGAATCACCAAAACTGCTGTCAAAGAAGTATTATACAATTAAATGGTTAAATTGCTCTCCTGAACACTATGGTCAGACAACTTTGTTGGAATTAACGAGTGGACAGCTGTAAGGTGAGGTTCCTGAAATGTGTAGTATACTGCTCTTATGGTAGTAACAACCAGGGATTACTACTGTTCTCATGGGAGTAACAACCAAGGACTACTATGAAAAGAAGGCAACACTAGGAAGAAGGCATGAATGGGAACAATACATAATGAGCTATGAAATTTCTATTTGTTCGGACCTATAAATCAAACTAAATCATCAAAATTATTCACTGTATTTCTTTACTTCATCCTTATATGGAAAAGTAATTCTTTTAAGAGGAAATATAGGACATAAAATCAAGAAAACTTCTTAGAACAACTTGCACAGCTGCAAAGGCAGTGCAAACTTGCACTGCCTTTCAAGGCAGCGCTGCACTGCCTTTCAACAAGGCAGCGCAAATTTGCACTGCTTGTGCAAGTTAGCACAAGCCATTAGACGTATAAAAATCAGCAAAACTTCTTAAACAACCGACTGTTAATAATAAAAAGAAATGGTGATAGGTCATACCTATATTTCATCTGTATGAATTAAGGTTGATTTAAATTACTTCTACTAAACTGCTTCTTATTCAGGTTCCATTTCTCTTCGGTGTCACTGCAATTGAAAGAGTTGCTTTCCATGTTATCCATTGGCTTTTCGCAAGAACAGCCAAACACTTGATATTTTGAAATCCTGCAAATTGATCAGGGAATTTAAATCTATTTGAGATAATTTTGGTTTTGTTCGTAAGGACTGAATGAATATTATAGGTAATAGCAATAAATATTATAGGTACCGAGTGAATACTACTATTGGATACACTAAAACAAAAATATGGCAATAAGGATTATGGGTACTGAATGAATAAGGACCAAAGCTTGGTTTATACTGATAAGGTAATGGTAATTTGCATTATGGATACTGAATGAATATTACGGCCTGTTACTCTAAAACAAAATTATCATTTTCGGATGCTTATAAGCATAAAATTTCCCAACTATGCAAAAGACTCGCATAACATCCACAAATTCAAGAACATCCTACTTCAAATCTGCAAGTGGAATTGCAGCATAAAACAAAAACATATGGTTTGGCATGTATGAAAAATACTTTGAATGGCTTTCACTTCCAATACATAATTTCTAACATAAAACGATACCAACTTTAGTGTACAAAGCTTAATTCAGTTTTCGCTGATTCTTTGTTTTTGAACTTTGCTGCATTGACCGGGGGAACCAAGTTACAGGTAATACAGGATCAGGCGGGAATTAGACGAAGGCAACAAAATTAATGGTGCCGGTAATTTTCGCCGCAGCCATAGTTGAATAAAGCATTTACGTTGTTTTTTCCCAAAGCTTTCGCTACTTGCAAAAATTTGTATCTTTTATCCCAATATAGACAAGCGATGTCATTTATGTAATAATCCAGCCAAAGTAGACGAAATCATATTATTATTCATAACAATTCTTACCCGGATTGTTTAATTCTGTTACTTATCTTGTGCAGAAGCAAAATGTGTTCAGTATTAAAAAAAAGAATACTTTAAATAGCAATGAATGATCAACTTAAGATGCATAAAATATTTGAGATCTACATGGAATGTACATTGATTGGATTATAGACCTTTTCATGTATGGCCTCTTGAAGAGCAGTGACCGCGGAGCTCTGGAATCTCAAATCGGTATTGAAATCCTGAGTAATTTACGAACCAATCTCTGGAAAGGAAGCTTCCTTATCAAAAGCTCGGTACTTTTCTGATACTTGTGGATCTCACGAAGGGCGACGGTTCCTAGCCTGAGTCAATGGGGTTTCTTCAAGCCACCAGTGATTGGGGATGATTTTGGAGCCGCTTTTGTTGCGAGTTGATTTCGTGGGGCTTTGCCACAGGTAGATTTTCTAGCAGTTTGCTTTGTTCGTGCCATTGGAATCGGAACGGATAAAATTAGGTTTTCTAATTTGGGGGATTGCGATAAGGATGGTGATAAAGCGGTATACTATGCTGCTGCGAGGTTTGGGAGCAGCATTTTTGGCATTTTCAGCTGCTCACGGATGACTACTATCGACCGTTAGATATTTCAATGTAAACCGTTCAAACGGGAGTGATTGTAATAATGCAGATTGCCAGCTTACTGGGTTGGTGGTTTGTTTCTTAATACATATTATTACATATTATATTATGAGCTCGATTAATACATATTATTACATATTAATAGTTAAATATTAAATGCTACTTTTCTTAATACTTATTACATATTATTTTATTATTAATTATTATTAAACATTATTATTATTAATTAAATATCATTAATATTTAATTACTAAATATTATAATTAAAATTAGAATATATTTAATTGTACTTTATCTTAGTCACAATTAAAATTTTAAAATTAGAATATAAAGTATTATACAATTTAAATTAAACTATTAATAAGTAATGTATTATTAACATTAATTATTTAAAATTTAAATTTACTAATTAATTACTAAGTAATAACACAAATTTAAAACATTTTATAAATAATAAATATAAAAGTTCGTTTCAAATCTCTTGGAAAACTACAGGAAAATGACTTCAAAATTATGTCGACGGTAATCCGACTCTATTAGCAACGGAATTTAGTGTTAAATATTATATGACGGTAAAGAGCTGCAATTTCCATTGATTTAGCGACAGAATTAGTATTCGACGGTAATAATTTATAATAAGATGACATATAAAATCCAAAATATTTTCTCTTACAAAGCCCACGAAAATCCGCTGCTAATTAGCGACAGAATTTTCTGCTGCTAAAAATCTGTCACTAATCTCGGTTTTTCTTGTAGTGTGAGAATGGAATGCACTTCACATAGAAATGCATGTTTTTGGTAAGTTAGACATCTTTATGTCTTCTTTTAAAAATTTCTTTTGTATATTCTTGATAGATTTTTCTGTAGATGTTATTTGGATTGCCCCCCCCCCTCGATTTTTATCAGGATTTGCCTAATTTCTATACTTGAGTTTATGTTAAATGCGGTAAAACCATGACATATATCCATGGCAAACATTCCATTATTGACATCAAATGCACATTCTATTTAACCATATATTTGTTGGCCTTTTATTTGAATATCATTTAGGCAATAATAGGAAAATTCTGATTTTATTACCATACTATTAGCTTGGGTTTGTCTCTCAGTACTTTTATATCAAAGCAAACAAAATTGAGTACCATTTTGTTCATAAATGAAATTTATAAACATCATAGTACCTTTTTCTCAATGGGGTTATAATGATGATCAAAATTTTATATTTTATGATAGTTTACGTTTTGTTTTTTATGGTGTATCTCTAGCTTTAGGAAGTTTTTTTCCTTTTGCAATTACATCACTCCTATTTTCTATTGTAAAGTAATATCTTCATTAGAAAAAAAAAATTTAAATTTGCGATTATGATGGCTACCACTCTTTTTTTTTTAATTTAAATGGAATCACATATATGGGAAAATTGGAGCCTATGGCTAGCTACTTTTGGGTTGAAAATGTGTGCATAACAAATATGTGCTTCCCTTCATGTAACAACCATAATTATGTGAGTAGTTTTCAATTTTAGCTCTTTGGATAGTCGTTCGCTGTTTGCCATAGATTTAAGTTGATAAAATTATTGATTTGCACATTCTTTATGAGGTTAATCAAAATATTTGCAACTTGCTTATTGTTGATGTCCTCTTCCAACTAATGCATTTTAGATTCTACCAAGGAGTCTAATTGTGTGAATCTCTTTTGGTATTAAAGGAATACTTGGCTATCTAAACATATTACTTTGCACATGTAAAGCACCAGATATTCCTACTATTTGCATGGATTATCGTGCTATGTCTTTATTTTCATTTGTTGAAGTTCCCTACATGTAAATCAGCTCCATGCATGTAGACCTTAATTGCAATTTCAGGTTTATTGTGTCATGCCTTATACATTTTATTGCTTCAACCTTTTGATTTTGCAACAATTTGATAGTGACCAGTTACTATAAACTGTTCATTAGATGTTACACATATATTAAATGCAGTGTACAGACATTAAGGTACCTCTCTAAGCTATAAAAATATTATAGTATTATTTCCTATGTCATAATTTAACGTCTTACAGGAGAATCCAAGTTGTTCGTTTCAATTGTCTTGCTTATAATGCTATTTGCTTTGAGCATGCAATAAACACAAAATTGTAGAAAATCCACTTTAAGTTGGATTGTGTTTCACCCCACTTAGTGGATCGTCTTTTCCTCACATGATTTTTATTTGAAACCATTCTTAATTTTGAAAGGTATCCTAATATAAATTGAATTTGTATTATTTCCTAATAAACACATCATCTTCATCTCTGCAGAACAGAATAAGGAAACACAGTTTAGAGTTGCGGTAGATGTAGCATAGAAGAGCATTTAAGGTATTAAGTGCATCTTCACTCTAAAGTATTCATTCTCCTATATACAAGTGATTACAAGTTTGCGTGATCATATTCCAATGGTATCTTCAACTAATGAATACAAAAATAAAGATGCTTAACTAAAGAATTTTGTGCAGACTATTTGTAATGTTGAGCCCATTAAGCAATATCTTTTGAATGTAAGAACAATTCATTTTTATTTGCTGCAAAAATAATTATTTCCCTAAGATGTTTAAATACTAAAATGTGCACGCAATTTCTCTTCCCATCGTGACTATTTATGGTTTCCTTATTTTTCTTATACAATATTTTAATTATCATTTGCAACAAATAGATGCATTAAATGGTCATGACACTTGCATAAATTTGGGCAAAATTAATGTTATAAAGATCATGACAAAGATATCTATTAGCCATATTACAAATTTTAATTTTCCTTCTCCTAATTTTAAAAGTTTGACAAATTTTCTTTCACATTCCTCATTAAATTGGGACATTTCCGTTAAATTCACGATTCGTTGCACTGAGTATATAAAATAGGCTTAGTTTTGAATAATTATTTGGTATTAGACCTAAGTAGGTGGGGCCAGACATTAATTGTTCTCAAATTGAGATAATGTTCAATGTTTGAAATGTTTTAATTCCCATCACTTTTGGATTTATTCACAAAATAATATATTAAATTTAATCTTTTAGCATCATCCATATTGACAACTTTAAAGGATAGGAGAAAATTAAGGATGAAACTTGTTTAGTTAGGGCTTACAAACACAACAAATGATTTTTTTTTGAATTAATTTCATATATACCTAAATGTAGACTTAGTCTTGCGATATTTTAAAATTGTTTATAATTACTTTCTGTATGCCATCTAATTCAATTTCTTGGCCTTTGTATAGGTTATATTTCGTTTATTTACTTATTGGATAAATTTCAACCTAACTTTGGTATTTGATTATTTGTTAAGTAAACACAATGTTGCAAGTGTATTAAATTTTCCCTCGAATGCACTTATATCTCAAATATGGAAGTTGAGTTATTGCTTCACATATTAAAGTAAGCACATGCAATCATCTTCAATAAAAATCCCAATTTTCGGTAATCTGTATGCTATTTTCTATTTCAAAGTTGACATGAAAATTTCCACATTGTTACTTCTTCACTTAATTTACTGCAAATAAGACTGTTATAAAGTATAATGTCTACATAAGTAATATGAAAACTACATGGATAGGGAAAAATGTATTTGTTTATTAAAACTAGAATGAAATGGTCGACAATCTGCAATGAATTGTAGTCGCTCTCCTGGAAGGGGAGTATATGATTGCAACGATAATGGGCAATGTAATGAGGATCTTGAATCATGCCACTTGGTAAAAACCCCTTGGACAGATGTTCTGCTGAAACCTGAAAATGTAGTTCTGGAAGTTGGTGGATGTACGCTGATGGTTATTTTTTATACAGTGTACATATTATTATTTTTTGGTTAGGAACGACAAATTAATATGGTGCATCTATTCAAATGTTTATTGCACTGCAGGAATGAAGAATATTCAAAAAAGTGGAAGTCATGTAGTTATGCTGGGAACAAGATTGGACTTTAACATAATTTTCATGTTTATTTTGTTTGGAATGGAAACTACTCATGATCTTATAGTTATTTAGCTCTGATTTTCATATTTATTTTGTTTGGAATTAAAACTAATCATGATCTTATATTTATTTTGCTCTGAAAACTACTATTGATTAATGTATTTTTCTATTGTGGATGTTTATTTTTATGTTGTAATTTGAAATTTCAGTTAAAATGCTGCTTATTCATATAAAAATATATTTAAAACTTAATAGCAAAGCATACATTGCATTATATTATATTTATATATACATATATGATGACATCATATACACATTTTAGCTTCATCAAAAAAAATTAACATACTGTAGTTTGTATATAATTTATATAATATTACTTGAATTGTATCATTTATTTAATTTAACGATTATTTATTCAATTTTTCACGTTTAAAGATCACAAAATAAGTTTAAATTGTAATGAATTAAGAACATGTTTTCAAAATAAAATCACAAATAATCATTTTTTATATTTATGCCAAAAAAAAACCATTCATAACAAAAAAAAGATGGATAACAGAATAATTAATCAAATAATCATCCACGAGAAAATTATTGTTGGATGAACAACATGATAATTAATTATTGTTAGTGCATAAATTATTAGATGGATAACAGAACAATTAATCAAAATAATCATCCATAATAAAATTATTTTTGGATGAACAACAGAGCAATTTATTATTGTTGCCGCATAAATTATAATATTTAAAAATATATATATGTAACTATTTAATATTAATTACGTTACTTTAGTTTTCTTTAATTTTTGATATTTAACCGTTACAGTATTTTTTTTAATAAAATAAATTTTTATGCCCAGCAAAGCGGGCAAAAAATACTAGTAAAAGTCATAATTTGGAATAGGCAAATTCTATTTGTACACCTTAAATCTTTTTTTTAATCATATACACTATTTTTTGCTTTGTATACACCATACATATTACTAAATTGTCCTCAAGCCTGAATAGAACAAAATAAGTTTCTCATTTATAATATTTGACATGTGTATTGATCGAACTATATTGATTTCTAAAATCAATGAATTCACTTTTGAAACTCAAACTCAAATCCATAATTGGATTTATATTTCTTTAATTATTCCTATATTAGAATTTAACTTTAAATTTTGAATAATAAAATATTAATCTACTTAAATTTTGATTTTAAATTAAAACGATTTAAATTTAGTAAAAATTTGAGAACTTAGTACACAATGAACCATATTAATTTTAGTATTTCATTTGTAAATTTAATTTTTGACTAATTTGGAATACATAATGTTTGAACTGATTATACATGAATATAATAAGAAAGAATATGAATAAAATTTAACGCTTCAATAGAAGTTAAGTTAAATTCACTTGGTAACAAATAGAAATTTCAATTGTTTTATAAGAGAATTTTAATGATTGTGTATGATGTGGACATATAAAGTTTTTGTTATTTAATTTTATTTCGATTATTATCTAATAAGGGTATTTTTGTCTTTAATTTAATTAATTTTTGTAATGGTGTAGGTAAAGTAATTTACGGTGTATAAATAGAATTTGCCTTTGGAATATTGGTAACCTAAGTTGAACATTAGTTGGAAAAAGTGACTATGTATAAATATTTGTTCAAATACAAAGGAGATGTACCATCGTTAAACATTTTGAACTATCTTATTTTCTATTTTATTTAATTTTTGCTAAATAATGGCACAATTCATTTATTAATTTATATTAACATAAATATTGAATTATAAATTAATACTAAAATCTATTTCTTTGTCAATTTAAGTAATAAATTAATCTAGATTTAAATATACTTAAAACAAATTAAAACGTTAATATTAACGATTATTAACAACAAACAATTCATTAATTCACAAACGTACCTCTTTTAAATAAATTGTAAATTAACTAATAGAAAACATTATTAAATATTAATTACTAAATAATAGTAGTTATTAATCGATTACTAGTTATTTATTGCAATATACTTACTAGATAATTATTACTATTAGTAAAGATTATTTCACATTGCAAATTAATTAATATACATTATTTTATTATTAATAATAGTATATTATTATTTATTAAGTCTTGAATATTACTTCTTAATTATTAAATATTACTTGTTAACATTAAATGTTATTTTTTTTACTGTATAATAAATATTTATTACTTAATGCTAAATATATTCATTAATGAATAAGAGTAATTAACAAAATATTAACAATAATTTCTTCTTTTTTTAATATTAACTATAAATTGTTAGTTATTAATAAATAGCTATAAAAATTGTTTAAATATAAAAATAATATTTATTTTTGATAATAATCAGCTGTTTCAAATTATTAAAAAATAATTATTAAGTCTTGAATATTACTTCTTAATTACTTAATATTAAATTATTAATTATATCTATTACATATTGAATTTAATTAATAAATATTAACAATGAATTATTAATTATTGATAATTAACTATTATAAATTGTTAAATAAAAATATTTACTTATTTATAATGGTTAGTGGAAAAAGCTACTGAACATAAGTTCAAAAAACATTCTAAAAAACTTCATGCTTATTAATTAGTTATTAATTATCAAAAGTTTATTACTCGATATTAAATATTATCTGTTAATTATTAATTCTGAATAATTAATGATAATTATTCATTAATAATTTTAATTTTATTCATTAATAATTAACCTTTTGATATTAACGATTACTCATTATCTATTTATTACTAAGTAGCAGTTATTAATATTTAGTATTTCATATTTCAAATTATTATATTATATTTATTAATAATTATATTAATTATTAATTATTGGATAATAGTTACTGTTACTAATTATTAATAGCCTTTTTATTGACTATTGAATTAATAAATATTAACTATAATCTTCTACAACCGACGAAAGGAGCTGTAATAGATAACTATTACAACTGACAAAAAGAGTTGTAATAAAAATCTACGACAACTGGAAAAAATAGAAGTTATCAAAAAAAAAAAATTATTACAACGGACACAAAAGAATAGTTGTAACAGATATTTATTACAGCTAGCAAAATAAAAGGGTTGTTGAAAACTAATCAATTACAACTTTCTGAATGAAACAGTTGTAAAAAATTCTCTATTACTACTAACATTATGTGCTAGTTGTAATAGGGTACGTTTGTTGTAGTGGAAGCAGCTACGGCCCCTTTGACACCCGCACTTCGAGCACCTGCCAATGCGGCCCCGGGGCCATCCAATCAAAGGTCCCGTGGCATCGTGATCAATACTATATGTGGCGGACCTCACCCCACACACGATAGTTTCCGCAAGATAGAGTAGTATGCCAATTCTATAAAGCATGCCACCTACGAAGCTTTCTCTGTTCTGGACAAATCCATCCCTGTCAAGCTCCAGAAAACAATACGAGACGATATTGTCTTCCGCGAGAGTGAATCTATAGGAATCAAGATCCAAACCATAGAGTCTCTTGTTATCTCTCCACAGATCGGCCTAGCTTTCGTCCGAAGGATTCTTATTAACTAAGGAAGCTCGACCAACATCATCTTCAAGGCAGCCTACGACCAAATGAAACTTGAGACCAAAGACTTGAAGCCCTGTCGTTCGACGATCCACGGCTTCAACGGATCATCCATTCAGCCAGTGGGCATAGTCGACCTCCCAATAGAACTCGGGGAAGGGGATCAGAGTCGGGTACGTATCCTTACTTTTATGGTCATCGACGTCATCTTTCCATATAATGTTTTCTTAAAGCGTCATTTCCTTGTAGAGTTCCGAGTCTGCATGTCACCATGGTCCCTTCTGATTAAGTTTCCGAAAAAAAATGGGATCGACATAGTTAAAGGCGACCAAGCAACAACGAGAGATTGTATCCTCATAGAATGAAAGAACGCGTGCAATAAGGACAAAGGCAATACCGTGCCTCTGCCTTCTTGCACCAAGACCTTCTCCGCATTAGCAATCAAAGGTGTATATGTTCTGTCTTAGGCGCCACCACCGTCTTTCCGACGACCTCGATCCAAGGGAGGACGAAGATCCCGATTTCGAGAATGCTAGCCCAGTAGAACCAACTGTGTATGTTTTGATCAGCCTCGATGACCCAACAAAGTTCTTGAAAGTTGGATCGCAACTCCATCCCGCAGTAAAGGATGGTCTCATGGAATTCTTAAGGGCCAACCTTGACGTGTTCGTTGGACCCAATCACACATGTATGGCATCGATCCAGGAGTCGCTTGTCATAGGCTTGCTATCAACCCCTTGCAACTTCCAGTCAAACAAAAATGTCAAATCTTAGGAACCGAAAGGTCGATCTCCCTTTAAGAGGAGGTGGATAGGCTACTTAATAATAGTTTTATCCGAGAATCCTTCTATTCCGAATGGTTCTCCAACACCGTCTTGGTCAAGAAAGCAAACGGCAAGCGGCGAACATGTGTCGACCTCTCCGACTTGAACTAGGTGTCCCCTAAGGGCGCTTCCCACTTTCGAAGGTCAACCAGCTTGTTGATTTAAACGCTAGTGTTAGCCTACTTTGTGGATTAGGCTACACAAAGCTAGAAGATTAGTCGACAGAAAGTGTTGATTAGAAGGACTCATAGTAGAAGCCCGAATCGGTTCGGAGACCCACGAGCCGAACCCCTTCATTGTGAAGCAAATAGGCCCAGAGATGAGAAAAAGGTGGCAGATCCTGATCTGTTCGGTGCTATCCAACCGCACCCTCCTTTTTGTCCTTCCAATCCGAACTGGAGATTAGCACCACAGCAGCCATGACCCACGTTCTCCTGAAGATCCGAAGCTGTTGTACTCCACTACCCACTATACTAATGCGTTGTCACCATCTTGAAACAAGCCTACCCTGACTCAAGCGAGATGATCGCACGAGGCACCGATCCAGATCGAATTTCTGCCTATAAATACCTCATAATACCTCATTTGAAGGATCTTTTGGCACAATCTTCTCTCCAACTCTCATAACCACTGAATCTTATTACTTCATTCAGATCACCATCAACATTTGAGCGCATTTTATCAAACACTGAGTGAAACTACAAATTGTAAAAGTGAGATTGAGTGATAATCAGGGTTGTACTTGTATTCAAATCATCAATCAACAAAGTATAAAGTGGACGTAGGCTCTTTAATGCCGAACCACTATAAATCTGGTGTTCTTACAGTTTTTATGTCTATTTTATTCAAAATTATCGTTTGTTTGGGTGTTAGGACTATTTTTTGATCTAACATTTTGGTGCTTTCACTGAGAAGTTTGAATTCTCAATGTTTCGGATTATCGTTCTACTATTTGGACCCTTAAGTTCAAAGAAGGTTAATCCCCTTTCCTCCGTTCTCTTAGAAGTTGTCTAATTAATTTCAAGAAAATTGGATTCATGACGAAAGAAAAAGGAAAAGAAGTGCAATGTTCTTGGGAAAACGAGGCGAGCGGAGATCAACAAGCTATGGTTGTCACTAAATTGAGGGGACAAAGTTCAGATCCGAGCAGGTCAGGGAGAGCATCTCCGATCTAATCTGAGGTTGGAACTCTGAATCAAATAGAGAATACCGACCCGAACCGAATCGAGACCCAGAGAATTGTTGGTCATTCTCCTCCAACCCGACTCGAGAATATGATTGCACCCGATGCGAACAGAATATGCGAGAGGTTGGTACGTCTACTCGAGCCCCTACAGTTGCTCCGATACCAGCCGCGACAACCAGTGATCAGCCTACTCCCAATGCACTTGTTATGCACGTGGATCTCTCGCGCTTACTTGATATGCTCGACAGCACTAGTGATGCTTTGGAGGCTCATAAACGTCATAACGTTCTTATGCGGGAAAACATGAAAGTTATGACTAGGGAGATAAGTGAACTTCGAAGGCAAAGGACGTCCTCCCCAACTCATCAACTTGCTGTGGATCATTCATCATCTTTAGACGAAGAACGCCCGCGTCATGGAAGGCCATATGAAAGGCCTGAGAATCTGGGCCAGTTAAGATTTGGATCACTGGGTTCCCGAGAAGATGCGGCCCATGTTCTAGGACCTAATGACATGAGTTTGAGAGAAATAATGCTATTGCTGATGCAAGGATCTCATGTCCTTCCCAGATATCCAAACATCGCTAATCCAACCCAAGGACAACTTCTCCAACCCACTCGTCCCGTGAATGACCGGGATCATAGAGGACAAGGAAGTTCAGTTGCAGTCAGGAACCAAAAAATGTTGCCTGACGTAGACACTAGACGTGCTAGAAGAAATAGAAGCGTAGACCCTGAACCGGCTTTGACCAATGCTGAGGTAGGAGTGATTATGCGTCAGATCATGGTTGATAGTCGATTTTACACCAATGACGACTGGGGTATTGAGCGTTTTCACACCCCGTTCACCGATGACATCTTGGATTTCCAATTTCCCCAACGATTCAATTTGCCACAAATGGGCCGATATGCCGGAAGAACAGATTCGGGACAACATTTGATGAGATATGCATGGTATATGAATGCCGCAGCAACACCTGACGTTATAAAATGCAAAACCTTCCCGATATATCTAAAAGATGTTGCATTAATGTGGTTTACTCAACTTCCTCCACGATCGGTATAAAGCTCTAAAGAACTAAGAAAATGTTTTATGAACCAGTTCCGACTCTATGCCGGGAAATCTAAAAGCGTCATTGAGCTGTCCAGAATCAAGCAGGCCCCTGGAGAATCTCTGAAGTCATACTTAGACCGCTCCAACTTAGCAGTTACTGAAATAAGCAACACTCATGAACCAACCATTTTGATGGCCTTAATAGATAGGGTCGATCCAAACACGAAATTCGGAGGACATCTAGTTGGAAAACCGCTACTAACAAGGGAAGCATTCTATGAAAAGGCAAATATCCGCCTGCGGTGAGAGGAAATATATGCTAATCGAAAGAAAATTCGATAGAGCTTCCAAAGAAGATATTCAAAGTAATGTAGCTGTGAAACAGTCCGGCGACAGTTCGGGGAAGGTCAAAGTGAACGTCGGCTACAAAAATGAAGGAAGTTACAACAGGAACTGAAACAGCGGCAAAAGGAACAGGAATAGGGGAAACAATTCTGGAAAAAGACCTCGATTTCAAACTTTTGAGAACTACACACCATTAGGTGACACGCTTGAACACATCTATTTAGATACTTATAACGTCCTCCAATATAAGAAACCGCCGCCCAGGGACTCCACTGAGAAAGAGATCACGACTGGGAAATTCTGTATGTTTCATGGAACTCATGGTCACTCTACTAACGAGTGTCACCATCTAAGAGACGTTGTTGAAAAGCTATAGCGGGAAGGAAATTTAGATGAATACAAGGTCTCCCTAAGAGATAGGGGCAAGGAGGGCAAGTCCCGAATCATAACCAACCTACTTCTAAGCCCACAGCTCAATAGAAGGGAAAAGGTATTGTTATAAACACCATAGTTGGGGGACCACACCCAGCTGGGTCGAGTATCAGGTGATGGAACATTATGTTAATGCAGCTAGGAATCCCGAGATAGGAGAATATAGTAACCTCGAAGAAGCCGCACCAGTAAAACAGCCGAAGACAGCCACTGATGATATCCTCTTCCGAGATTGAGAAAGTATTGGGGTTGAAGCACCAACCACTGATCCATTAGTAATAAGTACCGTTATTGGACATGCAGTTGTCAAGAAAGTTCTTGTGGACAATGGGAGTTCTGTAAGCATCCTATTTAAAAAGGCTTTCAATCAGATGAAACTAGAAATGAAAGACTTAAAGCCAAGTGAAGGTTGGATTCGTGGCTTTAACGGAACTTCAACCACCCTGATTGGAGTAATAGACTTACACGTAGAATTAGGAGAGGGTGAGCACACAAGAGTGAGGATCCTCCAGTTCGTCATTATGGATATCGATTTACCTTATAATGCTTTCTTAGGACGGACAACACTTTCAGAGTTCAGGGCTTGCATTGGTCCATGGTGCCTGCTAACGAAATTCCCAACAAACGCTAGAGTGGGAATGATTCGGGGCGATCAAGTGACTAGAAGGGCCTGCTATATGGCAGAGTTAAAAATATTGCGTAACGGAAAGAGTTCAGAACCCAAAAACACTTCCTCTCTTGCTAAGGAAAACGCAACTAAAGACAATACCGTCCAGGGAATCGCCTGACAAAATTCCTGAAGATATCGATCCCAGAGAGGATAAGGAACCAGGAAATAGAAAGGCGACATCCAACAAGGCGGCTGTTGATATCCTAGTCAATAACAACGACCCGACAAAGTTCTTGAAGATTGGATCTCATTTGGATTCTTTTCGGACGAAAGAATTAACCGATTTTCTGAAAGCGAACCTTAATGTGTTTGCTTGGACTCATGCAGACATATATGGGATTTCTCCTGCAATCATGAGCCATTCACTAAGCCTAAACCCAAAATATCCTACGGTAAAGGAAAATAGGCGTATGTTGGGCCTAGAAAGGTCAGCAGCTTTAAATGAAGAAGTAGAGAAGCTAAGGAATTACAGGTTCTTCCGAGACTCGACATACCCCGATTGGATATCGAATCCCATTCTAGTCAAGAAATCAAATGGGAAGTGGTGCATGTGCATTGACTTTTCTGATTTGAACAAAGTCTGCCCAAAGGATAGTTTTCACTCCCCAGGATTGACCATATGGTAGACTCAACGGCGGGACATGAACTTCTCTCCTTCATGGATACATACTCAGGGTATAACTAGATCCCCATGCATGTACTGGATCAAGAGCACACAAGTTTTATTACAAACTTGGGATTGTACTGTTATGTGGTGATGCCATTTGGACTAAAGAATGCTGGAGCCACGTATCAGTGTTTGGTAAATAGAATGTTATATAAGCAGATCAGGAAAACAATGGAAGTCTATGTAGACGACATGCTTGTGAAGTCCAAACAGTCTTCCGATCATACAAAAGATTTAGCGGAAATGTTTGACATTCTACGGAGGTACGAGATGAAGTTAAACCCCTTTAAATGATCACTTGGGGTTGCGTCAGGAAAATTCCTTGGTTTCATTATTAATTCTCAAGGGATCGAGATTAATCCTGACCAAATTGCAGCGATCAGGGACATAGAAGAGCCATGAAAGATCAGAGATGTACAGAGCCTAGCAGGAAAAGTTGCAGCGTTAAGCAGGTTAATATCTAAATCCACAGACAAATGTGTTCCTGTTTTGACTTAATTAAAAGTGGGAAACGAAAATTCGAGTGGACTCCCGACTGTGTAGAGGCTTTTCATAACTTATTGGATCTGCTGGAGAAACCACCAATTTTATCTAAAACAGTAGACCATGAGGACCTGTTTATATATTGGCGCTATCATCTCATTCCATTAGCTCAGCTCTGGTACGCGAGGTAGACAAAGTCCAGAGGCGGTGTATTACATAAGCAAGAAGTCAGCAGCGGCAGAACACAATTATCCAGAAATAGAAAAACTTTCTTATAGTCTATTAATCGCATCCCGAAAGCTCCGTCATTATTTCCAAGCTCATCTGATAGTCATATACACTGATTAACCACTCCGATAGGTATTGCAACGACCTGAGGCACTAGGACGACTTAAGTGGAACATCGAGTTGAGCATGTTCGATTTAAATATCCAGCCAAGGAGATCGATAAGGGGACAAGCTCTAACTGACTTCATAGAAGAATTCACAATCCTCGAGGAAGATGCGTTGGACAATAAATCTAACCCTTCGGAGCAAAATTTAGAACTTAGTCCCTGGAAATTTTATACAAATGGGGCTATGAATGATCGAAGGTCCGGTGTCGGAGTTGTTTTAACAACTCTTGAAGGACGATAGATCTATTATGCCTTACGACTTGAATTTTCAACTACCAACAACGATTCCGAGTATGAATCCCTAATTGCCAGGCTAAAACTCGCTAAAGAACTGAGGGTGACCACACAAGACATATTCTGTGATTCCAAAATAGTTGTTTGCCAGGTTCGAAAGGAATTTGAAACAAGGGGACCCCAACTCGTCACTTACCTTGAAAAGGTGGAGGAGTTACTAGGTAACTTGGAGCATTATAGCATAACTCATATCTCGAGAATGGAGAACCAGAAAGCATATAGACTGACTAAGTTAGCAAGCTCTGACAATCCAGAAGATACTGAAATGGTTCTGATAGAAGTGCTGAAGTCACTAAGATTCGATCAGACAGAAGTGCTGAAGTCACTAAGCTTCGATCAGACGGAAGTCGACCCAGTATTGGAAGCAAAAGCAGAAAGGGAATTATGGATGACACCAATCAAGAACTTCCTTAAAAACAGAGCCCTTCCCGCAAGGAGAAGCAAGAGGCGAGCTATGATTCGTAAAGCCGCAAGATATGTCTTACAAGACAGAACACTATACCACCAGGGATTTCCATGCCTTTATTTCGGTGTATAGCACATGACAGCATCAAACGTGTACTAACAGAAGTGCACGAAGGTGAATCTGGAGACCACACCGGATGCTAGACATTAGCGAAGAAATTACTAAGGTATGATTACTTCTGGCCTACCATAAACAAAGACGCAGTTGATCATGTACGACGATGCGACAAGTGCCAGAAATTTGCCAGAATTCCCAGAGCACCTCCGCATAAACCTAAGTCAATGGTGAGCCTGTGACCATTCGCTACATGGGGAATCGACATCATTGGAACCCGTCCGATCGCTTAAGGTGGAGCTAAGTACGCAATTGTAGCCATAGATTATTTTACGAAATGGGCGAAAGCCGAACCTCAAACTACAACCACAACGAAATGGGTGATCAATTTTGTGGTCAGAAACAACATCTGTCAATTTGGGATACCTAAAACTATCATAACTGATAATAGAATCCAATTTGATAGAACAAAATTCAGGAAATTCTGCCTGAAATACAAAATTGATAAGAGATACACTGCGGTAGCTCATTCACAATCAAACGAAAAAGTTGAAGCAATAAATAAAGTCATTAAGTCCATTCTTAAAAAGCGATTGGAGCGAGCAAAATCCATGTGGGTTGATGAATTACCAATAGCGTTGTGGGCCTACTGGACAAACTACAAGACAACAACGGGTCATACCTCCTTTTCACTCTCCTTTGGATCAGAACCCGCAATTCTGGTGGAGCTTAAAGTTCCCTCTCATAGGGTGACGTATTATGATCCGATGACAAAAAAGTGCTCCTCCTTGAATCCTTGGATATGGTTGAAGAGAAGAGAGATGAAGCAGACTGGCATGCCTCGAGGCACCGACGTTAAGTGGCACGTTACTTTGACAGGAAGGTCCGTCCTCGGACCTTCGAACCTGGAGACTTATTGAAGAGTGTCTTCCCACCCCTGGTTCATTTAGGTCCGAAGTGGGAAGGACCATATGCTATCCAGCGGAAGCTTGATACAGGAGCTTTCAAGTTAACAAACGTGGATGGCGAAGAGATTCCGAGAGCTTGGAATCCCAACACTTGCGGTAGTATTTGACTAAGATTAGTATTGTTTTTTATTTTGTTTTATGAACCATGTAAAAGGCACGACTTGTCTAGAAAAGTCTGGTTAACATAAACAAAAGATTATAAAGTGGACGTAGGCGACGACTTGGTCGAACCATTATAAAATATCGTGTGTGATTTACTTTTCCTGCATAAGCCTTTTTATATATTTTGTGATTACTGTGATCTGAGTATGAGACACTAGAAATTTGAATAGAAACCAGAGCAAACGAGACAGCCGTTTTCATATCAACACAAGAAGGACGGGAATATGACATCCCAAACTCTAACTGTAACAACCCGGAATTCTGAACCAATCAAAAATATTTATTTTAGCTATTTTAATGGGTTTTGAATATTTAAAATATTTATTTTAAATAATAACGACAAAAAATTTATTTGAAATCAAAACTAGAACGTATAAATTTATTTTAATTATAAAACGAGCCTGAATTGGCATGGTAGTTTGAAAATTCGATTTTTAATTTCAATCAAATGTATAGGATTAAAAATAAATCGGATTTTAGTCAAACCAGAACATTAGGATCTATTTAATTATACTTTCTAACAAATATGAAAAATTAAAATTTCATAATATAAATTAAAAGTTATGTCCAGTTTAAAATTTGTAATAGTCGCTTTGGAATTTAATTAAATTTTAAATATATATAGCCCTTAAAAATAGCCATTTTGCAAACAGCCTCGGTTTTCGACGAAACAACTTTTGTTGGATCCGAAATGTCAAATTATAGCTAGGTTTCAAATTTCATAATTTTTGGAATTAATATGTGAGAGGAGTGAATTTAAATGTGTTTGGTAATTTCAATTGGAAATTAATCGACCGGAAAAAGGCCATTTTTCAAACGGTCTCTAAATTCAATAAAATTAGTTTTGTTAGGGCCATATTATAAAAACTTAGCTAGATAAATTTTTCTGTAATTTTTGGAGTCAATATGTGGCCCCGATAAATTAAAATGTACGTTTAAATTCAATATATATAGATTTATATTTTAATTTTGATAAAATCTGATTGAAACGATCGAATTGGCTTACGAAACATATCCCATTGTGTCCGGAATGTGGGTATTTGGTTCGAGGCGATAGTCATTAGGTTTGATTTGGAGTTCGAAAAAAAATTGCATTAATTAGAGAATTAAATAATATTGAATATTAATATATACACTATATAAAGGCCCAACTCTAACCCTAGCGTTCTAATTCAGGCACAGCCACATTGTTTTCGGCAGCTGGAAAGTCATGAATTTCTTCATCAATTATATCAAAATCCGTTCGATCTTTGATGAAATTTTCAAATGGAAAACTCTAAACAAGATGAGATCTCAGATGTCAACGGTTGAGATCATTTATAACGTCGAGAATAGAGAAAAATTAGGGCTTAAAGACGACGGGTTTGGAGCAGTATTCTGAAGCGCAGGGGGTGCGAGTCAGGTGCTACCGCTGGTGGTAGTAGGGGGTGTCGAGGCCTTCGAGGTGATGTTGTTTGATCGGAGTTCGGTGGGCTTGTTGGTGGTGCAATTTGGGGAGGATGTGCCGTAATTTTTGGTTTCGATGTTCGTAGAATTGGACGAGGAAGAGAAAGGATTAAAGGGTGATAAAGTAAATGTAATTAAATTAATTATTTATTTAGTTAGTTATAAAAGGTATTTATCTATAAATTGTTTGTATCTTTTTCGAATGAAGTCAGAACTGAACAAAACGATGTTCATTAGAATTGTGGTGAAGCGAACTACGAAATGGAATTGACTAGATCAGAAATAGAGAAAGCTGAAATTTGAGGCAAATGCAAATCCGAACAGTAATATAATCTTCAAATAAAGACTGATGGAGTGGAAACGATTGTGGGAATTCTCTCACTAAAATATTTGTACAGTTATTTAATTTATTTTATAACTATAAATGTATAGAAATTGCCAATATTGATTTTTATCTGTTATATGGAGCTCAACACACGAATTCGTAGAAATCAAAAAAATGGGAAGAGATGTATGGATATTACTGACACTCGGATTTCATACTTCGCGAATGGCCACTTATTGTACCGTAAATGGCATTGGGTAGTCGAGTATTTATTTATATGGATGATTTGATAATTTGTGTGGTGATTGTGATGAGTAACATATTAAAAAATAATGTTAACATTAAAGTGGTAGTTGAAATTAAAATTATAACTATCCATTTATAATTTAAATAGTAAAATAGTTTAATTAGAAAAATAATTCAAACCGAATTAGGATTGGTTAAATTTGTTAACCAATAATTTATTTAAATTACTGTTGTTGTTTGAAAATCCCACACGGGTATTGGGTTGATATTTGACATACACTTATCACAATAATTAGTAATATGTCAATCGATGGGTTGATAGGTTGTGATGAGCGTTATTTATTTATTTTAACGCTTATACAGTTGTAAAATTCACTCTGGATGATGTTTGATTGTTAAATGATTATTTATCATTATTCTGAATACATGTGATGTATGAAATCCATAAAATTGAAATTATATGGTAATGGATTGAGTCGCATTCCGATTTAGAAATAAATAATATTTTAAAGCAATGAATATTTTAAAATAATGAATATTCTAAAATAATATTCAGTGAAGAATTAAAATATGATTTTGATGTCTGATTTTGGATGAACACGAAAATATTGGAATATATGATGAAGCCGAGTAAGTAGATATTCGCCATTTTAACCTGAATAGGTTTATCAATCGATTTTATTCATTTTTAAATGAATATCGAAAAGAATTGATTTTAAATCTGATATTTTGAAAATATTATCATTTTAATATTGTAATGATATAGAATATTCAATTTTGATTAAAAATTGAAAATGAAGTTAAAATCGATTTAAAATGAATTTTTAAATATTTTATAAAATATGTTTTAAAAGGAAACCAATGAAATATATAATATGTATTATATATATATTTAAATGGCTTGAATAGAACGCGTCGCGCAGCGACCGTCGCGAATTTCAACCATTAACTTCAAATTGATGTGGCGGGAGATCCGTCCATCGAATCCTCCTAAAATTGGAACCATTGGGTTCATATCGAAAAGAACTTTCCAATGAATATAATAGATTTAAATTTGAATGGTTGGATTTTAAATTATGCCCAAATAAATTTTAGAAAAGGCCGCTATGGATGCTGTTCGGTGGCCGTTATTGGAAACTGACTGAAATAGTGATATTAAAATTATTAAAAATATGGAAGAATTATGTAAATTCATAATAACAGTTTTGGAAAGAATCTGGATGAAAATTTTCATATTTGAAAAGATAAAAATATTTTTTTGGAAATGAACTAGTTAATAACTAGAACAATAATCCAATTATTTTTAGAAATAAATAAATTGGATTTGAAAATGGTTTTAAATAAACCAAAATTTTCCAACGAATAAACTGGAATGGAAATAATCTTCGGAATATTTCGATATTGGATTCTGCGATTATACAGATATTGTTAAGGAATTTGGAAGATACAGATATAGTTATTCCCAATACAATATATGTTGGTTTCAGAATATGATATTGAATATAAGCCAATATAATTTCTATTCAAAGCCTTGTATTTGATATCAAATTGGGTTTTGGGTTTGTCGTGAATGGTGTCTTCAATAACACTGTTCTTAAACCTAGTTGAGAAAAGAATAAATCTTTAAATTAAGATTTAGTGACGTTCTCTAATGAATTAACATTTAATTGGAATTGAATAAAAGAATTGGATTTTTTGGGTTTATAGTGAATGGCATTTTAAATAACAATTGTTTTTTAACCCAATTAATAGTGAAGAATATGATTTGGAATTTATAATCTTTTAATTAAGATTAATGAAATTTTCCAAAGTGAAGTTTTCTAATTTAATATATATAATTTGGAATTTAATGGAATTCGATTTGGTAATAGTCGAGATGAGCTTCTGTAAAGGAAGACTGTTACTATATATGGAATTTAAAAGACTTTGCCGTTATTCCATTTATATTATTAGTCTGATATGGAAATTTATATTGATTATATACTGTTATGATTTCCATGAAGATTCCGTTTTGATGGAAGATGATTTTGGGTTTATAGTAAACTTTGTTTTAAATGACATTGATTTTTTAACCCAGTTAACGGTGGGATTAATTTCCATAAAATTTAACAATAATTAAGTAATGATTTTTGATATTGAAACCAAGGGTGAGTTTTAATGAATCTTTAATTAGATTGAAAAGGGAATGAGATAATTTAATTTCCCAAATTCGGGAAATGATCGAGAATGGAGTACCACCTGTTTTACACCAGGCGATAGTAAAATCCTTAATTAGATTTGAACGTGAAATGGTAATTAAATTTACTGGTAACACAGTGGGTGTTAGATATGGGGTATTTACCATTTTTTATCCATGGGATGAAAGGTTGGGATTGGAAAATAAAATAAATGATTACTTCAGTAAGGCTTGATAATCCCGACTAGTTTTATAAACCTTAATTTGGTTTAGAATTGTGGTTAAATAAAATAAAATCTTTTGGAATGGATATACGAAGGAAGATTAAAGAATAATTTTAAGAGAATTTATCTATGATAATATTAATGGGAAAGTTTCCCTAAAGAAGTGAATATTTGAAGAAAAGAATATTCTGAATTGGAATGATGTGTATGATGTGTTCTTGTAGCACTTGATTATTGATTATAAAATACGTGAGTTATTCAGAAAGATCGGGTTTATCCCATTCTGAATAACTGGTGCGACAACTAAAATTCAACGATGAAGATGGTGGTTGAAGACCAGAGATCTTCACATCGTTTGGATGATTGCTGATGTCTTGATTGAGCAGTACACCCAAGATGAGGTAAAGTGGTGGTCGTTCAGACGTACTTGGACATATGGGATGAGGATTAAGGTGCCTCCGGTTTCGATCAGACCTAGAACGGACTTGTAAATAGATGTATGACTGACGTTGGATTTCATTACGTGTTGATTGATTTCTATTAAATATATATTTGTTTAGGTGAGGAGAATTTATTCTCTTGCTTAACACCCTTGTCTGAGACGTATGATCTTAGAGGTTATATATTGACAGACATCAGTTGTATGGCGTGAATTGTCAGTGTAGCATGCTGAGATGCAAATGATCAAGGATTTTGTTAAAAAGCATAGTCTTGTGGTTGATGATCAAAGCGCGACTTTAAATAGCATAACTTTATGTATAGCGTTAATTTGCGAGCCTCACACCTGGTATGAGTCAAAAACGGGATAGTGATCGTAGGGAGAACACGACGTTTCTTTCTAGCTAGGAGTGGTGTCATGGTTTGAAGCCCAGACATTTTTACTTATGTGGATGATGGATCGCGAGGTGCCTTGGATATTAGTCGCTGTTGGACAAGAGATAGGTCCGATAGGACCGAGAAGCGTGTTTTCAGGAATAACTAATCCACCAAAGTAAGTGTGGACCGGCGCTACCGATTCCAAGGGCTCGCCAGCGTCGGAGTCCTAAGGCATTTGCTAGAGTGTCTCAAAACCGGTGAGGAGGCATCCCTTGCCTCGACTCATAGATGGAATCCAATTTCCAATATGCGACTTTTCGGTTTTAGTTGTAAACCTATGTATGACGGCATAATATATGGTACCTATGTCGCCCATGATTGATACATTTATATTTGAAGTTGATTTTGACATTATGTACTTATAGTAATACCAAAATGATTTGTTTCAAGTGTTCCAAGCATGTTTTGCTATTATAAGGGAAAACTCTATCCCCAGCATGTGTTGCATTGTGTGATGGGACCTGAGCCTTATAATAGCTTCATTTTTCGGAAAGCATTATGTGGTTTATTTTAAACTGAGATTCATATGGAGTAAACTGGTTTGGTGTTATACGGGATGGTCCCATGATTACCCAACTTTTGAAGTAAAAAATTAATAAATGTTTTAGTTCTCACGCCAGTCCCATGACTGACTCGGAGTTTATTATTTTAACCTAAACTCTGGGTGCCCATATTTTCCATACGGGCAGCTAGTAGTTTTGATTTTCGTAGATACTTCTTTTCACAGGATCCTGGATTATAGTTGGAGCTATATTCAGAAAGCTTTGCATCTGTATATCTCTTTCAGTTACGGTTGTAGATGTCTTCTACTGTACATTATTCTTATGTATTGTTTTTCCGCAGCATCGTAATCGAAGTCTCTAATATTTTTCAATGTATATTATTTATTTATACTCTGATATCTTGTATCTGATGTTAATTCTTGTAATAGCAATGAAATGTTCTCTAGTTTGTGTTTTGATGCGTCATGTTCTCAAAGCAATCCGGACGCCTCCGTCTCTTCGGGGATCGGGGGATTTTGGGTAATCTCAGTTGGTATCAGAGCTTTGGTTTACAAAGATATAGAATAAGAAACATTAGAACCAAACAAAAGAATTCATCAGAGATAGGATTAGTAATATCCTATAAGAATGAATCGTCAAAGATAGGATCAATAATATCCTAGAACGAGTTTGAAGAGTATTATTTATAAAAACAAATTTGGTTTTGAAAAGTATATCATATTATACGTATTTGAGTATTTTATCTTATATTTAATTTGGACTATCAAGTATTTGAAGATTTTGCATATACGCCTAGCTAGCATATATACGAAGTCTCAAATATACTGTGTAGATATAGAATCACACTCTAGTCGCCCGGGTGTAATTCTGGTGATATCGCGACATCATCAGTGTGTATTTTCGAGTTTCGAAAGCGGGATATCTATTTATTTCCTTTTGATTGGTGTGAGAACCAAAACATAGTTAGAATTTATTATTTGTGATTTGGCACTAAAATTATGATTTTTAAGTATATGTAAAAAAAATGTTTGAAAATTTAATCGACAAATTGATTGCTGGTTGTGACGTTTGATTATTGGTTTAACTAATTAAAATATTGGAATAATAAATACCAATAAGAGAGTGAAAGGTAAATTTGGTCAAATCATATCAAATATTGAGTAGAAATATGATTGGTATTGCATACAAATACATGTATATGTAATGAACAGGACATAGCATGGAATCTAAGAAAAACAAAATTATATGCCTGACAAATAGGTACATTTTTACTGTTTTTCTGGGTTTGATGATTTTATGAGCCGTGTAACGACCCGTATTCTACACATCATAGGATTGTAGAATATTTATTTCTTTCCCGTGTGAAGTCGTATGGTCATGTAACTTTGGGAAACATCTATTAGAGTTATTTCCCATGCCTCTGATTTTTGTCGATTTTTAAATGACCATTTTGCCCCTAGTTGGTACTGTTTTGGCCATAACTTTTGATTGGAAAGAAATTTTGACCTGAAACTGCTTCCATTTGATTTGTTTGATAGTTTCTCTTTCCGTGGAGTGGTCATAATAGTCAAACGGACTTACCGTTTGGGAGATATGGCTGAAACAAAGTTTGGAGGGTGAAAAACTGCTTAACCGGGCCAAATCGGGTGATTAGTGAGTAGGCCCATAACCCATTTCGGGATTAGGGTTATGGGAGGGCTGAAATGAGATGGAAAATCATTCCATTTCAGTTTTCTAGCCTCCACTTATCACCAAGGAACCCTAAAAATGGCCTCCAACCTCTAAATCACCTCCAAATCATCTTTTGGTCAAGGATTTGGCTTAGCAACCCCTAATCAAAGAAGATCTTCACCAAATCGACTTTGGAGCTGCTGTTTGGCGTTGAAATTCACATCAAATCAGAGCATTATTTCAGATCTTAGTTTATTTTGTGGCTAAGGTGAGTGATTTGCATAGTTTTGCACTAATTATGGCTAATTAGGATTGATTAGTGTTAATTAGCGAATTTAAACATGATAAAATTCTGGAAAAATGTTTATAAAATTCGGAATGATATTTTAGACTTCTGTTAGAAATTTGGTTCCATTTGGTTAAGTTTTGTTAATCCTATCATTGGTTTCACCTAATCATGCTTAGGGGGAAATATGGGATTTTGGGTATGTTTGATCCATTTTGACCTACCATGTTGATGTTTTGATGTTTGTGGTTGATTAATGCATGTTGCTATGACTGTATGAAATGCTATGTGACTGTTTAGAATAGTTGGAATGGTCGAAAACGCCATCGAGGGGCGTAAACAGCTCGCTGGATAAGATGCAGGGGTTCGGATCGCATAGGGGGTTGAGGGACGATCGGATCGCCCTATGGGATAGTGGGACATCACCACGAGTCGAGTCATCTCCTACGAACCGAACCATCTGCGCAAGGCCCACGAGACGAATCGATGCAGCGCCGTGCCCAAATTGAAGTATTCCGACCCGGATCGCCAATGAGCATTACGACCCGATCCGATCCACTCGTGCTTCATATCACGATCCAACTAGAGGAAGGCAGCATCCACGATCCGATGCACAACGAGATGATGGAGGAGCGCGATCCGATCCGTATGGGGTATTCACGATCCGACCAGAAGTGGAGACCCGATTCGATGGAGACTGGATTCACGAGACGATGGGGGAGTGCGATCCGATGCAGGAGGCGTGACCCGATCCGAATGCCTAGGGACGATCCGATCCGATAAAGAATGTGAAGGCTGATCCGATCCGATTCGATGGTGATGACCAATAACCCGAGATGCAAAGGTAGTCCAAATGGGAGTTAGAGCTCAGGATCCCGGAACCAGTTGGGAACCAATGAGTTCACTTCATGGTTGGACTTTGCTGCGGGACGTGTGCTAAGGAGTTGTCGACGTTCATAACTTCGAGTCACCACTAAGAATGAATGATGGGCTACTTATCAGTGCAGTAGGGTCATTATGACCTGAGGGGCAAAGTGATGGTAGCAAGACTACGTTATCAGTGCAGTAGGGTCATTATGACCTGAGGTGCAAGGTGATGCGTAGTAAGACTATGAGCCAGCGCAGATGGGGTGAATAACTCCATGGGGTAAGTGGACATAGTAAGGATTAGTAAGGCTATGAGCCAGTGCAGTGGGGTTCTTGTGACTCCATGGGGCAAAGTGGACATAGCAAATGATTAGATGCTACGTTATCAGTGCAATGAAGCCATTTATGACTTCATGGGGCAAAGTGATCGTAGCAAGGTATGTTGGGTGATCGAAGTGGTGAATATCGTATGCTTTATGCACTGAGTGAGAGATGTGAGGATGGATGCTATGTTTGATTGTTTGCCATCCTTATGACATGCACACCTCCCCCACCTCCGTATCTTTACATTGATTGATATGATATCTTAGAGTGTTGTACAGTATGTAGTGCTAACTCTTTGGTTGCAGGTCCAGGTTCAGGTATGTTTTAGTCTACCTGTTATTGTTCACTTTAGATGCTTATCGCTCATACCAGGCTTTATGTCTGACCCAGAGTTTTATGTCTCCTCTTATTACTCTGGGTGCTCACACGAGCAGACTAAAGACAGGTTAGCTGGTGGTGCGCGAGTAGCTGATTCGGAGGCGGGCAGGAGGCTTCCACGTATTATATATATACACACATTCTCCCTATGTCATTGGTGGTCGCTACTTGGGCATTAGTAGTGTACCTCATTTACCTTGCTTTTGCTTTGAGACAGTTTGGAAGTTGTAATAAGCTGTATTTTTGGATTTCCGCTGCTATGATGTTTAGTTCTGATTTTCAGCTTATGCACTGTCTCTCCTGTTTTATGTCAAGTATGTTACTATTATATTTTGTTCTATGCGCTGTGAGACATTCTACAGGTTCTTTGTATGTTCATTTCCTTCTTCCTTTTCCTTCTCACGACCCGTTCCGTGCTAACTGGACATGTGTACAGCGCACACTTGGAGTAAATGTCGGTTGGTGCGGGGCGGGCCGTCACACTTGGTATCAGAGCTCTAGGTTGCGTAGTTAACCTAGGGAAAGACACTAGGGAGAGTTAGTACGTATATGAGAGCGCGTATTTGCGATTACTTTGGTTTTCAAAAGCTATGTATATATATACTATTAGTAGTATAAGAATGAGGTTGCACTGCACTAGTACCACTATGGGGTCGTTAATCGTTTCCCTTTTACAGATTGACGATGAGCCGACATGTTAGAGGTACCGGTAGAGGGGCCAGTAATGGGAATGCCGCTGACATGAGGGCGATGTTTACCAACCTCATGAGAGACATGCTTAGAGAAGTGCAAGGGGCAGTTCCCAATTCCGGAGTTGGTGTTGGCCCAGTAGTGCAGGCGCCTAGGGTCGATTTCGCCAAGTTGTGCAAAGATTACACTAATCTTGGTGGGAAGCCGTTTCACGGAATGGAGTCGGCCACAGATGTTCAAGATTGGATGGATAGCTGCGACCGTATCTTCGATGACTTGGGTCTTGAGGATGCGATGAAGAGAAGGCTAGCGTCTCGTCAGCTGCAAGGGCGAGCGATGAATTGGTGGAATGCCATTAGAACAGCTACTCTAGAGGACCAGGTTACGTGGGTTCAGTTCAAGGCTCTCTTTAGCGAGAAGTTCATTCCAGCTGCCCAGAAGTCAGTGTTGTTCAAGAGGTTCTTGGAGCTCAAGCAGAATGGGAGGGCAGTTTCTGATTATATTGCTGAGTTCGACACTTTGTCGAAGTATGGACTGTCTCTCATTGATACTCCTGAGAAGAAGAATGAGAAGTTCATTACTGGTTTAGATGGATACTTGGGGGAAAGGCTTATCAACCACATCGATGAGACTTTTGAATCGATCGTGGGGAAAGCTTTGAGATCAGAGAGCCTTTACCCTAAGTCAAAGACTGAGGCTGCATCTGCAGAAGGACCAAAGCCGCAAGCAGGCGGTGGAGGCAAGAATAGCTCTCAGAATAAGAGGAAGCAGGACCAATCTAAGGGTGGCCAGAAAAAGAGCAAGAAGGATGTTGAGTGCTTCAGCTGTGGAAAGAAGGGCCATTATGCTAAGGAATGTCGGGCCAAGCCAGCGGAAAGGAAGTGCTACAACTGTGGTCAAGTAGGACATCAGAAGGACAAGTGTCCGCAACCTCTTAAGGAGAAGCAGATTGTGAAAGCATATGCTCTTGATGCTATTCCTTCTTCGTCGAATGCCCCAACTGCGGCAGAGAAAGGGAAGAATGTTGTTATTCAAGGTATGCTTTCTATTTTTGATATACCAGTTCGAGTTTTGTTTGATACTGGGGCTTCCCGTTCCTTCATATCTAGTGACCTGGTAGATAGGTTGGGACTGGAACCCGAGATAGTCGATAGACCATTGATTGTGACGAACCCGATTGGTGGTTCGACTAGCCTTAGTATGATTTGCAGGAATTTGGTCTTATCGAGTCATGGATGTATGTTTGTATGTGATTGCTTTGTTTTGGGCTTTACTGGGTATGGCATTATATTGGGAGTCGATTGGCTCCAAAGATACGGGGTGGTGGTAGACTGGAGGGCTTTTTGGTGACAGTGAGGGCGGATGATGGGCGGAGGGTAGTGTTTGGTAGTCTACCTAGTGATGGGGTTATGGCTAGTTATATAAATTCCCTCGACATCCCGCAGGATGAGTTGTCAGATGTGCCCGTGGTTGGCCAGTATCCGGACATCTTCGAGGAGGTGACCAGGCTTCCACCACACCGAGAGATTGAGTTCCGTATTGATTTAGTGAAAGATGCCAGACCTATAGTGATGCCACTTCGTCGTATGGCACCAAAGGAGCAGCGAGAGCTCGGGGTGCAAGTCAGCAATCTGTTGAAGAAGGGATTGATTAGAAGGAGTGTCTCCGAATGGGGAGCACCAGTTGTGTTTGCCACTAAGGCAGATGGTTCCCTTCGTTTGTGTGTGGACTATCGCGAGTTGAATAAGGTGACGAGGAAGAATAAGTATCCTCTACCGCGGATAGATGATTTGTTTGATCAGCTGGAAGGAGCTAGAGTGTTCTCCCAATTGGACCTCGCGACAGGATTTCATCAGCTACGAGTAGCGGATGAGAGTGTTCCGAAAACAGCATTTAGGACGCCGTCTGGATTTTATGAGTGATTGGTCATGCCGTTTGGGTTGACCAATACACCAGCCTATTTTGTGGATCTTATGAATCGAGTATTCAGAGTTCGGTTGAATAAGTTTGTTCTTGTGTTCGTGGATGATATCCTTGTTTATTCAAGGACAGAGGAGGAACACAAGGGGCACTTATGATAGTGATGGAGGTGTTGAGGAAACACCAATTGAAAGCGAAATTCTCTAAGTGTCATTTTTGGAGAAGGGAAGTAAGATTCTTGGGTCATGTTGTTTCAGAGTATGGTATTGTCGTGGACCCTGCGAAGGTGGCTACGGTACAGGATTGGACTACGCCCAAGAATGCAACAGATGTAAGGAGTTTCTTGGGATTAGCTGGATATTATCGTAAGTTTATCCAGGACTTCTCCAAGATAGCAGCACCGTTGACTCAGTTGACTAAGAAGAATCAGCCCTTTGTCTGGGACGGAGTGTGTGAGGATGCCTTCAAGAGTCTAAAGGAGAAGTTGACGCGTGCGCCAGTGTTAGTCATTCCTAAAGGGAATGAAGAGATGACAGTATACACGGATGCTTGTGGTACCGGACTGGGTGCTGTATTGATGCAAGGAGGTAGGGTTGTAGCTTATGCTAGTCGACAGCTAAAGCCGCATGAGAAGAAGTATCCTACCCATGATTTGGAATTGGCAGCGATTGTATTTGCGCTGAAGATGTGGAGACACTATCTCTTGGGAGAAAGATTTGAGTTGTTTACCGATCATAAATCGTTGAAATATCTCTTCTCTCAGAAAGATCTTACTCTCCGTCAGCAGAGATGGTTAGAGTTCTTGGCTTCGTATGATTTTGATATTGCATACACATCTGGGAAGGGTAATGCGGTAGCCGATGCCTTGAGTAGGAGACATGCCAGCTTAGGGGCAATGTTTCTTGAATGGAAGCAACTGGAGTTTATCGCGGGGTTTGATTTCAGACCAAGGTGCGAATTGGATCCAGTTATGCTAGCTAGTTTGACGATCAGACCCACTTTGATAGAGCGGATTGGTTCTAGTCAGAGGGACGATCCTAATCTATTAGAAATCATCTCCAAGTTAGAGATGGGTATCGATGAGGAGATGAATGTGTATGGGCTTGATCGAGATGGATGGCTTCGAAAGAATGGAAGGCTAGTTGTGCCCAACGTGAATGGTTTGAGAGATGAAGTGCTTAGAGAATGTCATCACTCAAAACTGACTATACACCCCGGTGGTAATAAGATGTATCGAGACATGAGACAGACTTACTACTGGGAAGGGATGAAAAGAGACGTTGGGAAGTTTATATCCAAATGCATGAATTGCCAGCTAGTTAAAGCCGAGCAAAAGAAGCCTAGTGGGTTGTTGCAACCATTAGAAATTACCGAATGGAAATGGGAGCAAGTTTCGATGGATTTCATCGATGGGTTACCAAGGACTAGATCGGGATATGATAGCATTTGGGTAATTGTGGATCGATTGACTAAGAGCGCAAGATTTATACCAGTCAAATCGACCAGAACGGCAGCCAAGTTGGCAGAATTGTATATGAAGTGGGTAGTGAGATTTCATGGAGTACCCAAAAGCATTGTGAGTGACCGAGACCCGTTGTTCACTAGTGGGTTTTGGAAAAGCTTACAAGAGGCTCTAGGGTCAGGATTACATCTCAGTACCGCATATCATCCTCAGACCGACGGTCAAACGGAGAGGGTGAATCGTATATTGGAAGATCTCTTGAGAGCTTGTATATTGGATTTTGGTGGATCGTGGGATGACCATTTGCATCTAGTAGAGTTTGCATATAATAATAGCTACCAATCCAGTATCGGTATGGCTCCATATGAAGCTTTGTATGGAAGACCGTGTAACTCACCATCATGTTGGATAGAGACTGGCGAGAAGTTTGCGCTTGGACCAGATGTGGTGAGAGAAACTTCAAATAAGATTAAGATCATTCAGCAACGAATGAAAGCTGCCCAAGATAGGCAGAAGAGTTATGCTGATAAGAGGAGAAGAGATTTGAAATTCTCCGTTGGTGACTTGGTGTTTGTCAAGATCTCTCCGTTGAAGAGCGTGATACGATTTGGCAGGAGAGGCAAGTTGGCACCAAGATTTGTCGGCCCATTCCCTGTTCTTGAATTAGTCGGGAATTTGGCGTATAGAATTGACTTACCAGAGAAAATGGCGGGAGTTCACAATGTGTTCCATGTTTCCCAACTAAGGAAGTTCGTTCACGACTCAGATATGGCTATTTCACCTGATCAGTTAGAAGACTTCGAGGTAGAACCCGAGGCGGTTGGGAACCGCAAGCCGATTCGTATTGTGGGGCATGATACGAAGCAACTTCGAAGGAAGTCGGTGAAGCTAGTCAAGGTTCAGTGGGGCGAGGACGAGAGTGATTGTACTTGGGAGACAGAGGAGAGCACTAGGGAAGCACATCCAGAACTCTTTGCCTGGTAAGATTTACTTCGCGATTTAGTTATTCTGCATGCTAGGATAGACTTGTTTTGCTTGTTTTGCATGTTTGATGGTTGTTTTATGATTGATAGGCATGCGGGACCTTTGTGTGTGTTTGGATTAGGGAATTTCGGGGGCGAAATTTCTTAAAGGGGGGGAGAGTGTAACGACCCGTATTCTACACATCATAGTATTGTAGAATATTTATTTCTTTCCCGTGTGAAGTCGTATGGTCATGTAACTTTGGGAAACATCTATTAGAGTTATTTCCCATGCCTCTGATTTTTGTCGATTTTTAAATGACCATTTTGCCCCTAGTTGGTACTGTTTTGGCCATAACTTTTGATTGGAAAGGAATTTTGACCTGAAACCACTTCCATTTGATTCGTTTGATAGTTTCTCTTTCCGTGGAGTGGTCATAATAGTCAAACGGACTTACCGTTTGGGAGATATGGCTGAAACAAGGTTTGGAGGGTGAAAAACTGCTTAACCGGGCCAAATCGGGTGATTAGTGAGTAGGCCCATAACCCATTTCGGGATTAGGGTTATGGGAGGGCTGAAATGAGATGGAAAATCATTCCATTTCAGTTTTCTAGCCTCCACTTATCACCAAGGAACCCTAAAAATGGCCTCCAACCTCTAAATCACCTCCAAATCATCTTTTGGTCAAGGATTTGGCTTAGCAACCCCTAATCAAAGAAGATCTTCACCAAATCAACCTTGGAGCTGCTGTTTGGCGTTGAAATTCACATCAAATCAGAGCATTATTTCTGATCTTAGTTTATTTTGTGGCTAAGGTGAGTGATTTGCATAGTTTTGCACTAATTATGGCTAATTAGGATTGATTAGTGTTAATTAGCGAATTTAAACATGATAAAATTCTGGAAAAATGTTTATAAAATTCGGAATGTTATTTTAGACCTCTGTTAGAAATTTGGTTCCATTTGGTTAAGTTTTGTTAATCCTATCATTGGTTTCACCTAATCATGCTTAGGGGGAAATATGGGATTTTGGGTATGTTTGATCCATTTTGACCTACCATGTTGATGTTTTGATGTTTGTGGTTGATTAATGCATGTTGCTATGACTGTATGAAATGCTATGTGACTGTTTAGAATAGTTGGAATGGTCGAAAACGCCATCGAGGGGCGTAAACAGCTCGCTGGACAAGGTGCAGGGGTTCGGATCGCATAGGGGGTTGAGGGACGATCGGATCGCCCTATGGGATCGTGGGACATCACCACGAGTCGAGTCATCTCCTCCGAACCGAACCATCTGCGCAAGGCCCATGAGACGAATCGATGCAGCGCCGTGCCCAAATTGAAGTATTCCGACCCGGATCGCCAATGAGCATTACGACCCGATCCGATCCACTCGTGCTTCATATCACGATCCAACTAGAGGAAGGCAGCATCCACGATCCGATGCACAATGAGACGATGGAGGAGCGCGATCCGATCCGTATGTGGTATTCACGATCCGACCAGAAGTGGAGACCCGATTCGATGGAGACTGGATTCACGAGACGATGGGGGAGTGCGATCCGATGCAGGAGGCGTGACCCGATCCGAATGCCTAGGGACGATCCGATCCGATGAAGATTGTGAAGGCTGATCCGATCCGATTCGATGGTGATGACCAATAACCCGAGATGCAAAGGTAGTCCAAATGGGAGTTAGAGCTCAGGATCCCGGAACCAGTTGGGAACCAATGAGTTCACTTCATGGTTGGACTTTGCTGCGGGACGTGTGCTAAGGAGTTGTCGACGTTCATAACTTCGAGTCACCACTAAGAATGAATGATGGGCTACTTATCAGTGCAGTAGGGTCATTATGACCTGAGGGGCAAAGTGATGGTAGCAAGACTACGTTATCAGTGCAGTAGGGTCATTATGACCTGAGGTGCAAGGTGATGCGTAGTAAGACTATGAGCCAGCGCAGATGGGGTGAATAACTCCATGGGGCAAGTGGACATAGTAAGGATTAGTAAGGCTATGAGCCAGTGCAGTGGGGTTCTTGTGACTCCATGGGGCAAAGTGGACATAGCAAATGATTAGTGGCTACGTTATCAGTGCAATGAAGCCATTTATGACTTCATGGGGCAAAGTGATCGTAGCAAGGTATGTTGGGTGATCGAAGTGGTGAATATCGTATGCTTTATACACTGAGTGAGAGATGTGAGGATGGATGCTATGTTTGATTGTTTGCCATCCTTATGACATGCACACCTCCCCCACCTCCGTATCTTTACATTGATTGATATGATATCTTAGAGTGTTGTACAGTATGTAGTGCTAACTCTTTGGTTGCAGGTCCAGGTTCAGGTATGTTTTAGTCTACCTGTTATTGTTCACTTTAAATACTTATCGCTCATACCAGGCTTTATGTCTGACCCAGAGTTTTATGTCTCCTCTTATTACTCTGGGTGCTCACACGCGCAGACTAGAGACAGGTTAGCTGGTGGTGCGCAAGTAGCTGATTCGGAGGCGGGCAGGAGGCTTCCACGTATTATATATATATACACATTCTCCCTGTGTCGTTGGTAGTCGCTACTTGGGCATTAGTAGTGTACCTCATTTACCTTGCTTTTGCTTTGAGACAGTTTGGAAGTTGTAATAAGATGTATTTTGGATTTCCGCTGCTATGATGTTTAGTTCTGACTTTCAGCTTATGCACTGTCTCTCCTATTTTATGTCAAGTATGTTACTATTATATTTTGTTCTATGCGCTGTGAGACATTCTACAGGTTCTTTGTATGTTCATTTCCTTCTTCCTTTTCCTTCTCACGACCCGTTCTGTGCTAACTGGACATGTGTACAACGCACACTTGGAGTAAATGTCGGTTGGTGCGGGGCGGGCCGTCACAAGCCGATTGGCAAGCTGCTTGGCTTTTTCTTTTTGATTGATGAGGGCCCTGTGAGGCAAGTTGCGGTTTTACCGATCAACCCATAAAAAGGAGGTTATGGCGAAATTTTTCGAAAATTTAGGGTGTTATCCAAATTTTTGAGAAATTCTTAGAAATTGAAAAGCTGAAGAAATCAAGCCAGAATGAAAGTTGATTTGGTTAGATAAACAACTTTTAGCCCCGTTCCTTTGCGAGGATGAAAAGATTTTAAGTGGGGGAGATTGTAACAACCCGGAATTTCTAAACCAATTTAAAATTTTTATTTTAGCTATTTTAATGGGTTTTGAATATTTAAAATGATTTATTTTAAATACTAACGACTAAAAAATTATTTTAAATCAAAGTGAGAACGTATGAATTTATTTTAATTACAAAACGAACTTGAAATGGCGCGGTAGTTTGAAAAATCGATTTTTAATTTCAATTGAATGTACTGGATTCAAAATAAATCAGATTTCAGTAAAACCAAAAACATTAAGATCTGTTTAATTATATCTTTCTAACAAATGTGAAAAATTCAGATTTCATAATATAAATTAAAAGTAATGTCCAGTTTAAAATTTGAAATAATCGCTATGGAATTTAATTAAATTTATATATATATATATAGCCCTTAAAAATAACCATTTTGCAAACGACCTCCATTTTTGATAAAACTACTTTTGTTGGATCTATAATGTCAAATTATAACTAGGTTTCAAATTTCATAATTTTTGGAATTAATATATGAGAGCAGTGAATTTAAATGTGTTTGGCTATTTCAATTGGAAATTAATTGACTGGAAAAAGGCCATTTTTCAAACGATCTCCAAATTCGACAAAATTAGTTTTGTTAGGACCGTATCGTCAAAACATAGCTAGATAATTTTTTTGGTAATTTTTGGAGTCAGCATGCAGCCCCGGTAAATTAAAATGTACGTTTAAATTCAGTATATATGTATATATATTGACTTATATTTTAATTTTGGTAAAAATTGATTGAAATGGTCGAACTGGCTTACGAAGTTTGAAATGAGGTATTTGGTTAGGGGCGACAGTCGTTGGGTTTGATTTGGAGTTCGAACAAAAATTGAATTAATTAAATAATTAAGTAATATAAAATATTCATATATACACTGTATAAAGGCCCAACCCTAACCCTAGCGTTCCAATTCAAGTGCAGCCACATTGTTTTCGGCGGCTGGAAGGCCACAAAATTCTTCATTAAATATATCGAAATCCATTCTATCTTTCAAGAAATTTTCAAATGGATAACTCTAAAGCAAGATGAGACCTCAGATGTCAACAGTTGAGATTGTTTACAATGTTGAGAATAGAGAGAAATTAAGGCTTAAAGACAACGGGATTGGAGCCGTATTCTGAAACGCGGGGGGTGCGAGTCAGGTGCGACCACTTATGGTAGGAGGGGGTGTCGAGGCCTTCGAGGTGATGTCGTTTCATCGGAGTTCGGTGGGCTTGTTGATGGTGCGATTTGGGGAGGACGTGCCACTGTTTTGGGTTTCGATGTCTGGAGAATTGGACAAGGAAGAGAAAGGATTAAAGGGTGATAAAGAAAATATAATTTAATTATTTATCTATTTAATTAGTTGTAAAAGGGATTTATCTATAAATTGTTGTATCTTTTTCAAATGAAGGCAGAATTGAACAAAACAAAGTTCGTTAGAATCGTGGTGAAGCGAACTACACAATGGAATTGACTAGATCAAAAATAGGGCAAGCTGGAATTTGAGGCAAATGCAAATCCGAATAGTAATATAATCTTCAAATAAAGACTGGCGAAGTGGAAACGAATGTGAGAATTCTCTCACTAAAATATTTGTATAGTTTTTTAATTTATTTTATAACTGTAATGTATAGAAATTGCCAATATTGATTTTTATATGTTGTATGGAGTTCAACACATGAATTCGCACAAATCACATAAATTGGAAGCAATGTATATATATTACTGGCACTCGGATTTCATACTCCGCAATTGGCCACTTATGGCGCCATAAATGGAATTGGGTAGTTGAGTATTTATTTGTATGGATGATTTGATGATTCATGTGGTAATTGTGATGATTAACATATTAAAAAATAATGTGAACATTAAAGTGGTATTTGAAATTAAAATTATAAATATCCATTTATAATTTAAATAGTAAAATAGTTTAATAAGAAAAATAATTCAAACCGATGGGTTGACAGGTTGTGATGAGTGTTATTTATTTATTTTAACGCTTATACAGTTGTGAAATTCACTCTAGATGATGTTTCATTATTAAATGATTATTTGTCATTATTGTGAATACATGTGATGTACGAAATCCATATAATTGAAATTATATGGTAATTGATTGAGTCGTATTCCGATTCAGAAATAAAGAATATTTTAAAACAACGAATATTTTAAAATAACAAATATTTTAAAATAATGAATATTCTAAAAAATATTCAGTGAAGAATTAAAATATGATTTTGATGCCCGATTTTGGATGGATACGAAAATATTGGAATATAAGAAGCCGAGTAAGTACATATTCGCCACTTTAACCCGAACGGGTTTATCGATCGATTTTATTTATTTTATAATGAATATCAAAAAGAATAGATTTCAAATCTGATATTTTGAAAATATTACCATTTTAATATTATAATGATATAAAATATTCAATTTTGATTAAAAATTGAAAATGAAGTTAAAATCGATTTACAATGAATTTATAAATATTTTATAAAATATGTTTTAAAAGGAAATCGACGAAATATATAATATATATTATATATATTTTTAAATGGTTTGAATAGAACGTGTCGCGCAGCGACCGTTCGCGAATTTCGACCATTAACTTCAAATTGATGTGGTAGGAGTTCCGACCGTCGATTCTCCAAAAACCAGAACCGTTGGGTTCGTATCGAAAAGATCTTTTCAATGAAAATAAGAGATTTAAATTTGAACGGTTGGACTTCAAATTATGTCCAAATCAATTTTAGAAAAGGTCGCTATGGATGTAGTTCGATGGCCGTTATTGGAAAGCAACTGAAATGGTGATATTAAATTTATTAAAAATATGGAAAGATTATGTAAATTCATAGTAAGGGTTTTGGAATGATTCTGGATGAAAATTTCCATATTTGAAAAGATAAAAATATTTTTTTATCGAAATGAACTGGTTAATAACTAGAATAATAATCCAATTATTTTTAGAAATAAATAAATTGTATTTGAAAATGGTTTTAAAATAACTAGAATTTTACAATGAATAAATTGGAATGGATTTGGAATGGAAATAATCTTTGGAATAATTCAAAATTGGATTCCGCGATTATACGGATATTGTTCAGGAATTTGGAACATACAAATATCGTTATTCCCAATAAGATATCCATTGGTTTCAGAATTTGATATTGAATATAAGCTGATATAATTTCTATTCAGAGCCTTGTATTGGATATCAAATTAGGTTTTGGGTTTCTCGTGAATGGTGTCTTCAATAATACTGTCCTTAAACCCAATTGAGAAAATAATAAATCTTTAAATTAAGATTAAGTGAAGTTCTCTAATTATTTAATATTTAATTGGAATTGAATAAAAGAATTAGATTTTTGGGTTTAGGTGAACGACGTTTTAAATAACATTTGTTCTTTAACCCAATTAACAATGAAGAATATGATTTGGAATTTATAATCTTTTAATTAAGATTAATGAAATTTTCCAAAGTTAAGTTTTCCAATTTAATATATATAATTTGGAATTGAATGGAATTCAATTTGGTAATAACCGAGATGAGCTTCTGTAAAGGAAAACTGTTATTATATATGGAATTTAAAAGGCTTCGCGGATATTCCATTTATACTATTAGTATGATACAGAAGTTTATATCGATTATATACTGTTATGATTTCCGTGAAGATTTCATTTTGATAGAAGATGATTTTGGGTTTATAGTGAACTTTGTTTTAAATGACATTTATTTTTTAACCCAGTTAACTGCGGGATTAATTTCTATAAAATTGAACAATCATTAAGTAATGATTTTTGATAATGAAAACAAGGGAGAGTTTTAGTGAATCTTTAATTAGATTGAAATGGGAATGAGATAATTAAATTTCTCAAATTCAGGAAATGATCGAGAATGGAGTCTTGCCAGTTTTACTCTAGGCGATAGTTAAATCTTTAACTAGATTTGAATGAGAAATGGTAATAAAATTTACCGGTAACACAGTGGGTGTTAGATATGGAGTATTTACCAGTTTTGCTCCATGGGATGAATAGGTTGGGATCGGAAAATAAAATCAATGATTACTTCGGTATGGCTCGATAATCCCGTCTAGTTTTATAAACCTTAATTTGGTTTAGAATTGTGGTTAAATAAAATAAAATCTTTTTAAATGGATATCCAAAGACAGATTAAAGAATAATTTTAAACGAATTTATCTTTGACAAAATTAATGGGAACCTTTCCCTAAAGAAGTGAATATTTGAATAAAAGAATATTCTGAATTGGAATGAGGCGTATGATGTGTTTTTGTAGCACTTGATTATTGATTATAAAATATGCGAGTTCTTCAGGAAGATCGGGTTTATCCCATTCTGAATAACTGATGCGACGACTAAAAGTTGACGATGAAGACTGTGGTTGAAGACCGGAGATCTTCACATCGTTTGGATGATTGCTGATGTTTTGCTTGGGCAGTACACCCAAGACGAGGTAATAAGTGGTGGTCATCCAGACGTACTTGGAAATCGATCAGATATGCAACGACCTCTCTCCTGTATTGGACATATGGGACGAAAAATAAGGTGCCTCCGGTTTCGTTCAGACCCAGAATGAACTTGTAAATGGATGTTTGTCAGACATTGGATTTCATTATGTGTTGGTTGATTTCTATTAAATATACATCTATTTGGTGGCAAAGAATTTATTCTCTTGCTTAAAACCCTTCTCTGAGACGTATGAGCTTAGAGCTTACATATTGATAAGCATCAGTTGTATGGCGTGAATTGTCAGTGTGGCATGCTGAGATGAAAATTATCAAGGCTTTTGTTGAAAAGCAGAGTCTTGTGGTTGATGATCAAAGCACTACTTCAAATAGCATAGCTTTGTGTATAGCGTTAATTCGCGAGCCTCACACCCGGTATGAGTCAAAAATGTGATAGCGACCATAGGGAGAACACGACGTTTCTTTCTAGCTAGGAGTGGTGTCATGGTATGGAGCCCAGACATTTTTACCTATGTGGATGATGGATTGTGAGGCGCCTCGGATATTGGTCGCTGCTGGCCAAGAGAATGGTCCGATAGGACCGGGAAACGTGTGTTCAGGAATAACTAATCCACTAAAATAAGTGTGGACCAACCTTACCGATTCCAAGGGCTCGCCAACGTCCGAGTCTTGAGGCATTTTCTAGAGTGTCTCGAAACCTGTGAGGAGCCATCCCTTGCCTCGACTCATAGATGGAATCCAATTTACAATACACAACTTTTCAGTTTTAGTGGTAAACCTATGTATGACGACATAATATATGGTAACTGTGTCGTCTATGATTGATTCATTTACATTTGAAGTTGGTTTTGGCACAATGCACTTACAGTAATATCAAAATGAATTGTTTTAAACCTACCAAGCATGTTCGGCTATTATAAGGGAAAACTCTATCCTCCGGCTTGCGTTGCATTGTGTGATCGGACCTGAGTCTTATAATAGTTTTATTTTTTTATGTGGTTTATTTTAAACTGAGATTCATGTGGAGTAAACTCATTCCGTGTTATATGGCATTGTCCCGTGATTACCCAACTTTTAAAGTAAAAATTAATAACTATTTTAGTTCTCACACCAGTCTCATGACCGACTCGGAGTTTATTGTTTTAACCTAAACTCTGGGTGCCCATATTTTCCACACAGGCAGCTAGTAGTTTTGGTTTTCGCAGATACTTCTTTTCATAGGATCCTGGATTATAGTTGGAGCTATACTCAAAAAGCTTTGCATCTGTATATCTCTTTCAGTTGTGGTTGTAGATGATTTCCGCTGTACATTATTCTTATGTATTATTTTTCCGCTGCATTGTAATCGAGATCTCTGATATGTTTCAATGTATATTATTTATTGTAGTAGTAATGAAATGTTCTCCTGTTTGTGTTTTGATACGTCGTGTTTTCAAAGCAATCTGGACTCCTTCGTCTCTTTGAGGATCAGGGGATTTCAGGTCATCTTAGTTAGTATCAGAGCTTTGGTTTACAAAGCTAGAGAACAAGACACATTAGAACCAAACGAAAGAATTCATCAGAAATAGGATTAGTGATATCCAATAAGAATGACTCGTTAGAGTTAGGATCAGTAATATCCTAGAACAAGTTTGAAGAGTATTATTTATAAAAACAATTTTGGTTTTGAAAAGTATATCTAGTATGTGTATTTGAGTAAAATCTTATATTTAATTTGGACTATCAAGTATATGAAGATTTTGCATATACGCCTAGCTAGCGTATATACGAAGTCTCAAATATACCGGGTAGATATAGAATCACACTACCGCCCGGGCATAATTCTGGTGATGTAACGACATCGTCAATGTTTATTTTCGATTTTTGAAAGTGGGACATCTATATATATCCATTTGACTGGTGTGAGAACCAAAATAAGTTAGAATTTATTGTTTGTGATTTAGCATTAAAAATATGATATTTAAGTATATATAGAAAGATATATGTTTGAAAATTTAATCAAAAATTGATTTCTGGTTGTGATGTTTGATTATTGGTTTAACTAATTAAAATATTGGAATAATAAAAATCAATAAGAGAATGAAAGTTAAATTTAGCCAAATCGAATCAAATATTGAACTGAATGGAAATTTGATTGGAATTGCATACATATACATGTATATATAATGAACAGGTCATAGCATGGAAGCTAAAAAGAGGAATAAAATTGTATACCCAACAAATAGGTACATGTTTACTGTATTTCTTGGGTTTGATGATTTTATGAGCCGATTTGCGAGCCCCTTGGCTTTTTCTTTTTCTTTTTGATTGATGAGGGCCCTGTGAGGCAAGTTACCAATCAGCCCATACAAAAGGAGGTTATGGTGAAAACTTTCAAAAATTTAGGGTGTTAGCCAGATTTTTGAGAAATTAGAAAGTTCTTAGAAACTGAAAAGTTGAATAACTCAAGCCATAATGAAAGTTGAGTTGGTTAGTTAAACAACTTTCAACTGTGTTCCTTTTCTAGGACGAAAAGATTTTAAGTGGGAGATAATGTAACAACCTGAAATTTCTGAACCAATTTAAAATTTTTATTTTAGCTATTTTAATGGGTTTTGAATACTTAAAACGATTTATTTTAAATAATAATGACTAAAAATTTATTATAAATCGAAGTTAGAGCGTATAAATTTACTTTAATTTTAAAACGAGCTTAAAATGGCATGGTAGTTTGAAAATTCGAATTTTAATTTCAATTGAATGTATAGGATTCAAAATAAATCAGATTTCAGTAAAACCAAAACATTAGGATCTGTTTAATTATATCTTTCTAACAAATGTGAAAAATTTAGATTTCATAATATAAATTAAAAGTTATGTTCAAATTAAAATTTGAAATAGTCACTATGGAATTTAATTAAATTTTAAATATATATAGCCCTTAAAAATAGCCATTTTGCAAACGACCTCCGTTTTCAACGAAACTACTTTTTTTGGATCCGGAATGTAAAATTATAGCTAGGTTTCAAATTTCATAATTTTTGGAATTAATATATGAGAGTAGTGAATTTAAATGTGTTTGGTAATTTCAATTGGAAATTAATCGACTGGAAAAAGGCCATTTTTTAAATGGTCTCCAAATTCGACAAAATTAGTTTTATTTGGACCATATTGTCAAAACATAGCTAGATAAATTTTTTGTAATTTTCGGAGTCAGTATGTGGCCTCGGTAAATTAAAATGTCCGTTTAAATTCAATGTACATTGATTTATATTTTAATTTTGATAAAAACCAATTGAAGCAGTCGAATTGGCTTATGAAACATATCCCATTGTGTCTGGAATGAGGGTATTTGGTTGGGGCGACAGTCATTGGGTTTGGTTTAGAGTTCGAACAAAAATTGAATTAATTAGAGAATTGTATAATATAAAATATTCATATATACACTGTATAAAGGCCCAACCCTAACCCTAGCGTTCCAATTCAAGTGCAGCCACATTGTTTTCGGCGGCTGGAAGGCCACAAAATTCTTCATTAAATATATCGAAATCCATTCTATCTTTCAAGAAATTTTCAAATGGATAACTCTAAAGCAAGATGAGATCTCAGATGTCAACGGTTGAGATCGTTTATAATGTTGAGAATAGAGAGAAATTAGGGCTTAAAGATGATGGGTTTGGAGTAGTATTTCAAAGCGCAGGGGAGTGCGAGTCAGGTACTACCACCGGTGGTAGGAGGGGTTGTCGAGGCCTTCGAGGTGATGTCGATTGATCGAAGTTCGGTGGGATTGTTGGTGGTGCGATTTGGGGAGGATGCACCACAGTTTTGGGTTTCGATGACTGCAGAATTGGATGAGGAAGAGAAAGGATTAAAGGGTGACAAAGTAAATGTAATTAAATTATTTATTTAATTAGTTATAAAAGGGATTTATCTATAAACTATTGTATATTTTTCAAATGAAGTCAGAATTGAACGAAACGAAGTTTGTTATAATCATGATGAAGTGAACTACACAATGGATTCATTAGATCAAAAATAGAGTAAGCTGGAATTTGAGGCAAATGCAAATCCGAACAGTAATATAATTTTCAAATAAAAACTGAGGAGTAGAAATGAATGTGAGAATTCTCTCACTAAAATATTTATATAGTTATTTAATTTATTTTATAACTGTAAATGTAAAGAAATTGCCAGTATTTATTTTTATCTATTGTATGGAGTTCAACACATGAATTCACACAAATCACATAAATTGAAGTGATTATTGGATATTACCGACACTCGGATTTCATACTCCGCGAATGGCTACTTATGGCGCCGTAAATGGCATTGTCTAGTTGAATATTTATTTATATGGATGATTTGATGATTTGTGTGGTGATTGTGATGATTAAAATATTAACAAATAATGTTAACATTAAAGTGGTAGTTGAAATTAAAATTATAAATATCCATTTATAATTTAAACAATAAAATAGTTTAATTAGAAATTAATTCAAACCGAATTAGAATTGGCTAAATTTATTAATCAATAATTTATTTAAATTGACTGTTGTTGTTTGAAAATCCCACACGGCTATTTGGATCATATTTGACATACACTAATCCTAATAATTAGCAATATGTCAATTGATGGGTTGCTAGGCTGTGATGACCGTTATTTATTTATTTATTTATTTTAACACTTATACAGTTGTAAAATTCACTCTAGATGATGTTTGATTGTTAAATGATTATTTATCATTATTGTAAATACATGTGATGTATGAAATCCATATATTTGAAATTATATGTTAATTGATTGGGTCGCGTTCCAATTCAGAAGTAAAGATTATTTTAAAACAATGAATATTTTAAAATAATGAACATTTTACAATAATGAATATTTTAAAATAATATTCAGTGAAGAATTAAAATATGATTTGATGTCCGATTTTGGATGGACACGAAAATATTGGAATATATGAAGCCGGGTAAGTAGATATTCGCCATTTTAACCTGAACGGGTTTATCGATCGATTTTATTCATTTTTTAATGAATATCGAAAAGAATTGATTTCAAATCTGATATTTGAAAGTATTATCATTTTAATATTAAAATGATATAAAATATTCAATTTTGATTAGAAATTGAAAATGAAGTTAAAATCGATTTAAAATGAATTTATAAATATTTTATAAAATACGTTTTAAAAGCAAATTGACGAAATATATAATATTATATATATATATATATATTTAAATGGCTTGAATAGAATGCGCCGTGCAGCGACCATTTGCGAATTTCGACCATTAACTTCAAATTGATGTGGCGGGAGATCCGACCATCGGATTCTCCTAAAACCAGAACCGTTGGGTTCGTATTGAAAAGATCTTTCCAATGAAAGTAAGAGATTAAAATTTGAATGGATGGATTTCAAATTATGTCCAAACCAATTTCAGAAAAGGTCGCTATGGATGCAGTTCGGTGGCCCTTATGAGAAACTGACTGAAATGGCAAATTAAAATTATTAAAAAATATGGAAATATTATTTAAATTTATAATAAGAGTTTTGGAAAGATTTTGGATGAAAAATTCCATATTTGAAAAGATAAAAATATATTTTTATCGAAATGAACTAGTTAATAACTAGAATAATAATCTAATTATTTTTAGAAATAAATAAATTGGATTTGAAAATGGTTTTAAAATAACCAGAATTTTCCGATGAATAAAAATTGGAATGGATTTGGAATGGAAATAATCTTGGTAATATTTTGACATTGGATTCTGTGATTATACAGATATTGTTGAGGAATTTGGAAGATACAGATATCGTTATTGGTTTCAGAATTTGATATTGAATATAAGCCGATATAATTTTTATTCAGAGCCTTGTATTTGATATCAAATTGGGTTTTGGGTTTGTCGTGAATGGTGCCTTCAATAACACTGTTCTTAAACCCAGTTGAGAAAATAATAAATCTTTAAATTAAGATTTAGTGAAGTTCTCTAATTAATTAATATTTAATTGGAATCGAATAAAAGAATTGGATTTTTGGGTTTATAGTGAACTGCGTTTTAAATAACATTTGTTCTTTAACCCAATTAACAGTGAAGGATATGATTTTGAATTTATAGTCTTTTAATTAAGATTAATGAAATTTTCCAAAGTGAAGTTTTCCAATTTAATATATATAATTTGGAATTGAATGTAATTCGATTTTATAATAATCGAGATAAGCTTCTGTAAAGGAAGACCGTTACTATTTATGGAATTTAAAAGGCTTCGCCATTATTCCTTTTATATTATTAGTCTGATACAGAAATTTATATCGATTATATACTGTTATGATTTCTGTGAAGATTTCATTTTGATGGAAAATGATTTCCGGTTTATAGTGAACTTTGTTTTAAATGACATTGATTTTTTAACCCAGTTAACGGCGGGATTAATTTCCATAAATTGAACAATCATCAAGTAATGATTTTTGATATTAAACCTAGGAGGAGTTTTAATGAATCTTTAATTTGATTGAAATGGGAATGAGATATTTTTTTTCTCAAATTCAGGAAATGATCGAGAATGGGGTACCGCCAGTTTTACTCCAGTCGATAGTTAAATCTTTAATTAGATTTGAACGTGAAATGGTAATTAAATTTACCAGTAACACAGTGGGTGTTAGATATGGAGTATTTACCAGTTTTTCTCCATAGGATGAATAGGTTGGGATTGGAAAATAAAATAAATGATTACTTCGGTAAGGCTCGATAATCCCGACTAGTTTTATAAACCTTAATTTGGTTTAGAATTGTGGTTAAATAAATAAAATCTTTTGAAATTGATATCCAGAGGAAGATTAAAGAATAATTTTAAAAGAATTTATCTTTGATAAAATTAATAGGACCTTTCCCTAAAGAAGTGAATATTTGAATAAAAGAATATTCTGAAATGGAATGAGGCGTATGATGTGTTTTTGTAGCACTTGATTATTGATTATAAAATACGTGAGTTATTCAGAAAGTCCGGGTTTATCCCATACTGAATAACTGATGCGACGACTAAAATCGACGATGAAGACCGTGGTTGAAGACCAGAGATCTTCACATCATTTGGATGATTGCTGATGTCTTGATTGTGCTGTACACCCAATATGAGGTAATAAGTAGTGGTCATCCAGAAGTACTTGGAAATCGACTGGATATGCGAGGACCTCTCTCATGTATAGGACATATAGGGCGAGGAATAAGGTGCCTCTGGTTTCGTTCAGACCCGAAACGGACTTGTAAATGGATGTGTGTTTGACATTGGATTTCATTTTGTGTTGATTGATTTCTATTAAATATATATCTGTTTGGTGGCGGAGAATTTATTCTCTTACTTAACATCCTTCGCTGAGACGTATGAGCTTAGAGGTTATATATTGATAAACATCTGTTGAATGGCGTGAATTTTCAGTGTGACATGCCGAGATGCAAATGATCAAGGCTTTTGTTGAAAAGCAGAGTCTTGTAGTTGATGATCAAAGCTCGACTTTAAATATCATAGCTTTGTGCATAGCGTTAATTCGCGAGCCTCACACCAGGTATGAGTCAAAAACGGGATAGTGACCGTAGGGAGAACACGACATTTCTTTCTAGCTAAGAGTGGTTGTTAGATCGAAATTTGGACCTAACACCCAAATTGTTATGAGCAATAAAGAATATCAAACGAAGAATAAGGAAAAGAAAATAACACTCAGGATTTATAGTGGTTCGGCGTTAACGAGCCTACGTCCACTTTATATTTTATTGATTATGCTGTAAAAGCTAATACAACAGTGATTTCTCTCAATATTTCAGTAGTTTGACAACAATGGCGGATTCAATGCTCAATATTGCCAAAAAGATCCCGAAAAATGCCAAGCTCTGGGCTATTTATAGCTGATTTCGTCAGGCGGATCGTGGACACGTGGCACGCATCCCGAGATCATCGGATCGGATTGCCGCCCTTGAAGAAATGGTCAATTTAGCCGTTATGGACAGGTGTCGTGATCTGCTTAAAAATCGGATCGTGCAGATGGGGAGAACTGGTCCAGATGACAGTTAGGAACACGTGTCGCTAGATCCGTGCGATTCGGATCGCTGAAGACCAGCTCGCGATTGAATTGGTCAGAAGCTTCGGTACGCACCAAGGGATCGGATCGGTTCACTTGGGATAACAACATGAGCTCGGATCGAGTCGCATAGCTGATTCGTTCCGCTGAAGGAATGGGCGAGTCGATAGTATGCGATCCAACGGTGGGCGAGACGATGGTGCGATCCGATATCAGGCGAGACGATGGTGCGATCCATTCCTTCAAATCCTTAGAGAATGCGGTTTCGTGCTTTCTTCTTATGAATGATCCTGGGTGGCTTGGTCAAAAAGCTAGCCAACATTTTGCCCCCTCGAAGTATGTTTTATCAATGATGGAAACATGCTTCGAAGCTATAAAATCGTATCTTCCTATCGAATCGTGGGTCACAAACTCTGCTCTTTCTGGGACTTTCTCAGAATCCTTATTCCTAAATTCATCGATTCGTATCGCGGGTTCGAGCCGCGATCTGTCAGCGAGACATTCGTTCCGTTCTTGGGCGCGCGCTTGGACCTCGAAACGAAGCGGGCTCCTCATCGAGTCGTGGTGGGCTTTTGGATCGTGGCCCATTGGTCTTTCGTGGATCGAATAGGACAAAGAAAGGGAGACAAACGGTTGCCCCCTTTGCCTATATAAGCCGACCCCTTCCCCTTCATTCTCCTTCTTCTTCCTTTTCAGCTGAATCGTTTCGCATACATTGTCCAGGAACGAACCCAAATCTCTTGACCCTTTGAAAATCCAAGCATTCTTTCAAACTTTGAAAAGGTAACTCCACTAAAAGTATTCTTGTTTGCGAACGCCGCTCTCCCTCGAATCTTCTTGACTGGAAACGATGAGAATCCGTGCTTTTCTGACGAGATCATCAAAACGCCATGGCCAAGCGATGTAGAGCTCGGGGTTCGAAGAAGGAAAGGAGAGGAGAAAGAAGAAGAAGACAGAAGGCCGTTTCGGTTCGTGGTCAAAGATGGAAGACAAACGCGAGTGGCGAGACGACAGATCGAAGTGGCTACGAAGGGACGGATCGTGGGAGTCGCAACGGTTGATGAAGGGGCGATCCTTCCATCCGGCGATTCGATGGAGGGCGATCCCCATACTCCGCGAGTCGAAGAAGGGGGCGATCCCTACGCTTAGCGATCCGTTTTACAGCGAACGATACACAGAAACTTCAGACTTTAATCAATGTCTTACCACCATAAAACTTTGGACAGTTAGGCTAGAACCGCAACGTTGGACTTTTTGGACTAAACGACCTCATGATTCGAATGCATATGACGACTAACGACTTCTGATAACCATGACTGCCTTCATGCTTTATTAGTATTTTTAATATTGCGCACACACAAGCACATACACCGGCACTTGCACACACGGGGGACGGGTAGTGTTAATCTTATCGTTCACATTTTCTCGTCCTAACAGCAATGTCGAACAATCACTCTTCCTCAAGATCTGTAGCAGAAGCAGAATCCGAGACTCCTGAACAGTATAATCCTCAAATTCCTCCAATCAACCCGAGAGGTGAAGATTCTGGGTCTGAGTATGAAGCCACAGAATCAGATCCCACAGAAAGTACTTCATCCAGCAACAACTCTGAGTCTGACGAGCGAGCTTCGGACGAAATCCCCGGCGCAGTTGGGATAGATAAATTCTCCGATTCTTTAACGTCCAAGCTTGACGAGATAAAACTCAAGAGAATCTGCTTAAGACACGACATTCCTTGGGACGATGTCCTGACACCCGGAAGCGAAGACAGACCCCATCTAGCACCGGAAGGGTACATGGCGATTAGTCGAACAATGTGCCTAGTAGGAGCTATCCCTCCGTTCCCTCCGATTGCTATCGAAACTTTAAGACGACTAGGCATCGCTCCAATGCAGCTCCATCCAAACGCCTACGCATCGTTGTACACTCTGTACATTGCATATGCGGAGATCCTACATGCTGAGCTTAAATTTAAAGATTTGACGTTCTTCTTTCTTTTCAAGCACCGTTCTTCGGCAACTCCAAACTTCTCCTTCTTTGAGTCGGTGGCGAATAGGAAGGTTTTATACGATGGGTACAGCAATATAGGGGATCCCAAATCAGACTGGTTTTATATCAAGAGACAGGCCGGATGCTCACGAAGATGGCTTAAATCAAGTAAGCTCCGATCATATAACCGAATATCTTGCTCAAGGAGCCTAAGTACTAATATTTTTCCGCTTTTTCCTTTGTTTTGAACAGATCACGTCTTCCCGAAAACGGAGGGTCCTCTGTACAGCAATCGGTTAGCCATTCTTTCACAAAGCAGATCCGACTTTTTAAGGATTAAAAAATGCATCATTGACGACAATCTCCATAAGCATCACCTCCTGGACAGAAGATTTGGACTTGGCACCGGCGGCAAACCCTATAAATACTTGCCCCCAGCCGAGGGAGAGGGAACTTCACAAGCGGCAGAGACAACTAAATTTCGTAAAAGTCCTTCTCCGATAGTCATCCAAGACGACGAAGACTTGAATATATACCGAGGGGACGAGTCTCGTGGTGATGTGTCGAAAGAAGCCCCTACCTCTGCTCTAATGGAAACTGTTGGTGATGACGATTTGACAGAAGAACAACTGTTTGACGAACTGAATAAAATCCCTTTACCCGATATCGAATATACAGAAAAAGACTTCGGCGAGGAGCCTTTCTTTTCTGCTCCCGAAGAGGCGACCGCTTCAACCAGGGGACGAGAAACGGGTCAGATGAGCCTGTCTCCAGGCCCGGGTCTGTTAGGGGGAATTATATGGGATGCACACTTCACACACACTGCCTGACCTTGCACTATCATATTGTGGATATTCAAAGTTGTAATATATTCTTTTCTTTCTTTGCAGGAACGATGTCTCGCAGGAAATCTTATTCGTATCGTTCTCTCCGCGAAGGTACCCCCAGCCTTCGTCCGGGTACCGATCGCCCTCTCGGTCCTCCTCATAGGCCGAGCTCCTCACAACCTCGATCTCCACCCAAATCAACCTCTACCAGGCCTTCGAGTCATCCGCCAATTCCAACCGGGGGAAAACAACTTCCAAAGGAGTTGACTCCTCCAAAGAGTGCTCCGTCCCATAGCCGGTCGTCGAAAAGGCGTCACGAATCCAAAGATAGGGACAGAGAATCATCCAAAGAGACTGAAAAGGGGGGAAGTGATATCGTTCCCACTAGTCAACCAGAGTTAGCTGCCCCCGGGTCACGGGATCATGTTCACGGTCCCGAGATCCAAGGTAGACTGGAAAAGCTGCGGGAACAATTTCCAGGCATGTTCTTTGATAGGATGGTATTTGTTCCTGCCTTGGAACCGGTCCCTAAAAACTGGGATAGTGAAGTCATCGGGCATATTCATCACGTGGCCAGGCAGTACGAGATGATGAAAAAGCATGCCCTTAACCTTTCGGAGGTCATTCGGACACTTGAAATAGAAGCGCACAGATCCAAAGCGCAACTCGAAAATAATGAAAGGGCTAGGACGAAATTGAACAAGGATCTGGAAGACGCTCAGGCCCAACTTGCCCTAGCACAGAGGGATGCTGCAAATTATAAGACTGAACTAGAAAATGCCAAGCAGCGCTTCCATTCAGAACTGGACTCCAATAGCCAAGAAAAGATGGCTTTAAAAAAGGAGGTTGAAGATCTCAAGATGGCCAATATCGAGTTGAAAACGGCACGAGATCACTTCGAAGCTGAGAAGGCTGCTTGGGAGGCGGAAAGAGCGAGCTTGAGAGAAAGTTTAGCCATGGCAAAAGAAGAAACGGTAATTCTGAACGACTAGGTTTCAGATGCGGAAAGGAGGGCAGCCCTAGCTGAGAAGAACGTTGAAAGTGCCCTCGAGTTGGCCACCGCTTCTAACAACAAGCTCCTCGAAAGAGAAAAAGAAATTGAGGGGTTTGAGGAGATGATTTTCGATTTCCTTGGCCAGGTTCTCAAAACTCGTAATATCTCATGGATCCCGGATTATCATGTTACTTTGGCCAACTTATGGGATGCCATCGTGGAAGGTGAAAAATACAGACTGGGTGTCAAAGAGATCAACGAGGATGAATTGATGAAGAGCATCCTGAGAGACAACGAGCCTGAGGACCTGGCAGAGGGTCGTCGCTTAATCCTGGCGGAAATGGAGAAGGAGAGAACCATGGCTAAAGGTAAAAGCAAAATTGACGAAGGTTCCAGTTCCGCCGCGAAGCCTAAAACCTCCGAAGACGAGGAGTACCACCCTGACGATCCGCTAATCCCTTTAGGCCTAACTCCCGTGGTTGTTGGAGCATCTGGAACTACTCAAGAGGGAGCATCTGCTGAAGGTATCTCTCTCTTTTCCCCGCAGTTTGCTAAAGCAATTGCGAATTGTCGTCGTCTGGCGGAACAACCAATTGAATTAGTAATGTGTGTGTCTCTCGTAATGCAGGTGGGGAGCCCGTTGATAAGGGTGCCGAAAAAGAGAGAGAAATGGAGAAGGAGGCTGCCCCGCCGGGTGCTGGTATTGATGTCTCAGAGCGGGTCGAGGTCACAACAGTAGAGGAAAGCATCGCGGCAGCTAGCACCGATGTTCCCAAGGATGCCGAGACCATCGAAGCTTTAAAAGACATGGATGGTCGCCATGTGGAAGACGAAGAAGACATTACTGGCTCCAAAAAGGCCGATGATGATGATGATGAGGAACCCCTGGCCAGTCGAAAAGCCAGACAAGAGAAAGAATTGGCTTCAAAGAAAATGGGAGGTGAGGCTTTGGACGTAGTCCCTCTTGCAGAATTTGATCCCAAAACTGGGATGGTTGTAAAAATCCAGCCTAAATCCATTAGCCGGCAACTTCACTTCGCAAATCCCGATGACTTCCCGGCTTCCCTCTCCAGTAGAAGCAAGAGAAAAGAGATGGAAGAGGAGACCTCAGAGGAGTCGGATGTTCCCCTTGTAGACAAACGGAAGAGGAGGAAGGGGGATCCATCTGAAGCTGACAAGGAGAGGCTGGAGAGGCAGAAGCAAGAGAAGAAATCAAAGCGTAAATAGGATGTTTGTTGTTTGAAGGATCATTTTGCCTTTAGGTTTTCCACTGGGCCTCACTTTTTGTTTCTAGGTTGTCTTGTACTTTGTTGATCTGCAGTATATACACAAGAATTTATCCCTTACATCATTTTGTACCTGTATTCATAGAAACTTTTCATGTTTAGTCGTTAGCCAACTATTAATAATCATAAACCAGTCAATTAACAGGAAGAAGAATGTTTATGCTATGTTTCGATGTCGTATCAAAGTCTAGTGTTTATATATGAGTGCATGGTGCTCCCCCAATCAGTTGTTACCATAGCATCTGACTGGGGCTTACTTGGTATTGATTAGCACTGTCGGCAAATTCCCCCCTATTTCCGAATATGGGGGTATAGGAGATTTCATGGGACAACAGTAGTTCAGTTAACCCTTGTTTCTTTAGCAGGGCATAATTTCTTTCTCAGCGCCCAATCGGAGACGCTTTTGTACTGTCTCTCTCTCTCTGGAGAGTTAGAGTTTTGCACTTGGAGATTCATTTGCCCCCCGATCCTTCAGCGGGGAAGGTGTTCTTTCTCAGCGCTCAATCGGAGACGCTTTTATACTCTCTCTCTCTCTCTGGAGAGTTAGAGTTCGAGCTCAGCGATTCACTCGCCCCCCGATCCTTCAGCGGGGAAGGGGCTCTTTCTCAGCGCTCGATCGGAGACGCTTTTATACTCTCTCTCTCTCTGGAGAGTTAGAGTTCGAGCTCAGCGATTCACTCGCCCCCCGATCCTTCAGCGGGGAAGGAATTCTTTCTCAGCGCTCAATCGGAGACGCTTTTATACTCTCTCTCTCTCTGGAGAGTTAGAGTTCGGCTCAAGCAGTCTGCCATCATGCACTCTCATCCTAGGTGTATACTTTAACCCATGCTCCGTGGATTAAAGCTAGTCGGGCAAGCAGTTGGAGCCTTTGCCAAGGCTTGGAATTCCTTCGCTTAATCTACGGGAGGAACGGTTGGCACCAGACTTCGGGTACCTGCATTATTCACATTGATTTTCACAAAAATAAATAGGCAAACGAATAAAGATGCAATAAAAGCAAATAACACACAGTATTTTTATAGTGGTTCGGTCGAATCATGACCTACGTCCACTTTATAATCTCTTGCTTTAAGGAATTAGACTATTCTGGGCAAGTCATGCCCTGTACATAGTTTTTTAACAAAGCAAAAGAATAGATTTGAAATTCTCATGTTAAATATGGCCGTAAATGTTGGGCATTCCACACTCTGGGGATTTCCTGTCCATCTACGGTTGCTAGCTTGAAGGTTCCATTATCAAGCTTGCTCAAAATGGAGTACGGTCCTTCCCACTTCGCTCCCATATGAGTTGGGGGTGGGAAGACGCGTTTTAGAACCAAGTCTACGGGTTCCCATGTTCGGACTCGAACCTTTTTGTTGTAATATCGGGCGACCTGCTGTTTGCATCTCAAAGCACGCAGGTCTGCTTCATCCCTCTTTTCTTCGATCATATCCAGGGACTCAAGGAGCAATTCATTGTTGGTCATTGGATCATAATAAGTCACCCGATGAGAAGGTACCTTTATCTCAACCGGGATAACTGCTTCCGTTCCAAAAGCAAGGGAGAACGGGGTATGTCCCGTTGCCGATTTATATGTCGTTCTGTAAGCCCATAGTGCCAAGGGCAATTCATCAGCCCACATGGCCCTAGCCCGCTTCATTCTTCTTTTCAGAATGGACTTAATTACTTTATTTGCGGCTTCGACTTGCCCGTTTGATTGTGGGTGCGCCACGGAGGTGTACCGATTCTCGATGTGGTATCTTTGGCAGAAATTTCTGAATTCAGCACTATCGAATTGAGTTCCATTGTCTGTTATCACAATCTTCGGAATCCCAAATCGACAGATGATGTTTCTCACGATGAAGTTGATCACTCGTTTAGTCGTGATTGTGGTTAGTGGTTCTGCCTCGACCCACTTGGTGAAATAATCTACGGCCACAATAGCAAACTTTGCTCCGCCCCTTGCTATGGGGAGGCTTCCTATGATATCAATTCCCCACATAGCAAAAGGCCATGGACTCATCATTGTTTTTAACTGACTCGGAGGCGCTCTGGGTATCTTTGAGAATCTCTGGCACGCATCGCATCGTCGTGCATATCTCACTGCATCCTTGTTTATGGTAGGCCAGAAATAACCATGCCTCAATACCTTTTTCGCCAAAGTTTGCCCTCCAGTGTGGTCGCCACATTCGCCTTCGTGGACTTCTTGCAGCACACGTTTGATGTCATCGTGGGCTATACACCTAAGGAGGGGCATTGAAAACCCTTGTCTGTAAAGAATTCCACCTTGCAAAACGTATCGGGCGGCTTTACGAATCACTTTACGCCTCTCGCTTTTCTTGGTCGGAAGCGTTCCATCCATTAGGAAATTCCTTATAGGGGTCATCCATGACTCCCTTTCTGGTTCCGTCTCTAGTACTAGGTCGATTTCCATCTGATCTATGCTGGGGTACCGAAGTACTTCAACGGGGGCTAGTCCGATCACTTCGGGATCGTAAGAACTAGCCATCTTTGCCAACTTGTCTGCCTGCTGATTCTCTGATCGCGGAATATGAGATATGCTGTAGTGATCAAAGTCATTCAACAGTTCTTTGACTTTCTTTAAGTATAAAATCAATCTTGCGCTTTTGGCTTGGAATCTCCCAGTGACTTGATTCACAACTAACTTGGAGTCGCAGAAAATGTTCAGCTTTGTGACCTCTAGTTCCTTTGCAATCTTTAATCCGGCTATCAGAGCTTCATATTCGGAATCGTTGTTAGTGGCCTGAAGCTCCATTCGGATGGCATAGGTTATTAATCGTTTCTCGGGGGTTTCAAGCACTATTCCAGCGCCGGATCTTTCGTCGTTCCTAGCGCCATCAGTATACAATCTCCAGGCATTAGGATCGAAAAGTAACTGTGAGGGTTCTGTTTCTTCGTCTGCTATATCTTCTTCAGGGACAGTGAACTCTGCTATGAAGTCGGCTATCGCTTGCCCCCGAATTGACCGTCTGGGCTGAAAGTTCAAATCAAATTGACTTAACTCAATATTCCATTTGAGTAGCCTTCCAGATGCCTCCGGTCTCTGCAAAACTTGCTTGAGTGGGTGATCAGTGTATATGGTGATAGGATGTGCCTGAAAGTAATGCCGAAGTTTTCTGGAGGCAATCAGTAAACTATACGCCAACTTCTCTATTCGTGGATAGTTACGCTCTGCTGCTATCAATTTTTTGCTTACATAATACACAGGTTTTTGGACCTTATCCTCTTCCCTAACCAACGCTGAGCTGATCGCATGAGACGACACTGCCAGATACACGAATAAATCCTCGTGATCTATTGGCTTAGATAAAATCGGAGGTTTCTCCAAATGCCTGAGCAAATTTTGAAACGCTTCTACGCAGTCAGGTGTCCACTTAAAGTGGCGTTTTCCTCGCTTTATTAATTCAAAGAATGGGATGCACTTATCCGTAGCCCTGGAGATGAATCTGCTTAGTGCGGCCACTTTTCCGGCAAGGCTTTGTACATCCCTAATTTGCCTAGGCTCCTGAATGTCTCTGATTGCCGCGATCTGGTCTGGATTAATCTCGATACCACGGGAACTGACAATGAATCCTAAGAATTTTCCAGAAGCAACACCAAATGAACATTTGGTTGGATTGAGTTTCATTCCATACTTCCGAAGAATGCCAAACATCTCTGCCAGGTCAATAGTGTGTTGAGAAGATTGTTTGGACTTAACCAACATATCGTCGACATATACTTCCATCGTTTTCCCGATCTGGTTGTAAAACATCCTGTTGACCAAACGCTGATATGTGGCGCCCGCATTCTTCAAGCCAAAGGGCATTACCACATAACAATATAATCCCAGATCAGTGATAAAGCTAGTGTGCTCTTGATCCGGAACATGCATCGGGATTTGGTTGTATCCTGAGTAAGCATCCATAAATGAGAGAAGCTCGTGACCTGCCGTCGAGTCTACCAACTGGTCAATTCGAGATAATGGGAAACTATCTTTTGGACAAGCCTTGTTCAAATCCGAGAAGTCGATACACGTTCGCCACTTCCCATTGGCCTTCTTTACTAGGACTGGGTTCGAAATCCAGTCGGGGTAAGTTGAATCTCTGATAAACCCATTACTCTTCAGCTTTCCAACCTCTTCTTTCAAGGCAGCGGACCTCTCTGGGCCCAGCATTCGCCTTTTTTGCTTTACTGGAGGATGTTTGGGGTTAATGCACAAGGAATGGCTCATGATTGATGGGGATATCCCACACATGTCCGCGTGGGTCCAAGCAAATACGTCTAAATTATTCTTTAAGAAATCCGTCAATTCTTTAGCAAGACTCGGACTTAACTGGGATCCAATCTTAAGGACCTTCTCCGGGTCACTGTCATCGATTGGTACATCCACAGTTGCCTCGTTGGGAGTCGCCATTCTGCTCCCGGGTTCTTGATCCTCTCTGGGATCTATATCCTCGAGCATCTCTTTGGGCGACTCTCCAACGATTATTTTCTTTGGTTGCTATAAGGTCTCCGTCCTCGAAGGGGGGGGAGGTGCCTTTAGTTTCGATATCCCCTCCATTGCGGAGCAACTTTAGTTCGGCAACATAACATGCTCGCACAGCAACTTGGTCCCCTCTGACGATACCAATGCCAGCTTCTGTGGGGAATTTCAATAACAAGCACCAGGGGGCTATACAAGCTCTGAACTTTGCGAGGGCCGGTCGGCCCAAGAAGGCATTATATGGCGATTCAACATCCAAAACCACAAAGGGAAGGATTCTCACTCTCTGGCGTTCTCCTTCCCCAAGCGTAACTGGCAACTCTACATAACCTAATGGAGCCGTGGATGCTCCGTTGAATCCACGGATCCATCCTTGGCAGGGCTTCAAGTCTTTTATTTCAAGATTCATCTGGTCAAAGGCCTTTTTGAAAAGAATATTAACGGAACTCCCGTTGTCCACCAGAACCTTATGAACAGTGGCTGGCCCAATGGGTATTGTAATTACAAGTGGATCTTCAGTTGGAGCATGGACTCCGATGCTTTCTCGTTCTCTGAAGACAACATCATCGGTCATCATCTTCTGCTGCTTTACCGGAATACTGTCCTCGGGGTTGCTACATTCCCCCACCTCAAGGTGTTGTTTTGCCACATTGACGTATTGATCCAATGCTTTGGAACTGTGCCCAGCAAGATAAAGTCCTCCGATCACGGTGTTGATAACAATATTCTTTCCTTTTTGCTGAGCAGTCGGCCTAGCAGCAAGTTGATTTTGATTCTGATTCGGGGCCTGCACTGCTTGCCCCCTGTCCCTAGGCGTTACTCTGTATTCGTCTAGCTTTCCTTCTCGAAGCAGCCTTTCGACGACGTCCCTCAGGTGACGACATTCGTTCGTCGAATGGCCGTGGATTTGATGAAAGAGACAAAACTTCCTTGTCTCACGCTCTTTCTCTGTCGACTCTCTAGGAGGTGGCCTCTTACTCTGGAGGACTTCGTACGCGTCCATGAAGATGTTTTCCAGAGTATCATTTATGGGTGTATAACTTTCAAAGGCTCTGGGACGAGTCCTTCTCTGGGAGTCGTTCCCTCGGCCCCTCTTCCGGTTGTTGCTGTTACCATTATTGTTGTTGTTACCTGGCTGGCGACTGCCCTGATTCTGGTTTCCGACGTTAACTTCAACTTTCCCCGAGCTGTCTCCAGTCTGTTTGATGGCGACATTGCTCTGAATTTCCTCCTTATCAGTTTTTTTAACCTTTCGGTTTGCGTAAACCTCTTCCCGGCGTAGATATACGTTGGCTTTCTCGTAGAATAACTCTCTAGTGCGGGACGGTTTGCCTGCCAAGTACCTTCCGAACTCAGTGTCCTTATCTACTCCGTCAATCAATGCTGCAACGATGGTCGGTTCATGAGGATCTTTAACCTCAGTGGCGGCCAAATTAAAACGATCCAGGTACATCTTTAGGCTCTCGCCTGGTCGCTGTTTGACAAGGAATAAATCGATCACGCTTTTTGTCTTCTGTGCGTAGATACGGAACTGTTCTACGAACTTCTCGCTCAGCTCCCTAAAACTAGAAATCGATCTCGCCGGCAGGCGAGTAAACCATAACAAAGCCACGTCCTCCAGGAATATGGGAAACGCTTTACACTTAACCGCGTCAGAAGCGGCGGCAGCGGTCATCGACCAAGAGTATCTCATCAGGTGTTGAATGGGGTCAGATCTTCCAGCATATCGGTTCATTTGTGGCATGTTGAAACGCCTTGGAAAAGTCGCATCCAAAATATCGTCAGTAAAGGGAGTATGACTACGGTCGATCCCCCAATCTTCGTTCCGCTGTCCGCGGCTGTCGGCCAGAATCTGGTGGACCATGGCTGCAACGTTTGCACTAGTCAAAGGAGGTTCAGGGTTAGCACCTCTGGCCCGACGAGGTTCTCTGATTTCTCTTCGGGGAGTAGCCACAAAATCTGGGGCTCGGACGGGGCTTCGCTGCCCCCTGTTATCATGAATATGCGTGCGGCGACGGGGTTGAGGTGGTCTGTTATGCACGGGACTGTTCACATTATAGTTTGAGGGTCCCGCCCCTAGCTCTTCTTCTTCTTGTGAGGGCAGGGTTCCGAACCGAAGCTGTTGTATGTTTTCGGCTCTCTCATACGGCCGTCGGGGAGGCCTCGGCGATTCTTCAGACGAAGAAGAATATACTGGGGTGAGTGGACGAACCGGCGATGCTCTTTGCCTTGCTAGCTCATCAAGTCTTCTATCCATAGCCGTCAAATTTTGCCGCAGGATGGAACTTTCCTGCCTTTGTGCTGCCAACTCATCAAACAATCTATCCCACATTTCGGCGAAGCGAGAGAGATTCCCCTCAGTGACAGGAGCAGCGGGATCATATTGCTCATCATCAGACTCTCTTATGCGCAACGAGCTCGATCCGGGTCGAGCAGAGGTTCCTGGACGATAGGAGCGGGTCATAGGTTCCTTTCCAGGTCGAGTTGTAGTCTGACCATCAGTACGGATAGCTGCGGTTCGTGGAGTGCAATTCGCTGCGCCCCCCTGAGGTCGACTCGTGGTCGTGGTACGCGGAGGCTGCGAGGTGTTGCCTCGGGATCGAGTGACGACCCCTTCAGTGGCACGGTTCGTCTCGTTCTCTTCGACTCGGAACGAGGTGTCTTCGTCGGATCGGATCGCCCTTTGCGCTCCACGATCCAGAATTTCTTCGTTGCCCAGTTCGTGTACACTCTCCTCAATCGTTTCGTTGGCCTGCGAAACTTTAGATCTTTTTCCAGCCATGATATCCGAATCGTTGGAATCCTCAAAGAAGCGAATAGTGAAACTTTAAGACTGAGTTTCTCAGTGAAAGCACCAAAAATGTTAGATCGAAATTTGGACCTAACACCCAAATTGTTATGAGCAATAAAGAATATCAAACGAAGAATAAGGAAAAGAAAATAACACTCAGGATTTATAGTGGTTCGGCGTTAACGAGCCTACGTCCACTTTATATTTTATTGATTATGCTGTAAAAGCTAATACAACAGTGATTTCTCTCAATATTTCGGTAGTTTGACAACAATGGCGGATTCAATGCTCAATATTGCCAAAAAGATCCCGAAAAATGCCAAGCTCTGGGCTATTTATAGCTGATTTCGTCAGGCGGATCGTGGACACGTGGCACGCATCCCGAGATCATCGGATCGGATCGCCGCCCTTGAAGAAATGGTCAATTTAGCCGTTATGGACAGGTGTCGTGATCTGCTTAAAAATCGGATCGTGCAGATGGGGAGAACTGGTCCAGATGACAGTTAGGAACACGTGTCGCCAGATCCGTGCGATTCGGATCGCTGAAGACCAGCTCGTGATTGAATGGGTCAGAAGCTTCGGTACGCACCAAGGGATCGGATCGGTTCGCTTGGGATAACAACATGAGCTCGAATCGAGTCGCATAGCTGATTCGTTCCGCTGAAGGAATGGGCGAGTCGATAGTATGCGATCCAACGGTGGGCGAGACGATGGTGCGATCCGATATCAGGCGAGACGATGGTGCGATCCATTCCTTCAAATCCTTAGAGAATGCGGTTTCGTGCTTTCTTCTTATGAATGATCCTGGGTGGCTTGGTCAAAAAGCTAGCCAACAGTGGTGTCATGGTATGGAGCCCAAACATTTTTACTTATGTGGATGATGGATTGCGAGGCGCCTCGGATATTGGTTGCTACTAGCCAAGAGATATGTCCGATAAAACTGGGAAACGTGTGTTCAGGAATAACTAATCCACTAAAGTGTGGACCGGCCCTACCGATTCCAAGGGCTCGCCAGTGTCCGAGTTCTGAGGCATTTGCCGGAGTTTCTCGAAACTGGTGGGGAGTCATCCCTTGCCTCAACTCATAGATGGAATGCAATTGCCAATACGCGACTTTTCGGTTTTTGTTGTAAACCTATGTATGGCGGCGTAATATATGGTACCTATGTCGTCTATGATTTATACATTTACATTTGAAGTTGATTTTGACACTATGCACTTATAGTAATATCAAAATGGTTTGTTTTAAACGTACCAAGCATATTTGGCTATTATGAGGGAAAATTCTATCCTCTGGCTTGCGTTGCATTGTGTGATGGGAGCTGAATCTTATAGTAACTTCATTTTTCGAAAAGCATTACGTGGTTTATTTTAAACTGAGATTCATGTGAAGTAAACTCATTCCATGTTATACAGCGTGGTCCCATGGTTACCCAATTTTAAAAGTAATAATTAACAATAGATTTAGTTCTCACACCAGTCCCATGACTGGCTCAGAGTTTATTGTTTTAACCTCAACTCTGGGTGCCCATATTTTCCACCCGGGCAACTAGTAGTTTTGGTTTTCGCAGATACTTCTTTTCACATGATCCTGGATTACGGCTGCAGCTATATTCGGAAAGCTTTGTATCTGTATATCTCTTTCAGTTGTGGTTGTAGATGATTTCTGTTGTATATTATTCTTATGTATTATTTTTCCGCTGCAATGTAATCGAAATCTCTGATATTTTCAATGTATATTATTTATCTATACTCTGATATCTTGTACTCTGATGTTAATTGTTGTAATAGCAAAGAAATATTCTTCTGTTTGTGTTCTAATGCGTCGTGTTCTCAAAGCAATCCGGACTCCTCCGCCTCTTCGAGGATCGGGGGATTTCAGTTCGTCTCACTAACTCTCTTGAATCGAGAGAGAGTATAAAGGACGGAAGACAATGTCCCAAACTCTAACCCTCATGAATCGAGAGAGAGTATAAAGGACGTGAAGACGACGTCCCCAAGGCATGGGGGTGCACCATGATAAGAATAAGCACTAGTGAGAAATTACCCCGGTCCCACCGAATAGCAGGGTGCAATCACAACACCAGAAAAGCCCATTTGTAACGCTTATTACCTTGACTAATCAAATTGTTCACAGTTATAACTGTTTGCCCAGCAGGCGTTGGTGATTTTTATGACGCATTTGATCATGGTTATAACCATTATAAATACTCACGGCTGTTGTCACGGTTATAAACATGATATTATTCTCTATAGTAACGATTATAACTGTTATCTTGTATTAATTACTAATGGTTATATGCGTTAAAATATTTTATTTTATAACGGTAATAATCATTAAAAAAATTGTTTAATAACGGTAATAAATGTGATATTTGTTGGTTTACTAACGGTTATTAACCGTTATATTATATTACTATCTAAAGGTTTTAAATGTTGCTGCTACCAAAATTATAACGGTTATAACTGTTAGATACTACACATAGTATGGTTACTACTATAAAGACCTATATTTCATATCAAATATACACAAATAAGTATTCAGTACTAGTGTTGGCTATATAATAACAGCATTAAAACATCAAATGACACGTAGAACATACCAAGTTTAAAATAGCATACATAACAAATTTATAATACCAAGTATTATACACCGTCGTTAACACACATAATAAGTTTTAAAACAATATTCAACATGTTTTTTCTAAATTCAGTCTTAACACAAACACTACTAATCATGTGAGTAGTAAAATAACTTCAGTCATCTACCAAATTAACTTTAATCCTACCACTAGCAGCACAGCTTTAATTGTACCTATAGAAAATCACAATAAAACATCACGCGAGTAGCAAAATACACATGGTTAAAGAAACTTATGTTAATCACCGGCATTTTAACCAAACCGATGATGAATATTAATTTTTTTTCATTGGGGAGAAAGGATATATATACAAAACGGAAAGAAACGCCTTGAATTTGCTAATCAAATGGCCGTGAAAGATCAAACTGTCAGGTTGCATTTAACTATCAGGTCATTTATGAGGAAACAAATCATAATTTAGCACCTATGGTAAAGGGAGTAAATACAACTGAAAGTATCTGTCCTAAATAATGATCCTCTATAGGACCATTGTTACTTAAGCTATTTACCAGAACAAATCATTCATGAGCAGATAAACGATTATTACTAGTTATTTACCATATTATGCATACATGATGATATTGCTAATTGGTAGCGGTTTTCGTCCTTTAAGCTATTCAGTAATGGCTTTCTAAACCAAGATTTTTGTCCTTTAAGCTAGTTGGTCAACTTCTTCTTCATTATCTGTCCTGAACTGTTCGCTTTTTCTTTTCATTATTTCCCTCTCCACTTTAATCATTGTAAAATAACAATTCGCTTCTCCTATGTGCTCATGTCAATTCCATGTTTATAAATATTGTAATTGCTAAAAGCTTTGTGTTTCCTAAAGTATATCCAAATAGTACATTATTTGCTAATGAATTTCAAGAAGTTGAAGAGGCAAATAATTCTAGTTCAGCGGAAAGTCTTGACAGTAAAGAGCCTGATGCACTATTTTCAATTGTTTTTGCCAATAATTCAATGAAAAATGGTTTTGAAATCAGAAACTTTGATGGTGCTTGAATTGTACGGCGTATGGCACATCGAACTATAATACTCCAAGGTCCAAGGCTTTGACAGTATGTTAGTATGATATTATATCATTATTATTATCATATCTAGAATAATAATTAATTAGGATAGAAAGGATTATAAAATCTTGGTTCTTCAATGGTATATCAGTGATAACTAGGATTATCTAACAGAAATTTGTTCTCTTAGTGACATATAAAGAGCAAACTTTAAAATGCAAAAGCTAGCGATGTCAAACTAGAAAGCATGAAGTGTGACCCGATCTCTTTAGATTAGCTTTCATCCACACAAGCATAAGTCATAGTCAAATTTATTTTATTGGATTTTTCAACGCCATAGAATAATAATACCCATTCAAGATTCTAGTGCTTTACATATTGCCTGTTAATCAAGTAGACACACATTTTCCCCCCTTCCGTTGAATGAAAAATCAAGATATCCTAAGAATTTGTATTATATTGCAATGCTAGCTGTATTATATTGTAATGCTTTACATATTTCACTTTATTTTTCAAATCTTTTGCATGTTATAGAAGGTGATACGAATCTAAAATTGGATGTCAAGGGCCACTTCCTTAAGTGGTAATATTCTGTTTAAATCACAAAATATTTTAAACTCTCCAACAAAAATAGTGTAAGTTTGACAGTGTTCACATGCCAACTTTGACGGTGTATGAATTTGGCATAATCGTACGGCACATCGAACTATAATACTCAGCTTTAAAAGTTTGATTGGTCCATGTTATTCAAACAGAAATTATACTGTTCCTTTAACAATGAAAAAATATAAAAAAATATTAAAAAAATTGTGTATAAATCTAATAATATTAGTAAGAATGTCTGACATCACCAAAATACAAAAATACGAAGGCCTGTGAACTTTTTTGCATGGAATGCCTGTGAACTTTTCAAAGGCAAGCCATCAGGATTCCAAAAATAGAAAATTGGTTTAAACATCTGGTTTTTAAATTGGTCTAGTTTATTTGTATACATTAAATCGGGACTGCTCTTATTAAACCGAGGATTCCAGCTGTTTTTTGCTATTGTGGCTTGATTTTTTAGTTTTAAGTTTTGTTTTCAAAACAATGTTTGTTAGTGCATAACATAAGTTTAACTATTCAAATAAAGCAACATTCAAATTAATATGACACTGCCATTTTCTGAATTATATTTCAATATTATTTTTTGAATTAAGGTCCCCTCTACTGGGAGGTTTTTGAAAAACAAAGGGTGGGTGAAAAGTGGGGGAGACCTGCGTGAATCATGACCTATAATGTTTTGTCAGCTTTTCCAGGTAAACTTCTATACTAACGAGCCTACGTGCTCACAAAACATTACAGAAGCAATGTAACTAAATTGGTTATAATTTATAGTGTTGACCTGCTAGCCAAATTTGGGTATACCAAGTTTCATATATTCTTGGTACAAATTTCCGAATCAAGAAAACTAAAATGTTGTGTAGAAAATATTTTTTAAATTCTTACTGGCGCTCTAGTTTGCAGGTTATACCCCTAACCGAGATTTCTTTTACCTTGAATGTGAACAGGTACACATTCTTTTCCTCCTTTTGGAATTGTTTTAACATACGTGAATGTGAATTGTTGCAACGGTATTTTGTTTCAATAGCTTAGGGATCGAGTGCGAACGATTACTTGAAAATCTGGATACTCGGAATTTCTTGAAAGAAACATAAGAATTGGCCAAACTTGGACGTACGGAAATCTGGCTATTCAAATTTAAGTTCTGTTTTCAAAACAATGTTTGTTAGTGCATGACATAAGTTTAGCTATTCAAATAAAGCAGCATTCAAATTAATATGGAACTGCCTTTTCTGAATTATATTTCAATATTATTTTTTTCTTTTCATTTTTTTGGTATTATGGTAAAATTCATGAATTACTATCTGTAGCACGCGGGTAGAAAATTCAATTTGGTTAACCCTTTCCCATGCTCTCTCTATCAATTAAGCATTGAAAACTAACTAAATGAAAATGCACTGAATTCTTATATGTTGTCAAGTTTGATTATGCTGATACCACTGAAAGTTATGAGCTAAAAAATGAGAACAAAAAATTACCTAATATGCATGAAATGTTCTATATTCCTTTAGTTTCCTACTAGCAACTCCTATTTAAAAAAACAAATGTAGGGACCAATGATGCAAAATGCTAGTTCATTTAGGTAGAATAAACTGTATATTGTCTACAAAAAAAAAAAAAAAATCAAAGCAACAAAAAAATTACCTGAGGGGCATAATAGAGACACTTATCAAGAAAATCACTCAGATCAAGTCCAATTTCCATTTTTCCAGCTAATTCAATCGAATCTGTTCAGATAAAACATAAAAAGTTATATAAAGTACCAATGAAATGCTAAAAAGTACCAACAAAATACTAAAAATAGCAGCAAAATATTAAAATGAACTTACAGAATTTTACTAATAACGTAGACGATACTCGGGCCAAATCACAAAACCTTCATCAACTAGCTCGGACAGCGTGTAATGACCATTTTGTGGTGAATCAAAAAGTGAAGCATCTGTATCAAGAACATCCTCCACCCAAACAACTTGTTCTCCTTCAACCACCTTTCTACCATGGCACATCTACTACGTCCCGATATGTCCTCTCGCTACCTCCACCGAACCTGATCCTAATATCATTACCGATTGTTTTCCTCCCGTAGGTGATACTGTCACTTTATCTAATGGAGAACTTTTGCTAGATATCGAATTATTGAGATTTTTCTCTGTATTGGAAGTATCAACCGGTTTTGGTGTCATCGCATTTCCTCCAAATTGATTTACAAGAAAAGCCATACATTGTTTTAAATCAATGATAGTCGAACTCATTGTTTCATCTCTGTCTGCATTTCCTCTCGCCATTTCTGATTCACATTCTCTCGATGATTGACTATTGCCTTTGAGGCTTGCATGAGTTTTACTTGTTTTGCATTAGACGTAGAGCTAATAGCACAACAATAATTTCTCCTACAATCATCTCCAAAAACATCGGCGATGGTCTCTTTCAAAATCTTCTAAGCCTCTTATACCATCAGCTCCATTAACACTAGATTCTGACTTTTGTCTTTTTTCAGCTGCTTTTATCAATGCCTACATATTTTATAAGCATATATATTATGTAATCATGTTTACCAAAATTAAAAAAAAAACCAACTTCATACTTAATAGATGACATATGGATAGGCTTAACATATTAAACCATTTAGGAATTATTCAAAGTAGGCAAGTGAAAGTTTTGTTCATCAAATAAAAGTGTGTTGGGATTAAAGAGATAACATACATGGTCTCCTTTACTTCTCAATATTTTAGACTAGATCATCGGTTAAAATTCTAAGCAATGTTGCATAAACTATTGAACCCATTACATAATAAAATAGAAATCCTGTTAGTTTTCACTTAGCTAACCTATATGATTTGTGAGGAAAATAAATAAAAAAGTGTAAAAGGTCAGTTTTGAGAGTTCACTTCTTATTTTCTAAGATTTCAAAAGCCAAGTTTATTTCAAAAAAATCTACGAATTATTAGATTTGACTTTCAATTTCTTTTCCCATTATCATTTTTTTTACAAATTACAATAATGTATGCATCATTTTTGGTAAACAAAACATGCATGGTCATGGGCCGGATCAATAGGTAGTGCAGAGACAGAAGTGACGAAGTGGATATGATGATGCAAACTGGTTTTTGTGCTTGTGTGCTGATGCCAATGTTACAAGCTACAGTAGAGGTGTGTACATAAATTTTTCTTTGTTGTTTAATTGATCAGGTTATGATTTTTGAAATATTATGCAGATAAATCATTAAATAGGATATATAGAGGGATAATTACAAGTGACTGAATTACTAAAGATAAAGAAACATTAGCGGTAGTAGTTTCACTAGCTAGGTTGGCAAGTAGAATTTTCATTTGGTTTTTGAAAAAGATGAGACCAAATAAAGCTTTGAATTACGGAGTTCATACTATTGAAAATAGGATTTTTGAATATGCTTCCTATTCTTTTCTTTCCGTGTATTAAGTTTTGTTTTGAAATTAATGGTACTGATTGAAGCTAATAAACAATGTCAATAGAAGGTCCTGTTGTTTAAAATGGTACGAACCAAAATATAGCAAAACTGGTTTCATGTTATTTTTATGTAGAAGGAGTTGGATCTCGACCAAAACTACTCATTCTTAATTGGTAAGCTAGATGATACCCTTTTTAGGACCCTAAACGAAGCACACATGAGTGTATACCATCGATTGAAATTGTTGGGTAAAATGAAGCACGCATGAATGTATCCATCTTCACTCATTCAAAAATGGTGTGTAAATGATTATCGACATAATCCATATGAGATATAAACGAAATCTCATTTAGACTGATGATACAAAAAACAACAATGTAGATTTTGCAATAACGTCTTCGACAAATCACCATGAAACCAGATGACAGCAATAACATCTTCGACAAACAACGGTGTAGATCACTTAGGAACTTTAAAGCGTGCTAGCATGTTACATGTCATACATGCATACTTGTGTGTGCGTGCATAATAAAACTTTGAGACTATGGTGGACAAGATACATGATGCTTTAAAACTGGCTGTTGGATGTTTAACCGGCTATTGGGAGCTATTTTCCCGACATAGACAACTATGATATTTTTCATATATGCTGTGTGTGTGTACGTGTGTCTATGCATATATTACTTCAACTGAAAATAAAGGTGCGCCTCTCAGGCTTTCGGCATTCAAATATTCATATCATTAGTATTCTTGGTCTGTGTTAGAAAGCCCTTAATGTGGTTTAACTGGTTTGTAAACCATGTAGGGGAAGGTGATTTTTCTATTGATACAAAAACAACAATAAAAAATAGTGTTCAGGAGCCTATCCTATTGATACAAAACAACAATTATTTAAAAATCAAGAAATATAAGTGAATTTCTGGAGTTTAACAATATATAGCATACTGAGATAATCATATGCAGATATCACCGTTACACAATTAAATGCATCTACATTGTTGCTTTGGTAATTGAAACCAGATGACAGTAATTGAAAAAGTGTGCCAATAAAAACAATTCACTTTAGATTTTTAACACTATGATATGCTAGTCAAAGTACAAAAAAGAGCGCCATTTCATATAGTGTGATGCTAAAAACAATTTTGATTCAAAGACAAAAAATAATATTCACTAACATATTTTTCGGCGGCGCAAGGAAGCACTTCTCTAGTTTTTTTATTTGTGTGTGCCACTTTCCATGCTTTTGTTCGTGTAGGCTTACATTCCGGATTTTCCTTTTCCTACATGAATAAATATATTCAATAGCCATAAAGTATTATCTAAAATAACCATAAAAGAATTGACTAGTACGAACCAATGTTTCATACAGCTTAGCATAAGATTTTCTTCCCAATGTATGATTTATATTATTTTTTTCCCCTATTGTCGCTATTCGTCTTGCATTTTTTTCTCTTCTTGTTTGTATGCTCATTGTCGATGAACTTCTCCCATTGAACTTTATCGATTTCGTAGGGTCCGTTTTCAATTGCAATATGCCTAGGCAAAATCTTTTTTTTAAGTATATGTCTTCCTCAAATGTGATTTTGACGATCTTAAATATTATGGAAAAATTCTCCAAAATAGGTCGAGCAACATTGGGATTTATGTTCAAGTCAAACTCTTTCTATGGAAAAGGTAAATGATTTTGATTATAATTCTATACTTTATATATGCCAAACAAAATTAGAAATAATAAAGAAATATACGATTAGTGTTGTTCATAAGTTGTCCTTGTAAAAAGAATCAATTTTCCTCCAATCGTCATAGCTAACTGGAATATGCCTTCGGATCAGAGTGCTACAATGATCGATGCCTTCTGGGAACTAGAAAAGCGCGAATTTTAAAATAAATACTACAAGTGCATAGATCATATAATATGCAAGTCAAATCACAGGGAGGTAAATTAAATTAAATTAAATTATTTATATAATTTCTTGGGTGAGCTAGACAAACTTTGGAGATTCGGTTGAAAACAATAAAGCTATTATTGAATTGAATCAGATCTGAATCTAATCAAATTTATATTCAATCAAATATGATCTAGGAAAGCAATAAAAAGAATAGAAATTGAAATTGCAGAAATTAAATAACAGACAAAAAATAAATTAGGATTACCGCTGAATCTAATCAGATGGTCAATCATCACTGAAAATAAGTGAAAAATTCAAATAGTGCTCTACCAAGTCTAATTGTGTAGACAACACTAATTGCTAAGAAAATAAAAAAAATTGCATAAAAGAGAAAAAGTAAGAGAAAACTCTCAATTCATGGATGATGTTTACAATAAGATTACAAGGGTATTTATAGGATAGATAGCCAACCCTAACCCTAATACAATGACAAATGGGCCTTAGTGAAATCACAAAAGATTTTACAATGAGAATTACAAATGGGCCTTAGTGAAATTTTGTACATTTGGGCCTTTCCTTTTTTTCTCTTGCTTCCTTGACAATTCTTCATTGATTTGTGATATGCACAGCCTTTCTACCAGTTATTTTCTTGTCCAAAAATCAACTAGATGTGAGATCTTCATCAGCAAGTCTTCATATGTAAATATACAGCAAATTGATCTTTATTTTCTATTTTTCTGACTGCATGTGGTTTAGTTGGCATATCTGTAAAAGTGAAAATAATAATACCCAAGTAATATTTATTTATATACAAAAGATATGATATAAGAGCATAAAATAAATACATTTCTATGCTAATCAAATACCCCCACGCTTATCTTTTACTCGTCCTCGAGTAAAAAGAAAAAAAGAAAAAAAATGAAAAGCTAAACTAGATAGGTCACACTTTCGTATGAAACACGATTGCATTAAGCGTATGCAATAAGCCATTAAACCTCTAGGTGTCCCTAGTAGGATAAGTGGTGTCTCGTGAGGGTTTTCAGCAGATACTACCCACAAAATCCAAATGCAATAGTATGCTATGGCAATAATGTAACTACATGAATGCAAAGGACTTATGCAATTGAAAACAAAAATGAAAACACGACTTATTTCAGGAAAGTGGTACAACAAATTAAGTTAACAATTTCTGGTTAGTTCATTGTACTTTAGATACCTCAACTTGTTACAAATTTTCAATATAATTCAAGTTTCAATGTTAAACTCTAGTTTGGCCAGTTGGTTCGGTTGATAACATAGTGCAACCATGAAATAGATTCTTAGTTTGCTTGGCACAGTTTGTAAAGTGGTATTATTATTTCCTCGTGTATGGCTAGTCAAATTGATAAGGTCAAGAAGTGTTTGGGCATCATTGCTTATTCTCCATCTCTATAAAAATTGAAATCTACAATTAATTACATACACCTAACTAAAAGACCAAGGTATACCACACATACACTGCCTTGTTGACTGACGGAGAGTAGGGACAGTACTTGGCGGATTGTGCAGACCGATGTTGACTTTGTCAACAACATGTCGGTAATCCTTAGGTGTCCAACTCATAAAATGAGACCAAGATATACCAACGCTGACTTTGTCAACAACATGTCGGATAGAGCTTGGCGGGTTTGCACACCAACGCAAGACTTACAAGCAATGTTGGATACCCTTGGATTACTGTTATTATTATTATTGAAAATATAAGAACAAGAAAGAGATTACATGAATTCATCTTAACACAACTTAGTTTTAAAGATTTGAAAAGCTAATATAAGTCTTTTAAGTCCTCCACTTATTAAACAAAGACTACAATTTAGAATAGATTTCATGGCCATCCCTTAAAGAATCTCCCAATGTACCAGTTACACTGTTATCCTTGTAATTCAACTTTTCATTATATTTCTTATTTGATCTTAGTTGAGAGAAAAAATACTATCAACTGATTAACAATTGTTAACTTATTTTGTTGTATCAATCTAAAATGAGTTGTATTTTCAAAAAAAAAACATGTTAGTATGATCTAAAATGCATGATGGTCCTATTTAAATGGCTAGAAATGAAAAGAAAGAAAAATAAAGAGAAATGAAAAATGAATGAAATGCTGACTCCCCTACACTAGATCTAAATAGTGTCCACACAGCAAACGTTTCCTAATTTTGAAAGATCGTACCCAAAGGTGAATGAGTTGCAAAATTATTTGTAAAATGAAATGAAATTTAGCCACTATATGCGAATGAAAATCATATGTAGAATGGAATCTACGATGATGATGAGTATTATGTGAATAATGAGACTTCTTTTTCCCTCCACACTTGCCTCTATCAAAAATGATGTATAATGATTTCGTTTGTGATTTTTGAGGTGCATGAGACATGTCAGTGAATTCTGAAATGAAAATCCTTCCTATGAAAATTTTGTCATGCCAAATATTTATATAAATTAGATGCAAATTATCCCATAAAATTTTCAAAGATGTTTCTTCTTGGTCCTCGGTAAGATCAGAGGTCAAGATTATGGGAATTTTTTTTGTAGAGTCCAAATAATCATACTCAAAGTCTTGTGGCAGGGGTTTGATGTAACGACCCGGATTTCGCCCGACCCGATCGACCGCTAGATCGACTAAGACCGTTCAAAACCCGAATACATTAACTTTGGGAATACAACACATCAGAACAAATAACAACAGACTTTTATAAACATTATAATAATGTTACATCAGAGTACAGAATATATCAGAGTACATTGATAAATAATATAGCGGAAGATTTAATTACAACAAAACTAATACAATGCAGCGGGATAATTAAATCAATCACAGCGGAAGACTACCAATGATCTGGACACGGCTCTAAGCTTCGATCCAGAATCCTGCTGAATATATCTGCAAAATAAGCTACTCGACTTCCCGTGTGAAAAGAGGGCACCCGAGTTTGCAAAGTGAAACGAACTACGGGTCAGTCATGGGACGGGTGTGAGAAATCTTTACTTAACTTAATTAATAAGGAGGCTAATCACAGGACCACGTCGCTATCGCGGAACGAGTTTACTCCATTGGATTGCCAGTGCATAAATAAAGTAAATCGTTAAAAACAACGCAATGCTTTTTAGAAAAATGAAACCATTATAAGACTCAGGTCCCATCACACAATGCAACGCAAGCCGGAGGATAGAGTTTTACTTTATAATGGTAAAAAATGCTTGATACGATAAAAACGGATTTGATATTATTATTATTGTATATATGTTTTATAAACATTTCAATCATAATGTATTAATCATAGACGTCATAGCTACCATATACTATGTCGCCATATATAGGTATACAATCAAAACCGCAGGATGTCGTATTGGAAATTGGGTTTCCATCAAGAGTCAAGGCTAGGAATGATCTCCTGACCGATTTGAGACACTCTAGCAATGTCTCAGGATTTGGAAGCTGGCGAACCCTTGGATCCTGCAGGGCCGGTCCCCCAATAGTGCATTGGGTTGGATTAGTTATGCCTGAACACACGCTTCCCGGTCCTATTGGACCTATAAATTGGCCCTTGCGGCCAATAAAAATCCGAGGCGCCTCAAAATCCATCAAGCACATAAGTAAAATGCTGGGCCATGTTAAACCCAAACACCACTTCTAGCTTGAAAGAAACGTGTGCACTCCCTGCGTTCCCTTGCTCCGTTTTTGACTCATATCGGGGTGTGAGGCTCGCGACGCAACGAAATATACAAAGTTATGCCTAAATAGGCTATGCTTTGATCATCATCCACAAGGCTCTGCTTTTCAACAAAAGCCTTAATCAATTGCATCTTGGCATGCAACATTGACAGTCCACACCATGCGATCGATAACTACTAATATATAACCTCTGAGCTCATGCGTCTCAGAGAAGGGTGTTAAGCAAGAGAATAAATTCTCCGCCACCAACAGATATATATTAAATAGAAACCAATTTACATGGAATGAAATCCAATGTCAGACACACATCCATTTACAAGTCCGTTCTGGGTCTGAACGAAACCGAAGGCACCTTATACCTCGCATATCCGAACGATCAACAATACGCCTGGACAACTACCACTGGAACCTTTTCAAGGTAGCAACTCCAATCAAAGGCTTCAGTAGTCCTCATCCTATCGATGTGAAGATCGTTGGTCTTCAACCACCGTCTTCATCGTCGACTTATAATCGTCGTAGTAATTATTCAGAATGGGTTAAACCCGGTCATTCCGAATAACTCGCGTATTTTTAAATTAAAAATCAAGTGTTATAAGGATACATCCAACGCCTCTTTCCAATTCAGAATATTCTTTAAATAAAATATTCATATTATTAGGGAAAGGTTCCCATTAATTTTATCAAAGATAAAATCTTTTAAATTTATTCTTAAATCTTATTTTCAAAGATTTATTAAAATTCCAATTCAGTTTTAATATAAAAAATCACTACTTTACAATTATTCCAATTTAAGGAATAAACCTTATTTTTAACTGGGTTAAATAATCAATGTCATTTTAAAACATTGTTCACGATAAACCCAAAATCATTTTCCAATAAATAAATATAAATACCAATAATCTTAGTTGAAAGATTTATTCTTTATTTAAAAGGAATCCTTTGTTTGAAAAAATATTCTTTATATGAAGGATATTCCGAATCGGAAAGCGACTCAATCATTTACCATATAACTTTGGTTATATGGATTTCATACATCGTAAGTAAATGAAAATAATAATAAATAATCATCAAACCATCCATTCAACATCCAAAGTGAAGTTCACAACTGTATGAGCATTAAAATGAAATAATAACGTTCATCGCAGCCTGTCAATCAATCGATTGACATAAGAATAAATATTGGGACTATTGTATATCAATAACATCCCAATACCCGTGTGGGGTTTATGCCAACAACAATACATATAAATAAATAATTGGTTAATTAATTTAACCAACCTTGATACTACCAACATGTTGATAATGATAGACAAAACATGATATTTTATTCCTAATGTCGAAATAAATTATTTTTGACTCGCATAATTTCTTTTACATTTCTAATATATAATAGAATGTAATTTATTTATATGACATTAAAAAGGATAATTTTAATTATACTTAATTTGTATGTAATTATTCTTAATGTAAAAGAAATAATCTGATTTGTATATATTTTAAGGTATAACTCAACACATAAAATGTTTACTTTAAATTGCATACAAATTCTAATGTATGCATTAATCATATAAAGATGTCGTTTTATTTCACCTATACATTCTAATCAATGTTTAGACCAAAAATATGATTTTAATATATGAATATAAATTCTAATGCGAGTTTGCAAATATAAATGATTTTTATATTTACAAATAAATTCTATTGTATGTTATGCAAATAAAAATGATTATTTTATTTGCATATAAATTCTATCTCAACAAAATGTATAAGAAGTTCCATTTTGCTGACAATTCTATTTTAATCAAAATGGATATTGCTATGGTAACACAAACCTATTTCACAAAAATTCTATTTGTGTTTAACTCTTTCAGTTGACAAAAATGTAAATTTTGTCTTAATTCAAATCTAATTAACAAAAGGTAATTTTTGTTTCAACTATTGTATTTTAACAAAAGTAAATATTTTTAACAGAAATGATTATTTTGGTTCAACTAAGCTATTTGTCCAAAATGGGTATTTAGATTCAACTTGTCTACTTTGACAAAAGTATATATATTGACAAAAATATATGGTTTGCTTTAACTAATCTATTTTGTCAAAAATGAATATTTTGACAAAATGTATATTTTGACTTAACTACTCTATTTCAACAAAACAACAAAGATGACGACTTTGGTTTATTGAAAAATCTAATTCAACAAACAAATATAAGTGATGAGTTTGTTTTGTCGACAAAATGATGATGTTTTTTTTAGCCATTACAGTTTGACAAAAGTGACAAAATGCATTTCAGCTACTGTAAATTGGTAATGTTGTATGTTTCTGCTTCATTCTTTTAAGCAACACAAAAATGGATAATTTGCCCCATTCCTCTAAAATGACAAAAGTGAATACATTTGTCTTAACCTTTTAAAATGACAAATTAAATAATTTTGTCTCATTCAATTTAAATGATAAAAATGTATCTTTTTTTATTGCAACAAAAGGACAAATAAAACTTATCTTTCTATTTACTCTTCTTATTGAAGCTAAGATGACACTAAAAATATATCTTTTTAATTCTAATCTTTTTATTATAACCTATGATGGAAATAATAGCATTTTATTTAATTTAACAAAATTACAATAAAGATGAATTCATTTGATCATAATCTTTTTATTTACTCCAATTTAAAAGTAAAATAATATTTTTAATCCTATTCTTTTATTTATAACTAAAATGTAATAGAAGTGTAACTTCTTAAACTATGATTTTTATTTACATCAATGCAAATGAAAATACAACTTCTAATTCACTATTTTATTTGCATCAAAGAATACAATTGAAAATTATACTCTTTTAACTACGATGTTAATTTGCATCTAAATATGCAAATAAAAATATAGTTTTACTTTTAATGTTTTGTTTGCATCTAAAATAGCAAACAAAAATATAGCTTTCCTTATTTCAATGCATATTTGCGTTAGAGAATGCAAATAAAAGAATATTTTATATTCCAATATATATTTGCATAAAAGAATGCAAGTAAAAGAGCATTTTTAATTTCTATGTATATTTGCATAAAAGAATGCATTATATTTCAAAGAGTATTCGCATAAAGAATGCAAATAAAAGAACATTTTACATTTCTCTGTATATTTGCATAAAAGGATGCAAATAAAGGGACATTTATATTTCTATGTAAATATTTGCATAGAAGAATGCAAATAAAATGACATTTATATTTCTATGTATTCTAAGGACATATAAAGAGTATTTTATTTGTTTATACTTTATTATGTGTTCTAATAACAAATAAAAGAGTATTTTGTATATATACATTTTTCCTATATAATCTAATGACATATAAAGGAGTATTTTATAAGTATACACTTTCCTAAATAATCTAATGACATTTAAAATAAATGACATTAAAATATTTTAATATGATTGACTAATTCATCTCATCATAAATGACAACCTCATTTTACAATAAATGACAAATTCATTTTAACACAAGTGACAAATTTCATCTTAGCATAAATGACGTTTTTATTTTTAATGGAAAATTTCATTCAAAAAGGTGATTTCTATTTTAATTATGTTTTCTGTTCAAATATGACATGTTAAAACAGAAATGATAATTTATTATAATCTTTCTATTTAAATGTACATGAAAAAAAAAATATTTTGATACTTCAAATTTTTGACACACATGAATAATTTACATTCTATATATACAACAAAAGTATAGTTTTTATTTTATATACTAAATCCTGTCAAACATGAATACACAATCCAATTCGATAGTTCATCGCAATCACACAATCAATCAACACTACACCAATTATACATACACCATCAACATGAAATAAGCATGAATTTCACATCGAAATAAATAAATAATTTTAAATTTCAAAATAGAAATCTCACCGAGCTTTTAATTCAGTAATCCAGATCTGAAATTTGGTCGAAATTTGATCTGCTCTGTTTCTGACCTAGTCAGCTTCATAGTGTAGATCTGAATCATACGAGTTTAACGCTTTCAGTTTCGTTTGATCCTGATCCAGTTTGCAAAAGTTATAGCCTTTTAAATATTGATTATATTAATTAACAATTAAATATTATTTAATTAAAAATACATTAGAGAATAGCCCTTTCTTCCTCCTCAGACAAATTAAGGCCGTGACCGTCCAGTTTAGTTCAATGCTAGGTCTTGGATTCTCGACCAAACAGTGCAACAATTCGAAGATCGGATGTTTCGGCGTCGGAGGGGCTCGAGCCGCGCACGTAGGGGGCCCACGCGAGGGGGTGCGATCGCACCTGGAGGGGTGGCCGACGGTCGAAACGCGACTGGTTTAGGGAGCTGGAACTCGAGCTACGGGCGGTTTCAGGGGTGGTTAGCCGTATGGATGTGGAGCTTATAAAAATCTCTACAATAACTTGAACTGGAGGGAGGGGTTTCGAGTTGTGGATCAACTAGTTTTAATGAGGGATGTGTGGAAGTTTTCGGCCATGGATATAAGAAGATGGCAGCGGCTGTATGTTAGGGCTAGGGTTTACCGTATTACTTAGTGTATTTATACACGTATTTTACTATTTAATAATTCTTTTAATTCGAAAATGGCCCATTTCTTCCTAACCACTCCAATTCTAGCCCAACAAAAGATGTTCCTAGGAAAATACCCCTGTTCCGGATCCAATGGGCTAGGTCCGATCAGCCCAAACGAATGTCTTCAGTCTGTTTTATTTAATTTAATACCTAAATCATTTATTTAATTAATCCAATCTTACATTTAAATTCACTGGGGCCACATACGACCTCTAAAAATTCCAAAAAATATATTTCTAGCTATGTTTTGACAATACGGTCCTAACAAGACTAATTTCGTTGAATTCTGAGATCGTTTGAAAATTGGCCATTTTCAAGTTGATTAAAATTGACCGAAATTGACAAAACACGTTTATATTCACTTTGCTCACATATAAATTCTAAAAATTATGGAAAATTAAACTTAACAATAATTTGACATTCCGGTTCCAACAAAAGTGGTTTCATCGAAAAAGGAGGTCGTTTGAAAAGTGGCAATTTTTAATATTAAAAAATATAAATAAATTCTACAACGACTGTTCTGATTTTTAAACTGGGCATAACTTTTGATTCCCGCTATGAAATTTCGATTTTTTGGATTCGTTGGAAAGATATTTTTAAATAGATTCCAATATTTTTGGCTTCACTAAAATCCGTTTTATTTTGCATCCTGTACATCCGGTCAAAGTTCAAGTTTGACTCTTCAAACTACCTCGCTATTTCTAACTCCTTTTATAATTAAAATAAAATAATTCATTCTAATTTCAATTTTTAGTCTTTATTATTTAAAATAAATTATTTTAACCATTAGAATTTCTAAAATAAAAATTTTAAATTGGTTCAGAATTTGCGGGTTGTTACAATCTCCCCCACTTAAAATATTTTCGTCCTCGAAAAGGAACGAAGCTAAAAGTCGTTAAATTAACCAACACAACTTTTAATTTTAATTAGTTTTCAGCTCAGTTCAATATTAAATTTGATTTAGTTAAATTTATCATTCTATTATATATTGGTTGAATTAATTAAACTAATTATCAAACATCACAACCAGCAATCAAATAGGTGATTAACTTTTCAAATATATATAACTTTTATAAATCAAAAATCATATTTTTAGTGCAAACCACGACAATAGACCCTATCTAGTTTTGATTCTCACACCAGTCAATGGAAATATATAGATATACCACTTTCTAAATTCGAACATAAATTCTGATGATGTTTCGAACCACCATCAGAACATCTCCGGGCGACTAAAGTGTGATTCTATTTCTATCTAGTATATTTGAGGTTTCGAATACACGCTAGCAAGGTGTATATGCGAAAACTTTATATACTTGTAACACCCTGTATTTCTGTTAACACTAAAGTTGCTAATACAAAAATAAATGTGTAAAGGGGAGATGTATCTAATGTGCATACAAGAATAATAATAAATGTGTAAAGGGGTGATGTATCTAATGTGCATACAAGAATAATAATAAATGTGTAAAGGGGAGATGTATCTAATGTGCATACAAGAATAATAATAAATACGTAAAGGGGAGATGTATCTAATGCGTACGTATTTATATGGATTGACAAATAATAGTAAATGTACATTAAGAAAGAAATGGTGAACATAATTGGCTTCTCTTTACAACGGACGGCTCTGGTTAACCCTAGCTTCATGGACGGCTCAAATTAACTTGCAACTCTACAAAAAGACCCTAGGTCTCAAACTAAAAATTCACAAAAAAAAAAAGAATAAGAATTGGAGCAACCATGCTGTCCGCTGAGAACTAGAGGGAGCCTCCACTTGAAAGAGACGAACAACATAGCGAATACAAACTAAAAGATTAAAAAGCAACAACAAATTAGAATCAAAGCAACGTGTTCCCAAAGGAAAGCTTTTCAAATTCAGAATTTCAGAACTCAGAAAACAAGACCGTCTACGATTGTAAGTTTAGCTACATTTTTAGAATGCGAATTAATATGAATATCATGTGTTGCGATGAAATGATAATAGTACAATACTCGTTATGTTATTAATATACGTTTGTGATTTGATTCTATTATCATGTTGAATTGAGAATTATTAAGTATGATGTTTATTATGTTTTATAATATTAATCTATGCCAGTGACTTGATTCTATTATCATGTTAAATTTGGGATTATTGGATTAGATTATTTGTATAAGCATGGACTTGGATTGTAACATCTTATGAGAATTGTGTAGTTTATGATGCAAGTTTATGTAGTGAAGTTATGCGACCAATTGTCAAATCTATATGTTCATGTTTATGCAAAACTTATGCCGTGTTCACACTTATCATATGTTGGGATTAATTTGCAAGTATGTATAAATCTATGTTACTAATTAACACATGTGTATGTTGATTAGCCTATGTTGCTAACTCACATATACGTATGTTGATTTGCCTATGTTGCAAATTAACATATGTATACGGATTAGTTCATATTGCTATTTCTCATGTATGTTTTTAATATGGCCTATGTTAAAAATACATATATGTTGAGTAAGCCTATAAGTGCAAGTTCATACCTATGACATTATAATGTTTATGTTAGTCTTTTTGCAAGTTTGTACCTATGACATTATAATGTTCATGTTAGTTATTTTGCAAGTACACCCTATTATGTTCATATTGATTATGCCATCAATACCAAAGTTATACCCTTGTCATGTTTATGCTAATTTATGCCAATTTGCGTATATTAAATTAGGCTAAGTTTTTAGCCTAATACTTTACACCAAAAATCATGCGAACGTAAATTAGGCTGAGATGGTTAGCCTAATATTGGACGGGGTAACGTTGGGTTAAAATGATAATTTTAGGAAAACTTGCCATAAATTGGTCATTAATCACATAAGTGATTTATAGCAGAAAAAGGCATTAATTACCTTAATTAATGAGATTAATTGGAAATGAATGTGACAGTAATTTGAATATTTTCTAATTTACATATTGGTCATTAATCACATAAGTGATTTATGGCATAAAAAGGCATTAATTACCTTAATTAATGAGATTAATTGGAAATGAATGTGACAGTAATTTGAATTTGAATAATTTACATAATTAAAATGTAAATTAGAAAATACGAATGCGCTTAACCCGAGGTTGGATTGAGTTGTGACGTAAACCCGCCCGGACCCGCGCGGCTGTCAGTTGTCACAACAATAGCTATCCAATGTGAGAGGTTAAGGCATGGGGCCCAATAAAGACCTGAGGTTAAACTGAGTTGTGGCGTAAGACTGCCCGGACCCAACCGACATACAGGCAGCCACAACAATATCTGTCTAATCTGAGAGGTTGGTGTTCTAATAAGACAATTAGAGCTGAGTTAGGACTGATAGGGTTAAGTCAATTTAATAAATACTTAACCAAATTCAACATGTAAAATAATTTGGATGGGTGGGGGTTAGGTTCATTCAGACACTTAACCACTTAACATGTTTGACTAGAAAACCTAGTAACGGGGACCCGTTTCAGCAGTAACCCAATTAGGTATCATGGTACCCTGAACTAGGCAGGGTGGGGCACGATTATTGGGCTGATCGTAAGCGGTCAAAAGCGACGGCGGTTGGTGCACAGTGTGGGTTCTAACAGAGTGCGGGCGTGCACACACTCTGGAGCAGACAAGTCAGGGCACTGGAGCATCAGTAGTATACCCTATGCATGCTAGAATTGTGTCGGGGCCACCACCATGGGACTTGATACACCCCATGGTGGGACCAGCATAGGTATCTACCATATAGGGCCGTAGGACACATGTGAATATACGAGTAGGAGCCGATCTTTTAAAGAAAGAGAAAGGGATCACTTCACCCCAATCACGGGGTGCCTGTTGGTATAAGAATTAGTAAGTGCAGAGATAGAGATTTAAAATAGGGTGCGAAGGGATGTTCGTTTTAGGACACCTTATCTAGTTCTAGGATAGTCTATTATCCTGATATCGTCATGTTTTCACTTTATGCAAGTCATGATCTTTTTATTATTAACATTCTAGGAATATAGCTAGACTTACCAGACTTATGTCTGACCCATTTTCCTTTCGTCTTCTTTTCTTCCGTTTTCCCCCCCAGGTCCACAGGGAGGAAACACCGCAGCTTAGTCAGTTTTTCATCCAGCTTGAAGAGAGAGAATGTATTGCTTGGATTTCTTTCATTTGGACCATGGCTTTGGATATCATTTATGGGGATTATGCAACTTTATTTATGTTTCAACCTTCTTTAACTTTTAAAATCAAGACAGTATTATGGTTGTAATAATTGGAAGTTTGTTTTGAGACAATGTCGGAAATGTTCTGTATGAACACGTATTTATGATAATAAAAGTCTGTTGGTTTTTCCGCTGCTTATTTATATGTGTTTATATCTGTCTTTTGTTTTATCTGTGTCTTTTACTTATAAACCTCCACCAAAATTAAGGCATTCCCTTTGTGAGTGAGCTTAATGGAGGTGGGGTGTTTCACTTAGTATCAGAGCATAGGTTTACCAGACCAGATAAAAAGATTTTGAAACTATATTCAAATTAAAATTTAAAGAAGCATTTTTCAAGAAAAAGAATTGTTTTATAGTTTTAGAAAGGCATAATCCCCCAAAGCCATGTGAATTATCTATCCTTCGTTTTGAATCTTTCCTTTTTCGTTTCAGCATGTCGGGAGAATTTAACCTTCCAGAAGGTGTGACTGTACCTGGTTGGTTTAGAAGGTACTTGGAAGCTAGGGCCAATGAGGCGGGCCCAGCGAATCTTCCTCCCCCAGCTGCAGTAATTCCTCCTCCTCCTCCCCCAATTGCTGAAATTCCCCCTCCTCCTCCTCCTCCTCCTCCGAGAGGAAATGCTTTTGCCAAGACTTGTAGAGATTTTAAAGCTATGGGTGGGAAAGACTTTCATGGAACCGAGTCCTTCATAGTAGCCAGGAACTGGCTGAAAGAGACCGAAGATCTTTTCGTTATCTTCGAGGTAGAAGACAGGCAGAAGGTAAGACTGGCAGTGTGGTTGCTCAAAGGAGAGGCTTCCTACTGGTGGGATGTCACCAATGTAGAAAGACCAGTAGAAACGGGGGAAGATTTCAGATTTAGATTTGAGCTGAAGTTCCTTTCAGAAGCTGAGAGAAGTCTTCAAATGGAGAGGTTCCTATCCCTTAAGCAAGGAAGTATGACCGTCAAAGAGTACGTCAACCAGTTTGATCAGCTGGCTAGGTTCGGACTAGACCTAGTCAACACCCAACACAAGAAGGCTCTCCGCTTTGTCAAGGGACTGAATGAGCCGCTTCATAGCCTGGCCATGACCCATATACCTATGGGAGCTACATATGAAAGGCTGGTACAGATGGCGTTACTACATGAGGAGGATAAAGGCAAGAAGGAGACAAAGGCGGAAGGGTCTCAGGGAAAGAAAGAAGCTTTACAGCCTAAGAAAACAGACTTTAAGAAGGGCGAGAAAAACAACAAAGCTCGCGAAACAAGAAAGTGTAATTTCTGTGGTGTGGTTGGAAATGTGGTGAAAGACTGCAGGAAGAAGAAGGAAAAGATGAATGGTGGTTGCTTTCATTGTGGAGAAACATGACACATAGCTAAGGACTGCCCTAAGAGGCGAGGGCAGGCGTAGAAAGCTGCATCCACTTCGGGTGGACAAGTTCATGCACTGGAGGCATCTCCTCTGCAACAGTGAGGTAGAAATACTTCTGTAGAAAGTGTAGTCTATCTTTATGATCACCCAGTTCGCACTTTATTTGATTCTGGTGCATCACACTCCTTTATTTCATATGCTTTAGTAGAATCTCTGCACCTAGAAACTAGTATGGTAGAGGATCCCTTGGTTGTCTCCAATCCAATTGGAGGCCCAGCTTATTTATCAATGATCTGTATGAATTTGAAAATCTCTATTCTAAGTGTAGAATTTAGATGTAGTACCTTTGTTTTGGGCTTCTCGGGGTATGGATTGATTTTGGGCATGGACTGGCTATCCAGTAATGGTGCCATCCTTGATTGTGAGAAAAGAGTGGTTAGGCTCTTAACCCAACTCGGTAACACTCTGGAAATTACTTGTAATCCCTCGAATGTGGTTATGCTTAGTTATCTTGAATCGCTTGACGCTTCTGTTGAGAATTTGCAGTCAGTTAAGGTTGTCCGAGAATATTCGGATGTCTTTGATGAGGTGAAGGGCTTACCTCCGAAATGGGAAATAGACTTCCGCATCTATCTTGTTGACAATGTGAAGCCCTTTGCTTTGCCTGTTAGGCACATGGCTCCTAGGGAAAGGAAAGAGCTTAGTAAGCAGATTAAAGAGCTTTTAAAAAAAGGGTTCATTAGGCGGAGCATTTCAGAATGGGGCGCTCCAGTGGTGTTCGCTACAAAGGAGGATGGTTCACTCCGTCTATGTGTTGACTATAGGGAGCTAAACAAGCTGACTAAAAAGAATAGGCACCCACTCCCCAGAATTGACGATTTGTTTGACCAGCTTGTAGGAGCGTCGGTTTTCTCCCAACTTGATTTGGCGATCGGATTTCATCAGCTATGCTGATGATAGCATCGATAAGACAACTTTTAGAACCCCAGACGGATTCTTTGAGTGGCTTGTCATGCCTTTTGGCTTGACAAACGCACCCGCTTACTTCGTGGACCTAATGAGTAGGGTGTTCAGAGATTTCCTCAATAAATTCGTGGTGGTCTTCATAGACGATATTTTGATCTTCTCAAAAAATGAGGAAGAGCATGCTCAGCACCTAAAGGCAATCATGGAGACTCTTAGAACACATCAGTTAAAAGCTAAATTCTCCAAGTGCCACTTTTGGAGAGAAGAAGTGAGATTTCTTGGGCATATAGTGTCCAAAGAAGGGTTAGCTGTAGACCCCGCAAAAGTAGTAGCGGTGCAAGATTGGAAGGTACCAAGGAATGCAACCGAGGTCCGAAGCTTCCTCGGGCTTGCAGGCTTTTATCGGAAGTTCATCAGAGATTTTGCAAAAATCTCAGCTCCCCTTACAAGTCTAACAAAGAAGAATCTAGTTTTCTCTTGGGATTTGGATTGCGAGTTTGCTTTCCAACGCTTAAAAAGGGCTCTTACAACAGCCCCAGTTCTGACCTTGCCGGATGGAAGAAAAATGTTTACAGTATACACGGATGCATGCGGGACAGGACTAGGCGCTGTCCTAATGCAAGAAGGAAGGGTAGTGGCTTATGGCGGAAGACAGTTGAAAGTTCATGAAAGGAACTACCCAACCCACGACCTTGAGTTGGCCACCATCGTATTTGCGCTTAAGTCTTGGCGCCACTATCTCCTAGGTGAGAAATTTGAACTGTATACTGACCATAAATCTTTGAAGTATCTCTTCTCGCAGAAGGACCTTAACTTAAGGCAACAAAGGTGGATGGAGATTCTTGCCTCGTATGATTTCGAGATTTCCTACACTCCTGGCGAGGGCAACGTAGTCGCAGATGCCTTGAGTAGAAAGAAGCTAATGTTGAGCCCGCTATTTGTTGAAAGGCAAAGCCTAGAGTTTATAGCCAGTTTTGACTTTAGGCCCTCCTCTGATTTTGTACCCGGTCTGTTAGCATCGCTAGAAGTGCGGCCCACTCTCTTAGACTCAATAGGGACCGCACAACGAGAAGACCCTCAACTTGTAGAAGTGGTTGATAAGCTCGTTAGGGGTGAGACTTCTAGTCAACTCGATAGATACACCATCGACGACAAAGGGTGGTTAAGACGGGATGGAAGACTATGTGTCCCACAGGCAAAGGAGTTGGTGAAGAAAGTTCTTGAGGAGGCACATCATTCCATGATGACAATACATCCAAGCGGGGACAAAATGTACAAGGACTTAAAGAGAGTTTTCTTTTGGAGTGGCATGAAGAAGGACGTGGCAGATTTTGTTTCTAAGTGCATGATTTGCCAACAAGTCAAGGAGGAGCAGAAGAAACCTGGCGGTCTGCTCCATCCTCTAGAGGTCCCATAGTGGAAGTGGGATAGCATTTCAATGGACTTCATTGATGGGCTGCCTAGGTCTAGAAGAGGCAACACTAGCATTTGGGTAATAGTGGATAGGCTTACTAAAAGCGCCCACTTTTTACCTGTCAAGAGTAGAAGGACTGCCTCGTCTCTAGCATCTCTTTATCTTAAGGAGATAGTTCGACTCCATGGAATACCTTCCAGCATTATTAGCGACAGAGATCCTATCTTCACAAGCGAGTTTTGGCAGAGTCTGTAAGAAGCTGTAGGCACACAGTTATGTTTGAGCACGGCCTATCACCCCCAAACCGATGGTCAAACGAAAAGGGTGAAAAGGATTTTGGAAGATCTTTTGAGACTTTGCGTCCTTGACTTTGGAGGGACTTGGGAGGACCATCTTCCTTTGGTGGAACTTTCCTACAACAACAGCTACCAAGCCACCATCGGAATGGCGCCCTTCGAAGCTTTATATGGAAGACCGTGCCGATCGCCCACTTGTTGGTGGGAGTCTACTGACAAGCTCATACTTGGACCAGATATGATCCGAGAGACTTCAGAGAAAGTAGACTTAATACGGAGAAGAATGAAGACAGCCTAAGACAGACAAAAATCCTACACAGACAAGAGAAGGACCGACCTTGAATTTGAGGTTGGGGACAGGGTTTTCCTTAAGGTATCTCCTTTAAGGAACGTCGTTCGCTTTGGATCCACAGGGAATCTAGCACCAAGATTTGTAGGGCCGTTTCCTATCATCGAGAAGATTGGGAAGATGGACTACAGGTTAGAGTTACCCGAGAGACTGGCCGGAGTTCACAACGTCTTTCATGTTTCTCACCTCCGGAAGTATCTACATGAGTCAGCGGAAGTGGTAGAGCCAAACATTCTAGAAGAAGCTGAAGTAGAACGTGAAGCAACTGTGAGGAAAGTTCCAACTCGCATCTTAGTAACTGAAGTGAAAAAGCTACACAACCGCGAAGTCAAGCTCGTCAAAGTTCAGTGGAGCGACGCCGAGGAAGACGCGACTTGGGAAACTGAGGATAGAATACGCGCAACCTACCCTTTTCTTTTTGAGGGTACATTTTTGATCTCTCTTTTTTCCTTAAAGTCATGTTAGTATCTATCTTTTTAGGTATATCTCCCCGACCTTACCCTTTTATCCTTAGGTGGAAACCCCTTTGGATGCAAACATGTAATTGAAACATGTTATGGATCATGGTTGCAAGTGGTTGCAAATGTTTGCTAGTGGTTGCTCGTGGATGCATATACACACACAATGTAGGGTTTTAGATCGGCTCAGTCACTTCATATTGCATATTCATATATGTGTTTATGTTTGTATATGGTTGAAGTTTAATATGTTGTCATATGGATGTCGCATTTGTTTGAATGATTGCGCACTCATGTAGAATTATGAATAGGAAAAAGTTTACATACATAATGGATTCATGACACTTACATAATTTGCATTAAGGAGGTCAACTGAATCAGTAGACCGCCTGATTTTTGCGTTAGATAAGGACATGTACACACACGATGCATATAATCATGAAGCATTAGAAGTCTTTTAAGGACAATGGACGCTCGTGTTTGATGATTGAGTAGATGGACATTTGGATGGTAGGATATATGTTCTCCTAGACTTGGAGATTTGGGGACGAAATCCTTTAAGGAGGGGAGAATGTAACACCCCGTATTTCTGTTAACACTAAAGTTGCTAATACAAAAATAAATGTGTAAAGGGGAGATGTATCTAATGTGCATACAAGAATAATAATAAATGTGTAAAGGGGAGATGTATCTAATGTGCATACAAGAATAATAATAAATGTGTAAAGGGGAGATGTATCTAATGTGCATACAAGAATAATAATAAATGTGTAAAGGGAAGATGTATCTAATGCGTACGTATTTATATGGATTGACAAATAATAGTAAATGTACATTAAGAAAGAAATGGTGAACATAATTGGCTTCTCTTTACAACGGACGGCTCTGGTTAACCCTAGCTTCATCGACGGCTCTAATTAACTTGCAACTCTACAAAAAGACCCTAGGTCTCAAACTAAAAATTCACAAAAAAAAAAGAATAAGAATTGGAGCCACCATGCTGTCCGCTGAGAACTAGAGGGAGCCTCCACTTGAAAGAGACGAACAACATAGCGAATACAAACTAGAAGATTAAAAAGCAACAACAAATTAGAATCAAAGCAACGTGTTCCCAAAGGAAAGCTTTGCAAATTCAGAATTTCAGAACTCAGAAAACAAGACCGTCTACGATTGTAAGTTTAGCTACATTTTTAGAATGCGAATTAATATGAATATCATGTGTTGCGATGAAATGATAATAGTATGATACTCGTTATGTTATTAATATACGTTTGTGATTTGATTCTATTATCATTTTTAATTGAGAATTATTAAGTATGATGTTTATTATGTTTTATAATATTAATCTATGCCAGTGACTTGATTCTATTATCATGTTAAATTTGGGATTATTGGATTAGATTATTTGTATAAGCATGGACTTGGATTGTAACATCTTATGAGAATTGTGTAGTTTATTCTGCAAGTTTATGTAGTGAAGTTATGCGACCAATTGTCAAATCTATATGTTCATGTTTATGCAAAACTTATGCCATGTTCACACTTATCATATGTTGGGATTAATTTGCAAGTATGTTTAAATCTATGTTACTAATTAACACATGTGTATGTTGATTAGCCTATGTTGCTAACTGACATATACGTATGTTGATTTGCCTATGTTGCAAATTAACATATGTATATGGATTAGTTCATATTGCTAATTCTCATGTATGTTGTTAATATGGCCTATGTTAAAAACACATATATGTTGAGTTAGCCTATAAGTGCAAGTTCATACCTATGACATTATAATGTTTATGTTAGTCTTTTTGCAAGTTTGTACCTATGACATTATAATGTTCATGTTAGTTATTTTGCAAGTACACCCTATTATGTTCATATTGATTATGCCATCAATACCAAAGTTATACCCTTGTCATGTTTATGCTAATTTATGCCAATTTGCGTATATTAAATTAGGCTAAGTTTTTAACCTAATACTTTGCACCAAAAATCATGCGAACGTAAATTAGGGTGAGACGGTTAGCCTAATATTGGACGGGGCAACGTTGGGTTAAAATGATAATTTTAGGAAAACTTGCCATAAATTAGTCATTAATCACATAAGTGATTTATGGCATAAAAAGGCATTAATTACCTTAATTAATGAGATTAATTGGAAATGAATGTGACAGTAATTTGAATATTTTCTAATTTACATATTGGTCATTAATCACATAAGTGATTTATGGCATAAAAAGGCATTAATTACCTTAATTAATGAGATTAATTGGAAATGAATGTGACAGTAATTTGAATTTGAATAATTTACATAATTAAAATGTAAATTAGAAAATACGAACGCGCTTAACCCGAGGTTGGAATGAGTTGTGACGTAAACCTGCCCGGACCCGCCCGGCTGTCCAGTTGTCACAACAATAGCTATCCAATGTGAGAGGTTAAGGCATGGGGCCCAATAAAGACCCGAGGTTAAACAGAGTTGTGGCGTAAGACTGCCCGGACCCAACCGGCATACAGGCAGCCACAACAATATTTGTCTAATCTGAGAGGTTGGTGCTCTAATAAGACAATTAGAGATGAGTTAGGACTGATTGGGTTAAGTCAATTTAATAAATACATAACCAAATTCAACATGTTAAATATTTTGGATGGGTGGGGGTTAGGTTCATTCAGACACTTAACCACTTAACATGTTTGACTAGAAAACCTAGTAACGGGGACCCGTTTCAGCAGTAACCCAATTAGGTATCATGGTACCCTGAACTAAGCAGGGTGGGGCACGATTACTGGGCTGATTGTAAGTGGTCAAAAGCGACGGCGGTTGGTGCACAGTGTAGGTTCTAACAGAGTGCGGGCGTGCACACACTCTGGAGCAGACAAGTCAGGGCACTGGAGCATCAGTAGTATACCCTATGCATGCTAGAATTGTGTCGGGGCCGCCACCATGGGACTTGATACACCCCATGGTGGGACCAACATAGGTATCTACCATATAGGGCCGTAGGACACATGTGAATATACGAGTAGGAGCCGATCTTTTAAAGAAAGAGAAAGGGATCACTTTACCCCAATCACGGGGTGCCTGTTGGTATAAGAATTAGTAGGTGCAGAGATAGAGATTTAAAATAGGGTGCGAAGGGATGTTCGTTTTAGGACACCTTATCTAGTTCTAGGATAGTCTTTTATCCTGATATTGTCCTGTTCTCACTTTATGCAAGTCATGATCTTTTTATTATTAACATTCTAGGAATATAGCTAGACTTACCTGACTTATGTCTGACCCATTTTCCTTTCGTCTTCTTTTCTTCCGTTTCCCCCCCTCCCCGAGGTCTACAGGGAGGAAACACCGCAGCTTAGTCAGTTTTTCATCCAGCTTGAAGAGAGAGAATGTATTGCTTGGATTTCTTTCATTTGGACCATGGCTTTGGATATCATTTATGGGGATTATGCAGCTTTATTTATGTTTCATGCTTCTTTAACTTTTAAAATCAAGACAATATTATGGTTGTAATAATTGGAAGTTCGTTTTGAGACAATGTTGGAAATGTTCTGTATGAACACGTATTTATGATAATAAAAGTCTGTTGGTTTTTCCGTTGCTTATTTATATGTGTTTATATCTGTCTTGTGTTTTATCTGTGTCTTTTACTTATAAACCTCCACCAAAATTAAGGCATTCCCTTTGTGAGTGACATTAACGGAGGTGGGGTGTTTCAATACTCGATTGTCCAATATAAAATAAATTAATATATTCAAAAACGTATAATAAGATTTTAATTTTTCAAAACTAAATTTGTTTGTATTTTTATTTTTAAAAATAAATACTCTTCACACTCGTTCTAGGATACTACTGATCCCATCTTTGACGAGTTATTCTTATTGGATATTACTAATCTAATCTCTGATGAGTCTTTGTTCAGTTCTAACGAGTTGTACCCTAAAGATTTGAGCTAAGATGAGCTCTGATACCAACTGTAACGACCCGGATTTCGCCCGACCCGTTCGACAAACCCGAATACATTAACTTTGGGAATACAACACATCAGAACAAATAACAACATACTTTTATAAACATTATAATAATGTTACATTAGAGTACAGAATATATCAGAGTACATTGATAAATAATATAGCGGAAGATTTAATTACAACAAAACTAACACAATGCAGCAGGATTATTAAATCAATCACAGCGGAAGACTAGCAATACTCTGGACATAGCTCTAAGCTTCGATCCAGAATCCTGCTGAATATATCTGCAAAATAAGCTACTCGACTGCCCATGTGGAAAGAGGGCACTCGAGTTTGCAAAGTGAAACAAACTACAGGTCAGTCATGGGACTGGTGTGAGAAATTTTTACTTACCTTAACTAATAAGGAGGCTAATCACAGGACCACGTCACTATCGCGGAACGGGTTTACTCCATTGGATTGCCAGTGCATAAATAAAGTAAATCGTTAAAAACAACGCAATTCTTTTTAGAAAAATGAAACCATTATAAGACTCAGGTCCCATCACACAATGCAACGCAAGTCGGAGGATAGAGTTTTACCTTATAATGGTCAAAAATGCTTAATACGATAAAAACGGATTTGATATTATTATTAGTGTATATATGTTTTAAAAACATTTCAATCATAATGTATTAATCATAGACGGCATAGCTACCATATACTATGTCGCCATATATAGGTATACAATCAAAACCGCAGGATGTCGTATTGGAAATTGGGTTTCCATCAAGAGTCAAGGCTAGGAACGATCTCCTGACCGATTCGAGACACTCTAGCAATGTCTCAGGATTCAGAAGCTGACGAACCCTTGGATCCTGCAGGGCCGGTCCCCCATTAGTGCAATGGGTTGGATTAGTTATGCCTGAACACGTGCTTCCCGGTCCTATTGGACCTATAAATTGGCCCTTGCGGCCAATAAAAATCCGAGGCGCCTCAAAATCCATCAACCACATAAGTAAAATGCTGGGCCGTGTTAAACCCAAACACCACTTTTAGCTAGAAAGAAACGTGTGCACTCCCTGCGTTCCCTTGCTCTGTTTTTGACTCGTACTGGGGTGTGAGGCTCGCGAGGCAACGAAATACACAAAGCTATGTCTAAATACGCTATACTTTGATCATCATCCACAAAGCTCTGCTTTTCAACAAAAGCCTTGATCAATTGCATCTTGGCATGCCATATTGACAGTCCACACCATGCGATCGATAACTACTAATATATAACCTCTGAGCTCATGCGTCTCAGAGAAGGGTGTTAAGCAAGAGAATAAATTCTCTGCCACCAACAGATATGTATTAAATAGAAACCAATTAACATGGAATGAAATCCAATGTCAGACACACATCCATTTACAAGTCCGTTCTGGGTCTGAACGAAACCGAAGGCACCTTATACCTCGCATATCCGAACGATCAACAATACGCCTGGACAACTACCACTGGAACCTTTTCAAGGTAGAAACTCCAATCAAAGGCATCAGTAGCCTCATCCATTCGATGTGAAGATCGTCGGTCTTCAACCACCATCTTCGTCTTCGACTTTTAATCATCGTAGTAATTATTCAGAATGGTTTAAACCCGGTCATTCCGAATAACTCGCGTATTTTTAAAATTAAAAATCAAGTGTTATAAGGATACATCCAACGCCTCTTTCCAATTCAGAATGTTCTTTAAATAAAATATTCATATTATTGGGGAAAGGTTTCCATTAATTTTATCAAAGATAAAATCTTTTAAATTTATTCTTAAATCTTATTTTCAAAGATTTATTAAAATTCCAATTCAGTTTTAATATCAAAAATCACTACTTTACAATTATTCCAATTTAACGAATAAATCTTATTTTTAACTGGGTTAAAGAATCAATGTCAATTAAAAACATTGTTCACGATAAACCCAAATTCATTCTCCAATAAATAATATAAATACCAATAATCTTAGTTGAAAGATTTATTCTTTATTTAAAAGGAATCCTTTGTTTAAAGAAAATATTCTTTATATGAAGGATATTCCGAATCGGAAAGCGACTCAATCATTTACCATATAACTTTGGTTATATGGATTTCATACATCGTAAGTAAATGACAATAATAATAAATGATCATCAAACTATCCATTCAACATCCAAAGTGAAGTTCACAACTGTGTGAGCATTAAAATGAAATAATAACGTTCATCGCAGCCTGTCAATCAATCGATTGACATAAGAATAAATATTAGGACTAGTGTATATCAATAACATCCCAATACCCGTGTGGGGTTTATGCCAACAACAGTACATATAAATAAATAATTGGTTAATTTATTTAACCAACTTTGATACTACCAACATGTTGATAATGATAGACAAAACATGGTATTTTATTCCTAATGTCGAAATAAATTATATTTGACTCGCATAATTTCTTTTACATTTCTAATATATAATAGAATGTAATTTATTTATATGACATTAAAAAGGATAATTTTCATTATACTTAATTTGTATGTAATTATTCTTAATGTAAAAGAAATAATCTCATTTGTATATATTTTAAGGTATAACTCAACACATAAAATGTTTATTTTAAATTGTATACAAATTCTAATGTATGCCTTAATCATATAAAGATGTCGTTTTATTTCACCTATACATTCTAATCTATGTTTAGACCAAAAATATGATTTTTATATTTGAATATAAATTCTAATGTGAGTTTGCAAATATACATGATTTTTATATTTACAAATAAATTCTATTGTATGTTATGCAAATAAAAATAATTATTTTATTTACATATAAATTCTATCTCAATGTATAAGAAGTTCCATTTTGCTGACAATTCTATTTTAATCAAAATGGATATTGCTATGGTAACACAAACCTATTTCACAAAAATTCTATTTGTGTTTAACTCTTTCAGTTGACAAAAATGTAAATTTTGTCTTAATTCAATCTAATTAACAAAAGGTAATTTTTGTTTCAACTATTATATTTTAACAAAAGTAAATATTTTGATTATTTTGGTTCAACTAAGCTATTTGTCCAAAATGGGTATTTTGATTCAACTTGTCTACTTTGACAAAAGTATATATATTGACAAAAATATATGGTTTGCTTTAACTAATCTATTTTGTCAAAAATGAATATTTTGACAAAATGTATATTTTGACTTAACTACTCTATTTCAACAAAACAACAAAGATGACGACTTTGGTTTGTTGACAAATCTAATTCAACAAACAATTATAAGTGATGAGTTTGTTTTGTCAACAAAATGATGATGTTTTGTTTTAGCCATTACAGTTTGACAAAAGTGACAAAATGTATTTCAGCTACTGTAATTGGTAATGGTGAATGTTTCTGCTTCATTCTTTTAAGCAACACAAAAATGGATAATTTGCCGCATTCCTCTAAAATGACAAAAGTGAATACATTTGTCTTAACCTTTTAAAATGACAAATTAAATAATTTTGTCTCATTCAATTTAAATGATAAAAATGTATCTTTTTGTATTGCAACAAAAGGACAAATAAAACTTATCTTTCTATTTACTCTTCTTATTGAAGCTAAGATAACATTAAAAATATATCTTTTTAATTCTAATCTATTTATTACAACCTATGATGGAAATAATAACATTTTATTTAATTTAACAACAAAGATGAATTCATTTGATCATAATCTTTTTATTTACTCCAGTTGAAAAGTAAAATAATATTTTTAATCCTATTCTTTTATTAATATCTAAAATATAATAAAAGTGTAACTTCTTAAACTATGCCTTTTATTTACGTCTAAAATGCAAATAAAAAGGTAATATTTTAATTTATGATTTATTTGCATCAAAGAATGCAAATGTAAATGCAACTTCTAATTCACTATTTTATTTGCATCAAGGAATACAAATGAAAATTATACTCTTTTAACTACGATGTTTATTTGCATCTAAATATGCAAATAAAAATATAGTTTTACTTCTAATGTTTTGTTTGCATCTAAAATAGCAAACAAAAATACAGCTTTCCTTATTTCAATGCATATTTGAGTTAGAGAATGCAAATAAAAGAATATTTTATATTCCAATATATGTTTGCATAAAAGAATGCAAGTAAAAGACCATTTTCTATTTCTATATATATTTCCATAAAAGAATGCATTATATTTCAAAGAGTATTCGCATTAAGAATGCAAATAAAAGAACATTTTACACTTCTGTGTATATTTGCATAAAAGGATGCAAATAAAGGGACATTTATATTTTTATCTAAATATTTGCATAGAAGAATGCAAATAAAATGACATTTATATTTCTATGTATTCTAAGGACATATAAAGAGTATTTTATTTGTTTATACTTTACTATGTGTTCTAATAACAAATAAAAGAGTATTTTGTATATATACATTTTTCCTATATAATCTAATGACATATAAAGGAGTATTTTATAAGTATACACTTTCATATATAATCAAATGACATTTAAAATAAATGACATTAAAATATTTTAATATGACTTACTAATTCATCTCATCATAAATGACAACCTCATTTTACAATAAATGACAAATTCATTTTAACACAAGTGACAAATTTCATCTTAGCATAAATGACGTTTTCATTTCAAAAATGTAATTTCTATTTTTAATGGAAAATTTCATTCAAAAAGGTGATTTCTATTTTAATGTATGTTTTCTGTTCAAATATGACATGTTAAAACCGAAATGATAATTTATTCTAATCTTTCTGTTTAAATCAAACATGAAAATAAAAATATTGTTTTTATTTTATACTTCAAATTTTGACACACATGAATAATTTACATTTTATATATAAACAAAAGTATAGTTTTTATTTTATATATTAAATCCTGTCAAACATGAATACACAAACCAATTTGATAGTTCATCGCAATCACACAATCAATCAACACTGCACCAATTATACATACACCATCAACATGAAATAAGCATAAATTTCACATCGAAATAAATAATTAATTTTAAATTTCAAAGTAGAAATCTCACCGAGCTTTTAATTCAGAATAATCCAGATCTATAATTTGGTCGAAATTTGATCTGCTCTGTTTCTGGCCTAGTCAGCTTCATAGTGTAGATCTGATTCATACGAGTTCAACGCCTTCAGTTTCATTTGATCATGATCCAGTTTGCAAAAGTTATAGCCGTTTAAATATTGATTATATTAGTTAACAATTAAATATTATTTAATTAAAAATAGATTAGAGAATAACCCTTTCTTCCTCCTCAGACAAATTAAGGCCGTGACCTTCCAGTTTATTTCGATGTTAGGTCTTGGATTCTCGACCAAACAGTGCAACAATTCGAAGATCGGATGTTTCAACGTTGGAGGGGCTCGAGCCGCGCACGCAGGGGGGCCCACGCGAGGGAGTGCGATCGCACCTGGATGGGTGGCCGACGGTCGAAACGCGACTAGTTTGGAGAGCTGGGACTCGAGCTACGGGCGGTTTCAGGGGTGGTTAGCCATATGGATGTGGAGCTTATAAAAATCTCTACAATAACTTGAACTGGAGGGAGGGGTTTCAAGTTGTGGATCAACAGGTTTTAATGGGGGAAGTGTGGAAGTTTTCGGCCATGGATATAAGAAGATGGCGGCGGTTGTATGTTAGGGCTAGGGTTTACCGTATTACTTAGTGTATTTATACACGTATTTTACTATTTAATAATTTTTTTAATTCGAAAATGGCCCATTTCTTCCTAACCACTCCAATTCTAGCCCAACAAAAGATGTTCCTAGGCAAATACCCCTGTTTTGGATCCAATGGGCTAGGTTTTGTCAGCTCAAACGAATGTCTTCAGTCTGTTTTATTTAATTTAATACCTAAATCATTTATTTAATTAATTCAGTCTTACATTTAAATTCACCGGGGCCACATACGACCTCTAAAAATTCCAGAAAAATATTTCTAGCTATGTATTGACAATACGGTCATAACAAGACTGATTTCATTGAATTCTGATACCGTTTGAAAAATGGCCATTTTCAAGTTGATTAAAATTGACCGAAATTGACAAAACACGTTTATATTCACTGTGCTCACATATTAATTCTAAAAATTATGGAAAATTAAACTTAACAATAATTTGACATTCCGGTTCCAACAAAAGTGGTTTTGTCGAAAACGGAGGTCGTTTGAAAAATGGCTATTTTTAAAATTAGAATATATATATAAATTCTACAACGACTATTCTGATTTTTAAACTAGGCATAACTTTTGATTCTCGCTATGAAATTTCGATTTTTCGGATTCGTTGGAAAGGTATTTTTAAATAGATTCCAATATTTTTGGTTTTACTAAAATCCGTTTTATTTTGCATCCTATACATCCGGTTAAAGTTCAAGTTTGACTTTTCAAACTACCGCGCTATTTCTAACTCCTTTTATAATTATAATAAAATTATTCATTCTAATTTCAATTTTTAGTCGTTATTATTTAAAATAAATTATTTTAACCATTAGAATTTCTAAAATAAAATTTTTAAATTGGTTCAGAATTTGCGGGTTGTTACATTTGAGGTCTAACTTAGGAAGTTCTTGTGTGCTAACATTGGTCAACGTTCCTTGATTAGATTCAGATGACATAGGTTTCAGGTGAAGAAGTTCATTTAGTTCATAAATGTATTTGAGCTCATCGAAATCAGAGTTGAAATGGTTAAAGCACGTTTTCAAGGCTTCAGAAGTGTCAATAAAGGTTTCATCAACTGTAGTCTAAATCATGTCAATTTTATCAATCTCAAAATCCCTAGAAGAATTATGGTGGCTATGACTTTTCTCATTCATCATTATCAAATATGGAAAATACAAACTTAAATTGGACACAAGCAGCTGTTATTACAAAATAAATAAAGTACTCAAATATATTTTATTAATTGACAATCTTGATTTGAAGGGGGAAGAGGGTCTTATAGCCGTTCATGTATAGTATAAATACTAAGGGATATGTCCAATGTTTTACGGGTAGTATGAAACCTCTTTTGCTAGAAGTTCAATAAATTAAACTGATAAATATCCACAATCAAACCCTTGAGAGAATCGATTTCATAAGATACACTCTTATAGTTAATTATTTTGCAAATCAATTCAGGTTTTATAATTGAAAATCGACGAGAGTGATTAGTTATGGAAATTCGTTCCTTACCAAATTAATTTAGAAATTTCAATCACGCAATGATCAGACAAGAATAATTATAAGAATAAAAAAAACTATACAAGCAAGCCATTGCCCCTGCAGAAGATTTTTACAAGCAATGTCTATATATTTTTAAACAGCTGCAGCACCTGTAGAGTTTAGAAAATTTTACAGTGCGATATGGCAGTTCATCCAGAAAAATTAGACTTCACTGTTTGTAATTTGCTTGACGGCTAAATCTTTTGTTTATTACTTGAATTCTTCCTCAATTCGATCTTTGAATAATTTTTTCAAAAGCAGACAAAACAAACAAAAGAAAAAAAACCTAAATTGGAATTAAAAAGAAAATTAAAAAACTAAACTGAAAGAAAAACTAGACTAAATAACACTAAAAAAAAATAAAAACACAAACTTCGCAAACCCACTTGCACTTAGACCAATAATTCACACAATCTCATTAAACAACAACATGGACTTGGACAATGCGCACAAACATCCCAAATGCCACCAAAAATCTCTCACCTTTCTTTACTTTTTTTTCTCAAAAAAAACCATGTCCCAAAAAAATAATTGAAAACAAATCAATTTCCTCAATTCACACAGAAATAAATTTCCAAAAAACAGAAGACCACGTTAAAGATAAAGGGAACGAATTGATTGTCATGCCAATTTAAACACCATCCATATACTTCAGCGTTTAGAATAAAAGGAGGTGTACTCAAAACAAAATCATAGGAAAACTCCTCCTTTCCCTTTTTTTTTCTAAACATACCACCGCTCTAACAATTCCTTAAGAAAAAATATTTGCAATGGAAATGAACATCTGAATCTCGTGCCCCTTTTTTTTCGAAAACCGAGATTGGATTTGTTCCGAATTTTGTTTGAATTGGATTGATTCCGCTTGTGTATTTAGGTCTTAAATATCTAACGATGCTCGGTGATCGGGTTGTTGATTGATGAACAGGGAATGCGGCATGATGATCAAATCTGCTGTATCGGTGGATAAGAGCAGTGGATTGGGTACGTGTTTTGTTGGAGATAGAGGTTGAAGAAGATGAGGGGTTTGACAGTAGTTGATTGGATTTTCTTTTCTAAAGTAAGGGGTTTTGGGATGAAAATGAGATGTTGTAGATGGTTTGGATATGTGAAGACGGAGATGTGGTGTTGTTTTGCAGATGAAGGAATTTTGCGTGGAGATTATGAAGTGGAATTTCAGGGATGTGGTTTTGACTGGTGAATGCAGTTGGTAGTGTGATCAGTGAATCAGGGTTGATGAGGGATGGTTGATGTACGGAGGAGCTGCGTCAAGGGAAGATGGATGAGTCTGGTGATCAGGTTGCATTTTTTGTGCTGAGGACGATTGAATTGAAGAGGGCTTGGTCATGCGAGATAAAGTCTGCGTTTTTATGGTGGAAATATGTGAGGTAGAAGATGTAGTGGGTTAAGTTGGTTGTTTGTATTTGGATTTGTGGCTGTGAAGGTATGGGTATGAAGATGAGGGAGGGGTTGCTGCAAGTTGGAGTTATGGGATAGGTGAGGATGCATGTTTGGGTTTGAGGATGGTTTCGGGAAATTTTGGATGGGGCGATTGTTATGGTAGGGGATCGGCTGAAACTTTGCAAAATAAGGGAGAAAAGAAGTTTTTTTTTTATTTTAAAAAGAGACTTGTAGAAGAAGAATAATTATGTACCAAAAACAGAAAGTTGAAAGGAATGGAATAAAAGAAATTTTTGAAACTTTTTTTTATTGATGAAAAAGGGAGAATAGGAAAGAAACAAATGACAAAAAATAGGAAGAGAAAGCGAGTTGTAATTGGAAGGAAATCAATAAAAAAAAATGCAAGTTCTCTTTTTGTCTATAGTAGGAATGAATTTGCAAGAAGGAGACGAATAAATGAAAGAAAGGGGAAAGAGGTTGAAAACAGGAATGAAATAAAAGAAAAATGGAAAGAATTTTTTTTCTTCCCTTGTTTAGATGATTAAAGTATCAGCAATCAACACCAAATCAACTAACTGAGAATTTTTTCTATATATACAAGAAAACAAATGAAAACAAAACAAAATAAAACTAATACGAACCAGAAATTAAATAAATAATAAAATTTAATCGTTACCTCCCTGGCAATGGCGCCAAAAACTTGATCGACGCCTTCTAGGAACTAGAAAAGCACGAATTTTAAAATAAATACTGCAAGCGCACAGATCGTGTAATATGCAGGTCGAATCACAGGGAGGTAAATTAAATTAAATTAAATTATTTATATAATTTCTTGGGCGAGCTAGACGAAATTTGGAGATTAGGTTGAAAAACAATAAAACTATTATTGAATTGAATCAGATCTGAATCTAATCAAATGTATATTCAATCCAATATGATCTAGGAAAGCAATAAAAAGAACAGAAATTAAAATTGTAAAAATTAAATAACAAACAGAAAATAAATTAGGATTACCGCTGAATCTAATCAGACAGTCAATCACTAATGAAAATAAGTGAAAAATACAAATAGTGCTCTACCAAATCTAATTGTGTAAACAACACTAATTGCTAAGAAAATAAAAAAATTGCATAAAAGAGAAAAAGTAAGAGAAAACGCTCAATTCATGGATGATGTTTACAGTGAGATTACAAGGGTATTTATAGGATAGATAGCCAACCCTAACACTAACCCTAATACAATGACAAATGGGCCTTAGTGAAATCACAAAAGAGTTTACAATGAGAATTACAAATGGGCCCTCAGTGAAATCTAGTAAATTTGGGCCTTCCCCTTTTCCTCTTGCTTCCTTGACAATTCTTCGTTGATTTGTGATATGCATACCCTTTCTACCAGTTATTTTCTTGTCCAAAAAGCAACTAGATGTGAGATCCTCATCAGCAAGTCTTCGTATGTAAATATACAGCAGGTTGATCTTTATTTTCTATTTTTCTGGCTGCATATGGCTTAGTTGGCATATCTGTAAAAGTGAAAAAAAATAATACCCAAGTTATATTAATTTATATACAAAAGATAAGGTATAAGAGCATAAAATAAACACATTTCTATGTTAATCATGCAACGAGAAACCCACTTTGATGAGTCGTCGCCTTTTGCACCATCCATTTCAATAATTATGTTGTAATTTTTATTTGCTGGAGGAGGAGGAATGGTATCTTCTACACTTTCTCAATTTTGCGATGCGTTACTCTTACTAGTCGACATTCTGCATAAGAAATTCATATATTTTAGCCCACATTCAATACATGAAAGCAAATAAAACTAATATATGAAATAGGTACAAGTTGCTAATGTAAGACCAAAAAAATGGAAAAGAAAAGGAAAACGTATAGTGTAGCCATAAGAAAAGAAAGCGCGCAGCCATAACAAAAATGGTAACAAGTATTCAACCTGTCGAAAATTAGCAATAGTGCCATGCAAACACATGTGGAACATAAGAAAGTGCACAACTATAAGAAAAGAGGCAACAAGCATTCAATAACTCGAATATTACAACTAAAACCATCAATGTTAAAATCATCAAATATCTCAAATATTTAACACATAAAGAAAGACTTAGACTCAAAATCAAGCTCATCTATTTGGTTTCGATAGATTTTAACAATGCTCCTAAGTTTGATTGTTCCTTTAAAACGGACTGAAAATTTGCTGACGCCTCGTAATCATAAACGTTATTAGTCAGACATTTAGGTGAACTCGTACAATGGACCAATTAGGATTTTCTATGTCTTTTACATAGAAAACTTGACTTGCTTCTGCTGCTAGAATGGCAGGCTCATCGTACTCTCCATCACTACTTTTAAGTTTGTTAAGATTTACCATCAACAATTTAGAGTCTGTATAAATCTTACAACCACGTATTTTGTCGGCAACATTCACCCAGTCGCAATAGAGCACAACAAGTTGTAACTGATAATAATCAACTTCAATTATATCCCTGATAATACCATACCATGTTGTGTCATCATCTGTAGGATTTAAATCTTTTGCACTTGCTATAAATGTTGTAATTGCATCCACACAAACACTGCTATCTTGTGTAGAAAGAGTGTCATCGTAGTGTTGTGGAGAGAATATATAACCATTAATTCTGTATTTAAGGTGAGTTTTGGCTTCCCATGCTGGTCCACTAACATAATACCATAACGGTGAATTCATGCACTTTTCGTCCATTAACTGTCAAACTAATTTGAACAAGTTAAATAATGTCAATTACTTTATTGAAGTATGAGTTTTGTGCAATCTAACTAACCTTCTTGTGCAACCAATCTATAAATTCAATTTGTACTACTATTTCTGCCCGTGTATGGTGCCTTTTTTTGCTCCTTTGAACATCCTCTAATGATGATCGATAGTCGCTAAAAATCAAAATGTTGCGTCTTAAGTAAATATTGAAATTACATCACGTAATGTCATAACATGTCAAAATAAGACAAACCTATAGTGATCGTCTACGCCAGCGATGTCCATGGTAAAAAGTATCCACCTTCGAATTTGAATATGCTGTACGCCAGATAATTTGATAATTTTACCCTCAAGGATGGAAACTTTCATAAGTATCATCTTCGTTCTCATCTTAAAACGGTGCTTGTTTGCAGCTATGATTGCCAGTATGTGGATCTGGCATATATTCCATGTTGTATCTAACAGATTCTGAAACAAGATATGCTTCATAAATTGATCCCTCCACATAATGCTTATTGCTCAGTATTTCCTTACACTCCTTCATAGCTCTAGCAAAAAATTTAAAATTTTACGTTATCGATGAAATAAACCATGTAATAATTACATGAAAGAAACATTATATCTTTCAAATGGATACATCCATATATAAGTAACCGGTCCACATAGCAATGCTTGATCAGCTAAATGCACCATTAAATGTATACTTATGTCAAAGAATTTAGAAGGAAAATAATGCACCACACGATTAATGCCTCAGCAATCATGTCTTTAGTAGCTTGAACATGCTCTTGAATTAAAACCTTCGAACAAATAATACTAAAATACAAGCATACTTGCAATATTGCACGTCTTAAGTCGCGATGCTTTGGGTAAGCATGTTGAACCATGATAGGTAGAAAATACTAAATGATAACATGGTACTCATATGACTTTCTAATATTCAAACTGGGTGGCTTACTATTTACTAAATTTCTTAACTTATTCCCAAAGCAAGATGGAAGTTTGACATCCTTTACGATTTCATAGCAACGAGTCTTGTAAGATTTATCAAACGCAAATTTGGAAGAATATTACTTGTTCCTATCAAATAACAAATTAATAAAATGCTCTGATACATTCTTCTCAGTGTGCATCACATCAATAGCATGTCTCACTTTATGATTACTCCAATACTCTAGTGAAAAAAGAATCGACTTCTTGTACCATGTCGGTCTTTCATCATCACCTTTTTCATTCATAGAATATTCCTCGACGAGATCAACATCATCTACTATGTGCTTTTTTTGGGGTGGGGGTGGGGGGGTAATTTACCTGGTATATATTTGATATGAGCAAGCTTTGCTAGAAGTGCTGATCCTGTCAATCGTGTTGGAGGTTCATTATTCTCTATGGACTTATACCACCCATGCTTCAATGCCCTATACGGATGACCATTCTTCAAAAATCTTCTATACTTCGTATAAACAATCTTATTACTAATGCGCTCTGATTCTGTCTCCGTAGCACAAATAGGACATGCTTTATAACCATGTGTTACACAACTAGATAAATTCCCAAGGGCGGGTAGATCATGAATTCCCCACAATAACATTGCTCTAAGAGTGAAATACTCCTTTGTATTCGTGTCAAATGCAAGCGGTCCTTCTGTCCATAATTGCTTCAACTCATCCACAAGAGGTTCCAAATACACATCAATATCTTGACTTGGTGCTTTTGGTCCAGGAATTAACAAGCACAACATTTGAAACTCCGGCTTCATGCATAATGATGGAGGTAAGTTATAAGGAACTGTATGAACAGGGAACCAACTATAACTGCTTGATTGGGTCATACTAGGATTGAACCGTCGGAGGCAATACTAAGCCAAACATTTCGTCAATTTCTACTAAACTCTGACCACTTATTCTTCAACGATCTCCATTCAGCCAAGTCAATAGGATGACGCATGCGATTCCAACAAGGCTTTTGCTTCACTTTGCCATAACATTTTTTGAGCTATCCATGGTATAGTGTAAAATCTTGTTAATTTAGGAGCTAATGGAAAATACTGCAAAACTTCTTGAGGTTATTTTGTTATTTTTTCCACTTCTCCTTGCTTTTTAGTTTTGAATCTTGAAATGTGACAACGAGGACATTCTGCTGCATTACTATGCTCTTTCCAAAACAATATGTAATCGTTTTTACATGCATGTATGCACTCTGCTTTCATTCCCAAATCTTTAAATATTTGCTTCATTGTTGGGTACTTCTCTTGTATTGTATTTTCCTTTGGAAGCCACTTTTTCAATCGTTTCAATAACTCGATCATACTATTTTCTGACCAATTAAATTCTTTTTTCAAATTGTGAAGCTCTATCATGACACTTAACGTTGTTAGACCATCTTCACAAGAAGGGTATAATTTTTCATTTGCTCTTCTTTTGTACTCCTGATATGTTTTCCAATGGTTACCATCACTAATCCCTTCTATGCCTTATGAATCATCAACGAAATCTCCAAGAGCGTCTCCTATATGGTTTTCCTCTCGAAATTGGTTAGACTTACAAGCCTCATGATTGACATGCCGTGTAGGATTGAGCACCATGTCATTGCCGCTTCTCTCACCATGAAAAACCCATTCACGGTATGTTTGATCCATACCATAAACGATCAAGTGTTTCTCTACTAATTTAAAATGTAACTTTTTTGAATTTCTACACTTTATGCAAGGACAACTGATAGTTCGAAGTTAGGTGGTGAACTAGACTTTGCGAATTCAATGAAATTTCGAACTCCTTGTATGTAATCAATATTATTTCGATATTGAATTCTAATCCACTCTTTCGACGTTGGATTCTTCTCTAGCAAGAAACTTTGTTTGTCCCTGACAAGACATGAAAATACAACTTGGAAGAGTTAGGTAAAAAATTAAACTATTAACACTAAATGCTACAGAAATCCGAGCGAATTCAGCGTTGCTACAAAGAATTTTCAATTTTTGAAACAACATCAAATTCCTTTTTAATCCACATTTTAACCTTCGCAAACCACTTAATTTCTTTAAAAGTATAGATAGATATCACAAACTTTTCATTAAAAGAAAATGAAAATGTGGAGAAATAAGTATTAGAAAAATCGAAAAAGAAAATAGCATTTTATTCGTGTAAAGTCATTTTAGTGTGTCAATTGGAATCCGTAACCTTTTAAAACCTCAATTCAGAAAGTCATACGACTTGAAACTCTAAATAGTTGTCCTGACAAACATATGCACTTTTCAAACGTTGTATGTAACTTGGACTATGACTACAAATTTACACTTCACACATGTAAAAAAAAGTGAAAAAAACATTTTCTTTTACTGCATATATCATGCACTTAAAGAAAAAAAACCTAATTTCTGTTATTTATTTTTAAATGCAAATCACCTTCAACGAAATTAAAAACAAAAGCAGAATTATGAAGTTGTATAAACTATAAATTTTTAAACTCACAGAAATAAAGTTAAAATAAGAAAATGTAAAATCACATGCATTTTATGATATCCAAAAACTGCATAAAATGGAACATATAACGGTTATATGACGAGACCTTATGGACAACACACAATCAAGAGGTCATTGTTGGGTGTCATTCAACTCATATACACATACACAAATACAATAAAAAATAATGGAACTTATAATGGTGGATAACACAATCAAGAGGTCATTGCTGGGTGTCATTCAACTCATATTCACACACAAATACAATCAAAAATAGATAATTGCTGGTTCTTGCAAGAATACTAGAATTAGAGTCATTTTTGATATTATTATGTTATCAACCATGATCTTTTGGTGAGAAATTGCACGAGAGATTAGGTACTTTGTAGTAAACTTATAATGGTTATATGACGAGACCTTGTATTTGCCTAGTTTGCATTGTATTCTTTAAGACTTTTGTACTAACCTACTGTTTGTATTAGTGTTTCCTCGTCATATGAACCATCTTACATTAACAATCATTACATGCTAAAACTAACACAACGCACTTTTTTCTTACAGAAAAAGACCTTCTAGTTACAGCACTGACCTAAACTTTGAATGAACTAGAACGCCTACGAAAAACATATTCACAGCGTACATACTTTGAACACCATACAAAAACATATCTCTTGCATAGTATGATGATTATTCATGTTATATAACAGAGCATCGACACTTTATAACTAACCTCACATCTTTGTGCATAGGAAAGGTTTCCTCTTAGTATGTTCATATTGCTGGTTCAGTTAAGAAAGGATGATGAAAACAATTTGCTTGCATGGCATCAACTGCTTGAACCGAATATTATCCAAAATCCAATTAAATTCTGATTCCGAAATAAGTTCAAAAGAAGAAGAATTTGAAGCCAGCTTAGATGATTTTGAAAATCTTAAGCTATTAGATAATGAATCTTTTTTTGATGGGTGTTGTGAACCCTCTATGAATGGGCAACCATGTTTGAACCCAATCAAAAAAGTGAAAGTGAAGAATTTTATAACGTGTTTCGTAATTGCAAAATTTCGATATTAATGTCTTAACTAATAGTAATATATTTGAATTCCTAAAATAAAAGAATAAAAGAAGAGGAAGATCGAAATTAAGATCCAAACTAACTAGATGGGGGATGCTCCATAGACAAGCCAAAACATTAATGCATGCCTATCTCAATATCCATTTTTATAGACTCTTAAAGGAAAATTAAAAGGCAGATATCACACTAATTAGGATTTTAATGAAGAGATACAAACCTTAAAAAGGAAATTCATATAACTAAAAATATAAATAAAGATCTAAATGAAAGGCTGTATAACCAAGTAGATCTTCAAGACCAATATTTATCACCCACACTAGATACTATAACTTCACGGATTTATTACCCACACTAGAAACATGTATTTGCAAAAGTACCCAAATATTACATTGAAATAGTATATTATAAAAAAATGGATATCTATGCACGTATCGTAATTACATAAAGTATGTAATACAAACATGAGTTGCGAATAAAGTGAAAACAGATGTTAAAATTACATATTAAGTGTCGGTGATGATGGTTTGGATTGGAAGAAAATGAAAAAAAAAAGAACTTAAATTGTGTGATACAAACATGAGTCGCAAAAAAAGTGAAGACTGAAGTTAAAATTAGATGTACCTTACATTTTTTACATCTTAGTACATGTTTTTTATGGGATCTAAATGGAATCCTATTCAAGTGAAAACTAAGGTTCAGATTACATATTAATTGATGACAAATAGATGATCATTCAGATTCTAAAACAAACATAAGAAAAACTTAATAGAATAGCGTGGTGTATCTAATTGGAATGGACCAAATCCAATAGATAGCCAAACCATATGCTAGGAAAATTTGTAGTGTCTAACTAAGTTAACTATTCTCCCATTAGTCTTTTTTTCTTATATAAAGAAAAATTCATATTATAATACAATCTTTTTCCCCTTTACTATGAATCCACCAACAATCAATAGCTACAAAAGCAAAATTCCAATGAAGGTTGCACAAAGCATACATATACGATACTTTGCACCATGAATAAGTTGAAGACTGATTTCCATTAATCAAAACAGTACCACATATGATCATTTATAAGTAGTTTAAATATCATTTTACCACTAACTGCCATAAATAAATCCAAGTTCCAACGTTGTTATGTCAGTTATAGCCAAGGCAAGGGTACTAACCCGAATTCATATACGATTCTGGTTAGCAATTAAATTTTAATGAATAATACCTTACAACATAAAAAACATGAAAACTTCAACAACAACAAAAAAAGAACGCAAGTGCAACTAAGAATGAGGGAGTTCCCAACTTTTATAATCTAGAAAAGAATCAAACATAACTTAAAAGATGTATTTTAAAAAAAACAAATGTTTTTGCTAATATGTAAATAATATCTCATCCAAAAAAAAATGTTGTCATACTGACTCCCAATCTATTGCAAAAATATTTATGAATCTAAAATACAATCATATTTGATCTAACAAAGATTGTTGTCCATCTATTGAAACTTTGTTTTCTAAATTACATATTACAATAGTTAGACTCCAAAGCAGCGATAAACGTATAGTCAAACGAGCACTGAGCTTGAACAAGGCGATCTGTTGAATAAGTTTACAAAATACTCTTTTTCCACTCCCTAATCCAATAAAGCACATGTAAATTTGAAGAACTAGAGTAATAAGTAATGGAAGAACCACAATGCAAACGATAGAATATCAGAACATAACAATGCTAAATAAAGGAAAACTGAATATAAACTAAAACAATTTTTTCGTTTAGTCTAATCAATCAAGCACCTTTCAACAAAGTTGCGACAACTACAGTGATTTCCGGTGCAATATGATGCAAACAATGAAAGCACAAACAAAACAATTGATTCATACAAAATAGACCTAAAACATTGAAACCAACATTGAAATACCAAATTAAGCGCAGCAGAACATAATTTAATAAGGAAAAAACATCTGAGGAGTAGCTCCACCTTTTACCAGGACATCTAAAGAACATCAGTATCAGCATGAATCTTTCTTCAATTACCAAAACATAAGGACACCAAAAAAATTAAACTATGCTGAAATTAATAAACAAAATCGAATAGATCCATTCCTAGAAATTTGCATCATTGCTACTTTGAATATTAATCTGCCTATGTTCCTAGGTAGATCTGTAATGCTAAATTCCCATCCATCTTGATCGATAATACCTCTTACTGATAGATTATGGTTCTAATTAGCCTCTATCTCCTTCTCAATGAAAAAAATGGAAATACGAAAAAAACAAAAACATGAATTAGAATTTAAGACTCAAGTAAGAGAAACATACCTAGCACCGGACGGGTGTCAGAACGAGCATCAAAACAAGGGAGAGCGGAGCGGATGATAAGCACGGATCCAAAAATAGCCCTAATCGTAGAAGAATTGGGGAGATCGAAAACCTATTTTTTTTTTAAGTGTCAAATAAGGGTTCGAATGAGTTTGGAAGCGTAACAAACGGAAGAACTAAGATGATGAGAGGAAACGACAATTTTACCCAGTGGGTTTACGAAAGTAGCGAATTTGTAACGGATATAACCATTATTGTGTAGGGTCATGGTAATAACCATTGGAAATTTCTAATAATAATAACCGCTACAACTAGAAAACAAATAAGTGTGACAAACGGGCCTGTTTGGTGTAGTGAATCTGATGTCGAACTTAATCAATCTCAAACTAGTCCTGGCCAGGCACTCTATTTCAAGATTGATTGGGGGCATACACACCACATCCCCTATTATTGGTTGCCTAATTAAGCAGTGATTTCTGCCCACTACATTTTTACATTTATACACTTGCAGGGATGCTCAACCGTGACAAGGATTATTATTTACTAATGTTTTTAAAACCTTGATCATTACTGAATTCAGCTGAAATAAACGGCAAACTAGCAAACATTTCACATAGTGAGAAACAAACCATTTCATTTACATGAGTGCAGGTTTATTTAAGAAGATCAAACAAAAGGATGCGAGGGCCGTAGTCGCTACAATAACAACGGTCTAATGGAAAGTCAAAACAGAAGACGAGACCAAGCGCTTTTTGGACTTTGGGACATTCATAGCTTTCTTGGCAGCCTTGGGTTTATCCCTTTCTTCTTTTTTAGCCTCGGAAAAGATATGCTTCGGCTTCTTTTTCCCGGAAACTGGAGTGATGGGATCGGTAGAATATTTTTTAGCAAGCTCCTCGGTGATTGACCTGGTTGAGAGTTCGACAACTAGCTTCGACCCTGGAGGAACTAGCACAAGGGGTTTAAGACTTTTGGGATCTTCCTTCTCAACTTTGGCTTTTAAAAGCATGTCTTGCTTGGCCTTCATATCAGCTAAAGTCATGTCATCGGCATCACACGAACCTCTACTCATAACAACATCATACTCCTCCTCAAGTCCATCATTGCCGCCATCATCTTTCAAAGAATCTATCATATCCCCATCTTTAGGGGTTTCAGCGTTGGATGGCTGGAAAGTCATGTCAGTGACCTCTCCCTTCTTGCCCTTAACCCTCTCCACAGGTTCAGAGCTAGTAGCCTCATTCTTTTTCTCCTGCACTGTCTCAACAGACTTTGCATTAGTAACTTCTTTTGATTGCTCATCACTCTTCTCAGCTGTCTTCGCACCTACTGGGCAAGAAGTAACGGTTATTAGTTCAGGAAATAAAGGATGTTTTGCTATTGATTGCCTGATGATATGACAGAAGGTTGAGATAGCCACTACGAACTGAGGTGAAAAGGTAGAAATACCTTCGGATGATTTCTCAACATTGGTGATAGGAGTCTCTAGAGTCTTTTCAGCAATAGGAGACAAGAAAGATGCTTCAGGAATTCCTAGATTTTCTGGGACATATCCTTCCGTTTCGGTAGCTTCGGGGGAAGCAAAAGAGGAACCAGCGTCGATAGTTTCTTTCCCATTGGCATGATGCCTCCCCTTCTCCATAGTGACAGCGATAATCGTACGCCCTTCGGCTAAGCGTTCTGTATCCTCACCTTTCAAATGCTTCTCCATGAGCTTATCCTCATCGATTGAATCCATCTCGAGCTCTTGTTTTCCTCATTCACCACCTGGTCCTATACATATACTAGAGTGGTAGGGTAATCCTTGATCCATGCAATGTCTCGATGTCGGATCACCTGAGCAAAAAATCCCACATGGTCTCAGCACTCTCATCTAACTCTTTTTGAACTCCCGCAAGCTGATCATTAATCTTCTCGACTTGTTGTAAGGCTATGTTTGCGTTTCCCTCAGCAAGGGTTGCCCGTGTCTCAGCCTCTATCAATTTGGCCTCTAACTCTGCATTCTTCCTCGCCAAATCCGCTTTCTCTTGTTCAAGACAAGTACACATCAACCTCGCCGCGGTGCTTTCAGACTTAGCATCCTTAGCTTGCTTCTTTAAGTCTATACCCTCTTGGCTATGGGAATCAAGTTCGGTGGGATAACGCTTTTGTAATTCTTCAAATTACTTCTTGTAAGTGTTTGCATCGCATTGTACAAGAGCAAGCTTGGCTTGAGCATCCTTGAGGTTTTTCTCGGAGTTTTCTATAGCTTTGGCATCATATTTGGCATCATCCTTCATGGTCTTTACATCGACTATCAAGTCTTGAATAATCTTAGATAAAGTTCGCACGTATCTTTTCATCTCTTTGTATTGAGTATCCACTTCATCAACCTTGGCCTTAACCACTGTCGCCCAGTCAGAGTCTAATGGCTTAAGAGCTGGAACAAAATGCATGTTCCCAAAGTGGTGATCAGGAAACTGCTTTTTTAGAAGCTCTAATTTGGCTTATACTCATCGTCAAGTATGACCTGCCTTGTGGTGGAAATGTCAATGTTGCGATGGGTAGATGGCACGACGGATGTTCTGTCTTTCTCAAACCCCCTGCTTGGTTCCTTTTGCCTCTCTTTTAGATTGGAACTTTTCTTTGATGTCTTTTCCTAATGAGTTTTACCCTGGGAAGGAGCTGTAGTTTTAGAAGTGTGTTTGTCCCCTTCATGATGAGTAGTGTGGCTTTTATGTTTTTCTAAGTCCGAACGACGAGGAGATCGAGGACGAGAAGATCGATGAGGATGAGGGGGTCGATTCCTCCTGTCATCTCTACCCCAACTTTCTTGCTTATCATGTCCTGCACAGACTCCATCGGGGGCATGCTCGAGCGAACATCTCTCATGTAGTAGCGGTGATGGGTCATTTGTCCTGCAAGGCGATATGAGTGAATTTTAGTATGAACGTTAAAATAAAATGCAAGTGTTGTGACGTGCAGTGCTAGGGTGTTGTGTATATCCTAAGTGACAACCCCCCAATAGACCAGAGCCTAGAGTTAGGCCAGCGTGCATAGTTTCCTCGTCTTTCACGGGGGTAACTTCTTCTTCGGAGGTGAAAGTAAGGGGATCTGTCCTAAAATCTTCTGAATTATAAATGGCCTCGAGTAGGGGAAGTTTCCCCAAACCCCAGTATATAGAATTATCCACAGCGGAATCATCTCCTCGGGGATTGATTGACGGTAGCTCCCTTGGAGAAATCGGTTTTTCAGGGGTAATCGCATCTTCAGGAGTGATGTATTTGTCTCTATTCTTGTCAGCTACGTTTGCTAATATATCGTCTTTAGTTGAGGTGGGAGAGGGACTTTTTGGAGGTATCGTTGGATCTCTCAAACACTCTCCTTTCTAAGGTAAGATTTCAATCGGCACCTCGACTGGGGGTATATATACATAGGGACCTTCTCTGTGTCCTATGTTACGAGTGATAACAACTTAGCGATGGCGGTGAAGGTATTCATCTACTAACAGTCTCTAATGGTCAAGAATTTTCGGTCACCATTAAGCAGTTGGTTCAGATGATCGAAGTACACTTGATGTGTTTCCTATTTTGGGTTAGGGAATGCAAGTGAAAATAAACGACAGTCAATACATTTACAGCAATGATTGAAATTAGAAATTGGATGCTGATATCTTTATTTGATTTAAGCCATCTCCTGGCACATCCTGGTTGTTGTTTGATATAGAACCATTCGAGTCTTTGATCACCAACTTATTGCTAAATGGCAAGCTAATGATTTTCCTTTTTGGCACTGACTAAAAATATACAAAAGACGGGGTGTCCTGAGTCCGATGCTTGAAATTTTAGAAGAAATGAACATCCTCGAAGGTAAGCTCTATACCCAGAATTTCCCTATAAGCTATGTATAAGGTATAAAGGTAGGTATAGGAATTGGGTTGAAGCTGCATTGGAGTGATTCGCATTTGTCTCAGAAAATCGACGACGAAAGGTGAGAATGGAGGTATCGCCCCAACGAGGTATATTAGTCTACTGATCGCCATGTACCATTTGGGAGGACTATGGGGACGATCCGTTCCAGTGGGCAGTTTGATGTCCTTTCGGAGAATTCCATGCTTCAAACGTATGCGCGCAACTTAGTCGTTGTCAACTATTGATGCGACAGAATCACCAGGCTTTTCCAAAACAATGACATTCTCAAACTCATCGGGAGCGCCATTATCTCCAACTCCTCCATCCTCTTCCTTACCCATAGAGACACCATGCAACGACCAGGGTTTTTGCGATCCTGGTTATCAACACCAAACACGATGTCAACTAATCAAGCATTGGAAATACCGGATAGTCCATGAAAGAAAATAGAGGGTGAGAATAGATAAGATAGAAACTTAGAATAGAAGAAGAACATACAATATCAGAGTAATCATGAATCTCACAGCAGAATGAACAATATATAATATATACATCACTTTGAAATACAACTAGTATATGTATACAATAACATTATTAGAGTACAACACTTACAACACCGCGGAAATAACAATAGCTATATAATCTTGAAGTCACCTACTCTAAGCTCTAAGTGTATCTGTAAAATCCCGACTACTTGAATGCCTGTACAAAATTGGGCACCCAAGAGTTTAGGGGGAAAAAAAACTCCGGGTTAGTGATGGGACTGGTATGAGTAAACTCCAAACACTTGGTTTAACTTTTCCAAATCCTTTCCAAAAGCAATGATAATCGTAAGACCGATCCACACATAAATACGGATGGTTTTTACCTTACGATAACCTAGAATATTTTTAAGATCAATATTTTTCTGATATTATAATAATGTCTAAATCAAGTAAATAGCAATCTAGTAGAACGCTTTCAACTCATGCTCTACATATATAATATACAATCAAAAACCGCGGGCTCTTATTGGGGAATGAATTCCAACTGGCAAGGAATGGGACCACCTTCCGACAGTGTATCTCTAGAGGGAAATAACCGGGTTCAACAAGAACAGCTTGTAACCCAGGCTAAACATGACCGGTCACTCATTTCGCTTGAGTTACCGAATGTATTATCACCAACGATTGGGATCACCACCCGTTTCCCGAATGGGACAACATCGAAAATAGATTATAGAAGTAAATGGAATTTCTCTAGATCAGGTGACAATACACCCTAATTGGTATCACTTCGCCATGCGACTTACCTAATTTTATACCATTTCCTGGTTGCGAGGCTAGAGGTCACGCTTATCTCTGATAGATCACACATTTATTTACTTTGAATGTCACATCGTCATACCCACCAAATCGCAAATTGATTTCCCTAAAAATACAATGGGTATACAACTAAGAGAAACGAAGTCCTCCGCCACCAAATGTAAATATGTTTGAAGAGATCAACTTACGCGATCTATTAAATATACTCTGTCAGACATTCTTCCATACAGGTCGTCCTGGGACTGGACAGACCGAAGGCACTATTCTGTAAATAGGACAGCCCTTGCATAACTATGTCTTCAATTATCTTCATCATATTTGATCGCAACGCTAACGCCATACGGAGTGGTTTTCAGATAGTGAATCTGATCCCGATCTCTCCGTATTGACGACGGAAAAATGGTCAAAACTTTGATAGCCGGTGATTTAACTATCAAAGAAAAACATGTGTGCAAACAATGATATTATTTCTATATGGAAATTCTATCGATCAATCATCAATCAACATTTATTCATTTCCCCATTTATCGTTTCCATATATTCAACATTTCTTATTTTCTGATTTTAGAAAATATAAGTTATTAGCTTTGGAAAACATTTCCATTTCTGATTCACGCATCCCTATCTTCTCACATATATCAGTCTCTAACTGTAAACTAGTAAGAGAACAACCCCCTACGTATTAACCCAGAAGGTCGAAACCAACATCAGATCAATACCCAGACAGCTGTTCAATTTAACTAATCTCTAGTCAGTTTCTAATTCCTTTAACTCCATTTTTAATTCCTATTTCAAACCCTATTTCCTTTATAAATATTTTATTCACATTAAATGTAAAAAATATTTCATCTTTGCAATCAAAAAAGTTTGATTTCGTATTTAAAACAATATCCCGAACCCAATTTCTATTTATACTTCTAATTATAGAATTATTTATACAAATCTTCTTTTTTTATTTCTAACACTTAAATCTCAATTATAGTTCCCTTTATATAATTCTATTTATTTTATATAAATCCCTTTTATATAATTCTACTTATTTTATATAAATCCTTCTATATAATTCTATATAAAAATATTTCATTTTCAATATTCACTTTGAAATTTTCCTTTTATACATTCCAGTAATTCATATGGTATTTAAAATACCAAATAACATGACTAGTGTCATCATAATCAATCATAGATTATATATCACATCATATATCACAATATATGAAAACAAACAGTATTATAATATTGAGGAATCCAGATGGATCCCTCCAACCTTTTTTCCTGCATCCACATATGTTAAAAAATATAGTTAACATCAATTTCATTTCAATATGAAACATTCTGCAAAACAGAATCAATGTTTGATTAACGATATATATATATATATATATCATTATCTATAATTTCAACCAATACATAAGCAATTCAACCAAGCAATCATCACACAACAGTCAATTAGCATTTATCATTACTAGATTATCTTTATAAAAATAAAAACTGATAGAGTTAGTGAGTTTTACACACATTGGTCGGTTATCGTTAAATAACGATAAGCGATCGTTAATTCAGATTAGACAATTTATTTTACTATAAATTGTAACGAGCTCCAATCCACTCCCAGTTAGTTCCATGGTGCAGCCACCATCCATACGATCCAACGGATCCCGTTTTGTCGAATTCTGATAACATATGAGAAAGTTATGATTTATACAAGGTTTAAATGGAAGTAATGATCATTAACCTTAATAAATTAGTTAACTGAAATTCCTTAATCCTTGCTTAACCTTTAACTGGCCGCTAATCCTCTTTCTTCTTCGTGCTCATTACAGAACCGGTTCCCCATTTTTGTTGGCCATTTCAAAATCATAAACCCTCGTTTCTCCCTCATCTCTACATGATTTTCAAAACTAAAATTTCCTTTAAACTCTCCTTAAGTTTCTCTTTCAACCAATATCATCCACATAAAACTCGACTTCACCCACTTCAATGCAATCGATCATCACCCACGCTGACATTGTTGTACTCCCCCTTCGAACTGCTCCTTATCTACTTCACGTTCTTCAAATCTAAACACACCAAAATCTCACTCTTCCACACCTCTTCCACCTCATCCCCTCAATGAAGCACTAGGCTCCGTTACAAAAATCGCGATGTCCAAGCTCCTGCTAAAGGTACAGTAAAAGTACCGAATTGTTTTTGCACCGATTATCCCCAAAATTTGCAAACAGTTGATCTTTGGCCCCTTTAACCCAAATAAAACCCTGAAATCTCACATCGATGCTCTCATACGTCGAACTCCCTAACCCTAGATGCACCAGCACCTCGCTGGAAAAAGAACCCAACGAAAAGAATTGTGCGGAGACCTTCAAAACTTACATAGAAGTGTATATAACCATCTCAGCAACCCACACATACTTATATTATGATTTCTATATTTTTCTATGAATTCTTTGCATTTTAATATATTTGCGTTTTGCTGAAAAATATGAGGATAGAAGCAGTGGTAGAAAACTTGTTGATTGAGAATGAAGAAGTCGAGGTTTGAGGGTGTTAAGGTGTGTTTATATATAGGTATGTTTTAATATTTAAATATTTGAGTTTTATATTAAATTTAACCAATCGTTATATGTATTTGTTGTTTAAAAATTCATACGATCACATATATTACCCAATTTCAGCGAAAATGGACATACAGCTGCAGTTTGACATTACGGACCCAACGAAACGTGTTTCGTCGAATTCTGAATCTGTTTGCTCACACAGCGTATTTTTTAAGGTCAAATTATCGACATATTTTTCACATTAAAATTCCGTACGGCTACATAATGACTTCAAAAATCATGAAAATTGAAATCTAGCAATAATTTAATATTGCGGATCCAACAGAATTAGTTTCGTCGAAAACGGTGGTCGTTTATAAAAATGGCTATTTTTAAAGCTCTAAATAAACCCTTTTAAATATTAATATATTGAAAAATAATTAAATTAATATTTTATAAATAAATATTAATGTATATATTCACAATAGAATACCATACCACTCCAGAATATTTCTATCTGAATTTACAACTCGATAGTTCAAATCCAGTGTTAAATCAGTATTCAATTTATATTGAAAATCCATTTAAATATAAATAAATCGTTATAAAATTATAAAGGAATTCCATAGCGACTATTTGAAAATTTGATTTGGACATAAATCAAAATCTACACAACGAAATCCTGATTTTTCTCTTCCATTAGGAAAATATACTTTACCCACTCCGAACGTTTCTTGCTTTACAGAAATCCGATTTAAAATTGATTCTGTATATCCATTTAAAGTTTGAATCGCCAAATAGCGAACTGCCGCGCCATTTCGAGCTCGATTATAAATTATAATATAATTTGTACGTCTAACTTCCTTAGTTAAATATATTCGTAATCGTAATTCAACTCTAAACTGAATATATATTTTAAATTGTCCAATACACACAATATTGTCAATTCACTAATTCCGACTATTTCAGAATTAAATATATTATTCTATTATTTATATTAATTAAATATTCGATATTATTTAATTAAATGACCATTTATATTTCTAAATCACTAATTAAATAGTTAAATAAATTAATTATTACACCATAAAAATACGGGACATTACATTCTTCCCCCCTTAAAATAATTTCGTCCTCAAAATTGCTAAGGTAGAAAACACACCCTATTACTGGGTTAAATTTTATTTGTTTGCTTCTTACTTCAGTTTCAACTGAAAAATCCTTTCCAATTAAAATGTTAATTTATTTCTATTAACTAAAATTTTCAAAAATGCTGAAATTTTCTAACACCTTAACTTTTCGAAAAATTTCGCTAGCACCTCCTTTGTATAAGTCGATAGCTCAAACTCCAACTCGCCTCTTTAGGCCTTCTTCAACCCAAAAGAAAATCAAATAGCCAAACGGCTTGCCAATTTGGCTCATCAAAATCTCAAACACATATATAATATAAACTGACGCTTTTTTGCTGGCCATATCATATATCTATTCCATGTGTTATCAGATCTGCATATACCAATTTCGTCCCAATCATTCAGTTATACCTAAGCCGAATTCTGTTCTTAACTCAGATTCCACTTTCAAATTCAACCCTTAACTTACCAGTCCAATTCCATTTCGGATTGTCTCTGATCCAATCTAATTCGATATTTTTCTATCTCAATTCATTTTCCACTTAACTGGTTTCAATTCAATTTCTTTTTCTATTTGCTTTTACAAATTCTAATTTAATTTGTTTTAATTCAAACAATCTTCCCAAAGGATTTTTTAAAATAGTTTAGCTTTTCTAAAACCAGATATCCCCTTTCAAGATTCAAAACAACTTGCTTTTCACAAAACAATTCAAAAACAAAATCTTAGGTAGTAATCCGTCACTTAGCAACTCAAAAATGACACTGATGATGTGGCCATCATCATCAGGGTTATTTTTCAGCTTATCGAAGTGTGTTCAATACTATAACAATTTCAAAACCATATTTAAACACCTTCATTTTGAAATCACTTTCAAAATACCTTCACAATGCTTGTAAACAATCTAAAATCTCCCAGGATTTTAAAATTCTCATATATTCCATTCAACTCCATTTACAAACACTTTTCATGTTTTCGGAATTTCAAATTCCAAATTCTTATTTAAATTTAGATTTAATTCATCTGATTTCATATATTATACTTGTATGAATTCTAATTGGTTATTTATATAACCATTTCAATTTATAATCTATTATAATAACAACCAACATATCCAATATATTATAATCATTCCAATATAAATCCTTTATATCAAAATATAATTCAGGTAAAATTATTTCGTTTACCCTCTTTTCAAAACATACTGTGTCGGTTTATAGTATTCAAGTGTTTAGAAACCCCTACCGATACAGTGGATCAAACTTATCGACCAGAACCCATAAAGAACTCCACCAATAAATCTCCATAATATAAAATCATTTTTATATCAAATAATAAATACGCGCTCATATATATACACTCAAACTCAATCTAGGGTATTACTAACCCCATCTCTACTTAGTCACGCCACAGAGCCAAGGAATTACTTAACCTTTAGCTCTGATACCACTGTAACAACCCGGGTTTTCGCGGTCCTTGTTATCGACACCAAACACGATGTCGACTAATAAAGCATCAGAAATACTGGATAGTCCATGAAAGAAAATAGAGGGTGAGAATAGATAAGATAGAAACTTAGAATAGAAGAAGAGAAAGAACATACAATATCAGATTAATCACGAATCTCACAGCAGAACGAACAATATGTAATAGATACATAACTTTGATATACAACTATTATATGTATACAATAACATTATCAGAGTACAACACTTACAACACAGTAGAAATAATAATAGCTATATAATCCTGAAGCCTCCTACTCCAAGCTCCCAGTATATCTGTAAAATCCCGACTACTTGACTACCCGTACAAAATTGGGCACCGAAGAGTTTAGGGAAAACAAAACAAAATAAACTCTGGGTCAGTGATGGGACTGGTGTGAGTAAACTCCAAAAACTTGGTTTAACTTTTCCAAATCCTTTTCAAAAGCAATGATAATCGTAAGGCCGATCCACACATAAATACGGATGTTATTACCTTACAATAACCCAAAATATTTCTTAAGATCAATATTTTTCTGATATTATAATAATGTCTAAATCAAGTAGATAGCAACCTAGTAGAACGCTTTCATCTCACGCTCTACATATATAATATACAATCAAAAACCACGGGATATTATTGGGGAATGAGTTCCAACTGGCAAAGTATAGGACTACCTTCCGACAGTGTATCTCTAGAGGGAAATACACCGGGTTCAACAAGAACATCTTGTAACCCAGGCTAAACATGACCGGTCACTCATTTCGCTTGAATGTACTGAATGTATTATCACCAACGGTTGGGATCAGCAACCGTTTCCCAAATGGGACAGCATCGAAAATAGATTATAGAAGTAAATGGCGTTTCTCTAGATCTGGTGACAATACACCCTAATTGGCAGGTAACCACTTAGCCATTCGACCTACCCGATTTTATACCATTTCCTGGTTGTGAGGCTAGAGGTCACGCTTATCTCTGATAGATCACACATTTATTTACTTTGAATGTCACATCGTCATCCCCGCCAAATCATAAATTGATTTCCCCAAAAATACAATGGGTATACAGTTAAGAGAAACGAATTCCTCCGCCACCAAACGTAAATACGTTTGAAGAGGACAACTTACGCGATCTATTAAATATACTATGTCAGACATTCTTCCATATAGGTCGTCCTAGGACTGGAAAGACCGAAGGCACTATTCTGTAAACAGGATAGCCCTTGCATAACTCCGTCTTTAATTATCTTCATCATATTTGATCGCGACGCTAACGCCATACGGAGTGGTTTTCAGATAATGAATTTGATCCCGGTCTCTCCGTGTTGACGACGGAAAAATGGTCAAAACTTTGATAGTTGGTGATTTAACTATCAAAGAAAAACATGTGTGCAAACAACGATATTATTTCCAGATGGAAATTCTACCGATCAATCATCAATCAACATTTATTCATTTCCCCATTTCTCGTTTCCATATATTCAACATTTCTTATTTTCTAATTTTAGAAAATATACGTTATTAACTTTAGAAAGCGTTTCCATTTCTGATTCATGCATCCCTATCTTCTCACATATATCAGCCTCGAACTGTAAACTAGTAAGAGAACAACCCCCTACGTATTAACCCCGAAGGCCGAAACCAACATCAGATCAATACCCGGACAGCTATTCAATTTAACTAATCTCCAATCAGTTTCTAATTCCTTTAACTCCATTTTTAATTCCTATTTCAAACCCTATTTCCTTTATAAATGTTTTATTTGCAAAATATTTACTTGAATCCCTTATTCACATTAAATGTAAATAATATTTCATCTTTGCAAACAGTTTGATTTCGTATTTAAAACAATATCCAAAATCCAATTTCTATTTATACTTCTAATTATAGAATTATTTATACAAATCTTCTTTTTTTATTTCTAACACTTAAATCTCAATTATAATTCCCTTTCTATAATTCTATTTATTTTATATAAATTCCTTTTATATAATCCTACTTATTTTATATAAATCCTTTTATATAATTCTATATAAAAATATTTCATTTTCAATATTCACTTTGAAATTTTCCTTTTATACATTCCAGTAATTCATATGGTATTTAAAATACCAAATAACATGACCAGTGTCATCATAATCAGTCACAGAATATATATCACATCATATATCACAATATATGAAAACAAACAGTATTATAATATTGAGGAATCTAGTTGGATCCCTTCAACCTGTTTTCCTGCATCCATAGATATTAAACAATATAATTAACATCAATTTCATTTCAATATGAAATATTCAGCTAAACAGAATCAATGTTTTATTAACGATTTATTTATATATCGTTATCTATAATTTTAACCAATACATAAGCAATTCAACCAAACAATCATCACACAGCAGTCAATTAGTATTTATCACTACTAGATTATCTTTATAAAAATATAAACTGATAGAGTTAGTGAGTTTTACTCACATTGGTCGGTTATCGTTAAATAACGATAAGTGATCGTCAGTTCAGATTAGACAATTTATTTCGCTATAAATTGCAACAGGCTCCAATCCACTCCCAGTCAGTTTCATGGTGTAGCCACCATCCATACGATCCCAACGGATCCCGTTTCGTTGAATTCTGATAACAAACGAGAAAGTTATAATGTATACAAGGTTTAAATTGAAGTAATGATCATTAACCTTAATAAATTAGTTAACTGAAATTCCTTAATCCTTTCTTAACCTTTAATGGCCGCTAATCCTCTTTCTTCTTTGTGCTCATTACAGAACCAGTTCCTCATTTTTGTTGGCCATTTCAAAATCTTAAACCCTCGTTTCTCCCTCATCTCTAAACGATTTTCAAAACTAAAATTTTGTGTAAACTCTCCTTAAGTTTCTCTTTCAACCAATATCATCCACGTAAAACTCGACATCACCCACTTTAACGCAATCGATCAGCACCCACGCTGACATTTTTGTACTTCCCCTTTGAACTGCTCCTTATCTACTTCACGTTCTTCAAATCTGAACACACCAAAATCTCACTATTCCACTCCTCTTCCACCTCATCCCCACAATAAAGCACTCGGCTCCTCACAAAAATTGCGATGTTCAAGCTCCTGCTAAAGGTATAGTAAAAGTATCGAATTGTTTTTGCACCGATTATCCCCAAAATTTGCAAACAATTGCGCTTTGGCCCCTTTAACCCAAATAAAACCATGAAATCTCACATCGATGCTCTCATACGCCAAACTCCCTAACCCTAGATGCACTAGCACCTCGCTGGAAAAAGAACCCAACGAAAAGAATTGTGCCGAGACCTTTAGAACTTACATAGAAGTGTAGATTACCATCTTAGCAACCCATATATACTTATATTATGATTTCTATATTTTTCTATGAATTCTTTTCATTTTTATCTATTTGCGTTTTGCTGAAAAATAAGAGGATAGAAGCGGCGATAGGAAACTTGTTGACTGAGAATGAAGAAGTCTAGGTTTGAGGTTGTTAAGGTGTGTTTATATATAGGTAAGTTTTAATATTTAAATATTCGAATTTTATATTAAATTTAACTAATCGTTATATGTATTTGTTGTTTAAAAATTCATACAATCGCATATATTACCCAATTATAATGAAAATGGACATACAGCTATAGTTTGATAATACGAACCCAACGAAACTTGTTTCATCGAATTCTGAATCCGTTTGCTCACACAACGTATTTTTAAAGGTTAAATTATCAACTATTTTTCACATTTAAATTCCATACGGCCACATACTGACTTCAAAAATCACGAAAATTGAAATCTAGCAATAATTTAATATTGCGAATCCAACAAAATTAGTATCGTCGAAAACGGAGGTCGTTTGCAAAAATGGCTATTTAAATATAAATAAATCGTTATAAAATTATAAAGGAATTCCATAGCGACTATCTGAAAATTTGATTTGGACATAAATAAAAATCTGCACGACGAAATCCTGATTTTTCTCTTCCGTTAGAAAAATATACTTCATCCGCTCCGAACGTTTCTTGTTTCACAGAAATCCAATTTAAAATGGATTCTGTATAACCATTTAAAGTTCAAATCGCCAAATAGCGAACTGCCGTGCCATTTCGAGCCCGATTATGAATTACAATTTAATCTATATGTTTTAACTTCGTTAATTAAATATATTCGTTATCGTAATTCAACTCTAAACTGAATATATATATTTTAAATTGTTCAACACACACAATATTGTCAATTTACTAATTCCAACTATTTCGGAATTAAATATATTATTCTATTATTTATATTAATTAAATATTCCATATTATTTAATTAAATGACCATTTAAATTTCTAAATCACTAATTAAATAATTAAATAATTAAATAAATTAATTATTACATCGTAAAAATACGGGACATTACACATTAGCTCCGGACGATACTTCACTTTCATGGATTTACATTTCGTAGTCCGGACACTCGCTATCCCATTCCGAATTTGAGTTTGAGGATATTTCTTCGATGATAGGATTTTCAGATGTTCCTACGGCTTCTCCTTTCTCTGCTAATCTAGATGAGTGTCTCTCATCCATAGTTACTGTACTATCGAAGAGATAACATAGTTTGAGTATAATTCCCGTACCCCCCGTGTGTGTGTGCTAAACTATGCAAATGTGAACAATGCTGAAATCAGAGAAGTAAAGCAATATGGAAAAGTAGAAGTATGTTCATAAAATCTAGATAGTCCAATTCAGAAGGCTCTATCCTAACTGTTCGTAAAGTCACAAGCCATATTTAGTTTTGGATTGATTAAGGTATGCTTACATTTCACATTGAATATAAGTGGACCGGTTCGAGTGTAAATGCCATGAGCGGATCGGTTCGAGTGTCAATGCTATAAGTGAATCGATTCGAGTGTTTGTATTAAGCGGGTCGGCCTGGAATTCAAAGATAGAAGGGAGCAGATTTGATAGAGCTACAAAGAGGTGGCTTCATTTGGATCGGTTAGCACCGAACTGAACCGCTCTAATGCATTGAAACCTAAATCTCTCTACTTAGCTGAATTTGAGGCTCCAGATGATATTATCTTATCCGATCTGAACCCAGATCACATGCTTCATCCTAAACATTTGGAGATCATCCACTCTACCCCCAAACCGATTCCACTCTTCTCTTCTTTCGTCTTTTCCACTACTCCAAGAACGCCAAACCCACTCACTTTCGAATGCCCGCTTGTGGCAAAGAAGTCATGAACCAGTGTCTTCAACAGAAGTCCAAACCATCCCCGCTACTACCTCGAAATGATGATGACACCACCAGCAACGACGATGAGGAAATGGTGAACCCAGGCCATGTCTCAAACATCGAATCGAGTGAAATCATCCGCTTCAGTCCCAGTTTTAAGTTAAGATTAAAAGAGATCGAATAAAACAAGAATTGAAGACAAACGTATGGATCTAATTCGAATATTGAAGGAATTAGTGAAAATACGAAAATTAGGGTTTTTACTTTTAATTTTTGACAAAACAGAAATGAAAGAGAGAGAGATAAAAAATGAGGAATATGTGAATTTATATGCGGATAAGAGGGCTCTTCGTGTTCTATTAATTAGATGATCCAATCCGACCCGAACAGAGAAAGAAGCCAAGTGGGCTTGCAGCCCTTTCGGCCCATAGACACGATAAAGAGCCAAGTACAGTGCAGATCGGAGTGTACTGGTCCGAACTAAAGTATGGATGTTAATTCGAAAATGTTACTCAACACGTGAAAAGAAATTCAAAGAAAGACGTCGAAATCTCAACATAAGCATCAGAAATTAACTAAAAGAAATGCTCGAATGTTTAGTAAAGTCTTGAAATCATTGAAAACAAAAGGAGTGATTCATGCATTCCATGGTGTATTTATAAACTATACAAATGTCAAAAGGTGCGACTTTATGAAATGTCACAACTCTACAGATGAATGGAAGTAATTATTCAGTGAAGCCAATTCAGAAACAAATAGGTGGAACATTTTGAAGCACACTTTATCTTAAATAAATGTGTACTTCTAGGGGGCAAAATGTTAGCCTACTTTGTGGATTAGGCTACACAAAGCTGGAAGATTAATCGACGGAAACTATTGATTAAAAGTACTCACAGCAAAAGCCCGAATCGATTCAGAGACCCCCAAACCAAACCCCTTCATTGTGAAGCAAACAGGCCAAGAGATGAGAAAAAGGTGGCAGATTAGGATCGGTTCAGTGCTATCCAATCCGCACCCTCCTTCTTGTCCTTCCAATCTGAACCGGAGACCAGCACTGTAACACCCCGTATTTCCTATGAATATTAAAGTAACAAATTAAATAATACTTAATTTTAAAAGTGAGAATTAAGAGAAACAGGTTACGCCATTGCGTTCATCTCGGAATTCTTCTTGAGATAGAGTCTGAGTTTGCGTGAATCGGACTCCGTATGAAGAAGTTATGGAGTTCATAAGATTTCATGTTTAAAACAGAAAATATAAATAATAATTAAACATCTCAAACCAAGTTCAAAATTCGAAATTCAAGCAGAAAAGGCTGAGCGGGAAAATACCCGCTCAGGGTGTCGACCCCCCCAAGGGGAATCGACATAGGTGTCGACCCCCTTATAGGGGTGTGGACATAGGTGTCGACCCCCTATAAGGGAGTCGACCCCTTTTGGCCCAGATCTGGCCAATGACGTGTTTCGCAACGTGTCGCTCTCTAATTCGCTGTGTGACGTGGTATTCTGTTCTGGATGATTCTGATGACTTCTAGACTGATCTGAAGGCTCTAAATTTCCCCATACACCTATAAAAAGACCCCTAAACCTATTGTTTTCTCCACACGAATTCATAAGCGTTTATATGCTGCTAAAACCTGAAGTGACCTAGCCTCCACCCTAATCAATCAAATCAGAGTTTTCAAGTTATCAATCAAAGTCTACATCAAAGGAATAGCTAATCAAATTTAGAAATCAGATCCCAGAATTCAAGACCGTTCCGTAATTTATAAGTTTATGTTACTTTCAGAAATAAAAGTTAATTATGATTCTGACATTGTAATAAATCTGAATATGAGATTATGCCTATTTCTATCTGTCTTTCTATATTCATTGGATCTATCTCATTGATAATATTATGTCCATTCTTTGTCTCTTCTTTCCTTCTTCCCTTTTTGTTTTTATAGCCTGGCTACTGCGAGCCTGAGCCAAATCTCATAAGAGATGAACGTACGTTGGAAATAAAATTGAGCATAATATATGATTTGAACGTGACCAGCGCTAAAATTGGGCATAATATATGATTTGGACATGACAAGCGCTAAAATTGGGAAAGTATTAAATTATGTATAATTGGGCATAACTGAGTTGTAACTGATTTGAGGACATAACACATGTTGTATTTAAAACATAAAGTGTATCGAACATATGACTTGAGATTTGAGGCATAAAGTATATTGGACATATGACTTGGGATTTGGGGCGTAAATTGAACTGTAAACATGTAAGGCATAGTACATGCTGTGGTTTAAGCCCTAAAATTTGGGGGCATATATATATATATGATAGTTTATGACTTGGAAAAAGGATATTATTATGTATAGTGATGTATGGCTTAGGCATGAAAACCTATAGTAAGATAGGGATAACTGCTAAATGTGAACACGCCTAAATTGGGATGTTGGGTAATTGGCATGCATTGCAATTAAAGGCTATAATTTGGCATACTTTATACTATGAATCATGATTTGGGGGGTTTTGGAGAATAGTTTGTACGGTGCAATATGACTAAACCTTAGGGCATGTGTTATATTGTGATTTTTGGGGCATGACTATTGTTGCAAATTTGGGTGTAACCTATGTTGAGTAATAACTTGAATTTGAATTTGTGGGGCATGACTCGTAATTAGCTTTGTTGAGGTATAACTTGAAAATTGGAACATGACTAGTTTTGTGAATTTGGGATAATTAGCATATTAAATCTAGACTTGGATATGTATGGTAAATATGCTAAAAGATAAACATGCCTAACCCGAGGTTAGATTGAGTTGCGGTGTAAAATAGCCCGAAACCGCCCGGCACATCCAGTAACCGCAACAACACCTATCTAATGTGAGAGGTTAGTGCATCATGCCCAAGAAAAACCCGAGGTTAGATTGAGTTGTGGTGCAAAACTACCCGAAACCGCCCGGCACATCCAGTAACCTCAACAACATAGATCTAATGTGAGAGGTTGGTGCATTAATAAATCAATTAATGCTAATGAACAAGACATGTTAAGAATGGTAGGGTTAAGTTAACTAAGGCAACACTTAACTGTTATAACATGTTAATTAGACAAGAAGATGGGGTTAAGTAAATTTAGAACACTTAACCGTTATAACATGTTAATTGGACAAGAAGATGGGGTTAAGCAAATTTAGAACACTTAACCGTTATAACATGTTATTTAGACAAGAAGGTGAGGTTAAGGAAATTTAGAACACTTAACCGTTATAACAAGTTAATTGAACAAGTGAGCACGGTTAAATTAACCAGTACAACATGATGAATGAGAAGGGTTAAGTTAATAAGAAACACTTAACCAATATGACATGATGAATGGGTAGGGTTAAGTTAAAACAAGAGAGCAACACTTAACCAATATAACGAGATGCATGGAAGGGTTAAGTTAACACAAGAAGGCAACACTTAACCAATGTAACACGACAAGTGGGTGGATTAAGTTAACTTGAATCGGTTGATGACACTTAACTAATACAGCATGATGAACACGTGGGGTTAAGTCAATAAGAAACACTTAACCAATTTAACTCGATGGGGTTAAGTTAATGGGAAATAATTAACCAATACAACATGATGAATGAACGGGGTTAAGTTAATAGGAAACACTTAACTTATCACACATGATGAGTAAGAAGGGTTAATAAGAAAAACTTAACCAACATGACATGATGAGTGGATGGGTTAAGTTAACAAGAATGGACAACACTTAACCATTAAATAAACATGCTTGAATCGGTGGGAGGGTTAAGTACATCTCGTGTAGGTGGGTAATGTTAGTGTATATATAGGCCCACAAACATAACCGTTAAATAAACATGCTTGAATTGGTGGGAGGGTTAAGTACATCTCGTGTATGTGGGTAATATTAGTATATATAGGCCCACAAACTTAACAGTTAATTAAACATGCTTGAATCGGTGGGAGGGTTAAGTACATCTCGTGTAGGTGGGTAATATTTGTATATATAGGCCCACAAACTTAACCAGTAGGAAACCCTAGTAGCGGGGACTCATTTCAGCAGTAACCCACATAGATGTATCATGGTACCCTGAACAAGGTCGGGTGGGTGTGACAACCCGGATTTTGACGGACCGATTTTTTTTTTTAAATCCAATCTATCGAATCCCGAGTTGGGTGCTCTGGTATCCTGCAAAAAAAGACAGAGATAAAGAAACATTTCAGAACTCGTAAAGCATCTCACAGCGGAAGGAAACAAAGTATAATATTCAAATATTGCTTTACCTTATTAACAATACTGCTAAACCAGTATCCAAAGCTATACCATATCTGTCATGAACCTAACCTGGAAGTATGTAATGAGGAGGGGTCAAAACATAAGTTCTGTGTGAGTGGACTTAGAATAAACTTCTGTATAATCCTACATATACCGTTCAATTACACTTTCTTATTTATTAGGTTATACGTGTTATTAGCATTCAAATCTTACACACATGTCGCACCCATCTACCCCCTCGTAGATTAACCTAATATAGTGTATATGTAGCTACCCCCAAACTGAGGTACACCCCGTGATACCCACTCGCACGGTCTCCTCTGTACTGCCACAGTAATATGCGCAATCCCTCATCCTATGCCACAGTAACATACAACGCTACATCCGTATAGAACCACTATCGCTGTGCTACGTAAGCGTACCGACTTTTATCCTCGAACTATTCGATCGGGTTTGGTTCCATCACCGAATAATGCCCTCTAGTCTACGATACACCACCCAGAGCAGACATGGTTGTACCTAGACTTTCCCATGTACGTATCATCAATCGTGCTCGATGTTTCTACTGCACATAACCTCTACTTAAGACCCAAGTTCCGTGGCATGGCAAGGCTATACCAGAAAACACGGAACTCGGTCGAGAGCTTTTCTATATCTGTACGAGCCCGCCTCTAAGAGTGTCCAATGTACAGATATCCCTCGGGTCTGGTTTTTCTATGGTGGCTATAGCCCCACCTCAGCCCCTCCCTCAACTAGTAAAGACCACACGAGTTAAGGGACCACCTCTAACAAGCAAACAATCTAAACATCCATGTGGGGTCTCCCCGCACCCGTCCCTTGATAGCAAAGGTTAACGATCTCTAGGGGTTAGCTCTTGTCTTTTCGCATTCCTTAGGCCGTTGGTGATAGGCGTCCGACGATCTTGCTATCATTTGGTCTTGACCCTCCACCTCCGCTTGAGGCAATCACCGAACCACCCTTAATGCCACCACGTACAGCATTCTGACTGCACCTTACTTGTGCAGTCAAGGTCCACCCACCTAGTAGTTCCGCGCAGACCCAACCTCTGTAATCCTAGCCCGAAGCTAAACCACCACAGAGGACTACCAGGAGCACCTTTAACGTCTCAGGAAGTCGCCTACCTCCCCTTCCAGTCCGTTGGAGCCGCCAAAATAACGAACATGCGCTCTCCTCGTGCCTTATGACACCGTGATGATCTACCTCGTTGGGTTATTCATCCTACAACGTACATACTGCTTTAAGCGCCTTAGTTTTATATGTCATTAGACCCTAAGTCTAACCATTTATTTCACGCTTGTGCCACCTCGTCAACTTTCTCATTTAACTTGGTTATTCACATTAGCTTCCTTTTTTTTGTATTCACCAAGTTACCCTTGCTTATTAATTCAATTTATACTTAACCCACTTAAGTCCATTAACAAGCCCACAACATGTTATTTTCCAATTTCATAAATTATTCCCTTTTTGGGTTACAACAACATGTTATACTTAATTCATAGTTAAGTATACCTTATCCCACATACATACTGATTAGGAGAATAACCCTCTAAACACCAGCCCCGAAGACCGAAATCAACATTAGACTGGCACCCAGAGAATTACTCAACCCAACCAACATATATGATTCTAATTTACTTCTTTTCCACTCATATAACTTATATCATTTTTAATTTCACATTTCTCCTTTCCAAACCACTTAATTTAAGTATATCTTTACATATAAGTTATCTCATCTTCCTTATCGTTTCCTATAACTTATCTTGTCTCATAAGTAATAATTTCCATCTATTATCCTTTCCTGCCTTATTCAAGTTTATTCATAATAGGTTATTTATCATTCCCCATTTCTGTGTCATTAATTTTAGATTTGACTTAACCCTACCTTTTACTTAACCCGTTACTTAAACTTTACCCAATTCAATTAATTTATGATACCGTTACATGTCCCATTTGGTTAAGCATATCTAAATTCTGTTTCCCATGTCACACGTGTCCCACTTAACCCCCTTTATTATAGTTTCCATGTCTTACACATGTTTTACTATGGTTAAGTCTATATTTGTTATGTCTTACATTACATGTCTCACAACAGTTAAGTTCACATTAGTTATGCTTTACATGTCATTTATATCACTCACTTAACCCACTAACCATACCCATGTCACCCACATATCTTATTATGGTTAGTATTTCTTAATTTATTAATTATGCCGTAACGATGTATGACCTCCCACATTAGACTTCTGTTTGTGGCTGCCGGATTTGTCGGGCGGTTCCGGGCAGTCTTACACCACAAATGCGCCTAACCTCGTGTCATAAACCATTACGCCTCTAGTTCTTGCCATTGACCTCTCACATTAGACGTCCGCTTGTGGTTGTTGGATTTGCCGGGCGGTTCCGGGCAGTCTTGCACCATAAACGCGCCTAACCTCGTGTCATAGGCATTCATTAAGAATCGTCTTTCACCCAAAACCCAAAATTCATGTCATGTGTTCTAAATTCAACTTAATTACAATTTATTTTTATGCCTATTTCCAATTTGTCATTAACTACACTAATTACATAATAGTTAGCCAAATTTTATATTACCCAAATTATCCAATTATAGCCAAATTCACCAATTACATGTTATTCATACACAAACATGCCAATTTCCAATACCCAATTATACCCAATTTCATAATCAAAATTCATAGTTGCGCACTATCCACCATAGATTCATGTTCCCAAATTATACCCAAAGATTCATTATAAATTACGCCCCAAAATTATCGGTTCAAACTTTACTTCATTGAATAATCCCCATATACAATTTGCCAACAATATTTGCAATAATAATTGTTACGCCCCAATCCCAAATTATAGATTATATTTCTCGATTGCATAAAATAAATTATGCCCAATGTTCGCAACAACAATTGTTATGCCACAAACCCCAAATTACAGATTAGATTTCTCGAGTGCATAAAATAGAGTATGCCCAACATTTCCCATATTCCAAACGCACATATGCATAATAAGACTTTCTTCTAGGTTTGAGATAACCTATATCCAAAAATAAAAAGGGGAAGGAGAATAAAAGGAATAATTATTATAACATGAATCTTGAATTAAATTAATAACTGGGGAATGATGAACAATAATAATACTATTATACAACAAATTTATTATAATTCCACTCACATTGATTGGATTGGAGAAACAAATGATTTGTCGTTGATGTAGAAACGTTGATTTAACCCTCTTATTTGATTGTTGGTGAAGAGCATGAATTGTTGATGAAGAGCTTCTAATTTGATTTGATTAAACTCCAAAGCTGATGAAAAACTTGCAATTTAAGTTAGAGTTTAGGGGCGGCGGCAATGTTTGGTTGAAGTTTGGCGGCATGGAGGCATCATAGAGAATTATAATGAATTAGGGTTAGGTTAGGGATGTATTTATAGGTGTAGAGAGTGTTTTAGGACCATTAGATCAGCCCAGAAGCCATCAGAATCGCACAAACACAGTAGAACCCGTCATAGGGAAAAACTGCCCAGATCTGGGGGCAGGTCGACCCCCAGGTCCACCTCCCTTTAGGGAGGTCGACACTAAGGTCGACCTCCCTTGATGGAGGTCGACACTAAGGTCGACCTGTCTGGTTAACGGGCGAGAATTTTCCCGCCCAGCTGCCTGGGTCGAATTTCAAACTGTTTTGAATTTTTCTGATTCTTCTGAAGGCCATAACTCCTTCATACGGAGTCCGATTTTCGAAAACTTGGACTCTATTCCATGTAAAATTTCATGAAGAACGCAACGGTGATGCCCGTTTTACTTAATTCCTGATATTTGAATTAATTATCTGTACTTTATCTTCTCCGTTACACACACTGTTATTTAATTAATCTTTCCTTTTCTTTCATGTATTGATTAATTTTCATTGTACATCACCATTATTAACCTATCTATGCATATATCTTATTTTTAATTATATTAAAAATGAGGGGTGTTACATTCTCCTACCCTTAAAGAATTTCGTCCCCGAAAATCGATAAGAGTAAAATAGTTAATCCCTCATAATATTCATCCATCAAGTGTGCATCCAATTGTTGCAAACATTATGCACATATGCAAAGTGAAATACATTATAGTAAAGCATGTATGCCTAATTTGGATCCACCTATATAAATGCAAACTTTTAAAAACTCTTTCAAAACATGATGCTCACATCCTAAATATACTTGCAGTTCTATATGAATGCAATACTTTTGAAAATCAAAACATTTTTCATCCAAATTTTCCCATTCTCTTACAGAATAAGAGCATAGCTCACCCAATTGTTGCATCCAAAACCCTACCAACCATTATTAAATTCGATTTTTAGAAAAATCTAATTTTCTAACTCCTATTTCTTATGTCACAAAAAGGTATAAAATGGAAGAATTCTCATCATCCATTTTTCTTTCAGGTACCTTTTCTAATTGTACTCGGAATTTTTACATAACTATTCTATATAGATTTCCTATTTTCCAATCCATGCTATACCATCTCTGTCATGAACCTAACCTGGAAGTATGTAATGAGGAGGGGGTCAGAAGATAAGTTCTGTGTGAGTGGACTTAGAATAAACTTCTGTATAATCCTACATATACCGTTCAGTTACACTTTCTTTTTTATTAGGTTATACGTGTTATTAGCACTCAAAGCTTACACACATGTCGCACCCATCTACCCCCTAGTAGATTAACCTAATATAGTGTGTATGTAGCTACCCCCAAACTAAGGTACAACCCGTGATACCCCACTCGCACGGTCTCCTCCGTATTGCCACAGTAATATGCGCAGTCCCTCATCCTATGCCATAGTAACGTACAACGCTACAACCGCATAGAACCACTATCACTGTGCTACGTAAGCGTACCGATGGCTATCCTCGAACTATTCGATCGGGTTTGGTTCGATCACCGAATAATGCCCTCTAGTCTACGATACACCACCCAGAGTACACAGGGTTGTACCTAGACTTCCCCACGTACATATCATCAATCATACTCGATGTTTCTACTGCACATAACCTCTACTTGTGCACCCAAGTTCCGTGGCAGGGCTATACCAGAAAGCAAGGAACTCGGTCGGGAGCTTTTCTATATCAGTACGGGCCCGCCTCTAAGAGTGCCCAATGTTCAGATATCCCTCGGGTCTGGTTTTTCTATTGTGGCTATGGACCCGCCTCAGCCCCTCCCTCAATTAGTAAAGATCACACGAGCTAAGCGACCACCCCTAACAAGCAAACAATCTAAACATCCATGCGGGGTCTGCCCGCACCAGTACCTTGATAGCAAAGGTTAACGATCTCTAGGGGTTAGCTCTTGTCTTTTCGCATTCCTTAGGCCGCTGGTGACAGGAGTCCGACGATCTTGCTATCGTTTGGTCTTGACCCTCCACCTCCGCCTGAGGCAATCGCCGAACCACCCTTAATGCCACCACGCACAGCATTCTGACTGCACCTTACTTGTGCAGTCAAGGCCCACCCACCTGGTAGTTCCGCGCAGATCCAACCTCTGTAATCCTAGCCCAAAGCAAAACTACCACAAAGGACTACCATGAGCACCTTTAACGTCTCAGGAAGTCGCCTACCTCCCCTTCCAGTCCGTTGGAGCCGCCAGAATAACGAACATGCGCTCTCCTCGTGCCTTATGACACCGTGATGATCTACCTCGTTGGGTTATTCATCCTACAGCGTACGGACTGCATCAAGCGCCTTAGTTTTATATGTCATTAGACCCTAAGTCTAACCATTTATTTCACGCTTGTGCCACCTCGTCAACTTTCTCATTTAACTTGGTTATTCACATTAGATTCCTTTTTTTGTATTCACTAAGTTACCCTTGCTTATTAATTCAATTTATACTTAACCCACTTAAGTCCACTAACAAGCCCACAACATGTTATTTTCCAATTTCATAAATTATTCCCTTTTGGGTTACAACAACATGTTATACTTAATTCATAGTTAATTATACCTTATCCCACGTATATATTGATTAGGAGAATAACCCTCTAAACACCAGCCCCGAAGACCAAAATCAACATCATACTGGCACCTAGAGAATTACTCAACCCAACCAACATATATGATTCTAATTTACTTCTTTTCCACTCATATAACTTATATCATTTTTAATTTCACATTTCTCCTTTCCAAACCACTTAATTTAAGTATATCTTTACATATAAGTTATCTCATCTTCCTTATCGTTTCCTATAACTTATCTTATCTCATAAGTTATAATTTCCACCTATTATCCTTTCTTGCCTTATTCAAGTATATTCATAGTAGGTTATTTATCATTCCCCATTTCCATGTCATCAATTTTATATTTGACTTAACCCTTCATTTTACTTAACCCGTTACTTAAACTTTACCCAATTCAATTAATTTATGATACCGTTACGGGTCCCATTTGGTTAAGCATATCTAAATTTTGTTTCCCATGTCACTTAACCCCCTTTATTATAGTTTCCATGTCTTAAACATGTTTTACTATGGTTAAGTCTACATTGATTATGTCTTACATCACATGTCTCACAACGGTTAAGTCCACATTAGTTAATCTTTACATGTCATTTATATCACTCACTCTATGTAGTTAAAGCCCCGCTAAAGCCCTGCAGTATCCCCGCTATAGCCCGTAGCGTCCTTCAACCGCTACGCTATTTCAGTTTAGCGCTGATGAACAGTAGACCCGCTTGTAGCCCCGCTATTTCCCGCTGCATCCGCTAAATCAACTGTTTTTACCATCCAATTTAGCAATATTAATATATAAAGGTTGATTCGACTAATCCTCTTTTCAAAAATATCAATAAAGTTAGTGTAAAGAGCTAATTTTAAGGCATTAGTGTCTAATATATTCCGGAAATCTATTATAATCAACAAATCTAATGTGTATATTCTTTGATTCTACTATATATGATTAATTAATGTTAGTTTCTTCTACACATATAATGTGAAAATGATAATTAATTATTTTAAATATTTGGTTTCGCATTTTATGAACCATTTTGTGTCTCCGCTATATTCCCGCTATTTCCCCGCGTTATCCCTCCTACACCTTTTTGCACCTTCACCGCTATGGAACCGCTGAGCGCTTTAACTGCCCAGTGACTCACTTAACCCACAAACCATACCCATGTCACCCACATGTCTTATTATGGTTAGTATTTCTTAATTTATTAATTATGCCGTAACGATGTATGACCTCTCACATTAGACGTCCGTTTGTGGCTGCTGGATTTGCCGGGCGGTTCCGGGCAGTCTTACACCACAAACGCGCCTAACCTCGTGTCATAAACCGTTACGCCTCTAGTTCTTGCCGTTGACTTTTCACATTAGACGTCCGCTTGTGGTTGCTGGATTTGCCGAGCGGTTCCGGGCAGTCTTACACCACAAATGCGCCTAACCTCGTGTCATAGGCATTCATTAAGAATCGTCTTTCATCCAAAACCCAAAATTCATGTCATGTGTTCTAAATTCAACTCAATTACAATTTATTTTTATGCCTATTTCCAATTTGTCATTAACTACACCAATAACATAATAGTTAGCCAAATTTCATATTACCTAAATTATCCAATTATAGCCAAATTCACCAATTACATGTTGTTCATACCCAAACATACCAATTTCCAATATCCAATTATACCCAATTTCATAATCAAAATTCATAGTTGCGCACTATCCACCATAGATTTATGTTCCCAAATCATACCCAAAGATTCATTATGAATTACGCCCCAAAATTATCGGTTCAAACTTTACTTCATTTAATAATCCCCATATACAATTTGCCAACAATATTTGCAATAATAATTGTTATGCCCCAATCCCAAATTACAGACTATATTTCTCGATTGCATAGAATAAATTATTCCCAATGTTCGCAACAACAATTGTTATGCCACAAACCCCAAATTACAAATTATATTTCTCGATTGCATAAAATAGATTATGCCCAACATTACCCATATTCCAACCGCATGTATGCATAATAATATTTTCATCTAGGTTCGAGATAACCTAGATCCAAAAATAAAAAGGGGAAGGAGAATAAAAGGAACAATTATTATAACATGAATCTTGAATTAAATTAATAACTGGGGAATGATGAACGATAATAATACTATTATACAACAAATTTATTATAATTCCACTCACATTGATTGGATTGGAGAAACAAATGATTTGTTGTTGATGTAGAAACATTGATTTAACGCTCTTATTTGATTGTTGGTGAAGAGCATGAATTGTTGATGAAGAACTTCTAATTTGATTTGATTAAACTCCAAAGCTGATGAAAAACTTGCAATTTAATTTAGAGTTTAGGGGCGGCGGCTATGTTTGGTTGAAGTTTGGCGGCGTGGAGGCATCATAGAGAATTATAATGAATTAGGGTTTGGTTAGGGATGTACTTATAGGTGTAGAGAGTGTTTTAGGACCATTAGATTAGCCCAGAAGCCATTAGAATCGCACAAACACAGCAGAACACATCACCCGGCAAAACTGCCCAGATCTGGGGGCAGGTCGTCCCCCAGGTCGACACTAAGGTCGACCTCCCTTGATGGAGGTCAACACTAAGGTTAACCTATCTGGTTAATGGGCAGGAATTTTCCCGCCCAGCTGTCTGGGTCGAATTTCAAACTGTTTTGAATTTTTCTGATTCTTCTAAAGGCCATAACTCCTTCATATAGAGTCCGATTTTCGAAAACTTGAACTCTATTCCATGTAAAATTTCGAGACGAACGCAATGGTGATGCTCGTTTTACTTAATTCCTGATATTTGAATTAATTATCCGTACTTTATTATCTTCTCTGTTACACACACTGTTATTTAATTAATCTTTCCTTTTCTTTCATGTATTGATTAATTTTCATTGTACATCACCATTATTAAACTATCCATGCATATATCTTATTTTTAATTATATTAAAAATGCGGGGTGTTATAGTGGGGCACGATTACTGGGCTGATTATAAGCAGTCAAAATAGCGACGGGGGTACGTCCGTGTAGGTTCCGAAGGTTTACGAGCGTGCACGTACTCCGGAGTGGGAAAAAGCAGGCACTGGGTACCAGTAGTTACACATTGTGCATCTTGAATCGTGTCGAGTTGCTATCATAAGGATTGATACACCTTATGGTGGGACTAGCACAGGGTATCTACACGCAAGAGAGGGCCAATTGACATAGACACATGGAACAATAATACAAGTAGGGAGCCGATTGATAGGTTAGTAAGGGTACATCTAACATCTTCGTGACAATTAGGCTGATTGAGGTAAGGTCCTCCTACTAGATGTACACATGAAGGCTACCACAATTGCGGGGATTGGGATCACGTTGTAATATTATCATTTAATATAGATTACTAGTTAGGACACTAGTTAGGCGGTGCAGAGATATAGAAAATCAGAATAACAAGGTAGTAGCGAAGCAGAGAAAGAGTAGAAGCGCATTCAGTTTATCTTGCCTTATCATATCTATGCTAATCATATGTTATCTTGTTATCCTTGTTATCACGTTATTGTCTTATATTCAGTTTACTCATGTCATGATGCTTTTGCCTATTTACATGCTGAAAGTCACTGGACTTACCAGACTTATGTCTGACCTAGTTTGTTTAGCCTCTTTTCTTCCGTCCACCCCCCCGGTTCACAGGGAGGAAATGTTACCACTTAGCTCGGTTTTCTTTCCAAGGTCGAAGATAGTTGATGTATTGCTTTGGACTCTCTCTTCCACTACTATGGCTGGTTCATGTTTTATTGGGGAATATCATTGTTATTTTTATGCTTCTTTTGTACTTGGAAGTTTTTGAATCAAGACAGAAGTCCTATGTATTATTTTTAAGTATGATTGAGACAATTGTTGTAAAAGCTTGACTGAACCACATTGTTTATAAAATGACTTTATTTTCCGCTGCTTTATTTGTCTATCTTGTAATTTATCTGCATCTTTTACCTAAAATGCTCCACCGAAGTTAAGGCATTCCCTTGGTGAGTGACCTTAACGGAGGTGGGGTGTTTCACTTGGTATCAGAGCTGAAGGTTACTAGATCAGATAAAAGATTTGAAAATTTATTTTCAAAAAGGCTTTAAAAGAAGCATTTTCTAAAGAAAAGTTTTGTTTTAAAGGCATATTCCCCAAATCCATATGCATTATCTTTTGATCCTATGTTTGAATCCTTGTTTTCCTTCTTTACTGAGTCTCCGGGGCTCCTGGCTTTTTGGGAGGTAACTTCATCGCGGCATGGTTCCGTAGGATTGATGAGACTAAGACACCTGTCAAAGGGTGAAGAAATGCCCAACTTCCATATATAGCTGCAGTAGTTTCACCTACGGCTAATTTTCTTTCAAGCTTTGTAGGGTTTTCTGTGCGATGGAGGCAGCTTTCAAAAGACTTGTCAACAAGTTACACAAAGATGGCAAAGATGAGAATAAGGGAGTTTGGCTAAGGAACACAACCCAAGGATAAGAAATTCATGGATATGGACTTGGTTCACGAAGGAGGAAAGAATAGAAAAATCTAAGACAAGAGGAAGTGTCGTTATTATGGTATAATGGGTCATGTAATTAAGGACAAGGGCAAGAACAAAGGATAGGATTTTCAGGAGGGCAAGTGCATGCTCTCACCGCCAGCGTATCTGAGAGAGAGGTTGTAGAGTTTCTGTTGAAAAAGTCTAGTTTTTTCTTTTTGATCATCCTGTTAGTACTCTTTTTGATTTTAGCGCTTCACATTCGTTTATATCTGCTTCCATAGTTGAGTCTCTGCACCTTAGTGCTTGTATAGTAGAAGACCCTATCATAGTCTCAAATCCAATTGGTGGTTCGGCTCATTTATCTTTGGTTTGTGAGGATTTGAGAATAGCTATATTGAGTATTGAGTTTAAGTGTAATGCTTATGGTTTAATGGGCTATGGGTTGATTCTAGGGATGGATTAGTTTTCCAGTAATGGTGCCATTCTCGATTGTGAAAGGAGGGTAGTTAGACTTTTGACTCGCCTCGGTAATACCCTCGAAATCTCGTGTAACCCTAAGGGTTCTGTCATGCTTAGTTACCTAGAATCTCTTGATGCATCTGTTGATAATTTGCAATCCTTTCAAGTAGTCCGTGAGTATCCTGATGTCTTTGATGAAGTGAAGGGTTTAACCCCAAAAACGCGAAATAGATTTCCGTATATACTTAGTAGACAACGCAAAGATAGTTGCATTACTTATACGACACATGACTCCAAGGGAAAAGAAGGGCTCAGTAAACAAGTAAAAAGAATAACTTGAGAAAGGGTTCATGAGGCGAAGTCTTTATGAATGGGGTGCTCCAGTTTTTTTTGCCATAAAGACGGATGGTTCACTTCGCTTGTACATAGATGATATTTTGGTTTTCTCTAGAAGCAAGGAAGAACATGCCCTACATCTTAGGGAAGTCTTAGAGACCCTACGAGTGCATCAACTCAAGCTAAGTTCTCCAAATATCATTTTGGAGGAAAGAAGTGAGGTTCTTTAGACAAGTGAGCTGTAAGGAAAGGATAGCAGTGGATCCTGCAAGGTTGATGGCAATCCAAGATTGGAAGGTTCCTAGAAAAGCAACGGAAGTAAGAAATTGTAGTGCCAAGTATATTAGAAGGAGAAGAGGGGGAACGAGGGGCGACAGTAAAATGAGTTCCAACGCATAGTCTGGAAACATAAATTAAGAAGCTACGCAATCATGAAGTTAAGACAGTTAGAGCAATATGGAATGAATCTCAAGAAGATGCGACTTAGAAGACTGAAGACTAGATACGCGCAACATACCCTTTTTTAGGGTGTATCCTTTATCTCTCTTTTACTGTAAAGTTTATTTACATGCTAGTCTTTATCCTTTAAGTATATCCTCTCGATCCTATCCTCGATCCTTAGGTAGAACCCAATGGATGTAAACATGTGTTTGAGACATGTTAAGTTTGGTAGATGCAAGTGGATGTAAGTGTTTGCTCGTGGATGCATATACACACATTAGGCACTAGATCGGCTCCGTCACTTCCATATTACATATGCATGAGTGAATTTTTATATATGGATTGTAACTCGATGTGTTATCATATGGATGTTGCATTTGTATGAATGATTGTGTACGATTAGGAATAAATGATGGACTCATAGCACTGACATAATTCGCATTAAGGAGGACAACTGAATCAGTAGACCGCCTAATTTTGCATTTGGGTAACGACATATACACACACTAAGCATATGTTCATGCAAAGCATTAGAAATCTTTTTAAGGACAATCGACGGCTATGATTGAACGGTTGAGTAGATGGATGTTGTATGTTAGGATACATTCTCCTTGACTTGGAGATTTTGGGAATGAAATCCTTTAAAGAAGGAGAGAATGTAACACCCCGTATTTCCTATGAATATTAAAGTAACAAATTAAAGGATACTTAATTTTAAAAGTTAGAATTAAGGGAAACGTGTTACTCCATTGCGTTCGTCTTGGAATTCTGCTTGAGATAGAGTCCGAGTTTGCGTGAATCAGACTCTGTACGAGGAACTTATGGAGTTCATAAGATTTCATGTTTAAAACAGAAAATATAAATGATAATTAAACATCTCAAACCAAGTTCAAAATTCAAGCAGAATAGGCTGAGCGAGAAAATTCCCGCTCAGGGTGTCGACCCCTCCCCCAGGGGGAGTCGACATAGGTGTTGACCCCCCTATAGGGGTGTCGACATAGGTGTCGACCCCATATAGGGGAGTCGACCCCTTTTGGCCCAGATCTGGCCAATGGCGTATTTCGCCATGTGTCTCTCTCTAATTCGCTGTGTGACGTGGTATTCTGCTCGGGACGATTCTGATGACTTCTAGACTAATATGAAGGCTCTAAATCTCCCTATACACCTATAAAAAGACCCCTAAACCTATTGTTTTCTCCACATAAATTCATAAGTGTTTATATGCTGCTAAAACCTGAAGTGACCTAGCCTCCACCCTAATCAATCAAATCAGAGTTTTCAAGTTAACAATCAAAGTCTACATCAAAGGAATAGCTAATCAAATTTAGAAATCAGATCCCAGAACTCAAGACCATTCTGTAATTTGTAAGTTCATGTTACTTTCAGAAATAAAAGTTAATTGTGATTCTGACATTGTAATAAATCTGAATCTGAGATTATGCCTATTTCTATCTGTCTTTCTATATCCGTTGGATCTATCTCATTGATAATATTATGTCCATTCTTTGTCTCTTCTTTCCTTCCTCCCTTTTCGTTTTTATATCCAGGCTACTGCGAGCTGAGCCAAATCTCATAAGAGATGAACGTACGTTGGAAATAATATTGAGCATAATATATGATTTGAACATGACCAGCGCTAAAATTGGGCATAATATATGATTTGGACATAACCAGTGCTAAAATTGGGAAAAGTATTAAATTATGTATAATTGGGCATAACTGAGTTGTAACTGATTTGAGGACATAACACATGTTGTATCTAAAACATAAAGTGTATCGAACATATGACTTGAGATTTGAGGCATAAAGTATATTGGACATATGACTTGGGATTTGGGGCGTAAATTGAACTGTAAACATGTAAGGCACAGTACATGCTGTGGTTTATGACCTAAAATTTGGGGCATATATATATATATATATATGATAGTTTATGACTTGGAAAAAGATATTATTGTGTATAGTGATGTATGGCTCAGGCATGAAAACCTATAGTAAGATAGAGAGAACTGATAAATGTGAACACGACTAAATTCGGATTTTGGGTAAATAGCATGCACTGTAATTAAAGGCTATAATTTGGCATAGTTTATCCTGTGAATCATGATTTGGGGGTTTTTGGAGAATACTTTATACGGTGCAATATGACTAAACCTTAGGGCATGTGTTATATTGTGATTTTTGGGGAATGACTATTATTGCAAATTTGGGAAAGTTGGGTGTAACCTATGTTGAGTAATAACTTGAATTTGAATTTGTGAGGCATGACTTGTAATTTTCTTTGTTGAGGTATAACTTGAAAATTGGAACATGGCTAGTTTTGTGAATTTGGGATAATTAGCATATAAAATCTAGACTTGGATATGTATGGTAAATATGCTAAAAGATAAGCATGCCTAACTCGAGGTTAGATTAAGTTGCAGAGTAAAACTGCCCGGAACCGCCCGGCACATCCATTAACCACAACAACACCTATCTAATGTGAGAGGTTAGTGCATCATGCCCAAGAAAAACCCGAGGTTAGATTGAGTTGTGGTGTAAAACTGCCCGAAACCACCTGGCACATCCAGTAACCTCAACAACATAGATCTAATGTGAGAGGTTGGTGCATTAATAAATCAATTAATGCTAATGAACAAGACATGTTAAGAATGGTAGGGTTAAGTTAACTAAGATAACACTTAACCGTTATAACATGTTAATTAGACAAGAAGATGGGGTTAAGTAAATTTAGAACACTTAACCGTTATAACATGTTAATTAGACAAGAAGATGGGGTTAAGTAAATTTAGAACACTTAACCATTATAACATGTTAATTAGACAAGAAGGTGAGGTTAAGTAAATTTAGAACACTCAACCATTATAACATGTTAACTGAACAAGTGAGCAGGGTTAAGTTAACCTGTAACACCCCACGTCCATTAATGTCACTCTCAAATGGAATGCATTAACTTTCACAGAGTATTATTGGTGAATAGATTAGAATATAACAAGGCATATACATATATTGGTACTTGAAAATTTTCAAAACAACATTTATTGCAGTGGAGAAATAGTTTGATTACAACAACATCATAAACCAATAGAAAAACCGAGTACACTTAGTAACCATCTTGACAAATTGTTTTCTGAGTACATAAAATAAAAAGCATAACCCCAACACAAGTAGCCATAAAAGAGATGAGCTGAACTTTACTTTCAGCAATCCAAGCACTTCCAAAAGAGAGAGAAAGAGATCCAAGATCAAGTTCCACTAGTACTAGTCCCACCCTGAGAACCTGGGGGGGGGGAAGAGGCAAAAACAAAGGGGGTCAGACATAAAGTCTAGAGAGTATAATAACTTTAACAATATAATTATTAAAGTAACTAGGATAATGCATAAACTGGTAAAACAAGGTATGACCGTGAAACAAGGGGGCATGACAAAGCAACAAGAGGAATATCCTGGCGTTAATCTCGTTCCTAATCACTATAGGATAATTACTATACTGCATCAATACTAGTCACCCTAAAAGTTGATCCCGCCTACTCAACATAATAATCATAATGGTAGTTTCGTGTACCCCTAGTTGTCTTCATAGGTGCCGCCTGCCCCTATCTCCACTAGTTATACCCACTACCCCCATGTGAATGGCTCCCTAACTCGTAGATACCCGCGCTGGTCCCACAGTGGGGTGTATCACTTCCCAAAGTGGCAACCCGATACCACTAAAGATGCACGTCTTATATCTACACGATGCTACGACGTCTTACCTACCAGCCCGGGCCCACGCACACACACGACCCTATTGGACTTGCGTTGCCACCGTTAACCCGTTTTGACCTCTTACAATCATACCCAGTAAGCGTGTCATTTCCTCGATCTAACTCGAGCTTACAAAGATACTTAATGGGTTACTGGTTTGAAAAGGGTCCCCATGTTTGACATAAGCTTTCCACCTATGCTTGGTCCCCACCAGAGCTTCCCACTTAACCCCTTCTTGTTCATGTCTTCTTACATGTTTTCAACTTGGTTAAGTGTTTCTAATCGTATTTCACATGCCACCCAGACCACCCACTTAACCCCCATGTCCCACCACATGTTTGTCTGGTTAATTGTTACTTAATTTATTAGAACCATAACCTTGTAAAGACCTATCACATTAGACTATTGTTCGCGGTTGCTGGATGTTCCTGGCGGGTCCGAGCAGTCTTATACCATAAACGAGCCTAACCTCATGTCTTTACAATTGTTACGCATTTAATTTGTTCATTTGACCTCTCACATTAGACTACCGTTTGTGGTTGCTGGATTTGTCGGGCGGGTCTGGGCAGTCTTATACCACAAACGAGTCTAGCCTCATGTCTTAGGCGGTTAATTATTACACATAACTATTTAACCCCAAATTGGATTAATATACCTATTCAAATTTGTCAATAAATTCCAAATTAATTTATGTCCATAATTGTCGCCTAAATTATGTCCATAATTCCAGGTATATAAATTTATACCAATTAATGTCTCAAATTAATTATATGCCTTTAAGGCCATTTTATGCCAATTCACAATTATGTATATCTAATATTTTCCCATTGTCCCCACGCTATTCGTACGTTTTAATATGACATATGTTAGACTTGCAAATAGTCTAACTTATAAAAAGAAAAGCAACATCACAACACATAAAATAGATCTAAGAATCATGACATAAGTATGCATAGCCAATAACTTGCATAGGTAATGGATATACATAAATTTGCATGAAATATCATGGATCTAAATATAGATCTAAACATATAATCATGAACTTGCATATATGGATATGGTTTCCCTATAACTTGTATATGAATTTCAGTCAAACTAGCATATGATTCACATACAAAACATGCATAGGCAATGGACATATAGAACATAAATTTGCATAACCATGTACTGCCATGGATCTAAATATAGATCTAAACACAAAGGTGTGAACTTTCATACGGATCTAAACATGTAAATTAATGTCACATGTTTGCATACAAACTGGCATATGTATCTACATGATTCACATATGAACTTGTGTATAATCCACCTATAGACTTGCATAAGATTCATAAACTAGCATGTGATTTAACATCCCAAACTTGCATAAGATTCATATACATATGATTTAACATCACAAACTTGCATATGATAAATCAAGTTAAACATATACAATTCAACATATGAAATAGATCCACAATAACAAAACTGTCAACGATAGCATCACATGATTCAAAGTCATATTCTCATAATCCCAATTATAACTTATCATAATTAAATTAATTAATTATTTTGTGAAAGAATTTATACTCACAAACAAAAGAACGGTCTTGTTTTTCTAGGATCTGTATTCTGAAACTGAATTGCTCGCTTTTGATGTAGACTAATAGTAATCCTAATTTAGATAAGAATTTGATTTTTGCTTCTATCTTGTTTTTGAGTTGAAAGAGAACGCCGGCTACTCTAGGTTCTCCATTGACGGCATGGTGGCTCTTGGTATGAATTAGTGTGATTCTAGGTTGAGAGTTAGGCTACTTATATAGAATTCTAATTAATTTAGAGCCGTCAGATTTACCCTAGAAGAAATCAAGACCATCCAGTCAAAATAGAATAACACCTCAGCCCTAATGACTCAGCAATGAGTCAAACATCGTCATCTTTCAGATCTGCCCGGGGGCGTAGGTCGACCCCCAGGTCGACCTGGCCCTTGGGTAGGAGAATTCCCCCCAGCCTGCTCCCCTGTTTGAATTTGAATTTTGAACTATTTTTAATTTATTTAAATTCTGAAACTTCTGAAGGCCATAACTTCTTCATACGGAGTCCAATTCACGCAAACTCGAATTCTATTTCAAGCATAATTTCGAGACGAACGCAATGCGTAACCCGTTTCCCTTAATTCTCACCTTTGAAATTAAGTATTCTTAAATTGGTAAATTTTAATATTTAAAATCACGGGGTGTTACATAACCAGTACAACATGATGAATGAGAAGGGTTAAGTCAATAAGAAACACTTAACCAATATGACATGACGAATGGGTAGGCTTAAGTTAAAACAAGAGAGCAACACTTAACCAATATAACAGGATGCGTGGAAGGGTTAAGTTAACACAAGAAGGCAACACTTAACCAATATAACACGACAAGTGGGTGGGTTAAGTTAACTTGAATCGGTTGATGACACTTAACCAATACAACATGATGAACGCGTGGGGTTAAGTCAATAAGAAACACTTAACCTGTAACGACCCGTATTCTACGCATCATGAGATCGTAGAATATTTATTTCTTTCACATATGAAGTCGTATGGCCATGTAACTTTGGGAGACGACTATTGGGGTCATTTCCCATGTTCATGATTTTTGTCGATTTTTAAATGACCGTTTTGCCCCTAGTTGGTACCGTTTTGGTCATAACTTTTGACTGGAAAGGAGTTTTGACCTGAAACTACTTCCATTGGATTCGAATGATGGTTTCTCTTTCCGTAGAGTGGTCATAATAGCCAAGCGGACTTACCGTTTGGGAGATATGGCTGAATTAAGGTTTAAAGGGTTATTTTCAGCTTAATTGGGCTAAACCGGGTAGTTAACAGCTAGGCCCATAACCCATTTCGGGATTAGGGTTATGGGGAGGCTGAAATGAGTTAGAGAATCATTTTGATTTCAGTTTTGAGCTGCCACTTTCCCTCTTGAAACCCTAGCAATGGTCTCCACCTTCTAATTTCATCCCAAATCATCTCTAATCACTCTCTAATCAAGTTTTGGCCTAATCTACATCAAATCAAAGAAGATCTTCACCAAATTAGCAAGAGAGATGCTGGATCACATAGGGATTGGATCCAGATCAGAGATTATTTCAGATCTAAAGTTTGTTTGTGGCTAAGGTGAGTGATTTGCATAGTTCCTCACTAATTATGGCTAATTATGGTAATTAGCGAAGATTAGCAAAATTATGGCTCAGAAAAATCTAGAAAAATTCCCAAAATTCTAAAACATCATTTTATGCCTCTGATATGAATTTGGGTTAATTTCGACTAATTTTGCAAATCCCGGAATTTGGGGGATTAAGGGGTAATTAGTGATAATTAGCGAATTTGTGCATGTTAAAAATCTGGAAAAATATTCATAAATTCTGAAATATTGTTTTAGACCTCTGATGTGAATTTGGGATAATTTGGTTAAGTTTTGCTAATCATATCATAAGTTTCACCCAAACATGCTTAAGGAAAAATATGGGGTTTTGGCTATGTTTGATCCATTTTAACCTATCATATTGTTGTTTTGGTGTTTGTGGTTGATTATACATGTTGCTATGACTGTATGGTATGCTTTGTGATTGTTTAGAAGTGTTAGATTGGTCGAAAACGCCGTCGAATGGCGTAGAAACAGTCGCAGGAAAACATGCAGGAAATGACCCAGAATCCGGATCGGATCGGTGGAGGGGAGCGCGACCTGAACCGTTCCAACATGTGCGCCACGATCCGTCTGAAGGAGCAAGTCACGACTTAGCTAGGTGGCACGATCCGGTAGTTGAAGCACGACCCGAACCAATGGGTATTCACGATCCGAACCAAAGGAGGATGGGGGAGCTCACGAGTCGATGGGTACCAGGGCGCGACGACCCGACCCGATCAGAAGACGCGACCGACCCGGATGAAGCAACCCGACCCGACCCGAAGTGGTGACGCCGATCCGAACCAGGAGGAGGAGCCACGAGCTGGAGGAACACGACTCGATCCGCAGGCGGTGTTGGCGATCCGAACTAGGCCGAACCGAACCGTGTTGGTGATGGAGAGCTGAAGACCGATCCGAACCAAGAAACTTGGACTGGAGGAGTAAGACCGAACCGATTCGATGATGACTAAAACCCGAGATGCAAAGGTAGTCCAAATGGAAGTTAGAACTCAGGATCCCGGACCCAGTTGGGAACCAATGAGTTCACTTCATGATTGGGCTTTGCTGCGGGACGTGTGCAAAGGGGTTGTCGGTATTCATAACTTTGGTTCACCACTGAGAGATGGATAGTGGGCTTGTAGTGATAGTTACACGGGATTGGATTCCGTCATGGCCCAAAGTATTAGGTGACCAAAGTAGTGGATATCGTATGCTTTACGCACTGAGTGAGGGATGTGAGGATGATTGCTATGCTTGATTGTTTGACATCACTATGACATGCACACCCCCCACCCCCATTATCTTTACACCATTTGAAAGGGCACCTTAGAGTGTTGTACAGTATGTAGTGCTAACTCTTTGGTTGCAGGTCCAGGTTCAGGTATGATTGGATTATACCTGTTATTATTCTGTTTAGATGCTTATCGCTCATACCAGGCTTTATGTCTGACCCAGAGTTTTATGTCTCTTCTTATTACTCTGGGTGCTCACACGAGCAGACTAGAGACAGGTTGTGGTTAGCTGGTGATGCGCGAGTAGCTGATTCGGAGGCGAGCAGGAAGCTTCCACGTATGATATATAGATATTCTCCCTGTGTCATTGGTGGTCGCTACTTGGGCTTTAGTAGTGTACCTCCTTTATCTTGCTTTTGCTTTGAGACAGATTGAAAAGTTGTATAAGCTATATTTTGGATTTCCGCTGCTATGATGCTCAGTTCTGGTTTTTAGCTTATGCACTGTCTCTCCTGTTTATGTCAAGTATGTTATTATTATATTTTGTTCTATGCGCTGTGAGACATATTACAGGTTCCTTGATTAGCCCATTCTCTTCTGGCGACCGTCCCGTGCTAACTGGATATGTGTACAGCGCACTTTTGGAGTAAATGTCGGTTGGTGCGGGGCGGGCCGTCACACTTGGTATCAGAGCTCTAGGCTGCGTAGTTAACCTAGGGAAAGACACTAGGGAGAGATAGTACGTATATGAGAGCGCGTAATTGTGATTACTTTGGTTTTCAAAAGCTATATATATATATATACTATTGGTAGTATAAGAATGAAGTCGTACTGCACTAGCACCACTATGGGGTCGTTAATCGTTTCCCCTTTTACAGATTAACGATGAGCCGATATCCTAGAGGTGCTGGTAGAGGGACCAACCATGGGAATGCTCCTGACATGAGGACAATGTTCACCAACTTCATGAGAGACATGCTTAGAGATGCTCAGGGAGCAGTTCCCAATCCCGGAAATGGTGGTGGTCCAGTAGTGCAGGCGCCGATGGTCGATTTCGCCAAGTTGTGCAAGGATTACACTAACCTTGGTGGGAAGCCGTTCCACGGAACGGAGTCGGCCACAGATGTTTAGGATTGGTTGGATAGCTGTGATCGTATCTTCGACGACTTGGGTCTTGAGGATGCGATGAAGAGAAGGCTAGCGTCTCGTCAGCTGCAAGGGCGAGCGATGAATTGGTGGAATGCCATTAGAACAGCTACTCCAGAAGATCAAGTTACTTGGAATCAGTTTAAGACTCGCTTTTGTGATAAGTTTATTCCAGCTGCTCATAAATCAGAACTGTTCAAGAAGTTCTTGGAGCTTAAGCAGAACGGTAGAGCAGTCTCGGAGTATATCGCTGAATTCGACACTTTATCGAAATATGGATGGTCCCTTATCGATACAGTCGAAAAGAAGAACGAGAAGTTCATAACAGGCTTGGATGTGTACATGGGGGAAAGACTTATAAACCATATCGATGAGACGTTCGAGTCTATTGTAGGAAAGGCATTACGGTCAGAGAGCCTTTTCCCTAAGTCGAAGACTGAGGTTGCTACGCATCTGCTGAGGAGCCAAAGCCGCAAGCAGGCGGTGAAGGCAAGAAGAATTCTCAGAACAAGAGGAAGCAGAACCCGACCAAGGATGGTCAGGATAAGAAAAACAAGAAAGATAGCGAATGCTTTAGTTGTGGTCAGAAGGGCCATTACGCCAGAGATTGTTGAGAAAAGCCTGGGGAAAGGAAGTGCTTTAACTGCGGCCAGGCGGGACATCACAAGGATGATTGTCCACAACCTCCTAGGGAGAAACAGATTGTGAAAGCGTATGCTATCAACGCTGTTCCTTCTTCGTCAAATGCCCCAACTGCGGCGCAGAAGGAAAAAGGTGTCGTTATTCGAGGTATGCTTTCTATTTAAGATGTTTTGATCGGGTTTTGTTTGACAAACCTGAGTTAGTCGATAGACCTTTAGTAGTGACGAACCCGATTGGTGGTTCGACTAGTTTTGGGCATGATTAGTTAATGTGGTCTTATCGAGTCATGGATGTATGTTTCCTTGTGATTGCTTTATTTTGGGCTTTACTGGGTTTAGCATTATTTTGGGGAGTCGATCTACTCCAAAGGAATAGGGTGGTATTAGGTACCTACCTACTGATGGCGATGGTAACTGGAGTTAAGGAAGCTAAGAGGTTATCGTTGCAATAAGTTCTAGTTGTCTCTGGGAGGCAAATGAGTACTCCAGTGCTAGATTGTTTTGCTAGTATCACCTCATGTGGATTGTCCGAACTCGGAGGAGATGTTCCTTGGGTGCTTGTATGATATTGGTTTAGGACTTTGGGGCTTGTGCTTGGGGAATGTCGATTTCGACTAGGATGGGTTGCGTGAGGGGTAAATAGTTGTTGTTATTTTTCATTGGATGATATCTTGGTTTACTCGAGGAGTGATGGGCAGACGGAACATGATGAGACTGTTCAATGGTATGGACTGCCCAGAGTTAGACTCGATAGGGTTATGAGATTGCTCGAGTGGGACTCGAGAAAGATGCAAAGTAATGGATTGTTTAGGACCCTATGTTGATGTTCTCTATTGGATAGTAGAACTTTGAAGGAATAGGATGTGTTCGTTGATCATGGAAGATACAACGAAGGTTAGGGCGATTCAAGTTGGACTTGAACTCGTAAAAGAAAATGGGTGTTCGTTGATCTTGGAGATGCAACGAATAGGGAGACGACTCGCGTTGGACTAGAGTTTGTCGGTACTCAAGACTGGGTCTGAGTTATAGATTGACTCGAGTTGGACTCGAGAAGGCTGCAAGGAATTGGATTCAGCTCGAGTTGGACTCGAGACGGTAGCAAGATAATGGATAGACTTGGGTTGGACTCAAGTATTTTAGGAGGACTAAAAGCAGGGGTATCTGGGGACGCCCGTTACCTTGGATCCGTTGGACGTGATCTAGTTATCCTTGGAGGATAAACGTACGTTGGACGTACGGTAGTCCGATTGGAGGCTGGGCTTCCATTAGTTTAATTATCCTTGGAGGATAAACGTATGTTGGACGTACGGTAGTCCGAAGGGAGGCAGGGCTTCCATTTGCCTGGGATTGGTTGGACCAGTCAAGTAGGCATCGGTGTATGTGTGGGGGCTGGGCTTCCATTAGTTAGTGATGTTGGTTGGACCAGACAGACTGGAATCGACATATTGGGATTGGTTAGACCAATCATGTAGGTGTCGATGTGTTTATGACTTTAGCAGGTGATAGATAGGATTTGTTTGATGGATGTTATGGTTGCTATGTTTGTTCCTATCTTTCTTCTCTTGAGTAGACTATCACCTGTAGGGTTCCAGCGATGGGGAACAAAGTGATTGTAGTAGGACTATGAGCCAGTGCAGTAGAGTCGTCATGACTCGAGGGGCAAAGTGGACATAGTAAAGGATTAGTAAGGCTATGAGCCAGTGCAGTGGAGTTGTTATGACTTCATGGGGCAGAGTGGACATAGCAAAGGACTAGTGACTATGGATCAGTGCAGTGGAGTCGCCATGACTCCATGGGGCAGAGTGATCATAGTAAAGGATGTGGGTGCAGTACTAGTTGCATTGAGTAGGAGACATGCCAGTTTAGGGGTTTTGTTTCTAGGATGGAAGCAACTAGAGTATGTCACAGGATATGATTTCAGACCCAAGACTGAATTGGATTCAGAAACGCTAGTAAGCTTGACGATTAGATCGATTTTGATTGAGAGGATTGTTTCCAGTTAGAAGGACGATCCTAATCTATTGGGAACCATCTCTAGGGTAGAGATGGGTATCGATGGAAAAAGAATGATCAGGTAAGGATTTGATCGAGAAGGGTGGCTTCGAAAGAATAAGGGACTAGTTGTACCCAATGTAGATGGACCGAGTGGTGAAGTGCTTAGAGCATATCATCACTCGAAATTGACTATACATCCCAGTGGTAATAAGATGTATTGAGACATAGAGCAGATCTGATACTGGGAAGGGATAAAGATAGGCAGAAGGCTTATCTCGATAAGAAACGAAGAGATTTGGAATTCTTCGTTAGCGACTTGGTGTTCGTCAGGATCTCTCCATTGAGAATGTGATTCAGATTGGTTGGAGAGGTAAGTTAGCACCAAGATTTGTTGGCCCATTCCCAGTCCTCGAGCAAGTTGGGAATTTGGCGTATGAGGTAGAGCTACCCGACAAGATGGCGGGAGTTCACAACGTATTTCATGTTTCCCAGTTAAGGAAATTCGTGCACGACCCTAGTGTGGCTATTTCACCTAATCAGTTGGATAACATCGAAGTTGAACTCGAGGCGGTTGGGAACCGCAAGTCTATGCGTATTGTTGGGAACGATACGAAGCAGCTTCGAAGGAAGGCGGTGAAACTAGTCAAAGTCTAGTGGGTAAGAATGAAAAAGACTGTACTTGGGAAACAGAGGAGGATATAAGGAAGAAGTATCCAGAACTCTTTGCCTAGTAGGGTTTTGGTAGTGATAGTTCCTTCCCTTGTTAGTAAACCGCATCCTAGGATAGACTTGTTTTGCATGTTGATTGTTGTTTTATGGTTGATAGGCATGCGGGACCCTTTGTGTGTTCTTGTTAGGGAATTTCGGGGGCGAAATTTCTTAAGGGGGGAAGAGTGTAACGACCCGTATTCTACGCATCATGGGATCGTAGAATATTTATTTCTTTCACATATGAAGACGTATGGTCATGTAACTTTGGGAGACGACTATTGGGGTCATTTCCCATGTTCATGATTTTTGTCGATTTTTAAATGACCGTTTTGCCCCTAGTTGGTACTGTTTTGGCCATAACTTTTGACTGGAAAGGAGTTTTGACTTGAAACCACTTCCATTGGATTCGAATGATGGTTTCTCTTTCCGTAGAGTGGTCATAATAGCCAAACGGACTTACCGTTTGGGAGATATGGCTGAATTAAGGTTTAAAGGGTTATTTTCAGCTTAATTGGGCTAAACCGGGTAGTTAACAGCTAGGCCCATAACCCATTTCGGGATTAGGGTTATGGGGAGGCCGAAATGAGTTAGAGAATCATTTTCATTTCAGTTTTGAGCCGCCACTTTCCCTCTTGAAACCCTATCAATGGCCTCCACCTTCTAATTTCATCCCAAATTATCTCTAATCACTTTCTAATCAAGTTTTGGCCTAATCTACATCAAATCAAAGAAGATCTTAACCAAATTAGCAAGAGAGCTGCTGGAACACATAAGGATTGGATCCAGATCAGAGATTATTTCAGATCTAAAGTTTGTTTGTGGCTAAGGTGAGTGATTTGCATAGTTCCTCACTAATTATGGCTAATTATGGTAATTAGCGAAGATTAGCGAAATTATGGCTCAGAAAAATCTAGAAAAATTCCCAAAATTCTAAAATATCATTTTATGTCTCTGATATGAATTTGGGTTAATTTCGACTAATTTTGCAAATCCCGGAATTTGGGGGATTAAGGGGTAATTAGTGATAATTAGGGAATTTGTGCATGTTAAAAATCTGGAAAAATATTCATAAATTATGAAATATTGTTTTAGACCTCTGATGTGAATTTGGGATAATTTGGTTAAGTTTTGCTAATCATATCATAAGTTTCACCCAAACATGCTTAAGGGAAAATATGGGGTTTTGGCTATGTTTGATCCATTTTAACCTATCATATTGTTGTTATGGTGTTTGTGGTAGATTATACATGTTGCTATGACTGTATGGTATGCTTTGTGATTGTTTAGAAGTGTTAGATTGGTCGAAAACGCTGTCGAATGGCGTAGAAACAGTCGCCGGAAAACATGCAGGAAATGACCCAGAATCCGGATCGGATCGGTGGAGGGGAGCGCGACCCGAACCGTTCCAACATGGGCGCCACGATCCGTCTGAAGGAGCAAGTCACGACTTAGCTAGGTGGCACGATCCGGTAGTTGAAGCACGACCCGAACCAATGGGTATTCACGATCCGAACCAGAGGAGGATGGGGGAGCTCACGAGTCGATGGGTACCAGGGCGCGACGACCCGACCCGATCAGAAGACGCGACCCGACCCGGATGAAGCAACCCGACCCGAAGTGGTGACGCCGATCCGAACCAGGAGGAGGAGCCACGAGCTGGAGGAACACGACTCGATCCGCAGGGGGTGTTGGCGATCTGAACTAGGCCGAACCGAACCATGTTGGTGATGGAGAGCTGAAGACCGATCCGAACCAAGAAACTTGGACTGGAGGAGTAAGACCGAACCGATTCGATGATGACTAAAACCCGAGATGCAAAGGTAGTCCAAATGGAAGTTAGAGCTCAGGATCCCGGACCCAGTTGGGAACCAATGAGTTCACTTCATGATTGGGCTTTGCTGCGGGACGTGTGCAAAGGGGTTGTCGGTATTCATAACTTTGGTTCACCACTGAGAGATGGATAGTGGGCTTGTAGTGATAGTTACACGGGATTGGATTCCGTCATGGCCCAAAGTATTAGGTGACCAAAGTAGTGGATATCGTATGCTTTACGCACTGAGTGAGGGATGTGAGGATGATTGCTATGCTTGATTGTTTGACATCACTATGACATGCACACCCCACCCCCGTTATCTTTACACCATTTGAAAGGGCACCTTAGAGTGTTGTACAGTATGTAGTGCTAACTCTTTGGTTGCAGGTCCAGGTTCAGGTATGATTGGATTATACCTGTTATTATTCTGTTTAGATGCTTATCGCTCATACTAGGCTTTATGTCTGACCCAGAGTTTTATGTCTCTTCTTATTACTCTGGGTGCTCACATGAGCAGACTAGAGACAGGTTGTGGTTAGCTGGTGATGCGCGAGTAGCTGATTCGGAGGCGAGCAGGAGGCTTCCACGTATGATATATAGATATTCTCCCTGTGTCATTGGTGGTCGCTACTTGGGCATTAGTAGTGTACCTCCTTTATCTTGCTTTTGCTTTGAGACAGTTTGAAAAGTTGTAATAAGCTATATTTTGGATTTCCGCTGCTATGATGCTCAGTTCTGGTTTTTAGCTTATGCACTGTCTCTCCTGTTTATGTCAAGTATGTTATTATTATATTTTGTTCTATGCGCTGTGAGACATATTGCAGGTTCCTTGATTAGCCCATTCTCTTCTTTCTTTTTCTTCTGGCGACTGTCCCGTGCTAACTGGATATGTGTACATCGCACTTTTGGAGTAAATGTCGGTTGGTGCGGGGCGGGCCGTCACATAACCAATTTAACTTGATGGGGTTAAGTTAATGGGTAATACTTAACCAATATAACATGATGAATGAATGGGGTTAAGTTAATAGTAAACACTTAACCAATCCAACATGACGAGTAAGAAGGGTTAATAAGAAACACTTAACCAACAAGACATGATGAGTGGATGGGTTAAGTTAACAGGAATGGACAACACTTAACCATTAAATAAACATGTTTGAATTGGATGGAGGGTTAAGTACATATCGTGTAGGTGGGTAATATTAGTATATATAGGCCCACAAATTTAACCGTTAAATAAACATGCTTGAATCAGTGGGAGGGTTAAGTACATCTCGTGTAAGTAGGTAATATTGGTATATATAGGCCCACAAACTTAACCATTAAATAAACATGCTTGAATTGGTGGGACGGTTAAGCACATCTCGTGTAGGTGGGTAATATTTGTATATATAGGCCCACAAACTTAACTAGTAGGAAACCCTAGTAACGGGGACCCATTTCAGTAGTAACCCACATAGATGTATCATGGTACCCTGAACTAGGTAGGGTGAGGCATGTTTACTGGGCTGATTATAAGCGATAAAAATAGCGGCAGGGGGTACGTTCGTGTAGGTTCCGGCAGTTTACATGCATGCACGTACTCTAGAGTGGGAAAAAGCAGGCACTGGGTACAACACTGCGCATCTTGAGTCGTGTCAAGTTGATGTCATAAGGATTGATACACCTTATAGTGGGACTAGCACAGGATATCTACACGCAAGAGAGGGCTGATTGACAAAGACACATGGAACATTAATACAAGTAGGGAGCCGATCGATAGGGTAGTAAGGGTACATCTTGTTGAATCAAGGAATTCATGGCATTTTGATTAGTGACAAGGAGAAGTTTCAAGATCGACGAAAAGAAGAGATTCAATGGTATTGAAAGTTAGAGGTTGATTATTTAGTAATTTAGTTGTGTTAAAAATGTTAAAACCTATCCTCAAATAATCATATACCTCAGTAGTTTGAATATATATATATATATATATATATATATATATATATATATGCACATTCATTGTGCATAATGCCAGAAACCGGTCGACTGGTTTCAATATGTGCGGTCGACCGTTTCTTGGCAGAAATGCACAATGAACATGCACACATGTATATAACGTGTATATATATATATATATTCAAATACCAGTCTACTGGTTATTTTTTACCTGTCGACTAGTCTTCGAACTGAAAACAACTCTTCGTACAGACATCTTCATTCATCAATGGTTGCTTCCTTTTCCTTTCATCAAAAATCATTTCTATTCAATACTTCTCTTCACCAATGTTTGCAACTCTTTATCCTCTATAAATACAACATGAAATCATCAATTCCAATAACTAATTCTTTCTATCTATTGTTGATTTCATTCTTGATCATTCAAAGCATTCAAAAGCTCATAATCTTCTTATATCGCTGTTGAATCCTAGAATCTACATACTATTCTTTTGATTCAAACACGATATCATCTTCCAAATCTTCACGAATTCAAATTCTATTTGAGGATAAGATTATAGGAAGGTTGTACAAGAATTGACAAATTCGTGTTACTAAGAACACACCCATTGTCAAACTACAAGTTTATTTATCTTGGTTGAAGTCCTCCGTGTTGTTAGAGGCAAGTTGTGAAGTCCTCGTGTTGTTAAGAGGCAAGTTGTGAAGTCCTCGTGTTGATAGAGGCGTGAAATCCCGTTCGGCTGTCCGGGTGTTGTGAACCTGTTCCTCCGGGTGAAGCGAGGTTGTTGATTAGTGAAAATCCAGAGAGAGGTCTGGGACTGGACGTAGGACGGTGCTCCGAACCAGTATAAAAATCCCTGGTGTGATTTTTCTATTTTTACTACATTTACTATTATACAGTTCTGTGATTATCTATTACTTCATACTCGAATATTGTTTGTCATATTACACGATCCGAGTGTACTATTACCTGACAAGTACAAGCACACACTTTCAATTGGTATCAGAGCGCGGTCATCTTATAACCGTAACACCGTTATTTGATATATTCTAGTAATATGGCAAATAACCCAAGTAGTAGCACTAACACCACTTACACTGAAGGTCAATCGACACAAAGACCTCCTTTCTTCAATGGTCTTAACTATAGCTATTGGGCAACACGTATGGCTTTTTACATGCAATTAACTAGCTATGATGCCTGGAATGCTACTCAGAAAGAAATAGTGAATCCAACAACTAAGTATTCAGAATGGACATCTGCAGAGAAAACAGCACCAGCTATAAATGCAAAAGCAATAAATATGTTGTTTTGTGCATTAGATCAAAACGAATATAACCATGTTAGTATCTGTACCACTGCATATCAAATTTGGCAAATGCTAAAAACCACTCATGAAGGTACTAACAAGGTTAAACAAGCAAAAATAGCATTGTTGAAATGTCAATTTCAAAATTTAAAAATGAAGCCGAATGAAACAATCAATAAGATGTATTCGCGGTTTCAAACCATTCATCATGCACTTATCGGATTAAGGCAAAAATATTCTGATTTTGATGTAGTTTCAACAGTCCTACATTCTCTGACTAATGAATGGGAAGGAAAAGTATTAGCAATAGAAGAAGCTAATGATCTTTCCACTATGAAGCCAGATGAATTGATAGGAAATCTTATGTCCTATGAAGCTAACTTGCTGGCTAGAAAGGAACAAAAAGAAGAAAAGAAAATTGTAGTTTTTCATGCTGAAAAAGATGAAGACATCTCAGATTCCGAAGATGAAGATCCAGCGTTCATTGCAAAAGGATTCAAGAAATTCTTAAAGCAACGAAAAGCTAGTCGATACAACAAAAAGAAGTTCAGTTCAAACAAACCATCATCATCAAATATAGAATGCTTCAATTGTCACAAAAAGGGACATATGCAAAAGGATTGTCCGCAGCAAAAGAAGAAATCAAAAAATGAAAAATTCACACATAAGAAGGACAAGTCAAAGAAACGAGCATTCTCAGTGACATGGGATGATTCAGACTCATCTTCTTCTGATAGTGAAAGTGACTCAGACAATGAACAATCAAATGTATGTTTCATGGCGATAGAAAATGAGGTACAAATTACTTCTTTTGAAGAAGTTCTTGATATTAATGCTGAATTAATATTTAAATTTAAAGATATGAAACGACAATGCAAGCAAGCTCAAGAAGATTTAAGTAGAGCAGAATTTGAACGAGATATGTTAAAAGACGAGAAGAAAATATTAGAAGAGGAACTTGAAAAAGTTCAAGAATCATCATCTAATATTGATTCTCAATTATCTCTTTTAAGTCAAGAAATTGAAACTCAAAAAGAGAAAAATGATGCTCTTACTACTAAAAATCCTGAGCTTAAGGCGAAAATCAAAATTCTAGACCTAGAAAAAGCTAGTTTACAAACTAAGTTAGACAACGTCACTCAAAATGTTTCTAACTTCAACAAAGGTCGAGAAAATTTGACAAAAATTATTGAAAGTTCACAATCTTCTACGAGTAAACAAGGTTTGGGATATAAGAAACAATATATCAAGAAACATCTTGGCAATAAAAGAAAAATAAAAAATAAAAAAGTACAAGAAACTAAAGCTAAGAAAAATCTTAGTTTATTATATTTTACAAACCAAAACCGGTTGTGAAATTTCAAAAGAAAATGTCAAGACTATCAAAATATGGGTTCCTAAAACAAATAACAATTTGATTAGGAACAAATATATTTAGAATTTTTTGAATATTGTGCATCATAATTGCAATTATTTATATAAAGGGGATACCGGACCCGTATGGGTTTGGGCTCCTAAGACCTAACTCTTAGGACCCTATGAAAAGGTGGGTACCATGAACTTAATTTTATTTTTTGCAGGTCCCACTTAAGAAAAGAGGAAAGTGGATACTGGACAGTGGTTGCTCGAAGCATATGACTGGAGAAAAGAGCTTATTGACAAATATCACTTATTCATATGGTGGCTCCGTATCTTTTGGAGATAATTCTAAAGGCTATATCATCGGCAAAGGCGATGTGAGCAATTTTTGTACATCTAACTTACCACTTATTACAAATGTCATGCTAGTTAAAAATTTAAAACACAATTTACTTAGTATCAGTCAACTATGCGATAAAGGTTTTACCATTTCTTTTTCAGATAACAAATGTAGTATTTTAGATAAAGATCGTAATTTATTTTTCGAAGGTTATAGAGACAGAAATATTTATATTCTGAATATGAATATTAATCATAATTCAGATATGTGTCTTGTAGCAAATGATAATGATCCATGACTATGGCACAAACGTTTCTGTCATATAAACTTCAGAACTATGGACAAGCTAGCCAAAAATGATCTAGTTAGAGGACTACCCAAAATGAGTTTTACGGTTGATAATATTTGTGATGCATGTCAATTAGGAAAATTGACTAAATCGTCATTCAAATCCAAGAAAGTCATATCAACATTACAACCGCTTGAGCTATTACATATGGATTTATTCGGACCAACATAGGTTCAGTCAATAAATCATAGTCGATATGTGTTTGTAATTGTTGATGATTATTCTCGTTATACATGGGTGATTTTCTTGAAAAACAAAAGTGACACTTTTAATCATTTCAAATCCTTTGTCAAGAGAATTCAAAAATCAAAAGAGCTTAAGGTTAAGAATATAAGAAGCGATCACGGCGGAGAGTTCGAAAATAATGAATTTGAACATTTTTGTACAAAGAAAGGTATAAATCATAATTTTTTGTTTCCTAGAACTCCACAAAAAAACGGAGTTATAGAACGGAAAAATCGGAAATTACAAGAATGTGCAAGAACATTATTAAATGGATCCACCTTACCAAAACATTTTTGGGTAGAAGCTGTTGCAACTGTATGTTATGTTTTGAATCGTGTATCCATTCGACCTCTTACCAAGAATACACCTTATGAGTTATTTAATCAAAGAAAGCCATATATCTCGTACTTCAAAGTTTTGGTCCTAAATGCTTTATTTTAAATACGAAAGACCATCTTGGAAAATTTGATCCAAAATCTGATGAGGGTATATTTGTCGGATATTCAGAACGAAGCAAGGCCTATTGTATATTTAATAAGAGAACTAAAACTATTGAAGAATCACTTCATGTTTCTTTTGATGAATTCTATAAACCGTCTCATAATGTATCAGATGACGAAGAAACTATAGTCACTGATAATCCTATCATCACAAATAATGACTCTGACTCAGAAATTGTTGAGGATATTCCTCAGCCTGTTGTGATACCTTCTCGACCAAGATTTCGATCTCCTACGAGAATTTAAGAGATCATCTGGTTCAAAATGTTATTGGAGAAGTAAAATCACAAATAAGAACAAGGAGCCAACTCAATCAAATGGGTCATGCCGCGTTTCTTTCAAATATCGAACCTAAGAATCTGAAAGAAGCTGCTACTGATGATTACTGGACCATTGCCATGCAGGAAGAACTAAATCAGTTCGAGCGCAATGATGTCTGGGAACTTGTTCCAAGACCAACCGATTAGTCAGTTATTGGTACGAAATGGGTCTATAAAAATAAGGCCGACGAACAAGGAAATATAACCAGAAATAAAGCAAGATTAGTTGCACAAGGATACAATCAGGAAGAAGGTATCGATTACGAAGAAACTTTTGCACTCGTTGCTCGACTAGAAGCTATTAGAATCTTATTGTCCTTTGCTTGTCATCATAACTTTAAACTTTATCAAATGGATGTAAAAAGTGCTTTTTTAAATGGGTTTATCAAAGAGAATGTATATGTCGAACAACTTCCCTTGTTCGTACATGAGAAACATATAGATCACGTATATAAACTTAAGAAAGCTTTATACAGACTAAAACAAGCACCTCGTGCTTGGTATGAACGTTTAAGAAGTTATCTTACTGATTCTGGATTTCAAATTGGTAAAGTCGATCAGACTTTATTCATCAAACATTCTCAAAAAGATATATTAGTTATCCAAATATATGTAGACGATATTATCTTTGGCTGAACAAACAATAAACTCTGCAAAGAGTTTGTAAATATTATGACCAAAGAATTTGAAATGTCTCATATGGGAGAACTATCGTATTTTCTTGGTCTTCAAATCAAACAGCATTCTAACGGTATTTTTATTAATTAAGAAAAATACTGTGGAAATCTTATCAAACGCTTTGGTTTAGAAAATACATCTGGTAAACCGACTCCTATGAGTACGACTACACATCTTGAAAATGATGAACATGGTAAGAATGTTGACCAGAAGTTATATCGAAGAATGGTTGGTTCTCTTCTTTATCTTTCCGCAAGTCGTCCTGATATAATGATGAGTGTTTGTTTGTGTGCAAGGTTTCAAGCAAATCCTAAAGAATCACATTTACGAGCTGTAAAACGTATAATACGGTATCTTAATAAAACAAAAGACTTTGGTCTTTTCCACCCAAAAGATTGTCCATTCGAATTAGTGTCCTATAGTGATGCTGATTTCGGCGGCTCTCGTACGGATAGAAAGAGTACAAGTGGTACTTGCCATTTTATTGGAAAATCACTTGTCTCTTGGTTTAGTAATAAACAAAATTGCATTTCACTCTCGACATGTGAAGCTGAGTATATATCAACAGCTCTAGCTTGTACTCAAGTACTATATATGCAACAAACACTTCTTGATTTTGATATTCATTTATCAAACTCCATCATATACTGTGATAACACAAGTGCGATCAACTTATCGAAAAACCCAGTCAATCATTCTCGAACAAAGCACATTGATATTCGACATCATTTATTAAGAGATAATATTGAAAAAGGAACAATATGTCTCGAATATGTCCAGACTGAACATCAGCTAGCGGACATTTGTACTAAGCCTATACTTGAATCAAGTTTTATTTCTTTGCGTAGAGAGCTTGGATTGATTTCTAGAACTGAAATTGGTGTTTAACGTATAAACATACATAAATATTGGTAAGTTCTATTCTAAACGGTGCTTTCATTTCTATATATATCTTAGCTATTAAGTAGCTTTTACTATTATTAGTAAAAAAATACGAGCTTTAGATTTTTATGGTTTATATGATCTGAATGTTTTTAACCATTACTCTTTATTTAGAAAATCATATATATATATATATGTTCTTTCCTTCTCTTATCTGTGACTACTACCTTTGAGTCCATTTTATTATTCGTAAACGAGTTTAATCGTATCCAAAATGGCACACATTTGCGACGAATGTGCTCAAAGATCACATATCTCGGTCACTAGTTCTGAACCGGAGGAATACTACTCTCCGGAGACACCTAAAAGTGAACCAGAATGTTCGCATACCCCCATATATACACCAAAGTCCAACATGCTAAGAAAGCATTATTTTGCTCCCCACGGACTAGAGAAAATATAAGTGAGATTCATCACTACCAGAAACATCAGATGGATCTCCAGCGTCAACTTCATTACGAACAAAAACTTATGTCCGACCGTTTAACTCTCTTAGAACACATGGCGTCATTTTTCTGTAGCACGGATAAACACGACGTTCATGAACCAATGTCACATGCTCCATCTTCATCTAGGAGTCCTAACTCCTGGGATCATAACTACATGAGAAATGAAGGAGCAAAGGAAACTTGGTCGCCATGGACTCTGAGAGTTACCAACATCAAAGAATTTTCTGAAGACAAGTCATCCACCACCCATTGATCTTATATCGTTATTACTTTGTTAGATAATAAATGTTTTTCAATAAGATTTCCTTTGTTTGTTTTCATATTTTTTTTTTGATTCTTTCTTATTTTGAAATAAATTATTTTTTACGAAATTATAGAGCTTCGAAAAATCTCAGAAAACTGGAAAAAAAAGCTCAGACGAAACGGTCAATTGCCAGAAATCCACTAGTTGACCGGAAAAGTCTCTGGAAAACACATTTTTCATATACCGGTCGGCCGGTATGAAGTTAACGGTCGACCGTTTAAGTCTTTGGAAAAATATGCCTTTTCATCAACCAGTCGACTGGATAAATTTTCACTAGTCGACCGAAAATGTTTCTATTTGAAACCAGTCGACCGGTGAAAACTCAACGGTCGACCGGTTACATGACTTTCTATTTTTTAAAATCCCAATCAAAACGTCGGTTCTATCAAACTCACCCATTCACTTCCTTTTTATCTCTCTCATAATCTCAAACCCTTTGAAAACCAAAAAATCCCTAAATTTCTTTCTCCTACAAAATCAATGGCTCTACCACAAAAGAGATTAAAGAAATCAAGTTTTACTCAACTCCAACCTATTGATTCCAATATCAAACAATGGCTAATGGATCCAATAGCAGTAAGAAGATGGAATGCTACGAAAGATTATACGATTCGTGAAGGTCATTTCATCAATTTCTCTGATTTTATTCTCTACGATGTTAAAGAATTAGCAAAACAAGCCCGTATTCAAAATCTCCTAGACCATGATAAGAAAACGTGGAAATAAATCATATCATGATCAAGTTGTTCTATGTTAATCTTAACTTAGACAAGTTTAAACCAGAGAATGTTGCTCATTGTCTATGGTCCGTTGTATGTGGTGAGCACATTTTTATTTCAAAGGAACGAATGGCCACGGTTCTCGGTTCGCCTAATAATGGAAGAGGAATTCTCTACCGATTTTTGTACTGTTCATACTCGAGACAAGGTCAGTCATCTTTTTATTGAAGATCATAAAATCAGTACAAAACAATTAACCTTCGGCCTACTGCTAGAATTTTACATCATATTATCACACACTCTTTATTGCCGAGAGTTGGTAATTTTGATGCCATATATAAAGAGAATTTTAAGACTTTGTATGCGATATATGGAGATATAGAAATTAACTGGATAGACATGATCTTTGATGAGATTCTGCTTGTGAATAATTGTACAAGACCACACTTATTCTACAATGAATATATCATGCGACTTCTACTCGATTGTGGTCTCAAGTCTCCCCGTTCTAAAATCTCCAAACCAAAATATATCGACAAAGCAACGAGAGAGAGAATGAAGCTTCCTGAACCTTGTTTGAATATCATACCCTTTGAACAATATCAATAACAAGGTCCCTAAGAAAGCACTTCATCAAAAGCCTCCAAACCTAAACCAGAAGAGGTTAAACTCCTTCAAACATCCTCGTCGACTAAAGATTCACTTGAACAAATTGTACGGAATCAATTCCTTCTTGAAGCCAGACTTAAGCGTACGGACAACAAAATCGAACGTTTGGATACAAAGCTTGACAAGCGCTTCTCAAAACTTAAGACTTTATTTGGTACTCTTTGGGATGCAATTTCATGTGCATCGTCATTCTCCTCTACGCACATACAAGACCTAGGAAAACGTCCAATGCCTCCTACTTTTACATGGTCATCTTCAGAGGAAGGCACAAGTTCTGGAGCAACTGTTGGATGTGGTCGTGGGGAAACCGATACTGAGGAAGAACATGTTCAAGATGAAGGAGACAAGGAAGAAGAAGGAAACAAAGAAATGGATTGGGATACAACTGAATCCGATTCTCCACCTCAGTAGTTCTTTTCATCCACGTCTTTTGGTATTATATTTTACTTAATCAGGACTTAACTCAGCACTTGTACATAAATAGTGTTGTATTTCATTTTGGGTTTGTACGTATTAACTCTTAGATACATAACTTGTTTGGCAATGTCAGGTGTGTATTGTCTGCTACAATCCTTGTGCATTTCATTCTTAAGTTATGGTATTTGTATGATATCTACTCCTTTTTGTCGATGACAAAGGGGGAGAAAAACGTTACTAACAATATGTTTTACAGATTTGTTTAATATATATTTCAGGGGGAGTACATATTCAGGGGGAGTTAGAAACACTTTCAGAGCATGTTGTCATCAATCAAAAATGGGGAGAATGTTGAATCAAGGAATTCATGGCATTTTGATTAATGACAAGGAGAAGTTTCAAGATCGACAAAAAGAAGAGATTCAATGGTATTGAAAGTTAGAGGTTGATTATTTAGTAATTTAGTTGTGTTAAAAATGTTAAAATCTATCCTTAAATAATCATATACCTCAGTAGTTTGAATATATATATATATATATATGAATGCACATTCATTGTGCATAATGCCAGAAACCGCTCGACCGGTTTCAATACGTGAGGTCGACCGTTTCTGGGCAGAAATGCACAATGAACGTGCACACATGTATATAACGTGTGTGTGTATATATATATATATATATATTCAAATACCAGTCTACTAGTTATTTTTTACCTATCGACTGGTCTTCGAACTGAAAGCAACTCTTCGTACAGACATCTTCATTCATCAATGGTTGCTTCCTTTTCCTTTCATCAAAAATCATTTCTATTCAATACTTCTCTTCACCAATGTTTGCAACTCTTTATCCTCTATAAATACAGCATGAAATCATCAATTCCAATAACTAATTCTTTCTATCTATTCTATCTATTGCTGATTTCATTCTTGATCATTCAAAGCATTCAAAAGCTCATAATCTTCATATATCGCTGTTGAATCCTAGAATCTACATACTATTCTTTTGATTCAAACACGATATCATCTTCCAAATCTTCACGAATTCAAATTCTATTTGACGATAAGATTATAGGAAGGTTGTACAAGAATTGACAAATTCGTGTTATTAAGAACACACATTGTCGAACTACAAGTTTATTTATCTTGGTTGAAGTCCTCCGTGTTGTTAGAGGAAAGTTGTGAAGTCCTCGTGTTGTTAAGAGGAAAGTTGTGAAGTCCTCGTGTTGATAGAGGCATGAAATCCCGTTCGGCTGTCCGGGTGTTGTGAACCTGTTCCTCCGGGTGAATCGAGGTTGTTGATTAGTGAAAATCCAGAGAGAGGTCCGGGACTGGACGTAGGACGTTGCTCCGAACTAGTATAAAAATCCCTGGTGTGATTTTTCTATTTTTACTGCATTTACTATTATACAGTTCTGTGATTATCTATTACTTCATACTCAAATATTGTTTGTCATATTACACGATCCAAGTGTACTATTACCTGACAAGTACACGCAAATACTTTCACATTTAACATCTTCGTGGCAATTAGGCTGACTGAGGTAAGATCCTCCTACTAGATATACACCTGAAGGCTACCACAATTGCGGGGATTGGGATCACGTTGTAATATTATCATTTTATACAGATTACTAGTTGGGACACTAGTTAGGTGGTGCAGAGATATAGAAAATCAGAATAACAAGGTAGTAGCGAAGCAGAGAAAGAGTAGAAGCGCATTCAGTTTATCTTTCCTTATCATATCTATGCTAATCATATGTTATCTTGTTATCCTTATTATCACGGTATTGTCTTATATTCAGTTTATTCATGTAATGATGCTTTTGCCTATTTACATGCTGAAAGTCACTGGACTTACCAGACTTATGTCTGACCTAGTTTGTTTTGCTTCTTTTCTTCCATCCCACCCCAAGGTTCACAGGGAGGAAATGTTACCACTTAGCTCAGGTTTCTTTCCAAGCTCGAAGATAGTCGATGTATTGCTTTGGACTCTCTCTTCCACTACTATGGCTGGTTCATGCTTTATTGGGGAATATCATTGTTATTTTTATGCTTCTTTTATACTTGGAAGTTTTTGAATCAAGATAGAAGTCCTATGTATTATTTTTAAGTATGATTGAGACAATTGTTGTAAAAGCTTGACTGAACCACATTATTTATAAAATGATTCTATTTTTCGCTGCTTTATTTGTCAATCTTGTAATTTATCTGCATCTTTTACCTAAAACGCTCCACCGAAGTTAAGGCATTCCCTTGGTGAGTGACTTAACGGAGGTGGGGTGTTTCAAGCACCACAACAACCATGACCCACATTCTCCTGAAGATCCGGAGCAGTTGTACTCCACTACCAACGATCCTAATGCGCTGTCACCATCTTGAAACAAGCCTACCCGACTCAAGCAGAATAATCGCCATGTGGCATTGATCAGGATTGAATTTCTGGCTATAAATACCCCAAAATACCTCATTTGAAGGATCTTTAGGCACAATCTTCACTCCAACTCTCATAACCACCGAATCCCATTGCTTCATTCAAATAACCATCAACATTTGGAGCACATTTTGTCAAACACTGAGTGACATTACTAATTGTAAAAGTGATGTTGAGTGATAATCAGTGTTGTACTTGTATTCTAATCATCAATCAACAAAGTATAAATTGGACGTAGGCTCTTTGACGCCGGACTCTGGTGTTCTTACTGTTTTTATGTCTATTTTATTCAAAATTTTAATTTGTTTGGGTGTTAGAATCATTTTTTAGGTCTAACAGCTGGCTACCGGCTCTTGTCCTTCATGGATGCGTACTAGGGCTACAATCAGATTCCAATGTATCTTCTGGACTAGGATCATACTTCTTTCATAACTGACATCGGGCTCTATTGCAATCTCGTCATGCCCTTCGATCTAAATAAAACCTGAGCGACCTGTCAATGACTGGCCAACCGCATGTTCAAGGACTAGATCAGGAGATCTGTGGAGGTATACGTGGACGATATGCTCGTGAAAGTGAAGGTATCAAATGATCACGTCTGTGTCCTCTCCGAGATGTTTGGTGTCCTCCGTCAATACGGCATGAAACTCAATCCCTTGAAATGCTCTTTTGGATTTGCATTGGGAAAATTTATGGATTTCATTGTCAATTCGCGAGGGCATCGAAGCCAATCCGGATAACATTAAAGCTAGCAAGGATATCCAAGCCCCTCGGAGTATCCAAGATGTTCAGAGTTTAAATGTGAAGGTCTCCGCCCTAAGTCGATTCATCATTAAAGCTACGGACAAGTGCATTCCCTTCTTCGACTTGCTCAGAAAAAGTCAAGCGCAACTTTACATGGACACCGGAGTGCGTCGTTGAATTTTAGGACCTTCTGGATCACTTTGAACGACCACCTATCTTGTCCTAACTTATGGATCATGAGACTTATATGTATGTTTGGCTGTTTCTATGCAAGGAATCAGCTCAGCACTTGTGCGCATTAAAGACTGTGGCCAACGACCCGTTTACTACATTAGCTAGAGATTGCAGAAGCATAAAAGAATCACCCAAAACTTGAAAAGCTTGCCTTCTTCTTGTGATCACTTCCCGGAAACTACGACCATATTTACAGTCTCATCCGATCAAAGTCTACACTGACCAGTCGCTACGACATGTCCTACAATGACCTAAGGCATCTAGAAGGCTTTTGAAATGGAATATAGAACTGGGCCAATTCGAGATCACGTTCATTCCCCATTGATCCATCCTCAGACAAGACCTCGCGGATTTCATAGTGGAGTTTACAGCTCCGGAAGACCTCCTCCGGAAGATGTTGAGACTCCAGACATTCAACGGAAATTGTTCGTGGACGAATCCTCTAACAACCAGTGTTCTGGTGCTGGAGTCGTGCTTGTCACTTTCGAGGAACGCTCGATATGCTATGCTTTAAAGCTTGACTTTTCTGCTACCAACAACGATGTTGAATAAGAAGCCTTGATTACGGGACTCAGAATTGCAATCGAACTTAACATCAAGGCTATCCAGGTTTTCTCCAACTCGCAGCTCATTGTACGCCAGCTATTTGAAGAATATCAAGCCAAGGGGGCACGGCTTGCCCTCTATCTCGCTCGGGTTCGCGAACTACTGTCCAACTTCGACCCCTACATCATCATGCACATTCCCCAGGTACAAAACGAGAAAGCTGATTCATTAGACAAACTGGCAAGCTCTTAGGATGCGCATATTATGGGACTTGGCCTGGTCGAAGTGCTCGAATCTTCGAGCAACAATCAGATACAGACCGATTCGGTAGTAAGTATGGAGATCGAGATCGAGCCCGAGTCCTGGATGATGCTGATCAGAAACTACTTGCAATATGGAATCCTCCCTGAGCGTTACAAAGAAAGGCAAGCCCGCACTCGCAAGTCATCCCACTACATAATCTTGGATGGAGTGCTTTACCGAAGGGGATTCTCTGTTCCATTACTCCGGTGTGTAGCTCACAACGAAGCCGGCTGTGTGTTAATAGACGTGCACGAAGGCGAGTGCGGTGACCATAGGGGTGCATATCTTGGTGAAGAAAGTTCTTAGATATGGCTACTTCTAGCCCACGCAAGATTAAGATGTCGTAGACTATGCCGCGAGTGCGATAGATGCCAGAGATTTTCGAAGATTCCAAGGTCCCCGCCTACCAAGCTAACGCAAATGGTCAGTCCTTATTCGTTCGCCATGTAGGGAATAAACATTTTTGGGGCCCTTCCAATGGCCAGAAGAGGTGCGCATTATGCAATCGTCGTGGTTGACTACTCCACAAAGTGTGACGATGCTGAGTCCCTCACTGCAATGACTACCAAGAAGGTGAACAACTTCATCGTATGCAACATAATCACTTAATATGGAGTCCCCCAAGGTATCATCTCTAACAATGGGACCAGTTCGAGCGCGTTGAGTTCAAGAATTTCTTCCAATGGCATAACATTGAGAAGAGGTTCTCTACAGTAGCTCGTTCGCAAGCCAATGGGAAAGTCGAGGCTGTCAACAAAGTGATCAAGTCCATCATCAAGAAGTGTCTGGAAAAAGTCAGATGCTTATGGGTAGATGAGCTTCCCTTGGCCCTCTAGGCCTACTGAACCACCCAAAAGTCAACGACCGGCCATACTCGTTTTAATCTCGCATATGGATCCGAAGCTGTCATTCCCATTTGCTCAAGCTTCAATCTCATCGATTCACGTACTATAATCCAAGACCAACCAGGATTCCCTCTTGGAATCACTTGACTTGCTTGAAGAAAAAAGGACGAAGCCGAACTCAGAGATACTTCCCAGCGCCAACGAGTCGCCCGATACTTCAATTCTAAAGTCCGCCTCAAAGACCTCAATATCAGCGACCTTGTCCTGAAATGGTTCTTTCCCGCACTGGATGGTTTTAGTCCTCTCTGGGAAGGTCCGTACATCATACAACAGATGCTTGGAGGTGGAACCTTTAAGCTAGCGGTCGTCGATGGCGCCGTACTCCCGAGGGCATGGAACAGTGAACATCTTTGCCTCTACTTCGCATAACTTAGTGTATGGATTTACCACTTTCGAACAATGTTTTGGTTTCTTTAAATTCAAGGCAATGTAAAGGCTGTTACTGCCGAAGTTAATTAGTAATGATAGTGTTCGATTCTCTGTGCTCTTAATGTGTTTACTTTCTGCATAGTATGTTTGATCAACCATTATAACTAACTTGCACACACAAACACACAATATAGGATCAACACCCCGAGCATGGGAGGCGGTCCCGTCACTCGAATCTCGAACCAACGACGAGACCAAGTATAAACAAGTCCATTCGAGTCTCGAATCAACTACGAGACCGATTATAAATAACCCCGCTTACATCTTGAATCAACGACGAGGCCGAGTATGAACAATCCCGTTCCCAAATCTCTAGACTTGTGGGAAGCCCCTTGGCCAAGTTAGTGTGACATCGACCACTCCCACGACACCATCCGACCCGCAGAGTCTGGATCCGGGCACCATTTGGCGAATCAACGACGCCCTTGAACTCTATCCGAATGAAACTATAGGAGAGTCTAAAGGACGAATACATGACGTCCATGCCGTCTCACGACTTAGAACCAACGACCATTGGGAGATCCAAGAGAGAGTATCAAACCTGAACTCCATACGACTCGGACTCTTGACCAAAGGAAAACCCAAGAGCGGAGCCAACACATGACCTCTGCGTTGCTAGAGCACCCCTGGGTGGAGCCTCCAACCATGTTTTCTTAAATGACGAAAAGTATGCTTGCATATGTACAGGGAACTAGAAAACGTAAGATGAACATTTGAACACTTAGAAAGGAATGTGACATAAGAAAAGGCGAGTACTTTCATTCACATAACAAAAGCAAACTACATATCTAAATATCTTTCTTACAACAGGGTGTACATGAAAACCACACCATGCCTCCAAAAGTGAGGGTCGTACTCGCGTATACTATCGGCCTACATAACGAAAATATCCACGGTATCTATGACGATCAGTGAGACGTCTCATCCTTCTTTTTTTCTAGATAGATTCGACACTAGATTGGTCACCACCAGTCATAGTCCTCTTCGTTTCAGAGCTGCTTCCGCTTCTTCCTCCTCTTCCCTTCACAAGGGTGATGGACTCATGAGATACCGATGCACGCTTTCCACCATCGTCCTCACTGCTTGTGATCACTATGACCTCCCCGGGAGGGATACGTTGTAGCGGTTTAGGAGGGATGTCGGAAGCAAGGGCCAGCATAGCATCAGTACCCTCATGTGCTTTATGGGCCTCCAGCTCCTCTTTCTTCTTGGCCTCTCATGCAGCCTGTCGCTCAGCCAGCTTTTTGGCATTAAGCTACGCCTCCACATTTGCCTTCTTAAATTCCTCCTCGCCTCTCTTGTTGGCATCCTCAGCAGATTTCTTCTTCTTGGCCTCCTCGTCGGCCCTTTCCTTCTTAGCCTAATCAGCAGCTTTCTTTCTTGCTATCTCGACATCAGCTTTCTCCTCGGTATCCTGCCTAGCCTTCTCTTGAGCCTCATATAGGGCTTCCTCTTCTACTTTTCTTTTCTCCTCTTGCTCCTCGGATTTTTCTACCATCTTTGCCTTCTGACTTCCGCCATATTGTGCATCGTCTGCACACTCGCATCCACTAAACTCATCACATGAATACTCTACCCATCCATCACCTCTCCTCCATCAAGATGATTATTTTAAAGGCTCAATATTAAGTCCACATCCAAAAATGTATCCATGTGTCCTCTTACCTCTCCAAACTGTATTCCCTGTAATCCCAATCCAGACTCAGATGTTTGGGGAAGTACGAGGGAAAACCCCATTGTCATTTCCACTCTAATGGGGGATGAACAATAAAGAAGAAGGCTACTTAGTCTCTTTTAACTCAGTGCTTCTATCCTTCTCAAGCTTTCATGGTATTGGGACTTTACCTCTAGAAACTTGCGGCATGGGGCAATAGGTATAGTGCTCGTTGTTATGGTAAGAGAGGATCCCTGTGGTCCAAGCTTCGAGAAATCTAGGTGGTACTCAGTTGTAACGTGAGTTGGAACCGTAGAACCACTGACTCTTGCTGGTAAGAACTCCCCTCTGCAAACTCGGGAGTGACAAGCACACTCTCGATAGGCACAAACTTCCCTTTTTGGCAGCAAGCTCCGACGTCCTCGCCCTCTCGGCATCCTCCTGCAACAATCTCCTCCCTTCCTCTAGCACCTTGCGCTCCTGCACAGTCAAAAGTTTTTCCATGAGTTGGTTTTCGTCTGCTGCCTGCACTTGTTGCAACCGAGCCTCAAACAACACCAACCTCTCCCATGTCTGAGCCATCGCTCGAAGTAGTCCTTAACCTATGAGATTCACTGAAACCTCAAAGCCTTGGCGTACATAAGCCGGATAGGCTCCCCCAGTGATTCCTATACCGTGGCCTCGGTGTCCTCATTCTCTTCCATAAGTCTCTTCACCTCCCTTTGGCGCTCAGCTTTTAGCTCATCCAACAAGCTCAGTACATTTTTATTGCTAGACTCGACCTCCTCTTTCTCTTTCCTAATCACCTCCAGCTGTCTCCTCAGCTTATCATTCTCCCTCTGCAACCATTGAACCTCCTCATTTTCGGCTTTCAGTTTCTCATTCGCCTTCACCAAGGCCTCATTGTCCTTTAGGAATTAGTGCAATTTTCCTATTTTCTTTAAATAAGTGGACATTCACCTCCGTCAGCTCAGAGTTTTTTCTTCTTCAAACGAGCATTTTCAGTCAACATTGAGGCTGTGGTATCTTTAAAAGTTGAAGCAGCGGGCTTTGATTCCCTTTCCAGCTTCTCATACTTCTCCTTCAACTCACTAAAAAGTCAATGTGTATGAATTAAGCAGGATAGCGGAAATGTAGATGATAAACTAACTAGCTAGTGTAAAATAGTTATGCAAGTAACTAAGAACTGATATGATGTATCACAAGTAGAAAAAAGCAATAAGTAAAGTAAAGTGACACCAGGAATTTTATACTGGTTCGGACTTCCCATCCTACGTCCAGTCTCCAAGCTCCTCTTCAAAATTCACTATCACACTCTCTCTTAACCCGGAGGAATAGGTCAGTACACCCGAGCCCTAACAAGGATGCCTCTCGCCTGAGCAACTGCACAGGACTTTAACAAATATAAGTGTTTTGACTTCGGATTTGTGTTCTTTGATCGACACGGATGGTCAACAATTTAAGTACATCTATCCTATAATCTTATCCTCGTGTACATGATTTGAATGCGAAGATTGAAGGAAGATTGTTGCTTGTTGAATCAAGATATATGAAATGTTATCAAGGATTCAACAAGTAACTTGAAATTGAGAGAGCTTTTTGTTTACAAAGAATATATAAGTGCAATTTAGAAAATAGATAGAATAGAGAATCGTTCGGTAATCGTAAATCATGTTTACAGTGTTTATATAATAATTGAAAGATAGCAATGCTTCATGAAGAGTTTTAACCAAAAGAAGCTTCCATTTCCATTTAGAAATGAACAGATTTCTCTTCATGAATGAAGACAACCTTTCAGAAAATATGTGCTATTTCGAATTAGTTGACTGGTTAAAAATCATCAGTCGACTGTTTAAAAACTATGAAAACGTATATATTTAAAATATTCAGAAACTAGCTGTTGCTGAAGCAAAATTGCATGACCAGTCGACTGGTTGGTTTTGGACCAATCGACTGGTTTCGAAATTTTTTCCGAGTCATACTATTTCATGTCATTTGAAATGTATATATGTGTGTGTATATATATATATATTTATGCTTTGTTTTATGCTCGTGTTATACTTGAGGATAGATTTTAACATAATTCTAACACGACTCAATGTATACATGTATGTATATATGTATATATATAACACCTTATCTTTATAACATGATTTCCAATGCACTTCACATTGTTGGCATTAATCAAAATCTTGTTTTCAACATTCTCCCCCTTTTTGATTGATGACAACATATCTGATTTTCTCCCCTTGAATGTTTAGCTCCCCTGAATTCTGTAATATTTTGTTAGTTCATAAATTTATAAACTTATCATTTGATTCCTACAACAAAAAATGTTAGCACATATATTCCAATAGCATGGAATCATAAGAGAGATATTTCTCCCCCTTTTTCATCGAATAAAAAGAAAATAATACATCATAAGCACAAAGTAATCGAATAACATTTTAGAGATCTTTGAAAGATACAATTCTTAGTTCTCGCCGAAGCTTTATGAAAGATTCTCTAAAAGGAGTTTAGTAAAGATATCAGCAATTTGATTTTCTGAGTTTACAAACTCTAAATTAATTGTTTGTTTTTCAATATTGTCTTTTAAGAAATGATGTCTGATATCAATGTATTTTTTTCTAGAATGGTTTACTGTATTCTTAGATAAATTTATTGCGCTTGTATTATCACAATATATTGTGGAATTAGACAAATTTACGTTGAAATCTTTTAGTGTTTGCTACATATATATTACTTGAGCACAAGCTAATGCAGCAAATATGTATTCAGCTTCGCATGTTGATAGTGGAACACAATTTTGTTTCTTGCCGAACCAAGATATAAGTGATTGAATGATAAAGTGAGATGTTCCACTTGTACTCTTACGATCCATCCATGATCCTCGAAAATCAACATCACTATATGAAACTAATTCAAATGAATAGTCTTTCGGATAGAAAAGTCCAAAGTCTTTAGTACTACTAAGATAACGTAATATACATTTAACTTCTCTCAAATGTGAATCTTTTGGATTAGCCTAAAAACGAGCACATAAGCAAACACTCACTATAATATCCGGTCTACTTACAGTTAAATACAAAAGTGAACCTATCATGCTTCGATATAGCTTTTGATCGACACTTTTACCATTTTCATCTTTATCTAAATGTGTCATCGTACTCATTGGTGTAGGTTTTCTTGACGTATTTTCCATTCCAGAATGTTTTATTAAATTAGCACAATATTTTTCTTGATTAATGAAAATTCCATCAGATAATTGCTTAATTTGCAAACCCAAAAGGTAAGATAGTTCTCCCATTTGTAACATTTCAAATTCATTGGTCATTATTTTTGAAATTTATTGACATAGTTGATCATTTGTTGATCCAAAGATAATGTCATCTACATATATTTGCATTATTAAAATATTTTTATTATCCTTTTTGATAGAAAGTGTTTGATCAACCTTTCCAATTTGAAATCCTGAATTTAATAAATAAGTTTTGAGACGTTCATACCAAGCACGAGGTGCTTGTTTCAAACCATATAATGCCTTTTTCAATTTAAAAACATGATCAGGATATTTTTCATGAGCAAATAGTGGAGGTTGTTCAACATATACTTGTTCTTTAATATAAACATTCAAGAATGCGCTTTTAACGTCCATCTGATATAGTTTAAAGTTGTGATGACAAGAGTATGCTAATAGTATTCGAATTGCTTCTAGTCATGCAAGTGGAGCAAAAGTTTCTTCATAATCTATGCTTTCTTCTTGATTGTAACCTTCTGCAACAAGTCTAGCCTTATTTCTAGTGATATTACCTAATTCATCCGCTTTATTTTTGTAAACCCATTTTGTTCCAATAACAATTGATCAGTCGGTCTTAGAACTAATTCCCATACTTCGTTGCGTTCAAATTGATTTAATTCTTCTTGCATTGAAATTATCATATTTTCATCTGTAGATGCTTCTTTAGGGTTTTTGGGTTCAATATTTGATAAGAAGGCTACATACTTACTAAATTAAGTTGACTTCTTGTTCTTACGTTTGAAGTTATTTCTCCAATAATATTTTGAGTTGGATGGTCTCGTAATATTCTTGGTGGAGATCGAACTTCATTAATAGGAATAATTTGATTATTGATATTATCTTGAGTTTCTGTAACATTATTCTCTATGTTATTATAAATAATGTTTTCATCTTCTCTATATATATCAATATCATCGTCATGTGAAGAATTATTTTTCATAATTTCTAAATTAAATGAATTTTGAATAACATTTTCGTCAATGACACATGAAGTGATTCTTCGATTTTACAGGTTCTCTTATTGAAAATACGATAAGCCTTGCTACGCTCGGAATATCCTAAGAATATTCCTTTATCAGATTTTGAATCAAATTTTCGAAGATGATCTTCTGTATTTAAACTGAAGCATTTTGAACCAAAAACTTTGAAATAAGATATATATATATATATATTTGGTTTTCTACCAGTAAAAAGCTCGTATGGGGTGTCTTTAGTAAGAGGTCTAATGGAGACGTGATTCAAAACATAACAAGATGTAGAAACTGCTTCTCCCCAAAATTGTTTTGGTAGTGTACTCCTATTTAACAACATTCTAGCACGTTCTTGTAAAGTTTTGTTTTTACGTTCTATAACTCCATTTTGTTGAGGAGTTCTAGGAAAAGAAAAATTATGGAAAATTCCTTTCTTTTGACAAAATAAATCAAATTTCTCATTCTCAAATCCTCCTCTATGATCACTTCGTATATTCTTTATTTTTAAATCAGTTAAAATTTGAATTTGTTTGACGAAATTCTTAAAGATGTCAAAATATCGATTTTATTCTGTAAAAACATAGTCCAAGTGTATCTTGAAAAATCATCAACAATTACAAACACATATCTGCTATGATTTATGGACTGAACTTGAGTTGGTCCGAATAAATCCACGTGTAGTAACTCAAGTGGTTGTAAAGTTGATATGACCTTTTTAGATTTAAAAGAGGATTTGGTTAACTTTCCAAGTTGACAAGCATCACATAAATTTTCAGTTTTTCATTTTATTTTGGGTAATCCTCTTACAAGATCATTTTTAGATAGCTTGTTTATTGTTTTAAAAGTGATATGGTAAAATCGTTTGTGCCATAACCAAGGATCATTGTCTTTGGCTAATAAACACATACTTGGATTATTATTAACTGCCATATTTAAAATATAAATATTTTTGTCTCGATTTCTTTCAAAAATAAGGTTTTAATTTGAATCAGATATACTACATTTATTTTCAAAAAAACGATATTTTAAAACCTTTATCACATAATTGACTAATACTTAATAAATTATGTTTTAAATTCTTAACCAATAAAACATCTGAAATAAGAGGTGAATTAGATATACCGTAATTGCTCACATCGCCTTTGCCGATGATATATCCTTTTGAATTATCTCCAAACGTGACAGTTCCTCCTTTTGAGTAAATGATATTTGTAGCATTTCCTTATCTCCTGTCATGTGTTTTGAGCAACCACTGTCTAGTATCCATTTTCCTCTGTTTTTGTTGAGTGGGACCTACAAAAATAATTTAAAATTTTCATTGGTATCCACTTCCTCCGTTAGAGTCCTAAAGGTTAATACTTAGGAAGCCAAACCAAAAGAGGGTTCCGGATCCTTTTTGAAAATGTAATTAATATTATTATGAACCGAAACTAAAAAATTCTTAATATATTTATTTCTAATAAGAACATTGTTTGTTTTTGGAACCCATATTTTAATATTTTCCGAATATTTTTTCTTACTAGACATATTTGATTTTCTACTAGAAACTTTTGGTTTAATATTAAAAAATTTAGAGATGGATTTCCTTTTTGATGATATCCTAGTCCATTTTTACTAAAATTGGTTGAGAAATTTCTAATATTTTAGATAAATTCCCTTTTCCTTTGTTCAAATTGTTAACATTTTTAGAAATGCTTTCTAATTTAACTTTTAAACTAGAATTTTCTAGTTCTATAATTTTAACTTTAGTATATAAATCATGATTTTTGGAAGCTAATAAATCATTCTTATTCTTTTGAGTTTCGATTTCTTGACTCAACATAGAAATTTGAGAGTTTGCATTTAAAAGAGATTCCTGTAGTTTTCTAATTACGTCTTCTAAAATTTCTTTTTCATCTTTTAAAAGATCTCTCTCAAATTCTGCTTTCTTTTTATCTTCATTAGCTTGTTTAAACTTTCGTTTAAACATTTTCCTAGATTCTAAGATTTTAATTTCTACTAATTCATCAAAAGTAAAATCACTTACAGCATTATCCTTAGCCATGAAGCATATATTTTCTTGCTCATTGTCGCTGTCACTTTCAGAAGATGATTCCGAGTTGTCCCAAGTGACTGAAAATGCTCGTCTCTTTGATTTTTCCTTTTTGCGGTTTTTTTTCCAATTCTGGACAATTCTTTTGATAATATCCAGTCTTGTAACAGTTAAAGCATTTTACTAGTGCAGGGTCAGGCTCTTTTGATGTATTCTTTTTCACACTTTTGCTTTGACCTTCTCTGTATTTTAGAAATTTTCAAAAATTCTTTGCTATAAAAGTAATATCTTCTTCGTCTGAATCAGAATCTTCTTTCTCAACATGGAAAGCTAAATTTTTCTTATCTTGTACCCGTGCTTTCTTTGCCTGCAAATTTACTTCATAAGACATTAGATTACCAAACAACTCTTTTGGTTTCATGGTAGAGAGATCATTAGCTTCTTTGATTGCAAATACTTTTCTCACCCATTCGTCCATTAAAGAGTTTAAAATTTTTGACACTATCAAAATCAGAATATTATTCTCCTAATCCTAACAAAGAGTGATAAAGTTTTGGAAACGTGAATACATATCATTTGTGGATTCATTTTCATTCATCTTAAAAATTTGAAATTGATTCTTAAGCATAGATATTTTGCTTTGTTTAACCTTATTCGTTCCTTCATGAGTAATTTTGAGTGTTCTCCAGATTTCATATGCTGTGTTGCACATATAAATCCAGTAAACTCGTTTCTCTCTAAAGCTTAATGCAACATATTCATAGCCTTAACATTGGCAATAGCCTCTGCTTTTTCATTTTTGGACCATTCAGTATATAAAGTAGTCGGTTGTGTGTATTCTATCTGTGTAATATTCCATGCATTATAACTATTTGCTTGCATGCATGTCCTCATTCGTGTAGCTCAATAACTATAGTTCATGCCATTAAAAAAGGGTGGCCTAGTAGTTGATTGGCCTTTAGTATATCCGGTATTAATGCTAGTACTAGTGTTATTATCCATATTGTCTAAATATCAGATAATGGTTTTATGGTTAACTGATGGCCTTGCTCTGATATCAATAGAAAAGTTGGTGTGTATGACTTAAGCAGGATCTATATGGATATAGCAGAAATGTAGGTGATAAACTAACTAGCTAGTGTAAAATAGTTATGCAAGTAACTAAGAACTGATATGATGTATCACAAGCAGATTAAAGCAATAAGTAAAGTAATGTGACACCAGGAATTTTATACTAGTTCAGACTTCCCGTCCTACGTCCAGTCCTGAAGCTCCTCTTCGAAACTCACTATCATGCCCTCTCTTAACTTGGAGGAATAGGTCAGTACACCCGAGCCCTAACAAGGATCCCTCTCGCCTGAGATACTACATAGGAATTCAACAAATACAAGTGTTTTGACTTATGATTTGTATTTTTTGATCATCAAGGATAGTCAACAATTTAAGTACACCCTTCCTATAATCTTATCCTCGAGTACATGATTTGAATGCGAAGATTGAAGGAAGATTGTTGCTTGTTGAATCAAGATGTATGAAATGTTATCAAGGATTCAACAAGTAACTTGAAATTGAGAGAGCTTTTTGTTTGCAAAGAATATATAAGCGCAATTTAGAAAATAGATAGAATAGAGAATCATTGGGTAATTGTAAATCATGTTTAAAGTGTTTATATAATAGTTGAAAAATAGCAATGCTTCATGAAGACTTTTAACCAAAAGAAGCTTCCATTTCCTTTCAGAAATGAAGAGATTTCTCTTCATGAATGAAGATAACCTTTTAGAAAATATGTGCTGTTTCGAATCAGTTGACTGGTGAAAAATCATCAGTCGACTAGTTAAAAAGTACAAAATTGTATTTCAGAAACTAGCCGTTACTGGAGCAAAATTGCATGACCAGTCGACTGGTTGGTTTGGGCCAGTCGAATGGTTCTGGCATTTTTTTCCCCGTCAGACTGTTTCATGTCATTTGAAATGTGTGTGTGTGTGTGCGCTTTGCCTTATACTCGTATTATACTTAAGGATAGATTTTAACATAATTCTAACATGACTCAATGTGTGTGTGTGTATATATATATAAACCTTATCTTTATAACGTGATTTCCAATGCACTCCACATTGTTGGCATTAATCAAAATCTTGTTTTCAACACTCACCTGTTTTGACAACGGAGAGTTAGCATATAAATATGCTGATTGAATGCGTAGAAATAGATGAAACTTAAAATGTATGTCTTACACAAAGACTCTTCCAGATTCCGAACAGTCAGCGGCTCAGTCCGCGCATCCTTGACCTCCTGCTTTAAGTTGGCAATCTCCACCTTCTTGTTGTTGATGAGCTCCGAAAGATGCCACGAATATTTGTAGTACTCGTTGCATTGGTAATAAATGGCGTACACCTACTTCCACACCATTTCTCTGTCCTGCCAAGGGATTGAATTAATATCTGGATGCCATTTTGTCTTGTCAAAATAATGCTTGGGGAATTTCTCTTTCAGTAGGGCCTTTCTTTATTCTACGCTGAGCTCTTGAGCTTCGAGTGCATAGGGCCACTGCTTCTTCTTCTTCGGAGCAACCTTTTTCTTTCTGTCAGTATGCGTCAACTCCTACCCTTTGGCGGTAGCTACCGACGCTACAGGTGGAACATTATAAGGGATTATTGAAGTGACCTGCCCACTGCCAGCATAAACATATCTCGCATTTTCCCCCAAATGACCGAGTATACGGTGGAGGAGAAAAAAATGCCAATGCCTTTCTCTATGACAATATTTGCTACCACGGTCATGGGAGTGCTAAGGCCATCACCCAAACTAACATCTCTTCTAAATTCTCCGAGAAAATCAGCCCTCGAAGGCCGGTAACTCCTGGACCCATAACTGTGGCCTCAACCACCTTAGTCATTTTACCTGCTAAAGGAACAGATTCAAGATTGGACTCGGACACCCTATGCTCATAAACAAATTATGTGTCATGGATTGTTTATGAATGTGTGTCCTAAGTGTTCTCCCAATAGACTATATAGTGCCCCGTTATAGGAGTGTTCTTCCCAGTGGCAAGAGCTAATTTGTAACAACCCGTATTTTTAATAACATGTTATAATGTAAATCAAGGCAGAATTAAATATTAAAATCTGAATCAAGGGAAACGGGATGTTCCATTGCGTTCGTCTCGGAAAAATGCGCGAAATAGAGTCCGAGTTTTCGAAAAACGGAGTCCGTATGACCAAGTTATGGCCCAATGAAGTTTTCAGAAAATTCCAAGCCCGAAAACAGTTCAGATTCAAATTCAGATTCGAATTGCAACCAAGGCAAAATGGGCGGGATTTTTCCCGCCCCAGGCAGGGTCGACACCCCTGTCGACCCCCCCATGGGTCGACACCCATGTCGACCCATGGGTCGACACCCATGTCGACCCAAGGGTTGACCCCCTCTGTCGGACCAATTTTTCTGGTGCACCATTTTGACAGGTTAGGTCTTGCTCTGGAAGTTTCTGACGGGAGTTGATGGCTCAGATTCGATTTAGGGTTAATCCTATGGTCTAAACTAACCTAATCACTTATAAAAAGACCCCTAGACCTAGCCTAAACCCTCATTAATCATTCCTACAACTAAATGCTGCCCAAATGTTTAAGCATGGCCTCCACCCTCTTGTCATAGCCTCAATCTTCATTCATATGAGAGTTCCTAAGCTTGTTTGAGAGTTTCTAAGCTTGATTTAAGGCCAAGGTTCAATCCTTCTTCATCAAAGCAAGGATCTTTTGCTTGTTTCTCAAGGGTTTTCATTGGAGCTTGTCATTTGGGAGTATTTAGAGTTGCTAGTGGCTTCGTCTCAATTTTATTATATATTAATTATAGTCTTCATAGCATTGTAAGCCCTATACTACTCTTAGATTCTAACTATGAAGTTAAATGTTACATGTTGCAAGTTGAGTTTGGGCCTAAGTATGATATGTGCTTTGATTCTAACATGTTATGCATATGTTTGCCCTATGCAAGTTTGTAAAGCTATCACCTTGACTTTGTGCATAGAAAGCTATGACCTTTGATTTGAAATGTTGCATTATGCAACATGAAAACTCTCATAACCTTTTTGATAACTTGCATATAATGTTATATGCGAACTTCTAGTCATCATCCTATGTCATCTAGGACCATGTATTACCTATTCGCTAAGTTTGAATGTTATGCATGTTTTGAGGCTTATAATGTAATATGCAAGTTTATGATCTCTCATAAGCCTTATGTTATCTTGCATATGATGTTATATGCGAATCACTAGCTATCATCCCATGATCATGTTTCACCTATTTGCTAAAGTTTGATATCATGCATGTTTTGAGGCTTATAATGTAATATGCAAGTTTATGAACAAATTTGCCTCATATGCCACCATGTTTAACTTGTGGCCAAAGCACCCTTATGCTATTATGCATGCTTGTGGCCAAATCACCCTTATGCTATTCGTTATGTATGAGGCCAAGTCACCTTTTATGCTATCATACATGTTGAGGCTAGTATGTTGAATCCCTTTTTGGCCTCAAATATCACCATGTTTGTTTGTGATAGACTTTGCCATCTTATGCCCACCTTGTCGTATGGTTACGTTCCCTATTTGATCTACTTGCGTTAATGCGAATTTACGTGCGATGGGAATACGTTATGGGTAGTTGGGCAAACTTAAATAACATGACTTAAAATATGACACGAAAGTTTGACATATGTTTATGCTTGAAAACATGGACTCGGACATGACTTCTAAAAAACATGAGAATGACCAACTCGAGGTTGGGTTGAGTTTGTAGCATAAATCTACCCGGAACCGACCGGCTTAACTAGTGGCTACAAGCAATAGGACCCAATGTGAGTAGTTGGTCATGTCGCACTTAAAACCCGAGGTTAGACTAGGTTGTGGTGTAAAGCTACCCAGACCCGCCCGGCTTAACTAGTAACCACAACAAGGTCTAATGTGAGAGGTTGGGGTGCATTAAGATAATAAATGCCACATGATAGGGTTAAGTCATGGACCACTTGAATATACTTAACCACATGAACATGATGGGTTGATAGGGTTAAGTCAACATGGACACACTTAACCAACCCAATGCTTAGTTGGATAGGGTTAAGTCGTGAACCTTTTTAGGAACACTTAACCAAATTGATACATGGTTTGGATGGGGTTAACCACACATAACCCACTAGAAAACCCTAGTTACGTTGTCCTTCTCAGCAGTAACCCACTAGGGAGTATCGGATACCCTAGGGACTAGGCTAGGGTGGGGCACGATTACTGGGCTGAAGTGTAAGCGACCAAAAAGACGGCAAAAGTAGGTGCGCCATAGAAGATTCCGACGGACCATGGTCGTGCACATTGTCCGGGGATGAAAGACAGACTTGGGCACCAGTAGGTTTTGACTGTGCATGCTTGTTTCGTGTCAGTGGTTGACACCCTAGGGCCGGATACACCCTAGGGTGGACCTAGCACAGTCGACTACATTTCATGTTTGGACCGTATGACACCGATACATGACGAGTTAGGCTGATAGGGAGCCGATCGACTAGACCGAGTAGTTGGACCTTGATTTAGGTCATCTCATGGGTTTGGGCCAGCTTTGGGCCAAGGGATCATTTCTTGTTTATACTTGACATGGATTGGAATACTAGTACACACCTGGTGCAACTTAACCTTGTATATGCGATGCCACACTTGATCTATCTTGTTAACTCTTCACCATGCCAGTTATCACCCAACATCTCATCTCTGTTTACATGTTCAGTTAACTTTATTAGTTTTTATACTAATAGTAGATAGGACTTACCAGTCTTTTTGACTGACCCATTTTCTTTCGCCTCTTTTCTTCTGTTTCCCCCCTAGGTTTACAGGGTGGGAACACTTGTACCTAGCTTGGATCTTTAGGTGCTTTTCTGGATAGCTCATGTACGGTTTGGACTTGAGCACGCTATGGCTTTATTCTACCTTGGGGATAGTTACTTTATGTTATTTCCAGTTTTCAGTTTATGTTTCTAGACTATGTTTTGTGGAAAATAATGACCAAGTACTTTGATGTAACTTGACTATGGTTTTGAAATGCTAGTTTTATCCGCTGCTTTATTTACTCTGTTTTTACTTATATGTTCTGTCTTGTAATATCTGCATGCATGTTTACCTCGTTTAACACCCCTCCAATGCCAGTGTCCTTGCAAGAGTGGCACTGGCAGAGGTGGGGTGTTACATTTGGTATCAGAGCATAAGGTTTACAAGATTTGAGCAAAAAGGTTTTTAAAACTTACCTTTTGAAAAACTATTTTCAAAACCAATTAAGTGTTTTCCAAGAAAAGTCTAGTTATTTGAAAAAGGCTATTCCCCAAAAGCCATTAGCACTATCCTTCGTTTCCTCGTTCTGAATCTATCCATCTTTTTCCTTCGTTTCAGTATGGCCGATAATTTTGCCATCCCGAAGGATGTACCCGTACCTATTTGGTTTAGAAGGTACATGGAGGCAAGGGCGAATGAAGCCGGCCCCGCGGATATTCCTCCTCCTCCTCAGCATACACAAGCGGATTTTGCAGAGCTTTGCAAAGACTTTAAGGCGATGGGTTGCAAGAATTTTGTCGGAACGGAGACTTCCGTGGAGGCAAGAAACTGGTTAAAGGAAACTGAAGACCTCTTTCCCATCTTTGATGTGGAAGATCGTAGGAAAGTTCTGTTGGCAGTATGGCTATTGAAAGGGGAAGCTGCTTATTGGTGGGTGGTCACCACCACTACTAGACCAATTAAGACTTGGGATGAGTTTAGGAGAAGGTTTGGACTAAGGTTTTATCATCAGCAGAAGAGAACCTTCAGCTGGAGAGGTTCCTATCACTAAAGCAAGGGGACATGACCGTTAGGGAATATGTGGATAAGTTTAATCAACTTGCTCGGTTCGGTTTAGACTTGGTTAACACAGCTCAGAAGAAGGCCCTACACTTTTCTCTAGGATTGAACGAGCCATTACGCAGTTTGGCCATGACTCATATACCCATGGGGGCGACCTTCGAAAATTTGGTGAATACGGCCCTACTTCAAGAGGAAGATAAGAGTGACAAGAAGAAGGTCAAGGCAAATAAGTCTCAAGGCAAGAAGATAGACTCCAGGAAAGGAGGAAAGAACGACAACACGTCAAGTAAGAAGAGGAAATGCAACTTTTGTGGGATCAAGGGGCATCTGGCCAAGGATTGCAGGAAGAAGAAGAGGAAGTTAGGCAAGTGTTTTCATTGTGGAGAGTCTGGACACCTTAGCAAGGATTGCCCCAAGAAGCAAGGACAAGGGCAAGGGCAGAATCAGCGTGCAGGACCTTCTGGAGGGCAAGTGCATGCTCTCAACACTGCTCCAGTTCAGGACCGAGGTAGTATTTCTGTAGAAAGCCTTGTTTATATTTCTGATTATCTGTTCGCACCTTATTTGATTCTGGTGCATCGCATAGTTTTATTTCGTCTGACATTGTTGAAAGTTTGCACCTAAGTACTAGTCTAGTTGAGGATCCCGTCAGTGTTTCAAATCCAATTGGGGGTTCCGCCCATTTATCTATGATTTGTGTGGATTTGAAGATTTCTATCTTGACCGTAGAATTCACATGTAATGCGTATGTTCTCGGATTCACGGGATACGGGTTGATCTTGGGCATGGATTGGTTGTCCAGTTATGGAGCCATTCTCGATTATGAGCATAGGGTGGTGAGGCTCATGACTCACCTCGGTAATACCCTTGAAATTTCTTGTAACCCTAGAGGTCCCATCATGTTATGTTATCTTGAATCTCTTGACTCGTCCATCGATGATCTGCAATCTGTAAGGGTGGTCCGAGACTATCCTGATGTCTTTGAAGAAGTTAAGGGGTTACCCCCTAAACGAGAGATAGATTTCCGCATTTATCTAGTCGATAATGCCAAGCCAGTATCATTGCCCGTTAGGCACATGGCCCCACGTGAAAGAAGGGAGCTCAGTAGGCAAATCAAGGAGCTGCTTGAGACAAATTTTATTAGGCGAAGCATTTCTGAATGGGGTGCTCTTGTGGTATTCGCTACTAAGGCGGATGGTTCGCTTCGTCTATGTGTTGATTATCGAGAATTGAACAAGCTGACAAAGAAGAATAGGCACCCATTACCGAGGATTGATGATCTCTTTGACCAGCTTGTTGGTACTTCTGTTTTCTCTCAGCTCGATCTAGCCACCGGATTCCATCAGCTTAGAGTGGCTGAGGATAGTATTGATAAAACTGCGTTTAGGACTCCAGATGGATTCTTTGAATGGTTTGTCATGCCATTCAGTTTGACTAATGCACCCGCCTACTTCGTAGATTTGATGAGTAGGGTGTTCAGGGAGTTCCTTAACAAGTTCGTGGTTGTCTTCGTGGATGATATTCTGATCTTCTCAAAGGATGAGGAAGAACATGCCAGACATCTCAAAGAAGTGACGGATACGCTTGGGGCGCATCAGTTGAAAGCCAAGTTCTCCAAATGTCATTTTTGGAGAAGGGAAGTTCGGTTTCTTGGACATATAGTTTCTCAGCAAGGCATAGCGGTGGGTCCCGCGAAAGTGGTTGCGGTTCAAGACTGGAAGACTCCTAGGAATGCAACCGAAGTAAGAAGCTTTCTCGGTCTGGCGGGCTACTATAGGAAGTTCATCGGGGACTTCGCTAAGATTTCGGCCCCTCTTACCAAGTTGACGAAAAAGGACTTAGCCTTTGAATGGGAATCGGAGTGTGAGCCTGCTTTTCAAAGGTTTAAGAGGACTCTTACCATAGCACTAGTTTTAGCTTTACCCGATGGAGGGAAGATGTTTGCCGTGAACACCAATGCACGTGACATGGGATTAGGCGCGGTCCTGATGTAAGAGGAAAGAGTAATATGTTATGGGGTTAGGCAACTCAAAGATTATGGGAAGAACTACCCCACGCATGATTTGGAGTCGGCGGCGATTGTCTTTGCGCTTAAATCATGGCACCATTATCTTTTGGGCAAGAGATTCGAGTTATATACGGATCACAAGTCGCTCAAGTATCTCTTCTCGCAAAAGGATGTCTATGCTAAGTGTTGAGTTTGGAAGTAGGGATTATGTTTTTGGGCTTTGGGTTGATTCTAGGGATGAAGTGGTTATCCAGTAAGGGTACCATCCTCGGTTTTGAAAGAAGGGTAGTTAGACTCTTGACTTGCCTTGGTAATACCCTCGAAGTCTCGCGTAACCTTTAGAGTTCTGTCAGGATTAGTTACCTAGAATCTTTTGAACCATTTATTGGAAATTAATGATCTATTCGATTAGTGTTCGCGGGTGGTTCATAGAAATCATGTTAATAAGTGCATTTAGCCGCATGGATTGGCATTTATTTTCAAAGTAAAGTTCTTCTATGTGGAATACCTTACAGTGAATTTTGGGGAAAGCTTGCATGAAGTCATGAGTATACAGTTAAGTTAAGAACCGAGTATGCTAGAAAAAAAAAGTGAAAGTGAAATGAGAAGCGACAGTGAAATGAGTTCCAACTCACATTTCTGAAGTAGGAATTAGGAAGCTACGGAATTGAAAGGTTAACAACAGTCAAAGCACAATGGAATTAAGTTCTTAGAAGGTTGAAGACTAGATACACGCATCATATATCTTTTTAGGAGTATATCCTTGATCCCTGTTTTTCCGTGGAGCTTACTTGTATACTATCTTCTCGATCTCTTTTCCTAATTAGCATATCTTTCTTTTGCTATCCATGTTTACCTTGTTTATCTTGTTATCTCGTAATCGTGTCATGAGAACCTTAGGAAGAAACCCTTTGGATGAAACATGTATTTGAAACATGTTATGCTTGATGGTTGCAAGTGGTTGCAAGTGGATACTCGTGGATGCATGATACACATTAGGCACTAAGATCGGCTCACACACTTTCATGTTGCATATGCATGAGTGTTTATGCTTATTCATGGATGAAACTTGTTGTGCTATCACGTGGATGTTGCATATGAATGAATGTTATGTGCACTCATGTAGAGATTATAAATTATGTTAGGAATTCGCATACATATGGACTCATTACACTAACATATTTTGCATTAAGGAGGTTTACTGAATCAGTAACCGCCTGATTTTCGCATTAGATAAGTACATATACACACACCTTTGCATATGTTCATACAGCATTTAGAATCTTTTAAGGACAATGATTACTTGTGGATGATGTTTTGAGTAGATGGATGATGGATGGTAGGATACGTTCTTCCTAACTTGGAGATTTCTGGGACGAAATCCTTTAAGGAGGGGAGAATGTAACAACCCGTATTTTTAATAACATGTTATAATGTAAATCAAGGCAGAATTAAATATTAAAATCTGAATCAAGGGAAACGGGCTGTGCCATTGCGTTCGTCTTGGAAAAATACGCGAAATAAAGTCCGAGTTTTCGAAAAACGGAGTCCGTATTACCAAGATATGGCCCAATGAAGTTTTCAGAAAATTCCAAGCCCGAAAACAGTTCAAATTCAGATTCGAATTGCAACCAAGGCAAAATGGGCGGGATTTTCCCCGCCACAGGCAGGGTCGACACAGGGGTCGACGCCCCTGTCGACCCCCCTATGGGTCGACACCCATGTCGACCCATGGGTCGACACCCATGTCGACCCATGGGTCGACACCCATGTCGAATCAGGGGTCGACCCCCCCGGTCGGACCAGTTTTTCTGGTGCACCATTTTGACATGTTAGGTCTTGCTCTGGAAGTTTCTGATGGGATTTGATGGCTCAGATTCGATTTAGGGTTAATCCTATGGTCTAAACTAACCTAATCAACTATAAAAAGACCCCTAGACCTAGTCTAAACCCTCATTAATCATTCCTACAACTAAATGCTGCCCAAATGTTTAATCATGGCATCCACCCTCTTTTCATAGGCTCAATCTTCATTCATATGAGAGTTCCTAAGCTTGTTTGAGAGTTTCTAAGCTTGATTTAAGGCCAAGGTTCAATCCTTCTTCATCAAAGCAAGGATCTTTTGCTTGTTTCTCAAGGGTTTTCATTGGAGCTTGTCATTTGGGAGTATTTAGAGTTGCTAGTGGCTTCGTCTCAATCTTATTATATATTAATTATAGTCTTCATAGCATTGTAAGCCCTATACTACTCTTAGATTCTAACTATGAAGTTAAATGTTACATGTTGCAAGTTGAGTTTGGGCCTAAGTATGATATGTGCTTTGATTCTAACATGTTATGCATATGTTTGCCCTATGCAAGTTTGTAAAGCTATCACCTTGACTTTGTGCATAGAAAGCTATGACCTTTGATTTGAAATGTTGCATTATGCAACATGAAAACTCTCATAACCTTTTTGATAACTTGCATATAATGTTATATGCGAACTTCTAGTCATCATCCTATGTCATCTAGGACCATGTATTACCTATTCGCTAAGTTTGAATGTTATGCATGTTTTGAGGCTTATAATGTAATATGCAAGTTTATGATCTCTCATAAGCCTTATGTTATCTTGCATATGATGTTATATGCGAATCACTAGCTATCATCCCATGATCATGCTTCACCTATTTGCTAAAGTTTGATATCATGCATGTTTTGAGGCTTATAATGTAATATGCAAGTTTATGAACACATTTGCCTCATATGCCACCATGTTTAACTTGTGGCCAAAGCACCCTTATGCTATTATGCATGCTTGTGGCCAAATCACCCTTATGCTATTCGTTATGTATGAGGCCAAGTCACCTTTTATGTTATCATACATGTTGAGGCCATATGCTAGTATGTTGAACCCCTTTTTGGCCTCAAATATCACCATGTTTAGTTTGTGATAGACTTTTCCATCTTATGCCCACCTTGTCGAATGGTTACGTTCCCTCTTTGATCTACTTGCGTTAATGCGAATTTACGTGCGATGGGAATACGTTATGGGTAGTTGGGCAAACTTAAATAACATGAGAACATGACTTGAAAATATGACATGAAAGTTTGACATATGTTTATGCTTGAAAACATGGACTCGGACATGACTTCTAGAAAACATGAGAATGACCAACTCGAGGTTGGGTTGAGTTTGTAGCATAAATCTACCCGGAACCGACCGGCTTAACTAGTGGCTACAAGCAATAGGACCCAATGTGAGTAGTTGGTCATGTCGCACTTAAAACCCGAGGTTAGACTAGGTTGTGGTGTAAAGCTACCCGGACCCGCCCGGCTTAACTAGTAACCACAACAAGGTCTAATGTGAGAGGTTGGGGTGCATTAAGATAATAAATGCCACATGATAGGGTTAAGTCATGGACCACTTGAATATACTTAACCACATGAACATGATGGGTTGATAGGGTTAAGTCAACATGGACACACTTAACCAACCCAATGCTTAGTTGGATAGGGTTAAGTCGTGAACCTTTTTAGGAACACTTAACCAACTTGATACATGGTTTGGATGGGGTTAACCACACTTAACCCACTAGAAAACCCTAGTTACGCGGTCCTTCTCAGCAGTAACCCACTAGGGAGTATCGGATACCCTAGGGACTAGGCTAGGGTGGGGCACGATTACTGGGCTGGAGTGTAAGCGACCAAAAAGACGGCAAAAGTAGGTGCGCCATAGTAGATTCCGACGGACCATGGTCGTGCACATTGTCCGGGGATGAAAGACAGACTTGGGCACCAGTAGGTTTTGACTGTGCGTGCTTGTTTCGTGTCAGTGGTTGACACCCTAGGGCCGGATACACCCTAGGGTGGACCTAGCACAGTCGACTACATTTCATGTTTGGACCGTATGACACCGATACACGACGAGTTAGGCTGATAGGGAGCCGATCGACTAGACCGAGTAGTTGGACCTTGATTTAGGTCATCTCATGGGTTTGGGCCAGCTTTGGGCCAAGGGATCATTTCTTGTTTATACTTGACATGGATTGGAATACTAGTACACACCTGGTGCAACTTAACCTTGTATATGCGATGCCACACTTGATCTATCTTGTTAACTCTTCACCATGCCAGTTATCACCCAACATCTCATCTCTGTTTACATGTTCGGTTAACTTTATTAGTTTTTATACTAATAGTAGATAGGACTTACCAGTCTTTTTGACTGACCCATTTTCTTTCGCCTCTTTTCTTCGGTTCCCCCCCCCCCAGGTTTACAGGGTGGGAACACTTGTACCTAGCTTGGATCTTTAGCTGCTTTTCTGGATAGCTCATGTACGGTTTGGACTTGAGCACGCTATGGCTTTATTCTACCTTGGGGATAGTTACTTTATGTTATTTCCAGTTTTCAGATTATGTTTCTAGACTATGTTTTGTGGAAAATAATGACCAAGTACTTTGATGTAACTTGACTATGGTTTTGAAATGCTAGTTTTATCCGCTGCTTTATTTACTCTGTTTTTACTTATATGTTCTGTCTTGTGATATCTGCATGCTTGTTTACCTCGTTTAACACCCCTCCAATGCCAGTGTCCTTGCAAGAGTGGCACTGGCGGAGGTGGGGTGTTACATAATTCCTCCATACTTGTAGCGCTAGGCCCATGAAATGTAATAAGCGGGAGCTTGTTAAGCTTGTCGAACTGACCCTTCTTTTTGAGTGAGACGGAGATCTTAGAGGGAGTTACCGAAGACGGCAGCGTAGTCGACACTTCTGTTATCGCCTCACCTGCCGCAGGCAGGGTTGAAGCAGCCGACGGGCCCTCGTCCCTAGCAGCCTCCTCCTTATCATCGGTCTCACCCCCATCGGCTTCCTCCTGAATCTTCGCAGCCTTGTGTGGCTTAGACTCGACATGGGATGCTTTCCTTTTTCTGCTCAGAAAGCCTGCTTCTTTTCTAGTCTCCGTTTTGTTTCCACCCCAACAATGGCTGGTTTGATTATTGCATGATCATCAGGAAGCAATCCCGCACAAAGTCGGTCCTGATTCAAAACACTCTCGGTAGAACGATCCTTGGCCGGGATAGCCAGCAAAGACTCGAGATGTTGCTGATATACGGTGTTTATGGCCGCAGCAGGATTCCCTGTCACACAAGAAAAAAGTTAGTGCTAAGTTATCGGCACGACGGGATTCAAACTCGAACAATTGGGAGTACTTACTTACTTCTAACCATCTCCTCGCAAACCCAGAAGGACAACGCACGAAGTACCAGTCATGCGTGTACACACTTAACTTTCTCCACTTTCCATCAAAGAACTCGGTGCTGGGCAGAGCTTCCACGAAATACTAAGAGGGTGCGACATTGGCTCTCCTCTTTAACTGAAAAAGATAATGGATGTCCTCTTCGGTGGGTTCACGCTACAGGTACTCTCTTTAGAGAACGCATGTACCTGAAAGGGAAGTGTGCATTCAGATGGAGCTGCGATGGTGCAAAGTGAGAGTAGTGTAGTATATCCCAAATGGAGTTGTTAGCCGGTGGCATGCACCCAGAAATGCACGCCTGCCTGTTCCAGACAGTGTATCCTTCTGGTGGTGTATGATCCCTACCATCCTTTTCGGGTGCGCGAACATCACTTTGGGGGATACCAAACCGTGTCGCTAAGCGCCTCAATGTCATCTCATATATATGCGATGGCACTGAATCCGGCGGGTTCTCAAATATGATCATTCCCGCCATTATATCCGGCGCTACCAACGTGCTTCCCTAGACGAGATATCTACGTGTTCTTCCTCTTCATGCTAACCCAGTTGTTCTAAGCCTTCCGAGCGCTGGTAACTCCGTCGAATGCTCGACCGACGGTTGTTGTCCTTCTCGCTGTACCCCGCGATTAGGCGCTTTCAGCGAACCTATCAGTTGAGAAGGGGTGGACTCTCTGGAGGTTCCAAGGTCGCTACCCCAGAGAAAGAAGCTCTAGTTGAATTGGATTGGGATGGTGAATGCTGTGAAGCTTCAGCTTCCAAAATCTGTTGTGTTTTATACCATTTTCCATTGCTAACTATACTTTCAATATACTCTCTATAGACATCGCATTGTATAACATATACCCCTCGTGTTGGTGTGAACTAACATGTACGTGCAGTGCAGTGCTATGCTAATATGATTATAGCTTATAAGCTTGGGAAACGACGACGATCATAAGTCTCTAAGACTGTAACCATTGTCATTGCCAACCAGTGCTGCCAGATTCGCATCGAGTCGCGACTACATTATGACTAAAGCCGAAAAAGCACGTTCAACGGTTCGATAGTTCAGTCAAAGTCCAAGTATATGCTCTAATCCTATATGCCAGACTGAATTGTCAAATAATGGCTATTGTAAGCTTCAGCTCAATCGTAAAAACGTCACGAAAACAATGAGAATCCTGGTGCAGGGAGTTGAATATTCGAAATCTTGGGAAAGAAGCACCACGCATCTCAGGAAGTGAGGCTCGAAGCCCCCAGGCCAATAGAGAGCTTTGTACCCTATTTTCAGATACGGAATTTCATACCCCTTTAGGGATATGAAATTTAGTACCACCTAGGGATACAAAATTTCGTATCCCTAAGGGGTACGAAATTCCGTGTCCCTAACAAAGTGGTATGAATTTCATCTCTTCAGGTCCCAAAGCTTTGGCACCCCTTCACCGCTCCATGTCTCATCGTGTGATACGATTTTTCGACTCCCCCTCTACTTCTTCTCCACACTCCTTCTCCCTAAAGTTCCTCTTCTCCCATTTATCCTTTCTCACCAATCAACAATTCGAGCACGCACGACATAGACCAAATCAAAACCCCAAAGGACGACCTCGATTTCGAACTCGAAGATCAGTCTCAATCCCCATGAACTCCAATTTGGAGCTCGAAGGCACGACCAGCTTCGAAACCGTCTCGAGACCTGCCTCGAGATCCGTCCAAGCATCATAGTCGTATCAATGACCAAAATCAACGTTGGGGACCACCTGTTTTTCAATGATTCAAAGTACTCGAGGTTATCGATCCGAATTTCTTAAGTCCACAATATTAGGCAATGTAAAAGAAGAAGGGAAGATGGGGAGGGTTGTTCAAACTAATAGGGGAGGACAGGTTTGGGCTCGAGCCAGTGGCGCTTCGTATCCTACGAGGGGATACGGAATCTCGTAATCTGAGTGGGGTATAAATTTCGTATCCCACAGGGATATGAGATTTCATACCCCCACGTAAAGATACGAGATATCGTGTCCCCTATGCGGGGTACGATTTTTTTTATAAAAATGTGTATAGCGATATACATATACATACTTATATATTACTTTTACATATATATATATATATATGTATATGCATGTTTATACATACATATGCATGTATATACATATGACATATGTGTGAGTACGAATGATATATGCATAAAGGCGTTATGGATGCGCACAATTTCCACACGCGAATCTCTGTGTTCCAAACAATCGAACACTTGCCATCATACACTCGCATATATGCACAATTACACATGCACATGCATGCATTCATTTTCACCTTCCGTCGCGTCACACAAAACCACGTGAAAACATGTGATCATATGCGCGACGCCAAGTTGATAATCACTTGTTTACGTTGCAACATAGCAAGAGTCGACAATTAACGTTTGTACTCATGAGTTAACAGGGATTAGATGATTCAACAAAAATAATTCTTTCAACTCAAAGCACATCATGTCGAGACAAGACGTACTTTGGGGGGCTAAATGTTAACCGATCTTTTTGTCTGGTCCAAAAATGTAACCAGGCACGCTCGACTCAACACGTTGCTGATGTTAAATCCCGAAGGGTCGCCAAAAAGCAAAGGATACAAGCTTAGAAGAAGTCGTGCGAGCAGGAGCCTTACACCTCCTCAAAAAAAATGCGTTAATTACATTTTCGTACCCCTCACACACTAAAGTTTTCAAACTCCTGTGGTTCGACTCCCCCTACTTCGAACCTCGGATCCCTCGAATCCCTCACCTACTATTAGCCTCGACTACAGCCTCTCACTAAAAGCTTCGACTCGCTCACCTCCGCAAAGTTTCAGATCCCTCAAGCAGCAGTATTTTCGTGTCCCTCGGCCAGGGCAGTTAAAGTGCTTAGCGGTTCTACAGCGGTGGAGGTGCAAAAAAGTGTAACGGGGATAAAGCGGAGAAATAGCAGAGATATAGCGGATGTGCAAAAAAGTTCATTAGATGTGAAATCAAATATATAAAATTGATTAATTATCGTTCTCACATTATATGTGTAGAAGAAAATAACATTAATTAATCTCATATAAAGAATTCAAAGAAATTCATGGTTACGAACACTGGATTTGACGATTGTAACAGAAATCCACAATATATGGGACACTTATGCCTTAAAATTATATCTTTGCACTAACTTTATTTAATTTTTTAAAAAGAGAGCTGGTCAACTCAAGTCTTGTATATTAATATTGCTAAACCGGATGCTAAAAAGCCTTATTTAGTGGATGTCGTGGGAAATGACAGGGCTAAAAGCGGATCTACTATTCATCAGTGCTACAATGAAATAGCATAGTGGTTGAAGGACGCAACGAGCTGAAGTGGGGATTTTGTCGAGCTTTAGTGGGGCTTTAACTGCATAGCCCTTGGTCCTCTAACTTTTCGACTCTCACGACGCCACCAAACTTTGGATCCCATGCATAACATAAGCAACATATCCCTTGGGATACGAGTTCGTATCCCTTTTAGGAATACGAAAAACTTGTATCTGCTAGGGTTACAGAATAACCGTACCCCCTAAGGGATACGACATTTTGTATCCTAAGGGATAAAAATTTCATATCCCTTGGGATACAAAATTCGTATCCCAAAAATAGGATATGAATTCTTCTAGGCGTGCTAAGGGGGAGTCGAAATTCTTGACGCCTCTCCCAGGGATACGAAAATCTGTAGCGTGGTCTCCGAATTCTACTTACTCCCCCCTAACCCTTCAACTATAAATATCCCTTTGCTCAAACTTCAAAGTGGTTGGAATTTTGCTGATTTGACATCTTTTAAGAGCTCCAAGAACTCATTAATGGCAGTCTTGCTTTGAGGAAGAAGAAACATAAAAGCTACTTTTTCCTAAGACTCATATATGACAGCTATTACTCCAAATTACATGGAAACACTTGTAATAAAATGCCTAGATGATGTTCATAAATTGTAATCCATTATTGTGAATAAAATATCAGCGAATTCCTTCAGAGTGGACGTAGGCCCCTCACGGGTCTGAACCACTATAAATTTATTGTGTTATTTACTGTTTTCTGCACTTATTTTCCCACGCGAAGCATAATCCTCTATGTAACGGAGAATCTTTAGGTGTTATGACATTTTTTTCCATCAACACATGCCAAGAAAGAAAAATTTGAAACCATAAATTAGGATTTCTGAACATTCATTATAAGAAAATATTTGGTTATTTATTAATTTATTTGATACAAACTTCTTTAAGTCTACGTAGTGTATGTATGGTGGTCCATGTATGGTTTCTATAACCTCTATACTGATGATTTCATTATAGAAATAACCTTTTCAAACCATGCATATTGCAGGTGAACCAAGTGTACCTAGGAAAATTGCACCTACTTATTCAATATAAATTAAATACCATTGGTTATAATCTAAAATAATTATTGAAAAACTTGTATTTTTACAAGTATAATACTGTTAAATATATTTTTATATTCATATTAATCAACTATCATCATGTGTGAAAATATATATTATTTTGTTTCCATAGCCTAAACAACTTTTTACGTAATATAGTTTTGTCTTGATCCTAGTTAGAAGCCAACCTCCTGAGCATTGAAATATGGTTCAAAATAATTTTACTAATTATTCCAAATTTTCTTTGAAATCAAATAATATATTTTTTTGGTCCATAAGGTATATATTGTTTCAAACTATTTTGATATACTTCATCAATGACCTGAAGCATATTGTTTAATTGGATAGTACGATATGGACCTGTAGCTACCATTTTTCTTAATATCCAAGATTCATGCCACCCATTTATTATTCAATGTTATAGGCTCTATGAATATCCTTGTGCTAATGACATAATTTCTCTCTTTTTTTTGACTTTTCCTATATTTACTTTTAATTTACTTTCACTATAAAAACAAAACATAATAGTGCAATTTTTCACATTTATGTCAGTTACCGTATTAAATGTAAATATAAATGAAACTACATTATTTTTTTCATATCCGTGTTCGAAGCACAGTTGTGCACTTGTAATTAATTATTATGTTGTACAATGCTCTCCTAACATGAAAGAACAATTTTTTTGCTCAAAAGCATATGATGATGTATAGCTCAAAAATATGATATGGGCTAAAGAACTAACCAAATGGTGTAACTATTTATATAGTTACGCATACATGCAAGTAAAAGATGAATGAGGTGAATGACAGAAGCTTCGTTTGCAAATACAATAATGACATATTACTTGGAAATAAACTGAAAATTATTTAAATAACACACTTACTCCGTTGACACAAGCGTGTATATAAATATATCTTTATGTGGGTGTGGGTGTCAAACATATACCTAAATGAGTATAGAGCACAACACGAGAATACAATGGGGATAACACGGACATTGGTTAAGGATGCATATACTCAAGGCTCCAGCTAGAAAGACAATAAGTACCAGTGGTCAGTATACACATAAAGATAGAATGAAAGCCAAAAAGGAAAAAATCGAAGGACTTTCGGTTTTTTCCAAGTAAATAACGTTGGAAATTTTGTGGTTCGATACGAGAAAGATATCATACTGTGTTAAGGATCTAGATTATATATTCTTTCATGAAATTGTCCAACCCACTAGGTACAAATGGGTTATCAAACTATAGAATTCAGTTTCGATGAATCCTTGGAATGGTGTAACCATGTTCAAGATTTGTACGATCATGATCTAGTCATAATGGGTTAAAATCAGTCTAATACTTATAGTTTTTATCTAAAAATTAATTATTTGATCTGAGTCCGAAACCTGAGCCCAAAACCGACCCAGTTCGATTCAGTCGATCCAACGTACGGCGGCTGAGATGTGGATGTGTGTGGTGCTTATGGAGGACTTCCATTCTCATAACAAAGAAAATAATTAGGTGTTCAAAGAGCCCGACATTCTCATCAAGAACTTGTATTTAAAATATATAGTTTCAAATTTCCTAAAACATGGGACTATTCTTTCTTCTTCCCTCCTCAAAGAAACAAGACTATGAAGGCAATACTGAAAATATTAAAAATTCTCTCACTATTTTCAAGTTTATTATTTTTTAAAATACATTATGTTTAAAATGGAGCAACTGCATCACTTGAGTGATTGTTTATGTACCAAGTGGGATCAGGCCTAACATAGTTCAAGATAAAGGAATAGCATCACTTTTACAACAAATATATAAATAAAAGGTGTCTTTTAAATTTGAATCTTTACGTAGTGTACACCATTTAAATTTTATCGAGGTTCTATGATAGACGGATCTTGAACCAAGTATCCCTAATGATGAAACAGGAACAATCACACATGTTGATGTTATTAGGTAAAGTATTTTGTATTGCTCAGCACGTTAATGACCATGTGCTTTTAATCCTGGGTTCATGAGTCAGCTTTGTGAAACGATCATACTTTCTTACTAAACAACCCAATTCCTATACTCATAAAGTTAAGTTTCTCAAGGTGCTTCTACGACACATTTTTAGGTATCTAGACATATTAAGGATATTTTATCCATCACTTATTCTTGTAGAATCCAACACTACATAATATGTGAGTTCTTTATTTAGTGTTATGTAATCATTATGTTAACTTGTTGATTATCATTGAACTTTGCCTATCCATTAGAAAACAAACGTCAGTTTCCATTAAGAATGATTAAATTTCATTCATAGACCTTAGTCTCATTTCCATTTACTTTATAAAAACCATTGCCTTTGGAAGAATTTTAAGGAGTGGGTCAGCTAAGTTTTTCTTTGCTCTTATGTATTCAATAGTTCTTACTCCACTTTTGGGTAATTGCCTTATCATTTGATGTCTTAGACTTACATCTCTAGGCTCCCCATTACATGTCTATCATGGCCTAATTACATTGTTAATCAAGACTATTGGAGGTGGCTTCTCCTATAGTGGAATTTTTATTGGTAAATACTAAGTCGTTCCACTTCCTTACATGCATCTGCAAATGCAATCAACTCTGGTAATATTGTTGATTCTGTCATTTAGGTTTGCTTCCTAGAATTCCAAGACATAGAACCTCCTAATGTAAAGATCCATCCGGTCATAAACTTGGAATTGGATTCCATATTATTTCATGTCTCATGACTATATCCTTATATTGCAGCAAGATATCCTTTTTAAGATAAACTATAGTTAATGTTTCCATTGAAATAAGCTAGTATTTTGGAAAAAGCTTTCCAATGTTCGAAACCTGAATTACTCGTAAATCAACGCATCATGCTTGTAGCATGTGAGATGTTGGATTTAATGCAATACATACCATACATAGGACTCCCAGTAATGCAAGAATACTCAAGTAGGGAAATAGTACACTTAGTGTTCTTCAAAAATTTAATACTATGAATTAAAGGAGTTGGTGATGGTTTATCATTATAATAATCATACTTTTTGAGGAACTTCTCACTGTAATGTGATTGGGTTAGTAACAACTCCAACTCGTTCCTGACGATTTTAGTTACTAAAATTACATTAGCCTCTCCTAGATCTTGATATCAAACATAGAAGGTAGAAACTTCTAAGTTTCATTTACAAAGGATATATTAGAACCAAATATTAGCATGTCATCAATGTATAAACATATTATAACATAATCGGTTTATCTGATTTTGTAACACCCCACCTCCGCCAGTGCCACTCTCGCAAGGGCACTGGCTTTGGAGGGGCGTTAAACGAGGTAAACATGCATACAGATATCACAAGACAGAACATATAAGTAAAAACAGAGTAAATAAAGCAGCGGATAAAACTAGCATTTCAAAACCATAGTTAAGTTACATCAAAGTACTTGTTCATTATTTTCCCATAAAAAAAAGTCTAGAACATAAACCGAAAACTGAAAAAGAAACATAAAGTAACTATCCCCAAAGGAGCATAAGGCCATAGCATGCTCAAACCATACGTGAGCTATCCAAAAAAGCAGCAAAAGATCCAGCTAAGTAACAGTGTTCCCACCGTGCAAACCTGGGGGGGGGGAACGGAAGAAAAGAGGCGAAAGAAAACGGGTCAGTCAAAAAGACTGGTAAGTCCTATCTACTATTAGTATAAAAACTAATAAAGTTAACTGAACATGTAAACAGGGATGAGATACGGGGTGATAACTGGCATGGTGAAAAGTTAACAAGATAGATCAAGTGTGGCATCGCATATACAAGGTTAAGTTGCACCAGGTGTATACTAGTATTCCAATTCATGTCAAGTATAATCAAGAAATGATCCCTTGGCCCAAAGCTGGCCCAATATCATGAGGTGACCTAAATCAAGGTCCAACTACTCGGTCTAGTCGATCGGCTCCCTAAAAGCCTAACTCGTCGTGTATCGGTGTCATACGGCTTAATCGCGGATTGTAGTTAACTGTGCTAGGTCCACCCCAGGGTGTATCCTGCCCTAAGGTGTAAACCACAGACACAATTCAAGCACGCACAGTCTAAAGCTATTGATGCCCATGTTCAACTCCGGACTTAATGTGCACGACCATGGTCCGCCTGAACAACCGGTGCACCCTTCAGCCGTCTCTTTTGGCCTCTTACAATCAGTTCAGTAATCGTGCCCCACCCTAGCCTAGACCAGGGTACCCATGATACTTCTAAGTTGGTTACTGCTGAAAAGGACCACGTAACTAGGATTTCAAGTGGGTTAAGTGTGGTTAACCCTATCCTAACCATGTATTGAGTTGGTTAAGTGTATTCGAGCAGTTCATGACTTAACCCTATCAATACATCCGGTTTAATTGGTTAAGTATATTCAAGTAGTTCATGACTTAACCCTACCAATCCATCGTGTTTAATTGGTTAAGTATATTCAAGTAGTTCATGACTTAACCCTACCAATCCATCGTGTTTAATTGGTTAAGTATATTCAAGTAGTTCATGACTTAACCCTACCAATCCATCGTGTTTAATTGGTTAAGTATATTCAAGTAGTTCATGACTTAACCCTACTATGTGGCATTAATTAACTTAATGCACCCCAACCTCTCACATTAGACCTCGTTGTGGTTACTAGTTAAGCCGGGCGGGTTCGGGTAGCTTTACACCACAACCTAGTCTAACCTCGGGTTTTAAGTGCGATATGACCAACTACTCACATTGGGTCCTATTGTTTGTAGCCACTAGTTAAGCCGGTCGGTTCCGGGTAGATTTATGCTACAAACTCAACCCAACCTCGAGTTGGCCACACTCATGTTTTCTACATGTCATGTCCACGTTCATGTTTTCAAGCATAAACACATGTCAAACTTTCATGTCATATTTTCAAGTCATGTTATTCAAGTTTGCCCCACTACCCATAACGTATTCCCATCGCACGTAAATTCGCATCAACACAAATAGATCAAAGAGGGAACATAACTATGTGACAAGGTGGGCATAAGGTGGCAAAGTCTATCACAAGTCAAACATGGTGATATTTGAGGCCAAAAGGGGTTCAACATACTAGCATATGGCCTCAACATGTATGATAGCATAAAAGGTGACTTGGCCTCAAACATATCAAATAGCATAAGGGTGATTTGGCCACTAGCATGCATAATAGCATAAGGGTGATTTGGCCACAAGCATGCATAATATCATTAGGATGATTTGGCCACAAGCATGCATAATATCATTAGGATGATTTAGCCACAAGCATACTAAGGAACATGAAGAGTCAAGGTTTGGCCACAAGTTAAACATGGTGGCATATGAGGCATAAATATGTTCATAAGCTTGCATATTACATCATAGGCCTCAAAACATGCATAATATCAACTTAAGCAAATGGGTGAAACATGATCATGAATGACATAGGATGGTGGCTAGAAGTTCGCATATAAAATTATATGCAAGTTATCATAAAGGTTATGAGAGTTCTCATGTTGCATAATGCAACATTCCAAATCAAAGGTCATAGCTTTCTATGCACATAGTCAAGGTGATAGCTTTACAAACTTGCATAGGGTAAATCAATGCATAACATGATAGAATCAAAGCACAAAGTTTTCTATGCACAAGGTCAAGGTGATAGCTTTACAAACATGCATCTATGCATAGCATGATAGGATCAAAGCTCATAGTTTTCTATGCACAAATCATACTTAGGCCCAAACTCAAACTTGCAACATGTCATATTAACTTCATAGTTAGAATCTAAGAGTAGTATAGGGCTTACAATGCTATGAAGGCTAGAATTAATATAAAATAAGATTGAGACGAAGCCACTAGCAACTCCAAAATCCCCAAATGAATATAAGCTCCAAGTTGTCTTGAGAAACAAGAGGCTCCTTTGATTTGTATGAAGAAATATCCTTGTTTTGATGAAGAAAGGTGGCTCTTTTACTAGCTTAGGACACTCAAACATTCATGAAGAGGATGGAGGTCATGATATGAAGATGGAGGCCATGATCAAGAAACATTTGGGCAGCATTTAGTTGTAGGAATGATTAATGAGGGTTTAGGCTAGGTCTAGGGGTCCTTTTATAGATGATTAGGTTAATTTAGACCATAGGATTAACCCTAAAACACATCAGGTCCGTCAAATCCCGTCAGAAACTTCTGGAACAAGACTCAGCATGTAAAAATGGTGCACCAGAAAAACTGGTCCGACAGGGGGGGTCGACCCCTGGGTCGACATGGGTGCCGACCCATGGGTCGACATGGGTGTCGACCCATTGGGGGGGTCGACAGGGGTGTCGACCCCTGTGTCGACCCTGCCTGGGGTGGGAAAAATCCCGCCCATTTTGCCTTGTTTGCAATTCGAATCTGAATTTGAATTTGAACTGTTTTCGGGCTTGGAATTTTCTGAAAACTTCATTGGGCCATAACTTGGTCATAGGGACTCCGTTTTTCGAAAACTCGGACTCTATTTCGCGTATTTTTCCGAGACGAACGCAATGGCACAACTCGTTTCCCTTGATTCAGATTTTAGAATTTAATTCTGCCTTGATTTATGTTATAACATGTTATTCAAAAATACGGGTTGTTACATCCTCCCCACCTTAAAGGATTTCGTCCCCGAAATCTCCAAGTTAGGAAGAACGTATCCTACCATCCATCATCCATCTACTCAAAACATCATCCACAAGTAACCATTGTCCTTAAAAGGATTCTAAATGTTGTATGAACATATGCTAAAGGTGTGTGTATATGTACTTATCTAATGCAAAAATCAGGTGGTTACTGATTCAGTAAACCTCCTTAATGCAAAACATGTTAGTGAAATGAGTCCATATGTATGCAAATTCCTAACATAATTTATAGTCTCTACATGAGTGCACATAACATCCGTCCATATGCAACATCCATGTGATATCATACAAGTTTCAACCATGAATGGGCATAAACACTCATGCATATGTGGTATGAAAGTGTGTGAGCCGATCTTAGTGCCTAATGTGTATCATGCATCCACGAGTATCCACTTGCAAACACTTGCAACCACTGGCAAACATCAAGCATAACATGTTTCAAATACATGTTTCATCCAAAGGGTCTCTACTTAAGGTTCTCATGACAAGATTTACGAAACAAGATAAACTAGATAAACATGGATAGCAAAGGAAAGATATACCAACTAGGAAAAGAGATTGAAAATGTATCCTCAAAAAGAAATGGATAAAGCCCACGCATCTTCTCCTCGGTTTCCCAAGTTGCGTCTTCCTCTGCTTCACTCCATTGCACCTTAACAAGCTTAACTTCTTTGCTTCTTAGCTTCTTTGTCTCCGTTTCCATGATACGAATCATAGCTCGTCTCAAGGTCGCCTCTTTCTATACCTCCGTGTCGTCAAGAATGCTAGGCTCAACTACCTCGGCTGACTCACGTGGGCACTTTTGGAGATGCGAGTCGTGAAAAACATTATGCACTCCGGCCAGCTTCTCGGGCAATTCCACCTTATAGGCCGTCTTCCTAATTCTCTCTATGATAGGGAAGGGTCCTACGAACCTTGGTGTTATCTTACGAACCACGTTTCACAAAGGAGAAACCTTCACGAAAACCATATCTCCAACTTCGAATTCCAAATCTGTCCTTCGCTTGTCAGCATAGGATTTCTGTCTGTCTTGGGCCGTTTTCATCCTTCTTCGAATCAATTCAACCTTCTCGGATGTGTCCCTTATCATGTCGGGCCCAATTATAAGCTTATCCATCGTCTCCCACTAACATGTTGGTGACTTGCTCGGCCTCCCATACGAAGCTTCGAATGGTGCCATCACTATGCTAGCTTGATAGCTATTATTATAAGCAAACTCTACAAGAGGAAGGTGGTCTTCCCAAGTACCACCAAAGTCAAGAACACAAAGTCTCAAAAGATCTTCTAGCACCCTATTCACCGTCTCGGTTTGGCCATCCATCTGGGGTTGATAAGCTGTACTCAGATTCAATCGCGTACCCATCGCTTCTTGCAAACTATTCCAGAACTGGCTAGTGAAAATTGGGTCACGATCGCTAACTATGCTAGAAGGAACTCCATGCAACCGCACTATCTCTCGAAGATAAACAGATGCTAGCTATGATACGGTCCTCTTGCTTTTCACCGGAATAAAATGGGCTCTCCTTGTAAGTCTATCGATTATTACCCATATCCCATAAAGCCCAAATAGTTTGGTGACGAACATCTTCACCCCAACTATAAATCACAAACAGGCGAGCCATACTCCTTATGGGGTTTGCAACAGAGCTAAGATTGAGAATAGGACCGAGAGGATATACTCAAAAGATAACATGCGAGTAAGCTCTACAGAATAATAGGGATCAAGGATATACTCTCAGAAAGAGATATAATGCGCGCATCTAGTCTTCAATCTTCTAAGCCGCATTTTCTTGTACTTAATCCCATCGTGCCTTGACCGTCTTTTAACTCCACAATTTCGTAGCTCTTAATTCTTATTTCCAAAATATGAGTTAGAACTCATTTCACCATTGCCTCTCGTTCCACATCCGCTTACTCTTTTCCTAAAAATACTTGGCTACAACTGCGCGCTCATGGTTTCATGCAAGCCTTACAAAATTCGTTATTGAATCCTGGATCTCGTTTACATACCATATGGTATTCCATGCAAAAAAACTATCTCTTGAAAACAACTGCCACTCCACGTTGCCAAATGTTCTTACTAGGGTGATTTCTATAACCCGTGCTTAAGCGGAATGGACCATCCGCCTTAGTGGCGAACACTACTCGATTGGATTACAGATTTCCAAAAAGTGCCAAGGGATTCTAGATAACTAATCATGACGGACCCCTAAAGGTCACACGAGATTTTCGAGGGTATTACCGAGGCGAGTCATGAGCCTCGCAACCCTATGTTCGAAGTCAAGAATGGCTCCATAACTGGACAACCAACCCATGCCCAAAATCAACCCGTATCCCATAAACCCGAGAACATAAGCATTACACATGAATTCTACGCTCAAGATAGAGATTTTCAAATCCATACAAATCGCAGATAGATGGGCGGAACCCCTAATTGGATTTGAAATACTAACGGGATTCTCAACTAGACTAGTACTTAGGTGCAAACTTTCAACAAGATCAGAAATAAAGCTATGCGATGCGCCAAAATCAAACAAGGTACGAACAGGAAAATCAGAACTGTAAACATGAATTTCTATAGAAACACTACCTCGATCAAAAGCTGGAAGAGCGAGGAGAGCCTGCAATTGCCCTCCAGAGGGTCCTGCTTGCTGAATTTGCCTTTTCCCTTGTCCTTGCCTTTTCGGACAATCCTTACTATAGTGTCCCGACTCTCCACAATGAAAGCATTTGTCCAACTTCCTTTTCTTCTTTCTACATTCTTTGGCTATGTGCCCAACAATCCCACAGAAGTTGCATTTTCTTGGGTCCTTTGCCTTGTTGCCCTTGTTGTTCTTGTTGTTCTGATTGCTCTGATTTCCTCCCCACTTGGAGTCTGTCTTCTGGCTTGAGTCTCATTAGGCTTGACTTCTTTCTTGCCATTCTTATCGTCTCCTTGAAGCAATGCCATGTCTACTAGGCCTTCAAAAGTGGCCCCCATGGGTATATGAGACATGGCCAAACCGCGCAATGGCTCATTCAATCCTAGAGCAAAGCGTAGGGCCTTTTTCTGAGCTGTGTTAATCAAGTCTAGACCGAACCGAGCAAGTTGATTAAACGTATCCACGTATTCCCTAACTGTCATGTCCCCTTGCTTGAGAGATAGGAACTTCTCCATCTGAAGGTTCTCTTCTGTCGATGATAGAAACCTCAATCTGAACCTTCTCCTAAAGTCATCCAAAGTCCGAATTGGTCTAGTAGTGGTGGTGACTACCCACCAATATGCAGCTTCCTCTTTCAATAACCATACCGCTAACAGAACTTTCCTACGGTCTTCTATATCAAAGATAGCAAAGAGGTCTTCAGTTTCCTTTAACCAGTTTCTTGCCTCCACAGAAGTCTCTGTTCCGACAAAATTCTTGCAACCCATCGCCTTAAAGTCTTTGCAAATCTTCGCGAAATCCACTTGTGGATGCAGAGGAGGAGGAGGAACCTCAGCTATGGGAGGAGGAGAAATATTAGCGACGGGGGAAGGAGAAGGAATGTTCGCGGGGCCGGCTTCATTCGCCCTTGCCTCCATGTACCTTCTGAACCAAATAGGTACTGGTACGCCCTCCAGAATGGCAAAATTATCGGCCATACTGAAACGAAGAAAAAGATAGATTGAGAACGAGAGAACAAGGGATAGTGCTAATGGCTCTTGGGGAATAGCCTTTTAAAATAAACTAGACTTTTCTTGGAAAATACTTAATTGGTTTTGAAAACAATTTTTCAAAAGGTAAGTTTTAAAAACCTTTTGCTCAGATCTTGTAAACCTTATGCTCTGATACCAAATGTAACACCCCACCTCCGCCAGTGCCACTCTCGCAAGGGCACTGGCTTTGGAGGGGCGTTAAACGAGGTAAAAATGCATGCAGATATCACAAGACAGAACATATAAGTAAAAACAGAGTAAATAAAGCAGCGGATAAAACTAGCATTTCAAAACCATAGTTAAGTTACATCAAAGTACTTGTTCATTATTTTCCCATAAAATAAAGTCTAGAACATAAACCGACAACTGAAAAAGAAACATAAAGTGACTATCCCCAAAGGAGCATAAGGCCATAGCATGCTCAAACCATACGTGAGCTATCCAGAAAAGCAGCAAAAGATCCAGCTAAGTAACAGTGTTCCCACCCTGCAAACCTGGGGGGGGGGAACGGAAGAAAAGAGGCGAAAGAAAACGGGTCAGTCAAACAGACTGGTAAGTCCTATCTACTATTAGTATAAAAACTAATAAAGTTAACTGAACATGTAAACAGGGATGAGATATGGGGTGATAACTGGCATGGTGAAAAGTTAACAAGATAGATCAAGTGTGGCATCGCATATACAAGGTTAAGTTGCACCAGGTGTATACTAGTATTCCAATTCATGTCAAGTATAATCAAGAAATGATCCCTTGGCCCAAAGTTGGCCCAATATCATGAGGTGACCTAAATCAAGGTCCAACTACTCGGTCTAGTCGATTGGCTCCCTAAAAGCCTAACTCGTCGTGTATCGGTGTCATACGGCTTAATCGCGGATTGTAGTTAACTGTGCTAGGTCCACCCCAGGGTGTATCCTGCCCTAAGGTGTAAACCACAGACACAATTCAAGCACGCACAGTCTAAAGCTACTGATGCCCATGTTCAACTCCGGACTTAATGTGCACGACCATGGTCCGCCTGAACAACCGGTGCACCCTTCAGCCGTCTCTTTTGGCCTCTTACAATCAGTTCAGTAATCGTGCCCCACCCTAGCCTAGTCCAGGGTACCCATGATACTTCTAAGTTGGTTACTGCTGAAAAGGACCACGTAACTAGGATTTCAAGTGGGTTAAGTGTGGTTAACCCTATCCTAACCATGTATTGAGTTGGTTAAGTGTATTCGAGCAGTTCATGACTTAACCCTATTAATACATCCGGTTTAATTGGTTAAGTATATTCAAGTAGTTCATGACTTAACCCTACCAATCCATCGTGTTTAATTGGTTAAGTATATTCAAGTAGTTCATGACTTAACCCTACCAATCCATCGTGTTTAATTGGTTAAGTATATTCAAGTAGTTCATGACTTAACCCTACCAATCCATCGTGTTTAATTGGTTAAGTATATTCAAGTAGTTCATGACTTAACCCTACCATGTGGCATTAATTAACTTAATGCACCCCAACCTCTCACATTAGACCTCGTTGTGGTTACTAGTTAAGCCGGGCAGGTCCGGGTAGTTTTACACCACAACCTAGTCTAACCTCGGGTTTTAAGTGCGATATGACCAACTACTCACATTGGGTCCTATTGTTTGTAGCCACTAGTTAAGCCGGTCGGTTCCGGGTAGATTTATGCTACAAACTCAACCCAACCTCGAGTTGGCCACACTCATGTTTTCTACATGTCATGTCCACGTTCATGTTTTCAAGCATAAACACATGTCAAACTTTCATGTCATATTTTCAAGTCATGTTATTCAAGTTTGCCCCACTACCCATAACGTATTCCCATCGCACGTAAATTCGCATCAACGCAAATAGATCAAAGAGGGAACATAACTATGTGACAAGGTGGGCATAAGGTGGCAAAGTCTATCACAAGTCAAACATGGTGATATTTGAGGCCAAAAGGGGTTCAACATACTAGCATATGGCCTCAACATGTATGATAGCATAAAAGGTGACTTGGCCTCAAACATATCAAATAGCATAAGGGTGATTTGGCCACTAGCATGCATAATAGCATAAGGGTGATTTGGCAACAAGCATGCATAATATCATTAGGATGATTTGGCCACAAGCATGCATAATATCATTAGGATGAGTTGGCCACAAGCATACTAAGGAACATGAAGAGTCAAGGTTTGGCCACAAGTTAAACATGGTGGCATATGAGGCATAAATATGTTCATAAGCTTGCATATTACATCATGGGCCTCAAAACATGCATAATATCAACTTAAGCAAATGGGTGAAACATGATCATGAATGACATAGGATGGTGGCTAGAAGTTCGCATATAACATTATATGCAAGTTATCATAAAGGTTATGAGAGTTCTCATGTTGCATAATGCAACATTCCAAATCAAAGGTCATAGCTTTCTATGCACATAGTCAAGGTGATAGATTTACAAACTTGCATAGGGTAAATCAATGCATAACATGATAGAATCAAAGCACAAAGTTTTCTATGCACAAGGTCAAGGTGATAGCTTTACAAACATGCATCTATGATAGCATGATAGGATCAAAGCTCATAGTTTTCTATGCACAAATCATACTTAGGCCCAAACTCAAACTTGCAACATGTCATATTAACTTCATAGTTAGAATCTAAGAGTAGTATAGGGCTTACAATGCTATGAAGACTAGAATTAATATAAAATAAGATTGAGACGAAGCCACTAGTGTAACAACCCGTATTTTCAATAACCTGTAATAATGTAAATTGAGGCAGAATTTAATTCAAAAATCTGAATCAAGGGAAACGGGCTATGCCATTGCGTTCGTCTCGGAAAAATACGCGAAATAGAGTCCGAGTTTTCGAAAATCGGAGTCCGTATGACCCAGTTAAGGCCCATGGAAGTTTTCAGAAATTTCCATAATTAAAACAGATTTAAATTTAAATTAAAATCAAGGTTTTGGGCCAGCTGGGCCAAGGCGGGAAAATTTCCCGCCAAGGACCCCATGTCGACAGGCCTGTCGACAGGGGTCTAGGCATGTCGACTACCCTGTCGACAGCCCTGTCGACAGGGTTTGGCCAGGCTAACTGGCCTGGCGCACCATTTTGATCTTGGCTTGATTGGGGGGCTTGTTTCTAGAGAGTTCCGGGATCTGATGGACCTAATTGAATCTAGGGTTAATCCTACGGTCTAAATCACTAGCCTAATCTATAAATAAGACCCTAACCTACCCTAAATCACTCATTATTCAATCTAGCAACTAAACTATGCCAAAATCTAAACTCTCATGGCCTCCACCCTCTTCATACAACTCCTAATTTAATTCCTAAGTGATTCTCCATGCATACAAGCATATTTAAGCTTGTATGATCCTCCTTAGCTTGCATTAAAGGCTTGTTTTTCTATTGGCATCATAAAGGAGGAGTCTTGATCAAGTTTGCTTGCATTTGGGGGTTTTAATTAGTTGCATAAGGGGTTTCTTGCATTTGTTATACTCGTTTGAGTCCGCATAAGCATTGTAAGCCCTCTTACCTTCATTTTAGAAACTCTAAAGTTAATGTGTGATGAAAGTTGGGGTTTATGCATGTTTGATGAGTTATGCATGTTTATGCAAGTTTGCTAAACCATGATTTGCAAGTTTATTTGAGTACGCATGTTTATGCGAGTTTGCTAAACCATGATTTGCAAGTTTATTTGAGTATGCATGTTTATGCGAGTTTGCTAAACCATGATTTGCAAGTTTATTTGAGTATGCATGTTTATGCGAGTTTGCTAAACCATGATTTGCAAGTTTATTTGAGTATGCATGTTTATGCGAGTTTGCTAAACCATGATTTGCAAGTTTATTTGAGTATGCATGTTTATGCGAGTTTGCTAAACCATGATTTGCAAGTTTATTTGAGTATGCATGTTTATGCGAGTTTGCTAAACCATGATTTGCAAGTTTATTTGAGTATGCATGTTTATGCGAGTTTGCTAAACCATGATTTGCAAGTTTATTTGAGTATGCATGTTTATGCGAGTTTGCTAAACCTTGATTTGCATGTTTGACAAGTTATGCATGTTTATGCAAGTTTAAAATGGCAAGTTGTGCATGTTTGACAAGTTATGCATGTTTATGCAAGTTTAAAATGGCAAGTTGTGCATGTTTGACAAGTTATGCATGTTTATGCAAGTTTAAAATGGCAAGTTGTGCATGTTTATGCAAGTTTAAAATGGCAAGTTGTGCATGTTTGACAAGCTATGCATGTTTGTGCAAGTTTAAAATGGCAAGTTGTGCATGTTTGACAAGTTATGCATGTTTTGGTAATATGCAAATTCACTATGCTAAGTTATGCAAGTTTAACATGTTATGTATGTTTATGGTAATATGCAAGTTCACTATGCTAAGTTGTGCAAGACTAACATGTTATGCATGATTGTTGTGCAAGTTTATCATGTATGTTGTGCCAAGTTCCCTCTTCCTATCCTTTATGCGTTACTACGAATATGTAAGCGATAGAATGACGTTTGGGGTTTTGGGGTAAACTTAAAATACATGAAAATATAAGATTGGGAATTTACCTATTAAGTTAGGTCTACCCCTTGGGAATTTACCTATTAAGTTAGGTCTACCCAAGTAATTGTTTGACTTGTAATTATGTTTGAAATAAAGTGGACATGACACTTAGAAAACATAAGTGTGGCCAACTCGAGGTTGGGTTGAGTTGTAGCGTAATTCTACCCGGAACCGACCGGCTTAACTAGTGGCTACAAACAATAGGACCCAATGTGAGAAGTTGGTCATGGGGTGCCAAGACCCGAGGTTAGACCAAGTTGTGGTGTAAAGCTACCCGGATCCGCCCGGCCTAACTAGTAACCACAACAAGGTCTAATGTGAGAGGTTAAGGTGCATTAGATTAATTAATGCCTCATGATTAGGGTTAAGTCAGGGTCCACTAATACTTAACCAATTTGGGGATACGAGGGATTAGATGGGGTTAAGTGGTGAACCGTTGATTACACTTAACTAATTTAATCCATGACTAGTGAGGGGTTAAACCACACTTAACCCTCTTAGAAAACCCTGGCAACGTGGTCTGTTCCAACAGTAATCCCAGTTTGGTATCATTCACAACCCTAGAAGCTAGGCTAGGGCGGGGCACGATTACTGGACGGATGTAAGCGACCAAAAGGCGATGGCTGAGTGGTACAGCGGTGCGGGTCCGGCGGGCTACGGACGTGCACGTAGTCCGATGTTGGACAAACTCGAGGCACGGGTACCAGTAGATTAGGGCTGTGCATTATTGCTTAAGTGTCCGGGGTTAACACCCGAGGGCTTGATACACCCAAAGGTGGACCCAGCACAGACTAACTACAACCATATGTGGGCCATATGGACACCAACACTTGACGTGTTAGGTTTATAGGGAGCCGATCGACTAGACCGTTGGGCTGGACCTTATATTAAGGTCACTTCATGTTATTGGGCCAAAGCTTGGGCCAGGGGATCAATATCTGTTATGTTGGTTTGCTAGTACACTGTGGTGCAAAACTTAACCTTGTTTTATGCGATGACACCTCTATCTATCTGGTAGTTAACTTACCATGCCAGTATGTTGTTATGATCATCTCAGTTTCCATCATGCTGTTAACTTTATTAGTTTATAGACTGATCGTAGCAGGGCTTACTCAGTCTTTTTGACTGACCTGTTTTCTTTCGCCTCTTTTCTTCCGTTTCCCCCCCCCCCCAGGATCTCAGGGAGGGAATACTGGAGCCTAGCTTGGATTTTAGCTGCTTCCTTGGATAGCTCAAGTATGCTTTGGACTTGAGCCGCTATGGTTTATCACTCTTATTTGGGGATAGTACTTATGTATTTTTCAGTTTATCAGATGATGTATTTATCTAGACTTGTAATTTTGGGAAATTGACATGTTGATGTACCAGACTTGTGTTTTGAAATGGTTTATAAATCTTCCGCTGTTTTATTTACTTACTCTGTTTATTTACATATACATATATGCCATGTCCTGCCTTGCTATATTATTATGCATGTTTACCAATAATGCCCCTCCAAAGCTAGTGCATTCCTTTGCGAGTGACCCTAGTGGAGGTGGGGTGTTACATTTGGTATCAGAGCATATGGTTTACGAGAAGGGATAAAAAGGTTTTTAAAACTCTTTGAAAAACTATTTTCAAAACCAAGTATAAAGTATTTTCCAAAGAAAGTCTAGTTATTTTTAAAAGGCTATTCCCCAAAAGCCATTAGCACTATCCTTCGATCTCTCGTTTGAACTCTTTTCTTTTCGTTTCCAGCATGTCTGATAATCTCATCTTACCCGATTGGTTTCGTCGGTACTTGGAAGTCACGGCACCGGTCCCGGATGTCTCTAATGTTGTCCTTCCAGTCAAGGCCGCTGTTTCTCCTCCTCTTTCCGTAGCTGATATTCCTCTTCTCCCTCAGCCTCCACAAGCGGATTTTGCGGAAACTTGTAAGCACTTTAAGATGATGGGTGGCAAGAATTTTAATGGAACAGAGACTTTTGTAGAGGCAAGGAATTGGTTGAAAGAGACCGAAGATCTTTTAGCCACCTTTGATATAAGTGACCGCAGGAAGGTTTTATTGGCAGTATGGTTGCTAAAGGAAGAAGCTGCACGTTGGTGGGTAGTCACCACCACTACTAGGCCAATTGAGACTTGGGATGACTTTAGAGGAAGGTTTGGACTAAGGTTCTTATCACTGAAGCAAGGGGGCATGTCTATTAGGGAATACATAGATAAGTTTAATCAACTGGCTCGGGTCGATTTAGACTTGGTTACTACAGCTCAGGAGAAGGCCCTACACTTTGCCCTAGGATTAAACGAGCCATTGCATGGTTTGGCCATCTCTCATATACCCTTGGGGGCGACTTTCGAGAATTTGGTGAATTTGGCCCTACTTCAAGAAGAAGGTAGCAATGATAAGAAAGAGGTCAAGGCAAATAAGTCTCAAGGCAAAAGAGTAAATTCCGGGAAACGGGGCAAGAATATAAAATGCAACTTCTGTGGTAAAGTTGGACATATAGCCAGGGAATGTGGGAAGAAGGAGAAGAGAAAGCGGGGCGAATGCTTTGATTGTGGTGAATTTGGACATTTCAGCAAGGATTGCCCGAGGAAACAAGGGCAAGGTCAGACTCAGTGTGCAGGATTATCTGGAGGGCGAATTCATCCCCTCAACCCCGTTCTTCCAGCTTATGATAGAGGTAGTGTTCCTGTTGAAAATCTTGTTTATATTTTCTGATTTTCCCTGTTCAAACTTTGTTTGATTCTGGCACATCGCATAGTTTTATTTCATCTGATCCAGTTGAAAGTTTTGCACCTAAGTACTAGTGTAGTTGAGGATCCCGTCTGTGTTTCAAATCCAATTGGGGGTTCTACTCGCCTGTCTGTGGTCTGAGTGGATTTGAAAATTTCTGTCCTGAGTATAGAATTCTCGTGGGATGTTTATATTCTCGGTTTCGGGGGATATGGGTTGGCTTTGGGCATGGAATGGTTGTCCTATTTTGGAGCCATTCTGGGTTTTTGTATATAGGGTTGTGAGGCTCATGACTCGCCTCAGCCGTACCCTTAGAAATTTCTAGCAACCCTAGGGGTCCCGTCATGTTATGTTATCTTGAATCCCTCAACTCGTCTAGCGATAGTTTGCAATCTGTGAGGGTGGTCCGAGAATATCCTGATATCTTGGGGAAGGAAAAAGGGGTTATCCCTAGACGTGGGATGGATTTCCGCATTATCTGGTTGGTAATACCAAGCCAGTTTCGTGGCCGGTTAGGCACATGACCTCACGAGATGAGAGTTAAGAAAGCAAGTCAAGGAGTTGCTTGAGAAGAACTTCCTGAGACGAAGCATTTTCGAGTAGGGTGCTCCAGTAGTATTCGTTACTAATGTGGACGGTTTGCTTCGCTTGTGTGTTGACCTTCGTGAGAAGAATAGATAACCGTTACCAAGGATCAATGATTTGTTTGATCAACTTGTAGGAGCATCGGTTTTCTTTTGATCTAGCTACCGGATTCCATCAGCTTAGGGTGGCTGAGGATGGAATTGACAAGACTGCGTTTAGGACTCTAGATGGATTTTTAGAATGGCTAGTCATGCTATTTGGTTTGACTAATGCACCCGCATATTACGTGAACTTGATGGGTAGGGTGTTTAGGGAGTCCTTGAACAAGTTTGTCATGGTCGTCATAGGCGATATTTTGATCTCCTCAAAAGAGCGAGGAAGAGCATGCGACACATCTCAAGAAGGAGATGGATACGCTCAGAGCCACCAGTGGAAGGTCAAGTTCTCCAAATGTCACTTTGGAGGAAAGAAGTTGGATTTCTTGGGCACATAGTTCCTAAGTAAAGCTTAGCGGTAGATTCCGCTAAAGTGGTCGCAGTTTAAGACCGGAAAACTCTGAGGAGGGCAATTGAAGTAAGAAGCTTCCTCCGTTTGGCTAGTTAGTTAGCAATCCCTGAGCTTAGACTTACTCTTCTGGATCAAGAAGGGGGTTTCACAGGAAGAAGACCCGCAGTTAGTCAAGAACATGGACCAGTTGATTCGAGGCGAGATGTTAAGTCACCTCGTTAGATATATTATAGATGACAAGGGATGACTAAGGCACGATGAGAGATTATTTGTTCCTCGAGTGAAAGACTTGGTAAAGAAGGTTCTTGAAGATGCGCATCACTCGAGGAGGTGGCCGAGTTGGTCTCCGGATGCATGTTGTGCCACCAGGTTAAGGCCAAGTCATAGAAGCCCAGTGGGCCATTACCTCTGTTGGGGGGTTCCGCAAGGGAAGTGAGAAAACATCTCGATAGATTATGTGGATAGACTACCTAGATCAAAGAAAGGGAACACGGGTATGTGGTTCATAATAGGTAGACTCACGAAGAGCGCTCATTTCGGTCTGGTGAAGAGCGAGAGGACTGTATCATGGTTAGCAACGGTTTATCCTCAAGAAGTTGGCCAGTTTTGAAATAGCCTACAGGAAGCCATGGGTAGGCAACTGAATCTAGGTATGACCTATCACTCATAGGCGGATAGTTCATTTCGGTTAAGCATGAGTTATAGAAAATCACGTTTATAGGGGCAATTGGCAACGTGGATTGGTATTTTCAAGAAAAGTTCTGCCGCGTGGAACAATTTATAGTAAGTAGACGAGATCCAGGATTCACTAGTGAATTTTGGAGAGCTGGTATAAAATCATGAGGTTACAGTTATGTCTAAGAAAGAAGAATAAGTGGAAAAGGGAAGACGAGAGGCAATAATGAAATAAGTTCCAACTCGAATTTGGGAAATAGGAGTTAGGAAACCAAGGAATCAAGAAGTGAAAGATAGTCAAAGCACAGTGGAAGTTAAGCTCAAGGAAACGTGACTAAGAAGAGTGAAGACTAGATACGCGCATCATATCTCTTTTTAAGAGTGCATCTTTGATCCTTGTTTTCCTGTGGGACTTGCTTGCAAGTTATCTTTTGTATATATCCTCTCGGTCCCATTCTCGATCTTATTTCTGTTGTAAACTCCATAAGGGGGTTAAGACTCATCGGTTAGTACTGTATGTCAAAGCTTGAGTGGATTTCTTGTAATCCAAAAAGGAGTTTATCTAGTTATCTAGTTTATCGTGTCTATCTTGTCATGAGAACCTTAGGTAGAAACCCTTTGGTTGAAACATGTGTTTGAAACATGTTATGTTTGATGGTTGCAAGTGTTTGCAAGTGGTTGCTCGTGGATGCATTATACACGATTAGGCACTAGATCGGCTCACACACTCCTCATATTGCATATGCATGGGTGTTTATGCTTATTCATGGACGGAAATTGTGTGTTATCACATGGATGTTGCATATGGATGTATGCTATGTGCACTCATATAGATACCATAAATTATGTTAGGAATTTGCATACATATGGATTCATTTCACTAACATACATATGCATTAAGGAGGTTTACTGTATCAGTAACCGCCTGATTTTCACTGACATACATATGCATTAAGGAGGTTTACTGTATCAGTAACCGCCTGATCTTTGCATTAGATAAGTACATATACACACACTTTTGCATATGTTCATACCACATTTAGGATCCTGTAAGGACAATGATTGCTCGTGGATGATGCTTTGAGTAGATGGATGATTGGATGGTAGGATACGTTCTTCCTAACTTGAAGATTTCGGGGACGAAATCCTTTAAGGAGGGGAGAGTGTAACAACCCGTATTTTCAATAACCTGTAATAATGTAAATTGAGGCAGAATTTAATTCAAAAATCTGAATCAAGGGAAAACGGGCTATGCCATTGCGTTCGTCTCGGAAAAATACGCGAAATAGAGTCCGAGTTTTCGAAAATCGGAGTCCGTATGACCCAGTTAAGGCCCATGGAAGTTTTCAGAAATTTCCATAATTAAAACAGATTTAAATTTAAATTAAAATCAAGGTTTTGGGCCAGCTGGGCCAAGGCGGGAAAAATTCCCGCCAAGGACCCCATGTCGACAGGCCTGTCGACAGGGGTCTAGGCATGTCGACTACCCTGTCGACAGCCCTGTCGACAGGGTTTGGCCAGGCTAACTGGCCTGGCGCACCATTTTGATCTTGGCTTGATTGGGGGGCTTGTTTCTAGAGAGTTCCGGGATCTGATGGACCTAATTGAATCTAGGGTTAATCCTACGGTCTAAATCACTAGCCTAATCTATAAATAAGACCCTAACCTACCCTAAATCACTCATTATTCAATCTAGCAACTAAACTATGCCAAAATCTAAACTCTCATGGCCTCCACCCTCTTCATACAACTCCTAATTTAATTCCTAAGTGATTCTCCATGCATACAAGCATATTTAAGCTTGTATGATCCTCCTTAGCTTGCATTAAAGGCTTGTTTTTCTATTGGCATCATAAAGGAGGAGTCTTGATCAAGTTTGCTTGCATTTGGGGGTTTTAATTAGTTGCATAAGGGGTTTCTTGCATTTGTTATACTCGTTTGAGTCCGCATAAGCATTGTAAGCCCTCTTACCTTCATTTTAGAAACTCTAAAGTTAATGTGTGATGAAAGTTGGGGTTTATGCATGTTTGATGAGTTATGCATGTTTATGCAAGTTTGCTAAACCATGATTTGCAAGTTTATTTGAGTATGCATGTTTATGCGAGTTTGCTAAACCATGATTTGCAAGTTTATTTGAGTATGCATGTTTATGCGAGTTTGCTAAACCATGATTTGCAAGTTTATTTGAGTATGCATGTTTATGCGAGTTTGCTAAACCATGATTTGCAAGTTTATTTGAGTATGCATGTTTATGCGAGTTTGCTAAACCATGATTTGCAAGTTTATTTGAGTATGCATGTTTATGCGAGTTTGCTAAACCATGATTTGCAAGTTTATTTGAGTATGCATGTTTATGCGAGTTTGCTAAACCTTGATTTGCATGTTTGACAAGTTATGCATGTTTATGCAAGTTTAAAATGGCAAGTTGTGCATGTTTGACAAGTTATGCATGTTTATGCAAGTTTAAAATGGCAAGTTGTGCATGTTTGACAAGTTATGCATGTTTATGCAAGTTTAAAATGGCAAGTTGTGCATGTTTGACAAGTTATGCATGTTTATGCAAGTTTAAAATGGCAAGTTGTGCATGTTTGACAAGCTATGCATGTTTGTGCAAGTTTAAAATGGCAAGTTGTGCATGTTTGACAAGTTATGCATGTTTTGGTAATATGCAAATTCACTATGCTAAGTTATGCAAGTTTAACATGTTATGTATGTTTATGGTAATATGCAAGTTCACTATGCTAAGTTGTGCAAGACTAACATGTTATGCATGATTGTTGTGCAAGTTTATCATGTATGTTGTGCCAAGTTCCCTCTTCCTATCCTTTATGCGTTACTACGAATATGTAAGCGATAGAATGACGTTGGGGGTTTTGGGGTAAACTTAAAATACATGAAAATATAAGATTGGGAATTTACCTATTAAGTTAGGTCTACCCCTTGGGAATTTACCTATTAAGTTAGGTCTACCCAAGTAATTGTTTGACTTGTAATTATGTTTGAAATAAAGTGGACATGACACTTAGAAAACATAAGTGTGGCCAACTCGAGGTTGGGTTGAGTTGTAGCGTAATTCTACCCGGAACCGACCGGCTTAACTAGTGGCTACAAACAATAGGACCCAATGTGAGAAGTTGGTCATGGGGTGCCAAGACCCGAGGTTAGACCAAGTTGTGGTGTAAAGCTACCCGGATCCGCCCGGCCTAACTAGTAACCACAACAAGGTCTAATGTGAGAGGTTAAGGTGCATTAGATTAATTAATGCCTCATGATTAGGGTTAAGTCAGGGTCCACTAATACTTAACCAATTTGGGGATACGAGGGATTAGATGGGGTTAAGTGGTGAACCGTTGATTACACTTAACTAATTTAATCCATGACTAGTGAGGGGTTAAACCACACTTAACCCTCTTAGAAAACCCTGGCAACGTGGTCTGTTCCAACAGTAATCCCAGTTTGGTATCATTCACAACCCTAGAAGCTAGGCTAGGGCGGGGCACGATTACTGGACGGATGTAAGCGACCAAAAGGCGATGGCTGAGTGGTACAGCGGTGCGGGTCCGGCGGGCTACGGACGTGCACGTAGTCCGATGTTGGACAAACTCGAGGCACAGGTACCAGTAGATTAGGGCTGTGCATTATTGCTTAAGTGTCCGGGGTTAACACCCGAGGGCTTGATACACCCAAAGGTGGACCCAGCACAGACTAACTACAACCATATGTGGGCCATATGGACACCAACACTTGACGTGTTAGGTTTATAGGGAGCCGATCGACTAGACCGTTGGGCTGGACCTTATATTAAGGTCACTTCATGTTATTGGGCCAAAGCTTGGGCCAGGGGATCAATATCTGTTATGTTGGTTTGCTAGTACACTGTGGTGCAAAACTTAACCTTGTTTTATGCGATGACACCTCTATCTATCTGGTAGTTAACTTACCATGCCAGTATGTTGTTATGATCATCTCAGTTTCCATCATGCTGTTAACTTTATTAGTTTATAGACTGATCGTAGCAGGGCTTACTCAGTCTTTTTGACTGACCTGTTTTCTTTCGCCTCTTTTCTTCCGTTTCCCCCCCCCCAGGATCTCAGGGAGGGAATACTGGAGCCTAGCTTGGATTTTAGCTGCTTCCTTGGATAGCTCAAGTATGCTTTGGACTTGAGCCGCTATGGTTTATCACTCTTATTTGGGGATAGTACTTATGTATTTTTCAGTTTATCAGATGATGTATTTATCTAGACTTGTAATTTTGGGAAATTGACATGTTGATGTACCAGACTTGTGTTTTGAAATGGTTTATAAATCTTCCGCTGTTTTATTTACTTACTCTGTTTATTTACATATACATATATGCCATGTCCTGCCTTGCTATATTATTATGCATGTTTACCAATAATGCCCCTCCAAAGCTAGTGCATTCCTTTGCGAGTGACCCTAGTGGAGGTGGGGTGTTACAACTAGCAACTCCAAAAGCCCCAAATGAATATAAGCTCCAAGTTGTCTTGAGAAACAAGAGGATCCTTTGATTTGTATGAAGAAATATCCTTGTTTTGATGAAGAAAGGTGGCTCTTTTACTAGCTTAGGACACTCAAACTTTCATGAAGAGGATGGAGGTCATGATATGAAGATGGAGGCCATGATCAAGAAACATTTGGGCAGCATTTAGTTGTAGGAATGATTAATGAGGGTTTAGGCTAGGTCTAGGGGTCCTTTTATAGATGATTAGGTTAATTTAGACCATAGGATTAACCCTAAAACACATCAGGTCCGTCAAATCCCGTCAGAAACTTCTGGAACAAGACTCAGCATGTAAAAATGGTGCACCAGAAAAACTGGTCCGACAGGGGGGGTCGACCCCTGGGTCGACATGGGTGTCGACCCATGGGTCGACATGGGTGTCGACCCATTGGGGGGGGTCGACAGGGGTGTCGACCCCTGTGTCGACCCTGCCTGGGGCGGGAAAAATCCGGCCCATTTTGCCTTGGTTGCAATTCGAATCTGAATTTGAATTTGAACTGTTTTCGGGCTTGGAATTTTCTGAAAAGTTCATTGGGCCATAACTTGGTCATACGGACTCCGTTTTTCGAAAACTCGGACTCTATTTCACGTATTTTTCCGAGACAAACGCAATGGCACAGCCCGTTTCCCTTGATTCAGATATTAAAATTTAATTCTGCCTTGATTTATGCTATAACATGTTATTCAAAAATACGGGTTGTTACAGATTTGCTACAAATACACTCATCAACATCATTTACAATGAATTAATATGACAATGCTACTTTATCGAACTTCTCATGTCATTGCATGAGAGCTTGCTTCAGGTCATAAAGATTTTACTAATTTGCAAACTCAATTTTCTTGGCCTAGGGTTTTGAAATCTTCATATGGTTCCATATATATATACTTTTAAATTTCCATATAGGAAAGCATCATTACATCCATTTGATGTATGACCAATATATGAATTAATGCAGGTGCTACTAAATAGCATATAAAAGATATGCGAAACTAGAGCATATATATGAAAGTATTCTACTTGGTGTCTTTGCTTATATCTCTTAGCAACAAATATGGCTTAAACTAATCAATGGATCTATTTGTATTCAACTTTTCCTTGAATGTCCATTTACATCTAATAGATTTATTACCATGAGGTAAATCGGTTAAAACCCAAATTTCGTTTGACGGTATGGAGTTCATTTCATCATTGATAGCTTCTTTTTAGAAATAGGAATATTTGGAATTCATAGCCTTAGAATATGTTTTAGTATCATTATCCGCATTTATTACATATCTAGCCACATTAAGGACTTCTTCCTTACTACTTTTGATAAGAAAAGTTATGAAGTCAGGGCAATAGTCCTTCTATATTCTTTCTCTTTTCCTTTTCCATTATTTAGTACTATTATCTGGTACTTATACATCTTTGTTTTTAGCAGAAGCATAGTCATAATCATTACTATCATTAGTCATATTAGGTTCTAGACTAGATGATCTCAAGGGAATCTCAACTGTTTGATTTTCAAAGAATTCAATATATGTGGATTATATAACTTCTAAGTTGTCAATAATTAGGAACCGATAAGTTATACAATTAAGTAAATAACCTAAGAAAACACATTTAAATGCCCTATTATCTAACTTTGGTCCTGATTTTCTAACATATGCTTAACACCATCAAACTTTGAGAATTATATGATTATGTTTCCCATCAAACTAGAACTCATAAGGGAAACATTATTCTTTTTAAGTGGTACCCTATTTAAAATATAACATGCATATAACATAGCATCACCCTATAATTTATAATGTAAATCTAAACTTATAAGCATGACATTAACCATTTGTATTAAAGTTCTAATTTTTCTTCCAGTGGCACATTTATGTTGTGGTATGTAAGGAGTGGTGTATTAGTGAACTAAACCATGTTGTTTATAAAACAAGGTAACTTCTTTGAGAAATATTCACCATGACAACCTAATTGTAACACTTTTATTTTTAACTCATAATTGCATTTCAACTTTTACTTTGTAACTTTTAAGTTTACCAAAAGCTTCATCTTTAGTTTTCAATAGATACACATAAGCATATCCGGTACACTCATCAATAAATGTGATATAGCATAAAACCATAAACCAAATAAAGTAAACCAAATTTTCTTTCTATAGACTCAAAATATTTCCAGTGTATTTTTGTTTGGACACATGTTTCACATATAAAGATTGTTAATAATAAAAATCGTCAACACCGAAATATAGGGTTATAGCTGTGGACCTTGAGGAACCTAGGGGTAATCTAGTTCCTCCAAGCCCGACTTAATTCACCGTTTCCTAGATATCGATGTCCCAGGTTCAAAAATTAGTTACACTTCTCTCAAGATTTGAGTATCACACTTACGAAACCTAGGAAAAGGTTATCTTGGGATAAAGGCTTCATAAGATCACTGCTAGTAAGAACTAAAATTCTTATTGTGGTTAATTTGGTAATAATTTCCAATTTATAGGGTTAGATTCGAGTTAGTAATGGAAAAGCAAGTGAAATAGGTGGTAAATGTTAAGTTCTTCTTCTTTATTAAGCACTTGGTTAAGTACATAGAAGATTACAGGAGAAATTCCCAAATCAGTTTCTAAATTAGGGTTTTGTGTCTTAGAAATGAGTACATGATTTTGGAATGAAGAGAAGTCCCACAAAATATGACCCCAAGGGTCTTATTTATAGAAGATTTGGACCCTTTTGGTTGCTATCAGATGTCGTCCCACTTCATGAGCTTCTAGTTTCGGTAGCAGCTTCTCAGTGTTGGCCCGTTTTAGGGGTTTCTAGTTTCGGTAGCGATTTCTTGGTGTCGGCCCACTTCGGGGGCTTTTGGGTACCGCCTTTATTCTCCTTTCTTTGTAATTTTGGTGCCGCCTTTGTCTAGTAGTATCGACACCAAGCATGTTGGTGTTGATAATGCTTCTTTTCTCTTATATTGCTTGTTATTTGGCCTTGCTTCCCTTTTATGGACTTGATTTTGGCATCGCACTCGCAATTTATGCATTTGGTGCTGATTTTACTGATCTTCATTCTTTTTGTTTGGTTTCACCTCCATTGTCATTAGCCCTCAGCATTTGACTTCGTTCTTGCTGCTTAATGTACTAACTTGCGGTATCATCTTCATGCTTTCATCTTTATTGTTCGATACTGACACCAAGCCTTATTGATTATTGTATGTTGGTAGCAGTATTGTGCCTTTATTATCATCTTCTTGGTATTGGCACTAAGTTGTTTGATCCATTGTATTGGTGCCAACAACATATGTATCTAGACCTTGTTCTGGTGCCATCCTTCCATATCCTTGGTGTTGATTCCATATCTCCAATCTTGTTGTTCCTGTGTCGGCTTCATTGTTTCATGCTTTTGGTGTCGGTTATACCTGTTATGGCTCTTCCTTTTGGCGTCGATTTTGCTTCCTTAGACCCCTTGCTTTCGGTTCAGGCTCCACCGCTTGTTTCCGGTGCCGGCTTGTTTCTTTCCTAGGCCTTTTTTTTTAGTATCGACCCCATCACGATACCCCTTCAGACTACATTGGTTTTGGTGCTGAATTCTTGTAGTAACATTTGCCTCCCCCTAGTGAAGGGTATTTTTGACTTTTCAACTCAGGGGTTCAAATTTGCTTTTTCCAGCCTATAAAAAATCATCCATGCTTTCTTTTGTTTTTCCTTTACTCGTCTTCATCAAACTTTTGCATTTTTGATTTTTTTTCTAGTTCAAGCATTAATAATTTCAACATATCTATAACTCTTGAGATATACTTCTGCATCAACTGAAGTAAATTCGATTCCATTTTTTTATAAATGATTTGAAGCTTTTCTACTAGTTTTATTCCATGATTGTAACAACCCGTATTTTTGAATAACATGTTATAACACAAATAGAGGCAGAATTAAACTGTAAAATCTAAATCAAGGGAAACGGGCTATGCCATTGCGTTCGTCTCGGAAAAATACGCGAAATAGAGTCCGAGTTTACGAAAATCGGAGTCCGTATGACCAAGATATGGCCTCACGAAGTTTCACGAAAAATTCACAAATTAAAGTATACTTAATTAAGTGAAATGGGTTGCGCAAAGAAATATATATATATATATATATTGGTATATATATATAATTGAAAATTAAATAAATAAATATGCAAAAATGTTCAAAACAGCGAATTGGGAGAGGGGAATAACCGAACCGGCCGATTTTTGAGGTCGACCCGAGCCTGTTGGGTCGACTAGGGGTTAATCCAGGGTGTTTGGCTGTCAACCCGTGGGCCGATTCGCTCAAATGCAGATTTTGCATTTGAATGGTTCTCATGGTTCAGCTTTAATCTAAAGGCCCTAGATGGTTCCTACACTTGACTTCTTCCCCAAGACATGCTTTGATGGCTTGGATTGAATCTAGGGTTAATCCTATGGCTAATACTATCCTAATCCTCTATAAAAAGACCCCTAAACCTAGCCTAAATCACCATTATTCAATCCTACAACTAAACTATGTCAAATTTGTTCCTCTCATGGCCTCCACTCTCATGCTAAAATTCCTAAGCCTATTTCTATGAGAGATTGTGAGTTCATACAAGTGTTTTCAAGCTTGTATGAGTGTTCTTAGTTTGCATTCAAGTCAAGTTGCAACATTTCTATTACAAAGCAAGGGTTTTTATTGATTTGGCTCAAGGGTTTTCATTTGGAGCTTGCATATTTGGGTTTTTGGTGCTTACATAAGGGCTTCGTCTCAATCTTTATAATAAATATTTATTTGTGTCTTCATAGCATTGTAAGCCCTTTTCTACTTTCTTTCTTTGAACTCTAAAGTTAAATGAATGATGCAAGTTTGGTTGATCATTATATGCAAGTTTGGTTGATCATCATGCAAGTTATGTATGACACATGTTATCATGTTATGCAAGTTTGGTTGATCATTATATGCAAGTTTGGTTGATCATTATGCAAGTTTTGTATGACACATGTTATCATGTTATGCAAGTTTGGTTGATCATTATGCAAGTTATGTATGACACATGTTATCATGTTATGCAAGTTTGGGTTGATCATGTTATCATGTTATGAAAGTTTGGGTTGATCATGTTATCATGTTATGCAAGTTTGGTTTGATCATGTTATCATGTTATGCAAGTTTGGGTTGATCATGTTATCATGTTATGCAAGTTAAACTTGGGTTTGCGAGCTTAAAGCTTCAAGCTTTATGTTGAAGGTTGCATTTTGGCAACATGGAAGTTATCATATCCGTTATGATAACTTGCATGTGAGGCTAAATGCGAACTTCTAGCCACCTCTACATGTCATTTATCACCATGTATCACTCATATGCTAAGTTTGGTTTTATGCATGCTTTTGAAGCCTAATAATGCAATATGCAAGTATATGAACATATGTACATTTCATATGCCACCATGTTAAACTTGTGGCTTCAACACCTTTTTGTCATGATTATGCCAAGTTCCCTATTTTATCCTTTATGCGTTGTTGCGATTATGTAAACGATGGGATTACGTTGGGGTTGGGTAACATTATGACATAAACATGGTTTTTATAACATGACGTGATATATTAACTTGTAATTATGTTTTGGAAACATAATGGACATGACACTTAGAAAATCTGAGTATGGCCAACTCGAGGTTGGGTTGAGTTTGTAGCATAAATCTACCCGGACCCGCCCGGCTTAACTAGTGGCTACAAACTATAGGACCCAATGTGAGAAGTTGGTCATGTTGTGCTCGAACCCGAGGTTAGACCTAGTTGTGGTATAAAGCTACCCGGACCCGCCCGGCTTAACTAGTAACCACAACAAAGTCTAATGTGAGAGGTTAAAGCGCATTAAGTTAATTAATGCCTCCTGATTAGGGTTAAGTCATGGTCCACTTAATACTTAACCAATTTGGGCTTGATGGATTAATCGAGGTTAAGTCAGGAGCCTTGGGTACTCTTAACCAATTTAATCCACGTGTGGATCGGGTTAACCATATTTAACCCGTTAAGAAACCCTAGTTGCGTGGTCCTTTTCAGCAGTAACCTTCTAGTTGTATCATAAGACCCTAGGACTAGGCTAGGGTGGGGCACGATTACTGGGCTGATTATAAGAGACCAAAAAGAGACGGCTGAATGATGCCCCGGTTGTTCAGGCGGACCATGGTCGTGCACATCAAGTCCGGAGTTGAACACGGGCACCGGTAGGTTTGGACTGTGTATCATGGTATGGTCTCAGAGGGTTACACCGTAGGGCCAGATACACCCTAGGTTGGACCCTGCACAGTCAACTACATTACATGATTACGCCGTATGACACCGACACTTGACGAGTTAGGCTTATAGGGAGCCGATCGACTAGACCGAGTAGTTGGACCTTGATCTAGGTCATCTCAAACTATTTGGGCCAAGCTTGGGCCAAGGGATCAATTCTTGTTTTTACTTGACATGTTAGAATGCTAGTACACCCGTGGTGCAAAACTTAACCTTGATTATGCGATGACACCTTTATCTATCTTGTTAGTTAATCATCATGCCAGTATGTTGTTATCCTTATGTTCATCTCAGCTTCTCATGCCAGTTAACTTTACTAGTTCATAGACAGATAGTAGTAGGGCTTACCAGTCTTTTTGACTGACCTATTTTCTTTCGCCTCTTTTCTTCCGTTCCCCCCCCCTCAGGTTCTCAGGGTGGGAACATTGGAGCTTAGCTTGGATCTTTACAGCTTGCTTACTGGATTTGCTCGTGTACGGTTTTGGACATTGAGCTAGCTATGGTTTATCACTTCATTTTGGGGATAGTACTTTATGTATTTCAGTTTTTCAGTTTATGCTTTTATCTAGACTTTGTTGTTGGAAAATAATGACCAAGTACTTTGTTGTAACATGACTATGGTTTTGAAATGCTAAGTTTTATCCGCTGCTTTACTACTCTGTTTTACTTATATGTTCTGTCTTGTGATATCTGCATGCATGTTTACCTTGTTTAACGCCCCTCCAAAGCTAATGTCCTTGCAAGAGTGGCATTGGCGGAGGTGGGGTATTACATTTGGTATCAGAGCATAAGGTTTGCAAGATTTGAGCAAAAGTGTTTTTAAAACTTACCTTTTGAAAAACTATTTTCAAAACCAATTAAGTATTTTCCAAGAAAAGTCTAGTTATTTTAAAAAGGCTATTCCCCAAAAGCCATAGCACTATCCTTCATTTCTTCGTTCTGAATCTATCTTTTTCTTCGTTTCAGTATGGCCGATAATTTTTCCATTCTGGAGGGCGTACCAGTACCTATTTGGTTTAGAAGGTACATGGAGGAAAGGGCGAACGAAGCCGGCCCCGCGAACATTCCTCCTCCTCTCCCCGTCACTAACATTTCTCCCCCTCCCGTAGCTGAGGTTCCTCCTCCCCCTCAGCATCCGCAAGAGGATTTCGCAAAGCTTTGCAAAGACTTTAAGGCGATGGGTTGCAAGAATTTTGTCGGAACGGAGACCCACGTGGAGGCAAGAAACTGGTTAAAGGAAACCGAAGACCTCTTTGCTATCTTTGATGTGGAAGATCGTAGGAAAGTTCTGTTGGCGGTATGGCTATTGAAAGGGGAAGCTGCTTATTGGTGGGTAGTCACCACCACTACTAGACCCATTGAGACTTGGGATGACTTTAGGAGAAGGTTTGGACTAAAGTTTCTATCATCGACAGAAGAGAACCTTCAGCTAGAGAGGTTCCTGTCACTAAAGCAAGGGGACATGACCGTTGGAGAATACGTGGATAAGTTTAATCAACTTGCTCAGTTCGGTCTAGAATGGGTTAACACCGCTCGGAAGAAGGCCCTACGCTTTGCTCTAGGATTAAATGAGCCATTGCGCGGTTTGGTCATATCTCATATACCCCTGGGGGCGACCTTCGAGAGTTTGGTGAATATGACCCTACTTCAAGAAGAAGATAATAGTGTCAAGAAGGAGGTCAAGGTAAATGACTCCCAAGGCAAGAAGGAAGATACCGAGAAAAGAGATAAGAACAACAACAATAGCAAGGACAACAAGTCAAGAGAAAGAAGGAAGTGCAACTTCTGTGGGATTACTGGGCACATAGCCAAAGACTGTAGGAAGAAGAAGAGGAAGTTGGGCGAATGCTTTCACTGTGGAGAGCCTGGACATCTTAGCAGGGATTGCCCCAAGAAACAAGGACAAGGGCAGAATCAGCGTGCAGGACCTTCTGGAGGGCTAGTGCATACGCTCAACATCGCTCTAGTTCTTGATCGAGGTAGTATTTCTGTAGAAAACCTTGTTTACATTTCTGATTTCCCTGTTCATACCTTGTTTGATTCTGGCGCATCGCATAGTTTTATTTCTGATTTTGTTGAAAGTTTGCACCTAAGTACTAGTCTAGTTGAGATCCCGTTAGTGTTTCAAATCCAATTGGGGGTTCCACCCATCTATCTGTGATTTGTGTGGATTTGAAAATCTCTATCTTGAGCATAGAATTCATGTGTAATGCTTAGGTTCTCGGGTTTATGGGATACGGGTTGATTTGGGTGTGGATTGGTTGTGAACATAGGGTGGTGAGGCTCATGATTCGCCTCGGTAATACCCTAGAAATTTCTTGTAACCCTAGAGGTCCCGTCATGTTATGTTATCTTGAATCTCTTGACTCGTCCATCGATGATCTGCAATCTGTAAGGGTGGTCCGAGACTATCCTGATGTCTTTGAAGAAGTAAGGGGGTTACCCCCTAAGCGGGAGATAGATTTCCGCATTTATCTGGTTGATAATGCCAAGCCAGTTACATTGCCCGTTAGGCACATGGCCCCGCGAGAAAGGAGAGAGCTTGGTAAGCAAATCAAGGAGTAGCTTGAGAAAAATTTCATTAGGCGAAGCATTTCAGAATGGGGTGCTCCGGTGGTATTCGCTACTAAGGCGGATAGTCCATTTTACTTAAGCATGGGTTAGAAAAATTACCCTAGTAAGTACAGTTGGCAACGTGGATTGGCACTTGTTTTCAAGAGATAGTTTTCTGCGTGGGATACCGTATAGTATGTAAACGAGATTCGAGATTCACTAACGAATTTTGGAAAGCCTGCATGAAACCATGAGTATGCAGTTGGGTAGAAGCCAAGTATGTTAGGCAAAGGATAAGTGGAAGGGGAATGAGAGGCAACGGTGAAATGAGTTTTAACTCATATTTTGGAAATAAGAATTAAGAACTACGGAATTGTGAAGTTAAAAGACGGACAGGGCACGATGGGATTAAGCACAAGAAAATGCGGCTTAGAAGATTGAAGACTAGATACGCGCATTAAATCCCTTTCTAAGAGTATATCCTTGATCCCTATTGTTCCGTAGAGCTTGCTCGCATGCTATCTTTTAAGAATATCCTCTCGGTCCTATCCTCAACCTTAGTTCTGTTGCAAACTCCATAAGGAGTATGACTCGCCTGTTTGTGATATATAGTTGCGGTGAAGATGTTCGTCACCAAACCATTTGGACTTTATGGGATATGAGTAATAACTGATAGACTTACAAAGAGAGAGCCCATTTCATTCCAGTGAAAAGCAAGAGGACCGTATCATGGCTAGCATCTATTTATCTTCGAGAGATAGTGCGGTTGAATGGAGTTCCTTCTAGCATAGTTAGCGATCGTGACCCGAGTTTCACTAGCCAGTTTGGAACAGTTTGCAAGAAGCGATGGGTACGCGATTGAATCTGAGTACAGCCTATCACCCCCAGACGGATGGCCAAATTGAGAGGGGTGAATAGAGTGCTAGAAGATCTTTTTGAGACTTTGTGTTCTTGACTTTGGTGGTACTTCGGAAGACCACCTTCCCCTTGTAGAGTTTGCTTATAATAATAGCTATCAAGCCAGCATAGGGATGGCACCATTTGAAGCTTTATATGGGAGGCCGTGTAGGTCACCATCTTGTTGGTGCGAGACAACAGATAGACTTATACTTGGGCCCGATATGATACGAGACACATCCGAGAAAGTTGAATTAGTGAGAAGGAGGATGAAAGTGGCCCAAGATAGACAGAAATCCTATGCTGACAAGCGAAGGGCAGATTTGGAATTCGAAGTTGGGGACATGGTTTTCGTGAAGGTTTCTCCTTTGCGTAATGTGGTTCGTTTTGGAGCAGTTGGGATGCTGGCACCAAGGATCGTAGGACCCTTCCCTATCATAGAGAGAATTGGAAAGATGGCCTATAAGGTGGGATTGCCCGAGAAGCTAGCCGGAGTGCATAATGTCTTTCATGTCTCGCATCTCCGAAAGTGCCTACATGAGTCCGCTGAGGTGGTTGAACCAAGCATTCTTGAAGACATTAAGGTAGAGAAAGAAGCAACCTTGAGAAGAGCTCCGATTCGTATCTTGGGAACAGAGATCAAGAAGCTAAGGAATCGAGAGGTCAAGTTGGTGAAAGTTCAGTGGGGTGAAGCCGACGAAGATGCAACTTGGAAAACCGAGAAGAAGATGCGTGGGCTTTATCCATTTCTTTTTGAGGGTACATTCTCGATCTCTTTTCCTAATTAACATATCTTTCTTTTTATCCGCGTTTATCTAGTTTATCTTGTTTCGTAGATATTGTCATGAGGACCTTAGGTAGAAACCTTTTGGATGAAACATGTATTTGAAACATGTTATGCTTGATGGTTGCAAATGGTTGCAAGTGTTTGCATGTGGATACTCGTGGATGCATGATACACATTAGGCACTAAGATCGGCTCACACCCTTTCATACCGCATATGCATGAGTGTTTATGCTTATTCATGGATGAAACTTGTATGCTATCACATGGATGTTGCATATGGATGGATGTTATGTGCATTCATGTAGAGATCATAAATTATGTTAGGAATTTGCATACATATGGACTCATTTCACTAACATATTTTGCATTAAGGGGGTTTACTGAATCAGTAACCTCCTGATTTTCGCATTAGATAAGTACATATACACACACCTTTGCATATGATCATACAGCATTTAGAATCCTTTAAGGACAATGACTGCACGTGGATGTTGTTTTGAGTAGATGGATGATGGATGGTAGGATACGTTCTTCATAACTTGGAGATTTCGAGGACGAAATCCTTTAAGGAGGGGAGAATGTAACAACCCGTATTTTTGAATAACATGTTATAACACAAATGGAGGCAGAATTAAACTGTAAAATCTGAATCAAGGGAAACGGGCTGTGCCATTGCGTTCGTCTCGGAAAAATACGCGAAATAGAGTCCGAGTTTTCGAAAATCGGAGTCCGTATGACCAAGATATGGCCTCACGAAGTTTCACGAAAAATTCACAAATTAAAGTATACTTAATTAAGTGAAATGGGTTGCGCAGAGAAATATATATATATTGATATATATATATATATAATTGAAAATTAAATAAATAAATATGCAAAAATGTTCAAAACAGCGAATTGGGAGAGGGGAATAACCGAACCGGCCGATTTTTGAGGTCGACCCGAGCTCGCTGGGTCGACTAGGGGTTAATCCAGGGTGTTTGGCTGTCAACCCGTGGGCCGATTCGCTCAAATGTAGATTTTGCATTTGAATGGTTCTCATGGTTCAGCTTTAATCTAAAGGCCCTAGATTGTTCCTACACTTGACTTCTTCCCCAAGACATTCTTTGATGTCTTGGATTGAATCTAGGGTTAATCCTATGGCTAATACTATCCTAATCCTCTATAAAAAGACCCCTAAACCTAGCCTAAATCACCATTATTCAATCCTACAACTAAACTATGTCAAATTTGTTCCTCTCATGGCCTCCACTCTCATGCTAAAATTCCTAAGCCTATTTCTATGAGAGATTGTGAGTTCATACAAGTGTTTTCAAGCTTGTATGAGTGTTCTTAGTTTGCATTCAAGTCAAGTTGCAACATTTCTATTACAAAGCAAGGGTTTTTATTGATTTGGCTCAAGGGTTTTCATTTGGAGCTTGCATATTTGGGTTTTTGGTGCTTACATAAGGGCTTCGTCTCAATCTTTATAATAAATATTTATTTGTGTCTTCATAGCATTGTAAGCCCTTTTCTACTTTCTTTCTTTGAACTCTAAAGTTAAATGAATGATGCAAGTTTGGTTGATCATTATATGCAAGTTTGGTTGATCATCATGCAAGTTATGTATGACACATGTTATCATGTTATGCAAGTTTGGTTGATCATTATATGCAAGTTTGGTTGATCATTATGCAAGTTATGTATGACACATGTTATCATGTTATGCAAGTTTGGTTGATCATTATGCAAGTTATGTATGACACATGTTATCATGTTATGCAAGTTTGGGTTGATCATGTTATCATGTTATGAAAGTTTGGGTTGATCATGTTATCATGTTATGCAAGTTTGGCTTGATCATGTTATCATGTTATGCAAGTTTGGGTTGATCATGTTATCATGTTATGCAAGTTAAACTTGGGTTTGCGAGCTTAAAGCTTCAAGCTTTATGTTGAAGGTTGCATTTTGGCAACATGGAAGTTATCATATCCCTTATGATAACTTGCATGTGAGGCTAAATGCGAACTTCTAGCCACCTCTACATGTCATTTATCACCATGTATCACTCATATGCTAAGTTTGGTTTTATGCATGCTTTTGAAGCCTAATAATGCAATATGCAAGTATATGAACATATGTACATTTCATATGCCACCATGTTAAACTTGTGGCTTCAACACCTTTTTGTCATGATTATGCCAAGTTCCCTATTTTATCTTTTATGCGTTGTTGCGATTATGTAAACGATGGGATTACGTTGGGGTTGGGTAACATTATGACATAAACATGGTTTTTATAACATGACGTGATATATTAACTTGTAATTATGTTTTGGAAACATAATGGACATGACACTTAGAAAATATGAGTATGGCCAACTCGAGGTTGGGTTGAGTTTGTAGCATAAATCTACCCGGACCCGCCCGGCTTAACTAGTGGCTACAAACAATAGGACCCAATGTGAGAAGTTGGTCATGTTGTGCTCGAACCCGAGGTTAGACCTAGTTGTGGTATAAAGCTACCCGGACCCGCCCGGCTTAACTAGTAACCACAACAAAGTCTAATGTGAGAGGTTAAAGCGCATTAAGTTAATTAATGCCTCCTGATTAGGGTTAAGTCATGGTCCACTTAATACTTAACCAATTTGGGCTTGATGGATTAATCGAGGTTAAGTCAGGAGCCTTGGGTACTCTTAACCAATTTAATCCACGTGTGGATCGTGTTAACCACATTTAACCCGTTAAGAAACCCTAGTTGCGTGGTCCTTTTCAGCAGTAACCTTCTAGTTGTATCATAAGACCCTAGGACTAGGCTAGGGTGGGGCACGATTACTGGGCTGATTATAAGAGACCAAAAAGAGACGGCTGAATGATGCCCCGGTTGTTCAGGCGGACCATGGTCGTGCACATCAAGTCCGGAGTTGAACACGGGCACCGGTAGGTTTGGACTGTGTATCATGGTATGGTGTCAGAGGGTTACACCGTAGGGCCAGATACACCCTAGGTTGGACCCTGCACAGTCAACTACATTACATGATTACGCCGTATGACACCGACACTTGACGAGTTAGGCTTATAGGGAGCCGATCGACTAGACCGAGTAGTTGGACCTTGATCTAGGTCATCTCAAACTATTTGGTCCAAGCTTGGGCCAAGGGATCAATTCTTGTTTTTACTTGACATGTTAGAATGCTAGTACACCCGTGGTGCAAAACTTAACCTTGATTATGCGATGACACCTTTATCTATCTTGTTAGTTAATCATCATGCCAATATGTTGTTATCCTTATGTTCATCTCAGCTTCTCATGCCAGTTAACTTTACTAGTTCATAGACAGATAGTAGTAGGGCTTACCAGTCTTTTTGACTGACCTGTTTTCTTTCGCCTCTTTTCTTCCGTTCCCCCCCCCTCAGGTTCTCAGGGTGGGGACATTGGAGCTTAGCTTGGATCTTTACAGCTTGCTTACTGGATTTGCTTGTGTACAGTTTTGGACATTGAGCTAGCTATGGTTTATCACTTCATTTTGGGGATAGTACTTTATGTATTTCAGTTTTTCAGTTTATGATTTTATCTAGACTTTGTTGTTGGAAAATAATGACCAAGTACTTTGTTGTAACATGACTATGGTTTTGAAATGCTAAGTTTTATCCGCTGCTTTACTACTCTGTTTTACTTATATGTTATGTCTTGTGATATCTGCATGCATGTTTACCTTGTTTAACGCCCCTCCAAAGCTAATGTCCTTGCAAGAGTGGCATTGGCGGAGGTGGGGTGTTACAATGATCATCATCAAATCCACAATTATTATTTAAATCAGCCAAATTCGTACATATTTCTTTGGTTGTGATTGGATGATCTCGAAAATTTGCTAGTATGTGTCATCTCAATTATCCAATTGAGTTACTTGATTAGTTATCAAGCTACTCTATTCGATTTAGTTGATGTAATTAGCGCAAATCGGTTTTGGCTTCATTTCCAAATTGATTTTCGCTAATAAATTCTGGTTTGATTGATAAATAATTCAAATATCCTTTGTTTTTCATTCTTCTGAAAGCATACATTACATAATTCAATGCAAATGTTGTTAACTTTGAGATGCCTTTGAAAGAATAAGAAACAAAATTATGTTAATCTTTATGTGAGTTTCTCTTCCCACGGCCCTTATGCATGTGATTTGTGAAATGGGCAGATAATACCTGACACCATAAGGAAGAAACCTATTGCAACAAATCCTACCAAAGTTCTATCTTACCATGTGAACTGTCATCTTTGAAGAAGATTGGGGCTTTTGAAAAACACTCCTTGATTACTTTGCAAAAGGAAGTTGATGTTATTCTTCAAGATTTCAACATTTCTGGAGTGGAAACCATTCCTCCAAGTATAATTGACATGATTATGTCTCCTCCTGGTGGGTATTTCGCTTATACTGCTATCCATATTTAGCTCAACGGTTTTATACCTTCCCCAGATTTTATTGCCAAATTCCTGCAATATCTGAACATTGCTATTGTCCAACTTTCCCCAAATACCTATACTTACTTTTAGGTTTAAAGTAATTGTCACTGGAATTTGGTAACCTTCCTTAGATCCTCCACTTCTTGATTACTTGACTCGTCCCTCCAAACTTAACGATGTTAATTACCAAATTTTTCGTGCTAATCCTTCAAAGAAACTATTATCCGAAGGGGCGGTTAGATTTAAAGATTAGGAGACTCAATTTTTCTTCGTGCGCTTCCTTCTTGGTATTTCTGGAAATTTCAATACTCCGAGTACGAATTTTTTGATTGTATCTCTTGCTTACTCTTCTTAGCTTGATGTGCACTTGTTTTTCAAATGTGTTCACATGTTGTTTTCATTTCAGATGCTGCTCGCAAACTTTCTAGTTTCGCAGGTAAAAGACATGTAGATATCCTTAATGTTGCTTCAAAAAAATTAGGTAATAAACATTCTTTACTTACACCAAGTGTCCTTCGGAAACACTCTATCCTCCCGATGGCTCAGACTATTATCGGTCAACCTCCCATGATTTCTTTTAATAAGGGAATACTTTCTCTACCTATGGGGAGGAATGCTTTCTTCTCAAATTCTCCAATATTTCCTGACATCCCTGGTGAGCAATTCATTGGAAATTCAAAAGTTTAGTAATAGTTTTATTTTCTCGTCCATTTGTATGATATACTTTGCTTATGATTTGATGTCATCTGTTCTGAACTAGATAAAATCAATACACCTTCCCTGGTTCCAAAGACAGGAACTTTTTCTTTGAAGAAGCCTTGCTCATGTCTCTAGAGGCTACTAAAAGGAAGCTTGTGGATGTATTCACTGAGAGTTCTACATACAAGAGATCCAAAGATATTGCGGGCCCAACCCCTTTCCATAATGCTGATGTTGATTTTCCCATAACTACTTCTGCAAAGGTTGCTCCCTAAGCAGATATCCATTTATCTGAAACTCCTGTGGTTTTTACTACGATCTACCATGCAATGGGATTTTCTTCTTCTTCTGAGGACCTCAATTCTAAAGGCCCTTCTATACCTTCAGCTGTTGAAGGCTTTGACAAGTTTGTTAAATGGATTACGTGTTCGACTACATTTTCTGATATTATCTGTCCATCTTCCATTCCTGATATATCTTGCTATCATCAATCATTGGTCGAGTAACAACTCTTAGTATGATTTTTACTTCATGTGGTCTTGTGATTGTGTCCTTCATTTCAATTATATCTTTCCTTCCTTAGGTCACCAAACTACGGTTCTTATTGCAAGAAGGTATTACTGGGACTTCTTTCGATTTGCTGAAGCCCAAAGAAGAAAATCTTTTCTTGAGAGAAGAGATTGTTTCCCTTACCAATGTTGGAGAGGGTGCGATGAAGAAACAGAAGTCATTAAATGTAACAACCCTGAATTTTGGAACCAATTTAAAATTTATTTTTAATTGATTTAATGAAGTTTTATTGTTAAAATAAGTTATTTTAATAAATAATGGCTTGAAATTTATTTAAAAACGAAATAGGAATGTACGATTTTTAAATTTAATTAAAACGAACATGTAGTGGCGCGATAGTTTGAAAATTTGGTTTTGAACTTTAGATGAATGTTCATAATTTAAAATAAATCATATTTCAGTAAAGCAAGGAACATTATAATCTATTAATTATATCTTTCTAATGAATGTGAAAATTTTAGATTTCATATTATAAATTTTAAGTTATGTCCAGTTTAAAATTTTAAATAGTCGCTATGTAATTTATTAATATTTTAATATTATTTAAGCCCTTAAAAATGGCCATTTTGCAAATTACTTCCGTTTTCATTGAAACTAAATTTGTTAGATCCAGAATGTCAAATTCTTGTCAGGTTTAAAATTTCAAGCTAATTGGAATTAGTACGTAAGCGTAGTAATTTTAAACGTGTGTTCAATTTTAGTTATAATTTAATAAGCTAGTTAAAAGGCCATTTTTCAAACAGTCTCCAAATTCAATGAAATTAGTTTTGTTAGAACCACATTTTTGAAACATAACTAGATTTTAAATTTCATAATATTTGGAGTCAATATGTAGTCGTAGCAAATTAAAACGTACGTTGAAAATCAATATTTAATGTTACATTTTAATTTGAATAAAAACTGATCGAAACGACCGAATCGGTTTATGAAACGTATCCCATTGTGCCCGAAATAGGGGTATTTGGCTAGGGGCGAAAGTCGTCGGGGTTCATTTGGAGTTCAGATGCTAAAACGTCAAAACTAGGAATAAAATAATAATATTATATTAATATATATACTCAGAAATTACCAAAACCGTAAGTCAAATACGTACCACAGTCAACCCTATTGAAGCCATCCCTTCTAAAATCAATGGCAGCGAGACAACCACCTTCTCCCCTATTGTTCTCCTAATCCACATCGAATTACGTCATACTACCAAAACAAAAATTATAGAGCTCTTCAAGCTCGAAAACTTCAACGGCTATGACCAATTCTCATGTAGTATTTCAGGAGAATTTTGTGCCTAAACCTCTGTCATTTCAAACTAGATTTTTTGGCTGCTGTGGGGCATCGAGTTGCATAGGAATTCACGCGTGCAGAGGCGGTGCGAGGGAGAACGACGTGGTGGTGGTTGGTCAGGGTGATGAGGCTTCAGGTGGTGGCGGTTTCATGCCCTAGTAGGCGGTTTTTTTTCAAATACCTGGAGCGGTTAAACGGGAAGACGATGGATTAATGAAAGGGTTAAATTAATTAAATAATTAATTATGTTGATTAAGTTAATTTATGTAATTAATATTTAAAACCCCGTAACCTGTCCAAATTAAAACAGAATTTGACGATTTCAGTTCCGTTGGAATCGTAGAGTCAAGATCTACGCGATGGAACTAGTTCGAAAAGAAATAGAGCAAGTTATATATTTTGGCTAAATTAAATGACCAGTTTAATTTAGTTAAAACAATCGTCATTTAATGATTTCAGAACCGACCACTGTAAGAACTCTCTCACTCAAATATTTTGTACAGTTATTTACGTATATAATTGGAATCATATTAATTGACTATGTGGATTTTTATCTGTTACATGTGATATCCCTTGAGTTCAACACATGAACTATTCACCAAGTTTATTTGTTATTAGAAGTAGTGTTTGAATATACGACACTCCTATTTCAAACAGTGTGGATGGACATTTTGTGGTGCCTTAAATTGCAATGGATGATTATTTATGTTATGATTTGAATGTGAATTTGAAATTATTAACATAATAAAATGATGTTAAATTATTTATGGTAGTTGAAATCGGATTAAATATTCTTTTACAAGTCGACTGATTTGTTTATGTTCACCTATTTAAATAATATCGATTGACATAAATAATTTATTAATTAATTATTTATTGGTTGAAAACCCTATACGGGTATTGGAACAATATTTGATCTACACTAATCCCAAGTGTTTAGATTTGATGTTAATCGATTGAATGACAGACCGTTATAAGCGTTGTTGAATTATTTAATGCTTATACAGTTGTAGATGCACTATGGACGTCAACTAGATGTTTAACAATTGTTTATAATTATTGTTGAATACATGTTGATATACACGTAAATGTGTATATTTTATCCGCTTATTTATTTTGTTTTCTTTTTAAAATAATTGATATTGTGTATTTATAGTTGTGTTTTCATATTATTTAAGATGAATAGATTGATACACTGAATTGTTGAAAAGCATGAAGAATCGGCACATGAAGAGTGTTGATTTTTAGAGCTGGATTAAAGCATGAAGACCTGAAGAAATGTTTCTGTTCAACCACCTTCTGCCGCATATTTTAAAGTCAGAATTCAATGCCTTTTCATAAAGATTGCTTGTCTCAGAGGTTACAGAGTTATTATTCAATGAAGTTGATTCCGTTTGATGCCCGCAAGCTATTTTTCCATGACATTTTCATGCCCACTCACTTGCGTTCACATTGGTCTAGTTGTTATTTGGACAATGCCTTTTGTCCCACATCGTGTAATTGGCCACTTAGTCTTGGTTCTGACAGCTATAAATACACTATGTCCTTTTCATTTAGAATTACATTGGGTTTTATTCTGTAACTCTTCTCTTGGAATAAAACTATTCTTCCCCAGTTGTCTTTAATTTTAGTTTTTTTATTTATGTTTGTTCTTTTATTTTTCTCTTTTTCTCATTTAGTTATGTCTAGCTAATAACCTTTAGTTAGGGGGTGATGACGCTTATAGATTGGATTCAATATGAATCATATAGCCAAAAGATGAGGACTTTATACATAAAGATCTGGATTTGAACAAAAAGTTCGATCTAAACCTTCGTATTTTGTGTCGTTTAAGAGCTATGCTTCTTCACAGGGTATATTCGTGTTCGATCTAACGCTTATCAGAATTTGATGTAATTTTTAGGGTTTTAGAAATAAAGTAGTGAATCTGTTCTGATAGCCAATGGTTGTTCAAGAGCTTAGCTCCTGCATAGGCTATGCTTGTTGTTATTCACATGTTTGTTTTTAAATACCTAATTATAGTTTATTCGTGTTTGTGACAGAAACATGAGTTAGATCTATTAATCTGCTTGCCTATTGATAATTATCAATCCAATTTATGTCATTACTCCCTAATCTCTTTCATTTATTATAAAAAAACTCACTTTTTCTTTATTTCCTGTAGTTTTCAAACAATCAAAATTTCAGAATAACTTGATTGGATTTATTAGTAAAATAATTTTGGTCTCAGAGTTCGACACTTTTACAATAACCCTTGCTGTTTAGGAAAGCCAAACGAATTAAATAGTTGTTTTCAATTGTTTAATTTGTTCGCAAACATAGTGATGTATGAAATCCATATAAATAAAATTATATGGTAACTGATTGAGTCTCATTTCAATTCCGAAATAACAAATATGTTAATATAATATTCAGTGAAGAATCAAAATATGATTTTGATGTCCAATTTTGGATGGACACTAAAATTATAAAATTATAATGGATACTGAGAAGATTTGATTTCAAAATGTGGTATTTTGAAAATATATTATTTTAATATTAAATTAATATGGGATTTTTAATTTTTATTTAAAATTGAAATAGAAGCTAAAATCGTTTTTAAAATGAATTTATAAATGTTTTATAAAATACATTTTGAATAGAAGAGGACGAAATCTTTTATATATAATATAATGGCTTAAAATGAAGATATTTGATTTTTAAGCAAAATGATTGAAATAAAATTTCAAATGGTAGTTGTGAATAATTTATAATATTTATAAATTATTTTGAAAATGTTTTTGATTTTATTTTTTATTATAAATCGAATTCGGGCTTGAATAGAACGCGTCGCACAGCGACATTTCGCGGAAGTCAACCCGTAACTTCGAATTGACGTGATGGGAGATCCGGCCATTGGATTATCTTGAAACCGGAACCATCAGAACCGTAATGAAATGAGCTTTCTAATAAAATTATAATTTTTGAAGTTAAACGGTTTGATTTTATGATAAGTCCAAATCAGTATTGGAAAAGGTCGCTATGAATGCAGTTCGGTGGCCGATATTGGAAACCGACTGTAAGTGCCTTAATTTATTAAAAATATGAATAAATTATGTAAAATCATAATAAATGTTTTGAAATGATTTTGGGTGAAATATTCCACATTTGTCAAGATAAAAGATAATTTTACTAGAATAAGTTGTTTTGTAGCTTGAGTGAAAGAACTTATTATGGCTTTAATATAACCATAGATTTAATGGAATCCTCCAGTATATATAAATTGGATGGGAATTGAACGGAAATTATCTTCCGATATTTCGATATTGGATTCCATGATTATACGAATATCATTGAGGAATTCGGAAGATATAGGTATTGTTATTCCCAATACGATATCTGTTGGTTTCAGAATTTGATATTAAATATAAGCCGATATGATTTTTGTATTCAGAGCCTTGTATTTAATATTAAATTGGATTTGGGTTTATCATGAACTGTGTTTTAAATAACATTCGTTCTTTGACCCAATTAAAAGTGAAGTTATGATTTGGAATTTATAAGTTTTTTAATTAAGATTTAATGGTATTTTCAAAGTAAAGTTTTCCAACTTAATATATTAAATTGGAATTGAATGGAATTCGATTAGTAATAATCTTGATGAGTTTCTATAAAGGAAGACCATTAGTATTTATGGAATTAATAATTTTCTGCCGCTATTACACTTATAGTATTAGTCAGATATCTAAATTCATATTGATTATGATTTATATGATCTCCGTGAAGATTCCATTTCATTGGAAGATGATTTTGGGTTTATCGTGAATGGTATTTTAAATGACATTTGTTCTTTGACCCAGTTAAAGACAGGACTAACTTCCTAAATTTGAATAATCATTAAATAATGATTTGTAAAGATTAAAACTAAGTGGATTTTTAATGATTCTTTAATTATATTGAATTGTGAATGTGGTAATTAAATTTACCAAATTCAAGAAATGTTCGAAATGGGGTACCACCAGTTTCAGTCCATGCGATAGTTAAATCTTTAATTAGATTTATTTAACGTCCCGCCTTTTTGACCGCTTCAAATCGATAATTAAACCAACTTAAAACGTTCAAAACGACGGATCTTTATTAGCTTACAAAGTTTAAAACAGAATCAACACAGAATAAATAAATAATACAGTATTGAACAACGAAATAAAACTTTTATTTATAAATCATAATTTTTGAATTCAATGTTTCTCTATACAGCGGAATGAAAATATAGTTTGAATATAATAAAAATATTTACTGTTCAAATCTTCAGAGTGAGCTATAATTGGAATCCTCATCTTCGCTAGTCTTCGAATCCTAAGCTGTAATCTTCTGAATTTGTACTGCTCAGGTCTTACCAGAGCGTTCCATGCAAAAACATAAAACACTCGAGTCAGGATTAACCATAGTTCAAGTAAATTAACTTCAGTAAACACACACACACACACACACACACACACACACACACACACACACACACACACACACACACACACATATATATATATATATATATATAGTAAAACCAAACAAATAATCTAGACTCGGTTTTAATAACCCATGAGACTGCCGAAATGTATTGGCAAAGATTTGTTTGAAATCAGGCGGGACGTAAGTAATTTCAAATATAACACTAATATTTAAAATTTTACTTTTGTTTCCCTGTACGTTTTGTGGAAAACATGGTCATGCATCTAAATATATAATCACGATCATGCCATATTAGCGGTCTCTAGGAGGATACATTGATTGTTTTTAGCTTTTTAGAAGGTGCCTTTACCAGATAAGGGTGAATCTTTATGTTGGATTGCTATCTAAATTTGGCTTAGTTTACATGCTAAACCTACTTGATGTTAACTTACTCATTGATCAAATAATTAAGACCACAAACAAAATGAAGGAAACAAGTATTACAATAGAAGATATAATATAAAATATCAATTGGCTACAACATGTATAAAAAACATGCATATTTCCCAAAAAAAAAAATTTGCTATAGCGCTATCTCTTATTCACAGGATGGGGAAATGTTTTAGAAGTTTAATGTCTTTTAGTGTGTGTGACAGTATGTGGTATACAACCTTGTACATTGCATTGCATTTTCTACCAAAATCTTAATTGGCACGGTAATGGACAGCATCACTTATATGTTGTTTATGAAGTTCAAGGTAGCATATATAAGGCATGATCCACTCGACATCATACAGTAATATCCAGATTGTAAACTAGGTGACGTGATCAAAGTATGTTCAGTAGATATAATTCAGACTACAACTCACCAAGGATTTCCTCACTACCTCGACAGGGAATATACACATGTTATATTATCCGATTTTTGTGTATGTATGAATTTGTATGCTGATTTTGAGAATTCGATTTGTATTAAAATAAAATGCATGGGGTACTTGATGTTGATAAACTGGGGACTTGATTTGAGGTCAAATAAATCTCAAGTTTCCTTTAGTGAGACAAGGCAGGGTTACATAAACATGTATACACATCAAACAGGGGTGCATGAGCGATTAACTAGTCCCATAAAGGTATCCCAGTTTTTATCTTTTAGGTTGTTACCTACACACATCTATACACATATCTAAATATGTATACACATCTATACACATCTTTACACATATCTAAATATGTATATATACCCAGTTTTTATATTTTAGGTGATCAGTTAAATTTTGGATTCTACAAAACACGCAAACCAGGATACTCGATAATTGCATGTGGCTACTCAACTTCAAGATATATCATAACAAAACGTATCCCAGTTTTAAAGTAAGGTGGCAACTAACATATGAAAGTGTGGGTACATATATGTTTTCAAGCTAACAAAGGGTATATCACATATGCAGGTTGACAATACCCATGCAAGTTACAGTATACATGTATATGTTTTCAAGTTAACAAAGGCTAACACATGCAAATGCACAATTGAATTAAAAAAATGCATGTGCGAACCCAAAAATACCGACTTCACACTAATTTACCATCACATGAACTGGAGCTCAGAAACAATGCAGAGTAAGATTTGAAATCACAAATGAGATAATGCACAAATCCCACAATACTGAACTAAATTAACTCTTCAGTTCAACCAAAATCAATATATGTTGACAACAATTCCACCAATCTATATATGATGAGATCAATCATTCAGCCGTAACCACAAAAACAACCAAGATACACAACAATCAACTATTATATCTCAATTAACAATCAAGTTTAAATTTACTTGAACTTAAAATTAATCGTGAGTGAGATAACTCAACGAAACGCAGGAGAAAGATGACGATATCGACGGGAAGAAAGGAAGCGACTTTGCGGCTTTGAAATGGTGAAGCGACCGACGAACATTGCTGCAAATGGAGGACTGGGAAGGATACTGATGCTCAATCGGGAGCAACTTCAATCAGTGGAAGCGATTTTCAATTTGAGGCCTGCCATGGAAAAGGCTTTGATTTGACTTTTAGGTGTGGTGAATTGGTGGTAGGCGGTTCCCAAGAGGAGGAGCTAAAAGAGACTTTCGGTGTGGCGAAAACTGATTTGGGGAAAAAGTTTAGGGCTTCGGCCATTATTTTGGGAGATTGATTTTGATAGAAATAAATTAAAATAAAGAAAAAGGAAGATGATTTTTCTTTGAATAATTTAGAGAAGGAGCGTCATTCTTATAAAGGTGAGAATAGAGGATAAGAATGACGTTTTATCACTAGGCCTTAGGTATCCTCGAATTCCAACAAATAGGTCGGCGTGCAAATTTTTTTAAAGGAAGGCTTTATCTGATTAAATTTAATATTAAAATGTACCATAGGCAATATTGTTGAACACTCAACATCCATACCATTTATATCACTTCCAACCACAACGAAATTTGACGTATCTTTATATATCAACATTCTGAATCCAATAAAACTATTCTTTGTTATAAACAAACTCCGTCTGCTTATAACGTTATTTTTAATTGTGAATTATTTATCGGTTCATTGTTTGTTCACAAAACATCTTTGTTAAATTCCAAATTTTGAAAAGTTAGATTTCAATTGCTTATATACACGAATACCCACATATCCAAGCCAATTCTCCATAAAATTTTAACATATAAAATTTCTAATTCGTTTAACATCGATAACGTTTATTTTTCAAATTCAATCATTTATATTTACCAGTCGAATTTCAAATTCAATTCAAATATTCAACCAGATTCAATTTAAATATTCAAAAATATTTGATTTCCAACCAACCTATCTGCATTCAATTCATACACAAAATCAATATATTTGATATTAAATCTCTATCCCAAGTATCAATGAAAATCATTTTTTAATGGACAAATCTTCAATTAATTCACATTCCAGCTATCGAAATTTCTGGGAATAAATTAGTCAAGAGCATTGTGGATTATTATCAAAGCATGGCGTTAATGTAGAATAACTTTGTGTGGCATTAATTTGCAAGCTTCACACCCCGATATGAACCAGAAACGAGACGAAGGACCGTAGAGAAATGGACATACGTTAGCTATGAGTGATGTCATGGTATGGAGCCTAGACATTTTACTTATGTGGATGTTGGATGATGGAAAGCGAGGTACCTAGGATTTGATTTGGCTACACCAAGCCCTTGACTAAGTTGGTCGACATACTGGCCAGATTTTAGGTCCCATAGGACTAGCGAACGTATTGTTTTTGGTATTACTAATCCGTAATGGATGACCAGCTCTGCCGCTCCTAAGGGTCGATGCATTCTGTCCCTGGCCATGGGCTAGACTGTCTCTAATTCGGTAAGGAAGATCTCTTTTCTTGGTTCATGAATGGCAATCCAAGTTCCAATACGCGATTTTACGATTTTAGTTGTAAACCTATATGGCGACATAATATATGGTACCTATGTCGTCTATGATTGATACATTTATATTTGAAGTCGATTTCTTCATATGTACTAATAATAATAATAAATAAATTTCGCGTATCAAGCATATTTGGCTATTATCAGTAAAACTCTATCCTCTAGTTTGTGTTGCATTGTGTGATGGGACCTGAGTCTTATAATGGCTTCATTTTTCCTTTTTAACATTGCATTATTTGTTTTTTGGTATTCTTGGAAGAAAACCCGTTCCGTGTTATATGGCGTGATCCCTTGATTTTACCAACTTTAAAATAAAGATAATAATTGTTTTAGTTCTTACACCAGTCCTATGACTAACTCGGAGTTTATTGTTTTCCACCCAAACTCTGGGTGCCCATATTTTCCATACGTGTAGTCGGTAGTTCTGGTTTTCGCAGATATTTCTTTCGTAGGAACATGGATTACGGCTAGAGTTATACTATGGAATGCTTTGTATCCATGTATTTCCTTCAGGTGTGGTAGTTGATGTTTTTTGCTGCATATTATATTTATGTATTATATTTCCACTGCTTTGTAATTTAATTATCTGACATTTTCCGATGTATATTATTTATTTGTACTCTGATATCTTTCACTCTGATGTAAATTGTTGTAATAGCTATGAAATGTTCTATTGTTCTGTGTTCTAATGAGTCGTGTTCTCAAAGCAATCCGCCTTCTATAGGCTGGTCGTGAAGTTCAGATCGTCTCATTAGAGATTGCTCTTACTAAAGCATAATCTGTAGTAGCTGGAGAGAAGAGGATCAATTTATCTTTAAATGGAGAAATCAAGGCTTTAAACGAGACCTTGGGAAGAACTAAAGAGGAAATAACTGCAATTGATTTTAGCCGTTCTTCCTTGTAGGAAGAAAATTCTCTTCTTAAAGAGAAAAATGGCTTTCTTAGGAATAAGCCTGATAAGAGTGGTGCTTCCCTGACAAAATCCATTGGTGTGATTAGTGATGCCAAACAAAGGCTTTCCTGTTTCCTCCAAACCACATTGGACGAGATCATGGTCAATTCGATCGAGGATGCATTCCTGCTCATGTATGCAGACAACATAAGAAAATAGCCTAATTTAAGTTTTTTTTCTCTTATTCCACTTTTGGTAGAAAGGTTTATGACAAAGATAAACTAGGTAAAAGACATAACCGTCCTTCCTGAGAGTGGGAGAGGAGATTGATGTAGCAAAGTTGTTATTTACAGATGGCATTCCCACGGAGGAGTCAGATGTTGATAGTAAGAAAGATGTTGTTATAGTAGTGAATTTCAGTCACATTAATGATTACAACAATGATTTTAAAGGCTGCGACGTTACTGGAATTGAAGGCGATTTTAGCTACAACTTTAATGATGTTAATGATATCTTCCAAGTTCCGAATTGTTAGGATGAACCATCGAGAATCAGTCTCGAGACTGTTAATCATGGTGCCATTCCAACTAGAACTTTTGACCCTTTTGCCATATCCAGCTCGAATGGGAACGTATTGTTAGAACAAGAGTTATTCTTGCGAATTATTTCTGATTCAAATCATTCAAAAAAGGGATTTCTTGGTGTTGCCACTGTAAAAATAGATGGAAAAAAATTGCGTCCAGTAGGATTTGAACCTATACCAAAGGTTTAGAAGACCTATGTCCTATCCATTAGACAATGGACGCTTTTCATTCCTATTTCAGAATTTAAAGAACCTAAAGGAGCATGAGTCATATATTCTGCCGAACGTCGTTCTTGCCAAGGTTGTATATCTTTTTTCAGCCTACTCAAGTCCAAACCATTGGGACCCCGTAGAGGTTCTAACCAGGGAGCACGGAGATCCCAAAAATGCATAGTTTCTCCTCCAAAAATAACCTCTCCCGTTCAGAAGTAGCTCTTCTCTCTAGGAAGCTAAATAAGAAGACGAGTGAATAAAACACCCTACCTAATAAATATCATAGCCTTGATTAAAGTGCTAGATTATTGTCTTTTAAGGAAAAAGAAGTGGCTCCTAGGTTGAGGATTGCTAGACAACGTAGTTAGACACTTTTGAAAGATAATGTGGAATTAATAACTCTATTTTGGATGTTAATCGAAGATAGAGACATCTTGGTCGACCTTCTATATAAAGTTTATAGCAGGTATGAAACCGTAGATTTTTCCTCTTTAGGTGATCTTAGCGAAGGCTCGCTCATACGACTTCATAAAAGATGATCATGGATCGATCTCCATCCAAATGCCTGCTGGAATCTTTCTCGTGTCCATTCAATTCCAAGAGATTTTCCCTCAGACAAGCTTAATTTTAACAAAGATAGATTTGTATTTGAAAATTTTAAGAGATCTATTTTGTATGAACAAGAAGAATATTTTCGTATATGTATTCGTTCATCTTTTGATATTATTGTAATGAATTCGCTTTCTCTTGAATTCCTGTTACTTCTTTTAGAACCCACTCCCTATGATGGATTCACTTTCTAGAGATTTCTTAGGAAGCTTTGTTAGACTAAAGAAAGAATACTACAAGAAGTCTTTACTTATCAAATCTTCAAAATAGGAAAGATGTTACTTTGTTAGAAATCTTAAAAAGAATTACACTCAATATCCTTTGCTTCGCTTTTACTTTCTAGGTGAAGAGAAGGATTAACTCTTAAAGGAGGTTCAAACATATCATTCGAAATTGACTAGAGGTTACGATAGTCTTCCGACTGGAAAATGAGATTATTACAAATGTCCTTCTGCTTATACTCCTGAAGGATTTGAAGTCCCCTTCAATTCCACACTTGCTCTCCCTGCTAATTCTTTGAGCAAGGATAAGAAAGTTGTTTCCTGCCCCGGGGATTACTCAATAACTTGTAATCATGTTTCCGGGGACTTGATCGCGGAAGCATTAAAGTTATTATGCCAATACTATCTTATTTTCCATTCTCTGGAAGTAGCCATTTAGTAATACGCTTTTTCTGAATGAACCTGTGGTTTGCGTATACATCATGTTGTGCAAGACTTTTGTCTTTGTTTCGGTTATCCTTATCTAGGATATTCTTTGCATTATTCTGCATAAAACTCAACACATATAATTTTGTGTTATTCCTTTGCTTATAGTAGGATGTTTATATTAACTTGCTCATCTAATGTGAGACACCATTTGGATTTAACAATAGATAAAACTTGCAATAGAATAATACGATCATTTGTATTTTATATTTAGTTGGAATAATGAATAAAAATGTTATGTATATGAGTTCAGAAAAATTCCCTGGGTGAGGTGTTGAGAAATCATGACCTTTGTTAGAAAGTTTCAAATAGAAAACCCAAGATACAAACCCAAGAATTTGTTTAAAATTCTTCTTTTTAGAAATAAGATAGTAGGCCCAAATTCCATAATTAGGAATGACTTTGGAATTCCATAAACCCTCTTCTGGAAATGAGAATGGAAAATTCATAACCTTGATTCAAGTATTAGAATAATGCAAAAATATAAGAATTCAGTTCTAAAAATATTATAAGTCCAGAGTATCCATCTGGAAATATGAGGAAACGGTCCAAAGCTCTGGCTTGAATTTGTGTAATAGAATTATGATAGTCCATTTTTCAGGAAAAGAGAATCATAGTCTCAAGACCCAGATTTAAGTACTAAAAATAGAAATTCGGAAAATCTCTTCTAGAAGCTTAGATATAAGTTATGCAACACCTATTAGAGCATTCATGATAGAAGACCAGAAATCCATACTTGGAAATAATAGAAATCCTGAAGCCTTAAATTCGGGAATTTATAATAGAAGACCAAAAATCCGCATTTGGCAATAATGGAAGTCCCAAACTGAGACCTAGATTAGGGTATTTATAATAGAAGACTAGAAATCCACATCTAGCAATAATAGAAGTCCTGAATCCCAGATTTAGGTATTTATATAGAAGACTAGAAATCCACATCTAACAACAGTAAAAGTCCCGAAACAAAACCCAGATTCAGGTTTTCATAATAGAAGACTAGAAATCCACATTTGGCAATAGTAGAAGTCCTAAACCGAAACCCATATTCGGGTATTTATAATAGAAGATGAGAAATCCACCTCTAGAAATAATAGTAGTCCTTAACCAAAATAAAGATTCAGGTATTTCTAATAAAAGAACAAAAATCTACATCTATCAATAATAGAAATCCCGAACCCATATTCATTTATTTATAATAGAAGACCAGAAATCCACATCTAGCAGTAGTAGAAGTCCCGAACAAAAACCCAGATTCCAGTATTTATAATAGAAGACCAAAAATCCACATCTGGCAATAATAAAAGTCCCGAGCCGAAACCCAAATTCGAGTATTTATAACTTTGGTGCCCATTTCATGCTTATTCTTTAAAGCAAAGGTTCAATGTACTTTAAGTGCTCTCTTTGAGCTTTTGCTCCCTTCTGCGGGATAAGGTGTAAGCAGAAGAGAGTGCGTTCTTAGAGTGCTCCCTTTGAGCTTTCGTTCCTTTTTGCAGGATAAGATGTAAGCAGAGACGAGTGCATGCTTAAAGTGCCCCCTTTAAGCTTTCATTCCCTTCTACAGGACGAGACATAAGCTGTAATGGCCCGAATTTCCATACTATCTAAGTTGACTAATTACACCACACGTTCAACCCAAATTGCACAGAAATAAGAATCATTATGAATTAAGAATAAAACGTAGAAGAACATAAATAACCACACAGAATCTTACATCACAGTGGAATAAAATATAATACATATATATAATAACTTTTGGAATACAAAATTTTAACTATACATACATACCATTATCAGAGTTTAATTATTACAACACAGCGGAAATAACAATAACTATATAACGTTGAAGCCTTCTGCTCCAAGCTCCTCCAAGTGTATCTGTAAACACCTTAACTACTTGACTGCCCGTATAACTATGGGCACCCAAGAGTTTAGGGTAAAACAAAACAAAATAAACTCTGGGTCAGTCATGGGACTGGTGTGAGTAAACTCCAATCACTTGGTTTAACTTTTAAAAATCTTTTTTAAATGAAAGGATAATCGTAAGATCGATCCACACATAAACACAGATGGTTTTTACCTGACAATAACCCACAACATTCTTTGAAATCAATATTTTTTGCATCTCACGCTCTACATACATAGTATACAATCAGAACCGCCAGCACTTATGGGATAATGGATTCCAATTGGCAAGGTATGGGACCACCTTCCAATAGTGTATCTCTAGAGAGGAATATACTTGGTTCAACAAGAACATCTTGCAACCCAGGCTTAACATGATTGGCCCCTCACTTTGCTTGAGAATACCGAATGTATTGTCACCAAAGTGTTGGTATAAGCAATCGTTCCGAAGCGGCAACCGCGATAAGATAAAGAAGCAAAAACATTTTCTCTAGATTAGGTGACAATACACCCTACTTGGGTGCGACCGACTTAGCCATGCGACTTACCCGATTTTATACCATTTTCCGGTTGCGAGGCTGGATGTTACAAGTACTTTTTTTTGATAGCACAATCACTTTAATGACACATTGTCAGATCTGTTAATCACTAATTGATTTGCATAAATATATTCTGGATATTACGCTAAGAGAATAAATTCTCCGCCACCAGATGTATATTTGTACAGACCAAACATATGCGGTCATTATAAATACTCTATTAGACATTCATCCATTTGCGTTTGCTATGGGACTGAACAAAACTGAAGGCACAATTTCCATTAATCCATTTTGGGCAATTTCTAGCTAAGAGTAACAGAAAAAAAACCTTGCACTTGACTCCATCTTTAATTGTCTTCATATAATCTGATTCGCAATGCTACTGCCAATACGGAGTAGTTCTCGAATAATAATCCAATCGGTCTCTTCGTATTGACAACGATATTGGCCAATACTTTGATAGTCATATATTTAACTATCGAAGAAAAACAAACATTCATCCAAAGCATCAAACAATCACTGGGACCCTTAATTAATATTACATTAATTAAATCACTTCACCATTTCCTTATCAATATTTGTTAACCCAATATTTTCAACAATCTTATTGGCCTCTTACGCTATTGGGAAAATATTTTCATATTTTACCTTCTTTTATTTTTTATACTTAGAAAATATCTTCTATTTATATATTGGAAAACATTCCAATTACTTATCTCTTTCCTGAACTCATGTATTTCTATACTTAGGTAATATTTATTATTATATTTCCAAAATTCCACTTACTTGGGTTAAAACGAATGTTGTGTAAAACATCGTTACAACAACCCAAATTACTGTATTCAATTAAATCTCTTTAAACATTGATCTTCGAGACTGAATTTTCCAGTTTATCGGTTAATAATGAAATCAAAAAAGTTGGGTTATAATTACTTCTCTAACCTTGACTGAAAACATCCTTAATTTCGAAACAGACAAATCCACTTACCTCAAATAATCAACTTCATATAAACTAATTATTCATTTTTAAAACGTGTATATGTTTCTCTTTTTACTTTTAGCAGATTTAAATATAGATTTTCTTTTTGTTTATAGTATTCTATATTAAGTTCATTTCTTTATTGAATTATATATATATATATTAATATGTTGATTTCTATTTATCAATTTTTCTTAAAAATATTCTAACTCCTTAAGTTTACGGAAAATTTTGCCAACACCTCCTCTGTACGACTCAATAGCTTAAACTCCAACTCGCCTCTCTAGGCCCTTCCTATTCAAAAAAAAAAAAAATCAAAACCCAAGCAGCTTGCCAATTGGACGCATAAAAACTCATCTGAAATTTAAACATGTACCTTTTTGTCGGGCATTCGAATTATAATCTTCATTCTCTTCATTCCATACCTATTTAACATATATACGACCATTCCCCATTTATTCCAACTCAATCCATTCATTTTTAACTCAATTCGCTAATTTATTCTTTAATTAGCTCTTTTTCCTATTTCACTTTTGAACAAAACATGTTCAAATATATTTTATTTTGCTTATAAACTAATCGAATTCTTTTTTCAATTCAAGTTTCATAATCGATTTCGAATACAAATCTACAAATCCAATTCACTTATCCAAAGTCCAATTTCGATTCAAAACTCCCTTAATGAGTTATTCTTCAAATTAGTTAATTCTGTTTAACAAATAAAAATCTGATTTTTGTTCCAAAAATCACTTCATCTATTCCACTTGATTTAATATTTATTTTATAACTCAAATGTGGATTTTTTAATGGAAATTCGGATTTTATTTACATAAAATTCTTTTATTAATTTAAATAAACCGTTATGGTTTAATATAACAAGTATAGCCCAGTTTTTTTATAAATTTGATTTGGACATAACTCAAAATATATAAGACAAAATACAGATTTTTCTCTTTCATTAGAAAGTTATTATTCAGTCGGTCCTGACGATTCTTGTTTCAAAGAATTCCAACTTAAATTGAGTTCTATAGACTCAATTGAAGTTCGAAACACCAAATTATGAACTATCGCGCTGTGGTGAGTTTGTTTTAATTATATTTAAATATAAACATTTAAACTTCGTTTAATTTAAATTCCAATCACGTTCTTATATATTTTTTAATATATATAAATTCGGTTTCCAAATCCAACTTAATATTTCTGACTATCCTAAATTGTCGATTATTCAATTATTTAGTTATCAATTCAATCACAACTCCATTTCTATTATTAATTTACAATTTCATTAGAAACAAAGTATTTTATAAAATTCAATGAAATCGAATTCTAATTACAATCTATTGGATTTTCTTAGTTCAGTTTATAGTCCGAATTCCAAAATAAAATCTATCATTCCTTTTCAAAACGTTTTCCAATTCACTTTTAAATTCGTACTTGAATTTAAACGTCTAAATTATAAAATGATAATTTATCTCGCTTAATTTATAAACGACATTTATAAATTTAACTTCCGTATTTTGTAATTTAAAACAAGTTTCCATTTCAAATCCATTTGAAACCCAATTCCTATTCTAGAATATATTTTTTTTGAAAACAAAATGATGTGTGATCTTCCAATAGGAAGAGAGCACACACACACACACACACACACACACACACACATATATATATATATATATATAGAAAAAATAAACATGATACAATATCCAAGTACAGACCCAAACAAGATCGCCAAAAGCAAGTAGAGGATAATAGATAGATGAGTTCGGGCAAGGCCACAACCCATCATACTTCAATATCGAGTTCCAGCAAGGCGACCACCCAATATAGAGTATATCTATTCCACTACATATGGCAATCTAAATAATAGACAATTAGGTTAATCATAACCTTAAAACCAAAACACTCCAACTCTAAATACATATATGACTAAATAAGCAATAATGATCAATCCAGACAGCAATCCCATAAGCTCCCCAGCTAAGTCCATGACCTGTAATCTGAAATACTAAAAAAACTATCAGTAACAAACATATATATATATATATATATATATATAAGTATATGCCTATACATATACATATACATACATATATATATATGTATATATACATATTTGTATAAACAATTATACTTATATGTACATTAACATGTATATATGTATAAGCATATAACCATATATACAAATAAAAAAGAAGAAGAAGAAAGCAGAATAACATATAGGGTAAAATAATAACAAGTGCCAAATATCAACAGAGACGAAATCTGTTATATCTAAAATATCTAGTGAATCTAATAAACAGGCCCAAATTTGATCTAACCTTAAACAAAAAACAACCAAATCGTAAATTACCAAAAAGCTTATAATGTGAATTAGACATCCAATCCAGACTAAATTTTACTATACTGATGATTAGATTATCAGCTGAGTCAGACTTAGTATGAAATAATCTCTGATTTCTTTCTAACCAGATAAACCAACACGAGATTATAACTAAGGAATCCAATATATATCTCTGCCTAGTATTGAACCTTAATCTACTACAATTCCAATAATCTGCATAATTATTTAGAACATTAAAACCATCAAATGTAAAAATCTTCAGAATCATGTTAAAAATTGAATAAGTGAAACAACAAGAGAAAAATAAATGATCAACGTGCTCCTCACCAATATAACAAAAACTACACTTGCAATCAAATATGATATTCTTTCTTTTCAAAAGCTCAATCATATTTAGCTTCTTATGAATGATCAACCACATAAGAAACTTAGCTTTGGGGGGAGCATTTGACTTCCATAAGAATTTAAAAGGATATATAGAAACTCCAGAAAAATTAATAAAATTATACATAGAATTAACCGTATAGACTAGTTTCTTATCTAAACTCCAACAAAGAGAATCACCATGCTCATCCAAGTTGTACAATGCTAACTTAGCTTTAAGTAAGGCCAATTGTCTTAACAAGTCCTCTTCTAAAATGTTATCAAAGGAAAACACCCACGGAGGGTCTAGATCTACTCTATAAATATCTATAATTAATGCATTCTTAAAATTACAATTATCATAAAGCTTATTGAATTCAATTTTTAGTGGCACACTAGAGATCCAAGGATCATGACAAAAATAAGTAAGGTCCCCTGAGTGAACAATTACTTTACAACCTAATTTAAAAAAGACAAAACAATTCAAGACAGATTTCCAAAAGTGTGATAGTCTATTTTCCCATACACCACTATTCCCAGTAATAAACTCCCCTTTAGAATAATAAGATTTAACTACAATAGACTTCCACGACGCCGTCACGGCAGGACTTCTAAATTTCCATAACCATTTGGCAAGCATGGATGAATTAAAATTATATAAATTTAAGATACCCACACCCCCATCTTTTTTAGGCTTACAACACATGTCCCAATTGACTAAACATTTGTGAGCTCTACCCAAAGAAACACCATTCCAAAGAAAGTTACGCCTAATCCTATCAATCTTCTCTATGACCCATAATGGAAATCGATGTACAGCCATCCAGTATGAAGGAATAGCCGATAGCACCGAATTGACTAGAACTAATCTACCTGCTCTCGACAGGAATCTGTTATTCCAACTCAGTAATCTATTATTAATCTTATCAATGATCACTACCCAATCTTCTTTTTTAAGCTTCGAAGGTCTAATCTTAAACCCTAAGTAATCAAAAGGAAATTTCATAATAGAGCAGGATAAGGTATTAGCTACCAATGTCTCCACCTTATTAACATCATTTAAGACCATAACCGCACTTTTATCAAAATTAATCCTAAGTCCAGATAACATTTCAAAACAGTATAGTATAAACTTAAGAGTAATTATATGCTTAGGCAAGTGGGAAGAGAATAATAATGTATCATCTGCAAATTGAAGGATAGATAATTCATTATTAAATTCCTCATTCCCAACACTACCAAGCACCCCTAGTCTACTCGCTCTTTTAATAATTCGAGAGAAGACATCAACAGCTAAATTAAACAAAAAAGGCGATAAGGGGTCTCCTTGTCTAAGGCCCCTCTTAGATTGAATCTTCTTACCCACTACCCCGTTAACAACAATATTAGAGCAACCAGACCTTAGCAATAATAAGATCCAGTTGGTCCATCTGACACTAAAACCTCTAGCAAGACTCAATTCGCATATGAAATCCCAATCAATTGAGTCAAACGCCTTCTCAAAATCTAACTTTAAAATGGCACAAGTAATGTTATTCTTACAACAGACATTAATGTATTCCTGTACCGCTGCCACTCCATCAACTTTATTCCTACCTTTAATAAAGGCGGTTTGAGAACAATCAATAAGATCGTTCATCCTAGTACTAAGCCTGTTAGCTAAAAGTTTAGAAATGATCTTAACAGAAACATTAATAAGAGAGATAGGCCTAAAATCCTTTAGAGAATTTGCTCCCTCTCTCTTATGAATAAGGATGACGTTTGCAAAGTTAAAACTACCTAAACGTAGTTCACCATTATAAAATTCGTTAAATAAATTTATAATATCAGACTTTAAGACTTCCCAGAATTGCTTATAAAAATTAACAGAAAATCCATCTGGTCCAGGAGCTTTGTCATTAGGCATATCACTTATAGCCTTCCAAATCTCCTGCTCAGAAAAAGGTTCATCTAAACTATCAAGATTAGTCCTATTTTCATATGGATATAACTCATTCCATCTAACGTTAGTTCTCCTCTTAATCTTTGAACCAAATATCTGCTTATAGTAACTGGTGAAAGCTTCATTTAAATCCTTTTGTACAATCAATTCTACATTATTAACAAAAATTGAATGGATCATATTATCACGTCCCCTCTTATTCGCTACACTATGAAAAAATTTAGTGTTATTATCCCCTTCCTTAATCCATTGTATGCGAGATTTTTGCCTCCACATGACCTCTTCTTTTTCTAAAATCTGTTTGAGATCTTGTTTAAGGTTACAATATTTTTCCTTCTCAGTTGAATTAAGAATCCTTGACTCACTAATTTTATCAAAATCTAACAATCCACACATAATCTTATTCTTCTTAATTCTTATACTACCAAATAAAAATTTATTCCAACGCTTGAGAAAAAATCTCAATTTGCCTAACTTTGCAACATAAATCTTAGCACTATTTCCCCTATATAAATTATTAAGATAGAACAAAGACTTCCACTTAACCGAAACTAGGTTTGTGAAACTAGAATCAAGTAACCACATCTTCTCAAATTTAAAACTGTTACTAATAGATATATTCGAATCACATGTAAGGATGATTGGACAATGGTCAGAGAGTAAAAAAGGTAGTCCCTTGACTCTACAAATCGAAAATCTATCATCTACCTCAGAATTAATAAAAAATCTGTCTAATAAGGCAAAAGGACTATCACGAACATTCGACCAAGTGAACAATCTGTTATCCATATGAATCTCTATCAAATTATTATCTAAAATAAAGTCATTGAATTCCTCCATATCGGAGAAATCACCTTCTTTAGGTGATCTCTCCCCTAGAAACCTAGTAACATTGAAATCCCCCCTACAATCCAAAGGTTGGGGGAATGATTCCTGAAATTAGAAACTTCATCCCACAAAATTCTCCTCTCTATCTTAGTGTGAGGACCATACACATTAGATATACACAAGACAGAATTATCAAAAAGGGAAGCTAAGATAACGTGTAAGGAATGCATCTTTATAGACTCCTGCACGAGTCTATATTGGTTCTCTTTCCAACAAATCATGAATCCACCAGCAGTACCGATTGCCGGTAGACAAACCCAATTACGGAAAGTAGACCCACCTAATCTAAGGTAAAAACTAAAATCAGGACGCTCAATTTTTGTCTCTTGTAGTAGAATAATATCAATGTGATTATCTCTAAAAAAAGTTCTAACTTCAGCACATTTTTTAGGTTCATTTAAACCCCTAACATTCCAACTAACTATCCTCATCTGCTTAAGGGAGAAACTCGCTCTAATTCCCAACTCCTAATGTACTCAGCATCAACCTCAATATCAGAAAAAATAAAGGCAGTATCATTGGCAAGCTGGAATAACTGGCTAGTAGTGAGACTACCCAAAGCAAAAGGAGTGTAATCACTACCAAAAATCGGAGACGTACCTGAGCCCAAATCCAAACTACTACTGATAGAGTTTGGATTCAGGAACTTACCTCGAGATGAAGCCGAACCATATCTGATCCTAGCACTACGCCGAATCAATCCAGAGCTGGGAGTCTCTCGCCTACGTCTCCTCCTCCTTGACGGAGTAATGAATGTTTCACTACTACTCTGGACATGATCTACACTTGACTCGCACAAATCATTACAGATTGCACTAGGAGTATTCACCACCGAACCATACACTGAACGAGACAAATCATACTCCAAAGATACCCCATCATGCCACGGCCACAAATTCAAAGAGCATAGTCTCGCTCCCCGCTTGCTAATAATCATTGAAGGAGTACCCTCCCAACATGACAGATCACTCATAACAGAAAACAAAACAAAACTCTCTGCCATCCAAGCAAAACATGTCCAGTCCTCAACTACATTCTCTGCCATCTTATCTATTACTACTGTTTCGTTCAAGCTTAACATGTAACCAGTCATACCACGTCCAGCATTAAAGTGAACACCAGGGACCACAGAATGATCACCAGTGAGGGCAGTAACCACAGAATGATCAGAAGGAAGAACATCCAACGTACTTACATTTTTACGAAGGAGATTACTCACAGTGTCCACAGAATGATCACCGGGGAGGACAATAACCACAGAATGATCCCCTCGATATGCTTTCCGATGTCTTCCAACTTTAATCCGTCCAACTCTATATCCTTTCCTATATTTGATAGGGTTATTCTGAGAAAATTTGAGATTAGTTACTATGTTGGCACAGTATAAGGAACATCAACCCCACCCTCCAAATTTTCCAGTAATTCAAAATTGTTCGAAAGAACAATATCGTCGGCCACTTTCCAATTCGCTTCTACTATATGTACTGAACTGGGACACTCACCTCCAGCCTCATCTACCACATCATAACTACTCATGTCGATTTTATCGTCATCGGTCATCAGCTCCCTTGGCCACTTTTCTTTATTCTTCAAATAGTCCGATGATTCCTCAAATAAACCCATACAATGTACAACTGCAGGATCACTGAACAGAGGATCCACACGCCAGATTTCCCCAACAAACCCAACATTACCCACCAAGAATTCATCAAAGCCACTCACTTCCTCTGCTTCTATAACCAAGTTATCGACCTGGATATTGTCTACCAGAACCTTGTTTCTTAGACCAGAGTCCTAATGCATAGCGACATCACTATCCGAATAATTCTGAAAGATAACAGCTCGTCTATCACAATTAATAATGGTGTTAATGACATCGAAATGCTTCAAAATCTCATTCAAATACAATCTAGCCTTTCTCTTATTGCTTGCCTTCGATTCCTCATATATCATGCGTAACTTCAAAAAACTTTTACAAAAAGAGAGAGCATGATCCTTCCTACCTAGCTGACGAGGCAGTGGAGGAAATACAACAATATTATCCAATCTCTTACTCCACAAAATTCCATCTACCAGCCCCTCCAAATGCCACCCTAATAACAGTAACAAGTATGCCCCATCATTCGTCTCTCCAGAAAAATCTAAAATATAAAGATCCAACAGCAAAATAATGTTCTGACATATTCTCGAACAGTTGAAATGTAATATGTCAAAGAATGAATTCCCACTGAACCTCGTCGGACAGTTTGACTTTCTATGACCCAATACACCACAATTAAAACATCGAAAACCATTTCGACAGTTCTTCTCTAAATGGGATGATTCACCACATTTGAAACAGCTTCGAATACTACTCTTATTGATGAAAGTAGGGTTTTTTGTCGTGGTTGAATTCCCGTCCAAACAATTGAATGATTTCCTAACCATATCCGCATATGAAACCGACGAAGAGGGGCTAAAAGCAGTCATACCTGATTTCAAGGAAGTACCATCATGATTATAGGGAGCATCTTCTTTATTAAAAGTAGAAAACAGAAATCTATCATCAAGAGTTCTACGAAAAACACACTGTCTGAAAGTGATATTTAATCGCCCCGGCTTCATATTCGTTTCCTTGATGAGAACATCTGGAGTCGTGTCCTTAATAATGCGAGATACTCCATGAAATATGCCCCTAGCTTTTCCACCAAATATTAAAACATCGCCTGACTCCAACAATATTTTCTTTTCTATAGCTTCATCCCTTTCATCTCTGTAAACAAACTCCGCCGGATCCCCAATAGAAATGGAAACTACAGGCAGCCCAGCCAACAATCTATCATGGCTTTCATCTTTATCTTGATGTAACCCCAATTTACCATCCAAATTGTAAAAATTAACTATACACGTATCTGGATTCATATTTGGAAGATCCTCCACACTACCACCATTCTTCAGAATTATATTTTGAGCATCGTCCATTGACTCGTTAACCATCATTAAAAATTCTTCAGGAATCTTGTTAGGCAGAGCCCCATCACTCGAACATCTATCATCATATTTCTTTTGTTGTGGATTCCAGAGTTTCCCGAAGCACATCATGTATGGGTTTAGTTTAGCCCCATTATCAAGACCAGGTCTGAAGAAGCCTCCTTTCCTGATTCCTAATTCTTGGCATCTCTTTACAATTCAGATCTGATCAAGAAGACTGATGCGATTCTTAATTAAAATCATACCTGAACCCAGAATATGGTAACTTGTCTCAGAATTGGGATTCAATCTCAATGAACCCACTTTATTGCGATAAGAACAGATGTTAAATCCTTTATTCCCCAAAGAGCTATTCGCAAAATTAACATGATTCACATTCAAGAATCTACTGCAACTTCTCGCCAAGTGACCATGACCTCAGCATCTAAAACAACGGTCGGCAAAATTGGGGTTGAGAGATTTATCAAAACGCGAGTTTACCCAAATCCCCAATCCATTCTGTTTAATTACACCTACAGAATATTGAGAGTAAGGAAGATTTGAGCAAGATCCATTCCAGGAAGACGATAAGGTTTTAGACGCCATTTTTTATCATTCTAAAATTAGGGTGAATATTCTAGAATATTTTATTGATTATAGATTATATATATAAACAGTGAAACTATTTTCATATTTAAATTTAAACTTCTACTTAATACAATCCTAATATCTTTTTTGAAATTTTTTATTAAAATAAATTCGATCTAATCAAATTCAAATCAATCATAAATCCATACGGATTTATTTTAATTCAATTTACATTCCAATCATCGAAATAGATTTCATCGTTCCTTTTTGAACTATTTTCAATTCCCCTTATTAAATTCACATTTTAGTTTACAACCCCTGCATTATCCAATTGAAAATTATTCCACTTAATTTATAAACACCGTTTATAAATTCATTTCAATTCCCCGCATTATCCTACGAAAATTATTCATTTAATTTATAAACACTGTTTACAATTCATTACTTGTTTTAATTATTCCAAACAAGTTAACATTTCTTAGCCCATTCGAAATGAAAATTCTACTTTTAGAAAAATATATTTTCTTTATATAAATCTCAAAATCCCTTTTTACGATATTTTTATAAATCAGCATTTAGGGCCGGTGACATTTTAACATCCAAAACACTTAATGATCTGTCAAAGGCATTCTAACATATCATATATGATAATATATATGAAAACAAACAAATAATAAATTTTTGAGGAATCCAGTTGGATCTCCAACCTGTTTTCTTGCATCCACAGATGCTAGCCAACATAAATAATACACATCTTGCTTCAAGGCAGGATATCGTGGTATAGAAGGTCATCAACATTAATATATTGTGAGGCGCATACGGTTATCTGCCAATGATACCGCTGGCATCCTCTAATGGTACTGTGGGAAATACACCACAATATATGTATAATATTAACAACCACCAAGCCTAAATAACTAATATATATATATATATATATATATATAGTAGCCACAATAATATTTTAATGCATCCAAACAACCAACAAATAGAATGTAAAAATTATTTAGAATAAAAATTCGTTTATAATTATTATAAATGAATCTACAGAGTTTACTCACCTTGATTTTTATTTGATAATTTTTCATTGTTTTATCTAATTTTATATAATTGTTTAAGATTAGATAAACATTACAAGAAGCTTCAAAGCACTTCCAATAAATTCCTGATTTTAAGATCTGCAATAACAATTCAAACTTACTTTGTTTAGTTAAACTCTAATTGCATATGAAACAAATACCCGCGTTATAACTTGTGTACATGTTTATTTTTTTCACCATTTTAATTTAATCATCACTAACCACTTAAACTAAATGATTTAGTTTTTACCTTAGCTGAAGCCTTTATCCTTCTTTTCCTTCTCATGCCTACAGGGAAAACCGAATCCACTTCACCGCTAGGCTTAGCCTTGTGATCTCCTTGCTCCTAACACTTCTATAGCAAGTCGAACTCCCTCCTTTAAAATGCGTTCTAGTGTCCTTGCATAGCCTACCGTGGACGGCATCAACCACCGTCTCCTGGATGGCTTCAAAACGTGGTACTATATGTCATTATTATTGCTAAATTCAAAACCAAACTCAAGGAGCTAACTCCCACCTTTCCAAAAACACGTTGTCGATCACAACACCTCCAATTTGCGATAATCATTCATATGGAAATCCACAAAATCATACTGGAAGTTGCCACTTATCTCCCAGAACTTCACTGCAATGTTGAATGGACCTGATTTTTCATGCATCGACAGCTATCCCTAGGTAGCCGCCGTCCAAAAATTGAACTTCCCCATAATTTATCGTGACCGAACTCTGGAATTCCAAGCTAGAGTTCGGGCTTAAATTTGGCTAACGAATCTAATTTCAACTGATTTCATGGAGAATGCGATTTAAATTTACTTTTGGAAGAAATTTGAGAAAGGGGAGCTTTTTATTTTGAGTAATGAGGAAAGGAAATTTAGAGAGGAGGACTGAATTTATTATTATCGAAGGCTGAAGTATTGGAGATATCTAATAAAGGAACGACCATAGATTCTTATTCCCCATTTTTCTCTAAATTTGATTTGAATTATACATTTCTTTTTTGCTGGAATGATTTCATCCTTTTGAATGAATGAAAAGAGGAACACGGGTTGTTTATATAGAAGAAAAGCTTCCATTAGAAGGAAAAGACGTGTGGCGTATTTTTTAAGCTACTGAAGTGTATTCAACAAGCCAATGAATTATTATATTATTAAATTATATTCAATCATATTTACGTGTTGAACATTTTACGCTCATACGACCACATATAAGCTTTGACCATGGCAAAACTTGATATTCATGACAGAACTGGTTTTGTCGAATTCCAATATCGTCTATAAATTTAATATTCCTAAGTACCATATTAAATTGATAGAATATTATTTAGATTCAAAACAATCGGTTCTTCGATAATAATCTATTATTATTGTCAATTTATATTCAAATAGAATTTATATTAATCATCTAAATCGTTTTTTTTCAGTTACAACTTAGTATTAAATTATACCCCATTTTCATATTATGATATTTCGATGTATTCGAAATTAGATAGAATTCGATTATTAAATCGATAAATTCCATACAAAATCCATATATATTATTAACTCACATTTAAAACAATATTAAATGTTTTAAATTAATTGACCAAAAATCTGGGTCGTTACATTCTTCCCTCCTCAAAAAAATTTCGTCCCCGAAATTACTAAGATAGGATAAATGCCACAAACCCATTGACTTTTCAGAAACTTACTTATGTTGAAACTCAACTCCTTATATTTCAACAAATTTAGTTCCAACAAAGTTTTTGTTTTCATTCATATTACATACCAAATATGCTTACATTCATTTTATCTGAATGATTTACAACCAATGTATTCACATTCAATTCATATTCCCTTCATACGCATTCAAATTGATTTTAATCAATTTATTCACTTCGATTCAATCAACTTGCTTAAGTCAAATTTAAATTCCATAATCCAAATCCTCGGGTTTCTATTTTAAATCCTTTAAAAATCACATAAATATATACATATATTAATACTCCATCTCAAATTCAAAACATTTGAATTTTCCAAACCAACTTGTTTTCTTTCAAATAATACCATCAGAAACTTTTCTAAGGTAGCAATCCATCACTTAGAAACTCGAAAATTAACATTGATGATGTTGCAGTCATCATCAAAATAATTTTCCAGCCGCTGAAGTGAGTTCAGTGCTTTATCAATTCCAAAATCCCTCTAATCGATTTTTGTTCAAAAAACTTCTAAAACAAAGTTATATTATTTTAATATACTTTTGAAAATATTTTTCAAATCCTCCAGGTTTTCAGTTCCAATTTCTGGCTCCCAGTTCATTCCATTTGTATATATCATTCTTATAAAAAATCTGTTTGGTAATATATAACCATTTCATTTCTTATAAACTTATTTGACTATAAAAATAACAACCAAAACATCCATATATTATAATTATTTCAGAAAATTATTCATTTTCTGTAAAAATAGAATTTTGGGTAAAATTATTTCATTTACCCACTTAAAAACAATATTGTGTCAAATTTCTCTTTTCAAGTGTTTAGAAATTCCTATCGACTGCATGGCGTCCCACAATTCAACCAGAATGATAAGCCACTCAACAGACAAACAAACATAATAAAACAATTTTTATATCAACTTACACATACGCGCTCTCGTATATATACACTCAACTAATTCTAGTGTACTACTGACCCTATCTCTGATGAGTAAACCCCCACCAAACCCTAGTTGTTTGTCAACCTAAGCTCTGATACCAACTGTAATAGCCCAAATTTCCGTACTATTTGAGTTGACTAAATGTACCACACGTTCAACCCAAAGTGCACAGAAATACGAATTATTATGAATTAAGAGGAAAAAGATAGAAGAAGAAGAACAGTAATAACCACACAGAATCTCACCTCGTAGCGGAATAAAATATAATATATAATAACTTTTCGAATATAAAATTTTAACTATACATATGTAACATAATCATAGTACAATAATTACAACACAACAAAAATAACAATAATTATATGACGCTAAATCCTCCTGCTCTAAGCTCCTCCAAATGTATCTGAAAAAACCTGAACTAGTTCACTGCCCGTACAAATTTGGGCACCCAAGATTTTAGGGTAAAACAAAACATAATAAATTCTGGGTCAGTCATGGGACTGGTGTGAGTAAACTCTAATCACTTTGTTTAAAAAAACTTTTTTAAAAGAAAGGATAATCGTAAGATCGATCCACATATAAACACAAATTGTTTTTACCTGACGATAACCCAAAACATTCTTTGAAATCAATATTTTTATAATATTATAATAGTGTTAAGTAAGTAACAATATAGCAGAATGCTTGCATCTCACGCTCTACATACATAGTATACAATCCAAACCACGGGATTTTATTGGATAATGGATTCTAATTGACAAGGAATGGGACCGACTTCTGACAGTGTATCTCCAGAGAGAAATACACCGGGTTCAATAAGAACATCTTGCAATCCAGGTTAAACATGACTGGCCCCTCACTTTGCTTGAGAGTACCAAATGTATTATCACCAATGGTTGGGATCAGCAATCGTCCCGAAGCAATAACAGCGATAAGATAAAGGAGCAAAAGGATTTTCACTAGATAAGTTGACAATACACCTTACTTGGGTGCGACCCACTTAGTTATGCGACTTACTCTATTTTATACCATTTTCCGGGTAGCGAGGCTTGAGGTTACGATTACTTAATTACCTCACATTGATAGCACAATCACTTTGAATGCCACATTATCAGATCCTTTAATCACTAATTGATTTGCATAAAGATATTCTGAATATTATGCTAAGAGAATAAATTATCCGCCACCAGATGTATACTAGTACAGACCAACATATGCGATCACTGGAAATTCTCTGTCAGACATTCGTCTATACATGTTCGTTCTGCGACTGAAAGAAACCGAAGCACAATTTCCATTAATCCATCTTAGGCAATTTCTACCTAGGATTAACAGAAAAAGCCCTTGTACTTTACACCATCTTCGATTATCTTCAAATAATCTAATTCACAACACTACTGCCAATACAGAGTGGTTACCGGATAATAATCCTCTCCATATTGACAACGATATTGGCCAACACTTCGACAATTGGTTATTTATCTATCGAAGAAAAAAATATATTCATCCAAAGCATCAAACAATCACTGTGCCCCTTCATTAATATTTCACTAATTTAACCACTTCTCCATTTCCTTATCAATATTTGTTAACCGAATATTTTCAACAATCATCTTGGCCTCTTACGCTATTGGGAAAATATCTTAGTATATCACCTTCTTTTATTTTCTATACTTAGAAAATATCTTCTATTTATAATTGGAAAACATTCCAATTAGTTATCTCTTTCATGAACTCATTTATTTCTGTACTTACGAAATATTTATTATTATATTTTCAAAGTTCCACTTACTTGGGTTAAAACGAATGTTGTGTAAAACATCGTTACAACAACCCAAATTACTGTATTCAACTAAATCTCTTTAAACATTGATCTTTGAGACTAAATCTTCCTGTTTATCAGTTAATAATGAAATCAATCAAGTTGGAGTATAATCACCTCTTAGACCTTGACTGAAACATCCTTAACATTAAAACAGACAAGACCACTTAGCTCAAATAATCAACATCACATTAACTAATTATTCATTTTAAAAACGTGTATACGTTTCTCTTTCTGTCTTTACCAGATTTAATTATAGATTTTCTTTTTGTTTTGTAATATTCTATTTTAAGTTTGTTTCCTTATCAAATTCTACATATGTTGATTTCTAGTTGTCAATTTTCTTTAAAATATTCTAACTCCTTAAATTTACGGAAAATTTTGCAAGCATCTCTTTTGTATGGCTCAATAGATCAAACTCCAACTCGCCTCTCTAGGACATTTCCATTCAAAAAGAAAATCAGAAAGCCAAGTAGCTTACCGATTGGATGCATAAAAACTAATATGAAATTTAAACATGTACCTTTTTATTGGGCACTTGAACTTCATTTCATATCTATTTAACGTATATACACCCATTCCCAATTTATTCCAAATCAATCCAATCATTTTTAACTCAATTCGCTAATTTATTTTTTAATTAGCTCTTTTAACTATTTCACTTTTTATTTGAACATTACATGTTCAAATATAATTTAATTTTCTTATAGAACAATCGAATTCCATTTTCAATTCAAGTTTCATAGTTGATTTCGAATATAGATCAATAAATCTAATTCAATTATCCAAAGTCCAATTTTGAATCAAAATTCCCTTAACTAATTATTCTTCAAATTAGTTAATTCTATTTAATAAACAAAAATCTAATTTTTGTTCCAAAAATCACTTCATCTATTCCGCTAAGTTCATATTTATTTTATAACTCAAATCAGGATTTTTCTTATGGAAATTCGGTTTCTATTTACTTAAAACTCTTTTATTAATTTGAATAAACCGTAGGTTTAATAATGATTATAGCACTGTTATTCTGGAAATTTGATTTTGACATAACTCAAAATCAATAAGACGAAATCTAGATTGTTTTTCTTCCAATAGAAAAATATTATTCCATTTGTCCTGACTATTCTTGTTTCAAAGAATTCCGACTTAAAATGAGTTTTATATACTCAATTAAAGTTTGAAACACCAAATTACGAACTACCGCACTGCGACAAGTTCATTTTAATTATATTTAAATATAAATGCTTAAACTTCATTTAATTTGAATTCCAATCATGTTCTTATATATATTTTAAAATATATGAATACAGTTTCCAAATCCAACTTAATATTTCTGATTATCCTTAATTGTCAATTATTTCATTATTCCGTTATCAATTCAATTATAACTCCATTTCTATAATTAATTTCCAATTTCACTAGAAACAAATTATTTTATAAAATTCAATGAAATTGAATTCTAATTATAATCCGCTGGATATTCTCAGTTTATTTTATATTTTGAATTCCAAAATAAAATTTATCGCTCCTTTCCAAAACATTTCCAATTCACTTTCAAATTCATACTTTAATTTAAACCTCCAAATCATCAAATGATAATTTATCTCACTTAATTTATAAATGACGTTTATAAATTTAACTTAATTGTTTTATAATTTAAAACAAGTTTCCATTTCAAATCCATTTGAAACCAATTCCTATTCTAGAATATTTCAATGATTATAACTTATATATATAAAGTGAATCTATTTTCATATCTAAATTTAAACTTCTATTTAATAAAATCCTAATATATTTTTTGAAAATATTTTATTTAAATAAATTCGATCTAATCGAATTCAAATCAATCATAAATCCATATGAGTTTATTTTAATTCAATTTACATTCCAACCATCGGAACAGATTTCATCATTACTTTTTGAACTTATTTCAATTCCATTTTTAAATTCACATTTGACTTTACATCCCCACATTATCCAAATTAAAATTATTCCATTTAATTTATAAACACCGTTTATAAATTCATTTCAGTTCCCCGCATTATCCCATGAAAATTATTCCATTTAATTTATAAACACCGTTTATTATTCATTACTTGCTTTAATTATTCAAAACAAGTTAATATTTCTTAGCCCATTCGAAATTCAAATTCTACTTTTAGAAAAATAATTTTTTTTCTTTTTAAATCTCAAAATCCCTTTTTATGATATTTTTATAAATCAACATTTAGGGTCGGTGATATTTTAACATCCAAAACACTCAATGATCTATCGAAGGTTTTCTAACACATCATATATGACAATATATATATATATTTATATATATAAACAAACAAATAATAAACTTTTAAGGAATCCAGTTGGATCTCTCTAACCTGTTTTCCCACATCCGCAGATGTTAGCCAACATAAATAATACACATCTTGCTTCAAGGCAGGATATCGCAGTATAGAAGGTCATCCACAATAATATATTGTGGGTTGCATATGGTCATCCGCCAATGATACCACTGGCATCCGCTAATGGTACTACGGGAAATATCTAACCACCAATATATATATATATATATATAATAGCCACAACTACCAAGCCTAAATAACTAATATATATATATATATATATATATATATATATATATATATATGTATAGGTATAATAGCCACAGTATTATTTTAATGCATCCAAACAACTAACAAATAGCATATAAAAAATATTTAAAATAAAAATTCGTTTATAATAAAATTATAAACGAATCCAGAAAGTGAGTTTACTCAACTTGATTTTTATTTGATGATTTTTTGTTGTTTTATTTAATTCTAAACAACTATTTAGAATTAGACAAACATTCCAGGAAGCTTCAAAGCACTTCCAATAAATTCCTGATTTTAAGATCTGCAATAACAATTCCAACATACTTTATCTAGTTAAATTCTAACTTCATATGAAAAAAATGCCCGCGTTATAACTCGTATACATATTTTTTTTTAATCCCTTTTAATTTAATCATCCCTAACCACTTAAACTAAATAATTTAATATTTACCTTAGCTGAAACCTTAATGCTTCTTTTCCTTCTCAGGCCTATAAGGAAAAATCGAATCCACTTCACTACTATGCTTAGCCTTGCGATCTCCATACTCCTAACACCTCTATAGCAGGTCGACTCCCTCCATCAAAATGCGTTCTAGTGTCCTTGTGTGGCCTGCCTTGAATGGTGTCAACCACCGTCACCTAGATGGCTTCAAAACGTGGTACTAGATGTCATTACTATTGCTAAATTCAAAGCCAAACTCGAAGGAGTTAACTCCCTCCTTTCCAAAACACATTGTCAATCACTACACCTCTAGGTTGCGACAATCGTTCATACGAAAATCCACAAAATCATACTACAAGTTGCCACTTATCTCCCCGAACCTCACTGCAATGTTGAATACTTGAATGGACCTGATTTTCCTTGCATCAACGGTCATCCCTAGGTAGCCGCCGTCTAGAAACTGAAAACCCCCATAATTTATCGTGATCGAATTCAGACATTCCAAGCTAGAGTCCTAGCTTAAATTTCCTAACGAGTCTAAATTCAACTGATTTCATGGAGAATGCGATTTAATTTGATTTTTGGAAGAAATTTGAGAAAATGGGGCTTTCGATTTTGAGTAATGAGGAAAGGAAATTTAGAGAGGAGGATCTGAATTTATTATTAACGAAGGCTGAAGTATTGGAGAAATCGAATGAAAGAATGGCCATAGATTCTTATTCCTCATTTTTCTCTGAATTTGATTTATATTATACATTTCTTTTTGCTGGAATGATTTTGTCCTTTTGAATGAATGAATGAGGAAAGTGGGTTGTTTATGTAGAAGAAAATCTTCCGATAGAAGGGAAAGATGTGAGGCATATTTTATAAGCTACTAAAGTGTATTCAAAAAGCCAACGAATTCTTATATTAATAAATTATATTCAATCATATTTACGCATTGAAAGTTTTACGCTCATACGACCACATACAAGCCCTGATAGTGGTGAAACTTGATACTCTATCATAATTATTTAATATTCCGAACACGATGGAACTGGTTTCATCGAATTTCGGTATTGCTTATAAATTTACTATTCTTAAGTACCAAATTAAATCGGTATAATATTATTTAAATTCAAAACAATCAGTTCTTCGATAATAATTTATTATTTTATCGATTTATATTCAAGTACAATTTATATTGATCATCTGAACTATTTCATTTCAGTTATAAATTAGAATTAAATTATACTCCGTTTTTGTATTACGATATTTCGATATATTCGAAATTACATCGTATTCAATCATTAAATCGATAAATTCCATATAAAATCCATTTATATTATTAATTTAACATTTAAAGCAATATTAAATGTTTAAAATTAATTGACTAAAAATCCGGGTCGTTACATAAGTAGAGGTAGGGCATGCTCATTCTTAGAGCAGAGGCCGGGCGTGCTCATTTTAGAGCAGAGGCAGGGCATGCTTAAACTGCTCCTTCAGAGCTATTGTTCCCTTCAATAGGTTAAGACATAAGCAAAGGTAGGGCGTGCTCATCTCTAGAGCAGAGGCAGGGCGTGCTCATTTCTAGAGCAGAAGCAAGGCGTGCTTTATTTAGCTGCATTGGCCTAGTCATTGCTGGCGTGGACAGAGGCTTACGCTTTTGATGCTTTAACCTAGCCCTTTTTGGTTTGGACGCGGCTAAGGACTTACGTAGCACCTTCCTTTGGGAGGTGCCTGGCTATTTTGGCGGAGACAAGGTGTTTCTACCATCATAGGTAGCTTTCTCCATTTCGGGTAGTTCCAAATTTTAAGGAACATTCCATACTCCTAGTTGGGTAGACATTCTTACTTTAAGGAATCCTCTATCAGATCTAGTTAATTTTTCTTTACACTTTCGTGCAATTAGCCTTGATTAAGGAACTCGGTAATCTTTCCCTTGAGGATCCTGTAGTAGTTGGCTTCATGCCCATTCATCATATGTAGAGGAAATATTTCCCTCCTAATTTTCTTTCATATTTGGGTTTCTTCTTTGATAATGGCCAAAAGTTATGCTCATGTTTGGTTAGGAAGTAGATATTTTCGATAAAGGCGATAAGGTTGTATTCTTTGGGTAGTCTTGACCCAATGATTTCCTTTCTGCATCATAGCTTAACCCTTTTGTTACTCCATTTTATTGCTACATCTTCATCTTCAAATTTTCTTTTCAATGTATCTTGAGGCTGAAGCACAACTTTCTTAGTCCATTTGTGGTAAAGCATTTAAAATCCTTCATTATTCCTTGTTCGAATATAGTTACCATAGCTTGTTCTTGAATATCTTCTTTTATGCATGAGAATGAGCTATATTCCTTTGATGTAGAGTCACTTAAAGCATAGATAGGGATTGATCCTATATGGTAAAGGTTAATGTTCCAATGGTCAGGGTTATACTGTTCTACTTCCCTTTTCTTATTCATGATTTGCAAAGCCTTCTTAGTCTTTCTTCTTCAATAACTCTCCGATCAACGATTTCCAAAGTAGAAGACCATTGTTGGTACCTTTTATCCATGGTCTAACTCTTCAATGTCTTACTATCAAGATGGAATAACTAGAGATATGGTTGTTAACCATAAGGTCGGAGGTTCATGCCCTCCTTTCAGCGCCAAAATATAAACAATAAAATTGACAACACCATAGTATAGGGTTATGGTTGTAGACCTAAGGGAACCTAAGGGTAATCTAGTTCCTCTGACCCCGACTTAGTTCACTATTTCCTAGGTATTGATGTCCCAAGTTCAAAGATTAGTCACTCTTCCTTCAAGAGGTGAGTATCACTCTTAAGAAACTTAGGAAAAGGTTATCTTGGGATAAGGGCTTCATATGATCACTGCTAGTAAAAACTAAAATTATTGTTATGGTTGATTTGGTAGTTATTTCTAATTTATAGGTTTGGATCCAAATTAGCAATGGAAAACAAGTGGAATTGGTTGCAAGTGTTAAGTATCTCCTTTATTGATCACCTGGTTGTGTACATAGAAGATTACAAGAAATCCCTAATCAGTTTCTAAATTTGGGTTTGTTCTCTTAGAAATGAGTATAAAATTTTGGAATGAGGAGAAGTCCCCCAAAATGAGACCCCTGGGGTCTTATTTACAAAAGATTTGAACCCCCTTTGGTTGCGATCAGATGTCGGCCTGCTTCAGGGGCTTCTAGTTTCGGTAGAGGTTTCTTGGTGTCGGCCCACTTCATGGGCTTCTGGTTTCAATAGCGATTTCTTGGTGTCATCCTACTTCAGATGCTTTTGGGTACCGCCTTTATGCTCCTTCCTTTGTAATTTTGGTGCCACCTTTGTGCAGTAGTATCGACATAAAGCTTGTTGGTGTTGATAGCGCTCCTTTTCACCCATTATGCTTGTTATTTGGCCTTGCTCCCCTTTTATGGACTTGGTTTTGGTATAACACTCCCAATTTGTGCATTCGGTGTCGAAATAACTGATCTTCACTCTTTGTGTTTGGTTTCACCTCAAGTGGCATTGGCTCTCAGCATTTTGGTTTTGTTCTTACAACTTTATGTACTGACTTGCGGTATTCTCTTCATACATTCATCTTCATTGTTCGATACCGACACCAAGTCTTACTGCTTATTGTATGTCTGTAGCGGTATCGTATTTTTATTGCCATCTTTTTGGCATCGGCACCAAGCTGTTTGATCCATTGTGTTTGTGCCGATAGCATATGTATCAAGACCTTGTTCTCAAACCGTCCTTCCATATCCTTGGTGTTGATTCCATATCTCCCACATTGTTGTTCCTGTATCTCCTTCATTGTTCCTAGCTTTCGGTATTGATTGCACCTGTTATGGCTCTTTTTCTTAGTGTCGATTTTTCTTCCTTAGGCTCTCTGTTTTTTGTTCTAGCTCCACCCTTTGTTTCCGATGCTAATTTGGTTCTTTCCTAGGCCTTTCCTCAGTATCGATTCTATCACGATACCTTTTTAGCTTGCTTTCGTTTCAGTGCCGATTCTTGAAGTAACAGAGATAAAATCAAAATCACAATTAGAAATTATCCCTAATTTATGCATGTTTTTAAGGGAATAAAAATAAACATGTCTTTGTCTACCATGTCATAAACTAATAGAATCAACATGTAAATATAAGATTTCTTTATAAAAGTTAACTTAATCAAGCCATTATAAGAGTATCATTGTCCAGTGAATTTGGCGTTCTTGGACAAAACTAACTTATCAAACTCATACGTTACTTACGAATTTTTTTCATCAACATCGGAGGTAGGTCTACAGAAATGGAACTAAGGGGAAAACATGGTTATTTAATTTCCACGAGCTTGAGTTAGTTCATCGTTTCCTAGATATCAAGGTCTATAGCCTGAAATATTAGTTACTCTTCCCTCAATGGGGTTAGGGTCACGCTTTAGCGACTTAAGAACTAACAGTTATCTTGGGGAAAGGGTTTCTTAAGCACAACACTCGGTAGAAGGGTAAACGACTTGTAAAAAGAGGTTTTGTGATAACTTAAACATGAGTAGGAAACCATGACCACGTAGAAAGCATAGGGTATGTTGTGTAGGAAATAACTTAGAAAACTCATAAAAAGCTCACAAGAAATTTGCTAAGTGTTGATCCTCTCTTTATTAATCTTTGATTTGAAGTACATAAGTAATTACAATAGAAATCCCTCAATTGATTTAGAAAATTAAGGTTTACTCTAAAACAAAAGAGTACAAGAATTAGAATGAGAAGTCAGCCCCGAAAATGAGACCTTTGATTTAGAAAATTAAGGTTTACTCTAAAACAAAAGAGTACAAGAATTAGAATGAGAAGTCAGCCCCGAAAATGAGACCTCTAAGGTCTTATATATCGACGAATCAGGGCCCCTTTTGCCATTGGGCCAGTAGAAGCCTCTGTCGGCTGCTCCGAAAATGAGACCTTTGATTTAGAAAATTAAGGTTTACTCTAAAACAAAAGAGTACAAGAATTAGAATGAGAAGTCAGCCCCGAAAATGAGACCTCTAGGGTCTTATATATCGACGAATCAGGGCCCCTTTTGCCATTGGGCCAGTAGAAGCCTCTGTCGACTGCTTTTCCTTCTGTTTCTGGTTGCTTTGGCTCTCAATTGCTCTTTTGGCTTTGCTTATTGCTTTTAGAGTACCGGTCTTGGCTCTCGGATGGATAGTCTCGATTTTCGGAGCTTCTCTCTGACATGACTTCATTTCCTTTGTATCAATACCAAGCCTGTTGGTATGGATAGCTTTTGGAAAGGCTTTTGGCTTCCGGTTAAGAGCTTTCGCTCTCGTTATTAATTTTTCATTATGTTTGCCATTATGCTTCAAATGTATGGTTATGGGATTCGGCGCCCCTTTCTGTATTGACACTAAGTGAATTATTGTGGATAGCTTGTTCTTTTACAAAGTTAGGTTTACTTTCAATGGTCCTCCGGGTTGGGTTTTCGATCTTTCGGAAGGAAGGCTTGCAGAGTGCAATTAGTTGCCTCCTGAAACTTCCTTTCGATGATCATCCGTTTTTTTAGTCCTGGTGACTAGCTTCTAGAAGGCTTCTTTATCCATTAACACTTTCGTTCCTCCTTGTATCGGTATTAAGGAAGTTAATACCGATACCTCTTTCGCTCCCCTTAGCTCTCGGTTATGGGATCCCTTTAGATTTGAGCTTCTGTTGTCTACCTTGTGTGTCGAAGTCATCCTATTGGTATTCCCCTTTTTCATCGGCTTTAAGCTTCCTTCATTGCAGATGGTGACAGTTGCCTTGCTTTCAGATTGTTCTCTTATGCAAGTGACAGTTCGTTACCCCTTCACCAATAGCCTGCCTCGGTGTTAATTTTGGTAGTAACATTCCCCCATTAGTGAACGGGTATTTTCGACTTTTCAAGTCAAATTTTGGATGAATTAACCAATTCTTTCTTCCTATATACCCTCTTTATTCCATTTTATTAGCTCACTCTCTTCTTTGTCATTTCTTGAATTTGAAATTTACCTCGGCAAAGCATTAGTAATCTTCAAGTAAGCATCTTCTGTAAGTCATTTATACTTGGTTTTATAATTAAAATGTTGTTGGTTTATTCTGGGCCAAAGTTACTATCAGGTTTGCGTGCCATAAATTGATTTCAGTTTTACGATTACCAACTCTCGGCAGCTAATTCCAAATTTACTTGATAGCTTAAATTAACAATTTTATTTGCTTTTATTCTCCTGAAGATGTCCGAGGGATAGCCTCTTGCCATTATCAGGACACTTTCAGGGGAATAAAGATCCTACCTTTCAGAGCATTGTTTTTTTTACCTTGTTTTATAAATTATGTAGATTGTACCTAGCAGCGTGGGAAAGAAGTATTTTGCCTTTAAACCTGATAGAAATTGTCCTCTTCCTAATGACTTTTCTGCTTCGAAGATGGTTAGTGCCATAAAAAAGCATTCTCTGATTTCATCGCAAGAGCATGTTAATGCAATTCTTCAAGATTTTAGCATTTCTAGCATTGAAGACATTCCTCCACATGAAATGGACACCATTTCTTCTCCTCCAGAAGGTACTTTGCTTACTCTGCTATCCACATATGGCATGGGGTTTTTATCCCCTTTCCTGGTTTCCTTCGCTGATACCTGTAGCATTTTAAATTGCTTCCATCTAACCCTCCTAACACTTTCACCTACTTGTTAGGATTAGAACTTTTATCCTTAGAATCGGTTAATCGTTCTTTAAGCTCTTCTACTCTTGATTACTTGGTTCGTCCTTCAAAACTTAGCGATGTGAACCCTCACATTTTTCATGTGAACCCCACGAAGAAATTGTTATCTGAAGGAGTGGCAAGATTCAAAGATTGGGAAACTCAATTTTTCTTTGTTCGATGTCCTTCCGGCATCTCTAGAAGCTTCCACACCCCAATTTTTAAAACCCGAATACACTTTTTTCTCATTTTTACCATAGATGATTATCTTTCCCTTTGTGTTTGTTTTTATTGCAGATGCTGCCCCAAAATTCCAGGCTTCTCGGATAAGGAGATAATTGATCTTCTTGGCGCTACTTCCAAGAAATTTGATGATTGTTCCTCACTACTCACCTCTTCTATTCTTCGAAGGCATTCCCTTTTGCCAACCGGTCAATCCATTAATGGGCAACCACCTTTAGTCATGCTTACTAAAGGAACTCTTTCCTTGTCACTGGCAAGAAATGCTTCTTTCTCCCCCAACTCTCCTTTATTTCTTGACAACCCAGGTATACTCTTTACGTGATAACTTAAAACGGAGTCGGAACTAAGATTTCATTCAGCTTTCTTTCATCATATGCTAGGAGCTGTCTGCACTGAGTCTAGTAAAATCGATTCCACTTTCTTGATTCCAAGAGATAGAGTTACTTCCCTTAAGGATGCTTTGTTCAAGTCTAAGAAAAATGTAAAAAGGAAGCTTATGAAAATGAGCTTAGAAGATCCTCTGCCAAAAAGGTCTAAGGATGTGGTAGGTCTATTTCTCTGTTCTAATGATGTTACTAATGCCCCAGAGACTGTTTCCCAAAAGGGGGTTCCTTGTTCGAACTTTCATCTTGCTGGGTCTTTTGAAGTCTCCAACGAACTACATTATGCGATGGGGTTTTCTTCCTCTTTCGAAGACATTATCGCCCCTCAGGACTTACCCATCCCCTAATGGTGATAGCTTCAATGAATTGATCAGATAAATTATCTCTTCTTCTACTTTTTCCAATGTTGATTTTTCATTTCACTTCCCTGGTGGTTGTAAAACTTTGGTTGAACAGTTACTCTTAGTATGAGTTTTTACCTTTCTTGTCTTCCTGAACCTCTTTCGATTGTCTTATACATGACTATTGTGTCCTTTATAGGCTATCAAGCGGTGGTTTTTGACACAAGGTAATGCTTCTGAACCTTCTTCTGAGTTGATCAGACTTAGGGAAGAAAACATGCCTTTGAGGAAGGAAAATGATGCTCTCATCCATGTTAAAGAAAGTTTAGTTACGAAGAGAAACAAAATGGAGTCTATTCTAGCGGAAGCGAAAAACCCAATAGTCAGAGAAAAAGAATCCCCCCGGTCTTGGCTGAAGAAGTTTGGGTTTTAAAGAAACCTAGGAGAAGGTAAAAGAAAACATTGTCATGCTTGATTCTAATTGTTCCTCTTTACAAAAACATTATTCTCTTCTGGAAAAAGAGAACGATTCACTCATAATAGAGCTTAGCAGGAAGGAGGCTTTTGGTCAAGTCTATTGGAGTGTTAAACGATGCTAAACAGAAGATCTCTTGTTTTCTGCAGACCACCTTAGATGAAACTATGGTTAATTCTTTTGAGGATGCTTTCCTTCTTTATGCGGATAATATGGATAGATGCTTGGATTTAAACTTTTTTCCCATAACCCGACTTTGGTGTAAAGATTTATGTCTAAGATAACCTGTATGAGAAAGGGAAAAGAAGTTCCTGCGAGGAAGGAGACTGACATGGCCAAGCTTTTGCTTATCGAAAATATCCCTTTTGAGAAGCCACATGCTGACGATGAAAGAGATCTCATTGAGGTATCAAAGGGTTTTTGTGCTAATGATGATAATCCCAAGTTCATAAATGCTGCTGAAGGCAGAGAAGAACATAGTGGTGGTTCTACTGGTGTTGGTTGTACCTTTTCAGCCCTTGACGATCGAGATGAAGCGCATGGCAAGGATTCTGAAATCTCCGAAGGTGACCTTGCTTTGGTTGAACCTCCCAATCCTTCTAGAGCGCAAAATGTGAGGAAAGATCCAAGCTTCAAGAGTGCTTCTTCTGTTGAGACTTCTTAATTTTCTGCTCCTACTTCTGAGGTATAACAACTTCTATGATATATTTTTTATTCTTACTTTCAATAATTGGTCTTTATTCCTTTTCGCACAGGTGAAAAGGAGAAAATTATGTTTTAGGTTTTCCATTCTTAAAAAGGCTCAGTCTAAAGTGATTCATCTTACCAGGGAGCTGAACAAACAAACAAATGAATATAACATTATGTCTAACAGATACCACCTCCTTGATAAAAGTGCTGCAAAACTATTGCTTTTTAAAGATGTTAGGGATTACAGAATGGATCGTTAAGACAAAACTAATACTAGAGGGAGTGAATAGTTGTTAGACCAAAAAATGGCACTAACACCCAATTGATCATGTTTTGCAGAGAATAATAAGAAATCATGTACGAAAAAGAAGGAGATATCAATTAACACACAAGATTTATAGTGGCTCGGCGCTAATGAGCCTACATCCACTTTATAGTTCCTCATTTCATTCTGGAATTACAATTACACTGAATATTTACACTCAAATACAATGAATCATTCTCTCCGAATTCATTATTTTCATTGGAGAACAAGGTGGTTATTTATGGAGGAATTCGGCCATACTGCCATGAATAAATGAAGTGCCAAAAATGTCCCCCAAAACGATGCGTTGTATGTGTATTTATAGGTAGAAATTCGATTAAGGTTGAGTGGCTACGTGGAAGCTTCAAAGTAAATCTCGAAAGTAGTGGAGAACATGGTGAAATGGTCTTTAAATGACCAGAATTCGATTAGGGTGAGTGACCCGATCCGGATGACCTGATCCGGTTTACCCGACCCGGTTTGGTCGGTCAGAAATATTCGCTTAAGCTTGATCTAGAATGGTGGAATCCAACCCAAGGCTTATGTGCGCAGAAATATGATTTTTCTCTTCCTTTGTTACTTCATCCAAGCAGATGCCGATCACTGCCAGTTTATACTCAAGCCCTGAGTGGCCTTCCGGATAGAGTTCTTGGGCTTTAGATAGTCTGGTCACAAAGCAGGCTAACATTTTGCCCCCAAAGTACATCTTATCTCAAATAAGGTGTGCTTTGAATAAGTCGAGTTGAATCTTTTTGGAACGTCATCCACCCTTGAGGAGGCTTTATCAGACTGTTGTGTCCTATTGAGTACTGAGTAGTGCCGTCGTATGGATCTTTTCCTGTATAAATGGCTTGTCATATACCACACTGCTTCCATTGATGTTTATCAGGCCAAATTCCATGGCCAGAGTGGTCAAGATGATCAAGTAATCATTTAGACCTCGTCGAATCAAGAGGTTGAATTCTTTCATCATAGATCATGCAATATCGTTGGCTCCCATGTGAGATCGTACATGCACAAGTTAATGCCAAACGACACCGTCTTCCTAAACAAGTCAAGTGCATTACTAAGCTACTATTTCTTTTATGTATAAGTCAATGTATAAAATAGCCATCTAAGTCATAGTGTAGTGTCAGAATCTTCGTGTTTTGAGCTAGCATCTAGACTGTTGGGACAGAGCGCATCAGAGTTGGCATATGAATCTATCATTTTTTCTTGGATTTGGACTATCTCGATATCAAGATATTAATCTAGTACTCCATGATTGCATCTAATCTTAACAATAGGGTATCCAAAAGCCATGATCACTTCGGATCGTTTTATAATCCCGTGATCACATACGAGTCAATACGAGATGTTCTTGAAAACATGCAAGCCAATAGCTGGTAGGATTATCACAATTGTAAGGCAGTAGAGGAGTTCATCATACTCTCCATTTGATGCAGTTGTGGATCAAGTATTTTGATTTATGCTTGATTCATTAGTTGGCTCACTTGGATGGTCGAGATGAATCACGTCATATTCTAAAGATATAATGTATACATTCTGAATCATGCATTGAGTCAGGGTCATGTTAAAGTCAATCTGCCGGTTGAAGGTGATGCTCCCAGCATCAGTGGAAGACGAGTGAAGTCAGTGCTTATGACCCCAGCATCGGTGGGGGTTATGCAGAATCAATCGGACATCCAATCTTTTAGCCTTTATACTTTTTTCCGCCGCATCGGGTTAGAGATGCAGGTTTAGCAATCTTAGTCACACTGTGTTGTTTTGTGCACTTTCCTAAGTCATTAAGGGTTGGATTTATATATGCGAATGGTCGAATTACATTCGCGTCGGGGTCATCCCGTCTGTTTTGTCAGAAAGCAGTGATCGACTTATTGAGTATCAACGAACTTAGATACTCTTCTCGCATCAGCCACAGAGTTGAGTAAGCTCATCAATTATGCAAGCGAGCGAACATCGTTAGTGAGTTAAGCTTGACAATCACGATCGCAGGCCCGATTAATGACATTGGTCTTTTCTGGAATTGTAAACTCCTGTCAGTCATTCCTGGGGCTTTTCTTTTTTCCTTTATCATTTCAAGAGGCGGATAGTACTCCATTTTGTCGTAAAGACATTGAGATCATCCATTTTAACATTAGCACCCTCTTATTGCATGAATCTGTTTGTCTCAGGATAGTATTTTCCAACATTTCTAGGAAAATCTCATGGTAGAGAGATACCGAGGTTTGTTTCAGAGGTGAATCTTCCAAGTCCTCTTGGTGGGTCTCGTTGCAGAGAGATTTTGAAGTTTGAGATATCCAGAACACCGGATACTGCTGCAATTAACACAATATATGGTCTAGGTTGATTTACAGATGCCACTGCGGCATTGAATTCTTTCAAGGAATGCATGCATGGTCTCGCCAGAGCTCAATTGAAGCATCAATTGGCAATCTGGCCCTCGTCTTTGAGAAGTTGTCGCCAATTGTGTATTTTATGCGTTGGAGCCCCTCGTATGAAGTCTTGTAGTGGGTGGAAGCCAGTCTCTGGCTTCTTGGTTGCGCATATGTAACAGCTGTCAATCAGGCTTCTGTCTTTTAATTATGGATGGTGATCCGCTACTCGGATGTATGCTGGTTGTCCTTAAGGAGCCATTCTTCTTGTTATAGTCTGGGATCTTGCGGAACTCCGATAATAGTAAATGTGCCTAAAGTTGGCAGATAGTCAAATTATGTTGCTCGAAGCTCGTATCCCGCACTCCCCATCCATGGGGATTTTACTAAACGGTAATCAACAAATCCACGTATTCTCTAAATTCATACTCCCTCATCAAGCTGTGAGTTAGAGTTTGATACAAACTGTTTGTTCGTGTCCATCTTATGTTAGTCTTCGGTCTCCCATCCAAGCTCTGAGGTTCGGAGTCGGGTGGCGATAAAGTCGGATTATAGCTATCTCAAATGCTCTCGTTTGCCCCGTGCATGGGGAGCCTCATGTTGAGGTTGAGCTGGATTTTAAACATTCATCTGAATTGGAGCAGAGGTTGGTCGGGCTCCGTTTAAGTTTTCAGTGACTCTTGCATATCCATCGTTTTCATCCAAAATGTTACGGTCAGAAGTTGCATGCTACGAATGCCTGGAAGGAGGTTGGTTGCATCTTGTTTCATTAAAGACTACTATGCCAACTTGTCCTAGGGCCTCATATGATCTGGACCATGGAGCAGGGAGTGTTTGAGCCAAGTTCATTGTCGCTTGAATTTCCACAGTGCTCGCTCCAGCGAGTAAGTCGTAGTTACTCGGCCTTCCATCTATCCAAGTAAAGAAGTTATCCATCATTTTTTGTCGTTTCCGGAGAAGTTCATCTCGCCGTGCCATCTGAGTTCTCAAATCTTCACGGGAACAATCCATTTCATATCTAGCTTAACATGCTGAGGGATCATCGTAAGAAGAAATATGATGACTTCGTTTGTTCCTAGAGCCTTCTGCGCCAATATCCTCAGCACGAAAGAAATTTATATCTTCCTTCTTCTTAGCCTTTGAGTCGGAGTATCAAGCAGTTCGCTTCCTTGCAAGCTAGAAGTCAAAGTAATGGCGTGCCCCCCTTATCCAGGGTCTTTCAATCGGGATGTTGGTTAGGACTAGAAAATGGACGTTCAGTCTGCATCCATTCCATGGTCCTCGAGTGGCCTGTCAAGATCGAGGTACAAATTAGACACAGACATATAAATTATGCCATTTTAAATATTTTCAATAGTATGCCCCCAGTCCAGGGGTAATAGCGAAGGATCGGCAGTTGTATCACATCCCTTTTAAATTTAGACATGGATGTATGGAAGTGATACATTGCTTTCAAAGATCAAGTGATTGAGTTATCCAAGTGCTCGAGTCGACGCGTTTTCCATTCAGTCTATTTGCGAGGTGGCATTCGTCATTGCACTTGTGTTATGGTCAGTCACACGTGGGCATGTTGATTTGATACATCACTCTTAGGGCCTCATTTCAGTTGTTACCATAAGTCGTGTGACATGTTATTGAACAATTCACTCTCAAGGCCTCCTTTCGATCTTCACCTTGAGTCGCATGAGAAGTTTAGCATTGGGCATCAGCGTCAGCTTTCGGGGCATTGTCCTTTATTTGTTTTCCACTAGTCTGTTGCAGTTGTCGCGAGTGCAACCCTCGCTTCTTGTCTCGTTATTTTGTACAAGCCTGCACTTTGTAAAAAAAAGTGAATATATAAGTAATAGATAATAAAGCACATCACAATCAAGTAAGGGTTCTAATTCAGAATCCATGCAATCAAATAATATCTAGCAAATCATATAGAATTTATCTAAGGGTGGTGATGTGTGTGCATGCCTACAATCAATCATGAATAAAGTGCCTGGTTTGGATTGTTCGGGATTAATTAGGATCGACATTGTGTTGCCCCCATATTTGAAAATGAGGGGTTCTGGCTCAGCTTTCATTCTTGCCCTTGATCCTCAGCGGGGTAGGAGCCCTTCCGTGGCTTTAATCGTAGTGTCTTTATACTCTCCTGTCGTATTCCAAGGATAGAGTTTGAACTCAGCTTTCAGTCTACCCCCTAATCCTTCAGTAGTGTAGGAGTTCATTTATAGCGCATAGTCTCTGGCGCCTTTATACTCTCCCGTCGAGTACCAAGGGTAGAGTGGAATCAAAACGGTCTTTTTAATCGTGGTGCACCTTCATGCCTTGAGGACACGTTCTTCACGTCCTTTATACTCTCTCTCGAATCATGAGAGTTAGAGTTGTGGACGTCGTCATTCCGTCCTTTATACTCTCTCTTGAATCATAAGAGTTAGAGTTGTCAAGGCAAACAGTCATGTCATTCGCCCTGGCTCTCCTTTTCATTCTGTTTCAAAGAGTAGAAGTCCGCTATCTCGAGTGTTGTTTTCAAACTCAGTTTTAGTCCTTACTCCATGCTTCATTCTGGCGGATGGAGCTTTTGGCAAGCGGTCGGATCACACTCGCTGAGGCGTTACCTCATAATCCTTGATTTATGGGAAAAGGTGGTCGTTTGCAATAACCAAGTCTGTCTCGTCCTGTCGACTCGTGGGATGGATTTTGGTCGGACATCGTGATATCGTTCCTTATACTCTCTCTCAAGTCATTAGAGTTAGAGTCAGGGATCGAGTTTAATCATGGCACGCCCATCACACTCGTCCTAGGTTTATACTTCTATCCAAGTTCCGCGGATTAGAGTTAATCGAGCAAAAAGTCAAAAGACGTTTGCCAAAGCTTTGCATTCCTCCGATCAATCTATGGGAGGAGTGATTGGGACCGAACTTCATGTACCTACTTTATTTGGATTCATATAATCTAGTGGCGTTAAGCAAAGGATCGAGCCATGTAGACGGTCGAACAACGTCCATTTGGGATCGTATTCCAACTTTGAAATGCGAAAGTCAACACATAATTATGTTGATGTCTGTCATATGTGAGCCAAGGAGTGGATGGTCATCTCGGATCCACCTTAATCTATACAATTTTTCTCAAGTGGTGGACATGGCTTTGTAAATGAGCAGCTTAGTCAGGCTCGTTATGGTATTGCTCCATGGCTCGATATGCATGTGTTAGAAGTCTAATCGGCATCAAATCATGGGTACCTACACCATCCACATATTTATCTGAGTTAATAACATCGATAACTCATGAAGCATGCAAATATATGATTCACGGTTGAAGAATAATCCTGTTAAAGGAATGAGTATCAGTCTAAGAAAAAATGGCATTGCACTTCTTTTGTTGATCCATTTTGCTTCGTCCTGTCCCTAGTAGGAGAAGACTGCCCAAGTCTTTAGCTAATGAAGGGCATCTTTTCAAATTAACATGGGTCTCTTTTGAATCGCCTTCTTGCCCCCATGCCAAAGGTGAGGATTGAGTGTTAGGGAGTCACGTCTGTACTGCTAAAAGTAGCACATCATCATATTGGTGCTAGGATGGTAGTTGGCAAGAGGACAATAGATTTATGGTTAAAAATGGGTCCATGCTTAAAGGTTCTTAGCCCCTTCCATGTCAGGAAGTTGGTTCGGGAGCCATAAGGACAAATATGCCTCGTCCGTCTGCAGATATTCTTTCGATCCCGCGTCAAAGATAAAAGCTTATACACAAACAGCATCTAGGTTTAAGTGTTCCAAACCCTCAACTCGCCACTCTTCCGGAAATACTAAGGCAACTGGTCATGCAGGCTTATGATGTATCAACATTGAATTAGATGATGTAATCACGAGTAATCCACGCTTGAGTCTCCTATTGCCCCCGGCATTTGGAGCATGAGTTACTTGGCATATAATCAATCAATGGGATGGAATTGTGAATCTTTATTATCTAACTCCAAGATGTCTTTCGTCAGAAGCTTCATTCGTGTACATCTCCCATTTAGTGGAAAGTTAATGAGTGCTTTTGTCTAATCATTCAGGTTGGTGTATTTAGCAATAGGACTCGTTGCTGTCAATCTTAGGACAACCTTCCAAGGGAAATAAGCAATGTCGCCTTGTTGGATGTAGTCCATGCCGCGGAAAATTCTTTATGGGGGTTGTCCATGAATCTCTTTCGGGTTCGGTCTCCAACACTGGATCAACTTCCATCTGATAAATGGTCGGAGTTTGTAATGTCTTGATTGGGATTATCTTCATCTCTTCTGGATTGTCGGAACTTTCTAACTTAGCCAGGTAATCCACTTTCTAATTTTCTGTGTGCGGAATATGAGACATGTTGTAATGTTCCCATCCATCCAACAACTCTTCTACCTGTTCTATGTAAGCTGCGAGTCATAGTCCCTTCATTTGGAACGTCCTTCGAATCAATACAACTCCAATGTTGGGCTTTCAATTATTCTTTGCACCGTCTGTATACCACATCTGTGTGCTTGGTTTTCATCTTTCATTTTGAGGGGCCATCTTCTTTATCTATTTAACCCTCTTCGGGAATGGTAAACTTAATGATGAAGTCGGTTAATACTTTCCCCCATATGGACTTCTATAGGAGGGAATTGTGATCAAACTATTTCGGTTTGATGTTTCGTTCGAGCAATCATCCAGATGCCTCGGGTCGTTGTAGGACCTGTCGTATTGGCCAATCAGTGTGTATCACAATTAGATGAACTTGGAAATAGTGGTGGAGTTTCATCGAAGCAATAATCAAACTGTAAGCAAGCTTTTCAGTCTTTGGGCAGTTGCTTCGTTATATGTCATCCACCTACATCCTGAATCTTCATCTTATCTGAGATCCTTATCTTCGGGCAGATCATCGGGCAACTCTTTGTGCGATGTTTCCATTGCTTGCTAAGCCAATGCCTCCTTTACACTACATCTCATCAGGAGGGAAAGCGTATTTGGATTCTATCTCTGATGTGTAGCATATTCCATATCGTTCCCACTCCAGTTTCGGTTGGGAATTTTAGCAATAGACATTATGCTACAATGTAAGTTCTGAATTCTGTTGGAGCTGGTCGGTCTAGACCTTGATCAGATAAGTTTGAATACAACAGCATAATTTGCAAGACTTTAGTAATATTCATGCGTTATGTCACAACGGAAATAAGAAATAGAGAGCAAATGGTTGATTCATATTTGCTTTAATCTCGAGCTCTGATCATTTGACCAAGGTCGTATGGTGGCTGGTGAGCAGTCAAGAGGTTATAATCTGGGAAAGGATCCATAGGTCCAATTACAGCGTGTGGTGGTTCAACTAGTACCTAACTCTGGGCATTTAAGTATGTTGACCTAACCCTTATTCGATGGAAATCAGTCTTCGTCGATGCGGTTGATAGTAAATAGCCATTGTAAAGGTTAGCCGAGTTTTCCAGGAGGTGAACTACAGGACATATTTCATTCATCACATCTTACAAATGAAGTGTATCTTTGGGATGTTGGGATCCTTAGCTGCTTTCTGGTATCCCATTATTAACAATCATGGTCACTAAGATCATATGAATCATCTTTGAAGTAGTGCTCGGACTGTTCTATATAACCGTCATTCGATGCTCCGCCGATTGGACAGGTTTAAGTCACATAAATGAGGTGGTCACTACTCATTAGGGAACAACAGCTGTTGCATTGCTGAAATCTATACACTATTGGAGTTCCATAAGAGGAGGATACTATTAGACAATCATTATCATGTATGTTGTCATCGATAGCAAGCTGAATCTGATTGACAGCTCCTCGCATTGAATAACATCGGCAAATAGAGGTCATGGCTTCTAGAGGAATCCCACTCGTTGCCATTTAGTTGTCAAATTCTTTGACTATCCGTCTAATCTTCATTGACAAGATTTGATGACTACTATTGGCAAAAATATACATCGAGCCGAAGGCGAGCCGTCCTTCGAGCCGAAGGCGAGGCCGTCAGCGGGTCCGGGCGCAGCGCCGGTGGGGGTCCGGGGCCCCACTGTCCCGACGACGATTTTTTTCGATTTTGGTAGATGGAGCCTTTTCTGAAATGATCTGAAAAATGCATTTTCCCCCAAAAACAGCAATTTCGAATCGGGTTTGAACTTACCTTCAAGTTGCGGTTCGAGTCATGTGTCTGGATCGCGGTTCGGATATGTCATCAACTCGGGTCGGGGGAACGTCTTCAGCAGGCGACCGGTTCAGATCTCCCCCTCTGATTCGGGTCGGAGGTTCTTGTTCGGGTCGGACAGGACCTGATCCGACCCCTCAGGGATATTGGCCTACACTTCATCTACTTCCGATCCAAGGGTTCAATCTGCATCTGACCCGGTCATTTCATATGCATCCGATCCGAAGCTCATTCGAACTGGAAACACATCTGATCCGATCCGAAGTTGAGGGCCATGCGGGAACGTCGCCGCTGTGCCGGGAGGATCATTTCGAACCCCTTGCTTCGTTCCAGAGACATCCATGTTTTGGGTAGAAATGCATCTTTGGTTGTCGGTTTGGATTGGATACGACCCGAACACACTCAATCCGGAGCCCGAGCTGCTGTCGTGAGCTGTTTGTCACTTGGTTCCTCTTCATCAGCTTTGCTTCTTCGAGAAACGAGTCGGTTACCATCTCCTCTTGGAGCCGCAACATACAGAATTGCTGAAATCATCGAATGCTTTGAAAGTGATGAGAATACGGATTATCTCTTCGGACTTGGAGATCCAAACAGTAGATAAGTAATCCGAAAAGCTGAGTATCTTCATTTCTCAATGAAAGCACCAAAATGTTAGACCAAAAAATGGCACTAACACCCAACTGATCATGTTTTGCAGAGAATAATAAGAAATCATGTACGAAAAATCAAGAGAAATCAATCAACACACAAGTTTTATAGTGGTTCAGCGTTAATGAGCCTACATCCACTTTATAGTTCCTCATTTCATTCCGGAATTAAAATTACACTGAATATTTACACTCAAATACAATGAATCATTCTCTCCGAATTCATTATTTTCATTAGAGAACAAGCTGGTCATTTATGGAGGAATTCATCCATGCTGTCATGAATAAATGAAGTACCAAAAATGTCCCCTAAATTGATGCGTTATATGTGTATTTATAGGTAGAATTTCGGTTAAGGTTTAGAGGCCACGTGGCAGCTTCAGAGTAAATCTTGAAAGTAGTGGAGAACATGATGAAATGGTCTTTAACTGCCTAGAGTTCGGTTACGGTGAGTGACCCATCCGGATGGCCCGATCCGGATGGCCCGATCCGGATGACCCGATCCGGTTTGGTCGGTCAGAAATAATCGCTTTAGCTTGATCCAAAATGGTGGAATCCAACCCAAGGCTTATGTGCGCAGAAATATGAATTTTCTCATCCTTTGTTACTTCTTCCAAGCAGATGCCGATCTCTGCCAGTTTATACTCAAGCCCTAAGTGGCCTTCCTGATAGAGTTCTTGGGCTTTGGATAGTCTGGTCACAAAGCAGGCTAACAATAGTGTTTTTGAAAAATTAAACAAAATATAAAACTTATATGATCTACTATATGAATCAAACACCACAGAAACAATCATTGACACAGAACCAAACACGAACACAAAGATAAATAAAATAAAATGTAGAGAAGGAAAGAACACACTGGATTTTATACTGGTTCGGAATTGCTTCTATGTCCAGTCCCACGCCACACTGGATAGTGCAGAGTTTAATTACTATCTCAATATCCAATTACAATTCTCTCCTTAATTTTACAGCTACAAGGGATACCACCGATTCCACACACACTTGATCAAGTATACTCTCCTTGATTTCACAGCTACAAGGGTAACACCGATTCCGCTATACTTGATTTCACGGCCATAAGGGTCACATTACATACACTTCCCAAATGATTACAATAGCCATATAACTCTTCAATAGCACTTTGATTCAGAGAGTAATGATCAGAGAAGTGAGAAGAGAAGAATTTTTTGTATAAATAGAATTGAATTCGGCAGAGTATAGGTGTAGAAATCATAAAAATAAGAAAATATAATGGTGTAAAGAAAGGAGATGAAGATGGAGAAGAAGAATTATAAAAAAAATTCAAAATCAGCCCTATTTATAAGATTTTAAAGGTCGCAATGTTTCTAGAGTGAAAAGACACTTCCTTTCAATTTGCAAAAAGTGACAATTATACGTCGACCTAAGGCAAAATGTATGTCGACATAAGCACGTGTAAACTTGAATTTTGAGCATTTTTGAAGTGCTTTGATATATATATATATATATATATAATTCCGAAAATTCTTGAATTAAAACATAGCGTTATAAATGAATATTATAAAGTAGAAAATCATATGAAAACATAAATATAAACTATATAAACATATTTATAAAATTACAGAGTTTAAAACTATATAAATATAAAGTATATAAAAGTATAAATATAAAGCTTATAAGACTTGAGATTGAAATCAAAAGTAAAGTAAAGAAAATAAAATAGAGAAGATAGAGATTAAAGGTAGTATTTGAAAAAAGAATTTGAAATCAGAAGTTGAAAAACATAATTTAAGCTTGAACCTGGAGTGCTATTTGGAGTCTTACAAAACTAGACTCTATTACTTTATTTATCTTGAACTCTTGAAATCTTGAATTCTCATGAGTCTTGAATCATCACTGAATTTTGAATCACTTAAATCTTTAAATTGTACAGTCTTCAGATTGATTCCTGTATATAAATACTGCATATATATACATATATTCTAGATAAAAGTGTTACTATATATTTTATAATCAATTAACATTGAAATAAGGTTGTTGTCATCAAAACTCCATTCTCCAACAATACCCCCCTTTTTGATGATGACAACCTTAGTTTATAAAATATCATACTTGTTCAAACTTGTTGATGATGATCCTTATAGTACTCCCCCTGTCTATATGAATCCTATAAGCTATTCTATATTTTATAATTTCTCTCCCTTTGGCAATATCAAAAAGGACATTCTAAAACTACTCCCCCTAAATCTTATCACTAACTAAATAATTCCTAAATCAAAGAAAAATACTCTCCCTAAGTCCTCAATCTATAAAGTATTCCCGTTAATATTCCTTGTATACTCCCCCTTAATTGTTGACTATATAACAAAGTAATAGACAATTTATAAAAGCAATATATTTAACCATTGTTTTACAAATGATATTACATGTACGTATTATACATCGAATTAACGAAAAGGAACAAAAATATATGATAAGAATCGAATCAAAACCTATATTTTACTTATCCTTAACTATAGGAGATTTGTGGTTAGGGAAATTTGGGTAACGGAGATAAAATTCTCCATTTCGTTCAATGATATTCCCATTATGATCGAATAGGACTTCACCCATGCAAACGACTTAGTCCTCCACGTTTGAGACTTCTTGTTGTTCCTCCTCGGGTTCCTCTTCCTCCATTATCTCTTCTTCTTGTTCCTCCTCTTCTTCCATATGCTCATTATCATCTTTGATGATAATCGGATTTGCCTGATTATCCATTATAAACTTAAGAAGGCTCCTTATCACTTTTCCTTACCTATTTTGCCCTTGGCTCATCCAAATTTTAAGTACTTGTGTTTCAGCGAGCATTTGCAGAGTGTATTCCATCTTTTCTTCAATTTTAATGACATGTGATAGCGTAGATCATTGAAAAGGACCTTCGGATGGTTTAACGGATGAATTGGGATTGATTTCGGTGTTTAAATTGCTGGAGGCAATTGTTTATTTTATTTTAGAGTTTTTATAGAAGTGAGAAATGAAAATGAAGAAGAAAAGTCGAAGTAGAGAATTTAAATGATTATTGTAACTAACTTTTGGTCGGAATTAATTTTAAAATTCTGGTAGTTATATGTTGACATATACAAAAATGTATGTCGACATACTTGTCTTTTAAATTTTATTTTTGTGATTTTTAATGTAACGCATATATATATTAGTATTTTTAATTATTCTAACTCACTTAATGAACATGTGCCTAATTCTCTTCTAAATTTTTAATGTAACACATATACACATGCTTTGTTTAATGGTTTTGTTAATATATCTGCTATTTGTTTATCTATTTCTATAAATTCAAGTGAACTTTTCTCTTTACTTACGTTAGCTCTTAGAAAATGATGTCGTACATCGATATGTTTAGTTCTTGAATGATGAGTTGGATTTTTAGAAATTTTTATAGCACTCGTATTACCATAGTATATTGGTGATTTATTTATATTTAATTCAAAATCATTTATAGTTTGTTGTATATATATTACTTGTGAACAAGCCAAAGCAATAGGGATATATTCTGCTTCAGTTGTTGACAAGGATACTGTATTTTGCTTCTTACTAAACCACGAGACTAGTGAATGTCCTAAGAAGTGACATGTTCCACTAGTACTTTTACGATCGGATTTACATCTCGGTGAGTCAGTATCATAATAAGAAACTAAGTCGAATGAATCATCCTTAGGATAAAATAATACAAAGTTTGATGTATGCTTTATATACCTTAGAATACGCTTTACGGCTTTTAAATGTGTTTTGTTAGGTTGCGATTGATATCTTGCACAGAGACATACACTATGCATTATATATGGTCTATTAGCGGTTATATATAGTAACGATCTTATCATTCCTGTATATAGTTTGTGATCAACGTCTTTAGATGTATCATCTTTAAATGATGCTATATTTGTTACCATCGATGTTGGTCTCCCATTAATTGTTGTTAGATTATACTTATTAATTAGATCTCTTGCATATTTTTCTTAATTAATAAATATTCCATTCTTTAATTGACTAATTTTGTAATCCTAAGAAGAATGTTAGTTCTCCCATATGACTCATCTCGAAATCTTGGGTCATAATATTTTATTCATCTTATCGTTTGTTGATCCAGAAATTATATCATCAAACGTATATTTGTATTAATTTTATATCTTTACTATTTTTCTTACTAAACAAGGTATTATCTAATTTTCCTATTCCAAAATTGGAGTGTAACAAATAATTTTTAATCTAGTATACCGAGCCCTAGGAGTCTATTTTAATCCATGCAACGCTTTCTTTTAACTTATATACATGATTTGGCAATTTATCGTCTTCAAATAGAGGTGGTTGCTCTACATATACGTCTTCTTTAACAAATCCATTGGGAAAAGCACTTTTGACATCCATTTGATATAATTAGAAATTATTATGGTTTGGAAAAGATAGTAAAATCCTAGTGACATATAATCTTGCTACGGGGAAAAAGTTTCATCGTAATTTATTCTTTCTTCTTGAGTATAACCCTGTGCTACTAGACGTGCCTTATTTCTTATGGCCTCATTGTGTTCATTCATTTTGTTTTTATAAACCCATTTGGTTCCTACTATAGTCTTATCCTCAGGTCTTGGAACAAGTTTTCATATAACATTCCTAGTGAACTGATTCAGTTCTTCTTGCATAGCAAATATCCAGGAATAATCGGAAGATGCTTCCTTTTGATTCTTAGGTTCAATAGTTGAAATAAATACAGTATTACTCATATTATTTGATTATGGGTTCTAACAACGGATTCAATATCTCCTAAGATATTTTCTACAGGATGGTCTCTAAGTAATCTAATTCAATTATTTGGTTGGTTGTCTTCATGATTTATTTCATTAATTTCATTTTCACATTCATCTTAATTGTTTTAAGTTATACATTTACAATTTTCATTGAAAGATATGTTTAAGGTTTCTTTTATGGTATTGGTTCAAGTGTTGAAACCTCTATATGCTTTACTTCTTTCTGAATATCCGATAAATATCCCTTTATCGGAATTTGAGTTAAACTTGTCTAAATTGTCTTTAATATTAAGTATAAAATATTTACTTCCAAATATTTTAAAATTTGAAACTTTTGGTTTCTTATTATACAAAAGTTCATAAGGAGTTTTATGAGTTAAAGTTCTAATTTACATTCTATTTAAAATATAATAAGCTGATGTAACTGCCTCAGCCCAAAAATTTCTTGGTAAATTACTATTAGATAACATAGTTCTCGCACACTCTTGTATCATCCTAACTTTACGTTCAACTACTCCATTTTTTTGAGGAGTTCTAGGAATAGAAAATTTATAGGTTATTCCCTTTTTATTACAATATTTTTCAAAATTTTCGTTTTCGCATTCTCCGCCATGATCACTACGAATGTTTTGATTTTTAATGATTATAAGTTTGAATTCTTTTAGAAAAACTTTTAAATTAATCAAAAGCATCACTTTTAATTTTAATAAACAAAGTCTAAGTAAATTTAGAAAAATCATCGACTATAACGTAAGCATATCTATTATGATTTACCGATAGAACTTGAGATGGACCAAATAAATCCATGTGAATCAACTCTAATGGTTTTGATGTGGTAATTTCCTCTTTTGTTTTAAATGAACTTCTCTTTAATTTTCCAAATTGACAAGCGTCGCATATGTTATTAACTTTAAATTTCATTTTGGGTAACCCTCTTACTGAATCTAATTTAGAAATCGTAGAGATGTGTTTGAAGTTTATATGACCAAATCTCTTATGCCAGATCTAGGGGTCATTAGTATTGGCCATAAGACATAGGTTTTTGTTGGATATTTTCATACTCAATATATAGATATTTTTCTTTGTATATCCTTCGAATATTACTTTTGAATTCCTATCTTCTATAAAACATTTATCCTTTTTAATGTTTATTTTATAACCCTTATCACAAAGTTGACTTATATTTAGCAAGTTGTGTTTTAAATAAAACATCTGAAATAGTAGGAGCTTTAGAATTACCGACATTTCCAATCCCAATAATGTATCCTTTAGAGTTATCTTCGAAGTTCACCATTCCACCATCTCCATATGACATATTATTGGTTAATTCAGGATTTTTCGTCATATATCTCGAACAGCCACTATCCAGTATCCATTTGTCCCTTTTAATCTCCACCAACTGCTTTCTAGAATTTGAATTCTCAACAGCCATGTAACACACAAGTTCGGAATATGAATTTCCAGTAGCTACCTTTTAGAATTTGGATTTTCAATAGCCACCATTTCAGGATTTGAATTACCAATAGCCACTTCACTCATCTTTTCAACTTTTGAATTTTCAAAAGCCATAAAACCCATCTTTTCCTGTATTGAACAATATTTCGGTAGATCACATGACTTTTCAACACGATTATATGCAGACTCTTTGGACATTGATACAATGCATGAATTTACACTAGTGCTAACAAATATTCCAAAATTTGACATTTAAAAATTTTCAAAAATCAAATTATGAACTTTTTGAAGGACCTTCCAATTGTTTGGGATTGCGGAATGGATTGTTAAGGCAAAACTAACACTAGAGGAGGGGTGAATAGTGTTTTTGAAAAATTTAACAAAATCTAAAACTTATATGATCTACTATATGAATCAAACATCACAGAAACAATCACAAACACAGAATCAAACACAAACACAAAGATAAACAAAATAAAATGCAGAAAAGGAACGAACACACCGAATTTTATACTGGTTCGGAATTGCTCCTATGTCTGGTCCCGCGCAACGCTGGATTGCGTAGAGTTTTATTACTATATCAATGTCCAATTATAATCCACTCCTTGATTTCATGGCTAAAAGGGATACCACCGATTCCACACACACTTGATCAAGTACACTCTCCTTGATTAAACGACTACAAGGGTAGCACCGATTCCACTCTCCTTGAATTTGACGGCTATAACGGTCACACCGATTACATACACTTCCCAAATATTTACAGTAGCCCTATAACTTTTCAATAGCACTTTGATTCAGAAAGTAATGAGTAGAGAGTGGGAAGAGAAGAAGTTTTATATAAATAGAATTGAATTCGGCAGAGTATAGGTGTAGAAATCATAAAAATAATAAAATATAATGGTGTAAAGAAAGGAGATGCAGATGGAGAAGAAGAATTATAAAAAAATTCGAAATCAACCCCGATTTATAAGATTTGAACGATTGCAACGTTTTTGTAGCATTACAAATAGTGAAAAGACACTTTTCAATTTTCCAAAAGTGACAGTTATATGTCGACATAGGGCAAAATATACGTCGACATAAACTTGAATTTTTAGCATTTTTGAAGTTTTTTGATATATATATATATAACTCTGGAAATTCTTGAATTAAAACATAGTGTTATAAATGAATATCATAAAGTAAAAAATTTATGAAAAAATAAATATAAACTATATAAGCATATTCATAAAATTATAGAGTTTAAAACTATATAAATATAAAGTATATAAAAGTATAAATATAAAGCTTATAAAAGTTGAGTTTGAAATTAAAAGTAAAGTAAAGAAAATATAATAGAGAAGATAGAGATTGAAGATATAATTTGAAAACATAATTTAAAATCAAGAATTGAAAAAAATAATAATTTTAATTTGAACCTGGAGTGCTATTTGGAGTCTTACATAACTAGAATCTATTACTATATTTATCTTGAACTTTTGAAATCTTGAATACTGATGAGTCTTGAATCATCTTTGAATTCTGAATCTCTTCAGTCTTTAAACTGTACAATCTTTAGTAATAATTCCTATATATAAATCATGCATATGTATGTATGTATATATTTTAGATAAAATGTTAGTAGATATTTTATAAGCAATCAATTAATACTGAAATAAGGTTGTTTTTATCAAAACTCCATTCTCCAATAGAAGAGAAAGAAGTCACCCTAGGTTGGGAACTGCCCGACTGCGATAGGAGAGGCTTTTAAAATAAAATGCCAAGCTTATGACTATTTTTTGGATGTTAATCGAAGATTGGGGCACATTAGTAAACTTTTTGTACCAAATTTATAGTAGATATGAAACGGTGGATTTTTCCTTTTTAGGTGATCGTAGTGGGGGCTTGCTTAGGCATGTTCAAAGAAGGTGCCTAGATAATGTGGTTTGGACCTCCACCTGGGAGAATGCTGGAGTGTTCCCTGAGTTACCTCTATTCCCATAGAGTTGCCTTTAGACAAACTTAAGTTTAATAAGCATCAATTTGTATCCCAAATTTTCAAGAGAACAGTCTTGTATAAGCAGGAGGACTACCTATAATGATTGTACTTGCTTAGCTTATGATGTAATGAGTTATCTTTCTTCTAATTCCTTTAATATTTTCTTCAGAGTTTGTCCTCTAATTTAAGTTTTATTTCTAGGGATTTCTTAGGAGATTATGTTAAGTTGAAAAGAGAATACCTGGAGAAACTTTTTTTATTAAGTCTTCCTCATTGGCACGGTATTGCTTCCTAAGGGCCCTTGAGAAGGTTTATATTCAATATCCTTGGATCCACCTTGATTTCCTTGGCGGTGAAAAGTATCAGCTCTTAAGAGAGATCTACGCATATTGGTCGAAGCTGACTCGAGGTTATGATAGTCCACCAACTAGAGAATGGGATTATCACAAGTGTCCCCCGGTTTACACACTTGATGGGTTTGGAATTCCATTTGATTCCTCGCTTAATCTTTCTTCTAACACCTTGAATAGAGTAAAGAGGATCGCTTTTGTCCTAAAAATTATAACAACCACCTATAGTAACGCTTTTGAGAACTAGATTATGTTTACATATAAGCCGTAATATTAGAGCCAAGTTGTTTCTCTTATTGGAGATATACTTGTTTTAAAATCCATTTGTAAATAATTATGCATAATGCAAGGTCCTTGGTGTATTATACTTCATATGTAATGATCTGCAGTAATAATGCTTATAAACGAAGTTATGGCTTGTAGAGGTGTCACCTAATGCATAGTTATAGCTTATGGCAAAGATGTTCTCTTTAGAGTGTCCTATCATGCTACTCTGTGAAGACTCAATAGATACGATTTGATGCTAATTCTTATACAATGCACATGATGGTTTTTCTGTAAAATTGTGTTCATGTCATAGGCGAATGCATGATAAATGATGGTCCTATCCATGTTTCATGTGCAATAGAAGGTAACTCTATTTAACAGAAATCCTCAAGGAAAACAAACTAATGTGAAGCGCCAAAATCAAACAGAGTTTGAATGGGATGATCAAAAAGGAAAACCAAATTTCAACCGAGATGTTTCTACCTCTATCAAGTATACCAGCCATGAGGGAATGCATCTGCCCTCCAGAAGATCCTGTATTTTGTCCTTACCCTTGCCCTTGCCTCTATGGACAATCCAAATAAGATTTCCTGTCTCTCCGTAATGATAACAGCTAGTCTTCTTCTTCTTTAAGTAGTCAGGTATTTCACAAGTGTGTCACTTCCTTTTCTCTTGTCCCCCTTGTTATCCTTACCGCCTTTCTTTGGATCTACTTTCTTATCGTGTATCCTATCCATATCTCTTCTACACATTCTCCATTCGTAACCTTCCACCAAAATGAAGCGTCACCCTTCATTAACCAAGCAGCTGGTTGAACCTTCCTCCCATCGTCTACCTTAAAGGTACCAACAAGTCCTCCACTTCCTTCTAGCTTTGACAAACGTCTCAGTCCCATGAAGCGGTTTTCCGCCCATCATACGGAAGTTCTTACATATCTTAGAAAAACATCTATACGTGGAGGTAGAGATTCAAAAAGGAAAGAGGAAGATATCCAAAACGGAGAATCGGAAGGAAGATATACGACTTTTAGGGATTATGTTTTTCAAAATAAACTTTCCTTTTGAAAATAATTCCATTTAAAACCTTTTTGAAAATATTTTTCAAAAAAGCTTTTATCTAATCTGGTAACCTTCAGCTCTGATACCAAGTGTAATACCCCACGTCCGTTAATGTCACTCACAAAGGGAATGCATTAAGTTTCATGGAGCATTATGAGTAAACAGAACAGAATATTACAAGATAGATACATAAAGTAGTACTTGAAAATTTAAAACTTTAATGCAGCGGAAACAAAAATAAAGTTGGGTTACATCTTCAAATATCAAAACCAAGTATATAATATCAGTCTTGTACAAAGGCCTTCAGAGTGCATAATTTTAAAGCCATAATCCCCAACAAAAACGCCTTAAATAGGTAGAATCAAAGCCAAGCATTTCTTCAAGAAATTCTAGTACCTCAAGCTAAGAGAAATCTAAATCTAACTTGAATATTTCCCCCCTGAAAACCTTGGGGGGGGGGGGGGGGGGACGGAAGAAAATAGGCGAAAACAAACGAAGTCAGACATAAAGTCTGGCGAGTCCAATAACTTTAACAATATAATTATTAAAGTAATATGACAAGACATAAACTAGAAAATAAGGAATGACTGTGAAATAAGCAGGCATGACTAGGTAAGCAAGATGAATAAGACAACGTTAATTGCGCTTCTAATCACTATAGGATAAATACTACACTGCACCAATACTAGTCACTCTAAGAGTAGATCCCGCCTACTGAACATAATAATCATAATAACGGTAGGTTCGTGTACCCCTAGCTATCTTCATAGGTGCTGTTTGCTCCTATCTCCACTAGTTGTACCCACTACTCTCGCCATTCTAATTACAACAATTATTTATAATATGGTAGTCGTACTCCTAGTTGTCTTCATAGGTGCCGTCTGCTCCTATCTCCGCTAGTTGCACCAACTACCTTCTTCAATCGATCAGCTCCCTCACTCGTAGATACCCGTGTTGGTCCCATAGTAGGGTGTATCACTCCTTAAAGTGGCAACCCGATATGACTGAAATGCACGGCTTATACCTACACAATACAACAACGTCTTACCCACCAGCCCGGGCCCACGCACGCACATGACCCTGTTGGACTTGCGTTGCCACCGCTAACCCGTTTTGACCTCTTAAAATCAAATCCAGTAAGCGTGTCCCGTCCTCGACTTAGATCAAGCTCATTTGGATACTAAACGTGTTACTGGTTGAAAAGTGTCCCCACACTTGACACAATCTTTCCACTTATGCTTGGTCCCCATTACGATTTCCCACTTAACCCCCTCTTATCATGTCTTCTTACATGTTTAACCTCGGTTAAGTGTTTATAGTTATATCCAACATGTCACCCCTGTTTCCCACTTATCAAATCAACATGTATTATTTGTTAAGTTTGTCTTAACCATATCCACTTATTAGCTCAATATATATATTATTGGTTAAGCTGGTCTTAACCTTACCCACTTATCAGATTAATATATATTATTGGTTAAGCTGGTCTTAACCCTACCACTTATCAAATTAATATATATTATTGGTTAAGCTGGTCTTAACCCTAACCACTTATCAGATTAAAATATATATATTATTGGTTAAGCTGGTCTTAACCCTACCCACTTATCAGATTAATATATATTATTGGTTAAGCTGGTCTTCACCCTACCCACTTATTAGACTAATATATATTATTGGTTAAGCTGGTCTTAACCCTACCCACTTAACATGTTTTATGTATCATATATATATATATATATATATATATATATATATATATATATATCGTATAACATGTTTTACTTAATTTGATTAAGTACATCTTAGTTCACAGATACATTGGTTAAGAGAATAACTCCGTAAGTATCAACCCCGAAGACTGAAATCAACATCAGATCGATATTCAGAGAATTACTCAACTCAACCAACCTTCTGTTTGTCATTCATGCTCGTCTTTGATTAGCATTAATCAATTATTAATTCACGGACCTCTCACATTAAGTCGATTGCTTATGGCTACTGGATATGTCGGGCGGTTCCGGGCAGACTTCCACCATAAGCCAGACTTAACCTCATGCCTAAGCTTCTTTTAATTATGCCTACGACCTCTCACATTAGACTGCCGTTCGCGGTTGCTGGATGTGTCGGGTGGGTCCGGGCAATATTATACCACAAACGAGTCTAACCTTGTGTCTTAGGCATTTATTACGTATTTAATTTATGCCTTTGACCTCTCACATTAGACTACCGTTTGTGGTTGCTGGATTTGCGGGGTGGGTCCGGGCAGTCTTACACCACAAACGAGTCTAACCTCATGTCTTAGGCATTTATTATTAGAAATTATTATTCAACCATAATTTGAATTAATATCCTTATTTCAAATTGCCAATAACATCCAATTTTAATCCAAGTCCATAATTGTCACCAAATTATGTCCATAATTTCTGTGCATATAAATTAGGCCTATTAATGTCTCAAATTAATTATATGTTTTTAAGCCATTTTATGCCAATTCACAATATTAATATTTAATATTTTCCCATTGCCCCCACGTCGTTCGTACCTATAATACGAAATATGTTAGACTCGCAAATAGTCTAACTCATAAAAAGAAAAGAAACATCACAACTTGCATAACACATAAAGTAGATCTAACTTGCAAATAAGAATAGGCTAGCATGGATCAAAACTTGCATGATTATAATTTATATAATCATAAATTTGCATAATCAATAACTTGCATAGGCAATAGGCATAATTTTTATAAACTACAAATTGGCATGGATCAAATTATATAAGATATGACTTGCATAGATCTATACACATAAAGGTAAACTTGCATATACGAACATGGTTTTCGCATAAACTTGCATATGATCTACATATAAATTTGTATTAAACTTGTATATATAATTTAGACATGTAAATTAAGATTTACACTTGCATGATTAATGTTACAAAATGAATCAAATTTAGCATATGTGTTTAGACATATGAACCAATATCATGAATTTAAACATGTAAACTAATATCACACGTTTTACACATAAACTCGCATGTATATATATATATATACTTGATTCACATGTAAACTTGTGTATAATTCGCATACAGACTTGCATATAAACTGATGTCATAAAATGAAGCAAGTTAAACATATGTGATTGGACATATGAAATTGATCTACTAACATAAGTTAACAAAACTGTCATACGTTCACAAACAGACAATAACAAAAATTAAGTAACGTCACATGATTCAATAGGCATGTTCTCATAATCCCAATTATAACTCATAATAATTAATTTATTAATTATTTTGTGAAAGAAATTGTACTCACAAAGACTGGTTAGAGAAGAGAATACTTCATTCGTCGTTCGTATTAGAATTCTGACTTGTAAATCCCCAAGCTTTAGGAAGAAAAACTATCCTAGCAACAACATGGAGGCTAAGAGACTAATTTAGTTTAGGTTTAGGGCTTGAGTCAATGTATGCTTATATAGAAGTTTAGATTAATTCTAGCCTTTAGATATTAGGTTTTTAATCTGCATCGTACACCTAGTGCTGAGTCAGCAACTATATTTTATATATATTAGTAACCTTCTATTTTTCTTCCCTTAAATTAATATGAATTGAACTTAAGCATCTAATTGCATGTTTTCTTCGATTAGCGTATTCTTCTTAATTGATATCAATTAACATTCAATAACAATTTGACTATATTCCTCAAATTAACATATCCTGCTTAATGTTAATTGACATAAGTGACAAATTAGCATAAGCATTTATACAAATTAAGATAATTATATGATTTCCTAACAATACCTTATTAACATGTTTACAATTTGATGTCAAATAACATGCTTTTACGAATCAACATAAATGCCCAATTAACATATTTTCTTTAATTAATATCAATTAATATGAATGACAAATTAGCACAAACACATATATAAACTAAGGTCAGTTACATGTTTTTCAATCAATGCCATATTAACACACATCTACGAATTAATTTCAATATATTTATGTTTACATATTCTTCCTTTACTATATACATTAATTGCCTATATATATATATACATATATATATATATATACGCACCTATGCATGAATTCTAATATTGACAACTAATGCAAATTGATTGCTTACCTATTTTAAACAGTGGAAATCGAGTATATAATTTAATTCCCCTTTTTTTTCTACTTTTCTCGTAACATACAAAGTCAATGCAAAATGAAGTTACATACATACATATATATCTATTTATTCATGCATAAATCTTTCCTTCCCAAATAAATTGATTGTATTTATCTTCTTCTTTTCTTTCTTTTTTTTACTGTATGCATCCACACATTTCCTTCCGCTTTTTGTATTAATTGGATTAATTTTTCTTTTACTGTAGCCTAAATTCGCATTTTTTTTTTCAATGAACATTTTTAAACTTGTACCTTCTTAACATAATTGCATATATATATATATATATTCATTTTTTTTATTTTTCTTCATTAATTAATTAATCCTTTAATTAATTATCTTTACGGTATAGTATATCTAATTTCGGGGTGTTACATTCTCCCCTACTTAAAGGATTTCGTCCCCGATATCTTCAAGTTAAGAAGAATGTTACCGTCCTACCAACCACAACCATCTACTCATCCATTATACACTAGCATCCCTTGTCCTTAGAAGAATTATAATGCCATATGAACGTATGCAAAAAGTGTGTGTACATGTTCCTTATCTAATGCAAAATCAGGCAGTCTACTGATTCAGTTGACCTCCTTAATGCAAATCATGATAGTGTCATGCGTCCATTATGTATGCAAAAGAATCCTAACAATGCATATTATTTCTATATGTGTGCACAACCATTCATCTAAATGCATCATCCATATGATAACACAATCATTATACATCCATTAATTTAAATATGCACACACATTCATATGCAGTATGAAAGTGATTGAGTCGATCTAGTGCCTTATGTGTGTGTACATGCATCCACGAGCAACCACTAGCAACCACTTGCATCCATTTGCATCCACCAACCATAACATGTCTCAAACACATGTTTACATCCATAGGGTTTTTCCTAACTAAAGATCGAAGATATCATTGCAATGACATACTAAATGATAGGACAATATCAACAAAGCGGTAGAAAAAGGCGAAGTTGAAAATCATACCCTTAAAAAGGAAAGGGTGCAGCGTACGCTTCTTGTCTTCCGTCTTCCAAGTCGTGTCTCCTTGATCATCTTCCCAATGGAATTTAACCACTTGACCTCTCGGTTGCGTAACTTCTTGACCTCCGATCCAAGGATGCAAGTAAGAGCTCGTCTAATCGTGGCATCTTGCTCCACCTCCAGTTCTCTAAGCATGCTCGGCTCCACTACTTCCACCGTATCATGTAAACACTTCCTCAAATGCGACACATGAAACATGTCATGAACTTTACTAAGCAAGTTGCCTCTTCTCATGTCCCTTCAAAATCTTGGATACATAACCTCAAAAGATCTTCAAGGACTCTATTCACCCTTCATGTCCGTCCATCCGTCTATGGACGATAAGCGATGCTCGTACTTACCGCCTTATGCATATCACTTTTTCCTCATTATCGAAAACTGCTCCAAGCCCTGTCCCGCAAGCACCGATATATATTGTAAACGGTTTGCACACATCTAGCAAAGTCAAAACTAGAGTAGTCGTCAAATCCCTCTTCAAACATTGGAAAGCATCGTCACAGTCAACATCCCAAGCAAAATTCAATTTCTTCTTCGTTAATCGAGTAAGTGTGGCTGATATCTTCGCGAAGTCCTTAATGAACTTTCTATAATAGCCCACCAGCCATAGAAAGCTTCTTACTTCCGTTGCGTTTCTAGGATCCTTCCAATCTTGGACTGCCACCACCTTTGCGGGATCCATAGCTATCCCTTCCTTAGAGACCATGTGTCCTAAGGACCTCACTTCTCTTCTCCCTCTCGGAGCCATGTGTTGTACTGGTAATGCAACTGGCTTTGCATTATCTACTAGGTATATACGAAAGTCTATCTCACGCCTCGGGGGTAAACCTCGAACTTCATCTAAGACGTCACCATACTCACGGATCATACGAACAGATTCCAAATCATCGTTGGACACGTCAAGTGATTCTAGGTAGCTAAGCATCACTGAAACCCTAGGGTCACAAGAAATATCAAGGGTCTTTCCACAACAAGCCAACGATCTAACTACCCTTCTTACCCAGTCTAGGATGGCACCGTATCTCGCTAGCCAATCCATGCCTAGAATTAAGCCATAGCCCACGAAGTCAAGAACGTAGGTGTTGCATTCAAACCCAACGCCCAAGATAGACACTCTCAAATCCCGACACACCATAAATAAATGACCGAACCACCAATAGGATTTGAGATTATCCCTAACTAGACTATTATTTAGGTGCAGTGTTTCAACTAACAAAGCAGATATAAACTAATGTGAAGCGCCAAAATCAAACAAAGTTTGAACAGGATGATCAAAAAGGAAAACCAAATTTCAACCGAGATGTTTCTACCTCTATCAGGTATACCAGCCGTGAGGGAACGCATCTGCCCTCCAGAAGATCCTGTTCTTTATCTTTACCCTTGCCCTTGCCTCTTTCGACAATCCTAATAAGATGTCCTATCTCTCCGTAATGATAACAACTAGTCTTCTTCTTCTTTAAGTAGTCAGGTATTTCACAAGTGTGGCACTTCCTTTTCTCTTGTCCCCCTTGTTATCCTTACCGCCTTTCTTTGGATCTACTTTCTTATCGTGTGTCCTATCCATGTCTCTCCTGCACATTCTCCATTCGTAACCTTCCACCAAATTGAAGCTTCACCTTTCATTAACCAAGCAGTTGGTTGAATCTTCCTCCCATCGTCCACCTCAAAGGTACCAACAAGTCCTCCGCTTCCTTCTAGCTTTGACAAACGTCCCAGTCCCATGAAGAGGTTTTTCGCCCATCGTACGGAAGTTCTTACATATCTTAGAAAAAGCGTTTATCTGCGGAGGAAGAGATTCAAAAAGGAAAGAGGAAGAGATCCAAAACGGAGAATCGGAAGGAAGATACATGGCTTTTGGGGATTATGTTTTTCAAAATAAACTTACCTTTTGAAAATACTTCCTTTTAAAACCTTTTTGAAAATAGTTTTCAAAAAAACTTTTATCTAATATGGTAACCTTTAGCTCTGATACCAAATGTAACACCCCACGCCCGTTAATGTCACTCACAAAGGGAACGCATTAAGTTTCGTGGAGCATTATGAGTAAACAGAACAGAATATTACAAGACAGATACATAAAGTAGTACATGGAAATTTTATAACTTTATTGCAGCGGAAACAAAAATAAAGTTGGGTTACATCTTCAAATATCAAAACCAAGTACATAATATCAGTCTTGTACAAATGCCTTCAGAGTGCATAAATTTAAAGCCATAATCCCCAACAAAAATACCTTAAATAGGTAGAATCAAAGCCAAGCAGTTCTTCAAGAACTTCTAGAACCTCAAGCAGAGAGAATTCCGAATCAAACTTGAATATTTTCTCCCTGAAAACCTTGGGGGGGGGGGGGAGGACGGAAGAAAAGAGGCGAAAACAAACGAGGTCAGCCATAAAGTCTAGCGAGTCCAATAACTTTAACAATATAATTATTAAAGCAATATGACAAGTCATAAACTGGAAAATAAGGAATGACTGTGAAACAAGCAGGCATGACCAGGTAAGCAAGATGAATAAGACAACGTTAATTGCGCTTCTAATCACTATAGGATAAATACTACACTGCACCAATACTAGTCACTCTAAGAGTTGATCCCGCCTAATGAACATAATAATCATAATAATGATAATGGTAGTCTCATGCACCCCTAGCTATCTTCATAGGTGTCGTCTGCTCCTATCTCCACTAGTTGTACCCACTACCCTCCCCATTCTAATTACAACATTTATTCATAATATGGTATTCGTACTCCTAGCTGTCTTCATAGGTGCCGCCTGCTCCTATCTCCGCTAGTCGTACCCACTACCTTCCCCATTTGATTGGCTCCATCACTCGTAGATACCCGTGCTGGTCTCACAGTAGGGTGTATCACTCCTTAAAGTAGCAACCCGATATGACTGAAATGCACAGCTTATACCTACACGATGCAACAATGTATTACCTACCAGCCCGGGCCCACGCACGCACATGACCCCGTTAGACTTGCGTTGCCACCGCTAACCCGTTTCGACCTCTTACAATCAAATCCAGTAAGCATGTCCCGTCCTCGACTTAGATCGAGCTCACTTGGATACTGAATGGGTTACCAGTTGAAAAGGGTCCCCGCACTTGACACAAGCTTTCCACTTATGCTTGGTCCCCATTAGGATTTCCCACTTAACCCCCTCTTATTCAAGTCTTCTTACATGTTTCAACTTGGTTTAGTGTTTATAGTTATATCCCACATGTCACCCATGTTTCCCACTTATCAAATCAACATGTATTATTTTTAAATTTGTCTTAACCCAATCCACTTATCAGATCAATATATATATTATTGGTTAAGCTGGTCTTAACCCTTCCCACTTATCAGATTAATATATATTATTGGTTAAGCTGGTCTTAACCCTACCACTTGTCAAATTAATATATATTATTGGTTAAGCTGGTCTTAACCCTAACCACTTATCAGATTAATATGCATATTATTGGTTAAGCTGGTCTTAATCCTACCCACTTACCAGATTAATATATATTATTGGTTTAGGTATTCTTAACCCCACCCACTTATTAGATTAATATATATTATTGGTTAAGCTGGTCTTAACCCTACCCACTTAACATGTTTTATGTGTCATATATATATATATATATATATATATATATATATATATCGTATAACATGTTTTAATTAATTTATGATTAAGTACATCTTAGTTCACAGATACATTGGTTAAGAGAATAACTCCCTAAGTATCAACCCCGAAGACTGAAATCAACATTAGATCGATACTCAGAGAGTTACTCAACTCAACCAATCTTCTGTTTGTCATTCATACTCGTCTTTGATTAGCATTAATTAATTATTAATGCACAGACCTCTCACATTAAGTCGATTGCTTGTGGCCGCTGGATATGACGGGCGGTTCCGGGCAGGCTTCCACCACAAGCCAGACTTAACCTCGTGTCTAAGAATCTTTTAATTATGCCTACGACCTCTCACATCAGACTGCCATTTGCGGTTGCTGGATGTGCTGGGCGGGTCCGGGCAGTCTTATACCACAAACAAGTCTAACCTCGTGTCTTAGGCATTTATTACGCATTTAATTTATTCCGTTGACCTATCACATTAGATTATCGTTTGTGGTTGCTGGATTTGTCAGGTGAGTCCGGGCAGTCTTACACCACAAACGAGTCTAACCTCGTGTCTTAGGCATTTATTATTACACATTATTATTCAACCCCAATTTCAAATAATATCCCTATTTCATATTGCCAATAACTTCCAATTTTAATCCATGTCCATAATTGTCACCTAAATTATGTCCATAATTTCTATGCATATAAATTAGGCCAATTAATGTCTCAAATTAATTATTTGCTTTTAAGCCATTTTATGCCAATTCACATTATTAATATTTAATATTTTCCCATTGTCCCCACGTCGTTCGTACGTATAATATGAAATATGTTAGACTCGCAAATAGTCTAACTCATAAAAAGAAAAGAAACATCACAACTTGCATGACACATAAAGTAGATCTAACTTGCAAATAAGAATAGGCTAGCATGGATCAAAACTTGCATAATTATAATTTATATAATCATAAATTTGCATAATCAATAATTTGCATAGGCAATAGGCATAATTTTCATAAACTACAAACTGGCATGGATCAAATTATATAAGATATTACTTGCATAGATCTATACACATAAAGGTAAACTTGCATATACAAACATGGTTTTCGCATAAAATTGCATATGATCTTCATACAAATTTGTATTAAACTTGTATATATAATTTAGACATGTAAATTAATATTTACACTTTCATATGATTTAGACATGTAGATTAATGTCACAAAATGAATCAAATCTAGCATATGTGTTTAGACATATGAACCAACATCATGAACTTAAACATGTAAACTAATATCACACGTTTTACACATAAACTCGCATGTATATATATACTTGGTTCACATGTAAACTTGTGTATAATTTGCATACAGACTTGCATATAAACTGATGTCATTAAATGAAGCAAGTTAAACATACGAGATTGGACATATGAAATAGATCTACTAACATAAGTTAACAAAACTGTCATATGTTCATAAACAGACGATAACAAAATTAAGTAACGTCGCATGATTCAACAGGCATGTTCTCATAATCCCAATTATAACTCATCATAATTAATTTATTAATTATTTTGTGAAATAAATTATACTCACAAAGACAGGTTACAGAAGAGAATACTTCGTTCATCGTTCATATTAGAATTCTGACTTGCAAATCCCTAAGCTTTAGGAAGAAGAACTATCCTAGCAGCAGCATGGAGGCTAAGAGACTAATTTAGTTTAGGTTTAGGGCTTGAGCCTATGTATGCTTATATAGAAGTTTAGATTAATTATAGCCTTTAGATATTAGGTTTTTAATCTGCAACGTACACCTAGTGCTGAGTCAGCAAATGTATTTTATATATATTAGTAACCTTCTATTTTTCTTCCCTTAAATTAATATGAATTGAACTTAAACATCTAATTGCATGTTTTCTTCGATTAGCGTATTCTTTTTAATTGATATCAATTAACATTGAATAACAATTTTACTATATTCCTCAAATTAACATATTCTGCTTAATGTTAATTGACATAAGTGACAAATTAGCACAAGCATTTATACAAATTAAAATAATTACATGGTTTCCTAACAATACCCTATTAACATGTTTACAATTTGATGTCAAATAACATGCTTTTACAAATGAACATAAATGAACAATTAACATATTTTCCTTAATTAATATCAATTAATATGAATGACAAATTAGCACAAACACATATATAAACTAAGGTCAATTATATGTTTTTCAATCAATGCCATAATAACACACATCTACAAATTAATTTCAATTTATTCATGTTTACATATTCTTCGTTTACTGTATACATTAATTGCCCATATATATATATATATATATATATATATATACACGCACCTATTCATGAATTCTAATATTGAAAACTAATGCGAATTGATTGCTTACCTAATTTAAAAAGTGGAAATTGAGTATATAATTTAATTCCCCTTTTTTTCTACTTTCCTCGTAACATATAAAGTCAGTGCATAATGAAGTTACCCACATACATACATATCTATTTATACATGCACAAATCTTTCCTTCCCAAATAAGTTGACTGTATTTATCTTCTTCTTCTTTTCTTTCTTTTTTTACTGCATGCATCCACACATTTCTTTCCGCTTTTTGTATTAATTACATTAATTTTTCTTTTACTGTAGCCAAATTAATTCGCATGCATTTTTTTTCAATGCACATTTTTAAACTTGTACCTTCTTAACATAACTGCATATATATATACATTTATTTTTTATTTTTATTCATTAATTAATCCTCTAATTAATTATATTTATTGTATAGTATATCTAGTTTCGGGGTGTTACAAATTATGTTGATGGTATATTCCTTCCTTAAGAACTAGAGCCTTGTGTCGCTGATTAGGGTATTAAAGGCAGGTCTCCAGAAACCTCTTTCTGGTAGCAATAGGGCTTTGATCCATATTCTGGACTAGGGTATAAGACTAGGAATCCACCTCTAGCAATAATAGAAGTCTTGAACTATTAGACCAAAATCTGGGCCTAACACCCAAATGCAGATCACATAATGCAGAAAAAAGTAAATAATGAGCAGACACACAAAGTTTTTATAGTGGTTCGGCTATAGATGTAGCCTACGTCCACTTTATAGTCTTATTGTTATACTGACAGATTACAAGAATCTGTTACATGCAGACACTCAATCCGTGCGTTTAATTGAGATTACAAGAGGAGAATTTAGATGTATGGAGGTGCAAAGTCCTTGCACTTCAGTAATGGTGGAAGCCGTGAAGAAGGATGTCCAAAAGTCCTTTAAAATGCCTTGAAATGGTGTATTTATAGCTGTAGGAGAGCTTCTGGGTTGACCGGATCATGATGGGGTACGTGGCACCTGATCCGGTAAAGTAGGAGCAAGATGTGGCATGAGAATAGGTCAAAACAGCGCGTGTATCTGCAGGTCTGGAGATCGGATCGTGGTAACGGGGTCGGATCGTGATGGAGGATCGTGACCACCATGTGCACCACGAGCGGGTCCATTTGAGAGCTGAAGTGTCGGAGCTGGATTGAAGTGCTGGCGATTGGGTCATGCTCTGAAGGAGTACCACGAACGGGTTATGGGTTGAGGGGGGCGATCCGATGAGGGGCAATCCGAGAGTGCATGGGACGCTTCGTCGCTTTATCCACGAAATTGCCAGATTGCACCACTTTACGGAAACGGGCATAACATTCAAACCTTAAGTCCAATTAAGCCAAACCAAAGCTCAAACTGAAGCTAATTCAGAGAACAACGAGTGTTACTAAGCTTAGCTCAGTAATTGATGTTTTTGGGCCCAAAAAAAGTCTTCTGATAGGAGTTTTGGGCCTTTCTTTGTTTGTGATGTGACTTTGACCAAATCGCTGCCTGTCTTCTGATGTTGTTCTCCACATCCGAGCGCGATGCTATCTAGATATTTAGTGTGACAACTTTTACCAAAAAGTGTGTAAACATAATTGATGTTTTTGGGCCCAAAAAAAGTCTTCTGATAGGAGTTTTGGGCCTTTCTTTGTTTGTGATGTGACTTTGACCAAATCTCTGCCTGTCTTCTGATGTTGTTCTCCACATCCGAGCGCGATGCTATCTAGATATTTAGTGTGACAACTTTTACCAAAAAGTGTGTAAACACGTTTGCCACCCAGAACATATCTTGCTGGTTGAAGGAAGATGTGTTCTGGATAGTTTGAGAAATCCAAATCCAGAATGCGACGATCAAGCCGGATTGTATCAAGGCCAGAAAATCGACGATCACACGGGATCATATTAAGGCCAGAGAAATCCAAGAAGACCAGGGGTTTGTACCTGCAAGAAGATAAAACAAACAATGCAAGAATATTTCCTAGATGGCCTTACCGGAGTAAACCATCCGAGGAGATGTTAGAAGGGTTCCAAGACGGCCTTACTAGAGTAAGACGACCACGGAAAAGCATATGAGATTCCAAGATAGCCTTATCAGAGTAAGACGACCAAGGAAAAGCAATAAAGGTTCCAAGACGACCTTACTGGAGTAAGACGACCAAGGAAAAGCACATGAAGGTTTGTTTATACTAGACGGATCCAGTTGGGAGCCAGAGCTCAATGCCTATTGCCATTTCATGAAAATGCAGCGGTCGTTTGCGAGACACGACTGGAGACCACAAGCCGGTTCCATGCGTGTGGGCTGATGTGACCACTCTTATTATATGCAGGGAAAACAAAGAAGGGCGAGAAGTCACCTAAAAGCCTAAAAACATGAATTACGAACCGGAGTTCGTCAAACTGAAGAGATCCGCTGAGTGGGATCAATTAATGATAAGCCCGCGATTGCTCGATCCAGGGTCGTTCCCTCTCCCGGGATTCGGTGGTGGCAGCGCAGGTGTGAGCGTTGTTGGTTGAATGACATACTCGGGTTCCTTGCCCGACACGATCCTCGATAAAGTCTCGCAAATGTCTGCAGTCATCAGTATTGTGATCGTCCATGTTGTGAAATATGCAATGTCTTCCGGAATTGCATTGTGCTAGCGTTGGCTCCCTCTTGGGAGGCCTTAGATAGGAGGAAGCACCCCCTGTATCCACGTAGATGTTGCTCAGAGTGTCATTCAGTTCAGTATATTTGTCGTATCTGGACCCTCTCCGGGGTGGAGCATTACGATCATTTTTTGCATTGGCTTTTCCTTTGCCATTTCCAAAATCAGAAGGTTCTCCATCTTTGAGCATGTTGACTTCGAGGGTCTTCTTCTCGGAAGTTGTATCTTCTTCGCACAGGAATCTGTCTGCTTCAAGGTAGAACTCGTCGAGACTTCGCGGTGGATCCCGGTACAAAGATTTTTTGAATTCCATGTTATCCAAGACACCTGATACTCTTTCCATCAATACCATCGATTGTTCAGGTCGGTCAACCGATGCTGCTGCAACGTTGAATCTTTCTAGAAATGAGCGCAGAGTTTCTCTAAGCCTCTACCTGATTGTAGTGAGCGACATGACGTTTTTGGATCGTGCGATGTGAACCCGAAACTGTTCAAGGAAGCATGTGACCAACATGTTCCAGCAGTTGATCGACTCAGATTCGAGCTGTCGAACCCAAATGGCTGCTATTCAGAAAGAGAGGAAAACACTTCGCCATAACGTTTTCCGATGCCGATTGAACTTCCATATGTCGTTTGTAGCGCATGAGATGCATAGTAGGATCTGTCCTACCGTTGTAGGGCTCCAGTTACGGAAGTTTGAAATCTGGTGGATTGCGGGAATTTCTGATTTCCTGAGTGAATGGGTTATGATTGACATCATCTACGTCATTCTGATAAGTGCGGCCTCTCGTGAGGTGTTGAATCAAATCAGCGAGTAGATTGCCTTCAAAAAGCTGTTGCAAACTGCCAAGATCAGAGCTGGTGGCCCCAGCGTTGAGTGCAGGAGAAAACGGAAGCTGTTGGTGAGCTGCCGGAAGCGAATCGCGGATCGCAGATCGTGGCTCATGGGGGGCGACCCGACCCGATCGTGAACCATGGAGGTTGGCTCGTGAGCTGGGGTCGTGAAGCGGGGGGGGGGGGGCGATCCGACTGGATCCTGGAGCCCCTTCACGAGCTGCTTCATGTTGCTGAGTTGGAGCTTGTGCTCTATTGTCCATCCGATCTGAAGATGAATTCGGTTGTACCTGAGCGTTACCAAGAGCAAGGGGGTTTCCCTCGAGTCCATGTGATGTCCGAGCTGCTTAGGTAGCTTCGTTTTCAGTCTCTTGAGCGTTGCTCAGCCTTCTATCCATCCGAGCGAAGAATCCGTACTTTATTTTCTGTTGTTTCTGGAGGAGATCATCTTGCCTTGCCATTTGATCTCTCAATTCAGCGAGAACGACGTCCATCTCTTCTCGGGTCAAGTATGCAGAAGGATCTCCATGAGAGGAAGCTTCATGGCTTGCCTCGTTCCTTGTGCCTTCAGCATCCACATCCTCAGCATGAGAGGAAGTTCCTGTTTTCTTCCTTTTGTTTACCATGGATCCAATAGCCAAGCGATCCGATTCCTATAGAGCTAGAAATTGAAGTTGTCGTGTGCCCTTAACTGGCGCGCCAAAATGTTAGACCAAAATCTGGGCCTAACACCCAAATGCAGATCACAAATCACAGAATGCAGAAAACAGTAAATAAAGAGCAGACACACAAAGTTTTTATAGTGATTCGGCTGTAGATGTAGCCTACGTCCACTTTATAATCTTATTGTTATACTGACAGATTACAAGAATCAGTTACATGCAGACACACATTCCGTGTGTTTAATTGAGATTACAAGAGGAGAATTTAGATGTATGGAGGTGCAAAGTCCTTGCACTTCAGTAATGGTGGAAGCCGTGTAGAAGGATGTCCAAAAGTCCTTTAAAATGCCTTGAAATGGCGTATTTATAGCTGTAGGAGAGCTTCTGGGTTGACTGGATCGTGATAGGGTACGTGGCACCCGATCCGGTAAAGTAGGAGCAAGATGTGGCATGAGAATAGGTCAAAACAACGCGTGTATCTGCAGGTCTAGAGATCGGATCGTGGTAACGGGGTTGGATCGCGATGTCGGATCGTGACCACCATGTGCACCACGAGCGGGTCCATTTGAGAGCTGAAGTGTCGGAGTTGGAGTGTAGTGCTGGCGATCGGGTCGTGCTCTGAAGGTGTACCATGAACGGGTCATGGTCTGAGGGGGGCGATCCGAGGGTGCATGGGACGCTTCATCGCTTTATCCACGAAATTGCCAGATTGCACTAGTTTACGGAAACGAGCATAACTTTCAAACCGTAAGTCCGATTGAGCCAAACCAAAGCTCAAACTGAAGCTAATTCAGAGATCTACGAGTGTTATTAAACTCAAGTTTGTAATTGCTGTTTTCAGGCCCAAAAAAGGTCGTCTGATAGGAGTTTCGGGCCTTTCTTTGTTCGTGATGCGACTTTGACCAAATTGTTGCCTGTCTTCTGATGTTGTTCTCCATATCCGAGCGCGATGCTATCCAGATATTCAGTGTGACAGCTTTTACTAAAAAGTGTGTAAACACGAACCAACCTAGATTTAGGTTATTAGGAAGACCAAATATCCTTCCTTAGCAACAATTGAAATCTCGAATCGACCCACATTCTGGTATTTAGGATAACACCGAAAATCCGCTTTAGATAATAATTGGGATCCAAACTAACCCAGATTCGGGTATTTAAATAAGACTGGAAATTCTCTTCCATCAATAGTTTCATTACCCCTTTTTGGGCATGATTTGTGAAGCAGAGGATGTACATGCTTCTTGAGCCACTTTTCGGGCTTTTATTGTCAAAGCTAATTGTATGTACTTTTTGGGCACTCTCTGGGCCTGTGCGTCTGGAGCGCTTGGCTAACTTATCCATAAGTAGGGCCCAAGGACTTACACAAGCTCCCTTCAGGAGGCGCCTTATCTTGACCATCGTAGGTAATGATTAGGTCTTAGATGCTTAAACCGGGCCATCGTAGGCATGGAATTAATGCTGACTCTTTTAATGCTCAACCCCGACCATTGTAGGCGGTGATAGAGGCTTGCATTCTACACCCTCCAAGAGGTGCCTTATCCCAGCCATTGTAGGCGATAATAAGGGTTTGCGTTCCCTTCTGCGGGTAACGCGGAACATAAGCAAAGCTAGGACATGCTCTTCTGCAAGCAGAGGTAGGACGTGTTTATTTCACAGTAGAGGCAGCGAGTACTCTTATGTGCGCAGAGGCAGGGTGTGCTAATTAGACGCTCCATCCCGACCATTTCTGGCTTGGATAAAAGGCTTACGTTTTTTATTCTTTAACCTGGCCCTTTCTGATTTGGGCGCAGATAAAGGCTTACGCATCACCCCCCCTCCAGAGGGTGCCTTGCCCTGGCTAACTCGGCGGTGAGTACAAGGGTTTTTATCCATTTGTGATTTGACCCACCTTGGGTTATTTTGAATTCTTGAGAGGTTTTCCATATCCTTAGTTATGTGGTTAATCCTTTTCCTATGGATTCTTATCGGACTTAGTTTGATCCTTTACAAAGTCTCACAATTGTCCTTGATTGAGGAACTTAATAATCATCCCATCGGGAATTCTGCAGTGGTTAGTTTCATGTCCATTCATCATATGATAATGATAGTATAGCCCTCCTAATTTCCTTTTGTACTTGGGCTTCTTCTTTGTGGACGAGCAATAATTGAGTTTTTGTTTAGTTAGGAAGTAAATGTTTTCAATCGAAGTGGTAAGATAACGTCTTTTGGGTGATCTAGGTATAAAATCCTTTTCTTATCGTTAGAACCTAGCCCTTCTGTTATTAAATCATGGTGCTTTATTTATATCTTTGCATCTTCTTTTCAAGGTGTCTTGAGACTGAAGCACCATCCTAATCCATTTGGAAGCAAAGTGGTTAAAATCCCTTACTATTTCTCATCTGAAAACCATTCCTTTGGCTTGCTCATGGATAGCTTCTCTTATGTAAGAGAAGGGGTTATACTCCCTTGACGTAGAACCACTTAGAGTAAAGAGCGGTGCTTATCCCATGTAGGAAGGGTTATCATTCCAATAATTAGGATCGTATTGTTCTATTCTATTCTTAACCTTTGTTCTTCCATCACTCTTGGATCAGTAGTACCTGACATAGCCATTTGAGATCCAGAAGATTCTTGTTGGAACCTTTTGCCCATAATCCTGGACTGAACATCATAGTTATATATGTGGCTGTTAACCAAAAGGTTGGAGGTTCATGCCCTTTTTCTAGCGCCGAAATGTAAATGATATTTTTTGTCAACACCAGAGATAATTCTATGGAAACGGTCCAAAGGGTAAAATGGGATTAGTTAGTTTCCACGAGCTTGAGTTAGTCCATCGTTTCCTAGATACCAAAGTCTAAAGCCCAAAAGATTAGTTACTCTTCCCTTAATGGGGTGATAATTACGCTTAAGCGACTTAAGAACCAACAGCTATCTTGGGACAAGGGTTCCTTAATCACAACACTCGGTAGAAGGCTAAATGGCTTGTAGGAAGGGGTTTTGTGATAACTTCGCAGAAGGGTTTAAACTTTAGTAAGAAACTGTGACCATGTAGAAAGCATAGGGTATGTTGTGTAGGAAATAACTAAGAAAACTCATAAGAAGCTCATAAAAATATGTTAAGCGTTGATCCACTATTTATTGATCTTTGATTTGAAGTACATAAGTAATTACAATAGAAACCCCCAAATTGATTTAGAAAATAAGGGTTTAATGTAGAAGAAAAGAGTACAAGAATGAGAAATGAGAATTCAGCCCTGAAAATGAGACGCCTATGGTCTTATTTATGGACAAATCGGGACCCCATTTGCCTTTGGGCCAGCAGAAGCCTCTGTCGGCCGCTTTTCCTTCTGGTTCGGGTTGCTTTGGCTCTCGGCCGCTCTTTTGGCTTTGCTTATTGATTTTAGGGTGCCGGTCTTGGCTCTGGATGGACAATATCTGTTTTCGGAGCTTCTCTATGTCGTTACTTCATTTCCTTTGTATCAATACCAAGCATGTTGGTATGGATAGCATTAGGAATGGCTTTTGGCTTCTGGCTATGAGCTTTCAGTCTTGTTATTAATTCTTCACGATGTTTGCCTTCATGCTTTAAATGTATGGTTATGGGATCCACCACCCCTTTCGATATCAACACAAAGTGAATTAATATGGATAGCTTGTCTCTTTTAGAAAGTTGGGTTTGATTTTAATAGTCCTTCGGGTTGGGTTTCGGTCTTTCAGAAGGAATGCTTGCAGAGTGCAATTAGTTGCCTCCTGAAACTACCTTTCTATGATTATTCGTTCTTTATTGTCCCGGTAAAGAGCTTTCGGAAGGCTTCTTTTTTTCCTTCAACCTTTCCGTTCCTCCTTCCATCGGCATTAATCAAGTTAAGGCCAACACCTCTTTCGCTTCCCTTAGCTCTCGGTTACGGGTTTCCTTTGGATTGAGCTTCCGTTGTCTACCTTGTATGTCGGAGTCACCCTGTCGATATACCCCCTTTTTCATCAGCTTCAAGCTTCCTTCATTGCTGATGGTGATGGTTGCCTTGCTTACGGATTGTTCTCTTATGTAAGTGGAAGTTCGTTACCCCTTCACTGATAGCCTGCCTCGGTGTTAAAATTGGTAGTAACATACACCATCTTGAATTCTCCTTTATTAAGAAGGTATCCAGAAACCAGATTTTCATCCAAATATGGTACATAATATACACTGATTAGTGTAAGAACATTTTCAAAGATGAGTGGAAGTTTTATAGTGCATTTTCCTATGACTTTTCTTAGAACCATATTTGCTCTAGTAACTTCATTGGCTTCTCAATTGTTTTCTTCGTAAGACTTAGACACATTATAGTCTTTGCGAATGTGAGTAGTTGCTTCAGTTTCAAGCCACTAATCATTATCTATGTCAGTAACGGAGTTCTCTTCTAGCACTACATCCACAAGCGATTCTTCAAACATATTCGCTTTATGTTGTTTCTTTCATAGACAATAGTCTTGTGCATAATTATCAGACTTATTGCAAAAATAATAAGTATCTTTCTTCTTGTTGTTCTTGAGATTATTTTTCTTCTTAGACTTAACTTTGTTAGTTCTTCCAACAATACCTCTCTTAGAATGAGACTTGGCTTGGGAATTTCCATCTAGTTCTCACTTACGAGATTACTTTTTAATACGAAGATAGTGCGTAGACCATCTAAATCATAATCTTTTTCCACATGCTTCAATTTTTCCTTATAACCATTCTTAGAATTAGCGAGTTTAAAATTTATAACTCCAACAACAAAAGATTCGAGGAAATTTATAACACCCAGAATTTTAACGACACTAAAGATGATGAATTAAAGAATAATTAGGGTGAAATACATTATTAACAATGAATTAAGGAAAACTTAATTTAATATTCTAAATTTAGCAAAACGGACTGTGCCATTGCGTCCACCTCGAAATTCTGGTCAAAATAGACACCTGGTTTGTGTAAATCGGACACTGTATGGGGAAGTTATTAAGGTTTGAAGTTTGTAAACGCACATAGAGCATATATATATATATATATATAATAAGCTCAGAAATTCAAAATTGGGTCCAGAAATTTGAAATTCAGTTTAAAATTCAAAATTTAGGAAGGCAGCAGATTTCCCGCTCAGGTGGGTCTACCCACTCAAAGGGTGGTTGACCTGCCCAAAGGGGGGTCGACCCGTAGGTCGACCCACTCAAAGGGGGGGGGTTAACCAATCCCTTACCGATTTGGGCGAAATACTTCGTTTTGTATCTAGACACCTTTCCGAGCAAGATTCATTGAACACTAGGCTATATAAAGGACCCTAGACCTAGGTTTTATTCATCTAAAAATAATGCTGATGACGAAGCTCTGCTGCAAAGGAAATTAAAATGTCCTTTCTTCTTCTAAATCAATTCCAAGAAGATTATACATATTCAAAGATTGCTACAACAAATTTAGCGATGGCTACAACAACTTATTCAACATGTTCTCACAGTAATTTGGATCCATTTCCTTAGATGTATTCACTGTGAGTTCACGTTATTTTTAGATCTATATATTTAAATAGTAATCTTGATATGTATGTAAAAATTGGATCTTGAATCGGTGCTTAATCAGTTCTATTATGACATAACTGTCAGATCTGCTTTTATATGTTCATACCGCAGCCATGTTAAATCTTGTCATAATATGCCTATTCGGTTTATGCCTATTTCTATCAGTTTATTGTTGATTCGTTATTTTGCATGTTCTCGATTCTCTTCTCTCGCTCCTTTCCCTTTTTATTTTTATATAGCCATGCTACCTATGAGCCTAAGCCTAATGCTGAAATGCGAAGGTGCAAAATTGGGAATAATGAGGAGAGTCATAATTTGGGGCATAATTGATATTGGAAAATATGGATCTAAATTTGCGCGTAAATTTGGAAATATATGAATATGGGTTTGGGGGCATATGTCTTGGTTGATAATATGAAGTTAGGTATACGTTGGAAAATATAATTTGAGCATAAATTGGGACATGTGTAGGTACTGATTTAGGACATAAATGGGGACATATGTGAATATGAATTTTAGGCATACACTGGAAAATATGCGAATATGGATTCGGGTATAACTTGTATTGAAATGGGTGAATACGGACTAGGGACATAAATTGAAAATATGTAGATTTGGGTTTGTGCATAACACACACACACACACACACACACACACACACATATATATATATATGCCTTGACTTATAACTTGGGAAAAAGAGCACATGGTGCATAATTAAAAGGTGAATTGAAAAGGGGTGTAAAAGTTTATGACTTGAATAGTGAATTGGGCATATAATTAAATATAGGGAAAAAGAGAAATAATCACTGATAATGACATAGGTAAAGTTGGATAAAAATGGAATGTCTAGTAATTACAATTAGGAACTATAATTGCACCTATGACACGAGGTTAGGTTGCATTAGTAGTGGAAGTCTGGCTGGACCCGACCGACATATCCACAAGCCACTAATGTTGAACCTAATGTGAGAGATCTAAGCGTGCAAATACGAATTGGGCTAAGACACGAGGATAGACCCAGCTGTGGAATAAGACTGCCCGGACCCGACCGACATATCCAGCATCCACACATTGTAGGCCTAATGTGGGAGGTCTAGCCCATTATAACCATAATTGGACGTAGTAATGGATTGGACTAGTTAACCTAATTTAATCCATAAGGATTGTATGATTATGAACTTAAGTTAGGGTTAAGTAAAATTGGATGGGTAGTGGGTGGGTTAAGTAAAATAGAGGGGTGGGTAATATTTACATATAGGCCCACGAACTTAACCCAATAAGGTTATGTAATTAAAGACACCTAGTTGTAATAACCCGGAAATCTGAGCCAATTTAAAATTTTTATTTTGGCAATTCTAGTGATTTTTTAATATTTAAAATGAATTAATTTAATAATAACGACGACAAATTTATTTTGAATAGAATATAACGTATATATTTATATAGATCGTCGTTAGAATATAAATATTTTATTTTAATTATAAAAGGAATTGAAAATGGCGTGGTAGTTTGAAAATTCGATTTCAAATTTCAAATGAATGCACAGGATTCAAAATAAATCAGATTTTAGTGAAATCAAAAATATTGGAATCTAATTGAGAATATCTTTCCGGGGAACCCGAAAAATTGAAATTTCATAGCGGGGATGAAAAGGTTTGCCCAGTTGAAAATTCAGAATAGTCGCTATGGAATTCTGGCTCTTGAAAATGGAAATTTTGCAGAGGACCTCGGTTTTCGACGAAACCAATTTTGTTGGCTCCGTGATGTCAAGTTATTGCTAGATTTCAAAATTCGTAATTTTTCGAATCAATATGTGAGCATGGCGAAGGAAAACGCGTTTGACCAGTTTTAGTTGATTTTAATCGACTGGGAAATGGCCATTTTTCAAACGGTCTCAGAATTCGATGAAACTAGTTTTGTTAGGACCGTATCGTCAATACAAAGTTAGAAAATATTTTCCAGAAATTTTTAGAGTCCGTATGTGGCCCCGGTAAATTGAAATGCACATTCAAATTCAATATATAGAGTTATATTTTGATTTTGACAAAAACTGATCGAAATTGCCGAACTGGCTTATGATACATATCCCATTGTGTTCGGAATGAGGGTATTTAGCTAAGGACAACAGTCGTTGGGTTTGATTTCATGTTCGAATGAAAAAGTCAACCATTTAGAAAATAAAATAATATAAAATAAAAAACTCTTCCCTCTCTCTATACGTCAGCCCCCCCTCCCCCTTTATCTTCATTTCCCCCTTTTCCTTCTTCAATCGGGAAACCCCGATTTCTTCCTCCCCGCCATCACATCGTAAACCGCGCCCCTCCTCAACGGCGGCGCCACCGCCCAACTCCCCCCTCCTCTCGCGCTCTCCCTCCTCCTCTCTCCATATCCCCCCATTCGAACCCCGGAACCCTAAAACCGCCGCATACCCCCCCCCCCCCCCCAGCGCCGCCATCAACGCAGACCCCTCCGCCTTGCACCGCGACGGAGCCCTCCCCCTTCGAGCGCAGCAAACCCTCCCCCTAACCCCCTGTAAGTTTTTCTATGTTTTATTTTTATTGGTTTTCTTTATTAATTTATTATGTAATAGATTTTTATTTACTAATGATGAGTAAAGATTATATTTATAAAACACATGTAGGGATAAAGATTGAATTTTTATGATAGAGAGAGGATTTAATTTTTAATTAGCAATAGGTTTGATTTTTATCATTAAAATGATTCAATTTTTAATCGTGAAAAGGTGGGATTTTTAATCGTATCAAGTAGCGAAGAAAAATATAATTTTTCCATGTATGTAGCAAAGTAAAAATATGATTTTTATATCATAGAGGTCGTAAAAATATAATTTTTATGTGATAGAAAGATTAAAAATACGATTTATTATATTATATAGATAGTCAAAATTTGATCTTTATATATGTAGCGAAATAAAAATTTGATTTTTATTATATATATGTTGAAATAAAAATGTGATTTTTATAGCGATGATATAAAAAAAATTCGATCTTTATATTAGAAGTAGATATATAAAAATATAATTTTTATATGGAGAATAGCGTGATAAAAATATAATCTTTATTATATGAACACCGGTGTAAAAAAAGAATTTTTATCTATATAGTAGCGATGTAAAAACAGAAATTTATCTATATAGTAGCAGTGTAAAAATATGATTTTTATATAAAGTAGATAATAAAAATGTGATTTTTATATATGTAGTGGCTACGGACAATATAATTGACAAAAGGTGAGCACGACGAAGATTTCTACATATGAAGAGTCGTGGCGTTTGGTTTAGCTATTCGGTGAGAACTCCTCACTTATATTTTCTTTTCTAGTTATATATATATACTAGGATGCAGGCGGTGCTTAGCAGCACCCGACACCCATCGTCCACAGACCATGGATGACTTGTTTGATTGATTGTTGTGTAGTGAAATTTGGTTGTGTGATGTGGAGTGAAATAAAATATTTTATAGTGGAAAATATTTTATAGTTAAAAGTATAATTTCAACGTGTATATAAAATGAATATTTATAAACAAATCGACAATTTGTTTATATACACTGATTTGACTTATATTGATTGGGATGATAAATTTTACACATCGCCCAACTGCACAAATAAAAAATCTATGCTTGTTGATTTAAAACCCCACACGGGTATTGGGATGAGATTTGACGTACACTAATCCCGATTGTTTAGTTGTATGCCAATCGATAGATTGACAAACTGTGTAAGCGTTAATTATTTATATTTAATGCTTATGCAGTTGTGTGGTGCACTCTGGATGATGTTGATTATTTATCGTTGCTATTATTTACATGTGTTGTAGAAAATCCATATAATTAACGTTATGTGGTAATTGATTGGGCCTCATTCCAATATAGAAAAATAAATTCATGTTTTGAATAGAAAATAAATTCATGTGTTGAATTAGAAAATAAATTCATGTGTTGAATTGAAAATAAATTCATGTGTTGAATAGAAAATAAATTGATGTGTTGAATAGAAATGTAAATTCATGTGTTGAATAGAAATATAGATTCATGTGTTGAATAGAAAATATTTATTTGTTGAATAGAATGGTGAAGTTATTGAGATATACAAAGCCGTGTTGATTAGATTGACGCCATTTTGAGGTGAGCGATATTTATATCGATTTTATTCATTTTTATAATAAATATAGAAAAGAAAGTGATTTCAAAATATAACGTTTTGAAAATATTATCATTTGTATATCGATGATGTGGAATATTCAATTTTAATCAGAAATTGAATATGAAGTTGAAATCGTTTGGAAAATGAATTTAAAACGATTTATATAATACGTTTTAAAAGGAAATCGACGAAATATATATAATACATTATATATATAATGGCCTGAATAGAACGAGCCGCACCGCGGCAGTTCATGAATTTTGACCATTGACTTCGAACGGATATTACGGGAGTTCCGACCGTAGGATTCTCCTAAAACCGGAACCGTTGGGTTCGTATCGAAAAGAGATTTCTAACGAATATTAGAGATTTGAAATCTAATGGTTGGATTTGGAATTATGTCCAAATCAAATTTGGAAAAGGTCGTTGTAAGTGCAATTCAATGGTCGTTGATGGAAATCGACAGTATGGGCCTTGATAAAATTATTAAAAATATCAATAATTTGTGTAAAATCATAAGAAATGATTTGTGAAGAATTGGGATGAAAAATTCCATATTTGAAAAGATAAAAATAGATTTTTATCAAAATGAACTAGTTTTGAACTAGAATAATTATTTATTTATTTTCAAATAAATAAATTGGATTTGAAATGGTTTTAAAAGTAACCAGAATTTCCAATAATTGAATTGGAATGGATTTGAATCGAAATTATCTTTGGGATATTTCGATGTTGGATTTCGTGATTATACAGATATTGTTATGGAAATTTGGAAGGTATTCATATCGTTATTTCCAATACGATATTTGTTGGTCGTAGAATTTGATATTGAATATAAGCCGATATATTTTTTATTCAGAGCCTTGTATATAATATCAAATGTGATTTGGATTTGTTGTGAATGATGTCTTCATTAACACTGTTCTTAAACCCAGTTGAGAAAAAAAATCAAATCTTTTTATTTAGATTTAATGAAGTGTACCAATTAAATGGTATTTAATTGGAATTGAATTTGAATTGATTTTTGGGTTTATCGTGAACATTGTTTTAAATAACACTTGTTATTTAACCCGATAATTAATGAATGTGATTTTGGGTTTATCGTGAACCGTGTTTTAGATGACATTGGTTCTTTAACCCAGTTATAGGCAGGATATTGATTTTTGGGAAGAATAAAACAAGTGGAGTTTCAATGAATCCTTAATCAGATTGAAATGATCGAGAATGGGGTATCACCAGTTTTGCTCCAGGTGATAGTTAAATCTTTAATTAGATTTGAACGTGAAATGGCAATTAAATTTACCAATAACACCGTGGTGTTAGATATGAAGTATGACCATTTTTACTTCATGGGATGAATAGGTTGGGATTGGGAAATAAAATAAATGATTACTTTGGTGTGGTTCGCTAATCCCGACTAGTTTGAATTGATATTCAAAAGAAGATTAAGAATAAATTTAAAGAATTTATCTTTGATAAAATTAATGGGAACCATTCCCAAAGTGTAAGAATATTTGAATAAAAGAATATTCTGGATTGGAATGAGGCGTATGTTGTGTTTGTGTAACACTTGTTCATTATATACGCGAGTTATTCAGAAAGACCGGGTTTATCCCATTCTGAATAACTGATTCGACGTGGTGTCAAGTATGAAGACCAGAGGTCTTCACATCGTTTCGGTGATTACTGATGATCTTGATTCGGCTGTACACCCAAGAGGAGGGAATCAGTTGGTGATCGTCCAGACGTACTTAGAGATCGACGGATATGCGAGGTACAAGGTGTCTCCGGTTTCGTTCAGACCCAGAACGAACTTGTAAATGGACTGTGTGTCTCACATTGGATTTTAGTCTGTGTGATTGATTTCTATTAAATATACATCTGTTTGGCGGCGGAGAATTTATTCTCTTGGTTAACGCCCTTCTCTAAGACGTATGAGCTCAGGGGTTATATACTGATGGATATCAAACGCATGGAGTGAATTGCCTGTGTGGCATGCCTAAGTGGCAATTGATCAAGGCTTCTGTTGAAAAGCAAAGTCTTGTGGTTGATGATCAAAGCACGACCTGTGTGGCATAGCTTTGTGTAGCATTGATTTGCGAGCCTCACACCCCGGTTGTGAACCAGAAATGGGAGAGGACATCAAGGAGGGCATGCGTTTATTTCTAACTAGAGGTGGTGTCAGTGCTTAAACTGGCTGACATTCAAATTATTTTCACCTGTGTGGTTTGTTGATGTTGCAAGGCGCCTCGGTTTGATCGGACAATCTGGGTCTGATGGAGTCATTCGTTGGCTCATTTACGCCCCAAAGGGTGGGGAAACGCAGTGTTCAGGCATTTTAATCCACATCGGTGGACCGGCCCTGACGATCCAAGGACCCACCTAAGTCTGGGTCCTGAGACATGGTAGGCTAGATTGTCTCGAATCGGTGAGGACTATCTTTTGCCTCGGTTCATAGATGGAAATCCAACTTCCAATACATGACTTTGCGGTTTTATTTGTAGAGCCTAGTATGGCGACATAGTGGGATGGGGCAATCATGCCGTCTATGATTGATACTTATGATTGAAATTGTTTTATACACTATGCACTTATAATAGTATCAAATGATTTGTTTTTAGCTTATCAAGCATTCTTTGGCTATTATAAGGTAAAAACCTTATCCTCCGGTTTGTGTTGCATTGTGTGATGGGACCTGGGTCTTATAATAGCTTCATTGTTCTTTATTTAGCATTGCGCTGTTGTTTTATGCACTGGTATTCTTGGGAGGAAACCCGTTCCGTGTTATACGGCGTGATCCCTTGATTTACCTAACTTTAAAATAAAGATCAATAACTGTTTTAGTTCTCACAACAGTCACATGACTGACCTGGAGTTTATTGTTTTAACCTAAACTCTGGGTGCCCTTATTTTGACATGGGCAGCTAGTAGTTTTGGTTTTGTAGATTTATATTCACAGGATCCTGATTTACAGCTGGGACGATACTCGGAAAGCTCTGTATCCGTGTATTACTTCTAGTTGTGTTTTGTATTATTTTCCGCTGCTATGTAATGTATTGTAATCTATGATATTTTCTATGTAATATTTATTTATACTCTGTATATTCGTGTATTCTGATGGAATTGTTGTAACTGACAATGAAATGTTCTTCTGTTTGCGTTCTGGTTTGTCGTGTTCTCAAAACAATCAGGGGTTTCGAACTGTCTTGGTCGGTTTAGCGACTGATTCGGATCGAGTTAAATTCTCTGTCGTTACACTAGTGGTATATATAACCGGTGGAAAATATAATAACGTTATTTAATTACAGACACCTTGTAGGGTAAGCATAACTTGTAGAAATGATAGAATTAGATATGCGTAATAATCTGCTAAGTAAACAATGATATGTTGTAGTGACAGTGTAAATTGAATTTATGATTAAATGAGAAAGAATGAGGAAAACTTGTAAAATGAATAAGTTATATTTAATCATAAATGGTAAGAGACATTTTAATTAAGGAACATGTGAATTGAGATATATTTAATAACATATTAAGGAAAACATGTTATTGTAATGATGTAACCAAGCAAGAATATGAAATAGATTATGGATTACAGACCTTGGGCCGCAATCTAGAGAATAACATGTTGTGGACTTATTAATAAACTTAAATGGATTAAGTTATATGATTGAAATTAATAAGCAAGAGAAACTTGGTAAATTGGAATAAGAATTCAATATGAACGGAAATAACCAAGTTAAATGGGAACTGGTTGAGATAAGCCAAGCGCGTAAAAGAATGTTTAGACATAGGGTCTAATAGCATATTAAAGAAAGGCGCTTGGACCATCCATACGTTTGAGGGTGAATAACCCAACGGGGTAGATCATCAAGGTGTTATAAGACACAAGGAGATCGCACATTCATCTGATTGTTATGACGACCCCAAAGGACTGGAAGAGGAAGCATGCGGCTTCCTGAAGTACGTAAGGTGCTCCTAGTAGTCCTCTGTGTGGCGACAGATGTCTTAGACTGTACTCACAGATGTTGGGTCTACTTGTAACTACTAGGCGGGTAGGCCTTGACTGTAGATGTAGCTATGCAGTTAGAATACTGTGACGAGGTGACACCAGGGTGATTCGACAGCTGCCTCACAAGGAGGTAAAGAGGATCACGACCAACAAGGATAGTAGACCGTCGGATATCCGTCATCGACAGCCAGCGGGATGCGGAAGACTAGAGCTAAACCCAAGATACCATTTCACCTTTCACTAACGAGGTACGTGGTTTAGGGTAGACGCCACATGGATGTTTAGATTGGTTGTTATTAGAGGCGGTCACTTAGCTATTGTAGTCTTTACTAGTTGAGGGAGGGGCCAAGGTGGGGCAATAGCCACAACGAAAACAGAGCCCAGGTATATATGTATATAGAGGCTTTTTAAAGACGGGCCTGTATAGATATGAAAAAGCTCCCAACCAAGTTCCGTGTTTCTTGTATCGCCTTGCCGCGGAACTCGGTGCACATTAGAGGACGTGTGATTGAGGCATCGAGCTACAATTACAGTACATACATGGGATATTCTAGAGACATGCATATCTGCTCTGGGTGGTGTATCGCAGGCTGGGGGACATTATTCCAATAAGGAATCTGATTCAATCGATGGTGGCAGTCCATATGCTTACGTAGCATAGGAATGATAGATATATGCGGAACGTTACATTTTATATAGAGATCTGTACATCACTCCAGCGTAGGATGAGGGACTGCATTCATTACGGTGGAGACCGTGCGAGTGGGGTACCATGGGGTGTATGTCAATATTGAGAGATAACTACATATATTGTATTAGGTGAGTCCATGGGAAAGTAAATGGGTACGATGCGCATATAAGTCTTGAGTGTTATTAACCCAAGTAACCTAATAATCAAGAAAATGTAATGGAACGGTATTAGTAGGGATCATTCTACTTCTGACATACTAGTATCTGCACGGTGCTAAGAAATGTATTTAAGAAGCGCAATATGTCATTTTCATCCAGTTCACACTGGTTATTGTTACTGTCATCTTGTTCTTCTAGTTTTATATATACCTTCCATGATACTTTTATTTATTTATATTTAAAAGTAACTGGACTCGCCAGACTTTATGTCTGACCCTTTTTGTTTCCTCTCCCCAGGTTCTTAGGGTGGAAGTGCTTAGAGTTGATTTGGATTCTTTCAGCTTAGCTTGAATTTTGGATATAAATGTATTGCTTTGACTTCTGGTCAATTCTCTTATGGCTTCACATGGAAATATGGTTTTATGCTTTAGCACTCTGATATTTTGGCAAGACAGATTATTAATGTAATTAGTTACTTATGATGTAAGCTTAGTATTTGGGACCATGATGTTTTGATTTAAATGAAGTTTTTAATTCCACTGTTATTTTACATGTCTGTCTTGTGCTATTATGTTCTTATTTACCTATAATGCTTCATGGAACTTAATGCATTCCCTTAGTGAGTGACATTAACGGATGTGGGGTGTCACATTTATTCTATCACCTTTAAGTTGATCCACCAACGGTAAGATTTTGCTTCTTTGTCGTACTATAGACTTACTGATGACCATTTTGAAATCCATGAAGTTATAAATAAGAAATTTCTTATTATTTGTATTTTATATGTGGTATTTATTTTCAAGTGCAATCCAAAATGCTTTCGCATGTGTTGTAGGAAGAAGTAGGCAATGCGTTCAAAATGTGCCCCCTACAAAGAAAATTATCCAATTTAGTTTTGCATATTTTTGCCTTTAGAGCAACATCATCTTTTGCAGATCCCTTTGGTATTAGTTCATAGTCATGTTTCAAAATGTAGAACAATCTGATGGTGAGAAAGAAGAATTTTATTGTATCTTACCAATGAATAAAATTATCTCTATCGGAATGCTCCAATCGAGTTAAGCATTGATTCATGACTTGCAGGGAACTCGAACCTTCAATAGTTGAAAGATATTATCTGATTATTTTTTAGAAAACTTGTGATTCGAGATGTAGAAGATGTCATACCTCTAACTTCAAGGATCTAGATTATAGATTCTTCCAAACAATAGTTCAATCTAATAGGTACAAATGAGTTATAAAACTATTGACTTCGGGATTTAATGAAGTCTTAGAATAGCGTAGCTTGATTCAAGGTTTAAACGATTTTGATTTGACTAAGAAAACATTATGGTAATTTCTGATTATGCAAATAACATAAAGGAATAGAGTAAAGAAAACGATAATTGATTTACAATGTTTTTTCGTTTGTTGCACTTCAAAGGCGCTGCAAAAAAAATTCTAAGTTGAAAGTTTTTTAGGAATAATCTTCGATGTTGCAAATTTGAAGATGAAGAATAAATTGTTATTATGTTTGTTACAATTTTGGAGATCGATATTTGTAATATTTGATATGTGCCTATCCATCAAAAAGATGTATCTCTTCCCAAAGGTTCAGAATCGTTGCTAAAGGTCACGTCCGTTCATTCAATCATCTCACCATCCCCAACCGTAATGTCTCCCACCTTATTTGATTTCATTATCTGGGTCCATAATGGATTGAAATTAGTCTACTATTATTTACAGTCTTTATCTAGAAAATTATGTTGTTGGATCTGGATCTGAAACCGACCAGTTTAATCTATCGGATGGACGACGAGAGCGGCGATGTGCGTGTGTGTATTGGTTATGCAATGACTTCCCTCCTAAAAAAAGGAAAATCTGGATGCCAAAAGGGCCCAACCTTTTCATAAAAAAAATACATTTAAACAAATATAATTTCATATTTCCCAAGATTTGAGACTATTCTTCCCTCCCTCTTCTTCTCTTTTCTTAAAACAAAACTGCATGTTGGAAAATATCCAACAAAGGAAAATGAAAAACAGGACAATTTAATTATGTTCGATCTAAACAAAAGCTTCGTTTAAATGGGGACTCTATAAATGACATCTTCGTTAATGCTCCTTTCTACTACCGATCTTCACTCTTTTGAACTTCCCAAAAATGTCTCTTTCTTCAATCACACCTCTTCTAAACTCTTATTCATCTCTCTACCAAGTTTACGTCATGTGTGGAAACCCCTTAAACCGTTTCATCAATTTCTAATCTAAGCATTTTGAGATTCGAATCTGGGCGTTGATGGCATAACCTCTTCTTCCTCATTAGATCTAACGCTCACCTACCAGAAACACTTCTGTCTCCACCTCATACCCTGCGCAGTGCAATTCAGACAATTACTTGCATCAAGTTCTTCAACTGATTACTTGTGTTGCTTATGGTGGTTGCCATTGTCGTGGAGCAATTAGGTGAGCAGTAACTCCAAATTAGTAAATCTTTATCGCGTCTCGTTGTTCTCTTCTATGATGGTTCTTATTCACTTTTTGGGTATTTGATGTTCATTTGACTTTCATCTTGACATTAGATCCAAGGAGTCTGTTGTGTTTTTTCTAGGAGTTGAGTCTTTATGATCGGGTGTTTGGTCGTTTTTCTTGCTATTTATGCTCGATCCGTTCTTTGGTTATGCAACTTAACGCCATGTCCATGGTGGCCATTTTATTTCGTGTTTGGATGCCTATATGTATTGGTAATTACTACACAATTTTGGTTACAAATGAGAAGCTTCGATTCTGATCGTAGCTCTTCTGTCTAATGGTGGTAATTTGTGCATGCTCCGTTCTGAAGCACAATGGTTCATCTGAGTAGTGGTATGGAAGTTATCTTGTCTTCTCCCTTCTCCATGTGCCTATGGAATTTTCTTTTTTGAGATGGGACGACAGTTTAATGTGAAGTTGTGTCATTCGCATTTGTGTACTTTGTGCAAAGATGTGTATTATGTGGCCTGAGAGGTCTGATTTGATTGTGACATGCCCTATGCACGCTGTTGCTCCAGGAAATTGCGCAAGAGGGTTTACTCCCTATGCCACCCGAACTTTTTGTCATTGTACTTATATACATGTATTGGTGTTATTACATAGTTTTCAAGTGTATTTCTAGTTGTAACAGGGAATGTAATAACACTATCTGCGTAGAGTATGAAATTTGTGGACTAGTTATAGTAGACTAGATCCACTATTGTAAGCTTGTAACAACCCGAAATCCCCCGATCTCCGAAGAGATGGAAAAGGCCGGATTGAGTTGAGAACACGACAATCAGGACACATACATAAGAACTCTTCATTGCTATTACAACAATTACATCAGAGTACAAGAATATAATAGAGTACAAATAAATAATATACATTTGATAAATATCAGAGATTTAAATTATAATGCAGCGGAAAAATAATAAATAGCACAACTGAAAGAAATATGTGACTGAAAGAAATACATGGATATAGAGCTTTCGGAATGTAACTCCAGTTGTAAATCCATGATCCTGTGAAAATAAATATCTGTAAAAAAATCAAAACTACTAGTCACCCGTGTGGAAAATAGGGGCACCAAGAGTTTAGGTTAAAACAATATACTCCGAGTCAGTCATGGTACTGGTGTGAGAACTAAAATAGTTATTAGCTTGATTTTGAAGTTAAATAAATCAAGGGACCACATTGTATAACATGGAATGGGTTTAACCCCAAGAATACTAGTGCATGAAAACATATAGCGCAATGCTAAATAGAAAAATGAAGCTATTATAAGACTCAGATCCCATCACACAATGCAACGCAAGCCGGAGGATAGAGTTTTACCTTATAATAGCCAAAAACGATTGGTACATGAAATTTCATATTTTATTATTAGTATAAGTGAAGAAATCAACTTCAAATATAAATGTATCAATCATAGTCGGCGTAGGTACCATAATATTACGCCGCCAAATATATATTTAAAACTAAAACCGTGAAATCACGTATTGGAAAGTAGGTTTCCATCTATGAAACAAGGCAAGTGATCGTCCTTACCGAATTCGAGACTCTCTAGCCCGAGCCTCAGGATCCAGACTCAGGTGAGCCCTGCGGTTAGCTGTATGGCCGGTCATCCGTCGATGATTAGTAATACCATAAACTATATATTAGCCTGCCCTATGGGGCATAAACTTTGGTACGTATATCGATCATAACATCCATCGGCCCTGTAGTGACCGATATATCCAAGGCACCTTGCTTTCCATCAAGTAATAATAAGCAACATCTACATGAGTGAACAGTCTGGGCTCCATACCATGATGTTAGGCCTAGCTAGAAACTAACATCTGTCCATTTCCGTACATTTCTCATATGTTTTAGGTTCATACCGGGATGTGAAGCTCGCGAATTAATGCTACACAAAGCTATGATATTTAAAGCCGTGCTTTGATCATCAACCACAAGACTTTTCTTTTCAATAAAAGCCTTGATCCATGGATCTCAGCATGCCACACTGTCAATCCATGTCGTACCATTGATTTCCACCAATATATAACCTCTAAGCTCGTACGTCTCAGAGAAGGGAATTAAGCAAGAGAATAAATTCTCTTCCACCATACAGATATGTATTTAGCAGATATCAATGAATACAGTATGAAGGAATCAATGTCAGACACACCATCCATTTACAAGTTCTTCTGGGTCTGAATGAAAATGGAGGCACCTTATTCCTCATCCCATATGTCTAATATAGGAGATAGTCCCTCGCATGTCCGGTCGATCACCAAGTACGTCTGGACGATCACCACTTATTATCTCGTCTTGGGTGTATAGCCCAATCATGACATCAGCAATCATCCAAATGATGTGAAAATCTCTAGTATTCAACCACCGTCTTCATCGTTGACTATTAGTCGTCGTATTAATTATTCAGATTGGGTTAAACCCGGTCTTTTCGAATAACTCGTGTATTTTATAATCAATAATCAAGTGTTAAAAAATATATCATATGCCTTATTCCAATCCAGAATATTCTTTTATTCAAATATTCACATCCTTAGGGAAAGGTTCCCATTAATTTTATCAAAGATAAATTCTTTTAAATTTATTCTTTAATCTTCCTTTTTGATATCAATTCAAAAGATTTGATTTTATCCTTTCACAATTCTAAACCAAATTAAGGTTTATCAACTAGTCGAGATTAGTGAACTTTACCGAAGTAATCATTTTCCAACCTACTCATCCCATGGAGAAAAACTGGTAATACTCCATATTTAACACCCATGGTGTTATTGGTAAATTTAATTACCATTTCACGTTCAAATCTAATTAAAGATTTAACTATCGCCTGGAGTAAAACTGGTGGTACCCCATTCTCGATCACTTGCCAAATTTAGCAAATTTAATTTTCACATTAACTTTTCAATCTAATTAAAGATTTATTAAAACTCCGGTTCAATTTTAATGTTCAAAAATCATTACTTAATGATTATTCAAATTTAGGAAATAAATCCCATCTTTAACTAGGTTAAAGAAGGAATGTCCTTTAAAACATCGTTCACAATAAAACCAAAATCATCTTCCATCAAAATGGAATCTACACAGAAATCATAATAGTAAATAATCGATATAAATTCCCGTATCAGATTAATAATATAAATGGAATAGCAACAAATCCTTTTGAATTCCCTATATAGTGACCCTCTTCATTCACAGAAGCTCATCTCGATTATTAACCAATCGAGTTCCATTCAATTCCAATTTAATATATTAAATTGGAAAACTTTACTTTGGAAAATTTCCATTAAATCTTAATAAAAAGATTTTTAAATTCCAAATCATCTTTTCACTGTTAATTGGGTTAAAGAACAAGTGTTATTTAAAACACCGTTCACGATAAACCCAAAATCCAATTTCAACTCAATTCCAATTATATATAAATTAATTGGTAAACTTCTCTAAATCTTAATTAAAAGATTATTATTTTCTCAACTGGGTTTAAGAACAATGTTAATAAAGATACCATTCATGACAAATCCAAAATCCAATTTTATATTAAATACAAGGCTCTGAATAGAAATTATATCGGCTTATATTCAATTTCATATTCTGAAATCAAAAAATATTGTATTGGGAATAACGATATATATATATATCTTTCAAATTCCTCCACAATATCCGCATAATCACTGAATCCAATATCAAAATACTCCGAAGATCGATTCAAATCCATTCCAATTTATACATTGGAAAAATTCTGGTTATTTTAAAACCATTTCTCTGTCCTATTTATTACTTGAAAACATTGGATTTTATTCTAGTTAATAACTAGTTCATTTCAATATAAATATCTTTTATTTTTTCAAATTTGGAATTTTCCATCCAAAATCTTTCCAAATCATTTATTATGATTTTACATAATTTTTCCATATTTTTAATAATTTTATTAAGGCCCATACAGTCGGTTTCTAATAACGGCCACCGAACTGCATTCATAGCGACTTTTCTGAAATTGATTTGGAAATATGCTAAAATCCGTCCATTAGATTTCAAATCTTTTATATTCAATTGGAAAGCTCTTTTCGATACGAACCCAACAGTTTCGATTTTAGGAGAATCCGACGGTCAGATCTCCCGTAACATCCATTTGAAGTTAATGGTCGAAATTCGCGAACGGTCGCTACACCACGCGTTCTATTCAAACCATTTAATATATAAAATATACATTATACATGTTAGACCAAAAAATGGTCCTAACACCCAACTGAATATGATTTGTGAAGAATAATAATCTAAAACATAGAAAATCAAGTAGAGACACGAGATTTATAGTGGTTCGGAGTTAACGAGCCTACGTCCACTTATAGTTTCTCATTTCATTCCAAAATTACAAAAACAATTGACATAGCCACTCTATCATTCGAATACAATAAGTAATACTCTCTGAATTCATTGATTTTTATTGGAGATGAAGGTGGTTGTTGATTGAGAAATTCGGCCATGGCTGCCATTCATGAATTAAGTGTCAGAGCCCCCCTCAAATGATGCGTTGTATGTGTATTTATAGGTGTAAAATCGGTTGGGATGTGTGGCCACGTGGCAACATCATGAAGGACTTCGAAAATGATGGAGAGAGTGGGGAGCATGGCTTCATTCCTGAGCTTACAAGTGTCAATCGGTCCGGGTAAATAGGCACAAGAATAGGTCTCCAATGAAGGGAAGTTGCGTGCTTCTGGCAGTTCGGTTAGGAGGCCTAGATCTGATCCGCACTGTGTTGTTGCACCCATCCGATCCGACCCGAGCTATTCCGTCTGAACCGATCCGAGCTATCCCATCCGAACCGATCCAAGCTATCTAATCCGATCCGATTCAAGCTCTGGTTTTAGGACATATGAAAGCTTTTTCCTCTAACATATATAACCCTGATCATCTGAGTTTTGGGTGGCCTGGTCACAAAACAGGCAAACATTTTGCCCCCTAAAGTACGTCTTATCGAAGATGAGGCGTGCTTTGAATATGCCAAGCGGAATATTTTTGGAAAGTCATCCGTCCTTGAGAAGGCTTTATCAAATTATTGCACTGATTCCATGGGTTCTAGTGAGTACAAATTCGATGGGAGGAGTAGTTGAAATGATCTGGTAACCATTTAAACCTCGTCGAATCAAGAGGTCTAATTCCTTTATCATAAGTCATATAGGATCGTTGGCTCCTGTGTGAGGTCGTACATGCACAAGTTAATGTCAAACGACGCTTCTTCTTATGCAAGTCGAGTGTTTTGCAGAGTCAGACTTTCTTTTATGTATAAGTCAATGTATGAAACAGCCATCCAAGTCATAGGGGTAGTATCAGAATCTTTGGGCTTTGAGCTAGCATATGGATTATTGGGACAAAATGCATCAGAATTGGCATATGAATCTGTAACTTGTGCTTGGATCTGGACTATCTCGATATCAGGATATTAATCTAGGGCTCCACAATCGCATCGAATTGTAACAATAAGGTATCCGAAAGCTAGTACATACGAGTCAACATGAGATGTTGCTGAAAACGTGCAAGCCAATGGTTGGTATGATCATCACAATCCTAAGGCAGTAGAGGAGTTTATCGCACTCTCCATTTGATGCAATTGCGGGTCAAGTCTTTGGATTCTTGTTTGATCCGTTAGTTGGCTCACTTGGATGGTCGAGATGAATCATGTCATATTCCAGAGATATAGTGTATATGTTCTAAATTATGTACAAAATCAGGATCATGTTCAAAGCTAGTCTGTCAGTTGAAGCTCGTGCTCCCAATCTCAGTGTAAGATGAGTGAAGGCAGTGCTAATGCCCCCAGCATCATTGGGGATTGGGCTAGGTCAATTGAATATCCAGTCTTCTAGCCTTTAAACTTTCTTTCTTCACATCGGGTTAGAGCTGCAGGTTTAACAATCTTGGTTGACCGTGTCATTCCGTACTTCTTTCTTATGTCGTCAAGCGTTAGAGTTGTATACGCGAATGGTCGAATAACATTCACGCCGATGTCATTCCATCTCTTTAGTCAGAAAGTGAGAATTGCCACATCGAGCGACAATGAACTTAGATACTCTACTTGCATCAGCCATGGTGTTAAGTAAGCTCGTCAATCATGAAAGCGAGGGAACGTTGTTAGGGAGTTATTCAGGCTCCTTCGTTCATGCTTTGGAATTATCCGATATAGTCGTCATAGTATTGTTAAGTCTATCCCTCCTGCTTGGTTCCATTGAGCTCGACAATCAGGATTGTTTGATTGATTAATGAAATTATTTCTTTTTGGAATTATGCATTCCTAACAGTATTTTCCGGGGCTTTTCTTTTGTCTTGATCGTTTCAGGAGTCAGATGACGCTTTATTCTTTGTCATGAAAACATTGAGAACATCCATTTCAATATAGATGTCCTTTTATTGCAGGAATTTTTCTGTCTCAGGATAGAATTTGTCAACGTTTCTGGGAAAATCTCATGGCATAAAGGTATTGATGTTTACTCTAGAGGTGAACCCGCCAAGGAAACTTGGTGGGCCTCGTTGCAGAGAGACTTTGAAGTCTGAGTTACCCAGAATATCAGATACTGCTGCTATTAACACCATAAATGGTCCATGTTGATCTACCGATGCCACCGCGGCATCGAATTTTTAAGGAACGAATGCAGAGTCTCGCCAAACCTTTGTTTGATTGAACTGGGCAACATGACACTCTTGGGTCGATAGGCGTGGATCTTTGAGCTGCATTTGAGATGTGCCGCCTTTGATGAAGCATTAAATAACATCGGCAATCTGGCCTTTGTTTTTGCGGAGTCGTTGCCAATTGCCCAATTTAGCACTGGTGCCCCCAGCATGAACTCTTGAAGTGGATGGAAGCTGGTCTCTCGTTTCTTGATTCTGCATATATAATAGTCGTCAATCAGGCTTCTGTCTTTTGCTTCTAGATGGTAATCCATTACTCGGATGTATGCTGGTTGTTCTTGAGGAACCATTCTTCTGGTTATAGTCTGGGATCTTGGGGAACTCCGATAATAGTAAATGTGCCTAAAGTTGGCGGATAGTCAAATTATGTTTCTCGAAGCTCCTATCCCGTACTCCCAATCCACGGGGATTTTACTAAATGGTAATCATCTAATCCACGTATTCTCTTAATTTATACTCCCTCTTCAAGCTGTGAATTGGAGTCTGATACAAAATGATTTGTTCGTGTCTAGGTCATGTTAGTCTTTGGTCTCCCATCCAAGCTCGGAGGTTCAGAGTCGGGTGACGATAAAGTCAGATTATAGCTATCTCAAATGATCTCGTTTGCCCCCTACATTAAGAAATGGGGAACTTTATGTTGAATTTGAGTTGGATTTGAAGCATTCATCTGAATTGGAGCATAGGTTGGTCGGACTCCGTTTATGTTTTCAGTGACGCTTGCATTGCCATCATTTTCATCCAAAATGCTGCAATCAGAAGTTGCATGCTGCAAATGTTTGGGAGGAGGTTAATTGCACCCAGTTTCATTCAAGACTACGTTGCCAATCTGTCCTAGGGTACCATGCAATCTGAACCGTGTAACAGGGAGTGTGTGAGCCAAGTTCGTTATCGCTTGAATTCTCACAATACTTGCTCCAGAAAGAAAGTCGTAGTTGCTCGGCCTTCCATCTATCCAAGTAAAGAAGTTATCCATCATTATTTGTCGTTTCTGGAGAAGTTCATCTTACTGAGAATCTGGGTTCTCAATTCAGCAATGGCACCATCCATTTCATATCTAGTCTGACATGCTGAGGGATCGTCACAAGAAGAAATCTGTTGACATCCTTCATTCCTAGCACCTTCTGCATCCACATCCTCAACATAAAAGAAATTTCTATCTTCCTTCTTCTTAGCCCTTGAGTCGGAGTATCAGGCAATTCGCTTCCTTGCAAGACAGAAATCAAAGTAATAGCGTGCCTCCTCACCCGGGATCTTTCAATCGGAAAGTCGGTCGAGACTAGAAAATGGATGTTCACTATGCATCCATTCTTGTGGTCCTCAAGCGGCCTATCAAGATCGAGGTATAAGTTAGACACAGACATATAAGTTATGTCATTTGTAAATATTTTCAATGGTATGTCCCCAGTCCAGGGGTAATAGCACAAGACAGGTGGTGGTTAGATCGGATCCTTTTCAAATTTAGATGGAGGGAGGTGTATTATGGACAGTCAGGGAAATCATCAATCCATAGAAATCATGAATGCCATGATCGTGTCAGAACATAGTAAGACCGGGTAGACATCAAGAATCCCAGGGCTTTGTCGAGTCCTTCCCAGCCGCAAGTATTAAGTCGCATGACGTGTCATTGCATAATTCACTCTCAAGGCGTCGTTTTGTTCGCCGCCTTGAGTCACGTAGAATGCTTATCATTGGGCATCAACGTCAGTGTTCTGTACATGGTCCTTTTTACTTTCTACTGGCTTGTTGTTGTTGCGAGTGCGGGCCTTGCATTCCTAACCAGTCATCCTCTATAAATCTTCCATTAGCAAACAAAGTGGTATTGCTGCAATATCATACATTAGCAAGTTTGTTATATATTTCAATCAAATGTATTTGTAGTCAGAGCATTACTACACCAAGTAGTAAGGAATAAATCGCATCACAAATCAGATGAGGGTTTCAATTCGGTATCCCTTTAAATAAATAGTATATCATATTGCAGCCATCGTAGGGGTGTGATGTGTGTATATGCTCCTAATCAATATTGAACAAGCGGGATCGACAGTGCATTGCCCCCATGTCCGGACATGAAGGGTTCGAGCTCAGCTTTCACTCTTGCCCCCGATACTACGGCGGGGTAGGAGCCCTTTTATGGCATTTAATCAACATGCCTTTATACTCTCCTATCGCATGCCCAGGATAGAGTTCGAACTCATCTTTCAGTCTGCTCCCCGATTCTTCAGCAGGGTAGGAGTTCTTGTGGCGCCAGTCCCTAGCGCCTTTATACTCTCCCATTGAATGCCAAGGGTAGAGTGTGATCAAGGCGGTCTTTAATCATGGTGCACCTTCACGCCCTGTGGACGTCATCTTCCCGTATTTTATGCTCTTCCTCAAGTCATGGGGTTAGAGTTATTTAGGTGAACAGTTGCATCATTCGCCCCGGCGCTCCTTCTACACTCTATTTCCAAGAGCGGGAGTCCACCGTATAGAGTGTCATTCTCAAACTCGGTTTTAGTCCTTACTCCACGCTTCACTCTGGCGGATGGAGTTTTTTCGGGCAAGCGGTCGGATCACACTCACTGAGGCGCTACCTTATAATCCCTGATTCACGGGTAATGGTGGCCATTTGCAATAATCAAGTCTCTCTCATCCCGTCGACTCGTGGGATGGAGTTTGGTTGGACATTGCAGTATCGTCCTTTAAGTGCTCTCTCAAATCATGAGAGTTAGAGTCATGGATCGATTGGTCTTTAATCCTGGGGTGCCCTCACACTCGTCCTAGGTTCATACATCTATCCAAGCTCTGAGGATTATAATTAGTTGGGCAAATAGTCAGAAAATGTTTGCCAAGGCTCTGCGTTCCTCTGATCAATCCATGTGAGGAGTGATTAGCACCGAACTTCGGGTACCTGCATCATTCATATCGCATGAGTTAGCTATGTCAATAACTCGGGAAGCATGTAAAAGTAAATCGCATGCTTGAAAAGTAAGCATATCAAGGGGCAGTGCTGCCTCCTTTATTTGGATTGATGTAATCTGGCGACGTCAAATATAGGATCGAGCCATGTAGATGGTCGAACTGCATCCATCTGAAATCGGATTCCGACTTTGAAATGCAAAAGTTGATGCATAATTATCTTTAGCTCTGCCACGTATGAGCCTAGGAGTGGGTGGCCATCTCAGATCCACCTTGAGCTATACAACCTCGTTCAGGCGAAGGGCATGGCTTATAAACAAGCGGTTCAGTCAAGCTTTTCATGATATTGCTCCATAACTCTATATGCGGGTGTTAGAAGTCTGATCGGTATCAAATCCTAGGTACCTACACCATCCACACATTAATTCATCTGAGTTAATTACATCAATAAGTCTTCAAGCATGCAAATATAAGAGTTATGGCTAAAGAGTAATCCCGTTAAAGGAATGAATATCATTCTATGTGAAAATGGCATTGCATGCTCTTTGCAGATCTATTTTGCCTCGACAATCTCTGTCGGAGATGGCTGCCAAAATCTTTAGCTGGTGATGAACGCTTTTCAAACCGTCGTGGAATGGCGATCCCGAGAGTGAACATACCTTGATTGGGGTCTTGGAGTGACAAAGGCAGTTAGGTAAATACTATAAGTGAATAATGAGGTTACATCTCCTTTGAATCACCTTCTTGCCCCCTTGCTGAGGGCAAGGATTGAGTGTTAGGGAGTCATGTATGTACCGCTAATGTTTGCACATCATCACATTGGTGTTAGGATGGTAATTGGCAAGAGAACAATGAATCCATACTTATAGAAACTTTTATACTTTCCATGTTAGGAAATAGGATATTGCTACTAGTGAGATAGTCATATCTCATAAATTTGTTGATATGCCTTCGATCCTATGTTGGGGACAAGGGTTGGTGCACAGACAATCAATCAGCATTCAGGCGTAAGCGTTCTAAACCTTCAACTCGCTAACCTTTAGGCAAGGCCAAGGCAATCAGCCATGCACACTCATGATGTATCAGCTTTGAATTAGATGATGTAATCTCGAGCGATTCATGCTTAAATCTCCAGTTTCCCCTAACGTCTGGGGAATGAGTTACTTGGTAGATAATTGATGATGGGAACGGAAGTGTGAATCTTCACTTTCTAATTCCAAAACATCGCTCATTAGACATTACATTCGCATATATCTCCCTTCAAGCGGGAAATTAATTAGTGATTTTGTTAAATCATTCTGGGCAGTGAATCGAGCAATGAGACTTGTTGATATCTATCTCGTGACAACCTTTCAAAGGAAATAACTCGAGGCATAACGAACGATGGTACGCCCTTCACTTCTCTTGTTGGAAACACTCTGTGCTGCAGGAAGTTTCTAAAAGGAGCTATCTATGACTCTCTTCCGAATTCGTTTTCCAATACTGGATCAACTTCCAAGTGTCTCGATCGGGATCGTCTCCATCTCTTCTGGATTATCGGAACATACTTGGTTGGCTAGATTATCCGCTTTCTGATTTTCCATATGCGGAATATAAGATATGTTGTAATGTTCCCATCCATCCAACATCTCTTCTACCTGTTCTAGGTAAGTTGCGAGTCGTAGTCCCTTCATCTGGAATTTCCTTCGAATCAATTCAACTCCAACGCCGGACTGTCGATTATTCTTTGCTCCGTCCGTATATAACTTCCGGATGCTAGGTTTTCATCTTTCATTTTGAGGGGCCATCTTCTTCATTCAGCACATCTTCTTTGGGAACTATAAACTCAACGATGAAGTCAGCTAACGCTTGCTAATCCCATTCCTCCTTTACACTCCATCTCACTGGGAGGGGAAGCGTTTTTGGGTTCCACATCATTTCTATTGCATAACATATTCCATCCATCCAAATAGGAGGCTCTTCCAGTGATTGATCATCACGGACCATTCCTACTCCAGCTTTCATTGTGACTGAGCAGTAGACACTAGGGTGCAATGTAAGCTATGAATTCTGCTGGAGCTGATTGGTCTAGACCTTGATCAAATAAGCTTGAATACGATAGCATAACTTGTGAGACCTGAAGTAATATTCATGCGTTATATCACAATAGAAATAAGAAGTAGAGAGCTAATAGTTGATTCATACTTTTTTTAATCTCGGGCTCTCATCACTTGACCAAGGTCTTATAGTGGCTGGTGAGTTGTCAAGTTGTTATAATCCGTGAAAGGATCCATAGATTCAATCATGGCATGTGGTGGTTCAACTAGTACCTAACTCTGGGCATCAAAGTATGTTGACCTAAACCTTATTTGATGGAAATCAGTCTTTCTCGATGCGGTTGTCAGCAAATAGCCATTACAAAGGTTAGCCAAGTTCCTTGGGAGGTGAACCGTAGGACATATTTTATTCATCACATCATAATATTGAAGTGTAGCTTTGGGATGTTGGGATCCGTAGCTGCTTTCTGGTATCCCATCATTGACAATTATGGTTACTAAGATCATATGAATCACCTTCGGAGTAGTGCCCAGACTATTCCATGTAACCGTCATTCGTTGCTCCGCCGATTGAATAAGTTTAAGTCACATAAATAAGGTGGTCGCTACTCGTTAGGGAGCAACATTAGTTACATCGGTGGAATCTATACGCCATCCGAGCTATGGAAGAGGAGGCTGCTATGAGACAATCATTGTCTCATACACTGTCGATGATAACAAGCTGAATCTGGTCGATAGCTCCTCACACTGGCTTACTAATGTAAGTAGGTGTCATGGCTTTGGGAAAAATCCCAATCGTTGTCATTTTTCTGTGATATTCATAAACTATCCATCTAATCTTCATTGACAGGCTTTGATGACTGGTGTTGGCCAAAATATATATCGAGCCAAAGGCGAGCCGTGCTCCAAGCTGAAGGGGAGGGCGTCAGCAAGTCCGGGCGCAGCGCCGGTCGGGGTCCGGGGCCCCACAGTCCCGGCGGCGATCGACCTAACCGGTTAGGTCAAAAATGTGGGTTCCGCACGATTTTTTCGATTTTGGAAGGTGGAGCCTTTTATGAAATGATAAGAGAAATGAATTTTTCCCAAAAGTAACTATTTCGGGTCGGATCGGATCATGCCTTCTAGTGGCGGTTCGGAGATGTCTTCACGTTGGGTCGGATCGGACCAGTTCCTCCGATCCGGATCGGAGCATCGTCAGCTGATCGGTTCGGGTTCACTCTTCCAGGTCGGATAGTGGTGTCACCCTCGGGTCGGTGCTATACTCATCTTCCTTATCCGAACCGGTTACATCGATCCGAGCCGGTGGTCTGTTTGTCTACTGGGTCTACACCAATTTCCATCCGATCTGACCTTTTGCTCGATCCGATCTGACCTTTTGCTCGATCCGTTCCGCAAGGCCTATGCATCTTTTTTCAAATCTACATCGGTATATCCAACTTTAACTTCCAATCAAAACGCTGTTGGTTCATCACATCTCCAACTCCTTCAACCCATCTAAGCAGCAAGCGACTCTTTCAGAATTGCATACGGATCTCCCCTCAACGAATTATGACATCCATTAGTAGATGAGGAGATCTATGGTTGAGAATCAGTCCATTCTCAGTGAAAGCACCAAAATGTTAGACTAAAAAATGGTCCTAACACCCAACTGAATATGATTTGTGAAGAATAATAATCTAAAACATAGAAAATCAAACAGAGACACGAGATTTATAGTGGTTCGGCATTAACGAGCCTACGTCCACTTATAGTTTCTCATTTCATTCCAAAATTACAACAACAATTGACATAGCCACTCTATCATTCGAATACAACAAGTAATACTCTCTGAATTCATTGATTTTTATTGGAGATGAAGGTGGTTGTTGATTGAGAAATTCGGCCATGGCCATTCATGAATTAAGTGTTAGAACACCCCTCAAATGATGCATTGTATGTGTATTTATAGGTGTAAAATCGGTTGGGATGTGTGGCCACGTGGCAACATCATGAAGGACTTCGAAAATGATGGAGAAAGTGGAGAGCATGGCTTCATTCGTGAGCTTACAAGTGTCAATCGGTCCGGGTAAATAGGCACAAGAATAGGTCTCCAATGAAGGGAAGTTGCATGCTTCAGGCAGTTCGGTTAGGAGGCCTAGATCTGATCTGAGCCGGTGTTGTTGCACCAATCCAATCTGACCCGAGCTATTCCATCCGAACCGATCCGAGCTATCCCATCCGAACCGATCCAAGCTATCCAATCCGATCCGATCCAAGCTCTGGTTTTAGGGCATATGAGAGCTTTATCCTCTAACATATGTAACCTTGATCATCTGAGTTTTGGGTGGCCTAGTCATAAAACAGGCTAACAATATTATATATATATATATATATATATATTTCGTCGATTTCCATTTAAAACATATTTTATAAAATCGTTATAAATTCGTTTCAAATCGATTTTAGCTTTCATTTCCAATTTTAAATCAAAATTGAATATTCTATATCATTATAATATTAAAATGATAATATTTTCGAAATATTATATTTTGAAATCATTATTTTTCGATATTCATTATAAAATGAATAAAATCGATCGATAAATCCGTTCGGGTCAAAAATAACATTTATGTACTTAACTTGGCTTCTTATATTTTTGTATTTTTATGCCCATCCAAAATCGAACATCAAAATCACATTTTGATTATTCACTGAATATTATTTTAAAATATTCATTATTTTAAAATATTTGTTATTGTAAAATATTCTTTATTTAAAAATATTCTTTATTTTAAAATGTTCTTTATTTATGAATCGGAATGCGACTCAATCAATTACCATATAGTTTCAGTTATATGGATTTCATACACCGCATGTATGCAACAATAATGATAAATAATCATTACACATTCAAACATCATCCAGGGTGCAATTTACAACTGTATAAGCGTTAAAATAAATAAATAACGCTCGTCATAGTCTGTCAACCCATTGATTGACATACCACTAATTATTGGGATCAATATATGGCAAATATCATCCCAATACCCGTGTGGGGTTTTCAAACAACAAATACTGATCATTATTTGTGCAGTTGGGCGATGTGTAAAAATTATCGTCCCAATCCATATTAGATAAATAAGTGTACATAAACAAACTGTCTTGATTTGTAAATGAATATTTATTCAAATTTCATTTCATGATAATTTTATATAAATAATTTTATATACCACAATTCAATCAAGGACAATCCCAATCACAATCCAAAGAAACAGTAAACCATGGTTTGTACAAAAAAGTAGTGTCAGGAGCTACTAAGCCCCATTTGCAACCTACGATATAATAACTGTAAAATAATTTGAGTGAGAGAGTTTTCTCACAATCGGTTTCCACTCTGTCAACCTTTAATTATGAATTTCTGTACCGCTTGGATTTGAATTTACCCGAAATTCTAACGTGCTACAAATTGGACTCGGTCGATTTTGCCGCGGCACCATGATCGCAACGGATCCAGTTTTGCGCGATTCTGACCTTGTATGTAAAAGTTACGGGTTTTTAAACATTTGATTACAAAAATTAATTTAGTTAATTAATTAATCACTTCCCCTTTAAATCATTGTCTCCCTTTCCCGTCGTATTCAGTATTCAGAGAACCCAAGCCCTCACTGATTCTCTCTCCTCATGCACAACCAATCAAGCAACCAGGAGCTGATCCGCCACCGCATCGAGAAGTGTGCCAACGTCCTCCATTACTGCCGAGAGCCGTACGCAACTTGGTGGGGCCCAGGCATGGGAAACAGCGCGTGAACAGATGCCCTTTGGGCTCAAGATTCTTCCTTCTTTCTCAACGATAGCTTATGCTACTATTATAGATTGAAAGAGCTCTAGATTCTCCATCATTTTTTTTGATATCATCGTGGATTGAAAGAAATCGGGACAGGAAGTTTAGAGCAATTCTGGCCTTTGAATCGTGATTGGCGGCTGTCTCTTTGGAGATTAGGGTTTCTAGAGAAAGGGGTTATTAATATGAATATTTTACTATACTTAATTCCAATTTTTACTTGTTTATCCCTCGAACTCCAAATCCAACCCAACCCAACTAACGCCCTTAGCTAAATACCTCCATTCCGGACACAATGGGATATGTTTCGTAAGCCAATTCGATCGTTTTGATCCGTTTTTCTTTAAATTAAAATATAAATCAATATATATTAAATTTGAATGCACATTTTAATTTATCGAGGCCACATACTAGCTCCAAAAATTCCATAAAAATAAATCTAGCTATGTTTTGATGATACGGTCCTAACAAAATTAATTTTGTTGAATTTGGAGGTCGTTTGAAAAATGGCCATTTTCCAGTCGATTAAATTCAAATTGAAAGTACCCAACGAGTTTAAATTCACCTCGCTCACATATTAATTCCAAAAGTTATGAAAATTGGAATCTAACAATAATTTGACATTTCGGATCCAACAATAGCGGCTTCGTCTAAAATGGACGTCGTTTGCAAAATGGCTATTTTTAAGGGTTATATATATATTGAAAATATATATAAATTCCATAACGACTATTTTAAATTTTATATTGGCCGTAACTTTCAATTTATAATATGAAATCTCAAATTTTCTCATTCGTTAGAAAGATGTAATTAAACAGATTTAAATGTTTCTGGTTTTACTGAAATCGATTTATTTTGCATTCTGTACATTCAATTGAAATTTAAAATCGAATGTTCAGACTACCGCGCCATTTCACTCTCTATTTATAATTAAAATGAATTTATACATTCTAACTTCGATTAAAATAATTTTTTTAGTCGTTATTATTTAAAAAATATTCAAAATCCATTAAAATAGCCAAAAAAATTAAAAATTATATTGCTTTTGAAAATCCAGGTTGTTACAATCTCCCCGACTTAAAATCTTTTCGTCCTCGAAAAGGAACGGAGCAGAAAGTTGTTTAACTAACCAACTCAACCTTCATTCTGGCTTTCATTCTTTAAGTTTTTAGTTTCTAAGAATTTCTAATTCTTCAAAAATTTGGTAACACCCTAAATTTTCGAAAAAAATCGCCATAACCTCCTTTGTACGGGTTGATATTTAAAACCGCAACTTACCTCACAGGGCCTTCATCAATCCAAAAGAAAAAGAAAAAGCCAGTCGGCTCATAAAATCATTAAAACCCAAGAAATGCAATAAACATGTACCTATTTGTCGGGCATACAAATTTATTCCTCTTCTTAGCTTCCATGCAATGACCTGTTCAATTATAGACATGTACATACATGCAACTCCAATCGATTTCAATTCATTTCAATATTCGATCTGATTTGGCTAAATTAACTCACATTCTCTTATTGGTTTTGATAATTTTATTAGTTAAACTAATAATCAAAGAACACAACTAGCAATCAATTAGTTGATTAGCTTTTCAAACATACATTTATATATTGAAAAATCATATTTTTAGTGTCAAATCGCAACAATAATCCTATCTAATTTTGGTTTTCACACCACTAAATTGGAAATATATAGACATCCTACTTTCAAAACTCGAACACAAATGTTGATGATGTCTAGACTATCATCAGAATCGTCTTCGGGCGACTAGAGTGTGATTCTATATCCATCCTGTATATTTGAGACTTCATATATACGCTAGTTAGGCGTATATGCAAAATCTTCATATACTCGATTGTCCAAATCAAATTAAAATAAAATATTCAAATACGTTTAATAAGGCTTAAATTTCCAAAACAAAATTTGTTTTCAATTTTATTTTAAAAATAACACTCTTTGAAACTCATTCTAGGATACTGCCGATCCCATCTCTAATGAGTCATTCCTATTGGATATTACTAATCCAATTTCTGATGAATTCTTTCGTCTGGTTCTAACGTGTCTTGTTCTGGAGCTCTGTAAACCAAAGGTCTAATACAAAACTATAATGACCTGAAATCCCACGATCTCCGAAGAGATGGAAAAGGCCAGATTGAGTTGAGAACACGACAACCAGGACACAAACAGAAGAACACTTCATTGCTATTACCATAATTACATCAGAGTACATGAATATAATAGAGTACAAATAAATAATATAAATTTTATAAATATCAGAGATTTAAATTATAATGCAGCAGAAAAATAATACATAACACAACTGAAAGAAATACATGAATACAGAGCTTTCCGAATATAACTCCAGCTCTAAATCCATGATCCTATGAAAATAAATATCTACAAAATAACCAAAACTACTAGCTGCCCGTGTGGAAAATAGGGGCACTTAGAGTTTAGGTTAAAATAATAAACTCTGAGTCAGTCATAGGACTGATGTGAGAACTAAAACAGTTACTAGCTAGATTTTAAATTAGATAAATCAAGGGACCATGCTGTATAACACAGAACGGATTTAACCCCAAGAATACCAGTGCATGAAAACATATAGCACAATGCTAAACTAAAAAATGAAGCTATTATAAGATCAGGTCCCATTACACAATGCAACACAAGCCAAAGCATAGAGTTTTACCTTATAATAGCCAAAAATGCTTGGTACGTGAAATTTCATATTTTATTATTACTATAAGTGAAGAAATCAACTTCAAATATAAATGTATCAATCATAGACGGAATAGGTACCATAATATTACATCGCCAAATATATATTTACAATTAAAATCGTGAAATCACATATTGAGAAGTGGGTTTCCATCTATGAACCAAGGCAAGCGATCGTCCTTACCGAATTCCAGACTCTCTAGCCCGAGCCTCAGGAACCAGACTCAGGTGACCCCTGCGGTTAGCCATATGGCCGGCTATCTGTCGATGATTAGTAATACCATAAACTATATGTTAGCCTGCCCTATGGGGATAAAATCTGTCAGTATATCGACCATAACATCCATTGGCCCCGTAGTGACCGATATATCTAAGGTGTCTCGCTTTCCATCAAGTAATAGTAAGCAACATCCACATGAGTAAACAGTCTGGGCTCCATACCACGATGTTACTCCTAGCCAGAAACTAACATATCCTCATCCGTTTTAGGTTCATACCAGGATGTGAAGCTAGCGAATTAACGCTACACAAAGCTATGCTATTTAAATCCGTGCTTTGATCATAAACCACAAGACTTTGCTTTTCAACAAAAGCCTTGATCCGTGCATCTCAGCATGCTATACTGTCAATCCATACCGTACCACTGATTTCCATCAATATTTAACCTCTAAGCTCGTACGTCTCGGAGAAGGGTGTTAAGCAATAGAATAAATTCTCCGTCACCAAACAGATATATATTTAGCAGAGATCAACGAATACAGTATAAAGGAATCAATGTCAGACACACCATCCATTTGAAAGTCCGTTCTGGTTCTGAACGAGCTTTTCTTCAAAGGGAGAATTCCGCTCTTGAGGAAGTTCTTGATTGGTGTCATCCACGACCCCTTTTCTGGCTTGATTTCTAGGGCTGGTTCCACTTCCATTAGGTCGAAACTTGGTGACTCCAATATCTCTATTAGGACCATTTCGATTTCTTCAAGATAGTCAGAACTCGCTAATTTTGCCAACCGATCTGCTTTCTGATTCTATGCTCGTGGAATATGTGTTATGCTGTAATGCTTCAAATTGTCCAATAACTCCTTTACTTTTCTAAGATAAGCGATAAGCCAAGGTCTTTTGGTAACAAACTCCACCCGAACCTGGCAGACAACTATCCAGGAGTCATAGCATATATCCAGTGTCTTTGCTCCTAGTTCTTTGGCGAGCTTCAACCCAGCAATCAGGGCTTCATACTCGGAGTCGTTATTGGTAGCAGCAAATTCTAGCTGCAAGGCGTAGTAAATAGATCGTCCTTTAGGAGTGATTAAAACAACTCCGGCGCTGGACCTTTGATCATTCTTGGCTCCATCTATATATAACTTCCATGGACTTAACTCCAGCTCCTGTTCTGAAGTAACCACCTTGTCACCCGCCGTTTCTTCTTCGGGAATTGTGAATTCAGCTATGAAGTCGGCCAAGTCCTACCCCCTTATGGATCTCCGTGGTTGAAAATTCAAATCGAATTGACTCAACTCGATGTTCCATTTAAGTAATCGCCCCGATGCTTCGGGTTTTTGCAACACTTGCCTTAAAGGTTGATCGATATATACAACTATTGGGTGAGCATGAAAGTAATGACGAACTTTGCGGGAAGCAATTAGGAGGCTATAAGCAAGTTTTTCTATTTTTGGATAGTTACGTTTGGCAGCGGCTAGCTTCTTACTTACGTAGTATACAGGCTTCTGGATTTTATCTTCTTCACGTACCAACGCCGTACTGACGACATGAGATGATACTGCTAGGTGGACAAACAAATCCTCATGTTCCACGCGTTTTGACAATATTGGAGGCTTCTCTAATAAGTCTAATAAATTCTGGAAAACCTCCACACAATCAAGAGTCCACTCAAAATTTCGTTTCCCACATTTGATTAGATTGAAGAAAGGTATGCACTTATCTTTGGCTTTAGAGATAAACCTGCTCAATGCAAGACTTTTCCGGCCAGACTTTGAACATACTTAATCTCTCGTGGTTCTTCAATATTCTTTATTACTGTTATCTGACTAGGATTTATCTCAATCCCTCGAGAACTTACGATAAACCCAAGAAATTTCCCAGATGCAACCCCAAACGAACATTTTAGGGGGTTTACCTTCATCCCATACCTTCGAAGAATGTCGAACATTTCGGCTAAGTCTTTTTATGGTCGGAAGATCGTCTAGACTTCACAAGCATGTCGTCCACATAAACCTCCATGTTTTTTCCGATTTGATTATAGAACATGAGGTTGACTAGGCGCTGATATATGGCTCCCACATTCTTTAATCCAAACGGCATTACTACATAACAATACAACCCCAAGTCCATGATAAAACTTGTATGTTCCTGATCTGATATGTGCACGGGAATTTGATTGTACCCCGAATAGGCATCCATAAAGGATAAGAGCTCATGTTCGGCTGTCGAGTCCACTAGTTGATCAATACTGGGAAGAGGAAAGCTATCTTTTGGACAAACCTTGTTCAAGTCAGAGAAGTCAATACATGTACGCCACTTCCCATTATATTTTTTGACCAGGACAGGATTTGATATCCAGTCGGGATATTTCGAATCCTTAATGAATCCATTATCCTTCAATTTTTCTACCTCTTCCTTCAAAACTGTTGACCGCTCTAGGCCTAACATCCGTCTCTTCTGCTTGACCGGCAGGTGTTTTAGATTAATGCTTAAAGTGTGGCTCATAATAGCAGGAGAAATCCTACACATGTCAGCGTGAGTCCAGGCAAACACATCTAAATTTGCCCTTAAGAAATCAGCCAAATCTTTTGCTCGAATTGGATCTAGCTACGATCTGATCTTTAATACTTTTGTCGAATCTGCATCATCAATAGATATATCTATTGTCATCTCATTGGAAGTCACCTTTCTGTGCTCGGGTTCTCTATCCTCTCTAGGATCTATATCCTCGAGCACATCTAAGGGCGACTTTCCTGGGGCTGGACCCCTTAATTGCTATGCTGAGTTTTCCTTCGAAGGGGGGAAATGTCCTTAGATTCTATATTCAACCCCTTCATTAGCATCTTCAACTCTGTCATGTAACAAGCTCATCCCGTAGCTTGATCGCCTCTCATCACCCCAACCCCTGCGTCAGTCGGGAATTTAAGCAGTAAGCACCAAGGTGCAATACTTGCCCTAAACTCGGCGAGGGCCGGTCGACCTAGGAAAGCATTGTAGGGTGACTCAACATTCAAAACTACAAACGACAGGATTCTCACTCTCTAGCGATCTCCTTGTCCTAAAGTCACTGGTAATTCTACATAGCCCATCGGAGCAGTTGACGGCCCATTGAAGCCCCGTATCCATCCTTCGCAGGGTTTCAGATCTTTTGCTTTGACTCTCATTTGTTCAAAAGCTTTCTTGAAGAAGATATTGACTGAGCTTCCGTTGTCCACCAACACCTTATGGACTAAGGCGGGGCTAATGGCCATGGTAATTACCAGTGGGTCTTCAGTTGGTGATTGAATTCCGGTATCATCTCTACTATGGAATATGAAGTCATCTGACATCGTCTTTTGTTGTTTTACTGGAGTAATGTCTTCGAGGTTACTGCATTCTCCTACCTCAAAGTGCTTGGCGGCATTCACGTACTGATCCATCGCTTTGAAACTACGGCTCGCTAAATGGGGTCTGTCTATAATGGTATTGATAACGATCCCCTTACCTTTCTGCTGGGCTGTGGGTTTAGAAGTAGGCTGGTTTTGGCTCGGGGCTTGCCCCCTGTCCCGTGGGGCGACCTTAACTTCCCTTCCCGCAGCAATTTCTCGACTACATATCTCAAATGACGGCATTCGTTGGTAGAATGGCCGTGGGTTCCATGGAATAAACAAAACTTTCCCGTTACGATCTCTTTTTTAGTGGAGTCTCTTGGTGGCGGCTTCTTATATTGCAATATGTTGTATGTGTCCAAATAAATGTTTTCCAAGGTATCATTTAATGGAAAATAATTCTCAAAAGTTTGAAATCGAGGTCTTTTGCTGGAATTGTTCCCTCTGTTCCTGCTCCTCTTATTGTCGTTTTCATTCTTGTTGTTATTACCTCCATTCTGGTTGCAGACGTTCGCCTCAACCTTCCCCGAACTGTCACCGGATTGCTTCACAGCAACATTACTTTGGACACCTTCCCTCGAGGCCCCTTCTGACTTTCTCTTCCTATTTGCATGAGCTTCTTCTCGCCTTAAGCGAATATTGGCCTTTTTGTAGAACAATTCCCTAGTGAGGGGTGGTTTCCCGGATAGATAATCCCCGAATTCTGTGTCCGGGTCAACTTCTTCTATTAAGGCCATCAGAATAGTGGGTTCATGAGGGTCACTAACTTCGGTGACAGCCAGGTTGAAGCGGTCCAAATATGATTTCAGAGATTCACCTAGAGCCTGTTTAATCCTTGACAACTCTATGACAATTTTGGATTTTCGGGCGTGAAGTCGAAACTGGTTCATAAAGCGCTCACTTAATTCTTGGAAATTTGATACTGACCGTGGAGGGAGTCGGGTGAACCACATTAATGCCACGTCTTCTAGATAAATCAAAAAGGCCTTGCATTTTATAGCGTCTGGAGCTGCTGCGGCATTCATGAACCATGCATACCTCATCAGGTGTTGTCCTGGGTCCGTTCTCCCAGAATATCGATCCATCTGTGACAAGTTGAATCGCCGAGGGAACTGGAAATCCAATATATCATCTGCGAAGGGGGTATGACTTCGCTCAATGCCCCAGTCCTCATTAGTGTATTGTCGGCTTTCGGACATGATCTGACGCACCATTGCCCACATATTGGCACTTGTTAATGTTTGCACAGGTTCTCTAGGTCTAATATTCGGATTACCCCTGGATTCCTGATTAGGGGATAACCTCCTGTTTCAAGCAGCGGCTGCTCTAAACTGCTCCCTATGCTCCCGGTCGATCTTAGGAGGAAGGGGTTGGAGAAGTTGTTGTTGCGTAGGATTAGTAATATTAGGATCCTAGGGTAGAACATGGGATCCATGCATGGGTAGCAACATAGGCTTTTGCAGGCTCCAGTCATCAGGTCCTAACACACGAGCCGCATCTTCACGCGATCCTAAAGATCTAAAGGTCAACTGATCAAGATTTTGAGGTAGCTCAAGCGGCCTTTTTTCACGAGGACGTCCTTCATCTAAAGAAGATGAATAGTCTGCAGCAAGGCGGCGTGTTGGGGAAGGTGTCTTTTGCCTTCAGAGTTCATTGAGTTCCCTACTCATGGCGATCATGTTCTCTTGCATGCGAAGACTGTCACGTTTATGGGCTCCCAATGCATTTCTAGTACTCTCCAGCATGTCAAGAAAACACGAAAAATCCCGGTGCGTGATGGGCGCCGATGGAGCAGGTTGATCACCAGTTGTCGTGGCCGATATTGGAGCATTGGTGGGTGCTCGAGTAGAAGTACCAGCTTCAGTCTCATTCGGTTCGGATTGGAGTAGGGTGCCAGTGTCAATTCGGTTCGGAGGAGTTTGAGCAGCTCCAGCACTTCCTGATCGGATCAGGTTCTCCTGGTCATTTTGGTTCGGAATGCCCAGTTCGGATTGGGTTTGTCCAGAGCTTTGTCCTCGCGACCTCGTCAATACGATGGCTTGTTGATCTTCTCTAGCATCGTTCCCCCTAGCGCCTTGCACTTCTTTTCCTTTTCCTTTAGCCATAATGTCCAATTTTTCAATAAGTAATCAGCAAATGCTTGAAAGTGTCGGAAATAGAGGATTAACTTCTTAAAACTTGAGGGTCTAAATAGTGGGACGATGATCCAAACAGCGAAGAAGTCAAAGATTTCTCAGTGAAAGCACCAAAATGTTAGATCCAAAAATGGCTCTAACACCCAAACTAGGAATAAATTCTGATGAAATGAAACTAAAAATGAAGAAAACGCACAATTTATAGTGGTTCGGCATTAAATAGCCTACGTCCACTTCCTACTTTTTGTATTGATGACTTGAATGTAGATACAACAATGATTTTTACTCACTTTCACTCATATCATACATAGATTCACTCAGTTCTCCCTGAAATGTATTTTATAAGATGATTGCAATATGAAAATGGTGATGGAATTCGGTTCTCAAAGGGGTTTCCAATCTGAAAATGCCAAAAGATCCTTTCAAATGACCCTCAGTGGTCTATTTATAGATGAAAAATGCTTTTGGAACGGCTCCGGTTCGGATCCACGTGGCACCCATCCCATTAGTGTCGGGTTCGGAGCTCATAAGATGGTGCCAGCACACTGAATTAGTGGGTGAACGCGGGGGAATGGTCTTCTAACTGCTCCGAATCTTTAGGGACTGTGGCCATAACTGTAGCGGCTTCAATTATCTGAGTTTGGATCTGTTCAGATGGAAGAATGGAAGGGCGGATCGGGTGTGTGAAGGAAAGGGAGCGGATTGGTTTTCTCCGCTCCGATCCGATTCTGCCCCTGTTCCTTTATTTTCTTCTCCACAACATTTCGGTTTGGCATGGTCATTACGATCCGATCCAGCCTCTTAAAGAGCATTTCTCTGATCAACACTCTTCACCGATTGATTTTTTAACTTTGGGTAGCCTAGTTCACAAAGTAGGCTAACGTATATTAATTATATATTCAATATTATTTACTTAAACAACCATTTAAATATCTAAATCACTATTTAAATAATTAAATTAATTAATTATTATACCGTAAAAATACGGGTTGTTTCAATTGCGCCATTTTAAACTCTATATATAATTAAAACAAATTTATACATTCTAACTTTAATTAAAATAATTTTTTTAGTCGTTATTATTTAAAATAAATCATTTTGAATATTCAAACCCCATTAAATAGCCAAAATAAAAAATTTAAATTGCTTCTGAAAATCCGGGTTGTTACAAAGCTAGTATAATAGAGTGGACGGAACACTGTAAACTCTGATAGCAGTGGATGATCTACCTTAAAAACCGAGTAGTTGATTGTTAACTACAATCAGCTGTACTACACTGTATTTTTTATTATTAGTTATAATAAAAAGGTGTCTGCGGACACCTTAAAAACCGAACAGCTTTGCGTAAAAAAAAAAGGACAATTTTTGGCTGAGATACAACTTGAATTGCTCAAGATAAATATTTTACAGACAAATATTTGCTTGAGAATAGGTATTTATCGGACATTTTTTTTTGGAGCAACTATCAAATTTTTTTTGGTAAATATTTGATGGAAAAATATGTGTAGAGGGGCAAATATTTCACACAAATATTTGCTTCTATAAAAATAATCTTCATAACAATTGACATATTGGTGCTAATGAAAATATAATACAACTTGTGATTTACTGACGAAAACGAAATTGAAATACGGTAAATCTACTGAAAGATACCGCACTTGCCTGTGTGAAAGAGTATTAAGTAGGCTAAACAATTTCAAAAAAGTAATTTATATTGCAAAGTATCCCGGGTTATGGACCTTCTTTTTAAATAAAAGACACTAACCATAGTTTCCTTAGGCACAGTTCGTTGTCAATATTTTGAGTTTGACTGTTGCGTTTGCGTTCAACGCGTCGGAGACCTAATGATTGAACTTAAAATTTTGACTATTTAGGTCGATGCTTCAGGAAAGTGCATTAGCATCCTACACTTCAGACGTGTCAGATGCCATTGGCTCATTTCGATGCTACATAACCCACTAGTTCCCCTTTCTTTCTTCTCACCCTAGCAACTCGAGAGCAATTCGAAAATTAGCGACAAAATCATTTTTTTAATGCCCACACAACCCTCTAATTCAGGTAATTTTCATTCTAATATTAATATCTTTTAATTTTCTACAACATATTTCTTTTCGAATTTTTCTGATATTTTTTATTTTTACCGTTTTTTGGTATATTGTAGGATTCATTTGCCTCTTCTCAGCCAATTACTTTGTGGAACAACGAGTAGGCTTCTATATTCATAGATCTTTGTTGTATTCATATGGCGCACCTCTCTGTATTTTTTTATGGGGTTGTTGCTCCTGAATTCAACGCATGGACTGGGTTGGACTAAACAGACAATCGGATGAAGAACAAATGGGATAACTTAGAGAGGACTTGGACAGACTGGAATGTCTTTATTTAGCTACCAGGCGGAGAATAAAACGTTGAGAAAGACTACGGAAGACCCCAATAAGTGGTGGAATGCTACAGTGGGGGCTACAAAAAGTACGAGGGCACTTGTATTTATCTCATTTCTCTGAACGCTTTATTTATCGCCGAGGATACAACTTTTTGCGGATCATTTTTGCTGACTGATGCACCTGCTATGCGATTAGTTGAATATGCTCTAGCTGGAGAGCCTTCTACATGCTCTACGTATTAAGAGTGTGTCCAAGAGTCGGTGTAGCGATGCAGTCAGCTGGTAGCATCATACTTTGTCTACCAAGTATAGGATCCGAGGATGATTCCACACAACGATACGGGTATGTTAGATACCCTTAAGAAGACTACGGATGATGAGGTCCAGACGTTAATCACATACATAATTTCATACTTTTGTAGACGTAGTATACAGTGTATTTGGTGCGTTTTTTATTTTATCAATGTATTTACTGTAATTTGATTCCATTACAAATAAATATAAACAACTGCTCAATATACCGTTTAATACTCCACTCATTTTTAACATTCAATTCACCGTTCAATACTCTGTTCGAAATTATAAAAATGAATCATCCACTCTGTCAACTTTAACTATTCAATTCATCGCTTGGTCAATCCATTAATTCAATCGTTCGTCGTCGCCATGAATGAACCCTTATTAGATAATTTTGTTCGCAGCAACAAACCTATATAAAGGAAACATAAATACTTGTCGAATTAATTTTAAAAACTAAATGCTATAAATGGATGTATATAATACACTAGTTTATTTGAATTCATATCAAACTTAGGGCTCTTTTAGGCTAATTAAATAAAAGAGCATTTTCATTTAAAGGCCAAATTTATCAAATTCTTTAGTGAAAAGTATGAGAAGTTTAATTTTTGGGAGAATGACAAAATCTAGTGAAAAGGAAGAATTCAGGAGGTCCACCATCATTTCATCTTTACACTAACTTTTGCCTTTCTCCCTAAAAAACAAACTTCCATCTTTTTCATCAATTTTTTTAGTAAGTTTGGCCTTCTCCCTATTTTCCACTTAATGAAACCGACCGTTAGGGAGGTTTCCCTACTGTAAGAGAGGCTAAATCAATTTGTCCGTCCCAATGAATATAGCCTCAAATATAGCAGCGTTGTCCGAGACATAAACATTGTCTTCTTTCTCGGAATTGTTTTCTCTAATTTCTTTAACAGTTCAAATTGTAATTTCTAAAATTTCTCTAAAATACCCATTATATTTCAAATGTACTTCAGATCCACTTTTTACTACAATATCTATTGATATATCCAAATCTAAACAAAATTAAAAAAATATCTTTTTTTAAATCATTTAATTTTTGTAGATTAATTTAAAAATACAACATATTTTTTTTAAAATTATATAATTAAACGGTCGGTTTTCCCACCGTTATGCGGTTATACTAGTAAAATAAAGAATTTTGTTTAAAACACTTTTTAGATTAGATTTATAGCTACCTAGATTTCGTAGACCCAACAGAGTCAATGATGATTTTTTTTCCTTTTTAATATACTTTTTAAATTCTACTGCATTCTAGTGTCGTTCCAACATTTAGACCCCGCACGATCAACGGGAAGTTTAGATCCAATCGGCAAATCTGAGATCTACGGTAGATGCTAAGCGGTCAAGCTACAGAATCCCATCTGCAAGGACTGAAGCAGGGAGCATTGCTAAGGGAAAAGAAAAACTCCAATTATTGAAGAAAAGACTAAACTAGACTTTGAGAAAGGAGGTGGATAGAGCAGCAGTCGAAAGAGATCAATAAATCATGACGAGTAAATATTATGGAAAACAATCATCCTGAAAGCCAAGTTAATAAACAAAACAGAAAAGAATTTTTACTTATTTTAGGTGGTTTTGAAAGTAATGAAAAACGAGAGACAACTCATTCATTCATTGTTTCTTAGCCCTTTTTTTTTTCATTTCACCCATCGACTCATTTTATTCTTTATAGTTATGGTGCGTTCGCAGTCAATTGTAGGCACGTTGGAAATTTTTGTCGCGTCCGATGTGTCAGACGCGAGCACTAATTTCCACTGCCAAATGGTACGCTGTGTGGAAGTTGAAAATCAAGCCGTTGGCGTCCGACGCGTCGGACGCCGACGGCTTGATTTTCAACTCCCCTTTCTCTTCATAAATCACCTCCTCTACCCTTAACACCTTTCACAATACTCCTTCAACAATTTCTTCAACTCATTCTACTTTTTCGATTAATGTCTAACTCCGATTCATCCTCCGATTATGACGATATGATTGATCTCTACGGGGTATATCTGATTCGGGCTGAAACGAGAAATCATATGACGCGGATTAATACTTCGGAGTTCAATAGCTTATCTTGGATCAACGAAAATTTGAATGGTCATCAAAACCGATATCAAAATAATTTCCGGATGAAAAGACTTTGCTTTCACGCATTATGTGAAAAACTGCAACATCATGGTCTCGCTTCCAGACCAGAAATTTGTGTCGTCGAAATGGTTGGAATTTTCATTTATACAATGGCTACTGGGCTTTCAAATAGACAACTTCAAGAAAGATTTCAACGATCAGGTAGCACAATTTACATTTGTTTTCATGATGTCCTAAACGCTTTTCAAATACTCGCTGCGGATGTAATAAAGCCAGGAGAACAACAATTTACTACTGTTCCACCTCACATCAGAAATTCAACCCGGTATTCTCCGTATTTCAGAAACTGTATTGGCGCTATAGATGGTACACACGTATCTGCACATTTACCCACTGATCAAATTATCCCTTATATCGGCAGAAAGGGTTTTGCAACTCAAAATATATTAGCGGTTTGTGATTTTGATTTACAGTTTACGTATGTTATGGCGGGTTGGGAAGGGACTACACATGATAGTAGAATTTTTAATGCTGTTACAAACGATAGAAGCTCTAACTTTCCTAGCCCTCCAACTGGACAGTATTATTTGGTTGATATTCGGGCTATCCACTTCAGACTGAATATTTACCGCCATACCAAAATATGCGGTACCATATTCCGCATTTCCGTGATACCACGAATCAACCAAAGTCAGCCAATGACGTGTTTAATTACTACCATTCGAGTCTACGGATGCCCGTCGAAAGAACATTTGGCATTTGGAAAAAGAAATTTACCATTCTCAACAAGATGCCTACGTTTCGTTTCAACACTCAAGTGAAAGTTGTCGTATTTACAATGGCCTTACACAATTTCATACGCAAATATAATAGCGGTGACCCTGATTTTATGGCATTTGATGATAATCCTGAACTAATCCCCAATCACTACATGGCGGAATATTACAGTATAAGAAATACGACGAATAGAGGCACTGAACGTGTACACCCAGATGGAAACCAAGAAATGACATTAGTTCGAGATAACATTAGAGATCGGTTGGTTTCTGCTGGTCTGCGCTAATTTGTCTTTATATCTGTAACTGTATTTGTACTTGTATTAAAAACTGTATCTGTATTTGTAGTCGTATTTGTCTAATCAAATCTATTTATATCTTATTTTAAAAATACCCCGCTCAAATACCCCGTTCGCCGCTAAAAACACATTTTCCGTTCGCTACAATACCACGTTAAAATACCCCACTCAAATCATAAAACATAAGATAAACCAAAAGCCGAGTTGGTTAGGTGAATGAATGGCTTGTAATGTACATGTAAGGCAAACTGAACTTTTTATTTTATTTCATGCGTTTTAAAGTAATAGTAATAACAATCTCAATCACAACAATCATTGCACATGGTGCATCTCACCCAATCTTCAGTACGATCTTCAGCTTCTACCTTTTTAAGCTTTTGTTACTGTATTTGAAGCAAAGTCATTAACGCGCTATAATAGCCATCTTTATGATCTACGCTACTCTAGTGTACTTTGGTCTAAATACATAATTTATGTATCTATTCTACTCATGTAGACGTACTTTTGGCCGTGTGCATTGTATATCAACTTTGTCTCTAAATCTAGCAGTCACAAGCTACTACTCAAATACTGTTGCATAAAGCTTTTTTGGATTGACGTGCACATCATAGCATCAGCATGCGTAGTAACTATTTTAGAGATGACAATTACTGCTTTTTACGTTCAATCACCTTTCCTGGTTTCTACCTCTCTCTGTCTCAAACTCGTATTAATCATCAATACATGCGCAATCCGATTACTTTAATAATACAATGTTCTATTCAGTAATTAAATAAAATGACGCGTAACTAAGATTTACTTGAACACACACATGAGAAGCCTTCCAAAACACTCCAGTTTTGCAGCATTCATTTAGCATTTCTACCATACCGTGTGTTACACAAATCCAAATCCAACAAAATTTTGTAGATGTTCAATTCACATATATATTATTATCTATTTAGAATTTTCAGGTATCAGCGGCCTCCGCCGAATGTGAAACTGAATCGAATTGAAATAGAAGTGAGGTATTTGATTCGTAACAATGGCTCCCAGACAGCTCGAACGGAGATGAATTTGGAATTGTTACAATGGCGGGGAATCGACTTGTTTGGTTTTGAATAATTAGAATTCAGTTAGAAGGCGGGAGGTAGAGAAAGCGGTCAATGGGTCTAGTCTTTGGGCTGGCCTGGTTTATGTTTATTTTAATTGTACATTTGTATTTCCATATGTATTAACGCATGGATTTTGTATAGTCACTGTATGGAGGTTATACGTACTCTTTTTCCTTACAAGGCACCCACTTAAGTTAGGGGTTATAAGGTTTTGACGAGAAATATAATTAAAGTCAATTCAAATCCCCTTTACCCAAAATCCTCTATTCCTCTATATCCATCCAATCACGATCTCCTAATTTCGACTTTTTTGCAATTAAGTTTTTTTCTCTCCCTGACTTAGTGACAAAAAGGTGAAAATAAAGGAGTTTGATTTGTTGGGTAGAGAGGTATAAAAGAAATACGTAATATAGTACTAATTTTCATATATATATATATATATATATATATATATATATATATGTGTGTGTGTGTGTGTGTGTGTGTAGGCGAGCGTCAATGGCACCCCAAATAGTGCAGCACCCCTAAATGCCCCTGATTTCCACCACATATTCTGTTTCTCTCTCCCTCTACTCATTCTCTCACCTCTCACTCATTTATTCTAATATAAATGTTTGGTTTATATAAATGGGCAAAAGAGGTGCTCATTATTTGGGGTGTTATTGAAAGCTCATATATATATATATATATATATATATATATATATGTGTGTGTGTGTGTGTGTGTGTGTGTGTGTGGGGCAAGCGTTCGGTTGCACCCAAAAATAAAGCAGTCTATTTTTCCTTTGATTTCCATATCTTCTTTATATTAAAGAATGTAGTGGAGGAAGAGAGAGAATGATTGTGTGGTGGAAAGAGGAAGGTCAAAGTGATGCTCCACTATTTGAGTTGCTATTGAACCTGCCTATATATATTTATTTATTTTCAGCGGCTTTAAAGCGGCTGCCAAAAATGTATGGGTGATGATTAATAATGATAATTTTTGCTTGCCGATTGCATTAATTAATACTTCACTACATGTTAGATATACGCTGAAGTAATCATCTTTTTTGTAATTTTGGATACATGCTTGTGTTCTTTATAGGTGCAATATGAATGCTTTGTAACTAAGGGTGAGCCATATTCGGTTCAAATCGAATTAACCGACAAAACTGGTTCATATAGGCCGGTTCGGTTTTCAAACTAAATCGGTTTGAATTCGGTTTGTAAAATAATTTTTTTGGTTATCGGTTTAACCGAATTAACCGAACTTTTAATGTATTATCTAATTTTACGATGTTGTAGCACTTTAAATAATTAGTTTAGTAATGAAATACGATGGCATGTTTTGCAAATATGTCAAATTTCATTAGAAACATAAAATTTAATATATAAATTTTCTTCAAACAGGAATTCATGTTTTACTTTTGGGTGAATTTGTAACAACCCGCATTCTACGCATCGAAGGATCGTAGAATATTTATTTCTTTCCCATGTGAAGTCGTATGGTCATGTAACTTTAGGAAACAACCATTTGACTCATTTCCCAGGTTTGTGATTTTTGTCGATTTTTAAATGACCGTTTTGCCCCTAGCTGATCTTGTTTTGGCCATAACTTTTGATTGGAAAGGAATTTTGATCTGAAACCACTTCCATTAGATTCGTTTGATGGTTTACCTTTCCGTAGAGTGGTCACATGTGAAAAACGGACTTAACGTTTAGGAGATATAGATGAAATAAGGTTTGGAAGGTGAAAAACTGCTTAACCGGGCCAAATATGGTGATTAGTGAATAGGCCCATAACCCATTTCGGGATTAGGGTTATGGGGAGGCTGAAAAGAGTTAGAGAATCATTCCATTTCAGTTTTCTAGCCTCCACTTACCTCTAAGAAACCCTAAAAATGGTCTCCAACCTCTAAATCACCTCCAAATCATCTTCTAACCAAGGATTAAGCTTAGCAACATCAAATCAAGGGAGATCTACACAAAATCAACATTGGAGCTGCTGTTTAGCATTGGGATTCGCATCCAATCAGATATTTATTTCAGATCTAAGTTTTGTTTGTGGCTAAGGTGAGTGATTTGCATAGTTCCTCACTAATTAAGGGTAATTAGTGTTAATTAGCGAATTTAAACATGGTAAAATTCTGGAAAAATATTTATAAAATTCGAAATGATGTTTTAGACTTTTGATATAAATTTGGGTTAATTTGGTTAAGTTTTGCTAATCACATCATTAGTTTCACCTAAACATGCTTAAGGAGAAATATGGGGTTTTTGGGTATGTTTGATCCATTTTACATGGTATGATTGTTGTTTTGGTGTTTGAGGTCACTTCTACATGTTGCTATGACTGTATGGTATGTTGTGATTGATTAGAATAGGTAGAGTGGTCGAAAATGCCGTCGAGTGGCGTAAATTGCTTGCTGGAAGAAGTGCAGGAAAACAGACCGATCCGGATCGGAACGGAGGGAGGACCCGATCCGCTCCCATACTTCATTCTTCGATCTATTCGCTCTTCTTGTGGCACGCACCATCCGATCCAACCCGTCTGGTGTTCTCCGACCCAATCCGCCATGGCACCCGACCCGAACCGATGTACTTCGACGAGGCTTGGAAAGAAGAAACCGATCCAAACCGTGGCAAATTGGGGGACTCCGATCCGAACCGATGAGGGCGACTGGACGTGGAGACTCGATCCGATCTGCTGAGGCGATGATGACCCGATCCGATCCAGCGAAGGAGGAGCACTCCGAACCGAACTGATGGCTAAGAGGGGATCCGAACCGATACGGTGATGACCAATAACCCGTGATGCAAAGGTAGTCCAAATGGAAGTTAGAGCTCAGGATCCAGTTGGGAACCAATGAGTTCACTTCATAGTTGGGCTTTGCTGCGGGACGTGTGCTAAGGAGTTGTCGACGTTTATAACTTCGATTCACCACTGAAAATGGATGAAGTGCTACTTATCAGTGCAGTAGAGTCATTATGACTCGAGGGGCAAGGTGATGGTAGCAAGACTACGTTATCAGTGCAGTAGAGTCATTATGACTCGAGGGGCAAAGTGATGCGTAGTAAGAATATGAGCCAGTGCAGTTGGGTCATTGCGACTCCATGGGGTAAAGTGGACATAGCGAAGGATTTGTGGCTATGTATCAGTGCAATGAAGCCATTTATGACTTCATGGGGCAAAGTGATCATAGTAAGGTATGTTGGGTGATCGAAGTGGTGAATATCATATGCTTTATGCACTGAGTGAGAGATGTGAGGATGGTTGCTATGTTTGATTGTTTGCCATCACTATGACATGCACAACCCACCCCCGTTATCTTTACACCATTTGAAATGGCACCTTATAGTGTTGTACAGTATATAGTGCTAACTCTTTGGTTGCAGGTTCAGGTATGTTTTTAGTCTACATGTTATTGTTCTATTTAGATGCTTATCGCTCATACCAGGCTTTATGTCTGACCCAGAGTTTTATGTCTTCTCTTATTACTCTGGGTGCTCACACGAGCAGACTAGAGACAGGTTAGCTGGTGATGCGCGAGTAGCTGATTCAGAGGCGAGTAGGAGGCTTCCACGTATGATATATAGATATTCTCCCTGTGTCATTGGTGGTCGCTACTTGGGCATTAGTAGTGTACCTCCTTTATCTTACTTTTGCTTTTGAGACAGTTTGAAAAGTTGTAATAATGTTAGCTTTAGATCATAAGCCGTATTTGGATTTTCCGCTGCTATGTTAGTTTGTTGTCAGCTTATGCACTGTCTCACCTGTTTTATGTCAAGTATGTTGTTATTATATTTTATTCCATGCGATGTGAGACATTTTACAGGTTCCTTGTTAGTTCATTTCGTTCTTCCCTTTTCTTCTGACGATCCGTCCCGTGCTGACTGGACATGTGTACAGCGCACCTTTGGAGTAAATGTCGGTTGGTGCGGGGCGGGCCGTCACATTTGGTATCAGAGCTCTAAGTTGCGTAGTTAACCTAGGGAAATACACTAGGGAGAGATAGTACGTATATGAGAGCGCGTATTTGTGATTACTTTGGTTTTCAAAAGCTATATATATATACTATTAGTAGTATAAGAATGAAGTCGTACTGCACTAGCACCACTATGGGGTCGTTCATCGTTTCCCCTTTTACAGATTGACGATGAGCCGATATGCTAGAGGTGCTGGTAGGGGAGCCAATAATGGGAATGCTGCTGACATGAGGGCGATGTTTACTGACCTCATGAGAGACATGCCTAGGGAGGTGCAAGGGGCAGTTCCCAATCCCGGAATTGGTGGTGGTCCAGTAGTGCAGGCGCCTAGGGTCGATTTCGCCAAGTTGTGTAAGGATTACACTAACCTTGGTGGGAAGCCGTTCCACGGAACGGAGTCGGCCACAGATGTTCAGGATTGGTTGGATAGCTGTGATCGTATCTTCGACGACTTGGGTATCGAGGATGCGATGAAGAGAAGGCTAGCGTCTCGTCAGCTGCAAGGGTAAGCGATGAATTGGTGGAATGCCATTAGAACAGCTACTCCCGAAGATTAGGTTAATTGGGATCAGTTCAAAGCTCGTTTTAGCGAAAAGTTTATTCCAGTTGCCCAGAAGTCGGTGTTGTTTAAGAGATTCTTGGAACTCAAGCAGAATGGTAGGGCAGTCTCGGACTACATTGCTGAGTTCGGCACTTTGTCAAAGTATTGACTATCTCTTATTGATACTCCTGAGAAGAAGAATGAGAAGTTCATCACTGGTTTGGATGGATACTTGGGGGAAAGACTTATCAACCACATCGATGAGACTTTTGAATCGATTGGGGGAAAGCTTTGAGATCAGAGAGTCTTTACCCTAAGTCAAAGACTGAGGCTGCATCTGCAGAAGGGCTGAAGCCGCAAGCAGGCAGTGTAGGCAAGAATAACTCTTAGAATAAGAGGAAACATAACCAATCTAAGGATGGCCAGAAAAAGAACAAGAAAGAAGTTGAGTGCTTCAGCTGCGGTAAGAAGGTCCATTATGCTAAAGAATGTCGGGCCAAGCCAGCGGAAAGGAAGTGCTATAACTATGGCCAAGTGGGGCATCATAAGGATAAGTGTCTGCAACCTCTTAAGGAGAAGCAGATTGTGAAAGCATATGCTATTGATGTTGTTACTTCTTCGTTGAATGCCCCAACTGCGGCGGAGAAAGGAAAGAATGTTGTTATTCAAGGTATGCTTTCTATTTATGATGTACCAGTTCGAGTTTTGTTTGATACTGGGGCTTCCCGTTCCTTCATATCTAGTGACCTGGTAGATAGGTTGGGACTGGAACCCGAGATAGTCGATAGACCATTGGTTGTGACGAACCCGATTGGTGGTTCGACTAGCCTTAGTATGATTTGCCGGAATGTGGTCTTAACGAGTCATGGATGTATGTTTCTTTGTGATTGCTTTGTTTTGGGCTTTACTGGGTATGGCATTATGTTGGGGGTCGATTGGCTCCAAAGATACGGGGTGGTGGTAGACTGTGAGGGCTTTTTGGTGACAATTAGGGCGGATGATGGACGGAGGGTAGTGTTTGGTAGTCTACCTAGTGATGGGGTAATGGCTAATTTTATAAATTCCCTCGACATCCTGCATGATGAGTTGTCAGATGTGCCCGTGGTTGGCCAGTATCCGGACGTCTTCGAGGAGGTGACCGGGCTTCCACCACACCGAGAGATTGAGTTCCGTATTGATTTAGTGAAAGATGCCAGACCTATAGTGATGCCACTTCGTCGTATGGCACCAAGGGAGCAGCGAGAGCTCGGGGTGCAGGTTAAGAATCTTTTGAAGAAGGGATTTATTAGAAGAAGTGTCTCCGAGTGGGGAGCACCAGTTGTGTTTGCCACTAAGGCAGATGGTTCCCTTCGTTTGTGTGTGGACTATCGCGAGTTGAATAAGGTAACGAGGAAGAATAAGTATCCTCTACTGCGGATAGATGATTTGTTTGACCAACTGGAAGGAGCAAGAGTGTTCTCCCAGTTGGACCTCGCGACAGGATTTCTTCCGCTCCGAGTAGCGGATGAGAGTGTTCCGAAAACGGCATTTAGGACGCCGTCTGGATTCTCTGAGTGGTTGGTTATGCCATTTGGGTTGACCAGTGCACCAGCCTATTTTGTGGATCTTATGAATCGAGTATTCAGAGATCAGTTGAATAAGTTTGTTCTTGTGTTCGTAGACGATATCCTTGTTTACTCGAGGACAGAGGAGGAACACAAGGGACACTTGAGGATAGTGATGGAGGTGTTGAGGAAACACCAATTGAAAGCGAAATTCTCTAAGTGTCACTTCTGGAGGAGGGAAGTGAGATTCTTGGGCCATGTTGTTCCAGAGAATGGTATTGCCGTGGACCTTGCGAAGGTGGCTACGGTACTGGATTGGCCTACGCCCAAGAATGCAATAGATGTAAGAAGTTTCTTGGGGTTAACTGGATATTATCGTAAGTTTATCCAAGACTTCTCCAAGATAGCAGCACCGTTGACTCAGTTGACTAAGAAGAATCAGTCCTTCGTCTGGGACGGAGTGTGTGAGAAGGCATCCAAGAGTCTAAAGGAAAAGTTGACGCGTGCGCCAGTAATAGTCATTCCTAGAGGGAATGAAGAGATGACAGTATACACGGATGCTTGTGGTACCGGACTAGGTGCTGTGTTGATGTAAGGAGGTAGGGTTGTAGCTAATGCTAGTCGGCAGCTAAAGCCGCATGAGAAGAAGTATCCTACCCATGATTTGGAACTGGCAGCGATTGTGTTCGCATTAAAGATGTGGAGACACTATCTCTTGGGGGAAAGATTTGAGTTGTTTACCGATCATAAATCATTAAAGTATCTCTTCTCCCAGAAGGATTTGAATCTCCCTCAGCAGAGATGGTTAGAGTTCTTGGCTTTGTATGATTTTGATATCGCATACACAACTGGGAAAGGTAATGCGGTAGCCGATGCCTTGAGTAGGAAACATGCCAGTTTAGGGGCTATGTTTCTTGAATGGAAGCAACTGGAGTATATCGCAGGGTTTGATTTCAGACCAAAGTGTGAATTGGATCCAGAAATGCTAGCTAGTTTGGCGATCAGGCCCACTTTGATAGAGCGGATTGGTTCTAGCCAGAGGGACGATCCTAATCTATTGGAAATCATCTCCAAGTTAGAGATGGACATCGATGGTGAGGAGATGAATTTATATGGGCTTGATCGAGATGGATGGCTTAGAAAGAATGGAAGACTAGTTGTACCCAACGTGAATGGTTTGAGAGATGAAGTGCTTAGGGAATGTCATCACTCAAAACTGACTATACATCCCGGTGGTAATAAGATGTATCGAGACATGAAGCAGACTTACTACTGGGAAGGGATGAAAAGAGACATTGGGAAGTTTATATCCAAATGCATAAATTGCCCGCTAGTTAAAGCCGAGCAAAAGAAGCCTAGTGGGTTGTTGCAACCATTAGAAATTCCCGAATGGAAATGGGAGCAAGTCTCGATGGATTTCATCGATGGTTTACCGAGGACTAGATCGGGACATGATAGCATTTGGGTAATTATGGATCGATTGACTAAGAGCGCAAGATTTATACCAGTCAAATCGACCAGAACGGCAGCTAAGTTAGCAGAATTGTTTATGAAGTGGGTAGTGAGATTTCATGGAGTACCTAAAAGCATTGTGAGTGACCGAGAAACGTTGTTCACTAGTGGGTTTTGGAAGAACTTACAAGAGGCTCTAGGGTCAGAATTTTGTCTCAGTACCGCATATCATCCTCAGACCGACGGTCAGACGGAGAGGGTGAATCGTATATTGGAAGATCTCTTGAGAGCATGTATATTGGATTTTGGTGGATCATGGGATGACCATTTGCATCTAGTAGAGTTTGCATGTAATAATAGCTACCAATCCAGTATTGGTATGGCTCCATATGAAGCTTTGTACGGAAGACCGTGCAACTCACCATCATGTTGGATAGAGACTGGCGAGAAGTTTATGCTTGTACCAGATGTGGTGAGGGAAACTTCAGATAAGATTAAGACCATTCAACAACGAATGAAGGATGCCCAAGACAGGCAGAAGAGTTATGCTGATAAGAGGAGAAGAGACTTAAAATTCTCCGTTGGTGACTTGGTGTTTGTCAAGATTTCTCCGTTGAAGAGTGTGATACGATTTGGCAGGAGAGGTAAATTGGCACCAAGATTTGTTGGCCCATTCCCTGTTCTTGAACTAGTCGGGAATTTGGCATATAGAGTTGACTTATCAGAGAAGATGGCGGGAGTTCACAGTGTATTTCATGTTTCCCAACTAAGGAAGTTCGTTCACAACCAAGATATGACTATTTCACCTGATCAGTTAGAGGACTTCGAAGTAGAACCCGAGGCGGTTGGGAAACGCAAGCCGATCCGTATTGTCGAGCGCGATACGAAGCAACTTCGAAGGAAGGCGGTGAGGCTACTCAAGGTTCAGTGGGGCGAGAATGACTGTACTTGGGAGACAGAGTAGAGCATTAAGAAGACGTATCCAGAACTCTTTGCCTGGTAAGATTTACTTTGCGATTTAGTTATTCCGCATGCTAGGATAGACTTGTTTTGCTTGTTTTGCATGTTTGATTGTTGTTTTATGGTTGATAGGCATGCGGGACCTTTTGTGTGTTTTGGTTAAGAAATTTCGGGGGCGAAATTTCTTAAGGGGGAAGAATGTAACAACCCGCATTCTACGCATCGGAGGATCGTAGAATATTTATTTCTTTCCCATGTGAAGTCGTATGGTCATGTAACTTTAGGAAACAACCATTTGACTCATTTCCCATGTTTCTGATTTTTGTCGATTTTTAAATGACCGTTTTGCCCCTAGCTAATCTTGTTTTGGCCATAACTTTTGATTGGAAAGGAGTTTTGATCTGAAACCACTTCCATTAGATTCGTTTGATGGTTTACCTTTCCGTAGAGTGGTCATATGTGAAAAACGGACTTACCATTTGAGAGATATGGCTGAAATAAGGTTTGGAAGGTGAAAAACTGCTTAACCGGGCCAAATAGGGTGATTAGTGAATAGGCCCATAACCCATTTCGGGATTAGGGTTATGGGGAGGCTGAAAAAAGTTAGAGAATCATTCCATTTCAGTTTTCTAGCCCCATTTACCTCTAAGAAACCCTAAAAATGGCCATCAACCTCTAAATCACCTCCAAATCATCTTCTAATCAAGAATTAAGCTTAGCAACATCAAATCAAGGGAGATCTATACAAAATCAACATTGGAGCTGCTGTTTAGCATTGGGATTCGCATCAAATCAGAGATTTATTTCAGATCTAAGTTTTGTTTGGGGCTAAGGTGAGTGATTTGCATAGTTCCTCACTAATTATGGCTAATTAAGGGTAATTAGTGTTAATTAGTGAATTTAAACATGGTAAAATTCTGAAAAAATATTTATAAAATTCAAAATAATGTTTTAGACCTCTGATATGAATTTGGGTTAATTTGGTTAAGTTTTTCTAATCACATCATTAGTTTCACCTAAACATGCTTAAGGGGAAATATGGGGTTTTTGGGTATGTTTGATCCATTTTACATGGTATGATTGTTGTTTTGGTGTTTGAGGTCACTTCTACATGTTGCTATGACTATATGGTATGTTTTGTGATTGATTAGAATAGGTAGAGTGGTCGAAAACGCCGTTGAGTGGCGTAAATTGCTTGCTGGAAGAAGTGCAGGAAAACAGACCGATCCGGATCGGAACGGAGGGAGGACCCGATCCGCTCCCATACTTCATTCTTCGATCTATTCGCTCTTCTTGTGGCACGCATCATCCGATCCGACCCGTCTGGTGTTCTCCGACCCGATCCGCCATGGCACCCGACCCGAACCGATGTACTTCGATGAGGCTTGGAAAGAAGAAACCGATCCGAACCGTGGCAAATTGGGGGACTCCGATCCGAACCGATGAGGGCGACTGGACGTGGAGACTCGATCCGATCAGCTGAGGCGATGATGACCCGATCCAATCCAGTGAAGGAGGAGCACTCCGATCTGAACCGAACTATGGCTAAGAGGGGATCTGAACCGATCCGGTGATGACCAATAACCCGAGATGCAAAGGTAGTCCAAATGGAAGTTAGAGCTCAGGATCCAGTTAGGAACCAATGAGTTCACTTCATAGTTGGGCTTTGCTGCGGGACGTGTGCTAAGGAGTTTGTCGACGTTCATAACTTCGATTCACCATTGAAAATGGATGATGGGCTACTTATCAGTGCAGTCGAGTCATTATGACTCGAGGGGCAAGGTGATGGTAGCAAGACTACGTTATCAGTGCAGTAGAGTCATTATGATTCGAGGGGCAAAGTGATGCGTAGTAAGACTATGAGCCAGTGCAGTGGGGTCATTGCGACTTCATGGGGCAAAGTGGACATAGCGAAGGATTTGTGGCTATGTATCAGTGCAGTGAAGCCATTTATGACTTCATGGGGCAAAGTGATCATAGCAAGTTATGTTGGATGATCGAAGTGGTGAATATCGTATGCTTTATGCACTGAGTGAGAGATGTGAGGATGGTTGCTATGTTTGATTGTTTGCCATCACTATGACATGCACACCCCACCCCCGTTATCTTTACACCATTTGAAATGGCACCTTAGAGTGTTGTACAGTATGTAGTTCTAACTCTTTGGTTGCAGGTCCAGGTTCAGGTATGTTTTTAGTCTACCTGTTATTTTTCTGTTTAGATGCTTATCGCTCATACCAGGCTTTATGTCTGACCCAGAGTTTTATGTCTCCTCTTATTACTCTGGGTGCTCACACGAGCAGACTAGAGACAGGTTAGCTAGTGATGCGCGAGTAGCTAATTCGGAGGCGAGCAGGAGGCTTCCACGTATGATATATAGATATTCTCTCTGTGTCGTTGGTGGTCGCTACTTGGGCATTAGTAGTGTACCTCCTTTATATTGCTTTTGCTTTTGAGACAGTTTGAAAAGTTGTAATAATGTTAGCTTTAGATCATAAGCTGTATTTGGATTTTCCGCTGCTATGTTAGTTTGTTGTCAGCTTATGCACTGTCTCACCTGTTTTATGTCAAGTATGTTGTTATTATATTTTATTCCATGCGCTGTGAGACGTTTTACAGGTTCCTTGTTAGTTCATTTCCTTCTTCCCTTTTCTTCTGACGATCCGTCCCGTGCTGACTGGACATGTGTACAGCGCACCTTTGGAGTAAATGTCGGTTGGTGCGGGGCGGGCCGTCACAGAATTCATCATTTAAATAGTAACATATCCTTCAAGTTCGATTAAATCGGTTACTGACCGAATTAACCGAAATTAATTTGGGTCGGTTTGGAAAATTTCCGGTTTCAATTCGGTTTAAGTTTTTTTTAACCTCCAAACCAACCGAACCGACCAAACGTTCATTCTTATTTATAACAAACACGTACAAGTATAGCGTGGACATTCTGTTCGACGGTTCGACCCTTGTAAATTTTGAAACATAACACAGATTATAGTCATATTTCATAATGTTGGTTAAAATCAGCATTGAGTGCTGATTAAATTAGCACTCAATACAGGAAATACATTAAACAGCGTCAGACTAGTTAAACATACTGAAATTGACACTTAGATATTATGCTAAATATCAACATTTGGAGAGATTTTGTTTTCAAGACAGAAACATTCAACATGTACAGCGGATCATCGGAGATGCCCAAACATATGATCTCCACTTTAATAACATTGCACGCGCCGGAAATATATTTAGTCAAATTGGTATTTCAAGACTTGCACTATTATGTCAGATGTTAGGCACATCGACTCAAGTACAAGAGGTCGCAAATTTGAAACTTGTGTAGCGTGATTCAAACTTATAGCGATATGTAATATGTTGGCTACCTAAACTTATGTATAAATAACCGTGTTTTGAAGAAGAAGAAAATAGTATTTCAATATCATTGAATCATCTCCAACTGCTCTACAATGAAAAATCGAATAACATTGTGAATTAGTTGATAATATTATGCGTGAGTTGATTTGAAGATGATAATTCATAGTTTGATTATTTTAATACATAATAATAAATTTGATTTAATGTAAATTCCAAAAACTAGAGTAGAATTTTCGATTAATATGCGTATTGATAAGTTTAAGTGAATGTTAGGCAAAAAATAATGTTTTTTATAGTTTATGCGGAAAGGTTACCGGTTATATGAATTTAAAATACATTTTAAAGTGTATAGTTTAGTTGAAAAAATGCTAAGAAATAATATACTTAAATTTATTTTGTTAAAAAAAAATTAGAAATGAATTTAACATTTGCAAAAATTGCACTAAAATCGATTTTCTTTAGTCTTCAGAAATGAATTCAATAAAAGAAAATATCCTACTGAATTCGTTTTTCCTAAAAATAATTGAAATAATTATAACAATAGAAAATAGTATATTGAAATCGATTTCGTAAGCAGTTAAGAAATAATTATAATAACAATAAATATTCTAATAAAATCGATTTTCTGTGAAGTTAAAATATAAATGTACAACAACAAGTATTCTTCTAAAATTGATTTTCTAAAAAATTAAGCAATGATTATCCTAACAATAAATATTTTACAAAGAACAATTTTCGAAAAAATTTAAGAAATAAATATTAGAAGAATGCATATTTTAGTCAACTTGTTTTTGAAAAAATCATGAAATGGATAAAAAAGAACGAATATATTAATAAATACATTTTTCTTGCAAAATTTAAATGACTATAACAACAAAAAATACTATAATAAAATCGATTTTGTAAATAGTTTAGAAATAAATATGATAACAATAAATGTTCTAATAAAATCAATTTTCTAAGAAGTTAAAAAAATATACAAGATCAAGTATTCTTCTAAAATCGATTAGAGAGAATGTAGTGTATAGAAGAGAAGTGAAGTGCTGTCAAGATATGACAGTGTGATGTGCAAATTCTTTCGTCTTGAATGACTTTACTTTACTTTTAAAATACAACAAAAATGTATCCTTTAGATGCAAACAATGCTTAGAAGAAAAATGTAGCGAAGCGCTGTTGAAACTCGACAGAAGTGTGGCAGGTGAAGCTTCTAGTCCCAGAAGGTTTTACTATTTTTTCGGAGGCGGGGTGTGTTAATCCTTTGATTGGTCCCAAAAGGACTTTAATATATTTTAGACCAAAGTAATATATGTGTTATTGAAATTACTAACATATATTTTAAATTAGAAACGATGTTTGATTATTATATCGGCCATAGTTAGATGCATGAAGTTAGAACTAGAAAGAAAAGTTCAGTGAAGGCATATTTCTAAAATGGTGTAAACTAATTAATTAGATTCGCAGTATCTTATACTCAAAATTATGAGGAACTTCGTTGCTCTTGTAGCAAGTGCAAACTAATGAGGTTATGAAAACCAAATGTAGTTAAAATACATTTGTGTAAATCTGGTTTTGTGCCAATTTATGTATTGGATCGTCATAGAGAACTTGTTACACCTACAGTAAATCCTATAGTGTCAAAGACCGATTTATTAACGATGAACTCAATAGAAGATGTGGCAGAATATGTGTGACGACCTCCATACACCATCAGTGCTTATATAACCCAACAACGCACTGTATAAGCACCTGATCGATGTATAACGGTTGTTAGGAGAAAGAAATAATAGAAAAGAAGCGAAAAGGAAAATAAAAGAATAAATTAGAAGAGAAGATAAAGGAGAGAGCACACAACTCAATCACATAATCATTCGTATATCCCACAGTGCACCAAATAACATATAATATTAACAATCACGGATATAAAACATATGAGACAATAATTACTATATAAACCATATAATCAGAGTATATAGGCTCATATAGTTATACATAACAATAACATACTTTGTGCAAGGGATAAATAAAGAAATTTGATAAATTACCTCTAAAATAATAAATAACATTATCAAGGATCTATCGTGTCACATAGTGGAATAAACAATGATAATACATGTATAAATACAAAAGGCATCGTCTTCTGCTAATTCACTTGCGCAACTCCATATAATACTTATACCTGTTACATGGCCTGCTCATCAGCATCATCAATGAGAATTCAGGGTAATAAGAGAGAAATAAAACCTTAGGTAAGACAACAGTCTGGTGTGCATGATAAACAAATTCCAAAATACTATAAAAGTCGTAATAGTATATATGGCATAGAGAGTATGAAGAATCATACCAATATCTCCCCTACATCCAATGAGTTAGCACATAACAATTGGTACATGCTATAACGTAATAAACATCATGCATAAAGGGTTCCATAGATGTCTAAGTTCCCAAATGGTGATAAATAAATAAATAACCACGACATCCATCAACCATCGTCATGCTCACTCAGTGCATAAAATATATGGTACTTAGTACTTTTTTACCCAATCCATCGTGAAATCGGTGGTCCCTTTATATGAAATCATCTAAATTATTGTTATGTCCCACTGATGGAGTATACCTAATAACTTTACATAGCCTGTGGGGCCCGGTCGATCTGTCCTCACTGCATAGGCTCTGATCATTCTTTGTTCCACCCTCTCAAATGCATACCAAAGTCTCAAATACTAATAACCTTTTTGCACATGTTCTCCGCAGCAGAATTCATCTCTAGACTATCCATAAGACTCCTATCTAAAGTCGTCAAGATCTGGTAACCATCCCCGATGGTCATCATCTATCGTAGGACATCATCATATATATCTCATCTCTCTCACACACACTCTCTCTCTTTGTCTCTGACAGTTGCCTTAATACGACTTAATGTTGTGTTTTCTGAATCTCGGAGAAAATTATCCACTGCAACAGCCTTTCTCCCACTACGCCATGAATGGCCGAAGCAACACACAAAAATATTGGGTCAAGCCCAAAAAATGTTGCCATGGGTCTTTGGCAACACTTTTCAATAAATGTTGTTATAGATCTTTATATTGAATAATTTTTTTAATATATATATATATAATATTGTTAATGACAAAATATGTCTTAAACACCCAAGATTTTTATTACTTAAGAATTATAGTTTCGCGTGGAAAATTAAGTAAGGAAAGCAATAAATAACACAAGAGATTTATAGTGGTTCAGTCTCGCGAGAGGCCTACGTCCACTTTGGAAGAGTCATTGGAATATTATTAATAACGAAGGTCGAGAACATCTCATGACATTCCTTTACATAAATCTCTAAGTAATATGATGTCATAATTATCATATATTAATATATTAGGAAAAAGACACTTTTGCCCTTCTTCTTCCTCAAAGTGAATATGCCATTAAAGAGGCTATTTGGAGCTCTCAAGAGATGTCAAATCACCAAAATCCAACCCCTTTGAAGTGTGAGGTTAAGGGGTATTTATAGTGGAGTGGTTAGGTGGGAGTTGGTAGGAGTAGGGGATCACAAGTCAATTTTCGTATCCGAGAGGGTTGTGCTCCAGAAATCTCGGATTCCCTCCACCCCCCTGTGCCAGGAAATTGGTACCCCATGCTAGGGGTATGAAATTCATACCCCGTGGGGGGTACAAAATCGTACCCTGCAGGGTACGAGTTTATGCTGGCTAGGCATGAGGAAATCAGGAAGAGAGGGGTACGACACATGGATGTGGCCTAGTTTTGAGGGATACGAAGATCATGGAAGTTGTTGGTCGAACCTTGACTTTGAGTCGATCAGGTGATTCTGGGTAATACACGTAGATGTGGCCTAGTTTTGAGGAACTATGGGGCCCTGGATCTCCATCGGTGCTGCGCCCGGACCCGCTGACGGCTCCCATTCGGCTCGGCTGCAGATGGATGTCGCATCCAAGGGATACGACATTCTACCAGTGACCCGACTCGAGTCTTCTGGGGCTCGACCCCTGATGATGTTGGCGACACTTCTGGGCTGTAATATCATGCGATATGTTGAGTTGAGCATGTCTTGCGTACTTTTGGGAACCAGACCAAAAGGCCGGCTAATAATAATATAACAAAAGGGAGAATTAAATGCTGCTATGCAGAATTAAAAATTCAAATAGCATTTTTATTCAAATAAATATTTTATTTTAACATTTGAAATAGTACATATTTCTAACTCCATTATTTACAATTAACTGTAAATAACATAGTCAATCACATATACAGACATTTCTTACTACATTTTAGTCGATTCACTCAGTTATACACACTCAATTACATATACATTCAATGACACTGGCGCACTAAGTCTTCTTGTGCTCCAATCAATTCACCTGTATACCTATCACAGAAACATGCACAACAAGCTGGAACAAAAATAATTTTAAATACAAGCAAATATAAAATTATTTTAAATTTTATTTGCCTCAAAATTTGGTGTGTTTTTCATCATTTTTCTAGACTTGGTCTGATATACATATATATACATATATATGCATTTATACGATTCTAGACTACTTGTAATATTCATAGTGATATACTATAATACTACAAGGCAGATTGTATCTCTAGTGCTCACATATCAGCCCCGGCACAAATATACTGGTTTGCTGATCAGAACCAACATTTAAAAATTGAATGCTTCTGAACAGCCACAACTCAGATATAGTGGTTGGTGATAGAAAATTAATGTCTGTCATTTGAACATCCCACAAATATAAAATTTTCACATACATGATACATGTATACATGATACATGTATACACATACAATTATGTGTATATACACCTGTGCAGTTAAAACGCTTAGCGGTTCTATAGCGATGGAGGTGCAAAAAGGTGTAGCGGAGATATAGCGGAAGTGCAAAAAGCTTCATTAGATGTAAAACAAAATATTTAAAAATAAGTAATTTTCATTCTCACATTATTTTTGTAGAATAGATGAATATTATATGAGAAGATCAAATAATATCATACTTATGCACACCAGATTTGATGATAACTGTATATTTCTACCTTATATTGGCCACTTACTGCTTCAAATTAGCTATTTCCACTAACTTTTTTTATTATTTAAAAAAAGAACTGGTCAAGTCATCATTTGTATACTAATAGTGCTAAAGCATATGCTAAATAGCCTTAATTTAGCAGGCGAAACGGAAAATAGTGGGGATTAAAGCGAACTACTGTTTATCGGTGCTAAATTGAAATAGCGTAGCAGTCAGAGAGTGTTACAGGCTATAGCGGGGCTTTAACTGCATATATATATATATATATATATATATAATGTGCAAGTACATAAGTTTGACATGCAAAGCATAAATGGACAAAGCAAGTACAGAGCACCAATTGCAACAAGGCTGAATGGTCAATACTGGTGCGACAAAAAACGTGAATGTCATGAACATGTAAGAGCACAATGGCACATATGAATGGACAGAGCAGTATGGACCAAAAAAACACATGCAAGTACTAGGTGAGTAAAACACAAGGAAATGTGGAAATTCAAACGGGCACACAAGGAAGGATGCCACTAGTCAAAGCATGAATCATAATGGTTAGTCAAGAATATAGCCAGACAAGTATTTACATTTCAAACAGCAAGTGCATAAGCTTATGGGTCGATGCTGGAGCAACAAGAAGAGCATAAGCTCGTAAATAAATTGATATAAACGTACTCAGCAAATGGCACAAGTGTGCAAGCTACATATATACACACACAATTGTGTATATGCATTTGGGCATATGTAGTCATAAAGAAACAGGGAAACTTGCAATTGCACTAGTGTAACAACCCGCATGTTTGACGATAACGTATTTAAATATAACGTCGTTAATCGTTAATCGAGTGTATGATCAAAAAGTTACATTTTGCATATGGATGAATTTGGACTCGAAACCACTTCCATTGAGTTCAAAATGTCGTTTACATGCTCGAAAACTATAAACTTCGATATGTTTCGACTATGTGAAAATTTTCACTTTGGGGTTGGGTTTGTGTAAGCCAACCTAGCTCACCCTTAAGGCAACCACATCCCCTCCTCCTTTATTCATTTCCTCACAGTCCACAAAATTGGAAATGGGGGAAAGGGAAAGTGAAATAAAAATTCCCTAAGCCCTAGCCTGATTTAGGAATCCAATTCAAGTTGAATTCATATGAAAATTCGAAGAGAGGAAAGGTAATCTCTCTCTACCTTCTCTAGCATATCTCCTCTTCTATTTTTGAGAATTCCTAAGCTTAACATTTAGGGCTTTTGTTTGCATGTGCATTTTCATTGAGGATTCATGATTTTGATCGTAGAGAAGTCATTCTGGCTGCTATTGGATCGATTCCTTGGTTCCTGCAATCAAATGTGAGTTCCTACGAACTCACATCTATGCCTCAAGCATTTATGCTTTTCTAGTGTGCCCTTGGCACGTTTTGTCGTGTGTTAATTACTTGGGTTGATTGAATTGTGTTAACATTTCCAATTTATGAGATTCGATTTCATTTCAATGAATTCTTGGGTAAATTCTTGTGTAGAGTTGAGTTGTAGGTTCTTGGGTACTCACATTTATGTACGCGAGCAATCAATCTTGTGCATGTTCTCTTCCACCTTTGTGTCATGTGTGCATTGTGCGTATATTGTTTTGTTTTCCAGAAATTGTGCATTTTGGCGTTTTAAAAGTAATTCCCTTGCATTTTCATGAATGTGTGTATATGCATGTCATTTTATGCTTTAGAGAGTGTATGAGCTTTCTAAAACATATGGAACCACTACGGGAGGTCCGGCTCGCCCATAATTGATTTAAAGGTCGTAGGCAAGAAAAATATTGCATTTGCTTCAGGTCAGACGTCTGAACCGACACAATAGACTTCTGTCAAAGCTCTCGAGAAATAATTATTTGCTTGAGGTCAAACGTATGAATCGCAGCTCTGTCAAAGCTCTCTGGAAAAATATTCAATTGCGTCAGCTCAGATGTCTGAACTGAAGCAACAGACGTTTGTTCAAGCTCCCAGGATTTTGTTTTCTGGTACTCAAACGTCTGTCCTTGGGTGATTAGACATGTAAGCCTGCATTCCTGCTGTTGACCGGTGGAGATCACAGTCAACAATTAAGGTCCATTTGAGTTCATTCTCAGCCGAGTTTCGGCCCATTTCGCCTTTTTTCGTGACTTTTCAGTTTCCCTGCTGCACATATTTCTGCAGTTTGGTATTTTATGAAATTTTAATTTATTCATTGCAAATGAATTTATGATTGATATTCATGAGATTTTATTTACAGTACTAAAACGTGAATTTTGGGTTCGATCATTATTGCGGTCGATATTATGCGAGATTTGTTGCTTCAAAACTATATATTAAAAGGTTTCATATTTTTAATAGATACCAAATTCTTTTACCAAAATGGCTTCCAATCCTACTTCAATATACGAAGTTATTTTGCGAAATCGTTTTCTAATCTACTATTATGTAATTTAATAAACTTTTCTTGTTCGTATGAGAAATATAATTAAACTCCTTAGTAAAAACAAGGACTATAAACCCTTGCTTTTGCTTTAACGGTTAATTCTTGGACTCGTTCGATTGAAAAATGTGGCAATGATCATTTTGTGTTTTTAGTGGAATATACAACTCGTTCGTAACTATTCGAATAGAGTTAGTGGTTATGGGACATATAGCTAAACTCTTATAATTACTAGCTTGGCATAGTTTACCTTTCCTCGATCACTTATGATGTTTTTGACATTTAGACTAGCTTTATGTGATGTCTCTGAGTTGTGAAATTTATTCCATATTTTTAATGACCTTCGGATCATTTTGAGGAACTTCGGTTCATTTTGATTATTTTATTGATCTTCGGATCATTTTGGGGAACTTCGGTTTATTTCTATTGATTTATGCTTTTGACTGCCTCGGCCGTTTTAAGAACTTAGGTTCAAACCCTAGCGGGATCGCGACCCGCAGGCCTTCGGGCCATCTCCGAGCTTCGGCTCAACATATAGGCTAGCTACGTAGAGATCTCATCTCATCTTGATATACGTGTTGGTTGAGTTTTCGGAATCCCATCTCGAGGCCTACCCCCTTGTTATTCTCTGTGATTTCTGGTTTTTGATTTCTGTAAATTGAGATTTTATTGATATTCATTTATCAATCTTAGTTTATTAATACTAATTTATCAATCTGGGTTTCTTTGACATATGTGCTGTCAATTTTTGTATTGATTTGATATGAGTTATCATTTCCTATGAGTAGCTATATAATTTTGAATGAGATATTCTTTTATAGCTCTTGTATAGATTTGAGATATACCGTAGACATTTCTAGGCTTCGCACTTATACATGACATTGTTATTATCGTGTTTATGTCTACTTTTATCTATATCTCTAATTATATCCCAGTTTATGAGATAAGTACAACTAGACCGATCTGTTTACTGTTTATCTTCGTGTAAATAATAGTCGGGTCAGACTGATGTATTTCAGGTGATTTTTCTTGACTCCAACATGGACTATCCTCCATTTTTGGGCAAAGTACTTTAGTGTTGCACTTTTTGAGTTATATGTATATGGGACTCCTTTGTATACATATTATTTTGAGTAGCCTTGTACATATTCTTTCGTTGTATAATGGATCGAGTAGGACCACTATCTTGTATTTACACTTAAGTGCTATATTCATATCTATTTCTGCCTTTGTGATATGAATATCTGTGCCTGACTCTGATTTATTGTTATGTTTTTTTTATTGCTTTCTGAATTATATATAGCCGTTATGTGGCAGTTTTGAACTTGAATTAGATGTGTCAGGTTTCCTCATGAAATTTGAAAAGTAAGATCACATTATCATATATGTTTAATACTCATTCAAAGATATTATAAAGATTGTCGCTCCTCAACAGCCTTATTCTTCGGGTTGGTTGACACCATTGCTTGCAATGGCCTTGGCTAATGTAAGTATAGAGGTGAGGCGTTACACTTGGTATCAGAGCTAAGTTCGGAACAATATAAGATACTATGGCGAGGTTCATTGTCCTAAGTCTCCCTTAGGAAATCATGTTTAGGATTTAGCTCGAGTCTTAGGACCCGTCATATTCTATCTTATAGCATGATCCTTGTTTGACCAATCAAATTTATCTGACTTCATTTTTGTGACATCTTGGCCTTGACAAATCCAGGGTCCCATCCCTTTTCTTGGGTAGGAATTCAAATTATTTCCAATTTTTGAGTGGTAATAGCTTTTATGACTTAGTTTTTATGATTTCTAAATTATTTTACAAAACAGTTAAATAAAGTAATTTTAGCCAAGTAAAATACTAATCTGCCCGAGATTAGCTTTGTGAGGCGAAAATGAATAAATAATTTTCGCTAAGCACGATGAAATGTTTTCATTTATTTATTTATGATTACAAATTTAATTCATGAATAATTGGTTGCACCCATGATTAATTATTTACAAATTTGCGCTCCTGTTTGGACGTAATTTGTTTTATTGTGTTGAGTTTCCCATTGAGTATGTTAGGAGTTCTAATTGAGAAGTAGGATGCCACGATATTGATAGGAGTTTCTGAACACTTCAGTGAGATGATTATGATACAACCCTTATACTGAATATCAATGATCTGCATCGCCATTGAACCTTAGCATTAGAAATTTGATATAAATAAATGGTGAGGCAAATCATTAGTGTTGATTGTTAATTTGCAACCGTATAGATTTTAATTAGATAATGATTTGAGAATGAGATATATATGACCATCGTATATATCCTTTACACCTTTCATTGTTTGAATTTTTAAACTATGAAGTTTGAGATATCTTATTTTGGTAAGGAAACTAATGCCTATAAGGATGCCATCCTCTTTATCATTTATTATGATGATTACCATGATCATCTCATTTGAGTTCTTTTGAAATTGTTATCATCTACCTTCTTTGTGTCAAAGGACCGTAAGGACACTCTGTCTTTAGGAATTAGAGGGCGCTTGTTCTATATCTAGTATGTAGATTTTCCAAACCTATGTTTTGTGAGAATTCTTTCATGCTACATTGAGTTTTCATTACCTTTTTATTTCGCTATCAAGATGACTTTAGTTTTTCTTTGGGTAATGATATGGTATTCTCTTTTTCTATTAATTGTTACTTGTTTCAAACAAGTAATTTTGCCTTCTCGATTGAATAAGGAATTTAATTAAACGTCCTGGTAAAAACGAGTGGGTCGACACACTTGCGTTTACTTTGCCGGTTAATTTTTGGACTCAGCCAATTGAAACTTAGTTTCATTATTGGATGTCAATCTCAATATATTTAAAGAAAATAATGTTGGAGATGACTGCAGCATCACCTAGATTTATTTTCATATTTCTAAGTAAGAATTGTTTGAATTGGTTTCCGTTCTTCTTATTATAGGTTATGATCGCCATTTTGAACTTTGTTGAGTAACCTTTAATTTATACCTTTTTGCAAGTGTGCTATGATTATTTTTGCATTTTATAGCGGAACTTACAATTTGTTCGTGAATACTTGAGTTAGTTCAGTGGTTATGGGACATTTGGCTAAACTTGTCTATTTACAAGCTTAATTTAAATTACGCTTTCTTTGTTGATCGTTGATGATCACTTTGTGGTTTTGTTCTTTTAATCATTTGTGGAGAATTTATGTTTTTCTAGTCTTGTGGTTGGCGAAACTGCCTTTAAGAGGTGTCAATGTCTTGTCAAGGCCATTGTAGTTAATTCGGATCCACTTCATATTGTTTGTGTGTTTTTTTGTTATTCATGATTTCATCATTTTGAATGATGACAACTATTATATATATTTACATTGCTTCAAAAACATTGAAGTATTTGTGATTATATGGTGATTTCAGTAATTCATGGGTTCTCTTTATTTATTTATGAGACGAATTACTTACGTGTTCATTTATAGAGCTATGTCCTCATTTATGTTTTGTGGACATTTTGTGAATCCATTTTTGCGTTATGAGAAGCATTTTTTATTAACATTTTGAATTATGGATTTATATGCTTGCACTTGTTAGGAGTTGGGAGTCTATCCATTTTATATTTTTCTAGATATCTTTGAGTGACTTCTAGAGCTTGAGTGATTCGAGTTTTTATTGAAAATTATCTCGGATCTTCTTTTGAAAAGCAATAAGTTATATTTTTCTTTTTGACCTTAGTCTCTTGTTTTCGGATTTCAATTTTCGATCTTCGGGATTTTGTTATTGGGGATCTTTCATGAATTCCCAACTTTTGTCTTTCGTATACTAAATTGGGTTTAGTATTTTGATAGATCAACTTTGTAAAAAGTTATTACCCCTTTGAGAAATTATACTTAAGACAAACTTTGGTGGATTTTTAAAAATCGTATTTTCATGGATGATTAACTCTCTTTTATGCAGCTGTTCTTTCTATGCTTATTTGCATGTCTTGTTTGCTTTAGCTTCATGGTAATTCTTGGGATGGATTGACTTATCCATTCGGAGGTCCGCATATTATTTTCTGAGAATATCATCCATCTTCGACATCTAGATTCGTTAGCTTCCTTACTTTTTATAAATTCTCATAACAATGAGAATGACCTTAAAGAAGATGTGTTTTTCTATTTCACATTGCTCATGAATTTTTGAGGTTGTAACTCGACTGGTTTGACCTCACCCTTATGGTGACATCTTTGTGAATTTTAAAGCCAAAAGTTTTCGAATTTTGTGAAATTCTTCCAACCTCTACCATTTATCATGTTTGAATGAATTAGAGGGTGTTCGTGAAATATTAGTGGACATGCTAATGTTTCAAATTTGAGATTTTTGGGGTTTATTGGAAACTTAAAGTTCCAATTTAATTATTTTAGAAATATTAGAGAACGTGCTAATATTTCGTATGTAGGGTGTATAACCCGAATTTTTTTTCACGATCTTGTTTCCCCAACTCGCTTATCCTTTTTGATTTAAGGAGATTGTGGTAAGCTAGAATACTTTTGAGGAAATTCTAAGTGATAAAATTTTCTAGCTAAAATATGATAAGGAATATTCGATGATTTTGGATAGCAGATATTTCCAAGTTGAAAATGAATGTTTAATTAGTTTGTATGGAAAACGTATGAAAATAAGTTTATAATTTATAAACTTATTGAAGGTTAAATGAATTAATTTAATTTAACTGAAACGAGCTTGCCGCGTAATGGTAGTTCGTAAATTTTGATTTGGACTTCTAATGAGTATGTAGAATCTAGTACAAGTCGGAATTCTTCGAAACGAGAATTATCCGGATCTATTGGATTATAGTTTTCTAGTGCAAGAAAAATAATTAAATTTCATCTTATAGATTTTGAGATATATCTAAACCAAGTTTTCAGAAAAAATACGGTAAGTTAGTTCATGAGTAAAATTTAAATAGTTATTGAAATTGAGGTTTAGAATATATACAATTCGAGAAAGAAAATTCTAATTTCTTAAAGACACTTATGGGAAAAATATGTTAGTTTCTCGTATATGTTACGTTTATTTGAACATTATACGTGTATAAACTTAAGTTATATAGTGTGTTATAGCACTAAGTTAATATTTTATTCGAAATTGAATTTTTGAGCTAATCTGTTTTTTATAGATCTTGTTAATGATGGGTTGTTATCTATATTGAGTTTTTCCTTAAATAATTGCGAGGACGCAATTTCTTTAAGGGGCGAAGTCTGTAACAACCCGCATGTTTGACGATAATATATTTAAATATTTTATTTAAATATAACGTCGTTAATCCTTAATCGAGTGTATGACCAAAAAGTCACATTTTGCATATGGATGAATTTGGACTCGAAACCACTTCCATTGAGTTCAGAATGTCGTTTATGTGCTCGAAAACTATAAACTTCGATATATTTCGAGTATGTGAAAATCTGCACTTTGGGGTTGGGTTTGTGTTAGCCAACCTAGCTCACCCTTTAGGCAACCACAACCCTTCCTCTTCATTCATTTCCTTACAATCCACAAAATTTGAAATGGGGAAAAGGGAAATTAAAATTCCCTAAGCCCTGGCTTGATTTAGGAATCCAATTCAAGTTGAATTCATGTGCAAATTCGAAGAGAGGAAAGGTAATCTCTCTCTACCTTCTTTAGCATATCTCCTCTTCTATTTTTCAGAATTCCTGAGCTTAACATTTAGGGCTTTTGTTTGCATGTGCATTTTCATTGAGGATTCTTGTGTTTTGATCGTAGAGAAGTCATTCTGGCTTCTATAGGATCGATTCCTTGGTTCCTACAATCAAAGGTGAGTTCCTATGAACTCACATCTATGCCTTAAGCATTTATGCTTGTCTAGTGTGCCCTTAGCACGTTTTGTCATGTGTTAATTACTTGGGTTGATTGAATTGTGTTAACATTTCCAATTTATGAGTTTCGATTTCATTTCAATCAGGTCTTGGGTAAATTCTTGTATAGAGTTGAGTTGTGGGTTCTTGGGTACTCATATTTATGTACACAAGCTATCAAGGTTGTGCATGTGCTCTTCCACCTTTGTGTCATGTATGCATTGTGCGTGTATTTTGTTTTCCAAAAAATTGTGCATTTTGGCGTTTTAAAAGCTAATCCCTTTCATTTTCATGAATGTGTGTATATGCATGTCATTTTATGCTTTAGAGAGTATATGCAAGCTTTCTAAAACATATGGAATCAATACGGGTGGTCCAGGCTTGCCCGTAGTTGATTTGGAGGTCGTAGGCAATAAAAATATTCCATTTGCTTTAGGTCATACGACTGAACTGATGCAACAGACGTCTATCAAAGCTCTCCGGAAGTAATTATTTGCTTCTGGTCAGACGTCTGAATCGAAGCAACAGACGCCTGTCAAAGCTCACTGGAAAAATATTCAATGCGTCAGCTCATACGTCTGAACCGAAGCAACAAACATCTGTTCAGGCTCTCGAGATTTTGTTTTTTGCAACTCAGATGTCTGTCCTTGGGTGATCAGACATCTGAGCCTGTATTCCTGTTATTGACTAGTGGAGACCACGGTCCATAGTTTAGGTCCATCTGAGCTCATTCCCAACCGATTTTCGGACCATTTCAAATTTTTTCATGGCTTTTCAGTTTCTCTGCTGTACAGATTTCTGCAATTTGGTTTTTTATGAAGTTTTGTTTTATTCATTGCGAATGAATTTATGATTGATATTCATGAGATTTGATTTATGTTATTAAAACATGAATTTTGAGTTCGATTATTATTGCGATCGATATTATACCTGACTTGTCGCTTCGAAACTATATATAAAAAGGTTTGTTATTATTAGTAGATACCAAATTCTTTTACCAAAATTGCTTCCAATCCTACTTCATTATACGAAGTTATTTTACAAAACCGTTTTATAAATCGTTTTCTAATCTACTAGTATATATTTTATAAACCTTTTTCTCGTTCGTATGAGAAATCTAATTAAACGCCTTAGTAAAAACAAGGACCATGAACCCTTACTTTTGCTTCGACGGTTAATTCTTGGACTCATTCAATTGAAAAATGTGGCAATGATCATTTTGTGTTTTTAGTGGAATATACAATTTTTTCGTAACTATTCGAGTAGAGCTAGTGGTTATGGGACATATAGCTAAACTCTTATAATTACTAAATTGGTGTAGTTTACACTTTCCTTGATCATTTATGATCTTTTTGAAATTTAGACTAGCTTTATGAGATGTCTCTGAGTTGTGGAATTTATTCCATAATTTTAATCTTCGGATCAGTTAGAGGAACTTCGGTTCATTTTGAGTATTTTAATGATCTTCAGAACATTTTGGGAAACTTCAGTTCATTTCTATGGATTTATGCTTTTGACAGTCTTGGACCGTTCTAGGAACTTTGGTTCAAACCTTAGCGGGGTCGCGACCCACAGGCCTTCGGGCCATCTCGGAGCTTCGGCTCAACATATAGGCTAGCTACCTAGAGAACGTGCCAAATCTTGATATACTTGTTGGTTGAATCTTCGGACTCCCATCTCGTGGCCTACCACCTTGTTTTCTCTGTGATTTCTGGATTTCTGGTTTTTGATTTCTAGAATTTGAAATTTTTATTGATATTCTTTTATCAATTTTAGTTTATTGATATTAATTTATCAATCTGGGTTTCCTTGACATATGTGATGTCAATTTTTGTATTGATTTGATATGAGTTATCATTTCCTATGAGTAGCTATATAATTTTGAATGAGATATTCTTTTATAGCTCTGATATAGATTTGAGATATACCGTAGACATTTCTGGGCTTCACATTTATACATGACATTGTTATTATCGTATTTATATCTACATTTATTTATATCTCTTATTATATCCAAGTTTATGAGATAAGTACAGATAGACTGATCCGTTTATTGTTTATCTTTGTGTAAATAATACTCGGGTCAGATCGAGGTATTTCAGGTGATTCTTCTTGACTCCAGCATGGACCATCCTCCATTTTTTGGGAAAACAACTTTAGTGTTGCACTTTTTGAGTAAGTATAAGAGACTCCTTTGTATACATATTATTTTGTGTAAAGACCCGAAAATCCCCACCCTTCGAATCGACAATAAACCACACAGGTCTGAACCAAAAGTCGGAAACCTTCGAATGCTTTAACTTTGGGAATATAATACATTTGAACAGATAACAGAAGACTTTTACTACATCATGATAATATAACATCAGAGTACAGAATATATCAGAGTACATTGGAAATAATACAACAGAAGATAAATTTACAATGAATTACAATGCACAGCGGAAGACTATCAATACTCTGAACATAGCTTTAGGCTTCAGTCCAGAATCCTGCTTAAAATGAACATCTGCAAAACAAGCTACTCGACTGCCCGTGTGGAAAAGAGGGCACCCGAGTTTGCAAGTGAAACAAACTACAAGTCAGTCATGGGACTGGTATGAGAAATCTTACTTAACTTATCAAATGATAAGGCTAATCATAGGACCACGCGGCTAACGCGGAACAGGTTTACTCCATTGGATTAACAGTGCATAAATAAAGTAAATCGTTAAACAACACAATTCTTTTTGGAAAAATGAAACCATTATAAGACTCAAGTCCCATCACACAATGCAACGCAAACCGGAGGATAGAGTTTTACCTTATAATGGTCAAAAGATGCTTGATACGATAAAAGCGTATTTGATATTATTATTAGTGTATATATGTTTTAAAAACAATTTCAATCATAATGTATCCATCATAACGACATAGTACTCCATCCTACTATGTCGCCGTATTAGTTATACAATCAAAACCGCATGAAGTCGTATTGGAAGTTGGGTTTCCATCTTGAGTCAAGGCTAGGGACGATCTCCTAACCCATTTGAGACACTCTAGCAATGTCTCAGGATTCAGACGCTGGCGAATCCTTGGATACAGCAGGGCCGGTCCACAAATACTTTAGTGGATTAGTTATGCCTGAACACACGCTTCCTAATCCTATTGGACCTATAAATTGGCCATTAGCGACCAATAAAAATCTGAGGCACCTCATAATCCATCAACCACATAAGTAAACATGTCAGGCCGTGTAAAAACCCAAACACCACTTTTAGCTAGAAAGAAACGTTTGCACTCCCTGCGTTCCCTTGTCCCATTTTTTGCTCTACCGGGGTGTGAGGCTCGCGATATAACGTAATACACAAAGCTATGCCTAAATAGGCTATTCTTTGATTATCATCCACAAGCCTCTGCTTTTCAACAAAAGCCTTGATCCATGCATCTTAGTATGCCACATTGTCAATCACTACCATTGATTTCTGTCAATATATAACCTCTGAGCTCATACGTCTCTGAGAAGGGTATTAGGCAAGAGAATAAACTCTCCGCTACCAAGCATATATATATATATATATATATATATATATATATATATATATTAGCAGAAATCAACGAATACAGTGTAAAGGAATACAACGTCAGACATACCATCCATTTACAAGTCCGTTCTGGGTTTGTACGAAACTGGAGGAACCTTATTCCTCGCATATCCGAACAATCAACATGTACGTCCGGACGGCTACTACTGTAACCCCTTCAAGGTAGCTACTCCAATCATGGGCATCAGTAGCAACTCATCCATTTGACGTGAACCGTCTTCAATTTCTTCGACTATTAGTCGTCGTATTCATTATTAAGAATGGGTTAAACCCGGTATTTCTGAATAACTCGCGTAATTTAAAATCAAGTGCTATAAAAACACATCCCACGCCTCATTCCAATTCAGAATGTTCTTTTAATAAAATATTCATATTAGGGAAAAGTCCCCATTAATTTTATTAAAGATAAATCCTTTAACGTTACCTTTTACATCTCTAAATCATTACTTAAAGATTATTCAAATTTAAGAAATTAATCTTATCTTTAACTGGGTTAAAGAACCGATGTCATTTAAAACACAGTCCACGATAAACCCAAAATCATCTTCCATTAAATATGGAATCTTCACAGAAATTGAATCAATATATAATCGATATAAATTTCTGCATCAGACCAATAATATAAATGGAATAACGGCAAAGCCTTTTAAATTCCATATATAGTAACAGCCTTCTTTTACAGAAGCTCATTTCGATTATTACCGAACCAAATTCCATTCAATTCCAATTTAATGTAATAAATTGGAAAACTTTATTTTGGAAAATTTCCAATTAAATCCTAATAAAAGATTTATAAATTCCGAATTATATTTTCACTGTTAATTGGGTTAAAGAACAAATGTTGTTTTGAAATACAGTTCACGATAACCCAATTCACATTTCACTTAATTCCAATTACAAAATATAATTTGAAAACTCTATTAATCTTAATTTAAAGATTTATCTTTTTACACGGGGTTTTAAGAATAGTGTTATTTAAGGCACCATTCACGATAACCCAAAAATCCAATTTATTTATTTTAAAACATTGGATTATCTTTCTAGTTAATAACTAGTTCATTTTGATAAAAATATATTTTACCTTTTCAAAATTGGAGTTTTTCATCTTAAAATCTTTTTAAATCATTTATTATGATTTTGTATGATTTTCCTATATTTTAAATAATTTTGCTAAGGCCTTTACAGTCGATTTCCATAGACGGTCATCGAACTGCATCCATAGCAACCTTTTCTAAAATTGATTTGGACATAACTCCAAATCTAACTGTTAGATTTCAAAACTCTTATATTTATTGGAAAGCACTTTTCGATACAAACCCAACGGTTTCAGTTTTAGAAGAATCCGACGGTCGAATCTCCCGTACATCAATTTGAAGTTAATGGTCGAAATTCGAGAACGGTCGATGTGCGGCGCGTTCTATTCAGGCTATTATATATATATATATATATATTGTCGATTTCTATTAAAACGTATTTTATAAAATATTTATAAATTCCTTTTAAAATGATTTTGTCTTCATTTTCAATTTTAAATAAAAATTGAATATTCTATATTAAAATACTTATATTTTCAAAATATAAGATTTATAATCACTTCTTTTTAAATTCATTTAAAGATGGAATAAATCGATCGATGAACCCGTTCGGGTTAAAAATAGCGTCCCTACATAACACGGCTTCATATTTTATATTCTTGTGTCCATTCTAAGACAGACATAAATATCATACTTTATTCTTTCCTAAATTTATTTTAAAATATTCCTTATTTTAAAATATTCATTATATTAAAATATTCTTTATATTAAAATATTCTATATTCTAAGGTGTTCCTTTTCTGAAATGTTCCTTTTTCTTTTACATTAAAATATATTTTTTAGAATGATCTTTTCATTCTTCTACATAAAAATGTATTTTTACATTAAAATGACCTTTTTCATTAAAATAATTCTGAATCGGAATGTGACTCAATCAGTTACCATATAATTACAATTGTGTGGCTTTCATACATTGCATATATCCAACGATAATGATAAACAATCATCAAATAATACATTCACATCCAAAGGGAGATTTATAACTGTGTGAGCATTAAAATAAATAAATAAGTAATGCTCAACACAGACTGTCAATCCATCCATTGACAATTAATTAAATATTGGGGCTAGTGTATATCAATGTCGTCCCAACACCCGTGTGGGGTTTCAACCAACAAACAATAATAGATTATCTGTGCACTCGGGCGATGTGTGAAAAATTATCGTCCCAATCACATAAACAAGTCGGACAACTTGTAAATTGAAGTGTAACATTTCATCATCACAAACATATATTTCAAGGCATCGCTACATTATATTTTTAACACATGAATGTTTTCATATTCTCTCTTTTTTTACAATAAAAATGTGCACCTTTTTATTGTTAAACATTTTAATGCAACAACGAATCATTTTCAATAAAAATGTAGGTTCTCAAGTTAACATATTTTATCAAAAACAATGAATCCTTTCTAATGATTCATTTACATTAAAAATGTGAATTCTAATGTTGACTCATTTACAATGAAATGTAATCTTTTTATATTGCATAAAAATGATATCCTTATTACATTGTAAAAAAATGTAATCTTTATATTACATAAGAAATGTAATCCTTTTTGCATTGCATAAAGTGACATTAAAGATGTACCCATAATTCTACTCTTTTTATCGTCTCGAAAGTGACAATAAAAATGTACAATAAATTCTATTCTTTTTATTGTCTCAAAATGATAATAAAAATATTACTTTTAGTCCTATCATTTTTATTACAGCTAAAATGTAAATAAAGATGTAACTTTTTATTTTATTCCTTTACTTACATCTAATTTGACAAATAAAGATGCAACCTTTAATTCTATCAATTTTATTACAACTAAAATGTAAACAAAAATGTAGCTTTTTATTTTAATGTTTTGTTTGCGTCTAAAATCGCAACAAAAAACATAACATTTATTTTAATGTTTTGTTTGCATCTAAAATTGCAAACAAAAATTTAACTTTAATTCTAATGTTTTGTTTGCATCTAAAATTGCAAATAAAAAAATGTAACTTTACAAATCATGTTATTGATATGTATCTAAATTACAAATAAAATATAACCCTTTTTTTAACTATGTCTTATTTGCATCAAGAAATGCAAATAAAAATTTAACTTTCAATTTTAATATTATATCTGTATCAAAGAATGCAAATGAAAGTATAACTTTTTATTTCAATATATATTTGCATCAAAGAATGCAAATAAAGGAATAACTTTTTGATTCATCGTATACTTGCATCAAGGAATGCAAATAAAAGAATAACTTTTTAATTCATCGTTTATTTGCATCAAGGAATGCAAATAAAAGAATAACTTTTTAATTCTTCGTTTATTTGCATCAAGGAATGCAAATAAAATAATAACTTTTTAATTAATCGTTTATTTGCATCAAGGAATGCAAATAAAAATGTAATTCTTTATTTCATGTTTTATTTGCATCGAGGAATGCAAACAAAAATACAACTCTTTATTTTAATGTTTTGTTTGCATCGAGGAATGCAAACAAAATTGTAACTTTTTATTTTATGCAAATAAAAATGTAACTCTTTTATTTTAATGTTTTGTTTGTATCGAGGAATGCAAACAAAAACGTAACTTTTTCAGTTCAATAAAATGAACAAAATGATATTTTTCATTGAATTGACAATTCCAATTTCAATTCAATAAAATGAACAAAATGGTATTTTTCAATGAATTGATAATTCCAATTTCAATTCAATAAAATGAACAAAATGGTATTTTTCATTGAATTGACAGTTCTAATTTCAATTCAACAAATATGTCCAAAGTGATATTTTTAATTTTATTTAACTAACATATACAGATCTATAATTATTCATCACCAAACAATAGATTAATCATCATCCAAATTTCAAACAAAACAGATCTAAATCATATACATACAATCACTACATAGCAAGTAAAATAAATAATTTGATTAATTATTTAAAAATCAGAAATCTCACCGTCGATTTTTGTCTGAATTTCTGCTCGCGTTCAAATTTGGCTGAATTTCCAATTACTCCATTTCAAATCTAGTCAGCTTCATGGCGTAGTCTCTTCTCTACGATTGCAACGCTTCAGAAATCGCGTTATTCTGAGTTAGTAAGGTCGAGTTATGATTTATTTAAATTGATAGTATTTAAATATAATAAATTAATTAATTTACTTTAGGATTTTTGTACCTTCTTCCTCAACCAGTATAAGGCCGATGTAAACCCAATTTGCTTCAAATCTAGGTCTCCAAATTTCGTGCAAAAGGTGATATGATTCGACGATCGGAGAGTTGGACGTCAGAGAGGAGTGTGTGGCGCACGTGCGCTGGTGAAGGGGGTTCATTCGATGGTGCAGGGGTGGCTCGGCGGCGATTGAAACCTGCGGTGGTTGGGGTGTCAGTTGCTCGATTCAGGCGACTAGGGAATGATCAAGTCGTATGGAAATGAAGAGCAGGAAACTCTCTTCGATAATGTCTAACGGGTGAGGTCTGATTTGTAGAGGATTGATCGTTGTTGAGGAATCAAAACGGGAGGGTGGCGTCCATGGATTTAAGTGGAGGCGGCGGGCTACTGTACAATGAATTTGGGTTTAGTAAAATGATGTATTTTTTATAATATTTTAATGTGAATTTTGCAAATAAATCCATAACTTTTAAACAACTCCAATTCCAGCCCAACCAGAGTTGACCCCACCCAATAGCCCCTGTTCCGGATCCAATGGTCCCGGTCCCGTTAGCCCAAACTACTGTCTGTGGCATAAATTATTTAATTTAATATTCAAATCCTTTATTAAATTAATTCAAACGTATATTTAAATTCGTCGGGGCACATACGACTCAGAAAAATCCAGAAAAATTATTTTTGGCTTTGGTTTAACGATACGGTCCTAACAAAACTAATTTCATCGAATTCTGAGAGTGTTTGAAAAATGGCCATTTTCAAGTCGATTAAATTTGACTGAAATTGACAAAACACAATTTCTTTTTCCACGCCCACATATTAATTCGAAAAATTATGAAAATTGAAACATAGCAATAATTTGACATTCGGGTACCAATAAATGTGGTTTCGTCAAGAACGGAGGTCATTTGCAAAATGGTTATTTTTAAAGGCCATATATTATATTAAAAAATATATATATATTCTATAGTGACTTTTCTAAATTTAAACTAACCATAACTATTTATTTTTAAAGTGAAATTTCAGTTTCTTACATTCGTTAGAAAGATATGGTTAAATAGGTTTAAATATTTTTGGTTTTACTGAAATCCGATTTATTTTGAATCCTGTGCATTCAGTTAAAGTTTAAAACCAAATTTTCAAACTGCCACGCCATTTCTAACTCCTTTTATATTTAAATTAAATTTATTCGTTTTAACTTCAATTTAAATAAATTTTTAGTCGTTATTATTTAAAATAAACAATTTTAAATATTAAATTTTCATTAAATTTCCTAAAATAAAATTTTTAAATTGGTTCAGAATTGCTGGTTGTTACAATCTCCCACACTTAAAATCTTTTCTTCCTTGAAAAGGAACGTAGCTGAAAGTTCCTTAATTAACCAACTATATTTTCTTTTCTTATCAATTTAGTTCAATATTAAATTCGATGTAGCTAAATTTATCATACTTTCTCATATTGGTTAAATAAATTATCATACCAACATTTTACTTAGTTAAACTAATTATTAAACATCACAGCGAGCAATCAATTAGGTGATTAACTTTTTAAAAATATAACTTTTATATATAGTCAAAAATCATATTTTTAGTGCCAATCACGGTAATAAATTCTAATTAAGGTTTGGTTCTCATACCAATCAGTTGGAAATATATAGATATTCCACTTTCATAACTCGAACATAAATACTGATGATGAAATATATATATATATATATGTATATATATATATATATATCACCAGAATCATCTCCGGATGACTAAAGTGTGATTCTATATCTATCTAGTATATTTGAGACTTCGTATACACATGGATCAGACGTATATTAAAATCTTTATATACTCGATTGTCCAAATAAAAATATAATAATATCTCAAATACACATTTTAAGATAAAATTTTCAAAACTAAATTTGTTTTTATTTATTTTTTAAAAAATAGCACTCTTCGGACTCATTCTACGATACTACTGATCCCATCTCTAATGAGTCTTTCTTTTATAGGGTATTACTAATCCTACCTCTGATGAGTCTTTTGTTCAGTACTAACGAGTTGTACCCCAAAGATTTGAGCTAACCAGAGCTCTGACACCAAATGTAAAGACCCGAAAATTCCCACCTTTTGAATCGGCCATAAACCACACAGGTCTGAACCAAAAGTCGGAAATCTTCGAATACTTTAATTTTGTGAATACAATACATCAGAACAGATAAAAGAAGACTTTTATTACATCATGATAATATAACATCAGATTACAGAATATATCAGAGTACATTGAAAAAAATACAACAGAAGATAAATTTACAATGAATTATAATACACAGCGGAAGACTATCAGTACTCTGGACACAACTTTAGGCTTCAATCCAGAATTCTGCTTAAAACGAACATCTGCAAAACAAGCTATCGACTGCCCATGTGGAAAAGAGGGCACCCGAGTTTGTAAATGAAACAAACTACAGGTCAGTCATGGGACTGGTATGAGAAATCTTACTTAACTTATCTAATGATAAGGCTAATCACCGGACCACGCCGCTAACGCGGAACGGGTTTACTCCATTGGATTGCCAGTGCATAAATAAAGTAAATCGTTAAACAACGCAATGGTTTTTATAAAAATGAAACCATTATAAGACTCAAGTCCCATCACACAATGCAACGCAAACCGGAGGATAGAGTTTTACCTTATAATGGTAAAAAGATCCTTGATACGATAAAAGCGTATTTGATATTATTATTAGTGTATATATGTTTTAAAAACAATTTCAATCATAATGTATCAATCATAGACGGCATAGTACCCCATCCTACTATGTCGCCATACTAGTTATACAATCAAAACCGCATGAGGTCGTATTGGAAGTTGGGTTTCCATCTTGTGTCAAGGCAAGGGACGATCTCCTAACCGATTCGAGACACTCTTGCAATGTCTCAGGATTCAGACGCTGGCGAATCCTTGGATACAGCAGGGCCGGTCCACAAATACTTTAGTGGATTAGTTATGCCTGAACACACGCTTCCCGATCCTATTGGACCTATAAATTGGCCATTGGCGACCAATAAAAATCCGAGGCGCCTCATAATCCATCAACCACAAAAGTAAAAATGTCAGGCCGTGTAAAAACCCAAACACCACTTATAGCTAGAAAGAAACGTGTGCACTCCCTGCGTTCCCTTGTCCCATTTTTGACTTTACCGGGGTGTGAGGCTCGCGAGGTAACGTAATACACAAAGCTATGCCTAAATAGGATATGCTTTGATCATCATCCACAAGGCTCTGCTTTTCAGCAAAAGTCTTGATCCATGCATCTTAGTATGCCACATTGTCAATCCCTACCTTTGATTTCTACCACTATATAACCTCTGAGCTCATACGTCTCAGAGAAGGGTATTAAGCAAGATAATAAATTCTCCGCTACCAAATAGATATATATTAGCAGAAATCAACGAATACAGTGTAAAGGAATACAACTTCAGACATACCATCCATTTACAAGTTCGTTCTGGGTTTGAACGAAACTGGAGGAACCTTATTCCTTGCATATCCGAACAATCAACATGTACATCCGGACGGCTACCACTGTAGCCCCTTCAAGGTAGCTACTCCAATCATGGGTATCAATAGCAACTCATCCATTCGACGTGAAGATCGTCGGTCTTGCACCGTCTTCGATTTCTTCGATTGTTAATCGTCGTATTCATTATTCAGAATGGGTTAAACCTGGTCTTTCCGAATTACTCGCGTAATTTAAAATCAAGTGCAATAAAAACACATCCCACGCCTCATTCCAATTCAGAATGTTCTTTTAATAAAATATTCATAATATTAGGGAAAAGTCCCCATTGATTTTATTAAAGATAAATCCTTTAAAGTTACCTTTTACATCTCTAAATCATTACTTAAAGATTATTCAAATTTAAGAAATTAATCTTATCTTTAACTGGGTTAAAGAACCGATGTCATTTAAAACACAGTCCATGATAAACCCAAAATCATCTTCCATTAAATATGGAATATTCACAGAAATCGAATCAATATATAATTGATATAAATTTCTGCATCAAACCAATAATATAAATGGAATAATGGCAAAGCCTTTTAAATTCCATATATAGTAACAGCCTTCTTTTACAGAAGCTCATCTCGATTATTACCGAACCAAATTCCATTCAATTCGAATTTAATGTAATAAATTGCAAAACTTTATTTTATAAAATTTCCAATTAAATCCTAATAAAAAATTTATAAATTCCGAATTATTTTTTCACTGTTAATTGGGTTAAAGAACAAATATCATTTTAAAGAACAGTTCACGATATCCCAATTCACATTTCACTTAATTCCAATTACAAAATATAATCTGAAAACTCTATTAATCTTAATTAAAAGATTTATCTTTGTACACGGGGTTTTAAGGATAGTGTTATTTAAGGCACCATTCACGATAACCCAAAAATCCAATTTATTTATTTTAAAACATTGGATTATCTTTCTAGTTAATAACTAGTTCATTGTGATAAAAATATATTTTACCTTTTCAAAATTGGAGTTTTTCATCTTAAAATCTTTTTAAATCATTTATTATGATTTTGCATAATTTCCTATATTTTAAATAATTTTGTTAAGGCCTTTACAGTCGATTTCCATAAACGGTCATCGAACTTCATCCACATCGACCTTTTCTAAAATTGATTTGGACATAACTCCAAATCATACCTTAGATTTCAAAACTCTTATATTTATTGGAAAGCTCTTTTCGATACGAACCCAACGGTTCCGGTTTTAGGAGAATCCGACGGTCGGATCTCCCGTTACATCAATTTGACGTTAATTGTCGAATTTCGCAAACGGTCGCTATGCGGCGCTTTCTATTCATGCCATTATATATATATTCTATATATTTCGTCGATTTCTATTAAAACGTATTTTTATAAAATATATATAAATTCATTTTAAAATGATTTTATCTTCATTTTCAATTTTAAATAAAAATTGAATATTCTATATTAAAATACTTATATTTTCAAAATATAAGATTTATAATCACTTCTTTTTATATTCATTTAAAGATGGAATAAATCGATCGATAAACCCGTTCAGGTTAAAAATAGCGTCCCTACATAACACGGCTTCATATTTTATATTCTTGTGTCCATTCTAAGACTGACATAAAAATCATACTTTATTCTTTCCTAAATTTATTTTAAAATATTCCTTATTTTAAAATATTCATTATATTAAAATATTCTTTAGATTAAAATATTCTTTATTCTAAGGTTTTCCTTTTCTAAAATGTTCCTTTTTCTTTTACATTAAAATGTAATTTTGCATTAAAATGATCTTTTCATTCTTCTACATAAAAATGTATTTTTACATTAAAATTACCTTTTTCATTAAAATAATTTTAAATCGGAATGCGACTTAATCAATTACCATACAATTACAATTATATGGCTTTCAAACATTGCATATATCCAACGATAATTATAAAAAATCATTAAACAATACATTCACATCCAAAGTGAGATTTATAACTGTGTGAGCATTAAAATAAATAAATAAGTAATGCTCAATACAGACTGTCAATCCATCGATTGACAATTAATTAAATATTAGGGCTAATGTACATCAAATGTCGTCCCAACACCCTTGTGGGGTTTCAACCAACAAACAATAATAAATTATCTGTGAACACGGGCGACGTGTGAAAAATTATCGTCTCAATCACATAAACAAGTCAGACAACTTGTAAATGGAAGTGTAACATTTCATCATCACAAACATATATTTCAAGGCATCGCTACATTATATTTTCAACAAATGAATGTTTTCATATAATCTCTTTTTTTACAATAAAAATGTGCACCTTTTTATAGTTAAACATTTTAATGCAACAACGAATCATTTTCAATAAAAATGTAGGTTCTCATGTTAACATATTTTATCAAAAACAATGCATCCTTTCTAATGATTTATTTACATTAAAAATGTGAATTCTAATGTGGACTCATTTACAATGAAATGTAATCTTTTTATATTGCATAAAAATGATATCCTTATTACATTGTAAAAAAAATGTAATCTTTATATTACATAAGAAATGTAATCCTTTTTGCATTGGATAAAGTGACATTAAAGATGTACCCGTAATTCTACTCTTTTTATCGTCTCGAAAGTGGCAATAGAAATGTACATTAAATTCTATTCTTTTTATTGTCTCAAAATGACAATAAAAATATTCCTTTTAGTCCTATCACTTTTATTACAACTAAAATGTAAATAAAAATGTAACTTTTTATTTTGTTCCTTTACTTACATCTAATTTGACAAATAAAGATGCAACCTTCAATTCTATCATTTTTATTAAAACTAAATTGTAAATAAAAATGTAGCTTTTTATTTTAATGTTTTGTTTGCATCTAAAATCGGAAACAAAAATACAACCTTTATTTTAATGTTTTGTTTGCATCTAAAATTGCAAACTAAAACATAACTTTAATTCTAATGTTTTGTTTGCATCTAAAATTGCAAACAAAAACAAATGTAACTTTACAAATCATGTTATTGATTTGTATCTAAATTACAAATAAAATATAACCTTTTTTTTTAATATGTCTTATTTGCATCAAGAAATGCAAATAAAAATTTAACTTTCAATTTTAACATTATATATGTATCAGAGAATGCAATGAAAGTATAACTTTTTATTTCAATGTGTATTTGCATCAAAAAATACAAATAAAGGAACAACTTTTTAATTCATCGTATACTTGCATCAAGGAATGCAATTAAAAGAATAACTTTTTAATTCATCGTTTATTTGCATCAAGGAATGCAAATAAAAGAATAACTTTTTAATTCATCATTTATTTGCATCAAGGAATGCAAATAAAAATGTAATTCTTTAATTCATGTTTTATTTGCATCGAGGAATGCAAACAAAAATACAACTCTTTATTTTAATGTTTTGTTTGCATCAAGGAATGCAAACATAACTTTTTATTTTATGTTTTATTTGCATCGAGGAATGAAAATAAAAATGTAACTCTTTTATTTTAATGTTTTTTTTACATCGAGGAATGCAAATAAAAATGTAACGTTTTCAATTCAATAAAATGAACAAAATGATATTTTTCATTGAATTGACAATTCCAATTTCAATTCAATAAAATGAACAAAATGGTATTTTTCATTGAATTGACAATTCCAATTTCAATTCAATAAAATGAACAAAATGGTATTTTTCATTGAATTGACAATTCTAATTTCAATTCGACAAATATGTCCAAAAGTGATATTTTTAATTTTATTTAACTAACATATATAGATCTATAATTATTCATCACCAAACAATAGACTAATCATCATCCAAATTTCAAACAAAACAGATCTAAATCATATACATACAATCACTACATAGCAAGTAAAATAAATAATTTGATTAATTATTTAAAAATCAGAAATCTCACCGTCGATTTTTGTTTGAATTTCTGTTCGCGTTCAAATTTGGCTGAATTTCCAAATTACTCTGTTTCAGATCTAGTCAGCTTCATGGCGTAGAACTCTTCTCTACGATTGCAACACTTCAGAAACCGCGTTATTCTGAGTTAGTATGGTCGAGTTATGATTTATTTAAATAGATAATATTTAAATATAATAAATTAATTAATTTACTTTTGGATTTCTATAACTTCTTCCCCTACAAGTATAAGGCCAATGCAAACCTAATTTGCTTCAAATCTAGATCTCCAATTTTCGTGCAAATGGTGATATGGTTCGACGATCAGAGAGTTGGACGTCGGAGGGGGGTGTGTGGCGCACATGCGCTGGTGAAGGGGGGCCACTCGGTGGTGCAGGGGTGGCTCAGTGGTGGTTGAAACCCGCGGTGTTTGGGTTGTCGGTTTGCTCGATTCAGGCGACTAGGGAACGATCAAGTCGTATGGAAATGAAGAGCAGGAAACTCACTTCGATAATGTCTAAGGAGTGAGGTCTAATTTGTAGTGGATTGATCGTTGTTGAGGAATCAAAACGGGAGGGTGGCGGCCATGGATTTAAGTGGAGGCTGCGGCTCCTGTACAATGTATTAGAGTTTAGTGAAAATGATGTATTTTTTATAATATTTTAATGTGAATTTTGCAAATAAATCCATAACTTTTAAACAATTCCAGCCCAACTAGAGTTGATCCCACCCAATAGCCCCTGTTCCGGATCCAATGGGCTAGGTCCCGTCAGCCCAAACGATTGTCTGTGGCCTGAATTATTTAATCTAATATTCAAATCCTTTATTAAATTAATTCAATCGTATATTTAAATTTACCGGGGCCACATTCAACTCAGAAAAATCCAGAAAAATTATTTCTGGCTTTGTTTTAATGATACAATCCTAACAAAACTAATTTCGTCGAATTCTGAGACTGTTTGAAAAATGGCCATTTTCAAGTCGATTAAATTTGACTGAAATTGACAAAACACATTTTCTTTCTCCACGCCCTCATATTAATTCGAAAAATTATGAAAACTGGAACATAGCAATGATTTGACATTCCGCTTCCAACAAAAGTGGTTTCATCGAAAATGGAGGTCGTTTGCAAAATGGCTATTTTTAAGGGTCATATATTATATTAAAAAATATATAAATTCTGTAGCGGCTTTTCTAAATTTAAACTAGCCATAACTATTTATTTTTAAAGTGAAATTTCAGTTTCTTACATTCGTTAGAAAGATATGGTTAAACAGATTTAAATATTTTTGGTTTTACTGAAATCCGATCTATTTTGAATCCTGAGCATTCAGTTAAAGTTTAAAATAAAAATTTCAAACTACCGCGCCATTTCTAACTCCTTTTATATTTAAATTAAATTTATTTGTTTAAACTTCAATTTAAATAAATTTTTAGTCGTTATTATTTAAAATAAACAAATTTAAATATTAAATTTTCATTAAATTTCCTAAAATAAAAATTTTAAATTTGTTCAAAATTTGCGGGTTGTTACATTTTGAGCAGCCTTGTACATATTCTTTCGTTGTATAGTGGATCGACTAGGACCACTATCATGTATTTACACTTATGTGCTATATTCGTATTTATTTCCGCCTTTGTGATATGAATATCTGTGTCTGACTCTGATTTATTGTTATTTATTTTATATTGCTTTCCGAATTATATATGTCCACTGTGTAGCAGTTTTGAACTTGAATTAGATTTGCCGGATTTCCTCATGAGATTTGAAAAGTAAGACCACATTATATGATACCTATAACACTCGTTCAAAGCTATTATATAGATGGTCGCTCCATGACATCATTATTCTTCTGGTTAGTTGACACAATTGCTTGCAATGGCCTTTGCTAACGCGAGTATAGAGGTGGGGCATTACACCTAGGAAGTGGTGTATGTACAAATGAGCCAAAAAGCATGAGAAATACATAAATGATAAAACATGTGCACAAAAAGCTGAGCAAAGATTTGCACAAGCCAAAGAAGTAAGCAGTATGCAGCGTGGACAACAAAATGACATAGTGCACACGACAGGTGCAAATATATAGAATACATAGCATCTGCTCCTGTATGAGTATAAGTATCCACACAAACTGGACACATCACATAAACCATGGCGCAAACTACAAGTGTGCTACGTGTAAACAAATATATATGGCAGTAGGATAACAAACACCAAGCGCATGCATGTAATAGTTGACACACCAATGATATAAGGAGGTAGGAGCCAATTCAGACTTAACAAGGGTAGCACAACTTGAACAATGAGTAGGCACATACAATAATGTATATGCAAACAAATAGTGTGCTGCAATATGGTCATGGAATATGCATCAATCGGGCAGCTTCAAGTACATGAAGAGCACAAGCACAAGATAATATACATAAGGACCAGAATAATAATGTCAAAAGAGGATCGAGTTCCAGAAAATCACCAAGTTTTAACTTCTAGAAAAATAAATATACGACACTTTTCAAATCAATATTTTCGAAAGGGATTAACTCAAAATTGAGGAATTCATACAAAATTTAGTCCAGAAAGTTTGAATATTTCAAACTTGACAAAATCAAAGCAACAACTCACAGGCTAGGTCGAAAGGACGAAATCAGAGATTATATCGAGGTTAAACCCTATAAATATCTTGCAATTCATCATTGGCATTCATTGGAAATTCAAGAATTAAATCAATAAGTAAATTCAGAGAACTCACAACAATTCAGAAGATTTTTGATCGATAGCAAATACCAAGCATCGAGTAATCATAGCACCAGAGAGCAATTTCCAGAGCAGTTGAAGTAGCGATTGGGATAGAGAGGAAAACCCTAGGAGGCCATTGAAGAGCAATAAAAAGGTGCTGAAGTTCACATAGCAAATAATAAAAAGAGGGCTAAACAATTTGTTTTAAGTGAGTTAAGGATCTAATTAAACTAAGTGGTGTTTGGATTGATGAGCTGTCACGTTCTTCAACGTACGATTAGATTGATGTGGATCGTTGTGTAAGATATGCAAATATCTACTATAGCAACACTATATCAGAATGTTGCATCATGTTACACTTGTTTTGCTAGAGCAACACATGTTTACCGTTAAGGTAACACGAAAAATACAACGTTGCAGTAGGACCAAAATTTTATAGTTGTCACAACATTTTAGCTGGCAACACCGTGCAAATCAGTTGCAGAAGGCCATCAATGGCGTAATGTCCCAATCCTGAAATCACTGTCATTGAATGATGAATCACTGCATAGAAGCACCACCTTGTCTCAAGCTAAAGCTATCGATTGATGTGCTATCATGTCGAAATCACTACCGAATAAACCATCATGTTATGCTCCTCAAAATCACAGAAACGTCCATGTAAAATTGACTACATGGCCAATAACAATAGTAGTCAACATCGACCACTTTATAATAATCGATAACTAATACTCAGAATAAGTATTTACTATTTAACCAAAATTGGTTAAATGTCCATCCAAGGGAAATTTCAGACATTCGTCACGAAATCCAACTTGTTGTCAAGCCCATACTCCATCTTTAGATCGACCACCAAGCTCCATTGTCGCTACGTCTTCAAATCCGTCGCTAATCTCCAATGCTGCTCCATTATTGAATCCAATCAATGCTCTGAAGATCCTTCGTGAATTTATCCCATCCATTAGAGTTTATCATTCTTGTGTGCTCAATCAATATGCACCAGCTTGTGTGTTTGGTTGATACACCAACTCCAACAAACAGGAATTTCCTAGTACTAGATCGCCGACGAATGACATTTTTAACTAAACTAAACAAATAATATAGTCATGAAACCAGTAGTAATAAAAATTCATAAACCTAGTATACAAGCATCCAAAATATCATCCAATATAATAAGTAGATTCTATCTGTAAAAATTAAAGTGGACTAAATATCCAAATGACCTAAACCTAGCGACAATGTCAAAATGACGTGTAATAGCGCATATTAGCGTGCCAATAGGTAAAATGTGATGTTCATGTCAAAACGAATTAAATCGCTATTTATATCTTTCTACTTACTAATTATTATGTTCAACTATCCTAGAAATTCCATTTTATACATAGAAATCACATGTAGATGTTTAGTATATACTATACTGCAACTACTGTATAGTGAGAGACAAATATCACTTACCTCAACCAAATCAGTCCTTACCTTCTCTAAAGCGTAGAGCTCACCATCACCAGTCTAATGCAAGAAACAACGTCTGAATCCAATCTCGTATGCAAATCGACATATATAAGTTAACGAATATAAATAATTAACAATGTCAATAGCTTAATGCTAATTACCTGATTAGCGTTGATTAACCATGCTATAATCCTCCCCTTGAATCCGACTTCGTTGTAGCCTTCAACCACCCGCCACCGCGCCCATAGCCACCTAGATGCCACTGCAACCAAACCGTCATCAACCCCGATCCTCTAGCAGCCATTGTCCGACAATGCGAGCCCTAAGTCGCCTCCTCAGTCTTGAAAAGCCCGATGAACGGATATTGTTCATTCTCAATTTTCGTGCAACTCCGACAACTGCACCACCTATGATCACCACGCATGCGTAGCTTCACCTCTTGCGCTCCTTTTTCCTTTAGGCTCCACCACTTGAAATTTCACTAATGGCGAACTATCGGCCAAAAATCGAAATGGGTCTAGGCTCGGTTATTGGCAATTTTCAACCAATTCTGGCACTCGATCGACGAACGACCAATGCCAATGAGTTCGTATTGTTAGTGTGAACAACTTTCATGTTGGGGAGTTTAACTAATTATGGACAGATCGAATTGGATGATTTCAGTCATTGGTAGAAGAAATGGAGGCTGGAGATCTAAGAAGTGAAGAGAAAGAGATGCTTATATAGCCTCTTTCAAAATACTATTCACCAAGCCTAAAATTTTCTTAAACCCCAAACATGTTGAACCTTATACTTCAAAGAATTCTTGAAGCTATTCTGAGACCAACGGAAACGGTTTTAGGATTTAATTCCACCAGACGCAAAAGTTGGCTTCTTGGATCAATTCACGAATCGATCTGAAGCTACCAGCCAAAATTCAAGAAGTCGAAACATATCGATTGTTACACTATACAAAAAAATCACCATCGATTGCGACCCAATGGAAATGGTCTCGTATCCATATTCGACGATATGTGAAAAGTCATATTTTGGAACCATCACTTAATTAATGATTAATAAATAAACATATTTAAATATCAAATCGCTAAAATATGGATAGTCACAATTTCTTCTCCTTATAGGATTTCGTTAAATATCAAATCGCTAAAATACGGTTGTCACATTCTCTTCTTTTTACAAGATTTCGTACTTGTAATCCTCAAAGATGAAACAACACAACCCAACACTCTCGAGTAAGTAATAATATAAAATAATCATCACGTATCCCTCTCAACAATGATCATTGAAAGCAATCACAACAAAGGAAATATGCTCAAATTTGGCATGGAGCCACAATTCCTATTTAGTACAACCACAATCAATATTGGGATCGATGTAGTCAAGCCAAATACGTAAGTTGCGACATTATTTTCCAAACGAACAGACATTGGAAAATAAAAATAACCACTCACAAGTTGGAAGATGATCCAACTTAGCATCATTTATTGAATTTCCTTCCAAATGTATGATGATATATAATTAATATAAGGGAAAAAAACAATATGTGTTATTTACAATTTGTTGATAGATCAAATTGTAAATATTACATAAATGATTATAATCAGTTAATAAAAAATGATTGTGGTATCTGAGAAATAGTACGCTTTATTCATTTCTTTTCTTTTCCATCAGAGAGAAATAAAACAAGGCTAATTCTATTCATACACCAACAACCCCTTAACATACACATAAAGTGAAATAAACTATCATACATCAAAAATTACTTTACATACACCGTCTCTTTTACAATATTAGCCTCGTTTTGTTCTTTATCATCTTCCTTCTTTAAAACTTTAAACTTATTTACAAATAATAAGAAATTTATAGCACTAAAAAAAGTTTAAGTTTAGTAAAATGAATTTCATTTTTTCTGAATATATGGTAACCAATTTATTATGCTACAAAAATTCTTAATTTCAACAAAAAAAACTACTTCAAAATTAAATGATTTTAAATTTGAGCACATTCTTGCAGAATTTCCCTTAATTATAATTTTAGATTTCATGTTAAAAAAACATTAAGTTCTTCAAATTTTGTTAAAAAGATTTGGTCACTATCGTTAATTGCAATGTTTAAGTTAGATGAGTTATAATTAAAAAAGTAAGAACACAATAAAGAAGATGGGTGATTTAGTAATATATTTTTTAGAAAAATAGTGGTGCATGTTAGGTAATTTTCAGTGTATGAATAGAATTTGACATAAAACAAAAGTAAAACTATTTTTTTGAATGATCGTAACTCTTACATAATCAATTCAATGGACTTCGGTACGTTTCTCGCAGTGCTTGTTTACTTATTGTTTCGATTTTTCTTGAATTAATTAGAGTTAAATTAAATGCTAACAGAAAACTACAAGTATTGAAGTCCGACCATGAGGAAAAGTAACAGAAAACTGCACGTATTGAAGTCCAACCATAAGGAAAAGTGTTGCTAGGGTTAAGGTTACGTGAATGAATCAGTTGTAACATAAATGTAAGCAAGCTCAAATGCAAATTTAACTTTTTATTCTATTATAACGTTCATAACCACCATTGCACATGGTACATCTCGCTCAATCGTTAGCCTTCAGTTATTTATCTTTTCTTATTGTATTTGAAGCAAATTCATCTTGACCTATGGTATGAACTTACTTGGTATGATACTTTTGGCGGTTGTAAATTTTCAAAGTTATGTTTTGGGATGGGTTTTTTTTGAAGAAGGAAGTAAGAAGGAAGAAGGAATGAGGATATATCTTTGTCCCACATCATGAAATAAGAAAGGACTTGTCTCTATATATGTAAAGACATGGTGTATTATTTCAAAATAAAAGAAGAGAAGGGGATATAAGGCAAGTGCATGAACATGGCATAGACATTAAATATTTAAATGTCAAAAGATGGGCCTTGGACCGTGGGGCTCTTAGGGTCTCGTGATCCAGTGGGCCGCAGAATGACTGATGGGCCTGGACCGTTGTATTTTTGAATTACAGCGCGCGCAATTGAAAATTCGCAACGCTTCATAACGTTGCAAAATGACGCCATGTTTCAAACTGAAGGGGCACAACGTTTCTGAATAGAAACGGATATGACCGTTATAAACGATCGCGGTGGTTCATGGACAGACACCTCTGGGCGCCTATAAATTCCAACGCCCAGAACTGTTGCAAACCACTCCGAAAATAGTTCCTCTTCTTCCTCTTGAATCTACAATGCCATTAAAGCGTGTCAAAACGCCGTTGCTCCGCAACGCCTCTAAGGTGTTGCAAAATCCAGAAAACATTGTAGGTTCGTCCTCTTCTTCTTCTCTTCATTCTAATTCTATTATTGCATCTTCAGATATCAATCTCTAGATTGTTCTTGATCGGATCAAAGCCGTACAAACTTAGAATCCGATTTCGCTGTTCCAAGATTTTATTGAATCCTGAAAGTCAATAGTTTGATAATATGTTTGTACCTGGTGGATTGAACTATTGTATGAAAGAATTTACCATGAAAAACCTTAAAATCTGAAGTATGGCAGTCATACGACAATCATCATCATCCGATAGCATCTCAAACCATAAAATCCCGAACAATTTCCAGACAATATCTTCAATCATGGAAGGTTCGAGCGCATTGCAGGTTATGAATAAGCATTTGACAAAATTTGAGTGTTTTGATGGTTAAAACTTTACTCGTTGGCAAGAGACGATGAAGTTCTTCCTGATCACTATGAAATTGTTTTATATCTTGGAAGACGATTTGGAAGATATACCATGGAAACCGCAAGCGAGGATGCCGCTCTGAAAGAGAAACAAGCAAAGCGCAGAGAGGACGATTTTCTATGCAGAGGGCATATTCTGAATGCATTGTCTACTCCAGTCTACAATGCCTACAGGACCTTGGAAACTGCAAACACTACACCATAATGGCCATTTGGCAACTCTTATTTTTTTTCAACTGCCAACACTTATATGTGTTATAGACTAATGACAATAATATGTGTTGCTATAGTAAAAATGTATCACCAAAATTGTGCCAACACTTAAATGTGTTGATATGTCTGATCAACTCTTATATTCCAAGGGAAAAAGGGTAAGTTCTCACACATAATCCTAATCGGTACCTCAACGCTTATTCCTCCGAAGGCCGCATCATAAGCAAATAAAAAAAATTGGGCTTCAGAGAACTCATATAAACAATTAGCTAATCAATATCAAATTTTGGATTTCTCAAATAGGTATTAGCCTCTCAAATCCTCTCTCCATGACTTTGAATTAGGGCTTCTAAAAAACTAGTATGGTGTTTGGCTCCTTTCTAATTTTTAATTTGCTCGGCTTGATGGATTAAATGGCAATGATTAATGGATTTATATAGAATTTAAATAATATTATATCTCTAATTTTTGAATTGGTTGGATTTCATATATCTCTAGCATTACGTGTTCAATATACTTGCATATTTCTCGGATTGGTTTGGTCAAACTACTTTAATGGTTTTGGTTAATTGTTGGAGAATATTGACTTGTTCAGCTATAACCTGAATTTGTTTATTTTTATAGGATTGAAATTTAGTACTTCAGTTTGACCACAGTGTATCCTTGGACAGTTGCATTGATTGTGGTTGCTTTCTGCTCCTTTTTCTTCTAATTAATGTTTTTTGTTGCACTTGTGCATATGTTTGAACAACCTTGTTCAGGCTGGTCAATTTTAAAACCGTTGTGTATTTTAGGATATGCACTCCTTTTAGCCTTGCATGATTTGCTTTGATCAGTTGTGTTCATGAAGTGATCATATATGTTAGTTGTAACGAACTGTAGGCTCGATGGCTTACGCTACAGTCTTGTATCCTTAGATATGTTTTGACTTGTTACCTTCATATTCTGCTAACCATATTGCGCTTGTGTGCTTCTCTAATTCTCAAACTGCTCGGGTCAGCTTGGTTTTCTTTTTATTTTTTTAATGTCTGGTACTTGTGTTGTTTGTCATGATCTAATGTGTTTGATAGTTTTGATATCCTATGCACAAGTGCACTTGTACATGTTGTGCAAGTTTTTGTTTGCTGAGGATTGTGTTTGCACTAGCATTCCATGTTGCTTCAATTGCATCCCCTGCATGTGTAAGTTGTACTGTTAGGATAGACTGTGTTTGCGAACTACTATCATTTATATACATATTGCTTCAAAAATATTGGAGGTTGGTGTATATTTTATGCATTACTCAAAAGAATTTCCCTTAAATTGAAATTATGGAATAGCTATGATATGATTAGAAACCAAAGTATATATTTTTAATACATTGCAGACTCGCTCTGTAAGTGTAAGCAAGTTTCTGCACATACTCATAACTCTTTCATTGCTTATCTTTCCCTACATCAAACTCTGCCTACTTTATTTTCTTTAATATCAGATAAGTTCAATTCTGCTGAAACCAAATTTTCCACCGACTGACCAAACTATCCTCCTTTGTGTTCCTGTTATCTACCGCAAAATCGATCTCCATAGCCGCTGCGGTCTCCTGCGCCCTGTCTTCTTCTCCGCCTGTTTTCTTTCTTTCGTCATTATCGTACTGTTGAAATATTCATTTCCAGCTAACTGTCATCGTCAAATTTTCCTGTATAAATAGCTGCCTGATCAATCAAGTTTCAATCATCTGGGTAAAAGTAAGGCATGGCAAATACAACTTGCTTTGTCGTCGTTAGCAGGAATGGCATTCCTATTCATGAAGCAAAGCTGGGAGAAACATTAAAGAAAGAAGAATCAACAAAGTCAGCAGCAGTTTATTTTGCATGCTGCTTTAGAGATTGTGCAGAACCTTGCATGGACAACCAGTGACATGTTATTAAAGGCAATGGATAGATTTAATGATCTGGTGGTGTCCGTCTATGTTACTGCTGGTCATACTAGATTGATGCTGCTACATGATTCTCGTAATGAGGTTGGGATAAAAAACTTTTTTCAAGAGGTCCATGAACATTATATCGAGGTACTATTGAATCCTCTCTACTTATCCAGATCTCGAATAACATCATCGCACTTCGATGCCAAAGTTCGAGCTTTTTCTAGGAGATATCTGTAAAACCATGTTTTTTATGCATTAAAATAATCTATAATTTTGAATTGATTTATTGTCAATGTTCCGGTTCATGTAACAACTAAAACGCACTTATCATTTGGATTACGAATTTTGATTTAAAAAAAAATCAGATAAGTTACTCTAATGCCTTTGTTTTGTTTTGTTTTTTCTTAGCAACGACCATCATTCTTATTTTATTAAATTAAAAGATATCTTGTTTATTCATATACTAACAGACACCATAAGCAACCATCAAAATGAGTTATCGATTTACCTTCATATTGTAATAATCTGACCATACTCTTCGTATACTGCTCTAGTTATAACTTGGCAGTAACCTAAAGGTGCTTATATATCAGGAACAGGTTTACTGAGGACACAAACTAGATTTAATTCATCAAATATGTGCACTTATTGGATTTCTATTTTACTTAATTTTTCAAACGTTTCCAGCTGATAAATGTTCATCATATTTTCTTTCTTTTAAACTTAATGTTTTCTCATTTTAGTTTAACTTAATTCAAGTCATATATGAGTTGGTCAATAGAGGGTATGGACTTAATGTTTTCTCATTTTAGTTTAACTTAATGTTTTTACATTTTAGTTTAACTTAATTCAAGTCACATCTGAGGCGGTCAACGACTGGGAAAAAATGAAGGAAATGATGCAGAGAAAAAAAGGGACACTTCACACGTCTGAGGCGGTAAAAGGTCAGAGATAAGCCGTAAGCACTGTCAGAGTGGCAGAGAAAATAGTGAGGTTGCAAAGCACAGAAAAGGTAAAATAAGAAACCAAAATCCTAGATCGTTTAATTTAATTGTCTTTAAGAATCTAAATTACCTGACCATATTCCCTAAATTATTTAATTTAATTAGAGAAGCCATACTTTGCATGGTATTGTTGAGGAGCAGAGAGTTCCTATCGTAGATTTTTCCCAATCAGAGCTATGATTTTTTTTCTCACTTTACGAAACTGTTTATGCTTTATAAGTGTTCACCTCTTTCAAAAATATTATATGTAAAAGAATCTTATCTGCTGCAACTAGGAGTTATTTGGTTTCAGAAATCACATAGGCTAAAGTTAAAACAAAAACTTATCAGATTTAATCCAGGTCCAGATGGATTAAGGTCTAAATTATATAAGCAACATTGAGAACTCAATAAGATGATTTAGTTGCTATTGTGGAATGATTTCTGGCAAGTGGACGGATAATAAAAGTAATTAATTAATCACTTTTATTATTTTGGTGCAAATAAAGATAATCATTGTCCATATCAAACAAGGGGAAATTTCATGTTATAATGTGACCTATAAGATCATACCAAACGTTATATGCAGTTGTATAAAAGTGTATATGACTGGACTGATTTCAATGAGATGGGCATGTTAAGTGCTTCAATTGAAGTGGTGATAATCCTAACAACAATTCGAAACATTTAGCAAATCCAAAAATAACATGTAAAATTAAAGATAAAGGAGAGCTAGTTTCAAGAAATTTACATAATTCAAATTTTAAGCACATCTTCATTGGAAAAGAAATGCTAAGCTTATATAACAGTCATAAACTTTTGATTAGAGAAACCATATCCAATCAAAGCTAAACAAAAAGTGATATCAGGCGAATTCAATCAGAAACCGACTAAATTAGGGTTTTGTTTTGAAGTTTATTGAAGAAATTTTTTTATTCAAGTATCAATAAGCTAATTTTAGACAATTAAAAATAAAATAATTATGACACTTATTTAAGTCTAATACTTATTTTTTTCTTCATAACATCAAATGTTTTGCAGGTGTTATTTTGTTCTTATATCCAAGTCTATGAAGTCTCAAGTAGAAGCAATGGCTAAATAATATCTAAATATGCAGAGATAAGGTAAACATTTATATGCTATTTAAAATTTCAACTGTGTTTCAAATACACTTCAGATTCTTTTAAAATTCATTTAATTGTTTTGATTTTGAAGATTTTGGACAGTGTTTGATAATTGACTCACTGAAGAGAAAGATTATTTCATTTCAAATTTTGTAATTTTGAAAAATTACACTATTATCACATAATTTGTGCACATGGTCATATATCTTATGTTGTCGCAAATAGGTATGTATCACTTTGCGTGTTTGCATTGAGGAAAAGTCAGATGAGTTGGGCTATTACAGCAGATGGGCTTCATAAGTTTTTCCATGCTCTAACATTAGGTACAACATGAAAACCTTATTTTATTACCATTAAGCCATACAAATTCATGTCCTACAAATTTCAAATTATGATATGTTTGTTCAAATTAGTTTAACACCTGTTCGTTGTATTTATGTGTGGTTTATTTGTTGTTTTGGCTTTTTTGCTTGGTTGCTCATGTTTATTATAAATGGCATGATTTATTATAAGTACATGAATGTCTAACTAAACCTTATTTTATTCAGTTTTGTTGGATTTTTTTGGTCAATAATCCATTTGTTCAGCTAACAAACTAAATGACTGTTTATTTAAAATACTAAGCATGTGTAATCTATAACCTAGATGTGTTATCAATTGTTTACGCAAATAATCCAGATTTTTTATACTGTATTGAATGCCATAAGTGTCGCAGCAGCAAACAATTTCCAAAACAACTTTTGCATTAAGGCAAACTATCATCAGTTTGTTGTTCATTGATTGCTTTTTCGTACTAAAGACAGAGCATTCTGATTTTGAATCCCATACAAATAATTTGTACTTTTATTATGTAGTCATATATCTGTAAAACGTTTCTAATAGGTAAGTATTGTTTTGCATTTTTTTGCATTGGAGGAAAGGCAGATGAGTTGGATTATTGCAGGATACTGTCTTCCTAAGGTTTTGCCCTGCTCTTATAAAAGGTACATTATGAAATAGTTTTATACAATTCAATATCATCTCCTCAACTAAATTATATACACTTGGGTAACTCATAGCAGGAAGCAGTAGTAGGTCTGACAAATCAATACCTCCATGCTTTCAGGAATAAACATTATTCTCAAAGTAGAATTTCAGATCTAGATGCTAGGCCTATGAATGGAATTTGTAGTCCAAAGGGAAAGCATCACATTAACAAAATCTTAAGGTACCATAAATCTTCCATCCGTATATAAAAAAATATATGTGAATATGCAGTAGACACTCAGTTTCAAGCAATAATATTCAAAATGTACCATTAAAGTATGATGAGATACGTAAGAAAACTAACATTTAAAATAAAAATTAATGTTATTAACGGTAGTGTGTTTAATAATAATGTGTTTATTTGACATGTAGTTGGTTTTACTACATGTTTGCAATACGATAATTTGTCAGTATATTGTTTTATTCCATTGATATATTACAATGTGCATAATGATTTTAAATTTATATATCTTTCTAAAATAACTTAAGTTATAACTATAAAAATGTTATATTTCATGAAATTAAATGATATAAATATATTATAAATTCAAAATATTTTTTTTTCTTTTTTTATAATTTGTTGCATTGAATGATGCATTCTAATCAGTGCATACTACTAAATTATTTCATTGTTATGCATTTGATTTCAGGAATTTTTTTTATTTAGACAACTAATTTTGTGTTGTAATTGATTTATACATGACTTTATTTTCTTAAAATTTAGGCGTTTGGTTTATAATACAAAAAGTAAGAAGGTTTTTTTTTCTTCCTATTACAATAAGCAAGAAGGTTGGTCCCTAAAATTCTCATTACACAATTTTAAAAAGTAGTCTGGAACATACAATTAATGTCAGTTAAATACCATATTAGTGAACTTGCAATAGAATGAATATAAATTATCCATAATGGCTGATGAAGAAAGAAATGAACATTTTGGAAATTTAGAAGAAAAATCTAATTTACTTTTTTCCTGGCCACCATTGATAAAGCTGGGAATATGTTCATAAAATTTTGAACATCGTTCAAAATTATCCCAGTAACTTACGGGAGTTGTAACATTTAATATGTAGGTAAACTGCCTTTTAATTCAGTCGTTCTTCTTAATTTATAGTATAAATCTAGAAGTAACTAATAGGTTATTTATCGTTTAATATGCAGATTAATGTCATGTAACTTATGCGAGCAGTATCATTTAACTTACACGGTAGTCAAGAAAGCTTATATATATATATATATATATATATTTCTATTAGTCATTTTCAGCAAGCGAAAGAAATGGATATGTAAAAGATTTGTCTGCCACTTTACTGAACAACGGATTGAAGTAGCGCTGAGCTTGATTATAAGTTCTGTTGGATATTTAAGAATATGTACCTGGGCATTATCCTAGGTATACATAAGTGCATATCGATCCCTGGTAGACTTGGTATTTGTTAGGCTAAAATGTACCAAAATCATTCAAGCAGTTTTTAACACAGAAGTTCAGTATCAGAAACATCCAAAATTCAATTAAAGAGCCAGTAGTATGTATTGCTGGTATTTCCATACATGAAGCGGCTGTTGGCTCAGTTTTCGTCAAAACTGGGCTTGCTCGGTTTTTGCGTGAAAACTGAGCCTCGGCTCAGTTTGCGCCAAAACTGAGCCGACTCAGTTTTTGTGCCAATACTGAGCCTAGGCTCAATTTGCACCAAAACTGAGCCTCGGCTCGGTTTTCGCGCAAACTGTGCCTAGGCTCAGTTTTGGCGCAAACTGAACCAAGGCTCGGTAAAACTGAGCAGTTCAATTTGCACCAAAACTGAGCCCAGTTTAGGCGCAAACAGTGCCCAAAACTGAGCCGCTCAGTTTTACTAAGCCTTCTCAGTTTGCCCCAAAATTGAGACTCAGCTCAATTTTGCAATTCTCTTGTTATTCACCAATTTTGAAATGATAACTTCCTATTTATCAATTTTACAATTTGTTATTTCTGTAAAAATGGGTGTATTTATATTTGTAGGCACTTGTTGGGGTGAAAAAAAAAACAGAATTTGGAATGTAATTATCACAAGATTTGAAGAAGAATGTAGCAAAAGCTTATATTGGAACACAACATGTTTCATTTTAGAGAGATAGTGCAAGATGTTGAGAAAGTTGTTTGGATAACAGAAGTTTTAAATCCGGAAGCACCAATTTACAATGGCCCTCAAAACGGACATTACAAGCTTTGTGAATTTTCGAATGGAGGCTTTGTGATATGGTTCATGTTTCGCCTTCATAATATCTATTTTTTTTGTATCTTTAGTAAAACTTTAACTGTTTTTTATAATTTGAACTTGATATTAGTGAATTTTCAAATTGGAAGCATTACGCAAAAGCGACACTGTTGAATTAGAAATATGGAATTGCACCAAATACTTTTATTTTAATTGATATGTTGAATTGTATATGTGATTGAAAATCATAAAGACATGTTATATAAGTGTCAACAATTTATGTATTGCAACATTTATAAGTGTTAGCATGATTATGATACTGACATTTGTAAGTGTTACCATATGTTATAGTTCCAACATTTATAAGTGTTAGCAATGAATATAGTTGTAACTCTTATAAGTGTTACAATATCTTATGGTTCCAACATTTATAAGTGTTAGTAATGAATATGTTTGTAACACTTATAAGTATTAGCAGTTACTCTGTTTGTAACACTTATAAGCGTTACACAATATGGCTGGAAAATTCGTCATAGGCCGTTGGTAACACTTTTATAGAAATTATTTGTAACACCTATACTTGTTGGGAATCCCCTGTTTTTGGTGTAGTGAAAGGAACTCTGGACTACTTTGGAGAGCAAGTATCGCATATCCGAAGCAAATAATAATAAAAAAAAATCTTATTTGTACTTTTATGGATTTTAAAATGGTCACCAGCAAGTCCATAATTGGTTAAGTTGGTGAAATACTACTGTTAGTGCATCAACTTAAAGATGCCGGTATTGATCTCCCTGAATCTTTTGTTGTTGGAGTTATTATTTCAAGACTCCCAAGTTCTTGGAATGATTATAAGAAAAAATTGAAACATGCAGAAACGGATTAAAATTTAGACGGTTTACAGCGTCATCTTCATGTTGAAGAGGATTCTTGTAAACGCGGACTAGATGATAATCCGCAAACTGAGTCTCAGGATAAGGCAAATAATGTTGAAATTACTGATATATTGAAGCCTAAGAATGAGACATAGCTTAAGAAGAATGGTAATTCCAAGAACAAAAAGAAGGGTGCCTGTTACTACTGTAATAAACCCGGCCACTATGCCCGAGGCTTTCATCTTCGGAAGAAACAACAAAAAGCAAATGTGGTCGAAGAAAAGCTTGTGGCTGTCGTACAAGAGGTGAACTCCGTAAGTGGCATCGATTATGTTTAGTGGCTCGATATTGGAGTAGCCATTCATGTTTGCAAAGACCGTAATCTGTTCAAGACTTACGAAGAGACTAATGGAGAATCCAGCGAAGTTACTGACGCAAACAAAGTTGCAAGCAAAGTTAAGGGAAAAGGCACAATTGAACTTACATTCACCTCTGGAAAAGTTCTTACATTAGTTAATGTATTTTATGTAGCCGATATGTGTAAGAATTTGGTTTTTAGATACCTTCTTAATAAAGGAGAATTCAAGATGCTATATGAGTCTGATAAGTTAGTTGTGTCTAAGAACAACAAACTTATTGGACATGGATATTCTTGTAACGGCATGATTAAGTTGAATCTAATGAAGAAATCTTCTGCTAATATTGTTGATTATGTTAATTTGTGGCATGGTAGATTAGGACATGTTAATTATAAGTCTCTTAGAAATATGTATAAATTAGGATTAATTTCAGATTGTGATTTCGATTCCATCACTAAATGTGAAATTTGTGTTCAAGTAAAAATACACTGGATATCCTTTAAATCTGTTGAAAGGAATACTGATTTAATTGATTTAGTATATACTGATGTGGGTGACTTAAAAATTCATATTACCCATGGTGGTAACCAATACTATGTAAAATTTATTGATAATTATACTAAATATGCATATGTATATCTAATGAAATCAAAAGATGAGGCCTTTGATAAATTCAAAATTTACAAACCAGAAGTCGAAACACAATTAGGAGTTAAAATTAAATTGTTACATTCAGATCATGGTGGTGAATATTTTTCAAATGAGTTCACTTTGTTTTATAAACAAAATGGTATAATTCACCAATGTACCACTCCATATACACCACAATAAAATGGTATTGCTGAGCGGAAAAATAGAACTTTAGTAGAAATGGTTAACGCTATGCTCATTAGTTGTAATTTACCTTATAACCTATGGGTGATGCTATGTTATCTGCATTTTACATTTTAAATAGAGTACCACTTAAAAAGAATAATATTTCCCCTTATGAATTATGGTTTAATAGAAAACCTAACCTTACCAGACTTAAAGTTTGGGGTTGCTTAGCATATGTTAGAAAACCTTACCCTAAATGACCAAAGTTAGGAAATAGGGCATTTAAGTGTGTTTTCATAGGATATTCTCTTAATAGTATAACTTATATGTTCCTTATTCTTGATACCTTAGAAGTTATAGAATTTGTAGATGTAGAATTCTTTGAAAATCAAACTATTGAGAATCCATTAAGATCATCTAGTCCGGAACCAACTAAGACTAATGATGTCAATGATGATGAATATTCTCCTGCTTAGAACAGCAAGGAAGTGCCAGTAGCAGATAATAGTACTGAACACAGAAGAAGTAAAAGAGTGAGAATAGAGAAGGACTATGATCCTGACTTCATTACATATCTCGTAAAAGGCAATAAGAACGAAGTCCTTAATGTGTCAAGATATGTAATGAACGTCGGTGATGATCCCAAAACTTTTTCTAAAGATATGAGTTCCAGAGATTCTAATTTCTGGACAGAAGCTATCAATGATGAAATGAATTCCATAATGTTAAACCAAACTTGGTTTTTATCTGATTTACCTCCTAGTGCTAAACCAATAGGCTGTAAATGGATATTCAAGAAAGAGTTGAATACAAATGGATCCATTGATAAGTTTAAAGCCATACTAGTTGCTAAGGGATATAAAGAAAGACAAGGAGTAGATTATTTGATACATATGCTCTAGTTGCTCGCACATCTTCCATATGGCACTTGCATCAATTCATAACCTGGTATTACATCAAATGGATGTAATGATAACTTTTCTAAATGGAGATATAGTAAAGGAAATATATATGGAACAACCTGAAGGTTTTATAACCCCAGGCCAAGAAAAGAAAGTTTGTAAATTAGTCAAATCTCTTTATGGCCTGAAGCAAGCTCCGACGGTTATGCTATAATATGTTTATGCGTTGATGACATGCTAATATTTGGTTCCAGTATATCCTGTGTGAATGAAACTAAAAAGTTTCTATCTTCTAAATTTAGTATGAAAGATCTAGGAGAAGCTGATGTAATTTTAGGAATTAAAGTCATTAGGAAAGCGGGGGAGTTATTACTAACCCAGTCTCATTACATTGAGAAGTTCCTAAAGAAGTATGGTCATTATGATCACAAACCAGTACCAACTCCTTTAGTTCCTTGTATTAAGTTAGAGAAGAACACTGGACGTACCATTTCTAAACTTGAGTATTCTGGTGTTATTGGGAGTTAATGTATGCTATGCATTGCACTAGACCCAACATCGCACATGCTATAAGTGTATTGTATAGATTTACGAGTAACCCTGGTTTCGAACGCTAGAAAGCCATTTCCAGAGTTTTAGCTTATTTGAAAGGAACCATTAACTATGGTTTATCTTATAAAGAATATCCGGCTGTAATAGAAGGATATAGTGATGCATCCTGGAACAATGTAGAATCCAAATCTAAGTCTGCGACTGGATGGATATTCACATTAGGAGGCGCTGCTGTATCTTGGGCTTCCAAGAAGCAGACCTGTATATCTGATTCAACTATGTTATCAGAATTGATTGCATTAGCAGATGCATGTAAGGAAGCGGAATGGCTTAGGAATTTTTTAATGGAAATTCCATTGTGGAAGAAGCCATCTACAGCAGTCTTGATTAACTGTGATAATCAAGCAACGATATATAATGTATCTAATAAGACATATAATTGGAAGTCTAGACATTTGAGTCTAACACATCAGATGGTAAGACAGTTTCTCAAAAGTGGAGTTATAACCGTTGACTACATAGAAGCAAAGAAAAACTTAGCCGACCCACTTACAAAAGGTCTTCCAAAGGCTATGGTTTCTATAAAGTCAAAAGAATTGGGACTAAGGTATGTGAATGAAGATTGATCATCCTTAACAGAAACCCAACTTGTGTCTTGAAAAGGATAGACAAAGTTCAATGGGTACCAACAAGTTAAGAATATGATTATGGAACACTAATCAATTATCCCATAATACTTTGTGTTGGATTCTGCATGAATAAAGGATGGATACATATCCTTAATAAGTCTTGAAACCTTAAAAGGTGTCTTGCAAAAACACCTTAAGAGACTTACCTATATGAGCATGGAAATCAGGCCGTTTCCTAAGAAAGTAATACCGCTTTCTAAAGAAGACTCATGAATCAGGATTAAAGCACATGGCCATTAACGTGCTGAGCAATACAGAACACTCTAACTAAGGAAATCAACAAGTGTGATTGTTCTGGTTTTATCACTAAGGGATACTTGGTTCAAGATTCGTTCACCATATAATCTCGATAAAGCTTTGAACAGTTTACACTAAGTAAAGGTTCAAATCCAAAAGATACCTTATATTTATGTGTTTTTTTCACGATGATGCAAAACCTGATCTTAGAACTATATAGGCTTGATCCTACTTGGGTATGTAGGAAGTCACACTAGTATTCAGCCATCCATTTTAATTTTTCTTTATTTTCAAAATTGGGGGAGATTGTTGTGGATTTTCAAAGTTATGTTTTGGGATGGGATTTGTTTTTGAAGAGGGAAGTAAGAAGGAATAAGGATATGTCTTTGTACCGCGTCATGAAATAGGAAAGGACTTGTCTCTATATTTGTAAAGACATGGTGTATTATTTTAAAAGAAAGAAGAGAAGGGGATATAAGGCAAGTGCATGAACATGGCATAGACATTAAATATTTAAATGTCAAAAGATGGGCCTTAGGGCTCTTGTGGTCTCTTGATCCATTGGGCCGCGGAATGACTAGTTGGCCTGGACCGTTGTATTTTTGAATTATAGCGCGCGCAATTGAAAATTCACAACGTTTTAGAACGTTGCAAAATGGCTCCGTATTTCAAAATGAAGGGACACGACCATTTCGAATAGAAACGGATACGACCGTTACAATTGGTCGCGGCGGTTCATGGACAAACACCTCTGGGCGCCTATAAATTCCAACGCCCATAACTGTTGCAAATCACTTCGAAAATAGTTCTTCTTCTTCCTCTTGAATCTGCAACGCCATTAAAGCGTGTCAAAAGCCGTTGCTCTACAACGCCTCTAAGGTGTTGCAAAATCCAGAAAAAACATTGTAGATCCGTCCACTTCTTCTTCTATTCATTCTAATTCTAATATTGCATCATCAGATATCAATCTCTAGAGTGTTCTTGATCGGATCAAAGCCGTGCAAACTTTGAATCCGATTTCGCTGTTCCAAGTTTACATTGAATCTTGAAAGTCAATGGTTCGATAATCCGTTTGTACCTGGTGGATTGAACTATTGTCTGAAAGAATTTGCTCCGCAAATCCTTAAAATCTGAAGTACGACAATCATACGAAGATCATCATCATCCGATAGCATCTCAAACTACAAAATCCCCAACAATTTTCAGACAATATCTTCAATCATGGAAGGTTTGAGCGCATTGCAGGTTATGAATCAGCGTTTGACAAAACTGGAGCGTTTTTATGGTGAAAACTTTACTCGTTAGGAAGAGACGATGAAGTTCTTCCTGATCATTGTGAAATTGTTTTATATCTTGGAAGACGATTTGGAAGATATACCATGGGAAACCACAGGCGAGGATGCCGCTCTGAAGGAGAAATGAGCAAAGTGCAAAGAGGACGATTTTCTATGCAGTGGGCATATTCTGATCCAGTCTACAACGCTTACAGGACCTTGGAAACCGCAAACATTATACCATAATGGCCATTCGGCGACTCTTATTTTTTTCAACTGCCAACACTTATATGTGTTATAGACCAGTGACACTAATATGTGTTGCTATAGTAAAAATGTGTCACCAAAATTGTGCCAACACTTAAATGTGTTGATATGTCTGATCAACTCTTATATTCCAAGGGCAAAAGGGTAAGTTCTCACACATAAATCTAATCGGTACCTCAACGCTGATTCCTCCGAAGGCTGCATCATATGCAAATAAAAAATGGGCTTCGAAGAATTCATATTAGCAATTAGCTAATCAGTATCAAATTTTGGATTTCTCAAATCGATATTAGCCTCTCAAATCCTCTCTCCATGGCTTCGAATTAGGGCTTCTAGGAATTGGGGCTTCTAGAAAATTGGTATGGTGTTCGGCTCCTTTCTGATTTTTAATTTACTCGACTTGAAGTTTAAATGCCAATGATTAATGGATTTATATAGAATTTAAATCATATTATATCTCTAATTTTTGAATTGGTTGGATTTCATATATCTCTAGCATTACGTGTTTAATATACTTGCATATTTCTCTGATTGGTGTGGTCAAACTTCTTCATTGGTTTTGGTTAATTGTTGGAAAATATTGACTTTTTCAGTTATAACCTGAATTTGTTTATTTTTATACGATTGAAATTTAGTACTTAAGTTTGACCACAGTGTACCCTTGGACAGTTGCATTGATTGTTGTTGCATTCTTCTCCTTTTGCTTCTAGTTAATGTTTTTTGTTGCATTTGTGTATATGTTTGAACAACCTTGTTCAGGCTGGTCAATTTTAAAACCATTGTGTATTTTAGGTTATGCACTCCTTTGAGCCTTGCATGATTTGCTTTGATCAGTTGTGTTCATGAAGTGATCATATATGTTGGTTGTTACGAACTGTAGGCTTGATGGCTTACGCTACAGTCTTGTGTCCTTAGATATGTTTTGACTTGTTACCTTCATATTCTGCTAACCATGTTGCGCTTGTGTGCTTCTCTAATTCTCATACTGCTCGGGTCAACTAGGTTTTCTTTTTATTTTTTTTAATGTCTGGTACTTGTGTTGTTTGTCATGATCTAACGTGTTTGATAGTTTTGATATCCTATGCACAAGTGCACTTGTACATGTTGTGCATGTTTTTGTTTGCTGAGGACTATGTTTGCTTTAGTATTCCATGCTACTTCAATTGCATCCCCTGCATGTGTAAGTTGTGATGTTAGGATAGACTGTTTCTACGAACTACTATCATTTATATACATCTTGCTCCAAAAATATTGGGGGTTGGTGTATATTTTATGCATTACTCAAAATAATTTCCCTTAAATTGAAATTATGGAATAGCTATAATATGATTAGAAACAAGAGTATATATTTTTAATACATTGCAAACTCGCTCTTTAAGCATAAGCAAGTTTCTGCACATACTTTTAACTCTTTCATTGCTTATCTTTCTCTACATCAAACCCTACCTAATTTATTTTCTTCAATATCAGAAAGTTCAATTCTGCTGGGTAAACCAAATTTTCCACCAACTGACCAAACTATCCTCCTTTGTGTTCCTGTTACCTACCGCAAAATCGATCTCCATAGCCACTGTCGTCTCCTGCGCCCTGTCTTCTTCTCTGCCTATTTTCTTTCTTCCGTCATTATCGTACTATTGAAATATTCATTGCCAGCTAACTGTCATCGTTAAATTTTCCTATATAAATAGCCGCCAGATCAATCAATTTTCAATCATCTGGGTAAAAGTAAGGCATGGCAAACACAGCTTGCTTTGTCGTCGTTAGCAGGAATGACATTCCTATTTATGAAGCAGAGCTGGACAATAAAGAAAGAAGAATCAACAAAGTCAACACCAGTTTATTTTGCATGCTGCTTTAGATATTGTGCAGGACCTTGCATGGACAACCAGTGCCATGTTCTTAAAGGCAATGAATAGATTTAATGACCAGGTGATATCCGTCTACGTTACTGCTGGTCATACTAAATTGATGCTGCTACATATTCTTGTAATGAGGATGGGATAAAAAACTTTTTTCAAGAGGTCCATGAATTTTATATCGAGATACTATTGAATCCTTTCTACTTATCCGGATCTCGAATAACATCATCGCACTTCGATACCAAAGTTCGAGCTCTTTCTAGGAGATATCTATAAAACCATGTTTTTTATGTATTAATATAATCTATAATTTTGAATTGATCGTATTGTCAATGTTCCGGTTCATGCAACAACTAAAACGCACTTATGGTTTGGATTACAAATTTTGATTTAAAAAAAATCAGATAAGTTACTCTAATGCCTTTGTTCTATTTTTTTTCTTAGCAACGTCCATCATTCTTATTTTTTTTCAATTAAAGGTTATCTACTTTATTCATATACTAATAGACATCATAAGCAACCATCAAAATGAGTAATCGATTTACCTTCATATTGTAATAATCTGACCATACTCTTCGTATACTGCTCTGGTTATAACTTGGCATGAACCTAAAGATGCTTATATATCAGGAACAAGTTTACTGAGGACACAAACTAGATTTAATTCATCAAATATGTGCACTCATTGGATTTTCATTTTACTTATTTTTTCAAACTTTTCCAGCAGATAAATGTTCGTCATAAATTTTTTCTTTTAAACTTAATGTTTTCTCATTTTAGTTTAACTTAATTCAAGTCACATTTGAGGCGGTCAAAAGTGGGTATGGACTTAATGTTTTCTCATTTTAGTTTAACTTAGTGTTTTCTCATTTTAGTTTAACTTAATGTTTTCTCATTTTAGTTTAACTTAATTCAAATCACATCTGAGGCGGTCAATGGTAGGAAAAAAATGAAGGAAATGATGCAAAGAAAAAGGGGACACTTCACACATCTGAGGCGGTCAATGGTCAGAGACGAGCCGTAAGCATTTTCAGAGTGGCATAGGAAATTGTTAGGTTGTAAAGCAAGGAAAAGGTACAATAAGAAACCAAAATCCTAGATCTTTTAATTTAATCATCTTTAAGAACCTAAATTACTTGACCCTATTCCCTAAATTATTTAATTTAATAAGAGAAGCCATACTTTGCATGGTATTGTTGACGAGCTGTAACGACCCGGAAAATCTGAACCAATTTAAAAATTTTAAATTGGCTAAAATAATGGATTTTAAATATTTAAAATAAATATTTTAAATAATAGCGATGAAAAGTGAGTTTGAATCGACGATTGAAAATGAATATAATTAATTCTAATTATAAACAAGGCCTGAAATGGCGCTGCAGTTTCAAAAATTGAATTCAAACTTTGTCGGACTGTAACGGGTGCAAAACAAAACAGATTTGAGTGAAATCAAAAATATTTAAATCTGTTAGTGAATACCTTTCTAACGAATCTGAAAAATCGAAGTTTCATAGCGGAAAGCAAAAGTTATGGCCAAATGAATTTTCAGAAAGGTCGCTATGGAATTTATATAGCCCGTGAAATTGGCCATTTTGCATACGACCTCAGAATTCGATGAAACCATTTTTGTTAGAACCGAGATGTGAAGTTATTGTTAGGCTTCAAATTTCATAATTTTTGAAGCTAATATGTGAGCGTGGCAAAGGAAAATGTGTTTTGGTCCATTATAGTTAAATTAGATCGACCAGAAATGGGCCTTTTTGCAAACGGTCTCAGAATTCAACGAAACTAGTTTTGTTGGGGCCGTATCGTCAAAACATAGCCAGATTTATTTTTCTGGAATTTTTCGAATTAGTTTGTGGCCCTGGCAAATTGAAATGTACGTTCAAATCGAATATTGAATGTTATATATTTTAATTTGAATGGAAACTGAATGAAACAGTTGAATGAGCCTTCGAAACATATCCCATTGTGTTCAAAATGGGGTAAAACGCTAGGGACGACAGTCGTTGGGTTCGAATTGGTGTTAGTGTGTGAAAGAGGGTATTTTCGGATTTTTAAAAATATATAAATAAACAAAAAATATCATTGGTCAGAAAATTTATTTTCCCTCTCCCCGAAGTTCGATTGAAGGCGGAAACACGTTCAAACCTTCCCCCTCATTTTCCGATCAATCCACGCCGAATTAGCTCGTGCCACAGTTGAACTTTTTGAAGATCTTCTCGAGATCTTCAAATCCATATAAAGTTTGGATTTTTTCATTGAGTGGTTTGAGAGAATCGAGCCTCTGAACATTCGTCGTTCAAACCGCCGCCGCCGCGCCGTCCGACCACCGAGATGGACCCCACCACGTCGCGCCAGAACGCCTCTCCTCCGCCTTCGATGCTGCGAAGGCCGATCGACGAATAGCTACACGGATTCGAAGAAAAATCCAAACCTAGTTTTGAACGAAACAGCTGAGGTACGGCCATATTTATTTTCAACAGTTTTAACACCTTTAAACCGTTGCAAACTTTGACAAATCATATCTTTTTCGTGTATTGACAAAATTCAGTGAAACAAGAGACAGTGGACTCGTGTGGACGTCTTCTACATTCTAGAAGAGACCGCATATTTTTCTGAGCCTTCTGCTATTTTTGGTGGAGTGGAACCCAATGTGAGATTTCTAATTTATAAACGATATGGAAAACGACGATGTATAAATTATATGATCGATGTATGAGTTATATAAGCATTGTACACCTCATGTATAAGCGTTGTATAAGTTGTATGTTCGATGTATAATTTATATATGCGTTGTAAAAATTATATATGTGTTGAAATAGAAGTGAATTGCTATATATATATATATATATATATATATATATATATATACTCCCCTCATCCACAAACCATGGACGATATTTATTGGTTGTGATTGGTGTGAAAATTGATTGATAGCGAATGGTCGATTGGAATTGTTTGTGGTTGATATTGATTGATTGTGGTTGAAAAATACCCGTTTGTGGTTGAGAAATATTTGGTTGAAGCCACATAGGATTAGTTTGTGGAAATGAAAAATATATATATGTCGCCTACGTGCGAACTAGATGCATGATTCCCCATTGTCAAAAACCGCGAGGTTTAAAGGTAGAGTGAGGAGCCGTACTAGGGACGGTCCCGGTTTTAACTACCCTGCCATTATGCTGCCGAAATTTTGAATAATATTCATGTGTTTGAATTATTTTCATTTGTTGAAACTATATTTATTCGTTGAATAGAAAACCTTCATGTGTTGAGTCGATATTCATTCGTTGGATAGAAATTCATGTGTTGAATGGTATTCGTGTTTTAAATATAAAAATCACCTTTTTATCTATATATAAAAACTATAGAAAACCTTCATGTGTTGAGTCGATATTCATTCGTTGAATTGAAATTCATGTGTTGAATGGTATTCGTGTTTTAAATATAAAAATCACATTTTTTATCTATATATATATACTATATAAATCCTTCATGTGTTGAATCGATATTCATTCGTTGAATTGAAATTCATGTGTTGAATGGTATTCGTGTTTTAAATATAAAAATCACCTTTTTATCTATATATAGAAACTATAGAAAACCTTCATGTGTTGAATCGATATTCATTCATTGAATTGAAATTCATGTGTTGAATGGTATTCATGTTTTGAAATAAATTTTTTTATAATAAAAATCATACTTTTATTACCTATATGAACTATATAATATAATAGTGTTTTGAAATGAATTGTTTTACAATAAAAATCAAATTTTTATTATATAAATGAATTGTTAAAAATAGTGAAGTGTTGAAATAGAAGACAGTTAGATAAAAAAATATCATTTTTATCAAATGTATGAAAAGAATATAGTTTTTGAAATCGAAGAATCGATATATTTATATAAATAGAATTGAAATATATCGAATAACGACGCTACAGTTCGTATTTTGAAATCGTGATTTCAAACGATTATACCGAGAGATCCGACCATCGGATTTTCCCGAAACCGCAACCGTTGGGTTCGCTTTTGAAAAATCTTTCCAACGGCACTAGCTTTGTAAAAATCCAATGGTTGGATTATCTGGAATGTTTAATTAAAATCTGAAGAAAAACAGCGCCAGAATCGATTATATATATATATATATATATATATATAAATATAATTATATTTAATCGAATAACGACGCTGTAGTTCGTATTTTGAAATCGAAACTTCAAACGATTATACCGGGAGATCCAACCGTCGGAGTTTCCCGAAACTGGAACTGTTGGATTCGTTTTGAAAAGATATTTCTAATGAAGTAAATTTTGTGAAGATCCAACGGTTAGATTTTCGGATATGTGTAAATCAAATCTGAAGAAAAACAGCGCCACGGCCGCGTTATGCCCTGAAGCGTCGTTTAGAATAAATTAGCTATTTTGAAATAAATAAAAATAGTGATAAATCGTTATAAAATATTATAAATGATATGGATGTGAAATTTAGAAAATAACTGAAGGTTGGATAAGTCGAATGGTTTCCTGGGTGTTGATCTGATGTTGGTTTCAGCATTCGGGGTTAATATTTGGGAAATCGTTCTCTTACTGATTGACGGTTAGTGACTAATGAATTGAAATGATACGTATGTGTGTTAGTGTTGCACTTGTTTATTATATACGCGAGTTGCTCAGAAAGACCAGGTTTATCCCATTCTGAATAACTGAATCTACGATAAGAAGTCGAAGATGAAGACTGGGGTTGAAGACCGATCTTCACCTCGTATGGATGGTCACTGAGGTCCTGATTGGGAGGCATCCCGAAATATGGATAATTAGTGGTGATCGTCCAGACGTACGTGGGAATCGATGAATATGCGAGGTATTTAGTGCCTCTGGTTTCGTTTAGACCCAGAACGGACTTGCAAATGGACTGCGTGTCTGACATTGGAATTCATTCTGTTCGATTGATAACCATGTTGCGTGGTGTGAATTGCCTTTGTGGCATGCCAAGATGCAGTGAACAGGGCTTCTGTTGAAAAGAAAAGTCTTGTGATTGATGATCAAAGCACTGCCGGTGTGGCGTAGCTTTGTGTATAACGTGAATTCGCGAGCCTCACACCCCGGTATGGACCAGAAACGGGAGAGGACATCAGGGAGGGCCTGCGTTTCTTTCTAGCTTGGAGTTATGTCGGTGTTTTTACATAGCCTGACATTTTACTTATGTGGTTGTTGCTGTTGCGAGGCGCCTCAGATATATCGGTGACTATGTGAAGCCGAAGGAGCCATTCGTTGGCTCGTTTACGCCCCATAGGGCGGGGAAACGCAGTGTTCAGGCATAATAATCCACATCGGTGGACCAGCCCTGACGATCCAAGGGGTAGTTGCGTCTGTTCCTGAGGGGTGGGCTAGAGCATCTCGAATTCGGTGAGGACGATCGCTTGCCTCGGTTCATGATGGAAATCCAATTTCCAAATACGACACCGTGAGATTTTGATTGTAGATATATATGGCGACATGATATATGGTACCCATGCCGTCTATGATTGATAGTTATGATTCGAAATTGTTTTTGAAACATGTAAACACTAGTAATAATATCAATTGCTTTTGTTTTATTCGTATCAACCATATTTTGGCCATTATAAGGTAAAACTCTATCCTCTGGTCTGCGTTGCATTGTGTGATGGGAACTGAGTCTTATAATGGCTTCATTTTTATAAAAAGCATTGCGATGTTTAAAAGAATGATTTGTTTTTAAAGCACTGGCAGTCCAATGGAGTAAACCCGTTCCACGAAAGTGGCGTGGTCCTGTGATTAGCCATATTGTTAATGTGTTGAGTAGATTTCTCATACCAGTCCCATGACTGACTCGTAGTTTGTTTCACTTTCAAACTCGGGTGCCCCTTTTTCTACATGGGCAGCCTTGTATTCAGGTTTAGCTGGCTCTTTCTGGATAGCTGGAGCTGAAAATGGATTCTATTATTTATCTCTTTTTATGTTGTTCAGCTCCTATTGTACATATTTTGTTTGTTTCCGTTGTAGACATTTATGTATAGCTGAACTGTATTTGTACTAAGTATGATCCTGTATACTGTGTAACTCTGATGATTACGTTTATCCAGTGTATTCTATTGTACATTATCTGGTGTATTTATTTAATTCTGTTCTGTTATTATCTGTTTCTGTGTTATATTCTAAAGATTACCCTTGTCACCGTCAGTACGGGATTTGGGGTCATCACAACGTGGTATTAGAGCTTTGGTTAAGCTTATCTCTGGAATATAACATATTAATGAACTCGTCAGAGATAGAACCAGTAGTGTTCTAGGGCGAGTAACTCAGTACAGATAGGATCAGCAATATCCTGGTATGAGTACAGCAGAATCAGAACAATTCGTTAGAGATGGGGTCAGAAGTGCCCTAGAACGAGTTGAGAGTTATTTGTTTTTAAATAACGTATTTGTGATTATATATAAAGTCTGGTTTTAGAAATATGATTTTTGAATATATAAAAGATATATATTTGAAAAGTTAAAAGACTATATAAATTGATTAGTATATTTTTGAAAAGTTAAAAACAATTTGATTGTTGTTTGTGTTGTGTGATAGTAGATTTGATTAATTAAAATTATTAAAACGATAGTAAATTTAATTAATAAGAGAATGAATGGTAGAATTTATTCATTTAAATCACACATTAAAGTGATTAGAAAATAGATAGAAATATATACATGTGCATTATATATGTTTGAACAGGTAAATGGATAGCTGTTGAGTAAAGATTTTATTTGCGTGCCCGACAAATAGGTAAACCTTAATGAGTTGGATGCGAAATATTATTATATCAACTCCTGTGAATGCCATTGGATGCGGAGTGCTGGTTGTTCTGTGTGAAATAATAAATATCGTCATTGGATAGTAACAATTGATTTTGAACTACACTGCATGGCATACTTCTGAAGATAGGCATACTTCATCATATACCACATAAGCATTTGGAGCTTGTGTGACGAGGTGGAAGATTTACCATACGAGCGAGAGGCTTGTATGGCGGTGACTATATTTTACAGGTTGAACTGATGACTGATATGGACTATTTAAATTGTAACGATAAAATTACCAGATTAATAAAAACCCCACACGGGTCTGGAGTTGACAATAATCACGTCTCTCTAGTTATTAGATATGGCACATGGACTATTTATTTCCCACACGGGACAAGGTGACGAGGATTTATCCTCTGGAGCATTTAAAATACACACTCCCTCAGGCTTTGACAGGGTGACGAGAATTTATTCTCTGGAGTTATTATCTATACACGCTCCCCTGTAAACACCAGAATATATCACTATAAATATGTGTATGCTTATTAGGATTTATTGGGTACCTAATACGGCCCAATAAATTTCCAAACATCTCCCCATACAAAGAAGGTTATGGCGAAATTTTTCGAAAATTCCGGGTGTTAGCCAAATTTTTGAATAATTTGAAAATTCTCAGAAACTGAAAAGTTGGAGAATGGAAGCTAGATCGAACGTAGAGTTGATTAATCAAACCACTTTCGACTTTGTTCCTTTTCGGGGACGAAAAGTTTTAAGTGGGGGAGATTGTAACGACCCGGAAAATCTGAACCAATTTAAAAATTTTAAATTGGCTAAAATAATGGATTTTAAATATTTAAAATGAATATTTTAAATAATAGCGATGAAAAGTGAGTTTGAATCGACGATTGAAAACGAATATAATTAATTCTAATTATAAACAAGGCCTGAAATGGTGCTGCAGTTTCAAAAATTGAATTCAAACTTTGTCGGACTGTACCGGGTGCAAAAAAACGGATTTGAGTGAAACCAAAAATATTTAAATCTGTTAGTGAATACCTTTCTAAGAATCTGAAAAATCGAAGTTTCATAGCGGAAAGCAAAAGTTATGGCCAAATGAATTTTCAGAAAGGTCGCTATGGAATTTATATAGCCCGTGAAATTGGCCATTTTGCATACGAGCTCGGAATTCGACGAAACCACTTTTGTTAGATCTGGGATGTGATGTTATTGTTAGATTTCAAATTTCATAATTTTTGAGGCTAATATGTGAGCGTGGAAAAAGAAAATGTGTTTTGGTCAATTATAGTTAAATTGGATCGACCAGAAATGGGCCTTTTTGCAAACGGTCTCAGAATTCAACGAAACTAGTTTTATTGGGATCGTATCGTCAAAACATAGCCAGATTTATTTTCCTGGAATTTTTCGAATTAGTTTGTGGCCCTGGCACTTTGAAATGTACGTTCAAATCGAATATTGAATGTTATATATTTTAATTTGAATGGAAATTGACTGAAACAGTCGAATGGGCCTTCGAAACATATCCCATTGTGTTCAGAATGAGGGTAAAACGCTAGGGACGACAGTCATTGGGTTCAAATTGGTGTTAGTGTGTGAAAGAGGGTATTTTCGGATTTTTAAAAATATATAAATAAACAAAAAAAATCATTGATCAGAAAATTTATTTTCTCTCTCCTCGAAGTTCGACTGAAGGCGGAAACACGTTCAAACCTTCCCCCTCATTTTCCGATCAATCCACGTTGAATTAGCTCGTGCCACAGTTGAACTTTTTGAAGATCTTCTCGAGATCTTCAAATCCATATAAAGTTTGGATTTTTTCATTGAGTGGTTTGGGAGAATCGAGCCTATGAACATTTGTCGTTCAAACCGCCGCCGCCGCGCCGTCCGACCACCGAGTTGGACCCCACCACGTCGCGCCAGCGCGCCTCTCCTCCCCCTTCGACGCTGTGAAGGCCGATCGACGAATAGCTACACGGATTCGAAGAAAAATCCAAACCTAGTTTTGAACGAAACAGCTGAGGTACGGCCATATTTATTTTCAACAGTTTTAACACCTTTAAACCGTTGCAAACTTTGACAAATCATATCTTTTTCGTTTATTGACGAAATTCAGTGAAACAAGAGACAGTGGACTCGTGTGGACGTCTTCTACATTCTAGAAGAGACCGCATATTTTTCTGAGCCTTCTGCTATTTTTGGTGGAGTGGAACCCAATGTGAGATTTCTAATTTATAAACGATATGGAAAACGACGATGTATAAATTATATGATCGATGTATGAGTTATATAAGCGTTGTACACCTCATGTATAAGCGTTGTATAAGTTGTACGTTCGATGTATAAGTTATATATGCGTTGTAAAAATTATATATGTGTTGAAATAGAAGTGAATTGCTATATATATATATACGCCCCTCGTCCACAAACCATGAACGATATTTATTGGTTGTGATTGGTGTGAAAATTGATTGATAGCGAATGGTTAATTGGAATTGTTTGTGGTTGATATTGATTGATTGTGGTTGAAAAATACCCGTTTGTGGTTGAGAAATATTTGGTTGAAGCCACATAGGATTAGTTAGTGGAAATGAAAAATATATATATGCCGCCTGCATGCGAACTAGATGCATGATTCCCCATTGTCAAAAACTACGAGGTTTTAAAGTAGAGCGAGGAGCCGTACTAGGGACGGACCCGGTTTTAACTACCCTGCCGTTATGCTGCTGAAATTTTGAATAATATTCATGTGTTTGAATTATTTTCATTTGTTGAAACTATATTTATTCGTTGAATAGAAAACCTTCATGTGTTGAGTCGATATTCATTCGTTGGATAGAAATTCATGTGTTGAATGGTATTCGTGTTTTAAATATAAAAATCACATTTTTATCTATATATATAAACTATAGAAAACCTTCATGTGTTGAGTCGATATTCATTCGTTGAATTGAAATTCATGTGTTGAATGGTATTCGTGTTTTAAATATAAAAATCACCTTTTTATCTATATATATAAACTATAGAAAACCTTCATGTGTTGAATCGATATTCATTCGTTGAATTGAAATTCATGTGTTGAATGGTATTGAGGTTTTAAATATAAAAACCACATTTTTATCTATATATAGAAACTATAGAAAACCTTCATGTGTTGAATCGATATACATTCATTGAATTGAAATTCATTTGTTGAATGGTATTCATATTTTGAAATAAATTGTTTTATAATAAAAATCATACTTTTATTAGCTATATGAACTGTATAAAATAATTGTGTTTTGAAATGAATTGTTTTACAATAAAAATCATATTTTTATTATATAAATGAACTGTTAAAAATAGTGAAGTGTTGAAATAGAAGACAGTTAGATAAAAAATATCATTTTTATCAAATGTATGAAAAGAATATAGTTTTTGAAATTGAAAAATCGATATATATATATATATATAAATAGAATTGAAATATATCGAATAATGACGCTGCAGTTTGTATTTTGAAACCGTGATTTCAAACGATTATACCGAGAGATCCGACCATCGGATTTTCCCGAAACCGCAACCGTTGGGTTCGCTTTTGAAAAATCTTTCCAACGGCACCAGCTTTGTAAAAATCCAACGGTTGGATTGTCTAGAATGATTAATTCAAATCTGAAGAAAAACAGCGCCAGAATCGATTATATCTATATATATATATATTTGAATATAATTATATTTAATCGAATAACGACGCTGCAGTTCGTATTTTGGAATCGAAACTTCAAACGATTATACCGGGAGATCCGACCGTCGGAATTTCCCGAAACTGGAACCGTTGGATTCGTTTTGAAAAGGTCTTTCTAATGAAGTAAATTTTGTGAAGATCCAACGGTTAGATTTTCAGATATGTGTAAATCAAACCTGAAGAAAAACAGCGCCATGGCCGCGTTATGGCCCAAAGCGTCGTTTTGAATAAACTAGCTATTTTAAAATAAGTAAAAATAGCGATAAATCATTATAAAATATTATAAACGATATGGATGTGAAATTTAGAAAATAACTGAAGGTTGGATAAGTCGAATGGTTTCCTGGGTGTTGTTCTGATGTTGGTTTCGGCCTTCAGGGTTAATATTCGGGAAATCGTTCTCTTACTGATTGACGGTTAGTGACTAATGAATTAAAATGATCCGTATGTATGTTAGTGTTGCACTTGTTTATTATATACGCGAGTTGCTCAGAAAGACCGGGTTTATCCCATTCTGAATAACTGAATCGACGATAAGAAGTCGAAGATGAAGACTGGGGTTGAAGACCGATCTTCACCTCGTTTGGACGGTCACTGAGGTCTTGATTGGGAGGCATCCCGAAATATGGATAATTAGTGGTGATCGTCCAGACGTACGTGGGAATCAATGAATATGCAAGGTATTTAGTGTCCCCGGTTTCGTTCAGACCCAGAACGGACTTGCAAATGGACTGCGTGTCTGACATTGGAATTCATTCTGTTCGATTGATAACCATGTTGCGTGGTGTGAATTGCCTTTGTGGCATGCCAAGATGCAGTGAACAGGGCTTTTGTTGAAAAGCAAAGTCTTGTGATTGATGATCAAAGCATCGCCGGTGTGGCGTAACTTTGTGTATAATGTGAATTCGCGAGCCTCACACCCCGGTATGGACCAGAAACGGGATAGGACACCAGGGAGTGCCTACGTTTCTTCCTAGCTAGGAGTTGTGTCGGTGTTTTTACACGGCCTGACATTTTACTTATGTGGTTGTTGTAGTTGCGAGGCGCCTCGGATATACCGGTGACTATGTGAAGCCGAAGGAGCCATTCGTTGGCTCGTTTACGCCCCATAGGGCGGGGAAACGTAGTGTTCAGGCATAATAATCCACATCGGTGGACCGACCCGGATGATCCAAGGGGCAGTTGCGGCTGTTCCTGAGGGGCGGGCTAGAGCGTCTCGAATTCGGTGAGGACGATCCATTGCCTCGGTTCATGACGGAAATCCAATTTCCAAATACGACACCATGCGGTTTTGATTGTAGATATATATGGCGACATGATATATGGTACCCATGCCGTCTATGATTGATAGTTATGTTTCGAAATTGTTTTTGAAACATGTAAACACAAGTAATAATATCAATTGCTTTTGTTTTATTCGTATCAACCATATTTTGGCCATTATAAGGTAAAACTCTATACTCTGGTTTGCGTTGCATTGTGTGATGGGAACTGAGACCTATAAAGGCTTCATTTTTATAAAAAGCATTGCGATGTTTAAAAGAAAGATTTGTTTTTAAAGCACTGGCAGTCCAATGGAGTAAACCCGTTCCACGAAAGTGGCGTGGTCCTGTGATTAGCCGTATTGTTAATGTGTTGAGTAGATTTCTCATACCAGTCCCATGACTGACTCGTAGTTTGTTTCACTTTCAAACTCGGGTGCCCCTTTTTCTACACGGGCAGCCTTGTATTCAGGTTTAGTTGGCTCTTTCTGGATAGCTGGAGCTGAAGATGGAATCTATTATTTATCTTTTTTTATGCTGTTCAGCTCCTATTGTACATATTTTGTTTGTTTCCGCTGTAGACATTTATGTATAGCTGAACTGTATTTGTACTAAGTATGATCCTGTATACTGTGTAACTCTGATGATTACGTTTATCCAGTGTATTCTATTGTACATTATCTGGTGTATTTATTTAATTCTGTTCTGCTATTATCTATTTCTGTGTTATATTCCAAAGATTACCCTTGTCACCGTCAGTACGGGATTTGGGATCGTCACAACGTGGTATTAGAGCTTTGGTTAAGCTTAGCTCTGGAATATAACATATTAACGAACTCGTCAGAGATAGAACCAGTAGTGTTCTAGGGCGAGTAACTCTGTACAGGTAGGATCAACAATATCCTGGTATGAGTACAGCAGAATCAGAACAATTCGTTAGAGATGGGGTCAGAAGTGCCCTAGAACGAGTTGAGAGTTATATGTTTTTAAATAACGTATTTGTGATTATATATAAAGTCTGGTTTTAGAAATATGATTTTAGAATATATAAAAGATATATTTGAAAAGTTAAGAGAGTATAGAAATTGATTAGTATATTTTTGAAAAGTTAAAAACAATTTGATTGTTGTTTGTGTTGTGTGATAGTAGATTTGATTAATTAAAATTATTAAAACGATAGTTAATTTAATTAATAAGAGAATGAATGGTAGAATTTATTTATTTAAATCACACATTGAACTGATTAGAAAATAGATAGAAATATATACATGTGCATTATATATGTTTGAACAGGTAAATGGATAGCTGTTGAGTAAAGATTTTATTTGCGTGCCCGACAAATAGGTAAACCTTAATGAGTTGGATGCGAAATATTATTATATCAACTCCTGTGAATGCCATTGGATGCGGAGTGCTGGTTGTTCTGTGTGAAATAATAAATATCGCCATAGGATAGTAACAATTAATTTTGAACTACACTGCATGGCATACTTCTGAAGATAGGCATACTTCATCATATACCAAATAAGCATTTGGAGCTTGTGTGACGAGGTGGAAGATTTACCATACGAGCGAGAGGCTTGTATGGCGATGACTATATTTTACAGGTTGAACTGATGACTGATATGGACTATTTAAATTGTAACGATAAAATTGCCAGATTAATAAAAACCCCACACGGGTCTGGAGTTGACAATAATCACGTCTCTCTAGTTATTAGATATGGCACATGGACTATTTATTTCCAACACGGGACGAGATGACGTGGATTTATCCTCTGGAGCATTTAAAATACACACTCCCTCAGGCTTTGACAGGGTGACGAGAATTTATTCTCTGGAGTTATTATCTATACACGCTCCCCTGTAAACACCAGAATATATCACTATAAATATGTGTATGCTTATTAGGATTTATTGGGTACCTAATACGGGCCCAATAAATTTCCAAACGTCTCCCCGTACAAAGGAGGTTATGGCGAAAATTTTCGAAAATTCCGGGTGTTAGCCAAATTTTTGAAGAATTTGAAAATTCTCAGAAACTGAAAAGTTGGAGAATGGAAGCTAGATCGAACATAGATTTGATTAATCAAACCACTTTCGACTTTGTTCCTTTTCGGGGACGAAAAGTTTTAAGTGGGGGAGATTGTAACGACCCAGAAAATATGAACCAATTTAAAAAATTTAAATTGGCTAAAATAATGGATTTTAAATATTTAAATTAAATATTTTAAATAATAGCGATGAAAAGTGAGTTTGAATCGACGGTTGAAAACGAATATAATTTATTCTAGTTATAAACAAGGCCTAAAATGGCGCTGTAGTTTCAAAAATTGAATTCAAACTTTGTCGGACTGTACCGGGTGCAAAACAAAACGGATTTGAGTGAAACCAAAAATATTTAAATCTGTTAGTGAATACCTTTCTATCGAATCTGAAAAATCGAAGTTTCATAGCGGAAAGCAAAAGTTATGGCCAAATGAATTTTCAGAAAGGTCGCTATGGAATGTATATAGCCCGTGAAATTGGCCATTTTGCATACGACCTCGGAATTCGACGAAACCACTTTTGTTAGATCCGGGATGTAAAGTTATTGTTAGAATTCAAATTTCATAATTTTTGAAGCTAATATGTGACCGAGGCAAAGGAAAATGTGTTTTGGTCAATTATAGTTAAATTGGATCGACCAGAAATGGGCCATTTTGCAAACGGTCTCAGAATTCAACGAAACTAGTTTTGTTGGGACCGTATCGTCAAAACTTAGCCAGATTTATTTTTTTGGAATTTTTCGAATTAGTTTGTGGCCCTGGCAAATTGAAATGTATGTTCAAATCGAATATTGAATGTTATATATTTTAATTTGAATGGAAACTGACTGAAACAGTCGAATGGGCCTTCGAAGCATATCCCATTGTGTTCAGAATGGGGGTAAAACGCTAGGGACGACAGTCGTTGGGTTCGAATTGGTGTTAGTGTGTGAAAGAGGGTATTTTCGGATTTTTAAAAAAATATAAATAAACAAAAAAATATCATTGGTCAGAAAATTTATTTTCTCTCTCCCCGAAGTTCGACTGAAGGCGGAAACACGTTCAAACCTTCCCCCTCATTTTCCGATCAATCCACGCCGAATTAGCTCGTGCCACAGTTGAACTTTTTGAAGATCTTCTTGAGATCTTCAAATCCATATAAAGTTCGGATTTTTTCATTGAGTGGTTTGGGAGAATCGAGCCTCTGAACATTCGTCGTTCAAACCGCCGCCGCCGCGCCGTCCTACCACCGAGCTGGACCCCACCACGTCGCGCCAGCGCGCCTCTCCTCCCCCTTCGACGCTGCGAAGGCCGATCGACGAATAGCTACACGGATTCGAAGAAAAATCCAAACCTAGTTTTGAACGAAACAGCTGAGGTACGGCCATATTTATTTTCAACAGTTTTAACACCTTTAAACCGTTGCAAACTTTGAAAAATCATATCTTTTTCGTGTATTGACGAAATTCAGTGAAACAAGAGACAGTGGACTCGTGTGGACGTCTTCTACATTCTAGAAGAGACCACATATTTTTCTGAGCCTTCTGCTATTTTTGGTGGAGTGGAACCCAATGTGAGATTTCTAATTTATAAACGATATGGAAAACGACGATGTATAAATTATATGATCGATGTATGAGTTATATAAGCGTTGTACACCTCATGTATAAGCGTTGTATAAGTTGTACGTTCGATGTATAAGTTATATATGCGTTGTAAAAATTATATATGTGTTGAAATAGAAGTGAGTTGCTATATATATATATATATATATATACACACACACGCCCCTCATCCACAAACCATGGACGATATTTATTGGTTGTGATTGGTGTGAAAATTGATTGATAGCGAATGGTCGATTGGAATTGTTTGTGGTTGATATTGATTGATTGTGGTTGAAAAATACCCGTTTGTGGTTGAGAAATATTTGGTTGAAGCCACATAGGATTAGTTTGTGGAAATGAAAAATATATATATGCCGCCTGCGTGCGAACTAGATGCATGATTCCCCATTGTCAAAAACCGCGAGGTTTTAAGGTAAAGCAAGGAGCCGTACTAGGGACGGTCCCGGTTTTAACTACCCTGCCGTTATGCTGCCGAAATTTTGAATAATATTCATGTGTTTGAATTATTTTCATTTGTTGAAACTATATTTATTCGTTGAATAGAAAACCTTCATGTGTTGAGTCGATATTCATTCGTTGGATAAAAATTCATGTGTTGAATGGTATTCGTGTTATAAATATAAAAATCACCTTTTTATCTATATATATAAACTATAGAAAACCTTCATGTGTTGAGTCGATATTCATTCGTTGAATTGAAATTCATGTGTTGATTGGTATTCGTGTTTTAAATATAAAAATCACCTTTTTTTATCTATATGTATAAACTATAGAAAACATTCATGTGTTGAATCGATATTCATTCGTTAAATTGAAATTCATGTGTTGAATGGTATTCGTGTTTTAAATATAAAAATCACTTTTTTATCTATATATAGAAACTATAGAAAACCTTCATGAATTGAATCGATATTCATTCGTTGAATAGAAATTCATGTGTTGAATGGTATTCATATTTTGAAATAAATTGTTTTATAATAAAAATCATACTTTTATTACCTATATGAACTATATAAAATAATAGTTTTTTAAAATGAATTGTTTTACAATAAAAATCACATTTTTATTACATAAATGAATTGTTAAAAATAGTGAAGTGTTGAAATAGAAGACAGTTAGATAAAAAATATCATTTTTATCAAATGTATGAAAAGAATATAGTTTTTGAAATCGAAGAATCGATATATATATATATATATATAATTGAAATATATCGAATAACGACGCTGCAGTTCGTATTTTGAAACCGTGATTTCAAACGATTATACCGAGAGATCCGACCATCGAATTTTCCCGAAACCTCAACCGTTGGGTTCGCTTTGGAAAAATCTTTCCAACGGCACCAGCTTTGTAAAAATCCAACGGTTGGATTGTCTGGAATGTTTAATTCAAATCTAAAGAAAAACAGCGCCAGAATCGATTATATATATATATAATTATATTTAATCGAAAAACGACGCTGTAGTTCGTATTTTGAAATCGAAACTTCAAACGATTATACCGGGAGATCCGACCGTCAGAATTTCCCGAAACTGGAACCGTTGGATTCGTTTTGAAAAGATCTTTCTAATGAAGTAAATTTTGTGAAGATCCAACGGTTAGATTTTCATATATGTGTAAATCAAATCTGAAGAAAAAGAGCGCCACGGCCGCGTTATGGCCCGAAGCGTCGTTTTGAATAAATTAGCTATTTTAAAATAAATAAAAATAGCGATAAATCATTATAAAATATTATAAACGATATGGATGTGAAATTTAGAAAATAACTGAAGGTTGGATAAGTCGAATGGTTTCCTGGGTGTTGATCTGATGTTGGTTTCGGCCTTCGGGGTTAATATTTGGGAAATCATTCTCTTACTGATTGACGGTTAGTGACTAATGAATTGAAATGATGCGTATGTATGTTAGTGTTGCACTTGTTTATTATATACGCGAGTTGCTCAGAAAGACCGGGTTTATCCCATTCTGAATAACTGAATCGACGATAAGAAGTCGAAGATGAAGACTGGGGTTGAAGACCGATCTTCACCTCGTTTGGATGGTCACTGAGGTCTTGATTGGGAGGCATCCCGAAATATGGATAATTAGTGGTGATCGTCCAGACGTACGTGGGAATCGATGAATATGCGAGGTATTTAGTGCCTCCGGTTTCGTTCAGACCCAGAACGGACTTGCAAATGGACTGCGTGTCTGACATTGGAATTCATTCTGTTCGATTGATAACCATCAGTTGCGTGGTGTGAATTGCCTTTGTGGCATGCCAAGATGCAGTAAACAGGGCTTCTGTTGAAAAGCAAAGTCTTGTGATTGATGATCAAAGCACCGCCGGCGTGGCGTAGCTTTGTGTATAACGTGAATTCGCGAGCCTCACACCCCGGTATGGACCAGAAATGGGAGAGGACATCTGGGAGGGTCTGCGTTTCTTTCTAGCTAGGAGTTGTGTCGGTGTTTTTACACGGCCTGACATTTTACTTATGTGGTTGTTGTTGTTACGAGGCGCCTCGGATATACCGGTGACTATGTTAAGCCGAAGGAGCCATTCGTTGGCTCGTTTACACCCCATAGGGCGGGGAAACGCAGTGTTCAGGCATAATAATCCACATCGGTGGACCGGCCCTGACGATCCAAGGGGCAGTTGCGGCTGTTCCTGAGGGGCAGGCTAGAGCATCTCCAATTCGGTGAGGACGATCCCTTGCCTCGGTTCATGACGGAAATCCAATTTCCAAATACGACACCGTGCGGTTTTGATTGTAGATATATATGGCGACATGATATATGGTACCCATGCCGTCTATGATTGATAGTTATGATTCGAAATTGTTTTTGAAACATGTAAACACTAGTAATAATATCAATTGCTTTTATTTTATTCGTATCAACCATATTTTGGCCATTATAAGGTAAAACTCTATCCTCCGGTTTGCGTTGCATTGTGTGATGGGAACTGAGTCTTATAATGGCTTCATTTTTATAAAAAGCATTGCGATGTTTAAAAGAAAGATTTGTTTTTAAAGCACTGGCAATCCAATGGAGTAAACCCGTTCCACGAAAGTGGCATGGTCCTGTGATTAGCCATATTGTTAATGTGTTGAGTAAATTTCTCATACCAGTCCCATGACTGACTTGTAGTTTGTTTCACTTTCAAACTCGGGTGCCCCTTTTTCTACACGGGCAGCCTTGTATTCAGGTTTAGCTGGCTCTTTCTGGATAGCTGGAGCTGAAGAAGTATTCTATTATTTATCTCTTTTTATGTTGTTCAGCTCCTATTGTACATATTTTGTTTGTTTCTGCTGTAGATATTTATGTATAGCTGAACTGTATTTGTACTAAGTATGATCCTGTATACTGTGTAACTCTGATGATTACGTTTATCCAGTGTATTCTATTGTACATTATCTGGTGTATTTATTTAATTCTGTTCTGCTATTATCTGTTTCTGTGTTATATTCCAAAGATTACCCTTGTCACCGTCAGTACGGGATATGGGGTCGTCACAGGAGCAAAGAGTTCCTATCATAGATTCTTCCCAATTGTGAGCTATGGTTTTTTTCTTTACTTTACGGAACTGTTTATGCTTTTTAAGTGTTCACCTCTTTCGAAAATATTATATGTAAAAATCTTATCTGCTGCAACTAGGAGTTATTTAGTTTCAGAAATCCCGTAGGCTGAAGTTAAAACAAAAACTTATCATATTCAATCCAGGTCTAGATGGATTAGGGTCTAAATTATATAAGCAACATTGAGAACTCAATAAGTTGATTTAGTTGCTGTTGTGGAAGGATTTCTGTCAAGTGGACGGATAATAAAAGTAATTAATCAGTTTTATTATTTTGGTGCAAATAAAGATAATCATTGTCTATATCAAACTACAGGGAAATTTCATGTTATGATGTGATCTATAAAGATCATACCAAATGTTATATGCAATTGTATAAAAGTGTATATGAATGGACTGATTTCAATGAGGCGGACATGTTAAGTGCTTCAATTGAAGTGGTGATAATCCTAACAGCAATTCCAAACATTAAGTTAATCCAAAAATAACATGTAAAATTAAAGATAAAGGAGAGCTAGTTTCAACAAATTTACATAATTCAATTTTTAAGCACATCTTCATTGGAAAAAATGCTAAACTTATATAACAGTCATAAACTTATGATTAGGGAAACCATATCCAATCAATGTTAGTTAAACAAAAAGTGATATCAGGCGAATTCAGCCAGAAATCATCCAAATTAGGGTTTTGTTATGAAGTTTATTGAAGAAAAAAAATGTATTCAAGTATCACTATGTTAATTTTAGACAATTAAAAATAAAATAATTATGATATTTATTTAAGTCTAACACTTACATTTTGCTTCATAACATCAAATGTTTTGCAGGTGTTAATTATTCTTATATCCAAGTCTATGAAGTTTCAAGTAGAAGCAATGGCTAAATAATCTCTAGATATGCAGATATAAGGTAAACATTTATAAACAATTTAAAATTTCAACTGTGTTTCAAATACACTTCAGACTCTTTTAAAACTCATTTACTTGTTTTGATTTTGAAGATTTTGGACAGTGTTTGATAATTGACTCACAGAAGAGAAAGATTATTTCATTTCAGATTTTGTAGTTTTGAAAAATTACACTATTATCACATAATTTGTGCACATGGTCATATATCTTATGTTGTCGCAAATAGGTATGTATCACTTTGCGTGTTTGCATTAAAGAAAAGGCAGATGAGTTGAGCTATTACAGCAAACCGGCATCATAAGGTTTTGCTATGCTCTTATATTAGGTACAACATGAAAACCTTATTTTATCACCATAAAGCCATACTAAATTCCTATCCTACAATTTTCAAATTATGATCTGTTTGTTCGAATTAGTTTAACACCCGTTCATTGTATATATGCGTGGTTTATTTATTTTTTTGGCTTTTTTGTTTGGTTGCTCATGTTTATAGAAAATTACATGATTTATTATAGGTACATGAATGTCTAACAAAACCTTATTTTATTCAGTTTTGTTGGATTTTTTTGGTTAATAATCCATTTGTTCAGCTAACAAACTAAATGACTGTTTATTTAAAATACTAAGCATGTGTAATCTATAACCTAAATGTGTTATCAATTGTTTAAGCAAATAATCCAGATTTTTTATACTGTATTGAATGCCATAAGTGCCACAGTAGGAAACAATTTCCAAAACAGCCTTTAAATTAAGGCAAACTATCATCAGTTTGTTGTTCATTGATTGCTTATTCGTACTAAAGACAGAGCATTCTAATTTTGAATCCCATATAAATAATTTGTATTTTTATTATGTAGTCATATATCTGTAAAATTATTATGTAGTCATATATCTGTAAAACGTTTCTAATAGGTATGTATTGTTTTGCATTTTTCGCATTGGAGAAAAGGCAGATGAGTTGAATTATTACAGCATACTATCTTCCTAAGGTTTTTCCCTGCTCTTATAAAAGGTACAATATGAAATAGTTTTATACAATTCAATATCATCTCCTCAACTAAATCATATACATTTGGGTAACTCATAGCAGGAAGCAGTAGTCGTAGGTCTGACAAATCAATACCTCCATGCTTTCAGGAATAAACATTATTCTCAAAGTAGAATTTCAGACCTAGACGCTAGGCCTATGAATGGAATTTGTAGTCCAAAGGGAAAGCATCACATTAACAGAATCTGAAGGCACCATAAATCTTCCATCCGTATATAAACAAAATATGTGAATTTGAAGTAGATACTCAGTTTCAAGCATTAATTATTTAAAATGTACCATTAAAGTATAATGAGATATGTAAGAAAACTAAAATTTAAAATAAAAATGAATGTTATTGACGGTAGTGTGTTTAATAATAATGTGTTTATTTGAAATGTAGTTGATTTTACTACATGTTTATAATGCGATAATTTGTCAGTATACTGTTTTATTCCATTGATATATTACAATGTGCATAACGATTTCAAATTTATATATCGTTCTAAAATAACTTAAGTTATAACTACAAAAATGTTATATTTCATGAAACTAAATGATATAAACATATTACAAATTCAAAATATTTTTATTTTTTGCTTTTTAATTATTTGTTGCATTGAATGATGCATTTTAATCTGTGCACACTACTAAATTATTTCATTGTTATGCATTTGATTTTAGGAATTTTTTTTGTTTAGACAACTAATTTTGTGTTGTAATTGATTTATACATGACTTTGTTTTCTTAAAATTTAGGCGTTTGGTTTATAATACGAAAAGTAAGAAGGTCTTTTTCTTCCTATTACAATAAGCAAGAAGGATGGTCCCTAAAATTCTCATTACACAATTTTAAAAATTAGTCTGGAACATACGATTAATGTCAGTTAAATAGCATATTAGTGAACTTGCAATAGAATGAATATAAATTATCCATAATGGTTGATGAAGAAAGAAATGAACATTTTGGAAATTTAGAAAAAATCTAATTTAGTATTTCCTGGCCACCATTGATAATGCTGGGAATATGTTCATAAATTTTTGAACATCGTTTAGAATTATCCCAGTAACTTATGGGAGTTGTATCATTTAATATGCAGGTAAACTGCCTTTTAATTCAGTCATTTTTCTTAATTTACAGTACAAATCCAGGAGTAACTAATAGGTCATTTATCATTTAATATGCAGATTAATGTCAGGTAACTTATGCGAGCAGTATCATTTAACTTACATAGTAGTCAAGAAAGCTTTATATATACTTCTGTTAGTCCTTTTCGGCAAGCGAAAGGAATGGATATGTAAAAGATTTGTTTGCCACTTTACTGAACAATGGATTGAAGTAGCGCTGAGCTTGTTTATAAGTTCTGTTGGATATTTAAGGATATATACCTGGGCATTATCCCAGGTATACATAAGTGCATATCGATCCCTGGTAGACTTGATATTTGTTAGGCTAAAATGTACCAAAATCATTCAAGCAGTTTTTAACACAGAAGTCCAGTATCAGAAACATCCAAAATTCAATTAAAGAGCCAATAGTATGTACTGCTGGTATTTACATACATGAAGCAGCTGTTGTCTCAGTTTTCGTCAAAATTGAGCCTACTTGGTTTTTGCATGAAAACTAAGCCTCGGCTCAGTTTGCGCCAAAACTGAGCCGGCTCAGTTTTTGTGCCAAAACTGAGTCTAGGCTCAATTTGCACCAAAACTAAGCCTCGGCTCGATTTTTGCGCAAACTGAGCCTAGGCTCAGTTTTGACGCAAATTGACCTGAGGCCCAGTAAAACTGAGCAGCTCAGTTTGCGCCAAAACTGAGTCCATTGAGCCGAAAACTGAGCCGCTCAGTTTTACTGAGCCTACTCAGTTTGCGCCAACACTGAGCCTCGGTTCAGTTTTGCAATTCTCTTGTTATTCGTCAATTTTGGAATGATAACTTGTTATTTATCAGTTTTGCAATTTATTATTTTTGTAAAAATGAGTTCGTTTATATTTTGTAGGCACTTGTTGAGGAGGAAAAAAACAGAATTTGGAATATAATTATCACAATATTTGAAGAAGAATGTAGCAAAGCTTATATTGGAACACAAACCGTGTGTCATTTTAGAGAGATAGTGCAAGATGTTGAGAAAGTTGTTTGGATAACAGAAGTTTTAAATCCGGAAGCACCAATTTACGATGGCCCTCAAAATGAACATTACAAGCTTTGTGAATTTTCGGATGGAGGCTTTGTGATATGGTTCATGTTTTGCCTTCATAATATCTAAAATTTTATGTATCTTTAGTAAAACTTTAACTGTTTTTTGTAATTTGAACTTGATATTATGGTATTTTGAAATTTAAAGCATTATGCAAAAGTGACATTGTTGAATTTGAAATATGGTATTTTACCAAATACTTTTATTTGAACTGATATGTTGAATTATATACGTGATTGAAAATCATAAAGACATGTTATATAAGTGTTAGCAATATATGTATGGCAACATTTATAAGTGTTAGCAGGATTATGATACTGACATTTATAAGTGTTACCATATCTTATAGTTCCAACATTTATAAGTGTTAGCAATGAATATGTTTGTAACTCTTATAAGTGTTATCATATCTTACGGTTCCAACATTTATAAGTGTTAGCAATGAATATGTTTGTAACTCTTATAAGTGTTACCATATCTTATGGTTCCAACATTTATAAGTGTTAGCAATGAATATGTTTCTAACTTTTATAAGTGTTAGTGATGAATATGTTTGTAACATTTATAATTGTTAGCATCTACTTTGTTTGTAACACTTATAAGTGTTACACAATATGGCTGGAAAATTCCTCACAGGCCGTTGGTAACACTTAAAAGTGTTACAGAAATTATTTGTAACACCTATACTTGTTGGGAATCCCCTGTTTTTGGTGTGGTGAAAGGAACTCTGGACTGCTTTGGAAAGAAAGTACCGCATATCTGAGGCAAGTAATAAAAAATTTCTTATTTGTAATTTTATGGATTTCAAAATGGTCACCAACAAGTCCATAATTGGACAAGTTGGTGAAATACTATTGTTAGTGCATCAACTTAAAGATGCCGGTATTGATCTCCCTGAATCTTGTGTTGTTGGAGTTATTATTTCAAGACTCCCAAATTCTTGGAATGTTTATAAGAAAAAATTGAAACATGCAGAAACGGATTATAATTTAGACGGTTTACAGCGTCATCTTCGTGTTGAAGAGGATTCTTGTAAACGCGGACTAGATGATAATCCGCAAACTGAGTCTTAGGATAAGGCAAATAATGTTGAAATTACTGATAAATTAAAGCCTAAGATTGAGACATAGTTTAAGAAGAATGGTAATTCCAAGAACAAAAAGAAGGGTGCATGTTACTATTGTAATAAACCCGGCCACTATGCCCGAGACTGTCGTCTTCGGAAGAAACAACAAAAAGCAAATGTGGTCGAAGAAAAGCCTGTGGTTGTCGTACAAGAGGCGAACTCCTAAGTGGCATTGATAATGGTTGGTGGCTCGATACTGGAGCAACCATTCGTGTTTGTAAAGACCGTAATCTGTTCAAGACTTACGAAGAGACTAATAAAGAATCCAGCGAAGTTACTGGCACAAACAAAGTTGCAAGCAAAGTTACGGGAAAAGGCACAACTGAACTTACATTCACCTCTGGAAAAGTTTTTACATTAGTCAATGTATTTTATGTACCCGATATGTGTAAGAATTTGGTTTCTGGATACCTTCTTAATAAAGGAGGATTCAAGTTGGTATATGAGTCTGATAAGTTAGTTATGTCTTAAGAATAACAAATTTATTGGGCAGGAATATTCTTGTGACAGCATGATTAAGTTGTATCTAATGAAGAAATCTTCTGCTTATATTGTTGATTATGTTAATTTGTGGCATGGTAGATTAGGACATGTTAATTATAAGTCTCTAAGAAATATGTATAAATTAGGATTAATTTCAGATTGTGATTTCGATTCCATCACTAAATGTGAAATTTGTGTTTAAGCAAAAATACACCAGAAATCCTTTAAATCTGTTGAAAGGAATACTGGTTTTGCTTGATTTAGTATATAGTGATGTGCGTGACTCAAAAAGTCATATCACCTATGGTGGTAACCAATACTATATAACATTTATTGATGATTATACTAGATATGCATATGTATATCTAATGAAATCGAAAGATGAGGCCATTGATAAATTCAAATTTTACAAAGCAGAAGTCGAAAAACAATTAGGAGTTAAAATTAAAGTGTTACATTCCGATCGTGGTTATGAATATTTTTCAAATAAGTTCACTTTGTTTTGTAAACAAAATGGTATAATTCACAAATGTACCACTCCATATACACCACAACAAAATGGTATTGCTGAGAGGAAAAATAGAACATTAGTAGAAATGGTTAACGCTATGCTCATTAGTTGAACTTTACTTTATAACCTATGGATGATGCTATGTTATCTGCATGTTACATTTTAAATAGAGTACCACTTAAAAGGAATAATATTTTCCCTTATGAATTATGGTTTAATAGAAAACCTAACCTTACCAGACTTAAAGATTGGGGTTGCTTAGCATATGTTAGAAAACCTTACCCTAAACGACCAAAGTTAGGAAATAGGGCATTTAAGTGTGTTTTCATAGGATATTCTCTTAATAGTATAACTTATAGGTTCCTTATTCTTGATACCTTAGAAGTCATAGAATCTGTAGATGTAGAATTCTTTAAAAATCAAACTATTGAGAATCTATTGAGATCATCTAGTCCGAAACAAACCGAGACTAATGGTATCAATGATGATGAATATGATGCTGCTCAGAACAACAAGGAAGTGTCAGTACCAGATAATAGTACTGAACACAGAAGAAGTAAAAGAGCGAGAATAGAGAAGGAATATGATCCTAACTTCATAACATATCTCGTAGAAGGCAATAAGGACGAAGTCCTTAATTTGACAAGATATGTAAAGAACACCGATGATGATCCCAAAACTTTTCTGAAGCTATGAGCTCCATAGATTCTAATTTTTCGAAAGAAGCTATCAATGATGAAATGAATTCCATAATGTTAAACCAAACTTGGTTTTTATTTGATTTACCTCCTAGTGCTAAACCAATAGGATGTAAATGGATATTCAAGAAAAAGTTAAATACAAATGGATCCATTGATAAGTTTAAAGCCATACTAATTATTAAGGGATATAAACAAAGACAAGGAGTAGATTATTTGATACATATGCTCTAGTTACTCGCATATCTTCCATATAGCACTTGCGTCAATTCATAACCTGGTAATACATCAAATGAATGTAAAGACAGCTTTTCTGAATGGAGATATAGAAGAAGAAATATACATGGAACAACTTGAAGGTTTTATAACCCCAGGCCAAGAAAAGAAAGTTTGTAAATTAGTTAAATCTCTTTATGGTCTGAAGCATGCTCCTATGCAATGGCATGAGAAGTTTGATAAAGTTGCACTGTCATTTGGATTCATTGTTAATGATGCAAATAAATGTATTTACAGCAAATCGGATAACAACGGTTATGCTATAATTTGTTTATACGTTGAAGACATGCTAATATTTGGTTCCAATATATCCTATGTGAATGAAACTAAAAAAATTCTATCTTCTAAATTTGATATGAAAGATCTAGGAGAGGCAATGTAATTTTAGGAATTAAAGTCATTAGGAAAGCGGGGGAGTTATTACTAACCCAGTCTCATTACATTGAGAAGTTCCTAAAGAAGTATGGTCATTATGATGACAAACCAGCACTAACTCCTTTAGATCCAAGTATTAAGTTAGAAAAGAACACTGGACGTACCATTTCTCAACTTGAGTATTCTAGTGTTATTAGGAGTCTTATGTATGCTATGCATTGCATTGCACTAGACCCAACATCGCACATGTTATAAGTGTATTGTGTAGACTTACGAATAACCCTGGTCTCGAACACTGGAAATCCATTTCCAGAGTTTTAGCTTATTTGAAAGGAACCATTAACTATGGTTTATCTTATAAAGGATATCCTGCTCTAATAGAAGGATATAGTGATGCAATCTGGAATAATGTCGAATCCAAATCCAAGTCTACGACTAGATGGATATTCATATTAGGAGGTGTTGCTGTATCTTGGGCTTCCAAGAAGCAGACCTATATATCTGATTCAACTATGTTGTCAGAATTGATTGCATTAGCAGATGCATGTAAGGAAGCGGAATGGCTTAGGAATTTGTTAATGGAAATTTCATTATGGAAGAAGCCATCTCCAGCATTCTTGATTAACTGTGATAATCGAGCAACGATATATAATGTATCTAATAAGACATATAATGGGAAGTCTAGATATGTGAGTCTAAGACATCAGATGGTAAGACAGTTACTCAAAAGTGGAGTTATAACTGTTGACTACATAGAAACGAAGAAAAACTTGGCTGACCCACTTACAAAAGGTCATCCAAAGGCTATGGTTTCTATAAAGTCAAAAGAATTGGGACTAAGGTATGTGAATGAAGATTGATCATCCTTAACAGAAACCCAACTTGTGTCTTGAAAAGGATAGACAAAGTTCAATGGGTACCAACAAGTTAAGAATATGATTATGGAACACTAAATCAATTATCCCATAATACTTAGTGTTGGATTCTGCATGAATAAAGGATGGATACGTATCCTTAATAAGTTTTGAAACCTTAAAAGGTGTCTCGTAGAAATACCTTAAGAGACTTACCTATATGAGCATGGAAATCAGGCTGTTTCCTAGGTAAGTAAGACCGCTTTCTAAAGAAGTCCCATGAATCAGGATTGAAGTACATGGCCATTAACGTGCTGAGCAATACAGAACACTCTAACTAAGGAAATCAACATGTGTGATTGTTCTGGTTTTATCATTAAGGGATACTTGGTTCATGATTCGTTCACCATAAAATCTCGATAAAGCTTTGAACAGTTTACACTAAGTAAAGGTTCAAATCCAAAAGATACCTTATATTTATGTGTTGTTTTCGCGATGATGCAAAACTTGATCTTGGAACTACATAGGCTTGATCCTACTTGGGTATGTAGGAAGTCACACTAGCATTCAGCCGTCCATTTTAATTTTTCTTTATTTTGAAAATTAAGAGAGATTGTTGTAAATTTTCAAAGTTGTGTTTTGGGATGGGGTTTGTTTTGAAGAGAGAAGTAAGAAGGAAGAAGGAATGAGGATATGTCTTTGTCCCACGTCATGAAATAAGAAAGGACTTGTCTCTATATATGTAAAGACATGGTGTATTATTTCAAAAGAAAGAAGAGAAGGGGATATAAGGCAAGTGCATGAACATGGCATAGACATTAAATATTTAAATTTGAAAAGATGGGCCTTGAGTCTCTAGGGGTCTCGTGATCCATTGGGCCGCGGAATGACTAGTGGGCCTGGACCATTGTATTTTCGAATTACAGTGCGCGCAATTGAAAATTCGCAACGTTTCAGAACGTTGCAAAATGGCTCCGTGTTTCAAACTGAAGGGGCGCGACGTTTCCGAATGGAAACGGATACAACCGTTACCAACGGTCGCGGCGGTTCATGGACAGACACCTCTGGCGCCTATAAATTCCAACGCCCAGAACTGTTGCAAATCACTTCGAAAAAAGTTCTTTTTCTTCCTCTTGAATCTGCAACGCCATTAAAGAGTGTCAAAACGCCGTTGCTCTGCAACGCCTCTAAGGTGTTGCAAAATCCAGAAAAACGTTGTAGATTTGCCGTGTTCTTCTCCTCTTTATTCTAATTCTATTATTGCATCATCAGATACCAATCTCTAGAGTGTTCTTGATCGGATCAACGCCATACAAACTTTGAATCTGATTTCGTTGTTTCAAGGCTTTATTGGATACTGAAACTCAATAGTTCGATAATCCGTTTGTACCTGGTGGATTGAACTATTATCTGAAAGAATTTGCTCCGCTAAAGTCTGAAATACGGCAATCATACGACGATCATCATCATCCGATAGCATCTCAAACCACAAAATCCCCAACATTGGCTGTGTGAATTGCATATATGAGGGAATCAAGAATGCAAGAATGAAGGGGCCAAAACTTTATGGAAGGGAATATACATAAGAGTTTGATGAAAGTGGTCCATTTAAAAAAAAAAAAAAAAAAAAAAATAAAAAAATAATCAATTTTCTTTTTAATTTTTTTGAAAGGATTGTAGTCCCCTCTGGTTTATAGCCGCATATCAACTTGTCTCTAAATCTAACTTGTCTCTAAATCTAACGGTAACAAGCTAATACCAGATATTTCATAATATCACTTTGACTATGCATGTTTCAACTTTCGCTCAAAAATTGCTTACAAACAACCTAATACCAGATATTTCGTGAGGCTATCAAAAACATCAATTTCAATATTTTGTGCACGGTAAGAGGCTGTATGATTAAAAATGATGGCTTTGCATGCCAATTGCATTAATTAACGAGTTCACTGCAAGTTAAACTTGCGCTTGATGTAATCAGCTTTTTGTTGGTTTTGGTTACATAGGAGCAATACGTAAACATCATAAACAAGCATGTACAAATACAGAGTGCACGGTCTGTTCAAGACTTGCAAATTTTGAAACAAAATTAAACACATGAGCTGAACCCTTCCATGATTCATGACCAAATCTAATAAATTGTAGGATCTCCACTATTACTACATTGCAAGCGTCATAAATATACTTATGCAAAATAGTAGTATTTCAATATCATTGGAGCATCTCCAGCTGCTCTGCAATCTGTATTACGCAACATGTAAAGCTGCGTTCAGTTTATCTGTTGCGAGATAAGTCTTCGGGGCTTGCACCGTTCGATAGAATAAGAGGCATAGTTTTGAGAACCAATCCACGAGTCAAACCATGTTGACGCATGATCAATGTTCTCGTGATTGAACCGGTCCGACTGTTAGAACTACGTTAATAATTTATTTTTACTTTTCTAATTTAAACGTATAATTATTTCAAATATACCTAAAATTTAACTAATTATAATTAATGTATTAAGATTTAAAACATTTATTTTTTGAATATTTCATAACAAATACCACTAACAGTTTCTTATGGCAAAATTATAAATTTACTTTTCATACTCGAAGATGATTTGTGTTAAACAATAATGCGTAAAATGTGCATTAATTATGAATTATGTCATTCCAAAATCTAATTACATAAGGGAAAAAAAAAAAAAAAAAAAACCGAACAGTAAAGCAATTTTTTTTAGTTTTATTTTAAGAACCGTCATATTCGATGAGGTTGGTGTAGGTGTTATTTAAGAATTTTGAGGTTAAACTACGGATCTGTGCATGATTAAGATTATTTAATTTTCAGAACCATAATACCTAAAGGTCGAATGATAATCGTGGTCCAATCGAGATAAAGCTGGGTTTTAAAACACTGAATTAAGAGGTTCGACTTCTCTTCTGTGCAAGATTCAGATGTTCAAAACAATGCGTTAGTCCTTTGTTGTTGTTGTTGATATTTATGCATATGCATGTGCAGTTACGTGGAATAATATGAGTGACATACACTGTAATAATAATAGAAAACAAATGGTTTAGGTGAGTGGCCTTCGGGCTTTGAAATGCAGACAGCGGTGGTCACGGGATGCCTGTTTTTGCCACACTAGCCTCTCGTGTTCCACTTCATTCATTACTCGTACCTTGTGCAACTACTCCTCCCTCATGCAAAGCACGTTCATCTTTTTCATCACCGTTACACCTAAACGTATATGCATGCTCATCTTGTTTATCCTCGCACACTTCTCCACACAGCTCTCCCTGATCCATATGAAGGAGCAGACACACCAAGTTTGGGGACTAATGAAAATGCTAATGAAAACTGAACGTGCTTTTGATGTGCTGTTCATGAATAGCTTCAAAGGACATGCATATGACAAATGAAATGCTTTTGACAAATAACAATGGTTTTTTTTTGGAACAGTTTGCTTGAAATCTATGTTAAGTTTCAAAATAATCCAAACATTCTTATCAATTAAGTTAGCTAAATTTAAGCACCCATTAATCAATTTAGTCAGCTATCAAAATACTCATACGTCTATCTTTTTATTTAAGGTCGTTTAATATCTCACAAGTTTTTCAAAGAAATGGAGACACTCAACATTTAATAAGGGCGGATCTTATGACTTTAGTCTGGACCAAAAAGTGATCATGAGGAAAGACCTAATCCAAACCACTTAATACCCGGTACGGCGGGTCAACCACTTAATACCTTCTGGAGGCATGCCTGCTTTACACGAGGATTTATTACAGTGGACGACCCACATTAAGCCAACTTCTTGTAGAAGTTGGATTTGTCTGTCGGTTCCGGACGGACTACAACTACATGTTGGGCTCAACCTCACGTCTTTGTTTATATATTATAATGGTCCATGACACTAGACATCTCATATTAACTCGACCTCTTGAGATGCTGGATATGCCGATCGGTTCCGTGCAGACTTCTATTAAAAGTAGGGGTTAACCTCGTGTCACGTGTCATTAGTATTATTAAAAGTCCATTAATACTCACACACATACAAATTTCCTATGAAGGCATTTGAAATTCGAATTCCTAATTAAACACATTTAGTATGCATTTATAATATGTTAGTTACATTATTTAATATACATAAATAAGTGCGTAATTTATGACGTTCTACTCATATAAATGTTAATTCTAACCAAAAATCAAGATTTACAAGTTATATATTTCCCCAGCTTTCTCAACATGGCATATAATATTCACTTCACATATAAACCAATAATAGATAAATAACAGAACACAAGCACAATAACTTGCAACCTAGGTTCTTAAGGTTATTTCAAGAATAAAAAAGGACAAGGTGTAATATAACACAACACCAAAATGACCAATTTGAAACAGTAGTAAAATGTTGCTGAAAATTTTAGAAACACTTTCTAGGTGTTGCAGATTAGTATGATGCAGATTTTTGAAACACCTATATCTTGTTTCAGATTGATAAATTGCAGCACTTAATGAGTGTTTCAAATTGATGATCAGCAACACTTAGTGAGTGTTTCAAGATGACAATCAGCAACACTTAATGAGTGTTTCAAGATGATAATCAGCAACACTTCATAGGTGTTTCAAGTTGACAATCAGCAACACTTAATAGGCGTTTCAAATTGGCAATCAGAAACACTTATTATATGTTTCAAACTGATAATTTACAACACTAATATGTTGCGAATTCAAGATATTTAAAATATGCAATTGATATTTTCCGTAACATGAATAGATCCAATTATTATCCAAGATATTCCATGAACAAACTACTGCAGAATAAAGATAAACCATATCTTCAATGGAACAAAAAAGTACAAATATACCACAACAAATCCAAGTTACACAACAAGCATAAGGTTGACAATATAATAAAATAACAAACAAAGATAACCAAACTTGTTTGTAAACACTTTTTAGGCACCATGAATCATCGTATTATCTTTTTTAAATCCATATCTGCAAAAAAAATAAACATTAAGTGGAACACTTTAGTTCTTGCACCAGTGAATCAAACATAATTTGTCATATTACTTACACCAATAAAATCAATATAATTTGCACCAATAAACTCAACAAAAATTATTATGTTTACCTCTAGATACAGAAATAAGTATGTTTGCCTCTTGAACTTCGAATCTACAGACAAAGATACATTAAGGCCTGGAAACATGAGATTTAGGATGGGGATTGGCATGTTGGACGATAGAATTTATCTTCTTCCTCCTTTTTACTCATAGAACCTTGAAAAATCCAAGATCGAGTAAACTATAGTCAGAATTTGATTGTAAATTATTGCATTTAAAAGTAAATTCATCAATAATACTAATTTAATTCATACAATGCAGAAAATAGATCTCCATACAACGTATTCCATGGTTTTTCATTTTATTTAATACCAAATAAAACGGTTTGACATGATTTTTCATAACATATAGACAGGGTTCAATTTTTTAACACAATGCCAAGACAGAATGACTACCTCTTTTTCCATGAATGGAAACCAAGGCATTCAATTGAGCACGTCTAAAGAGAGTAGAATCATTAAACTGGAAAATTATCAATGTTGTCGCATAAAAAGAAAAAAAAAAGAGCATAACTTAATCGTACCTTAATGGCAAGATAAACTTGTACGGAAATAATTCTCCAACACCTGTAATAAAATCGTTAGAACCAAATTATACATTTAGCGTTTGCTGATTATTTAAAAAAAATGTTGAATAATGTAAATCGGTGTTTTGTCAACACATCACCCAAACAGCTTTTCATTATTTAAAAAAATGTCGAATAATGTAAATCAGTGTTTTGTCAACACATCACCTAAAGCCAGAAAATAAAGGCTTTGCAATCTTAAAAACTGCAGTTTAGTGATCCCTGTGTATATTGGGGAATTCACAGGGATGCCTGTGTGTCATCTCTTTGCTGCAATTTAAAGCAAAAACATAATTCAAATGTTTGTGATGGTGTTACCTGCAGTTAGACTTTACTACACCTTAATAATACATGTTTAAGAAAATAATCATAAATAACAATTCAAATGTACTATTTATTATGCCCAAAGCAGCAAATATCATCTGTCGCTAGCTTGTTAAGGCGACAACAGACCATAACAAAGGAGAAGAAAAAACCAAAATGATATGCTCGCCTCTGCTAACATTCCCTGGTACTTCCAAGCCTTCAAATCCTTTCACACTTTTGAAACCTGTCACCCTAGTGGGCATCTGAAAAACAAAAGTAACTGTTGCATAGTAACTTGCTGCACCAATATGGAGTTCCAACCTCATAGAATTTGACATCAAGGTTGTCTATCAAAATCATTAACATTATTTACCTGTAACTTACATGTTGCCAATCACTTGCAGTAGGCCCATTACTACCGGCATCATTCACATGCATACTGCTTCCTGCTCCACTAATACAGGGATACCCACACTATCATCTCAGAGTGGCATCACAACATCAATTATCACATTTCCATGCAAATGACAGGCAAAGGCGGAAAATTTTTGCAACAAAAGCAAGAAAAGGGTAAGCATAATTGACAGAACCGAAATAATATTACACTACATGAAATTCAAACATTATCCTCTTGACTGCTATTGCTTTGGGGGAGAGGAAAGTATCAGTTGAGTTTCGAGAGGCATACATATTATCATTATTGGCATTGTTGACGTTGCATTTTCTGGAACTTTAGAAATACCAAATTGGTTTTGCACTATGTTTAGATTAATTAGAAATCCATTAGCACTATCACTATTAGTTTGGGACTCTTTACGATTAGATACTTGATCGCATCCTTTTTTCATATCGTTTTTGCCACTCGGAAGAGTTTGAAGTATTTGAGCAACACCACTGACATTGTTAGAAAGAGAAGCATTGCCTGAAGCCAAAATACTAATAAAATGCAACATGCTACTGACATTAAGCACAGAATACACTATCATAACACTTTGATAGACTCTAACACGACAAACATGTCAAAAAAAATAATGAAAATCAAATACTACGGACATAACTACAGCTGTTTGATCCAACGTCTATCTGCTAATTGATGGCATAGATTGCACCATACAAATAACAAATGCAGTCTTTCTACCAATGGACCTAATCTGTTGAGCTTTGGAAGCATAATGACAGGCAATCATCTTTTTGTAATCACAATAAGCATTTAAACTATTAATTAATCATTTAAGTAATTGGTTCATAAAAAGCATTACCAGTTTATGAAAACAGAATAACTTTTGGCTTGGACCACTGTTAATAGCGTGCACTATTACTTTTTCAAGTATCCTTATAAAAATTTCCATTCTTTTATTATTATTCAATCACTCGTTTAGTATTTCAATGTTGTAAGAAAGATAACTTGCAATACAAGAAAAGAGAACTGCTCAGCATACAAACTATTCTAATTTAAATCTTAAAGGATTTCCACAAACTGTCAAACTTCTTCCTTACTGGATCGTTTAAGAATATCAATTCATATAAGATAAATAATGAAATCCTATCCAAAATTAGTAAAAGAAGGATAAACCTTAGATGTTGGGCACAAATGCATAATTAATTTCCCAGTAACCATCCAGCACACCACCAACTTGATCGGTTAGCTTGATAGCAGGGATCTAATGCGCAAATCTCAAATTTTCATTAATTATAAGTCTGAAGTAATAGCTGCCAAAACAAATTAAGTATACCAATCGGTATTCAGGAAGTAACTCATTGATACCCGAAAATATAAGCACTAACTTCACTCCGTAACCACGAAGAAATTCAACTTGGACAAGAACAACCAACACATCTGCACTTGCACCTTTAAAAAAGGATTTGAAACCTTGATTTGCAACCTTTTTTTAAATGCAGCATCTTTTAAGCCTTGGCTCAGTGAGCATACTTGCAGATACAGTAGTCCAAATAGTTGGCAGCTCTGCTTGAAGATTTTTACTTAAAATCAATGTCAAAACAAAGTGGATAAGATCAATTTCAACAAATATAACTCAGAATGTCCCAGTTAAGATTACGTGTAATGAGAATGTCAACAGATAACTTTTCTACTCTTATTTCTATGTAGACCCACATTTTATTTCTAAGAAATCAGGTATGAACAGAAAAGAAATCACCTTTTTACGCACTTTTTTTGCTTGTGCATGAAACTGACAAGATTTTCAAATTTTGATGATTTTTACACCTGCAAATAATGGATATTTGAAGAAATATGAACCCAAAATTTTAGCAGCTAATACTAAGTAGTAATGGAAGCCACTATCTCTTCTACCTTTTCTTTGAAAGAAAAGTATAATTTCCATATGCCACTAGTTAATGACTATCAGGCTAGGGTCTTTGGAGGTAATACCAAAATACACTTGAATATTGAACACCAGTAAATTAATGATGATTAATAATAATATAACTATCATTAGAGATTTAATCATACAAACCTCGGTTTCACCTAGTCTATAAAACCCAAACTTCATTGTCTGCTTCTTATTCTGATCTACAGTTATAGGAGCCATAATACATTAGGACTATTGTAAACTTCAGCATGTTCTTGTACTTCTGTTGTTGTTGTAGTTGCTTTTGCGCATCAGCCCTTCAATAGTTTATGAAAGAAAGAAAAAGGAGAAGAAAATTCAATGATGAACACATCACTAAATTAAATTAGGTATCCAATGATGATGAAGCAAAGAAAAATACATTTAAGAAAACACTGCCATTTTCTTTTCAAGCCGGATTTGTTACCGTTTATGCCCGTCGTCCCTACTACTGCTACCATGCATCTGCAAGTATGCTCATTTGATCAACCTTGATTTGTATCCATTTCTCCAAATAGGCTATAAAATAATGAACTGAGGCTCAATGAGAATCTTTTAGCCTTGGCTTGGTTAAACTGAGTCTAACATAGGCTTGGTTAAACTGAACCTAATGGCGGCTAACAACGCCTATGTTAGGCTCACTTTAATTAAACCGAGCCTACCGGAGGCTCAGCGGGGTTTAGGTCACGCTTAGGCTCAATTTAACAAGCCTTTATTAGGGTCAGTTAAACACAGGCTCGTCAAACTGAGCCAAATAGAGGCTCGGTTAAACCGAGCCTAATTAGCCACTATTAGGATCAATGAACTATGCCATTGTTGGGCTCGACTTAGTATAACTGAGCCTAAGAGGCTTGGTTTATGCATTTCAGAGATATAGGTTAGCTGCATATCCATCGAATCATAAAACAATATTCAGCCTCTTGTATATGAAAAAAAAATTCAAAATAGTTGAGAAATATCTTGCCAGGAATTATGGATATTCTGGTTAAATTTCATCAAGGCCTTTGCATAACTAACACATTCAAATTCTCTCATTATTGACTAATCATTGTACAGAAAAAAGCATTTTTTTGTACAAAAAGAATGTGCATTACCTGATATGCTGCCAGGAGGTGAAGCGTAATGCAAAACTTGGCAAAATGACACCAAAACAGGCCTTGGAATCCAGCAATTTTATCTACGATAGCAGCATACCAAAAAAAACCATAACAGAAAAAAAAAGTGATGATAGAGACAGAGTTCATTGATGCTTTCTTTATTGTTTTGTTTTCAGCTGGTGGTGATTATAAGGTATCCTACATATAAACATGTTCTTGAATAGTCAGTGAAATGATAATGAAAACTGTCTGTTGTGTCCAAATATCCACATATTTTTTCCCAGCCATCTACCTGTAATATACCTATACTATCCAGTAATATGCAGTTGTATATTTGGATTACATTTATGCATGAATTTAAATATAGAAGATTTATGCAGTTGTATATTTGGCAGCAAATATAAACCTTCAAAAAAGTAGATATATGCTTTAAATTAGTTGTTAACTTAGCTTGACTGCCTCAATAAATAGTTTTTGATGATAACTGCTCTGGCTTAAGCTATAGCAGAACTACGATTTAGTAAACGATAAAATTCGAAGGCATGAAATTTAAAATGCTTACATTTAAGAAGCAACAACTTTAGTTCATTTAGTCTGAAGTATTTTGGATTTATATAACTATAAATATAAAAACACTATACCTGCACCGAACACAGTAACTCTTATGCTTTGAGCTTTTGGAATCCTACGTATTTAAAATGTGCAGTGCAGTGCAGTGCATGGAGCTTATGGCATATACACTAGCCTCAGATAGTGTATGTGACCAATAGAAATTGGGCTGCAAAACAATCATATCTTCTAAGAGCATTAGGCATAAATTTTTGTTGAGAATTTAATACTGAATAGCTCCAGATGTGTAAAGGACCTCACTATCTATATGTATGTACATTTAATCCTAAGATTAACCTATATAAGTGTATTTATGAGCTTCACATGTTATTTTGAAAAGGTGTGGATTAAACATGTGTAGGTGAAACACTTTTGGGTAATAAGCTTTGCAGAGGATCACTGGTTCTTCTCGTATGGTTATAAGTTGTAACCCTAAAGATCGTTTTCGTGAGGACATCCCCAAAAGCCTGGTATAATTAGGAAAATATGGCTTAAACATTTCATCAAACAACATTGGTGCACGCTCATTTCATATAACGTAACAAAACATATAACCCCATCTACAATCAACACACCAACCAAAACTACATACAAACTAAAGAACTACTAGCATAATAATTGATGCATACAATTGTGAAGCTAAGTGAAAGGGGAATGAAACTAATGTATACGACCAATGAATACCAATCGATATACACAAATTAAATTATAACAATCGATGTACGTAAATCATTATGTACAAATCATTGTATACAAGTTGATGTATAGGAGCCGACTTACACAAACTGTTAGATACAAATCGACGTAACAAATCAATATGTTCAAATTGACTTACACAAATATATTGTTGTCGTAACTTTAAAAGAAGGCGTTACCTCATCAACGGAAGAAGGAAATTATCTGGAACCCTAAAACGTAAATGGAATTGATATTCGGATAAATGAGTGAAAAAATAACCAATGAAGATTTGGTAGGGAAAGAAGCGGCCGAAGTTTAGGCTGTTCAGGAACGGTATCACAATTTCTGAAAGGTTGTTATGTTTTAAATTAGGATTAATTATTTCAAAAATAAAAAGAAATACAGGGAAACGATTAGGTAGGTACAGAAACACATTTTACGCATTGTGGCGCTGAAAACAGTAGAGTCGTGTTTCAAATTGAAAATACCGCTCGTTTCCAATTTGCAGATTTGGTGTAGTGTAACAGCACACACACACATGTGTGTGTGTGTATATATATATAATTTCCCTCTAACACCGCTTTACTTTCATATAATATATTTACACAAAAACTAAGATTTGGTTGTATGTGTCTTATTATATTTAAACCGTATGTTTTATAAAAACAAAGATTTAAACATATATAAATTACAATATCCAAATCCGCGCATTTGTATAAACTAAGTTTCAGTAAATTAAAAAGAAAGTAAATCAGACAAAATGGTAAATTAAAAAGAAACTAAGATTTGGTTTCTCTCATCATCTCCCATTGCACTTTGACTAGCTTGACCTCTCGATTCCTCAACTTAAGTTTCTGTTCAAATCGCGGTCGCTCACTATGCTAGAAGGAACACCGTGCAAACGAACTATCTCTCGAATGTATACAGAGGCTAATCATGGAGCAGTCCTCTTACTCTTCACGGGAATGAAATGGGCGCTCTTAGTAAGTCTGTCTACCATGACCCAAATCCCTGTATTACCCTTCCTCGATCTCGGTAACCCATCAATAAAGTCCATCGAGACACTTTCCCACTTCCATTGTGGGACCTCCAATGAATGAAGCAACCCACCGGGCTTCTTTTGCTCTGCATTTACTTGTTGGCACACCAAGCATCTAGCGAAAAACTCAGCCACATCCCTCTTCATGCCGGCCCAAAAGTAAACTCGTCTCATGTCCATGTACATCTTGTCCCCGCCAGGATGGACGGTCATCTTCGAACGATGTGCAACATCAAGAATGGTCTTCCTCAAATTCTCGTCCCGTGGTACACAAAGTCTACCGTCCCTACGTAACCAATCCTTATCATCTAGGGTGTACCAACTGAGATGGCTCGATGACTCCCCTCTTTTGAGCTTCTCTACTAACTCAACCAACTGTGGGTCATCTCGCTGTGCCTCACCAATCCGTCCCAAAAGCGTAGGTCTGACCTCTAAGGATGCTAGCTAACCGGGCACAAAGTCAATGGAAGGTCTAAAGTCAAATGTAGAGATGAACCCTAAGCTTCGCCGCTCAACAAACAATGGACTCAAGGACAACCTTTTCCTACTTAAGGCGTCTGCCACCACGTTACCCTCCAGGGGTATATGCTATCTCGAAATCGTAGGACGCTAAGAATTCCATCCACCTTTGCTGCCTTAAGTTCAAGTCCTTCTGAGAGAACAAGTATTTTAGCGATTTGTGGTCAGTGAACAATTCGAATTTCTCGCCAAGAAGATAATGGCGCCAAGACTTAAGTGCGAAAACAATAGCGGCCAACTCTAGGTCATGTATAGGGTAATTTATCTCATGCACTCTCAACTGCCTTCCTCCATAGGCTATTACCCTTCCCTCTTGCATTAAGACTGCGCCTAGTCTTGTCCCATAAGCATCGGTATAAACGGTAAATGGCTTACTCCCATCTGGCGACACTAAGACTGGGGCTGTGGTCAAAGCTCTCTTTAAACGTTGGAACGCATCATCACAATCTACGTCCCATGTGAAAACTAGGTTCTTCTTCGTCAAGCGTGTTAATGGGGCTAATATTTTTGCGAAGTCTTTGATATACTTCTTATAGTAGCCAGCCAATCCTAAGAAACTCCTCACCTCGGTAGCATTTTTAGGGACCTTCCAATCTTGGATGGCCACTACCTTCGCGGGATCCACAGCTGTCCCTTCTTTGGAAACCACGTGCCCTAAGAATCGCACTTCCTTCCTCCAAAAGTGACATTTAGAAAATTTAGCTTTAAGGCTATGTGCTCGAAGGGTCTCTAACATTTCCCTAAGATGTAGGGCATGCTCTTCCTCTCTCTTAGAGAAGATCAAGATGTCGTCCACAAAGACTACCACGAATTTATTAAGGTACTCCCTAAACACCCTACTCATCAAGTCAACAAAGTATGCAGGGGCGTTTGTCAAACCGAAGGGCATCACAAGCCACTCGAAGAAGCCGTCCGGAGTCCTAAAGGCAGTCTTGTTTACGCTATCCTCAGCCACTCTCAACTGATAGAAACCCGTGGCAAAGTCCAACTGCGAAAACATTGAGAAGCCAACTAACTGATCGAAGAGATCATCAATCCTCGGCAGTGGGTGCCTATTCTTCTTAGTAAGCTTATTTAGTTCTCTACAGTCCACACTAAGTCTAAGGGACCCATCTGCCTTCGTGGAAAATACTACTGGTGCACCCCACTCCGATATACAACGTCTTATGAACCCCTTCTCAAGCAATTCTTTCACTTGCTTACTAAGTTCTCTTCTCTCTCTTGGAGCCATGTGGTGCACCGGTAATGCAACTGGCTTTGCATCATCTACTAGATATATTCGAAAGTCTATCTCACGTTTTAGGGGTAGACCCCTCACCTCATCGAAGACATCAACATATTCACAGACTATACGAACAGAATGAAAATCATCATTGGATGCATCAAGGGATTCTTGGTAGCTAAGCATTACTGGACCTCTAGGGTCGCAAGAAATATCAAGGGTCTTTCCACAACGAGTCAACAATCTAACTACCCTTCTTTCACAATCTAGGATGTCCCCGTATCTAGTTAGCCAATCCATACCTAGAATCAAGCCGTAGCCCATGAAGCCAAGAACAAAGGCATTGCATTCAAACCCAACACCCAAGATAGACACTCTCAAATCCCGACAAATCACAGAAAGTTGTGCCGAACCACCAATAGGATTTATGACTACTAAGGGATCTGTAACTAAACTAGTATTTAGGTGCAGTGTTTCAACTAATGATGTAGAGATAAACGAATGTGATGCGCCAGAATCGAATAAAGTACGGACAGGATGATCAAACAGAAAAACTAAACTTTCAACGGAAATCGTTCTACCTCGTTCTTGCAGCGGTGGGACCACGAGAGCCTGAACTTGCCCCTTGCCTGCCCTGGTGCCGTAAGAGCCTGCACCTGTCCTCCAGAGGTAGGCCTTGCCCTCTACCCTTTCCTTGGGCAGTCCTTAATCAGATGTCCCTCTTCGCCACAGTGGAAACAGCCAGTCTTCTTTTTCTTTCTACAATCTTTGCTTAGATGGCCTGGTGTCCCGCAGTTAAAGCATCTTTTCTTTCCCTTACCATTGTTGCCTTTACCACCTTTCTTGTTCTGTTGTTGCTGTTGCGGTTTCTTTTGATCCCCTTTCTTCAAGGGTACCTTATAAGCATTGGCGCCCTTCTCTTCTTCATGCATAAGCGCCATTTCAACTAGTCTCTCAAAGGGAGCCCCCATGGGGATGTGGGTCATAGCTAACCCATGAAGCGGCTCGTTCAAACCCTTAACAAATCTCAGGGCCTTCTTTTCTGGTGTATTCACCAAGTCCAAGCCAAATCTTGCCAACTGATTGAATTTGTTGACGTATTCTTTCACTGATAGATTCCTTTGCTTCAACGCCAAAAATCTTTCCATATATAAATTCTCTTCAGCCCATGAGAGAAACTTTGCCTCAAACTTACGCCTGAAATCTGGCCATGTATCAACTGAAGGCTCTCCATTAGTGACCTCCCACCAAAATGAGGCCTCATCTTTCATTAGCCAGGCAGCTAACTGGATCTTTCTTCCATCTTCCACTTCAAAGATCCCAAACAATTCTTCTACCTCCTTTAGCCAATTTCGAGCTTCAAAAAATGTCTCCATCCCGTGAAAAGGTTTTCCACCCATTGCCCAAAAGTCCTTACATATCTTTGCAAAAGTATCGACACGAGGAGGAGGAGGAGGAGCATTTGATGGACCTGCGGTGGTGGCCCTAGTCTCCAAATACCTCCTAAACCATCCTTGTATCAGTATGCCCTCGGGTATCTCTAGTATTCCAGACATGCTGAAACGAAAAAGGAAAGATTCAATACAAAAGAACCGAAGGAAAGATATATGGCTTTTGGGGTTGTGCTTTCTAAAATAAGCTTTTCTCTTGAAAATACTTTCCTTAAAACATACTTTTGAAGGTACTTCTTTATAAAAGTGTTTTTGAAAAATAGTTTTTTTTCAAAATTCATATCTGTTTTGGTAACCTTCAGCTCTGATACCACGTGTAACACCCCACATCCATTAATGTCACTCACAAAGGGAATGCATTAACTTCTATGGAGCGTTTTAAGTGTGTATAGAACAGAAACTTAACAACAAGATAGATATAAACAGTACTTAAAAATTTAAAATTTTATTCATTGCAGCGGTAGCCACATAGGTTTGATTACATCATCAAAAACTAGAGTCAAAGTACATAATATCCATCTTGACTTAATCAGAGTACATAAATTGAAAAACATAACCCCAACACAAAATAGCCATAAATAAGATAGGCTGAACTTTTACTTCAACGATCCGAGCAACTTCTAAAAGCAAGAGATACAGCTGTCCAAAATCAAGCTCCACTGGTGCTAGTTCCACACTGAGCACCTGGTGGGAAAAGGAAGAAAAGAGGAGGAAACAAAGGGGGGGTCAGACATAAAGTCTGGCAAGTGCGGTAACTTTTACAATATAATTACCAGAATAACTAGGCTAAGGCATAAGTTGGAAAATAAGGAAATGACTGTGAACAATTGGGTATGGCAGAGCAAACTAAAGGAAATAAGATGAACAAAGATAACGTTAAAGGCGCACCTAGTCGCTATAAGATAATTACTACACCGCACCACACCAAACACCCTAAAAGTTGATCCCGCCCATAAGACTTTAATAATGATAATGGCGTGTACCCCTAGTTGCCTTCATAGGTGCCGCCTGCCCCTATCTCCACTAGGTGTATCCACTACCCCCATGCGATCGGCTCCCTAACTCGTAGATACCCGTGCTAGCCCCACAGTGGGGTGTATCACTCCCCAAAGTGGCAACCCGATACCACTAACAATGCACGGCTTATATCTACACGATGCAACAACGTCTTACCTACCAGCCCGGGCCCATACACGCACATGAACCCGTTGGACTTTCGTTGCCACCGCTAACCCGTTTTGGCCTCTTACAGTCAAGCCCAGTATGCATGTCCCGTCCTCGACTTGGGTCGAGCCCACCAAGATACTTATGGGTTACTGGTTGAAATGGGCCCTCATTACCTGACACAAGCTATCCACCTAAGCTTGGTCCCCTCTAGTACATCCCACTTAACCCTCTTCTTATTCATGTTCACTTACATGTTTCAATTTTGGTTAAGTGTTTCTAATCGTATTTCACAAGCCACCCAAGGCACCCACTTAACCCCCATGTCCCACCACATGTTTATCTGGTTAAGTGTTTCTTAATTCATTAACACCGTAACCTTGTAATGACCTCCCACATTAGACTGGCATTTGTAGCAGCTGGATTTGCCGGGCGGGTCCGGGCAGTCTTACACCACAAACGAGCCTAACCTCGTGTCTTTACAACTGTTACGCATTTAATTTATGCCTAAGACCTCCCACATTAGACTGGCATTTGTGGCAGCTGGATTTGCCGGGCAGGTCCGGGCAGTCTTACACCACAAAAGAGCCTAACCTCGTGTCTTAGGCGATTAATTACACATAATTAATTATCCCCCAATTTGAATTAATTTCCCTGTTCAAATGATCAATTAATTCCAAATTTAACTATGTCCATAATTGACTCAGTTATGTCCATCTATTTACGGTATGCAAAATTATACCAATTATCATCATAAATTTATTTTATGCCATTTAAGGCATTTATGCCAATTCTCAATATTAAATCTTTTAATATTATCCCTTCGCCCCACGTTGTACATTCGTTTGTTTAACATGAAATATACGTTAGACTCGAATAGTCTAACTTATGGAATAAAGAGAAAGCATCACAACATACATAGAAATAAAACTAGATCTAAACATAAGGGGTGAACTTGCATGTGTGAATGAGGTTCTTCATTTAAAACTTGCATAGGCCAAAGTCACAAACTTGCATAAAACTACATATGTTATAGATCTAAATCTAAAGGTGTAAACTTGTTTAGGTAATAGTCACAAACTAGCATAAACCATGTATGTCATAGATCTAATCATAAGGTGTAAACTTGCATAGGCAATAATCACAAACTTACATTACATGATTCATACTCCAAACATATATATATATATATATATATACACACACACACACTTGCATATGTGATTTATGCAACATAAACGATGGTGTAAACTTACATCTAAACATGTAAACTAGCATATAGAATTTTGTATACTAGCATATAAGTCACACATGTCATAGCCTAACTTTAGATCCAATTTACACATAAAATAGATGTCATGAAACATGTAAGGTTGTATATAATTTTCATTAACTTGCATATGATCCATGCCTCAATTAACATCATAACTTGTACGTAGAATTATCAAGTTAAACTTTATATAACTTAACACATGAATTAGTTCCACAAACATAACCAAACTAGCATATGAATTGAATGTACATAAGCCAATAATTAACATAGATTTACAAAATAACTTCACAGCTTTATAACATAGATAATAACAACATGGATAGTAGCATAACAGATTTACAACATAGATAATAACATAACGGTCAACGATTCACAACATAACCACATAATCCTAAATCATAACTCAACCAAATTAAATTGTTAATTATCTTATTAAAGAAATCGAACTCACTACTCAAAGAAGGTCTTGATTTCTGAAATCTAAGTTCTGAAATTGATTTAGCTTTCCTTTGAAGAAAACAATTTGTTGCGGTTTAGATTAGAATTGAATTGATTAGCTTTTGTTCCTCTCTAATTGGTGGCGGCTATTGTAGGTTGCAAGGAGACAGCATAGAGGCCATGATTCTAATTTTTATTTGATTTTAGGGTTTGAGTCTACATGTGTTTTTATAGAATTTTGGATTAATTTAGGCCATCCAATCAACCCAGAATTTACCCCAACCATTCAGACCAGATCAGAAACCCTAATGACTCAGCATACAGTCATTAAATCGTCATCAAATAAATCTGCCGGGGGGGGGGGGGAAGTCGAACCCCTGGTCGACCTGTGTGGGTAGGTCGACCTGGCCCTGGCGGGAAATTTCCCGCCTAGCCCAATCTGACTCTGAAATTCGAATTTCTGAATTCTGTTTAAATTTTTCTGAAACTTCCGATCGCCATAACTTCTTCGTACGAAGTCCAATTCACGCAAACTCAGACTCTATCTCAACCAGAATTCCGAGACGAACACAATGGCACAACCCGTTTCCCTTAATTCTCACATCTGAGATTAGTTATTATTTAATTTGTGAATATTAATATTGAAAATTACGGGGTGTTACATTCTCCCCTCCTCAAAGGATTTCGCCCCCGAAATCTCCTAGTTAAGGAGAATGCTTATCCTAACATCCATCTACTCAACCATCAAACATAGGCATCCATTGTCCTTATAAAATTCCTAATGTTGTATGAACATATGCAAGAAGTGTGTGTATATGTTCTTTATCTAATGCAAAATCAGGCGGTCTACTGATTCAGTTAACCTTCTTAATGCAAACCATGATAGTGCCATGCGTCCATTATGTATGCGAAAGAATCATATCGATACATATTATTTCTACATGTGTGCACAACCATTCACCAAAATGCAGCATCCATATGATAGTACAACCATTATACATCCATTAACTTAAATATGTACACACATTTATATGCAATATGCAATATGAATTGACTGAGCCGATCTAGTGCCTAAAGTGTGTGTATATGTATCCACGAGCAACCATTAGCGACCACTTACATCCACATGCATCCATCATACATAACATTTCTCAAACACATGTTTCAAACATAGGACTACCCTATCTAAAGGTCAAAGATACTAGCGAGAGGACAGACTAAAGATAAAACAAGTACAAGCTAAGCGATAAAGGAGAAATAAAAAGGCATACCCTCGAAAAGAAAAGGGTACAATGAACGCATCTTCTCTTCCGTCTTCCAAGTAGCGTTGCTCTCATTATCTCCCCATTGCACTTTGACTAGCTTGACCGCTCGATTCTTCAACTTCTTAATCTCCAACCCAAGAATGCACGTAGGAGCTCGTCGAATCATCGCATCACGCTCTATCTCCACCTCTCTGAGCAAGCTTGGCTCTACCACTTCCGCGGTCTCATGCAAGCACTTCCTCAAATGTGATACATGGAATACATCGTGTACACCACTAAGTCTCTCGGGCAACTCCACTCTATACGCCATCTGTCCAATCCTCTCCTTAATTGGAAACGACCCTACGAACCTTGGTGCTAACTTCCCAACGGACCCAAAGCGAACAACATTCCGTAATGAAGACACCTTGACAAAGACCATGTCCCCAATATCAAACTCAAGATCTGTCCTCCTCTTATCCGCATAAGATTTCTGCCTATCTTGCGCCGTCTTCATCCTCCTTCGAATCAAATCGATCTTTTCCGGAGTCTCTCTAATCATATCGGACCCAAGCAAGAACTTATCTGTAAATTCCCGCCAACATGTAGGCGAACGACACGGCCGTCCATAAAGAGCCTCGAACGGTGCCATGCCAATGCTAGACTGAAAGCAATTATTATATGCGAACTCCACCAAAGGAAGATGTTCCTCCCATGTACCTCCGAAGTCTAAGACACACAACCTCAATAGGTCCTCTAGAATACGATTCACCCTCTCGGTCTGGCCGTCCGTCTGAGGATGATATGCGGTGCTCAAACATAACTGAGTCCCTACCGCCTCTTGCAAGCTCTTCTAAAACTCGCTAGTAAAGATAGGATCGCGGTCGCTCGCTATTCTAGAAGGAACATCGTGCAAACGAACTATCTCTCGAATGTATACGGAGGCTAACCATGAAGCAGTCCTCTTACTCTTCACGGGAATGAAATGGGCGCTCTTAGTAAGTCTATCTACCATGACCCAAATCCCTGTATTACCCTTCCTCGATCTCAGTAACCCATCAATAAAGTCCATCGAGACACTTTCCCACTTCCATTGTGGGACCTCCAATGGGTGAAGCAACCCACCGGGCTTCTTTTGCTCTGCTTTTACTTGTTGGCACACTAAGAATCTAGCGACAAACTCAGCCACATCCCTCTTCATGCTGGCCCAAAAGTAAACTCGTCTCATGTCCATGTACATCTTGTCCCCTCCGGGATGGATGGTCATCTTCGAACGATGTGCATCATCAAGAATGGTCTTCCTCAAATTCTCGTCCCGTGGTACACAAAGTCTACCATCCCAACGTAACCAGTCCTTATCATCTAGGGTATACCTACTGAGATGGCTCGATGACTCGCCCCTTTTGAGTTTCTCTACTAACTCAACCAACTGTGGGTCATCTCGCTGTGCCTCACCAATCCGTCCCAAAAGCGTAGGTCTGACCTCTAAGGATGCTAGCAAACCGGGCACAAAGTCAATGGAAGGTCTAAAGTCAAATGTAGAGATGAACTCTAAGCTTCGCCGCTCAACAAACAACGGACTCAAGGACAACCTTTTCCTACTTAAGGCGTCTGCCACCATGTTACCCTCCAGGGGTATATGCTATCTCGAAATCGTAGGACGCTAAGAATTCCATCCACCTTTGCTGCCTTAAGTTCAAGTCCTTCTGAGAGAACAAGTATTTTAGTGATTTGTGGTCAGTGAACAATTCGAATTTCTCGCCAAGAAGATAATGGCGCCAAGACTTAAGCGCGAAAATAATAGCGGCCAACTCTAGGTCATGTATAGGGTAATTTATCTCATGCACTCTCAACTGCCTTCCTCCATAGGCTATTACCCTTCCCTCTTGCATTAAGACTGCGCCTAGTCTTGTCCCACAAGCATCAGTATAAACGGTAAATGGCTTACTCCCATCTGGTGACACTAAGACTGGGGCTGTGGTCAAAGCTCTCTTTAAACGTTGGAACGCATCATCACAATCTACGTCCCATGTGAAAACTAGGTTCTTCTTCGTCAAGCGTGTTAATGGGGCTGATATTTTTGCGAAGTCTTTGATAAACTTCCTATAGTAGCCAGCCAACCCTGAGAAACTCCTCATCTCGGTAGCATTTTTAGGGACCTTCCAATCTTGGATGGCCACTACCTTCGCGGGATCCACAACTATCCCTTCTTTGGAAACCACGTGCCCTAAGAATCGCACTTCCTTCCTCCAAAAGTGATATTTAGAAAATTTAGCTTTAAGGCTATGTGCTCGAAGGGTCTCCAACATTTCCCTAAGATGTAGGGCATGCTCTTCCTCGCTCTTAGAAAAGATTAAGATGTCGTCCACAAAGACTACCACGAATTTATTAAGGTACTCCCTAACCACCCTACTCATCAAGTCAACAAAATATGCGGGTGAGTTTGTCAAACGGAAGGGCATCACAAGCCACTCGAAGAAGCCATCGGGAGTCCTAGAGGCGGTCTTGTCTATGCTATTAACTGATCGAAGAGATCGTCAATCCTCGGCAGTGGGTGCATATTCTTCTTAGTAAGATTATTAAGTTCTCTATAGTCCACACAAAGTCTAAGGGACCCATCTGCCTTCGTAGCAAATACTACTGGAGCACCCCATTCCGATATACTACGTCTTATGAACCCCTTCTCAAGCAATTCTTTCACTTTCTTAATGAGTTCTCTTCTCTCTCTTGGAGCCATGTGGCGCATAGGCAATGCAACTGGCTTTGCATTATCTACTAGATATATTCGAAAGTCTATCTCACGTTTTAGCGGTAGACCCCTCACCTCATCGAAGACATCAACATATTCACGGACTATACGAACAGAATGTAAATCATCATTGGATGCGTCAAGGGATTCTAGGTAGCTAAGCATTACTGGACCTCTAGGGTTGCAAGAAATATCAAGGGTCTTTCCACAATGAGTCAACAATCTAACTACCCTTCTTTCACAATCTAGGATGGCCCCGTATCTAGTTAGCCAATCCATACCTAGAATCAAGCCGTAGCCCATGAAGCTTAGAACAAAGGCGTTGCATTCAAACCCAACGCCCAAGATAGACACTCTCAAATCCCGACAAATCATAGAAAGATGAGCCGAACCACCAATAGGATTTGAGACTACTAAGGGATCTGTAACTAAACTAGTATTTAGGTGCAGTGTTTCAACTAATGATGTAGAGATAAACGAATGTGATGCGCCAGAATCGAATAAAGTATGGACATAATGATCAAACTGAAAAACTAAACTTTCAACGGAAATCGTTTTACCTCGTTCTTGCAGCGGTGGTACCATAAGAGCCTGAACTTGCCCCCTTGCCTGCGTGGTGCCATAAGAGCCTGAACCTGTCCTCCCGAGGTAGGCCCTGCCCTTTCCTTGGGCAGTCCTTAATCAGATGTCCCGCTTCGCCACAGTGGAAACAACCAGTCTTCTTTTTCTTCCTATAATCTTTGCTTAGATGGCCTGGTGTCCCACAGTTAAAGCATCTTTTCTTTCCCTTACCATTGTTGCCTTTACCACCTTTCTTGTTCTGTTATTGCTGTTGCGGTTTCTTTTGATCCCCTTTCTTCTCGGGTGCCTTATTAGCATTGGCGCCCTTCTCTTCTTCATGCATAAGCGCCATGTCAACTAGTCTCTCAAAGGTAGCCCCCATGGGGATGTGGGTCATAGCTAACCCATGAAGCGGCTCGTTCAAACCCTTAACAAATCTCAGGGCCTTCTTTTCTATTGTATTCACCAAGTCCAAGCCAAATCTCGCCAACTGATTGAATTTGTTGACGTATTCTTTCACCGATAGATTCCCTTTCTTCAACGCCAAAAATATTTCCATATATAAATTCTCTTCAGATTGTGAGAGAAACTTTGCCTCAAACCTACGCCTGAAACTGGCCATGTATCAACTGGACGCTCTCCATAAGTGACCTCCCACCAAAACGAGGCCTCATCCTTCATTAGCCAGGCAGCTAACTGGACCTTTCTTCCATCTTCCACTTCAAAGATCCCAAACAATTCTTCCACCTCCTTTAGCAAATTTCGAGCTTCAACAAATGTCTCCGTCCCGTGAAAAGGTTTTCCACCCATTGCCTGGAAGTCCTTACATATCTTTGCAAAAGTACGACACGAGGAGGAGGAGGAGCATTTGCTGGACCTGCGGTGGTGGCCCTAGTTTCCAAATACCTCCTAAACCATCCTGGTATCGGTATCCCCTCGGGTATCTCGAGAATTCCAGACATGCTAAAATGAAAAAGGAAAGATTCAATACAAAAGAACCGAAGGAAAGATATATGGCTCTTGGGGTTATGCTTTCTAAAATAAGCTTTTCTCCTGAAAATACTTTCCTTAAAACATACTTTTGAAGGTACTTCTTTATAAAAGTGTTTTTGAAAAACAGTTTTTTTTCTTTCAAAATTCATATCTGTTCTGGTGACCTTCAGCTCTGATACCACGTGTAACACCCCACATCCATTAATGTCACTCACAAAGGGAATGCATTAACTTCTATAGAGCGTTTTAAGTGTGTATAGAACAGAAACTTAACAACAAGACAGATATAAACAGTACTTAAAAATTTAAAATTTTATTCATTGCAGCGGTAACCACATAGGTTTGATTACATCATCAAAAACCAGAGTCAAAGTACATAATATCCATCTTGACTAAATCAGAGTACATAAATTGAAAGACATAACCCCAACAAAAAATAGCCATAAATAAGATAGGCTGAACTTTTACTTCAGCGATCCAAGCAACTTCTAAAAGCAAGAGATATAACTTTCGAAAATCAAGCTCCACTGGTGCTAGTTCCACCCTGAGCACCTGGGGGGAAAAGGAAGAAAAGAGGTGGAAACAAAGGGGGGTCAGACATAAAGTCTGGCGAGTGCGATAACTTTAACAATATAATTACCAAAATAACTAGGCTAAGGCATAAGTTGGAAAATAAGGAAATGACTGTGAACAATTGGGTATGGCAGAGCAAACTAAAGGAAATAAGATGAACAAAGATAACGTTAAAGGCGCACCTAGTCGCTATAAGATAATTACTACACTGCACCGCACCAAACACCCTAAGAGTTGATCCCGCCTACAATACTTTAATAATGATAATGGTAGTTCCATGTACCCCTAGTTGCCTTCATAGGTGTCACCTTCCCCTATCTCCACTAGGTGTATCCAATACCCCCATGCGATCGGCTCCTTAACTCGTAGATACCCGTGCTGGCCCCACAGTGGGGTGTATCACTCCCCAAAGTGGCAACCCGATACCACCAACAATGCACGGCTTATATCTACACGATGCAACAATGTCTTACCTACCAGCCCGGGCCCATACACACACATGAACCCGTTGGACTTGCGTTGCCACCGCTAACCCGTTTTGGCCTCTTACAGTCAAGTCCAGTATGCGTGTCCCGTCCTCGACTTGGATCGAACCCACCAAGATACTTATGGGTTATTGGTTTAAACAGGACCCCATTACTTGACACAAGCTATCCACCAAAGCTTTGTCCCCTCTAGTACATCCCACTTAACCCTCTTCTTATTCATGTTCACTTAAATGTTTCAATTTTGGTTAAGTGTTTCTAATCGTATTTCACAAGCCACCCAAGGCACCCACTTAACCCCCATGTCCCACCACATGTATATCTGGTTAAGTGTTTCTTAATTCATTAACACTATAACCTTGTAAAGACCTCCCACATTAGACTGGCATTTGTGGCAGCTGGATTTGCCGGGCAGGTCTGGGCAGTCTTACACCACAAACGAGCCTAACCTCGTGTCTTTACAACTGTTATGCATTTAATTTATGCTTAAGACCTCCCACATTAGACTGGCATTTGTGGCAGCTGGATTTCCCGAGCGGGCCCGGGCAGTCTTACACCACAAAAGAGCCTAACCTCATGTCTTAGGCGATTAATTACACATAATTAATTATCTCCCAATTTGAATTAATTTCCCTATTCAAATTATCAATTAATTCCAAATTTAACTATGTCCATAATTGACTCAATTATGTCCATCTATTTACGGTATGCAAAATTATACCAATTATCATCATAAATTTATTTTATGCCATTTAAGGCATTTATGCCAGTTCTCAATTTTTTTTTTTAATATTATCCCTTCGCCCCACATTGTACGTTCGTTTGTTTAACGTGAAATATACGTTAGACTCGAATAGTCTAACTTATGGAATAAAGAGAAAGCATCACAACATACATAGAAATAAAACTAGATCTAAACATAACGGGTGAACTTGCATGTGTGAATGAGGTTCTTCATCTAAATCTTGCATAGGCCAAAGTCACAAACTTGCATAAAACTACATATGTCATAGATCTAAATCTAAAGGTGTAAACTAGTTTAGGTAATAGTCACAAACTTGCATAAACCATGTATGTCATAGATCTAATCATAAGGTGTAAATTTGCATAGGCAATAATCACAAACTTACATTACATGATTCATACTCCAAACATACATATATATATATATATATACTTGCATATGTGATTTATGCAACATAAACGATGGTGTAAACTTACATCTAAACATGTAAACTAGCATATAGAATTTTGTATACTAGCATATAACTCACACATGTCATAACCTAACTTTATATCCAATTTACACATAAAATAGATGTCATGAAACATGTAAGGTTGTATATAATTTTCATTAACTTGCATATGATCCATGCCTCAATTAACATCCTAACTTGTACGTAGAATTATCAAGTTAAACTTTATATAACTTAACACATGAATTAGTTCCACAAACATAACCAAACTAGAATATGAATTGATTGTACATAAACCAATAATTAACATAAATTTACAAAATAACATCACAGCTTCACAACATAGAAAATAACAACATGGATAGTAGCATAACAGATTTACAACATAGATAATAACATAACAGTCAATGATTCACAACATAATCATATAATCCCAAATCATAACTCAACCAAATTAAATTGTTAATTATCTTATTAAAGAAATCGAACTCACTACTCAAAGAAGGTTTTGAGTTCTGAAATCTGAGTTCTGAAATTGATTTAGCTTTCCTTTGAAGAAGACAATTTGTTGCGGTTTAGATTAGAATTGAATTGATTAGCTTTTCTTCCTCTCTAATTGGTGGCGGCTATTCTAGGTTGCAAGGTGACAGCATGGAGGCCATTCTAGGTTGCAAGGTGACAGCATGGAGGCCATGATTCTAATTTTTATTTGATTTTAAGGTTTGAGTCTACATGTGTTTTTATAGAGTTTAGGATTAATTTAGGCCATCCGATCAACCCAGAATTAACCCCAGCCATTCAGACTAGATCAGAAACCCTAATGACTCAGCATATTGTCATTAAATCGTCATCAAACAAATCTTCCCGGGAGGGAGGGAGGGCAGGTTGACCCCCTGGTCGACCTGTGTGGGTAGGTCGACCCCCTGGTCGATCTGGCCCTGGCGGGAAATTTCCCGCCTAGCCCAATCTGACTCTGTAATTCGAATTTTCGAAATCTTTTTAAATTTTTCTGAAACTTCCGATCACCATAACTTCTTCATACGAAGTCCAATTCACACAAAATCGGACTCTATCTCAACCAGAATTCCGAGACGAACACAATGGAGCAACCCGTTTCCCTTAATTCTCACATCTGAAATTAGTTATTCTTTAATTTGTGAACATTAATATTGAAAATTACAGGGTGTTACAGCTAGGGACTTATTTATACTTTTTTGGAGTACATGGACCGTTAGATTCATTTTGTAAAATCTTAACAGTCTGTTCCAACAAAATTATATAAAAACCCAAACTAATATGGACCTCCACCCACCCTACTTCCTTAAGGTAGGTCGACCCCCTTAAGGGTCAGGCGTGCAAAAATTAGTTCTCCAGGTCATTTCTTTTTACATTAATTTGTTATTAGTGCTCATTAATTCTTGCTGTTTATTACATACATTGTCTCCATCTTATATGTATGTATGTATATATAAGTTTGAAATCCAGAAGGAATATTCCATTATGCCATGATATTTTTATTCCAGATTTATATTTATAATTTGAAATTCAAACGTTGTGCGTGTATTATTTTTGTCCAGTTTGTTTTATTCATATCTTTCTCATATGAACTCCGTTTTCAATAATTAAACATGAAAAATGGACTAGAATCTCGCTGCGAATACAATGGTAATATTTCTAGCCAAATTTTTAATTATTAAATATTCGTATTTTCATCCCATTAATATTTTACTAAATATTATTATATATTCTTAATTTAATTAGCTATGTCTATTTAGAGTATATTTTTACAGAGTGTTACATTATAACCCCCTTAAAAGAGATTTCGTCCCGAAAACTTTCCGAAGGGGAAAAAAGCATAACTTGTTCTAACAAAAAAAGTTATACAACTAAGTTGTCTATTACACATCCATAAAACATGCATACTCAATGTGATTATGTACTATAGACTTGCCAAAGCGAGCTCAGTCCTTACGTGAAAGTGCAATATGTGATGCTATATGTATGCAAAACATCTTAGTATGCATATGATTTCTATATGAGTGCTCGGTGCATTTATGTTGCAAATAATCTCTACCATCCGATCTAGCAACCACAATGCAATCATAGAATCATAAAATTCCGAGAAAGGCTACCAAATTTAAAATTTTCATGCCTTCTATCGAATTTTCCCCTAATGTACTCGGACCAATCTAATAAATGTTGCGGAGTCTTGAAATCCCGTGCTCCACAATATATTTGGTAGCACGATACGCCAAGGGTTCTTTTTTTGTCCTCGTTTCTGATTAGGCCCAACCAAAATTTTCTATAGCGCGATGGTATATTACCAAAGATAAAAGTATAAAAACACAATGGGCTCCTATCATCAACAATCGCTTTTAATTCCCTAATATTTTGGAAGCTCAAATTATATTGTTGATTTTCTAACCTTTACATGCTAACTAATCAAATAAGACTTTTTTTGCATCTAATCACAAATTTGGCTCAAGTATAAATTTGTTAATGGCTGTCCCATCAACATTTCAGATATTTGGATGGCCTCATTGAAATACGTCAAGAGCGCCCACCAAGTACCAAAAATGTAACTATGCTAGTCCTATAAAGATAAATATTAATTCTATTTTCTAAGAGATTCAAGATGCAGACTTTTCTTCTCATCCTAAAAGCTATGGCTATCTCTCCAGTTTTCTCACTAGTCTAAAAATGAGGTGTGACCTAAAAATTCAATAATTTCCTAAACCAGAATTTCTAAATCTAAGTTACTTACATTTTAGTCCACACTAATAACTAAAATATTTTTCTATACTCCAATTCACTGGAATTCAAATTCAATAAAATATCTTTTGGTATAATTTTCATAAATTTACCTAAACAACAATATTGACATATATAGAATTATAAGGAATGGGTATTGTTCTATTTTGAATAGATAGTGTGAACTACGTTAAACCATATAAAATTACACATCTCACTCTTTGAATTTTATGTATATTCCTTATAATTTAAAATTAATCTTTTTGTGAAAAACAACAAAAAACCTAATTTATAAAAATTAAACAAATATCCTTAAACAAACCAAAACATGACCATATTTAAAATAAAAAGGCTAATTTACGCAATTCGTATGTTTAAGCCAATTCCTTAATCTCTTGACTTAAATTCTTATTATTGAGGATGACATCTTATAAGCTAAAATATCTCTTCACTTAATATTCCAAAATTATGAGACCAATATATTTCTCCTTGTTGACTGCAAATCTAATTCCACCATTAATTTATAAATTTCATATATGGTAAATTGCTTAGTTAGGTATCCCCATGAAAATTATTCATTTAACTTAAAATTTAATAAGGGGTTTTAAATCACAAACAACACAGGCATAAACAGGATTCATTACTTATACCATTTTATATCATTATCCAATCAATACAGGGGGACAACTAGCGATCACAACCTAAAAAAATTATTTTGGAAGTTTTCTCATACAAATAAGTGGTCTAAGTAATGTGAGCTCTTAATAATTCATTCAAATCCTTAAGATGCTAATTCATTCTTTTCAATCTTCCATCTTTGTTTTACACATAAATGTGGACCATTAATTCTTTTAATATATGCATCAGACCGCATCATTCCATGAATACTTTTTTAGTTCCTATAAGATCCTCCAAGCATGAAAATATGCCCATTTTTTAAATCAATTTCTCTTTTAAATCAGTTCCCAAAACTAATTACAAATTTATTGCCCATTCAGTTTGCAATTAATATCCATGAATCCTATTTTTGAAAATTGTAAATTATAATACTTACGCTATACCTATATGCATATATTGCTTATCGCTAGATACATTCATAAACGTACTAATTTCTATGTTAATTATCTAGGGCGATCTAGCTTACAATCAAATCTCTGTTCTGGGTAAATCCTTATAATTCCCCAGCTTTTCAAATATAAACCTCTTGAACTGACACTAAAATTTCCAGATTAGGTTGTATAACTTAAGATTACTTAGTACTAAAACCTAATTCTGTTTCACACAATTTGCTATCCTTATTTTCTCCAAGGTTATTTCTTTCTATAAAGTGTAATTTTAGCAGTTACACAAAATAATTATATGTTCCAAAGCTAGCTCTTTCTCTTTTTTCAGTGGCAACCTCCCTCTTTCTATAATTGGAAAATTTTATTCTCAATCGCTTCCATCTGGTTTATTGTTTGCCAGCGCTCTCTCTTTCTCGGGTTTTGTTACTGGTTTTCTCATTTCTACTCCGTTGTTTTTTTGTTGTCCCCATAGTCAATTTTAGGATTTTATGGCCTCGTTTGGGGACGATTTTAATTTATGTTCTTTGGGATCCTTAATTGGTTTCTATCCTGAGGAGATGTGATTATCGAGGCGATTTGCGCCTCCAATGGCCGTTGCTTTGATTGGCGATTCTGCAACTTTGGTGTAGGTGGTTTTTTAATCGGATTTCATAGCTCTATCACGTCATCGTTATGTTATTGTGAGTGATGTTTCCTTGGAGTTGCGACCATGTAGATTTCATTCACATGTTGCCCTATTTTCTACACCGTTTGGGGTGATGTGTTGAATTGCTTAAATGGTTGTCTTTGAGTTGGTGACGGGTGTGGGTGACCCCTTGTTATAGTGCGGTTGCCTATGTTTGTAGTGATGGTTTAAGGGATTTCATTACCCTTATCCCTTTTTTTTTCAAAATCAATTATCGACTATTCTCTGCCTTCGTTGGCAGGGCTGGAGGTTGGTGTTCCTGCTTTTGAATGTTCGGGTAGTAGCGTTGAGCATTCTGTACCTCCTAGTCACAACACTGCGGCTTTATTTGGTGGTGATGGTTTTGGGGATTTTATCCCCTTATCTGTTATCTACCTAGATGGATTTCTTGTTATTCTCTACCTTTGGTGGATTGGCCGGCGATTGGTGAGCCTGGTTGTATTCCCTTGCGTCCTTATCGTAGTCGGTGGTTGTGTAGGCCAACTGTTGTATCTCCTATTAGCTCCCTTCTCTTGCTATTCATTACAACAAGAATACTGCTTTGGTTACTACTTTCGGCGATACACAAGCCTATGCATTCCCTCTAGCTAAGATTAATTGTTTTGCCCCTCTTAAATAGGTTTATGATTTGGCTGTGACTTCTAGTGACTGCGGTTTTGTGGATGTCCACTCTTGCTTAGGCAAAATTGGCTTAGGGTTGGTAAGTACAAACATTAGCTAGCTAATTCTCACCCGGGTGTAGCGGTGAAGTGGGATGTCTCTAGTCTTCTGATGCAACCAGCGTATTTTGTAGCTGGCTTGGCATCCGAGACACATAAGGTCATTGTAGATGTTTATGAGGTTGATGTTCATTGTTTTGACCTGATCTTTAGATCTAGGGAGAAATGTGGTAGATATTTTATATCATGGCAGCTATAAAAATCTTTAGTCCATCTATTTTAAGATACATAAAATTAAAACCCTGGCCTCCATCAAAGAATTGGTGAAAGTCTCAGATCCAGATTTTGCAATTTTATTTAAGAACAAGGAACAAATGATATAAATAGGAAATAACTAGTGATCAATGTGTCGATAGCCGATATAACAGAACAAATTATGCATTTTTTATATACTAAATTTATTTTATTTGTCTAAATTAATTTAGGTTATAATATACATAAGAAAATTGAAACTAATAGTTTAAATAAAATAAAATGCATATATATATGTATATATACTAACACGTACATATTATGAATGTATGATTCTTTAAATCATACATCATTTCCCTAAGAAAATTATGCATATATGTTTCTAATTAGATTTTAAAATAATAAGAAATTCATAGATCATATATATGAACAAAAATTAATTTCAAACACTTTTGAAAATTGGTTCTTTTATTTCTTATAAGTATATATAAATAGATCACACCACAACATATTGCTTAACTCTCAATTAGACACATACATCTAGTTATACATATAGTGTCTATTAGAAATTTTACTACATGTGACAACCTGTATTTATGAGTGTCAAATTGAAATCTAAATATAATAAAATATGTGTTTCGATTTTAGATAAGATTTTTAATAACGTGTTTTTTTTTTTAATTTATAGGATTTTTTGATAATTTTAATTTGAGTAATAAATAACTTTTTGTTTGACATATTTTGCATAGATATTAGTATTCCCAAAATTTCACAAAATAAATCAACGCATCTATTTTATTATCATCTTTTATTGTGACACATTATTGTGTTTGACTATATTTTTATTTCTGTCGTTAACAGCTCGTACGTGAACGAAATTTTGCATAAAATAGTATTGATTTGCAACATTAAATGTATAGGAAGCATATGCATTGTTAGCCTACTTTGTGAACTAGGCTACACAAAGCCAAAAGACCACTTGATGAAGATTGCTGACTGGAAGAATGCATGCTAGAGGCCCGGATCAGTTCGGAGACCCGAACTGAACCCATATATTATGAAGCAGAAAATTGAAGTGTGAAGGCAGAACCGGATCGTTTCGAAAGTATCCGATCCTATCCCCTTTTTCTCTGCATTTCCGAACCGAACCCCAGAGTGATTGGACTGCAAATACTATCCACGGTCCCTTAAAGTGCGGAGCAGTTACTTACCCATTATCCCACGATCACCCACTAATTTAATGAGCTATCACCACTATGGCACCTCCGACCCCGACTTTCAAGGAATGAAATCCACGTGTATCCGAACCGGAGCCATTTCAGAGAGATTATTCACCTATAAATACACCACCGAACATCATTTAAAGGATCTTTTGGCAAATAAGCAATTCAAACCTCCTCAACAACCAAATTTTATCATTTTGTTCAGATCACAACCATATTTTGAAGAACATTTTGAAGAAGATTGAGTGAAATCATCCATTATAAAAGTGGGATTGAGTGAAAACAATCATTGTATTTGTATTCCAATTATTAATCAACAAAGTTCAAAGTGGAAGTAGGCTCTTTAACGCTGAACCACTATAAATCATGTGTTTCTCTTTGTTTTTATTTTCAGTTCATTTAGAATTATCAATAGTTTGGGTGTCAGGACCATTTTTGGATCTAACATTTTGGTGCTTTCACTGAGAAGATTCTCAAATTCTCCATATTTTGGGCTACCATTCTACTATATGGGTTTGTATATCCGAAGATTATAGTCCGTACAGTCAATATTTCTGAAATTTTCTTTAAAAAATATTTTGACAAATTGAATATTATGACCGAGGGAAAAGGAAAAGAAGTGCAGAATGCACGGGGAAGCAGAGTAGGTGAGGATCAGTAAGCTATGATTATTATTAGGTCGAGAGAACAAGGCTCTGGAGCTAACCGATCCGGCATGACATCTCCAACTCCATCTGAACAGGCTCCAATCCGACCCAGTGGCTCTGAACTAATTCGACCTATTTCCCATTATGCTGTTGGAAGCTCTCCAACGATCCGACCTGCAGTAGCAGGAGAAGGCCGATCCGAACCGAATCTGTCTGAAGTTGGTACATCTACTTGAGCTCCTACAAATTTTCCAATACCAGCCATGGCAACTGATGATCAGCCTACACCTTCTGCACTCGTAACCCATGGGGAATTTTCTTGCTTGCTTGATATGCTTGAGAGCACTAGAGATGCTTTAGAGGATCATAAATGTGATAGTGTTCTCATGAGGGAAAACAAGAGGGTTATGAATGAAGAAATAATCGAACTTCACAGACAAAGGGTGTCCTCTCCGATTTGTCCTCCTATTGTGGACTATTCGTCATCTTCTGATAAAGAGCGCCCGCGTGAAAGGAGGCCATACGAAAGGCCCGAAAATCTGGACCAACTGGAATTTGGATCATCGTGGTCCCGTGAAGGTGCAGCCCGTGTTCTGGGACCCGACGATCCTAGTTTGAGGGAATCAATGTTGTTACCGATGCAAGGATCACACGTTCTCCCCAAGGATCCAAATATTACCAATCCTACCCAGGGGCAACTCCTTCAGCTTTTTCGTTCTGTGAATGACTAGGACCGTAGGAGGCGAGGAGCATCCGTTACCAACTAAAACCCAGGGGAGTCACCTAAAGTAGATGGTAGACGCATGAGGAGAGAAAGAAGAAGGGATCCCGAACTGACTCTAACCAATACAGAAGTAGAAGCGATGGTGCATCAAATCACGGCCGATAGTCGCCAATATACCAATGAAGATTGGGGTATTGAACAAAGTCATACTTTGTTTACTGATGACAGCCTAAACTTCCAATTCCCTCAACGGTTCAGTTTTCCACAAATGGATCGATATACTAGAAGAACAGATCCGAAACAACATCTGATGAGGTATGTGTGGTATATGAAAGCTATAGCTGCACCTGACGTTGTAAAATGTAAAGCCTTCCCGATATATCTAGAAGATGTTGCATTAATGTGGTTTAAGAACTAAGCGAGCTTTTTATGAAACAGTTCCAACTCCATGCCCGAAAAGCTAAAAGTGTTATTGAACTATCCAGAAGTAAACAAGTCCCTGGAGAATCTCTGAAATAATACCTGGATCGCTTCAACTTAGCAGTTAATGAAATAACCGATCCCCACGAACCAACTATTTTGATGGCGTTGATTGATGGGGTTGATCCAGATATTGAATTCGGAGGTTATTTAGCTGGGAAGCCACCATTGACTAGGGAGGCTTTCTATGAAAAGGAAAATATTCATCTACGGCGAGAAGAGATATATGCCAATCGAAAGAGAAAGTCTGATGGAGCTTCAAGAGAAGATATTCAAAATAATATTGTTATGAAACAGTCCGGAGGCAGTTCAGGGAAAGTTGAAGTAAATGTTGGTAACAAAAACGAAGGAAGTAACAACAGGAATGGAAACGACAATAGGAGGAAAAGGAACCGAGGAAATAACTCTGGCAAAAGACCTCTATTCTAAACCTTTGAAAACTATTCGATGCTAAATGACACATTGGAAAACATCTACCTGGATACTTACAACGTCTTGCAATATAAAAAAACTCCGCCCAGAGACTCCACAGAGAAGGAGGTGGCGAATGGAAAAAAATTTCTGTTTCATGGAACCACAGACACTCTACTAATGTGTGTCGGCATTTGAGAGACGTTGTTGAAAAGCTATTACGGCACTACGCCATAGATGGCCTATCACAACGAAAATGCATGGTGTTGCTAGCTACAATGTTGCCATTGCTATGCTGTTTATTGTCTACTGCAACGCACACTTAAATGTGTTAGCATATATATCAACATGTGTTGCAGTAGCCTAGTGAATAAAATTATCAGTCCGCGTCAACACGATCCAACGGTCTAGGTTAGCGATCCGCATGAAGAAATGTTTAGTCCAGATTAGCAATCCGCGCGTGAAATAATGTCTAGGGCGGAAGCAAAAACAAAGGGTGGAAAAACTAAAGAAAATTGAAAATTTCAATCGAACTTTACCAAAGTACTCCGCTGCTCAACCTCTCACACACTCAGTCTCAGGTTCAATTAGGGCTAAAAGTTCAAGTTTACAAGCTTAATTAGGGTTCGAGTAGGGCAGGTTCGAGTTCAAGTTCAATTAGGTCTTCAATTAGGGTTCGTCTTGGGTTTTAGATTTCAGTTAGGGTTTTGATTTAATCTACTGCTTCAGGTATCACTCAATGAATATTTCAATTTTTATGATTTGATTGTTGTGTTGCGTAATGTACTGCCTTACTTGTGCCTAATTTACTGCTTTAAGGTATCACTCAATGAACGACAAGGAAAAACTATGGGCAGAACTTCCTAAATTTAGTGAAGGGTACATCAGTGGAGTGAAACTTTTTATTCGAAATGCTTTTTCTAGATTTGTGGTAGGTGATGAAATTACATGCCCTTGCAAAAATTGTCATAATCACAAGTGGCATTGTCAAGAAGTAGTCTACAACCATCTGATTTGGAACGGTCCATCTGAATTGTACATGAAATGGATTTGTGAAGTTTCCTGTTTAGATCCTGAAAGGAGCGATAATAATATGGATTGTGAAGCAGGAATAAATTTTGGAGATAATCTCGACGAGATGTTGCAACGTACTAGTGGAAATATGCAGAACAATGAAGATGGATCTTCTGATGGGTCAAATGGAATAGATGTCGATGCTCGAAAATTTCATCAACGTGTTGAAGAGGGAAAACAGCCATTATATCCCGGGTGTAATAAATTTTTGCGATTAAGTTTCATTGTCAGGCTTTATTCTTTAAAATACCTACATAGAATCACTGAGTCTGCATTCAGCGATTTATTAGAGTTGATGAAAGAAGCTTTTCCAGAAGCCGACATCCCTTTATCTTTCAATGCTACCAGAAATATCATTAATGATTTAGGCCTCGATTACCAAAGAATACATGCATGTCCAAAGGACTGCATGCTATATTGGGCAGAAAATGAAAAGGAAAATAACTGCAAAAGTTGTGGTTTTTCAAGGTGGGTTGTACCGGAAGAGAAAGTGGGTATTTACAAAGATTTGGAGAAGCGGATTCACAAAGTACCAACAAAAGTGATGCGTTATTTTCCACTAAAACCAAGGTTGCAAAGGATGTTCATGTCGAAGGAATACGCAGAACTTATGTTATGGCATGCAGTGGGACGAAAAAACGATGGCAGACTACGACATCCAGCTGATGGCGAGGTATGGAAGATTATGGATGCCAATTATCCTCATTTGTCATCAGATAACAAAAATATCAAGTTAGGAGTAGCATCTGATGGATTCAGTCCTTTTCGTACAATTACTACACAACACAGCACATGGTCGATCGTATTGGTAAATTATATCCTTCCACCTTGGTTATGCATGAAGACAGAAAATTTGATACTTTCAACCCTTATCCCTGGTCCAGAGTCTCCTAACAATTACATTGATGTCTACATGCAGCCTCTTATCGCAGAGTTGAAAGAATTATGGGGTCTTGGCATACAAACTTATGATGCCTTTACTGGTGATGATTTCACATTACGTGCAAGCATGTTATGGACGATCAGCGACTTTCCAGGCTATGCAATGTTATCCGGCTGGAGCACGAAGGGTTATTTAGCTTGTCCCGTATGCCATTTCGAAACTTCTTCAACTTACTTGAAACATAGTAGAAAAACGTGCTACATGAATCATAGGAAATTTTTAGACCCGGGACACAAGTGGAGGTTTGATAAGTGGTGAAATTGAAATGGGAACACCTCCCGGTATTTTATCCGGGACTGACTTCGAAGAATTGTTGGCTGGTTATGAAAATAATTTTGGGAAGAAAGAGGTGATCAAGAAGCATAAAAATGAATCTCCTTTTAAAAAAAAATCAATATTTTTTAATTTACCATATTGGAGTCAAAATGTATGTCGACATAACCTTGATGTTATGCACATAGAGAAAAACATTTGTGATAACATACTTGGTACTTTACTAAATATTGATGGGAAGTCGAAAGACCATTTAAATGCTCGGTATGATTTACAAGAGATAGGCATCAGGGAGGTCCTTCATCCGATTCTATCAACTGATGGGAATTACCTTAAGATGAGGGATGCCATATTTGTAATGGCGAACAAGGAGAAAGAACTATTTTGCTCGGTGTTGGAGAATGCTAAACTGCCTTATGGTTGTGCAGCTAATATCAACCGGTATGTAAACAAGAAAGAGAGGAAAATTACAGGGTAAAGAGCCATGATGCTCATTTTTTTCTCCACTACTTGCTGTAGTTTGCCGTGAAGAAATCTGTAAAACTTGAAGTTGCAATACCTATGATAAGATTAGGTGCATCTCTAAGAAGTGTTTGGAGTAAAAGTATCGATTTGGCTGATCTCAAGAGGCTACAAAAGGAAATTGTGGAAATGCTTTGTCAATTTGATATGATATTCCCAAATGTTTTCTTCGATACAATGGTGCACTTGCTAATTCATTTATGCAAGGAACTTGAATATGGTGGACCTGCACATGTTAGTTGTATGCTTCTTATTGAGCGTTATCTTTGTAAAATGAAATCATATGTTCACAACAAAAGTAAACCTGAGGCGTCGATTGCTGAAGGTTATCTTGCAGAGGAATGTTTGATATTCTGTTCAAGGTTCTTAAGTGGCGATGGAGCAGGAAAAATGCAATTTGAAACATGTCCACAAAATCTGGAATATCCTATTGGCACAAGAAGAAACAAAGATGGAAAAACTATTCATCTTAAAAATTCTCAATGGAAGGAATGTCACCATTACATTCTATTCAATTGTGGTAACAAGGAAATAGAGAGTTTATTTGGGTAAGTATTTTTATTTTAGTAAGTATTGAAGTGAAACACCCCACCTCTGTTAAGGTCACTCACAAAGGGAATGCCTTAAGTTTGGTGGAGGGTTATAGGTACAGGACACAGAAAATTTTACAAGACAGATAAGTATAAGCAGTGGAATTCAAATCATTTATTGAATACGTGGTTCAATACAAAAGCATTACATTAAATTGTCTCAAAATAACTTCCAAAACACTACACCATAATTTATGTCTTGATTATTAAATAAAGAGGCATAAAACATAGATAAAAACTGCATAAATCCCCAAGTGTCGTATCCAAAGGCCATAGCCAATGAAAGAGAGTCCCAATCATACATCTACTTTCTTGAAGCTAGCAAAGAGTCTGATTAAGCTGGAGTATTCCCTCTGTGGTGACCTGGGGGGGGGGGGGAACGGAAGAAAAGAAGACGAAAGAAAATGGGTCAGACAATAAGTCTGGTAAGTTCAGTGATTACTAGTATTTAAACAAGGAAAGGGATCATGACAGTAACAACGAAATATAGGACAATACCCTAATATAAGATAAGTTGAACATGTGATCGCACCCATTACTAAAGTCTCTGCACCTAGCTACTAACCATTGGTTCAACCAGCCCCACGTGTTTATACAAATGATCCCCTTAATGATCTGCTCCTACTCGCATGCATTCATGTCCTGTGTCATTCGGCCACGCTTGACTGTAGATACCTGTGCTTGTAACACCCCACGCCCGCTATGGTCACTCTCTAAGGGAATGCCATAACATCGGTGGAGTATTTTAAGTGAATATAGAACAGAAAAATTACAACAAGACAGATATAAGTAATACTTGAAAATTTTGAAACATCATTTCATTGCAGCGGAAAGTAAAACATGTTTGGTTACATCACAAAACCATAATAAGAGTCAAGTACAAAATATCCATCCTGATACATAAAAGTACATAATCCCAATACATGAACTGATAGCCAAAAAAGAAAGGGTAAGCTGAGCTCTACATCTATGGTCCAAGCTCCAAAAGAGAATAAAGCAGCCTGATCAAAGCCCACTCGTACTGGGCCTACTCTGATAACCTGAGGGTTGGGAAAAAGATAAAAACAACGGGGTCAGACATAAGTCTGAGCGAGTCCTATAACTTTAACAATACAATCATTAAAGTAACCAGAGAAGACATAAACTTGATATACGGTAACGTCTGGGGATGAATGGCTACACTAAGCAGCTTGGTAGACTTAGGATAAACTAAGATAACCGTAAAGACGCATTTATCCACCCAAGGATAATTACTAGATTACTCCACCCCAGACTTATCCACCCAAGGGTAATTCCTACACTGCACCACACCAGTTCTACCCACCAAGAGTAATTCCTACTTAAAGGTTGATCCCACTAAATGTACTTAGTAATTTTTTACCCAGTAGTTTCGTGTACCCCTAGCTAACTACATAGGTGTACCCACTACTCCCAAGCGATCAGCTCCCTAACGTAGATACCCGTGCTGGTCCCACAATGGGGTGTATCATTCCCCAAAGTGGCAACCTGATAATATCAACGGTGCACGGCTTTATATCTACACGATGCAACAACGACTTACCAACCAGCCCGGGCCCACACACGCATATGAAACCCGTTGATCCTGCGTTGCCACCGCTAACCCGTTTTGGCCTCTTATAGTCAAGCCCAATATGCGTGTCCCGTCACTCGACTTGAGTCGAGCCCACAAAGATACGTTTGGGATATTGGTTGAAATGGGCCCCCACAAGCTACTACTTAAGCTTGCTACTTTTATCTAGTGCATCCCACTTAACCCCTTTTATAATCATGCCTACTTATATGTTAAGATTTGGTTAAGTCATCTAATCATATTTTCAATTGCCACTTAAGGCACCCACTAGATTTCCACATGCCACCCATGGCACTTACTTAACCCTTTAATCATGTTTAATTACATGTCCCACTTTGGTTAAGTGTTCTAATCGTATTTTCTATTGCCACCCAGGGCAACCACTACATTTCCACATGCCACCCAAGGCACCCACTTAACCCCTCATGTCCCTCTACATGCTAATTTGGTTAAGTGTTTCTTAATTAATTAATTAAGATCATGACCTCATAAAGACCTCTCACATTAGACCATCTCTTATGACTGCTGGATATGCCGGTTGGGTCCGGGCAGCCTTACGTCATAAAAAGGGCCTAACCTCGTGTCTTTACTTTAATCACGTATTTAATTTATGACTAAGACCTCTCACATTGGGCCAATCATTTGTAGCTGCTGGATGGCCGGTCGGTTCCGGGCAGACTTCCGCTACAAAAGGGTCCAACCTCGTGTCTTAGTTGATTAATTACACCTAATTAATCACCCCCATATTTATATTAATTATCCCTAATTAATTACACATTTTTAAGAATATGGGTAGACCTAACTAAATAGGTAAATTCCCAATTCCATAACATGGGTAGACCTAACTCAATAGGTAAATTCCCATGGGGTAGACCTAACTCAATAGGTAAATTCCCACTTATGCTTATTCATTTTATGGTATGCTTAATCATAACCATTTCACACCATTTCGTTAACATGTCTATTAACCCCATCGTTTCCCCACGTACTTATGCTAACACGACATATTTCCAAGGGAAGATTCTTTCACAATTAACATGGGTTTCACTTAGCATACATTAGCATTAACATGGGTTAAAATGTGTCCACTTACATCATGATATTAACCCAACTAGCATTACTAAATAACCCAACTTGCATGAACATACATATGTCATATATAAAGGCAACTTGCACAAGTGTTCATAGGTTAAACAAAGGTGAACTTGCATGTGTCTTAGAGGTGTGAACTTGCACAACATGTTACATGTTAACTTGCATAACATCATACACATAACTTGCATAATATCATAAACATAACTTGCATATCAACATACACATAACTTGCATAACATCATGCACATAACTTGCATAACATCATACACATAACTTGCATATGAACTTGCATAACAACATGCACATAACTTACATAACATCATACACATAACTTGCATATGAACTTGCATAACAACATGCACATAACTTACATAACATCATACACATAACTTGCATAACATGTTGAGCTTGCATATAAGCATACACATAACTTGCATAACATGTTGAACTTGCATATAAGCATACACATAACTTGCTTAACATGTTGAACTTGCATATATGACTTGCATCTTAAAGGAGGGTAAACATACATATATATATATATATATATATATATACATAGCATATAAAGGTGTCGTCTTGCATATGTATGCATCACATTTAAAAGGGTAAACTTGCATGTCATGACTTATGCATAATACCAAACACTTAGCATGCATAAAACCACATACTTAACTTGCATAAAATCAATTACTTATTATGCATAAACCCACCACTTAACTTGCATAAACCCACATACTTAACTTGCATAAACCCACATACTTAACTTGCATAAACCCACATATCCAACTTGCATAAACTCGCATATTCAACTTGCATAAACTCACATATTCAACTTGCATAAACTCACATATTCAACATGCATAAACATAGGATTAATATTATACATAGATTAGCATATTCACATCATATCATATGACTTGAAAACTCATTAATCCTCATGCAAAACCATAGATCTCATCATATCTCATCTACTTAATTTAGCAATTGATCATCAAAGTGATAGAAACTCACCAAAACCAAGATTAGCAAACTTATGAAGTGGAATTAGTTGCTTTATTTGAAGATGGTGATGATTAGAGGTTGATTAGCTTGCAACTTCCTTCATAAATTAGTGGAGGCTCCTCTCAAGATTTAATTTGGCGGCATGATGGCATCATTTCTATTTTTGGTAGGGATTAGGGTAGGATTAGGGCCTTTTTATAGAGATTAGGGTGTTTTTAGACCATAGGATTAAACCTAGGTTAGCTCAGATCCGTCTGATCTTAGAAACTTCCAGAACCAGCCCTCCAAGCCAGCCCAAGAACCCAAACTGGTGCACCCAGTTTTACTGGGCGTCGCACCCCTGTCGACAGGCAAGTCGACAGGGCTGTCGACTTGGTCCAGCCCAAGTCGATAGGCCTGTCGACAGCCTTGTCGACATGGCCTAGGCGGGAATTTTCCCGCCTGGCCCCCGCTGGTCCCAATTTCGAAATCTGATTTTAAATATTTAATTCTGTTTTTATCTTAAATTTTCTGCCAACTTCATTGGGCCATAACTGGGCCATACGGACTCCGATTCTCGAAAACTCGGACTCTATTTCGCGTATTTTTCCGAGACGAACGCAATGACGCAGCCCGTTTCCCCCAATTCTCACATCTGAGATTATTTATTCTGTAATTAGTGAATATTAGTATTAACTAAAATTCGGGGTGTTACATTCTCCCCTCCTTAAAGGATTTCGTCCCCGAAATCTCTAAGCTAAGGAGAATGTATATCCTACCATCCAAACAACCATCTACTCAATCCATCAAACACGGGCATCCATTGTCCTTAAAACAATTTCTAATGATGTATGAGCATATGCAAAAAGTGTGTGTATATGTTCCCTATCTAATGTACGAACATATGCAAACCATGATAGTGCCATGCATCCAATATGTATGCGAGATAACCCTATCGACACATACAGTATCTATATGAGTGCACAATCATTCACCAAAATGCATCATCCATATGATAACACAATCATTAAACATCCATAAATATAGCTACCTACACACAATTATATGCAATATGCAATATGGAGTGACTGAGCCGATCTAGTGCCTAAAGTGTGTGTATATGCATCCACGAGCAACCACTAGCAAACACTTGCATCCACATGCATCCATCAACCATAACATGTCTCAAACACATGTTTCAACCATAGGTTTACCCTATCTAAAGGTCAAAAGTACTAACGAGAGGACATACTAAAGATAAGATAAGTACTAGACAAACGATAGAGGAGAAATTAAAAGACATATCCTCAAAAGAAATGGGTACAATGAACGCATCTTCGCTTCCTTCTCCAAGTTGCGTTGCTCTCATCTTCTCCTCATTGCACTTTGACTAGTTGAACCTCTCAGTTCCTCAACTTCCTAGTCTCTGACCCAAGGATGCGAGTAGGAGCTCGTCGAATCGTTGCATCATGCTCTACCTCCACTTCTCTAAGCAAGCTCGGCTCTACTACCTCTGCGGTCTCATGTAGGCACTTCCTCAAATGTGACACATGGAACATATCATGTACACCGCTAAGCCTGTCGGGCAACTCCACCCTATATGCCATCTGTCCAATCCTTTTCCTTAATAGGAAACGGCCCAACAATCCTTGGTGCTAACTTTCCAACAGATCCAAAGCGAACCACATTCCGCAACGGAGATACCTTGATAAAACCATGTCCCCAACATCACACTTAAGCTCTGCTTTCCTCTTGTCCGCATAAAATTTCTGTCTGTTTATCTTGCGCCGCTTTCATCCTTCTTCGAATCAAATCAATCTTTTCCCGAAGTCTCTCTAACCATATCGGCCCAACCAAGATCTTATCCGTAGATTCCCACCAACATGTAGGTGATCGACAAGGCCTTCCATAAAGAGCTTCGAAAGGAGCCATGCCAATACTAGACTGAAAGCTGTTATTATATGCGAACTTCACCAATGGAAGATGCTCTTCCCATGTACCTCCAAAATCCAAGATACATAGCCTCACAAGGTCTTCTAAAATACAATTCACCCTCTCGGTCTGCCCGTCCGTCTGAGGATGATATGCGGTGCTCAAACACAACTGAGTCCCTACCGCCTCTTGCAAACTTCTCCAAAACTCACTAGTGAAGATAGGATCTCGATCACTCACAATGCTGGATGGTACGCCATGCAATCTAACAATCTCTCTAACATAGACTGAAGCAAGCCATGGAGCGGTCCTCTTACTCTTCACGGGTATAAAATGGGCATTCTTGGTAAGTCTGTCTACCACAACCCAAATTCCCGTATTGCCCTTCCTCGATCTCGGTAACCCATCGATGAAATCCATCGAGACACTATCCCACTTCCATTGCGGAACTTCCAATGGGTGTAGCAACCCACCGGGTTTCCTTTGCTCCGCTTTCACTTGTTGGCACACCAAGCATCTAGCGACATACTCGGCCACGTCTTTCTTCATACCGGCCCAAAAGAAAACTCGCTTCATGTCTTGGTACATCTTGTCCCCACCGGGATGAATGGTCATCTTCGACCGATGTGCATCATCAAGCATAGCCTTCCTCAACCCCTCGCCTTGCGGTACACAAAGTCTACCGTCTCTACGCAACCACCTCTTACCATCTAGGGTGTACCTACTCAAATGGCTGGACGATTCCCCCTCCTCATGAGCTTCTCTACTAACTCAACCAACTGTGGGTCGTCCCGCTGTGCCCCGCCAATACGCCCCAAAAGAGTAGGCCTAACCTCCAAGGAGGCTAGCAAACCGGGTACAAAGTCAGCGGAAGGTCTAAAGTCAAACATAGAAAGAAACTCCAAGCTTCGCCGTTCAACGAACAATGAACTCAAGGACAACCTTTTTCTACTTAAGGCGTCCACCACCACGTTACCCTTGCCAGGGGTATACGCTATCTCAAACTCATAGGATGCTAAGAATCCCATCCACTTTTGTTGTCCTAAGACTATGCGCTCGAAGAGTCTCCAACACTTCCCTAAGATGTAGGGCATGCTCTTCACCACCAGGATATCATCCAAAATCATCACAACTGTTCATCTCTCACGCAGACCACCCTAGTCGAACTCGGCATCCCCCAAATGCAAGCCCCAAAGGCCTAAACCAATATCAGACCAACACCCAAGGGATACCTCCTTCGAATTCAGACGACCTACGTGAGATGATACTAGTAAAAATGGCTAAACAATTAAGCCTTTGACCAACTTTGGATGTCCTTGCCAGTCTCGCTCAAAAACCACCGTTTTTCCCCTAACTGGCTTTGCTCACCCTATTTAGCACATATGAAAACTTATTTCGCTCCTAGAAAAAGACCAAGATGTCATCCACAAAGACCATCACGAACTTATTTAGGTACTCCCTGAACACCCTTCTCATCAATTCAACAAAGTATGCGGGGACGTTCGTCAAACCAAATGGCATCACCAGCCACTCATAAAAACCATCCGGAGTCCTAAAGGCAGTCTCCACTATACTATCCTCAGCCACTCTCCCCGATGAAACCCCGTGGCTAAGTCCAACTGCGAAAACACTGAGGCGCCCACCGACTGATCAAAGAGATCATCAATCCTCGGCAATGGGTGTCTATTCTTCTTTGTGAGTTTATTTAGTTCTCTTTAGCCTACACAAAGTCTGAGGGACCCATCCGCCTTCATAGCAAAAACTACTGGAGCACCCCACTCCGATATACTTTGTCTTATGGACCCCTTCTCAAGCAACTCCGCTTATGAAGTTCTCTTCTCCCACGAGGAGCCATGCGGCGCACTGGTAAAGATACAGGTTTAGCATTGTCTACCAGATATATTCGGAAGTCAATCTCCCGCTCCGGAGGTAAGCCCTTCACCTCCTCAAACACATCCGAGTATTCCCGGACCACTCTAACAGATCGCAAACTCTCGACCGACGTGTCAAGCGATTCTAGATAACCTAGCATAACGGATTCCATGGGATTACAAGAGATCTCGAGAGTGTTACCCAAGCGGGTCATAAACCTAACAACTCTCCTTCAAAATCAAGAACGACACCCCTACTGGATAACCAGTCCATGCCCAAAACTAACCCATAGCTCGTGAAGCCCAACAAGCATCACATCTAAACTCAACACTAAGTATAGAAACTTTCAAACCCAAACACATCATGGAGCCCCAATTGGGTTTGAAACAACTAAGGGATCATCTACTAACTGGTGTCTAAGTGCAGTGACTCAACTAACAATGATGAGATAAACGAACTCGATACATCAGAATCAAATAGAGTTCGAATCGGATAATATAGAAATCCAAATTCCAACCTAGACGGTCCTATCCCCATCTGGTACACTAGCCGTGAGGGAATACAACTACCCTCCAGGAGATTCCGTACCTTGCCCTTGCCTCTTTGGACAATCCTAATAAGGTGTCCTATTCCTCCCCAAAGGATAACTACTAACCTTCTTCTTCTTCCCATTCTCCACTCGTAACCTCCCACCAATGAGGTTTCATCCTTTATTAACCAAACAACTATTTGAGCCTTCCTCTCATAGTCTATCCTATAGGTACCTACCAGTCCTCCTCCTTCTTGGACCAACTTCTAATCTGATTAACGTCTAAGTCCCTTGAAGTGGTTTTCCATCCTTATCTATCTTAGAAAGATCATCTATACGCGGAGGGGAAACTCAAAATGAGAGAGAGGAAGAGATTCAAAACGGAGAATTCGAAAGATATAGATATGGCTATTGGGAATTATGCTTTTCTTTCAAAAACTTTTCTCTTAAAAGACATGTTTTTGAAAATACTCCTTTCAAAAATATTCTTAGAAAATAGTTTTTCTAAAAATTTTATCTGTTCTGGTAACCTTAAGCTCTGATACCACGTGTAACACCCCACGCCCGCTATGGTCACTCTCTAAGGGAATGCCATAACATCGGTGGAGTATTTTAAGTGAATATAGAACAGAAAAATTACAACAAGACAGATATAAGTAATACTTGAAAATTTTGAAACATCATTTCATTGCAGCGGAAAGTAAAACATGTTTGGTTACATCACAAAACCATAATAAGAGTCAAGTACAAAATATCCATCCTGATACATAAAAGTACATAATCCCAATACATGAACTGATAGCCATAAAAGAAAGGGTAAGCTGAGCTCTACATCTATGGTCCAAGCTCCAAAAGAGAATAAAGCAGCCTGATCAAAGCCCACTCGTACTGGGCCTACTCTGATAACCTGAGGGTTGGGAAAAAGATAAAAACAACGGGGTCAGACATAAGTCTGAGCGAGTCCTATAACTTTAACAATACAATCATTAAAGTAACCAGAGAAGACATAAACTTGATATACGGTAACGTCTGGGGATGAATGGCTACACTAAGCAGCTTGGTAGACTTAGGATAAACTAAGATAACCGTAAAGACGCATTTATCCACCCAAGGATAATTACTAGATCACTCCACCCCAGACTTATCCACCCAAGGATAATTCCTACACTGCACCACACCAGTTCTACCCACCAAGAGTAATTCCTACTTAAAGGTTGATCCCACTAAATGTACTTAGTAATTTTTTACCCAGTAGTTTCGTGTACCCCTAGCTAACTACATAGGTGTACCCACTACTCCCAAGCGATCGGCTCCCTAACGTAGATACCCGTGCTGGTCCCACAATGGGGTGTATCATTCCCCAAAGTGGCAACCTGATAATATCAACGGTGCACGGCTTTATATCTACACGATGCAACAACGACTTACCAACCAGCCCGGGCCCACACACGCATATGAAACCCGTTGATCCTGCGTTGCCACCGCTAACTCGTTTTGGCCTCTTATAGTCAAGCCCAATATGCGTGTCCCGTCACTCGACTTGAGTCGAGCCCACAAAGATACGTTTGGGATATTGGTTGAAATGGGCCCCCACAAGCTACTACTTAAGCTTGCTACTTTTATCTAGTGCATCCCACTTAACCCCTTTTATAATCATGCCTACTTATATGTTAAGATTTGGTTAAGTCATCTAATCATATTTTCAATTGCCACTTAAGGCACCCACTAGATTTCCACATGCCACCCATGGCACTTACTTAACCCTTTAATCATGTTTAATTACATGTCCCACTTTGGTTAAGTATTCTAATCGTATTTTCTATTGCCACCCAGGGCAACCACTACATTTCCACATGCCACCCAAGGCACCCACTTAACCCCTCATGTCCCTCTACATGCTAATTTGGTTAAGTGTTTCTTAATTAATTAATTAAGATCATGACCTCATAAAGACCTCTCACATTAGACCATCTCTTATGACTGCTGGATATGTCGGTTGGGTCCGGGCAGCCTTACGTCATAAAAAGGGCCTAACCTCGTGTCTTTACTTTAATCACGTATTTAATTTATGACTAAGACCTCTCACATTGGGCCAATCATTTGTAGCTGCTGGATGGCCGGTCGGTTCCGGGCAGACTTCCGCTACAAAAGGGTCCAACCTCGTGTCTTAGTTGATTAATTACACCTAATTAATCACCCCCATATTTATATTAATTATCCCTAATTAATTACACATTTTTAAGAATATGGGTAGACCTAACTAAATAGGTAAATTCCCAATTCCATAACATGGGTAGACCTAACTCAATAGGTAAATTCCCATGGGGTAGACCTAACTCAATAGGTAAATTCCCACTTATGCTTATTCATTTTATGGTATGCTTAATCATAACCATTTCACACCATTTCGTTAACATGTCTATTAACCCCATCGTTTCCCCACGTACTTATGCTAACACGACATATTTCCAAGGGAAGATTCTTTCACAATTAACATGGGTTTCACTTAGCATACATTAGCATTAACATGGGTTAAAAGGTGTCCACTTACATCATGATATTAACCCAACTAGCATTACTAAATAACCCAACTTGCATGAACATACATATGTCATATATAAAGGCAACTTGCATAAGTGTTCATAGGTTATACAAAGGTGAACTTGCATGTGTCTTAGAGGTGTGAACTTGCACAACATGTTACATGTTAACTTGCATAACATCATACACATAACTTGCATAATATCATAAACATAACTTGCATATCAACATACACATAACTTGCATAACATCATGCACATAACTTGCATAACATCATACACATAACTTGCATATGAACTTGCATAACAACATGCACATAACTTACATAACATCATACACATAACTTGCATATGAACTTGCATAACAACATGCACATAACTTACATAACATCATACACATAACTTGCATAACATGTTGAGCTTGCATATAAGCATACACATAACTTGCATAACATGTTGAACTTGCATATAAGCATACACATAACTTGCTTAACATGTTGAACTTGCATATATGACTTGCATCTTAAAGGAGGGTAAACATGCATATATATATATATATATACATAGCATATAAAGGTGTCGTCTTGCATATGTATGCATCACATTTAAAAGGGTAAACTTGCATGTCATGACTTATGCATAATACCAAACACTTAGCATGCATAAAACCACATACTTAACTTGCATAAAATCAATTACTTATTATGCATAAACCCACCAGTTAACTTGCATAAACCCACATACTTAACTTGCATAAACCCACATACTTAACTTGCATAAACCCACATATCCAACTTGCATAAACTCACATATTCAACTTGCATAAACTCACATATTCAACTTGCATAAACTCACATATTCAACATGCATAAACATAGGATTAATATTATACATAGATTAGCATATTCACATCATATCATATGACTTGAAAACCCATTAATCCTCATGCAAAACCATAGATCTCATCATATCTCATCTACTTAATTTAGCAATTGATCATCAAAGTGATAGAAACTCACCAAAACCAAGATTAGCAAACTTATGAAGTGGAATTAGTTGCTTTATTTGAAGATGGTGATGATTAGAGGTTGATTAGCTTGCAACTTCCTTCATAAATTAGTGGAGGCTCCTCTCAAGATTTAATTTGGCGGCATGATGGCATCATTTCTATTTTTGGTAGGGATTAGGGTAGGATTAGGGCCTTTTTATAGAGATTAGGGTGTTTTTAGACCATAGGATTAAACCTAGGTTAGCTCAGATCCGTCTGATCTTAGAAACTTCCAGAACCAGCCCTCCAAGCCAGCCCAAGAACCCAAACTGGTGCACCCAGTTTTACTGGGCGTCGCACCCCTGTCGACAGGCAAGTCGACAGGGCTGTCGACTTGGTCCAGCCCAAGTCGACAGGCCTGTCGACAGCCCTGTCGACATGGCCTAGGCGGGAATTTTCCCGCCTGGCCCCCGCTGGTCCCAATTTCGAAATCTGATTTTAAATATTTAATTCTGTTTTTATCTTAAATTTTCTGCCAACTTCATTGGGCCATAACTGGGCCATACGGACTCCGATTCTCGAAAACTCGGACTCTATTTCGCGTATTTTTCCGAGACGAACGCAATGTCGCAGCCCGTTTCCCCCAATTCTCACATCTGAGATTATTTATTCTGTAATTAGTGAATATTAGTATTAACTAAAATTCGGGGTGTTACAGTGCTGGTCCCACCATGGGGTGTATCAGTCCCTCTAGTGGCAACCCGACACAATTCAAGATGCACAGTGTACACTACTGATGCACAGTGCCTGATTTTTCCACTCCGGAGTACGTGCACGCCCATACTCCGTCGAAACCTACACTGGCCCACCAACCACCGACGTTTTGACCACTTATAATTCAGCCCACTAATCGTGTCCCACCCTGCCTAGTTTCAGGATACCATGATACATCTATGTGGGTTACTGCTGAAATGGGTCCCCGTTACTAGGGTTTTCTAATCAACATGTTTATTTGGTTAAGTGTCCAAGTTTACCAAACCCCGCCCATTCGTTTAGATAACATGTTGAGTCGGTTAAGTGTTTTCCTAATTGACTTAACCCTACCAATCGTGACTTAGCTTTAGCATATTAAAGAACCAACCACTCGCATTAGACAGGTCTTGTTGTAGTCACTGGATGTGTCGGTCAATTCCGGGCAGATTTACACCACAACTCAGCTTAACCTCGGGATCTTCTTAGGCTTGATGCACTAACCACCCACATTAGATAGGTCTTGTTGTGGTCACTGGATATGCCGGCCGGTTCCGGGCAGATTTACACTACAACTCAGTCTAACCTCGGGTTAGTCATATTCGTCTTTTTTAAATTAACATATATATATATATCTAATTTCTTTATGTAGATTAAATTTAATTTAATCATGCCATAATTATCCTTTGATTATGCTCACCATAAATGGTATATCAAATACACCATTTAATGAACAAATTTATGCCATGAATTTTCATGTTTTCCCATCGTTATCCCCGTAGAACGTACGTATGAATTACATAAAATGTTGGGCTAGCAAATTAGCCCAAACCAATAACAAAAAGGGGTAATAAACAAGGAACATGAAATAAACATAAAATAGCATACATTTAACTTATCACATGTAACATGGCACATATTTATCATTATCTTAACTAAACAGGTAAGGGTGAACTTTGTGACTAAGTTGGATCAAATTTTCATGTAAACTTGATATGGGTCTAACATGGATGTTTAACATATAAACCAAAATTTAGCATACTAACTTATGTATGTCAAAACGTAAGGAAGCCACTATGAACATATTTAAATCACACTTGGCATGATAACTTGTGTTAAAACATAAGAGAACTACTACTAACATATTTAAATCACACTTAGCATGATATCTTATGTTAAAACATAAGAGGATTACAAATCAAATCTTGCAACATAAATGGATTCAAGTGGACGTAGTTCTAAGTACTTATGAATGTTGATCTAACGTGTAAGCATGTGATTTAGGTCATAAACTTGCAAATAACCACCAAATTACAACATGACATAATTCACCATTTTGTTGGCATAATAAGTTCTTTATCCAATCGTAATAGATTCCAATAACATACAATATGGTATGTTTATCACCGCAAACATATAGGCATGATCAATCGCAACAGTAATTTAAGATACATTAGAATCAAACTTCATTATCTCATACATAAGCATAATTCCTTATTCGAGTTACAACATGCCATGATTTCATAAAAAGAACATTTGAATCTGCGTAATAACCAACTTACAAACTAAAGGAATTCTTGCGTTCTGAAATCTGAAATTGGAGATGCACGCCTTTGATGAAGATCGTTGAATTAGACTCGTTTTAATTTGATTTTAGATGTAAGCTTTTAACTCGTCTTTGATTTGAAAAAGGGCGACGGCTACTCCAAGTTCTCTACTGACGGCATTTCAGTTCTAGGATTATTTTTCTGTGTGTTTTTAGGTTGAGCATTTAGTTGTTTATATAGAATTTCAGTTTAATTATAGCCGTCAGATGAACCTATGGTTAATCACAGCCACTCAGACTAGATCAGGACCATCCAAAAACCCTAGTGACTCAGCATCAAGTCATCAGTCGTTCACAATTCAGATCTGGCCGGGGGCCAGGTCGACCCCTAGGTCGACCTCTATGGGGGGAGGTCAACACTAGGGTCGACCCCCTGGTCGACCTGCCTGGGCGGGAATTTTCCCGCCCAGCCCGCTTCTGACTTCTGTTTGAATTTGAATTCGTTTTTCGAGCTGTTTTGAATTTATTTTGAATTTTCTGGAAACTTCTGACAGCCCATAACTTCTTCATACGAAGTCCAATTTACGCAAACGCGGACTCTATCTCCACCAGAATTCCGAGACAAACACAATGGCGTAACCCATTTCCCTTAATTCTCACATTTTAAATTAAGTATTCTAGGATTCGTTATTATAACGTTAATAGAAAGTATGGGGTGTTACATTCTCCGCTCCGTTTAGAATTTCGTCCCCGAAATCCCCAAGTCGAGAAGAACTTATATCCTACCATCCAAACACCCATCTACTCAACCATCAAACACAGGCGTCCATTGTCCTTAAAAGATTTCTAATGCTTTATGATCATATGCATTGTGTGTGTATATGTCCTTATCTAATGCAAAATCAGGCGGTATACTGATTCAGTTGACCTCCTTAATGCAAATTATGTCAGTGCCATGAGTCCATTATGTATACAATTTTTCCTACTCAAAATTTCCTACATGAGTGCACAACTATTCATACAATGCAACGTCCATATGCTAACACATCAAGTTTCAATCCATATACAAATACATATATGCATATGCAACATGAAAGTGACTGAGCCGATCTAATACCGTGTGTGTGTGTATATGCATCCATGAGCAACCACTAGCAACCACTTGCAATCACTTGCAACCATCAATTATAACATGTTTCAATTACATGTTTACAACCAAATGGGTTCCTACCTAAGGATAAAGGATAGGATCGAGGAGATATAACTAAAAAGATAGATACGAGTATAAACTTGAGGAAAAAGAGATTAAAGACGTACCCTCAAAAAGAAAAGGGCAGGTTGCGCGTATTCTATCCTCGGTTTCCCAAGTCGCGTCTTCCTCGGTGTCGCTCCTTTGAACTTTGACGAGCTTAACTTCACGGTTGCATAGCTTTTTGACCTCTGTTCCCAAGATACGGGTTGGAACTCTCCTCACAGTTGCTTCTCGTTCAACTTCAACTTCTTCTAGCATACTTGGTTCTACCATTTCCACAGATTCGTGTAAGCATTTCCGCAGGTGAGAGACATGAAAGACATTATGAACCCCGGCCAACCTTTCGGGGAGCTGTACCCTATAAGCCATCTTCCCAATCTTCTCGATGATAGGGAACGACCATACAAATCTTGGTGCTAACTTCCCTACGGATCCAAAGCGAACGATGTTCCTCAAAGGAGATACTTTAAGGAACACCTTGTCTCCAACTTCGAACTTAAGGTCAGTTCTTCTTTTGTCTCCGTATGACATCTGTCTGCCTTGGGCAGTCTTCATTCTTCTTCGTATTAAGTCTACTTTTTCTGAAGTTTCCCTAATCATGTCAGGTCCAAGTATGAGCTTGTCTGTGGACTCCCACCAGCAAGTTGGTGATCTGCACGGTCTTACATATAGAGCTTCGAAAGGCGCCATGCCTATGGTAGCTTGGTAGCTATTGTTGTAAGCGAATTCCACCAATGGTAGATGATCCTCCCATGTACCTCCAAAGTCAAGAATGCATAGTCTCAAGAGGTCTTCTAATACTCTGTTGACTCTTTCCGTCTGGCCATCGGTTTGAGGGTGATAGGCCGTGCTTAAGCATAACTGTGTGCCTACAGCCTCTTGTAAACTCTTCAAAAACTCGCTCGTGAAGATAGGATCTCGATCCTCACTATGCTGGAGGGTATCCCATGGAGTCCAACTATCTCTTTGAGATATATGGATGCTAGAGATGAGGCAGTCCTTCTACTCTTGACGGGTATAAAGTGGGCGCTTTTTGTGAGCATGTCCACTGTTACCCAAATGCTGGTATTGCCCCTTCTTGACCTAGGCAACCCATCTATAAAGTCTATTGAGATGCTATCCCATTTCCACTGTGGGACTTCTAGAGATTGGAGCAGACCACCAGGCTTCTTCTGCTCCGCCTTGACTTGTTGGCATATTAAACACTTAGAAACAACCTCAACTACGTCTCGTTTCATGTCATTCCAAAAGAAAACTTTTTTGATGTCTTTATACATTTTGTCTCCGCCTGGGTGTATGGTCAGCTTGGAATGGTGTGCCTCTTCTAGAACCGCCTTTACCAAGCCCATTGCTTGTGGGATACATAGTCTTCCATCTCGTCTCAACCAGCCCTTGGCATCAATGGAGTATCTATTGAGGTGACTGGAAGTCTCACCCCTAATTAACTTGTCCATCACATCGGCTAACTGAGGGTCTTCTCTTTGCGCGGCTCCGATTGACTCTAATAGGGTTGACCGCACTTCTAGCGTTGCTAGCAAGCTAGGTACAATGTCAATGGAAGGTCTGAAGTTAAAGCCTGCTATGAACTCCAAGCTTTGCCTTTCCACAAAGAGAGGGCTAAAGGCTAGCTTCTTTCTACTTAAGGCGTCTGCTACTGCATTGCCCTTACCAGGAGTGTAGGAAATCTCAAAATCATATGAGGCAAGAAACTCCATCCATCTTTGTTGCCTCAAGTTGAGATTTTTCTGCGAGAATAAGTATTTCAACGATTTATGGTCAGTATACAGTTCAAATTTCTCACCTAGGAGATAATGGCGCCAAGACTTAAGCGCAAAAACGATGGTTGTCAACTCTAGGTCATGGGTTGGGTAGTTTTTCTCATGTACTTTCAACTGCCTTCCACCATAAGCTACTACCTTCCCTTCTTGCATTTAAACAGCGCCTAGTCCCGTTTCGCATGCATCTGTGTATACTGTAAACATCTTGCTTCCAGTAGGCAATGTCAGAATTGGGGCTGTTGTTAGAGCCCTTTTCAAATGTTGGAAAGCAATATCGCAATCCAAATCCCAGTTGAAAGCTAGGTTCTTTTTTGTCAATCTTGTTAGTGGAGCAGAGATTTTTGCAAAATCTTTGATGAATTTTCGATAAAAGCCTACTAGCCCGAGAAAGCTTCGGACTTTGGTTGCGTTTCAAGGAGCCTTCCAATCTTGCACAGCAACCTGTTTTGCGGGGTCCACAGCTATCCCCTCTTTAGACACCACATGTCCAAGGAACCTAACTTCTTCTCTCCAGAAATGGCATTTGGAAAATTTCACCTTCAACTGATGTGCACGGAGAGTATCCACGACTTCTTTTAGATGCTGAGCATGCTCTTCCTCATTCTTTGAGAAGATCAAAATATCGTCTACGAAGACCACCACAAACTTGTTGAGGAACTCTCGGAACACCCTGCTCATTAAATCAACGAAGTAAGCGGGTGCGTTTGTCAAGCCGAAGGGCATGACCAGCCACTCGAAGAAACCATCAGGAGTTCTGAATGCGGTCTTATCAATGCTGTCTTCATCCACTCTTAGCTGATGAAACCCAGTCGCCAAATCTAATTGGGAGAAAACCGATGCACCTACAAGTTGATCGAACAAATCATCTATTCTCGGGAGTGGGTGCCTATTCCTTTTGGTCAGCTTGTTTAGCTCCCTATAATCAACGCACAGCCGAAGCGAACCGTCCGCTTTAGTGGCGAACACTACTAGAGCACCACATTCAGAAATACCCCGCCTTATAAACCCCTTTTCTAGGAGCTCTTTAATTTGCTTGCTGAGCTCTTTCCGCTCCCATGGGGCCATGTGCCTAACGGGTAAGGCAACGGGCTTTGCATTGTCAACGAGGTATATGCGGAAGTCTATCCCCCGCTTTGGGGGTAAACCCTTTACCTCTTCAAACACATCAGAATATTCACGGACTACCTTTACCGACTGCAAGTTCTCAACGGACGCATCAAGAGATTCCAGATAACTAAGCATGACGGAGTTCATGGGATTACAAGAAATTTCGAGTGTTACCGAGGCGAGTCATGAGTCTAACCACTCTCTTTTCACAATCGAGGATGGCACCATTACTGGATATCCAGTCCATGCCTAGAATCAACCCATAGCCCGTGAAGCCCAAAACAAAGGCATTACATTTAAACCCAACGCTTAGTATAGCTAATTTCAAATCCAAACAAACCATTGACAAATAAGCTGAGCCCCCAATTGGATTTGAAACAACCAAGGGATCCTCTACGATACTGGTGTCTAGGTGTAGAGATTCCACTAAACAGTAGATATAAAAGAGTGTGATGCGCTAGAATCAAATAGTGTACGAGTAGGATGATCAAAAAGATAGACTAAACTTTCAATAGAAATATTTCTACCTCGTTCTTGCGGAGGTGCCGTGAGAGCGTGAACTTGTCCCCCAGACGAAGGTCCAGCCCTTCCCTTGCTTCCTTGGGCAAGCCCTTGCTATGTGTCCTGTCTCACCACAGTGGAAACACCCACCTATCTTCCTTTTCTTCTTCTTGCAGTCTTTGATCAGATGCCCGGGAATGCCATAGAAATTACACTTTCTCTTTTCACGAGGTTTGTTGTTCTTCCCGCCTTTCTTTGCATCAGCCTTCTTACTCTGCGACCCTTCCCCCTTCTTATCTTGAGGCACTTCCACTTTTGCCTCATTCTTGCCTTTGTCCTCCTCATGTAAGAGTGCCATGTCCACTAACCTCTCGCAAGTAGCCCCCATAGGTATATGGGTCATAGCCAAGCTGTGAATTGGCTCATTCAATCCCTTGACAAAACAGAGAGCCTCCTTATGCGGAGTATTCACTAAGTCCAGTCCAAATCGGGCCAGCTGATTGAATTTATTGACGTACTCCTTGACCGTCATACTTCCTTGCTTAAGAGATAAGAACTTTTCCAACTGTAAACTTCGTTCAGCTTGTGAGAGGAATTTCATCTCAAACCTTATCCTGAAATCCATCCACGTGTCAACTGGTCTTTCAGCGTTAGTGACTTCCCACCAATAGGAAGCTTCGTCTTTGGGCAACCCTACAGCCAGCTATATCTTCTGCCTATCGTCCACCTCGAAGATAACGAACAGATCCTCAGTTTCTTTGAGCCAATTCCTAGCTTCTACGAATGAATCAGTTCCCTTGAAATCCTTTCCACCCATGCCCCTAAAGTCCCTACAAGTCTTTAAGAAAGCATTTGCACGAGGAGGAGGAGGAGGGGGAGTTGCTGCAGCTGGAGGAGGAGGGGGAGGAATATCTGCTGGGCCTGCGTCGTTGGCCCTAGCCTCTAAGTACCTCCTGAACCAGCCACGTACCAGTACACCCTCTGGAAGGTTAAGAATCCCAGACATGCTGAAACGAAAAAAAAAGATTCAAAATAAAGGATAGAATGATAGGGCATATGGCTTTGGGGGATTATGCCTTTAAAATACAATAACACTTTTTCTTGAAAAATGCTTCTTTATGTTTCTTTTTTGAAAAATAGTTTTTCAAAAATTCTTATCTGATCTGGTAAACCTTTTGCTCTGATACCTAGTGAAACACTCCACCTCTGTTAAGGTCACTCACAAAGGGAATGCCTTAAGTTTGGTGGAGGGTTATAGGTCCAGGACACAGAAAATTTTACAAGACAGATAAGTATAAGCAGCGGAATTCAAATCATTTATTGAATACGTGGTTCAATACAAAAGCATTACATCAAATTGTCTAAAAATAACTTCCAAAACATTACACCATAATTTCTGTCTTGATTATTAAATAAAGAAGCATAAAACATAGATAAAACTGCATAAATCCCCAAGTGTCGTATCCAAAGGCCATAGCCAATGAAAGAGAGTCCCAATCATAGATCTACTTTCTTGAAGCTTGCAAAGAGTCTGATTAAGCTAGAGTATTCCCTCCCTGGTGACCTGGGGGTGGGGGGAAACGGAAGAAAAGAAGACGAAAGAAAACGGGTCAGGCAATAAGTCTGGTAAGTTCAGTGATTACTAGTATTTAAACAAGGAAAGGGATCATGACAGTAATAATGGAATATAGGACAATACCCTAATATAAGATAAGTTGAACATGTGATCGCACCCATTACTAAAGTCTCTGCACCTACTAACCATTGGTTCAACCAGCCCCACGTGTTTATACCTAATGATCACCTTAATGATCGGCTCCTACTTGCATGCATTCATGTCCTGTGCCATTCGGCCCCGCTTGACTGTAGCTACCTGTGCTGGTCCTACCATGGGATGTATCAGTCCCTCTAGTGGCAACCCGACACGATTCAAGATGCACAGTGTACACTATTGATGCCCAATGCCTGATTTTTCCACTCCGGAGTACGTGCACGCCCATACTCCGTCGGAACATACACTGGGCCACCAACCGCTGACGTTTTGACGGCTTATAATTCAACCCAGTAATCGTGCCCCACCCTGCCTAGTTTCAGGGTACCATGATACATCTATGTGGGTTACTGCTGAAATGGGTTCCCGTTACTAGGGTTTTCTAATCAACATGTTTATTTGGTTAAGTGTCCAAGTTTACCTAACCCCGCCCATTCGTTTAGATAACATGTTGAATCGGTTAAGTGTTTTCCTAATTGACTTAACCCTACCAATCCTGACTTGGCTTTAACTTATTAAAGCACCAACCACTCACATTTGACAGGTCTTGTTGTGGTCACTGGATGTGCCGGTCGGTTCCGGGAAGCTTTACACCACAACTCAGTCTAACCATGGGTTCTTATTGGGATTGATGCACTAACCACCAACATTAGACAGGTCTTGTTGTGGTCACTGGATATGCCGGTCTTTTCCGGGCAGATTTACACCTTAACTCAGTCTAACCTCGGGTTAGGCATAGTCGTCTTTTCTAAATTCATATTTTTATATATGTATGTCTAATTTCATTACGTAGATTAAATTTAATTTAATCATGCCATAATTATACTTTGATTATGCTCATCATAAACGGTATATCAAATATACCATTTAATGAACAAATTTATGCCATGAATTTTCATGTTTTCCCATCGTTATCCCCGTAGAACTTACGTATGAATTACATAAAATGTTGGGCTAGCAAATTAGCCCAAACCCATAACAAAAAGGGGTAATAATAAGGAACATGAAATAAACATAAAATAGCATACATTTAACTTATCACATGTAACTTGGCACAGATGTATCATTATCTTAACTAAACAGGTAAGGGTGAACTTTGTGACTAAGTTGGATCAAATTTTCATGTAAACTTGATATGGGTCTAACATGGAGGTTTAACATATAAACCAAAATTTAGCATACTAACTTATGTATGTCAAAACATAAGGAAGCCACTATGAACATATTTAAATCACACTTGGCATGATAACTTATGTTAAAACATAAGAGAACTACTACCAACATATTTAAATCACACTTAGCATGATAACTTATGTTAAAACATAAGAAAAATACAAATCAAATCTTGCAACATAAATGGATTCAACTGGATGTAGTTCTAAATATTCATGAATGTTGATCTAACATGTTAGCATGTGATTTAGGTCATAAACTTGCAAATAACCACCAAATTACAACATGACATAATTCACCATTTTGTTGGCATAATAAGCTCTTTACCCAATCGTAATAGATTCCAATAACATACAATATGGTATGTTTATCACCACAAACATATAGGCATAATCAATCGCAACAGTAATTTAAGATACATTAGAATCAAACTTCATTATCTCATACATAAGCATCATTCCAATTCGAGTTACAACATGCCATGATTTCATAAAAAGAACGTTTCAATCTGCGTAATAACCAACGTACAAACAAGGAATTCTTGCGTTCTGAAATCTGAATTCTGAAATTGGAGATGCGCGTCCTTAATGAAGATCGTTGAATTAGACTCGTTTTAATTTGATTTTAGATGTAATCTTTTAACTCGTCTTTGATTTGAAAAAGGGTGATGGCTATTCCAAGTTCTCTACTGACGGCATTTCAGTTCTAGGATTATTTTTCTGTGTGTTTTTAGGTTGAGTATTGAGTTGTTTATATAGAATTTCAGTTTAATTATAGCCGTCAGATGAACCTAGGGTTAATCACAGCCACTCAGACCGGATCAGGACCATCCAGAAACCCTAGTGACTCAGCATCAAGTCATCAGTCGTTCAAAATTCAGATCTGGCCGGAGGCCAGGTCGACCCCCAGGTCGACCCTAAGGTCGACCCCTAGGTCGACCTCTATGGAGGGAGGTCGACACTAGGGTCGACCCCCTGGTCGACCTGCCTATGCGGAAATTTTCCCGTCCAGCCCGCTTCTGACTTCTGTTTGAATTTGAATTCGTCTTTCGAGCTATTTTGAATTTATTTTGAATTTTCTGGAAACTTCTGACAGCCATAACTTCTTCATACGAAGTCCAATTTACGCAAACTCAGACTCTATCTCCACCAGAATTCCGAGACGAACACAATGACGTAGCCCTTTCCCTTAATTCTCAAATTTTAAATTAAGTACTCTAGGATTCGTTATTATAACGTTAATAGAAAGTACGGGGTGTTACATGATGTATTATCCCTATCTTTATGAATCCTTTATTAGTTATTTTGTTCCTTTTTTCATAATAAATAATGTTTTCCTTTTTGAACCTAGCAGATGGAATTTTATACAATTAAAGTTTACAATGGTTTATTTAATTAGAAAAGTGGGCAAGTTCGGTTAACATCAGTAATAATATTCTTCGAGTAGGTTGTGAAATGATGTCAACTATTAAAAAAACTATTTTTGATGTCATCCTTTTGCCAGCAAAATCAGTTCTTTTAAACTATCTACAAACATGTTATTGATTTTAGCCTCACGTAGTGTTAGTTATAAATTCCAAGTTTTAGCACTTTCAGGGATTTCAGGCATGATTTGTAGTTAAGCTATGTTCTCATTCATACATAATTGTTTTTGGTATGGTCAGTTTCAGCTTTAGTAATAGATCTAGCCAAATTTGTTTCTATCTTTTGTTAACCTGGTCTTTATTCTAGGGAACATCGAGCTTTATTTGTTGGTCATGCATCATCAAAAAAATATAAAAGAGAGAGAGAACACAGTGAAGAATTTTGGAAGTGGTTAAAGGAAGAGGTTGGGAAAAAGGAGGACATTTCAAAAAAAAGTACAAACTGCTTGCAATGGGGCCTCTTCCAACAGCTAAGCGGTTTACTGGATATGTTATCAATGGATACATATTTTATACAAGGTTCAGAGATGCCAAATGTACAACACAAAACAGTGGTGTATTTTTGACAGCCTTGACTACTAGCTTTGCAAGTTCGAAAGATCAAAATCCATTGGTTGGTGAAGTTAATTACTATGGATCAATTGAAGAAGTATTAGAACTAGATTATTGGGGAGAATTTAGTGTGGTTTTATTTAAGTGTCGGTGGTACCAAGAAGAGAAAGATTTATACGGGCTGACTCGTGTTAATTTTAATCGATTGTGCCAGAAATCTGATCCTTATGTTATGGCTTCACAGGTAAAATAGGTGTTTTATATAGCAGATCCAATTGATAAGATGTGCCACAATGTTATCAAGAAATTGCCGAAAGACTGGTGTGAACTCGAAAGAGAATATGAAAATGAAGATTTGAATGATATCCAGCCTGCTTATGGAATCAGAAATCAAGATTTTGATGTTCGTTGGTGTAGAGATGATGTCCCAATAAGACAAATCAGCCTTCCACCTAGCAAAGTGAAAAACAAGGCTTCCTAATTTCATGTTTTTGTAGTCCAAGGCCCTTACAAATTGTGCAAATCTGAGATCGTATACAGATACACACTGCTGGTATGTATTTTTGCTTATTTTTATGGTTGGCTGGTGGTATGCTTCAGAATTCTTACAATTTCCACTTGCTGAAGCATCAATCTAATTCTTACAATTCTGTAGTTCAATGCTGGTATGTAACTGACCATGTACAAGACTGGTGCTTCAGTAATGAACTACATAATTTTAAGAATTTTATTTTTCTCTTCAATCAGTAATGATCATGTCAGTTCGTAATTGATGCAATGGTTGAGTTTGTACTTGAACGAGTCGTGGCATGTCTAAATTTTTAGTGCCTCAGGCATTTTGTTGCATTCCTTGATATCGTAAATGCTTTGAACAAGTTGAGTCATTGCATCAATTTGCAACTCAGCCATAGATTGTGAAATGCAATTATGTGCTGAAAAGCAACTTTGGCCACAGTTTGTGCTGAAATATCTTCGTGCTGAAGTGCAAGTTAGTTATACTATGGCCATAGTTTGTGCTGAAATGCAACTGAGGCATGCATGTCTTCCATTTTGTGTTGCAATGTAAACAAGGCATTGCATCGGTTTGTAGCCGAGGAATGCATGACTTTGGTTGTGCTGAAATGCATTAGTTGTACTAAAGGCTTTTGCTGAAATGCATGACTTTTGAAATTGCTTTATTTTGCAGGTAAAGGAGGCAGTAGAGAGGTACTGAATGCACTAGAGGCTCGAGCTTTATTAATTTGAAACTGTTTTAGTTTGATGTAAACATGAATTTACTACCGGTTGTGTTTGTAAGTACTCTGTAAAACTGAATTTATTGGCTATTTTTTGTTATTCTGTAGTTGACTAACTAGTATTTGTTTTATTGGTTATTAATTTGAAATGAAAAGTTGTTTATTAATTACAGTGTGTGATGGTAATTGCTGTTATGTTGCAGTATGTTATATAATGATGCAATAGCTATGATATAATGTTGTAGTATGCAGTGTTAAATGTTGCCGCAGCTATGATATAGTAATGCCATAAATTTACATAAATGTGGGCCCCACAACAGGATTCCGTGAACCCGGCTATAGAATTTAGGGGCGCAACAGGATTCCGTGATCCCGAGATTCAGAATTTAGTGGGCCCCACATTTATGTAAATTTAGTGCCTGTAGCAACACCTGTAGCGATCTTATCTTAGGATAGCAAAGTCATTGCCTTTGACTCTAAGGCAACGAGGCAAAAGGCAACCCCAAAAAAGTGCTGCCAGAGATCATTTTTGGCCTATACCAACATTATTTTGCACTTCGTGCATCACTTCTCTGGGGTTGCCATATGCAATCTATGGCGTAGTGCGGGAAGGAAAGTTAGATGAATATAAGGTTGCACCAAGTGATAGGGGCAAGGAGGGCAGACCCCGAGTCAAAATCAATCTGTTACAAAACCCACAGCTCAGCAAAAAGGTAAAGGAATTGTCATTAACACTATATGGGGGGGCCCATCCAGCTGGCCATAGCTATAGGGCAATGGACCAGTATGTAAACGCAGCCAAACTCCTTGAAATAGGAGAATGCATTAACCTCGAGGGTACTGCTCCTTTGAAGCAGCAGAAAACGATGTCAGATGATGTCATATTTCATGATAGAAATGATACTGGAGTTCAATCACCCACCGAAGACCCATTGGTGATCTTTACCAATATCAGCCCAGCTTTAGTTCATAAAGTGTTAGTGGATAATGGGATCTCCGTTAATATTCTCTTTAAAAAAGCATTCGATCAGATGAAACTCGACGCAAAAGACATGAAGCCTTACAAGGGATGGATACGTGGCTTCAATGGAGCATCGACTGCTCCAATGGGATATGTAGAATTATAAGTAACATTGGGACAACAAGACCACCGGAGAGTGAGAATTCTCCCATTTGTAGTTTTGGACATTGACTCACCCTATAACACCTTTTTGGGCCAACCAACGCTCGAGGAATTCAGGGCTTGCATTGCAGATTGGTGCTTATTGTTGAAATTCCCAACCAAAGCAGGAGTGGGAGTAATGATAGGTGATCAAGCCACCGGAAGAGCCTGCTACATGGCTGAACTAAAGATGTTGCTGAAGGGATTAAGCATCAAAGCTAAAGACGCCTCCTCCCCTGCGAAGGAGGGTTCAACATAGCAATTAAAGGGACCAGCCCAAAGGGAGTTACCCAGAGAGCTGCTTGAGGATATAGATCCTAGAGAGGATGAAGAGCCTGGGGACAGAAAGGCGACTCCCAATGAAACGACTGTGGACATCTTCATTGACGATGTTGATCTGACTAAGGTATTAAAGATTGGATCCCAGCTGGATCCATCCCGAGCAAAGGAACTGATTGATTTTTTAAAGGAAAATTTGGATGTTTTTGCCTGGACCTATGCTGATATGTGTGGTATATCTCCCTCCGTTAAACAGAAGAGACGTATGTTAGGCCCGAAGAGGTCGGCAGCCCTAAAGGAAGAAGTGGAGAAGTTTAAAGATAATGGGTTCATTAGATATTCGACGTATTCCGACTGGATATCAAATCCTGTTTTGGTCAAGAAATCATATGGGAAATGGCGAACGTGCATTGATTTTTTGGATTTAAACAAAGCTTGTCCAAAAGATTGTTTCCCACTCCTAGGATTGATGAGCTGGTGGACTCAACAACTGTACACAAACTTCTTTCCTTCATGGAGGTATACTTAGGATATAACCAGATCCCCATGCATGTGTCGGATCAAGAGCACACGAGTTTTATAACAAAGTTGGGATTATACTGCTATGTGGTGATGCCGCTCGGACTAAAGAATGCTGGAGCCACATAGCAGCGCCTGGTGAATCAAATGTTCTATAACTAGATTGGAAAAACCATGGAAGTTTACATAGATGACATGCTCGTGAAATCCAGGCAATCCTCTAGTCATATACAAGATTTGGCAGAGATATTTGACATCCTACGGAGGTACGGGATGAAGTTGAACCCCTTAAAATGCTCATTTGGGGTTGCATCAGGGAAATTCCTCGTGTTCATCATAAGTTCTCAAGGGATTGAGATTAATCCTAGCCAGATAGCAGCAATAAGGAACATAGAAGAGTCACGGAAGATTAGGGACGTTCAAAGCCTGGCAGAGAAGGTGGCCGCATTAAGCAGATCATTTCCAAAGCCACGGACAAGTGTGTCCCATTCTTTGATTTAATCAAACGGGGGAAACGTTATTTCGAATGGACTCCCGACTGTCTAGAGGCCTTCCAAAATCTGTTGGACTTATTGGAGAAACCCCCGATATTGTTAAAACTTGTGGATCATGAAGATCTGTTCGTCTATTTGGCGGTATCATCTCAAGCTGTCAGCACAGCCTTGGTGCATGAAGAAGACAAGGTCCAGAGGCCAGTATATTATGTAAGTAAGAAGTTAGCAGCTGCGGAACACAATTATCCAAGAATAGAAAAGCTTGCTTATAGCCTCCTGATTGCCTCCGAAAGCTCCGTCATTATTTCCAAGATCATGTGATAGTCATATAAACTGATCAACCTCTAAGACAAGTACTACAGAGACCCAAAGTATCGGGACGATTACTTAAGTGGAATATTGAGTTAAGCCAATTTGATTTGAATTTTCAACCAAGGAGGTCAATAAGGGGCAGGCCTTAGCCGACTTCATAGCAGAATTCATGATTCCCAAAGAAGAAACAGTGGATAACAAAGTTGTTACTTCAGACCATAAGTTAGAGCTTAGTCCATGGAAATTATATACGGACGGGGCCAAGATTGATCGAAGATCCAGCATCGAAGTTGTTATAACCACTCCTGAAGGACGATCCATTTACTATGCCCAGCGATTGGAATTTTTTTCCACCAATAATGATTCCGAGTACGAGGCCCTGATTGTCGGGCTGAAACTCGCTAAGGAATTAAGTGTAAGAACATTGGACATATTCTGTGACTCCAAGATAGTTTTCTGCCAAGTTCGAAAGGAATTTGTGACCAGGGACCTCGAATTGTTGCTTATCTTGAAAAAGTAGAGGAGTTACTAGGCAACCTGGAGCATTACAGTATAACACACATTCCGAGAGCGGAAAACCAGAAGGTAGATCGACTGGCTAAGCTAGCAAGTTCTGACAACAATGAGGAAACCGAAATGGTTCCAATAGAGATATTGAAATCACCAAGCTTTGACCTAATGGAAATCGAATTAGCCCTAGAAGCTGAGCCAGAAAGGGATCATGCATGACACCGGTTAAGAACTTCCTTAAGTGTGGAATTCTCCCATCAAAGAAGAGCAAGAGACAAGCTGTAACATGTAAAGATGCAAGATATGTTTTACAGGACGACATCCTTTATTTCCAAGGGTTTTCCATGCCTCTGTTATGGTGTATAACACGCAACGACATCAAACATTTACTGAAAGAAGTACACGAAGGTGAGTGTGGGATCATACCGGGGGTCAAACTCTGGCAAAAAGGTATTGCGATATGGTTATTTTTGGCCTATTGTGAATAAAGATGCAGCTGATCACTCTCGACACTGCGACTAATGCCAGAGATTCGCTAAAGTTCCAAGAACACCACTAAGACATCTCAAATCAATGGTCAGTCCATGGTCGTTCGCAATGTGGGGACTAGACATCATTGGGACCCTACCAATTGCTAAAGGAGGAGCTAAATATGCGATCGTGGCGGTGGATTATTTCACGAAATGGGTAGAGGTCGAGCCCTTAATCATGATCACGGCAAGAAAGGTGATAAGCTTCGTGGTCAAAAATATTATTTGTCGATTTGGGATACCGAAACCAATATAACCGATAATGGAACCCAACTCGACAGCGCGGAATTTAGAAACTTCTGTCAGAAGTATAAAATTGATAAGAGGTATACTGCCGTAGCTCACCTGCAGTCGAATGTACAGGTTGAAGCAATAAACAAAGTTATTAAGTCTATTCTTAAAAAGAGGTTGGAGAGAGCAAAAGCTATGTGGGTTGATGAATTGCCGCTAGCTTTGTGAGCCTATCGAACAACCTTTAAGACGACTACTAGTCATACTCCTTTTTCACTCTCCTTCGGGTCAGAAGCGGTAATTCCAGTGGAGCTTAAAGTCCCCTCTCGTAGGGTGACGTATTATGACCCAATGACGAACAAAGCACTCCTCCTAGAATCCCTGGACATGGTTAAAGAGAAGAGGGATGAAGCAGGCTTGCGTGCTTCAAGGCATCGACGCCAAGTGGCATGCTATTATGATAGAAGGGTTTGCTTTAGAACTTTTGAACCTTGGGACTTGGTACTGAAATGAGTCTTTCCACCTCCCATTCATCTAGACCTAAAGTGGGAAGGACCATTCACCATCCGACGGAAACTTGACATGGGAGCTTTCAGGTTAGCGACTGTGGATGGTGAAGAAATTCCTAGAGCTTGGAACGCCCAACATTTGCAGCGATACTTGACTTGAAATTGTACTATTTTCTTTTGTTTTATAGGCCATGTAAAAAGACATGACTTGCCTAGAAAAGTCTTGTTAATATAAACAAAAGATTATGAAGTGGACGAGGTCATGACTTAGCCGAACCACTATAAAATATTATGAGATTTACTTTATCCGTTCGAACCTTGCTTCGTATTTTTTCTATGTTTGTCATAACGTAAGTCGAAATATCAGACATTTGAGTCGATACGAAAGCAAATGAAATGACCATTTGCTTAGCGATATAAAAAGGATGGGAAGACGACGTCCCGAACTCTAAATCTCATGAGTCCAGAGAGAGTATAAAGGTTGGGAAGACGACATCCTCGAGGCATGAAGGTGCACCATGACAAAAGACTGCTTCGAATCCAGTCTAACCTGACCATGCGACATGAGAGTATAAAGGAACAAAGAATGAATACCAATAATGAAAAAAAAAATGGCCCCGCTGAAAGAGCTAGGGGCAGTTTAGTCAATCCTGAATAAGCCTTGGCCAAGTCCTATATTCAAGATTTATTAGGGGGCATATACATCATGCACCCCGCCATCAATCATTCATTTTATGTAATTAAACGACAATTTTTGTGAATAATATTTTCTCTGTTTATGCATTTGCAGGAAATCATAACTGTGACTTGAATCATTACTTATGTTTGTTAATTTCTCGACACTAATAGAAACAAATGACGAACTTGCAAGCATTTGATATAGTGGGAAACAAAATACTTTATTTACATAGATGCAGGTTCATACAAAAGGACCAAACAACAAACAAATGCAAGGGCCACACTCGCTACGACAACAATGGGCCAGGAGATAAACAAAACAAAGGATAAAGCCACCTTTTATTTGGACTTCAGAGTAGACTTCGCTTTCTTGGAAGCTTTAAGTTTTTCTTTCTCCTCTTTTTTAGCCTCGGTCTGGATTCGCCATGGTTTCTTCTTCCCTAGAACTGGAGCGCTGGGATCAGTAGAAGATTTTTTAGCAAGCTCTTCAGTGATTGATCTAGTTGAAAGTTTAATAACTTACCTTGACCCAGAAGGTACTGTCGCAAGAGGCTTAATACTTTCGAGATCTATTTCCTTAACTTTCAGCTGCATATGCTTATCCTGCTTGGCCTTCATCTCGGCCAAAGTTAGATCATCAACGTCTTCTTCATGTCCATCGTCGTTGCTGTCTTCTTTCAGAGAATCTATCATATCCCTATCGTGAGGAGTCTCGGTATTAGGTGGCACGCGAGATTTATCGGTAACCTCCTCCTTCTCGCATTCAGCTCCTCGACAGATTTTGCAGCAGTGACCACATCCCATTTCTCCTGAGTCTCTTCAACAAACTTCTCACCGTTGACTGCCTTCTGTTGAATATCAGACTTTTCAGTTGGCTCAGTACCTATAGAACGAGAGGTGACAGTTATTAACTCAGGAGAAAACAAGGGATCTTCAATTGATCGTCCAATAATATGACGAAAGTTCGAAATAGCCCTGACAGATTGGGGTGAAAAGGTAGAGATACCTTCGGATGATTTCTCGATTGGGGTGACTATAGTCTCTGGTGCCAATTCGGGTATAGGAGACAAAAAGGACACCTTAGGAATTCTCGGATTTTTGGGATCATATCCCTCTGTTTCGGTAGCCCCGAAGGCGACAGAAGAAGAACCGGTTTCAATGATATCTTTTCCTTTGGCCTGACAATTTCTCTTCCTCCGTGGCAACAACAATAAGTCGATGCCCTTTGGCCAGACGTGCCAGATCCTCACCCCTAAGGAACTTCTCCATAAGTTTGTTTTCGTCGATGGAATCCACCTTGAGCTCTTTCTTCTCCCATTCAATGATTTGGTCCCATACATAAACCAGAGTTGTCGGGTAATCCTCGATCCAAGAAATGTCCTGACGACGGATCACCTTAGCAAAGAACTCTATCATCAACTCACCATAGCCATCTAATTCCTTCTAGGCTGCGGAGAGTTTCTCTTGAACCTCTTCGGCATATTTAATGGTGATGCTTGTGTTCCCCTCGGCCAACACTGCTCTAGATTCGGACTCTAGTAGTTTGGCTACCAGTTCGACATTCCGCTTTGCTAAATCAGTGTTTTTCTTCTCTAGCTTAGCCTTCTCCTATTCAAGGGCAGTACAATCCGACTGTACTTTAACACTCTCAGACTTAACATCCTCAGCTTGCTTCTTTAGATCCAAGCGCTCTTGGCTATGGGATTCCAAGAAAGTGTGATAATGCTTTTGTAGTTCTTTGTGTTGTTTTTTATAGTTGTTGGCATCCCGTTGAGTGAGAGCAAGCTGAGCCTGTGCATCTTCCAAATCTTTCTCCGAATTCTTCAAGATGCTTGTGTCATAATCGACCATTTCCTTCATGTGGCCAATATAAGTGATAAGATCCTGGATAATCTTAGAAAGATTACGCGAATATCTATACATCTCTGTATATTGCCTATCCACTAAATCAATTTTTGCTTTAGCATCATCTGCCACTTCGAAGGAATAGGTTCAAGCGCAGGAACAAACGCCGTACGATCAAAATAATGATCCAGAAATTGTTTTTTCAGATTTGATAGCCTTGCCTTGTTCTCGGAATTGAGCGACACAGGCTTGGATACGGATAATTCAATATTTCTCCACTTTGCAGGTACAATGGACATATCATCTTTCCCAGGTCTCTTATCAAGGACTTTAGGTTTATCCTGTAAATTAGTGTGCTTCGACAATGGCTTCTCTTGGGGACGCTTCTCTTTAGGAGGAGTCGGATCTTTGGAAGGTTATTTGTCCCCTTCAGGACGATCTTGATGGCTCTTGTTCTTGTCTGGATCGGACCAACGAGGAGAACGAGAGCGCGAAGAATGAGGATGGTTGGAATCATAATGCCTCATGTCACCCTACCGCGGCTCTCGTGACGATCATGCTCAGTGTCAGAATCATATCTGGGCACACTGGTACGGACATTCCTAACATCGTAGAGGGGACGTACCATGGTTCCTGCAAAACAAGGTTTGTAGAGTTCAGAATAAATGTTTATACAAAGCATAAGTGCTGTGACGTGCACTGCTAATGTGTTGTGCGCATCCTAAGTGATATTCCCCCCAACCAACTAGATACCAAAGTTAGGCTAGTATGTGTGTCTCCTTAGCCTTCACAGGAGTGGTTTATTCTGAGGAAGTAAAGGTCAAAGAATTCGTTCCGAAATCTTCTAAAGTGTAAAGGGTCTCGGGCAAGGGAAGATTTCCAAACCCCGAAATGTAGAGTCATCCATAGTGGGTGCATTTCCTTGAGGAGCATCTAACGGAAATTCTTTTGGAGATATCGGTTTTTCAGGAGTGGAAGCATCCTCGGGAGTAATGTACTTATCTCTATCATTTTATGCTATATTTGCTAAAATATCATCTTGAGTTGTGGAGGGAGAAGGAGGATCCCTGAGGGGCACTGTTGGATCTTTTGAACTTTCTCCCGTCTCAAGTGTAGTGTCGACTGGCCCTTCAACTGGAGGTATGTACACGTAAGGGCCTTCCCCGTGACCTATGCTACGAGTTATAGCAATTGGACGATGCCGATGGAGATATTCATCTATTAAGCACTCCTTGATAGTCAAGAATTTTTTATCATCATTAAGTAGCTGATTTAAACGATCAAATTGCACTGGATGCTTCTCTTTTGTTGGGTTAGGAACTGCAAGTGAAAACAAGCAATGCTTAATGAATTTATGATAAAGGCTGGGACAAAAACTCAAAGAACAAAGGTCCTTACTTGACTTAAGCCATCTTCTAGCACACCCGGGCTGCTGCTTGATATAAAACTATTTAGGTTTCCGGTCCCCAGCTTTGCTGCTAAACGGAACATTGATGATTTTTCTTTTTGGCACCGATTCAAAGTATACAAAAGACGAGGGGTCATTGGTTCAACGCTTGAAATTGTAAAAGAAATGAACATCCTCAAAAGTTAGTTCTACACCTAGAATTTCTTTATAAGCTATGTACAGAGTATATAGATAAGCGTATGAATTGGGATGAAGCTGCATGGGGACAATCTGTAATTGTCTCAAAAAATCGACGACGAATGGCGGAAATGGAGGTATTGCCCCTACAAGGCACATTAATCTGGTGATAGCCATACACCCTTCCGGTGGATTATGAGGACGATCTGTTTTCGAAGGAAACTCAGTATCTCTTTGAAGAATTCTATGCTTTAAGCATATCTGTGCAAGTCTGTCATTGTCAATCGTCGATTCAACTGAATCCTTAGGCGGTTCTAAGATAGTAGCATTCCCGAACTCATTTGGGGCACGATTATCTTCTACCCCTCCTTCTTCCTCCTTACCTAGAGATACATCACTCCCAGATGATACATCATTTTCATGAGTTCCCACATCATAGTTTGGACCTGTACTATTCCAACCCGAATCGGAAGTGGAAGATATGTCTTCAATGGGTGAATTCTCAGATGACCTGGCAGCTTGTCTCCTTTCAGCTAATCTAGACGAGCGTCTCTTCTCCATGGTTATTTAACTATTAAAGAAGCAATAACAGGAGTTAGAGTAAAATTGAATGTGTCCCCCCGTGCATATGTGTGCCAATGTGTGTGCAGTGACAGAATTAAAGAAGTACACGGTAAGCATATAAGGATGCAACGCAAGAGATTGACGAAGCAACTATGTATTCATGATAGTTTTAAAAGTTCGGTCATGATCTTAAGGCTCTATCCTAACTGTTCATGAAATCGTAAACCATGCTTAGTGTTGGCTAAGTCATTTATAGCATGGTTGTGTGGCATGATGTACAAGTGTAATTCAGTTCGGATTTTTATTCATTTGCATTCAGATCAGTTCAGATGTTCACCATGTATGTGATCAGTTCGAGGACGAAAACAGAACAGATCTGGATCGGATCAGATCGGATCTGGCAAGTTCAAAGCAATTTAAATTAATTGACACCTATCTGGATCGGAGCACACACTTAGAAGCTAACGTTCTCTTTTAAGAGATTCCCACGATCCAGACTGACCATACATCAATTCCCTGTACCATCATTCGATCGGATCCGAATTCACCCACGACCATTGGCTCCTTCTCCTTGTCCCTTTAAGAAATTCAACCCGAACCGGTCCTGCTTTTCCCTTCTTCTTCCTCCTTTCCGCTTCTGTAGCACTACCAAATCTCTTCGCACTTGCCAAAAAATGAACTCGTAACTGAGTATTCTAAAAATTGACATGGCCAACGCTGGCTTCGAACTCCTTCACAGCCATTTTGAGGCGGTGACAAGGCCACTGACGATGACGGAGAAGGGACGAGGGGTGCAACATCGAGGTGGATACGACGGCAGGCAAAATCATTCAAATCACTCTTAAATTTGAGTTATATCAATTAAAGTGGAGATTAATTAAAGCTATTAACCTACCTACGTATTCAATTTGAAAACTAGAAGGAATCCTGGAGTTTTTGAAATTAGGATTTCCCATGTAAGATTATGGAGAAGGGAGGAAATAAAAGAGAGAAGTAAGGATCGAAGAAGAGGTGAATTTATATGTTTAGGAAGTGGCTCCTTGTATTCCAACCGATGTGACACTCCTCTCTGGCCAAGACGGAAAGCAGGCCCATGTCCATTTAGCCCGTTAGCATGAAGGTGTTGAGGAGTTGGCAAGGTCAGATGGATCCGATTAGAACCGAAGCAGAGTCATTAGTATTAATTTAGCATACGAAATGAATCCAATGAGGAATATACAAAAGCTTACCTGGGATCGTCACTTGGACACAAAACGAAGTTCTCGAAGCTATTTCAAATAACAAAAGCAATTTATGTATTCCGCGACGTATTTATAGACAACTAAAGATGCAACTTGATGAAGCAACGCATTTCTACAAATGAATGGAAGCAACTATTAAATGATGCTAATTCAGAAGTCAACGAACAGATTATTTCGAAGCATGCTTCATCTTCGATAAAAGCGCACTTCGAGGGGGCAAAATGTTAGTCTGCTTTATGAACTAGGCTACACAAAGCCAAAAGAACACTTGATGAAGAGTGCTGACTGGAAGAGTGCATGCTAGAGGCCCGGATCGGTTCGGAGACCTAAACTGAACCCATATATTATGAAGTAGAAAATTGAAGTGTGAAGGCAGAATCGGATTGCGTAAGTATCTCATCCGCTCCCCTTTTCTCTGCATTTCTGATCCAAACCCCAGAGCGATTGGACTGCAAATACTCTCCACGATCCCTTTAAGTGCGGAGCGGTTACTTACCCATTATCCCACGATCACCCACTAACTTAATGAGCTATCACGACTATGGCGCCTCTGACCCTGACTTTCAAGGAATGAAATCCACATGTATCCGAACCGGAGCCATTTCAGAGAGATTGTTCACCTATAATTACACCACCAAACATCATTTGAAGGATCTTTTGGCAAATCAGCAATTCAAATCTCTTCAACAACTGAATTCTATCACTTTGTTCAGATCACAACTATCTTTTGAAGAACATTTCGAAGAAGATTGAGTAAAATCATCCATTATAAAAGTGGGATTGAGTGAAAACAATCATTGTATTCGTATTCCAATTATTAATCAACAAAGTTCAAAGTTGAAGTGGGCGCTTTAACGCCGAACCACTATAAATCATGTGTTTCTCTTCGTTTTTATTTTCATTTCATTTAGAATTATCAATAGTTTGGGCGTTAGAACCATTTTTGGATCTAACATGCATATTTTGTATTCTCTGCACTTGCATGTCAGTTCGCCATACTTTATTAATTATGGTACATAAAACCATACAAACATTACACTTACACCTACGCTCAGATTAAATGCAAACTAGAATTGTCTGAGCTTTCCAAAATGTAAAACTTGTATATGTATTCATTCCTACATGAGATTGGACAAAAGCATTAATGATTATACACACAACAACTTGATGTTATTTCCATTTTCAGTTTTGAAGATTTTATCTCAATTTCTCTATTTTATTTTTCTTGACATAGTAAACTAAACAATGAAACATGTTTTCATTTTTCCACTCCCATCATGTTTGTGCGTGATTATATACTTGTGTGTTACTCTGTGAGTATATATGCATGCGTGCACACACTATGTGTGTGTGTGTTTATATGTGTACGCATGTGGACATTTTTTTTTTTGAGTGTGTGCATGCGTGTGTGCTGTTTGTGAAGTGTGTATGCATGGCCTGGGTGCTTGAGGTGGTTGGCGAAGGTCAGTGACAATGGTTGCTGTGGCATCATACGGTCAATATGGCAAGGGTAGAGAGGCACTGAAGAGTGTATTTTTTGGAAGACTTAAGAGTTCAGCTTGATATATAGTAAGGTTGTTTCCCATATAACATGAATTTTCACATCTAGAGTAGAGTGTTCTCGTACATGAATGAAGATGATATTGTAAGAATTTTTATACATCTCATTATATGGTCTATATAATGAATACGGAATTATTTATTTAATATTAAATGTCATAATGTGGTCATTTATGGAGTCCGTTGATTTGATAGGATAAGACTGAAATAGTTGGTATATTCCTTCAAATATGGATATTCACTATTAAAGATCAACCTTGATGAACGGTTGAGATTATATCCATAATGAAATTTGGCCCCTCTCTCTGCCTATAAATACAACCCAAATATTCACTGTTAGAGTTATCGAAAAGACATCACAAATAATAGTACGACTATGAGAGAGAAGGCAATTTTCCAGATCTACAACTTATAGATCTACATCTCATTATCTTCCTCTCAATCAATGTCTACATGTATGATTTATGTATTGTTTGTAACTAAGACTATGATCAAGATCTTAAACGAAAATACAATAATGATTAAAAATCAAATCATGTTGGTATTTTTTTTACCATTAGTCAGCTTGATTATTGTATAATGTCATGTATAGATTATGTTTATTCAAATCGCATGTTCATATTATTATTATTTCTCTTAACTGGTTTAGCGATTTACTATGATTATGATGCAATAATTATTTTGGGTTTATTTTTCATTTTTTTATCACTGATAGGCCAAAACATGCCTTTTGTGTCAGAATTGAATGAAATTTTCATAGTTGATTGAAAACAACAAGATCTCTGAGCAATACTCACTCTATTAGGAATTTTTACATTTTCTTTCTTCAATCATTTAGACTCTCAAAATTGCATTTTTTTTACTGCTTTTCAGCAACAATCGTAATGATGATTCATGATAATTGAAATTTTGCATGATGTTTTTGCGAAATTTTGCTTGAATAAAATTAAACTTGCTCCTTTAAAGTATTTGTGTATCTTCTTATCATTAAAGTAAATGTTGATGACACTAATTTACACTATTATTTGATCCACATAATGGTCAGTTGAATTTATTTCTACAACAATTGCATTAAATGTGATTGTTACAATAATAATTCAATTAATTAATTGTCATAAATGCATTGATTGTTTCAGTTATAACTAATTAATGGTGGAGCAAGTTGATATTCAGTAAATGGAAAGACATATATTTTATTATTTGGTGCATTTTATTATCATGTAAATATTTATGACTTCACTCATTGAAAATACATTTTCTTTTTATGCATAGGTTAGCATAAGCTAAATAGAAACAATAGTTGATTTGTGTTATTTGGTATGATATTTTCTATGTCATTATATACAAGTTTATGTTGCACTTAATTTTAGCGTTCAAATGTGATTTCCTTTTTTAATTATTCATGAAGTCCGTTATTGTACTTATTTAGGGAATGTCATGAAATTTAAAGCAAAATTTGAAATACCTATGATTAAAATATATGGGGATATTACTATAATTTTGTCACTTTGAAATTTCGTGATTTTTTGGTGACATGTATAATCTAATGAAGTCAATATTCATATCATATTGCTTTGATTATCACCATAGTGATAACAATTCAACATATGTATATTGTATTTCATTATCGTGTGACATTCATATTATTGTTTGTAATCTGTCACAGCAGATTCAAAATATGTCTTGAATGTTAGATTAAGTAATCTTATTGTTGGTTAAATTCTTAACATAATGTTTTACCCACAAGAAGACTATGCATCATAAGTAAAAATAGCCATTAAGTAGACGACTTAGTTATGTGATTGAGCATGTATAGGATATCCACAGATACAATACTTGTTTAATTATAAGCCATAATGCACTTATTTATGTTTAAATCGTAGTCATGATGTTATATATTTATAATCAAATATTGCAGTTCCTCAAACTACCCAACTTAATTTCTTTGTCAACTCAGTTCCTGAACTAAATGGAAATAATTATAATGAGTGGAAAGAACATGTTGAGTTCTACTGGGTGTACTAGAGATAGCCTTGGGTTTGACTATGGAAAAACCCACTGATCTTACGGCTGCGTCCACAACAAACTTTCCCATGATGCATGGACTAAAGCCAATAAACTATGTCTGAAGTTCCTACGTTTAACCACTACACCCAACATAAAGTCTTTCATTCCTGAAAATGAAACCTTAACTGCTATGGAATACTTAAAGATAACTAGTGAACTCTTCAAGCCTGGCGGCAAAGTTGTTGCTAGGAAACTCATGGCTGAACTAACTACTGCCCTCTATGATGGTACTAAGACCATGCAACAACATGTACTTGACATGAATAATTTGGCTGCAAAGTTCGGTAAATTGGGTATGAAGTAAAGGATTCATTCCTAGTACAATTTATTATCAACTCCTTTCCTCCACAGTAAGGACCTTTCCAGATTCATTATAACACGATTACGGAAACATGGAATGTGAATCAATTGACACATTAGCTGGTTCAAGAAGAGTCTAGAATTAAGCAGCAAAACAACCATGTTGCTAATGCAAATTACATGCATGGAATTGGGAATGAGAAGAACAAACTCAGAAAGAAAAATTGGAAGGACCGTAAGAAGCGTTCCTTTAATCAGAATAGTTCTTTAGCCACTCCAGTCAACCTACATCAAAGAAGATTAAGAAGAATGATAATTGCCACTTTTGCAAAAAGAGTGGACACATTCATAAGGAATGCGTAAAGTGCAGAGAATGGTTCGAAAAGAAGGGTAAGCCTATGGCCTTTGTATGTTTCGAATCAAATTCTTTAGAAGCACCTTCTAACACTTGGTGGATTGACTCTGGATTTAATGTTCATGTCTCAAACTTAATGCAGGGACCTTACAACTCGGAACGTAAGTCCAAATGAAGTCTACCTTTACATGGGAAATAGGATGAAAGCATTAGTAGGCGCCATTGGAAATATTCGTTTAACATTAAGTATTGGCTTTCATTTATATTTAGAGGGCACTCTTTATGTTCTTATAGTTTCTCATAATTTGATTTCCTTGATTAAATTTGATCTTGATGGTTTTCCTTCATGTATTGGTGATGGATGTTTTAAGTTGTTTAAAATAATGAATTAGTGAGTTCTGGAATTTTGGTTAATGATTTATATCAAATTACTATTGATAATTCATTTTCTAAATTGCTTAATGTAACCTTGCATCCTAAAATGGGTTTGAAATGTAGTAGGGTAATCGAGAGTTCTTCATTCTTGTGGCATAAAAGACTGTCATATATCCAGAGAAAGAGTTAACTCACTAGTGAAAGAAGGAATTCTTCAAATTCTTGATTTCACTGATTCTGAGGTTTGTAAAGATTGGATTAAGGGTAAGAAAACTAAACATACCAAAAAAGGAGCCATAAGAAGTACTGAACTACTTGAAATTATACATACAGACATATGTGGACCTTTCGATTATCCATCTTTTGGTGGAGAAAAATATTTCATTACCTTCATCGATGATTGTTCACGCTATCGTTATCTACCCTTTGCATGATAAATCTCAATTTGTAAATGTTGTAGAATCCTACATAACTAAGGTTGAGAGATGATTAGATAAACAGATAAAAACCATTAGGTTTGATAGAGGTGGGGAATATTATGGAAAGTATGATAGTTGGGACAACACCCTGGCCCTTTTGCTAAACTTCTTAAAAAAATAGGAATTATTCCTCAGTACAAGATGCCTGGCTCACCATGGATGAATGGTGTTGTTGAGAGACGTAATCGTACACTTTTAGAGATGGTTAGGAGTATGATGAGTAATTCAAACTTGCCCATATCATTGTGGATGCATGCCGTTGTGACTGCTGTATATATCTTGAACCGAGTTCACAGTAAAGTTGTCCCTAAAACACCTTTTGTGATGCGGAAAGGATGGAATCCTAGTTTAACACATTTATGTGTTTGGGGATGTCCGGCAGTGGCACACATTAATATTCCACATGAGAAGGAACTAGACTCAAAAACCATTAGTGGTTTTTATTGGATATCCAAAAATATCAAAAGGGTACAATTTTTACTGTCCAGATCATAGAACCAGAATTGTAGAAACCTGTAATGCTAAATTCCTTGAGAAAGCGAAGATAAGTGAAGTAGTCATTAGAGAGATTCAGGCACCTATACCAATTCCTTTGCCTAGAATTTCTAATGACATTATTCTACCTAATGTCTTTGGCTTAGCCAATAATGTAGAATCAATTGTCAATGATCATGCACTTCATCATGAGCCTATCGCCATTGAACGGAATGTGGATACAACACCTGAGGTAGCATTAAGGAGGTCCATTAGACCACCAAGACCAGCTATTTCAGATTAATATACGATGTACTTGCAAGAATGTGAATTTAACACGGAATTGGAAAAAGATCCACTACGTATTCACAAGCCATGAAAAGTGAAGATCATGAGAAATGGATTGTTCCATGTTTGAAGAGATGAAATCTATGGCTGCAAATAACGTTTGGGGGTTAGTCGATTTACAAGAAGGACATAAGAAAGTCAGTTGTAAGTGGGTCTATAAGACTAAACGTGATTCTCTTGGTAAAATCCAATGACATAAAGCTAAACTTGTAGCTAAAGGGTTACATCAAAAAGAGGACACTGATTGTAATGAGACCTTCTCCCTAGTTTCAAAGAAGGATTCTTTACGAATCATCATGGCTTTAGTAGCTCATTTTGACTTATAGTTACATCCAATGGATGTGAAAACAGATTTTTTGAATGGAAGTTTAGAAGAAGAAGTCATTATGGTTCAGCCAAAAGGCTTTATCATAGATGGAAAGGAAAACATGGTATGTTTGTTAAAAAGATCAATATTTGGACTAAAGCAAGCTTCTCGGCAATGGTACCTTAAGTTTCATGATATCTGTTAACACCAAAATTCACAATGGCCAATCATAAAGAAGCAAAAGGTCCAGAACAAGGAGAGCAAAGGGTTTCGGGCAGCGAAACCTGAACCATAGAGAAAAGGGACTTGAAGAGGGCTAGGGAATTACCAAAAGCAAGGACCGAAAGCCATTGACATAGTTTCGTTTCAGAAAGTGTTACTACAAAAATTCAACATCGAGACAGGATATCGGTGAAGGGGTATCAAACCGCCACCAGCATAGAGGAATGATCTAAAAGCATGAATCCGACACCAGGCTAAAGCCGAGAGCATAAAAGAAGCAAATGAGATAGTAAGCAATCGTTACCCTTATAATAGAAGGAAGATTGGAACCGTTACAAGGAAAGAATGCCGGTTGGGTAGCATCAAAACGGTAGGCAGGCAACGTGAACTCAATTCCAAAGAGAAATCACTTGAAACTGGAAGCAGATAGGAAGAAAGGATGAAAACTTCTAACTCAAAACCAAAGGAGTAAAAGAAGCACCAAGGTAAACAAGAGGAGACGAAAGGGTCATCGGCACTAATTTACGTAGTGTCGATACAGAAGGAGATGAAGGCATCAATGGCTTGAAAAGCCAAAATACAAGTAAAATATCCCAAAAGCCAGCTATCAGGATCAAAGCTTGTCCGACACCGAGGAACAACTTCAGGAAGCAATAAAAGATGTACCGAGAGCATCCTTCCGGAATATATAAATCCACTCCAAAGACGTACCGAATGCAAATCAAAGCTTCTGGGAAGAAGAGCTATCCACACTAACTTACTTGGTATCAGTACCGAAAGGTGATGGTCCCCGGAACCTTTGAAGTTGAAGCACAAGGGAAAATACTATGTAGACTTAAAGACAAAACTAAGAACTTATTACCAAAATGCCGAAAGCCATTCCCAAAGCTATCTATACCAATGGGCTTGGTACCGATACGACAGATAGAGGCAGCATCAAAGAGAAGCTCCGAAGACCGAGACCATCTATCCAAGAGCTAAGACCAACACATCAGAGGCTATATTACAACTATTAACAATATCAAAAGAGCAGCCAAAACCTAGGCAATTGGAACCAAAAGATGAAAAGCAACCGACACGTAGCTGCCGCAATCGGAAGAGGCTTTTGCTAGACCAATAACAAAAGAGGTCCCGATTTATCTATAAATAAGACCCCAGAGGTCACATTTTGGAGGACTTTTCTCATTCTCAAATCTTGTACTCATTCTAGAGAGCTCAAACCCTAATTTGTAAATTAGATTAGGGAATTTCCTTGTAATAGCCACTATAAATAAAATCGCCAAAGCCCTTAAAGTGGATGTAGGTTCCATCCGAACCAAACCACTATAAATTTTGTGTTCTTATTATTTCTGCATGTTATACTGCTTTCTACTATGTTGCTGACTATATTATGATATGCTTCCAAATTACCAATATACCCTTTTACAAGCCGTTTAGCATTCTAAATTGCTTAATGCTTAAGGAAACTTTATCCCAAGGTAACTCTTATTTCTTAAGTCTCGTAAGCGTGATACTAAACTCTTGGAGGAAGAGTAACTAATCTTCGATCTCAAGACCTTGATATCTAGGAAACGGTGAACTAACTCTAGCTTGTGGGAACTAAATAGCCCCTTGCTTCCTTTAGGTCCAAATCCTTAGACTTATTTCTGGTGTTGACGAAAAATATCGTTAACAATACCATGACCACCTTTGGGTTCATTGAAAACATGGTTGATCAGTGCACATTCCTGAAGATCAGTGGGAGTAAGTTTGCATTTCTTGTTCTATATGTTGACGATATCTTGATAGCAAGTAGTGACATCGGCTTATTACCGAAAACAAAGGACTTTCTTTCTTAAAACTTTGAAATGAAAGATATGGGAGACACTTCTTATGTGATTGGGATAGAAATAATCCATGATAGATCACATAGGATTTTAGGACTATCTCAAAATACCTATATCACAAAAGTTTTGGAAAAATTTAGCATGGCGTCAATGCTGCTCCAATTCAGAAGGGGGACAAATTCAGCTTAAGCCAATATCCTCAAATTGAGTCTGAACATGATCAAATGATAGACTACCCTTATGCATCTCTTGTAAGGAGTTTGGGATATATACAGTTTTGCACTAAACTAGACATTGGTTTTGCAGTTGGCATGCTAGGTCGCTACTAAAGCAATATAGGCATTGATCATTGGGAAGCTGCAAAGAAAGTGTTGAGGTACTTACAAGGAATAAAGAAACTGATGCTCACATTTAGGGGCATTGATCACCTTGAAGTAACTGGACACACTGATTCATATTTTGGTGGATGTGTGGACAGTAGGAAGAGCACTTTTGGTTATGTATCCATGTTAGCTAGTGGTGATGTCTCATGGAGAAGTGTCAAACAATCCATTATAACATCATCCACTATGGAGGCTGAATTCATAACATGCTTTGAGGCTACGATTCAAGCATTATGGTTACGAAATTTCATTTCAAGGTTACAGTCATGGATTATATTGCTAGACCACTGAAAATTTATTGTGATAACACCGCAACTGTATTCTTTTCAAAGAATGATAAGTATTCTAAGGGTATATAGCTCATGAAGATGAGATACTTATTAGTCAAGGATGAAGTTAAGAAGAAAAGAGTGTCAATCGAGCACATCAATAATTATGCTAATACAGCAGATCCATTAACTAAGGGGTTACCACCTAAGACATTTAAGCAGCATGTTGAAGCAATGGGTCTTGAGAGTAACCAATAATGTCGCTCTTCTTATTTATGAATTTGTGGATTGCTGAGTGATTTTATCAGGACACTTTTTAAGTATACATTATTGCAACTTCTGAAATTTTCTGTTTCATATTATAGATATTTATGTTTATGTACATATCAAAGTAATACATGATAACATAACTAGTCTTCCATCAAGATATGAATAGGGACCATTATGGTTACTTTTACTTATACAAACTTGTTATTTTGATTGTCAGTTTATGGCACATGGAAGGGACTACGTTCTTTTATTAATGTAGAACCACCATGATCCTAACCGATGATTCATATTGACTAAGTGTAATTAAGATAAACTTACCAAAAATATAATTTCATCATTTTGCGTGCCTTTTGTTTGTTCCTATATGACCATTAAAGCATTTGTCATATGGACCAAGTGGGAGAATGTAAGAATTTTTATACATCTCATTATGTGGTCCATATAAAGAATATGGAATTATTAATTTAATATTAAATGTCATTATGTGGTCATTTATGGAGTCCGTTGATTTGATAGGATAAGATTGAAATAGAAGATATGTTCCTTTAAATATGGACATTCTCTGTTAACGGTCAACCATGATGAACAGTTGAGATTATATCCATAACGAATTTGGCCCCTCTCTTTGCCTATAAATATAACCCAATATTCATCGTTAAGGTTATCGAAAAGACATCACAAATAATAGTGCGACTAAGAGAGAAGGCAATTTCCAGATCTACAACTTACAGGTCTACATCTCATTATCTTATTCTCAATCAATGTCTATTGGTATGATTTATGTATTTTTTGTAACTTAGAGTATGGTCAAGATCTTAAACAAAAATACAATAATGATTAAAAATCAAATTCACTTGATATTATGTTTACAGACATGCACATGTACGTGGGTTAGGCTGGGTACGTTTGCAAGTGTAGGTGGGCTTTATTCGTTTTCGATATTTTATTTGTTTTGATTAGAAATTTTATATGAATTAGCTTGAAACATATTTACCTCATCCATTTGAAAAAATTTACCAGCGATTTTTGATGTTACGGTCGTATTGACGAATAAAATATGTTACTATGATTGTTTAATACATAAGTATAAATTAATCGCAAAATATTCGTTATGAATTCAATTATGTCTTACATAATTAAAAAAAATTATTTGTTAGTAAAATCAAACACCAATATTCTATAATAATCATCTGGGCATTTATTTATATACCGCTTAATTTGCATTAATAAACGTTGTGTCAGTTATTGATTTTCATTGATTGTTGGTTATTATAGTTTGACTGATCATATGATTTATCCCCGGCCAGTTTATGAGAAAATGCCTTTTTCTGTTTAGTGTTCGGTTAAGTAGAAAATATTTATTGGTTAAAACCTTTTAATTTATTTCACGATTTGATTGAATAGTGTTTAGCGATAATATTGGTTATTAAGTTACTATAGTTGTTCGTAATGATTTAGTACTTGAATTTTGAACTTCAACTGAGTAGATTTGAAAGTTCATAAAATAATATGAAACGAAATGTTCGATTTCAAAGAAATATTTGGAACTAAATATTTTAATGATGAAAAATGTTTTGTAAAGGAATTTTATAAATGAAGAGAATTTCGAGGACTTAATTCCGAATGTTTAAAAGATTCAGAAAACAAGTACACTCTGATTTGCAAGTATTTGTTATACTTATGTGAAATGTTTTTTTTTTTTGGATGGAAAATGATAAGTTAATATTAGCGATGATTCCCATAGCACGCCCGAAGATATGCCACGCGGTTTATAGAACCCTTTGCATGATTTGCTTTAGGGTGATAGAGAGATTACTTTATTTATTTATGGAGACGGCTAGAAACCAGTGGCCTTGTTATGAGGAGAAACTTTCTGATGTGGTTGCATATAAGTGGATATGCTTCTATTCTAAAATGATTTTTTTATTCTCGAAATAAAGAATAATTTGAATATATATATATATATATATATATATATAATTTTAAAAGTTTGAAATGAAACCAGGATTATAGTTCGAAGAGATTATTTCAAAAAGATTTGAGTTTAAAAATAATAAATTTGATTATATTCAATAAATATAAATGTGAGGATTAAACCTAAAGGGTAGTTTGTGAATTGTATATTTGTTTTTGCATCGTAGGTCAAGTGAGACCTATTTTTGAATATGAAGACTACTTGACTTGATCCTCTAACATTCCAAATTTTTTGGCACCCGCGGCAGACTAATTATTATAGGTTCTGTAAATTTGAAATCTAAGAAAAATAAAACACGATTTCGAGAATTAAACTTGTATAATTTCATGATATTAGTAAATAAAGAATTCGATATTTATAAAAAGTAATGGGTATTGGAATAAATTAAATTCAAATAATGTGATAAAGAAATTTATTCTAATCTATGTTTGTTAATAAATTGAGAAAAAGATAAGTAAGCTGGAAAATTCTGTAATCTATATTTAATGAACTATTGTATTAAATGCAATAATATTATAAAATTATTAATAAAAAATAGTTTGATGGTTTAAATTAATATTAAAAATATGAAATATCGATTGATAATGAATATTTAAGTATAAGATATTATTTTTAAATGATCATTTTAAACAAATCTTGTGTGTTTTGTATATTCGAGACTTCAATATTATGATTTGAGAAACTGTAAAATAAAAGGTAGAACTGTGCTCGAAACCGTGTTTGAGGATAGAAAGAAAATAATTGAATGTTAATATAATACTAAATTGTGTCAAGTTGAAATAAATTTGTAGTTTTTTATTAAAAGCGAATTTATAGCAATAACAACAGTATCTATGAATCTTTTGGTATATATTAAAATAAGTAGATTATGAATATTGATTGAGAATTGGTATTGAAAGGGTAAAATATCATAACAAAGTCGGAGAGTAGCTCTGTTAAAAATAACGATGTATATAAATTGGTTTAGTAAAATAAGTAAGTTCTAAAAAATTTGAAGGTTGAAATGTGTATTTTTGAAAAGGTGGAAATATTGGAGTTTTTATATAGAAATAATTCGAATGATTTAAAATTAATTTAGACATATTTTTGATTTATTATAATTTAAACAATGTTAAACTTGTGTAAATTGTGTTGTATAGCCTAACTAAGATCATTTTGTAACACTTAGCTTAATCACTTGTGTAACACCCCACCTCCACTAGGGCCACTCACAAAGGGAATGCACTAGTTTTGGTGGAGCATTATCTAGGTAAACATACACAGAGATATCACGAGACAGAACATAAATAAAGCAGCGGTAGAAATTAAAAGCCAAATTTTATTACTTTCAAGAAAAGAGTCAAAACCTCATATATCCAAAGTACAAGTTGCCATTATTCCATTACATCAAGTTCTTAATAAAGAAGCATAAACTTAAAAATAACAAAAGTAAATTATTCCCCAAAATTAGCAAACGTGCAGCCATAGCATAGCTCAAGATCAAACTGTACATGAGCTGACAGAAAGCAAGCAGAATCCAAGCTAAGTGCTAGAGTTTCCTCCCTGAGAACCTAGGGGGGAAGCGGAAGAAAAAGAGGCGAAAGAAAATGGGTCAGTCATAAAGACGGGTAAGTCCAAGTGACTTTCAGCATAAAAACAGGTAAAGGTAACATGACATGTATAAACTGAAAGTAAACATAAGTACGATGTCAAGATGAATAAGATAGACTAAGATAACATGATAAATCAAGTATAGGTCAATTATAGCATCGCATGTTCAAGGTTCACTGCACCAACTGTACTAGTAGCCCAACCCATGTCAGGTATTAATCATGAAATGGTCCCTTGGCCCAAAATCGTGAATGACCCATTACTAGGTCCAACGGAACGATCCACTAATCGATCGGCTCCCTACAAGTTCTAGCTCGTTGTGTTTCTGTGTCATACGGCCCTATCACGAATGTAGTCACCTGTGCTAGGTCCACCATAGACTGTATCAAGCCCTATGGTGCCAACCCCCGACACGAATCAAGAATGCACAAATAAACCTACTGATGCCCAATGCCTGCTTTTTCTGCTCCGGAGTGTGTGCACGCTCGCACTCCGTTAGAACCTACACTGGCGCACCCACACAGCCATCGTTCTGGTCGCTTACAATCAGCCCAGCAATCGTGCCCCACCCTGCCTAGTTCCAGGGACCATGATACATCTAGTGGGTTACTGCTGAAATGGACCGCGTAACTAGGGTTTCCGTCTAGTGGGTTAAGTGTTGTCAATTAAATTCGAGACTTAACCCTATCAGTCTAGCACATCAAGTTGGCTAAGTGTTGTCATTTAAATTCGTAACTTAGCGCTACCATTCACGTGTTAAGTTGGTTAGGTGTTGTCGTTCAAGTTCATGACCTAACCCTACCAATCATATTTCAAGTTGGTTAAGTGTTGTCTTTCATGTTCATGACTTAACCCTATCATGTGGCATTAATTCATTAATGCACCCTAACCTCTCACATCAGACCTGTTGTTGTGGTCACTGGATATGTCGGGCGGTTCCGGGCAGATTTACACCACAACTCAGTCTGACCTCGAATTTCAAGCGCGATATGACCAACTACCCACATTGGATCCTATTGTTTGCAGTAACTGGATTTGCCGGGCGGTTCCGGGCAGATTTACACTGCAAACTCAACCCAACCTCGAGTTGGCCATTTTCAAGTTCATTTTAGTGTCATGACCATGTTCAAGTTTCATGTCAAGTTCGTGTCAAGTTTCAAGGATAAGTTTTATGCCCACATCCAGATTCAAGTTATAACAATGTTCATGGTTCAAGTTTTGCCTATTATCAAGTTCATAATTCATGTTCATAATCAATTCATGTTTTGCCTAATCTACCCAAATCGTATTCCCATTGCATGTAAACGTTAATCTATCTAAATTAAAGCAAATCTAAATCTAGAGATAAAGGGAATAACATCAAAACTATGATAGGCAGAAGGGACAAGCATAAAGCGATAAAAGAGATTACAAGACTGGCATGATATAACTTGAGATAATCGGTTACAACATCACTGGCATATAGAAATTAACAGGGTTTTCAAATCTAGCAAAATAAGGCGATAGTCCTGATAAAAACTTGACATAAAAGAATAGGCATGCAAAAGCAAGCCAAATACAAGGATAATGGGTCAATGGTTTTTGGTGTACATAATAACGAATAAACTAAGCAAGTCACACCCTAGGTATGAGATCCAACAACTGCAAATTCGGTGTACAACATGGAATTCAACTATGGGCATGAACGATCAACTATAATAGTCTTAAGTAATTAACCCCAGTAGTCATAGTCACGGTCATAGGCAGAAATCTCATAATTATGAACCATAAGCGGTTAATCACAATAGTCATGGATAATTATCCAAAATAGTTCTAGGAAAATAGTCATAGTCAATTAACAGTGATAATTTCAAAGTCATGGTCGTAGATAATAGCCTTATGTTTATAATCATAGGTAATAATTCTCATAGTCAAGAGTCATAGGTGATTAGCCACCATTGTCCTTGTCATAGTCATATGCAATAGTCTTATGTTCACCGTCATAGGCATAGGCATAGTCTTATGTTCTCAGTCATAGGCATAGTCTCATATTCTCAGTCATAGGCCTTGGCCATTAACAATAGTTTCAACGTCATAGGCATGTTAAGGTTATAGACATGAGAGAGTTTGATTTACAACATGAATAGGTCCAAAGCAATATTCACGAAAGTCAAGATCCAAGATAAAGAAGAATAGATACGGATCAATTACCATACATAGATCCAATTCCAATTTACAACATGGATATTAAGTTTACAGCTTTTATCTAAAAGTAACTTGAACTTACAGTGCGTGGATCGGGAATTAGAAAGCAGAATTTGATTGTTGAATCTCTATTTGATTGATCGTGTTCTAATTGAAATCCCTCAATTTGCAAATCTCTAAGCGTAGTCTTGATGGAGAAGAAGCATTCCTTTTTCTTCCTTTTATTCTTATTATTTTGATTATCTTAGAAGCAGCATAAGGACAGAATGAAATGGTGTGGAGAGAATGAGGCTAGGGGGCTGCTTATATAGGGTTAGGCAGACGAATCTAGACAGAAAACGAGTCTAAATACATCAGGATGCATCTGGTTCAAGAAGTGGGTTCGGGAGGCAGGTCGACCCCCAGGTCGACACTATGGTCGACCTGGTCCCTGGGAGGTCGACACTATGGTTGACCCCCAGGTCGACCTGGTCTATGGGCAGGAGTTTTCCCCCCTGCCTGCTGCGGGGTTTGAATTCAAATTTCGAATTCGAAATTCGAGCTGTCTTTGATTCTGAAAATTTCTGAAACTTCTAGAGGTCATAACTTGGTCATACGAACTCCGATTTTCAAAAACTCGGACTCTATTTCGTGTATAGTTTCGAGACGAACGCAATGACGTAACCCGTTTCCCTTGATTCTGTAACAACCCGGAAAATATGAACCAATTTAAAATTTTAAATTGGCTAAAATAATGGATTTAAATATTTAAAATAAATATTTTAAATAATAGCAATGAAAAGTGAGTTGAATCGACGTTTGAAAACGAAACCACTTTTGTTGGATCCGGGATGTGAAGTTATTGCTAGGTTTCAAATTTCATAATTTTTGAAGCTAGTATGTGAGCGTGGCAAAGGAAAATGTGTTTTGGTCAATTACAATTAAATTGGATCGACCAGAAATGGGCCTTTTTGCAAACAGTCTCAGAATTCGACGAAACTAGTTTTGTTGGGACCGTATCGTCAAAACATAGCCAGATTTATTTTTCTGGAATTTTTCGAATCAGCTTGTGGCCCTGGCAAATTGAAATGTACGTTCAAATCAAATATTGAATGTTTTATATTTTAATTTGAATGAAAACTGACTGAAACAGTCGAATGGGCCTACGAAACATATCCCATTGTGTTCAGAATGGGGGTAAAACACTAGGGACGACAGTCGTTGGGTTTGGATTGGGGTTCGTGTGTTAAAGAGGGTATTTTTGGAATTTTAAAAGTTATAAACAAAAAAAATCATTCGCCCACGTCAGCCCCCCCCGATAGTTTCTCTCTCCCCGTAAGCGAACGAACGACGGAACCCTTTCAAAACTTCCAGGACTGATCGCCGCCACCACAGTCATTTTCGCCACTCCCTCCAGTTGGCTTTTCCGTTCGCCTTCCCCTCCTCTTTCAATCAATCCAAGCCTCATCTGAATTCGTTTGATATCTGCGTCGAATTTCAGCTAGGAAGTCACCAACTTTGGAGCGCCGCCGAGCCACGTAGGGACCACCGAGCTGAGTGCCACCACAGGCGCTGGAAAGCCTGTTCGAAGCTCTTCGACGTTGCAGCATCCGATCGTGACGATACTGCACAGATCGATCGGAAAATTTAAACCTAGTTTTGAAGGTTTGAAAAGGTATCGACTTTGAAATTTCTGAAATGAAAATAACACTTTTAAGTGTTGCAAAACTTTGAAAAATCATATCGTTTTCGTTTCTTGACGAAACTCGATGAAACAGGAAACATTGGACCCGTGAGGACGTCTTCTACATTTTAGAAGAGACCGCATATTTTTCTGAGCCTTCTGCTATTTTTGGTGGAGTGGAACCCAATGTGTGATTTCTAATTTATAAACGATATGGAAAACGACGATGTATAAATTATATAGTCGATGTATGAGTTATATAAGCGTTGTACACCTCTTGTATAAGCGTTGTATAAGTTGTACGTTCGATGTATAAGTTGTATATGCGTTGTAAAAATTATATATGTGTTGAAATAGAAATGAAATGCTATATATATATATACGCCCCTCGTCCATAAACCATGGACGATATTTATTGGTTGTGATTGGTGTGAAAATTGGTTGATAGCAAATGGTTGATTTTAATTGTTTGTGGTTGATATTGATTGATTGTGGTTGAAAAATACCCGTTTGTGGTTGAGAAATATTTGGTTGAAACCACATAGGATTAGTTTGTCGAAATGAAATAAATATACATGCCGCCTGTGTGTGAACTAGATGCATGATTCCCCATTGTCAAAAACCGCGAGGTTTTAAGGTAGAGCGAGGAGCCGTACTAGGGACGGTCCCGGTTTTAACTACCCTGCCGTTATGCTGCCGAAATTTTGAATAATATTCATGTGTTTGAATTATTTTCATTGTTTGAAACTATATTTATTCGTTGAATAGAAAGCCATCATGTGTTGAGTCGATATTCATTCGTTGGATAGAAATTCATGTGTTGAATGGTATTCGTGTTTTAAATATAAAAATCACATTTTTATCTATATATATAAACTATAGAAAACCTTCATGTGTTGTATCGATATTCATTCGTTGAATTGAAATTCATGTGTTGAATGGTATTCGTGTTTTAAATATAAAAATCACATTTTTATCTATATATATAAATTATAGAAAACCTTCATGTGTTGAATCGATATTCATTCGTTGAATTGAAATTCATGTGTTGAAGGGTATTCGTGTTTTAAATATAAAAATCACATTTTTATCTATATATATAAATTATAGAAAACCTTCATGTGTTGAATCGATATTCATTCGTTGAATTGAAATTCATGTGTTGAATGGTATTCGTGTTTTAAATATAAAAATCACATTTTTATCTATATATATAAACTATAGAAAACCTTCATGTGTTGAATCGATATTCATTCGTTGAATTGAAATTCATGTGTTGAATGGTATTTATATTTTGAAATAAATTGTTTTATAATAAAAATCACATTTTTATCATCTATATGAACTACATAAAATAATCTTGTTTTGAAAGAAATTGTTTTATAATAAAAATCCTATTTTTATTACCTATATGAACTATATAAAATAATAGTGTTTTGAAATTAATTGTTTTACAATAAAAATCACATTTTTATTATATACATGAGCTGTTAAATATAGTGAAGTGTTGAAATAGAAGACAGTTAGATAAAATTATCATTTTTATCAAATGTATGACAAGAATATAGTTTTGAAATTGAAGAATTGATATATATATATAAATAGAATTGAAATATATCGAAATACGATGCTGCAGTTCGTATTTTGAAACCTTGATTTCAAACGATTATACCGGGAGATCCGACCATCAGATTTTCCTGAAATCGCAACCGTTGGGTTCGCTTTGGAAATATCTTTCCAACGGCACCAACTTTGTAAAAATCCAACGGTTGGATTGTCTGGAATGTTTAATTCAAATCTGAAGAAAAACAGCGCCAGAATCGATTATATATATATATATATAACTATATTTAATCGAATAACGACGCTGTAGTTCGTATTTTGAAATCGGAACTTCAAACGATTATACTGGGGGATCCGACCGTCGGATTTTCCCGAAACTGGAACCGTTGAATTCGTTTTGAAAAGATCTTTCTAATGATGTAAATTTTGTGAGGATCCAACGGTTAGATTTTCAGATATGTGTAAATCAAATCTGAAGAAAAACAGCGCCACGGTCGCGTTATGGCCCGAAGCGTCGTTTTGAATAAATTGGCTATTTTAAAATAAATAAAAATAGCGATAAATCGTTATAAAATATTATAAACGATATGGATCTGAAATTTAGAAATTAACTGAAGGTTGGCTAAGTCGAATGGTTTCCTGGGTATTGATCTGATGTTGGTTTCGGCCTTCGGGATTAATATTTGGGGAATCGCTCTCTTACTGATTGACGGTTAGTGACTAATGAATTGAAATGATGCGTATGTATGTTATTGTTGCACTTGTTTATTATATACGCGAGTTTCTCAGAAAGACCGGGTTTATCCCATTCTGAATAACTGAATCGACGATAAGAAATCGAAGATGAAGACGGTGGTCGAAGACCGGAGATCTTCACCTCGTTTGGATGGTAACCGAGGTCCTGATTGGGAGGCATCCCGAAATATGGATAATGAGTGGTGATCGTCCAGACGTACGTGGTGATCGATGGGTTTGGGAGGTATATAGTGCCTCCGGTTTCGTTCAGACCCAGAACGGACTTGCAAATGGACAGTGTGTCTGACATTGGAATTTATTCTGTGTGATTGATAGCCATCAGTTGCACGGTGTGAATTGCCTGTGTGGCATGCTAAGATGCAGTGATCAGGGCTTCTGTTGAAAAGCAAAGTCTTGTGGTGATGATCAAAGCACCGCCTGTGTGGCATAGCTTTGTGTATAACGCGAAATCGCGAGCCTCACACCCGATATGAACCAGAAATGGGAGAAAGGACCTCAGGGAGGGCATGCGTTACCTTCTAGCTAGGAGTGGCGTCAGTGGTTTTACACGCCCTGACGAGTTTGACTTATGTGGTTGTTGCTGTTGCGAGGCGCCTCGGTTAGATCGGACGATCCGGGTCCGATGGAGTCATTCGTTGGGTCATTTACGCCCCATAGGGCGGGGAAATGCATTGTTCAGGCATTTTAATCCATATCGGTGGACCAGCCCTGACGATCCAAGGGTTTGACTGAGTACTTGCCCTAAGACTTGGGCTAGACAGTCTCGAATTCGGTAAGGACTATCTTTTGCCTTGGTTCAGGACGGAAATCCAATTTCCAAATACGACATCGTGCCGTTTTGATTGTATACCTATATATGGCGACATAGTGGTATGGGGCATTAATGTCGTCTATGATTGATAGTTATGATTTGAAATTGTTTTCAAAACTCTATCCTCCGGTTTGCGTTGCATTGTGTGATGGGAACTGAGTCTTATAATGGCTTCATTTTTATAAAAAGCATTGCGATGTTTAAAAGAAAGATTTGTTTTTAAAGCGCTGACAATCCAATGGAGTAAACCCGTTCCACGAAAGTGGCGTGGTCCTGTGATTAGCCATATTTTAAATGTGTTGAGTAGATTTCTCATACCAGTCCCATGACTGACTCGTAGTTTGTTTCACTTTCAAACTCGGGTGCCCCTTTTTCTACACGGGCAGCCTTGTATTCAGGTTTAGCTGGATCTTTCTGGATAGCTGGAGCTGAAGATGGATTCTATCATTTATACATTTTATGCTGTTCAGCTCCTATTGTACATATTTTGTTTGTTTTCCGCTGTAGACATTTATGTATAGCTGAACTGTATTTGTACTAAGTATGATCCTGTATACTGTGTAACTCTGATGATTACGTTTATCCAGTGTATTCTATTGTGCATTATCTGGTGTATTTATTTAATTCTGTTTGGCTATTATCTATTTCTGTGTTATATTCCAAAGATTACCCTTGTCACCGTCTGTACGGGAAAAGGGGTCGTCAGAACGTGGTATCGGAGCTTTGGTTAAGCTTAGTTCTGGAATATAACATATTAACGAACTCGTCAGAAATAGAACCAGTAGTGTTCTAGGATGGGTAACTCTATACAGATAGGACAAGTAATATCCAAGTATGAGTAAAGCAGAATGAAATTACACCTCGATAGACACATTTACATTGAAGTATGTGTTTCTATATTTTAAATTATCTTTTCTGTGACCTAACACTTGATCTGCTGTTTGCAGAAGTACTAGAAAAATGAGTGTCAGAAATAGAAGAAATACAAAACCAGATCTAGAGGCTCTATTTAAGATATATCGAAATCTGGGTGGAGCACAATTCTCGGGCAATGAATCTATTATTCAAACTCAAGCTTGGGTGAGCTCTGCAGAATGAATATTTGAGCATTTCCAGTGGAGAGATGATCAGAAAAGATTAGTAGCATCTTGGGCGCTCAAAGAAGAAGCTTTAATCTGGTGGGAAACAATCATCAAAGATAATCCAGAAGGTGATATCACCTGGGACAGATTCAAATAGATTTTCCTAGAAAGATTTACTCCTCCTGAAGCGACTGAGCGATTATGTGAAGAATTTTCTTATCTAATACAAGGTGATATGACCATCCCAGAATATCATAAGAAATTCAACGAACTTTCTCACTTTGCTCCTCATCTGATTCAAGATCCAAAGAGGAAAAATCTGAGATTTATTCATGGCCTGCAAAGGAGATATCAGAATAGTGTAATGAGGAATGTGAAGCTTCCTTTTTCAGAAATGTTATACATGGCTTATCAGTATGAAGATCTCCATAAGAAAGGTATGTTGCGCGACGAAGAAGGGGTCTGTTCTAGTAACAAAGAAGAGTTGGAAACTGATATTCCTGAAGCTAGTACGAGGTCTGAGGTCAGTAAAGAGCCTAAAGTCAATCGAAAAAGGGCTAAGTCTGATAAAGAACACATAACGACGGCCACGTGCTCTAACTGCAAGAAACAAGGGCATTTGACCAGGAATTGAAAACCTGCCAAGAAGAAGAAGAAGTCTCATGATGAATGGAAATGCCATAAGTGCCACCAGGCAGGCCATATTGCACGGGAGTGCCCACCCTCAAAGAAATCTGAAGCAGTACATGTAAATGAAGTAGCAGAAGTGCCTGCATCTTCGTCTGCTTAGGAAAGGCCAGATGTTTTAGAAGGCACACTTACTGTCAAAGACATTCCTGTTAAAATACTGTTTGACACTGGCGCGTCGTGAAGCTTTATTGCAAAGAATGCAGCTAAGAAGCTGGACTTGAATTTGAAGAAGCTCAAGGAACCAATGACTGTCCAGAATCCGGTTGGGGGTTCCATTGATCTCAATTGGGTTTGTGGAGTGCCGGTTTCTTTTTCTCGTTATCGGTTTCCTACCATTGCAGTCGTCATGAATTTTAAAGAGTTTGATCTTATCTTGGGGTTAGACTGCTTGACCAAATATGAAGCTGAAGTTAAATGCGCCGACAGAGTCGTAAAGGCGATGATTAAATCAGGTGATTATATAACCATTCCCTGTGAAGGTCAGAATGCTAATAGAAAAGACTTCTGGGAAGCTCTCGATGTTTCTCCAGCCCAAATAGAAAATATCCCTGAAATCACAGAGAATATTCCCGACCTAGTGAAAGATATTCCAGTCATTGAGAACTATGCGGATGTGTTCGAAGAAGTTGTTCGCTTACCTCTGCAGAGAGAAATAGATTTCAAGATTGCTTTGATTCCGAATGCAAGGCCGGTAGTTCACGCTATTCGAATAATGTCCTTGAAAGAGAAAGAGGAATTAGACAATCAAACACGACAGCTCGTAAGGAAGGGTCTGATCAGGCAAGTTTCTCAGATTGGGGAGCAACAGTGGTGTTTGTCCCAAAATCAGACGGTACTCTACGGCTATGTGTGGATTATCGTGATTTGAACAAGCAGACCATAAAGAACAAATATCCATTGCCGCGGATTGATGATTTGTTGGATCGATTAAATGGCGCACAAATATTTTCACGAATGGACCTAGCTACATGTTTCCATCAGCTTCGTATCGCCGAGGAGTGTGTTCCTTTGACAGCATTCAGAGGTCCAGACTTATTCTACGAGTGGTTAGTAATGCCCTTCGGCTTATGTAATGCTCCAGCCTATTTCGTCGATCTAATGAACAGAGTATTCAGAGGAGTATTGAATAAATTTGTTCTGGTTTTCATTGATGATATCCTTATCTTCTCTAAGTCAGAAAGCGAGCACGAAAAACATTTGGAACAAGTGTTAGAAATCCTCAGAAGGAATGTATTAAAAGCAAAGTTTTCCAAATGTATATTCTGGCAAGAAGAAGTCAAATTTCTTGGCCACGTAGTGTCAAAAGAAGGAATTGCAGTGGATCCCAGTAAAATCACTGCTATTCAGAATTGGAAACAGCCTCGTACGCCAACAAAAGTTAGAAGTTTTCTCGGGTTAGCCAGTTATTATCGGAAATTCATTAAGGATTTCACGAAGACATCTAGTTCTTTAACGAAACTGACTAAGAAACATTCGAGATTCAATTGGACTCCGGTATGTGAGGAAGCTTTCCAAGAGCTGAAGCTGAAACTGACAACTGCTCCAGTGTTAACAATAATAGATGGCAATGAGGACTTGAAAGTCTGGACTGACGCTTCTAGAGAAGGCATTGGCGCAGTGTTAATGAAAAGAGGTCAAGTGATTGTGTATGCTAGCCGTCAGTTAAAACCGCACGAGAAAAACTATGTAACTCATGATCTTGAGTTATCGGCTATTGTATTCTCTTTGAAAATCTGGAGACACTTTCTTCTGGGTGAGAAATTCGAGCTGTATACAGACCATCAGTCACTGAAATATCTGTTCACCCAGAAGGACTTGAATCTGAGGCAGCAATGCTGGCTAGAGTTCCTTGCAGCAAATGATTTTGAGATTCTATACACTCCAGGGAAAGCCAATGTCGTGGCCGATGCGCTGAGCCGAAAGAATGTAATGATCGCCAGCTTTATTATTACGACTTCCTTGATTGACAAAATATCTATTCTTCAGAAGGAGGATAACTTTATTAAAGACATGATCAAAAGGATTCAGAAAGGCGAATAGATAACGACGGAATTCTGAGATTGAAAGGAAGGATTTGTGTTCCTGGCATCCCCGAGCTAAAAAGGGAAGTGCTAGACGAGTGTCACAAGTCCAAGCTGAGTATCCATCCTGGTGTGGCCAAAATGTACAACGATCTCAAGCGAACATTCTGGTGGAAGGCTATGAAAAGAGACGTTTCAATATATGTTAGTCGATGCCCTACTTGCCAGCTAGTCAAGAGCGACCAACAGAAACTGGCTGGATTGTTACAACCGCTAGACATTCCTGGTTGGAAGTGGGAACATATTTCCATGGACTTCATTGATGGTTTGCCCAGAACCAGAAAAGGAAATGATCATATTTGGGTGATCGTAAATCGCTTCACGAAGACCGCCCATTTCATACCTGTCAGATCAAACAGAACTGCTCAGAGTCTGGCGCAGATATATTTCAAGGAAATAGTTAGACTACATGGAGTGCCGCTCAATATAGTCAGTGATAGAGATACAATATTTACTAGTAAATTCTGGGTGGCATTTCAAGTAGAGCTGGGAACGAAGCTGAACTTGAGCACCGCTTATCATCCTCAGACAGACGGTCAGACTGAGAGGGTGAATCGTATTTTAGAAGATCTATTGCGGGCTTGTGTTCTAGATTTCGGTGGATCATGGGAAGACCATCTGCATTTGGATGAATTCTCATATAATAACACCTACCAGGCGAGCCTGACAATGTCGCCATTCGAAGTATTGTATGGTAGACCGTGCCGATCTCCTGCTTGTTGGGTCGAACCCGGTAATAGACTTGTGTTGGGGCCAGATATGATTCGGGAAGCTGCCGAAAAAGTCGATTGTATTAAGAAACGATTACTGGCCGCTCAAAGCCGACAAAAGAGCTATGCCGATAGGAGAAGAAGAGAGATATCGTTTGCGGTTGGCGACTATGTATATTTGAAAGTATCGCCGGTGAGAGGAGTTATCCGGTTCGATAAAACTGGAAAGTTGGCACCCAAATTCATTGGTCCGTTTCCTATTTTGGAACGGATCGGAACTCTCGCTTATAGGGTTAAATTGCCAGATTGGTTGCCTGGGGTTCATAATGTATTTCACATATCTCAACTTCGAAAGCACGTTCATGATCCAAACTTGATCGTGGAAGAAGCAGCTCAACAAGATATTGAAATTACTCCTGAATTAGCTGTGAGAAGAGAGCCGCTCAAGATTATCGGCAAAGAAACCAAAGAGCTGAGGAACAAGAAGGTTCACTTAGTCAAAGTGCAATGGAGTGGAGATCTGCGAGATTTTACTTGGGAAACTGAGGAGAGCATTCAGAAAGCCTATCCTAGATGCTGAGTGGATATCTCAGATTGACTCCGGTGCAAGGTACGTTTACCGTACTTTGCATTACCAGTTAGTTCTCTATTCTGTTGTTATTTTCTTTCCATGGATGTGCACTTTTAATTCTATAGTCTGAATGATTTTAAAAGAGTATAGAAATTGATTAGTAAATTTTTGAAAAGTTAAAAAAAATTTGATTGTTGTTTGTGTTGTGTGATAGTAAATTGGATTAATTAAATTATAGTAATGATAGTTAATTTAATCGATAAGAGAATAATGGTAGAATTTATTCGATTAAATCACACGTTGAACTGATTAGAAAATAGATAGAAATATATATACATGTGCATTATATATGTTTGAACAGGTAAATGGATAGCTGTTGAGTAAAGATTTTATTTGCGTGCCCGACAAATAGGTAAACCTTAATGAGTTGGATGCGAAATATTATTATATCAACTCCTGTGAATGCCATTGGATGCAGAGTGCTGGTTATTCTGTGTGTAATCATAAATGTCGCCATAGGATAGTAACAATTAATTTTGAACTACATTACATGGCATACTTCTGGAAGATAGGCATAGTTCATCATATACCAAACAAGAATTTGGAGCTTGTGTGACGAGGTGGAAGATTTACCATACGAACGAGAGGCTTGTATGGCGATGACTATATTTTACAGGTTGAACTGATGACTGATATGGACTATTTAAATTGTAACGATAAAATTGCCAGATTAATAAAAACCCCACACGGGTCTGGAGTTGGCAATAATCACGTGTAACAACCCGTATTTTCAATAACCTGTTATAACGTAAATCGATGCAGAATTTAATTTATAAATCTGAATCAAGGGAAACGGGCTACGCCATTTCGTTCATCTTGGAAAAATACGCGAAATAGAGTCCGAGTTTTCAAAAATCGGAGTCCGTATGACCCGATTAAGGCCCAATGAAGTTTTCAGAAAATTTCAAGTTCAAAACAGATTTCGAATTTCGGGTTCAAAATCCGAAAAACGGTCAGATTGGGCTCGGCGGGAAAATTCCCGCCAGAGCACCCAAGTCGACAGCCCTGTCGACTTGGGAGTCGACTTGGTTGGACCCAAGTCGACAGCCCTGTCGACTTGGCTGTCGACTTGGTTCAGCCGGGCAGTTTTGCCTGGTGCACCATTTTGGGGTTTTGGTTAGGTTTTGGGGCCAGATTCGGTTTTAAGGACTGAGATTGGAATTAGGGTTTAATCCTAAGGTTGAAACTAATCCTAATCTCTATAAATAAGCCCCTAACCTAACCCTAAATCATCATTACTCATTCAAGTAACTAAACTATGGCAAAATCATTCCTCTCATGGCCTCCACTCTCTTCATAAAATTCCTAAGTTATTTCTATGAGAGATTTTCCATGCATACAAGTGTTTTCAAGCTTGTATGAGTGTCATTAGCTTGCATTCAAGTCAAGTTTCCATATTTACATCATAAAGCAAGGGTTTTGATCATTTTGGCTCAAGGGTTTTTCTATTGGAGCTTGCATTTTGGGTTTATTTGATTGCATAAGGGCTTTGTCTCAATCTATATATATTTTTGTGTCTTCATAAGCATTGTAAGCCCTTTTCTACTTTCATATTTAAACTCTAAAGTTAAATGAATGATGCAAGTTTGGTTGATCATTATGATATGCAAGTTTGCCATGATATGCAAGTTTACTATGTCATGTTATGCAAGTTTGATATGTTATGATATGCAAGTTTGCCATGTTATGCTATGCAAGTTTGCCATGTTATGATATGCAAGTTTATCATGTTATGTTATGCAAGTTTGCCATGTTATGATATGCAAGTTTATCATGTTATGTTATGCAAGTTTGCTATGTTATGATACGCAAGTTTGCCATATGATATGCAAGTTATGTTATGCAAGTTTGGGTTGATCATTTTGCTCATGTTATCATGTTATGCAAGCTTATCTTGGGTTTATGAGCTTAAAGCTTCAAGCTTTATGCTAAACGTTGCATTTTGGCAACATGTAAGTTATCATATCCCTTATGATAACTTGCATGTGAGGCTAAATGCGAACTTATGGCAACTTCTACATGTCATTTATCACCATGTATCACTTATATGCTAAGTTTGGTTTTATGCATACTTTTGAGGCCTAATGATGCAATATGCAAGTATATGAACATATGTACATTTCATATGCCACCATGTTAAACTTGTGGCTTCAACACCATTTGTCATCTTTATGCCAAGTTCCCTCTTTCTATCCTTTATGCGCTATTGCGATTATGTAAGCGATGGGATTGCGTTTGGGGTTGGGTAAACTTAAAAGACATGAAAACATAAGATTGGGAATTTACCTATTAAGTTAGGTCTACCCAAATTCTTGAAAACTTGTAATATGTTTTGGAAACATGATGGACATGACACTTAGAAAATATAAGTGTGACCAACTCGAGGTTGGGTTGAGTTTGTAGCGTAAAACTACCCGGAACCGACCGGCTTAACTAGTTGCTACAAACGATAGGACCCAATGTGAGAAGTTGGTCATGTTGTACCTTGAACCCGAGGTTAGACCAAGTTGTGGTGTAAAGCTACCCGGAACCGCCCGGCTTAACTAGTAACCACAACAAGGTCTAATGTTAGAGGTTAAGGCACATTAAATTAATTAATGCCTCATGATTAGGGTTAAGTCATGGTCCACTTAATACTTAACCAATTTGGGCTTGGTGGATTAATCGGGGTTAAGTCGTGAACCCATCGTTACACTTAACCAAGTTAATCCATGATTAGTAAAAGGGTTAAACCGTACTTAACCCACTAGAAAATCCTAGCAATGGGGGTCCACTCCAGCAGTAATCCCAAGTTTGTATCATTAAGACCCTAGGGACTAGGCTAGGGAGGGGGCACGATTACTGGACTGGTATAAGTGACCAAAACGACGGTCGAGTGGTACGCCGATGTAGTTCCGGACGGACTATGGTCGTGCACGTAGTCCGTATTTGGAGAAGTCAAGCATGGGTCCAGTAGATCGAGACTGTGCACTCATGTTTATGGTGTCCAGGGGTTGACACCCTAGGGCTTGATACACCCGACGGGAGACCCGACACAGTCCGACTACAATTATGTTTGGGCCGTATTGACACCAACACGTGACGAGTTAGGCTTAGGGAGCCGATCGATTAGACCGTTTGGTTGGACCTCGTATTAGGGTCATTTCATGTTATTGGGTCAAAGCTTGGGCCAAGGGATCAATACTTGTTTATTCAAGTCATGTTAGTTTGCTAGTACACCTGTGGTGCAAAAACCTTAAACCTGATTATGCGATGACACCTTTATCTACCTTGTTAGTTAATCATCATGCTAGTATGTTGTTATCCTTATGTTCATCCCTGCTTCTCATGCCAGTTAACTTTATCAGTTTACATTGATTGTAGTAGGGCTTACTCAGTCTTTTTGACTGACCTGTTTTTCTTTCGCCTCTTTTCTTCCGTTTCCCCCCTAGGTTCTCAGGGTGGGAATATTGGAGCTTAGCTTGGATTTCTGATCGCTTGCTTGTGGGATTTTAGCTCATGTACGGTCTTGACATGAAGCTAGCTATGGTTATCACTTATTTTGGGGATAGTACTTATGTATTTCAGTTTTTCAGTGATGTTGTTTTTATCTAGACTTGTGTATTTGGAAAGTTGACATTATGTTGTACCAGACTTGTTTTGAAATAGTTTGAAATCTTCCGCTGTTTTACTTATCATATTTACTCTGTTTACATATATACATATGTTCTTGTTCTGCCTTGATATATCATTATGCATGTTTACCTGATTCAAACGCCCCTCCAAAGTCAGAGTGCTTGCAAGAGCCACCCTGGCGGAGGTGGGGTGTTACATTTGGTATCAGAGCATATGGTTTACGAGAAGGAACAAAAAGGTTTTTAGAAAACTTTTGGAAAACTATTTTCAAAACCAAGTATAAAGTATTTTCCAAAGAAAAGTCTAGTTTATTTTAAAGGCTATTCCCCAAAAAGCCATTAGCAAAAATTCCTTCATTTTTTTTTCTCTCCATTCTGAATCTGTCTTTTTCTTCGTTTTCAGTATGGCTAATAACTTTGCCATTCCGGAGGGAGTACACGTACATGTTTGGTATAAGAGACTTTTGGAGGCTAGGGCGACCGAAGCCGACCCCGCAGATGTTCCTCCTCCTCCTCCTCCAGTGGTTAATGTTTCTCCTCCTCCTCCCATAGCTGATGTTTCTCCTCCCCCTCAGCCTCCACAAGCGGATTTTGCGGAAACTTGTAAGAACTTTAAGACGATGGGTGGCAAGAATTTCATTGGAACCGAGACTTATGTAGAGGCAAGGAATTGGTTGAAAGAAACCGAAGATCTTTTTGCCTTCTTTGATATAGATGACCGTAGGAAGGTTTTATTGGCAGTGTGGTTGCTAAAGGAAGAAGCAGCACGTTGGTGGGTGGTCACCACCGCTACTAGGCCAATTGAGACTTGGGATGACTTTCGGGGAAAGTTTGGACTAAGGTTCCTATCACTGAAGCAAGGGGACATGACTATTAGGGAATACATAGGTAAGTTTAATCAACTGGCTCGGGTCGGTTTAGACTTGGTTAACACAGCTCAGAAGAAGGCCCTATACTTTGCTCTAGGATTAAACGAGCCATTACATGGTTTGGCCATATCTCATATACCCTTGGGGGCAACTTTCGAGAGTTTGGTGAATATGGCCCTACTCAATGAAGAGAATAGGAGTGACAAGAAGGAAATCAAGGTGAATGAGTCTCAAAACAAGAAAACGGGGCTCAAAAAGGAAATGAAAAAGAAGGAGGAGAAGTCTAAAGATAAGAAGGAAAAGAAGTGCTTTACTTGTGGAAGTTCGACTCATCTTATTAAGGATTGTAAGAAGAGGAAAAGGAAGAATGGTGAATGCTTTTTCTGCGGTGAGACTGGACATTTCAGTAAGGATTGCCCGAAGAAGGAAGGGAAAGGCCAGGGTCAGACTCAGTGTGCAAGACCATCTGGAGGGCGAGTTCATCCCCTCAACATCGTTCTTTCAGCTCATGATCGAGGTAGTGTTTCTGTTGAAAGTCTTGTTTACATTTCTGATTTTCCTGTTTGTACTTTGTTTGATTCTGGCACATCGCATAGTTTATTTCATCTGATCTAGTTGAAAGTTTGCACCTAAGTACTAGTCTAGTTAATGATCCCGTGTGTGTTTCAAATCCAATTGGGGTTTCCGCCCATTTGTCTATTATCTACGTGGATTTGAAAATCTCTATCTTTAGTGTAGAGTTCTCGTGTGATGCTTATATTCTCGGTTTCATGGGGTATGGGTTGATTTTGGGCATGGATCGATTGTCCAGTTTTGGAGCCATCCTTGATTTTTGAGCATAGGGTTGTGAGGCTCATGACTCGCCTCGGTAATACCCTAAAAATTTCTTGTAACCCTATGGGTCCCGTCACGTTGTGTTATCTTGAATCCCTCAACTCGTCTATCGATAGTTTGCAATCTATGAGGGTGGTCCGAGAATATCCTGATATCTTGGGTGAAGTGAAGGGGTTACCCCTAAGCGCGAGATAGATTTTCGCATTTATCTAGTTGATAATGCCAAGCCAGTTACGTGGCCGGTTAGGCACATGGTCCCGCGAGATGAGAGTTAAGAAAGCAAGTCAAGGAGTTGCTTGAGAAGAACTTCATACGATGAAGCATTTCCGAAGAGGGTGCTCTAGTAGTATTCGCTACTAATGTGGACAGTTCGCTTCGCCCGTGTGTTGATTATCGTGAGTAGAACAAGAAGAATAGACAACCATTACCAAGGATCGATGATTTGTTTGATCAGCTTGTAGGAACATCTGTTTTCTCTTGATCTTGCTACTGGATTCCATCAGCTCAGAGTAGCTGAGGATAGTATAGACAAAACTGCGTTCAGAACTCCAGATGGATTCTTAGAATGGCTGGTCATGCCATTCGGTTTGACTAATGCACCCGCCTACTTCGTGGACTTGATGAGTAGGGTGCCTAGGGAGTTCCTGAACAAGTTTGTGGTAGTCTTTGTAGAAGATATCCTGACTTTCTTAAAGAACGAGGAAGAACATGCTAGACATCTCAAGGAGGTGATGGATACGCTTAGAGCCCATCAGTTGAAAGCCAAGTCCTCCAAATGTCATTTTGGAGAAAAGAAGTTAGATTTCTTGGGCACATAGTTACTAAGCAAGGCTTAGCGGTGGATCCCGCTAAAATGGTCGCGGTTCAAGACCGGAAAGCCCCGATGAGGACAATTGAAGTAAGAAGCTTTCTCAGTTTAGTTAGTCAGTTAGCGTCCCTTGAGTTTAGACCTACCCTTCTGGATCAAGTAGGGACTTCACAGAAGGAAGACCCGCAGTTAGCCGAGATCATGGACAAGTTGATTCGAGGCGAGATGTTAAGTCACCTCGCTATAGATGACAAGGGATGGCTAAGACGCGATGAGAAAAAGAAAGTTCTTGAGGAAGCGCATCGCTCTAAGTTGACTATACATCCGGGCAGAGATAAGATGTATAAAGATATGAAGCGCATTTTCTTTTGGCCTGGGATAAAGAAGGATGTGGCGGAGTTTGTCTCTAGATGTATCATTTGCCAGCAAGTTAAGGCCGAGTCGAAGAAGCCCGGTGGGCTATTGCATCCTCTAGACGTTCCACTATGGAAGTGGAAGAGTATTCCCATAGATTTTATCGATGGATTACCAAGGTCAAGGAAAGAGAATACGAGCATGTGGGTCATAGTAGGTAGACTCACGAAGAGTGCTCATTTCACTCCGGTAAAGAGCGAAAGGACTGCATCATAGCTAGCGACAGTTCACTTTCAAGAAATAAAGCGGTTGCACGAGGTTCCCTAAAGTATAGTTAGTAACCATGACTCAATCTTCACTAGCCAGTTTTGGGATAGTCTACGGGAAGTCATGGGCAAGCAACTGAATCTAAGTACGGCCTATCATTCGCAGGCGGATGGTTCATTTCGTTCAAGCATGAGTTATAGAAAATCACGTTAGTAAGAGCAATTGGCAACGTGGATAGGTATTTCCAAGAAAAGTTCTGCTGCGTGGAATACTTTATAGTAAGTAAACGAGATCCAGGATTCACTAGTGAATTTTGGAGAGCTTGCATGAAACCATGAGGTCATAGTTATGTTTAAGCCAAGAATGATAGAAGAGTAAGTGAAAAAGGAAGACGAGAGGCGACAATGAAATGGGTTCCAACTCATATTTGGAAATAAGAGTTAAGAAGCCAAGGAATCATGAAGTAAAAGACGGTCAAAGCACAGTGGAGTTAAACTCAAGGAAACGTGACTTAGAAGATTGAAGGCTGGATACGCGCATCATATTTTTTTTATTATGAGTATATTCTTGATCCTTGTTTTCCTGTGGAGCTTACTCGCATGTTATCTTTTACGTATATCCTCTCGGTCCCATACTCGATCCCATTTCTGTTGTAGACTCCATAAGGGGGGTATGACTCATCGGTTAGTAATACATGTCAAGGTTTGAAGGGGTCCGTTAGGTTGACTAAACCTTTTGGGCTTTTATAGGATTGGGGTTGGGTTAGGAAGGGATTTCTTGTAATCCAAAAGGAGTATATCTTGCTTATCTTCCCGATCTCATTGTAGCATATCTTTCTTTTGCTATCTATATCGTGTTAATCTTGTCATGAGAACCTTAGGTAGAAACCCTTTGGATGAAACATGTGTTTGAAACATGTTATGCTTGATGGTTGCAAGTGGTTGCAAGTGTTTGCAAGTGGTTACTCGTGGATGCATTATACACGTTAGGCACTAGATCGGCTCACACACTCCTCATATTGCATATGCATGAGTGTTTATGCTTATTCATGGATGAAATTTTTTGTGTTATCACATGGATATTGCATATGGATGTATGTTATGTGCACACATATAGATGTTATACATTATGTTAGGAATTGCATACATTTGGATTCATTTCACTAATATAATTTGCACTGATGATATTTGCATTAGATAAGTACATATACACACACCTCTGCATATGTTCATACAACATTTAGAATATTGTAAGGACAATGATTGCTCATGGATGATGTTTTGAGTAGATGGATGTTGGATGGTAGGATACGTTCTTCCTAAATTGAAGATTTCGGGGACGAAATCCTTTAAGGAGGGGAGAATGTAACAACCCGTATTTTCAATAACCTGTTATAACGTAAATCGAGGCAGAATTTAATTTATAAATCTGAATCAAGGGAAACGGGCTATGCCATTTCGTTCGTCTCGGAAAAATACGCGAAATAGAGTCCGAGTTTTCGAAAATCGGAGTCCGTATGACCCGATTAAGGCCCAATGAAGTTTTCAGAAAATTTCAAGTCCAAAACAGATTTCGAATTTCGGGTTCAAAATCCGAAAAACGGTCAGATTGGGCTAGGCGGGAAAATTCCCGCCAGAGCACCCAAATCGACAGCCCTGTCAACTTGGGAGTCGACTTGGTTGGACCCAAGTCGACAGCCCTGTCGACTTGGCTGTCGACTTGGTTCAGCCGGGCAGTTTTGCCTGGTGCACCATTTTGGGGTTTTGGGGCCAGATTCGGTTTTAAGGGCTGAGATTGGAATTAGGGTTTAATCCTAAGGTTGAAACTAATCCTAATCTCTATAAATAAGCCCCTAACCTAACCCTAAATCATCATTATTCATTCAAGTAACTAAACTATGGCAAAATCATTCCTCTCATGGCCTCCACTCTCTTCATAAAATTCCTAAGTTATTTCTATGAGAGATTTTCCATGCATACAAGTGTTTTCAAGCTTGTATGAGTGTCATTAGCTTGCATTCAAGTCAAGTTTCCATATTTACATCATAAAGCAAGGGTTTTGATCATTTTGGCTCAAGGGTTTTTCTATTGGAGCTTGCATTTTGGGTTTATTTGATTGCATAAGGGCTTTGTCTCAATCTATATATATTTTTGTGTCTTCATAAGCATTGTAAGCCCTTTTCTACTTTCATATTTAAACTCTAAAGTTAAATGAATGATGCAAGTTTGGTTGATCATTATGATATGCAAGTTTGCCATGATATGCAAGTTTACTATGTCATGTTATGCAAGTTTGATATGTTATGATATGCAAGTTTGCCATGTTATGCTATGCAAGTTTGCCATGTTATGATATGCAAGTTTATCATGTTATGTTATGCAAGTTTGCCATGTTATGATATGCAAGTTTATCATGTTATGTTATGCAAGTTTGCTATGTTATGATACGCAAGTTTGCCATATGATATGCAAGTTATCTTATGCAAGTTTGGGTTGATCATTTTGCTCATGTTATCATGTTGTGCAAGCTTATCTTGGGTTTATGAGCTTAAAGCTTCAAGCTTTATGCTAAAGGTTGCATTTTGGCAACATGTAAGTTATCATATCCCTTATGATAACTTGCATGTGAGGCTAAATGCGAACTTATGGCAACTTCTACATGTCATTTATCACCATGTATCACTTATATGCTAAGTTTGGTTTTATGCATACTTTTGAGGCCTAATGATGCAATATGCAAGTATATGAACATATGTACATTTCATATGCCACCATGTTAAACTTATGGCTTCAACACCATTTGTCATCTTTATGCCAAGTTCCCTCTTTCTATCCTTTATGCGCTATTGCGATTATGTAAGCGATGGGATTGCGTTTGGGGTTGGGTAAACTTAAAAGACATGAAAACATAAGATTGGGAATTTACCTATTAAGTTAGGTCTACCCAAATTCTTGAAAACTTGTAATATGTTTTGGAAACATGATGGACATGACACTTAGAAAATATAAGTGTGACCAACTCGAGGTTGGGTTGAGTTTGTAGCGTAAAACTACCCGGAACCGACCGGCTTAACTAGTTGCTACAAACGATAGGACCCAATGTGAGAAGTTGGTCATGTTGTACCTTGAACCCGAGGTTAGACCAAGTTGTGGTGTAAAGCTACCCGGACCCGCCCGGCTTAACTAGTAACCACAACAAGGTCTAATGTGAGAGGTTAAGGCACATTAAATTAATTAATGCCTCATGATTAGGGTTAAGTCATGGTCCACTTAATACTTAACCAATTTGGGCTTGGTGGATTAATCGGGGTTAAGTCGTGAACCCATCGTTACACTTAACCAAGTTAATCCATGATTAGTAAAAGGGTTAAACCGTACTTAAACCACTAGAAAATCCTAGCAATGGGGGTTCACTCCAGCAGTAATCCGAAGTTTGTATCATTAAGACCCTAGGGACTAGGCTAGGGAGGGGGCACGATTACTGGACTGGTATAAGTGACCAAAACGACGGTCGAGTGGTACGCCGATGTAGTTCCGGACGGACTATGGTCGTGCACGTAGTCCGTATTTGGAGAAGTCAAGCATGGGTACCAGTAGATCGAGACTGTGCACTCATGTTTATGGTGTCCAGGGGTTGACACCCTAGGGCTTGATACACCCGACGGGAGACCCGGCACAGTCCGACTACAATTATGTTTGGGCCGTATTGACACCAACACGTGACGAGTTAGGCTTAGGGAGCCGATCGATTAGACCGTTTGGTTGGACCTCGTATTAGGGTCATTTCATGTTATTGGGTCAAAGCTTGGGCCAAGGGATGAATACTTGTTTATTCAAGTCATGTTAGTTTGCTAGTACACCTGTGGTGCAAAAACCTTAAACCTGATTATGCGATGACACCTTTATCTACCTTGTTAGTTAATCATCATGCTAGTATGTTGTTATCCTTATGTTCATCCCTGCTTCTCATGCCAGTTAACTTTATCAGTTTACATTGATTGTAGTAGGGCTTACTCAGTCTTTTTGACTGAAATGTTTTTCTTTCGCCTCTTTTCTTCCGTTTCCCTCCCAGGTTCTCAGGGTGGGAATATTGGAGCTTAGCTTGGATTTCTGATCGCTTGCTTGTGAGATTTTAGCTCATGTACGGTCTTGACATGAAGCTAGCTATGGTTATCACTTATTTTGGGGATAGTACTTATGTATTTCAGTTTTTCAGTGATGTTGTTTTTATCTAGACTTGTGTATTTGGAAAGTTGACATTATGTTGTACCAGACTTGTTTTGAAATAGTTTGAAATCTTCCGCTGTTTTACTTATCATATTTACTCTGTTTACATATATAAATATGTTCTTGTTCTGCCTTGATATATCATTATGCATGTTTACCTGATTCAAACGCCCCTCCAAAGTCAGAGTGCTTGCAAGAGCCACCCTGGCGGAGGTGGGGTGTTACATCACGTCTCTCTAGTTATTAGATACGGCACATGGACTATTTATTTCCCATACGGGACGAGGTGACGAGGATTAATCCTCTGGAGCATTTAAAATACACACTCCCTCAGGCTTTGACAGGGTGACAAGAATTTATTCTCTGGAGTTATTATCAATACACGTTCTCCTGTAAACACCAGAATATATCACTACAAATATGTGTATGCTTATTAGGTACCTAATACGGCCCAATAAATTTCCAAACCTCTCTCCGTACAAAGGAGGTTATGGCGAAATTTTTCGAAAATTCCGGGTGTTAGCCAAATTTTTGAAGAATTTGAAAATTCTCAGAAACTGAAAAGTTGGAGAATGGAAGCCAGATTGAACGTAGAGTTGATTAATCAAACCACTTTCGACTTTGTTCCTTTTCGGGGACGAAAAGTTTTAAGTGGGGGAGATTGTAACGACCCGGAAAATCTGAACCAATTTAAAAAATTTAAATTAGCTAAAATAATGGATTTAAATATTTAAAATAAATATTTTAAATAATAGCAATGAAAAGTGAGTTGAATCGACATTTGAAAACGAATATAATTAATTCTAATCATAAACGAGGCCTGAAATGGCGCTGCAGTTTCAAAAATTGAATTCAAACTTTGTCGGACTGTACCGGGTGCAAAACAAAACGGATTTGAGTGAAACCAAAAATATTTAAATCTGTTAGTGAATTCCTTTCTAACGAATCTGAAAAATCGAAGTTTCATAGCGGAAAGCAAAAGTTATGGCCAAATGAATTTTCAGAAAGGTCGCTATGGAATTTATATAGCCCGTGAAAATGGCCATTTTGCATACGACCTCGGAATTCGACGAAACCACTTGTTGGATCCGGGATGTGAAGTTATTGCTAGGTTTCAAATTTCATAATTTTTGAAGCTAGTATGTGAGCGTGGTAAAGGAAAATGGGTTTTGGTCAATTACAGTTAAATTGGATCGACCAGAAATGGGCCTTTTTGCAAACGGTCTCAGAATTCGACGAAACTAGTTTTGTTGGGACCGTATCATCAAAACATTGCCAGATTTATTTTTCTGGAATTTTTCGAATCAGTTTGTGGCCCTGGCAAATTGAAATGTACGTTCAAATCAAATATTGAATGTTTTATATTTTAATTTGAATGAAAACTGACTGAAAAAGTCGAATGGGCCTACGAAACATATCCCATTGTGTTCAGAATGGGGGTAAAACGCTGGGGACGACAGTCGTTGGGTTTGGATTGGGGTTCGTGTGTTAAAGAGGGTATTTTTGGAATTTTAAAAGTTATAAATAAATAAAAATATCATTCGCCCACGTCAGCCCCCCCCCGATAGTTTCTCTCTCCCCGTAAGCGAACGAACGACGGAACCCTTTCAAAACTTCCAGGACTGATCGCCGCCGCCACAGGCGTTTTCGCCACCCCCTCCAGTTGGCTTTTCCGTTCGCCTTCCCCTCCTCTTTCAATCAATCCAAGCCTCGTCTGAATTCGTTTGGTATCTGCGTCGAATTTCAGCTAGGAAGTCACCAACTTTGGAGCGCCGCCGAGCCACGTAGGGACCACCGAGCTGAGTGCCACCACAGGCGCTGGAAAGCCTGTTCGAAGCTCTTCGACGTTGCAGCATCCGATCGTGACGATACTGCACAGATCGATCAGAAAAATTTAAACCTAGTTTTGAAGGTTTGAAAAGGTATCGGCTTTGAAATTTCTGAAATGAAAATAACACTTTTAAGTGTTGCAAAACTTTGAAAATCATATCTTTTTCGTTTCTTGACGAAATTCGATGAAACAGGAAACATTAGACCCGTGAGGACGTCTTCTACATTTTAGAAGAGACCGCATATTTTTCTGAGCCTTCTTCTATTTTTGGTGGAGTGGAACCCAATGTGAGATTTCTAATTTGTAAACGATATGGAAAACGACAAAGTATAAATTATATAGTCTATGTATGAGTTGTATAAGCGTTGTACACCTCTTGTATAAGCGTTGTATAAGTTGTACGTTCGATGTATAAGTTGTATATGCGTTGTAAAAATTATATATGTGTTGAAATAGAAGTGAAATGCTATATATAAATAAATATATATATATATATATATACGCCCCTCGTCCATAAACCATGGACGATATTTATTGGTTGTGATTGGTGTGAAAATTGGTTGATAGCGAATGGTTGATTGGAATTGTTTGTGGTTGATATTGATTGATTGTGGTTGAAAAATACCCGTTTGTGTTTGAGAAATATTTGGTTGAAACCAAATAGGATTAGTTTGTGGAAATGAAATAAATATACATGTCGCCTGCGTGCGAATTAGATGCATGATTCCCCATTGTCAAAAACCACGAGGTTTTAAGGTAGAGCGAGGAGCCGTACTAGGGACTGTCCCGGTTTTAACTACCCTGCCGTTATGCTGCCGAAATTTTGAATAATATTCATGTGTTTGAATTATTTTCATTTGTTGAAACTATATTTATTCGTTGAATAGAAAGCCTTCATGTGTTGAGTCGATATTCATTCGTTGGATAGAAATTCATGTGTTGAGTCGATATTCATTCGTTGGATAGAAATTCATGTGTTGAATGGTATTCGTGTCTTAAATATAAAAATCACATTTTTATCTATATATATAAACTATAGAAAACCTTCATGTGTTGAATCGATATTCATTCGTTGAATTGAAATTCATGTGTTGAATGGTATTCGTGTTTTAAATATAAAAATCACATTTTTATCTATATATATAAACTATAGAAAACCTTCATGTGTTGAATCGATATTCATTCGTTGAATTGAAATTCATGTGTTGAAGGGTATTCGTGTTTTAAATATAAAAATCACATTTTTATCTATATATATAAATTATAGAAAACCTTCATGTGTTGAATCGATATTCATTCGTTGAATTGAAATTCATGTGTTGAATGGTATTCGTGTTTTAAATATAAAAATCACATTTTTATCTATATATATAAACTATAGAAAACCTTCATGTGTTGAATCGATATTCATTCGTTGAATTGAAATTCATGTGTTGAATGGTATTTATATTTTGAAATAAATTGTTTTATAATAAAATTCACATTTTTATCATCTATATGAACTACATAAAATAATCTTGTTTTGAAAGAAATTGTTTTATAATAAAAATCCTATTTTTATTACCTATATGAACTATATAAAATAATAGTGTTTTGAAATGAATTGTTTTACAATAAAAATCACATTTTTATTATATACATGAGCCGTTAAATATAGTGAAGTGTTGAAATAGAAGACAGTTAGATAAAAATATCATTTTTATCAAATGTATGACAAGAATATAGTTTTGAAATCGAAGAATCGATATATATATAAAAATAGAATTGAAATATATCGAAAAACGACGCTGCAGCTCGTATTTTGAAACCGTGATTTCAAACGATTATACCAGGAGATCCGACCATCGGATTTTCCTGAAATCGCAACCGTTGGGTTCGCTTTGGAAATATCTTTCCAACGGCACAAACTTTGTAAAAATCCAACGGTTGGATTATCTGGAATGTTTAATTCAAATCTGAAGAAAAACAGCACCAGAATCGATTATATATATATATATAATTATATTTAATCGAATAACGACGCTGCAGTTCATATTTTGAAATTGAAACTTCAAACGATTATACCGGGGGATCCGACCGTCTGATTTTCCCAAAACTGGAACCATTGGATTCGTTTTGAAAAGATCTTTCTAATGATGTAAATTTTGTGACGATCCAACGGTTAGATTTTTAGATATGTGTAAATCAAATCTGAAGAAAAACAGCGCCACGGTCGCGTTATGGCCCGAAGCGTCGTTTTGAATAATTCGGCTATTTTAAAATAAATAAAAATAGCGATAAATCGTTATAAAATGTTATAAACGATATGGATGTGAAATTTAGAAATTAACTGAAGGTTGGCTAAGTCGAATGGTTTCCTGGGTATTGATCTGATGTTGGTTTCGGCCTTCGGGATTAATATTTGGGGAATCGCTCTCTTACTGATTGACGGTTAGTGACTAATGAATTAAAATGATGCGTATGTATGTTAGTGTTGCACTTGTTTATTATATACGCGAGTTGCTCAGAAAGACCGGGTTTATCCCATTCTGAATAACTGAATCGACGATAAGAAATCGAAGATGAAGACGGTGGTCGAAGACCGGAGATCTTCACCTCGTTTGGATGGTAACCGAGGTCCTGATTGGGAGGCATCCCGAAATATGGATAATGAGTGGTGATCGTCCAGACGTACGTGGTGATTGATGGGTTTGCGAGGTATATAGTGCCTCCGGTTTCGTTCAGACCCAGAACGGACTTGCAAATGGACAGTGTGTCTGACATTGGAATTTATTCTGTGTGATTGATAGCCATCAGTTGCACGGTGTGAATTGCCTGTGTGGCATGCTAAGATGCAGTGATCAGGGCTTCTGTTGAAAAGCAAAGTCTTGTGGTGATGATCAAAGCACCGCCTGTGTGGCATAACTTTGTGTATAACGTGAAATCGCGAGCCTCACACCCGGTATGAACCAGAAACGGGAGAAAGGACCTCAGGGAGGGCATGCGTTTCCTTCTAGCTAGGAGTGGCGTCAGTGGTTTTACACGCCCTGACGAGTTTGACTTATGTGGTTGTTGCTGTTGCGAGGCGCCTCGGTTAGATCGGACGATCTGGGTCCGATGGAGTCATTCGTTGGGTCATTTACGCCCCATAGGGCGGGAAAACGCATTGTTCAGGCATTTTAATCCACATCGGTGGACAGGCCCTGACGATCCAAGGGTTTGACTGAGTACTTGCCCTGAGACTCGGGCTAGACAGTCTCGAATTCGGTAAGGACTATCTTTTGCCTTGGTTCAGGACGGAAATCCAATTTCCAAATACGACATCGTGCGGTTTTGATTGTATACCTATATATGGCGACATAGTGGTATGGGGCATTAATGTCGTCTATGATTGATAGTTATGATTTGAAATTGTTTTCAAAACATATAAACACTAGTAATAATATCAAATGCCTTTGTTTTATTCGTATCAAGCACATTTTGGCCGTTATAAGGTAAAAACTCTATCATCCGGTTTGCGTTGCATTGTGTGATGGGAACTGAGTCTTATAAGGACTTAATTTTTATAAAAAGCATTGCGATGTTTAAAAGAAAGATTTGTTTTTAAAGCACTGGCAATCCAATGGAGTAAACCCGTTCCACGAAAGTGGCGTGGTCCTGTGATTAGCCATATTTTAAATGTGTTGAGTAGATTTCTCATACCAGTCCCATGACTGACTCGTAGTTTGTTTCACTTTCAAACTCGGGTGCCCCTTTTTCTACACGGGCAGCCTTGTATTCAGGTTTAGCTGGCTCTTTCTGGATAGCTGGAGCTGAAGATGGATTCTATCATTTATCTATTTTATGTTGTTCAGCTCCTATTGTACATATTTTGTTTGTTTTCCGTTGTAGACATTTATGTATTGCTGAACTGTATTTGTCCTAAGTATGATCATGTATACTGTGTAACTCTGATGATTACGTTTATCCAGTGTATTCTATTGTGCATTATCTGGTGTATTTATTTAATTTTGTTCTGCTATTATCTGTTTCGGTGTTATATTCCAAAGATTACCCTTGTCACCGTCTGTATGGGAAATGGGGTCGTCACAGATTCTTATTTTAAAATTTAATTCTGCCTTGATTTATGACTTTAACATGTTATAAAAAATACGGGTTGTTACATTCTCCCCTCCTTAAAGGATTTCGTCCCCGAAATCTCTAAGTTAGGAAGTATATATCCTGCCATCCAATCATCCATCTACTCAACCATCATTCACGAGCAATCATTGTCCTTAAAAAGATTTCTAATGCTATATGAACATATGCAGAAAGTGTGTGTATATGTTCCTTATCTAATGCAAATGATCTGGCCTATTTGATCTTCTTAATGCAAAATATGTTTAGTGTCATGAATCCAACGTGTATGCAAATAATCCTAGTCACATAAACACTATATGTGTGCACAAACATTCATCCATATGCAACATCCACATGATAACACATTCAATTTCATCCATAAACAAGTATAAACACTCATGCATATGCAATATGAAAACGTGTCTGAGCCGATCTAGTGCCTAATGTGTGTTATGCAACCACGAGCAACCACTTGCAACCATTTGCAAACATCAACCATAACATGTTTCAAATACATGTTTCCATCCATATGGTTCTACCTAAGGTTCTCAAGATAGGATCGAGAAGATAAGCAAGATAAAACAAAGCATCAAGGAGGAGAAGTTAAAGATGTACCCCCAGAAGGTCCTGCTTGCGGGGCTTGCCCTTGCTTCTTAGGGCAGTTCTTGCTGATATGTCCAGTTTTACCACATTGAAAGCATGCTCCCATCTTCATCTTCTTCTTTCTACAATCCTGGACTATATGCCCTTCAATACCGCAGAAGTGGCACTTTCTTTTCTCACGTGTCTTGTTGTCATTATTGTTGTTGTTGTTCTTGCCTCCTTTCTCGGAGTCTTTCTTCTTGTTTTGAGAATCATTCGCCTTGACCTCCTTCTTGCCATTCTCGTCTTCTTCATGAAGTAGGGTCATATCCACCAAGCTCTCAAAGGTCGCCCCCATGGGTACATGAGTCATAGCAAGGCTGTGTAGTGGCTCATTCAAACCTCTGACGAAGCGAAGAGCCTTCTTGTGTTGGGTGTTAACTAAATCTAGCCCAAATCTGGCCAGCTGATTAAACTGATAGACGTACTCCCTGGTTGTCATGCTTCCTTGCTTAAGAGTTAGGAACTTCTCCATCTGCAGGCTTCTTTCAAATTGGGAGAGAAATTTCATTTCAAATCTCATCCGGAAGTCTTCCCAAGTTTCCGCTGGTCTCTCAGCATGGATAATCTCCCACCAATACGAAGCTTCATCTTTAAGCAACCACACTGCTAGCTGTATCTTTTGCCTATCGTCAACTTCGAAGATGATGAACAAATCTTCGGTCTCCTTTAGCCAGTTCCTCGCTTCCACAAAGGATTCAGTCCCATAGAAGTCCTTTCCACCCATAGCCTTGAAGTCTCTACACGTCTTTGCGAAAGCATTTCCACGAGGAGGAGGAGGAATCGCTGCAGCTGGAGGAGGAATATCTGCTGGGTCTGCATCGTTGGCCCTAGACTCTAAGTACCTCCTGAACCAGCCAGGTATTGGCACGCCCTCTGGAAAGTTAAGATTCCCAGACATGCTGAAAAACGAAAAGATAGAGATTCAAACGAGGAAACAAAGGAAAGTGCTAATGGCTTTTGGGGAATAGCCTTTTCAAAATAAACTTTTCTTGAAAAATGCTTCTTTATAAACGGTTTTGAAAATAGTTTTCAGAAGGTTTTTAAAAGCTTTTGCCTAGTCTGGTAACCTTCTGCTCTGATACCAAATGTAACACCCCACCTCCACTAGGGTCACTCACAAAGGGAATGCACTAGTTTTGGTAAAGCATATCTCGGTAAACATACACAGATATCACGAGACCGAGCATAAATAAAGCAGCGGTAGAAATTAAAAACCAAATCTTATTACTTTCAAGAAAAGAGTCAAAATCTCATATATCCAAAGTACAAGTTGCCATTATTCCATTACATCAAGTTCTAAATAAAGAAGCATAAACTTAAAAATAACAAAAGTAAATTATTCCCAAAAATTAGCAGACATGCAGCCATAGCATAGCTCAAGACCAAACCGTACATGAGCTGACAGAAAGCAAGCAGAATCCAAGCTAAGTGCTAGAGTTTCCTCCCTGAGAACCTGGGGGGAAGCGAAAGAAAAAGAGGCGAAAGAAAACGGGTCAGTCATAAAGACTAGTAAGTCCAAGTGACTTTCAGCATAAAAACAGGTAAAGGTAACATGACATGTATAAACTGAAAGTAAACATAAGTACGATGTCAAGATGGATAAGATAGACTAAGATAACATGATAAATCAAGTATAGGTCAAGTATAGCATCGCATGTTCAAGGTTCGCTGCACCAACTGTACTAGTAGCCCAACCCATGTCAAGTATTAATCATGAAATGATCCCTTGGCCCAAAATCGTGAATGACCCATTACTAGGTCCAACGGAACGATCCACTAATCGATCGGCTCCCTACAAGTTCTAGATCGTTGTGTTTCTGTGTCATATGGCCCTATCACGAATGTAGTCACCTGTGCTTGGTCCACTATAGAGTGTATCAAGCCCTATGGTGCCAACCACCGACACGAATCAAGAATGCACAGATAAACCTACTGATGCCCAATGCCTGCTTTTTCTGCTCCGGAGTGTGTGCACGCCCGCACTCCGTTAGAACCTACACTGGCGCACCCACACAGCCGTCGTTCTGATCGCTTACAATCAGCCCGGCAATCGTGCCTCACCCTGCCTAGTTCCAAGGTACCATGATACATCTAGTGGGTTACTGCTGAAATAGACCGCGTAATTATGGTTTCCGTCTAGTGGGTTAAGTGTTGTCATTTAAATTCGAGACTTAACCCCATCAGTCTAGCATATCAAGTTGGCTAAGTGTTGTCATTTAAGTTCGTAACTTAGCCATACCATTCACGTGTTAAGTTGGTTAGGTGTTGTCGTTCAAGTTCATGACCTAACCCTACCAATCATATTTCAAGTTGGTTAAGTGTTGTCTTTCATGTTCATGACTTAACCCTATCATGTGGCATTAATTCATTAATGCACCATAACCTCTCACATCAGACCTGTTGTTGTGGTCACTGGATATGCCGGGCGGTTTTGGGCAGATTTACACCACAACTCAATCTGACCTCAGGTTTCATGCGCGATATGACCAACTACCCACATTGGATCCTATTGTTTGCAGTAACTAGATTTACCGGGCGGTTCCGGGCAGATTTACACTGCAAACTCAGCCCAACCTCGTGTTGGCCATTTTCAAGTTCATTCTAGTGTCATGACCATGTTCAAGTTTCATGTCAAGTTCGTGTCAAGTTTCAAGGATAAGTTTTATGCCCACATCCAGATTCAAGTTTAACAATGTTCATGTTTCAAGTTTTGCCTATTATCAAGTTCATAATTCATGTTCATAATCAATTCATGTTTTGCCTAATCTACCCAAATCGTATTCCCATCGCATGTAAACGTTAATCGATCTAAATTACAAGCAAATCTAAATCTAGAGATAAAGGGAATAACATCAAAACTATGATAGGCAGAAGGGACAAGCATAAAGCGATAAAAGAGATTACAAGACTGGCATGATATAACTTGAGATAATCGGTTACAACATCACTGGCATATAGAAATTAACAGGGTTTTCAAATCTAGCAAAATAAGGCGATAGTTCTGATAAAAACTTGACATAAAAGAATAGGCATGCAAAAGCAAGCCAAATACAAGGATAATGGGTCAATGGTTTTTGGTGTACATAATAACGATTAAACTAAGCAAGTCACACCCTAGTTATGAGATCCAACAACTGCAAATTCGGTGTACAACATGGGATTCAACTATGGGCATGAACGATCAACTATAATAGTCTTAAGTAATTAACCCCAGTAGTCATAGTCACGGTCATAGGCAGAGATCTCATAATTATGAACCATAAGCGATTAATCACAATAGTCATGGATAATTATCCAAAATAGTTCTAGGAAAATAGTCATCATCAATTAACAGTGATAGTTTCAAAGTCATGGTCGTAGATAATAGCCTTATGTTCATAATCATAGGTAATAATTCTCATAGTCAAGAGTCATAGGTGATTAGCCACCATTGTCCTTGTCATAGTCATATGCAATAGTCTTATGTTCACCGTCATAGGCATAGGCATAGTCTTATGTTCTCAGTCATAGGCATAGTCTCATATTCTCAGTCATAGGCCTTGGCCATTAACAATAGTTTCAACGTCATAGGTATGTTAAGGTTATAGACATGAGAGAGTTTGATTTACAACATGAATAGGTCCAAAGCAATATTCACGAAAGTCAAGATCCAAGATGAACAAGAATAGATACGAATCAATTACCATACATAGATCCAATTCCAATTTACAACATGGATATTAAGTTTACAGCTTTTATCTAAAAGTAAATTGAACTTACAGTGCGTGGATCAGGAATTAGAAAGAAGAATTTGATTGTTGAATCCCTATTTGATTGATTGTGTTCTAATTGAAATCCCCCAATTTGCAAATCTCTAAGCGTAGTCTTGATGGAGAAGAAGCAGTCCTTTTTCTTCCTTTTTTTCTTATTATTTTGATTATCTTAGAAGCAGCATAAGGACAGAATGAAATGGTGTGGAGAGAATGAGGCTAGGGGGCTGCTTATATAGGGTTAGGCAGACGAATCTGTACAGAAAACGAGTCTAAATACATCAGGATGCATCTGGTTCAAGAAGTGGGTTCGCGAGGCAGGTCGACCCCTAGGTCGACACTATGGTCGACCCCCAGGTCGACCTGGTCTATGGGCAGGAGTTTTCCCGCCCTGCCTGCTGCGGGGTTTGAATTCAAATTTCAAATTCGAAATTCGAGCTGTCTTTGGTTCTAAAAATTTCTGAAACTTCTAGAGGTCATAACTTGGTCATACGAACTCTGATTTTCGAAAACTAGGACTCTATTTCATGTAAAATTTCAGGACGAACGCAATGGCGTAACCCATTTCCCTTGATTCTTATTTCAAAATTTAATTCTGCCTTTATTTATGACTTTAACATGTTATAAAAAACACGGGTTGTTACAACTTGATTTTGTAACACTTAGCATTTTGGGTAAGTTCTCAACCAAAACTCAAACCCCAAGAGAGGGTTTTGTGATAATTTGTGTACGTACAATTTCTCCTTTCAATTCCTTTCTCCTTCTTGCTAAGAATAAAAGATTGTGAGATCCTTCGCTTCTTCCAAATTATGAAAACCATCACTTTTAATTAAAATTAGAACCAAAATGATAGTCAAAATCTATCCCATATTCAATGAGAAATCAATTTAAGCTAAATATTCAAGTTGTTTCTATCTTAAAATCTAAGGAAGAAGATCATTGAAAATATAGAAGATTGCATGTCTCTACTTATCATTCTATAGGTGACTAAAGTTGAATTTTCATCAAAAGAATTTTACTTGCAAATAAATCAAGCCTAAAATCGTAAAAATCCAGTGAAGATGAGTTGTTCAACTAAAACTTTAAAGTTCAAACATGTATTTTGGTTGAATCAAAGTTATCTGAGTTTCTGTGAATTAAAATTTGTAGTTACAATAAATTTTGATATGTAAATTTTTTGTTAGTGAAATCATGGCCTAGTGTAACACCCCGTGTATTCTATAACAGTGAAATTCACAAATTAAATTATAACTAATTTAAATCAAAGAATTAAGGGAAACGGGATACGCCATTGCGTTCGTCTCGGAATTCTTCTTGAGATAGAGTCCGAGTTTGCGTAAAACGGACTCCGTATGAAGAAGATATGGCCTCCGGAAGTTTCAGAATTCAGTTTAAAATTCAAACAGACCAAAACAACTCAGAAAAACCAATTTGAAATTCAAAATCGGGCCCAATTGGCCAGGGCGGGAATTTTCCCGCCCAAGGCACCCAGGTCGACTGTGCAATCGACCTGGGGCTAACCAGGTCGACTGGGCAGTCGACCTGGGTCACACGTGTCGACTGCCAAGTCGATACGGTGTCGACTGGCGAGTCGACCTGGCCCCTGAGCCAGGTCGAACCCAGCCCCCCTGGCTGGCCTAGTCAGTGTTTGGTCGATTTTCTGAGCCTTACCTTGTCACTAGGGCTAGGTGTCAGCTCCTGGTTGGTCTCTCCTTTGAACGAACGGCTATTATTAAACCAAGCTCCATCGACGGTCCGAATCAACTCAAAAACACTATAAAAAGAACCTAAGACCTAGCCTAAATCATACTATTTCATTTTAGCCTCAAGCCGCCGCCATTAAACCTAGAGCTCTAAATTAAAAATACAAAGAACAAAATTACAGAAGACGAAGGATGATTCTTGAAGGCTACAACTAGAAGCTTCAACAACTACGACGCTTTAGACAACGGATTTGGGGCTATTTGATTTGGAATTTTCTATTTTGATTACTTGCTTCATATTGTAAGTTCTATGTCACTTTTTAGGCAAAAACGCTAAAAATAACATGGATATGCCATGAATTGAAACCGGATTTAGGAACTATTATTAATCCATGTTTATATTGTTTAACTTTGAATCATAATTTGGGAATATTGCTATGTCAACGTTGCAAGTTAAACTTATCATGATTTTGATGTTGTTATGAATCACTTGGGCTTAATTGTATGGCAAGTTGGACTAATACATGTCCATGGAATCACTATGTTTATTGAAATCTTTATGTTGATTAAACCATGCCTATGATGCTAATTAAACCATGTCTATGATGTTGATGGAACTATGCCTGTGATGTTAATATACCTATCATGTTAATGACAAATTGGGAATTGCTAGGTTATGATGAAAAGTTGGAATCATTATGTTTATAATGCTAGATGAGAATCATTATGTTAAAAATGCTAAATTGGAATCCACTATGCCTATTAGAATTACCATGCCTTTAATGTTTCATGTTTGTAATAAAATTATTATTATGCCCGCAATGATTATTATGCCTATGATGTAAAGTTGAAATCATCATGTTAAACTAAGTTGGAACCATTACTATGCCAAGTTATCATCATGCTAGTATTGAAACTATGTGATATGTTATAGCCTGTTTATTATGCACGTGATGTTGTAATTTTCACATATGCCTATCACATGTTTGGTGTTATTCCCCTTTATCTCTTGAATTGTTTATGCTTGTGAACAAAGTACGTTTATATACGTTGGGGAAACGATTGGGTAGAATAGGCAAAACTTGAATTGATTATAATCATAAACCGTGAAATTTGGCATAAGTAGAACATGAAATATGGCACGAAAACTTGACTTGAACATGCCATAACTTGACTTGAAAAACATGCCTTAGTTGGGCACGAAGTTGACATATGAACATGCTATGGAAATAACACGAATCTGATAAGAACATGGGCATGACTTTAGAAAACAAGAAAGTGGCCAACTCGAGGTTGGGTTGAGTTTGTAGTGTAAATCTGCCCAGAACCGCCCGGCAAATCCAGTTGCTACAAACAATAGGATCCAATGTGGGTAGTTGGTCATATCGCGCTTGAAACCCGAGGTTGGGTTGAGTTCGTAGCGTAAACCTGCCCGGAACCGCCCGGCAAATCCAGTGGTTACGAACAATAGGATCCAATGTGAGTGGTTCGGTGCATTAACGAATCAATTAATGCCCATTAGGGTTAAGTCATGAACATGAAAAGACAACTTAACCAACTTGAACACGATTTGTAGGGCTAAGTCATGAACTTGAAACGACAACACTTAGCCAACTTGACATAACACGTAGGCGGGTTAAGTCGCGAATATAAACGACATACTTAACCCTCTTGACATGACTAAACTGGAAGAGGATTAAGTCACGAATTACATGACTTAATCGATTAGGCGGGTTAGGTCACGAATTACATGACCTAATCTGTTAGGCGAAACCCTAGACACGACCCTTTTCAGCAGTAACCCTCTAGATGTATCAAGGTACCCTGGGGCTAGGCCGGGTGGGACACGAATACTGGGCTGATTGTAAGAGGTGAACGACGGCAGTGGGGTACGCCAGTGTAGGTTCGGTGGACTACGGTCGTGCACGTATTCCGGGGCAGACACTGGGTATCCGTAGATTTATCTGTGCATCTTGAATCGTGTCAGGGGTTGACACCCTAGTGCTGATACACCCGAAGGTGGACCCAGCACAGGTGACTACATTCGTGATTAGCCGTATGACACAGACACTTGACGAGCTAGAACTTGTAGGGAGCCGATCGACTAGATAAGCGCTCCGTAGGACCCCGTACTTGGGTCAGACCCCGTTTCAAGGTCGTTTCACGATATTGGGCCATGGGATTTATTTCGTGATTAACTCGTGACATGGGCTTAGTATACTAGTACAGTCGATGCAACGAATCTTGAACATGTGATGCTTTATTTGACTTGTCTTGACTTATCATGATCACCTTAGTCTATCTTGTCCACCTTGACACCCTTCTTGAGTTTAGTTCCAGTTCATACATGACATGTTGTTTTAACCGTTTTTACACTGAAAGTCACTAGGACTTACTCAGTCTTTATGACTGACCCTTTTCCTTTCGTCCCCCCCCCCCCCCCAGGTTCTTAGGGAGGGAATACCGCAGCTTGACCAGTTTTCACATCCAGCTTGAAGAGAAAGAATGTATTGCTTGGATCTTTTCCGTTTTGGACTATGGCTTTGGACAGCAATTAGGGGACTTTTGCAGTTTATTTATGTTTTCTTTATGCTTCTTTAAATAATGTAATCAAGACAGTTATGATTTTGGAAGTATTGTAAGACAAATTATGACATGGTTTGTGAACACGTATTATGTTGAAATAAAAGTTGTTGTTGTTTTTCCGCTATTCAAAAATATGTGTTCTTATATCTGTCTTGTATATCTGTGACTTATACTTATAAACCTCCACCAAAATTAGGGCACTATTTTTGAGAGTGACCTTAATGGAGGTGGGGTGTTTCACTTGGTATCAGGGCATAGGTTTACTGGATAAGATAAAAGTTTTGAAAATTTATTTTTAAAGGAAAATTTAAAGAAGCATTTTTTTAAAGATAAAATATTATATTTTAAAAAGGCAAAGTCCCCCAAATCCATTGGTACTATCTTTTATCCTTCGTTTTGAATCTATCATCTTTGTTTCAGCCTGTCCGAAGAACTTAACTTGCCAGAGGGTGTACCAATACCTGGTTGGTTTAGACGATTCTTAGAAGCAAGGGCCACCCAGCCAGGTCCTACCGTTCCTCCTCCCCCAGCTGCAGGAAATCATCCAGCTGCAGCAGCACCTCTTCCTCCACCTCCTCCGCGGGGAAATACTTTTGCTAAGATATGTAAAGATTTTAAAGCTATGGGGGGAAAGGACTTTCATGGAACTGAGTCCTTCGTGGCAGCTAGTAATTGGCTGAAGGAAACCGAGGACCTATTCGTCATCTTTGAGGTAGAAGATAGGCAGAAAGTACAACTGGCAGTATGGCTACTTAAAGGCGAGGCTTCCTACTGGTGGGAAGTCACTAATGTAGAAAGACCAGTGGAAACATGGGAGGACTTTAGGGCAAGGTTTGAGGCTAAATTTCTCTCAGAAGCTGAAAGGAGTTTGCAGTTGGAAAAAAATTTATTTCTTAAGCAAGGGAATATGACAATCAAAGAGTATGTTAATCAGTTCGATGAGCTGGCTAGGTTCGGACTGGACCTAGTCAACACCCCGCACAAGAAGGTTCTCCGCTTTGTCAAGGGGTTGAATGAGCCATTACACAGTTTGGCCATGACCCATATACCCATGGGAGCTACATATGAAAGGTTGGTACAGATGGCATTGCTGAACGAAGAAGATAAGGGCAAGAAGGAGACAAAGGCAGAAAACTCTCAAGGGAAGAAAGAGGTCAAGCCCAACGATTCTCAGAATAAGAAGGTAGACTCCGAGAAAGGAGGCAAGAACGACAACTCACGTGATAAAAGGAAATGCAATTTCTGTGGTACGGAAGGGCACATAGCCAAGGATTGTAGATAGAGGAAGAGAAAGCAAGGTGAATGTTTTCATTGTGGGGAGACTGGACACATCAGCAAAGACTGCCCTAAGAAGCAGACCGGACCTTCTGGGGGTACATCATTAATTTCTTCTAGATGCTTTGTTTTATCTTGTTTCTCTCCTCGATCCTATCTTGAGAACAATAGGTAGAATCTTTTTTGGATGTAAACATGTAATTGAAACATGTTATGATTGCGAAATGGTTGCAAGTGGTCGCAAGTGGTTGCTCGTGGATGCATGAATACACATTAGGCACTAGATCGGCTCAGACACATTTTTCATGTTGCATATGCATAAATGTATTCGTATATGGATAGAGTTTAGTGTGTTGTCATATGGATGTTGCATTTATATAAGAATGGTTGTGCACTCATGTAGAATCATGAATACGAAAATTTGCATACATAATGGATTCATGGGACTTACATAATTCGCATTAAGGAGGTCAACTGAATCAGTAGACCCCATGATTTTGCATTGGATAAGTACATGTACACACACACACTTCGCATATGATCATGAAGCACTAGAGGTATTTTAAGGACAATGGATGCTCGTGTTTGATGGATGAGTAGATGGATGTTTGGATGTTAGGATATACATTCTTCCTGAACTTGAAGATTTCGGGGACGAAATCCTTTTAAGTGGGGGAGAATGTAACACCCCGTGTATTCTATAACAGTGAAATTCACAAATTGAAGTATAACTAATTTCAAATCAAAGAATTAAGGGAAACGGGATAAGCCATTGCGTTCGTCTCGGAATTCTGCTTGAGATAGAGTCCGAGTTTGCGTAAAACGGACTCCGTATGAAGAAGATATGGCCTCCGGAAGTTTCAGAATTCAGTTTAAAATTCAAACAGACCAAAACAGCTCAGAAAAACCAATTTGAAATTCAAAATCGGGCCCAATTGGCCAGGGCGGGAATTTTCCCGCCCAAGGCACCCAGGTCGACTTGGCAGTCGACCTGGGGCTAACCAGGTCGACTGGGCAGTCGACCTGGGTCACCCGTGTCGACTGCCAAGTCGACACGGTGTCGACTGGCGAGTCGACCTGGCCCCTGAGCCAGGTCGAACCCAGCCCTCCTAGCTGGCCTGGTCTGTGTTTGGTCGATTTTCTGAGCCTTACCTTGTCACTAGGGCTAGGTGTTAGCACCTGGTTGGTCTCTCCTTTGAACGAATGGCTATTATTAAACCAAGCTCCATCGACGGTCCGAATCAACTCAAAAACACTATAAAAAGAACCTAAGACCTAGCCTAAATCATACTATTTCATTTTAGCCTCAAGCCGCCGCCATTAAACCTAGAGCTCTAAATTAAAAATACAAAGAACAAAATTACAGAAGACGAAGGACGATTCTTGAAGGCTACAACTAGAAGCTACAACAACTACGACGCTTTAGACAACGGATTTGGGCTATTTGATTTGGAATTTTCTATTTTGATTACTTGCTTCATATTGTACGTTCTATGTCACTTTTTAGGCAAAAACGCTAAAAATAACATGGACATGCCATGAATTGAAACCGGATTTAGGAACTATTATTAATCCATGTTTATATTGTTTAACTTTGAATCATAATTTGGGAATATTGCTATGTCAACGTTGCAAGTTAAACTTATCATGATTTTGATGTTGTTATGAATCACTTGGGCTTAATTGTATGGCAAGTTGGACTAATACATGTCCATGGAATCACTATGTTTATTGAAATCTTTATGTTGATTAAACCATGCCTATGATGCTAATTAAACCATGTCTATGATGTTGATGGAACTATGCCTGTGATGTTAATATACCTATCATGTTAATGACAAATTGGGAATTGCTAGGTTATGATGAAAAGTTGGAATCATTATGTTTATAATGCTAGATGAGAATCATTATGTTAAAAATGCTAAATTGGAATCCACTATGCCTATTAGAATTACCATGCCTTTAATGTTTCATGTTTGTAATAAAATTATTATTATGCCCGCAATGATTATTATGCCTATGATGTAAAGTTGAAATCATCATGTTAAACTAAGTTGGAACCATTACTATGCCAAGTTATCATCATGCTAGTATTGAAACTATGTGATATGTTATAGCCTGTTTATTATGCACGTGATGTTGGAATTGTCACATATGCCTATCACATGTTTGGTGTTATTCCCCTTTATCTCTTGAATTGTTTATGCTTGTGAACGAAGTACATTTATATACGTTGGGGATACGATTGGGTAGAATAGGCAAAACTTGAATTGATTATAATCATAAACCGTGAAATTTGGCATAAGTAGAACATGAAATATGGCACGAAAACTTGACTTGAATATGCCATAACTTAACTTGAAAAACATGCCTTAGTTGGGCACGAAGTTGACATATGAACATGCTATGGAAATAGCACGAATCTGATAAGAACATGGGCATGACTTTAGAAAACAAGAAAGTGGCCAACTCGAGGTTGGGTTGAGTTTGTAGTGTAAATCTGCCCGGAACCGCCCGACAAATCCAGTTGCTACAAACAATAGGATCCAATGTGGGTAGTTGGTCATATCGCGCTTGAAACCCGAGGTTGGGTTGAGTTCGTAGCGTAAACCTGCCCGGAACCGCCCGGCAAATCCAGTGGTTACGAACAATAGGATCCAATGTGAGTGGTTCGGTGCATTAACGAATCAATTAATGCCAATTAGGGTTAAGTCATGAACATGAAAAGACAACTTAACCAACTTGAACACGATTTGTATGGCTAAGTCATGAACTTGAAACGACAACACTTAGCCAACTTGACATGACACGTAGGCGGGTTAAGTCGCGAATTTAAAAGACATACTTAACCCTCTTGACATGACTAGACTGGAAGAGGATTAAGTCACGAATTACATGACTTAATCGGTTAGGCGGGTTAGGTCACAAATTACATGACCTAATCTGTTAGGCGAAACCCTAGACACGACCCTTTTCAGCAATAACCCTCTAGATGTATCAAGGTACCCTAGGGCTAGGCCGGGTGGGGCACGATTACTGGGCTGATTGTAAGAGGTGAACGACGGCAGTGGGGTACGCCAGTGTAGGTTCGGTGGACTACGGTCGTGCACGTATTCCGGGGCAGACACTGGGTATCCATAGATTTATCTATGCATCTTGAATCGTGTCAGGGGTTGACACCCTAGGGCTGATACACCCGAAGGTGGACCCAGCACAGGTGACTACATTCGTGATTAGCCGTATGACACGGACACTTGACGAGCTAGAACTTGTAGGGAGCCGATCGACTAGATAAGCGCTCCGTAGGACCCCGTACTTGGGTCAGACCCCGTTTCAGGGTCGTTTCACGATATTGGGCCGTGGGATTTATTTCGTGATTAACTCGTGACATGGGCTTAGTATACTAGTACAGTCGATGCAACGAATCTTGAACATGTGATGCTTTATTTGACTTGTCTTGACTTATCATGATCACCTTAGTCTATCTTGTCCACCTTGACACCCTTCTTGAGTTTAGTTCCAGTTCATACATGACATGTTGTTTTAACCGTTTTTACACTGAAAGTCACTAGGACTTACTCAGTCTTTATGACTGACCCTTTTCCTTTCGCCTTTTTTTCTTTCGTTCCCCCCCCAAGGTTCTCAGGGAGGGAATACCGCAGCTGGACCAGTTTTCACATCCAGCTTGAAGAGAAAGAATGTATTGCCTGGATCTTTTCCGTTTTGGACTATGGCTTTGGACAGCAATTAGGGGACTTTTGCAGTTTATTTATGTTTTCTTTATGCTTCTTTAATTAATGTAATCAAGACAGTTATGATTTTGGAAGTATTGTAAGACAAATTATGACATGGTTTGTGAACACGTATTATGCTGAAATAAAAGTTGTTGTTGTTTTTCCGCTGTTCAAAAATATGTGTTCTTATATCTGTCTTGTATATCTGTGACTTATACTTATAAACCTCCACCAAAATTAGGGCATTCCCTTTGAGAGTGACCTTAATGGAGGTGGGGTGTTTCACCTAGTTTCAATTTTGAGGCATCTTATCTCCCTTAATTATTGTCGGTTTTGTGTGATTTTTTTCCCAATTGATAACTTAGTTTTTCTAATATATGGCAATCAATTTTCAGCTCAATTAGAGCATGATATTGTTGTAGAAATTATTTCCAAAGTTGGGTACTAGAAAGGCTGGGCACAAAAAAAAATTCCTTGCTCAGGTTGACCTAGCAGGAGCTCGGGTCGACCTGGCTATTGTAAAATTATGCCAGGTTGCACCTTGTTTCCTTAGTGATGATTTGTGAGTTTGTTTGAGTTCATGGCTTAGTTTTTTTATTTTTAGCCTCCTAGTGCTTATTTTCGAAGTGTTAATCCATGAGAATTCTATCAGCTTAATGCATTAATATACAAGCCGATATTCGTGCAAATCCGAATATCAGATTTCTTAGTTTTTTTTTGTGAAACATGTATATTATTTCTTGAACGATTTCATGTGATTTCTAATGTTATACATGTTTTATAAATAGTTTTAAATGAAGAATTATATATATAATTTAACTAAGGCAAAGGATTTTCATTATCTTTTTAATAAAAAATAAACCGTATTAGGGAAATAGTATATATGTTTTTTTCTGATGCATAAAGGTTTTCAAAGAAATAAATCGAATGGTTTTTGTAACGCCCCATATTTTACGTATCGACCGCTCTAAAATTATTATATTTTATTCCCTATTGGTAGGATCATTCTCAAATTTTAATATGTTGTCCATGGGAATGTGAGGCATGTCTATGATTTTTACCAACTTCAAGTATGACCCTTTAGACTTTTAGTTTACTTTTTGGGCTATAAATTTTGATAGGGATCAAATCAGGAGCTGAGATTGGTCTCATTGGGTGTCTGAGATTCTTCGGTTTAACCTAAAACCCTAATTCCCCATTCTTTTCATTCACATTCACCGTAGATTGCATCTAGAAGATATGTCATCATAAGAAAAGTTAGAACACATCAAATTGCATTGAACTCGAAGATCGTCACGTTGTCCTGATTTTATCTCATCGGATTTACATTGAATAGGGATTTAAGTGAGTGATAGATATCTCTCACACGAAAACTACATATTGTATGGGTAAATTAGGATCGTTTTCATTATTATAGTCACCTTAGATCTGATTGTACATGTTTAATTCAGATTTACAAACCTTAGGAAAACCTAATTTTATCATATTAACTGGATAATTGTTAGATTAATCATGTTCTATGTATGTTTAGATCCAAACCACGCAAGATCTTGTGTTCATGATATGTTTATGCCATAATTGTGATAAGTTCGTGTTTGTATGATCAATATTATATAAATTGATGTTTTATAAATTGAATCGATTGCATTCTTTGAGTTGTTTGTCAGAATTGGTTGCCGTAGATCTTAAGATTAAAGAACATAGCAAATCAGAGGATCAGATGATCAGATTTAAGCGAAACTTGGTAGAGGCGCTCTGAAGACGATAAGAGAGGGATCAGAAAAGTTGAGTCAAAAATAAGCTAAGTATATGGACCGATGCCAGTCCATCATAGACCTGCATTGATTTATAGGAATGCATCAGATGTCAACGAGATTTTGGGGAATGCACATGATGTTAAACCGAGGCTGCCTACAAAATTTCATGTCATTCGGAGTTGATTCGAGATGGGTCGAGGATTGTTTATTTGAGGCATGGATGGACCGATAGAGGTTTCCATAGGAGTTTCAAAAACTTGAGAAATGGACTAGTAAGATGCTTTCGTGACAAGGATGGACCGAAAAGCAAATTTTTCTAGATGTATGGCCTGTTCCAATCCATCTAATTGAGACAGATGGAGTCCAGACTTTTGGGGCTTGGTTGTAATGTTTTCTGGGGGTTGATGGTGAAGTTTGATAGAAATGGACTTTAGATGATTAGTTTAATACTCAAATATGGATGATGCTTCGATTGTGAACTTGCGTTGAAGTGGTTGGAGCCGAATCGATGTGATACTGGTGGTGATGCGAAATACGATCCAGTATGATGATGGATTGACAGTATGAAAGTCAATCATGAGTGAAAATGGAATGGTTCGAGAAATGGATTGAGTCACCGAGATGAAAGGCTTGATAGATTTGAATTGCCAATGAATCGTCGATAATCAGAGTGTTCTAATGGACTCAAAGTAGGGGTATTATTAGGATGTCCATCAGGATCATAATGGATACATCTTGTACCCTGCGCAGTTGTGATGGGCCTAGTTGTCTTAGTCGATTAAAGCAAACATACATAGTTATGATGGCGTATGGCATTTTGGCTAAAACTGGGGTTTTCCATTAGCCTTTTTATTCATTAAAAGCAAGTTCGATTATCGATGGATTCAAGGTTGTAGTCGGTGGTAGTTATGATATTGGATGCTATGATTGATGGTGTGCTTTCTTCTTTATTTTTCCTTGGGTAGTTATCACTGTAGGATGTCGAAGAGAAGCGAGATTGGGGTTTTTCCTTTCCTATTCTATAACGACATGTGATGGATGGATCTTACGTGTTAACTTGTTGGTTTCTGGGCAGATCGGATGGTTATTCCACCTATACTCATATTATCCTTTGTAATTGTTATTAGTTATTTTATCGCTCACTAAGGCTATTGTCTGACTCAAGGTTTTATATTTTCCTTTTATTACCGTGGGTAGTTCATCAATATGTTGATAAGAAGTCTAAGTAGCAGGTAGTAGGTTTGGTATCGATGATGCAGTACAGTAACGAGCATGACGCTGGCGTCTATTACTACCTACTATATGGATTTTTTTCTATTCCCACTGTATATTGATGGTTATTGGTACTCTGAGGGATGTAGTGAGGCATATTATATTCAAAGATTCCTGTACTGAGATGTACTGTACTTAAGCTTCTATGGTTTTATGAAGATTTAATTTTCAGTTTAGTTATGATTCACTACTCTATCCTTTTGTATATTCTATTATTATTATATATTATTCATGCGTTGTGAGTAATACAATAGGTTTCATGTCGAGTTTTTCTTCCTTGATGATCGTCCAATTTTAGCCTGACATGTAATACAACACATATTTTCCCCAGTCATTGCAGGAGGTATGCAGCGGTTGTCACATTTGGTATCAGAGCTTTGGTTAATCGATTTTACCCATAGTTCGCAAGTGTAAATAAATATGAGAGGCGTACTTGTAATTTTTATTAGATGATTAATATATTATATACATAGTATAGTACAATAGGTTACTAAGCAATTGAACATTAATGTGGCTTTCTCTAATGTGAATTTATCATTCTCATTTCAGCTAAAGAATGAGTTGAAGAACTTCGAGATACACTACTAGGGATGAGACTGCGACTAGAGGGGTAGGCGAAGATATCCAGTCGGGAGACACAACATCTATGCCCGATTATCCTACCAAGTTTGAGGCCACGATGGCAGTGATCATGAGGAGGATGACCACTCCAGGAGTGGCATTAAAGCATGGTGTTCCTATGAAGGCACCTAGGGTTGTTGATTTTGCGAAGATTTGCAAGGATTATACTTCTTTAGGTGGCAAGCTATTTGTTGGGACAGAACCTACTATTGAGAATCAAAATTGTTCGGATACTTGTGTTCGGATTTTTGGGGACTTTAGAATTGATGATGCAATAAAGAGGAAGCTTCCATCATGGCAGCTGCAAGGACGAGCAATGGATTAGTGGAACTTTACCACTTTGGAGACTCTATAGGACCAGATCACTTGGGATAAATTTGGAACTAAGGTCGAAGAGAAGTTCATTTCTATGGTCCAAAAATCGACACTCTTTAAGAAATTTGTTGAGTTGAATCAAGCAGAAGGCCCATCTCTAAATATGTGACTGAGTTCGAAGCTTTATCGAAGTATGCTCATTCGAATATTGAGACCCGTTATCGAAAAAATGAGAAATTTATTATGGGATTGGATGAGAATCTGGGGAAACAATTGATTGACCATACTGATGATCCTTATGAGAAATACAACGAGAAGGATTTTAGGAAGGAAAGTTTGTTTTCGAATAAAATAGAGGCATTATTAAGGATAAGGAGGACTCAAGGCCACACCAAGGTGGCGGTAATAAGAAAAAGGGGAATGGTAAATGTAAACAGCAACAGCAAGGAAAGAATGGCCAGAAGAAGTCGAAGGCGAGATTACTTATTATAACTATCAACAGAACGGCCATCTTTCCAAGGATTGTAAGAATGCTAAGGGGGAAAGGAAGTGCTTTGACTATGACAAGCCTAGGAATATGAAGAAGAATTGTCAAGAATCACCGAAAGATAAGCAGTTTGTGAAGGCATATGCTTTGGATGTTGTGCCATCTTCCTTAAGGGGTTCGGCTGCGGAGGAGAAGCGGAAGAGTGTTGTTGTGCAAGGTATGCTTTCTATTAGAAAAGTTTTAGTTCGAGTTTTTTTTATACTAGAGCATCACATTTTTTTTGTAATGAGCTTGTTTGTAAGTTAGGTTTAGAACCTGAGATTGTTAATAGACCATTGGTTGTGACTAACCTGGTAGGGGGTTCGTCTAGTCTTTGTATGCTTTGTCGTGGTCTAGTTTTATCAAGTCATATTTTCTCTTTTGTTTGTGATTGTTTTATTTTGAATTTCGCTGAGTTTGAGATTATTTTGGGTATGAACTGGCTCAAGAAGTATGCAACTATATTTGATTATGAGAGGCTTGAGGTGACAATCGAGAATGTGGAAGGGTGATAGATTGTGATACATTATCTACCCGAGGATGGAGTTCTGGTTAGATTTTTATATTCGCTTGTGATTCTACAGGATAGGATGTCATCTATGTTATTTTTTCGACAGTTTTCTGATGTGCTTGAGAAGGTTAGAGGATTGCTGTCGTAGCGAGAGATTGAGTTCCGGATTGATTTAGTGGAAGGAGCTCGACCTATTGTTATACCTCCTAGGTGGATGGCGCCTTAGGAACAACAATAATTAGGGGTGCAAGTGGATGATCTTTTGAGTAAGGGATTCATTCAAAAGAGTGTATCCGAGTGGGTTGCGCCAATTGTGTTTGCAACCAAGGCCGACTGTTCGTTATGATTGTGTGTGGATTACCATGATCTGAATGAGGTGACTAAGAAGAACAAGTATCCATTGCCGAGAATAGATGACTTGTTTGATCAACTTCACGGAGCCAAGGGGTTTTTCTAAATGGATTTGGCGGTGGGATTTAAACAATTAAGAATGGCTAGGGATAGTTTGGCCAAGATTGCTTTTAGAACACCTTCCATATTTTATGAGTGACTCGTGATGCTGTTTGGATTGTGTGACACCCCACATCCGTTAAGGTCACTCACAAAGGGAATGCCTTAACTTCAATGGAGCATTATGGGTACTGGAACAGAAATATTACAAGACAGACGTATATAAAACAGCGGAAAGTAAAGTAGAAGTACTTCAAATCATTTATTAAATATAATTGTCTGCAATAAAAGCCCACCAACTTCCAATACCCAATTACATAGCCAAAATATTTGTCTTGCTCAAAAACAAAGAAGCATAAAAATAAATTGTAGTATTCCCCAATAAAGCAAAGCAAGCCATAGCCAAGAGAGATCCAAGCCGTACATGAAAGAGCCTTTGGGCTTGGTAGGATCCGAACTAAGCTGTATTCCCACCCTGCGAACCTTGGGGGGGACGAAAGAAAAAGAACGAAACAAACTGGGTCAGTCATAAAGACTGAGTAAGTCCTAGTGACTTTCAGCATAAAAAGAGGTAAAGATAATATGGCATGAATAAACTGAAAGTAAACATAAGCATGATGACGAGGTAAGTTACATGCACGATGAATCAAGTATAATATCCCATACTTCCTATCAAGAGCAGCATCACAAGGTTCCTACCAAGTATCACATCGCAAGGTTTCTATAACATCGCAAGATTTCTAAGCTTCACCATTATCCTATTTTCCTGGATTTTCTATATTCTCTGCACCACCTAACTAGCGTTCAAATTAGTTTACTTAGTTGCAATTACAAGATAAGTGATCCCCCATAACCCACATGATAGTTTCATAGGTATATATCCCACGATGAGGGTCCCACCTTATATTGACAGTCTCATGTCCCCACCGCACCTATCTTAATTGATCGGCTCTTACTTACAATGTTTCATATGTGTAATATACTAAGGTTATCCCAACCCCGTAGTTGTGGTAGTCTTCAGGACTACATCTAATATGAGGAATTTCACCTCAACCAGCCCAGTTGCCATAAATGTGTTAGATGTATCCTTACTACCATAATCGATCGGCTCCTACTCGACCTAGTTCTTGCGGCCCCCTACTTGTAGATACCTGTGCTGGTCCCACCCTAGGGTGTATCAATCCCTAGGATGGCAACCCCGACGCAATTCTTGATGCACAGCTTTATATCTACTGATGCCCAGTGGCTAAATTTTCCACTCCGGAATACGTGCACGCCCGTAATCCGTCGGAACCTGCACTACTGCATCACCCGCCGTCATTTTGACCGCTCACAATCAGCCCAGTAATCGTGCCCCACCCTGCCTAGCTCAGGGTACCGTTGATACCTAGTGTGGGTTACTGCTGAAACAGGTCCCGCTACTAGGGTTTTCCTAGGGTTTATTCGTATACCCCACAGGTTGGTTAAGTGTTATTCATTCAAACTTAACCCCACCCCCATCATGTTACCTTGGGTTAAGTGTTCTCACTGGTGTTACTTAACCCTATCGCATGTCTTGTTATATCGGTTAAGTGTTGCCTTCGCGTGTTTAATTAACCCTACCACACACCATGTCATATTGTTTAAGCATTGCCAACCCATTTAACTTAACCCTCCCATTCGTCAGATTGCATTGGTTAAGTATTTCAAGTAATTCATGGCTTAACCCGCCCACGTATCATGTCAAGTTGGTTAAGTGTTGTCTAGTGATTCATAACTTAACCCCGCTATCTTAGCATATCAAATTGGTTAAGTCTTTTCAAGTAGTTCATGACTTAACCCGCCCACGTATCATGCTAATCTGGTTAAGTATTATCTATATGTTCAAGTTGACTTAACCCTGCCACGTGTCATGTTATATTGGTTAAGTGTCATTAGTCTAGTCATATTACTTAACCCACCCATTCATGTCATATCAGTTAAGTGTCATTAGTCTAGTCATATTACTTAACCCACCCATTGGTCTGATTAACAGTTATGTTGGTTAAGCCCACATTTATAAGTTTTACGTGTTCTTAACTCATACCGGTTAGGTCCACATTTACATGCCAAATTTCCATGTCATCCCACCTAACCCTCTAACCATACCCACATCTTATTATGGTTAGTATTTCTTAATTCATTCATTATGACGAACGAATCATGACCTCTCACATTAGACCGTGCATTTTGTGGCCACTAGATTTGTCGGGTGGTTCCGGGCAGATTTACACCACAAACTGAGTCTAACCTCGTGTCATAAATCGTTACACCTATAATTCGACCTTCGACCTCTCACATTAGACTGACACTTTGTGGCTACTGGATTTGCCGGGCGGTTCCGGGCAGATTTACACCACAAACCGAGTCTAACCTCGTGTCAAAGGTTCATTAATGGTCGTATTTCCCCAAAACCCCAATATCAGTTCATATGCTTAACATATAAAAATGTTCATATTCGAGTTCAAGTCCATTACCCAATACACAGTCATTTTCCTGTTTCAAATTCCCGACTTTACATGTTAATAAACATATGCCCAAGTTCCAAAATTACATGTCAATTTATATATATACCAAATTCTAGTCAGTTTACATATGTCCAATTCTTGCCTATTTACATGTATGCCAAGTTTATGCCATTTTACCCATATCATGTTCTAGCCAAGGTTACATGTATCAAGTTTCAGATCCAAATAAACCCAAATTATGAATCATGATGTAGTTATCCCAGACTATAATCTTTTTATTACAATACACGCCAATTACTCAAGTTCATAATACATATTTACGCCAATTATCAAGTTTACAATCGCTTTTATATTCAAATTCCCAATTCTACTTATGCCCAATCGTAAGCCTAATCTTTTGATTTAATTTACATAGGCCCGAACTCGTGATTTAATTTACAAGCCAATTCATGTATGCCCACTTCATGCCAAATTAATTATGCCAATGGCCAGTCTTGCAATTTCAATTATGTTGACAATACCCAAATTTCCAATTTCGTGTTATGCCATCAATTTTTCCAGACATATATATCCAATATTCCCATATTTCCCCGTATTCAACAGTACGCAAATCGCGGTTTAGGCCTAGGTCCGAAATTGACCTAGGTTCATCGAAAGAAAATAAATAGGGGAAGGTAGAAATTGTATAACGATCAGTATAGAGAGAAAACTGGCATAAAAACATCATCTCAAGCACAAAAGATAGATCTCGATAATAATATCAACATGAATCAAGAAAACTGATTTACAACAGGCTAAATAGCTCATAAGCTTGGCATGAGAACGAAAATAGAAAAGTCCCAAAACTCAAGATTTAAGAAGCAACAGCAATAGATCTGAATCAATAAACATACTTAAATCCAATTCCACTTTATTCCATGGCCAAATTATAATTAACAAGTTTAAATCTAAAAATAACTAGAACTTACAGAGCATGGCTAGCAAATTAAGAAATGAAATTGATGTAGAAACGTTGCAGTGTCACTGCTCTATTCTCTTGAATTGTTGTAGAATCGTTGTTGAAGCTTCGTTCTTTGAATTGGATTGTGTATGAAAGCTTAGGAAATTGATTAGAGACGGCGGCCATGATCAAGAGGGACTTCAGCAACATTTTGGTGTAAGAATGATTTGATATGAATTAGGTTAGGTCTTAGGATGTATTTATAGGGGTAGCGACTAGTTTAGGCCCTTAGATTAACCCTAGAATCAATCCGGACCATCAAAACACGTCTCAGGCTTCAAAAATGGGTTCTGGGTCAAAACAGGCCGACAAGGTCGACCCGTAAGGGGGGGAGGTCGACCTGGGAGGTAGCTCGACCCAGCCCCCAGGTTGACCCCCAGGTCGACCTGCCTGGTCCTGTGCTGCCTAAAATTTGCTGAATCTTCTACAGGCCATAACTTCTTCATCCGGACTCCGATTTTCGAAAACTCGGACTCTATTTCATGTAGAATTCCAAGACGAACGCAACGGCGTAACTCGTTTCCCATGATTCTCATTTTAAAAATTAATTATACCTTGATTTCTAGTTTTAACATGTTATAAAAATTCGGGTTGTTACATTCTCCCCTCCTTAAAGGATTTCCTCCCCGAAATCTTCAAGTTAAGAAGAATGTGTCCTACCATCCAATCATCCATATACTCAATCATCTATCACAGGCATCCATTTTCCTTACGAGATTTCTAATGCTGTCTGAACATATGCAAGAAGTGTATGTATATGTTCCTTATCTAATGCAAATGATCAGGCCTGACTGATCTTCTTAATGCAAAATATGTTTAGTGCCATGAGTCCAACATGTATGCAAATAGTCCTAGTCACATAAACACTATATGTGTGCACAAACATCCATCGATATGCAACATCCACATGATAACACATTCAATTTCATTCATAAACAAGTATAAACACTCATGCATATGTAATATGAAAGGTGACTGAGCCGATCTAATGTCTAATGTGTGTGTATATGCATCCACGAGCAACCACTTGCAACCATTAGTCATAACATGTCTCAAAAACATGTTTACACCCAATTGTTCCTACTTAAAGATATAGTCGAACGATAGAAGCAAGTAAAAACTCTGTGCCCATTAGGCAATGTCAAAACTGGAAATCTATGTCATATATATACTGATTAGGAGAACTCCCTAAGCACCAGCCCCGAAGACCGAAATCAATATCAGACTGATACCCAAAGAATTAACCAACCAATATATATGTTTCTGGGAAACTACGCATGATGGACTCCTTTTTGGTCCCAAGAAATCCCTTCCTAAGACCAACCCATATCCTATAAAACCCAAAAAGTTTAGTCAACCCAACGGACACCCTCAAGCCCCAACATGTATTACTAACAGATGAGTCACACTCCCTATGGGGTTCGCAACAGAAATAGGATGGAGAATAGGACCGAGAGGATATGCTTAAAAGATAGCATGCAAATAAGCTCTACAAGAAAAGAGGGATCAAGGATATACTCTTAAAAAGAGATATGATGCGCGTATCTAGTCTTCAATCTTCTGAGTCGCATTTCCTTGAGCTTAACTCCATTGTGCTTTCACCGTCTTTAACTTCACAATTTTGTAGCTTCTTAATTCTTGTTTCCAAAATATGAGTTGGAACTCATTCCATTGTTGCCTCTCGTTTCACTTTCACTTATTCTCCTTCTAGTATACTCGGCTTAAACATAACTGCGAATTCATGGTTTCATGCAAGCTCTCCAAAATTCACTAGTGAATCTCGGATCTCGTTCACTTACTAGAAGGTATTCCACATAAATGAATTAACTCTTGAAAATAAACAAATGCCAACCATGTTGCCAAGTGTACTTACTAAGGTGATTTTCTATAACTCATGCATAAGAGAGATGAACCATCTTCCTTAGTGGCGAACACTACTCGAGCGGATCAATAAATGTATCAAGAGATTCTAGGTAACTAAGCATGGCAGAACCCTAAGGGTTACAATAGACTTCGAGGGAATTACCGAGGCGAGTCAAGAGCCTAACTACCCTCTTTTCATACTCGAGAATGGTACCATTTCTGGATAACCACTCCATCCCTAGAATCAACCCATAGCCCAAAGACATAAGATTTACTTCTAAACTCAACACTTAGCATAGACTTTCTCAAATCCAAACAAGTCATGAATAAATGAGACGATTCCCCAACAGGATTTGAGACAAAAATGGGATCCCCTACTACGCTAGTACTAAGGTGCAGAGACTCAACTATTGAAGCAGAATTAAAAAGGATGCGATGTACAAAAACAAAGTTCCCATGGTATGAAAAAAAGCTAAACTTTTAACAGAAACGTTACCACCTCTCCTAGGTACGCTAGTAGTGAGGGCATACAATTGCCCTCTCGACGATCCTATCCTTTGCCCTTGTCCTTGTCCTATAATACTTGACTACATGTCTCTTTTTACCATACTAAAGATACTTTCTCTTGTCATGGGTTTTATTATTCTTTCACTTTGGCCTCTTTCCTTTCACCTTTTCCTCCTTCGTGGATTAAGCCATATCAATAAGTTTCTCATCCTTAGGCTTGTGTTCTTTATCCTCGTTCTTGCTATCCTTGTATAACTTGTTGACAAGTTTCTCGAAAGCTACCTCTATCACACGGCAACTCTATAAAGCTTGAAATAAGATTAGACGCAGATGGAATTACTGCGGCTACAGATGGAAGTTGGGCACTTCTTTGCCCTCCTACATGTGTTGTACACCTACAAAACTATGGTGAAAAAGAAAGAGAGAAGAAACTCTAGGAGAGAATCAAAAGATAGTGCATATGGCTTTGGGGAATATGCCTTTCAAATAAAACAAGACTTTTCTTGAAAAATGCTTCTTTGTAAAAGGTTTTGAAAATAGTTTTAGAAGGTTTTCTAAATGCTTTTGCCCAGTATGGTAACCTTCTACTCTGATACCAAATGTGACACCCCACATCCGTTAAGGTCACTCACAAAGGGAATGCCTTAACTTCAATGGAGCATTATGGGTACGGGAACAGAAATATTACAAGACAGACGTATATAAAACAGCGGAAAGTAAAGTAGAAGTACTTCAAATCATTTATTAAATATAATTGTTTGCAATAAAAGCCCACCAACTTCCAATACCCAATTACATAGCCAAAATATCTGTCTTGCTCAAAAACAAAGAAGCATAAAAATAAATTGTAGTATTCCCCAATAAAGCAAAGCAAGCCATAGCCAAAAGAGATCCAAGTCGTACATGAAAGAACCTTGGGGCTTGGTAGGATCCGAACTAAGCTGTATTCCCAACCTGCGAACCTGGGGGGGGGGAACAAAAGAAAAGGAGGCAAAACAAACTGGGTCAGTCATAAAGACTGAGTAAGTCCTAGTGACTTTCAGCATTAAAACAGGTAAAGATAATAGGGCATGAATAAACTGAAAGTAAACATAAGCATGATGACGAGGTAAGTTACAGGCACGATGAATCAAGTATAACATCCCATACTTCCTATCAAGAGTAGCATCACAAGGTTCCTACCAAGTATCACATCGCAAGGTTTCTATAACATCGCCAGATTTCTAAGCTTCACCACTATCCTATTTTCCTTGATTTTCTATATTCTCTACACCACCTAACTAGCGTTCAAATTAGTTTACTTAGTTGTAATTACAAGATAAGTGATCCCCCATAACCCACATGATAGTTTCATAGATATATATCCCACGATGAGGGTCCCACCTTATATTGAAGTTTCATGTCCCCACCGCACCTATCGTAATTGATCGGCTCTTACTTACAATGTTTCATAGGTGTTATATACTAAGGTTATCCCAACCCCGTAGTTGTGGTAGCCTTCAGGACTACATCTAATATGAGGATTTTCACCTCAACTAGCCCAGTTGCCATAAATGTGTTAGATGTATCCTTACTACCCTAATCGATCGGCTCCTACTCGACCTAGTTCTTGCGGCCCCCTACTTGTAGATACCTGTGCTGGTCCCACCCTAGGGTGTATCAATCCCTATGATGGCAACCCCGACGTAATTCTTGATGCACAACTTTATATCTACTGATGCCCAGTGGCTAAATTTTCCACTCCAGAATATGTGCACGCCCGTAATCCGTTGGAACCTACACTGCTGCATCACCCGCCGCCGTTTTGACCGCTTACAATCAGCCCAGTAATCGTGCCACACCCTGCCTAGCTCAGGGTACCGTTGATACCTAGTGTGGGTTACTGCTGAAACGGGTCCCGCTACTAGGGTTTTCCTAGGGTCTATTCGTATACCCCACAGGTTGGTTATGTGTTATCCATTCAAGTTAACTTAACCCCACCCCCCTATCATGTTACCTTGGGTTAAGTGTTCTCACTGGTGTTACTTAACCCTACGCATGTCTTGTTATATCAGTTAGGTGTTGCCTTCGCATGTTTACTTAACCCTACCAGACACCATGTCATATTGGTTAAGCATCGCCAAACCATTTAACTTAACCCTCCTATTCGTCAGATTGCATTGGTTAAGTATTTCAAGTAATTCATGGCTTAACCCGCCCACGTATCATGTCAAGTTGGTTAAGTGTTGTCTAGTGATTCATAACTTAACCCCGCTATCTTAGCATATCAAATTGGTTAAGTGTTTTCAAGCAGTTCATGACTTAACCCGCCCACGTATCATGCTAAGTCAGTAAAGTACTATCCATATGTTCAAGTTGACTTAACCCTGCCATGTGTCATGTTATATTGGTTAAGTGTCATTAGTCTAGTCATATTACTTAACCCACCCATTCATGTCATATCGGTTAAGTGTCATTAGTCTAGTCATACTACTTAACCCACCCATTGGTCTGATTAACAGTTATGTTGGTTAAGCCCACATTTATAAGTTTTACGTGTTCTTAACTCATACCGGTTAGGTCCACATTTACATGCCAAATTTCCATGTCATCCCACCTAACCCTCTGACCATACCCACATCTTATTATGGTTAGTATTTCTTATTTCATACATTATGACGAACGAGTCATGACCTCTCACATTAGACCGTGCATTATGTGACCACTGGATTTACCGGGCAGTTCCGGGCAGATTTACACCACAAACTGAGTCTAACCTTGTGTCATAAATCGTTACACCTACAATTCGACCTTCGACCTCTCACATTAGACTGACACTTTGTGGCTACTGGATTTGCCGGGCGGTTCCGGGCAGATTTACACCACAAACCCAGTCTAACCTCGTGTCAAAGGTTCATTAATGGTCGTATTTCCCCAAAATCCCAATATCAGTTCATATGCTTAACATATAAAAATGTTCGTATTCGAGTTCAAGTCAATTACCCAATACACAGTCATTTTCCTGTTTCGAATTCCCGACTTCACATGTTAATAAACATATGCCCAAGTTCCAAAATTACATGTCAATTTATATATATACCAAATTCTAGTCAGTTTACATATGTCCAGTTCTTGCCTATTTACATGTATGCCAAGTTTATGCCATTTTACCCATATCAAGTTCTATCCAAGGTTACATGTATCAAGTTTCAGATCCAAATAAACCCAAATTATGATTCGTGATGTAGTTATCCTAGACTATAATCTTTTTATTACAATACACGCCAATTACTCAAGTTCATAATACATATTTACGCCAATTATCAAGTTTACAATCGCTTTTATATTCAAATTCCCAATTCTACTTATGCCCAATCGTAAGCCTAATCTTTTGATTTAATTTACATAGGCCTGAACTCGTGATTTAATTTACAAGCCAATTCATGTATGCCCACTTTATGCCAAATTAATTATGCTAATAGCCAATCTTGCAATTTCAATTATGTTGACAATACCCAAATTTCCAATTTCATGTTATGCCATCAATTTTTCCAAACATATATATCCAATATAGACAATATTCCCATATTTCCCCGTATTCAACCGTACGCAAATCGCGGTTTAGGCCTAGGACCGAAATTGACCTAGGTTCATCGAAAGAAAATAAATAGGGGAAGGTAGAATTTGTATAACAATCAGTATAGAGAGAAAACTGACATAAAAACATCATCTCAGGCACAAAAGATAGATCTCGATAATAATATCAACATGAATCAAGAAAACTGATTTACAACAGGCTAAATAGCTCATAAGCTTGGCATGAGAACGAAAATAGAAAAGTCCCAAAACTCAAGATTCAAAAAGCAACAGAAATAGATCTGAATTAATAAACATACTTCAATCCAATTCCACTTTATTCCATGGCCATATTATAATAAACAAGTTTAAATATAAAAATAACTAGAACATACAGAGCATGGCTAGCGAATTAAGAAATGAAATTGATGTAGAAACGTTGCGGTGCCACTGATCTATTCTCTTGAATTGTTGCAGAATCGTTATTGAAGCTTCGTTCTTTGAATTGGATTGTGTATGAAAGCTTAGGAAATTGATTAGAGACGGCGGTCATGATCAAAAGGGACTTCAGCAGCACTTTGGTGTAAGAATGATTTAATATGAATTAGGTTAGGTCTTAGGATGTATTTATAGGGGTATCAACTAGTTTAGGCCCTTAGATTAACCCTAGAATCAATCCGGACCATCAAAACACGTCTTAGGCTTCAAAAATGGATTCTGGGTCAAAACAGGCCGACTAGGTCGACCTGTAAGGGGGGGAGGTCGACCATATGGTCGACCTGGGGGGTAGGTTGACCCTAAGGTCGACCACGTGGTCGACCTGGCCCCCAGGTCGACCTGCCTGGTCCTGTGCTGCCTAAAATTTGCTGAATCTTCTACAGGCCATAACTTCTTCATCCGGACTCCGATTTTCGAAAACTCGGACTCTATTTCATGTAGAATTCCGAGACGAACGCAATGGCACAACCCGTTTCCCATGATTCATTTTAAAAATTAATTATACCTTGATTTCTAGTTTCAACATGTTATAAAAATTCGGGTTGTTATAGATTGACTGACGCGCCAACATATTTTGTGAATCTTATAAATCAAGTTTCCAGAGATCAGCTGAACAAGTTCATTCTTGTGTTCGTGGATGATATATTAGTTTATTCAAGGATTGAAGAAGAATATAAGACACATTTGAGAATTTTTTTGGAAATTTTATGGAAACATCTACTAAGGGCTAAGTTTTTAAAGTGGCACTTCTAGAAGGAAGAAGTGAGGTTCTTGGGTCACGACGTTTCATGGCAAGGAATAGCGGTGGATCCCGATAAGGTGGAAATAATCCAGGTTTGGGATCGACCCATGAATGCGATGAATGTTACGAGTTTCCTTGGTTTAGATGGATATTATCGACAATTCATTAAGAATTTCTCTAAGATAGTTGCACCATTAACTGGATTGACGAAAAAGAATCAAGTTATCGCATGTAATGAGAAGTGTGAGCAAGCTTTTGAGATTTTGAAAGAGAGATTGACAAGTGCTCTTGTGTTGACCATTCCGAGTAGGAATGAAGAAATGGTGGTATACATTGATGCTTGTGGTACTGGACTTGGAGCGGTGTTAACGCAGAAAGATAGGGTTGTGGCTTATGCGAGTCAACAACTGAAGCTGCACGAAAGCAATTACCCAACTCATGATTTAGAGTTAGCACCGATAGTATTTGCTCTAACGATTTGGAGGCATTATTTGTTGGGAGTTAAATTTGAGTTATTTATGGATCATAAGTCATTGAAGTACCTTTTCCCCCAAAAGGATTTGAATCTTCGAAAATAGAGATGGTTTGAGTTACTGGCGTCATATGATTTTGGAATAGCTTATACTCTAGGAAAGGGTAACGTAGGGGGTGATGCATTAAGTCCAAGACATGTGATCTTGGGAGCCATGTTTTCATAATGGAAGCATCTTGAGTGTTTGGACGTATTTGATTTTAGACCTCATTGCGAGTTAGAGCCTGTAATGTAAGCGAGCTTATCAATTAGACTGACTCTCATCGAAAGGATTGGCGAAAGCCAGAAGCGAGATGATAAGCTTAGGAAAATCATTCGAAGGTTAGAGATGAGAGTAGAACCCGAAGAAATTAAGGATTTCAAAGTCGATCGAGATGTTTGGCTTCATAAGAACGGATGACCGATTGTTTCTAATATAAATGGATTGGGAGATGAGGTTCTAAGGGAATGTCATCACTCTAGATTGACGATTCATCTTGGTGGTAATAAGATGTATCGAGATATGAAGTGAGTCTACTACTGGGAAGGTATGAAAAAGGATATCGGGAAATTTATCTTGAAATGTATGAATTATCAGCTAGTTAAAGCCGAGAAGAAGAAGCCAAGTGGATTGTTACAGCCATCGGATGTTCCTACATAGAAATGAGAGCAAGTATCGATAATTTTATTGATGGATTACCTATGAAAGAGCATGAAATGATAGTATCTGGGTTTTCGTGGATTGCTTGACTAAAAACGCAAGGTTTATTCCTGTCAGAAAAACTAGGACAACGTCGAAGTTGGGTGAATTATATCTTAAGTGGATAGTTTGATTCCATGGGATTCCAATGAGCATAGTTAGTGATTGAGATCCGATGTTTACTAGTGGATTCTAGAAAAAGTTTGCAAGAGACATCGGGAACCAAGTTATGCATGAGTACGAATTATCATCCCCAGACAGATGGGAAAACTGAGAGGGTTAATGGAGTAGTGGAAGACCTTCTCAGAGGTTGTGTATTGGACTTTGGAGGATCGTGGGAATATCATCTGCACCTAGTCGAGTTTGCTTATAATAACAACTACCAGTCAAGTATTGTAATGACACCATATGACGTTTTTTGTGGCAGGCCGTGTAATTCTCAATCTTGTTAGTTAGAGACCGTAGAGAAGTTGGTACTTGGGCCTGAAATGATAAGAGAAATATTGGATAATACTAAGATCATTCGGCAGCGAATGAAGGCATCCCAAGATCGTTAGAAGAGTTATTCCGATAGGCGATGAAAGGATTTGGAATTCTCGGTTGGAGATTTGGTGTTTGTGAAGGCTTCATCTCTAATAAATATGGTTCGTTTTGGAAAGAAGGAAAGTTAGCGCCAAGGTTTGTTAGGCCGTTTCCGATTGTCGAGCATACTGGGAAGCTTGCTTATAGATTGGATTTACCTGAGAAGATGGCAAGTGTGCATGATGTGTTTCATGTATCGTTTCTATGTAAGTTTGTGCACGAATCGAACGTTGTGGTATCTCCTGATTTGATGATTTGGAGGTCAAACCATAAGTTTCCAGGCCTCGTAAGCCACGTCGCTTCGTGAGGAGTGACACGAAACAACTTAGGAGGAAGGTTGTTAAGTCAGTCAAGGTATAATGGAATGAGGATGATGACGACTGCACATGTGAAATGGAAGGAAGTACGAAGTTGAACCATCCAAAACTCTTTGAGTGGTATGTCCTATGTATCATATCTTACATGTACCATTGTTTCTTGTACCATTGTTGTATCGTATCTTAATTGTACCATTGTGCATCAAATTCGAAGATTATTAGCGTTGTCCAGATTTTATCTCGTCGGATTTACATTGAATATGGAACTAAGTGAGTGATTGATATCTTTCACATGGAAACTATGGATTATATAGGTAAATTAGGATCATATGTTATATGTAATAATCACTTATATTTGATCACAAATGTTTAACACAGGTTTAGAAACCCAAGAAAAACCTAATTTTACCATATTTACTGGATAATTGTTAGATTAATAATGTTTATATGTATGTCTAGATTAAAACCATGCTAGATTTCATGTTTATGATATGTTTATGCCATAATTGTGATATGTTCATGTTTGTTTGATCAGTATTGTACGAATTGATCTTTTCTTAAATTAAATTGATTGCATTGTTTGTTAGAATTGGTTGCCATAGATCTTAAGATCGAAGAACAGAGCAAATCGGAGGTTCAGATGATCGGATTTAGATGAAACTTGGCAGAGGCGCTCTAGAAGATGATAAGAGAGGGCCCAGAATATTTGAATCGAAAATAAGCTAAGTATATAGACCAGTTCCGGTCCATCATGGACCAGTATCGATCCATAGGAATGGGTCGGATGGCGACGAAATTTCGAGGAATGCAACATGATGGTAAGCCAAGACTGCCTACAAAATTTGAAGTCATTCGTAGTTGATTCAAGATGAGTTGAGGATTATTTATTGGTGGCAAGGATGGACCGGTAGAGGTTTCTATAGGAGTGTCGAAATGCTTGGGAAATGGATCAGTAGGATGCTTTCGAGACAGGGATTTACCAGAGGAAAACACTTAGCGAATTTTCGCTAAGTGGATGGACCGGTACCGATCCATCGGATTGAGGCAGATGGGGTCCAAACTTTTGGAGCTTGGTTGTAATGGTTTCTGGGGGTTGCTGGTGAAATTTGGATGGAAATGGACTTCGGATGATTGGTTTGCAACTCAAAGATGGATAATGCTTTGATTAAGAACTCAGCTTGAGTGGTCGAAGCTAGACTGATGTGGTATTGGTCGTGATGCGACATACAATCCATTATGATAATGGATTGACAGGACGAAAGTTAATCATAAGTGATGTTGGAATGGTTTGAGAAAAGGATTGAGTCGCCGAGCTGAAAGGCTTGATGTTAGAATCAAAAATGACTCAAACACCAAAGATGTGAAATCACACTTCACCAATTATGGTTAGAAGTTGAAAGAGCCACAATCGCAAAATAAACGGGAAAAAGTAAGTAAAAGACAAGGGGTTTTCATAGTGGTTCGATCTTAGCAAAGATCTACGTCCACTTTTGAAGTGGTTTCCACTATCATGAGGAGATTTACAAAGTTTATTATCTCATACATTTCACTTTTGCTCATTCTCTCTTTACATAGTGATTTTCCTCTCTTTTAGCTTTAGATCACACTTGAATTCGTAGTGAAATGGATTAGATCTCATGGATTGTGAAAGTTATCTTGTAGATCCTCAATCACTTTCGCGTGTAGATGCTTTTCCTTGATTACGTGACGAAGTTTATGTTAGATCCGAGCTTTTAGAGAAGATTAATGGCAGTTGGACAACACTAGGATTGAGTTTGAGCCCACTCGAAAGGAGAAAAGATGTGATTAGATCTTCATATTGTTAGAGGAAGAAGTAGAGAGCTTTGGAGGACATTAATGGAGCTTTAAGAAGCTTTATAATGGTTGAGGAATGATTTGGGTAGCCCTTTGGGGTCAAGGAATGTGTCCCTTGAATTATGGAGAAAGGGGCTATTTATAGGTGTAGTTTGGGGGTAGTGGTAGTCGTAATTATTGAGACCGGAGTTTGGGTCGGCCTAAAAATTATTTATAGAAATGCCACTGGTCCATTTTACGGCTGTACACAGCTGGCGCATTCCATAAATTACAGTTCTGCCACCGCACTTGAACATGACCGATCCAAGATATCTACTGACCATGATTTGTTTTGTGAATGTACCGATCTAGTTTCAAGTAGATGGGACCGACCCAACTCCAAGTAAACGAGACCGATCCACTTTGATTTGTTATCGCTTTTTCACACTACCGACCCAAGCATTTTTATGGAACTGTTGCCACGTGCTCTTTCTGGAATGGACCGACCCAAACTAATTACAAAGCTTGCATGCACTTTAGCATTTGCATGTAGTTCCATGCGTGCATCTTCACATTGCTTACATATAATTGTTAAGCCACTGTCATTCATTTCAGTACTGACCCAACGTATTTTTATGGTACCAACCCTAATAATTTCAACGGTGGCGATCCACTTTCCAGTTTGTGAACTAACGCATCCACTGATGCTCCATTAACCCATATGTACGCCGTATGTTAGAAATGCTGACTGGACATGCTCTTTACGATAAGGTTACTTGTTTGTTTTATCCTTTATTGTTTTGCTAGAGTAGAGCCATATCATACAAAGAAGGGAGGAGTTGATCCATGTGTCATCCCCTCATTTCTTGTTACGTGTGCATGTTTTGCTTCTGAATGATGTCAACCCGAGGTGCTTAGTACATGCCATCTGCTTCACATTTCACGTGGAATGCTATCAACATGTATTAATACACATGAAAAACCCATTATCCTTTTGCCAACAGTAAGCTTTGGAAATGTTTGTTCTTTTTTCCTTCATTTGCGCACTTCATGTGTTTGCATGTATTTTTTCCTTCCATGTAAGTGTGCATGTGTCCTTCTGGAAGTATGGTCATTTTTAGTTATCCAGATCCATGCTCTTCATTGTGGCCGACCCGGTTAGTGCCGACCCGACCCATTGATACTGACCGACCCGTTAACATGTATGTAATCGACCGATCCGCATTGTTAAGGCCGACCCATATTTGCGAACGACCCGGTGCTTTGCAACTGACCGACCCGGTGTCTTGAGGCCGACCCGATGTAGTGGCTGAACTGGTGGTTTGAGGCCATGTTATAACAGGGTTAACATTTGCCCCTCGAAGCTTGTGTTTTTTGCTTGCGAGAAATGCGGGCTTCGAAATGAACATTGCTGTTGATATATTTTGCACTGATATCCGGTTATAGCTCTTTGTTTGCTTTTGCGGACTACACATTGAATTCATATGCCTCATGCTACCTGTTCTATAATTAAAACAAACATTTGCATGATTTTGGACTTGTACTTCACCATCAATCGTCCACATCAATAGTGGATTAGTTAATCATGAAAAAAGTGAATTTTATTTTGAATTGAATAAAATGTCTCTAAGGAATTGTTCTACTCAACGGTTTATAACTCATCAAGTATTATTCGCACAACTACGATATTCGAATTTGAATTCGCATTAACGCTTGAAATCAACAAAACGACTAAGGTCGACTGTGGATTCCTAACGTTATCATTTTAATGACTTATATGATGGTGGAAAACATTTCATATTTATGGAATGCACATTCATGATTTATTCTTTGTTTCCCTTTGGAGAAGGCTGGGAAAATTTTGCCCTTGGTTTAGGAGATTGTTATCAGCCTTCCTCTAGGGAAATACTTTGGATTTGTTGCCTTTGCTTGAGCTAATATTTAATACTTGTCATGTATGAGATTTTCGGACACAACACAAGTTATTTGGTTAAATCCGAATTCCATCTATAATCTGGCTTAGCTAATTCAGATATTGGAGACTTTCATCACTCAACTATACTGATTAATCCAAGCGTCGGTACTTTTAGATGGAGTGCCTTTAGAAAGGACTCCGGTTAATACCTAATGTTTATCGTGATTGGATCAGGTGTGTCCTGATTCCGACGATTAATTGGGTGCTCCCGAGAGGACTTTGGTTAGAACCCCAATGTTTGTCATTATCGCATCAGGTGCTTCTTGATTTTGATGATCAATCGGTTGTCCGACATCCTTCACATCTGAGATTTTCAGATGCTGCGCAAATAGTTTTCGTCATTCTTCACATCTGGGTATTCCAGATGCTATGCAAATGGTTTGGCACTCTTCACATCTGAGATTCTAGATGCTACGCAAGTGGATTTAATTCTTCACACCTGGGGATTCCAGATGCTACGCAAAAAGTTTGACATTCTTCACATCTGAGATTCCAGATGTTATGCAAGTGGATTTCATTCTTCACATCTGGGGATTCCAGATGCTACGCAAATGGTTTGGCACTATTCACATTTGAGATTCCAGATGCTACGCAAGTGGATTTTATTCTTCACATCTGGGGATTCCAGATGTTATGCAAATGGTTTGGCACTCTTCACGTCTGAGTTTCCAGATGCTACACAAGTGGGTTTCATTTTTCACATCTAGGAATTCCAGATGCTATGCAAATGGCTTAGCACTCTTCACATATGAGATTCCAGATGCTACGCAAGTGGATTTCATTCTTCATATCTGGGGATTCCATATGATACGCAAATGGTTTGGCACTTTTCAAATCTGAAATTCCAGATGCTACGCAAGTGGTTTTCATTCTTCACATCTGGGAATTCCAGATGCTACGCAAATGACTTGGCACTCTTCACAACTGAGATTCCAGATGCTACGCAAGTGGTTTTCATTCTTCACACCTGGGGATTCCAGATGCTACACAAATGACTTGACACTCTTCACATATGAGATTCCAGATGCTACGCAAGTAGTTTTCATTTTTCACATCTGGGGATTCCAGATGCTATGCAAATGGTTTGGTACTCTTCACTTCTGAGGATTCTAGATGCTACACAAATGACTTGGCACTCTTCACATGTGAGATTCCAAATGCTACATAAGTGGTTTTCATTCTTCACATTTGGGGATTCCAGATGCTACGCAAATGACTTGACATTCTTCACATCTGAGATTCTAGATGCTACGCAAGTGATTTTCATTCTTCACATCTGGGGATTCCAAATGCTACGCAAATGGTTTAGTACTCTTCACATCTGAGATTCCAGATGCTGCACAAGTGGATTGGGCGGCTGTTATATCATTTCATGGGGGCAGCTATTAGTTTCTTTGTCAGATTTTTGACTTGGCAGACTATTTCTGTTTAAAACTGGTATTGCGAGCTTTTCACTTAGGGAAGTGCCCCTTAGATAAAAGCTACAACTCTCGTGTTTGTTTGCCGTGGCATTGTTCGCTGTTTGGATCTTTGCGACTTTCCCATTTACTTTTCATGACAGTGCTTTTTTATCTTTGTATTTGCGCATGTCGATATTTACAACATTTGGCTCTTGAATTAGCGTTGTTGGGGCCGCGATGTTACAGGAACAAGTACTCGACAGAGGCCTGCAATATGAAATCATTTTCAAGAAAGTTTTGATTTTACATATAATTTTGCAAGCAAGAAATTCATTCAGATAGATATGCTCTTAATCGTAGAGCTAATGTTCAGTGCATCACTGGCAGATTATTACAGTCAATTTACAAGAAGTTTTGAATATAGCAGAAAGTAAAACTTGAAGTAAAGCATGAATTAAAGTAGGAAATAGATCATGAAGTAAAGCGGTGGCGATGTTGATCGCTTATTTTGAGCCATTGGAATTGGAGCTCCATTAGGGTTATCAGTCAATAATCAATCATGGCATGATTTGAGCAGAAGCTACGTTGCTTGGACCAGACTGATCATTTGATGCCCCTTGCCCCTGGGGAGTTGTTAAAGATTTCATGGCTTGCGGATTCTTTACATACTGTTGTAGCCTGTTTTTCCCGATCAACTCCTCAATAAGGTTCTTCAGGTGTTGGCACTCATTAGGGTTATGACCAGGATAGTTGTGAAATCTGCAGAACTTTCCAGATTTTGCTGCTTTGTTGCTTATCCTTATTGGATTTGGCTCCGCATACTCTTAAGAATTCTTTGTTGCAAGATAGATATTTTCAGGAGTGTCATTCAAAGGCGTCAGCTCCGATGAGTTGAAAAGGCGAGACTTCTTATTATCCTTGTTGTCGTTCCCATCATTGGTGCGCTTCTGCCCCTGAGTGTTTTTCTGATTATACTGAGCAGCAGCATTTTTGGGAGCTTTAAGAAGCAAGTTAGCATCAATGGTCTGAAGAGGTATAGGATTATCGTCTACTCTCATATACTCCTACGCCTTCTTATAGAACTTGTCAAGCATAGTCGGTTCCTTCATTTTTATCCATCTTCCGAATTTGCTCGTTTTGCCTATAGCATGAAGTAGAGCCATGAGGACTATGCACGGTTCCGGATTCCTTACTTTAGACAAGGAAATATTGAATCGACTGAGGAAGGCTTTGACAGTTTCTCCTGGCTTCTATTTCATGGCTGAGAGCATTATAGCATCCTTGGCTTTAGTAGCATACAGGCGGAACTGCTCCTTGAACTTTTTGGTTGGGTCAGAGAACCGATCGATAGATTTGGGTGGCGGCTTCGTAAACCATAATGATACAACACCTTCTATGTAGAGAGGAAAGTACGTGCATATCATCTCATCGGTCGCCTTAGCCGCGCTCATTTGTCACTCATATTTGAATAAGAAGTAGATTGGATCAACTAGGCCGTTGTACAGAGGCAAAGTAGGAGGATTAAACTTCTTTGGACATTCCGCTTCAAGGATTCTTTCAGTGAATGGAGTCCTATCAGGAGAGAAATCCCATTTCCTTTTGCTGGTATTGCTAGCTTGCTTCTTCTTCATGATTCGCTCTATCATGTCCGAGATGTATTCTTCAGTGTTATGCCGCCTTACGAAGCTAAGCTCTTTACCAAACGTCGGTCTAGTCATACGATCTCGATTAGAGAGCTTTGGCCCCTGTGACAGGATTAGTGACCTTTCAAGCATTCACTTCGGAATGGTTCTTAGCTTTTGATTTCAATTCTTTGATGTTAGCTTTGTCCTTGTCACTTGCCCAATCATAATCATCTTCCATGTTATCGTTGCAGTTTTGATTGAAAGTGGCCGATTTATCATTCTCTTCGAGATCAACATGGACTTTCGGAGGGGCTAGATTCGGTTGAGCATTAAGGATGGCATCAAGTTTCTCCATCACAGCTTTTGTAGAAGCATCCACTCTTTGGTTTACGTTGGCGATAGTGGCATTTTATTCATTTCTAGTCACACCGGCTCCATCCATTGAGTTTTCGCCAACTTCGAAACAGTTAGTAAGTGGCATAGTCTCATTAGCGACATTATCGGCTTCTACCATGGTTTTGCTAACGGCTTTCTTAGATTCCACCATTATGTTGGTTAAGGAAGTAGCTTAGAACTTTAATGCAAGGCTTTTAGACTTGAGAAAAGTGCGAAAAAGGAGATGCGAACGCGGCTCCACGGTGGGCGCCAAATGCTAGAATAAAAAATGACTCAAACACCAAAGTGTGAAATCACACTTCACCAATTATGGTTAGAAGTTGAAAGAGCCACAATCACAAAATAAACGGGAAATAGTAAGTAAAAGACAAGAGGTTTTTATAGTGGTTCGATCTTAGCAAAGATATATGTCCACTTTTGGAATGTTTTTCACTATCATGAGGAGATTTGCAAAGTTTATTATCTCATACATTTCACTTTTTCTCATTCTCTCTTTATGTAGTGATTTTCCTCTCTTTTAGCGTTAAATCACACTTGAATTCGTAGAGAAATGGATTATATCTCGCGGACTGTGAAATTTATCTTGTAGATCTTCAACCACTTTGGCACGTAGATGCTTTTCCTTAATCCCGTGATGAAGTTTATGTTAGATCCGAGCTTTTAGAGAATATTAATGGTGGTTGGATAGCACTGGATTGAGTTTGAGCCCATTCGGATGGAGAAATGATGTGATTTGATCTTCCTGTTGTTAGAGCAAGAAGTAGAGACCTTTGGCGGCCATTAATGGAGCTTTAAGGAGCTTTAGAATGGTTGAGGAATGATTTGGGCAGCCCTTCGAGGTTGAGGAATTGGTCCCTTGAATTGTGGAGAAATGGGCTATTTATAGGTGTAGTTTGGGGGTAGTGGCAGTCTCGTAATTATGGAGACCGGAGTTTGGGTCGGCCATAAACTTGGGTGGGCCTAAAACTTATTTACAAAAATGCCATTGGTCCATTTTACAGCTGTACATAGCTGGTGCATTCCATAAATTACAGTTCTGCCACCGCACTTGAACATGACTGATCCAAAATAGCTACTGGCTAGGATTTCTTTTGTGAATGTACCGATCCAATTTCAAGTAAATGGGAACGACCCAAATCCAAGTAAATGGGACCGATCCACTTTGTTTTGCAGCCGCTTTTTCTAACTACCGACCTAAACATTTTTATGGAACTACTGCCATGTGGTCTTCCTGGAATGGACCGACCCAACTAATTATAAAGCTTGCATGCACTTTAGCATTTGCATGTAGTTCCATGCTTGCATCTTTACATTCCTTACATATAATTGTTAAGCCATTTCCATTCATTTCAGTACTGATCCCACATATTTTTATGGTATTCACCCAGACAATTTCAAAGGAGCCAATCCACTTTCCAGTTTGTGAACTAACGCATCCGCTGATGCCCCCATTAACCCATATGTACACCATATGTTCGCAACGCTGACTAGATATGATCTTTACAATAGTCTTACTTGTTTATTTTATCCTTTTTTGTTTTGTTGGAGGGGAGCCATCTCATACAAAGAAGAGAGGAGCTGATCCACGTGTCATCCCCTCATTTTTTTTTGTTACGTGTGCATGTTTTGCCTTTGAATGGTGCCGACCCGAGGTGCTTGGTCCATGCCATCTGCTTCACGTTTCACACTTCACGTGCAATGCTATCAACATGTATTAATACACATGAAAAACCCATTATCCTTTTGCCAACAGTAAGCTTTGGCAATGTTTATTCTTTTTTCCTTCATTTTTGCACTTCACGTGTTTGCATGTATTTTTTTCCTTACATGCAAGTGTGCATGTGTCCTTCTTGAAGTATGGTTATTTTTAGTTATCCAGATCCATGCTCTTCATTATGGCCGACCGGTTAGTGCCGACCCAACCCATTGATATTGACCGACCCGTTAACATGTATGTAACCGACCAATCCACATTGTTAAGGCCGACCTATATTTGCGACCGACCTAGTGCTTTGCAATTGACCGACCCGGTGTCTTGAGGCCGACCCGAGGCAGTGATCGATCCGGCGCTTTGAGGCTGTGTTTTAACATGGTTAACACTTGACTAATTGGATGTGCCAAGGAATCGTCGATAATCGGAGTGTTCAAGCGGACTCAAAGCAGGGGTATTAGGGGGACGCCCATCTAGATCAGAATGGATTCATCGCCTACCCAGGGAAGTCATGATGAGCCTAGTTATCTTAGTCAATTAAAGCAAACATACATAGTCACGATGCGTGTGGCGGTACTGCTAGAACCGGGGTTTTCCATTAGCCCTTTTGATCGTTGAAAATAAGTTCAATGATAGATGGATTCGAGGCTGTAGTTGGTGATGGTTAGGGTAATGGATCCTATGCTTGATGGTGTACTTTCTTCTCTATTTTTCCTTGGGCAGGCTATCACCGTAGGATGTAAAAGAGAAGCAGGATTGGGGTTTTTCCTCTCCTATAATGTAATAGAATGTGATGGATGGATTTCACATGTTAACTTGTTAGTTGCTGTGCAGATCATATTGTTGATCCGACTATACTCGTATTATCCTATGTAACAGTTGTTAGTTATTTTATCGCTCACTAAGACTGTTGTCTGACTCATGGTTTTATATTTCCCTTTTATTACCTTGTGATGTTCATCAATGTTTTTGATGAGCAAACTAAGTAGCAGGTAGCCGGTTTGGTGTCGATGATGCAGTACGGTGATGAGCAGGAGACTAGCGTACTATTACTACCTACTATAAAGATTTTTCTTTTCTATTTCCACTGTATGTTGATGGTTATTGATAATCTGAGGGATGTAGTGAGGCGTTAGACCAAAAAGTGATTCTAACACCTAACTGAATGATAATTCTGAACAAAATAAAAAGAAAAAAACGATGAGAACGCAGGATTTATAGTTGTTCGGGTTTAAAGAGCCTACGTCCATTTTATGTTTCTTTGATTGATGATTTGAATACAAATACAATGCTGATTCCCACTTATTCTCACTTATACAATTGATAATTTCTATCAAATTCGTTAGATTACACTTCGAAAATTTAAATATAATCTGAATTCACTAAGGAAATCCGCTGTTAAGTAATAAGAGTCAATAATTTGTTAAAAGATCCCTCGAAATGGTGTGTTATAGGCTATTTATAGGTTGATAATCCATCCGGTTCGGGTGCCATGTGGGGCCCAACTCGTGAATTTCAGATCGAAGGCTTTTAGATAAGGACAGCACATCGAGAACGTGGGATAATGGGGTTTAACCGCTTCCGGTTAGTAGGAAAATGAGGGGTGACTGTTGCAGTTTCAATCCCCGATTCGGATTGGATTGACAGGCTGCGTTCCGGGTCGGATATGTATGGACCGAAACGACCTGAAAATGTTGCTTGAGGCTGGTTTATTGGCTCATGCGTGTAGAAGAGATGCGATTCGGTTAGAGGATTCCAAATCGATCCAAAAGCCACCCTGCCGCACCTCTTGTCTTTGAATGGATTCGTCAAATGATTTATTCCTTAGCTTTGTAAAGCCTGATCACAAAGCGGGCTAACATTTTGCCCTTAGAAGTATGTTCTACTGGAGTCGATGGGACGTGCTTCGAAATTAGCAATCCGTCAATTCTTTGAATCAGTGTTAATCACCAATTATCCATGTCTGTCCTTATGGTCGCGACTCTTTATAAAGCCACATCTTCAAGTGTGCCTATGATGCCCATAAATACATCAAGAGGTCAAGAATCAACTTTGCTGTTCTCAATAATCTCTAAGCTCCGTTGATGGTTTGAGCAACTTCTCCAGGTAGCCCTTTTAAATGTAAGTATGGATGAGTCTTGATATTTTCTTTTGAATTTCCTATTTCCTTTTAACATACCACTTCATGCCGTCGAGTCTAGAAAACTCACTCTGGGTCCGGTCAGCTTATTTTGATTGATTACGCATCCGATCTACTGTAATCCCATGGGCTGAATGGCCTTTCTAACAACTCGATACATTTTCAAAGCGGGCCGGATGAAGCCATCAAATCCACAGGCATACGAATGGTCTTTAACAATCACTATATAAACCAATCTCCTTTACCTCTTTCACACTTTCGCTGCCGCAATCTCCGGTTTCTCTTTAGAAAAAACCCTAGATTCCTCTCAACTAACTCCAATTTGATTCTTGAATTTAACCATTGGTAGTTTTTAATTCCTTATTTGTGTGATTCAATTTTCGAATTTGTGTTGATAACATATGGATTTCCGTGTTTATCTACTTTGTCTCTGCTAAATCGGGGTTGGTGTCAACGTTGGAGTTATCTGCACCTCCGCCGTCTTTGGAGGCATTGCCGTTGCTCCCAGGCGATGGCGTGGTGGAGTTCTATTCTATGTTGAAAAGTGCAACGCTAGGGTTGGTTCCATGGCTTGGCAAAACCAAAGAGAGGGAGATGTAAGTTTGATTTTTTTTGGTATAGTGGAAAGGAGGAAGAATGCGATGAATGAGAGAGAGGAGGTTCGGTGCGGGTTGGAATGTAGGATTTTAAATGGAGTTGAGAAGCACTTATGTGAAATAACAAAATTGTAGGGAGTCAGGTCGGTTCGGTGATAATTTCCTTAATTCTCTTCGGCGGGGACTTCGGCCCGATCCGGGTAAATGGAATTCCTCATAAGATCCAGACTCGAACCGAGTCAGTTTCTCTAATAATTTCTCACTAACTCACTGTCTTCATTCCCTATCATCCGAAATGATTCGATATTTTCCATACTAATTATCCTAAACTATCCACTGCATTATTTATTCTTTCGAACCAAACCGATGTTTCAATATATATACACTTTCAAATCGATCCAAACGCCTTGTCCAGATTGCTGAACCGATCTGATGTATGCACGCGAAGGACCGATTCGAACCGGTACTCCGTTATTGAGTAATAACACAACTCAACACTCTTGATCTTGGATAAATCCAAAACCTTAGGAATGTGAATCTGCAATGTAATCCTGTATATAACTCATTTAAAATCAAGCATAGCTAGCAAACTTGCGGACAGTTAGGATCCAGACTAGGATAGTGCTGGATCAAACTACGAGATAGAAACTCATGAAAATGTAGCATCATCCGGGGGTGAAGTCTCTATGGATGAAGAAGAGGAGGGAGGGGCAGGAGACAGTCGTGCTCATTACGAATTCGAGAATGCCATTGTCTTATAATCACCTAGCGACTCTGTTGAATCGACAATTGATGACGCCAAACATACACGAATATGTTCAAATCATGGAATTCTTCGAAAGGACACTGAGATTCCTGCTAAAACACACCGACCTCATAATCCACCCGAAGGGTATATGGCGATACCTCCATTTTCGCCATTCGTCGTCGACTTTCTGAGATGAAGCAAATCGCTACCGTGCAACTCCTCCCCAATGCTTATGCTTATCTGTATACTTCATACATTGCTTGTAGGGAAATTCTTGGGATGGAGCTCACCTTTGAGGATGTATGCTTCGTCTACAATTTCAAACACCGAACCCAAGATACCCCGTCCTTTGTATATTTTGAATCAATGCCAAAGAGGAAGATAATTAGTGTACCGTTCAGCAGCAATGCAAGTGATGTGAAATCTAAATGGTTTTATATTACGCAGCAACCGGGATGTGCCAGGAAATGGCTCAAATCAAGTAAATTTCAGATTCTGACTTCTAACTACAATCACTACTGTAAATATATTGATTGTCATTCATTTTTACTTGTAGTTCCTAATATGAAACAGGAAGTACACCAGGTGTATTTAGATTGCCTGAACCAATTGCTTGACGGTGATAAAAAATTCCTAACTATTAGAGATTGTTTAATAGATGAGTATCTTCATCGTCATCGCTTACTTGCAACGACTCGTAGCATAAGCCATGGAGAAGGTCCTTACGTATACGTGCCTCCAGTCGAGGGGCTAGTTGGAATCTTAACTTAGAAGGGAGAAAGTTCAAAAGTTCCCATTGTGCCTCAAAAGAGTCCTTCTTCCACTTCAACTCAGGACGATATATTAGCAAACATAGCTATCGGAGATAGGCATAAATACATTACCCCTGAAGATGCAGCCAGCCCCAAAAAAACGACTTCTCCAAGAGAGCTACCATTAACCAAGTCATGAGGCGATGATTCTTTCATGGACGGTTCTATATATCAAAGTTTAGGGAAGCTTCCCTTGCCTGACGCCATTTATACTTCACAAGATTTTGGGACAGACCCCCTCTTTCTTACCTCTGAGGAAGACGTTACCCTCGTGATAGCCGAGGAAACTACTCACACAAGCCTAACTTCAGGATCTAGTCTGTTAGACGGGAAACAGCTAAGATACATGCACTACACTTGTAGTGCACGTCACAGCACTTGTAATCCATACTAATTTTGATTCTAACATTTGCTTGTATCGCCTTGTAGAACAAATGACACATCACTGCTATTGCATGAGAGATGTACGCTCGAGCATGCCCCAGATCGATTCTGGTGTAGGGCACGACCATCATGAAAGTCGGGGCAGAGACGACAGGAGGAATCGTCCCCCTCCACCTTACCGATCTTCTCATTCTTGATCTTTGCATTGTGAAGACTTGGAATAACATAAAAGCTACTCTACTTATCATGAAGGGGACAAATACGCTCCTAAAATTACAGCTTCCTCCAAGGATAAAACCTATCAGGAGAAACCATTGAAGAAAGGTTCTGATCCAAAAGAGAAACAAAAGGAAACAAGCAAGGAAGCTAAGAAAGGTAAAACATCTATTGGGCCATCTAAACGCCGCAACATTGACATTACTACAACACGACCAGTCATACACGATGATGAAAACAAGGCCAAATCAGAGCTTTTGAAAAAACAATTTCTTGATCATCATTTTAGGAACATGCATTTTGTTCCAGCTCTAAAGCCATTAGACTCCGACTAGGCAAAAGAGGTTAAGGCCAAGATTTATTTTGCGGATACGCAACACAAAGAGATGAAGAGGTATTCGTTGACACTATCAAAGATTATTCAGGACTTGCTGGTCGATATTTAATAAATGAATGATAATGCTGAATTTGATGCGAAGGCCATTGAAAATTCTGAGAAAGATCTTGAGAACGTTCAAGCCAAACTTGCCCTTGCACAACGTGACGCAGACTCTTATAAGAAGCAGTATGAAGAATTATAATAGCGTTACCACACAGAGCTTGAGTCCGATAGCCAAGAGCACATAGACTTAAAGAAACAAGCCAAGGATGCTAAGTCTAAGCACTATGGTGAAGCTAGCTAGTACTCGTCTTGAACTGCAAAAAGCGGAGTTGGCGAGGAAGAATGTCGAATTGGAGGTCAAGCTGATAGAGTTTGAGACAAGGGCAACCTTAGCCATGGGAAATGCAGATATTGCTTTAAAGTATGTCAAGAGTGCTAATGCACAACTCGTGGAAGCTCAAAAATAATTGGATGAGAGTGCCGAAACCATGATAGTATTCTTTGGTCAGTTGATCTAATATCATGATATTTCATGGATCAAGGACTACCCAACCACTTTGATATATGTATGGGATCAAGTAGTTGAATGGGAGAAACAAGATCTCAGGGTGGACTCCATTGATGAGGACAAGCCCATGGAGAAATATTTCAAGGGTGAAGAGCCGGTATGTTTACTTGAAGGGCGTAAACTTATTGTTGCTTCTATGGAGGAGGAGAGACGTCATGCAAAAGGAAAAGAAACCATCAAAGCCGGTTCCGCTTCTGCTGCCCCGGGGTTACAGGAATAGAGGGATATGAGCCAAAGAATCTAGGAGTTCCCAAGGCATCTTTCTTGTCTCCTATTGCTGAAACGACTCCAGAGACACCTGCTACTCATGTATAGAATTCGTTTGAAGGTATATCCACCTTTTCACCTCAGTTTGTTAGTGCTATTTCAAATTTTCGTCTTATTGTTGGACAAATGATTGAAGAACCTGAGTTTTCTCATGAGATAATAACTGTCTCTTCTCGTTCTATATGTGCAGAACTAGCCGAAAAGACCGATGAACGACAAGAACAAATCATTGGTGCAAAGTTTGTTGAGAAGACTTATGAGAAAAGGAAGAAGCCATTGGGTCAAAATTTGCGGAGAAGACCGAGGATAAAAGAGAAGAATTCACTGACAAAGCTCTAGTACCATCCAGCATTGAGACTCCCAAGAATGGGGATATGATAAACGCTTTGAAGGATGATGGTGGCAATGATGCAGATGAAGAAGATGACGACATCGTAGTGACTGGAGGCTCGGAGAAGGCTGATGACATGTCTTTCGCTGAAATGAAGGCAAAGAAAGATGCGCTTTTAAAAGCCAAGGTCAAAAAAGAAGAGCCTCTTAATGTTGATCCCCTTCAAGCCATTTCTCCTCAGTCGGGATTAATTGTCAAGCTCTCTACCAGATCATTAACTGGGAGCTTAATTCAACAAACTCCAACTGATCCGAACGTGCTTCCAGCTGACAAAGGTAGAAGGAAGAGCATTCTCACTGAGGCTAAGCGAGAGGAGAAAACCGAGCTCAAAGCCACTAAGAATTCCAATATTTCCCCCAAACCTAAGTAAATGTAGCTCGGTCTTTATCTATTTTTGTTTCACTGGCCTGCAGTTGTTGTAGCAAGTGTGGCTTTTGCATCTTTAGATTAGTTTCCTTGTACATGCCTGCACTTACGTGAATAACATAGTTTATTTTTAGTAGTTTGTTTTTCTGTGATGTGGTACATTTGCATGTTTTTGTTATTCATTTTAACCGAATGTAAACACAAGCAACTAATAATAAGTTGCATCATAAAACAAACAAACAGTCCTGCATGGGTTCCCTGCAAATAATAATACATATAACATCAAGCATTGTTAAGCTAGACGATCAACAATAGGGAAATGTGATGTGTATGTGTGTGCCCCCAATCAATCTTGAATAAAGTGTCTGCCTAGGGCTTGTTTGAGATTGATTAGGTTCGACACTAGACTGGCCCAAATGTTCAGTGGGGTTAAGGTTCTTTTTCATTGGTACTTGTTCTTAGCACCTTTATACTCTCCTGTCGCATGGTCCGATTAGAGTGTATTCAAGGCGGTCTCTTATCGTGGTGCACCTTCACGCCTTAGGGACGTCATCTTCCTATCCTTTATACTCTTTCTCTAATCATGAGGGTTAGAGTCTGGGATGTTGTCTTCCTGTCCTTTTCATCTTATTATGCAAATGGTTGTCTCGTTTGCTCCAGTTTTCTTTCCTTGCACAATTTTTAAAGGTAGAGTTTTACTGGTTAGACATGCGGGAAATTCTATTCAAATTTAATGTGTTATACTCAGAGCACAGTAATCACAAAACATAAAGAGATTTATGCAGGAAAAGTAAATCACACACGATATTTTTATAGTGGTTCGACCAAGTTATAGCCTACGTCCACTTTATAATCTTTTGTTAATGTCAACTAAACTTTTTTAGGCAAGTCGTGCCTTTTTACATAGTCCATAAAACAAAAGAAAATCGATACACTATTTAAGTCAGGTACTGCCACAAGTGTTAGGCATTCCATGCTCTAGGTACTTCTTCACCATCCACGGTCGTTAACTTAAAAGCTCACATGTTAAGTTTCCGTTGAATGGTGTACGATCCCTCCCATTTCGGACTCAGGTGGACAGAGATCGGGAAGACACACCTTAATACTAAGTATCCAGGTTCAAAAGTCTGAGGCCGAACTTCCTGTCATAGTATCGTGCCACTTGGCATCTGTGCCTTAAGGCACGCAAATCCGCTTCATCTCTTTTCTCCTCAACCATGTCCAGGGATTCAAGGAGAAGCGATTTTCTTGTTACCGGATCGTAATACGTTATCCTATGAGAGGGAACTTTCACTTCCACTGGGATGACCGCTTCTGACCCGAAAGAAAGTGAAAAAGGGGTACGCCCCACTGCCGTCTTATAAGTCCCTCGGTAGGCCCATAATGCTTGTGGTAGTTTGTCGACCCACATTGCTTTTTCCTTCTCCAATCGCTTCTTCCGGATGGACTTAATGCTTTTGTTTATTGCATCAACTTTTCCATTTGATTGCGGGTGAGCTACTGTAGTGTATCACTTATCAATTTTGTACTTCTAGAAAAATTCGGTACTTTCGAATTTGGTTCCATTATCAGTTATGATAGCTTTGGGAATCCTGAATCGACAGATTATTTTTTTGACTACAAAATTGCTCATGTGCTTCATTGTGATCATAGTTAAAGGCTCGACTTCTGCCCATTTAGTAAAATTATCCACAGCCACAATTGCGTGTTTAGCTCCACCCTTGGTGATTAGTAGACTTCTAATGACGTCTATCCCCTATACGGCTAGTGGCAATGGGCTCACCACTGACTTAAGTTGACTCGGAGGTGCCCTAGGAATTTTTACAAATTTCTGGCATTTATCACAGCATTATGAATAATCAGCTGTGTCTTTATTTATGGTAGGCCTGAAATATACATATCGTAATATTTTCTTTGCCAGTGTTTGACCCCCCGTTTGGTCTCCACATTCACATTCATGTACTTCTTTTAGTACACGCTTGATGTCGTCTTGTGTTATACACCGGAGCAAGGGATGAGAAAATCCTTGACGGTAAAGAATTTCATCATGCGTAACATATCTTCGCCCGTCTTTCACTCTTCTTTGCGGGAAGTGTCATGTTTTGCAGGAAGTTCTTTATCGGCATCATCCACGATTCTCTCTTCGGTTAAGTTTCCAATACCGGATCGACTTCCATCTGGTCGATGCTTAGGGACTCTAGTATCTCGATTGGAACCATTTCTATCTCTTCCGGATTGTCAGAACTTTCCAACTTAGCTAGCCTATCCTCTTTTTGATCCTCTATCTGCGGAATGTGTGTTATGCTATAATGCTCTAAGTTATCTAATTACCTTTCCACCTTTTCCAAGTATTCGACGAGTTGAGGTCCTTTAGCCTGGAATCATTTCTAACCTGGCAAATGACAATCTTTGAATCGTAGAAATAGTCCAATGTTGTTACACATAATTCCTTAATGAGCTTTAGCCTAGCAATCAGGGCCTCATATTCAAAATCATTGTTGGTCACGGAAAATTCCAACCGCAAAGCATAATGAATCGATCGCCCTTCAGGAGTTACTAAAACAACTCCGGTGCTGGATCGTCGATCATTCTTAGCTCCATCTGTATATGGCTTCTGGGGGCTAAATTCTAAACTCTACAATGAAGGGTTAGCCTTATCATCTAACACGTCCTCCTCGGGGATTGTGAATACTGCGATGAAGTTAGTTAATGCTTGTCCCCTTATTTATCTCCTCGGGTGGAAGTTTAACTCGAACTGGCTCAACTCAGTGTTCCATTTAAGCACTCGTCCGGACGCTTCAGGCCGTTGCAGTACCTATCAGAGTGGTTGATCAGTGTATACTACAGTTGGATGAGCCTGGAAATAATGACGGAGTTTTCGGGATGCAATCATGAGGCTATAAGCAAGTTTCTCTATCCTTGGGAAATTGCACTTTGCTGCAGCTAATTACTTGCTTACGTAATACACCGGCCTCTTAACTTTGTCTTCCTCGCATACCAGAGCTGAGCTGATGGCATGAGATGCCACTACCAAATATATGAATAGATCCTCATGATCCACTGGCTTAGATAATATTGGGAGCTTCTCTAGTAGATCCAACTAGTTTTGAAAGGCCTCTACACAGTTAGGGGTCCACTCAAAGTCGCATTTCCCTCATTTAATTAAGTCAAAGAAAGGAACACATTTTTCTGTGGCTTTGGAAATGAATCTGCTTAATGTTGCCACTTTCCTGCCATACTTTGAACATCTCATATTTTCTGTGGCTCTTCTATGTTCCTGATTGCTGCAATATGATTGGAATTAATCTCGATCCCATGTGAACTGACTATGAAACTGAGTAGTTTTCCTGATGCTACCCCGAATGAACAATTTTAAAGGGTTCAGCTTCATCCCGTATCGGTGTAGGATTACGAACATCTATGCCAAGTCCTTCGTATGATCAGATGACTGCCTGGACTTCACAAGCACATCATCCATGCAAACTTCCATAGATTTCCCGATCTGGTTGTAGAACATTCGGTTCACTAAGTGTTGATAGGTGGCTCTAACATTCTTTAGTCCAAAAGGCATCACCACATAACATTACAATCCCACGTTCATGATAAAACTAGTATGATCCTGATTCGGCACGTGCATGGGAATCTGGTTGTATCCCGTATACGCATCCATGAAGGAAAGAAGTTCATGCCCTGCTGTTGAATCAACTAGTTGACCAATCCTGGGGAGTAGAAAAATGTCCTTTGGGCAAGTTTTGTTAAGGTCAGAAAAGTCGATACAGGTTCGCCATTTCCCATTTAATTTCTTAACCAGGATAGGATTTGATATCAAGTCGGGATATGTTGAGTCTCTGATGAACCCGTTATTCCATAACTTCTCCACTTCTTCTTTCAAGGCTTCTGACCTCTCTGGTCCCAATATACGCCTTTTTTGTTTCACTAGAGGATGCTTTGGGTTTAAGCTTATTGAATGGCTCACGATCGAGGGAGAAATTCCACACATGTCTGCATGGGTCCAAGCAAACATGTCAAGGTTTGCCTTCAAAAAGTCAGTCAATTATTTCATCCGAAAAGAATCCAAATGAGATCGAATCTTCAAGACCTTTATCGGGTCGTCGTTATCGATTGGAATGTCTATGGTAGCCTCATTAGGTGTCACCTTCATGTTTCCTGGTTCTTCATCCTCTCTGGTTTCGATATCTTCAGGCAGGTCGTCGAGCGACTCCTTAGGCAATATCATCTTTAATTGCTATGACGAGTTCTTCTCAAAAGGAGGAGAAGTATCCTTAGATTCTGCATCTTTTCCGTTACGCAGCATCTTTAGTTCCTCCATGTAGTAGGCTCTTCCAGTAACCTGGTCTCCATGGATCGTTCCCACTCCAACTTTAGTAGGGAATTTTATTAGTAGGAACCAGGGCGCGATGCAAGCTCTAAACTCTTCAAGGGTCGGTCGACTTAACAAAGCGTTGTAAGGTGAATCTATATCCATGATTACGAATTGGAGGATCCTTACTCTCCCACGTTCTACTTCCCCTAGCTCTACATGCAAATCTACCATTCCGATAGGGGTGGTTGGCAATCCATTAAAGCCGCGAATCCAACCTCCACATGGTTTCAAATTCATCTCTAATTTCATTTGGTCAAAAGCCATTTTAAATAAGATATTGACGGAACTTCCGTTACCCACAAGGACTTTCCTAACCACCGCAGGTCCGATGACACTAGTTATCACTAATGGATCAGTACTAGGGCTTCGACATCGATACTTTTTCTGTCTTGAAAGACGACATCATCTGTAGCTATTTTTTGTCGCTTTTCTGGTATACTTTCTTTAAGGCTACTATATTCTCCAATTTCTGGATGTTTGGCTGCGTTAACGTATTGTTCCAACATTCTATTGCTAAATCCAGCTGGATGTGGTCCCCCAATTATGGCATTAATGACAATATTCTTTCCCTTCTGCTAGGCAGTGGGTTTGGAGGCAGGTTGGTTCTTATTCAGAGCTTGCCCTCCTTGCCCCCCGTCTCTTGGCGAAACCTTGTAGTCATCCAACTTTCCTTCCCAAAGCAATTTTTCAACAACTTCTCTTAGAAGACGACACTCGTTAGTAGAGTGGTCATGAGTTCCATAAAACAAATTGAATTTCCCAGTTGCGCGCTCCTTTTCAGTGGAGTCCCTGGGCGGAGGTTTCTTGTATTATAAAACGTTATAAGTGTCCACATAGATATTTTCCAGAGTAACGCTTAACGGTGTGTAATTCTCAAAAATTGGAAATCGGGGCCTCTTTCTGGAATTATTTCCCCGACTCCTATTTCTTCTACCACTGTTTCCACCCTAGTTACTATTTCCTTCATTTTTATTACCAACATTCACTTTGACCTTTCCCGCGCTATCTCCAGATTGTTTAATAGCCACGTTGCTCTGAATGTCTTCCTTGGGAGCTCCATCATGCTCTCTTTTGGTTAGCATACACTTCCTCTCGCCGTAGGCAAACGCTTGCCTTTTCATAGAACAACTCCCTGGTCAATGGCGGTTTCCGGCTAAATATCCCCTGAGTTCTGTATCTTTGTCAACTCCATCGATTAAGGCCATCAAGATGGTCGACTCATGTGGATCACTCACTTCGGTGATTGCAAAGTTAAAGCGGTCTAAATATGACTTCAAAGACTCCCAAGGAGCTTGCTTGATCCCGGACAACTCAATGACACATTTGGACTTTCGTGCATGGAGCCGAAATTGGTTCATGAAACTTTCACCTAGCTCTTTGAAGTTAGAAATTGGTCGCAGGGGGAGTCTAGAGACCACATCAACGCTGTTCAAGGTAAATTGGGAAAGCCTTACACTTCACAACGTCAGGTGTTGCTGCGAAGTTCATATACCATGAATACCTCATTAGATGCTGCCTTGGATCGGTTCTTTCTTCGTATCAGTCCATTTGGGGCAGGTTAAATCGCCGGGGAAATTGGACGTCCAGAATATCATCAGTGAAAGGGGTATGACTGCGCTCAATGCCCCAATCTTCATTGGTGTAGTGTCTGTTATCAGCCATAATCATGAGCACCATCGCTTCCACCTCAGCATTAGTCAATGTTGGCTCAAGATCGACACTTCCGACTCTCCTGGCATGTATATTTCTAACAACAGGAGAAGTTATTTAGTCTTTGGCAGCAGTCGAGTTTCCTTTCCTTCCATGGCCCCGGTCATTCATAGGACAAGTAGGATGAAGAAGCTGCAAGTGAGTAGGGTTAGTGATATAGGGATACCTGGGGAGAACACGGGATCCTTGCATCGGCAGCAAAATTAGGTCTCTTAAATTAGGATTGTTGGGCCCCAAGACACGGGCCACGTCTTCGCAAGATCGATCCAAATGTCAGTTCGTCAAGATTGTCGGGCCTCTCATACGTCCTCCTCTACCGTTGACATTATTCATCCGAAGAGGACGAATGGTTTGCGGCGAGATGATGTGTAGGAGAAGGAGTCCTTTTCCTACGGAGCTCCTTAATATGCCTACTTGTGTCCTTCATGTTCTCTTACATGGTGACACTCTCACGTCTCAAGCTTCTAGGGCATGATTAGTTCTACCCAACATGTCAAGCAGTCGTGAAAAATCCATGTATGAGACAGGTCTAGAAGTAGTAGGATGACCACTGGTTATCGCGGCTGATATTGAAGCATCTACAACGGCTCGAGTAGAAGTACCAGCCTCTATCATAACCGGTTCGTATCGAACTAGAGTTGTACCACCGGTTCGGGGTGGGGGACGTCTCCTAAGAGGTTTAAGCTTCTGGTTTGGATCATGTTTGCTTCATCAGTTCGATTCAGATCATCGATACCAGTTCGGTTCAGGTTTGCTTCATCGGATTGGATCGGTGACCCTCCTGCAGACCGGTTCAATCTTGAGCCATGCCCCATCGATCTAGTGACAACCATTGCTTGCTGATCTTCGTTCTTTTTGTTATCCCGAGAAACTTGTGGTTCTTTTCCTTTTCCTTTAGCCATAAAGCCTGATTCTCTTGAGATTAATCAAAAAAACCATCTAAAATACTGAAGAAAGTGGACTTACTTCTTTGGACTTGAAGATCCAAACAGTAGAATGATCATCCTAAATGTCGAGAATTCAACTTTCTAATGAAAGCACCAAAATGTTAGACCAAAAGGTGGTTCTAACACCCAACTAAATGATAATTTTGAACAAAATAAAAAGAAAAAAATGACGAGAATGCAAGATTTATGGTGGTTCGGCATTAAAGAGCCTACACTACACTTTATGTTTCTTTGATTGATGATTTGAGTAAAAATACAATGTTGATTCCCACTCAATCTCGCTTATACAATTGATAATTTCTCTCAAATTCGTTGGATTACACTTCGAGAATTTAGATATAATCTGAATTCACCAAGGAAATTCACTTGTTAAATAATAATAGTCAATAATTTTCCAACAGATCCCTCGAAATGGAGTGTTATGGGCTACTTGTAGGCTGATAATCCATTCGGTTCAGGTGCCACGTGGGGACCATCTCGTGAATTTCAGATCCGGATGCTCTGAGATACGGACAGGGCATTGAGAATGTTGGATTATGGGGGTTAACCGCTCCGGGTTTGTAGGAAAATGGGGTGCGACTGTTGCAGTTTCAATCCCCGATTCGGATCGGATTGACAGGTTGCTTTCTGGCTCGGATATGTATGGACCGAACGACCCAAAAATGTTGCTTGAGGCCAGTTTATTGGCTCGTGCATGTAGAAGAGATGCGGTTCTGTTTACTCCCTAAAAATCGCACGTATATTGATGAATCAGAACATGGACAAAAGCTAGAAAGGCACCATAGTTCGATTCATAACCGATCGGTCAGAGTCATCTCCAAAAATCCTTAACCCATTCTCATTCAACACCACCGGTCGGTTAGGCAAAGGGCATACCGATCGGTACTAGATACGTTCACCAGGCAGACACAGCATAGCTTAACCCGAAGCAGAGGAAGACACCGATCGGTATAAGCTCTAGAATATCGATCGGTAGAGGAGCCAGTATGCTATGTATATGCGAGATGGAGATATATGGGTTGGCTATGGTCCAAGCATACCGATTAGTTACATAGAGGAGACGCTGATCGGTAGGGAATAATGGATATTGACAACTGGAGACAACTGGCCAGTGGAAGACTTGTAAATACAATCGTATACCAATCGGTGGTCCTGAACGCTATATCTCCACATTCTCCACACCTATAAATAGAGGACCAACCCCACATTAATGAGGATGGAATTTTATGACCTCGAAAGGCTTTCCAAGCATTTCTTGAGTCCAAAATGAAGTTCAAACATGGAATTCTCCATAAAATCATGGAAATCCACTAAAGAGCTTGATGAACCATAACTCTATTTCTCAAATTGCCATACTTAGAAGATTTATGTACTTCCTTTAGCTCTTAAGATCAAATCAAGAGAAGAGTGTGTGAGGATGAAAATCTATGTAATGAGAAAATGTTCAAACCTTGTAAAGTTGCACATGATAATGAAAGTTTCTCTCAATGTGGATGTAGATCTTTCCTAAGATTGAACCACTATAAAAATAGTTGTCTTTTAACTTGCATTTACATTTGTGGCTCCTTTTAATTTCTTACCGAATTGGTGAAGTGCAATTTTTGCACCTTGTTTGTTGAGATCTAATTTGGATTTTAACATTTGGCGCCCATTGTAGGGCCGCATTCGCCATTCCTTCTCTCACACTCCTCACAAGGTTAAGAGACTACCATTGAAGTTCTTAACCACCTCCTCTTCCGAAATCATGTCTAAATCCAAAAAGACCGCTAGAAAATCCGCGGTAGAAACCAATAATGTCACTAACGAAGAAACACCACTTACTGACCGCTTTGAAGTTGGTGAAAACTCGGAAAGTGGAGCCAGTGTGACCAAAAACTAGTTGAATGCCGCTATTACCAACATGAACCAACAAATGGATGCTTCTACTAAAGTTGTGATGGAGAAACTTGATGCCATCCTTAGTGCTCGACCAAATCCAGTCCATAAGAAGGTCCATGTTGATCTTGAAGAAAATAACGGATCATGCGCTTCCGATCATAGCCGCAACGACAACATGGAAGACGATTATGACTGGTTGAGTGACAAGCATGAAGCTAACATCAAAGAGTTGAAATCAAAAGCTGAGAATCGCTCCGAGTTGGACGTTCAAAAGGGTACCAATCTTTCCATAGGGGCACCTCCCCGTTGAAAAGGCAAAGTACCTAAACTTTCTAATCAGGACTGTTTGCCTAGACGAATGTTTGGTAAGGAGCTCAGCTTCGCAGAGCGCCATAACACTAAAGAATACATCTCGAATATGATAGAACAAATCATGAAGAGAAATCAAGCTAGCAAAAACGATGAAAGAGAATGGGACTTCTCTCCCGATAGGACTCCATTCACTGAAAGAATCCTTGAAGCAGAATGTCCAAAGAAGTTCAATCCTCCAACCTTGCGTCCATACAACGGCCTTATTGATCCTAACTACTTCCTATTCAAATACAAGTGGCATATGAGTGCGGCTAAGGCGACTGATGAGATGAGATGCACATATTTTCTTCTCTACTTAGAAGGTGTTACTTCGTTATGGCTCACGAAGCTGCCACCCAAATCCATCGACCGGTTCTCTAACCTAATCAAAAAGTTCAAGGAGCAGTTCCACCTGTATGCTACCAAGGCCAAGTATGCTATAACACTCTTGGCAATGAAACAGAAGCCAGGGGAAACTGTTAAATCCTTTCTTAGTCGCTTAAATGTTGCCTTGTCTGAAGTAAGGAATCCAGAGCCACGTATAATTCTCATGGCCTTACTTAACGCTATAGGCAAAACAAGAAAATTCGGGAAATGGATAAAGATGAAGGAACAGAATACGCTTGACAAGTTCTATAAGAAAGCGGAGGAGTACATGAGAATGGAAGATAATCCTGTGCCTCTTCAGATCATTGGTGGCAACCAACTCCGTGAAGCTCCTAAAAATGCTGCTATTCAATCCAATCAGAAGAACACTCAGGGGCAGAAGCGCACAAATGACAGGAATGACAACAAGTCTAATAACAAGTTCCGTCTTCTAGATTCATCAAAGATAACTCCTTTGAATGATACTCCTGAGAGCATCTACCTTGCTACGAAGGACACAGAAGATTACCTGGAGCCTCGGCCAATAAAAATGAATGACCATATGACCAGATCCGGAAAGTACTGCAGGTTCCATAATCAGCCAGGCCGCAATACCAATGAATGTAGGTATCTGAAATCATTGATTGAAGAGCTGATTAGGAAGAACCGTCTCCAACAAAATGTGAGGAATTCCCAAGATACAAATCCTTCTTCAAATCCCCAGGGGCAAGGGGCATCAGATGACCAATCCGGTCCAAGCAACATAGCCTTTGCTCAAACTAATCCAAGGCTGATAGTCAACTGATGACCATTGAAGATGATCCAATATCTAGGGCTCAAAATAAGAGATCATTATCGCCTTTACTTTACTTCTTGCATTGCTTTACTCTTTGCTATGTTCTACATTCTTGTAAAAAGTCTGTAATGATTTACATGCATTGTACCGAACAATAGCTTTACGAATGAAATGTTGCCTACTTGTATAAATCTACGACTTGCAAAATATAACAAAAATTTGCTAAAGGCGATTTTTCCATTGCATGTTGTTCAATAGGAATTTGTTTCCTCATGTTCTGACCAAATGAGATAGACCTAATAACACCAATTCAAACGGCAAAAAGGTATAACCATCGATACACACAATGCAAGGGGGAAAAACACTACTTTTAGAAGTGAATAGGGAAAATCTCAATGAGTCAAATGGCAACGAGGGAAGCAAACAACCACAGTTCCGAAATCCCAAAGGTTCGCGGGAATTTGTTGCGCGAAACGAAGCGCTGGAGTTCCCAATAAGTGAAACGAAGCGTGGGAGTTTGTGGTGTGAAAAGATGCAACCCAACAAAGGTCGAGGGAAATCATTGCACAAAACGAAGCGCTGGAGTTCACTATAATTGAAACGAAGCATGGGAGTTCGTGGCACGAAGCGATGCAACCCACCAAAGGTTCGCTGGAATCCGTTGCGTGAAACGAAGCGCTAAAGTTCACTATAAGCAAAACAAAGCGTGAGAGTTCGTGGCGCAAAGCGATGCAACCCACCAAAGGTTCGCTGGAATTCATTGCGCGAAATGAAGCGTTGGAGTTCACTATAAGTGAAACGAAGCGTGGAAGTTCGTGGTGCGAAGCGATGCAACCCACCAAAGGTCACGGGAATTCGTTGTGCGAAACGAAGCGCTAGAGTTCACTATAAGTGAAACAAAGCGTGGAAGTTTGTGGTGCGATGCAACCCACCAAAATTTCACTGGAATTGGTTGCACGAAACAAAGCGCTGGTGTTCACTATAAGTGAAATGAAGCATGGGAACTCGTGGCGCGAAGCGATGCAACCCACGAAAGGTTGCCGGAATTGATTGCGCAAAACGAAGCACTAGAGTTCACTATAAGTGAAACGAAGCGTGGGGGTTCGTGGCGCAAAGCGATGCAACCCACCAAAGGTCGCTAGAATTCATTATGTGAAAAGTAGAGCTGGTGTTCACTATAAGTGAAATGAAGCAAGGGAGTTCGTGGCGTGAAGCGATGCAACCCACCAAAGGTTTGCTGGAATTCGTTGCGCGAAACGAAGCGTTGGAGTTCACTATAAGTGAAACGAAGCATGGGAGTTTGTGGCACGAAGCGATGCAACCCATCAAAGGTTCGTTGGAATTCGTTGCATGAAACGAAGAGCTGGAGTTCACTATAAGTGAAATGAAGCATGGTAGTTTGTGGCACGAAGAGATGCAACCCACCAAAGGTCCCCAGAATTCGTTGCACGAAACAAAGCGCTGGATTGCAGTATAAGTAAAATGAAGCGTAGGAGTTTGTGGCGAGAAGCGATGCAACCCACCAAAGGTCGCGGGAATTCATTGCACGAAACGAAGCGCTGGAGTTCACTATAAGTGAAACGAAGCGTGGGAGTATGTGGCGCGAAGCGATGCAACCCACCAAAGGTTCGCTGGAATTTGTTGCGCGAAACGAAGCGTTGGAGTTCACTATAAGTGAAATGAAGTGTAGGAGTTCATAGCGCGAAGCGATGCAACCTCATTTAAATGACGTTAGAGTTTGCAGTACTAAACGATACGACAACCAAAAATCCCCTACATAGAAAAATCGGCTTCTCCGTAGAAGGAATCAACAATGATAGATGAACTCTATAGTGTTGATTTAATTGACCAAAGAGGATAAACATTAGGTTAAAACGACCTCCCTGAAACACGGGGCATCCAATGTAATCTCTAACGTCAGAGCTGATCAGCAAAGCAGACAAACACTGAGCTTTTAAACCAAAGATCCCCTGAGTGGCACCTAGTCGATTATCAGTGCCATTTATTCATGACTCGACTACGATAAACCTTGGGATACAAAAACCACTTCGGGAGCATATGTTTAAAACCGACCTCTGAAGGGCCTAAATTTTCCAACATGAAAAGAAACAGGTGTGGAATACATAACAAGAAAGTGCGAAAAAGCAGAAATAAAATCTTAAAGTACAATAAGCAGAATGCATTTCCATCACAACACCACAAGTCTGACATAGAGGTTTCAAACACAAAGTAGCTTAAAAGTAGTAAGCGAGGGTCGGCACTCGCATATACAACCGGTCTAAAACATAAGTGCATAAAAGGAAATAACAAAGGTGAAATAGGAAAGTTATTGTTGGCTAGCTTTTTGATCAAGCCACCAAGGTTTACATACGAACAAAATATGAAGCTTCCCACCATTAGCCCCTGAAGACTCGATCGTGATCGCCCTACTTTAATCGGATCGTGGTGCACTCCCCCGATCGTAGAACGCCTACGCGATCCGATCCGACTCCAGAAACCCAAAGGCGGTGACCACTCCTTGGTCTACGACGAGCCGAAAAGATTGGATCTCACGACACCTATCCCCAACAGTCATATTGACTATTTCTCCATCAGGCTACGAACCCATCTGAGATCATCGGGGTTTGTGACACGTATGACCACGATCCTTCTGCAAATATGATCTATAAATAGCCCCAGACTTGGCATTTTGGAGGATCTTTTGGCAATTCAGAGCTCTGATTCCATTATAATCATATCTCCATTATTTCTACTCAGAGTTATCTTGAATTTACTAAGTGAATCAATATTGAAAAAGTGAGGTTGAGAGATAAATAATTAGTTGTACTCAAATCTTAAGTATAATCATTGATATAAAGTGGACGTAGGCTCTTTAACGCCGAACCACTATAAACCCTGTGTCTTTTCTGCTTTTTCCTACATTTATTATTGTACTAATCTTTCCCAAATTATAACAATTCGGGTGTTAGACCCAATTTAGGATCTAACATTTTGGTGCTTTCACTGAGAACGAAGTCTCAGCATATTGGATTGTAGCTCTATTGTTTGGATAGTCAAGTCCGAAGAAAACAGTCCAAAACTCCACTATTTCGATTTTTGAAGATTTCAGTAAAGCTCAGATATCATGGCGGGAAAGAAGTCTAAGGAAGTACGAACTTCGCAGGCGAATGAAGCTGCGAATGAAGCAATTGAAGAAAGCGTGCACGAACAGGTCAAAGAAGAGCTCTCGGATCGTGGTAACGTAGGGGCGATCCGATCCAGTGATGGAGCAACGAACCAGACTGTTGAAGGTGTTACTACCCGATCGCATGACCATGCCACGATCCCCCCTGCACCTATCACAACGACCCGATGTCAAGAGGGTACCACGAGCCACGAGCCACTAGCCTAGGAGGACCACGATCCGAACTGACAATCAGACTACTACCCGACCTGGGAAGGAAATTATGGCTCATTCCGCTCGTGCTGGTACTTCTGCTCAACCCGGTTCAAGTTCCTTGCTTATAAGAGAAGATGGAGATGACCAGTTTGACCCTTCTGCTCCAGTTACCGAAGGACATCTGACTCGAATACTTGAAGCATTGGATAGACAAACTGATGAATTGGCCGCTCAGAGGCAGGAGAGCTCGTTGCTGCATCAGAATATTACTGCCCTAGGCAGACGAATTGACGATATTCAAAGGCAGGTTTTGCCACCTCCAGCTTACCCTTTATCCCCGGAACATACATCCTCATCTGAAGAACCTCGGAGAAACCAGCGATGGCCTCCATTGGAAAGGGCTGAGAACATAGAAGTGCTTAATCAGGAACCAATAACCGTAACTTAAATGGGCCCATCCTGCCGCCTTGGAACAGAGGCGTTATTGATCCTGCTCAGAATCGACCTGTTCCTCCTGCTCGTTGTGTGACTGATCGCGGCAATAGGGGGAAAGGGAGTTCTGTCCAGGACCCAGACCTTGCAGCAACACGTCAAAGAAATGTTGGAGGGGCTCGCCGGGCAAGAAGTGTTGAGCCCGAATCCACTCTGACCCATGAGGATGTCGAAGCCATGATCAGGCAAATGGTAGTCGAAAGTCGCGGACAAAGAACCGAAGATTGGGGCATTGGCCGTAGTCATTCGCCTTTTACAGATGATATTTTAGAGCTCCAATTCCCGAGGAAATTTAACATGCCATCCATGAACCGTTATGCGGGAAAGGCCGACCCAGTTCAGCACCTGATGAGATATTTATGGTACATGAATGCAGCTGCCGCTTCCGATGCTGTGAAGTGTAAGGCATTCCCGATATTCTTGGAGGATATGGCATTAATGTGGTTCACTCGTTTGCCAGCGCGATCGATCTCCAGTTTCAGGGAACTAAGTGAACAGTTTGTAAATCAGTTCCGATTACATACCCAGAGATCTAAGAATGTCATTGAGTTGTCCCTCATTAAGCAACGTCTGGGCGAATCTTTGAGGTCCTATTGAGATCGCTTCAATTTAGCAGTCACGGAGGTTAGAGATCCCCATGAACAAACTGTTTTGATGGCTCTGATTGACGGAGTGGATAAGGATACTGAGTTTGGAAGATACCTGGCCAGTAAACCACCGTTAACCAGAGAGATATTCTACGAAAAATCCAACATCTGCATGCATCGGGAGGAAATTTACGCCAACCGAAAAAGGAAGGCAGTTGATAAGGAGGATATCCCAACTAATGTGGGCATTAAGCAAACGGGAGACAGCTCGGGAAAAGTTGAAGTTAATGTCGGGAACAAGAATCAAGGCAGTGGTCGCCAATCGGGGAATAGTAATAACAATAATCGGAAAATAAATCGAGGAAATGACTCTCAGAGGAGATCCCAGCCCAGACCGTTTGAGAGCTTCACACCGTTAAATGATACGTTGGAAAACATCTTCCTGGATACATATAATGTCCTCCAATACAAAAGGCCTCCTCCGAGAGATTCTACAGAAAAAGAGCGTGAAACTGGGAAATTCTGTCTTTTTTATCAGGTCCATGGTCATTCCACTAACGAATGTCATCATTTGAGAGATGTGGTTGAAAAACTGCTCCAAGAAGGGAAGCTTGATGAATATAAGGTGACTCCTAGGGACAGGGGGCAAGCCGTACAAGCCTCGAACCAAAGCTAACCTACTGCCATACCAATGGCTCAGCAAAAAGGAAAAAATATCGTTATCAATACCATAGTTGGTGGACTTCACCTGACAGGGCACAGTTTCAGAGCTATGGATCAATACGTGAATGCAGCTAAACATCATTTCGAAGTGGGGGAATGTAGCAACCATGAGGATAACGCTCCGGTTAAGCAACAAAAGACGATGTTTGATGACGTCATATTTCGCGAGCGAGAGAGTATTGGGGTTCACTGCCCAACTGAAGACCCATTAGTGATCACTGTCACCATCGGTCCAGCTATAGTTCATAAAGTCTTAGTAGATAATGGGAGTTCGGTCAACATTCTGTTCAAGAAAACATTCGACCAAATGAAACTTGAGCCGAAGGATCTGAAACCATGCAAGGGTTGGATACGTGGATTTAATGGGGCCTCGACCGCTCCAATGGGATACGTGGAATTGTCAGTAACCCTTGGGGAAGGAGAATGCCAGAGAGTGAGAATTCTCCCCTTTGTAGTCTTGGACATTGAGTCGCCGTACAATGCCTTCTTGGGCCGGCCAGCCCTAGCCAAATTCAGAGCCTACATTGCACCCTGGTACCTGTTGTTGAAGTTCCTGATGGATGCCGGCATAGGCATAGTTAGAGGAGATCAAGTTGTTGTACGAGCATGCTACATTGTAGAGTTAAAATTGCTCCGTAAAGGGAAAGATGTAGAAACAAAAGGTGGTTCTTCCTCTCTGAGGGAGGAATCGTCATAGCAACTAAAGAAAATACCTCCGGGAGGGTCGCCCAGAGAGTTGCCCGAGGACATAGATCCCAGAGAGGATGAAGAGCCTGGAGGCAGAATGGCGACTCCCAATGAAGCGACTGTGGATGTACCAATCGATGATAGTGACCCAGAGAAGGTCCTGAAGATTGGATCCTAGTTGGATCTTGTTCGAGCCAAAGAATTAACAAATTTCCTGAAAGCTAACTTGAATGCATTCGCCGGACCCATGCAGACATGTGTGGGATATCTCCCTTGATTATGAGTCATTCGTTAAGCATCAACCCGAAACATCCTCCTGTCAAACAGAAAAGGCAGATGCTTGGCCTAGAGAGGTCTGCAGCCTTGAAGGAAGAAGCCGAAAAGCTGAGAAGTAATGGATTTATTAAAGATTCAACATACCCTGACTGGATTTCGAACCCGATTTTGGTAAAAAAGGCTAATGGAAAGTGGCGTACATGCATCGATTTTTCAGATCTAAACAAAGCCTGCCCAAAGGACAGCTTTCCGTTACCTCGAATCGAACAATTGGTAGATTCAACCGCGGGTCATGAACTTCTTTCTTTTATGGATGCATACTCGGGGTACAATCAAATCCCTATGCCTGTCCCAGACCAAGAGCATACCAGTTTCATTACAGATTTGGGGTTATACTGCTATGTGGTGATGCCTTTCGGTTTGAAGAATGCCGGCGCTACATATCAGCGATTGGTGAATAGAATGTTCTACAACCAAATCAGGAAAACGATGGAGGAATACGTTGACGACATGTCGGTAAAGTCCAGACAATCGTCAGATCATACTACCGATTTAGCAGAGATGTTTGAGATTCTCCGAAAGTATGGGATGAAACTGAATCATTTGAAATGTTCATTTGGGGTAGCATCTGGAAAATTCCTAGGATTCATTGTCAGCTCGCGTGGAACGAAATCAATCCAGATCAAATTACAGCAATCCAAAATATCCAAGAACCAAAGCGAATTAAGGACATCCAGAGCCTCGCTGGAAAGGTGGCGGCGCTGAGTAGGTTCATCTCCAAAGCTACAGACAAAAGCATCCCGTTTTTCGAGCTGATAAAGCGAGGCAAGCACAACTTTAAATGGACTCCTGATTGTATAGAAGCATTCCAGAATCTGTTGAACCATTTGGAAAGACCCTCGATACTGTCTAAGCATGTGGATCGCGAGGATTTATTTGTGTACCTGGCAATGTCATCTCACGCAATCAGTTCGGCTTTTGTAAGGGAAGAGGATAAGGTACAAAGACTGGTGTACTATGTGTGTAAAAAATTGGCAGTCGCAGAACGTAATTACCCGAAAATAGAAAAACTGGCGTATAGCTTACTAATTGCATCTAGGAAACTTCGCCACTACTTCCAGGCTCATCCCATTACTGTGTACACCGATCACCCACTAAGGCAAGTTCTGCAAAGACCAGAAGCATTAGGAAGACTGCTCAAATGGAACATCGAGTTGAGTCAATTCGACCTGAATTTCCAACCCCGAAGGTCGATAAGAGGGCAGGCACTTATAGCAGAGTTCACCATCCCAGAAGATGATGTAGTAGCCGAAGAGGATGATCCGCCAAAGCTACTCCTCGACCCTAATGCCTGGAAACTATACACTGATGGAGCTAAAAATGACATACGATCTGGCGCCAGAGTGGTTCTCGAAACTCCAGAGAAACTGTTAATATATTACGTTCTTAGACTGCCACGCCACTAACAATGACTCCGAGTACGAAGAACTCGCAAAGGAATTGGATATCACAAAGCTAGACATCTTTTGCAATTCCAAGATAGTCATAAACCAGGTCACTGGAAAGTTTCAGGCTAAGAGTCCAAGGCTAATATCATACTTGGAAAAAGTGATGAAGTTGCCTGATAGTTTTGATCACCATAACATATCTCATATTCCCTGAACGGAGAATCAAAAGGCAGACAAGTTAGCGAAAATGGCTAGTTCAGATAATCCTCAGGATACGGAGCTGGTCCCAATTGAAGTATTACAGTCTCCTAACATAGATCAGATGGAAGTTGATCCGATACTAGAGATAGAACCTGAGAGGGAGTCATGGATGACTTCTCTAAAGAAGTTTTTGATAAACGGAACGCTTCCAGTGAAGAAAAGTGAGAGGCGTGCAGTTATACGAAAAGCTTCCCAATATGTGTTGCAAGGCAATGTCCTATACAAACAAGGTTACTCGATGCCCCTCCTCCAATGTATCGCCCATGATGACATCAAGCGTGTGCTGAAAGAGGTCCACGAAGGCGAATGTGGGGATCACACTGGAGGGAAAATGCTGGCAAAGAAGATATTGCGATATGGCTATTTCTGGCTTACCATAGACAAGGATGCAGCCAAGTATGCACGACGCGGTGACGCTTGTTAGAAATTCTCCAAGATTCCTAGGGTGCCATCTAGCCAGTTGAAGACAATGACAAGCCCGTGGCCTTTTTCTATGTGGGGAATTGACATTATTTGGAGCCTTCCCATAGCAAAGGGTGGAGCAAAGTTCGCTATTGTGGTCGTGGATTATTTCACTAAATGGGTAGAAGCAGAGCCTTTGACCACGATCACAACCAAGCGGGTGATCACCTTTGGTGTCAAGAACATTATATGTTGGTTTGAGATTCCAAAAGTCGTTGTAACTGATAATGGGACCCAATTCGACAGTACTGAGTTTCGAGATTTCTGTCAGAAGTATCGTATTGAGAAAAGATACACCTCTGTGGCACATCCGCAATCGAACGGACAAGTCGAAGCGGCGAACAAGGTGATCAAATCCATTCTAAAGAAAAAATTGAAGAGGGCCAAAGCCATGTGGGTTGGTGAATTACCCTTGGCACTATGGGCCTATAGGACAACGTACAAGTTGGCGACGGGTCACACCCCGATTTCCCTTGCTTTTGGAGCTGAAGTGGTCATTCCGTTCGAGTTGGAAGTACCATCTCATCGAACCACTTATTATGATCCGATGACCAACAATGAGCTGCTCCTTGAGTCTTTAGACATGGTTAAAGAAAATAGGGATGAAGCCGATTTACGCGCTTTGAGGCACAAGCAACAAGTTGCTCGGTATTACAACAAGAAAGTCCGAGCTCGAACCTTCGAACCAAGAGACTTGGTTCTGAAGCGCGTCTTTCCAACCCTAGTACATATGGGCCTGAAATTGGAAGGACCGTACTCCATTTTACGAAGGCTTGATAATGGTACCTTCAAGCTAGCAACCATAGATGGAGATGAAATCCCCAGAGTGTGGAATGCCCAGCATTTGCGGCCTTATCTAACATAAAATTGTCAGCAATACTCTTTTGTTTTTAGGACCATGTAAGAAGGCTCGACTTGCCTAGAACAGTTTTGTTACTTGAACAAAATATTATAAAGTGGACGTAGGTCATGATTCGACCAAACCACTATAAAAATATCGCGTGTCATTTACCTTTTCTGCTCTTTTATTTTAATTAAAATAGATCATTACCATTTTGAAATTTATTTTAAACTAGGCAGCGATCACATTATACCTAATTCAAAACGCCATCGGAAGACTAACGGTAACTAAAGCTCCCAAAAGGTGCGGAATGGTAAATCCCACTTCTGCTTGCACTCAAACTCTCGAGATCAGGGAGAGAGTATAAAGGATGTAAAAATAACGTCCCTAAGGCGTTCAGGTGCACCGCGATAAAACCGCCTTGATAACACTCTAACCCGCTGAAGGATCGGGAGAGTATAAAGGTGCTAGAGACTTAGCGCCACTCGAACTCTAACCCACTGAAGGATCGGGAGAGTAAAAGGTGCTAGGGACTTAGCGCCACTCGAACTCATACCCGCTGAAGGATCGGGAGAGTATAAAGGTGCTAGAGACATAGCGCCACTCGAACTCTAATCGGCTGAAGGATTGGGAGAGTATAAAGGTGCTAGAGATTTAGCGCCACTCGGACTCTTACTCCGCTGAAGAATCGGAAGAATATAAAGGCACAGTGACATATGCGACTCAAGGGCTCCTATCCCACCACACGAGTGGGGACAAGAATGAAAAAGGGGGCCCGAACCCCTCATTTCCGGGAATGGGCGCAGCGCATACATGACTCTAATCAGTCCTCAATGAGCCCTGGCCAGGCACTATATTAATGATTGATTGGGGGCATGTGCATACGACACTTCGCATTCGTGAACACTAAGCGTTTACTTAGTACACAAACTTTTCAATGATTCTCATTCATGACTTCAGTATTTAGTTATGATTGTTTCGATTACGATTATTTCTAAATTTTGTGATTCAGGATAATAAACTCTGCAAACATGATAAACTTGCAAGTACATAATGGTGTAAAAGAAATAGATTTTCATTCAGTAAAAGTAGGTTTGCAAGAACAAGAAGCTAAACAAAAGTGAGGGCCACTCTCACAACGACATTTTTTGGCCAATGGAAATCCTAAAAGCAAAGATATGAGCTAATAAGTGCGTTCTATTTACGCTTGGGAGACGATTTTGATTTCTTTCCCTTCTTCTGTTTCAACAACCCCTCTTTGTCAGCATCAGAGCGGTCACTTTTCTTCCTCTTCCTCTTATCAACAAGAGGCTCCGGGGGAGGAATAGAAGTTGGGAGGCAAGTTGTGAAGTTATTGATTTGGAAGAGAATCTTATAACCAACCCAGTCTTGGGGTCGATTTCGGAAATAGGGGGCACGAATACAAGGTCCTGTTCCCCCTTCTTAAGAACCAACTGCTTTTCTTTCCTAGCCTGCATGTCAGCCAAGGTTTCACTATCATCATCCTTGGCCTCATCTGTGATTACAACCTCCTCTTCCTCATCCCCGTGACCACCATCTGTGTCTTGCAAAGCCGTAATAACCTCAGCGTCCGCAGGAGCGCCGATGCCGGATTCCACGGGTGCTACAGTGAATTTCTCGCATGTTGTACCCTCGGTTTGCTTTGGAATCTCAGAAACTTCAACATCAGTACCCGAGGGGACGTCAACTTTCTCCGCCACTACCTTCTCCTCCGCATCTTTCTCGACCGGTTCGATACCTACACCATGAGAAGCAAATGTTAGTGAATCGGGATAAGATGTGGCCATATCAGTTGTTTGTCCCGTGAGACGACGACAAGCTATGACTGCTTTGATGAACTGTGGAGAGAATATGGAGATACCTTCAGTCGATTCATCGCCCAGATTTATAATGGTGGCTCCGACAACTGGAGGGGCTGGAGCCAAGGGGATCAACGGATCATCAGGGTTATATTCCTCAACTTCAGAGGGTTTGGGCTCCACCACCGAGCTAAAGCCTTCATCAATCTTATCCTTGCCCTTGAGCTTAGCTTTCTCCCTCTCGATCTCCTCATGGATTAGGCGTCTGCCTTTTCTCCAAAGCCTCAGGTTCTTCACCTCTGAGGAAGGTCTGCATCAGTTGGTTTTCATCAATCTCTTCGACCATCAATCGCCGCTTCTCGCCTTCAACAATTGAATCCCATACATTGGCCAGAGTAACATGATAGTCCGGAATCCAGGAGATATCTCGAGTCTTGATGACTTGACCAAAGAAGTCAAACAATAGTTCCTCAAAACCAGCTATCTCTTTCTCTTTCTCAACGAGCTTATCAGTAGCAGCAATGGCCGATTCAAGAGCATTAATGGCATTACTTTCAGCAAGAGCTACACGCTCCTCAGCTTGGACAAGTTGATCATTTAAAATTTCTTTTTTTTTTGGCAAGAGTGAGGTCGTCTTTTAGGCTCACCCTCTCTTTCTCCCAGGCAGCTTTCTCAGCAGCAAAGTGTTCCTGTGTTGTTTTCAGTTCATCGTTAATTGCCCTAAGATCTCCCACTTCCTTCCTCAGAGCCACCCGTTCCTGGCTGTTTGAATCAAGCTCACTGCGAAAACGCTCCCTAGCACTTTCTAGCTCAGACTTGTAATTCTCTACGTCTTGCCAAGCTAGAGCCAGTTGGGCCAGTGCATCCTCTAGTTCTTTTTCCATTTTGCTCCTAGCCCTGGCATCATTACCAATCTTCACTCTGGCTCTAGCTGCTTCCGTCTCCAGGTGGCAGATGGCAGTAGAAAGTGTGGCAACATGCTTCTTCATTACCCCGTATTGTCTAGCCACATGGCATACGTACCATATCATCTCTGTGTCCCAATCCTCGGGGACCGGTTTAAGATCCGGGACGAACATCATCCTCTCAAAGAAAATATGACGGAATTGCTTTCGCAAGCGCTCCAGCCTGGCCTGAATTTTAGATTTGTGAACAATATTCTGTCTGCGGTGGTATCCAAGTCGAGCTCACTAGAGGAAACATGAGATGTCTTTCCCTTCTCCACGACCTTGCCCTCATCTCTGTTTTTGCCCTCTGGCTCGTGGTGTTTTTTAGAAGACTGGACATGAGAAGGCGTACTCTTCGGAGGGTCAAATCTCTAGGAAGTTGCTTGCCCCCAGCCGGCAGCGATGGACGACTATGAGACTTTTCAGAACCTTGCTTTGATGGAGATCGAGATCGTGTAGAATAAGATTAATGAGAATCCAGGGGCCGACGACTATCTCTGAAACACCCCACCTCCGTCAAGGTCACTCACAAAGGGAATGCCTTAACTTTGGTGGAGGGTTATAGGTACAAGACACAGAAAAATTTACAAGACAGAAAAATATAGACAGCGTAATTCAAATATTTATTGCATACGTGGTTCAATACAAAAGCATTACATCAAATTGTCTCAAAATAACTTCCATAACATTACACCATAATTTTTGTCTTGATTATTTAATAAAGAAGCATAAACCATAAATAAAACTGCATAAATCCCCAAGTGTAGTTGTTCAAAAGTGATAGCCAAGGCGAGAGAGAGTCCCAATCATACATCTACTTTCTTGAAGCTTGCAAAGAGTCTGACTAAGCTGGAGTATTCCCTCCTTGTGGACCTGGGGGGGCGAAAGAAAATGGGTCAGACAATAAGTCTGGTAAGTTCAGTGATTACTATTATTTAAACAAGGAAAGGGATCATGACAGTAATAACAGAACATAGGACAATACCCTAATATAGGATAAGAGGAACATGTCATTCCTATAGTCTCTGCACCTACTTAACCATTGGTTCAACCAGCCCCACGTGTTCATAACAAACGATCCCCTTAATGATCGGCTCCTACTCGCATGCATCCATATCCTGTGTCATTCAGCCTCGCTTGACTGTAGATACCTGTGCTGGTCCCATCATGGGGTGTATCAGTCACTCTGGTGGCAACCCGACACGATTCAAGATGCACAGTGTATACTACTGATGCCCAGTGCCTTCTTTTTCCACTCCGGAGTACGTGCACGCCCATACTCCGTCGGAACCTACACTGAAGCACCAACCACCGACGTTTTGACCGCTTATAATCAGCCCAGTAATCGTGCCCCACCCTGCCTAGTTTCAGGGTACCATGATACGTCTATGTGGGTTACCGCTGAAATGGGTCCCCGTTACTAGGGTTTTCTAATCAACATGTTTATTTGGTTAAGTGTTCAAGTTTACCTAACCCCACCCGTTCGTTTAGTTAACATGTTGAATCCGTTAAGTGTTTCCCTAATTGACTTAACCCTACCAATCCTGACTTAGCTTTAATTTATACATTAAAGCACCAATCACTCACATTAGACAGGTCTTGTTGTGGTCACTGGATATGCCGGTCTGTTCCGGGAAGATTTACACCACAACTCAGTCTAAGATAGGGTTCTTTTTGGGCTTGATGCACTAACCACCCACATTAGACAGGTCTTGTTGTGGTCACTGGATATGCCGGTCGGTTCCGGGAAGATTTACACCACAACTCAGTCTAACTTCGGGTTAGGCATATTCGTCTTTTCTAAATTCACATATTTTCTATATATGTCTAATTTCTTTATGTAAATTAATAGTAATTTAATCATGCCATAATTATCCTTTGATTATGCTCACAATAAATGGTATATCAAATATACCATTTTATGAACAAATCTACGCCATGAATTTTCATATTTTCCCATCGCTATCCCCGTGGAACGTACGCATGAATCACATAAAATGTTGGGCTACTAAATTAGCCCAAACCCCTGAACAAAAATGGGTAATAAACAAGGGACATGAAATAAACATAAAATAGCATACATTTAACTTATCACGTGTAACTTGGCATAGAAGTATCATTAACTTAATTAAATGGGTAAAGGTGAACTTGTGACTAAGTTGGATCTAATTGTCATGTAAACTTGATATAGGTCTAGCATGGAGGTTTAACATATAATCACAGTTTTAAACCACAACCTGGCATATTAACTTATGTATGTCAAAACATAAGAAAACCACTATAAACATATTTAAATCACAACTTAGCATATTAACTTATGTGTATTAAACATAAGAGAACTATTATAAACATATTCGAATCACAATTTAGCATGATGACTTATGTTTGTTAAACATAAGAGAGCTACTATAAACATATTCGAATCACAACTTAGCATGATAACTTATGTGTGTCAAACATAAGAGAGCTACAAATCAAATCTTGCAACATAAATAGATTCAACTTAACATGGATCTAAATATACATGAGTGTTGATCTAACATATAATCATGTGCTTTAGATCATAAACTTGCAAGTAACCATCAAATTATAACATGACATGTTTCACCATTCAATTGGCATAATAAATCCATTACCCAATCATAATAGATTCCAATAACATACAATATGTTCATCACCACAAACATATAGACATGATCAATCGCAACGATAATTTAAGAATCAAACTTTATTTATCTTATACATAAGCATTATTCTATATTCGAATTACAACATGTCATGATTCATTTGAAAGAACGTTTAAATCTACGTAACAACCAACTTACAAACTAAAAAGGATTTCTTGATTTCTAAAATCTGAATTCTGAAATTGGTAAGCTCACCTTTGATGTACATCGTTGAATTTGATTACTTTAATTCGATTTTGATTCAGGTTTTTATCTTGTCTTTGAATTGGTGATGGCTACTCTAAGTTCTCTATTGACGGCATGATAGTTCCAGGGTTATTTTTGTGTGATTTTTAGGTTTGAGCATTGGGTTGTTTATGTAGAATTTCATTTCAATTAGAGCCGTCGGATGATCTTAGAGTTAACAACAGCCATTCAATTAGGATAGGGTGACACCTCAGCCCTAATGACTCAGCAAGGAGTCAAAAAAGACTCAGCAATGAATCACCATATGGATCAGATCACACCAGAAAGCTGTGCAGGCACTCAGCTCGGCCTGGGTGCACTTGGCAGGTGCGCCAGTGCAACTTTTGTACTGGCGCACTTCCCAAGTGCGCCATTGCATCTTTTGCACTAGCGCACATCCTGTAACAACCCGTATTTTTATAACATGTTAAAACAAGAAATCAAGGCAGAATTAAATTTTAAAATCAGAATCAAGGGAAATGGGTTACGCCGTTGCGTTCGTCTCGAAATTTTACATGAAATAGAGTCTGAGTTTTCGAAAATCGGAGTCCGGATGAAGAATTTATGGCCTGTACAAGTTTCAGCAGTTTTCAGGCAGCACTGGACCAAGGGGTCGACCATAGGGTTGACCTACCCCCCAGCCCCCCAGGTCGACCATAGGGTCGACCTACCCCCCAGGTCGACCATAGTGTCGACCCCCCCACCTTACAGGTCGGCCTGGTCGGCCTGGTTTGACCCAGAACTCATTTTTGAAGCCTGAGACGTGTTTTGACGGTCCGGATTGATTCTAGGGTTAATCTAAGGGCCTAAACTAGTTGCTACACCTATAAAAACACCCTTAGACCTAACCTAATTCATATCAAATCATTATTACACTATTATGCTGCTAAACTCCCTCTTGAACCATGGTCGTCGCCCCCAAATTAAAGAACAAGCATTCAAACTCAATCTAATTCGAAGATTAAAGCTTGTACAATGATTCAAGACAATAAATCAACACTACTACAACGTTCTATGACAATTTCACTTCCTAATTCACTAGCCATGCTCTGTAAGTTCTAGTTGTTTTTAGATTTAAACATTTAATTATAATATGGACATGAAATAAAGTGGAATTGGATCTAAGTATGTTTATCGATTCTGATCTATTTCTGTTGCTCCTTGAATCTTCTGTTTTGGGACTTGTCTATCTTTATGTTCATGACAAGTTTATGATCTATTCAGCAGTTTTCTTGATTTGTGATGACGTTATCATCAAGTTGTAATATTTATGCCTATGATGATGTTTTCCTCTGATCTCATTTTTATTCAATTTCTATCTCCCCCAATTTATTTTTCTTTTCATGAACCTTGGTAAATTTTGGACCTTGGCCTAAAATCGCGATTTGCGTACGATATGTATACGGGGGAATTATGGGATTATTGCACTTATGAACATGATGTAATAATTGGCAACATGAAATTGGATATTATCATTGTATTTGCAAGTTTGGGTTTGATCTGTAAATTTTGGTATAATCTTGTTATGAACAAATTTGCATAAATATTGTATACATGGAATTTGGCACAAATAGGATCTATGTAATGTAACATGAGATATGGTATATATAACATGCATGTAATATGGCATGTAAATTAAACCACGAGTTCGAGCCTATGTAAATTAAATCAAAAGATTTGGCTTACGATTGGGCATATGTAGAATTGGGGACATGAATATAAAAGCGATTGTAAATTTGATAATTGGCATAAATATGTATTATGAACTTGGGTAGTTGGCGTGTGTTGTAATAAAAAGATTACAATTTGGGATAACTACATCATGAATCGTGATTTGGGCTTATTTGGGCATGATACATGAAATTTTGGCTAGAACTCGATATGGGTGAAATAGCATAAACTTGGCATACATGTAAATAGGCAAGAATTGGACATATGTAAACTGACTAGAATTGGGTATATATATTCATATATATATATATAAATTGGCATGTAATTTTGGAACTTGGGCATATGTTTATTAATATGTAAAGTTGGGAATTTGAAACATGAAAATGACTGTGTATTGGATAATTGACTTGAACACGAACATGAACATTTCTATATGTTAAACACGTGAACTGACATTGGGGTTTTGGGGGTAATACGACCATTAATAAACCTTTGACACGAGGTTAGACTCAGTTTGTGGTGTAAATCTGCCCGGAACCGCCTGGCAAATCCAGTAGCCACAAAGTGTCAGTCTAATGTGAGAGGTCAAAGGTCGAATTGTAGGCGTAACGATTTATGACACGAGGTTAGACTCAGTTTGTGGTGTAAATCTTCCCGGAACCGCCCGGCAAATCCAGTGGCCACAAAGTGCACAGTCTAATGTGAGAGGTCATGATTCGTTCGTCATAATGAATGAATTAAGGAATACTAACCATAATAAGACGTGGGTATGGTTAGAGGGTTAGGTGGGATAACATGGAAATTTGACATGTAAATGTAGACCTAACCGGTATGAGTTAAGAACATGTAAAACTTACAAGTGTAGGCTTAACCAACGTAACAATTAATCAGACCAATGGGTGGGTTAAGTAATATGACTAGACTGATGACACTTATCCAATATAAGATGACATGTGGCAGGGTTAAGTCAACTGGAACATATAGATAATACTTAACCAACTTTGCATGGTACGTGGGCGGGTTAAGCCATGAATTACTTGAAATACTTAACCAATTTGACACGATGATTTGATAGGGTTAAGTCATGAACCATTTGAATATACTTAACCAATATGACACGATGATTTGATAGGGTTAAGTCATGAACCGCTTGAATATACTTAACCAATTTGACACGATGATTTGATAGGGTTAAGTCATGAACCATTTGAATATACTTAACCAATTTGACACGATGATTTGATAGGGTTAATTCACGAACCACTTGAATATACTTAACCAATTTAACACGATGATTTGATAGGGTTAAGTCATGAACCACTTGAATATACTTAACCAATTTGACATGATGATTTGATAGGGTTAAGTCATGAATCGCTTGAATATACTTAACCAATTTGACACGATGATTTGATAGGGTTAAGTCATGAACCGCTTGAATATACTTAACCAACTTGACAGGTGATTCGTAGGGCTAAGTCATGAACTTGAACGACAACACTTAGCCAATTTGACATGATACGTAGGCGGGTTAAGTCACGAACTTGAACGACAACACTTAGCCAATTTGACATGACACGTAGCGGGTTAAGTCACGAACTTGAATGACAACACTTAACCAACTTGACATGCTAGACTGATGGGGTTAAGTCTCGAATTTAAATGACAACACTTAACCTACTAAACGGAAATCCTAGTTGTGCTGTCCTTTTCAGCAATAACCCACTAGATGTATCACGGTACCCTGGAACTAGGCAGGGTGGGGCACGATTACTGGGCTGATTGTAAGCGACCAGAACGACGGCTGAGTTGGTGCGCCATTGTAGGTTCAGGCGAACTATGGTCGTGCACGTAGTCCAGAGTTGAAAAAGCAGGCATTGGGCACCAGTAGGTTTACACTGTGCATGCTTGATTCGTGTCGATGGTTGGCACCATAGGGCTTGATACACCCTATGGTGGACCTAGCACAGGTAACTACATTTCGTGATTGGGCCATATGACACAGACCCATGAACGAGCTAGGACTTGTAGGGAGCCGATCGACTAATAGATCGTTACGTGGAATTCGTTAGGTAGCATAATCCATAGTGGTCCTAGGTGGCATAAACCCTAATCGAATCTAGAAAACATTCAATATGTAGCATAATCCCTAGTGGTCCTAGGTGGCATAAATCCTAGTTGAACACGCGATAGTTCATGATAAGGAAACCTAGGCAGAACAAGGGTGGCGGTCCAAACGATTTCAAGAATGGTGGCACTACGTTGAAGTAGTATAGAAATACGTGATGAAACCCGTACGATATACGGCAAGGGACTGTACATATACATGGAAAGGATGATACGGGTTGGGGTACTAGTACAGTTGGTGCAGTAAATATAGGAAACCAAAGAAAATAGTGGAATGGTGAAGCTTAGGAATCTTGCGATGTTATACTTAATAGAAACCTTGCAAGGTTATACTTGATTCATCGTGCCTGTAGCTTACCTTGTCATCATGCTTATGTTTACTTTCAGTTTATTCATGCCATATTATCTTCACCTGTTTTTATGCTGAAAGCCACTAGGACTTACTCAGTCTTTATGACTGACCCAGTTTGTTTCGCCTCTTTTTCTTTCGTCCCCCCCCCCGGTTCGCAGGGTGGGAATACAGCTTAGTTCGGATCTTACCAAGCTCCAAGGCTCTTTCATGTACTGCTTGGATTTCTCTTGGCTATGGCTCGCTTTGCTGTTTTACTTGGGGAATGATTTATGACTATGGTTTTATGCTTCTTTACTATTGCAAGACAGATTTCGATGTAATGGATTTAATAGCATTTTGATGTAAAAGGCTTTAGACCTTTCTAGATTTTAAAGCAATGAAATTTGGTTCTTCTTCCACTGTTTTATATGTTCTGTCATGTAATATTTCTGTGTATGTTTACCTAGATAATGCTCCACCAAAGCTAGTGCATTCCCTTTGTGAGTGACCCTAGTGGAGGTGGGGTGTTACATTTGGTATCAGAGAAGAAGGTTACCAGATTGGGCAAAAGTTTTTAAAACCTTTTGAAATTATTTTCAAAACCATTTACAAAGAAGCATTTTTCAAGAAAAGTTTTATTTTTAAATGCTATTCCTCAAAGGCCATTAGCATTATCCTTTGTTTCCTTGTTTGAATCCCTTTTCCTTTCTTTCCTCCATCCATAGTCACATTAGTCCCATCTGCGACTAATCTTATTTCAAGCTTTGTAGGGTTGCCGTGTGATGGAGGTAGTTCTTGAGAGACCTGTTAACATGTTATATAAGAGGGGATAAGAGTGGTTAAGGCGAATGAGGCTTAGAACAAGAAGGTAGAAATGTTTATGTAGGAAAGTCTAGTTTATCTTTCTATCCTGTTCGTACCCTTTTTGATTATGGTACATCACATCCTTTTTATTTCTGCTTCGATAGTTGAATCTCTGCACCTTAGTACTAGCGTAGTAGAGGATCCCATTTTATCCTCAAATCATGTTAGGGAATCGGCTCATTTATTCATGACTTGTTTGGATTTGAGAATGTTTATGCTAAGTGTTGAGTTTAGAAGTAAATCTTATGTTTTTGGGTTATGGGTTGATTCTAGGGATGGAGTGGTTGTCCAGAAATGGTACCATTCTCGAGTATCAAAAGAGGGTAGTTAGACGCTTGACTTTCCTTGGTAATGCCCTCGAAGTCTAGTGTAACCCTTAGGGTTCTGCCATGTTTAGTAACATAGAATCTCTTGATACATCTATTGATCCCGAGTAGTGTTCGCCACTAAGGTGGATGGTTCATTTCGCTTATGCATGAGTTATAGGAAATCACCTTAGTAAGTACACTTAGCAACATAATTGGCATCTGTTTATTAGCAAGAGTTAGTTCTTCTGCGTGGAATACCTTATAGTGAGTAACGAGATCCAGGATTCACTAGTGAATTTTGGAGAGCTTACATGAAACCATGAGTACGCGGTTATGTTTGAATCAGGTATACTAGAAAGAGAATGAGCGAAAGTGGAACGAGAGGCGACAGTGGAATGAGTTCCAACTCATATTCTGGGAACAAGAATTAAGGAACTACGAAATTGTGAAGTTAAAGACGGTCAAAGCACAATGGAGTTAAGCACAAGGAAATACGACTTAGAAGATTGAAGACTAGATACGCGTATCATATCTCTTTTTAAGAGTATATCCTTGATCCCTCTTTTCCTGTAGAGCTTACTTGCATACTATCTTTCAAGTATATCCTCTCGGTCCTATTCTCAATCCTATTTTTGTTGCAAACCCCATAGGGGGTATGACTTATCTGTTAGTAATACATGTTGGGGCTTGAGGGTGTCCGTTGGGTTGGCTAAACTTTTTGGGTTTTATAGGATATGGACTGGTGCTTAGGGAGTTCTTCTCCTATTCAGTATATATGTGACGTAGATTTCCAGATTTGACATTGCGTGATGGGCACAAAGTTTTTACTTGCTTCTATCATTCAGCTATATATTTAGGTAGGAAAAATTGGGTGAAACATGTGTTTGAGACATGTTATGATTGATAGTTGCAAGTGGTTGCAAGTGGTCGCAAGTGGTTTCTCGTGGTTGCATAACACACATTAGGCACTAGATCGGCTCAGACACATTTTCATATTGCATATGCATGAGTGTTTATACTTGTTTATGGATGGAATTGAATGTGTTATCATGTGGATGTTGGATATGGATGGATGTTTGTGCACACATATAGTGTTTATATAACTAGGACTATTTTCATACATATTGGATTCATGGCACTAAACATATTTTGCATTTAAAAAGATCAATCAGGCCTGGTCATTTGCATTAGATAAGGAACATATACACAACTTTTTGCATATGTTCATACAGCATTAGAAATCTCTTAAGGAAAATGGATGCTTGTGATTGATGATTGAGTAGATGGATGATTGGATGGTAGGACACATTCTTCTTAACTTGAAGATTTCGGGGACGAAATCCTTTAAGGAGGGGAGAATGTAACAACCCGTATTTTTATAACATGTTAAAACAAGAAATCAAGGCAGAATTAAATTTTAAAATCAGAATCAGGGGAAACGGGTTATGCCATTGCGTTCATCTCAAAATTTTACATGAAATAGAGTCCGAGTTTTCGAAAATCGGAGTCCGGATGAAGAAGTTATGGCCTGTACAAGTTTCAGTAGTTTTCAGGCAGCACTGTACCAGGGGGTCGACCATAGGGTTGACCTACCCCCACCCCCCCAGGTCGACCATAGGGTCGACCTACCCCCCAGGTCGACCATAGTGTCGACCCCCCCACCTTACAGGTCGACCTGGTCGGCCTGGCTTGACCCAGAACTCATTTTTGAAGCCTGAGACGTGTTTTGACGGTCTGGATTGATTCTAGGGTTAATCTAAGGGCCTAAACAAGTTGCTACACCTATAAAAACACCCTTAGACATAACCTAATTCATATCAAATCATTCTTACACTATTATGCTGTTGAACTCCCTCTTGAACCTTGGCCGCCGCCCCCAAATTAAAGAACAAGCATTCAAACTCAATCCAATTCGAAGATTAAAGCTTGTACAATGATTCAAGACAATAAATCAACACTACTACAACGTTCTATGACAATTTCACTTCCTAATTCACTAGCCATGCTCTGTAAGTTCTAGTTGTTTTTAGATTTAAACATTTAATTATAATATGGACATGAAATAAAGTGGAATTGGATCTAAGTATGTTTATCGATTCTGATCTATTTCTGTTGCTCCTCGAATCTTTTGTTTTGGGACTTGTCTATCTTTATGTTCATGACAAGTTTATGATCTATTCAGCAGTTTTCTTGATTTGTGATGACGTTATCATCAAGTTGTAATAATTATGCCTATGACGATGTTTTCCTCTGATCTCATTTTTATTCAATTTCTATCTCCCCCAATTTATTTTTCTTTTCATGAACCTTGGTCAATTTCAGACCATGGCCTAAAATCGCGATTTGCGTATGATATGTATACGGGGGAATTATGGGATTATTGCCTTTATGAACATGATGTAATAATTGGCAACATGAAATTGGATATTATCATTGTATTTGCAAGTTTGGGCTTGATCTGTAAATTTTGGTATAATCTTGTTATGAACAAATTTGCATAAATATTGTATACATGGAATTTGGCACAAATAGGATCTATGTAATGTAACATGAGATATGGTATATATAACATGCATGTAATATGGCATGTAAATTAAACCACGAGTTCGAGCCTATGTAAATTAAATCAAAAGATTTGGCTTACGATTGGGCATATGTAGAATTGGGGACATGAATATAAAAGCGATTGTAAATTTGATAATTGGCATAAATATGTATTATGAACTTGGGTAGTTGGCGTGTGTTGTAATAAAAAGATTACAATTTGGGATAACTACATCATGAATCGTGATTTGGGTTTATTTGGGCATGATACATGAAATTTTGGCTAGAACTCGATATGGGTGAAATAGCATAAACTTGGCATACATGTAAATAGGCAAGAATTGGACATATGTAAACTGACTAGAATTGGGTATATATATTCATATATATATATATATATATAAATTGGCATGTAATTTTGGAACTTGGGCATATGTTTATTAATATGTAAAGTTGGGAATTTGAAACATGAAAATGACTGTGTATTGGATAATTGACTTGAACACGAACATGAACATTTCTATATGTTAAACACGTGAACTGACATTGGGGTTTTGGGGGTAATACGACCATTAATGAACCTTTGACACGAGGTTAGACTCAGTTTGTGGTGTAAATCTGCCCGCAACCGCCTGGCAAATCCAGTAGCCACAAAGTGTCAGTCTAATGTGAGAGGTCAAAGGTCGAATTGTAGGCGTAACGATTTATGACACGAGGTTAGACTCAGTTTGTGGTGTAAATCTGCCCGGAACCGCCCGACAAATCCAGTGGCCACAAAGTGCACGGTCTAATGTGAGAGGTCATGATTCGTTCGTCATAATGAATGAATTAAGGAATACTAACCATAATAAGACGTGGGTATGGTTAGAGGGTTAGGTGGGATAACATGGAAATTTGACATGTAAATGTGGACCTAACCGGTATGAGTTAAGAACATGTAAAACTTACAAGTTTAGGCTTAACCAACGTAACAGTTAATCAGACCAATGGGTGGGTTAAGTAACATGACTAGACTGATGACACTTAACCAATATAACATGACACGTGGCAGGGTTAAGTCAACTGGAACATATAGATAATACTTAACCAACTTTGCATGGTACGTGGGCGGGTTAAGCCATGAATTACTTGAAATACTTAACCAATTTGACATGATGATTTGATAGGGTTAAGTCATGAACCATTTGAATATACTTAACCAATTTGACACGATGATTTGATAGGGTTAAGTCATGAACCACTTGAATATACTTAACCAATTTGAAACGATGATTTGATAGGGTTAAGTCATGAACCATTTGAATATACTTAACCAATTTGACACGATGATTTGATAGGGTTAAGTCATGAACCACTTGAATATACTTAACCAATTTGACATGATGATTTGATAGGGTTAAGTCATGAACCACTTGAATATACTTAACAAATTTGACACGATGATTTGATAGGGTTAAGTCATGAACCACTTGAATATACTTAACCAATTTGACACGATGATTTGATAGGGTTAAGTCATGAACCGCTTGAATATACTTAACCAACTTGACAGGTGATTCGTAGGGCTATGTCATGAACTTGAACGACAACACTTAGCCAATTTGACATGATACGTAGGCGGGTTAAGTCACGAACTAGAACGACAACACTTAGCCAATTTGACATGACACGTAGGCGGGTTAAGTCACGAACTTGAATGACAACACTTAACCAACTTGACATGCTAGATTGATGGGGTTAAGTCTCGAATTTAAATGACAACACTTAACCTACTGAACGGAAATCCTAGTTGCGCGGTCCTTTTCAGCAGTAACCCACTAGATGTATCACGGTACCCTGGAACTAGGCAGAGTGGGGCACGATTACTGGGCTGATTGTAAGAGACCAGAACGACGACTGAGTTAATGCGCCATTGTAGGTTCAGGCGGACTATGGTCGTGCACGTAGTTCGGAGTTGAAAAAGCAGGCATTGGGCACCAGTAGGTTTACACTGTGTGTGCTTGATTTGTGTCGATGGTTGGCACCATAGGGCTTGATACACCTTATGGTGGACCTAGCACAGGTAACTACATTTCGTGATTGGGCCGTATGACACAGACACATGAACGAGCTAGGACTTGTAGGGAGCCGATCGACTAATAGATCGTTACGTGGAATTCGTTAGGTAGCATAATCCCTAGTGGTCCTAGGTGGCATAAACCCTAATCGAATCTAGAAAACGTTCAATATGTAGCATAATCCCTAGTGGTCCTAGGTGGCATAAATCCTAGTTGAACACACGATAGTTCATGATAAGGAAACCTAGCCAGAACAAGGGTGGCGATCCAAACAATTTCAAGAATGGTGGCACTACGTTGAAGTAGTATAGAAATACGTGATGAAACCCGTACGATATACGGCAAGGGACTGTACATATACATGGAAAGGATGATATGGGTTGGGGTACTAGTACAGTTGGTGCAGAGAATATAGGAAACCAAAGAAAATAGTGGAATGGTGAAGCTTAAGAATCTTGCGATGTTATACTTAATAGAAACCTTGCAAGGTTATACTTGATTCATCGTGCCTGTAGCTTACCTTATCATCATGCTTATGTTTACTTTCAGTTTATTCATGCCATATTATCTTCACTTGTTTTTGTGCTGAAAGCCACTAGGACTTACTCAGTCTTTATGACTGACCCAGTTTGTTTTGCCTCTTTTTCTTTCGTTCCCCCCCCCCAGGTTCGCAGGGTGGGAATACAGCTTAGTTCGGATCTTACTAAGCTCCAAGACTCTTTCATGTACTGCTTGGATTTCTCTTGGCTATGGCTCGCTTTGCTGTTTTACTTGGGGAATGATTTATGACTATGGTTTTATGCTTCTTTACTATTGCAAGACAGATTTCGATGTAATGGATTTAATAGCATTTTGATGTAAAAGGCTTTAGACCTTTCTAGATTTTAAAGCAATGAAATTTGGTTCTTCTTCCGCTGTTTTATATGTTCTGTCTTGTAATATTTCTGTGTATGTTTACCTAGATAATGCTCCACCAAAGCTAGTGCATTCCCTTTGTGAGTGACCCTAGTGGAGGTGGGGTGTTACACTTCCCAAGTGCGCCAGTGCACATTTTCTTCTTCTTTCTTCTGGTTTTCTGCTTGACTTTGTTCGTCCATATCTCCTTCGTACGGTGTCCGTTTTACGCAAACTCGGACTCTATCTCAAGTAGAATTCCGAGACGAACGCAATGGCGTAACCTGCATCCCTTAATTCTCACATTTTAAATTAATTATTCTTTGATTCGTTACTATAACGTTAACAGAAAATACGGGGTGTTACATTCCCCCCTCCTTTTAGGATTTCGTCCTCGAAATCTTCATGTCGAGAAGAACTTATATCCTACCATCCAATCACCCATCTACTCAACCATCAAACATAGGTGTCCATTGTCCTTAAAATATTTCTAATGCTTCATGATCATATGCATAGTGTGTGTACATGTCCTTATCTAATGCAAAATCAGGCAGTCTACTGATTCAGTTGACCTCCTTAATGCAAATTATATCAGTGCCATGAGTCCATTATGAATGCAATTTTTCCTACTCAAAATTTCCTACATGAGTGCATAATCATTCATACAAATGCAACGTCCATATGATAACACGTCAAGATTCAATCCATATACAAATACATATATGCATATGCAATATGAAAGTGACTGAGCCGATCTAATACCTAATGTGTGTGTATATGCACCCACGACCAACCAGTAGCAACTACTTGCAACCACTTGCAACCATCAACCATAACATGTTTCAATTACATGTTTTCATCCAAATGGGTTTCTACCTAAGGATTAAAGGATAGGACCGAGGAGATATACCTAAAAAGGTAGATATGAGCATAAACTTAGGGAAAAAGAGATCAAGGATGCACCCTCAAAAAGAAAAGGGTAGGCTGCGCATATTCTGTCCTCAGTTTCCCAAGTCGCGTCTTCCTCTGCGTCGCTCCATTGAACTTTGACAAGCTTAACTTCACGGTTGCATAGCTTTTTGACTTCTGTTCCCAAGATACGGGTTAAAACTCTTCTCACAGTTGCTTCTCGTTCAACTTCTACTTCCTCTAGCACGCATGGTTCAACCACTTCCGCAGACTCGTGTAAGCACTTCCGAAGGTGAGAGACATGAAAGAAATTATGAACCCCGCCAATCTTTCGGGCAGCTGTACCCTATAAGCCATCTTCCCAATCTTCTCGATGATAGGGAACGACCCTACAAATCTTGGTGCTAACTTTCCTGCGGATCCAAAGCGAACGACGTTCCTCAAAGGAAATACTTTAAGGAACACCTTGTCTCCAACTTCGAACTCATGGTCAGTTCTTCTTTTGTCTGCGTAGGACTTCTGTTTATCTTGGGCAGTCTTCATTCTTCTTTGTATCAAGTCTACTTTCTCTGAAGTTTCCCTAATCATGTCTGGTCCAAGTATGAGCTTGTTTGTGGACTCCCACCAGCAAGTTGGTGACCTACATGGTCTTCCATATAAAGCTTCGAAAGGCGCCATGCCTATGGTGGCTTGGTAGCTATTGTTGTAAGCGAATTCCACCAAAGGTAAATGATCCTCCCATGTACCTCCGAAGTCAATAATGCATAATCTCAAGAGGTCTTCTAATACTCTGTTGACTCTTTCCGTTTGGCCATCGGTTTGAGGGTGATAGGCCGTGCTTAAGCATAACTGTGTGCCTACAGCCTCTAGTAAACTCTTCCAAAACTTGCTCGTGAAGATAGGGTCTCGATCACTCACTATGCTGGAGGGTATCCCATGGAGTCGAACTATCTCTTTAAGATATATGGATGCTAGAGATGAGGCAGTCCTTCTACTTTTGACAGGTATAAAGTGGGCACTTTTAGTAAGCCTATCCACTATTACCCAAATGCTGGTATTGCCCCTTCTTGACCTAAGCAACCCATCTATAAGGTCCATCGAGATGTTATCCCATTTCCTTTGTGGGACCTCTAGAGGATGGAGCAGACCACCAGGCTTCTTCTGCTCCACCTTGACTTGTTGGCATATTAAACACATAGAAACAAATTCATCTACGTCTTGCTTCATGCCATTCCAAAAGAAAACTCTTTTGATGTCTTTATACATTTTGTCTCCGCCTGGGTGTATGGTCAACTTGGAATGGTGTGCCTCTTCTAGAACCGCCTTTACCAAATCCCTTGCTTTGGGACGCATAGTCTTTCATCTCATCTCAACCAGCCATTGGCATCAATGGAGTATCTATTGAGGTGACTATAAGTCTCACCCCTAATTAACTTGTCCACCACATCGGCTAGCTGAGGGTCTTCTCTTTGCATGGCTCCGATTAAGTCTAATAGAGTTGGCCGCACTTCTAACATTGCTAGCAAGCCAGGTACAAGGGCAGAGGAGGGTCTGAAGTTAAAGCTTGCTATGAACTCCAAGCTTTGCCTTTCCACAAAGAGAGGGCTTAAGATTAGTTTCTTTCTACTTAAGGCGTCTGCTACTGCACTGCCCTTGCCAGAAGTATAGGAAATCTCAAAATCGTACGAGGCAAGAAACTTCATCCATCTTTGCTGCCTCAAGTTGAGATCTTTCTGCGAGAAAAGGTATTTTAATGATTTATGATTAGTAAATAATTCGAACCTTTCTCCTAGCAGATAATGACGCCGTGATTTAAGGGCGAAAACGATGGCAGCTAGTTCTAAATCATGAGTTGGGTAATTCTTCTCATGAACCTCCAACTTCCTTCCTCCATAGCAAACTACTTTGCCTTCTTGTATTAGGACAGCGCCCAATCCTGTTCTGCACGCGTCTGTATATATGTAAACATCTTGCTTCCATCAGGCAATGTCAGAACTGGAGCTGTTGTTAGAGCCCTTTTCAAACGTTGGAAAGAAATATCGCAATCCAAATCCCAATTGAAAGATAGGTTCTTCTTTGCAAACCTTGTAAGTGGAGTTGAGATTTTTGCAAAATCTTTGATGAACTTCCAATAAAAGCTTGCTAGCCCGAGAAAGCTTCGGACTTCGGTTGCGTTTCGAGGAACCTTCCAATCTTGCACAACAACCACTTTCACGGGGTCCACAGCTATCCCCTCTTTGGACACCACGTGTCCAAGGAACCTAACTTCTTCTCTCCAGAAATGGCATTTGGAGAATTTAGCTTTCAACTGATGTGCATGGAGAGTATCCATGACTTCTTTTAGATGCCGAGCATGCTCTTCCTCATTCTTTGAGAAGATCAAAATATTGTCTACGAAGACCAACACAAAATTATTGAGGAACTCTCGGAACACCCTGCTCATTAAATCAACGAAGTAAGCGGGTGCATTTGTCAAGCCGAAAGGCATGACAAGCCACTCGAAGAAACCATCTGGAGTTCTAAACGTGGTCTTGTCAATGCTGTCTTCATCCACTCTTAGCTGATGAAACCCGGTAGCTAAATCTAATTGGGAGAAAACCGATGCACCTACAAGCTGATCGAACAAATCATCTGTTCTCGGGAGTGGGTGCCTATTCTTCTTGGTCAGCTTGTTTTGCTCCCTATAATCAACGCATAGGCGAAGCGAACCGTCCACTTTAGTTGCAAACACTACTAGAGCACCCCATTCAGAAATACTCCGCCTTATAAACCCCTTCTCAAGCAATTCTTTAACTTGCTTGCTGAGTTCTTTCCTCTCCCTTGGAGCCATGTGTCTAACGGGTAAAGCAACGGGTTTTGCGTTTTCAACGAGGTAAATGCGAAAGTCTATCTCCCGCTTCGGAGGTAAGCCCTTTACCTCTATAAACACATCCGAGTATTCACGGACTACCCTTACAGACTGCAAGTTCTCAACGGATGCATCAAGAGATTCTAGAGAACTAAGCATAACGGAGTTCATGGGATTACAAGAAATTTTGAGAGTGTTATCGAGGCGAGTCATGAGTATAACCACTCTCTTTTCACAATCGAGGACGGTGCCGTTACTGAATAGCCAGTCCATGCCTAGAATCAACCTATAGCTTGTGAAGCCCAAAACAAAGGCATTACATCTAAACCCAACGCTTAGTATAGATATTTTCAAATCCAAACAAACCATTGACAAATAAGCTGAGCACTCAATCGGATTTGAAACAACCAAGGGATCCTCTACTATACTGGTGTCTAGGTGCAGAGATTCCACTAAAGAAATAGACATAAAAGAGTGTGATGCGCCAGAATCAAATAGTGTACGAACAAGATGATCAAAAAGATAGACTAAACTTTCGACAGAAATATTTCTACCTCATTCTTGCGGAGGTGTCGTGAGAGCGTGAGCTTGTCCTCCAGAAGAAGGACCAGCTCCCTTCCCTTCCTCCCTTGGGCAGGCCTTAGCCAAGTGTCCTATCTTACCACAGCGGAAACAACCATCCATCTTCCTTTTCTTCTTCTTGCAGTCGTTGATCAGATGTCCAGGAATGCCACAGAAATTACACTGTCTTTTGTCATGGGGTTTGCTGTTCTTCCCGCCTTTCTTTGAATCAGTCTTCTTGTTCTGTGATCCCTCCCCCTTCTTATCTTGAGGCACTTTTGCTTTTGCCTCTTTCTTTCCCTAGTCTTCCTCATGTAAGAGTGCCATGTCCACTAACCTCTCGTAAGTAGCCCCCATAGGTACATGGGTCATAGCCCAGCTGTGAAGTGGCTAATTCAATGCCTTGACAAAACAGAGAGCCTTCTTATGAGGAGTATTCACTAAGTCCAGTCCAAATCGGGCCAGCTGATTGAATTGGTTGACGTACTCCATGACCGTCATACTTCCTTTCTTAAGAGATAAAAACTTTTCCAGTTGTAAACTTCGTTCAGCTTGTGAGAGGAATTTCATCTCAAACCTTATTCTGAAATCCATCCATGTTTCAACTAGTCTTTCAGCGTTAGTGACTTCCCACTAATAGGAAGCTTCATCTTTGAGCAACCATACCGCCAACTGTATCTTCTGCCTATCGTCCACCTCGAAGATAACGAACAGATCCTCAGTTTCTTTGAGCCAGTTCCTTGCTTCTACGAATGATTCAGTTCCCTTGAAATCCTTTCCACCTATGGCCCTAAAGTCTCTACAAATCTTTGAGAAAGAATTTGCACGAGGAGGAGGAGGAGGCGGAACCGCTGCAGCTGGAGGAGGAGGAATATCTGCTGGGCCTGCATCGTTGGCCCTAGCCTCTAAGTACCTCCTGAACCGGCTAGGTATCGGTACACCCTCTGGAAGGTTAAGATTCCCAGCATGCTGAAACGAAAAAGAAAAGATTCAAAACGAAGGATAGAAAGATAGTGCATATGGCTTTAGGGACTATGCCTTTTTAAATTTAAAACAACACTTTTTCTTGTAAAATACTTCTTTATATTTCTTTTTGAAAATAGTTTTCAAAAACTCTTATCTGATCTGGTAAACCTTTGCTCTGATACCAAGTGAAACACCCCACCTCCGTTAAGATCACTCACAAAGGGAATGCCTTAACTTTGGTGGAGGGTTATAGGTACAAGACATAGAAAAATTTACAAGACAGATAAATATAGGCAATGAAATTCAAATATTTATTGCATACGTGGTTCAATACAAAAGCATTACATCAAATTGTCTCAAAATTACTTCCAAAACAATACACCATAATTTCTGTCTTGATTATTTAATAAAGAAGCATAAACCATAAATAAAACTGCATAAATCACTAAGTGTAGTTGTTCAAAAGCCATAGCCAAGGTGAGAGAGAGTCCCAATCATACATCTACTTTCTTGAAGCTTGCAAAGAGTCTGACTAAGCTGGAGTATTCCCTCCTTGTGGACCTGGGGGGGGGGGAAACGGAAGAAAAGAGGACGAAAGAAAACGGGTCAGACAATAAGTCTGGTAAGTTCAGTGATTACTAGTATTTAAACAAGGAAAGGGATCATGACAGTAATAACAGAACATAGGACAATACCCTAATATAGGATAAGAGGAACATGTCATTCATATAGTCTCTGCACCTACTTAACCATTGGTTCAACCAGCCCCACGTGTTCATAACAAACGATCCCCTTAATGATCGGCTCCTACTCGTATGCATCCATATCCTGTGTCATTCAGCCCCGCTTGACTGTAGATACCTGTGTTGGTCCCACCATGGGGTGTATCAGTCACTCTAGTGGCAACCCGACACGATTCAAGATGCACAGTGTATACTACTGATGCCCAGTGCCTTCTTTTTCCACTCCGGGGTACATGCACGCCCATACTCCGTCGGAACCTACACTGATGCACCAACCACCGACGTTTTGACCGCTTATAATCAGCCCAGTAATCGTGCCCCACCCTGCCTAGTTTCAGGGTACCATGATACATCTATGTGGGTTACCGCTGAAATGGGTCCCCGTTACTAGGGTTTTCTAATCAACATGTTTATTTGGTTAAGTGTCCAAGTTTACCTAACCCCACCCATCCGTTTAGTTAACATGTTGAGTCGGTTAAGTGTTTTCCTAATTGACTTAACCCTACCAATCCTGACTTAGCTTTAACTTATTCATTAAAGCACCAACCACTCACATTAGACAGGTCTTGTTGTGGTCACTGGATATGCCGGTCGGATCCGGACAGATTTACAACACAACTCAGTCTAACCTCGGGTTCTTTTTGGGCTTGATGCACTAACCACCCACATTAGACAGCTCTTGTTGTGGTCACTGGATATGTCGGTCGGTTCCGGGCAGATTTACACCACAACTCAGTCTAACCTCGGGTTAGGCATATTCGTCTTTTCTAAATTCACATATTTTCTATATATGTCTAATTTCTTTATGTAAATTAATTCTAATTTAATCATGCCATAATTATCCTTTGATTATGCTCACAATAAATGGTATATCAAACATACCATTTTATGAACAAATCTATGCCATGAATTTTCATATTTTCCCATCGCTACCCCCGTGGAATGTACGCATGAATCACATAAAATGTTGGGCTAGTAAATTAGCCGAAACCCCTAAACAAAAAGGGGTAATAAACAAGGGACATGAAATAAACATAAAATAGCATACATTTAACTTGTCTCATGTAACTTGGCATAGAAGTATCATTAACTTAATTTAACGGGTAAAGGTGAACTTGTGACTATATCTAATTGTCATGTAAACATGACATAGGTCTAGCATGGAGGTTTAACATATAATCACAGTTTTAAACCACAACCTAGCATATTAACTTATGTATGTAAAAACATAAGAAAGCTAATATAAACATATTTATCACAACTTAGCATATTAACTTATGTGTGTTAGACATAAGAGAACTATTATAAACATATTCGAATCACAACTTAGCATGATGACTTATGTGTGTTAAACATAAGAGAGCTATATTCGAATCACAACTTAGCATGATAACTTATGTGTGTCAGACAGAAGAGAGCTACAAATCCAATCTTGCAACATAAATAGATTCAACTTAACATGGATCTAAATATACATGAGTGTTGATCTAACATATAAGCATTTGCTTTAGATCATAAACTTGCAAGTAATCACCAAATTATAACATGACATGTTTCACCATTCAATTGGCATAATAAATCCATTACCCAATCATAATAGATTCCAATAACATACAATATGTTCATCACCACAAGCATATAGACACGATCAATCGCAACGGTAATTTAAGAATCAATCTTTATTTATCTTGTACATAAGCATCATTCTATATTTGAATTACAACATGTCATGATTCATTTGAAAGAACGTTTAAATCTACGTAATAACCAACTTACAAACTAAAAAGGAATTCTTGATTTCTGAAATATGAAATCTGAAATTGGTAAGCTCGCCTTTGATGTAGATCGTTGAATTTGATTACTTTAATTTGATTTTGATTCAGGTTTTTATCTTGTCTTTGAATTGGTGACGGCTACTCCAAGTTCTCTATTGACGGCATGATAGTTCCAGGGTTATTTTTGTGTGATTTTTAGGTCTGAGCTTTGGGTTGTTTATATAGAATTTCAATTCAATTAGAGCCTCGGATGATCCTAGAGTTAACCACAGCCATTCAGTCAGGATAGGGTGACACAACAGCCTTAATGACTCAGCAAGGAGTCAGAAAGGACTCAGCAATGACTCACCGTATGGATCAGATCACACCAGAAAGCTGTGCAGGCTCTCAGCTCGGCCTGGGCGCACTTGGCAGGTGCGCCAATGCAACTTTTGTACTGGCGCTCTTCCCAAGTGCGCGTGCATCTTTTGTACAGGCGCACTTCCCAAGTGCGCCAGTGCATATATTTTTTTCTTCTTTCTTATGGTTTTCTGCTTGACTTTGTTCGTCCATATCTCCTTCGTACGGTGTCCGTTTTACGCAAATTCGGACTCTATCTCAGGCAGAATTCCGAGATGAACGCAATGGCTTAACCCGTATCCCAAAATTCTCACATTTGAAATTAATTATTCTTTGATTCGTTACTATAACGTTAACAGAAAATACAGGTGTTACAATCTCTTCCTTGACTATCACCACGAACATGCTCGGGATGTGCCCTCACGAAGGGAACGATAAGAATAAAACCGTTTGCGAGACATTTTACCTGCAAAAGAAATAAGTGCATGTTAAAACTATGAATGACAGTCGTATAACAGTGTTATGGTAAATGGTGCATGTGATTTGTGCATCCGTGAAATCCCCTTTTAACGGACCAGGGCCCAGAGTTAGGCTCGTTTGGATGACTTCTTTTTCTCCAACTGGGGCATTTGTCTCTTCAGAGATGGGAAAAATTGGTTTCCCTCCGAAGTCTTGCTGAGTATAGATATTGTCTGGTAAAGGAATCTTATTCAATTCTCCGAGTATCTGTTCCTCCATTAACTCATCCTGAGCGACAGACTCAACCAGTGATGAAGTTATTAAGGGAGACTGCCCCTCAGAGGTCAGGACCTCCTTTGATTCATCAGCTTTCCCCTCGTCTCCTTTGTATACATTTAAATCCTCGTCATCCTGATTAATCATCGGCGAAGGACTCTTGCGAAGAGTAGTTATCTCTACAGCTTGAGAAGTTCCTTCTCCCTCAGTCGGAGGTATATACTTATAAGGTTTGCCACCCGCTCCAACTCCGAATCTTATATCTAAAAGACGGTGTTTGTGAAGGTTCTCGTTGGTGATACATTTCTTAATCCTTAAGAAATCTGAGTTACTCTTGAGAAGGCGGGACATTCGGTCTTCATATATCAATCCTTCCATTCTCTCAAAGTTGTGATCTGTATGGAACAAAATGATTCATTGGTACTGAAATTATGCATTCGAATTAAATGCGAGAAAATTGAAAACATACTTGCTTGTAGCCACTTCCTCGCACATCCAGCTTGATGTTTTATATAAAACCAATCAGATTTGATATCCCCTATATTACTATAACCATCCATCACAACTTTTCTGTTGGCAACTGATTCGAAGAAAGAAAAATTGGGAGCCCCTGCGGAACGATGCTTGAGGTGGTAATAGAACTACCGATCTTTAAGGGTAAGTTTGGTCTGTAGAATCTCAATATAAGTAATATACATAGTATACAAAGCCGCATAGGCATTCAGATGGAGTTGCATGGGGGCAATATGTAACTGTCTTAAGAGATCGACAACAAGTGGAGGGAAAGGAGGAATAGCTCCTACCCAGCACATGAGTCGACTAACAGTTATGTACCCCTCTGGGGCAGAATGAGGTCTATCTTCGCTTTCTGGAGTTTTCACATCGTCCCAGGGAATTCCGTGCCTTAAACATATCTTCTTAAGTATTATATCGTCTAACTTGGAGGGTAAAGAATCGGTGAGCTTCTCTATTTTCTTAACACCCGGAATTTCGTCAGGAGCTCGATCATCCTAATCTTCAAGGGATGTGCTCTCAAAAGTCGTTGACTCTATATCGGTATCTATCTCGTAATCAGCGTCGGATTTTTCCTCATCTGAATTTGAGGGAAGCACATCAAGGCCGTGATGTACTAATGTCTCTGATTCGGTACTTTCGTTCGGTGTTTCAGTCACCTGTTTATCCAACATAGCTGTGTTGGCGAGTAAAAATTAGAACACAAGTTACCCGTTCCCCGTGTGTGTAAGTGCAAGTGTGTGCTTGTGCGTACATATAAGAAAAGCATGAAGTTAGTTAAATGAACAGGATATTGGTCGTGATATGCCATTAAGTTAAGTTGTTCAGTCCAGAAAGTTCATCTCGAAGGGTCTAGCCTAACTGTCCATTGTCATATATCGCATTGCTTAAGTTAACATGTGTCTGAGATCATCAATAAAGATGGTTCGTTGGAGTCTTGTGGATCAGATCGCGTCATAAATGTCGATGCGTGGAACTGGGAACGGATCATGGGTATCCGATCGCTGGCAAGTTATGCTAGCAAAGCAGCATCGCCTCGAGAAGAAGGCTTGGGATCGCAGAACGATCCAGTCCATGACCATTCCCCCGATCCATTCCACTCTCAGTCTCCATCGGCCAGTATTCCCCCAACATATAGCAATCCGATCCATTGCTGCGATAAACACCAACTCCATCTTGCGTTCCTCCATCCCACTGCAATCACGACCCGAACCTTACTTACGAGCCGACGTGGCCCGCTCCTCTTCTTCTTCCTCGTTTTTCCTCTCCAATTCCTCTATCTCCACTATGTAACAGCAAACCCACTAAAGACCACAGAACCGCCGCGTAATCTCGAGCTATTGAAGAAAAACCCCACAGAAAATGAATCTGAATTGATACTAAAAAGAAGAGAAGAGATATAACCTAAGTTATCATCATTATTACCTTATTAATTGAAAGAATATCTTGATTTGGTAGGTTAGGATTTTGAAGGTTAAAGGTAAAGAGAGCGGCGACAGGTAAAAGAAAAAGTAGAAAGTGAAAAAAGGGAGAGTAAACCTGTTTATATACAAAAAGAGAAGACCCTTGACATTCCCCTTTTTGTCCTATATGGTTCGCCAGGCCATCATGGGCCACGAGCAGGCGGGAAGCCCACCAGGGTTCGTACCAGGCCCCCTTCGCGCTATGATCCGAAGCCATAGGACGACTTTATTCGAAGGTGCGAAATGGTCCATCACGACCCGAGACTTGAGGTGACGATCTAAACACTTGTGTGACCCACGAATCAGAAATGACAGAGTTCCACGTTTGCAAAAATATAAGGGTTATTAAATGCCACTTTCTACGATGGGCTTTTGAAACTTACCAGACAATCTGATAGCAATATCTCCAGGAATTCAAAAGATGAAAATCACTCGATGAACAGAGAAATGATTGATGATTTAATCCGGTATTTATACCCTCCAAAGATCGGGACTTCCTGGAGCAGTATGATGTTTCAGACAGACACGACCATTGATTTACGTCATTCCATGAAAAGGTAGTTCAGTATTTTCGAAGCATATTTCATCCTTGATAAAACATACTTCGAGTGGGCAAAATGTTGGCTAGGTTTTGAACAAGCCACCAAGGTTCACATACAAACAAAATATGAAGCTACCCACCTTTAGCTGCTGAAGACCCGATCGCGATCGCCTTACTTCAATCGGATCGTGGTGCACTCCCCCGATCGCGGAACTCCTACGCGATCCGATCCGAATCCAGAAACCCAAAGGCAGTGACCACGACTTGGTCTACCACGAGCCGAAAAGATTGGATCTCATGACACCTGTCCCCAACTGTCATATTGACTATTTCTCCATCAGGCTATGAACCCGTCCGAGATCATCGGTATTTGTGACACGTATGACCACGATCCGCCTGCAAATATCATCTATAAATAGCCCTAGACTTGGCATTTTGGAGGATCTTTTGGCAATTCAGAGCTCTGATTCCACTATAATCATATCTCCATTATTTCTACTTAGAGTTATCTTGAATTTACTGAGTGAATCAATATTGTAAAAGTGAGGTTGAGAGATAAATCATTGGTTGTACTCAAATCTTAAGTATAATCATTGATATAAAGTGGAAGTAGGCTCTTTAATGCCGAACCACTATAAACCCTGTGTCTTTTCTGCTTTTTCCTGCATTTATTCTGATACTAATCTTTCCCAAATTATAACAATTCGGGTGTTAGACCCAATTTTGGATCTAACAGTTATGTCCTCTTTTTCTTCTTTCCATCACTAGGTCATTTCCCAACAAAAGAAGAGAAGGAAGGGATTGTACCAGCCGGTTCCGTCTTGTCCCCAAGACTTGCTAATTCTGCAATGGTCTTGTCCAGGGATTTGAGAGCCTGGATAAGCGCAACTTTGTCCCTCTCTAAAGTAGAGATGCGTTCGATGTTCTCCCTGTTTAGCCTTTAAAGATCACAAGCAAATGTATTCTAGGCGCCCAGTTTGTGCACGGTATAGTTTCTGATAAGGCCAAAATGCCTCTCCAACCAATCCTTAGCAGCATCAACTTGTGCTAGCGAGTGATTTTTTATAACATCCATATCATCGGGAATTGATCATTTGTCAGATGGGTATATATCTAGGTCAAATTGGTCAAAGTGCAACCCCTGTAGACACCAACCATCGAATCGTTCAGTTAGCTCAGAGCTGCACGACCCAGGTGTATAACAAGGCCTGCCTATGATTATTTGAAGGTCAGCCAGAGTTGGAGCAATAAAGGAAGAAGCCAAGGAGGGTTGATCGAATGTGGTCCGAGTATCAGGCACAGGGATCTTGTCCGCTCTATGGCATTTCCGAGAGTTGTCCTTGCTCAAGCTCTCCCTAATTCTTGTATGACTGGTAGACATCCTACACAAAGAGCGGTGTTTGAGAAAAGACTACAGATGCGCACTTCCTAGAATAAAAGACATTATATACAGCAACATAAAAGTGGAACTTGAAATCTATAACCAATTAGTCGGTTCCATATTTTGGTATGAACCAGTATTTGAATAACCAAGTTTGTATGAAAGGTGTGCGACTACATAGTCTATGAAACACTGCGATACAAATGCGTCATTCAAATTCATTGACAGAATATAGAGACCCAGAATGTCTAAGTGATATGTTGCAGGAGAGGTTTGTGCTTAAGGTTCATGGCCAAAAGGAGTTATCGCATCAACAAGTGCCAAACTAGCTCAATCAATCGGTATCGGGTAATGTACAGCTGACTTGTGTCAAGCTAATTCGACCGAACGGTATCAGATCATGCCTAACCAATCGGTACCAAGTTAGTTTAAACCGACCGGTATGGGTTAAGTCTAACCGACCGACATAGATCAAGCTGAATAAAGCCCAACAACAATTAATATGAATGAGGATGTTATCATGTCTCATGAACAAGCAAGACTATGCACAATCTGTCAACAAACAAATTTATTTGCAACTTTGATAGTTAAGGAAACACACGCTAACACCAATTATGCAAGAATTGTGGGATCAACTAAATATAAAGTATGCAAAGTTGGAAGTTACTACTCAAGCACATAAACTAACATGTTATGAGCATGAAGCCAATATCAAAGTTTTGAGAGGAATAAAGCATTTCAGACTCCTCATATCCAATTATAAACCCAAACGAGTTACATATAAACTCAAATCCTATATCTCAATACCGAAATAATCATATCAGAACCATAAGTTTGTCAAATTGTCACCCTAAGTCGGTCTATTACGAGTTCAAGCTTTGATGTTCCCAAGTAAAAATTGCAAATTCCAGGGAAAATTAATACCTGTAATTAATCAGACTTGAGTGGTTGAAGACGATTTGCATTTAAGAGGGAATCCAGGAATCTCAGCTCCAAGGAAACTCGGATTGGTTGATAATGAAGCAAAGTCCACGCGTCGGAGCCCTAAATTACGAAGCAAGATTGGAAATTTGGAAATGAAATTGGGGGATTCTTTTTAGAAAGAAGTGGAGGCCATTAAAAGGAACTTCTGATCGGTTTAGGGATAGTAAAGAAAAATGGGAAGAGTAATGGACATGAAATTAATATAAAACAACTGCCATGTAGGCCGACCGGTCCGTAGAATCCCCTTGTACATGACCGATCGGTCATCCTCCGTGTCAGCTCAACCAAGCCGATCGTTCGCTCAGTTTGAAGATACAAATGATTGTGCGTGCTGACTCAATGCAAAGTCCATGTGAATGATCCATCAATTTGCAATAAAATGTTCGTATCAGGGTCCACAATTTTTTTACATAAAAAAATTGTAAACTCCAAGGGGCAAATGTTTACTCCCTAAAAATCGCATGTATATTGATGAATCAAAACATGGACAAAAGCTAGAAAGGCACCATAGTTCGATTCATAACCGATCGGTCAGAGTCATCTCTAAAAATCCCTAATCCTGTTCACATTCAACACCACCAGTCGGTTAGGAAAAGGGCATACCGATCGGTACTAGATAGCTCCGCTAGGCAGACACATCATAGCTTAACCCGAAGTAGAGGAAGACACCGATCGGTATAAGCTCTAGAACACCGATTGGTAGAGGAGCCAGTACGCTCTATATATACGAGATTGAGATATACCGGCCGACCATGGTCCAAGCATACCGATCGGTTACATGGAGGAGATGCCGATTGGTAGGGAATAATGGATATTGACAACTGGAGACAAATAGCCAGTGGCAGACTTGTAAATACCATCGTGTACTGATCGGTGGTCCTGAACGCTATATCTCCACATTCTCCACACCTATAAATAGAGGACCAACCCCACATTAATGAGCAGGGAATTTTATGACCCCGAAGGGCTGTCCAACCATTTCTTGAGCAATTCTAAGAGAATTCTGCCTCTCCTAACTCCTCCAATTGAAGATCAAACATGGAATTCTCCCTCAAATCATGGAAATCCACTTAAGAGCTTGACGAATCATAGTTCTATTTCTCAAATTTCCATACTTAGAAGATTTGTCTACTTCCTTTAGCTCTAAAGATTAAATCAAGAAAAGTGTGTGTGAGGATGAAAATGTATGTAATGAGAGAATGTTCAAACCTTGTAAATTTGCACATGATAATGAAAGTTTCTCTCAAAGTGGATGTAGATATTTCCTAAGATCGAACCACTATAAAAATAGTTGTCTTTTTACTTGCATTTACATATGTGGCTCCTTTTAATTTCTTACCGAATTGGTGAAGTGCAATTTTTGCACCTTTGGTGTTGAGATCTAATTTGGATTTTAACAAGTTCAGTTACGCGATTCCGAACCGATCCAAAAGCCACCCTACCACGCGTCTTGTCTTTGAATGGATTCATCAACTGATGTATTCCTTAGGTTTGTTTACCCTGATCAAAAAGCGGGCTAGCATAAGCCATATTGTATTCAGAGATTCATGTCCTGAGATGTATTGTACTTGAGATTCTATGATTTTATAAATATTTTATTTTCAGTTATGCTTTACTACTATTTTTGTTGTATATTTTATTATTATATATTATTCATGTGATGTGAGTCATACGACAGGTTTCATTTCAAGTTTTTTTTTATTAATGATCGTCCCATATCGGCCTGGCACATAAAAAACGCACCTTTTCCTCAGTTTCGTGCGGGAGGTATAGGGAGCTCGTCATAGTTTCAAAATTGTTTTATAAACTGATTTTATCACGTATATCTTCTTATGTATGAAATCATACATTTATGCACCGTTCGAGAAGCGATATTGTGATTAATCCCAGACTCATTGATTGAAGTTATTATTATTGTTGTCGGTGTGAAGTAGATTGACTTGCACTGAATAAATTAGTGAAAAGCATAGTATAAGACATTTTTTTTCCACTTTTTATGCTATTATTGGGAGGTCCGTGACACATTATGTGTTATTCCAGTTCTATCTACGAAGTGAAGCTAGGCTATATATGTGTGTGTGTGTGTGTGTGTTTGTGTGTGTATGTGTTTACTTGATTGAAATGGTCAAGCTACACACGACAAAGATAAGTCGTACTGAAGTTGAATTCAACCGAGATGTGTTGTAATAAAGTTATGCACAACCAAGTCGGGTCGTAGAAAAGTTATGCTTGTTGAAGATGGATCGTAGTAAATTTATATTCTACCGAGATGGGTTGTATTGAGGCTAATTCAACCAAATGGGTCCTAGTAAGATTACACTCAACTGGAATGAGTGAAGTTACTTTCACCCGAGAGGCATCTTAATCATGAGATTTTGAATCCGCTTTATGATGATTTGTTGATTTACTTACTACTTGATGTTTTAGATCCGGTTATGTGGGTTTGTTGAAGTTGAAATTATCTTACTTCCTTAGAGTTATTTTGATGCTTGTTTATACATAATAATCACTTGTAAGTCAGATAAACTCATATACAAGTTTATATGTTACCTTTGTTGAAGTTCATGTTTTATTCACTGATTGTTTTATCTTTGTGCTTAGCATGGATGCTTATTACCTTTTGTAAGAATAAACTCTCACTTGTGGTCATTTATGGTGTTCATGAGATCATATATGTTGCTTTAGCTATAATTATCTCATGAACTTTTGATTTACTTAAGCATAACTTATTCCATTTCTATAAAAAGAATTCTCATCTATATGACTCTATATTTCTCTTGTCTCGTTATTACTGTTATGTTTAAGCGAGTCTGACCCATATATTTATAGTTGAGTCTGAACGAGCTGTTTCACGTATATCATTAGATTCAAGCTTGCTCCACTTCCACTCTGGCATTACCTTTTTAGATATACTAGTTGGGTCGAGCATTGGATCGTACATTGCATATTTATTTGAGGTCCTATGTTTTTGTATATAGTCAATTGAACTTTTTTAGTACGTACGCATGTATTATTATGATTCCACTATCTGTTAAGATATGCAATCTGTTACGTGACCTATTTTATGTGTTTGTAATTATACTCTATTCTTGATACAATCCTTAGCCACCGTAGATCTATATTAGATATTAATTGAGTACATCGATCCACCTCAGTTAAGAATGAAAAATTGATACACCCGATCGTCATATTCTATACTAGTCTAATACAAGATTACAGATGGTTCCCTTAAAGCAGCCTTATACTCCACTCTAATAGACAGTATTACTCAGTAATACTCTTTATTAGGATGGGCCTTAGGGTGGGGTGTTACCAATCCTCTATCTAATTGGACACCCAATTAGACATGGGTACATAGGTAATCACAATTGGTAATGATGCAACCCCAGTAAAAACATAACACTTTTCTATTTGTTGTTTACCATTTATCTTGTAATGTTTTATATTTCCTTCTTACTATTATTCTTCATTTGACCTATTGGTTGGGTTCGCATGAGCTATTGTTGTCTATCTCGTCTGAGTTGCTCAGTAGTAAATTATATGTATTTGTTGCATTATAACATGTCTAGTACATTACTTGGTCTCTAACAGTTGTATTATTAAAATTGCATCATATACATTTAGTCGTGTCAAATATTTATCAAATTTTATATTGTAAGTTTATAGGTTTCATCGGTAGTTTTAGAATGGACGAATATTTTGGAGATCGTGACTGGTCTGAAAATCTAGGTCAGTTCAGTTGGTATTAGAACTTAGATTAGGTGCCAAAGCAAAATTTATCTAGTTAGTAATTCAACTTAGGAAATTTAAAATGAAACTACCTTAGTTTGATAAATAAAAAAAGCACAAGGTAAGGCACCGTATGTAACAGCCCGCATTTTACATATCATAAGATCGTAAAATATTTTTATTTTATTCCCTGAGAGATGGATCATTCTCATGTTTGGATATGTTTCTTATGGGGATGTGAGACATGTCCATAATTTTTACCGATTTTGTTTGTGACCATTTTTCCCCTGTGAGTCTTGTACATGGCATAACTTTTGACTCAGGTCGAATCAGGTGGTGTGACTGGTGCCATTGAAAGGAAATGATGATCATTTCCGTAGAGTGGTTACATTAAGTATTTGGCTCAGCGATTCGGGAGGAATCGCTGTATTAAGGTTTTCAGTTGGTTGTTCAGGTTTGGAGAGCCACAATGGGCTGGTTTGAGAAAGCCCATGGCTAGTGGAATGGTATAAATAAGGGGTGGGAGGTATGAGAAATGTTTTAGTTTCTCTATTTTCTCATTAGGTGGCCTATGTTCGTCCTTCCTCTAACACCTTTCCATCATTTAAATCAACCTTTAAACGAAGGAAATCAAAGATCTAACCATTGGAGGCTAGATCTACATCAATTGAAGAAGGACTTCATCGGATCAAGAGGTTTGGTTCAAATTGCTTGTTGTCCGAAATCTTATTGCATTGATTTTTGCTTGTTTACGAGAATCGGTGAGTTGTTTTCATCTCTCACATGAATTTAATAAAGTGTATGAGTGTTTGATCATGTTTTTCATCAAGTTCAAGTGTTTATCCATATATCTATACCATATTAAGTCCATTTTCATATGAATCAACCTATGATCTCATTTAGTAAGTTTAGATTGGTGATTCCATGTTATTTCATATGTTTAGGTAAGTTGGATCTATAGTTTTGTTCATATGAACATTCGTCATAATTTTGGAAACTATCATTTTCATGTTGTTAGCGAATTCATACCATGTTTTTGGTCATATTTGATGAATTGGACAAGTTGGTATTATCGAATTTATCGTTTAGCGAATTTTTGGTCGAATTCGAAAGAAGAAGCAGTTGTGCGGGATTTGGGTCGCACGTACAGGCTATGGGTCAAGCGTGAAGTACACGTGTGGTACAAATGCTATACAAGTGAGAGTACAGGAAGGGTCGGTCGCTCCTGGTGTTGGGTTGGTCGAGCGACCCTAAGGGAAAAGTGAAGGGTTCGAGCAAGCGAACCTACAGGCGAACTAATGGGGTCGGTCGAGCAAGCTTACAGGTGGATTAATTGGTCGGTCGACCGAGCCTGGGTGAAGAGAATTCGAGTGAGAGAGTCTGAGTTAGTCTCATTTTTGAGTCGGAGCAAAGGGAAAAGGGTCGGTCGCGCAAATATGACTAGGTCGTTCGAGCTAAGGAAGGAACTAGGTCGATCATTCGTCAAGATTGTTTCGGGTTGGTTCTGGTGACAGAGCCTGGTCGGTCTAGTTGGGTCGAGCGGATCAGAGTCAGTCAGGCAAGCCTATGGGTTGAGGGGTGGTTCGGTTGGTCATGCTTCCAAGGGTCGATCGTGGTTCCAAGGAAAACTTCCTCATGTGTGCCACATACACTATAATGATAAACCCTATTTTAATGTTTTTCTCAAGCTTTAGTAAAGGTAAATTTACTTCTCTAATTACTAGAATCACGATTTTTACTTGGATTTTGGGTTGTCTTTACTATATGTAAAAAGTTAAAATTGCCTTCAACCCTTTTTTAAGCCCTTATATGACTAAATCTAGAAATATATCTTAATTTCATCATTGTCATCGTATTTTCCTCTCGAATAATTTGAAAATTGTGTCAATGAAAAACCAGGATCTAAAAAATAATATCACGGTGTGTAACACCCCACGTCCATTAATGTCACTCGCAAAGGGAATGCATTAACTTTCATGGAGCGTATTTAGCGTATAGAACAGAATATAACAAGACAGATATAAATAATGGTACTTGAAAATTTTTAAACAACTTTTATTGCAGCGTAGAAATAGTTTGATTACAACAACTTCATAAACCAAGTACACTTAATATCCATCTTGATAAATTGTTTCAGAGTACATAAAATAAAAAGCATAAACCCCAACATAATTAGCCATAAAGGAGATGAGCTGAACTTTACTTTCAGCAATCCAAGCACTTCCAAAAGAGAGAGAAAGATATCCGAGATCAAGCTCCACTAGTACTAGTCCCACCCTGAGAACCTGGGGGGAAAAGGAAGAAAAGAGGCGAAAACAAGGGGGTCAGACATAAAGTCTGGCGAGTATAATAACTTTAACAATATAATTATTAAAGTAACTAGGATAAGGCATAAACTGGTAAGATAAGATATGACCATGAAACAAGTGGGCATGACAAAGAAAATAAGAGGAATATTCTGGAGTTAATCTCGTTCCTAGTCACTATAGGATAATTACTATACTGCACCACCACAAGTCACCCTAAAAGATGATCCCGCCTACAGAACTTAATAATGATAATGGTAGTTTCGTGTACCCCTAGCTGCCTTCATAGGTGTCATCTGCCCATATCTCCACTAGTTGTACCCACTACCCCCATTCGATCGGCTCCCTAACTCGTAGATACCCGTGTTGGTCCCACAGTGGGGTGTATCACTCCCCAAAGTGGCAACCCGATACCACCAAAGATGCACGACTTATATCTACATGATGCAACAACGTCTTACCTACTATCCCGGGTCCACCTACGCACATGACCCCGTTGGACTTGCGTTGCAATCGCTAACCCGTTTTGACCGCTCACAATCAAATCCAGTAAGCGTGTCCCGTCCTCGACTTGGGTCGAGCTCACAAAGATACTTAATGGGTTTCTGGTTTGAAAATGGCCCTCATGCTTGACACAAGCCTTCCACCTATGCTTGGTCCCCACCAAGGTTTCCCCACTTAACACTATTCTTATTCATGTCTTCTTACATGTTTCAATCTTGGTTAAGTGCATCTAATCGTATTTCACATGCCACCCAAGGCACCCACTTAATTTCACATGCCACCCAAGGCATGCACTTAACCCCCCATGTCCCACCACATGTTTATCTGGTTAAGTGTTACTTAATTCATTAGAACCGTAACCTTGTAAAGACCTACCACATTAGGCTGACATTTGCGGTTGCTGGATTTGCCGGGCGGATCCGGGCTGTCGTATACCGCAAACGAGCCTAACCTCGTGTCGTTACAATTGTTACGCATTTAATTCGTGCCTTTGACCTCTCACATTAGACTGGCATTTGTGGCTGCTGGATTTGCCGGGAGTGTCCGGGCAGTCTTACACCACAAAAGAGTCTAACCTCGTGTCTTAGGCGGTTAATTATTACATCTTTATTTAACCCCAAATTGGATTAATATCCCTATTCAAATTTATCAATAAATTCCAAATTTATTTATGTCCATAATTGTCTCTTAAATTTTTTTCCATAAATACCAGTTATGCCAATTAATGTCTCAAATTAATTATATGCCTTTTAAGGCCATTTTATGCCAATTCACAATTTATGTATATTCAATATTATCCCATCATCCCCACGCTATTCATACGTTTTCATATGACATATGTTAGACTCACAAATAGTCTAACATATAAAAAGAAAAACAACATCACGTAACACATAAAATAGATATAAGGATCATGACATAAGATTACATAGCTAATAACTTGCCCGTGAATTTCATTCAAACTAGCATATGATACAAAACTAGCATAGGTAATGGGCATAAACTTGCAAAACTTATGTACTGCTATAGATCCAAACATAAAGTTGTGAACTTGCATATGGATCTAAACATAAAGATGTAAACTTGCATATAGATCTAAACATAAAGATGTAAACTTACATATAGATCTAAACATAAAGATGTAAACTTACATATGGGTCTAAACATAAAGATGTAAGCTTGCATATGGATCTAGACCTAAAGGTTAATGTCACATAAACTAGCATATGCATATACATGTCTCACATATATTTTAACAACCCAAACTTGCATAAGATTCATACATGAATATATGATCCAATCATCACAAACTTGCATAAGATATATGATTCAACTTGCATAAGTTTCACATAAGAACTAACATATGATCCAACTTGCATAAGACTAACAAATGATTCAACACCACAAACGTACATATAATTTACATCAAATGATTCAAATTCATATTCTCATAATCCCAATTATATCTTATCATAATTAAATTAATTAATTATTTTGTGAAAGCTATCATACTCACAATTAAAAAGAATAGTCTTGTCTTTCTGGGATCTGTATTCTGAAACTGAATTGCTTTCCTTTGATGTAGACTAATCGTTATTTAGATTTGATTTGATTTTGATTCAAGCTTCTATCTTGCTTTAGGGTTGAAAGTGCATGGCGGCTACTCTAGGTTCTCCACTGACGGCATGGTGGCTCTTGTTATGAATTAATGTGATTAGGGTTAGGGGTTTAGGAGTGTTTTTATAGAAGTTTAATTTAATAAGAGCAGTCGGATTAACCTAGGGATAACCAGAACCATCAGGACCACTCAGATGACAAATCAGCCCTTAGGGCGAATCGGGCCATGGGTTGACAGCCAAACACCCTGGATCGACCCCTAGTCGACCCAGCAAGGCTCGGGTCGACTCCAAAAATGGTGCGGTTCGGCTATTACCCCTCCCGATTCGCTGTTTTGAACTTTTTTTTAAATATTATATATATATATATATATATTTCTCTAATATGCATACAAAATTCAAGGCTTAATAACTTCTTCATAAGTTATCTGTTTTATGCAAACCAAATATCTATCTTGACCCAAAATTTTGAGACGAACATAATAGCTCAACCCATTTCATTTAATTATTCTTCTAAAAATTAAGTATACTTTAATTTGTGAATTTTAATGTTATAAAATTACGGGGCGTTACATTCTCCCCTCCTTAAAGGATTTCATCCCTGAAATCTCTAAGTTAAGAAGAATGTATCTTACCAACCAATCATCCATCTACTCAACCATCATCCACAAGCATCCATTGTCCTTAAAGAAATTTCTAGTGCTATATGAACTTATGCAAAAATGTGTGTATATGTTCCTTATCTAATGCAAATATCATACGGTCCACTGATTCAGTTGACCTCCTTAATGCAAATCATGATAGTGTCATGCGTCCATTATGTATACGAAAGAATCCTATCGATACATATTATTTCTACATGTGTGCACAACCATTCATCAAAATGCAACATCCATATGATAACATAACCATTATACATCCACTAATTTAGATATGCACACGCATTTATATGCAATATAAAGGTGACTGAGCCGATCTAGTGCCTAATGTATGTGTACATGCATCCACGAGCAACCACTAGCAACCACTTGCATCCATTTGCATCCACCAAACATAACATGTCTCAAACTCATGTTTGCAACCATATGGTTCTTCCTAACTAAAGATCAAAGATGTCATCACAAAGATAATACGAAAAGATAGAACAAGTGTCAACAAAGCGGTAGAAAAAGGAGAAATTAAAACATACCCTCAAAAAGGAAAGGGTACAACATATGCATTTTGTCTTCTGTCTCCCAAGTCGCGTCTCTTTTATCATCTCCCCCATTGCACTTGGACCAACCTAACCTCTTTGTTGCGAAGCTTTTTGACCTCCGATCCGAGAATGCATGTAGGAGCTCGTCTGATCGTGGCATTGCACTCGACTTCCACTTCTTCGAGCGTGCTCAACTCTACCACTTCCGCCGTATCGTGTACACTTACGCAAATGCAAAACGTGAAACACGTCATGAACTCCACTGAGCTTCTCTGGTAACTTTACTCTATACGCCATCTGTCCAATCCTCTCCGTAATTGGAAAGGGTCCTACGAACCTCGGTGCTAACTTCCCTACTGATCCAAAACAGACTACGTTTCTTAACGGTGACTCCTTAACAAAAACCATGTCCCCAACATTGAATTCAAGATCGGTTCGTCTCCTATCAGCATATGACTTCTGTCGGTCCTGCGCCATCTTCATTCGCCGTTGAATCAGGTCTATCGTCTCTAAAGTCTCCCTAATCATGTCGGGTCCAAGTAAAACCTTATCAGTGGATACCCACCACCATGTAGGTGATTGGCACGGTCGTCCATAAAGAGCCTCAAAAGGTGTCATGCCAATGCTAGCCTGAAAACTATTATTATAGGCGAACTCCACTAGTGGAAGGTGTTCTTCCCATTTTCCTCCAAAGTCTAGGATGCATAGTCTCAGAAGGTCTTCTAGAACCCGATTTACCCTCTCGGTCTGGTCGTCCGTCTGAGGCTGATAAGCGGTACTTAAGCATAATTGCGTTCCAACCGCCTCTTGTAAGCTTTTCCAAAATTCTCTTGTGAAAATGGGATCTCTATCGCTCACAATGCTGGAGGGTATGCCATGCAAACGAACTATCTATCGAAGGTAAACAGATGCTAACCACGCGGCGGTCCTTCTACTTTTAACGGGAATAAAATGGGCACTTTTGGTAAGTCTGTCTACAATTACCCAAATCCCTGTATTACCCTTCCATGATCTTGGTAACCCATCTACAAAATCCATGGAAACGCTTTCCCATTTCCAAAGCGGAATCTCTAAGGGATGGAGCAAACCTCCAGGCTTCTTTTGCTCCGCCTTGACTTGTTGGCACACTAAGCATCTAGCAACGAACTCGGCCACGTCCTTCTTCATTCCGGCCTAAAAGAAAGCTCGCTTCATATCCCTATACATCTTATCACCACAGGGATGTATGGTCATCTTAGAACGATGTGAGTCTTCAAGAATTGCCTTCTTCAAACTCTCGTCTTGTAGTATGCAAAGTCTTCTATCTTTACGTAGCCAACCTCTCTTATCTATAGCATATATATCAAGATGACCCGAGGACTCCCCTCCTATAAGCTTGCCTACTATCTCAACCAATTGTGGTTCATTTCGTTGTGCCTCTCCAACTCGACCCAAAAGTGTAGGTAGCACCGCTAACGATGCCAATAATCCGGGTGCATAATCGACAGAGGGTCTAAAGTCAAAGGAAGATATATACTCCAAACTTTGCCGCTCTATGAACAAAGGACTTAAAGTTAACTTCTTTCTACTTAAGGCGTCGGCTACAATGTTACCCTTGCCAGGGGTATATGCGATCTCAAAATCGTAGTATGCTAAAAACTCCATCCATCTCTGTTGCCTGAAGTTTAGGTCCTTCTGACAGAATAAGTACTTTAGCGACTTATGGTCTGTATACAACTCAAACCTCTCGCCAAGCAAATAATGACGCCATGAATTAAGCGCAAAAACTATGGCCGCCAACTCTAAGTCGTGGGTAGGGTAATTTTTCTCATGGGCTTTCAACTGTCTTCCACCATAGCATATCACTCTTCCCTCTTGCATTAAAACTGCGCCCAGCCCTGTCCCGCAAGCATCGGTACATACAGTGAATGTCTTACTCCCGTCTGGAAAACTAAAATTGGAGCTGTCATCAAAGCCCTCTTCAGACATTGGAAAGCATCGTCACAGTCAACGTCCCAAGTAAAAGTCAAATTCTTCTTCGTTAATCGAGTGAGAAGGGCTGATATCTTCGCTAAGTCCTTAATGAACTTCCTATAATAGCCGGCCAACCCTAAAAAGCTTCTTACTTCTGTTAGGTTCTTAGGAGTTTTCCAATCTTGGATGCCACCACCTTGGCGAGATCCACAACTATCCCTTCCTTAGAGACCACGTGTCCTAAGAACCTCACTTCTTTTCTCCAAAAATGGCACTTGGAGAACTTAGCTTTTAGTGAATGCGCTCGTAGGGTCTCTAAGACTTCCTTAAGATGTAGGGCATGCAGTTCTTCATTTTTAGAGAAAACCAGAATATCGTCTACAAAGACTACCACAAACTTGTTTAGAAACTCCCTAAACACCCTACTCATTAAGTCAACAAAGTATGCGGTGCATTCGTCAAACCAAAAGGCATGACGAGCCACTTAAAGAAACCGCCAGGAGTTCTAAAGGCAGTCTTATCGATGCTATCTTCAGCCACCCTTAGTTGATAAAACCCTGTAGCTAAATCCAGTTGCGATAAAACTAAAGCACCTACCAACTGATCGAATAAATCATCTATCCTCGGCAATTGGTGCCTGTTCTTCTTTATTAGCTTACTCAGCTCTCTATAGTCCACGCACAATCTAAGTGAACCATCAGCTTTTGTAGCAAAAACGACTGGAACACCCCACTTCGAAATACTTCTTCTTATGAACCCCTTCTCAAGCAATTCTTTCACTTGCTAACTGAGTTCTCTTCTCTCTCTCGGAGCCATGTGGCGCACTGGTAATGCTACTGGCTTTGCATTATCTACTAGATATATTCGAAAGTCTATCTCGCGCCTCGTGGGTAAACCTCGAACTTCATCGAAGACGTCACTATATTCACGGATCACACGAACAGATTTCAAATCATCATTGGATGCGTCTAGGGATTCTAGGTAGCTAAGCATTACCGGACCTCTAGGGTCACAAGAAATATCAAGGGTCTTTACACAACGATTCAACAATCTAACTACCCTTCTTTCACACCCTTGGATGGCACCGTATCTAGTTAGCCAATCCATAACTAGAATCAAGCCGTAGCCCATGAAGCCAAGAATAAAGGCGTTGCATTCAAACCCAACGCCCAAGATAGACTCTCTCAAATTCCGACAAATCATAAAAAGATGAGCCGAACCACCAATAGGATTTGAGACTACTATGGGGTCCGTAACTGGACTAGTATTTAGGTGCAGTGTTTCAACTAACGAAGCAGATACAAATGAGTGTGAAGCGCCAGAGTCAAACAAAGTACGAACAGGATGATCAAATAGAAAAACTAAACTTTCAACGGAAATGTTTCTACCTCTCTCATGTCCTGGTGCCATGAAAGCCTGAATCTGCCCTCTCGCCTGCCTTGGTGCCATGAGAGCCAGAAGCTACCCTCCAGAAGTTCTTTGCCCTTGCCCCTGTGTAACACCCCACGTCCGTTAGTGTCACTCACAATGGGAATGCACTAAGTTCTGTGGAGCATTTAGGGTAAAAGATGCAGATAAATTACAAGACAGACAGAAATTAAACAACGGAAAATAAAACTTTGCTTTATTGATAAAATAGTTTGTACAAAGATTTCTTTACAATATCAGAGTGTCATCTGTCTTACAAAATAAAGAAGCATAAAAATACATTTATATTCCCCAATGTAGCAAGAACCAGCCATAACATCTGGAAAGAGAATCCAAGCAAAACTTCGACAAATCTTCAAGCTGGGAAAGAGTGACAGTCCAACTTAACCTGAGCTATACTACTCCCTCCTCTACTACCTGGGGGGGGGAAACGGAAGAAAAGAAGACGAAAGAAAAACAGAGTCAGACATAAAGCCTGAGTAAGTTCAGTAACTTCTAGCATGTGAACATGGAAAACAAAACGACATGAATTAACTGAATACAAGATTACACCATGACGATAGGGTCAACAAGATTAGACAAGGTAGTCACAAGATATGCTAAGGTAAGATAAACTGGATACGCTCTAATACTTTCGCCGCTTCGCTATTTCCTTGTTATATATAAATCTATTGTCTCTGCACCGGCTAACTAATGTCCCAACTAGTAACCTTAAACTAGTAACGCTTACGTGATCCCAATCCCTGTATTTTCCATCGCCTTCAGGCATCCATTTATTTATTTGTTACCTAGATTTAATCTAGGGTTTTCTACCAAGTGCCTTTTAGATTCAACTAGAGTTTACGCTGTCTGCTGAACGCTTCTCGGATTCAGGATTTATGCCACCTAGTTCAACTAGGAATTATGCTACCTGTCGAACGATGCCCCCAAGTCTAGGACACACAACCTAGATTGGTATATGTTCCTATACTTCCCCACGCATGTATCGCGAATCGTTATCGCTTGTCTAGATGCACATGTCCTGTAATGTGCGACCCGAGTCCTGTGTCAGGGCAAATCAAGGAATACAGAACTCGGTCGGGAGCTTTCAGATATCTGCCGATGCAGATACTAAGGTCTGTTTTTGTTCCAGTACTATGGTCCCACTTGACCCCTCCCTCAACTAATGAAAGGCACACCTTGTAAAATGAGAACTATACGCCGGTCCCCGGTGCCTCACTATCCTATGGCCATCCTCACCCATAACTAGATAGCAAGTATATGGTCATTTGGAGTTCTCCGCCTTTCCGCTTCACGTATCTCGATTGACTGAAGATGGATGGTAGACGACGAGTCGCTATCACAGGGCTACCGTTTGCTCGCCGAATCACGTCGGTCCATCCTAGTCTTTAGGTTGCCATGTATTGCAACCAAGGCATACCCCTGGTTCTTCTACGCAGACCTTAACCTCTGTGGGCCCAGGCGGATCATCTGCAGCCTCACAGAGGGATACCAAGAGTACCCTCACGTCCCCTCGAAGCCTCGGGCTTCGTAACCCAATTCGTTGGAGCCTTCTTTTTAATCAGACGGACGTTCGCTCCTCCTCGTGTTATACTAAGAATTACTACTTAGTTTTGTCAACTAAGGTTTACCACTTAGTATCCAAAATCGTTGTTTTCTTAACTAAGGTTTTCTACTTAGTTCTCTTTCCCGTCAATTTGGATTGGTTAAGTGTCATTAGTCAATTCAAACCAACTTAACCCTCTTCATTCATCCTGTTAAACTGGTTAAGTGTTATCAGTAATTCATGATGACTTAACCCTACCACAAACCAAGTTATATTGATTAAGTATTTATTACTTAACCCTACCCATTCACCCTGTATTGGTTAAGTGTTCCTTTTTAGCTTAACCTTGCCCGTCTGTTTTAACTAACATGTTATTAATGGTTAAGTATTATCCCTTCATGTTTTAGACTTAACCCCATTCCTTTATCACAACCTGATGGTTAAGTGTTCAGGTTTACTTAACCCTACGGTCTAGCCCAGCTAACATATCAAATTTGCTAAGTGTATTAGATTTTACTTAACCCCAACCTCTAGTCTAGTTAACATATTAATTTGGCTAAGTGTATTAACTTTACTTAACCCTTACAAGTCTCTTTTTGCTACCTTGAGTTTGGTTAAGTGTCTCTATGGACTTAGCCCTCCCATTCTAGCTTAACTGTGTTAAGTTGGTTAAGTGTTCCTATGGAGTTAACCCTCCCATTCTAGCTTAACTTTGTTAAATTGGTTAAGTGTTCCTATGGACTTAACCCTCCCATTCTAGCTTAACTGTGTTAAGTTGGTTAAGTGTTCCTATGGACTTAACCCTCCCATTCTAGCTTAACTGTGTTAAGTTGGTTAAGTGTTCCTATGGACTTAACCCTCCTATTCTAGCTTAACTGTGTTAAGTGTCAGTCTGAACCTAACCCCACCCATCAGTCTAGTTTTCATGTTGAACTGGTTAAGTGTCTTAGTTAACTTAACCCTACCATTCTTTTTCTAGCTTTAACTAAATAAATTAAAGCCGCTACCACTCACATTAGATAGGTATTGTTGCGATTACTGGATGTGCCGGTTGGTTCCGGGCAGGTTTACATCGCAACTCAGTCTAACCTCGGGCTAGGCATATTCGTGTTTTCTAAGTTCAAAGGGTTTCAATTTATTTTCAAATCAAGTTTTGAAAGTAACCATCCCGTTCGTCGGATCAGTTAGGGATAGCCAGGGAGAGCAGGAAACTTGTATTTTCCAAACCCAAGCCTAGACACTATCCTCTCTGTCACCCTAGAACTTTCTGGTGTGTCATTAAAAGAGATGTCGTTAATAAACCTTTAATTTGTCTAAATTTATATTTCCTCATTCAGGCCAAATTTTATAAGTAAATTATTTCTAATTTACTTATTTCCTAATTACTCTTTTAATGTTAAATTGTCTACATTCATTCTTATGGCCCATTTCCCCTTTTAAATCATATTTATGCTTTTTGGTATGTGGACTATACCAAATTAAGTGTCACTAACCATGATTTTGCTAAACCTGCCAATTACTCCCAATTATGGCCAATTTCACATTTATGCCAATATACTTACCGTGCCAAATTAGCTAATCCAATTCCGATTCAACATTCTAATTCTAGACTTATTACTCTAGTTCACTATTCATGTAAATGCTAGATTTACACGTCAATACTAGATTCAAATTACACATCTTATAATTCATGTCAAATTTATCCAATTTGCATTTCTATGAACATGCCATAATACATGTTCCCAATTTATGCCAATTTCCAAGTTAAACTACGTTTTTAGTAAATTTCATATTTTGCCCAAACCGCATTCCCACCGTTCGTATAATCGTGATTCAGTCTAGATTATAAATAAAGTTAGGTTCGTAGAAAATAGGGAATGAACCAAAGATGCTATGCAAAAGATAGACATACTAACTGGCATAAAAGGGTTGAATAACGACGTCGGTTCAACAATATGGGTAGACCTAACTTAATAGGTAAATTCCCAAGGTCTAAAACCAAAGATAACCAAGAATAGACAGAATAGAGACGTAGGTTCAAGAACATGGGTAGACCTAACTTAATAAGTAAATTCCCAAGGTCTAAAACCAAAGAAAACCAAGAATCGACAGACTAGATGATCGGGTTTAGACCCAATTTCATAGTCACAAAACTTAAGCAACACTTTCCTAGTCATGAATCACAGGTGTTTAATCACAGATGTCCTTGTTATGTCATAGGCAATAGTTTATATTTCCTAATCAAAGGCATAGGCTTAGTCAAGGAAATAATCCTCATAGTCACAGTCGCAGTCATAGGCAATGTTCATAGTCATAGGCAATGTCCATAGTCATAGGCAATGTTCATAGTCGTAGGCAACGTTCATAGTCATAGGCAATGTTCATAGTCATAGGCGATGTTCATAGTCATAGGCAAGGCCTAATTGGTCATCGGATCATAACAGTTCTTAATTAGGTCCAAAGAAATAGGCACAGATTCGAATAGAAAGAATTGGCATGCTCTTTTATTCCTTTAATTTCATGTCACGAACAAAGAAAACGTTCAAATCTAGAAATAACTGACTTACAGAGATTAGATTAGAATAGAAAGATGGCGTTGCTATGATTCGTAGAAAAACAGTCGTTCGAATCTTCACTTGAATTCTAGCTTGAATCTCCTCTCTGAAAGTCTTTGAGCAGCACCTCCTCGTCTTGATTTTATTATATATATATTATTTATTATTTAATTAAGAGGAGGAGAGGAAGCCATGTTCACTAAGAATCTTTGCAGCATAAGGGTAGAGGAGAATTGTGAATAGAGAAGAAGACTAGGGCTGTTTATATAGTGTTAGGCGGACAAATCTGGTCAGAATGGCGTCCAGATACAGAAGAACGAACCAGGTGCAGAAAACAAGAAAAAGCAGGGGGGGTCGACCCCCAGGTCGACTACCCGTCGACCTGGGTGACCCAGGTCGACTACCCAGTCGACCTGGGTGCCTTGGGCGGGAAAATTCCCGCCCAGCCCAATCTGGGTCCGATTTGAATTTTGAACTTGGCCTGTTTTGAATTTTGAACTTCGTTGAATCTTCCGGAGGCCATATCTCCCTCATACGGACTCCGATTTACGCAAACTCGGACTCGTTTTCATGCAGAATTCCGAGACGAACGCAATGGCGCAGCCCGTTTCCCTTGGTTTTGATTTTAACTTAAAATTCTGCCTTGATTTGTGAATCTTAGTGTTACAGAATTACGGGGTGTTACATTCTCCCCCACTTAAAAGGATTTCGTCCCCGAAATCTTCAAGTTAGGAAGAATGTGTCCTACCATCCAATCACCCATCTACTCAACCATTCAATCACAGGCATTCATTGTCCTTAAAAGATTTCTAATGCTTTCATGTTCATATGCATAGTGTGTGTATATGTCTTTATCTAATGCAAAATCAGGCGGTCTACTGATTCAGTTGACCTCCTTAATGCGAATCATGTCAGTGCCATGCGTCCAATCATGTATGCAAGCATCCCTAGTTATGTAAATACTACATGTGTGCACAGCCATTCATCCATATGCAACGTCCATATGATAACATGTCAAGCTCAACTTTCAAACAAATACATATCTGTAAATGCAATATGAAAGCGTCCGAACTGATCTAGTGCCAAATACGTATGCATATGCATTCACGAGCAACCATTTGCAACCACTTGCAACCATTCAACCATAACATGTTTTCAAATACATGTTTACATCCATTGGCTTCTACCTAAGGATCGAAGATACGACCTAGAGGATATACTTTGGAAAGAGAGAAACAACTATGCGTAAAGCTCCTACAAAAAGAAAATCAAGGATGCACCCTTAAGGAAAAGGGTATGTTGCTAGTATCTAGCCTTCTTGAGCTTTACTCCACTGTTTCTTAACTAAATTTTACTACATGATTGTGAAGTTTCCGATCTCCATTTCCAAAATAAACAGATGTCAATCACGGTATCAAGTGCACATACCAAGATGGCTTGAGATCTCTCCTCTTAGCTTATTCATCACGCCATAACTATGAGGGTCGAAAGGTTACTACGTGCTTTTTAGAGTGCCTGCCACAACTATTCATCTCTCACGCAAACCATCCTAGTCGAACTCGACATTCCTCAAGTACAAGCCCCAAAGGCCTAAACCGATATCAGACAAGCACCCAAGGAATATCTCCTCCGAATTTAGACGATCTATGTGAGATGATATAAGCAAACTCGATAGCTATTCTCAAATCCCTACTAACCAAAAATAAACTGGTCGGACCACCAATTGAATTTGAGAGTCTAGTGGGATCTTTCTACTATACAAGTACTATGGTGCAGAGACTCAACTATGGAAGTGGATATGAACAAATGCGAAGCGCTAAAACGAACAACAAAACTAGACTCTTCCAACAGAACTTTTCTACCTTTCTCCTAGGTACGCTTGGTGGTGAAAGTATGTACTTGCCCTTCTGAAAATCTTGTTCCTCGTTCTTGCCCTTGTCCTTAATTATATGCCCTATCATATCCTAGTAAAGATACTTCCTCTTGTCTTAGGTCTTATAATTCCTTCCTCCTTCGTGAGCTAAATCTACATCCATGAGTTCCTCATCCTCTTCCGTGTGTAGTCATGTTGACAAATCTTTCGAAAGCTGCTTCCATCGTACAGAAAACCTTACTAAGCCTGAAAGAAAACAGGCCGTAGGTGAAACAACTACGGCTATGGATGGAAGTCGGGCACTACTTTGCCCTTCGATGAGGTTACCTCCCAGAGAGCCAGGAGCCCCAGAGACTCAAGAAAGAAGGATACGAGAATTCAAACAGAGGAAGAGAAGATAGTGCGTATGGCTTTGGGGAATATGCCTTTAAAACAAATCTTTTCTTTTGAAAATGCTTCTTTTAAAACCGGTTTGAAAATGATTTTTCAAATCTTTTATCTGATCTGGTAACCTTCAGCTCTGATACCACGTGTAACACCCCATGTCCGTTAGTGTCACTCACAAAGGGAATGCACTAAGTTCTGTGGAGCATTTAGGGTAAAAGATGCAGATAAATTACAAGACAGACAGAAATTAAACAGCGGAAAATAAAACTTTGCTTTATTGATAAAATAGTTTGTACAAAGATTTCTTTACAATATCAGAGTGTCATCTGTCTTACAAAATAAAGAAGCATAAAAATACATTTATATTCCCCAATGTAGCAAGAACCAGCCATAGCATCTGGAAAGAGAATCCAAGCAAAACTTCGAAAAATCTTCAAGCTGGGAAAGAGTGACAGTCCAACTTAACCTGAGCTATACTACTCCCTCCTCTACTACCTGGGGGGAAACAGAAGAAAAGAAGACGAAAGAAAAACAGAGTCAGACATAAAGCCTGAGTAAGTTCAGTAACTTCTAGCATGTGAACATGGAAAACAAAACGACATGAATTACCTGAATACAAGATTACACCATGACGATAGGGTCAACAAGATTAGACAAGGTAGTCACAAGATATGCTAAGGTAAGATAAACTGGATACGCTCTAATACTTTTGCCGCTTCGCTATTTCCTTGTTATATAGATTTCTATTATCTCTGCACCAGCTAACTAATGTCCCAACTAGTAACGCTTACGTGATCCCAATCCCTGTATTTTCCATCGCCTTCAGGCATCCATTTATTTATTTGTTACCTAGATTTAATCTAGGGTTTTCTACCAAGTGCCTTTTAGATTCAACTAGAGTTTACGCTGTCTGCTGAACGCTTCTCGGATTCAGGTTTTATGCCACCTAGTTCAACTAGGAATTATGCTACCTGTCGAACAATGCCCCCAAGTCTAGGACACACTACCTAGAGTGGTATATGTTCCTATACTTCCCCATGCATGTATCGCGAATCGTTATCGCTTGTCTAGATGCACATGTCCTGTAATGTGCGACCCGAGTCCTGTGTCAGGGCAAATCAAGGAATACAGAACTCGGTCGGGAGCTTTCAGATATCTGCCAATGCAGATACTAAGGTCTGTTTTTGCTCCAGTGGCTATGGTCCCACTTGACCCCTCCCTCAACTAATGAAAGGCACACCTTGTAAAATTAGAACTATATGCCGGCCCCCGGTGCCCCACTATCCTATGGCCATCCTCACCCATAACTAGATAGCAAGTATATGGTCTTTTGGAGTTCTCCGCCTTTCCACTTCACGTATCTCGATTGACTGAAGATGGATGGTAGACGACGAGTCGCTATCACAGGGCTACCATTTGCTCGCCGAATCACGCCGGTCCATCCTAGTCTTTAGGTTGCCATGTATTGCAACCAAGGCATACCCCTGGTTCTTCTACGCAGACCTTAACCTCTGTGGGCCCAGGCGGATCATCTGCAGCCTCACAGAGGGATACCAAGAGTACCCTCACGTTCCCTCGAAGCCTCGGGCTTCGTAACCCAATTCGTTGGAGCCTTCTTTTTAATCATATGGGCGTTCGCTCATCCTCGTGTTATACTAAGAATTACTACTTAGTTTTGTCAACTAAGGTTTACCACTTAGTTTCCAAAATCGTTGTTTTCTTAACTAAGGTTTTCTACTTAGTTCTCTTTCCCGTCAATTTGGATTGGTTAAGTGTCATTAGTCAATTCAAGCCAACTTAACCCTCTTCATTCATCATGTTAAACTGGTTAAGTGTTATCAGTAATTCATGATGACTTAACCCTACCACAAGCCAAGTTATATTGGTTAAGTATTTATTACTTAACCCTACCAATTCACCCTGTATTGGTTAAGTGTTCCTTTTTAATTTAACCTTGCCCGTCTGTTTTAACTTACATGTTATTAATGGTTAAGTATTATCCCTTCATGTTTTAGACTTAACCCCGTTCCTTTATCACAACCTGATGGTTAAGTGTTCAGGTTTACTTAACCCTACGGTCTAGCCCAGCTAACATATCAAATTTGCTAAGTGTATTAGATTTTACTTAACCCCAACCTCTAGTCTAGTTAACATATTAATTTGGCTAAGTGTATTAACTTTACTTAACCCTTACAAGTCTCGTTTTGCTACCTTGAGTTTGGTTAAGTGTCTCTATGGACTTAGCCCTCCCATTCTAGCTTAACTTTGTTAAGTTGGTTAAGTGTTCCTATGGACTTAACCCTTCCATTCTAGCTTAACTGTGTTAAATTGGTTAAGTGTTCCTATGGACTTAACCCTCCCATTCTAGCTTAACTGTGTTAAGTTGGTTAAGTGTTCCTATGGACTTAACCCTCCCATTCTAGCTTAACTGTGTTAAGTTGGTTAAGTATTCCTATGGACTTAACCCTCCCATTCTAGCTTAACTGTGTTAAGTGTCAGTCTGAACCTAACCCCACACATCAGTCTAGTTTTCATGTTGAAATGGTTAAGTGTCTTAGTTAACTTAACCCTACCATTCTTGTTCTAGGTTTAACTAAATAAATTAAAGCCGCTACCACTCACATTAGACAGGTATTGTTGCGATTACTGGATGTGCCGGTTGGTTCCGGGCAGGTTTACATCGCAACTCAGTCTAACCTCGGGCTAGGCATATTCGTGTTTTCTAAGTTCAAAGGGTTTCAATTTATTTTCAAATCAAGTTTTGAAAGTAACCATCCCGTTCGTCGGATCAGTTAGGGATAGCCAGGGAGAGCAGGAAACTTGTATTTTACAAACCCAAGCCTAGACACTATCCTCTCTGTCACCCTAGAACTTTCTGGTGTGTCATTAAAAGAGATGTCGTTAATAAACCTTTAATTTGTCTAAATTTATATTTCCTCATTCAGGCCAAATTCTATAAGTAAATTATTTCTAATTTACTTATTTCCTAATTACTCTTTTAATGTTAAATTGTCTACATTCATTCTTATGGCCCATTTCCCCTTTTAAATCATATTTATGCTTTTTGGTATGTGGACTATACCAAATTAAGTGTCACTAACCATGATTTTGCTAAACCTGCCAATTACTCCCAATTATGGCCAATTTCACATTTATGCCAATATACTTACCGTGCCAAATTAGCTAATCCAATTCCGATTCAACATTCTAATTCTAGACTTATTACTCTAGTTCACTATTCATGTAAATGCTAGATTTACACGTCAATACTAGATTCAAATTACACATCTTATAATTCATGTCAAATTTATCCAATTTGCATTTCTATGAACGTGCCATAATACATGTTCCCAATTTATGCCAATTTCCAAGTTAAAATACGTTTTTAGTAAATTTCATAGTTTGCCCAAACCGCATTCCCACCGTTCGTATAATCGTGATTCAGTCTAGATTATAAATAAAGCTAGGTTCGTAGAAAATAGGGAATGAACCAAAGATGCTATGCAAAAGATAGACATACTAACTGGCATAAAAAGGGTTGAATAACGACGTCGGTTCAAGAACATTGGTAGACCTAACTTAATAGGTAAATTCCCAAGGTCTAAAACCAAAGATAACCAAGAATAGACAGAATAGAGACGGAGGTTCAAGAACATGGGTAGACCTAACTTAATAGGTAAATTCCCAAGGTCTAAAACCAAAGAAAACCAAGAATAGACAGACTAGATGATCGGGTTTAGACCCAATTTCATAGTCACAAAACTTAAGCAACACTTTCCTAGTCATGAATCACAGGTGTTTAATCACAGATGTCCTTGTTATGTCATAGGCAATAGTTTATATTTCCTAATCAAAGGCATAGGCTTAGTCAAGGAAATAATCCTCATAGTCACAGTCGCAGTCATAGGCAATGTTCATAGTCATAGGCAATGTCCATAGTCATAGGCAATGTTCATAGTCGTAGGAAACGTTCATAGTCATAGTCAATGTTCATAGTCATAGGCGATGTTCATAGTCATAGGCAAGGCCTAATTGGTCATCGGATCATAACAGTTCTTAATTAGGTCCAAAGAAATAGGCACAGATTCGAATAGAAAGAATTGGCATGCTCTTTTATTCCTTTAATTTCATGTCACGGACAAAGAAAACGTTCAAATCTAGAAATAACTGACTTACAGAGATTATATTAGAATAGAAAGATGGCGTTGCTATGATTCGTAGAAAAACAGTCGTTCGAATCTTCACTTGAATTCTAGCTTGAATCTCCTCTTTGAAAGTCTTTGAGCAGCACCTCCTCGTCTTGATTTTATTATATATATATTATTTATTATTTAATTAAGAGGAGGAGAGGAAGCTATGTTCACTAAGAATCTTTGCAGCATAAGGGTAGAGGAGAATTGTGAATAGAGAAGAAGACTAGGGCTGTTTATATAGTGTTAGGCGGACAAATCTGGTCAGAATGGCGTCCAGATACAGAAGAACGAACCAGGTGCAGAAAATAGGAAAAAGCAGGGGGGGTCGACCCCCAGGTCGACTACCCAGTCGACCTGGGTGCCCCAGGTCGACTACCCAGTCGACCTGGGTGCGTTGGGCGGGAAAATTCCCGCCCAGCCCAATCTGGGTCCGATTTGAATTTTGAACTTGGCCTGTTTTGAATTTTGAACTTCGTTGAATCTTCCGGAGGCCATATCTCCCTCATACGGACTCCGATTTACGCAAACTTGGACTCGTTTTCATGCAGAATTCCGAGACGAACGCAATGGCGTAGCCCGTTTCCCTTGGTTTTGATTTTAACTTAAAATTCTGCCTTGATTTGTGAATCTTAGTGTTACAGAATTACGGGGTGTTACACCCTGTTTCCTTGGGTAGTACTTAACTAGATGACCTGCCTCTCCACTGTGGAAACAGCTAGTCTTCTTCTTTTTCCTATAGTCTTTGCTCAGATGTCCTGGTGTCCCATAATTAAAGCACTTCTTCTTTCCTTTGCCATTATTGTTCTTCCCGCCTTTCTTGTATTGTTGTTGTGGCTTCTTCTGGTCTCCTTTCTTCTCCGGTGCCATATTAGCATTCACACTTTCTCTTCCTCATGCATAAACGCCATGTCAACCAGTTTCTCAAAGGTAGCCCCCATCGGAATGTGGGTCATCGCCAACCCATATAGCGGCTCATTCAAACCTTTAACGAACCTCAGGGCCTTCTTCTCAGGTGTGTTTACCAATTCCGAGCCAAATCTTGCCAACTGATTGAACTTGTTGACGTACTCCTTTACTGATAAATCCCCTTTCTTCAACGCCAAGAATCTTTCCATATATAAATTCTCTTCTGCTCGTGAGAGAAACTACATTTAGAACCTACGCTTGAAATCCATCCATGTCTCCATTGGACGCTCTCCGTTTATGACCTCCCACCAAAACGAGGATCGTCTTTCATTAACCAAGCAGCCAACTGGACCTTCCTTCCATCTTCAACTTCTAAAATACCAAATAGATCTTCCACCTCCTTAAGCCAATTTCGAGCTTCAACAAACGTCTCTGATCCGTGAAAAGGTTTCCCGACAATTGCCCTAAAATCTTTGCATATCTTTGCAAAAGTATCAACACGGGGAGGAGGAGCATTTGTTGGGCCTGTGACATTGGCCCTAGCTTCCAGATACCTTCAAAACCATCCTGGTATCGGTATCCCCTCGGGTATCTCGGGAATTCCAGACATGCTGAAAAGAAAAAGAAGAAATTCAAAACGGAGAATTCGAAATAAAGATATATGTCTCTTAGGGGTTATGTTTTTAAAACAAACTTTTCTCTTGAAAATACTTTCCTTAAAACTTATTTTTGAAAGTATTTCTTTATAAAGTGCTTTTTGAAAAATAATTTTTCAAAATTCATATCTGGTCTGGTAACCTTAATCTCTGATACCACGTGTAACACCCCATGTCCATTAATGTCACTCACAAAGGGAATGCATTAACTTCCATAGAGCGTATTTAGTGTATAGAATAGAATATAACAAGACAGATATAAATAATGGTACTTGAAAATTTTAAAACAACTTCTATTGCAGCGGAGAAATAGTTCGATTACAAAAACTTCATAAACTAAGTACACTTAATATCCATCTTGATAAATTGTTTCAGAGTACATGAAATAAAAACATAAACCCCAACACAAGTACCATAAAAGAGATGAGCTGAACTTTGCTTTCAGCAATCCAAGCGCTTCCAAAAGAGAGAGAAAGAGATCCGAGATCAAGCTCCAATAGTACTAGTCCCACCCTGAGAACTTAGGGGGAAAAGGAAGAAAAGAGGAGAAAACAAGGGGGTTAGACATAAAGTCTGGCGAGTATAATAACTTTAACGATATAATTATCAAAGTAACTAGGATAAGGCATAAACTGGTAAGATAAGATATGACCATGAAACAAGTGGGCATAACAAAGCAAATAAGAGGAATATTCTGGCGTTAATCTCGTTCCTAATCACTATAGGATAATTACTATACTACACCACCACAAGTTACCCTAAAAGTTGATCCCGCATACAGAACTTAATAATGATAATGGTAGTTTCGTGTACCCCTAGCTGCCTTCATAGGTGCTGTCTGCCCCTATCTCCACTAGTTGTACCCACTACCCCCATTTGATCGGCTCCCTAACTCGTAGATACCCGTGCTGGTCCCATAGCGGGGTGTATCACTCCCCAAAGTGGCAACCCGATACCACCAAAGATGCAAGGCTTATATCTACACGATGCAACAACGTCTTACCTACCAGCCCGGGCCCACGCACGCACATGACCCCGTTGGACTTGCGTTGCCACCGCTAACCCGTTTTGACCTCTTACAATCAAATCCAGTAAGCGTGTCCTCTCCTCGACTTGGGTCGAGCTCACAAAGATACTTAATGGGTTACTGGTTTGAAAAGGGCCCCCATGCTTGACACAAGCCTTCCACTTATGCTTGGTCCCCACTAAGTTTCCCTACTTAACCACATTCTTATTCATGTCTTCTTACATGTTTCAATCTTGGTTAAGTGCATCTAATCGTATTTCACGTGCCACCCAAGGCACCCACTTAATTTCACATGCCACCTAAGGCACCCACTTAACCCCCCATGTCCCACTACATGTTTATCTGGTTAAGTGTTACTTAATTCATTAGAACCGTAACCTTGTAAAGGCCTCCCACATTAGGCTGACAATTCCGGTTGCTGGATTTGCCGGGCGGGTCCGGGCAGTCTTATACCGCAAACGAGCCTAACCTCGTGTCTTTACAATTGTTACGCATTTAATTCGTGCCTCTGACCTCTCACGTTAGACTGGCATTTGTGGCTGCTAGATTTGCCGGGCGGGTCCGGGCAGTCTTACACCACAAAAGAGTCTAACCTCGTGTCTTAGGCGGTTAATTATTACACATCTTTATTTAACCCCAAATTGGATTAATATCCCTATTCAAATTTATCAATAAATTCCAAATTTATTTATGTCCATAATTGTCTCTTAAAATTATGTCCATAAATACCAATTATGCCAATTAATGTTTCAAATTAATTATATGCCTTTTAACGCCATTTTATGCTCATTCACAATTTATGTATATTCAATATTATCCCATCATCCCCACGCTATTCATACATTTTCATATGACATATGTTAGACTCGTAAATAGTCTAACTTATAAAAAGAAAAACAACATCACATAACACATAAAATCGATCTAAGGATCATGACATAAGATTACATAGCCAATAACTTGCATGTGAATTTCATTCAAACTAGCATATGTTACAAAACTAGCAAAGGTAATGGGCATAAACTTGCATAACTTATGTACTGCTATAGATCCAAACATAAAGGTGTGAACTTGCATATGGATCTAAACATAAAGATGTAAACTTGCATATATTTCTAAACATAAAGATGTAAACTTGCATATAGATCTAAACATAAAGATGTAAACTTACATATAGATCTAAACATAAAGATGTAAGCTTGCATATGGATCTAGACATAAAGGTTAATGTCTCATAAACAAGCATATGCATATACATGTCTCACATATATTTTAACAACCCAAACTTGCATAAGATTCATACATGAATATATGATCCAATCATCACAAACTTGCATAAGATATATGGTTCAACTTGCATAAGATTCACATAAGAACTAACATATGATCCAACTTGCATAAGACTAACAAATGATTCAACACCACAAACGTACATATAATTTACATCACATGATTCAAAATCATATTCTCATAATCCCAATTATATCTTATCATAATTAAATTAATTAATTATTTTGTGAAAGCTATCATACTCACAATTAAAAAGAATAGTCTTATCTTTCTGGGATCTGTATTCTGAAACTGAATTGCTTTCCTTTGATGTAGACTAATCGTTATTTAGATTTGATTTGATTTTGATTCAAGCTTCTATCTTGCTTTAGGGTTGAAAGTGTATGGCGGCTACTCTAGGTTCTACATTGACGGCATGGCGGCTCTTGTTATGAATTAATGTGATTAGTGTTAGGGGTTTAGGAGTGTTTTTATAGAAGTTTAATTATAAGAGCCATCGGATTAACCGAGGGATAACCAAAACCATCAGGACCACTCAGATGCCACATCAGCCCTTAGGGAGAATCGGGCCACGGGTTGACAGCCAAACTCCCTGGATCGACCCCTAGTCGACCCATTCGCTGTTTTGTACTTTTTTTGAATATTATATATATATATATATATCATATGCATAAAACTTCAAGGCTTAATAAATTCTTCATAAGTTATCCGTTTTATGTAAACCAAATGTCTATCTTGACCCAAAATTTTGAGATGAACATAATAGCGCAACCCATTTCACTTAATTCTTCTTCTAAAAATTAAGTATACTTTAACCTGTGAATTGTAATGTTATAAAATTACGGGGTGTTACATGGTGTTAAAGCAGAAGTTCATATTTCAACGTTTTCAATTTTGGACACAACTTTCCCTAATCATCAATATTCATGGTAGCCTTACAATCTTAGATCCTTTCCGTAGTAGATGTCATTATGCTAGCATGTCTAATAAATTGGCTTCGATCAAAGAGAATTATTTTCGTGAGTCATCGTTGAGTTAAAATTTATGAGACAACAAACCTTTTTTTGTTGGATTAATAAAAATAATGGTCTCTTTGATAATCAAAATTAGTTGAGAATATTTTAACCATGAGGAGTGAAGGATTGAAAGTATTGCCTCAGCCTTCCATCCATTATTTTGGAATTCCTGCATACAAAAAAATTCTCTCTTTGGAATTAAAATTATGAACCAGTTAGGTTCTTAATAAAAAAACATCTTTTTCAATGCTTTTACTAGATATTTAAATAAGTAATAACAAAGTGAATTTCAAATTTTAATGCAATGCAATTATATCTGAATTGATACTAGTAAAAGATCGATATGTATAAAATACGTAATTTATAAAAAAATATGAAATTCAAACATTTAAACTTACACACATACTACGTACATACTTATGTATGCATACACATCTTATTTTTAAACACAAACACACACACACACAAATGTGTGTCTTTGTGTGTGTATATGTATGTATGATACTAGATGTTAAAATCATTATCTTTCAACATTATTCCATTAACTGCATTATTTAAACATACATCCCAATGTGATATGGAAAATTAATTTTTTTATGTATTTATATGCGACAAATAAGTCTACAATAGCTATATTTTATATTTGCGCTATTTGCTTTATGGGTGCAAATATATTTAAAATTTAACATAAATCTAAATTAAACTAAAATAATAATGAATGTTATATTCAATTTATTTGAATCATAATATACCAAATGTATATACAAAAAGGATTAACATTGCTTACCCATTTTTTGGTATAGACTGCTTTAACTGGACTTAGAAAACTCAAATGAAATCTGATTGGGACCAATCCTCAGAGAAGCACTTATAAAACATAAAAATACAACTTTGGAAAGTTTGATTGTGTTTGGACCTACCTTTATAGCTCGACTCCTAATCATCTTTATGACTCTCGTATCAGTCATAATGTTAATGAATTGGCTCCAACGACTCATATGCCTAACTCCACATTCCTCTTGATTGCACTCATTAAGCATCATGTGATTTGGATAGGTATCAAACGATATATTTCATATAATTTGAATTTGAAATAGATTGGATGGCTCATGAAGATTGATGACCAAAATAACTCAGAATGACTTAAGATTAGACAGGACGACTCAAATGGATAGTAGGAGAATGGAACAAATGAGAAAAATAAAAAATCACATAATTCATTGACTCTACACTAAGTCATATGTATGGCGCATTAAGGAGTCATAACATTGATTCGGCTAGGTGTGAAATTCTTGACGTTGACTAGCCATGGCTTCAAGACTCTGTTGCACAGTGGTTTTTGGCCCAATACATGCCGGACCGATATAAATATGCAAGAATTTTCTAATTTTCCTATGCCTATTGGAGGTAGGAAACGTGTAGGAAGCCCTCCCTACACCTAATGTAATGTCAAAAATCAAAGCATGGAAAAAATATTTTCTACGCCTTTCCTACTCCATGCGTAGTACAGTTTACTATGCCTTTCCTACACTAGATATTTCATATGCCACTCTTACATCCAGTTTTTTCCTACGCCTTATCTACATCTTATTTATTTTTACCATTTCCTACACCATACTTACGATCAATGATTTCTTGTGTCATTACTATGCCCAAAAAGTTTCCTATGTCGTTGCTATAGCAAAAATTTCCTACTCATTAGTCGCGCCGTACATACTCAACTTCAATAAATACAATTTAAAATTTTCCTACGCTCTTCCAGTACCATTTTAAATATATTCTGTCATATTACTACAGCTCATATTTTAGACCAACATAAATTGATATGATAAATTATATATAACATAATCAATAATAATACTGTATTACAACAACAAAAAACAATTTCATAATTATTAAATATGATAAATAATACACTACAATATCTATTTAAGTAAGTATATTGCTACATCCATGAGTTTAAACTGACGTCAGTAAGGATACATAACTTGTTTAAATGCTAAACACATGCATAACATAAAATGAATAACTTCAAGATTGCTTCGGTTGATTTTGGCCTACATCTCCATTTAAGCACCGACGCGCTACATTTTTTAACACCAAAAAAGAATTTTTGAGTTCTTGTAGCTCATCTTTAAGTGTGCTTCGGTTCTTCCTTCATCTGAGTTCTCTCTTCTGCATCAGTCTTGCTTATGTTATAGGTAGCATCTTTATATCTCTGCATTTCATTAATCATTAAAATTAAACAAAACTCTTTTTTTAGTTACCACATCAATGCATAGGTGCAAACTGATGTGCATGCACATTAAAGTTCTTTTTTGACATTCGTTCCCTGAGGATCATCATCAACGTACAACTCATTATTAGGCCAGGACTTTCTGTTTTAATTACTTAGTTTACATAGATTATGCACATTTCCTACGAGGACTCAACCAAGCTCAAGCTATTGTAATTGCTGTGATATAAGAAAAGTTAATTAATACTTTAATTCACATAATAAAAGTAAACAACATATTTAAATATTTTTCTTTCTAACGACATGGTGTACATGAGAACCAAACCATACCTCCCAAAAACCAAAACTAGGGGCCGTACTCGTGTATACTATCAGCCTACATAACCAAAACGTCTATGATATCTATAATAATCACTAAGATTACTCATCCTTCTTCTTTTCTTTTTCTCGACAGATTCGGCGCTTGGTGGGTCACCACTACAACCAATTGTGGACCAGCTCTTCCTTCCAAAGTCACTCCCGCCTTTCCCTCCTCTGCCCTTCAGAGGGGTGAAGGACTCGTGAGATACCAATGTGCACCATCCACCCTCATCCTCACCACTTGTACTTATTGTGACCTCTCCGGGGGCTACAGTGAATACACTACAGTGGTTAAGGAGAGATGTCAGAAGCAAAGGCTAGTACAGCCTCAGTCTCACCTTGAGCTTTCGTGACCTCCAACTCTGCTTTCTTCTTAGCATACTTGGCGGCCGTTTTATCAGCTAGCTTCTTGGCGTTGAGTTGTCATTGGTTGTTCAGTGATACAAGAACAAAGTTAGACTTGAGTTATCAAACCACGAGTTTCAAGCTTAAAACAAAGGGGAATGCTTACTTCCTTCTAACCATCTCCATGCTAATCCGTGTGGACAGCGCACGAATAACCAGTTATGCTTATACACGATCATCTGGGGCCACTTCCCATTAAAGAACTTAGTGTTGGGTGGAGCTTCCAAAAAGTACTGGGACGGCGGAAACTTAGCTTTCCTCTTTTGTTGAAAAAGATACTGGATGTCCTCTCCGGTGGGCTCTAAGTGCAGGTACTCTCTGTAGAGAACGCAGGTTCCAAAAAGAGAAGCATATGCATTTGGATGAAGCTGCGATGGTGCAAGGTAGAAATAGTGCAACATATCCCAAATAAAGTTGTTACTGGGGGAACGCACCCAGAAATGCATGCCTGCCTCTTCCGGGCACTGTACCCTTCCGACGGTGCATGAGCCCTATTGTCCTTCCCGGGCACACGAACATCTCTCTAAGGTATGCCAAACCGTATCGCCACGCGCCTCACTGCCATCTCATCCATATGCGATGACACCAAATCCGGTAGGTTCTCATGAATAACCTCGCCCGCCACCATGTCCGCCGCCACCAACGTAATTCCCTCAACAATATCTACGTCCTCTTCACTTTCATGCTCACCCCCGATCATCTCAATCCTTCCCGGCTTTGGTGTCTTTGTCAAACGCTCGAACGACGGTTGTTGTCCTTTGGGCTACACCCCACAATCAAACGCTTCTGGCGAGCCTACTATTTGAGGAGTGGATTCTCTAGAGGTCTCAAGCTTGCTGCCCTTTGAGTTACCATCACTAGTTGAACCAGATGGGGATGGTGAATGCTGCGTAGTTTCGCCTTCCGAAATCTGCCGTATTTTTAATCTCGTGTTCGTTGCTAGCTATACCTTCAACATACTCGCATTAGATATCGTATTGTATAACCTGTCCCCTCGTGTTAGTGTAGACTAACATGTATGTGTTGTGTTGTGTAGTGCCATGCTCATATTGTTGTAATTTAGAAATTTGAGACACAACGACGATCAAAAGCCCCTAAGACTGTAACCATCATCGCAACCAACCAATATTCGCAACTGCATTACAAGTAGAATCGATAAAACATGTTCAACGGTTTGATAGTTCAGTCACAGTCCAATTGTATGCTCTACTCCTATGTTCCAGGCAAAACTGTCAATTAAATAACTGTTAACATAGGCGTCGGTTTAATCATACAAACGTTAGAACGATGCGAATCCCAAGAAAGGAAATCAGTGATTCAGGGTCTTAGGAAAAGGAGACGACACGGAAAAGGGGCCCAAAACCCTCGGGTAGAGTAAAAAACTTTGCATCCCAATACAAGGTATGAAATCTCATATCCCCTTAGGGTTACGAAATTTCGTATCCCCATAGGGATACGATACGAATCTTCGTGTCCCTTTGAGGTACAAAATTATATATCCCAAACTAAAGGGATATGAAGTCCACCTCATCGGACCCTAAGATTTCGACTCCTCCAATACACCACTTCATGCCCCTATGGCCGGTACGAATTCTCTGTTCCCCTTCTTCTCCTCTTCTCCAACCTCCTCCTCCATACAACTCCTTCTCCCCAATCTCGAGCTCGAGAACGCACGATTATCCTGAACCAGGAATCTGAAAACTGATCTCGACCACGGTCGAAGTTCGGCCTTAAGCCTCTTGAGTTCCAATCGGAAACCCAAGAGCATGACTGGCTCCAATCCGTTTTGAGATCCGCCTCGAGGTCCATCCGAGCGCCACAGCCGAGCTTGAAAATGGATTTTAACATCACAGTTTGAATTTGAGCCCCGCTGTTTTATCTAAAATCCTCAAGTCTAAGTAGTCAAGTTCGAATCGCAATAAAGTAAAAACAAGAAGAAGAAAGGAAAAGAGGAGAGGCGGCAAGTATTTGTAGGAAAAAAAGGAGAGATAGGCTTGGTCTAGTGGCATTTCGCATCCCACATAGGGAGACACACTATCGTATTCAAGTGGGATATGAAATTTCGTATCCCACTAGGACACAAGATTTCATATCCCCATGTGGGATACGAAATTACTGTATCCTAAGCACAGGGTACGAGTTTTAAAAAAACAATATATATACATATACAATATACATATGTGTACATTCGTGTGTTCGTACACACACACACACACATATATATATATATATATGTGTGTGTGTGTGTGTGTATGTTTACTCATAACTTGTACGGGGCTATGTTCGATATGTGCGCATGTGCACAGCGATGGTGTACACGTATATACCCTCCAAACAATCGGCTGCTCACGAACAAATACTCACACATATACTTATTACCACTCCATTTTCATTTTCCAAGTCACCTCGCGCAAAACCACGTGAAAACATGTGAGCGTATATGAGACGTTGCATAGACAACAACTCGTTTACGTTAAAACGCAAACAAAAGTCTACAACTATTGTTTACATTCATGAGTCAAAAGGAATTAGATGATTCAACTAGGATAACACTATCAACTTTTTGCACACCATGTCAAGACACGATATACTTTAGGGAGCAAGTCTTAACCGACCTTTTGCTCCGATTCACAAAAGTACACCAGGAATGCCCGAATCAGCACATCGTGTGATATTAAAGCCTGAAGTGTCACCAAAGAGCCAGGGACAGAAGCTCAGAAGAAGTTATGCATATAAGACCCTCACAACTCCTCAAAACAATGTATCCACCCTATTTTCGTATCCCTCAGTAAATAAAATTCTTATCCCTCAAAAGGCATGTGTTTATTATCTCCCAAACACATATTTCGAGTCCTCTCACTTTCGAACCCGACAAGTTTCGACTCCCTCGCATCCCAAAGCTTCGGGTCCCTCGATATCAGGGAAGCTCATGCCTCTCTGCCTTTGTCCTTGTGTCCCTAGGGATACAAACCAAGATCCCTTAGGGGATACGAGAAGTCGTATGCCATGGGGAGCCAAGAGAGTCGTATCCCATAAGGGGTAAGAAGTTACCCGTATCCCCTCAGGGATACGTCACTTCGTATCCCTTCGGATACGAAATTTGTATCCCCCTAAAGGGATATGAGTTACAACTGAATATAAAAAGGGACACAAAATTTTGGACGTCGGGCTTTAGGGATACAAAATGTACTGTTGTGGTCCCCAAATCCTACCTACTCCCACCTAACCACTCCACTATAAATACCCCCAAGCTCACACTTCAATGGGATTGGAGTTTTGGCTGATTTGACACCTCTTGAGAGCTCCAAGAACTCATTAATGGCATCCTTGCTTTGAGGAAGAAGGAGTATTAAAGTGACTATTTCCCGATATTCATATGTGACAATTATGACTCCAGTTTACATGGAAATACTTGTAACAAAATGCCTAGATGATGTTTGTAGCTTGTAATCCATTATTGTGAATAAAATATCAGCTACACATCCAAAGTGGATGTAGGCCCCTCACGGGACCAGACCACTATAAATCTATTGTGCCATTTATTGTTTTTCAGCACTTAATTTCCCACGTGAAATGATATTCTTAACTAATTAAGAATCTTCAGATGCTACGACATTTTTTGCCATCAACACAGAAAAATTACGATGGGTTTAGTCTCTTTACACTAGTCCCCAGTTTTTATGACCTCATGCTCTAGCTCGAGGAAAGAACATAGGTTAAGTGGAGTCTACTATCGAGTGAGTCAAATTGCGGAAGTACTCATAGTCCTAGTACTATGGAATCTACCAAAATCAAATTATAGATGTGGATTTCTCCCTAGCAATACACCGATGATTCAAAGATTGATATGAAGATGCTAAGATCGGAGTCCCCAATCATACCATGTTGGATGAATAAATGATAAATCCGTAATGGTTAATACATGCCCAACCGGAAATATGTTCGATGAGCTTGAAAGGAATAAGTTTGCCAATATGAAGAGAATAAAAAGTATTGCAATCCCCAAACTGTGTTCTTCCCTATATAGATATATCAATCCTGAGAACGCATCTCTAATATAATTTACTCTTGGTGAGATGACTTCCCCACACCACTTTCATGTAAATAAGAAGATAATGCATTGTAAGCATACCAAGCTGGTATGAATGGCCGTATTGTGTGATAATCAAAACCAAACCTGTAGCACATAGATAAAGTATAATAAGAAATATAGATAACAATATAGTGAGTACTAACAAAGTGAATAAAACAACTGAAGTATCGTCATCACAGAGTCAGGTACATGAAGTATAAGTATCTGAATACATATCATCCTTTAGAGTACTCTAATAACAATAAAAAAATATACAAGTATGATATACACTATAGCTCCTTCAAGCTCGTCTTTTGCTTAGCATCCTCATATAACCTGATCTGCTATCTATTCCACTCACCGATAATGTTAACCAATCAATGAAAATGCCGAAGAGCACCTAAGATAATAAGAGGAGACTTAAAACCATAGGTTAGACAATATCCTAGTGTGAACGATAAGATCCATCAAAAACTATACTATAGAATATGGAAATAGACATGTCAATTTTCTTACCTGACCTATCCCTGCAACCATAGACACACCACCTAATAATAAGATAATATATGCTACTCAAAGAATAAAAGATACTCAAAGAAAATGACAATCAAAGTAGGCATAATCATAAGATATGAGAATCTATGTAACCTACATTGTCCTCGTTCCTCTTCTCCTTCTCCAAGCCCTATAGGTGATAGTCTACCCGAGAAGTGAAAGTGAGGAAAAAATGAAGAAAATACATAAACCATAATCTAAATCGTAACTATCACCTTCTAAATCCATGAATGCATTGATAACCCATATGGTTGGATGTCGCCATCAAACAGGAGCTAATGGAAACCCCGATTCTGGTCGATCTCCATATTTTGCCAACACGTTCCTCTTTGGTCTATGTACACCATCCAGGGTGCATGATCTCATCGATTCTAATGGGAATCCTTTTGTTAGCCCTTCATCGATTTTAGCAACTCCACTCTATTTAAATCTTGAGTCCCCATTAGTCAGTCCATTAACATGAAGCTTTGTTACACCATGAATTAACTATGCATTCTCGCTACGCCATGAACCACCTCATCATCACGTAGATACATTACACCATGAGTTATCCATAATCTGCCTTCGAAACCCACTTTACATCCAAGCCTTTAATCGAAGAGTTAACGGCTTGACCATGCCATAAATACCAATCCACAGAAGAAATCGATAAACAACAACCTCTAGGAATACCTTGGAGCCTCGAACCTTCAATCCTATGGGCCTTATGTCCATTCAACAGAGTTTATGTCGGTTCATATATTTAACCAATTTTCGGCTAAGTACACTTCTGTTCCCCCAAGATTCCCTCCAACTTACTGCTAGTCCATAACCAATGCTGGTCCATCAAATTTCATTCCCCTAAGCACTTCATGATGGTCCATAACTTCTTCAAAGTGTACAAGTCACATGCTTTGACCAGTTGACCCAGCTTGACTTGTGCTTTGCTAAAGCCTCCAGGTGCCTCCACCAGAAATATCAACACCAACCCTCTCGTATCTATGGATTAGTGTTGATCCTTAATGCATGGGCTAGTACCAGACCATATACTTAGAGAATTTCATCCCTAAATTTTCTGAGCATCTTACCATCATCTTCCAGAGCCTATCCTCTAAGTTTAATGAAATTCCAATGAACTGTGACCCAAATAGGCTTAAATCTTCATTCTAAGTCCTAATTGCAACGATTCAAACACATAACATCATGTATAGCATCCAACCAACGATTTCCACATTTCAAATGGCGATCATATTAATTAACCATCAAGAACAAGTACCCAAATTCATAAAAAAAACATTAATTAATCAATTCTATACATGGATCTAGTGTAACTCTACATGAAAATAATCTAATTTTATCATTTTAATCCAATATATGACTAATTAGGTTATTCTTAGGGTTTCAAAATCTGAAAAGAATATAGATGATCATGTTATAGGGTGTTTTCACATGTATGTGATGTAAAAAACCTAATCTAAATATATAATGTAATATAGTCAATTGAGGGACCTATGTAGATCTAAGAGATATCAATTTGGACTGTAAGGACATGAATTTAGGCAACCTCTAGATGATGAAAACCTGTAGACCAATGAAAATTTAATATCTTTTATGCATTTGAGGAGATTAGAAGTGATTCAAATGTGATTTTAGGTTTAGGAGGAAGAATTAGATAATCATAGTTCAATGGAAGCTATGGAAAACATGGAGAAAGATTAACCTAATCTTTTTCGTCCGTTGTTTGTAGTTGTTGGTCATTAACCTCATGTGTTAGCCTAATCATCCAATTAGTTGTTAATTAGTCTGCCTAACAACTCTGAAAACATTAGATTGTTGTTTCTCCCTTACCCTTTATCCAAATCATTAATGTGACTACTCTATGAAATGACCAATCGTTGATGTAATCCAGTGGTACTGGTTTGAGTGTTTAATTCCCAGCAATCAAAAGATATAGCCAGAATAAGATACTCGAGGGAAAATAGTCACAAAACGGACCAGCAAAATTCACAGTAGTGCAAAACATCTTAACTAACCATATTTTAAATATGATAATGATAAGATCTCACTAAAATTAAATAGAATTATTTTACGATTATCTATTATTTTAGATTCGGATCTACATTTTTCCTTTCCCTTCTTTAGGAATCTCATCCCTAAAATCCCCAAAAAAACACGAGAATACATGACATTTTGCATGCCTACCATCCTCGAGAAATTAATATAATATGAAATCTAGAATACACCAATCAATGCAAAAAATGTTGTATCCAAGCATGAAGTATTTTAACAATGTAAGATATAATGATGTAAGTAAATGTGAAAAATGTGACATACCATCTGAGTAGTTCTGGATACACCTCCTTCATACTCTCCTCCGTTTTCCAAGTACAATCACCATCATCATCACTCCGTTGCACCTTAATAGCTTAACTACCTTCCTAGTAAGAATTTTTCATACCAATCCCCATGATTTGAAGTAGCTTACGAGGTTTTAAAACTTCTGGAACAACCTATAAGTCTTCAAGCTAATCCGATGTCACTACTATACCTAACTCATGCACAAGATTTTACAGTCAAGATACATGAAAAACATTGTGCACACCTACCATCTTCGAAGGTAGATCCACTCTATAGGATAAATTCCTAATCCTCCTGAATATTGGAAATGATACAACAAACCTGGGAGCTAACTTACATTTCCTACCAATCCATATTGCATTCCCTAATAGAAGAAACCTTAACAAATACTATATCTTCTATAGAGAATTCCAAATCTCTTCTTCTCTTATCCGCATAGCTTTTCGAATGATCCTAAGCTGCTTTCATTTTCCAATGAATGATCTCGGCCTTATCTGTACTCCCTACCAATAAAAAAGGTGTGTTATAGGTTCTTCCATGCAATTCTTCATAAGCTGTCATGTCGATATTCGCTTGATAACTATTATTATAAGAGATCTCTACAAAGTAGATATGATTACCACAAGATTGCACAAAATCCAAGATACAAGCTTTGTGGAGATCTTCCAAAATTAGATTCACCCTCTTAGTCTCTCTATCTTTCTAAAGATGATATGTTATAATCAAAAGTAGGTTAGTTCCCAACATCTCTTGCAAAATTTCCAGAATCCATTGGTCAATAATGGGCCTTTATAACTTATTACACCTTTTAGCACACCATGGAATCGAACAATCCATTTCATACATAGTTCGACTAACTTCGATGTCATTCGTGTTTTTGGTTAAGTGATCTACTATTACCCAAATACTATCGTAACCCACCAGAGTCAGTGGTAATCCATCAATAAAATCCATAGCTATATGTCCTCATTTCCATTCTAGGACCTCTAATGGTTTAAGCAGCCCACTAGGCTTCTTATGTTCAGCTTTCACTAACTCTCTCTTCATATACTTCGAGATAAAATTTCCCACATCACTCTTCATACCTTCTCAGTAGTAAGTCCATTTCATGTCCCAATACATCTTGTTATCACTAGGATGGATAAACAGTCAAGAATGATTACATTCTCTTAAAACTTCCTCTCGAAGCCCATCAACATCTGGAATGTAAAATCATCCATAATTGCAGCGCCAACCATCTCAGTCCATCTTATATCACTTCGAATCCTCTATATCAACTCTCATCAGAATCTTACTCAATATCTCAACTAGTTGAGTTTCCTTCTTTTGGCTACTTTCAGTCCTTCCGATGAGAGTAGGCATGATGGTGAAACAACCACCCTACACTTCTGACATCCCAAGCAATGTAAGGTAGCCATTTGCAAAGAAAAGAACTAAAATTACATAGAACATGAACCTCAGAAATTGGAGTAATAGATTCAAAATAGAAAACCACAGTGACGTAGAGTTAGACAATAGTAATAACTCTAACGGAATCTGTCTCAAAGCGAAACGATAAAGATAATACTGAGCACTATAGTAGTGAATAGCGAAACGAGATAGAGTACATATAATAATATGTGGATAGCCTCGTGCTCGTCTCCCTATCAACTACTCGTGCTCGGCCTTAACCTGCCTTTAGTATGCCCATGTTAGAGCACCCAGAGTAATAAGTAGCAAAGCATAAAACTCTAGTTCAAACAAAGTCTGGGGTTAGCGATAAAATCTTATGTACAAAAAATAAATGGAACACACATTTAATGACCCAGGGAATTCGATGCTCAAATTTCAACAATAATATATAAACATTGTATTACCTGCCAAAAACCAAAGTATTGAAAACACCAGGTAGTTAGTAGAAAGAAGTTAGAGGGTGAGGAAAGAAAGAAAGAAATATTAAAATAGAAGAAGAAAGATAACAACATAACACAATCAGAGTCTCACATCGCAGCGGAACAAAATATAATATAGAAATAAATCTTTATTGAGAGCTTGAAAAATACCTATAATTGTAAGAGTACATCAATACTTCTGGACAAATATAACTATCTGTCCTCATATACACCACACAACGTAATAAATAATAATACATCTGAACCCCTCCATTTTATCTTCTAAAATCCGTATCGTCCAAATCTGAACCTATAAAACTCGGTTTAACCCAAGCATTTCAAAGTCCAGATCAATCCAGTGAAGCAGAGTGAGAAACCCGCTAAGTTTATAGGTAACATCCAATTTGATTATAAAGTTAACAACTCTTTTTTAAAGAAATAGACAATCGTAAGACCGATCCACACATAAATAAGGATGGTTTTTACTTTAAGATAACCCAAAACATTTGTGAATCATATCTTATTATGATATTATAATAGTGTCTAAATACAATAAATATCAGTCTAGTGGAACGTTTGCATCTCACACTCCACATACATAATATATAATCAAAACCATGGCATCTAATTGGAGATTAGATCCCGACTATGGCAAGGTATGGAACCACCTTCCAATAGTGTATCTCTAGAGGGGAATACATTTGGTTCAACAAGAACATCTTGCAACCCAGCCACACATGACCGACCACTAATTTCACTTCAGTGTATTGAATGTATATCACCAAAGGTTGGGAACAACGGTTTCCTGAAAAAGGACTGTAACACCCCGAAATTTTAACGATGCTAGCGATGATGAGTTAAAGAATAATCAGTGTGAAATACACTATTAACAATTAATTTAAGGAAAACTTAATTAAATATTCATAACTGAGTAAAACGGACTGTGCCATTGCGTCCGTCTCGGGATTTTGGTCAAGACAGACGTTTGGTTTGTGTAAATCGGACACCATATGAAGAAGTTATTAAGGTTTGAAGTTTGTATGCATATAGGAAAGATAAATATACATATAAAATTCAAAAATCAGCAAAACCAGAAATCCGGTGCACAAATTGAGGAAGGTCCCACATTTTGAAGTCGACTCGAGACCTTGTTGGGTCGACCTAGGGGTCGACTCAGGCTCATGGGGGTCGACCCCGGGGTCGGCCTAGGGGTCGACACCCATGAAGGGGGATCAACCCAGCTGAAGGGGGGTCGACCCACCCGTGGCCTTGGAAACTTCTTTTCTGAACCTGGCCGATTTTGGAGCAAGATTCATGAACCCTAGGCTATATAAAGGACCCTAGACCTAGGTTTTATTCATCTAAAAAAATGGTGACGGCGAAGCTCCGCTGCGATGAAGATTGAATGGCCTAATCTACTTCAAGTCTAATTCAGCAAACATTATACAAATTCAACGATTGCTACAACAAATTCAGCGATGGCTATAACAACTTATTCAACATGTTCTTCACAGTTATTTGGATCCATTTCCTTATATCTATTCACTGTGAGTTCATGTTATTTTTAGATCTGAATATTTAAGTAGTAATCATGGTATGTATATAAAACTTGGGTCTTGAATCGGTGCCTAATCAGTACTATTATGACATAACTATCAGATCTGCTTTTATATGTTTATGCCGCCACCATGCTAAATCTTATCATAATATGCCTATTCAGTTTATGCGTATTGTTATTGATTCGTTATTATGCCTGTTCTCGATTCTCCTCTCTCCCTCTTTTCCCTTTTTATTTTTATATAGCCCAGCTACCTTCGAGCCTAAGCCTAATGTTGAAAATTGCGAACGTGCAAAATTGGGAATGATTGGGAAAGACATAATTTGAGGCATAATTGGTATTGGAAAATATGGATCTAAATTTGGGCATAAATTTGGAAAAATACGAATATGGATTTGGGGACTTATGTCTTGTTGGATAACATGAATTTAGGCACGCATTGGAGTATATGTAAATATGAAATTTTGTATAAAATGGGACATGTCTAGATATCGATTTAGGACATAAATTGGAACATATGTGAATATGAATTTTTGGCATAAATGGGAAAACATGTGGGTTTGGGTTTGTGCATAATACATACATACATATATATATGTCGTGATTTATGACATGGGAAAAAGGAGTGTATGGTGCATAATTAAAAGATGAATTAAAAAAGGGCATAAAAGTCTATAATTTGAATAATGAATTGGGCATATAATTAAATATGGGGAAAAGAGGCATGAACACCTATAAAGGCATAGGTAAAATTATTTGGATAAAAATGGAATGTCTAGTAATTACAATTAGGAATTTTAATTGCATTTATGACACAAGGTTAGGTTGCATCAGTGGTGGAAGTCTGCCCGGACCCGACCGACCTATCCAGCAGCCAATAATGTTGAACCTAATGTGAGAGTTCTAAGTGTGCAAATAAGAATCGGGCTAAGACACGAGGTTAGACCCAACTATTGAATAAGACTGCCCGGACCCGACCGGCATATCCAGCATCCACACGTTGTAGGCCTAATGTGGGAGGTCTAGCCCATTATAACCATAATTAGACATGGTAATGAATTGGACTACTTAGCCTAATTTAATCCGTAAAGATTGTTTGATTATGAACTTAAGTTAGCGTTATGTAAAGATGGATGGTTAGTGGGTGGGTTAAGTAAAATAGAGGGATTAGGTAATATTTGCATTTAGGCCCACGAACTTGACCCAATAAGTGTATGTAATTAAAGACACCTAGCGTTGTACATAACTAGTGGAAAATATAATAAAGTTATGTAATTAAAGACACCCTTGCAGGGTAAGCATAACTTGTAGAAATGATAATATTAGATATGCGTAATAATCTGCTAAAGTAAACAACGATAAGTTGTAGTGGCGGTGTAAATTGAATTTATGATAAAATGAGAAAGAATGAGGAAAACTTGTAAAATAAATAAGTTATATTTAATCATAAATGGTTAGTGACATGTTAATTAGGAAATATGTGAATTGAGATATACTAAGGAGAACATGTTATTGTAATGACGTAACCAAGCAAGAATATAAAATAGATTGTGGATTACAGACCTTGGGCCAAATTTAGAGAATAACATGTTGTGGGCTTATTAATAAACTTAAATGGATTAAGTTATATGATTGAAATTAATAAGCAAGAGAAACTTGGTAAATTGGAATAAGAATTCAATATGAACAGGAATAACCAAGTTAAATGGGAACCGGGTGAGGTAAGGCAAGAACGTAAAAGAATGTTTAGACATAGGGTCTAACAACATATTAAAGAAAGGCGCTTGGACCAGTCCGTACGTTTGAGGGTGAATAACCCAACGGGGTAGATCATCGAGGTGTTATAAGACACGATGGGAGCGTACATTCATCTGATTGTTATGATAGCTCCAAAGGATAGTAGACCGTAAGGTGCTCCTAATAGTCCTCAGTGCGGTGATAGATGTCTTAGGCTGTACTTGCAGAGGTTGGGTCTACGCGTAACTACTAGGTGGGTAGGCCTTGACTACAGATGTTGTTATGCAGTCAGAATACTATGATGAGGTGACACCAGGGTGATTCGATGGTTGCCCCACGAGGAGGTAGAGAGGGTCACGACCAACAAGGATAGTAGACCGTCGAATATCCGTCATCGACAGCCAGCGGGATGCTAAAAGACTGGAGCTAAACCCAAGATAGCATTTCACCTTTCACTATCAAGGTACGGGGTTGAGGGTATATGCCACATGGATCTTTAGATTGGTTGTGTTAGGGGCGGTCGCTTAGGTCTTGTAGTCTTTACTAGTTGAGAGAGGGGCCGAGGTGGGGCCATAGCTACCATGGAAAACAGCCCCGAGGAATATCTGTATTTGAAGGCACTTAAAGGTGGCCTGTACAGGTATGGAAAAGCTCCGGGACGAGTTCCGTGTTTCTTGTTTAGCCCAGCCATGGAACTCGGTGCAGATTAGAGGACGTGCGATTGGGGCATCGAGCTACAATTACAGTACATACGTGGGGCAGTCCAGATACATGCATATCTGCTCTGGATGGTGTATCGTAGACTAGAGGGCATTATTCCAATATGGAACCTGATTCGATCGATGGTGGCAGTCCGTACGCTTACGTAGCATAGTAATGACAAATATATACGAAACGCAAACACTGTTATATAGAGATCCGTACGTCACTCCGGCGTAGGATGAGGGACTGCGTATATTTCGGTGGAGACCATGCGAGTGGGTTACCATGGGGTGTATCTCAATATTGAGAGGTAGCTACATATGTTGTATTTGGTGGAACCATGGGAAAGTAAATAGGTACGATACGCATATAAGTCTTGAATGTTATTAACCCAAGTAACCTAATAATGAAGAAAATGTAATGGAACGGTATTAGTAGGGATCATTATATTTCTGATATACTAGTATCTGAGCGGTGCAGAGAAATGTATTTAAAAAGCACAATATATCTTGTTCATATTATCTTGCTCAGTTCACACTTGTTATTGTTACTGTTATCTTGTTCTTCTAGTTTTATATATACCTGCCGTGATACTTTTATTTATTTATATTTAAAAGTAACTGGACTCGCCAGACTTTATGTCCGACCCTTTTTGTTTCCTCTTCTCTGTCTTCCGTTCCCCCTCCCTCCAGTTTCTCCGGGTGGAAGTGCTTAGAGTTGATTTGGATTCTTTCAGCTTAGCTTGGATTTTGGATTTAGATGTATCACTTTGATTTCTAGTCAACTCTCTTATGGCTTCACAGGGAAATATGGTTTTATGCTTTTGTACTCTGATATTTTTGGCAAGACAGATTATAAATGTAATTAGTTACTTATGTTGTAAACTCAGTATTTGGGACCATGATGTTATGATTTAAATAAAGTTTTTAATTCCGCTGATATTTTACATGTTTGTCTTATGCTATTATGTTCTTATTTACCTATAACGCTTCACGAAACTTAATGCATTCCCTTAGTGAGTGATATTAACGGATGTGGAGTGTTACATTTAGTATCAGAGCATATGGTTATAAGATCAGATAAAGTATTTTGAAAATGGTTTTCAAAAAGGTCTCAAAAACAAAGTATTTTAAAATAAAAAGTTATTTTTTGAAAAGCATATTTCCCGAAGCCATAAATAACTCTCGATTCTCTGCTTGATTCCTTTTCCTATTTGTTCGGGGGAACCGTTTCTTCCTGAAACGGTATCCCTATTTTGGCATGGTTCCGTAGGCATGTTAAAACTACAGTACATGTCGAAGGGCAAAGAAGTGCCCAATCTCCATCTTTAGCCGCAATGGTTTCACCTACGTCTTATTTTCTCTCAAGCTCGTAAGAATTTCCGTGCGATGGAGGCAGTTTTCAAGAGACTTGTTAGCATGTTGCACAAGGATGGTAAAAAGGAGAATAAGGGAGTTGGGGATAAGGAGCACATCCCAAAGAAGAAAAGAGGAAATACTATAATTTCGGAATGGTGAGTCATCTGGAAAAGGATTGCAGAAAGAGAAAAGGCGTTTGTTACCACTTTGTAAGGCCGGACACCTCATTAAGGAGTGCCTAAAGAGACAAAGACAAGGCCAGAGGGCAGGAACTTCTAGGGGGAAAGCTAATGTTCTCATAGCTGGTGGACAGGATAGGGGTAGGAAAGTTTCCATCGAAGGATTGATTTCTATTTCTGATCATCCTATTAGGATTCTTTTTCTAGAGATTCACATTATTTTGTATCTGATCTTTTAGTTGAGTCTCTACACCTAGATACTAGTATGGTTTTGGATCCTGTTAGTGTCTCAAACCCATTAGAGGTACGGCTCATTTATCAAGGATTTGTCGGGGTTTGAGAATCTCTGTGATCGGCATCGTGTTTGGTTACGATGCATATGTTCTTGATTTCATAAGATACGTTTTGATCTTAGAGATGGATTGGTTAACTACATATATGGAGCCATTCTAGATTGTGAAAGGAGAGTAATTTGACTTCTGACTTGCCATAGAAAGACTCTCGAGATTTTTTATGACCCTAAAAGTGTCTGTCATGCTTAGTCTCCTAGAACCTCTTGATATATCTATCGATGATTTGCGACATATAACCCCTAAAAGAAAAGAGGGAACTTGATAAGCAAGTAGGGGAGCTACTTGAGAAGAGGTTTGATAGGTGATTCATATCATAAAGGGAAACCTATAGAAGACAGTCCTTGAGGAAGCCCATCATTCTAAGATGACTATTCATCCAAGCGGTGATAAAATGAACAAAGTTCGAGGTAGTGAAGCCAAACTTGCGAGAGGAAGTGGAAGTTTGGAAGGAAGCAATGATAGGACGAGTTCCGACTTGCATACATGGATCAAAGGTTAGGAAATTGAGCAAGAAAGAAGTGAAGCTAGTAAGAGTGCAATGGGGAAAGGCCGCAAGGACGCTATTGGGGAGACTGAAGACAAGATTCGCGCTTCATATCCTTTCCATTTCGAGAATATGTTCTTAACTTCTTTTTCCAAGCTTCGAATTAATACTTGTATCTATCGTTTTAATATCTCCTATCGATTGAGTCTTTTGGTAGAAAACTAATGAATGTAAACATGTGTTTGAGACATGTTATGTTTGATGGATGCAAGTGGTTGCTAGTGATTTCTCGTGGATGCATATACACACACAACAGACACTAGATCGGCTTAATCACTTACATTTTGCATAATGATGTGTGTACATTTTGAATTTTATGGATGAAAATGGGTGTATAGTTGCATTGATGTTGCATTTGGATGGATGATTGTGCACATATATAAAGCTTACATGTTATACTAGGATGATTTTCATACATTTTGGTTGCATGGCACAAACATACATAGCATTAAGGAGGTCAACTGAATCAGTAGACCGCCTGGTCTTTCGCATTAGTTTACGAACATATACACACACTATTGCGTTTTTTCATAAAAGCATTAGAAATTTCTAAAGGACAATGGATGCATGTGATTTCTAGATGCATGTATGATTTTTGGATGTTAGGATATACGTTCTTCTTAGCTTAGAGATTTCGGAGACGAAATCCTTTGAGTAGAGGAGAATGTAAAACCCCGAAATTTTAACGACGCTAGAGATGATGAGTTAAAGAATAATTAGTGTGAAATACACTATTAACAATGAATTTAAGGAAAACTTAATTAAATACTCATAATTGAGTAAAACGGACTGCGCCATTGCGTCCGTCTCGGAATTCTGGTCAAGACAGACATTTAGTTTGCATAAATCGGACACCGTATGAAGAAGTTATTAAGGTTTGAAGTTTGTATGCATATAGGAAAGATATATATACATATAAAATTGAAAATACTCAAAAGTCAGCAAAACCAAAAATCCGGCACACAAATCAAGGAAGGGCCGACATTTTGAAGTCGACCCGAGACACTGCTGGGTCGACCTAAGGGTCGACTTGGACTCCTAGGGTTCGACCCCTGGGTCAACCTAGGGGTCAACACCCATGAAGGGGGGGTCGACCCACCCGTGGCTCTGGAAACTTCTTTTCTGAACCTAGGCGATTTGTAGCTAGATTCATGAACCCTAGGCTATATAAAGGACCCTAGACCTAGGTTTTATTCATCTAAAAACAATGGTGATGGTGAAGCAACACTACAACGAAGATTGAATGGCCTGATCTACTACAAATCTAATTCAGCAAACATTATACAAATTCAACGATTGCTACGACAAATTCAGCGATGGCTACAACAACTTATTCAACATGTTCTTCGCAGTAATTTAGATCCATTTCCTTAGATTATTCATTGTGAGTTCATGTTATTTTTAGATTTGAATATTTAAATAGTAATCGTGATATGTATATAAAAATTGGATCTTGAATCGGTGCTAAGACATAACTCTCAGATCTGCTTTTGTATGTTCATACCGCCACCATGCTAAATCTTGTCATAATATGCATATTCAGTTTATGCCTATTTCTATCAGTTCATTATTGATTCGTTATTATGCCTGTTCTCGATTCTCTTCTCTCCCTTTTTCCCTTTTTATTTGTATATAGTCTGGCTACCTTCGAGCCAAGGCCTAACGCTGAAAAATGCGAACGTGCAAAATTGGGAACGATTGGGAAAGACATAATTTGGGGCATAATTGGTATTGGAAAATATGGATCAAAATTTAGGCATTAATTTGGAAATATACGAATATGGATTTGGGGACATATGTCCTGTTGGATAATATGAATATAGGCACGCATTGAAATATATGTAAATATGGAACTGGGTATAAAATGGGACATGTCTAAATATTGATTTGGGACATAAATTGGAACATATGTGAATATGAATTTAGGTATAAATTGGAAAAATATATGGGTTTGGATTTGTGCATAACACATACATATATATACATATATATATATATATATATATACATATAAGCCTTGATTTATGACATGGGAAAAAAGGAGCGTATGGTGCATAATTAATAGTTAAAAGTCTATAATTTGAATAATGAATTGGGCATATAATTAAATATGGAGAAAAGAGGCATGAACACCTATAAAGGCATAGGTAGAATTATTTGGATAAAAATGGAATGTCTTTACAATTAGGAATTGTAATTGCACTTATGACACGAGGTTAGGTTGCATCAGTGGTGGAAGTCTTCCTGGAACCGACCGACATATCCAACAACCACTAATGTTGAACCTAATGTGAGAGGTCTAAGTGTGCAAATATGAAATGGGCTAAGATATGAGGTTAGACCCAACTGTGGGATAAGACTGCCCAGACCCGACCGGCATATCCAACATCTACACGTTGTAGGGCTAATGTGGGAGGTCTAGCCCATTATAATCATAATTGGACATGGTAATGAATTGGACTACTTAACCTAATTTAATTCATAAAGATTGTATAATTATGAACTTAAGTTAGGGTTAAGTAAAGTTGGATGGTAGTGGGTGGGTTAAGTAAAATAGAGGAGGCGGGTAATATTTACATTTAGGACCACGAACTTAACCCAATAAGTGTATGTAATTAAAGACACCTAGTGCTATACATAACCGGTGGAAAATATAATAAATTTATGTAATTAAAGACACCCTTGTAGGGTAAGCATAACTCGTAGAAATGATAGAATTAGATATGCGTAATAGTCTGCTAAGTAAACAACGATAAATTGTTGTGGCGGTGTGAATTGAACTTATGATTAAATGAGAAAGAATGAGGAAAATTTGTAAAATAAATAAGTTATATTTAATCATAAATGGTAAGTGACATGTTAATTAGGAAACATGTGAACTGGGATATACTAAGGAGAACATGTTATTGTAACGATGTAACTAAGCAAGAATATAAAATAGATTGTGGATTACAAACCTTAGGCCACAATCTAGAGAATAACATGTTGTGGGCTTATTAATAAACTTAAATGGATTAAGTTATATGATTGAAATTAATAAGCAAGATAAATTTGGAAAATTAGAATAAGAATTCAATATGAACGGGAATAACAAAATTAAATGGGAACCGGTTGAGGAAAGGCAAGCACGTAAAGGAATGTTTAGATATAGGGTCTAACAACATATTAAAGAAAGGCGGTTGGACCCGTCCGTACGTTTGAGGGTGAATAACCCAACAGGGTAGATCATCAAGGTGTTATAAGACACGAGGGGAGTGTACATTCATCTGATTGTTATGACGACTCCAAAGGACTGGAAGGGGAAGCACGCAGCTTCCTAAAGTACGTAAGGTGTCCTAGTAGTCCTCTGTGTGGTGACAGATGTCTTAGCCTGTACTCATAGAGGTTGGGTCTGCGCGTAACTACTAGGTGGGTGGGCCTTGACTGCAGATGTAGCTATGCAGTCAAAATGCTGTGACGAGGTGACACTAGGGTGATTCGACGGTTGCCTCACAAGGAGGCAGAGAGGGTCACGACCAACAAGGATAGTAGACCGTCGGATATCCGTCATCGACAACCAGCGGGATGCGAAAAGACTAGAGTTAAACCCAAGATAGCATTTCACTTTTCACTATCGAGGTACGGGGTTGAGAGTAGACGCCACATGGATGTTTATATTGGTTGTATTAGGGGCAGTCGCTTAGCTCTTGTAATCTTTACTAGTTGAGGGAGGGGCCGAGGTGGGGCCATAGCCACCACAGAAAACAGACCCGAGGAATATTTGTATTTGAACGCACTTAAAGGCGGCCTGTACAGGTATGGAAAAGCTCCCGGCCGAGTTCCGTGTTTCTTGTTTAGCCCTGCCACAGAACTCGGTGCACATTAGAGGACGGTCGATTGAGCTATCAAGCTACAATTATAGTACATACGTGGGACAGTCTAGATACATGCATATATGCTCTGGATAGTGTATCGTAGACTAGAGGGCATTATTCCGATATGGGATCTGATTCGATCGATGGTGGCAGTCCGTACGCTTACGTAGCATGGTAATGACAAATATATGCGGAACGTAAACACTATTATATAGAGATCCGTACGTCACTCCGGCGTAAGATGACGGATTGCATCCATTTCGGTGGAGACTGTGCGAGTGGGTTACTATTGGGTGTATCTCAATATTGAGAGATAGCTACATACATTGTATTTGATGGATCCATGGGAAAGTAAATAGGTACGATACGCATATAAGTCTTAAGTGTTATTAACCTAAGTAACATAATAATCAAGAAAATGTAATGGAATGGTATTAGTAGGGAACATTCTATTTTTGATATATTACTATCTGCTCGGTGCAGAGAAATGTATTTAAGAAGCGTAATATATCATGTTCTTCTTATCTTGCTCAGTTCACACTTGTTATTGTTACTGTTATCTTGTTCTTCCAGTTTTATATATACCTACCATGATACTTTTATTTATTTATATTTAAAAGTGACTGGACTCGCCAGAGTTTATGTCTGACCCTTTTTGTTTCCTCTTCTCTCTCTTCCATTTCCCCCAGGTTCTCAGGGTGGAAGTGCTTAGAGTTGATCTGGATTCTTTCAGCTTAGCTTGGATTTTGGATATCGATGTATCGCTTTGACTTCTGGTCAACTCTCCTATGGCTTCACAAGGAAATATGGTTTTATGCTTTTGTACTCTGATATTTTTGGCAAGACAGATTATTAATGTAATTAGTTACTTATGATGTAAACTCAGTATTTGGAACCATGGTGTTTTGATTTAAATAAAGTTTTTAATTCCGCTGCTATTTTACATGTCTGTCTTGTGCTATTATGTTTTTAATTACCTATAACGCTTCACCAAATTTAATGCATTCCCTTAGTGTGTGACAATAACGGACGTGGGGTGTTACAGGGGCAGCATCAAATAGAATAAAGAAATAAATAAATTTTCTCTAGATAGATGATTATACACCCTACTTGGCGATGACCCACTTAGCCATGCTGCCTGTCCGATTTTTGTCATTTCCCGATTGTGAGTCTTGAGGTTTGAAATAACTTTTTAAGACAGCACGCCACCATTCACTTTGAATGTCACATCGTCGGATCCATCAAATTAGAAATTAATGTCTACAAAAATACTCTAGGTGTCCAAGCAGTAAGAATGAATTTCTCTGCCACCAACAGAAGTATGTTAGTAAAAATCAATAAATGCAATCCTTTGGAAATACTTTGTTAGACATTCGTCTATAGAAGTTGTCCTAAGAGTGGACAAACTGAAGGAACCCTCCTATTGCATCCTTGAATTACCCCACGGATCGGTAGCGAGTAGTCCCTACAAATCCATAGATTCCAATCACGATAAAATCACAAACTAGATAACTCCAATTACAATCCAAAGAGATTTGACAAGTAGTTCTTCTGCTTATGAAGATCCGTGGTCTTCAATTGCTCCATCTTCACTTAGCAACTTCTACGATTTCGTATTTGCTGGTTCGAAATGGTTTCTGAATATAAATTCGATCCCGGTCTTTCTGTATCAACAAGCGTATAGGCTAGATTTGATAGTCGGTTATCTAACTATCAACTAAACAACCATTAAATCATGAAAATAAAAATGAGTTTACTAGCTCAGTACTTAGCATCACTTGGCCTTTTTAATTTAAAATTAATTAACGAAGGTTACTTTAAAATTTCTAAATTTTTCAAATTTATGTATATATCTTTTCACTTCTTAAAATCATTTAAATACATTAGAATTAAGTCATATATAGATATTCCCAACTTTGGTTTCACGTAAAATGTCCTCACGAAAACACTTCTATTTCATTTCTCGAAAACAACAACTAACACTTTTCCTTTGAATAAACTTATTAAAACTTATTTCGTTAATTCCTTAAATTTCGGAAATATCATTATATTTTTACATAGAACTCTTATATTTCCATTACTTAAACATTCACTAGTCCTTGACCATAAATTGGTAAGCGAATAACTCCCTAAGTACCAGCCCTGAAGACCAAAATCAACATCAGATTAACTCCCAGCAAATAACTCAACTCAACCAATCTTCAGTTAGGTTCTAATTCTTTAATTAACTCCTTATCAACCCATATTTTCCCACTGCTAATCCATTCAGCTATTTTCTGCTTTAAAAAACTCGTTTCAATTCCATTCACTATACTTAATTTCATTATTAAGTATCGTCGATTTAACTTCAATGGTTTAACGTCTCATCTCTTTTATAAACCTGGTTTATACTACTCCTTTTTAATATAAAATCCTTTCGTAAACTCCTTTCAGAAACAGACTAGGTTTCATTACAATCTTGATTGTTTATTTAAATGTATTTTTTTTAAATAATAATCCCTTAAATTATTATTAATATTAATAATAACTCACTTCATCATTAACTACCCTAGAAGTAGTTAACTCCTTATTACTAAAATAAATAGTAAATTACTTTTTAAAATCCAATTAAAATTGAAACAATTATTCATTAAACTATTTTATTAGATTTATTGACAATAAATCAATTTAATAATCAACCCAGTTAAATGGTTGACTTAGTCAACTCAACCACGATTATTTGTTAACCAATTCCAATTAGTTATTCCTTTTAAATTAATTAATAATGTAATTAATTTAAATAATTCCATTTAATTGTTTCTTAGAGGCAATAAATCTAATTCTTAACCATTAAGTTAATTTTCCACTCTCTTGCTTATAATCTGATTAACATCAGAATTTTCTTTATATAACCGTTTAAGAATTTCTGATAAACTCAAATAATAATAAATATTGATTTCCTTTAAATATATTTTCATTCAAAATAATATATTAAAAATATCTATCTTCAGCTACAAAATAAATTTTATAATTTCATTTTTGTCGATTCACCTGACGGTAAATCACCATTTATAAAACGATTGATTTTAGGCCAACTGCTGCCAATTACTCAACCAATAGCGCCCATTGTTTAAAACAAAACAAACGTTGAATTTAGATTCAACAATCAATAACCAAGTCAATCATCCAATTATATCGGTTAAACAGTCCATATGAAAATAAACAATAAATTTGAGAAATCCAATTGGATCCCTCCAACTTGTTTTTCCCTTCATCCATATACGTTACCTCAACTAAAATCATCTATTTAAATAAACAGGTATAATTTTCAACAATCAAACAATAACAGCAATTCAAATGTCCATATTTCAATTTAATACGCCTATTTTATTATAAACGTAATCGATGAGGTAAGTTACCTCATTCGGAAATAATCGTTAAAATAATGATTTCATTTCATCTAAATTAAGCGAACGTTTAATTTAGACAGTATATATAAATATTCAGCATCCATTCAAACAATTAACAATCATAGCACACAAATAATTAAACCCGAATTATACATAATATAAGTGGGACAAAACTGAGTGAGTTGTAATCACATGGGTTATTTAATCGTTAAATAATGATTAATTCGATCAGCAGTTTTATTTTGCCGAAATTCCAAACGAACTCCAAAATGCTTCAAACTAGTTCCATGATGTTGTGCATGTCGCCACGATCCAACTGCAGCTTGTTTGGGCTGATTTTGTTCATGTAACAAAAGTTATTCGCGTTATAGGGTACACAATTTGATTAATATAATTACTCTTTAATTATAAGGTCTACTAACTAATTAATTAGCTTAGTCAAAACTGGACCAATTATTTTGTGTTAAGCTCAATTGTTTTACAGTGTTTATTCAAACAGTTTAGCGTGACGTTAAATATTGATATAATTGAATAGTTTATGCATGTCAACATAACCTAAATTTCTGCCTTTATATACTATAAAAGGTTTTCCTGCTACTAGTTATCCAAGTGAATGGGTCGATTACCTTTATTATTATTTTTATTATTGGGCTGAAGCCCAACGCTCCTTCAACCAACGAACCCGACTCCTTGCTTCGCTACAGTAGCTTCCTTCATCATCTTATTTCTTCCCAACTTCGCAACAACATCCCTTCCTATGCATATTCTCACTACGCCATAAACGACCAAACGCAATGGGGAAAAATTGTTGGCACAGACCCAAATTTTTTGGGCATAAGTCTTTGGCAACGTTTTTTGGGTGATGCAATTTTTACCATTGCTACAGACCTCAAAGGCAACATTTCACTATTTACGGCAACACAACAAATATTGTTACAGCATAACCCTATTTAGGTCTATAGCAACATCCTTAGGTGTCTATAGCAACATTCCAAAAATGTTGCTGTAGATATTTATATTATTAAAAAAATGAATGTATAATATAACAAAAATGAGAATAAAATGCTATCACACCAAATTAAATATTCAAATAGTATCTTTATTCAGATGAATATTTTATTTCAACGTTTGAAATAGTACATATTTCTAACTACACCATTTACAGTTCACTGTTAATAACATAGTCAATCACATATACAGATATTACTCATTACATCACTTAATTCACTCATTATATATACATTTTAATTTATACAAACACTAAAACTGACAAATATATGCCGAGTCGAAGGCGAGCCGAGTGCCGAGCCGAACAACAACAACCTTCTTTGAAACTCTGCACACCAAGTACATCGTCACCTAAAGCCGTAAAAAACAACAACAAACATTAAACTTCTTCTTTAACACACTTACATCCTCTCCGACCACAAACACCTTGTGTTCCCTTGCCTGTTGTAACACCTCGTAATTTTATAACACATTAAGATGATAAACTAAGGAATACTTAATTAAATATTGGGAATTAAGGAAAACAGACTGTGCCATTGCATTCGTCTTGGAATTCTGCTTAAGATAGACACCAAGTTTGCGTAAGACGGACACTGTATGAAGAGGATATTAGGGCTTGAAGTTTGTATTCTCATAATACACACACACACACACAACCAAGTCAAAATCGTTCAAAATAATTCAAAAACAGAAGAGGGAAGTCGAAGGGAAATCGACCCATTGGGGGTCAACATACCCTAGGTGTGTCGACCCATGGGTCGACACCATAAGGGGAGTGTCGACACATACCAAATTCGAGCGAAATTCATTTTTGCGTACGTGGACTGAATTCTTGTCTAGATTCGTTCAACCTATGCTATAAATAGGACCCTATACCCATTGTTTTATTCATTTAAATCAATGGCGAAGATGAGATGCTGCTCCAACTCAGATTAAATTAGCCTTTTCTTCAGCAACGACGATTCATAAGTACTCAAAGATCGCTGATTCAACATTAACACGCTTTACTCAGTTTTCTTAGATCCATTCTCTGTGAGTATGTGTTATTTTTAGACAGAAATAGTTAAAATGTAATATTGACATGCCTATAAGTTTAGATCTAAGCCTATGCCTATTGAGTAATCTGAATCATAACAGATCAGCCATTATTTGTAAATCCAATTCACTGTTCCGATCTCATCATGCCTGTTTATGATGTCTCTATTATGCTAGTTGCTTAATCACGTTACTATGCATAATCATTTCTATTATCACATGTTCATCAGATCTGTTCCTGTATGCCTATCTTGTCATTATGCCCAATTCTATCACTATATGCTTATTCCTTTGCTATGCCGATTTCCGCCATCATATATCTATCTTGTTATTATGCTTATGTATGTTCTTTTCCCTCCTTCTTTTCCCTTTTTATTTTATAGCCAGGCTACCTTCGAGCCTAGGCATACCACTGAAATATACGAACGCGTGAAATAGGGAACGAGGGGAAAACGTTAAAATTAGGGCATAACTTGTATTGGGAAATTGGGGCATAATTTACTTGGAAACATGAATATGGATTTGGGGCATAAACAAAAATTGTGATTAAGGATCTTAAATTGAGGCATATGGTACATGATTGACTTGGAAAAGGGGCATGAAAACCTATAATAAAATAGGGATAAATGTTGAATAATGAAAATGCCTAGATTTACAGTAATTGGAAACTATAACCACACTTAGACACGAGGTTAGATTACACTTGTGGTAGAAGTCTGCCCGGACCCCACCGGCAAATCCAGCGACCACAATTGGCGAACCTAATGTGAGGGGTCTAAGTGCATAAACATGTAATGGGGTAAGACACGAGGTTAACTCCGACTTGTGGAAGAAGTCTGCCCGGACTCGCCCAGCATATTCAACATCCACAAGTTGTAGGCTTAATGTAGGATGTCTAGCGCATTATAACCATAAATGAATATATGGTAATGAACTTGCAATACTTAACCTGTTTGAATCCATAGGGATTAATTGTTCATGTTAACTTGAGTAGGGGTTAAGTAAACTTGTTTGAAACAGTGGGAGGGTTAAGTATATCTTGGTGTGGTGGGTAATATTTACATATAGGCCCACAAACTTAACCTGTTGGGGTTATGCAATCTTATTACACTATTAGGCATAACCTGTGGAAATCCTAGTAGTGGGGATGCAAGCCTAGGGGAAGCTTGTATCATCTTGTGTATGCGAACCGTTTCAGTCAGTAACCCATATATAGGTATCAAACGAGTGCTCCGAACTAGGTCGGGGTCGGGGCACGCTTACTGAGTTGATTGTAAGAGTTCCAAAAGAGGGGATGGTGTAGGCGGTGCATTCCGACGGGGTCATGTGCGTGCATGGCTCCGGACAAGGGAGGCTAAGACGCCATGACATCAATATATATGGTTGTGCACATCCTGAAAACGAAGGGTTTCCACTTCAGAAAGTGATACATCCTACTGTGGGGCCAACATAGGGTATCTACGGAGTTAGGGAGCTGATCGATTGGGGTAGTAACTAGGGTACATCTAGTCTTGCTTGTTTAGGAGCCTGTTATTTTCCTAAGGGGTAACACCGATGTGTTCAGTTGGGTTTCCTGTTATTGTATGGGGTAAAACCTCTCACTAGAAGTACGCCTAAGTCTACCATCTTGTTGGGGATCATCTTGTTCATACTAGTGTTGGTGCAGAGAGATAGAGAGAGAAAAGTATTAGAGAAGTGTTATACATATATGTTCTATTTGGTTTATCTTGTTTACTTTGTCATACCTTCCTTATATCTTATTATCCCTCTTATCCAGTTTTATATGCCCGTCATGATGCTTTTACTTATTTACATGCTAAAAGTAACTATACTCGCCAGGCATATGTCTGACCTATTTTGTTTCCTCTTCTTTCTCTTCTGTTTCCCCCCAGGTTCTCAGGGTAGGAATACTCAAGCTTGATCAGGATTCTTCTTTCCTTCTGCTTGGAGCTGCTTAGATGTACTGCTTGATTTTGTACCTTCTCTACTATGGCTATGTTTTTGGGGATTATGCTCTTTTCACGTTTATTGTACTCTGATGATTTTAGTACAAGACAAAAGTTTTTAGTTGATGTACTGGGTTTTATATATTTCAGACTCATGATGTAACTATGTTTTGAACCACGATGTTTTCGGCTCAATAAAGTTTTAAATTCTGCTGTTATTTTATATCTGTCTTTTAATATTTTTGTTTCTGTTTACCTATAATGCTTCATGAAACTTAATGAATTCTCTTAAAAAGTGACATTAACGGACGTGGGGTGTCACAACTGCAAAATTAAACTCCATCCTGCTGCAATACATGCCCAAAAACAAAAGACTTTTCATAAAACAGCAAAGCGCCAAGATTAACATAACTTCATCCTGCTGCAATACATGCCCAAAAAGGTAAAAATAGATGTGCTTACTTTTAATATCTTCGATCAGTTTGGGATCCATTCTAATCAACTCAAACCCATTGGCAACTAGCTTGTAACGGACTAGAGCTCTCTTCGTTGGATGGAAGCTCGGAATCAATCATTGTTAATTGTGGTTTTGACATTCTCCTCAGAATGAAAAAGCATGTGATTCATGGACAAATGCATATGCTTTAACTTAGCTATGGTTAATCACTGTCATATGTATCACGCCTGTACAAATGGATGAAATTTCATAAATAGTTAAATACTATCGCATTTGTTTGTTCTTTATTATTCCTACTGATTCATAGTAGTAATAGTAATACTAATTGGAGAAATAAGTAATGCCGTTGTAATTAAGATCATAAAATAAATCTTAAATTGTTCTAAACATAGAATTAACGGGTAATTAAGGAGTACAATGGTAGAGATGATCGGTTCCTAGGAGTTCGGCAGAGGACCAAAGATCATCACCATTGTTGTTGGTTACTTCCTTGGTGCAGGAGGCCGACTCCAAACACAAACCTCTGCATCTTAATTTTGCATAACAATTTTCAACTTGATAATCCTGCACAATTTTTTCATTAATATATACACACTCACTCCCTTTGTTTGTTTGATATATTTATGATAATATAAGCTAACCGCTGATCCTAATTTTGAACGATAACAATTACTTTGATAGGTTAATGTTTTAGACTGGAGAAAAAAGAGGTAACTTAATTAAAACCAAATAGAATAAAATTACTTGCCTTATAATATTTTGTGTAGGAGAATTCAGCGAAAACTCAAAAAAATTCATCATAAACGTCGTCCAAATCCCTCCTCTTAGTCTTCGCCGAAAAGAATATAAACATCATCACCAAGTCCGATTAATAAATACTAACAGCTGCGTGTACATAGTATATTGGTGGCTCAGAACCAATAATAAGTCGATAATAGTTCAATAAATGGTAAAATAGTGCTAAAATCAAAATATCACTTAGCATACAAGTGAAGGTACATGTTTTAACTTATACTATCAAGTTTCTATCTATTATCGAAACCAAAACATTTGTATCATTGCTGCTTAATGCCAAGACTGTAACGTCTTTCAATTTACATAGAACTACAGTATGAAATATCTGCAAAGGAATAAACAATGGTAGATGAAAGAATATCAGATTACACGTGATTGTAGAACAGCTTTATAGACCTAAGATCTGAAATACAGTACATTATAGGGTATTTCAAAGGAAATAATAAGGAAAATAGACTTGGCATTTTTGTTGAAGACTGCCACACTTTATTATACATGTAAGAAATACAACAGAGTTCACGGGAACAAAAAATTATCAAAAGAACATAGAAAGATTTGTATCAGCAAAGAATGTTCAATCGTATCATAGAAATTCAAAAAAAAAATCACAAAAAGTCGTACCTTTCTGATTATTGCATCAATATAGATACTCGCAATATAGACAATTTTCTTAAATCCTCTTTCAATTTCAGCAGCAAATCGTTCAAAGCTTTCAAATCTACAGCTACTCCAAATTCGGAGCCCCGCCAGGATCATCTTCCTGCTTAAGTTAGAGGTAATATTTTGTAACGACCCGCATTCTATGCATCGGAGGATCGTAGAATATTTATTTCATTTTCATACGAAGTCATATGGTCGTGTAACTTTGGGGAACGACTATTGGGGTCATTTCCCATATTCACTATTTTTGCCGGTTTTTAAATGACCGTTTTACCTCTGGAGAATCTTGTTTTGCCTATAACTTTTGATTAGTAAGGAGTTTTGAACTTAAACCACTTTCATTAGATCTGGATGATGGTTTAGGCCCATTGGGGGATTTTGGGATTAGGGGTATTTAAGGACTGAAAGGGACTAGAGAAACCCTTCTTTGTCATTTTGCAGCCACCACATTCATTCCTTCAACCCTAGTAATGGCTTCTATCTTCTAAAAACACCTCTAATCACCTTCTAATCAAGGATTAAGCTAATTAACATCAAATCAAGTTAAAACAGCATCAAATCAGAGTTAGTGCTGCTGTGATGCATAGAGATTCAACCCAAATCAGAGATATTTTCAGATCTACGATTAATTTGTGGCTAAGGTGAGTGATTTGCATTGTTTTTTCACTAATTACGGCTAATTAGGGGGGATTAGTGTTAATTAGCTAAATTATAACTCGGAATTTTTTTGAAAAATATATAGAAATTCCGAAATATTATTTTATGCCTATGTAAGAAATTTGGGTTAATTTGGACATATTTTGCTAATCGTAAGGTTAAATCATGATTAAGAGGATTAAGGGGAAAATCATAGTTTTGGGTATGTTTGATCCATATTTGCATGTCAAATTGTTGTTTTGGTGTTTATGGTTGATTATATATGTTGCTATTACTGTTTGGAATGATTTGTGATTGCATAGGAAAGTCAGACTGGTCGAAAACGCCGTCGTATGGCGTAAACAGCTCGCTGGAAAAGTTGCAGGAAATAATGCAAAGTTCCGTTCGTGAAGCAACTGTACCACACGACCCGACCCTTAGGATAGTGCAGCACCCTCACACCACGACCCTTAGGATCGTGCAGCACCCTCACACCCCGATTCCTAGGATAGCAAAGTATCCTCATGACCCGACCCCTAGGATGGTGAAGTATCCTCACGACCCGACCCCTAGGAACGTGAAGCACCCTCACGACCCAAACCTAGGATCATGAAGCACCCTCACACCGCGGCCGTAAGGAAGATGGCGAATCCTTACACCCCGACCGTGAAGAAGGTGGCGAACCCTCACACCCCGACTATGAGGAATATGGCGAACCCTAGGAGGGGCGACCCCTAGGATGGCGAGCCAGAAGACCACGACCAAGATAGGGATCACGAGTGGGTCCCACAACCCGAAGGAGGTTCACAATCCGACCACGTGTCACGAACTGGAGTAGACCACGAACCGAGCCTTCGTATCATGAGTCACGAACGGAAGGAGGAAACACGAGCTATACTTGGGGCGAACCACAAGCCGAAGAAGCTGATCACGAACCGGAGCTTCGAAGCACAACGAGTCGATATGGAGGATCACGAACTAAATTGAAGGACGAACGGGGATGATGACCAAAACCCGAGATGCAAAGGTAGTTCAAATGAGAGGTTATTACTCAGGATCCCAAAGGGGACCAACGAGTTAACTTCATGAGTTGGACTCTGCTACGGGACGTGTGCAAAAGGGGTTATCGATATCCATAATTTTAGTTCACCACTGAGAGATGGATTAGTGGCTATGGATCAGTGCATTGGAGTCATTGTGACTCCATGGAGCAAAGTGATCATAGCAAAGGATTGGGTGATCGGGTGGTGGATATTGTATGCTTTACGCACTGAGTGAGAGATGTGAGGATGATTGCTATGTTTGATGTTTGCTATCACCATGACATGCACACCCCCATGTTACTTTTACACTTTATGTTAGTATTAGCTTAGAGTACTGTACATCTTGTTCTGCTAACTCTTTGGTTGCAGGTCCAGGTTCAGGTATGATTGGATTATACCTGTTGTTGTTCTGTTTTGTTGCTTATCACTCATACCAGAGTTCGTTTGACCTAGATTTTTATGTCTCTTCTTATTACTCTGGGTGCTCCTAAACGAGCAGACTAGAGACAGGTTAGGTGGTAAGTACGAGTAGCTATCCGGAGACGAGCAGGAGGCTTTTACATATTATTTACATATAACTCCCTGCATTGTTGCTGGTCACTACTTTGTGCATTAGTAGTGTACCTATCCTTTCTTTCTTTAAAGATAGTATTTTTAAAGTTATAATAATGTTTTTGGATCATAAGTTGTATTTTGGATTTCCGCTGCTATAATGGTTTAATTTTCAGCTTATGCACTATCTCGCCTGTTTTTTGTCAAGTATATTATTATTATATTTTATTCTATGCACTGTGAGATACACTATAGGTTCCTTGTTAGTTCATAGTTTCAAATTCCTTTCTTCTCTTTTCTTTTCTTTTCTTTCGACGACCGCCCCGTGCTAGTTGGACATTGGTACAACGCATTTCGAAGGAAATTTCGGCTGGTTCAGGGCGAGCCGTCTCATTTGGTATCAGAGCTCTAGGTTACGTAGTTTACCAAGGGGAAGATATCAGGGAGAGATAGTATATGTATATGAGAGCGCGTATTCGTGATATTTTGGTTTTCAATAGCTATACATATACTATTAGTATATGTAAGGATAAAGTCGCCCTGCACTGGCACCACTATGGAGATGGTTAATCATTTTCTCTTTACAGATTTGACGATGAGCCGATATACTAGGAGTACGGGTTCAGGGGCTAATAATAGGAATGTCCCTGATATGAGGACGATGTTCACTACTTTCTTGCGAGAGATGCTTAGGGATGCTCGGGGAGCAGTTCCTAATGCTGCTAACGGTGATGGTGCAGTAGTGCAGGCGCCTAGGGCCAATTTCGCCAAGCTTAACAAGGATTATACTAGTCTTGGCAGGAAGCCGTTCCACGGAACGGAGTCGGCTACGGATTTTAAAGATTGGTTGGATAGTTGTGAGCGATCTTCAAGGACTTGGGTATCGATGATGCCATGAAGAGAAAATTAGCATTGCGTTAGCTTCAAGGACGAGCTATGAATTGGTGGAATGCTATTAAAGCAGCTACTTCTAAAGATATTAAAGAAGCTACTCCTGAATATCAAGTTACTTGGAATCAGTTTATGACTCGTTTCAGCGAAAAGTTCATTCTAGCTGCTCACAAATCTGAATTGTTTAGGAAATTTTTGGAGCTTAAGCAAAATGGTAGGTTAGTCTCGGAATATATTGCTGAGTTCGATACTTTATCGAAGTATGGATTATCTCTTATCGACACTGCCAAGAAGAAGAATGAGAAGTTCATAAACGGCTTAGATGAGTACTTATGGGAAAGGCTGATAAACCACATCGACGAGACGTTCATGTCTATAGTGGGGAAAGCATTGAGATCGGAGAGTCTTTACCTTAAGTCAAAGGCCGATGTTGGTATTGCATTTGTAGAGAAGCCAAAACCGCAAGCAAGTGGTGGAGGTAAGAAAGAGTCTCGGAATAAGAGAAAACAGGATCATACCAAGGGTGGTCAGAAAAAGAAGGCAAGAAAGATAAAGAGTGCTTTAGTTGTGGCAAGAAGGGGCCACTATGCTTGAGATTGTCAGGAAAAGCCTAGGGAAAGGAAGTGCTTCAATTGCGGCCAAGTGGGACAACACAAGGATAAATGTCCACAACCTCCTAAAGAGAAGCAGATTGTGAAAGCATTTTCTATCAATGCTGTTCCTTCTTTGTCGAATGCCCCAACTGCAGCAGAGAAGGGAAAGAGCGTCACTATTTGAGGTATGCTTTCTATTTATGATGTTTCTGTTCTAGTTTTGTTGATAGCGAGGCATCCCATTCCTTCATATCTAGTGACCTGGTAGATAAGTTGGGATTGGAACCTGAGATAGTCGATAGAACTTTAGTTGTGACGAAACCGATAGGTGGTTCGACTAGTCTTTGCATGGTTTGTTGTAATGTGGTCTTATCGAGTTATGGATGTATGTTTGCTTGTGACTGCTTAGTTGTTTTGCTAGTATCATCTCTCGTAGATTGTCTGAATTCGAAGGAGACGTTCCTTGAGTGCTTGTCTGATATTGGTTTAGGCCTTTGGGGCTTGTGCTTAGGGAATGTCGAGTTCGACTAGGATGGTTTGCGTGAGATATAAGTAGTTGTTGTGATTTCCATTGAATGATATCTCGGCTTACTTGAGGAGTGATATGCAGCCGTGGCATGATAAGACTGTTCAATGGTACGGACTTCCCCGAGTTGGATTCGATAAGGCTAGGAGATGACTCAAGTGGGACTTAAGGAAGCTGAAAGGTAATGGATTGTTCAGGACCCTACGTTGATGTTCTCTTTGGTTCAAGAATGGTAGAACTTCGAAGGGATAAGATGTGCTTGTTGATCGTGGAGATGCAACGAGGGCTAGGACATTTCAAGTTGGACTTGAACTCGTAAAAGAAAAATGGTTGTTCATTGATCTTGGAGATGCAACGAACAGAGATACGACTCATGTTGTACTTGAGATTTGTCAGAAATGGATACTCGAGACTGGGTCAGAGTATGTGGGTATCTCTTCTGATGAGAGCACCAAGAAATAGTTGATACTTCGAGTGTTCTAGGCGGACTCGAAGCAGGGGTATCTGGGGACGCCCGTTACCTCGGATCTGTTGGACGTGATCTAGTTATCCTTGGAGGATAAATGTACGTTGGACGTACGGTAGTCCGTATGGAGGCGGGGCTTCCATTAGCCTTGGGATTGGTTGGACCAGTCAAGTAGGCATTGACGTATGTATGGAGGCGGGACTTCCATTAGCCTTGGGATTGGTTGGACCAGTCAGGTAGGTATCGACGTATGTATGGCACTGGCACGTGATATATATGACATGTTTGATGGATGCTATGGTTGCTATGTTTGTTCGTATATTTGTTCCCTTGAGTAGACTATCACCTGTAGGATTCTGGTAACAGAAAATGAAGAGATGACGGCATACACGGATGCCTGTGCTACTGGACTAGGTGCGATAGCTGATGCATTGAATAGGAGACATGACAGTTTAGATGATATGTTTCTTAATGGAAGCAATTGGAGTATATTGTGGGATATGATCCCAGATGTAAGTATGGATTGGAACCAGAAATGTTAGCAAGTTAGACGATCATGCCGACTTTGATTGAGCGGATTGGTTCCAATCAGAGGGACGATCCTAATATATTGGAAATCATCTCCAAGGTAGAGATGGGCATCGACAGTGAGAAGATGAACAAGTATGGACTTGATCGAGAAGGATGGCTTTGAAAGAATGGGAGACTGGTTGTACCCAATGTTAATGGATTGAGAGATGAAGTACATGAATTGCCAGTTAGTTAAAACTGAGCAAAAGGAGCCTAGTGGTTGTTACAACCGTTGGAAATTCTCGAATAGAAATGGGAACAAGTCTCAATGGATTTCATTGACGGTTTACCAAGGACTAGATTGGATCATGATAGTATTTAGGTGAATCGTGTATTAGAGGATCTCTTAAGGGCGTGTATATCAGATTTTGGTTGGTCATGGGATGACCATTTGCATCTAGTTGAGCTTGCGTATGATAACAGTTATCAATCCAGTATTGGTGTGGCTCTATTTGAAGCTTCGTACGGAAGACCGTGCAACTCGCCGTCATGTTGGTTAGAGACCGGTGAGAAATATGCACTAGGACCAGAAGTAATAAGAGAAACTTCCGACAAAATCAAGGTTATCCGACAGTGAATGAAGGCCGCTCAAGATAGATAGAAGAGTTATGCTGATAGGAGATGAAGAGAATTGAAATTCTCTGTTGGTGACTTGGTATTTGTCAAGATTTCTCCATTAAAGAGCGTGATTCGATTTGGTAGGAAAGGCAAGTTAGCACCAAGATTTGTTAGTCCATTCCCAGTTCTCGAACAAGTTGGGAATTTGGCATATAAAGTTGAGTTTCCTGACAAGATGGCTGGAGTTCACAACGTATTTCATGTTTCCCAGTTAAGGAAGTTTGTGCACAACCCAAATGCGACTATTTCACCAGACCAGTTAGTTGATATCGACAGCTACTCCAAATTCGAAGTCCCGCCAGGATCATCTTCCTGCTTAAGTTAGAGGTAATATTTTATAACGACCCGCATTCTATGCATCGGAGGATCGTAGAATATTTATTTCATTTTCATACGAAGACATATGGTCGTGTAACTTTGGGGAACGACTATTGGGGTCATTTCCCATATTCACTATTATTGCTGGTTTTTAAATGACCGTTTTACCCCTGGAGAATCTTGTTTCGCCTATAACTTTTGATTAGTAAGGAGTTTTGACCTGAAACCACTTTCATTAGATCTGGATGATGGTTTACCTTTCCATAGAGTGGTCACATTAATCAAACGGACTTATCGTTTGGGAGATACGGCTGAATTAAGGTTTAGAAGGTGAAAAACAGCTTAACCAGGCCAAATAGGGTGATTAGCAGCTAGGCCCATTGGGGGATTTCAGGATTAGGGGTATTTAAGGACTGAAAGGGACTAGAGAAACCCTTCTTTGCTATTTTTGCAGCCGCCACTTTCATTCCTTCAACCCTAGTAATGGCTTCTACCTTCTAAAAACACCTCTAATCACCTTCTAATCAAGTATTAAGCTAATCAACATCAAATCAAGTTAAAATAGCATCAAATCAGAGTTGAAGCTGCTGTGTTGCATAGAGATTCGACCCAAATCAGAGATATTTTCAGATCTAAGATTAATTTGTGGCTAAGGTGAGTGATTTGCATTCTTTTTCACTAATTACGACTAATTAGGGGTGATTAGTGTTAATTAGCTAAATTATAACTCAGAAAAAATTGGAAAAATATTTATAAATTCCGAAATATTATTTTATGCCTCTGTTAGAATTTGGGTTAATTTGGACATATTTTGCTAATCGTAAGGTTAAATCATGATTGAGGGTATTAAGGGGAAAATCATAGTTTTGGGTATGTTTGATCCATATTTGCAAGTTAAATTGTTGTTTTGGTGTTTATGGTTGATTATATATGTTGCTATTACTGTTTGGAATGATTTGTGATTGCATAGGAAAGTTAGATTGGTCGAAAACGCCGTCATATGGCGTAAACAGCTCGCTAGAAAAGTTGCAGGAAATAATGCAGAGTCTCGTTCGTGAAGCACCTGTCCCTCACGACCCAACCCCTAGGATCGTGCAACACCCTCACACCCCCGACTGCTAAGAGGGCGAAGTATCCTCACGACCCGGCCCCTAGGATGGTGAAGTGTCCTCACAACCCGACCCCTAGGAACATGAAGCACCCTCACGACCCAACCCCTAGGATCGTGAAGCACCCTCACACCGCGACCGTAAGGAAGATGGCGAACCCTCACAACCTGACCGTGAGGAATATGGCGAACCCTCACACCCCGACCGTAAGGAACAGGGCGACGAACCCTAGGAGGGCGACCCCTAGGATGGCGAGCCAGAAGACCACGACCAAGATAGGGATCACGAGTGGGTCTCACGACCCGAAGGTGGTACACGATCCAACCACGTGTCACGAACTGGAGCAGACCACGAACCGAGCCTTAGTGTCATGAGTCACGAGCGGAAGGAGGAACCACGAGCTGTACTTGGGGCGAACCACGAGCCGAGGAAGCTGAGCATGAACCGGAGCTTCGAAGCACCACGAGTCGATATGGAGGATCACGAACTGAAGGACGAACGTGGATGATGACCAAAACCTGAGATGCAAAGGTAGTTCAAATGAGAGTTTATTACTCAGGATCCCAAAGGGGACCAACGAGTTAACTTCATGAGTTTGAATTTGTTGCGGGACGTGTGCAAAGGGGTTATCGATATCCATAACTTTAGTTCACCACTGAGAGATGGATTAGTGGCTATGGATCAGTACAATGGAGTCACTGTGACTCCATGGAGCAAAGTGATCGTAGCAAAGGATTGGGTGATCTGGTGGTGGAAATCGTATGCTTTACGCACTGAGTGAGAGATGTGAGGATGATTGCTATGTTTGATGTTTGCTATCACCATGGAATGCACACCCCCATGTTACTTTTACACTTTTATGTTAGTATTACCTTAGAGTACTGTACATCTTGTTGTGCTAACTCTTTGGTTGCAGGTCCAGGTTCGGGTATGATTAGATTATACCTGTTATTGTTCTATTTTGTTACTTATGGCACATACCAGACATTGTCTGACCCAGAGTTTTATGTCTCTTCATATTACTCTGGGTGATCCTAAACGAGCAGACAAGAGACATGTTAGGTGGTATGCACGAGTGGCTGTCTGGAGTCGAGCAGGAGGCTTCTACGTATTATTTACATATAACTCCCTGTGTTGTTGTTAGTCACTACTTTAGGCATTAGTAGTGTACTTTTCCATTCTTTCTTTAGAGATAATATTTTAAAGTTGTAATAATGTTTTTGGATCATAAGCTGTATTTTGGATTTCCGATGCTATGATGGTTTAGTTTTCAACTTATGCACTGTCTCGCCTGTTTTATGTCAAGTATATTATTATTATATTTTATTCCATGCGCTGTGAGATACACTACAGGTTCCCTGTTAGTTCATAGTTTTAAATTCCTTTCTTCTCTTTTCTTTTCTTTTCTTTCGACAACCATCCCATGCTGGTTGGACATCGGTATAACACATTTCGTAGGAAATGTCGGCTGGTTCGGGGCGGGCCGTCACATATTTGGGACCAAGCAAAGAAAATTTATGCAATACAACAGATTCACTCACAAAAAATGAAGATATAAAAGAAGATACTTACTTTTGAGCAAGAGGAACTTCGCTTCAAAGAAAGAAAATGCCCTTATTTCAAGCTCCCCATCCCAGACCAGCCACACAAAAAGCAGAATCGAATATTTTGAGCGATTTTTTCTCGAGCTCGGAGACGGCCTGAAGCATGGAGATTTTGCTGTGGAAATTCTTGATTTGATGTTTGAAATTTGGGTACGGGAACGTAATGAAAAGGAAAACGAGGGAATGAAAATAAAAGCGGGAAATAGAAATAGTTGAGATGTGGATTGATGGTGCGGATGGACCGCTAAGATTTTTTTTTTACTAATGGTCTGCATCGCCACGTGAGACATGGGAAGATCTACTATAGCAACACTGTATAAAATGTTGCATCGTGTTACACTTGTTTATCTAGAGCAACACATTTTTATGGCTAAGGTAACACCAAAAAAAGAACGTTGTAGCAGGACCAAAATAGTATAGCTATCGAGACATTTTGGCTGGCAACACCTCGCAAATTCATTGCATTAGGCCGTTTATGGCGTAATGTCTTTTCTAATTCTTTTTTCTCTTTTCTTTTGAAACTTGTTGTTCGTTTCGATCCGACTTCTGCTTGTTTCCTTCCAGTTCAGTGCTTACTTCGCAATCTAGACTCACGTTTCTCATACCTACCCTATCACGTACCGCTCCTCTACACACACCAGCTTTCCCTTTCATATGCTACTGCATCTTCTCCACTTCTCAGTTTCATCCCCACGTGTATTCTCTCTCTTACTCCATTGCATGCCATGCGCTTCGTATATCCACGTCGAACTCACCACTCCATTCGCGAGTTCCAGGGCAACCATTGGTGCTACAGGGTCACGGCTTTCTTTTTTAATTTTTTTTATATAAATCTTTGTTCGATTTCACTCTGCAAGAAGAAAGGATGGGTTGCGAGCATATTTATAAAGGAGGGGTTACTTGACACCCAATGTTCTTAGATGGGTAGGTTTGCAGTGATTTTTCTTTTCTGATTAGTTTGCTCGATTAGAACACATAGTTTACAGGAATAAATTTATAGCCCGTGCGAGTTTTCAATTCTCAAACATAGGTAGCTGGGTTTAAATGCTTCTGCATTGTATGGTCATGCATTAAATTATAAAGGAAACAGTGTCTGCCTGATGTACCATAGCTGTAGGAAAGGAGCTGGAGCAGGTTTACATGGGGTAGGTAACAGTGTGTTTTCATTTTAGGTATAGGGTAGCTGAATTTTCATTTCAAATATATGTAGCTGGGATAGTTTAGATAGCCCGTCCTTTGGCCAAGAGGAAAGTACATGTTTGTATTGTGTTATCAACTTCAAATTAGGTCACGTGTGTACTTCATTCCTTAGGGGTTAAGTATATGCATTTTATTTTTATTTTACATGGTATCTAATTTATACAGCTAACCGTAAAATTCTACCGTCACACACAAGCTCCAAACAAAATGAAAATGGATGCACTGCTGCATCTCAACATTCCAGTCCCAATGAAATTAATTTCGTTGAGAACCGACTCCGTTTGCACAATAACATTATTTTAATCCAATTTATTTAGGGTCCGTTGGGCACAGGTCCCTATTAAGTTTCAAAATTAGGCTCACATCCGGTCATAAACTTATTATAAATTAAGTCCCAATTTTTCAAAAGTAGACCAAAAAAATACGTAAATTAATACTAAAATAAACTATGCATTCGACAAAAAATTCAGCCAAAAAAAATCAAAAAACAGTGAAAAGTGCAGTTAAATGCATAATAGTATGCACATATTTGAATTTTATTGCATACATATGTGCATGTATTCCAGTTTTTGCATCTGCATTGATTTACTTGCATATTTCAGTGTAATTATTGCATAATTCTAGCATAAAAATGTGCAATAATTTATAATAGTGCAACTCAGTTCATTTTTTTTTTTTTTTTTGCGTTCAAGTGTTCAAGTAAAACAGAAAAAATGCACACATATGTGCAACATATCTGCTGGCAAAATGTTAGCCGAATTTCCTTTATGCAATAGTTGCGTACATGTATGCAACTATTGGCAATAGTTGCATACATGTATGCAACTTTTTTTTTAAAATTGGCATGGACTTTTGGGATTATTTCCATATTTTAGAATTTTTTTTTACTTAGTGCCGCATTTTTTTTGGCACAAAATGAAGGAAGCGTAACATTTTCAAGCAGGGGGAGGAAGATAAAAGGAGGGACCGGGTTTGAAGACAAAACATAACAGGGGCATGGCGTGTATTTTGATAAGTTTTAGGGACGTGAGGCTTATTTTCACATTTATTTATCGGTTCACCTTTAAATTGCACGTATTGATAAAACAACTCTGATTGGCTTCGAACTAGAAATCTAGCAATAACTAGACATATGTATTCCAATAAAATTTGTTTCGTTGAAAATGGAGGTCGTTTGAAAAAGGCTATTTGTAAGGCTTATATAATATCGATAAAATATAATTAAATCCAAAACAATTCTATTTAATAATAATAATAAATTATTATTGTCGTATATATCCAAATCGAATGTTATACAGCTTCAAAACAAACCAGTATATATATTAAACTAAACATTTAAAATTCCAAGTTAAACGATATTCAGATTATATTTAAATTCATTTAATATTTATTTAATAAACGTTACCGCTTATTAACGAATTCCATAGCAACTCTTAGAAAATTTGAATTAGACATAACTAACAATCTATAATATGAAAGTTCCATTTTCCTCTTTCATCAGAAAATTATAATCAAATAGAATCAATTGTCTCTTGTTTCATAGAATTTCGACTTATAATGGATTCTGTATATTCAGTTGGTTTAAATTGTAAAATATGAACTACGCAACATTATGAGCTCGAATTATAATTAAATATAAATTATATGTTTAGATGTCGTTTAATAAATGAATTATATATTATAAACCGATTTATAAATCCATTTATAACTCCAATTCAATATTTACTATAATAAAGTATATTAAATATCTGACTACAAAAAAAAGGGGATGTTACATTCCTTCCCCCTTAAATGTATTTCGTCTCCGAAATTACTAAGGTAGGAAAGATGCTACAAATCCCATTAACTTTTCTAAAATCTGATTCATCATAAATCGAAAACCAATTCATTCAACTCTTTATATTAAACTATGAATGAATTAAATTCGAGCAATCTAACAAACAATCAACAAACAATTTACAACCAATGCAAAACCAACTTAATCAAATCAAATGAATTTATCTTCAATATTAACTTGGATTTAACTTACTTAAATATCAATCTTTCAATTTCTGATTGATTCCCATTATTATTCATTCAATTTCCAAAACCCAAATCTATTTTAGTTCCAATATCTATTCTTAACTTAACCAAGTTAAGTTTTAATTCCATATTCAATTAACCAATTGATTTTCAAAATTAATTTACTTCCATTTAAAAATCCAAATTTTGATTCATTTCAGTTTCTTTTACTGGCTTCATTTGTGAAATTAAACAATTTAATTTTTTTAATCCGATTTGAATTCCATTTAAATCAACCAATCATATCAATATCTACACAATTTATAAAATTATTTCTTTTCTATACAAAAGATAATCCGACCAAAATTATTTCATTTCACCATCTTTACAAAACATTATTGTATCAGTTGTCATTTTGATATTGAACCAATCAAATAACAAAATATAAAACATTTTTATAAAATTTACAAATACGCTCTCTCATATATATACACTCGAACTCAATTTAGGGTATTACTAACCCCATCTCTATCAAGCTACGCCGTAGAGCCAAGGTTATTGCTAAACCTTATGCTCTGATACCACTGTAACGATCTAGAGAATTCGACACTCGAATTTCAACAATAATACATAAACACTGCATTACTTGCCAAAAACCCAAGTATCGAAAACACCAGATAGTTAATAGAAAGAAGTTAGAGGTTGAGGAAAGAAAGAAATATTGGAATGGAAGAAGAAGAAGAACAATATAACAGAATCAGAGTCTCACATTACAGTGGAACAAAATATAATATAGGAATAAATCTTTATTGAGAGCTTGAAAATACTTATAATCGTCAGAGTACATCAGCACATCTGGACTTTTATAACTATCTATCCTCATATACAACACACAACGGAATAAATAATAATATGTCTGAACTCCTCCAGCTTATCTTCTGAAGTCCTTATCATCCAAAGCTGAACCTGTAAAACTCGGTTTAACCTAAGCATTTCAAAGGTCGGATCAGTCTGGTGAATTAGAGTGAGAAACCCGCTAAGTTTATAGGTAACATCCAACTTGATTACAAAGTTAACAACTCTTTTTTAAAGAAATGGATTATCGTAAGACCAATCCACACATAAAAATGGATGGTTTTTACCTTACGATAACCCAAAACGTTTGTGAATCATATCTTATTATGATATTATAATAGTGTCTAAATACAAGTAAGTACCAGTCTAGCGGAACGCTTACATCTCAAGCTCCACATACATAATATACAATCAAAACGGCGGGCTCTAATTGGAGATTTGATTCAGAGTATGGCAAGGTATGGAACCACCTTATGATAGTGTATCTCTAGAAGGGAATACACTCGGTTCAACAAGAACATCTTGCAACCCGGGCACACATGACCGACCACTCATTTCTCTTGAGTGTATCGAATGTATATCACCAACGGTTGGGATTAACAGCCGTTTGCCGAAAAGGGATAGCATGGAATGGAATAAAGAAGGAAATGGATTTTATCTAGATAAGTGATTATACACCCTACTTGGGAGCGACCCACTTAGCCATGCTGCCTGTCCAAATTTTGTCACTTCCCAGTTGTGAGGCTTGAGGTTTATATTACCTTTTTAAGATAGCACACCACCATTCACTTTGAATGTGACATCGTCAGATCCATCAAATCAAAAATTGATGTCTAAAAAAATACTCTAGGTGTCTAAGCAGTAAGAACGAATTCCTCTGCCCCCAACATAATTATGTCTATAGAAATCAATAAACGCAATCCTTTAGAAATACTTTGTCAGACATTCATCCATACAAGTTGTCCTAAGACTGGACAAACCAAAGTCACCTCCTATTGCATCCTTGAATTATCCTATGGATCAGTAGCGAGTAGTCCTTGTAAATCCATAGATTCCAATCACGATAGAATCACAAAGCAAATACGTCCAGTTGTAAGCCAGAGAGATTTGACAAGTAGTTCTTTGGCTTATGGAGATCCATGGTCTTCAATTGCTCCATCTTCACTCGGCAACTTCTATGATTTCGTATTTGCTAGTTCAAATGGTTTTCGAATACAAATTCGATTCTGTTCTTTCTGTACCAACAAGTGTATAGGTTAGATTTGATAGTCAGTTATTTAACTATCAAATAAACAACCATTCAATCATGAAAATAAAAATGTGTTTATTAGCTCAGTACTTGGCAACATTTGGCCTTTTTAATTTAAAAATAATTAAAGATGGTTACTTTAAAATTCTGAAATATTTCAATATTACGTATACAGCTTTTCACTTCTTAAAATCATTTAAATACATTAAAATTAGGGTATTGTTATTGACACTCCAACTATTGTTACGGGGGACCACTTTTAAAAAACACTCAACTCTTTGAAAAATTGTTAAGAGTCTACGCAAACATATTATTTTGCACTACTCAATATTTCTGGATTGCCGCTTCAAATTAGATTTTATAATAAACTTGTTCGACAAGGGAAACCGAATTAAAATAAGCAGTTCGTCACCACTGCACCGAATGTAGTCTATAATCAATTATATACATATTCAACAGTGAAATATTGTAAAGTAATAATCATTCCGGTGTATTGCCTCCGTAATTATAAAATTAGGCATATTTATGTTGACAAAAAAAATAGTTCGATCTTATTCCTTTGATAACGCTTATCCTATAAGGTTAAAAAAATCGATATATGTGAATCGAAAAAAAACTATGATCCTTGAAATATTTGCTAAGGTAAAATTACCTTAATTTGTTAGGGGAAAAAATGGGTAATAAGGTAAAATTATCTTTATTCCTTAAGGGGGAACTTTTCTCCTCAGTACCCCCCTTAACAATTTTCGAAAAAAAATATATTTGGCCCCCCTTAACAACATTTGGAGTGTCAATAGTAGTGCCCTAAAATTAAAGCATATATAGATATTCCCAACTTTGGTTTCACGTAAAACATCATCACGAAAACTCTTTTTTTCTTTCTAGAAAACAATAACTAATACTTTTTTTCCTTTCTAGAAAACAATAACTAAGACTTTCCCTTCGAATAAACTTATTCAAACTTATTTTGTTATCTTATTAAATTTCAAAAATATCATTATATTTTTACATAAATCTTTTTTATTTCCATTATTCTACATTCATTAGTCCCTGACTGTAAATTTGTAAGCGAATAACTCCCTAAGTATCAACCTTGAAGACTGAAATCAACATCAGATCAACACTTATAAAATCACTCAACTCAACCAATCTCTAATTAGGTTCTATTTCTTTAATTAACTCCTTATCAACCTATATTTTCCCACTGCTAATCCATTCAACTATTTTCTTCTTTGAAAATCTTGTCCCAGTTCCATTCACTATATTTAATTTCATTATTAGGTATCTTCAATTTAACATCAACGTTTTAACACCTCATCTCTTTTATAAACCTGGTTTATACAACTCCTGTTTAGTATATAATACTTTCATAAACTCCTTTCATAAACAACCTAGGTTTCATTACAACCCTGATAACTTATTTAAATAATAATCCCTTAAATTATTATTAACAAAAATAATAATTCACTTCGTCATTAACTACCCTAGATGTAGTTAACTCCTTATTACTAAAATAAATATTAAACTAATTTTTAAAATCTTGTTAAAATTAAAACAAATATTCATTAAACTATTTTATTAGATTTATAAATAGTAAATCAATTTAATAATCAATCAGTTAAATGGTTAACTTAGTCAACTCGGCACGATTATTTCGTTAACCTATTCCAATTAGTTCTTCCTTTAAATTAATTAATAATATAATTAATTTAAAATTTAATTATTTCTTAGAAACAATAAATCTAACTCTTAACTGTTAAGTTAATTTTCTACTCTCTTTCTTATAATCTGATTAACATCAGAATTTTCTTTGTAAAACCGTTTAGTAATTTCTTATAAACTTAAATAATAATAAATATTAATTTCCTTTTAATATACTTTCATTCAAAATAATATATTTAAAAAATCTATCTTCAGTTATAAAATAATTTTTATAACTTCATTTTTGTTGATTCACCTGATGATAAATCACCATACATAAAACGACTGATTTTTAGGCCAACTGCTGCCAATTACTCAACAAATAGTGCCCATCGGTTAAAACAAAACAAACGTTGAATTTAGATTAAATAATAAAGTCAATCATCCAACCATATGGGTTAAACAGTTCATATGAAAATAAACAATAAATTTGAGGAATCCAGTTGGATCCCTCCAACTTGTTTTTTTCTGAACCCAGATACCTCAAATAAAAGCATCCATTTAAATAAATAAATATAATATTCAACAATCAAACAATAACAACAATTCAAACGTCCATATTTCAGCTCAATATGTTTATTTTATTATAAACGTAAACAACGAGGTAAGTTACCTCATTTGGAAATAATCGTTAAAATAACGATTTCATTTCATCTAAATTGAACGAATGTTAAATTCAAACAGTATATATAAATATTCAACATCCACCCAAACAAATAACAATCATAGGATACAAATATTTAAACCCGAATTGTATAAAATATAAGTGGGACAAAATTGAGTGAGTTGTACTCACTTGGGTTATTTAATCGCTAAATAATGATTAACTTGATCAGCCATTTTATTTGGCAAAAATTCCAAATGAACTCCAGAATGCTCCAAGCTAGTTCCATGGGGTTTTGCTTGTCATCGTGATCCCATTGCAGCTTGTTTGGTATGATTTTGTTCACGTATCAAATTTTATTCGCGTTATAGAGTACACAATTTGATTAATATAATTATTCTTTAATTATAAGGTCTACTAACTAATTGCATTAGCTTAGTCAAAACTGGACCGATTATTTTGTGTTAAGCTCAATGGTTTTACAGTGTTTATTCAAACAATTTAGCTTGATGTTGAATATTAATATAATTGGATAGTTTACGCATGTTGACATGACCAAAATTTCAACTTTTATATAATATAAAAGGTTTTCCTGCTATAGTTATCCAGGTGAATGGGCCAATTACCTTTTTTATTATTATTGGGGTGAAGCCCAACGTTCCTTCAACCCACGAACTTGGCTCCTTACTTCGCTATGGTAGCTTCCTTTATCATCTTATTTCTTCCCCACTTCACACAACAACATCCCTTCCCACACATTTTTTCTCTTTTCTTCGAAACTTTTTGTTCCTTCCGAGCCGACTTCTGCTTGTTTCCTTCCAGTTCAATGCTTACTTTGCAACCAGGACTCGTGCTTCACATACCCGCCTAGTCACATACTGCTCCTCTACACACACAAGCTTTCCCTTTCATCTTCTATTGTATGTTCCCTACTTCTCACTTTCATCCCCATGCATTACCGAAGCTTCTGCACTTGTATTCTCTCTCTCACTCCGCTGCATGCCACACTCTTCATATCTCTACATCGAACTCACCCCTCCATTCGCGAGTTCTAGGGCAGTCACTGGTGCTGCAGGGGTCACATCGTTCTTTTCTCTTTTTTTAATATACATAAATCTCTGTTCGATTTCACTCTGCAAGAAGAAAGGATGGGTTGCGAGCATATTTATAGAAGAGGAGTTACTTGACACCCAAGGTTCTTAGATGGGTAGATATGCAGTGATTTTTCTTTTTTAATTAGTTTGTTCGATTAGAACACATAAGTTACAGGAAGAAATTTGTAGCCTGCATGAGTTTTCAATTCCCAAACATAGGTTAGCTGTGTTGAAATGCTTCAACATTGTATGGTCATGCATTAAATTAGAAAGGAAACAGTGTCTATCTGATGTACCATAGCCTGTAGGAAAGGAACTGGAGTTGGTTTACATGGGGTATGTAATAGTGTGTTTTCATTTTAATTATAGGGCAGTTGTAGTTTCATTTCAAGTATATGTAGTTGGGATAGTTTAGATAGCTCATCCTTTGCAGAGAGGAAAGTATATGTGTATATTGTGTTATCAACTTCAAATTAGGCCATGCGTGTACTTCATTCCTCAGGCGTTAAGTATATGTATTTTATTTTTATTTTACACGTTATCTAATTTATACAACTAACCTTTGTTTACCGCTAACCGTAAAATTTGTACCGTCACACCCGAGCTCCAAACAAAATGAAAATGGATGCACCGCTACATCTCAAAGTTCTGGTCTAAATGAAATTAATTTTGTTGAAAACTGACTCCGTTTGCACAACAACGCTATTTTAATCCCAATTTATTTATCGGTTCACCTTTAAATTGCACGCACAGATAAAACAACTGTGATTGGCTCCAAACTGGAAATTTAGCAATAACTAGCCATACGTATTCCAATAAAATTCGTTTCATCGAAAACGGAGGTCGTTTAAAAAAAGGCTATTTCTAAGGCTTATATAATATCGAAAAATAATAATTAAATCCTAAACAAATCTATTCAATAATAATAAATTTTTGTTATCGTATATACCCAAGTGGAATGTTATACAACTTCAAAACAAACCAGTATATATATATATATATATATATATATATATTAAACTCAACATTTATAATTCGAAGTTAAACGATATTTAGATTATATATAAAATCCTTTAATATTTATTTAATAAACGTTAACATTTATTAACGAATTTCGTAGTGACTATTAGAAAATTTGAATTGGACATAACTACCAATCGATAATATGAATTCCCCATTTTCTCTTTTATAAGAAAAATATAATCAAACAGATTTAAATATCTCTTGTTTCACTGAATTCTGACTTATAATGTATTTTTTATATTCAATTAAAGTTTAAATCATAAATTACAAACTACCGCGACGTTATGAGCTCGAATTATAATTAAATATAAATTATACATTCAGGCGTCGTTTATTAAACGAATTATATTGGTAGTCAGACATTTAATATATTTTTATTATATTAAATATAAATTATACATTCAGGCATCGTTTAATAAACGAATTATATATTATAAATCCATTTATAACTCCAATTCAGTATTCAATATAATAAAAATATATTAAATGTCTGACTACCAAAAATGCGAGATGTTAAAACACAGTACGGTAAACCATACTTGACATGTTCCTGAATCCAAAGAGTTAGCACATATAAGTATATACTAGTCTAATAAAATCAGTAATATGGGTGTACTCTACGTCTTAGCACTGGGTTATCTAAATTCTACATCGACAGTACATATATCTTTGTTAATTCCACCTACATCTAATGACATCCCTAGGGTGATACATGATTTAAACAAACATAGCAAAATAAACCATCCACATATTCACTCACTCAATGTGTTGGATATATAGTACATTTAGTTCCATGGCAGTTGTACCCTATCTGAGCTGGAACAGTCTATGTCAGATTGACAACCTCCGCCAACGAGTGCAAGTTGTATTCACGAGTCCCCCTAGATTAACCACCTATCCAACAAGGAGCTTCCAAACTCGCTTACAGCCTACATCAGATTGAAGACTCAATAAACACTCAAGCCTCAGCTCTTCAAGTATCCACTCGAACCTACATATTAATGATCCCTTTGTATACGTATCTCCACTGCGGAGCTACCACGGAACAGTCTTCCTACTTTGTCTGAAGTTCACCAGTTGGGAACAACTTAGACAATTACATATGTCATCCAGCCTTGCTCCCTTAACTTTTTTATACAACTTTGCCATCTTGACTCATGGTCTACATCTCTGATCTAGGAGTTCGACTGGTTCTTATAGGAGTCACTTCTTAAGAAGAAAGTATCGTCGATCTGAACCACCCCGCTCATGCCATTGTAAAATGATCAAATGGGAAATTTCTCCTATTCGAACTTACTCTCTTTCAAAATATAGAGCTCACCACCACGAGTCTAACAAAAAATGGCATCCAATATAGACATCATCTGAAAACGTTATGCCCATTCAAAGTTGGCTCGAAAGGAAGATGGTACACGACCCAGATTTAAGGAACGCCAATCTGGATTTTAATGATAGCCGATCTGGTTTTAGGGAAGGCTGATCCAATTTTTAATGAAGGCCAAAATGTAATATAAGGAAGGTTGATCCAGATTTAAGGAATATCGATCCGAAATTTTTTCGCCATATCTCCTTTGTTTTTGATCCAATCGACTTGAAATTTGAAATGTTGGCGCCTCAGGACATAATCTTGCTCCCATAAAAATTTCATCCAATTCTGGATATTTTTATATTTACGGATTTTGATGAACGCCAACCCGGATTTAAGGAATGCTAATCTAGATTTAAGGAATGCTGATTCAAACTTGTTTTTTTCCATATCTCCTTCGTTTTTGATCCAATCGACTTGAAATTTGAAAGTGGGCTCCAGTAGACATGCTCTAGCTCTCATATTATTTCATCCGATTCTGGAAACATTAGAATTTTGGCCGATCCAAACCTACTCGACCATAACTCCATTTTAAGAACTCTAAACGACTCAAAATATTTCACGCAATCACTGATGACCTTCCAGCTCGTCTCCTCCAAATTTGATGTGATTTTGAACAATTTGATATATAAACTTTTTTGCAAAATCCAAGTTCTAGACCATAATTCATTGGCATTTTCAAGCATTTAAGCCACAACAAACTCAAATAAAATAATCCAAAATGACATAAAATAACATAAAACAATGAGTAATTAACACAACTATTCTATAGGGTCTAGATTTGAAATAAAATCATATATTTTGTACTGATCTACAAATGGTTTAATAAGAAAATATTTTCGCCTATTCGTAACTTTTTAAATTTCCAGTTTTAATCCAAAGCTATAAAATCCTTACATGTTTAATGTGACACCCCACACCCCTTAATATCTTCCATATAAGGAAGCGTTAAGGTTTATGAAGCACTTAGGTATAAAATAACAACATACAGACTAAAATTTACAAAACAGAATTATAAAACACGGCGGAAAATTTACTGGCCTGCTATATGCTATGTTTACTACTTTCTGATGTACATATTCTGCACTATGCTTGTATTATCTTTATTGGCCTGCTGGGTCTAGACTTATTATGCCACCGGTTGGGCTTGTCCACCAGCTTATATTATTAGCTACTTCGTTTACGCGTAACTGGTTGTGTAGCATCATGCTGCACACCCGTCTTCATCTAAAAAAACACGGCAGAAAAATTATAACATTTATTAAATAAACAAGTCAAATCACAATACTTATTACATTTCAAAATACCAGATATTCATTAACATAAAACAAACAACCTATCTCGTAGAAAATATGAGAGTAGATAAGTAAAACCACAATAACCATCCCTCTCATAAGCCAATACAACGATCTGTAAACATGAACTGAATTAATACACGAATGCAAAAAGAATCTGAATCCAAGCTGAACCAAATAACCAAGAATCACTGTTGAGACCCTCCATTCTACGAACCTGGGGGGAGGGAAAGGAAGAGAGAAGGAGAAAACAAACTAGGTCAGACATACATCTGGTGAGTTCTTGTAATTTCTAGCACGATCATAAGATAAGGAAGTATTTAGATAGATAAATAGTTCTAAAAGCAGTAGACGTAAAACATAAATGAAATAGCAGGAAAACAAGAATAAAGATAGACTTCTCATTTATACCCGAAAATTGTTGCACCAACTACCAAGATATCATAATTAGGCTTTACCTAATTTCTACCCATCGATCGACCCCTATACCCATAATGTGATAACGTATGACAGCTATGGAATTCGGGGTTATCAATCCCGAACCCATCAATTAAAAGGACAAAGTCGTAAATCAAGGGCGTTACAACAGCTTCTACTTAAATCGGAATGATAAACGCTCATCGTTCCACCAAAACGAGCCCGTACCCACCTCATTTGTACCTATTAATATACATTTCAGTAAAGCATACCCTAGCCTCTATCTAGTGTGAAACTCCATGATAAAAAGGGATATCGACTGATATGGGTTCCCGACCAAAAATACAATTAATACAAGTCACCCCTATACTTGGTCCCCATTCATTATTTTATTAGGCCTTTTATATTCCCAAATAATCCCCGCGCTGCCAAAAAGACCTAAACTAGGATTTTATTATACTATTAGGCCTCTTATCTTCCCTAATTAACCCTACACTAGAGGAACCGACCTAACCTATGAGCCACTTATCTTCCGCAATCTGCCCCACATTGCCGCTACAGACTCCCTTTACCGTAGCTTATTAATTTCATCAATTTAACTTAACACGTTTAAGTTTATTAATAACACCAATTTAACCTCATGTTATATCCTAGGTTGTACTAACATTTCTAATTAATGTAATCTTTTTATACAACTCTTCCCTGCGTTACTTATCATGCAATCAATTCCAATTTATTCTAGTTTACATGTTCCCTAATTATATGTCACAGTTTTATCCCGAATTTACAGTCTATTCTTATTACAATACTTAACCAGCTTAAATATGCCCAAAAATCACCTTTTATTCAATTTCAACATTATTCCAATTTAACGTACAACTAACAATAGAGGCTTAGGCTCAGCGCTAAAAGAAAAAGGGAAATGGTCTCGGCTACTCGTAAGGCCTAGACTCAAAGAAAATAAAAACAGGCATAAAGGAGGTAAGAAGAAGGAGAATTGTTTATAATCAGTAAACAACTAGAAAGAAATATGTGTACATAGTAAATAAATTACAGTAACTTACAGAAAAAATAAACATATAAATATTGCAAACATAAAACTTGAAAATTAAAACTACTTAACTATCTAAACATTCCTATGTGAATAAAAATCTAAAAATTACGTAAAACTCACAGATCTGATGAACAAAACTTCCCCTGTGACTTTCTTCCAAAATCTAGAAGAACCTCCGCCTCCAGAAGTGTTTATAAGAATATATATTAAAAACTTAAGAATTCTTCAACCCTTAAAAATTTAATTATGTGACCTTTCCCAATTTTGAGGATAGGCCTGGGAAAGAAGAAGAAGAAAGAATGGATGTGGAGAAATGAGAGATGCTGTGCTAGTCTATTTACAGGGTTTACTTGATGCCCTCAGCTGTTCAAATCTAAAATTAGATCTGGTCCAGCCACGGAATCAAACCAATAAGAAAGCGCCACGTCAGTCCAATAGTTTAAAACAAACCAATAAAATAGTGCCAACTCATCAAACAACACTATAAATAATAATATAAACGGCACTGCCTGTGTGCCAGGTAAGGCACACAGTTTTCTTCACCTAGGTCGACCCACCTGCCTTTCTTGGTCGACCTAAGTGGTCTGTATCGCTCAGTGACTGTTGATCCCATCTGTTTATTTATTAATTTTTCTGAGTTGTTCTTTAATTCATAACTAATTCAATTTAACTCCGATTTTAGCAAACCAAGTGCCCATCTTGATCAGGAAATTAAACTGACCTAATGGCGCTAGTCCTGCTGTCCAATTTTGAATATTATTTTGATTAATATTTAATTTATCAATATTATATATTTGGTTATTGTTTACTAAAATTCAGGGTGTTACATTTAACTTTTCCGGAGTCATTTTAAGATTCAGGAAGTTAGAATTCTGTAAATAAAATAAAATTATTCACCTATGTCTACGAAATCTTAAATCTAAAAAGAGGTATAAATTCCAAATAAATCTTCTCTCCTAGTAGTCATAAATGTGTTTCTCTAGTCTAAATCTATTAACCTCTACATTTAGATTTTAGTTTCATGGAGATTTTTGGTTTTGGGTGGAGAAACGTTTACTGTAATGAAGGTAGAAACTCAGGGGAAGAAGGAGAGAGAAATGAGTTCCAGTAATTCATTCCAGCCACTTATCTCCCTGATCCCGATATCCACACTGGGTCTACCTGCAAAAGGGCCAAACGGCTGAGAATAAGTTGTTTGTGTTCTAAAAATCCTTCAGACGGCCATATCTCCTAAACAGTTTAGCCGTTTACGACATAAAACAACTCTGCCAAAAGGAAAAACCATCATCCCGATCCAATAGTAGTGTTTTTGAATCAAAATTCTACTCCAATCAAAAGTTATGGATGCAATAAGATTTTTTTAAGGGTAAAATAGTCAGAGATAAATTCGAAAAAAAATCCCGAAAATGAGAAATGCTTTGAAAATAATATTTCATATTTACATGTTAAAATGTGCAAAGTTACAGGTCATTATAGACGGATAAACTCACTAACATTTCGTGATACAACTCATAATGAGGTCTAAAATTTAGTCAAGCTTGATAATCTAGCTGATACAACTTGAGAAACATAGCTCAAAGTTCAACATGAATCCTACTTAATGCATCTACTACTGCGTTTCCTTTTCTTCGAGTATGGGAAATACTAAAATCATGTAAGGCCAAAAAGTCAAACCACCTTTTCTGTAAAAGGTAAGGATCCTTTTGAGAGAAATGGTACTCTAACTACTTAAGATACGTAAACAACTCAAATCTTTCTCCCAATAAGTAGTGATTCCAAATCTTCACAGCAAAAACAGTAACAGCCAACTCCAAATCATCTAAGGTAATTTCTTTTGTGTGGCTTTAGTTGTCGATAGCATAAGTGATAACTCTTCCTCTCTACACCAATACAACACCAAGACTTATATCACAAGCATCCATGTATATCTCCGTTCCCTCATTACCACTAAAAATAAAAAATAGCAGTGCACTCATCAATCTCTCTTTCAGAACCACAAAAGCATGCTTGCAACATGCATCCCAATCCAAAGCCCGACTGTTCTTTGTCGAGTAGCCTAAGATGTAGCTATCTTGGAGAAGTCCTTGATAAATTTTCCATAATACATAGTTAAACCAAGGAAACTTCTAATATTCATAACGTTATTAGGTCGATCCCAACCTTGGATCGTTGCTATCTTCACAGGTCCACTCCTATCCTCTATTCGGATACTACATGATCAAAGAATCTCACTTCTTCGTTTCAGAAGTGACACTTGGATAATTTTTCCTTTAGTTTGTGTCTTCTATACACATTGTGCAGAATCCTCAAGTGCGCCTTGTGTTCCTCTTCTATCCTAGAGTAGATCAAAATATCATCCAGGAACACTAATACGACTTGTTCATCTAATATCTGAATGCCATATCCATAAGATTCACAAATTATGCCAGCACATTAGTCAGTCCAAACTGCATCACCAACCACTCAAAGAAACCTGATGGTGTCCTAGAAGCAGTCTTCGGCACACTGTTTCTTACCACTCTCAGTCGGTGAAATCCTATAGCAAAATACGTTTTGGAAAACACTTCTGCCTCGTGCAGCTAATCAAACAAGTCATCAATCCTTGGTAATGTCTACTTGTTCTTCTCAATCACTTAATTTAGCTTGAGCCAATCCTCACATAGTCTCAACGATTCATCTGCTTCTATTGCAAATACAACAGGTGTTCCCCCTTCGAATACTCTCCTCCGAATGAACTGCAAATTCTTTTGCTCCCCTCAGAATCATCTAGATCAACAGCATAACAATACATCTGGCCTCATCCACTAAATTGATCCTAAACATGATCTCTTGATGTGATGGCAACTTACTAACGACAAGCGTTGATGACAATCTTTAATGTGGAGTCTCAAGCGAATATAAATAGCAGACCATTATACAATCACCCAGAAAGTGGTGAATCACAACCCCTCATAATCCACAATAACCAGATACGTCCTAAGCTAGTCCATATGCAAAATATTCCGAACCCTACAAATTTCAAGACAAAATAACCACACAAAAAAAGCATCCATGCCTCGAGAAAATAAGACCACGAAAAATTATACAAAGACGAGTAGACCATATTATCGATCATAGGCTTTTCTACAATCTTAGGGTGCAAATTTAATCTATACACTAAATCAATACTGATAAAATAACGTTTAGCTTCAGTCTCAAATAAAAGTCTAATAAAGACATATCCGAGAGAAAGCATACCTTGCACTATGACAATCTTCCCATTTTCCTTATTAGTAGCTGCAACAGAAGAAGTAGGAACTTATTCTCAGGCTCCTGCTATCCTTCACAGGCTCCTCACAAAGACGCCAAATCTTGTCCATTTAAAGCACTTATTCTCAATCTTATTATCCCTGAACTTCTTAGAATTATCTTTCTTGTTGTAGTTTGTTGCCCGACCTTTTGCTGGTTACCAGAAGCAGTCCAGGCCGACATTACATGGTCCATCGCATGGTTAAACGGCCTAGAAGCGTTGCCAAAACATTCGAGAACAAATCCCAGGTGGAGTCATTCAAGCATAGTTGTCGTGGATTGTCGAAACTGCTCAAATATGCCTAAGTTCTTCGGGATTAGTATTCACCATCTTCCATAAGCTCGTATCCCGAAGCCTCAACTCCTAAATCCATATCTTATACCATACCCCCGCCAGTCGGTATTCTTGCCTTCAAGTCCCAAGGATCGGTTTTTCCTTCAACTCCCATAGTTCATGTCCGACGAAGCTTGACTTTGGGATACATACACTCTGATACGAAAATACCAGAGACTAAGAAAATAGGATTCGAGAGAACTTCTCAGATATGAAATCACGTAGCACCTACAGGATATGAAGTCATCCAAGCAGAAGAGTTCAGAGCTTCGAGGTAGAGCAAAAATAAACTAAGTCCCTATGATACGTACCGATCTTGGGATCGGTACCAACCCTAGGTAAAAAATTGTGCACGTGCCCACCAATCTCCGCTTCTGCCCACTCCCACCTGTGCCACTATTCTATTAACACCCTCCAGCCTGGTACATGAAAAACCTTGAAAGCTTTCTCATTGGACACTTTTGGATGAAGAGATATTGCCTATTCGATCCTCAAACTTGCTCCATCCCTTTAGGAAGAAGGAACTACCTCTGTTTAAACACTTGAACATTTTAGGCTGCATAGGCATTTCGAGGACTTAAGCTTCATTTTGGACCTTTTTGAATTTATTTTCCGCCATTGCCAATGTATTCATATGTAACTATACTTCCTACTATTGTACTCTGACTAAAAGTGAATAAAAAGAGCAAAACCTTCAAAGTGGACAAAGGTTCTTGGAGATCGAACCACTATAAAACACAATGTTAATTTATTTTCCTGCATAATTTCCACTTCGGATGTTTAATTTCATTTTCTTGGAACATGTTGGGTGTTGTTGCTAGCTTTTTCCCATCAACATTCTGGTGCTTTCATTGACAGCGTAAAATACTTCATCCTTCCTGTTATTCTTCTACGGAAACTTGAAAGCGCTACTAGGTCGCCTTAGACTTATCGACCAAGTTTACCGAAATTGTGAAGAAAGGAAAAGTTCCTTTGGTTGGGACTTTGATTGTCGCAAAAAACTATCCTCAACATGAAACTTTTGAAGGTCCGAGTGCTATGGATATAGCGATTTCCTCCGACTCAGAAGCTCCGGCCACACAAGCTCAATTCTTCGAAGTGACCAAAAAATTTAGAGGAAACTCAACAATAAAATAATGATTAGATTAAGGAGAATATTGCCTTGACGCAAAGGCTGCACCAGAGTACCAATAGGGATATCACGTGCCTTCAAGCCAAACGGGTTGCTTAGCCCCCTTAGTACATTTCAGGATCCTCTTCTTCAGATACTTATCATAGCAACCATAGCCAAAGGCAAAGAATCAATGCCAATGATGCAACGCTCCCAATCAGAGAGGGAGCCCTCATTCCGACTGCTCCCGGTTAGGGCCTAGTCTTGATAGCAAAACTAGCGCCCAACCCACTATAAGGCAGCCTCCTCTTGCTTCCATTCAAAACTTGTTTTCAACTAAGCCAGCCGCAAATCAGGCTCAAGTTCCTCCAATCCAACCTCCACAAAATCATAGCGCTGAGGTTTGATGACTTACTGGAGGATGATGTAGATATTCATCCAAGAAGACACCCAAGGTTATGAACTCCCGCGGCGGATAATGACAGATGGAATCTAGCGAAGCACCAACCTCAGGTTCTCACCGACATGGTGTGAAGGAACTTGAGAGAATCAATAGCAAATGTCAACGACATCTCGAAAACCTGTATTAAACATAACTCCTTCACTCCAGCCGTCCTCAACATCGAATGGTCGAGGCACTTAAACATGCCACAGTTAAGTGTTTGCTCGGGGAAGACTGATCCTCAAAACTACTTGAACTGTTATGAGTGGTATATAGACTCGAGCCATGTTAACGACCCAGTAAAGTGCATGTGCTTTTCCGTCTTTCTGAAAGGCGTGGCTCTACTTTCGTTCTATCGACTACCATTGAGAACCATAGAAACTTTCAATCGGCATGTTACCGTGTTGGTGAAGTAGTTCAGAATGCATGCTTTTAGACTAAATGACACTTTGTCTCTCTCAAACGTATACCAAGGCATCAATTAAACTCTCAAGAGATACCTCAAATGATTCAAAAACACCGTGGTCGAAGTTGAAGGCCCAAAGCCTCGCATTATATTTATTCATCTTGCCAAGGGTGTACTACCTGACTCCAAGTTCAGGGCTTGGATTGATTGAAAGTTTTCTACGAAATGAAAAATCAGTTCCAATTCCAGGATAAAGTGTGCTAGAATAGGGTTGCTCGAGCTGGCCACCCCAAAAACCCAGACTACGGCTCTGCTAAATACAGCGTGAAAGCCAAAAACAATCGGAGAAAGCTTCGATAAGGGTAAAGGGATTGCAAAGTTCAAAACCAATCTGAATGTTGGCAAACCCGGGAGCTGCAACAATCTAGAAAAGGACTCCAAGAAGCGCAACCTATTCCCATCTTACAAGGTCTGCATTCCGCTGAATACTCGGCTGGTGATAATATTTGTAATAACCCATCCGGAATAGACCAAAATTCACAACCAGAAAAGGCCCAACGTAAGTTAGAGCCACTCTAAATGGATCGTTGTTTTCTATAAGGAAATACTAAAATAGATATGATAGAGAAGTCTAAACAAAAATCAGAATCTCACACACCAAAAGGGATAAAATATAATTCATAAAAATAGATGTACAATTAATAAAATTATAATGTCGAATACACATGTCTCAGATGATAACAGGTACATCAATAATTATGCCAAGTACATACTGTTAACAACAACAAGAATAATAATAATGCCAATAATAACTAAGTCTCCATCAAAAGGCTTCTCCTCCAAGCACTCACTAATCATTATCAATCAACGGTCCTCGCCAACTAACATGTTTATGTTAAGAGGAGGGAGGTCGGAACATAAAGTTTTGGTGAATGAAAAACATACAAGATTAGGAGTGACTATTTCCTATATTCGTAGAGTAAATTCTTCATGTCATGTCTACGCAAACAAACATGCACACAATTAAACATATAAGGCGGACATCAGAACACTCGCCTAAGACCTATATGAAAATCTAAGGGAAGACATCCTTATAGTCTCTTAATACCCCATAAAGTAATTTAAGGGTGGACATCCTTACAGTCACTAAATACCCTACAAGGCGAGCCATAAGTAGTCACTTATGTTCAATTCCTAATTTAATAAGGGTGGACATCCCTACAGTCACTTAAAACCCTATGGCGGACCCCTAGCTACTTAAGACCTCGTCTGTAATGTCAACGTCATATATATAAACTTTCCTTGTTGGTCGAGAAAGAGTAACAACCACTTAATGCTAGGTTTAGGAAGAAACACGGTTTCATTTAAGGCCCTCCTAGCAGACTATTTTATTACAATCTAGCTGTCCCTACGAGTGAACTCCTAGTCACTTGATACTTCCCTTAGACGGTGGTTCCTTTAGGCCATTTATATAAACCATCCCTTGTTCAGTCCTCACTAAACCCCAAGATAAGAAGCGAACATTACTCAGAGAACTACTCTACTCATACGTTATCGTTTACTAAGACCATTTAATACCTTATAAGAGAAAGGCGGACCCAATGACTATTTAAGACCTTTCTAAATGTGAATCCCATGACTTGAGTCCTAAACCAAAGATTGAACCTTGTCCTAACTATTTAATACCCAAATCAAGGTAGGTCATCCATATAATACATTCTTAAGACATGCCTACTTTACATACAACGTATATATATACACTGGACATCTCACATTAAGACGACCACTTGTAGATGTTGGATTTGCCGGGAGGTTCTGGGCAGGCTTCTACTACAACTTGTACCTAACCTCGTATAATAGTGTAATGATTATAATAGCCTATAACACTTGGACCTCTCACATTAACTTGTCTTACATGTAGCCGGTCAGTTCTGGGTAGGCTTCTACTACAAGTAACGGTTAACCTCGTGTCTACATATCATTAATTATAATTCATGGCCATTAACTCACACACATGCATATAAATTCCTATTAGGTCATTCAAATTCAAATTCCTAATTTAAACATATTTATTTCGCTTTTAATTTGCATTAATATTACATTTAGTTATGCTATAAATATATATAAATAGACGTGAATTATGCAAACCGAATAATGTCCTAACCACGTTTGAAACGTCAATCCTATCAATCCCAATTCAGGTGTACAAGCCAATTTCCCTTATTAATTAACATGTCTAACATATATATTCACAATTTATGACAAAAAGGAAAATAACAACATAAATAAATAAACTTGCAACCTAGGCTTAAATAGTTATTCAAATAATAGAAATATAGGCAAGATCCAATGTCCAAATACATAAGAAAATCCTTTGTTTTTGGCATTGCTTCACTTTTACACTTATGTTGTGCACTAAACATAAGATCATAGATTGTAAATAATACGTTCAAGTCAATCTATTCAAAATAAACGCTTAAACTTATTAACTTCACAACATACAAATCTCACATTTCAATACACAAAAAGTAAGAATTAAGTGAATCAAAATAAAAAATTAGTAAATTTATAACATCCCCTAAGAACAACACAAAACCAAATACAATACTTATGATTGACCATTTCAGCGATTAATATAAATAGTGGAAGATTTGGGGGATTTTGATTATTATTTCCTTTCCGTATAAATCGAAATATTCCTAAGCATAATAATCCAAATTTATACTATCAAATCATAGTAAATAGCAAACTTAAATGAATTCCACTCACGGTGCTATAAGGATAAACAACAACAGATTTGAGTGGAATATGATTTGGATCTGGCCTGCGCAAAATTGCTGCAATCCTTCAATTATTTATATATAAATCATACGAATCAGAATCATATATATATATATATATATATATATAAACTAAATTCCAAAATTCAAAAATTAAATATACTTTTTATTCAATTTTCTTCCTCTAATAGCGGACAAAACTGCTCCCACAAATCGCCTACGTTCTCCATCTTCTAAAACTACCTAACCACGTCATCCAAAACCATCATCGACCTCTTCAGTCAGACCGTCCACTTCCTTCGCCGATGTCGTACACTCCTCCCAACCCCCACGCTTCAATGATCTATCTCTCGAATACGTTGCACCCCTTCCGAATTTGCCTTCGTCCCCGAAAGCATTTTCAAGGAGTGTGAAAGTTCTTGGATCAATACTGTTGCAGTTATCCCCGTTGATTTTCGACTTTCAGTGATTAAATTAAAAAACTATATCGTCAGAGTCTGGAAACCATCATCCAATTTCCATGTGCATATATCACCAGAATACAATTATTCTGTGTAGTTTGAAAATTCAAGTGACTATCAAAAAGTTCTCGAATGTCTAAACTATACTTACTTTAGCAAACTACTAATGGTAGATTCGTGGAACCCTGGTTTTGAATATTCTAATTTAATAAATCCTTTATTTATATTCGGGTTCGACTACAAAATCTCCTCGTGATGTGGACAAAAAATGCTTTGCAAATGATTGCCAGTTTTATAGCCAAACCAGTTCTGCTAGACGTTAATACTGCTTCAGAGAAATTTACCAAGTTTGCTTGCATCTAGTTAGAAATTGATTTGTCCACCGAATTGAAAAGTACTATCCCTCTTTTGCTTCATAATGGAACAAAAATTGACATTAATGTAGAACATCAGTTCGTGCCTTCCAAATGTTCCCAGTGCAACTGTTTGGCCATCAAGATGATTTTCGTGAGGTTGCTAAAGATCGCTGATGCATAACTGAGGGGATGTATGATATTGTCTCTACTGCAAATGACCCTAATCCAGATGATAACTTCACCAATCCCGATGACTCCTCTCATACTTTACCAACTGAAATTGTGCAGGATGCTTTTGGTCACATTTCTGACACTCTTCATGAAAAACCTGCGCAACATACACAGAAGGATACATCAGGATTGGTTGATGTTAATACTTCCTATCTTCGTAAAAATAAAATGCCAATTCAACTGCCCTTAAAAAAAGTTTGAGGAGATCTTCATCCTCAAAATGACAGTTATGACATGGAACGTCAGGGGAATGAATACGTCCAACTGTATGATGGATGTACTCAATCTCCTGAATACAGCTAACCCAAATATCATTGGTTTAGTTGAAAATAAATTAAACTCATTTAACCTTTCTGTTTTCATTTCTAAGCTTTCTTCCTCTGTATTTAACCAACAATTCATTTGCTTCTTCCGGTCACATTTTTCTTTTATGGGATTCTTCAGTTTGGTCTATTCAAGAGTTAAACTCCTCATACCAACATGTTATAGTTCTAGCAACTAACAAGGGTGGATTTTGCATGATCTTCACTACAATTTTTGGTAGCAACAGCTTTTACAAAAGACAAGTTGTATGGCAATCATTAATTGATCAATCTGCCAATGTTTCGAACACTTGGCTTGTCATAGGGGATTTTAATAATGCTTTATCATCTGCTAACAGAAAGGGTGGTCTGCCCATTCCCTACCAGCACTTAAGAGAGTTCCAAAACTTCCTATATCAAATAGGATTGCAGAAAATAAGCCCATTGGTTTTTCTTATAAATGGCCTAGGCGAGGAGTAGCAACTCACATTGACAAAATTTTAGCTAATGACTATTATTTGCAACATTTTGCTAATTTAAAGGCTCTAACCTTGTCTCCGATGTCCAGTGATCACAACCCAATTCTGGTAGATCTTGTGCCAACTGAAATTATAGAGGTGCATCCATTTCAATATAAAAATGATTGGCAATTGGTTAATGGTTATTCTAACTGTATTTTAAGAGGACTACGTGCACAAACATGGGGTTACCCTTGTTAGCCTTCTTTGTAAATAGGCTATACAAAGCTTAGTAATTAAATATTGATCACACTCAAGGGTGAAGAACATTAACTATGAAGAAGAGGAAATCAGCGTATTAGATGCTAGAAGGAATATCAAGTCGGATCGGTCGCCATGCTCATTTCGGCCAAATACCAGAAAAGCGGTTCGGATCAAGTTCTCTTGATTGGCTTCACGTAGCCAAATTGCTGAAGCAATCTAAGAGGCAATGGCTCGGTTTGGTGTCTTTTAGACCGATTCGATCCGGTGGCTGTTGCCAGGGAACAATTACATAGCACGCCATTATAAATCTGGAGCAGTTACAACCCAATTACCCACGTCGCTGATGTGCTTTCGTCATCACAGAGCATCCAAACCCGAGATTTACGGGATGGGACTTACGTGGCATCCGACCCGACCATGCTTTATGCCTATAAATACACCTCAGCACAACATTTTCAAGGATCTTTTAGCTCTCCATCCACTCAAGCTTCATTACCAATAAATCTCTTTGTTTATTTCAGATTATTCTCTGAATCTTAGAGTTTATTTTCAACAAAATTGGGAGAATTATTAGTTGTACTAGTGTGACTGCATGGTTATCATCATTGTATTTGTAATCAATTCATCAATATTAGAAGTTTAAAGTGGACGTACGCTTATTAACACCAAACCACTATAAATCTTGTGTTATTGTTGCTTTTTATTTCATTTTATTTAGAATTATCATTCAATTGGGTGTTAAAACCACTTTTTGATCTAACATTTTGGTGTTTTCACTGAGAAATTTGAATTCTTAGCGTTCAAGACTATTGTTCTACTATTTGGATTCTCAAGTCCGAAGAAGTTAGTCTGCATTTCTATTATTTTTGAAGTTTCATTGATCTCAAAAGGCTTGGATTTTATAGCTCCAAGAAAAGGAAAGGAACCACAAACTTCTTGGGAAAATGAAGCAAGTGAAGATTAGTAGGCAGTTGTAGTTACTAGGTCACGGGGGACCGGATCCGAACAGTTCCGAAAGTGGAGACCCGATCTGGACCGGTGATGCTAATCCAACCCGAACCGAGGACTTGAATGTTACTGGTAGTGTTCCCCCGAACTGAACCGGTGGTGCAACAATGATACGATCCGAACTGACTGTAGTTGAGGCTGGTACTACTACTCGAGCCACTACAAATGCTCCAATGCCAGCCACGTTAACTAATGGTCATCCCTCTGCCTCTACATCCGTCTCGCACATGGATTTCTCATGCTTGCTTGATATGTTGGATAGAACTAATGATTCTTTGGAGGTCTAGAGACATGAAAGTGTCACTATGCGAGAGAACATGAAAGCCACGAGTAAGCAGATAGACGAGCTTCGCAGGAAGAGAACACCCTCTCCGACTCATCACCTCGCCACAGATCATTCAATTTCTTCGCAAGAAATACACCCATGTCAGAGAAGGTTGTATGAAAGGCCTGAGAACATTGAGATAATGACATTTGGATCATTGAGATCTCACGAAGATGCGACCCATGTCTTGGGACCTGATGATGCTAGTTTGAGAGAACCAATGTTGCTGTCAATGCAAGGATCCCGTGTTCTTCCCAGGGATCCCAACATCACTAACCCTACTCAACGACAACTCCTCCAGCCCACTCGTTGTGCGAATGACCGGGATCATAGAGGGCAAGAGAATTCAGGTGCAGCCAGGGACCGAAGAACGTCACCCGATGTGGGAACTGGATATATTAAGAGGACCAGAAGTGCGGATCTTAAACCAATGTTAACCAATGCCAAAGTAGAGGCAATGGTACACCAGATTATGGCTGATAGTCGACATTGCACCAATGAGGATTGGGGTATCGATCGTAGCTACACCCCTTTCACTGATGATATTCTTGATATCCAGTTCCCCAGATGTCTCAACCTACACATAATGGATCGATATGGAGGTAGAACTGATCCGAGACATCATTTGATGAGGTATTCATGGTACATGAATGCCACAACAGCTCCTAACGCCGTAAAATGTAAGGCTATACCAATATATCTTGAAGACATTGCATTAATGTGGTTTACCCAACTTCCCCCTCTGCCAATTTCCAGCTTTAAAGAGATAAGTGAAAGTTTCATGAATCATTTTTGACACCATGCTCGAAACTCTGAATGTTTCAGCGAGTTGTCTGCAATCAAACTAGCTCCTTAGGAGGCTCTAAAATCATACTTGGATCGATTCAATATGGCAATCACATAGGTGAGTAACCCACATGAGCAGACCATCCTAATGGAACTAATAGATGAAATTGATGTGGACTCTTAGTTTAGGGGATACTTGGCTGGAAAGCTGCCATTAACTAGGGAGATGTTTTATGAAAAGGCAAATAGTCGCCTGCAACGAGAGGAAATACATGCCAACCAAAAGAGAAAGTTTGACGGAACTCCCAAAGAGGACATTCAGAGCGATGTTGCTATCAAGTAGTCTAGAGACAGCGCAAGAAAAGTCGAAGTAAATGTCGGTAACAAGAATGGAGGAAATGATCGTCTAGCGGAAACGGTAGCAAAAGAAAACGGAATCGGAGGAACGATTCTAGAAAGAGACCTCGATTTTAGACTTTTGAAAACTACATGCCGCTAAGCGGCACTTTGGAAAATATCTATTTGCATAATTATAACGTTGTCCTATACAAGAAACCTCCTCCCAGGGACTCGACCGAAAAAGAACGTGAAACCAGGAAGTTCTGTTTGTTCCATGAAACTTATGGGCACTCTATGAATGGATGTCATCATCTGAGGGATGTTGTGGAAACGCTATTTTGTGTCCGAAAGTTGGATACATACAAAGTTTCCCCAAAAGAGAGAGGGCTAAAAGGACAAGCTCCAAACCAGAATCAGCCTGCTTCCAAACCCACTGGTCAACAAAAGGGAAAAGGCGTAGTCACTAATACTATAATTTAGGGACCACATCTAGCAGGATCTAGCAACAAAACAATGGAGCAATATGTTAGCGCAACTAAACACCCAGCAAAAGGAGAGTTAGCATTCTTGAAGAGGCAGCTCCCGCAAAGCAACAAAAGACAGCTACAGATGATGTTATCTTACGAGATAGAGAAAGCGTAGGAGTTGAAGCTCCTAGTGTTGATCCATTGGTCATAACTAACACCATCAGACCTGCTTTAGTACGGAAAGTACTTGTGGACAGCGGGAGTTCCATCAACATCCTATTTAAAAAATCTTTTGATCAAATGAAGTTAGAAATGAAGAATTTAAAGCCGTGTGGAGGTTGGATTCGGGGTTTAATGGATCGTCAACTGGTCCAATTGTTATGGTGGACTTATTTGTAGAGCTAGGAGAGGGAGATCGCTGAAGAGTAAGGATCCTCCCATTCATGATCACGGACATTGACTTGCCTTAAAAGGCTTTCTTAGGCCGACCCGCCCTTGCAGAATTTAGGGCCTACATTGCATCCTAGTGTCTACAGATGAAGTTCCCAACTAAAGCCGGGGTGGGAATGGTTCGCGGCGACCAGGTAACCGGGAGAGCTTGTTATATGGAAGAATTAAAGATGCTGTGCAATGGAAAAGATATGGATGCCAAGAATAAGAACCCTCCTACCGAGGAGGGCTCAGCATAGCAAATAAAGAAAATACCACCGAGGGAGTCACCTGACGACCTGCCCGAGGACATCGACCCTAGAGAGGACGAAGAACCAAGGAGCAGGAAAGCGACACCTAATGAAGCAACTATAGACATTCTGATTGACAACAGTGACCTGACAAGGGTTTTAAAGATCGGATCCCACCTGGATTCTCTCTGAACGAGGGAATTTAAAGACTTTTTAAAAGCAAGCCTAGATGTGTTTGTTTAGATCCACGCAGATATGTGTGGAATCTCATCTTTAGTAATGAGCCATTCACTAAGTGCAAGCCCAAAGCTTCCTCCTATGAAACAAAAGAGGCGTATGCTAGGCCCAGAGAGGTCGGCCGCCTTGAAAGAAGAAGTAAAGAAGTTAAGAGACAACTGGTTCATCAGAGACTTAGCATATCTGGACTAGATATCAAACCACGTCCTAGTCAAGAAGTCTAGTAGGAAATGACGAACATGTATTGACTTTTCTGATCTAAACAAAGCCTACTCGAAGGACAACTTTTCACTCCCTAGAATTTACCAATTAGTAGACTCAACGGCGGGACACGAACTTCTCTCTTTTATGGATGCATATTCGGAGTACAACCAGATTTCTACGCACGTGCCAGATCAGGAGCATACCGATTTCATCATGGATGTTTTACAACCAGATTGGGAAAACGATGGAAGTTTGTGTGGACGATATGCTTGTAAAGTCGAAGTGATCGTTCGATTACACAAAAGATTTAGCAGAAATGTTCAATATCCTTCGACGACATGGAATGAAGCTTAATCCTCTGAAATGCTCATTTGTGGTTGCATCAGGAAAATTTCTGGGCTTCATAGTCAGTTCCCACGGAATCGAGATCAATCTGATCTAATTGCGGCAATTAGGAATATTGAAGAACCATGATAGATCAAAGATGTCCAAAGTTTGGCAGGAAAGGTCCCAACGCTAAGCAAGTTTATTTCTAAGGCCACAGACAAATGTGTTTCTCTCTTTGATTTGATAAAACGTGGGAAGCGCAATTTTGAATGGACCCCATGTTGCATAGAAGCTTTTCAGAATCTATTGGATCTCCTAGAAAAACCCCTGATACTGTCTAAACTAGTGGAGCATGAAGATTTAGTTGTATTTGGCAGTGTAATCTCATGCCATTAGTTCAGCTCTGGTTCGCGAGGAAGACAAAGTCCAAAGACCAGTATATTATGTGAGCAAGAATTTGGCAGCAACAGATCGCAATTATCCGTTGATGGAGAAACTTTCTTATAGCCTACCGATTGCTTCTAAAAATCTTCTCCATTATTTCCAGGCTAGTACAATTGTCCTATATACTAATCAACCACTTCAACAGGTCCTACAATGGCCTAGAACATCTGGATGATTACTTAAAAGGAATATTAAACTAAGTCAGTTCGACCTAAACTTCCAGCCCAGAAGATCAATAAGGGGGCAAACGTTAGCCAACTACATTGTTGAATTCACTGTCCCCGAGGAGGATATGTTATATGAAAAGGCTTGCCCCTTAGAAAAGAAGCTAGAACTTAGCCCCTGGAAGCTATACACAGATGAAGCTAAGAATGATTAACGATGCGGCGCCGGAGTTGTTTTAACAACTCTAGAAGGATGATCAATTTACTATGCTTTGCGGTTAGAATTTTCTGCAAATAACCATGATTCCGAATACGAGGCCCTGATTGTCGGGTTGAAACTCGCTAACGAATCGGGGGTAACAACACTAAACATTTTCTGTTATTCGAAGATCGTCGTTTGCAGGTTCAGAAGGAATTTCAGGCTTAGGAACCTCGATTCGTCACTTAAGTAGAAAAAATAGAGGAGTTATTAGACAACTTAGAGCATTATAGCATAACCTACATTTCGCAGACAGAAAATCAGAAAGTGAATAGATTAGCTAAACTGGCGAGTTCTAATAATTTGGAGGAAACGAGATGGTCCCAATCAAAATGCTAGAGTCCCCAAGCATTAACCAGATGGAAGTGGACCCTGTACTGGAAACCGAACCGGAAAGAGAATTGTGGATGACACCGATAAAGAACTTCTTGCAAAACGGAATACTCCCAGTGAAATAGAATGAGAGATGGGTCGTGGTTCGTAAAGCTGCAAGATATGTCGTGCAAGATGAAATTCTTTATCATCAGGGATTTTCAATGCCTTTGCTCTGATGTATAGCACATGACGACATCAAGCGTGTAGTAAAAGAAGTGCATGAGGGTGTGTGTGGAGATCACACTAGAGGTCAAACACTAGCAAATAAAATATTGTGATATGGCTACTTCTGGCCTACCATAAATCGCGATGCAGCTAATTATTCGCAACGTTGCGATCAATGCCAAAAATTTGCAAAGATTCCTAGAGCACCCCTTAGTCAACCTATGCCAATGGTGAGTCCATGGTCATTCGCTGTGTGGGGAATAGACATCATTGGAAGCCTACGAATCACAAAGTTGGAGTAAAGTACGCGATTGTGGCCATAGATTACTTTACTGAATGGGCGGAAGTCAAGATACTAACCACTATCATGACAAAGCGGGTGATCAATTTCATTGTCAGAAGCATAATTTATCGATTCAGAATTCCTAAGGTCACCATGACTGATAATGGAACTCAGTTCGACAGCATGGAATTTAAATGTTTTTGCCAAAAATACAAGATCGAGAAAAGATACATCGTAGTAGCTCATCCGCAATCTAATGGGCAGGTCGAAGCAGTGAACACGATTATCAAGTCCATTCTTAAGAAGCGAATGAAGCAAGCAAAGGACATATGGGCTGATGAGTTTCCCCTAGAATTTTTTGTCTATAGAACGACCTACAAATCAGTGACTGGTCATACTTCCTTCTCTCTTTCATTCGGATCAGAAGCGGTCATTCCAATGGAATTAGAAGTTCCCTCTCATAGGACAACATATATGATCCGATGATGAACAAATCACTTCTCCTCGAGCCCTTGGACGAGATTGAGGAAAAGAGAGATGAAGCAGACTTACGCACCTTGAGGCATCGACACCAAGTTGCTCGATATTACAATATGAAGATTCGACCCCGGAACTTTGAACCGAGAGACTTAGTCTAGAAACGTGTCTTCTCGACCACCGCCCACCTGCGTTCGAAATGGGAAGGATCGTACACCATTCAACAGAAACTTGACAAAGGGGCATTCAAGCTGACGACCGTGGATGGTAATGAAATCCCCATAGCATGGAATGCCCAACACTTACAGCACTATTTGACTTAAGATTGTATTATTTTTTTGTTTTGTAAACTATTTACAAAGGCACGACTTGCCTAGAACAGTTGACATAATCAAAAGATTATAAAGTGGATGTAGTCAATGATTTGGCCGAACCACTATAAAATATTGCATGTTATTTACCGTTGTTACATTTATTTCTATATATCCTGTGATTGTTTTGTTCTGAACTTTAACTATACAGCTTAAATTAGAATTGAGAGCGAGTATGACACTCAAACCGGTGAGACTCCTCCTTAAAGAATAGGGTGTAGAAGGAAAACTGGAGCAAACGGGATAATCGTTTGCATAAGAGAGTATAAAGAACGGGAAAACGACATCCTAGACTCTAACTCTCATGATTCGAGAGTGAGTATAAAGGATGGGAAGATGACGTCCCAGACTCTAACTCTCATGATTCGGGAGAGAGTATAAAGGACGGGAAGACGACGTCCCAAACTCTAACTCTCATGATTCGGGAGAGGGTATAAAGGACGGGAAGACGACGTCCCCAAGGCATGACGGTGCACCATGATAAAAGACCACCTTGACTATGCTCTAACCTGGTCATACGACATGAGAGTATAAAGGCGCTGAGAACAAGTGCCATTGAACAAGGATCTTTACCCCCACTGAAGCATTGGGTACAATCTAATGTCCAAACTAATCAATACCCAATAAGCCCTGGCCAGACATTTTATTCAAGATTTATTGGGGGCATACACATCAGATCCTATGTTGTTTGTTACTTAGCTTAGTAATGATTTTATCTTGCACAGGTTATTGTTTGCAGGGAAGCTCGTATGTGACTTTTTTTTGATCTGTAATGTGATTTATCATTTGTTACTTGTATTAGTAATGTTTTGACTACTAGTGCATTTAATTAAAATAAATGACAAGCTTTCAAATATTTGAAATTGTAGGAAATCAAGCTACTTTAATTACATAGGTGCAGGTTTGTACAAGGAGATTAATTAAAAGATGCGAGGGCCGCACTTGGTACAGCAACAGCAGACCAGTGGAAAACCAAATGAAAAGGGTTGAACTACATTTCACTTGGGCTATAGGGAGATTTTAGACTTTTTGGCAGCTTTGAGCCTATCTTTCTCCTCTCGCTCAGCTTCAGTTAGGACTCGGCTCCGACTCCTCACCCTTCAAATATTTCTCTATGAGTTACTCCTCATCAGTGGTGTCCACCTTAAGCTATTTTTTCTCCCTTTCGACAACCCGATCCCATACAAAGACTAGAGTCGTTGGATAGTCTTGGATCTAGGAAATGTCCCGATGGCAGATCACTTGGGCAAAGAATTCATCCATGAGCTCGTTGTAGTCGCCCAATTCCTTCTGGGAGTCGGCAAGTTGTGCATTAGCATCCTCGATAGACTTATTGGCAATACTCGCATTCTGCTCAGCTAGAACTGCCCTTGATTCAATTTCTGCCAGCTTGGCCTCCAAAATGTTATTTTTCTACGCTAGCTCCACCTTCTCCTTCTCAAGGCGAGCACAAGCTAACTTTGCCACGGTGCTTTTAGATTTAGCATCCTCAGCTTGCTTCTTCAGGTCTAAGCGTTCGTGGCTATGAGCTTTAAGTTCAGTGTGATAACGCTTTTGTAGCTCTTCATATTGTTTCTTGTAGTTGCCAACATCACGTTGTGCGAGAGGAAGTTGAGCCTATGCATCCTCCACTTATTTTTCTATGTCCTTCAAGATACTCTCATCATACTTGGCCATTTTCTTCATGTTATTTACATCAGTTATTAAGTATCGAATAATTTTTGAAAGGTTTCGAGAGTACTTGTACATCTTTTTATACTGTTTATCCACCTAGTCTATTTTATCCTTGACTTCGTCTGCCCACTTCGAAGGCACTGGATCGTGAGCAGGAACAAAAAGCATATTCTCGAAGTGATGATCAGGAACTTGCTTCTTTAGTATTTTAAATTTTTCTTTGTTCTCGGAGTCAAGTGTCACTGACTTTGTTATGGATAGCTCGACTTTTTGTCGCTCAGTAGGTACAAGGGCCATTATACCTTTCTATTTCCCTTTTATAGAAGCTTTGGCTTTAACTTGTGGGTCAGAATGTTTTGAAGGAGGCCTTTCCTAATGCTGTTTTTCCTTCGGAGTAGTTAAAACCTTGGGAAGTGATATTTCTCCTTCACGACGATCCTGATGGCTCCTATGCTTATTAGTATCTGACCGACGAGGAGAACAGGAACATGAAGAATAAGGATGATTAGAATCACAATGTCTCCTACTATCCCTCTTGCGACCATCATCCCGATCATGCTCCGTATCAAAATTGAACCTAGGCGTACTTGAGCGAACATCTCTGAGAGCGTACCAATAGCCCGTCATTTTCCCTACAAAACGACACAAGTAAACATTGGAATCAAAATTAAAACGGTACACGAGTGCTATGACGTGCGGTGTAAGTGTAGTGTGTATGTCCTAAGTGATTCCCCTAACAGACCAGAGCCTTGAGCTAGGCTTGTTTATGTAGTCTCCTCGGCTTTCACGGGAGTAACATCTTCCTCGGAAGTGGGAAAGAAAGGATCTGTTCCAATTTCTTGTGAAGTGTAAATGTCATCGGGTAGGGGAAGCCTCCCCAAACCCTTGTATATGGACTCGTCCATAAGAGAGTCATCGCCTTGAGACTTGGTTAATGGCGGCATCTTGGGAGAAGTTCATCTATTGGGAGTAGCAGCATCCTCAGGAGTAACATATCGTCACTATCTACGACGGGTATGTTCACTAGTACATCATCCTATATTGGCATAGGAGAAGGGCTTTTTCGAAGCATAATTGGATACTCACCCCTTGTCGTTCCCTCTTCACCTAATTGCAATTCTTAGCTGGAGGTTACAAGTTCTTGACCTATCAAACTCTCTCCCTTCTCGACTAAAGTTGTTGTCTGTCCCTCGACTGAGGGCACATATACATAAGGACCATCCCTGTGGCCTATGCTCCGAGTCATAGTGAGTAGATGATGATGATGAAGATAGTCGTCTACTAGGCATTCTCTAACAGTTAGTAGTTTTTTGTCACCATTAAGCAAGCGGTTCATGCGATCCAAGTACACTTGGTGCACCTCCTTTTTCAAATTAGCAACTATAAAAGGATGAGATAAGTCAGTGCATTTATGGCAGCAATTAATATCAGAATATTGGAGTCTAAAGCATACTTGATTTCAGCCATCACCTAGCACATCCCGGTTGTTGCTTAATATAGAACCATTCGGGCTTCACATCACCTACTTTGTTGTTGAATGGTTCGTCAATAATCTTCTTTTTCGGCATAGACTCGAAATAAACGAAAGACGGAGTTTCTTTTGTTCGGTGTTTGAAATTGTAGAAGAAAATACATTTTCGAAAGTAAGCTCCATCCTCAGAATTTCCCTATGGGCGATATATAGCATACACAGATAGGCGTAGGCATTGGAATGGAGTTACACGGGGGCAATATGCATTTATCTCAGAAAATCGACGACGAATGGTGGAAACAGAGGGATGGCCCCTACAATACACTTCAACCGGTTAATCGCCATGTATTCTTCAGGAGAATTGTGAGGCCGATCCGTTTCAGTAGCCACCTTGGTGTCTTTCTAGAGAATTCCATGTTTTGAACATAAGCGTCTAAGCTTGGGATCATAAATCGTCGACTGAACGGAGTCATAGTGTGATTCCAAGACAGTTGTACTCTCAAATTCATCAGGAGCACGATTGTCTTCTACTCCTCCTTCCTCTTCTTCATCAATAGAAACTTCACTTCCTGGCGATTCTGCGCTTCCGTGAATTTCTATCACGTAGTCCGGGCCGGCACTATCCCAGTCTGGGTCCAAACTAAATGAAACATCTTCAAGGTTAGGATTTTCAAATAGCCCTACAGCTTCTTAGCCCTCTGCTAATCTAGCTGAACGTCTTCCAAACATGATCGCTATACTATCCTAGAGATGGTAGAAATTAAAGTGTAGTTGCCGGTGTCCCCCATGTGTGTATATGTGCTAATATGTGCTGGTGTGTGCAGTGCTGAACTCCGAAAATACAAGATAAGCAAAACGCAATGTAGTAATTAGAGAAATTAAATAATTGTCTATTCATTCGGTTCGAGAAAGTCAGATTTGCATGGCTCTATCCTAACTGTTCGCAAGTTTATAAGTCATGTATAAGCTTGGTAGAATCGTATGCCAGAGTAAGTCACGTGTCAACGCCATAAAAAATCTCAATTCGATCAAGTAATGCATATGTCCAATATCAGTTATATCAGTTCGGATTGAAATTGTAGTAGAATCATAACGGATCAGTTCAGAATCATTATAGGAGTTAACAGCTGTTCGGTTTGGGATATGTGAAGGAAACCAACTCGGTTCAGGTCAGGGTCCTATGAGAATTTATATCTATCCGGAACGAGTTGAAATCCCCCCGAAGCGGATAGGTGAAATTCCACTCGAACCGACCCAATTCACTATGATTCTGTTACTTTGCTTGAACACTTCTCAATCCACTTTGAAATGATTTTTCTTGATCCGAGTTGTCTCCTTTTTCTCTAGTCTACCATCTTCTCCCACCTTTTCACTACACCAAGAACAAAACTTCCATCATTTCCTCTTTTTGTCGCTACATCAAGCTTCACGACACTAAGCACAGGTCAACTACTCCATCACCTGAAGTCAGCGATGATATCGCCATCGTTGACAATGGCGCAGGCAATCCCAACATTGGTTCCACCATTAATGTGGCCAGGTCGACGCGGATTAACATGTAAATTCAGATAATTTCATATGAATTTAGAGATTAAATGGCAAAAAACATGAAATTCAATCATACCTATATTTGAATTTAGAAATTGAAGTGAAATTGATGAAGAAGGATTAGGGTTTCTAGTTAAATTGGGGGAAAGTGATGGTGGAAAGTAAAAAGAGAAAGAAAGTGGTGAGGGGTTTATATAATGGATTAGACGGGCTCTTCGTATCCTTTGATGAGATGGGCTAAGTTGATATATTTATTAGAGTAATGAAAGCAGCCTAGTATCAAGTGACAAGACGACCCGACAACCTCGAATCAAACCGCTCTATGAGATACTAACCAAGAAATGTATAAGAAAACTCGAACCAAGTCGAAAGTGAGGAAGATCCAAGATAATTTCTCGAATTTGCATAAATATATGAGCATAGACAAGTAAGACAATTTTACAGAATTGAGTAGTTGAAATTCTTGAAACACTAAACGTAAAAAAGCCTTACCTAAAAACTCAATTATACCCTAGTTGAAAGCTTCAAGTTGTTGAGAGCATTAGGGATAACAATAAATCAGATCTCCTATTTATACGTGACAATGAAATCAGGAAGTGTGATTCACCAAATATTTCAAATCTTCAGACAAGACGCAACCATTGACTAGTGTCGATTTGAGAACATACAGGTTGATGATTTCGAAGCCCGTCTTGTTGCAAATAAGACGCACACTTCGAAGGGGGAAAATGTTAGCCGTCTTTGTAAATAGGCTATACAAAGCTTAGTAATTAAATATTGGATACACTCAAGGGTGAAGGACATTAACTACGGAGAAGAGGAAATCAACAGATTGGATGTTAGAAGGGATATCAAGTCGGATTGGTCACAATGCTCATTTCAGCCAAATACTAGAAAAGCGGTTCGGATCGAATTATTTAGATCGGCTTCGTGGTGCCAAATGGTTGAAGCCATCTGAAAGACAATGGCTCGGTTCGGTGTTTTTAGATCGATCTGATTCGATGACTGCTGGCAGGGAACAATTACATACCATGTCGTTATAAATCCAGAGCAGCTACAATCCAATTACCCACGCCGCTGATGTGTTGTTGTCATCACAGAGCATTCGGACCCTAGATTTACAGGATATGACCCACGTGGCATCTGACCCGACCATTCTTTATGCATATAAATACACCAGAACACATCATTTTCAAGGATCTTTTGGATCTCCATCCATTCAAGCTTCATTACCAACAAATCTCTTTGTTTATTTCAGATTATTCTCTGAATCTTAGAGTTTAATTTCAATGAAATTGAGAGAGATTTTTGACTGTACTAGTGAGATTGAGTGGCTATCATCATTGTATTTGTAATCAATTCATCAAATGGAGAATTTTAAAGTGGACATAGGCGTATTAACGCCGGACCACTATAAATCTTGTGTTCTTGTCGCTTTTTATTTCATTTTATTTAGAATTGTCATTTAATTAGGTGTTTGTTAGACCAAAATCTGGGCCTAACACCCAAATGCAGATCACAGATTACAGAATGCAGAAAAAGCAGTAAAAATGGGGAACACACAAAGTTTTTATAGTGGTTCGGCTCAAACGAAGCCTACGTCCACTTTATCTCTTCTTAAATCCTAAGAAGTTACAAGTACAATTATCTCGGTTTATACACGAAATCCTCGTGTTTAAAATGATGAAATGGAGATTAGAAATTGATTTTATACACGATAGCCTCGTGTTAGAATGATTAGAAATGGCCTTCCGCTGTTCGCAAAGTCCTTGCATTGATAATGGTGGAAGCCCTCAAGATCAAGTGCCAAAAGTCTCATTAAATGGCCATGTTTCGGTGTATTTATAGGCGTAGACGAGCTTTTGGGAGGACCGGTTCGTAGTGGGGTACGTGGCACCCGATCCGGAAAAGTAGGAGCAGGAGTAGCCTTAAGAATAGGTCAAGATCTATGTGCAGGGTTACATCCAGGCGGGTCGGATCATGATTAGACAGGGCGAGCCGAGCTGGTCGTGGTGCTCGAGTGCTGAAGCTGACGCAGAGCGGGTCGGATCATGATACAGGAGTGCGAACCGAGGGGGGGCGATCCAACCGTGGGCGAGCTAATGGGAGCAATCCGGTGTGTGTGAACCAAGAAGTAGCCCACGAGCCAAAGGGGGCGATCCGGTCCAGGAGGTGTTGCTTCGCCACTTCATCCAAATGATTTCCAGATTACACCCATTCACGGAAACAGTCATAACATTCAAACCGTTAGTCCGATTGAGCCAAACCAAAGCTCAAACTGAAGCTAATTTAGAGATCTACAAGAGTAACGGAGCATAGCTCTGTAACCGCTGTTTTCGGGCCCAAAAAAGGTTGTCTGATAGGAGTTTCGGGCCTTTATTTGTTCGTGACGCGACTTTGACCAAATCGCTGCCTGCCTTCTGACGATGTTCTCCATATCCGAGCGCGATGCTATCCATATATTCAGTGTGACAGCTTTTACCAAAAAGTGTGTAAACAGTGTTAGAACCACTTTTTGGTCTAAAAACCCCAATTACCAGTTTCAGTTCAAGCTTCACGCATGCAAACTAGAGTTAAAAGCGTGGAATAAGGAAAGGGAGAAAGATGGTTGCTACATGAAATCTCTCGAAGACCTTTGTTCTTCTCTTGAAGTAGCTTTAATTTGGAGCCAGAAGATGACTCTCTATTTGATGATTATCTGCAGGCTAAAAGGGATTCAATTACAAACCAATCATTAAAATTCAAAGCTTTGAAATAACAATCAAAGGTTAAATGGCTACAACAAGTTGATACTAATTCTCAGTTTTTTTATTCTAGAATGTCTTCTTGTCATTTTCATACCAATATTCGAGCTCTTATTAAACTGATGGCCAGTTGTTGTATAAACTCTTGGATATTCAATCTAAAGTTGATGATTATTATACTATTATTTTTAATGGTACCATCCTCACATAATTTCCTTTTTTCCAACCTGTCTCTTACATTAATTGTCAAGGATAGGACTTCTTACTTCATGATATTGCACTTAAAGAAATAAAAGATTCTATTTTTTCAATTCATGGCGAATCAAGTGCAGGACCTAATGACATCAACTCTAAGTTCATGAAAATACACTGGGAAAATATAAAAATGAATTTACTAGAGGCTATTTTAGTTATGTTTGCATCTGGAAAAATTCCCAAAGGGGTAAATCGTACCTTTATCATGTTAATTCCAAAGGTTGACAAGCCTACTTCTATTGCCCTGTATAGACAAATTTCTTATTACAATGTGTACTATAAAATCCTAGCACATGAACTATTGAGAGATTTCAACAAGCAAGGTGTTTCGAAATTTTGCGTTAAGTTTGATCTACAAAAGGCATATGATATGGTTAGTTGAGAATTCATTTGCTATATCATGGCAAAAATGGGGTTTCCTACACATTTTGTTAATGTGATCTACGAGTGCATGTCCACGGCTACATTCTCCAATTTAATTCAAGGGGTGCCGACGGGGTTCATTTGGTCTAATCGAGGGATTCGGTAGGGGGACCCCTATCTCCATATTTGTTTGCAATTGTGATGCAATAATTTACCAACCTCTTGGATGAAGCTACAGCAAATCAATGTTTTACTCTAGTTTTTGAGTTCCAACCTGGTATCACACATTTTGCTATATGCAGATGATCCTATGGTGCTTGGAAAAAGTTAGCTACAATCAGCTCTGACATTGAAACATATTTTTAATCAATTAAACTCTTGTGAAAGTTTAAAAGTTAATGTGGCAAAGACAAGGATTTTTTTCAGCGCTCACTCTAAATTTATACAACCTATACAGACTGTTTTCGGTCTTGAACAAGGATCTCCACCTATTCGGTATCTCGGCTTACCATTCTCATCTAATTACCTCCATTATTTAAAGTGTCAATCCTTGATATCTAGGGTTCAAATCAATGTACAAGGGTGGGATACAAGGCATTTAAGCTTCGCTGGGCGTGCTAAGCTTATTCACACTGTCATTACTATTATTCTCTATTGGCTCTTTGTACATTAGATACCCGAACATACACTTGATAAATTACGAAGCCTATGTGCATATTTTTTTTGGGGATGGTGCAGCACGTAAGGTTGCTTGGGCTACACTATGTAAGCCGAAAATGGAAGGTGGCATTGGATTAAATCTTTTTCAAGACCTTAAAAAGGCTGCTAGTCTAAAATTGCTATGGATATTTTTTGACTGGTAAATAGATGTAGAGTGAGTGGATGAAACGTAGATACTGTCATAACAAATTTTCTGGAGTATACCAGTTCAAAATAATGCTTCCTTCACTTGGAAGATTTTTCTTAAATTACAAACCAATGGAAAACGATATTTTAATAAAATTATTTCTAATGGAAGAGATTCCTCATTGTGGTATGATCCTTGGATCAATTCCACTTGCTTCGTTGACCTTATCGGCCTTGCCGGAGTTCGGATCATTGGTTCACCAATTGCTACGGTCAGCTGCCTCTTTCGAAATTCATATATGGATCCATCCTTACACCCAATGTAACACCCCGAATTTTAGTTAATACTAAAATTCACTAATTACAGGATAAATAATCTCAGACATGGGAATTGGGGGTAACGGGCTGCGTTATTGCGTTCGTCTCGGAAAAATACGCGAAATAGAGTCCGAGTTTGCGTAAAACGGGTACCGTATGAAAGAGATATGGACGAACGAAGTTAGGCAGAAAAACCAGAAACAGGCCAGTACAAAGATACACTGGCGCACTTGGGAAGTGCGCCCGTGCCGAGCCAAGAAACCTGCACAGTCTCTAGAGAGTTCTGTGGTTGGGTGCACCAGTTTGGGGTTTGGGCTTGGTCTTAGGGCTAGTTTCTGGAAGGTGCCGAAATCTAAGGGTCCTAAACCAATCTAGGGTTAATCTAAGGGTCTAAAATGCAACCTAATCCTATAAATAAGACCCTAACCCTATCCTAATTCATTCATAATTAGGTTTTGTAACTAAACTATGGCAAAATGAAACTTGGTCATGGCCTCCACAAATCAATGAAGAGGAAAGCAAGCTCTAATTAACCTCTAATCCATTCTAAGTATCTTAATCTTCTTCATTAGCTTGCTAATTGTGTTTTGGTGAGTTTCTATGGCTTTAATAATCAATTGTTAAATTGATTATGGTAGGATGTAATAAGACATGGCTATGTTTGTGGATAAATGTATTTATGCAAGTTTGTGTGATATGTGATTTGCAAGTTTTATGTTAAATGCAAGTTTAAGGCCATGTTTTATGATGCAAAACACTATGTTAAACATTTATGCATATGTGACATGTTATGCAAACTATATGTGAGAATATATGCAAGTTATATGTAACATGATATGCAAGTTATGCATGTGATTTTATGCATGCTAAGTAGTTGGTGTTATGCATGTAAAGTATTTGACGTTATGCATGCTAAGTATTTGATTGTATGCATATTAAGTGTTGGGTTTTATGCATGATAAGTGTTTGGGTTTATGCAAGTTAAGTGGTGGGTTTATGCATAATAAGTATTTGATTTCATGCATGATAAGTAAGTGGTTTTATGCATGCTAAGTGGTTGGTATTATGCATAAATCATAACATGCAAGTTTACCCTTTTAAATATGATGCATACATATGCAAGATGATACCCTTATATGCTATGCATGTTTACCCTCCTTTAAGATGCAAGTTCATGCAAGTTATGTGTTTGAGATTATGCAAGTTATGTGCATGATGCTATGCAAGTTATGTATATGCTTATATGCAAGTTTAATGTGATATGCAAGTTATGCATGTTCATGCAAGTATGTGAATGCTCATGCAAGTATGTGAATGCTCATGCAAATATGTGAATGCTTATGCAAGTTATGTGTATGCTTAAATGCATGTTTAACATGTTATGCAAGTTATGAGAATGCTTATATGCAAGTTCAACATGTTATGCAAGATATGTGTATGATAATATGCAAACTCATATGTCATATGTTATGCAAATCATGTGTATGATAATATGCAAGTTTGGGTTATATGTAGTTGGGTTAATATATGTTCATATATGCAAGTTGACATCCTCTTAACCCATGACAAAGTTGTATGCTAAACCCAAAATATTTGTGATGATCTTCCCCTTATTTAAGTCATGAAATGAGAACGATTTACGTGGGGAACGATGGGGTTGGTAAATATGTTAATAAAAGTATGATTGGGTATGATTAAGCATACCATAAAAATAGATTAACATAAGTGGGAATTTACCTATTGAGTTAGGTCTACCCCATGGGAATTTACCTATTGAGTTAGGTCTACCCATGTTATGAAAAATGTGTAATTAATTAGGGATAATTAATTGTGGGGGGGTGATTAATTAGGCATAATTAATCAACTAAGACACGAGGTTGGACCCTTTTGTAGCGGAAGTCTGCCCGGAACCGACCGGCCATCCAGCGGCTACAAATGATTGGCCCAATGTGAGAGGTCTTAGTCACAAACTAAATACGTGATTAACGTAAAGACACGAGGTTAGACTCGGTTATGATGTAAGGCTGCCCGGACCCAACCGGCTTAACCAGCGGTCATAAAAGATAGTCTAATGTGAGAGGTCTTTAGGAGGATCACGGTCTTAATTAATTAAGAAACACTTAACCAAATTAGCATGTAGTGGGACATGAGGGTTAAGTGGGTGCCTTGGGTGGCATGTAGTAACTAGTGGGGGTGCCTCGGGTGGCATGAGGAAACTAGTGGGTTGCCTTGGGTGGCAATAGAAAATACGATTAGAATACTTAACCAAAGTGGAACATGTAATTAAACATGATTAAAGGGTTAAGTAAGTGCCTTGGGTGGCATGTGAGAATCAAGTAAGTGCTTTGGGTGGCATGTGGAAATCTAGTGGGTGCCCTTAGTGGCAATTGAAATATGATTGATGACTTAACCAAAACTTAACATGTAAGTGGGCATGATTATAAAGAGGGGTTAAGTGGGATACACTAGATAAAATTGCAAGCTTAGGTGGTAGCTTGTGGGGGCCCATTTCAACCAATATCCCAAACGTATCTTTGTGGGCTCGACCCATGTCGAGTGACGGGACACGCATATTGGGCTTGATTATAAGAGGCCAAACGGGTTAGCGGTGGCAACGCAAGTCCAACGGGCTTCATATGCGTGTGTGGGCCCGGGCTGGTAGATAAGCCGTTGTTGCATCGTGTAGATATAAAGCCGTGCACCGTTAGTATTGGGTAGCCACTTTAGGGGAGTGATACACCCCACTGTGGGACCAGCACGGGTATCTACGGTAGGGAGCCGATCGATGGGGGTAGTGGGTACACCTAATAAAGATAGGGGCAGACGGCACCTATGTAGGGGTACACGAAACTACTGGGTAAAATTGCTAGGTACACCTAGTGGAGATAGGGGCAGACGACACCTATGTAGTGGGCTAGGAGTACACGAAATTACTGGGGAAATTTTCTAAGTCCTTGGAGGGATCAACCTTTAAGTAGGAATTACCTTGGGTGGGTATAACTGGTGTGGTGCAGTGTAGAAATTATCCTTGGGTGGATAGGTCTGGGGCGGTGTAATCTAGTAATTATCCTTGGGTGGATAAATGCGTCTTTTCGGTTATCGTAGTACATCCGGTGTTTAGTTAGCTACTTAGTGTAGTCATTATCCCCAGAGGTACCGTACCTTATTTATGTCATACCCTAATTACTTTAATGGTTGTATTGTTAGGGTTATAGGACTCACTCAGACTTATGTCTGACCCCGTTGTTTTTATCTTTTTTTCCCAACCCTCAGGTTATCAGAGTGGGCCTAGCACTAGTGGGCTTGGATCAGACCGCTATATCTATCTTTTGGGCTTGGATCGTAGAAGTAAAGCTCGGTTTATCTTTTCTATTATGGCTATTGTCTATGTAGTGGGATTATGTACTTCTATTTTATCAAGATGGATATTATGTACTTGACTCTTGTTATGGTTTTGTGATGTAACCAAACATGTTTTACTTTCCGCTGAAATGAAATGATGATTTAAATTTTCAAGTATTACTTATATCTGTCTTGTTGTAATTTTTCTGTTCTATATTCACTTAAAATACTCCACTAATGTTATGGCATTCCCTTAGTGAGTGACCGTAGCGGGTGTGGGGTGTTACACCCAAGTACAAGAGAAATTGCATGTGATATTCAAGATATTCCTATTCATTCAAATCTCAATCAAGACCAATAATTTGGAGTGATGGAGGAAAGTTTACCTTTCAGAAAGCATAGGATAAAGTTCATTTACGGTTAGAAGCTAATCAAATCTACTCAATTATCTGGCATTCCAAGAATAATAAGCATATGGCATTCGTCTTCTATCTTGCTTTTTCTTTAAGACTTAATACAAAAGACAGGTTATCTTGTTTCAACATTTCATTATATACCATATCCTCTTTGTGTCAATCCAACTATAAATCTAACAGACACATATTTTTCTATTGCCCATATTCCTCTTCCATCTGGTGCTCACTTAAGCCGAAACTATTATTACCTCCTTATCTCCTACCTTCCCTCGAAGATGAACTGAAGCTACTGCTGTCCACATTCCATGAGAATGACTAACTTCACGATATTTCTTTTGCTTGTTTTACAGTCGCAGTCTACCACAACTGGAGAGAGCGTAATGCCAGAACCTTCCAAAACCACAAAGCTGAAAGCTTGATGAAGCTTCACCATATAGAATGCGAGATTGTATTATTGGTTCATAATAATGGATCTTCAATGAGTTGGAGTTATCAGAAAACGGATTTCCTTCGGTGATAGCGAGTTGAATAATGGATGATCACGACGCTTTTTATTTTGTTTGGCATTTTGGTTTATGGGTCGTGGGCCTTGCAAGTGGGTTATACTAATTGGTGTACTTAGCTCTGTATTGTTTCAAATTTTGTACCTATTTGATATATTGAATAAAAGGTGTACCTAATTTCAAAAAAAATACCAAAATTCTCAAACCTATATAAATTTTATAATAGAGGATATAATTATGGTTAGAGAAGTTGAAGAGAAATCTAACCTTATATTCTGAATTTAATAATTATAGAAGGATATTGGAGGCGCAGAATGAAATGAAGAATAGGGTTTGGGAGAGGCTAAAAGGGTGGATTATATAGTTATAAGTATTAATAAAGACCCTTTGATCTATTAGATTAAAGCCAGGCAGTCCATGTGTATAATATTATATAAAAACCCTTAGAAAACAAACCCTCACCACTCAGGATAGACCAGAGAAGTCAGCCGCTATGCTTAAAGGGCGGTCGACCCCTATGGGACGAACCCTCGGGTCGTGAAATACCCAGGAGTATAATCTCCTGGATTTTCGCCTAATTTATTAAACATTATTTGTTATATTGATTTCTTTCCTTTGTTTTCTTATCCTTGTCCCTATTATATATAAATATATACACACACATTTGAATTCAACTGGAATATTTTCATGCTAATCTCGATTAATATATTCCAAATAAGTATATATTTGTTTATTTGAAGTTCAAACCTTGTGTGTTAATATTTACGCACAGCTTGTTTTACTAATATCATTTACATACAGATTCCGTTTTCAGTGAATAAAATATGAAAATGAATCAGAATCATGCCATAAACGCAACTATGAAACTTCCATGGCCTAATGCCTAATTATCCAAGTTTCCATTTTTAACCCATTAGATTTTTTATTTTTATTATTTATTTTAAATTAAATTACCTTATGTCTTATTTTGGTTTATTTTACGGGGTGTTAAAGTATATCTCAAGACCTGCAACACAATGCAATATAAGAAGCCGACATTGCGAGAATCTACTAATCGAGAGAAAAACATTGGTAAGTACCGACCATGACATGTTCTGCCACAACAAAAATGGTTGTATACGCCTCCAGGATGCTATCGAGATGCTCATTAATGAGAAATACCTCGAGCAATACGTCCAGAATCCTTCTCCGAAAGAAGCAGCAGTAGGCTCGTCCACACCCGCACCTCGTCAAATCCAAGCAGCACCTAGGTCGTCCAATTCGAGACATCCTCAGAATGGTACCGTGATTAACATTATTTACGGTGGGCCTCATCCAACAAACGAAAGATTCGATGTGTGCAGTGCTATGCCAACTCCATTAAGCACGCCAACTAGGATGCCTGCTCCGTTGTTGTGGATGATTCAGTCTGGGAAAAGGTGAAAAAGACTAGAAGGGAAGGCATAATCTTTCAAGAGGATGATGCTACAGGAATTAGTGTTCCCACTACTGATCTACTTGCCATCTTTAGCTACATAGGTCCGACATATATCAAGAAAGTCTTCGTCGACTCGGGGAGTTTCGTGAACAATATTTTCAAACTAGTGGAACCAACTATCGACATCGCAATCAAGCCCGTCGACCTATATCAAATCTTGAAAGTTGGATAGTAGCTCTACCCAACTATCAGGGAAGAAATTATGGATTTTTTATAGGCTTACTTGGATGTATTCGCTTGGATCCACTTCAATATGTGTGATATAAACCTAGGAATTGTTTTTTGTATGCTTGGTATTGACCCAAAGTAACTTCCCATGAAACAGAAATGCCAAATCATGGTATCACAAAGACCGGCAGCACTTACAAAGGAGGTGGACCGGCTACTCGACAATGGTTTTATCTGCGATTCCTCCATCCAGAATTGATCTCCAACCATGTCTTAGTCAAGAAATCAAACGGGAAATAGCAGACAAGCGTCGACTATTCTGACATGAGTAAAGCATTCTTAATGGACAGCTTCTCACTTTCGATGATCGACCGACTCATTGATTCAACTGAAGGTCACTAGTTTCTCTCATTCATGGATGCATACACATGCTACAATCAAATTCCTATGTACAATCCCGATCAGGAGCACACTGCATTTATCATCGACATTGAGCTGCATTGCTATGTTGTCATGCCATTCTTTTTAAAGAATGCTAGAACTACCTATCAACGACTTGTCAACTGAACGTTCAAAGATCAAACTGGAAGATCATGGAAGTTTATGTGGTGAAATGCTCATGAAAATATGACTGTCGAACGACCACGTCAGTGCGCTCGCAGAGATGTTTAGTGGTTGTAACACCCCATATAATATACCCTAAATAGTTATAGATGATTAAATCAAATATGAACAATAATAAATTAATAAAAATCAATAATAAGCTGCTGGGATGAAAATGAAATTTTCGATAATTAGGCATTAGGCCACGAAAGTATTATAGTTGCATTCGTGGCGAGATTCTAATCTGTTCCATACTTTATTTACTGAAAACGGAGTCCATAAGAAAAAGATATTAATAAATAAATTTGTGTGTATATATTAACGTACAAAGTTTGAATTTCATATAAATAAACATATAAATCTGGAATACATTAATCCGGATAAGCATGAAAACAATATTCCTTTTGACTTAAAATTTGGGTATATATATACACAATGGGGACGAGAATATTCAGTACGAGGTAAGCAATAAATTGAATTAATTTGTTAGATCCAAAATTGGGTCTAACACCCAAGTTGTTCTGATCTACGAATAATTATAACTAAACTATTAAGAAAAAGCAAAAAAAAAAACGAGATTTATAGTGGTTCGGCGTTAACGAGCCTACGGCCACTTTATATGTAGTTGATTATATGCTGAATGCAAGTACAATCAATGGTTTCACTCGATCTCACTCTTACAATTATGATTCTCTCAATAATTTCAGGATAACTCTAAGTAGAAACAATGGAGATATGATAATGGTGGAGTCAGATCTCTCAATTGCCAAAAGATCCAGAAAAATGCCAAGTTTTGGGCTATTTATAGCTGATTTCTACAGACGGATCGTGGTCATACGTAGCACACATCCCGAGGATCTCGTACTGGTTCGTAGCTTGATGAAGAAATTGTCAAATTAGCCGTTGTGGATAGGTGTCGCGAGATCCAAGCATCTCGGATCGTGGGATGACTCGGTCTGTGGCCATCATTGTGTCTTCGGGTTGGATCGGAACGTGGTAGCTGGTACGGTTCGCAGAGAGGGGGGCGATCGCGATCTGTATGGCTGGTGTGACCTGGATTTGATAACTTCTGTATTTGAGACCCGATGGAGCACGTGTATCAATTTTGGTGGCTTGGTTCAAAAAGCTAGCCAACATTTTGCCCCCTCGAAGTGTGTATTATCAAGGATGGAACATGCTTCGAAAGTTCTAAGTTGTCTTTTCACGAAGTGGCACAAATCAGAGGTCGCGTCTGCCCATCTGTATCGTCGCGTCGTCTTTAAAGAGTCGCATCCCTCGACTGGTATAAATATCCAGTAAAATCTTCAATCTTTTCTCCGTTTATCGGATAATTTCTATCTCTGGAATTTTTAGAAACTACGTTGTCGAATTGCCAGGACTCCTGAACTTTCACAAGTATTTCTAAGTTTTCACTTTTTTGACAATCGCTTATCGGGTCGGATCGCCATAATACTTCATGGTCCATGATATGAGGCGCTCGTCTCGCTCCAACCTTCGGGTGGACCTTAAATATGATGGGCCAACCATCGTTACGAGTCGATCCAGGGATCGGCCTTCTTCTTCTTTGCTGGGCTCGATGGGCTTGACTCTGTGATCCACTGAAGCCCACGGTCCGAATAAGATAAAAAGGGGAGACTAACGATCATGGGTTTGGCTACATAAACCCGAACCCTCCTCTTCTTTTTTCTTTCGTCGCCGCCGCTAGTTCCCTTAAACGAAATCCTAGCTTTTAAACCTCCGATTATCCAATTATTTCATCATTTTCAGAAAGGTAATTATACTCAAAAAGTTTTCATGTGATTTCACTCTCGTTTGACTTGAATTTTCACCGGTTTGAGAGGAGAAAGTGGTGTAATTTGTGGTGCTCGAGGCTATATTGGAGACCGGATGATGGGTTCAGGCGTTTGCGTAATGGAGCTAGGAGGGATGATGAGGGAGAAACGAGGAAGAAGAGGAGCGAGTCAGGTCGGATCATGGGTGAGGAGGAAAGAGGAGAAAGATAAAGGAGAATCGCGAGGCAATGGATCGTGGCGATGGCCAGGGAGCGGATCGTGGTGGGAGTAAACGGAAGGAGTAGGAGTTGGAGAGTGGATCGGATCGTGGTGGTAAGCTGTGAATAGTAGGGAGTTACAGCGATCTGATCTGGTTCCCGATCCGATGTGATGCACTTTCATGAGTTAACGCTTCTGCTGCGAATCGATGCCTACTTCACGATCCGCAGACATACCACGATCCGAACCCCACCACGCGATCCAGTGATGTACCACGATCCAAATACTGAATGATCCCATGAACTTATTAAATAAACATTGCATCTTAACTCTGATATATCAATGGACAATTAGGTTAGAGCCTTTAAGACGAACTTTCTGGACTGATCAGCAGCATAACTTAACAACGGACAATTACTAATATCTCTATGATCTTGTTAACTTTTATGCTTTCTTCCTATGCATGCACAAACACACAATTGCACTTGCACACATGAGGGACGGGTAATTATATTCTAATTTCTCATGTTTACTCGCCTAAACAGTAATGTCGGATAATCGTTCTCTTTCAAGATCTGAAACAGAGATGGACCCCGAGAGGTCTGAGCACCACAGCCCCGAGGTTCTTCCAATTAATCCAGAGGGTGAGGACTCTGAATCCGAATATGAGGCGGAAACAGAATCAGATTCATCTGAGAGTACCTCGCTTGATGAGGAGTCCGAAGTGGATGACCGAGCTCCCGATGAGATTCCTGGTGCACAAGAAACTGAGAAATTCAATGACTCTTTAGCTTCCAAACTAGACGACATAAAACTTAAGAAAATCTGCTTGAAACACGGGATCCCCTGGGATGATGTGAGAACACCTGGTAGCGAAGATAGACCTAATCTGGCTGCAGAAGGGTATATGACAGTTAGCCGACTCATGTGCAGAGTAGGCGCTATTCCTCCGTTTCCTCCAATCGTCATTGAAACCTTAAAACGATTGGGTATTGCTCCGATGCAGCTTTATCCCAATGCCTACACAGCCATATACACTTTATACATCGCATATGCGAAAATCCTGCAAACTGAGCTCACGTTTAAAGACTTGAAGTTCTATTACCTTTTCAAGCATTGTTCTACAACAATCCCAAATTTTTCTTTCTTCGAGTCGGTATTCAATAGGAAGGTCTTGTCTGGTGGTTACAGCAACATAGGGGAACCCAAGGCCGATTGGTTCTATATCAAGCGACAGGCTGGGTGTGCGAGAAGATGGCTTAAATCAAGTAAATTTTAAACCTTTGAATGAATAACCTGTTTAAGAAATCGAAGCTCTAACATGCTTCTTTTCTCTATGCAGATCACACCTTTTCAAAGACGGAAGGCTCGTTGTATAGTAATCGTCTATCCCTTCTTCTCAAAAGCAAATCTGACTTCCTAAGGATCAAGAAATGTATTACTAACGAGAATCTTCATAGCCACCGCCTTCTGGATATAAGATTTGGACTTGGCGCGGGTGGCAAACCTTACAAATATGTGCCCCCAGCCGAGGGTGTAGGAACGTCACAGGCAGCAGAGACAACTAAACTTCATAAGAGTCCTTCACCGATGATTAACCAGGACGATGAAGATTTAAATGTATATAGAGGAGATGAGGCCCGTGCTGACGAGCTTAAGGAAATCCCAGCCTCTCCGAGGGATTCCCCCTCAAGGGCCTCTCCACCGGTTGAGCCTGCCGCTCCCGATGTTTTAACAGAGGAGCAGTTATTCAAAGAATTGAACAAGATTCCTATACCCGACGATGTATATACACAGGAAGATTTTGAAGGGGAGCCATTTTTTCCTATCTCTGAGGAAACAAATGCTCCAGTTAAAGAACGAGAAACCACCCAGACGAGCCTAACTTCGAGCCCTGGTCTGTTAGGGGGAATTATATGGGATGCACAAATCACATGCACTATCTGACCCCACACTTTTATACCAACTGTATTCAAGGTTTTAATATGTACTTGTTTCTCTTGCAGGAAAGATGACACGCAAACGATCTTATTCTTATCGCTCCCTTCGTGAAGGCACACCTAGTCTTCATTCAATTCCAAATCCTGCTCACAGTGATAGTCGGGGAAGGGATAGTTATCGGCCTCGCGACCCTCCTCAAACCTATTCTACACGATCCCGATCTCCTTCCAAGCATGGTTCCGGGAAACCTCACAGTCGTCCACTGCCACCGGCTGAGGGGAAGCAACTTCCTAGAGACTTAACCCCTCCAAAAAGTACGCCCTCTCACGTCCAATCTTCCAAGAAACAGCGCGAGTCAGAGGACAAAAATAAAGATGAGGGCAAGATCGTGAAGATAGGAAAAGAAGCCCTGGTCTCCCCTGATGATCACGACTCCGACAGTCTCGTTGCACGAGATGCTATCCATGGCCCCGAAAATTAGGCTAAATTGGCGCGCTTGCGTAAGGAATTCCCCGATATTTTCTTTGAGAGGATGATGTTTGTACCGGATCTTGAGCCGGTTCCCGGGGACTGGGATACTGAGGTGATAGGATATATGTGGCATGTAGCCAAACAGTATGAGGTAATGAAAAAGCACGCCGTTAACCTTTCAGATGTCATCCATCGCCTAGAAACGGATGCAGCCAGATCCAAGGTGAGAATTGAGAATAATGACAGGGCCAGGAGCAAAATGGAAAAAGACTTGGAAGATGCATAGGCCCGTCTGGCTTTAGCTCAGCGAGACACGGAGAACTACAAGACAGAATTGGAGGAAGATAGGAAGCATTTTCGTAGCGAGCTAGATTCTAACATCCAAGAACGATTATCTTTGAAAAAGGAAATAGAGGATCTTAGAATGGCCAATGTTGATTTGAGGACAGCGCAGAGTCATTTTGCTGCTGAGAAGGCTGCTTGGGAGAAGGAGAGAGCGGACTTAAAAAACAGTCTTGCGGCTGCCGAGAAAGAAAAGGAGGTCTTGAGTGACCAACTTGTTCAGGCTGAGGGGCGAGCGGTTCTTGCTGAGACTATTGCTAACAGCATTCTTGAATCGGCTTCCACCACTGCCGACAAGCTTGCCGAAGCTGAAAAAGAAATAGAAGGTTTTGGGGAGTTGATATTCGACTTCTTAGGCCAAGTCATCAAAACTCGATACATTTCTTGGATCCTAGACTACCACGTTACTCTTGCCAACATATGGGATGCAATTGTCGAGGATGAGAAGCAGCGATTGAAGGTCAATGAGATTGACGAAGGCCAGCTAATGCAGAGACTCTTCAAAGGAAAAGAGCCCGAGGATTTGGAGGAGGGGAGACGCCTAATCCAAGAAGAGGCTGAGAAGGAAAAGACCAAGGCCAAAGGCAAAAGCAAACTTGACGAGGGCTCGAGCTCAGCGGCAGAACTCAAGGCTCCCGAAGTTGAGGAGTATAGTCCTGACGATCCGCTAATTCCTTTGCTCCCAACTCCTCCGGTTGTCGGAGCTCCTGCTGTAAACTTGGATGAAAAGTCAGCTGAAGGTATTTCCATATTTTCCCCGCAATTTGTCAAAGTAGTTATAACTTGTCGTCGCCTTGCGGAACAGCCCATTGAGGGGACCACATTTTCGTCCAAGTTAATAACTTGTGCTTCTCATAATACAGGTGACAAGCCGACTGAGAAAGATGCAGAAGAGAAGGCAGAAGCGGAGAAAGTTGATGTCCCTTCAGGCCGGATGCTAAAATTTCTGAGATTCCAACGCGAGCTGAGGGTAGTAACAAGGTCACCATGGCACCTGTGGTATCCAGTACTGATGTTCCTGCGGATGCCGAGGTTATTGCTGCTTTGAAGGACACGGATGGTGATCACGGTGATGAGGAGGATGACGTTGTCATTACGGATGAAGTCAAGGGCGATGGTGATGAAACCTTGGCTGATAAACAGGCTAAGGAAGAGAAGCAGTTGTTTCTTATGAAAGGGGAACAGGACTCAGTATACGTGGCCCCTATCTCTGAAATCGATCCCAGTACTGGGTTGGTCATAAGATTCTCCTCCCGATCAATAACTTCACAACTCGCCTCCCAATCTTCTAGTTCTTCGCCAGAGCCTCTTGTTGATAAGAGAAAGAGGAAAAAAGGTGATCGTTCGGATGTTGACAAGGAGGAGTAGGGGAAGCAGAAGAAGAGCAAGAAGCCAAAATAGCCCCCCCAAGCATGAGTAGGATGCAGATGTTAGTTCATATTTTGTTCTTAGGATTTTTAGACTTTCCACTGGCTAGAAAATTTAATTGTGAGAATGGCCCTCACTTTTGTTTAGCTATCTTATCTTGTATCCCTGCATCTTAGTAAATAAAAATTGATTTTTGTTGCCTTTAATTTAATATGCAATGCAGTGATTCCAAGTTCCTTGCATCTCTGTGCAACCTCCTGAGTAGCCAACATAACGGCATGAGGGGATGATTCGTCTTGGTCGACCTTGACTTTCATCCTTGTCGTAATATGAACAAGAGTTTCCTTTCAAGACAAATCAGTCACATAAAAAGGGGAGCTAAACCTGCGAACCTGCAATTTTAATTTATCGCATTAGCCACAAATATTTAAACCATAATTAATCGAAAATTAAATCATGAATCGCATTAGCAAAATTTTAAAATTTCTGTGTAGAGATGTGATGTGTATGTATATACCCCCAATCAATCATTTAATATGATGCGTGGCCAAGGCTTATTAATGATTGATTAGAGTCATGTGTGTTGCCCCCTATTATGAAAGGTGGGGGAAAGGATTCTTTTAGCGATAAATTTCTAACAAATTTATACTCTCCCGATCCTTCAGCGGGTTAGAGTTCGAGCTCGTTTCAGGTCTGCTCTCCGATCCTTCAGCGGGGCAGAAATTCCGGGGGCGCTAAATCTCTGGCGCCTTTATACTCCCCCGATCCTTCAGCGGGTTAGTGTGGTAGCAAGGCGGTTTTATCATGGTGCACCTTCACGCCTTGCGGACGTCATCTTCGCGTCCTTTATACTCTCTCCTGATTCTTGGGAGTTAGAGTTTAATCGTGGGGTGATTTACTTTGGTGCACCTTATGGTCCTCGATTATGGTTCCTCTTTCACCTTGTGGCACATTGCATTGGATGTTCCAATATTGCTGCATAATCTGCGACAAACTCAAAAAACAACAATAATTTATATTAATCGAGATAAAGCAAATAGGTAATGGTGCAGTAAAGGTAAATGACACACAATATTTTTATAGTGGTTCGGTTGAATCATGACCTACATCCACTTTATAATCTTTTGTTCAAGTAACCAGACTATTCTAGGCAAGTCATGCCTTTTTACATGGTCCTAAAAACAAAAGAATGAAACTGACGATTTCACATCAGGTAAGGCCGCAAATGCTGGGCGTTCCACACTCTGGGGATTTCGTCTCCATCTATGGTTTCTAGCTTGAAGGTTCCATTATCAAGTCTTCGCAGGATGGAATATGGTCCTTCCCATTTCGGACCCATATGCACTGAGTATGGGAAGACACGTTTTAGAACCAAGTCTTCGGGTTTAAAGGTTTGTGCTTGGACTTTCTTGTTGTAATATCGAGCTATCTGCTGCTTATGTCTTAAGGCACGTAAATCGGCTTCGTCCCTCTTTTCTTCGATCGTGTCCAAGGATTCAAGGAGCAACCCATTGTTGGTCATCGGGTCGTAATAGGTGACTCGGTGAGAAGGTACTTCTAACTCGACCGGGATGACTGCTTCAGTTCCCTAGGCGAGAGAAAATGGTGTATGGCCCGTTGCCGACTTATAGGTCGTTCTATAGGCCCATAGTGCCAAGGGCAATTCATCGACCCACATGGCCTTGGCCCGCTTCAATCTCTTCTTCAGGATGGATTTAATCGCTTTATTTGTCGCCTCCACTTGGCTGTTCGCTTGCGGATGTGCCACAGAGGTGTACCTTTTCTCGATGTGGTATTTCCGGCAAAAATCTCTGAACTCGTTGTTGTCAAACTGAGTTCCATTATCCGTTATGACGATTCTTGGGATCCCAAATCGGCATATGATGTTTCTAACAAAGAAGCTGATTACTCACTTGGTTGTTATTGTGGTTAATGGCTCTGCTTCTACCCATTTGGTAAAATAATCCACGGCTACGATAGCGAATTTTGCTCCGCACTTTGCTATGGGGAGGCTTCCAATGATATCAATTCCCCACATAGCGAAGGGACACAGACTCATCACCATCTTCAGCTGGCTTGATGGGGCCCTATGGATCTTAGAAAATCTCTGGCAGGCATCACAACGTCACACGTATTTGGCCGCATCCTTATTTACGGTTGGCCAGAAATAACCATATCGTATTATTTTCTTCGCCAACGTTTGGCCTCCCGTGTGATCTCCACATTCGCCTTCATGTACTTCTTGCAATACGCGCTGAATATCGCTGTGGGAAATACACCGGAGGAGGGGCATTGAAAATCCTTGTCTATAAAGGACTCCCTCTTGCAACACATACCGGGAGGCCTTCTGAATTATTGCACGCCTCTCACTTTTCTTCGTAGGGAGCGTTCCATACATTAGGAAATTCTTCAAAGGAGTCATCCACGACTCCCTTTCAGGTTCAAGATCTAGTACCAGATCAACTTCCATTTGATCTATACTAGGTGACTGTAAGACTTCCATCGGGACCAGTTCTGTATTTTCAGGTCTGTCAAAACTGGCCATTTTTGCCAATTTATCTGCTTTTTGGTTCTCTGCTCGAGGAATGTGATAAATGGTGTGATGGTCAAAACCATCCAGCAACTTTTTCACTTTTTCTAAATATGATATCAGCCTAGGACTTTTGGCCTGGAATTTTCCTATGACCTAGTTCACAACTATTTTGGAGTCGCAAAAGATGTCTAACTTCGCAATCTTCAACTCCTTTGCGAGTCTCAAACCAGCAATTAGAGCTTCGTATTCTGAGTCGTTGTTAGTGGCGCGGAACTCCAATCTGAGAGCATAGTATATCGGTCGTTTTTCTGGAGTTTCGAGCACCACTCCGGCACCAGATCGTCTATCGTTTTTTGCTCCGTCAGTGAACAACTTCCTGGCACTGGGATCGAGGAGTAGCCTTGGTGGATCGACTTCTTCACTTATTGTGTCATCTTCTGGGATGGTAAACCTTGCTATGAAGTCCGCCAGCACTTGCCCCCTTATTGATCGCCGGGGTTGAAAATTCAAATCGAACTGACTTAGTTCAATGTTCCACTTAAGTAATCTTCCCGAAGCCTCTGGCCTTTAAAGAATTTGTTTTAACGGGTGATCAGTGTATATAGTAATTGGGTAAGCTTGAAAATAGTGGCGAAGCTTCCTTGATGCAATCAACAAACTGTACGCAAGCTTTTCTATCCTTCAATAATTTCGTTCAACTGCCGCCAACTTCTTACTCACACAATATACTGGTCTTTGCACCTTATCTTCTTCTCTAACCAAAGCCGAACTGATCGCATTGGATGACACCGCTAAATATACGAATAATTCTTCATGATCTACGGGTTTAGACAAAATCGGCGGTTTTTCTAAATGATTCAAGAGATTCTGGAATGCTTCAATACAATCAGGGGTCCATTCGAAGTTGCGCTTTCCTCGCTTTATTAATTCGAAGAACGGGATACATTTATCTGTAGCTTTGGAGATAAATCTACTCAATGCCGCTACTTTCCCTGCGAGGCTTTGCACATTTATAATCTGTCTAGGTTTCTGAATATTCTGGATTGTTGCGATCTGGTCTGGATTAATCTCGATCCTACGTGAATTGACAATAAATCCTAAAAAATTCCCGATGCTAGGTTCAATTTCATTCCATACTTCCGGAGAATTTCAAACATTTCTGCTAAATCGGCAGTATGGTCGGATGATTATTTGGACTTCACTAACATGTCATCGACATACACCTCCATCGTCTTCCCAATCTGGTTGTAAAACATCCTATTGACCAATCATTGATATGTAGCGCCGGCGTTCTTTAAGCCAAAAGGCATCACTACATAGCAATACAATCCCAAATCTGTAATGAAGCTCGTGTGTTCTTGGTCTGGGACGTGCATGGGAATCTGATTGTACCCCGAATAAGGATCCGTGAAAGAGAGGAATTCGTGGCCAGCTGTCGAATCCACCAGTTGGTCAATTCTTGGCAATGGAAAACTGTCCTATGGGCAAGCTTTATTCAGGTCCGAGAAATCAATATAGGTGCGCCACTTTCCATTGGCCTTTTTTACCAAGACCGGGTTGGAAATCCAATCTGGATATGTTGAGTCTCTGATAAACCCATTACTTCTCAATTTCTCAACTTCCTCTTTCAAAGCAGCCGACCTCTCCGGGCCAAGCATTTGCCTTTTATGTTTGACAGGAGGATGCTTCGGGTTGATGCTTAGCGAATGACTCATGATCGAAGGAGATATCCCACACATATCCGAGTGGGTCCAAGCGAATACATCTAAATTGGCTTTCAAGAAATCCGTTTGCTCTCTGGCTCGAATAGGGTCTAACTGGGATCGAATCTTCAGGACCTTCTCTGGGTCTCCATCATCAATTGAAATATCCATAGTTGTTTCATTGGGAGTCGCCATTCTTCCCCCAGGCTCTTCGTCCTCTCTGGGGTCTATGTCCTCGGGCAGTTCTCTGGGCGACCCTCCCATAGTTATTTTCTTTAGTTGCTATAACGTTTCCTCCCTTGCCGGGGAGGAAGCGCCTTCGGTCTTTACATCTTTTCCTTTGCGGAGCATCTTCAACTCTACAATGTAGCATGCTTGGGCCACGACTTGATCTCCTCTTATTATACCTATACCAGCTTCAGTCGGGAACTTCATTAATAAACACCAAGGGGCTATACAAGCTCTGAACTTGCTAGGGCCGGTCGGCCTAAAAATGTGTTGTATGGGGATTCGACTTGCAGAACCACAAAAGGAAGGATTCTTACTCTCTGGCGCTCCCCTTCCCCAAGGGTTACCGACAACTCTACATATCCTATTGGAGCAGTTGAGGCTCCATTGAATCCACGTATCCACCCTTCGCATGGTTTTAAATCCTTCGGCTCAAGTTTCATTTGGTCGAATGTTTTCTAGAACAAAATATTAACCGAGCTTCCGTTATCTACCAGAACTTTATGGACTATGGCTGGACCAATTGTGGCTGTGATTACCAAGGGATCCTCAGTTGGGGAGTGAACGCCAATGCTATCTCTGTCGTGAAAGATGATGTCATCAGTCATTGCCTTCTGTTGTTTGACTGGAGCAATGTCCTCAGGGTTACTGCCTTCTCCTACCATGAGGGGTTGTTTAGCTGCATTGACATACTGGTCCATTGCCCTAAAGCTATGCCCGGCCAGATGAAGTCCTCCTACTATGGTGTTAATGACGATATTCTTCCCTTTTTGCTGAGGAGTCAGCCGAGGAGTAGGCTGGCTCTGGTTCTGATTCTGGTTTTGATTTTGGTTTGGGATCGATGCGGCTTGCCCCCTGTCTCTGGGAGTGACCCTGTACTCATCGAGTTTTCCTTCTCGGAGTAGCCTCTCGACCAAGTCTCTCAGGTGACGACATTCATTTGTGGAATGACCATGGATTTGGTGAAATAGACAGAACTTTCCGGTTTCGCGCTCTTTGTCTGTCGACTCTCTCGGGGGAGGCCTTTTGTATGGAAGGACATTATAGGTATCCATGAAGATATTCTCCAATGTATCATTTAACGGTGTGAAACTCTCAAATGGCCTGGGTCGAGATCTTCTCTGAGAATCATTTCCTCGGTTTCTCTTCCGATTATTGCTATTATTGTTTCCCGGTTGGTGACCATTTCCTTGATTTGTATTCCCAACATTGACTTCAACCTTTCCTGAGCTATCTCATGTCTGCTTGATGGCCACATTGCTCTGGATATCTTCCTTATCATTAGCCTTCCTTTTTCGATTAGAATATATCTCTTCCTGTCGTAATCGAACATTAGCTTTTTCATAAAATATTTCTCTGGTCGGAGGTGGTTTGCCGGCCAGATATCTTCCAAACTCGGTATCCTTATCGACACCGTCAATTAAGGCCATCAACACAGTTTGCTCATGTGGATCTTTAACTTCTGTGATTGCTAAATTAAAACAATCCAAGTACGACCTTAAGCTTTCGTCCGGTCGCTGCTTAATAAGAGACAGCTCAATCACATTCTTAGATCTCTGAGCGTGAAGGCGGAATTGGTTCACGAACTTCTCACTCAATTCCCTGAAACTGGATATCGACCGAGCTGGCAAGCGGGTAAACCACACTAATGCTATATCTTCCAGAAATATAGGGAATGCCTTACACTTTATCTCGTCTGTAGCTGCGGTGGAATTCATGGACCAGGAATATCGCATTAGATGCTGGATTGGGTCAGATTTGCCCGCATAGCGATTCATTGTCGGCATATTATAACGTCTCGGGAATGTGACTTCCAATATATCATCGGTAAAAAGCGTATGACTACGATCTATGCCCCAATCTTCATCCCTATACCCTCGGCTAGCTATCATGTTTTCCCTGAACATTACTTGAACATCTTCCCGGGTCAAGGTGGACTCAGGATCGGCACTTCTTTCCCGATGGGCTTCTTCAGCATTTCTTTGACGTGCAGCTACAAAGTCTGGGATTCGGGCAGAGCTTCCTTTCCCCCCTGTTGCTGAGGTCAACTAAGCGACGAGCGGGGGGATTGGGTCGATTCTGTGCAGGGTCAACCACGTTTCCATTCCTCAGCGGTAAAGCAGGTTCATTCAAGTTACGATTGCTAGTCCCTGGTTAAGCACTTCCTCTTCCCGAGATTGAAGTTGCTCTATGTTCTCAGCCCTTTCCAGCGGGGGCCAACGTCGGTTTCTTCGGGGCTCCTCAAACGAGGATGTGTGTTCCTGGGAAGGAAGACGGGTTGGTGAGGAAACCCTCTGCCTTATGAGGTCGTCGATTCTCCTGTCCATAACAGTCAGATTCTGTAGCAATACTGAACTCTCTTGCCGCTGAGCAGCTAACTCGTCAAATAATCTTTCCCACATGTCAATAATGCGAGAGAGATCCCCTTCAGTAGCCGGGGCAGAAGGGTCAAATTGGTCGCCAACATTCACTCTTATACGTAAAGAGCTTGAGCCAGGTCGAGAAGATGTACCAGCACGGGAGGATCGAGCCATAACCTCCTTTCCGGGTTGGGTCGTAGTCTGCTTGTTTTTTTGGATCGCAGGATCTTTACCTCGATGGCTCGGAGTGCCCCCCTAGGATCGGATCGCGGAAGTGTTATGGGGACGGATCGGTTCGCCCCCTCCTCTCGGCGATCCATGACCTCCTCCTCGGGCTGCTCGTGCACACTTTCTTCAATAGCTCCATTTTCAGCTTCGTTCGCCTGCGAAGCTCGTACTTCCTTAGACTTCTTTCCAGCCATGATATCTGAATTTCGCTGGAATCTTCAAAAACTGAAACAGTGGAGTTTTGGACTGTTTTCTTCGGACTTGAGTATCCAAACAACGGAACAACAATCCAATGTACTAAAAATTCGTTCTCAGTGAAAGCACCAAAATGTTAAATCCAAAATTGGGTCTAACACCCAAGTTGTTCTGATCTACGAAGAATTATAACTAAAATATGAAGAAAAGGAAAAAACACGAGATTTATAGTGGTTCGGCGTAAACGAGCCTACGTCCACTTTATGTGTAGTTGATTATATGATGTCAATGGTTTCACTCGATCTCACTCTTACAATTATGATTCTCTCAATAATTTCAGGATAACTCTAAGTAGAAACAATGGAGATATGATAATGGTGGAGTTAGATCTCTCAATTGCCAAAAGATCCTGAAAAATGCCAAGTTCTGGGCTATTTATAGCTAATTTCTACAAATCGATCGCGGTCATACGTAGCACACATCCCGAGGATCTCGTACTGGTTCGTAGCTTGATGAAGAAATTGTCAAATTAGCTATTGTGTATAGGTGTCGCGAGATCCATGCATCTCGGATCGTGGGATGACTCGGTTCGTGGCCATCATTGTGTCTTCCGGGTTGGATCAGATCGTGGTAGCTGGTACGGTTCGCAGAGAGGGGGATGATCGCGATCCGTATGGCTGGTGTGACCTGGATTTGATAACTTCTGTATTTGAGACCCGATGGAGCACGTGTATCAATCTTGGTGGCTTGGTTCAAAAAGCTAGCCAACATAATTCAAAAATGAATTTAAATGTAACGTAAAGGCGACGTTATCTCCTCGGCTCAACCCTAGAAGGGGGTCGACTGCCCATCCAGGAGGGGTGTCGACTGCCCTCCTCTAGAAATTCAAATGAAGGTGTTTTCTAAAAGGACTTATTTATATTTTCATCAAACAGACTGTAGTTTATATCTAACGATCTATATACACGATGTCGACTAAAAATAAGATCATAAACCCTCGCTCTTAACCCTACATCTATTCTTCTCCAAGCCACCATGATACCTTTCTGCCATTGTTGATTCAGAAAAAGAAAAGAGTTTAGGTTTTTCTTCTATCTCCCAAACCTATTACATCTCTTCTATTCTATTCTAATATACATTTAGATTTATTCTGGAATTAATAACTTGTACACCTTTAATTTGAAATAGGGATTGACATTTCAAAACGTGGCTAGAACGTTAATTTCATTCGCTTAATTCATGCTTTATATATATAGCGTAAATAATGTAATACTAACAAGTATTATATGCATAATAAACATAGTTAATTTGGGAATTTGAATCCGAATGTACCCACATGAAATTATGTTTGTGTTTGTTAATGGATTTAGATATATTAATCATACATAGACATGAGGCTAACTGTTACTTGTAATAGAAGACTTTCTTGAATTGACAGGCATATCCACCATTTACAAGTAAGCCTGGTTAATGTGAGGGGTCTAAGAGCCATGGGCCATTATAATTTGTAATTTATGATATGAGATTATTCTGAACTTGTAAAAGTTTACCCAGGACCTCCCGATAAATCCAGCATCAACCATGTCCAACGTGAGAAGTCTATTGTGTGTGTGTATATATATATTTATTTGTAGTAGGCCTGTCTTGGAGAAAATGTATTAAGTAGCTGACCTACATTGGTTTAGGTATTAAGTAGTAAGGACTAGGTCCATTTCTACAGTTCACACCTTGGTTTAGGACACAAGTCATGGGACTAACCTTTACAAATGTCATAAATGGTCATTGGGTCTGCCTTCCTCCTATACGGTATTAAATGGTCTTCATAGATGATAAAGTGAGTAGGGAAATTCTCCAAGTAATGTCTGCTTCTTATCTAAGGCTAGTGTGGGCTGACTGAGTGACGGATTATATATATTGTAACACCCCGTAACTTTGTTAACATAAAAGAGAGTAAATTAAATAATAATTAATTTAATAGTCAGAATTAAGGGAAACGGACTGCACCATTGCGTCCGTATCAAATTCTGGTCAAGATAGACATTTGGTTTGCATAAAACGGACAATGTATGAAGAAGTTATGAGAGTTTTATGTCAGTATACGCGTAGAAGGAATATACATATATAATGAGTCAAAAATGGGTCAGAATTTTATCCAGAACAGTTCAAATTCGAAAAATGAAAAGTGGCGACAGAATTCCCACTCTAGGGGGTCGACCCCCTTAGAGGGGTGTGGACACCGGGGTCGACCCCCCTTAAGGGGTGTCAACCTATGGGTCGACCCACCCACAGGGGTGTCGACACCCCTAGGGCTGAGGTGGAAATCGATTTCAGAGGGTTTTGCAGCTATATATACATGGCCATTTCTCATATTTTCTTCATTGGGAATTCATGGTGGCCAAACTCTGCCCGTGTCTGAACTGAACTCGTTTTCTTCTTCAACTATCAGTTTTGCAAATCAAATCTAGATATTAAAGATCCATTCTTCTTATATTTTCTAATCCTAATGCTATGAGTTACTAGTTACTTTTAGATTTAAATATTTAAAAGTAAATATGACACGACTATAACTTAGATTTGTTCATATGCCTAAGTTAAATCAGATCCATTGTAAATCATGAACATATGACATTCCGAATTGGTTAGGATTTGGATCTAAATCTCTATCTTGGATCTATTGTAACCCTTGTGGCATTCTATGATTTGTACTAGATCTATTTTAACTGTTGATCTAAATCTCCATGTTGGATCTTTTGTAACATTTGTGGAATTCTATGTTTTGTGCTAGATCTATTCTAATTATTGATCTAAAATCTCTATCTTGTTAGATCCATGGTAACTTTTATGACATCCTATGATGTGAACCTTGAACCTTATTTGTGTAGATCCACTTTTAACTCATTTGATCTAAATTATGTGGACATTTAAGTTGTTAATCAAGATCTAGTTTACCACCTTGTGCTTATCATATTAGATCCAAACTAGTTTGACATCTAATTTGTTAATTTGGATCTAATTACGCTTATTGTGACATCATAGTTATGTTAAAATCAATTGACTACCACAAGTTCATTAGTTTTATGTTTATATGTTCACCTTGTCACATGCTGGTTTATGTTTATGCCAAGTTATCTTAAACAATCACTTTTTTCAATTCCTATTCTTTTATCGTTTATGACTAGGCTATTATCTGGCCTAGGCATGCCGCCAATTTTATGAGTGCGCTAGTTAGGGAATGGAGGTAAAAGGGTTAATATGGACATAATTTGAATATAAACATGAGTTGGACATATAATTCAAAAGGGGGAAGTGGGGACATAATCACCTATTAAGACATAGGTAAAAATTGAATAAAAATGGAATGTCTAGTAATTACAATAAGGAATTGTAATTGCACTTATGACACGAGGTTAGGTTGCATTAGTGTGGAAGTCTGCCCGGGCCCGAGCGGCATATCCAGCAGCCACTTTTGTTGAACCTAATATGAGAGGTCTAAATGCGCAAATAGGAATCAGTCTAAGACACGTGGTTAGGCCCAACTGTGGAATATGACGGCCCAGACACGACCGGCATATCCAACATCCACAAGTTGTAGGCCTAATGTGAGAGGTCTAGCCCATTATAAACCGTAAATGGACATGATAACAAATTGGACTACTTAGCCAAATCTAATCCATAGGGATTGTGTGATTATAAACTAAAGTTAGGCTTAAGTAAAATTTGTTGGATAGCGGATGGGTTAAGAAATTTTGGAGGAGGTGGGTAATATTTACATATAGGCCCACAAACTTAATCCGATAAGACTATGTAATTAAAGACACCTAGTGGTATACATATCCAAAGGAAATAATAAAGTTATGTAATTAAAGACACCTTTTAGAGTAAGCATAATTGGTATAGGGATATGTAGTTAAAGACACCTAGTGGTATACATAGTCAGTGAAAACCTAGTGGGGGATACAAGATAAAGGGCAGAGCCTGTATCATATTGTGTGGGACCCATTTCAGTAAGTAACCTGGAGTAGGTATCAAATAAAGTACTCCTTACTAGGCGGAGAGGGGACAATCTTACTGACTGATTGTAAGAGATCCAAACATGGTGGACGGTGTGGGCGGCGCAAAACGATCGGGCCATGTGCGTGCATGAGTCGAGCAAAGGGGGATAAGACGAACATGAAACCAGTAGATATGTGGCTGTGCATATCAGTGAGGGGTTGCCACTTTAGGACGTGATACATCCCATTGCGGGGCCAACACAGAGTATCTACGGAGTAGGGGGCGATCGATTAGGGTAGTGGTTAGGGTACATTTGGATATATGCCTTAAGTCTACCAACTTATAGTGGAAGGGATCATCTCATTTTGGTTATACTAGTAATAATGTAGAGTAATCATTAGAAGCATATACACCTTATCCTGTCTACCTTGTCACACCTGCCATTTATGTAGTGATCTCCCTTATCCACTTTACATGCATGTCATGCTACTTTTATTTATTAACCTGCTAAAAGTCACTAGACTCGCCGGACTTTATGTCTGACCCTCTTGTTTCTCCTTCTTTCTTCCGCTCCCCCCAGGTTCTCAGGGAGGAAACACTCAGGCTTAGTCAAGACTCAGATATCATCTTCCTAGAGTTGCTTTCGAAGTATGGCTCAAGTTTTTATCTCCACAATGGCTTTGTCTCTTTTATTTGGCGAATTATGTTTTCTTTTAAGTATTTATGTACTCTGGTGTTAAAAGACAAAAGTTATGTTGTTGTAATGGTTTTTGAGACTCATGGTATTTTGAACCATGCCATATGAACTGTGTTTGAAATAAAATTTAAATTTCCGCTGCTATCTTATTTATGTCCCTCTTGTAAAATTCTGTCTGTTTACCTATAACGCTTCACGAAACTTAATGCATTCCCTTTGTGAGTGACATTAACGGAAGAGGGGTGTCACACTTGGTATCAGAGCTGAAGGTTACCAGATTGGATAAAGTTTTTTTAAAAAAATTATTTTCAAAAAGATTTTAAAAGAAAGCATTTTCAAAAGAAAAGTCTATTTCGAAAAACATTCCCCAAAAAAAGCCATATGTGGTATCCTTCGGTCCTTTGTCTAAATCTCTTCCTTTTTCCTTTTTCAGCATGTCTAGGGAACAAAACATTCCTAATATCCCAGAGGGAGTTACAGTACTCGGATGGTTCCATAGGTATTTGGAGGCCACGACACTTGCCGAAGGACAAGGAAATATTCCTCCCCCAGCTGCACTAGTCAATCCTCCTCCTCCCCATCCAAGAGCAGATAACTTCGCCAAGATCTACAAAAGACTTCCATGCTATGGGAGGGAAGCAATTCCATGGGAACGAGACATTCGTGGAAGCGTGAATTTGGCTCAAGGAGACCGAGGACTTGTTCGTAATCTTTGAAGTAGAGGATAAAAGGAAGGTTCAGTTAGTCGCCTGGCTACTGAAAGACGAAGCCTCATTTTGGCGGGAAGTCACCCAAGCTGGACGTCGGTGGAAACTTGGGATGATTTTAGACAGATGTTAGAAATGAAATTTCTCTCCCAAGCTGAGAGAAGCATGCAGATGGAGAGGTTCCTAGCACTCAAACAAAGAAACTTGACGGTGAAAGAGTATGTGAATAAATCCAACCATCTAGCAACGTTCGGGTTAGAGTTGGTGGATACGCCGCACAAAAGGACTTTGCTGTTTGCTAAAGGGCTGAATGAACCTCTGCATGGGTTAGCCATGTCCCGTATTCGAATGCGGACCACCTTTGAAAAGCTTGTCGATATGGCCCTAATGCATGAGGAAGACAAAGGAGAAAAGAAGGCTAAGGAGACAACGCAATATAGGAAGTTATGGCCCAAGAAGGGGCAGCAACAACAACAACAGCAACAACAGTTGAAGAAAGGAGGGAAGTTGATAAAGGCAAGTATAAGAGAAAATGTCACAATTGTGGGAAGGAAGGTCACTTGATTACAGACTGCAAGCGAAGGATGAACTCTTGCTACCACTGTGGGGAGGTCGGACACTTTGCTACAGAGTGCCCAAAGAAACAGGGATCACAGGGACAGTGTCAAAGGGCAGGGACTTCTGCAGGGCAGGTTCATGCTTTCGCGATCAGTGCTCCTGATAGAGGTAGAAAAATTTCTGTGGAAGGTTTAATTTCTCTTTCAAACTATCCTAGTAGGACACCCTTTTATTTTGGCGCTTCACATTCATTTATATCAAGTTCTATGGTTGAATCTCTACACTTAATTACTAGTATGATAGTGGATCCCATAGTTGTTTCAAACTCCATTGGTGGTTCGGCTCATTTATCTATGATTTGTCGGGGTTTGAAAATATCTGTGTTAGGTGTCGAATTTGAATGCGATGCGTATGTGCTCGGGTTTATGGGCTATGGGTTGATTCTAGGAATGGATTGGCTTCCCACATATGGAGCCATTTTGGATTGTGAGAAAAGGGTCATTAAGCTTCTAACTTGTCATGGAAGGACCCTCAAGATTTCTTGTGACCCATAAGGGGGGTTATGCTTTGTTTCCTAGAGTCTCTTGATGCGACTATCGATGACTTGCAATCTATTCCAAATTGTCTGAGATTATTCTGATGTTTTTGATGAGGTTAGGGGATTGCCTCCGAGGCGCGGGATCGACTTTCGTATATATTTGGTGGACAATGCAAAGCAAGTTGCATTGCCAGTGCACCACATGGCTCCGAGGGAAAGGAGGGAGCTGAGTATGCATGTAGGGGAGCTGCTGGAGAAAGGGTTTATCAAACAGTGCTCTAGTAGTATTCGCGACTAAGTCGGATGGTTCGCTTCGTTTGTGTGTTGACTATAGAGAGCTGAATAAGCTCACTAAGAAGAATATGCACCCTCTTTCGAGGATTGATGATTTATTTGATCAGCTTGTTGGTGCCGCGGTATTTTCTCAGTTAGACTTAGCCAAGGGGTTCCATCAATTGAGGGTGGCTGAAGATAGCATAGATAAGATTGCTTTTAGAACTATGGACGGTTTCTTTGAATGGCTAATGATGCCCTTTGGGATGACGAATGCACCCGCCTATTTTGTCGATCTGATGAGTAGGGTGTTTCAGGAGTTCCTAAATAAATTTGTAGTAGTCTTTGTTGATGATATTTTGATCTTCTCCAAAAGCGAAGAAGAGCATGCCCAACATTTCAGAGAAGTTTTGAAAACTCTCTATGACCATTAGCTTAAGGCGAAGTTCTCCAAATGCCATATTTGGAGAAAAGAGGTGAGATTTTTAGGGCATGTAGTCTCCAAAGAAGGGATAGTTGTAGATCCCACGAAGGTGGTTACAGTGCAAGATTGGCATATTCCTAAAAATGCAACCGAAGTGAGGAGCTTTCTTGGGTTGGCGGGTTATTATAGGAAGTTCATTAAGGACTTCACAAAGATATCAGCCCCACTCACCAGGCTAACGAAGAAGAACTTGGCATTTTCGTGGGATATAGACTATGATGTTGCTTTCCAATGACTGAAGAGGGCTCTAACAACGGCCCTAGTCTTGACCTTGCCTGACGAGAGTAAAGTGTTTACTGTTTACACTGATGCGTGTGGTACAGGGCTTGGTGCGGTTCTGATGCAAGAAGGGAAAGTGGTGTGTTACGGGGGAAGACAGTTGAGGGTTCATGAGAAGAACAGCCCCACCCATGATCTAGAGCTAGCAGCCATAGTATTCGTGTTAAAGACGCGGCGTCATTATTTACATGGAGAGAAGTTCGAGTTATACACTGATCATAAATCTCTCAAGTATTTGTTCTCGTAGAAAGACCTCAATTTGAGGCAACAACAGTGGATGGAGTTTCTAGCTTCTTATGATTTTGAGATTGCTTATACCCCTGGCAAGGGTAATGTGGTGGCAGACACACTAAGTAGGCAGAGGATGGCCCTGAGTCCTCTGTTTGTGTAGAGAAAGAACTTGGAGTTCATACCAGCTTTTGATTTTAAACCCTCCATCGAGCTTTTGCCCGATTTGTTTGCGTCCTTGGAGATACGATCAACTCTTGTGGACCAGATAGGAGCTTCGCAACAAGGTGACCCACATATTTTAGACATCATGGGAAAGCTCAGAAGAGGGGAGACTTCTAATCACCTCGGTAGATACACCATAGATGAAAAAGGGTGGTTGCAGCGAGATGGAAGGCTTTGTGTTCCTTAAACTGGAAGCTTGATAAAGGCAGTCCTAGAAGAAGTCCACCATTCTAAGACGACCATTCATCTAGGTAGTGATAAGATGTACAGAGACATGAAGAGGGTTTTCTTTTGGGCTGGGATGAAGAAAGATATGGCCGAATTTGTTTTCCAATGTTTAGTTTGCCAGCAAGTTAAAGGTGAGCAAAAGAAGCCTGATAGTTTACTTCATCCGTTGGAGGTTCCTCAGTGGAAATGGGAGAGCGTATCTATGTATTTCATAGATGGTTTGCCTAGATCAAAGAAAGGCAACACTAGTATCTGGGTTGTGGTAGATAGACTCACTAAGAGCGCTCACTTTATTTCAGTTAACAGTAAGAGGACGACATCATGGTTGGCAGCAATTTATGTTCGGGGGATAGTTCTTCTTCATGGAGTACCTTCTAGGATCGTAAGCGATCGCGACCCTATCTTTACCAGTGAATTTTGGAGGAGCTTGCAAGAAGCATTTGGTATACAGTTGTGTTTGAGCACCGCTTATCATCCTCAGACCGAAGGACAGACGGAGAGGGTGAATAGGATTCTTAAAGATCTTTTGAGGTTGTGTATCCTTGAATTCGGAAGGACTTGAGAAGAGCACCTTCCTTTAGTAGAGTTCGCCTATAACAACAACTATCAGTCCAGCATCGGCATGGCACCCGTCGAAGCATTGTACGAACAACCATGTAGATCACCAACTTGTTTGTGGGAATCTACAGAAATGTTATTACTTGGACCAGGTGTGATTAGAGAAACGTCCGAAAAGATTGACCTCATTCGACGGCGGATGAAGACAACTCAAGATGGGCAGAAGTCCTATGCAGACAAGAGAAGGACTAGCATCGAATTTGAAGTGGGAGACTTAGTTTTCATCAGAGTATCACCTCTGAGAAATGTGGTTCGCTTTGGATCATTGGGGAAGTTGGCACGTAGGTTTGTGGGACCATTCTCTAACCGAGAGGATTGGCCAAATGGCCTATAGATAAAGCTCCTAGAAAATCTATCTGGTGTTCTTGATGTTTTCCACGTTTCTCATCTGCGTAAGTGCCTGCATGACACCGCAGTAATTGTTCAATCGAGTTTGTTGGAAGAAGTAAAAGTGGAATGGGAGGCGGCAGTTAGGCGAGTCCCTACCCGTATTCTTAGATCAGAAGTTAAGAAGCTATGCAATAAAGAGATCAAGTCGTTAAAGGTTCAATGGGGAGATAACCCAGAGAATGCGACTAGGGAGACCGAAGACAAGATTCGTGCTTTGTACCCTTTCCTTTTCGAGGGTATGTTCTTGACTCCTTTTTCAAAGTTTTATCAGTGCTTATTTCTATCATTTGAGTATATCTTATTCATAGTATTTTTCGACCTTTAGATAGGAATCCTATGGATGTAAACATGTGTTTGAAACATGTTATGTTTGATGGATGCAAGTGGAAGCAAGTGTTTGCTGGTGGTTGCCTGTGGACGCATAGACACACTCATTAGGCACTAGATCGGCCCAGTCACTCTCATACAGCATATGGATGTGTGTGCATTTTCTTTTTTTTATGGATGGAAATGGATGAATTAGCATATGGATGTTGCACTTGGACGAATGAGTGTGCACGCATATAAAGCTTACATGTTATAATAGGATTATTTGCGTACATATTGGATTCATGGCACTAACATACATTGCATTAAGGGGGTCAACTAAATCAGTAGACCGGCTGAATTTCGCAATAGTATTGGGACATATACACACACCTTTGCATATATTCATATAAGCATTAGAAATCTTTAAGGACCATGGATGTCAGTGATTGATGGATGAGTAGATGGATGGTGGATGGTAGGATATGCATTCTTCTCAACTTGGAGATTTCGGGGACGAAATCCTTTAAGTAGGAGGAATGTAACACCCCGTAATTTTATTAACATAAAAGGGAATTAATTAAATAATAATTAATTTAATATTCAAAATTAAGGAAAACAAACTGCACCATTGTGTTCGTATCAAAATTCTGGTCAAGATAGACATTTGGTTTGCGTAAAACGAACAACATATGAAGAAGTTATGAGAGTTTTAAGTTTGTATGCGCACAGAAAGAATATACATATATACATGAGTTAGAGATGAGTCAGAATTTTATGCAGAACAGTTCAAATTCGAAAAATGAAAAGTGGCGGCAGAGTTCCCGCTCTAGGGGGTTGACCCCGTAGAGGTGTGTTGACACCGGGGTCGACCCCCCTTAGGGGGTGTCAACCTATGGGTCGGCCCACCCACAGGAGTGTCGACACCCCTAGGGCTGAGGTGGCAGTCGATTTCAGAAAGTTTTGCAGCTATATATACATGGCCAATTCTCATATTTTCTTCGTTGGGAATTCATGGTGGCCAAACTCTGCCGGTGTCTGAACTGAACCCGTTATCTTCTTCAACTATCAGTTTTGCAAATCAAATCTAGAGATTCAAGATCCATTCTTCTTATATTTTCTAATCCTAACACTGTGAGTTTTTGGTTACTTTTAGATTTGAATATTTAAAAGTAAATATGACACGATTATGACTTGGGTTTGTTCATATGCCTAAGTTAAATCAGATCCAATGTAAATCAGGAACATATAACATTCTAATTTGGTTAGGATTTGGATCTAAATCTCTATCGTAGATCTATTGTAACCCTTATGGCATTCTATGATTTATGCTAGATCTATTTTAACTATTGATCTAAAACTCTATGTTTGATCTTTTTAACCTTTGTGGTTCTATGATTTGTGCTAGATATATTCTAATTATCGGTCTAAAATCTCTATCTTGTTAGATCCATGGTAGCTTCTGTGATATGCTATGATGTGAACCTTGAACCTTATTTGTGTAGATCCACTTTTATCCCGTTGGATCTAAATTATGTGGACATTTAAATTGTTAATCAAGATCTAGTTAACCACCTTGTGTTTATCATATTAGATCCAAACTAGTTGGACATATAATTTGTTAATTTGGATCTGATTATGCTTAATGTGACATCATAGTTATGTTAGAATCAATTGACCGCCAAAAGTTCACCAGTATTATGTTTATATGTCCACCTTGTCACCATGCTTGTTTATGTTTAAGCCAAGTTATGTTAAACAATCACTTTTGTCATATACCTATTCTTTTCCCTTTTATCATTTATGGCTAGGCTATTATCTAGCCTAGGCATGCCGCCAATTTTATGAGTGTGCTAGTTAGGGAATAGGGAAAAAAGGGGTAATATGGACATAATTTGAATATAAACATGAGTTGGACATATAATTAAAAAGGGGGAAAGTGGGGACATAATCACCTATTAAGACATAGGTAAGAATTGAACAAAAATGGAATGTCTAGTAATTACAATTAGTAATTCTAATTGCTCATATGACATGAAATTAGGTTGCATTAGTGGTGGAAGTCTGTCCGGACCCGACCGACATATCCAACAGCCACTAATGTTGAACCTAATGTGAGAGGTCTAAGTGCGCAAATACGTATCAGGCTAAGACACAAGGTTAGACCCAACTGTGGAATAAGACTACCCGGAACCCGACCGACATATCCAGCATCCACAAGTTGTAGGCCTAATGTGAGAGGTCTAGCCCACTATAAACCATAAATGGACATGTTAATAAATTGGACTACTAAACCAAATCTAATCCATAGGGATTGTATGATTATGAACTAAAGTTAGGGTTAAGTAAATTTTGTTGGATAGCGGATGGGTTAAGAAATTCCGGAGAGGGTGGGTTATATTTACATATATGCCCACAAACTTAACTCGATAAGGTTATGTAATTAAAGATACCTAGTGGTATACATATCCGGGGGAAATAATAAAGTTATGTAATTAAAGACACCTTTTAGGGTAAGCATAACTGGTATAGGGCTATGTAATTAAAGATACCTAGTGGTATACATAGTCAGCGAAAACCTAGTGGGGGATACAAGACAAATGGGATAGCTTGTATCATATTATGTAGGACCCATTTCAGTTAGTAACCCGGAGTAGGTATCAAATAAAGTACTCTGTACTAGGCGGAGAGGGGATACGCTTACTGAATGATTGTTAAAGATCCAAACGTGGAGGATGGTGCGGGCGACGCAAACCGACCGGGCCATGTGCGTGCATGAGCTGGGCAAAGGGGGATAAGATGACCGTGACACTAGTAGATATAGGGCTGTGCATATCAGTGAGGGATGGCCACTTTAGGACATGACACATCCTACTGTGGGGCCAACACATAGTATCTACGGAATAGGGAGCCAACCAATTAGGGTAGTGGTTAGGGTACATTTGGATATATGCCCTAAGTCTACCACCTTATAGTGAAAGGGATCATCTCATTTTGGTTATACTAGTAATAGTGCGGAGTAATCATTAGAAGCATATACACCTTATCCTGTCTACCTTGTCACCCATGCCATTTATGTAGTGACCTCTCTTATCCACTTTATATGCATGTCATGCTACTTTTATTATTTACCTACTAAAAGTCACTAGACTCGCCAGACTTTATGTCTGACCCTCTTATTTCTCCTTCTTTCTTCCGTTCCCCCCTCCCAAGGTTCTCAGGGAGGAATCACTCAGGCTTAGTCAGGACTCAAATATCACCTTGCGAGAGTTGCTTTCGAAGTATGGCTCAAGTTTTTATCGGCTTTGTCTCTTTTATTTGGGTAATTGTGTTTTCTTTTAAGTATTTATGTACTCTGATGTTAAAACACAGAAGTTATGTTGTTATTATGGTTTTGGAGACTCATGGTACTTTGAACCATGTTGTATGAACTGTGTTTGAAATAAAATTTAAATTTCGTTGCTATCTTATTTATGTCTGTCTTATAAAATTCTGTGCCTATTTACTTATAACGCTTCATGAAAATTAATGCATTCCCTTTGTGAGTGACATTAATGGACGTGGGGTGTCACATATATGGCCTAAAGAAACCACTGCCTAAGGGAAGTATTAAGTATTAAAAGGTTTTTCAAAAGTGTTACTCTATATATATAAGTATATATATTTAAGGTATGCATATCTTTAGAAAGTATTATCTGTAGATTCTTCTAGCAAAGGATTAACTTAAATTTCTTGAAAACTCCTAAAATCCATGTAGTGATTTAGTTGCTCCCATATATATTTAAAAGACTATAAGAACATAAAGGGTGTAAGAACCACAAAGTGAAAAGGAATGAAAATCCCTAATTTAACTGGTAGTTAATGGGAATAAATTGGTGACTTAATTATCATTTATGGAAAGGATAAGGGAGAAATAAATGAAAATAAGTTGGAATATGTATCTTTAGAATAACCATTAATAAGTATAAATAAGTGTCTATAGCATAACGATATACTAAGGTTCCAGAAAATGGAAAAGAATGTCTTTTTTAATGGAATAAACTTCCGTATTAGTAAATACCGAATTTTGAAATTCGAAAAAGCATGAAATAGTCAATAAGAGATTATGTATGGAAAATGGAAAATATTAGGGTTGTAATTAAAGTCATTAGGGCAAAGTATGAATATTAGATTTTTACTTACATGTCAATGAGAATAAGTGTTATTTTATGGATAAAAAGGACATAAAGAAGCAGTAATTAGGAATGCCAAGAATTGAAAATATAGGAACACGGAAGAAAGGATTTAATCAACTAGATAGAATTCCGTAACACCCCGTATTTTCTATGTTTATTAAAGTAACAAATTAAAGAATACTTAATTTTAAAATTGAGAATTAAGGGAAATTGGTTACGCCATTGTGTTCGTTTCGGAATTCTGCTTGAGTTAGAATCCAAGTTTGCGCGAATCGGACTCCGTATAAAGAAGTTATGGAGTTTACAAGATTTCATGTTTAAACAGAAAATTATATAATTAAATAATTTAATAAACAAAACAATTCGAATTTTGAAAATCACGTTAATCAGCTGGGCGGGAAAATTCCCGCCCATAGGGGTCAACTCCCCCAAGGGGGGTCGACATAGGTGTCAACCCCCAAGAGGGGTGTCGAACCCCTCGCCCAGATCCAAACAGTGACAATTTCTAAGTTGTTGCTGAGTCACTAGGGCATAGGTGGCAATTTCTGGATAGCTCTATCTTGTCTGGATGGTTGTGATTGCTCCTAGGTTGATCTAACGGTTCACATAAATCTAAATCTCTATAAAAGCAACCCTAATCCTCAACCCTAAATCACACAATTTAATTCCAAGGAGCCACCATGCTGTCCATGGTCGACCTAGCATATCCACCATTCTTTTCCAAATAGAAAGCAAGTTAGAAGCTACGAATCAAATCAAAATTAGATAGTCTACGTCAAGGGATTGCTTTTCAGTTTTAGAAAACATATCCAAAAAAACAAGACTTTCTTTTGTTTGTAAGTCATGTTATTATTTAGATGTGAACAATTAAAAGTTATGACTTGTAGTAAAGTGAAAACTAGAGTTATGCCTAGTTGTAAGATAATGGTGATGCTGATTCATGTCTATTCTTGTAACAATTCTATCATATATGCCTATGAGACTATTTTGGTTTATTGGACTTATTATGTTGTATGTTAAACCAATTGTGTATTATGTAAATTTGGTGACTTTTCCATGTTATGTTACATGCAAGTTTTTAGGCTAAGTCATGTATATGTTTAGATCTACATTCTCCTATGTTTAGATCTATGAAAATTGGATCCAAAATGCAAGTTTACATTTACATGACTAATTGGATTTGTGTAATTCTATGTAAGTCCCCGTTCATATGCTTAAGATTCATGTTTATTGGATCCAAAATAAAAGTTTACATTTACATGCCAAGTTGGATTTGTGTAATTCTATATGCTTAAGATTCATGTTAATTGAATCCAAAAATGCAAGTTCATTGTTTATGCCAAATTTATATGACACATGTTTAGTTAGATCCTTATTATGTTGTATGAATGGTACATGCTCCTTTCATTCCCATTTTGTATATAAGTTAGGCTAAGTTGTGAGCCTAACATTCTATGTAAAATTTTGCGAACGTATAACGGGGGTAACATTGGGAAAAACCTTAAATTTCATATTATTGGCATAATTGTGCCCATAATCATATAAATGGTTAGTGGTATAAAATGGTATAATTTATATACCTAAATTTTTTGAATATGATTTAGAGGGTAAATGGTGCATGACTTGAATGGCAATAATTATGGATAATTTACATATAAATATGAAAGGTAAATATGTAAATTAAGTAAAAGACGAATATGCCTAACCCGAGGTTAGACTGAGTTACGGTGTATGACTGCCCGGAACTGCCCGGCGCATCCAGCAACCGTAACAATATAGATCTAATGTGAGAGGTTAGTGCATCAAGCCCAAAAGAACCAGAGATTAGATTGAGTTGCGGTGTAATACTGCCTGGAACCAACCGGCACATCCAGCAACCGCAATAATACATATCTAATGTGAGTGGTTGGTGCTTTAATGAATGAATTAAAGCTAAGATAGGAATAGTAGGGTTGAGTTAATTAAGGCAACACTTAACCAATACAACATGTTAACTAAACTGATGGGTGGGGTTAGGTTAATTTGAGAACATTTAACCATTTTAACATGTTGATTAGGAAACCCTAGTAACGGGGACCGATTTCAGCAGTAACCCACATAGATGTATCATGGTACCCTGAACTAGGTAGGGTGGGGCACGATTACTGGGCTGATTATAAGCGGTCAAAACAATGACGGGTGGTGCGTCAGTGTAGGTTCCAACGGAGTGCGGGTGTGCACGTACTCCGGAGTGGAAAAAGCAGGCACTGGGCGTCAGTAGTAATACACTGTGCATCTTGAATTTTGTCGGATTGCCACCATAGGATTTGATACACCCCATGGTGGGACCAGCACAGGTATCTACAATCAAGCGGGGCCGAATGGCACAAGTGGTAAACGTATGCGAGTAGGAGCCGGTTGATAAAGGGGATCATTTATCTTGAACACATGGTGCTAGTTGAAACACTTGTAAGTGAGTGCAGAGAAATAGTAATGTGTGCGATAACATATTCAGTCTTATTATCTTATTTCTAGGGTGTTGTCCTAGGTTCAGTTTATTCATGTCATAATCCTTTTTCTTGTTTACATGCTAAATAATCACTGGACTTACCAGTCTCATGTCTGACCCATTTTTCTTTCGTCTTCTTTCTTCCATTTCCCCCTAGGTCGGCAGGGAGGGAATACTTCAGCTTAGTTCAGACCATTTCCAGCTTGAAGAGAGTAGATGTATTGCTTGGATTCTCTTTCCTTAGGCTATGGCTTTGGATACACTCTTATTGGGGATTTATGCTACCTTACTTTTATTTTATACTTCTTTATGTTTTAATCAAGACAGTGAGTTTGTTGTAATAATTTGGAAGTTGGTTTGAGACAGTTGCTGTAATGTTTTAACTGAACCACATACTTATGAAATAAATTTAGTTTTTTTCCGCCGTTCATATGTCTATTTTGTAAATTATCTGTATCTTTTACCTATAATGCTCCACCGAAGTTAAGGCATTCCCTTTGTGAGTGACCTTAACGGAGGTAGGGTGTTTCACTTGATATCAGAGGCGATGGTTGCCAAAACATATAAAAAAAATTGGAAGTTAATTTTCAAAAAGAAGTTTAAAGAAGTATTTTTAAAAAAGTATTGGTTTAAAAGACATAATGCCCCCAAAGCCATATGCATTATCTTTCTATCCTTTGTTTTGAATCTTTTCTTTTTCATTTCAGCAAGTCTGGGGATCTTAACCTTCTAGAAGGCATACCGGTACCTAGCTGGTTCAGAAGGTACCTGAAGGCTAGGGCTAATGATGCAGGCCCAGCAGATGTTCCTCCTCCCCTAGTTGCAGATGTTCATCCTCCTCCTCCTCATGCAAATGCTTTCTCAAAGATATGTAGGGCTTTTCGAGCCATGGGTGGAAAGAACTTTAATGGGACTGAGTCATTTGTAGAAGCAAGAAACTGGCTCAAAGAAACCGAGGACTTGTTTGTTATCTTCGAAGTGGACGATAGGCAGAAGATACAGTTGGCAGTGTGGTTGCTCAAAGACGAAGCCTCTTATTGGTGGGAAGTTACTAATGCCGAGAGACCAGTTGAAACTTGGGAGGATTTCAGAATGAGGTTTGAAATGAAATTCCTCTCACAAGCTGAACGTAGCCTACAGATGGAGAAGTTCTTAGCTCTCAAACAGGGAAGTATGTCAGTCAAGGAATACATCAACCAATTCAACCATCTGGATAGATTCGGACCGGAGTTAGTGAACACTCCCCATAAGAAGGTTCTCCGTTTTGTTAAAGGGTTGAATGAGCCACTGCACAACCTAGCTATGTCCTATATACCTATGGGTGCAACTTATGAGAGACTGGTGGACATGGCACTGTTACAGGAGGAAGACAAGGATGGCAAGAAAAAGGGAAGGTGGAAGTACCTCAAGATAAGAAAGTGGAGGATCGCAGAATAAGAAGGCAAATTCAAAGAAGGGCGGGAAAACAACAAACCCCACGACAAGAGGAAGTGTATTTTTTTTGGCATTCCTGGGCATTTGATTAAGGACTGCAGAAAGAAAAAGAGGAAGATGGATGGTTGTTTTCACTTTGGCGAGACTGGACACATGGCTAAGGACTGCCCAAGAAAGCAAGGGCAAGGGCAGAGGACTGCATCTACTTCTGGAGGGCAGGTTCACGCTCTCATAGCACCTCCGCAAGAACGAGGTAGAAATAATTCTGTTGAGAGTTTAGTTTATCTTTTTGATCATCCTGTTAGTTCACTCTTTGATTCTAGCGCATCGCAATCTTTTATATCTACTGCTTTAGTTGAATCTTTGCATCTAGACACCAGTATAGTAGAGGATCCCTTGGTTATTTCAAATCCAATTGGGGGCTTGGCTTATTTGTCAATGATTTGTTTGGATTTGGAAATTTATATACTAAGCATTGGGTTTAGATGTAATGCCTATGTTTTGGGCTTCACGGGCTATGGGTTGATTCTAGGCATGGATTGGTTATCCAGTAATGGTGCCATCCTCGATTGTGAAAAGAGAGTGGTTAGACTTATGACTCGCCTCAGTAACACTCTCGAAATCTCTTGTAATTCCATGCATTCTGTTATGCTTAGCTACCTAGAGTCTCTTGATGCGTCTGTTGAAAACTTGTAGTTTGTTAGAGTAGTCCGTGAATACTAAGATGTATTTGAAGAGGTGAAAGGCTTACCTCCAAAGCGGGAGATAGACTTCCGCATATACCTTGTTGATAATGCAAAACCCGTAGCTCTACCCGTTAGACACATGGCTCCAAGGGAGAGGAAAGAGCTTAGCAAACAAGTTAAAGAGCTGCTCGAAAAAAGGTTCATAAGGCGGAGTATTTCTGAATGGAGTGCTCCAGTAGTATTCGCAAACAAAGCGGATGGTTCACTTCGCCTATGCATTAACTATAGGGAGCTAAACAAGCTGACCAAGAAGAATAGGCGCCCACTTCCAAGAATAGATGACTTGTTTGATCAGCTTGTAGGTGCATTGGTTATCTCCCAACTAGATCTGCCCACCGGGTTTCATCAGCTAAGAGTGGCTGAAGACAGCATTGATAAAACTGCGTTTAGAACCCCGGATGGTTTCTTCGAATGGCTTGTCATGCCTTTCGGCTTGATAAACGCACCCGCTTATTTCGTTGAGTTGATGAGCAGGGTGTTCAGGGAGTTCGTTAATAAGTTTGTGGTGGTCTTCGTAGACGAAATTTTGATTTTCTCGAAGAATGAAGAACAGCATGCTTTGCATTTAAGGGAAAGTCATGGATACTCTTCGTGCACATCAGCTGAAAGCCAAATTCTCAAAATGTCATTTCTGGAGAGAAGAATGAGGTTTCTTGGACATGTGGTGTCCAAAGAGGGGATAACTGTGGACCCCGCAAAGTAGTTGCGGTGCAAGATTGGAAGGTTCCACGGAATGCAACCGAAGTCCGAAGCTTTCTCGGGCTAGTTGGCTTTTACCGAAAGTTCATTAAAAACTTTGCAAAAATCTCAGCCCCACTCACAAGATTGACAAAGAAGAACCTAACTTTCGTTTGGGATTTGGATTGCGATGTTGCTTTTCAACGCTTGAAAAGGGCTCTAACAACAACCCCAGTTCTGGCATTGCCCGATGGGAGCAAAATGTTTACCGTATACACAGACGCATGCGGTACGGGATTAGGCGCTGTCTTGATGCAAGAAGGCAAGGTAGTTTGTTATGGGGGAAGGCAATTGAAGGTACATGAGAAGAACTACCCAACTCATGATTTGGATCTAGCTGCCATTGTTTTCGCTCTTAAGTCATGGCGTCATTACCTGCTAGGAAAAAGGTTTGAATTGTTTACTAACCATAAATCATTAAAGTACCTTTTCTCATAGAAAGACCTTAACTTAAGACAACAAAGGTGGATGGAATTTCTAGCCTCATATGATTTTGAGATTTCCTATACTCCTGGCAAGGACGCATGCGGTACGGGATTAGGCGCTGTCTTGATGCAAGAAGGCAAGGTAGTTTGTTATGGGGGAAGGCAATTGAAGGTACATGAGAAGAACTACCCAACTCATGATTTGGATCTAGCTGCCATTGTTTTCGCTCTTAAGTCATGGCGTCATTACCTGCAAGGAAAAAGGTTTGAATTGTTTACTAACCATAAATCATTAAAGTACCTTTTCTCATAGAAAGACCTTAACTTAAGACAACAAAGGTGGATGGAATTTCTAGCCTTATATGATTTTGAGATTTCCTATACCCCTGGCAAGGGCAATGTAGTAGCAGACGCCTGGAGTAGAAAGAAGCTGACCTTAAGTCCTCTCTTTGTAGAAAGGCAAAACTTGGAGTACATAACAAACTTTGACTTTAGACCCTCCTCTGAATTTGTACCTGGTTTGTTTGCATCACTAGAGGTGCATCCTACTCTTTTTGACTCAATAGGAACTGCGCAACGTGAAGACCCTCAGATAGTTGATATGATGGATAAGCTAATTTGGGTGAGACTTCTAGTCACCTCAATAGATACTCCATCGATGATAAGGGTTGGTTGAGACGGGATGGAAGGTTATGCATCCCGCAAGCAAGGGATTTGGTGAAGAAGGTTCTTGAAGAAGCACACCATTCTAAGTTGACCATACACCCAGGTGGAGACAAGATGTATAAAGACATAAAAAGGATTTTCTTTTGGAATGGCATGAAGAGGGATGTAGCTGAGTTCGTCGCTAAGTGCTTGATATGCCAGCAAGTCAAAGCGGAGCAGAAGAAGCCTGGTGGTCTGCTTCATCCTCTAGAGGTCCCACAGTGGAAATGAGATAGCATTTCGATGGACTTTGTTGATGGGTTTCCTAGGTCAAGAAGGAGCAATACCAGTATTTTGGTAATAGTGGACAGGCTCACTAAAAGCGCTCACTTAATACTTGTTAAGAGTAGAAGGACTGCCTCATCCTTAGCATCCATTTAGCTTAAAGAGATAGTTCGACTCCATGGGATACCCTCCAGCATAGTGAGTGATCGAGATCCTATCTTTACGAGCGAGTTTTGGAAGAGTTTGCAAGGGGCTATAGGCACACAACTATGCTTAAGCACGACCTATCACCCCCAAACCGATGGTCAGACGGAAAAGATGAACAGAGTATTCGAAGACCTCTTGAGATTGTGCATTCTTGACTTTGGAGGAACATGGGAGGATCATCTTCCTTTGATGTAATTCGCTTACAACAATAGCTACCAAGCCACCATAGGCATGGCACCCTTCGAGGCTTTATATGGAAGACCATGTTGATCACCAACTTGTTGGTGGGAGTCTACAGACAAGCTCGTACTTGGGCCAGGCATGATTAGGGAAACTTCAGAAAAGGTGGACTTGATAAGAAGATGGATGAAGACTGCACAAGATAGACAGAAGTCCTACGCAGACAAATGAAGGACTGACCTTGAGTTTGAGGTTAGAGATAGGGTGTTCCTTAAAGTATCTCCTTTGAGGAATGTCATTCGCTTTGGGTCCGTAAGAAAGTTGGCACCATGATTTGTAGGACCATTTCCTATCATTGAAAGGATTGGGACGATGGCTTACAGAGTAGAGCTACCCGAAACACTGGCTGGAGTTCATAATGTTTTTCATGTTTCTCAACAACGAAAGTGCTTACATGAGTCTGCATAAGTTGTGGAGTTGAGTATACTAGAGGAAGTAGAAGTGGAACGAGAAGCGACTGTGAGAAGAATTCCAGCTTGTATCTTAGGTACGGAAGTCAAAAAGCGACGCAACCGTGAAGTCAAGCTTGTTAAAGTTCAATGGAGTGACGCTGAGGAAGACGCGACTTGGGAAACTGAGAGAAAAATACGCGCAGCCTACCCTTTCCTTTTGAGGGTACCTCCTTGATCTCTTTTTTCATAAGTTTATACATGCTTATACCTATCTTTTTAAGTATATCTCCTCGGTCCTATTCTTTATCCTTAGGTAGAAACCAATGGATGTAAACATGTATTTGAAACATGTTTTGAATGATGGTTGCCAGTGGTTGCTAGTGGTTGCTCGTGGATGCATATACACACACATTAGGTGTTAGATCGGCTCAGTCACTTCCATATTGCATATGCGTTTATGTATTTGTATATGGATTGAAACTTGGAATGTTATCATATGGACGTTGCATTTGTATGGATGATTGTGCACTCATGTAGAAAGTATGATTAGGAATAATTGCATGCATAATGGACTCATGGCACTGATATAATTTGCATTAAGGGGGTCAACTGAATCAGTAGACCGCCTGATTTTGCATTACATAAGGACATATACACACACTATGCATACAATAATGAAAGCATTAGAAATCTTTTAAGTACAACGGATGACGGTGTTTGATGGTTGAGTATAGGGATGATTGGATGGTAGGATATACATTCTTCGTGACTTGAAGATTTCGGGGACGAAATCATTTAAGGAGGGGAGAATGTAACACCCTGTATTTTCTATGTTTATTAAAGTAACGAATTAAAGAATACTTAATTTTAAAAGTGATAATTAAGGGAAACGGGTTAAGCCGTTGCGTTCGCCTCAGAATTCTGCCTGAGATAGAGTCCGAGTTTGCGTGAATCAGACTCCGTATGAAGAAGTTATGGAGTTCAGAAGATTTCATGTTTATACAGAAAATTATATAATTAAATAATTTAATAAACAAAATAGTTCGAATTTTGAAAATCTGGATCGGCTGGGCGGGAAAATTCTCGCCCATAGGGGTCGACTCCCCCAAGGGGGGTGTCGACTGGGGTGTCGACCCCCTTGCCCAGATCCAAACAATGACGATTTCTGTGTTGTTGCTGAGTTACTAGGGCATAGGTGGCAATTTCTGGATAGCTCCATCTTGTCTGGATGGTTGTGATTGCTCCTAGGTTGATTTAACGGTTCACATAAGTCTAAATCTCTATAAAAGCAACCCTAATCCTCAACCCTAAATCACACAATTTAATTCCAAGGAGCCACCATGCTGTCCATGGTCGACCTAGCATATCCACCATTCTTCTCCAAATAGAAAGCAAGTTAGAAGCTACGAATCAAATCAAAATTAGATAGTCTACGTCAAGGGATTGCTTTTCAGTTTCCGAAAACAGATCCAAAAAACAAGACTTTCTTTTGTTTGTAAGTCCTGTTATTATTTAGTTGTGAACAATTAAAAGTTATGATTTGTATAAAGTGAAAACTAGAGTTATGCCTAGTTGTAAGATAATGGTGATGCTGATTCATGTCTATTCTTGTAACGATTCAATCATATATGCCTATGAGATTATTGTGGTTTATTGGACTTATTATGTTGTATGTTAAATCAATCGTGTATTATGTAAACTTGGTGACTTTTCCATGTTATGTTACATGCAAGTTTTTAGGCTAAGTCATGTATATGTTTAGATCTACATTCTCCTATGTTTAGATCTATGAAAATTGGATCCAAAATGCAAGTTTACATTTACATGACTAATTAGATTTGTGTAATTCTATGTAAGTCCCCATTCATATGCTTAAGATTTATGTTTATTGGATCCAAAATAAAAGTGTACATTTACATGCCTAGATGGATTTGTGTAATTCTATATGCTTAAGATTCATGTTAATTGGATCCAAAAATTCAAGTTCATTGTTTATACCAAATTTATATAATACATGTTTAGTTAGATCCTTATTATGTTGTATGAATGGTACATGCTCCTTTCTTTCCCCTTTCTTATATAAGTTAGGCTAAGTTGCGAGCCTAACATTCTATGTAAAATTTTGCGAACGTATAACGGGGGTAACGTTGGGAAAAACCTTAAATTTCATATTATTTGCATAATTGGGCCCATAATCATATAAATGGTTAGTAGTATAAAATGGCATAATTTATATACCTAAATTTTTTGAATATGATTTAGAGGGTAAATGGGGCATGACTTGAATGGCAATAATTGTGGATAATTTACATATAAATATGAAAGGTAAATATGTAAATTAAGTAAAAGACGAATATGCCTAACCCGAGGTTAGATTGAGTTACGGTGTAAGACTGCCCGAAACCGTCTGGCACATCCAGCAACCGTAATAATATAGATCTAATGTGAGAGGTTAGTGCATCAAGCCCAAAAGAACCCGAGGTTAGATTGAGTAGCGGTGTAAGACTGCCTAGAACCGTCCGGCACATCCAGCAACCGCAACAATACATATCTAATGTGAGTGGTTGGTGCTTGCTGAATGAATTAAAGCTAAGATAGGAATGGTAGGGTTAAGTTAATTAAGGCAACACCTAACCAATACAACATGTTAGCTAATCTGATAAGTGGGTTTAGGTTAATTTGTGAACACTTAACCATTTTAACATGTTGATTAGGATACCCTAGTAATGGGGACCCATTTCAGTAGTAACCCACATAGATGTACCATGGTACCCTGAACTAGGCAGGGTAGGGCACGATTACTGGACTGATTATAAGCTGTCAAAACAACGGCGAGTGATGCTTCAGTGTAGGTTCCGACGGAGTGCGGGCGTGCATGTACTCCGGAGTGGAAAAAGCAGGCACTGGGCATTAGAGTAATACACTGTGCATCTTGAATTGTGTCGAGTTGCCACCATAGGATTTGATACACCCCATGGTGGGACCAGCACAGGTATCTACAATCAAGCGGGGCCGAATGACACAAGTGGTAAACGTATGCGAGTAGGAGACGATCGATAAAGGGGATCATTTATCTTGAAAACATGTTGCTAGTTGAAACACTTGTAAGTGGGTGCAGAGAAATAGTAATGAGTGCGATAGCATATTCAGTCTTATTATCTCATTTCTAGGGTGCTGTCCTAGGTTCAATTTATTCATGTCATAACCCTTTTTCTTGTTTACATGCTAAATAATCACTGGACTTACCAGACTCATGTCTGACCCAGTTTTCTTTCGTCTTCTTTCTTCCATTTCCCCCCACAGGCCCGCAGGGAGGGAATACTTCAGCTTAGTTCGAACCATTTCCAGCTTGAAGAGAGTAGATGTATTGCTTGGATTCTCTTTCCTTAGGCTATGGCTTAGGATACACTCTTATAGGGGATTTATGCTACCTTATTATTATTTTATGCTTCTTTAAGTTTTAATCAAGACAGTGATTTTGTTGTAATAATCTGGAAGTTGGTTTGAGACAGTTGTTGTAATGTTATAAATGAACCACGTACTTATGAAATAAATTTAGTTTTTTTTCTGCTGTTCATATGTCCGTCTTGTAAATTATCTGTATCTTTTACCTATAATACTCCAACGAAGTTAAGGCATTCCCTTTGTGAGTGACCTTAACGGAGGTGGGTGTTTCAAATTCCGTAGAATAGTGTGTCCCAAAGTTTAGATGAAAAATCAAAATGTTAAGGAACTTATAAAAATGATTTTCAACATACTATTAATTTGTTTTGAAAAAGGAAAATTTTAACATTTCATTTGTAGGTTCAAGTTTCACAATAATTTCATTTAGGAAAGAAAATTTGAAATATGGTTTTTGAGAAAATAAATATTTTCGAGGAATTTGGAAAGTTTACTCTTTCTTCTATTAGCTAAACAACAATTTTGTACACTAAGGAGAACAGAAGATGAATGCCTTTAGTTAAAGGATACTAGTAAACATTTATAGTTATGAGTTGTAAAAAGATAAGAAATGTGAGAATCGAGCAGTAAACAATTATAGTGGCAAATTTATAATTGTCATTGCCTTGATATAACAAACTTCTAATATTAAATGAATTTGAAAAGACTCTTTTCTTAAAAATCCTGTATAAATTATGATAATAAATTTGACGTCCAGTCAGAAAGAAAAGAAGGCACATAAAAGTTTAGTAGAATAAATGTCATCAATATACTCATTTGAGAAAGAGTGAATAGTAAATTCATTTACTAAAGATTTGGGTAAAATTTGAAATAGTAAAATTCTCATATAATAAAGAGTACGAGCTGGAATTATAATCTAGAGCAGAAAAAATGATAAAGATTACTGCAATAAGTTAATTAACAATTTATAATTTATTTATGACTATTAAATTTAATTTTTTGAAAAGTGCTCTCATTTTGCAAGCAAAATGTAATGCTTAATTGAGGATTGCTTAGATTCAAAAGTACATTACTGGGGAATTTGACAGGAGTATACGTGCATGATAGTAAAGGTTTTAACTGTACTACTAAAATGGATACAATATTGAATTAATATTTTATAATATATTTTGGCAGCAATATCATAAATTGGGGATATAGAAATGAATACATAAGAAGGGCTAAATTGTTATTTAATTTTATGTTGGATTATTAAAGACTTGTTTTCAAATAAAGACAGGAATTTACCTCAAAATATTTGTCATTTTGAAGGGTATTAAAGATTGACATTAAGAACACAAATAAAAGATAAACATTAGAACAGGAAAGGCTATTTTGCTCTTAAATCAAGGATTTATGAACATTTGATAAATGTTATAACTTTAAAAATAGGACATTTACTTAAAATGTTTTGTAAACATAGAAGTTATTAAGCTATATTTATAAGGTGCACAAACCTTGAGTAATGCCTCAAAGTGTAATTATATGAGTAATAAAAAAATTTGAAAATGACCTTTACGGAAACTTAATTTCCGTGTAATTCAATCTTGGGTATTAATTGAGATTTCGTTTTCTAAAATAGAATGTGCAATTATTTTATTAGCTAGTAAAAGTTTTATTTACCATTTTGAAAGTGAGAATGAATCACATTCAATAGCCAATAAAGTTAAGTGTTTAAAAAACAAAAAAGTGTTTCTACTCTTATTTTAAACATTTAAGTTAACATTTGAAAAGAATCATTTGAATCCTTATTGTAACATTCTGGAATAAATTCGTAACTAGGATGTTTTATTAAAACAAAACATGTATTTACAATGATTACAGTAAGTATTAATGTCTCCATAAAAATTTAACATCTCAGATTATAATAAGATATTAAATACCTGCTTTTGAATTTGTGCAAGCTTGAAAGATAACGTGGATATAATAATATTCAAAAGATTAAATCTTGTGTAAATCTCTAACAAAATTTTCACCTTATATAAAGAGATAACTCTAGAGTAATAAGGGTAGCTAATTAGGTTCTAGGACTAAGGATAAATTACACAACCTAACCTGGAAATTTTAGCGCCAGTCCTAGAAGTTTCTGTTTGAAAGAATAATGAGGTATAGTGCTTCCAGAATCAAGGGTTGGTTGTGAATTAGTTTTCCCTAAATGGTTTATACTAGCGATTAGTATATAAATAAATAAGTGTAGCATAATTTACTATGAGTCGCAATTCCAGAGTAAGATTCGTGGATGTTATTTGCAATATTGGTGGGCAATTAAATTTGTAATTAATAAGACTGAAAAAGGATTTTGAGATCTGATTTAAGAGATAATTTGATTGAGAGAAAATGGATATATTTTCAAACTTGTAATAGCTTGAAAGAGTTAAGTAAGCATTCGTGGAATGGTCTGGTTTTGAGAATAGGATGGACCATAATTATGAGAAAGACAAAGGTGGAAATTTTTAAAGGGATGGATTGGCATCCTAAGGAATTGGAATAAAAGCATTTAGACCTCAGCACCATATATACCACGTAATTGTAGGATAATACTTCCAAAAAGGAAATTTTCAGGTTGTGTGCACTAATGGTCCCTCGTATTGATTAATTAATAAATCCCTATTTATGCCTATGATTTTGGGATTTGGGACCCTTATTTAAGATAAATGAGCAAAAGAGTTTTTTATGGGGATACTTAGCTTAGTAATCTACAATTAATGGGATATGTAAGTTAACAATGGAATCACAATTATAGCCTACAAGGAAGAAGTGTTTGGTCTGATGATTTTTGGAATATTTAGTGAAGAAGAAATTTAGCCTTAGAGAATGTCATCCTTAAGAATAAGAACATGAAGCATGAGAATAAGGGATAGCCTTAAACATTGGATTCGTATTAGTCAGTTTTGAGTATAATTGTGTTATGTTTTGCTTAAGGGTATTTGTTTAATTTTTATAAATTAGCCATTTTTGTCATTTTCATAAAAAGACTATATTTGAAATTATAAGGAATATACATAAACCGCAAAAGGTTTTGTGTGTAATTTTTTGTGTTTGGATAAAAAACTATATTATCCATTCAAAACAATACAGTACCCATTCCTTGTAATTTTAAAAAGGTCAGTACCATCGTTTGAGCAAGTTTATGGAAACTACAGCAAAAGACCTTTTATTGGAGTTTAATTTCCAACAAATTGGAACAAAGGAAAATATTCTAATTAATAATATAGGCTTGAACATTGATTTTAGAAAAAAAAATTAAGAAATTTTTAGTTTGAGTTACATCTCATTCAAAGTCTAAAGGACAAACTTAAGGCAATCAGAGCTTTGGGGATGAGAGGAAGAGTTTCACCTTGGATCTCTTAGACAATAGGAATAATATTTTTCACTTTAGGAGTATCTAATTGTCCTTTTGGCAATTAGTGGGCGCTGTTGAAGAATTTGAAGGAGGCCATCTAAAATACTAAGGGTTGATGGGATAACCATTGGCAAATTTCTACTCAAACCGAATTTGTGGTAAGATTTTAAAGAAAAGTCTAATTTGATTTGGAAACTTGTAAAGGATAGAGAGTCGATATTATATTTTGTCTTTTTCCAAGGTTAGGGCAATAAGAGATATTATTGAGGACAAGAGCTCATAATAGTTTTATGTTTGATAACGTACCTTCATGGTGTAGCAAATTTTTGTTGGGCCTAATCAAGAAACGAGGACAAAGACGGAACCATGGGAATCTTATTCCACCATAGATATTTTGGATTATGGGATTTTGAGACTCTGCATTATTTAGTAAATTGATTCGAACACAACGAGGAGAAAATTCGAGAGTAGGCTAAAAACTTTAAAAGTTTTGTAGAATTTCTTGAAAATTAAGGATTATATGGTTGCATTGTGGTTGCTAGATTAGATGGTAGGAAATGTTTGCAACACAAATGCATTGAGCATCATGTAGAAATTATATGCATGCCAGGATGTCTTGTATACATTCAGCGTCACATACTACACATACACACTAGGATTGAGCTCATCATAGCAAGTCTACGGTGCATAATCACATCCGGTCATGGATGTTTATTGGATGTTAAATATATAACTTGGGTGTATAACATGTACATTGATGCAAGTTACGTTTTTCTCCCTTTGAAACATTTTAGGACGAAATCCATTTTAAGGGGGGGAAGAATGTAACACCATGTAAAACATACCCAAAATAGTCATAAATGATTAAATTAAATATGAACAATAATAAATTAATAAAAATTGATAACAAGCTATTGGGGTGAAAATAAAATTTTGGATAATTAGGAATTGAGCCATGAAAGTATTATAGTAGCATTCATGGCAACATTTTAATCCGTTTTTAAATTTTATTGATTGAAAACGGAGTCTATATGCAAAAGATATTAATAAATTAAGTTGTATGCATATATTTACGTACAAATTTGAATTTCAAACAAATGAATATAAAAAACCTAGAATATATTATTTTGGATAAGCATGAAAAGAATATTCCTTTTGAATTAAAATTTGTGTGTATATATTTATACACAATGGGGACAAGAATAATCAATACAAGGTAAGCAATCAATTGAATTAATTCAAAAATTAATGGGAAAGTAACGTACATGAGACGTTATCTCGTGGGCCTGACCCCAGAAGGTGGTCGACTACCCCTGCAGGAGGGGTGTCGACCGCCCTTCTATAGGGTTCCCAGTGAAGGTGTTTTCTAAAAGGAGAACTTGTTTATATTTTCATCATATGGACTTCTAAGATTATTAATGAATCTAACGGTTCATATACACGATTCGACTATAAATAAGACAACAAACCCTCACTCAAAACCCTACATCTATTCTTCGACATGCCTCCGTGCTGCCTTTCTACCGTTGTAAATTATGGAAAAGAAAAGGGTTTATGTTTTTATTCTATCTTCTAACCTATTCTATCTCTTCTATTATACTATAATATAGATTTTGGATTAATTCTAGAATTAAGATTCGCATACAAAAGATTCTAATATGTGATTCTTATATATATATATATATATTCAAATATATATATATATATATATGAAAGCTTGGAGAATGATTGTTTACGAAGGGCAAATCCAAAACTTATTATACTCAATTCTGTTGTTGCTCATTTTATTTGTTTTATGTTTGCACGAAGAAACTGTCAATCTATTTGTATAGGTAGTTTTGGGTTATTAAAATAATAAAAGAAAAGCATGATTAGTGTTGCATAATTCTATATAATTGTTGGATTCGTCCTATTTTATTTTGTGTAATTTTATATGTATGGTTTTGTGCAGAAGGTTAATATTAAGATGTAAATGTAAATTGGAATAGGTTTAAATCTCTATTTTATAAATAGAGTATTTGGACGTATTGTTTACAAGATGTCCAAGTATTAATGCTTTGAGTGTAAACATACATAAAAGTGAATCCATTAAAAATAGGAATTATATTTATATATATTGGATATACGACACTTTATTATTTTTTATTATTTAGAAAATCAAGTCAAAACTAGGTTGCAAATTCCTTGTTGCTACTGTTGTTTTTCCCATTTTGATCGTTACATTTTAATATGTACATTTATGACATAATTGAAGGAAGCATGTGAAATAATAACTTGTACACCTTTAATTTGAAATAGGGATTGACATTTCAAAACGTGGCTAGAACGTTAATTTCATTCGCTTAATTCACGCTTATATATATAGCGTAAACAACGTAATATTAATGCGTGTTAAGTGCGTAGTAAATACGGTTAAACTAAGAATTTGAAATCGAATGTCCCTATAGGAATTTATATGTTTGTGTGTGTTAATTGGTTTAGATATATTAATGACACATAGACATGGGGTTAACCGTTACTTGTAGTAGATGTCGCACTGGAACAGACCGGTATATCCAACATCTACATGTAAGCTTGGTTAATATGAGGGGTATAAGTGCCATGGGCCAATATAATTAGTACGCTATGACACGATATTAGGCCCAACTTGTAGTAGAAGTTTGCCTGGAACCGCCCCGCGAATTCAGCATCTACAAGTGGTTGGTCAAATGCGAGATGCCTTGTGCGCACACACACACACATACACACACACACACACACAAACATATATATATATATATATATATATATATATATATTTGTGTGAAGTAGGCCTGCCTTGGGGAAAAGTTATTAAGTGGCTGACCTACCCTTATTTGGGTATTAAGTAGTAACGACTTGGTTCACTCCTTAGTTTAGGACCCATGTCATGGGACTCGCCTTTACAAAGGTCTTAAATGTTCATTGGGTCTTCCTTCCTCCTATACGGTATTAAATGGTCTTAATAGACGAAAACATGAGTAGGGTAGTTCTCCAAGTAATATCTTCTTCTTATCTAGGAGCTTGTGAGGGTTGACCTAGGGATGGATTACATACATAGCCTAAAGGAACCATCGTCTAAGGGAAGTATTAAGTGGATAGAAGTTCACCTATAGGGACAACTAATTACTAACAATAGGGTCTTCCAAGGAGGGTTCTCTTAAAATGAAGTTGAGTTTCCGACCCGAACCTGGCAGTAAGTGGCAATTACTATTTCTCGACCTACAATAAGAATTATTTATGACGTTGACGTTAGAGACGAGGTCTTCAGTGGCTGGGGTCTGCCATAGGGTATTAAGTGACTGTAGGGATATCCACCTTTAATAGATTAGTAACAGACTTAAATGACTAGGAATAGCCCGCCTCGTGGGGGTATTGAGTGACCGTAAGAATATATGTTCTTAAAAGTACCTTGTGGGGGTGTTAAGTGACCACAAGCACATCCGCCCTTAGATTTACATATAGGACTTTAGTGACTGTTAGGGTGACTGCCACATACGTTTAATTTTGTGTATGTTTGTTGCATAAACATAACACAAAGAGTTTATACTGCTAAACATCGGAAATAATTATTCTTAATCTTTATGTATTTCATTCACTAGAACTTTATGTTATGACCTCCCTCCTCTCAACATATAAAAAGGATAGTAGGTGGGAATACTAGGGTCTGTGATACCTTGGGGATGGAACCCGACGATGGAGGATCTAAGGCTATTAGTCGTTATTTATGGTAGTATAAATGTATTGGGATAATTATTATTGATGTACCTATTGTTGCATGAGACTCGTTATAACTGACATTTACGATGGTTTTAAATAAAGGTACAACTATTCTAAGTTATTATATTGCATTCCTCCATTAAGTGAGATTCTGATTTCGTTTTAGTATGCTTTGTTATGACATTTCCTTAAGGTCTGTTTAGAAGTTTCGATTGTCCCTTTTGAGTCAAAATTGCAACAACCCAGAATTTAATAAAGCAATTTAAATAAATATTAATTAGAAAAATACTAGGAAATAGGCAATAGGGGTTGTGTCATTAAGTCCATTATAATATTCTGGATAAGACAGACATTTGGTTTGTTAAAATCGTACTTATAAGGGAAAAGATATTAAAGAAAGAAGTTTGAAATTTGAATCTGAAATAGTAATAAAACGTAGAATTAAAAATAATATAATTCCAGAGTAAATCATGTTCAAACGGGAGACCCAGCCTATAGCAAGGTCGACCCAGACCCCCAGGAGGGATGACTCAGAGGTCTACCCGCCTAGGTGACGTACACAACTTGGTGTGCACGTCTTCAACCATTTTTGATGGATTTTGGGGTGTGTTCTCCTGGAGAACTCCTTGATCTGATGGACTAAAATCTTAATCTGAATCCAATGATATAAAACACCCTAACTCTATTATAAATATGCTCCAAACCTAACCGCATTCTCACTACTCCATTCTCTGCATCCATCTCAAATAACCTCTTCTCAAATATTTCTAATGGAGTACTGAGGCTTGGATTTGCATACATGTTTTTGGAAGATATTCATAGATAGAGATTTTCCTACTGCGGCTAGATTGGATTGCTTTAAAAAAATGTGAGTGTATTTCAGTAATTGTAAGATTTAGCACAAAATTGGGGTTTTTCTTGATAGTATGATAAGTTGAAGATTTCTTCTGATTTTTATTTTCCTTCCTACCAATAATCTATGTAATCTGATTATTGTTCTTTCCTTTCTTATTTATAATTCAATAATTTATTCTATTACCATAGTCTTATTTAGTTCATTTATACCGCTTTTTCTTCGTATATAATTTCATCACAATTCAAGTTCAGCCTTATTTTATTTCAAGTTTGTTCTTAAATACTTGAGCTTAAGCCATGCGAGAGCCTAAGCAATTATTCTTTTTATTTTGACGTTGAGTTTAGGCCTTCAAGAGCCTAAACCATTTATTTCTTCTTGTTTTTCCATTGTTGGGTTAAAATACGAAATTTACATTAAAAGCGCAATTGGGAAAAACAAGAAATATGTATAAAATAATATAAATTGGGCTTATTGAAATCATGCAATAAAGATAACTGGACTGTAACTTTGATAAACTAATATTTGGATAGACGCTAATGGAGGGGATTGGATCGTACAATCAAATTAAGCAAAAGAGATGTTTATAGACAACCTGTAAATTGATGTTACATAATGAATATTGGGTTTTTAATAAAATTAAGATTGGTGTTAAATTAAAAATAAACAAATTAATGGGCATGTGCAATAGGAGTCCATTCCGGCAGCGACGGATGATTAGGGAAAATAAGGGGCTTGTAGTATTAGTCTTTCCGGCAGTAGGGGTAGGTTGATTAGGGAAAATAAGAGGCCAATTAAAATAATTATTGAGGACTAAGTTTAAGAGTAACTTAAGTCAATTTGCATTTTTGGTTGGGGATTCGTATCAGTCAGGATTCCTTTTTATCACACTATACTGAGGTCTCACGAGGAGGTGAAGGAAATCTTATACTGAACTGGGTAGTAAGTGGTCTAAATATGGTCGGTACGGGTGCGTCCGACAGGGCAATGAGCGCGCATTGCTTGGATTAGGGAAGATAAGACGTTGTGATGCCAGTGTTTTTTGCTGTGTCCTAAGAGATATGGGTTAGTTTAATATACCCGAGGCCACAGTCGATATAGGTTATCACTATTAGGAGCCGATCAATGGGGTATAATTAGGTTATATCCTGATTTTATGAATTGTATCGAATGGTGCTGAAAATCGAATGATTTGACAATCGACCATATCCTTGTTCTTATTTACTATTTTAAGCTTCAGATTATTATCCTATCTAGAATTCCTTTTTTATCAGTTATGCTCGTAATTACTGAACTCACCAGGCTATATATCTGACTAGTTTTCTTTTTCTCTTCTTCCTTCCTTCCCCCTAGGTTCTCAGGGTGGAGGATCTAGTGCTTGAGAGAGAGATTTGACCTAGCTCAGCCCTTTGAGATTCTTATTTATTTTGTTCTTTGTGCTTACACGTACCATTACACATTCGGTTTATTTTCTGTACTTGATGTTGAGGGATACTTTTTATTTAATACACTGATTATGTAGTTTTGAGATAGCTATGGTTTTATGATTTATGAAGTAATAGCATTCTTACTTTGCTTTTAATGAAATTTCAAATTCCGTTGTGTTTTATTTATGCCACCATGTGAATTTTAGCCTCTGTAATGTTATCTTATACCCGAAATGCTTCATAATTCTTAACAGAATCCTTATATAGGTAATGCTAAGTGTTGTATATAACGTTGTTGTATACACAACTATATGATTTTTGTTTGATGATAACAACCAAATATATATATATTATTATAAATGTGTTTGTACTGTACTACTTTATATATACACAACATACAGGAATATAATATTTCTATTTAAATAAAATACAACTGTCCAGGAATTTAAATATTTACACAGTATTTTATTTAAATATAATATTTTATTTCAATATTCAAAACAATATAGATTTACAACTCCACTATTTGTACAACACACTGTAATTCGCTGAAATACATTTCATTTCACTTTCAATTTCATACTTTTCACTACAACACTCATTGTACAATCTCATATACAGCTCACTCAGTCACTCAATCATACAGTCATTTCATTTTTACAATCACTCATATACAGATGCTCTTGTATACATTTCTCTGCCATCTTCAGTCTTCTGTCTTCATAGCATCTTCTCAGTCAGTCCATTCATCACCTGTTTACCTGTCATATACAGAAACACACACAGTACGCTCCAATAGAAATGAAACTGAATACGTGCAAATCTGAATTTATTTTTAAATTTTATTTGCCTCAGATTTCTTGTGTGTTTCTCATCATTTTTCATGACTTGATCTGATTCATCTGTGTCTAGTTTGTATATGTATAGTACAGGGACAGGAAATCTTGTTTGATGGCTGCATATACACACGTGTATAAATATACACGTGTGCACTGCCTCGCCAATCAGCGAGCAATTGAGGAGTAGCCATGAGGGCCATCTCAACTCAGTGCATATGAATATGGTCGAGAGTGTGAACAATTCAAATGCAGCATACATGTTCAAGCAGCCCAATCAAAGCAGCCCAATCAAAGCAGCTCAATCATGTCAACTCAATTCGACAAATACAAAGAAATATACATAGCAATGGTGGCATATATATATATATATATATATATATATATATATATATATATATGGAGCAGCAAGGTTATGATGATGGTGCAGCCATGTTGGAAAACATACAAAACAGCAGTGTACATGACAAATCAGCTCAAACATCACATGCTCAAATCACGTGTGACAAACACACTAGATCAGTTCAAGTGTGCATGTCTAATTTGATGCAACAGTGAAGTGGTATATATATATATGGAGCATGTACATTTGTACATAAGTCCAGTCAATTCAAACAGCTAAGCATGGAATACAATCAGCATGATCAAGTGTACAAAGTAGCTCATTTCAGCATGTATGGGTTAAGTTGTCAAGCCAACATATATGTGTAGACAAGTGTGAACAACATGCAAAAACTTTTCCAAATTTTTGACATCACAAGTTTTTTGGCAAGATTTCATAATGCATAATTCAAGCATACACATGATGTGCATGATGCAAATCAGGTGGGCTAACATGGCATGGCAAGCTTATGGTGCAAATACTCATGGATGTATACACAGTGATGCATGAACACAAATCTGTTCAGCAGACATGGCAAACTGCTCTCTCAAGTTGATGATGCAGGTTCAAGTTATACAGTGTACACAACAATTGGAGCTCATGCATGTGAGTTGTAAATTAACAACATCAAACATGTAAACAGGATAACAGCATTTCAGTATGGTCTGGTACATAAGTTAACATGGAGGATACACAACACAATGATCAAGACAGGGTGAATGAAGCAAACTGGATGAACAACAATACTCTGGCATACATATATGAACTGATCAAAACAAATCAGCAACAATAGAGTTGTGCTCATTGCATGGAGGTGCAAACATAAATATGTCAAAGTTCAAAACAGCAAAGCATGTGTGAAATGCATGATCAATGCAGAAAATCAGCAAGCAATTTTTTGGCAAGAAGTATTTCTTTCCAGGAAAGCATGTTGCCAAGAAAACCATGTGAATTGATTTCCAGGTGTTCATAGTATAAGTTCAAACCATCAGAGAATATATGGCAACATTTGATTTCGAAATTCAACATTCCAATTAAATGATTTCCAGAAATTACTCCATTGATTTATGGCAAAAAGTATTCTACATTTCTTTCCTGAAAATGGCAAACATAGTTTTGGAATGTTTTTAAAATCAAGTTTCCAGAAATGTTTTTCTTGGGCAGAAAATTAAATCGAGAATTTTTTCTAAAATCAATCTTGGCCAGGTGCAAATATTTCAGTGGACAAGTATATTTATTTTTTCAGAAATCGTGTGGTGTTTCCAGATTTGGACTCAATCAAAGAGGGCAACTTGTTTCCAGTTTCATTCGAAGGTTTCAATCACATGATTCACGACATTATATAGAGCAACATTCAAAGGCAGGGAAAGCTTTTAAATTGAGACAACCAAAAAGCCAAAATCATGCAACAAGAAAAAGAGGAAATTCACAAATTTCAGACCAAGTCATCATACACAAAATCAGAGAATTAAGGGTTCGATTCTACCCTATAAATTGACCACATCATCACTAGCAATCATTCGATCGAAACCAAATAAAAAATCACACAAAAATCGTAGAAATCAAATCAGGAGTACTCACGAGTTTTCAATCAAGCATATCCAAATCGTAGACAAAGCGAGCCGAAGTATCTCAAGCATCAGAGAACTCACTTTCATCAAGCACCGATTCGATTTGGAGAGCTAAAAGGAAACCCTAGTTTTTGATTTCAAGCCGCCATTTTTTTCCAGAGCAAAGAAGGATCGGGCAATAACATAAATGGTGAAACCCATTTGAAAAGGGTCGGCCAAGTGTTCTAATGAAAAGGGGATGACCCCTTAGTTATATCCTAGGGTATTTTCTATTGTATTTTAACTTTGTTTTGTTTTTTAATTTGTTTCGAGTTGTAAACCAATCCGAACAGTTTTTCTAGTCTCTGTAAAAAACTAGGGAATCCAGTTAGGAGAGCTGGCAATTTACTAGAGTCTATAAAAACTGGGGTAGAATCTGATCTAGGGGTTTAGATCAGTCTAGGGTTTTGAGCGTAGGGTTAGTACAGGAGCAGGGAGTGCAAATTTATAGGGTTTGTAAGCAGGATCTGTTCTATCACCTAGTAGAAACCTTAGGAATGCAGCAGTAGGCAGGGTTTTGCCGAAGCTGGGTATATCTATGTGTGATTTATTCTCTGCATTTCTATTTCTGCTATATTCTGTGATTTGTTTATTATTATATATCTCTTTAGATTTTTAATTCAGATAAAAATTGTGATAAACCCTATTCACCCCCCCCCCCCTCTATGGTTAATCTAGATCCAACATTAAGAAATATGGGGCGTTACATTTGGTCTTAGAACCTAAGGTTACAAGCCAGTAAAAAAATCATTTAAATAAAAGGTCTCTTAAAGATAAGTGTTTTTAAATAAAAATGATGTTTTTGGAAAGTACCTCCCAAGTAAATTAAAATATTTCCTTGATTATGTTCCTGAATCCCTCTCTTTTCTCCGCTTGTAGCATGTCCAGGGATCCCAATTTTTTGGAGGTATCCCCATTCCGATTTGGTTTCGTAGATATGTGGAAGCTACAATGCCAACCGGAGGGCAGGAGATTCCCCATGTTCCCGTTCCATTCGTGTCAGCTTCTCCTAATCCACCAACAGTGGTTGATTTCTCTAAGCTTTGCAAGGATTTCACTACTTTTTGCAGTAAAACTTTTCTTGAATCAGAGACTACTTTTGAGGCCCACGCTTGGCTCAGGAATGCCAAGCACATACTTGGACTTTTGGATATTGATGATAGTAGGAAAACTCAATTGGCTGCATGGAAATTGTAGGGCAAATATTCAATCTGGTGGGAGATGGCTGAGGAAGTGAATGGTTTTGACACTTAGGATGACTTTACGGTGAGATTTGGATGAAGTTTCTATCTATGGCAGAATAGGGCATGCAATTGGAGAAATTTCAAGTTTTGAGATAGGGAGATCTCTCGGTGAGATAATACATTAATCAGTTCAATGAGCTTGCTAGATTTTGAATGGATTCGGTAAATACGAATCACAAGAAGGTTATGAGGTTTGCCAAAGGTTTGAATCAACCTCTACATGGACTGGCTATTACTCATATCCCATGGGTGCAACATTTGAGAATCTTATTGAGATGGCACTTATGCATGACGATGGGAAAAGTGATCTTGTGGAAAATAATGTTGAGGTAGCCAAGCAAAATTTTGGGAAGAAGAAACGTTGGCCCAGGAAAGTTAATAAGAAGCCAGAAAAATCACAGATTAATAAAGATGTTAAATGCCATGGTTGTAGCATGACAGGCCATTTTGTGAAGGACTGCAGAAAGACTAAGAGAGGAAGTTGCTTTAATTGTGGACCACAGGATCACTATAGCAAGCAATGTCCTTAGAACAAAGGGCAAGGATCTTGTTCATTTGGAGAACATATGCGTTGGAGGTAACTTAGGCTAGTATTTGTCCGGATAGAGGTAGGAAGGTCGCAAATGAGGGTTTTATCTCTCTTTATGACTTCCCAGGTAGGACCTTATTTTATTATGGCTCTTCACATTCATTCATTTCCACTTCATTAGTCGATTGTCTATACCTTAGTATATCTCTTGTCGCTAATGCAGTTGTAGTTTCAAACCCTATAGGAGGTTCAGGCCATTTATCTATGATGTATAAGGGTTTGAGATTTTCTATTTTAGGCGCGAGTTTGATTGTGATGCCTATATACAGGGTTTCTCGGGGTACGATATTATTTTAGGGATGGATTCGCTAGCCATATGGTGCCATTCTTGACTACGAGAGGAGGGTGGTGAGATTAATGACTTATCATGGTATGGCCTTCGAGATATCTTGTGACCCACTAGGGTCAGTCTTAGAGTCCCTAAATACTTCTATCGACGATCTTGGCTTGGTATTCATGGTAAGAGATTTTCCGAACGCATTTTAGGAAGTGAGAGGGCTGCCTCCGAGGTGAGAGATCGACTTACATATTTATTTGACATAGAATGCTAAGCCTACTGCATTGCTCGTATGTCATATGGCTCCGAGGGAAAGGAAAGAGATAAGTAAGCAGTTGGGTATGCTATTAGAGAAAGGCTTTACTAGATGGAGTATATATAAGTGAAGAACACTAGTCCTATTTGCAATAAAGGCAGATGGCTCTTTCCGTTTATGTGTGTATTATAGAGAATTAAACAAGCTTAACAAGAAGAACTGACATTCACTCCCTCGGATAGACAATTTGTTTGATCAGTTAGTAGAGCATCCTTTTTCTCCCAAGTAGATTAGGTGACTGGGTTCCATTAGCTTTGAGTTGCAGATGATAATGTAGATAAGACATCTTTTAGGGCTCCAAATGGATTTTTCGAGTGGATGGTTAGTCCTTGGAATAACCAATGCAAGGGTGAGAGGGCACCAAAATTTTTCACTTTTTATTCTATTTATTTGATTAAAATTTATAACAATCTTGGATCCTCTACTCAAGGGTTATCCTCCTCCAACCCTTCAATTCCAAGATCACTCAATACCAATATAGAAATATTACTATAATTTAAAATTATGAACTTGTATATAAGGAAATACACAAGTCTTCTTTTGCTAAAATTAGAGTCAAATTAAATAGCAAAAGATATATGAGAAATTATGAATAATTAATCATCACAGAGCATAAACAGAACAAATCAACTTGTATCCTCCTCTGAAATCATTTTCTTAAAATAAATAACTTGTTACTAATCTACCTAATAAGCAGTATTTATTTTAGTGACCCTTTTCCATCAAACTGAAAACATTAAAGCTGTTAAAATTCGTTCCAGTGCATAAACATGTATTTACGAAGTCATATAAATTTGCTTATATTACTCAAACACAATAGACCAGTATTAATCCCTTTATATAATCATCTATAGGATTTTGAACATAACAATTCATCAGGCATGCCACACACAACCAGGTAGCATACACACTATTAATTCTTTTTAATTTCTTTCATAGTGGCAAACTAGCAATGACACTGTATACTATGATATGGTGGTTCAAATTTCACTAAGACTATCATACATATACTTTATTGCTTTATTTGTTGTGCAGTGAAATTGGAACGAGCATACATTATCTTGTATGCCATGATCGTTTAAGCAATATAGCATAAAACAATAGTGCATACAAACTAAACATTTTTCACAACTTTTGAACACACCTGCGTACATATGTTTTTCAAGAATACCAAGAACCCATCCATCCATTTCAGCTACACATAGAGAAGAACACACGTATATATTAATTATAAACAGTGCCCTCACCATTCAGCAAGTATAGAAAGGTAAACTCAACAACAATTTCCATCATGAGTTTATTTCAGTGTAAAACAATGTAGCACCCTGCATTTTATGACAATTAAATATTTAATAGTGCATATGTGTGTATATATATGCATAGACATAAATATATAAGAGAAGAATAAAATAAAGATTATATATGATTGCATGAAATAAATACATGCATTGAAAAAGAAGAAATGATTAATGCAAATAAAGTTGCAATGCATACGTTAAAAGAAAGAAAGATTTCGTTGCATGCAGTGTAAATCTATTGCATGCAATGATTTACAAATACTATGCATTAATAAGAAAAGTAAAATAAAAGGAAAAATATGCATGAAAAGTGATAAGGTTACATGCAATAGTTTAAATAAAAAAGAGGGATAAGAAAAGAATAATGACCATCATTTTTCTAAGTCTTGTTAACAAAAGCCTTAGTAGTCCAGTTGGTTAGAGCATGTGGCTTTCATGCAAGAGGTAAAGAGTTCGATCCCCGATAGCGCCATGTTTTTGTTTTAAGGGAACGGCTAAAATAACACATGTTCATAAGAGAAAATATGTATAAACGCACATATAAGGAAAAATATACATATAAGGAAGTAAAGAAAATATATTCATATGTATGAGAATATATATATGTATATATGTGCAAATATATATATACAAGAGAAATGTTCAAGATAAGGTTGCCATCAAAGAAATATGGTAAGAATCAAATAATGGCATAACACCGTTATAATTTTGAAATCGAAATAAAAGTTGTGCGTATATATATATATATATATATATATATATATATATATATATATATATGCGCAAAATGATCATTAGAAGATTTGTATACATATAAGGAGATTATATGTAAATATAATGTTTAATTAAATTCCAGAAATTAAAACGTTCAAAAATAAAACTTTTGCGCCAAAATAGGGGCGTCGACCCACCCCAGATCCGGGCAGATTCGTCAATGAATCTGGACAGTTTTTTAACCAAGTTCGATGCTGACTCAGCGCTGCGTGTACGATAAGATCCTGAACACCAATAAATAGACTAGCATAGCCTAGCTTAAATCTCACATTTTATGAGAAGTCGCCTAAGCTCTGCAATTCTTCTTCCTCCTCAAATCTCTTCAGAAAAATAAGATAATTAGATTAGGAAAATTCTGATTCAAGATGTGGAGGGAAAAAATGAATATTAATAAAGAAGGTGTTCAAAATCATATTCGAAGTGAGGTAAATTCTTGGATCTGGTCTATTTAATTTTCTCCTCTTTCTTCCCTTTTTCTTTTAGTAAGAATTGTGGATCCATGGTTGTTAGGTTCTAAATCCAGTTAGGGGAACCATGGAATGCTTGATTTGGATCAAATTCAGGATTTGGAAAGCAAATTAGTTGAGTTGATTAAGTTATATCATTTTTGATAATGGTATATTTATCGTCTGACATTCCCGTTAATATGCAATGTAAATCTGCTAGAACGATTAAAGTGTTGAATTGTTAATATGACATGTTGAAATATTAATATGTTAATATGTTGTAATATTCATATGTTGAAACGTAAATCTGTTGAAATGTAAACTTGTTAAACATATGGAACAATTACTGTTGTATACAAGCATGTTTTAATTACATGCTAACCTATGACATATTATGTGCTTGGACCCTTAACTGTAGAAATTGGGATAATTACAAGTTAAATTGTTATATTAGAATAATTACATGGTTGATAATACATGTTATTATTTTAGAATGGAGTTAATCACATGCGACATGATAATCAAATAATGGACTTAACAGGACATTAAGTGTGACATGTAGGAATAGAATATAGAAAAATTTAGAAAGAAAGAATATGCCTAAATTTATAGAAATTAGAAAATTGTAATGCACTTAGACACAAGGTTAAATTCAACTTGTGGTAGAAGTCTGCCCGGAACCGCCCAGCAAATCCAGCATCCACAAGTTGTTAATTTAATGTGAGAGGTCTAGTGCATAAATATACATGTAACGGTGCTAAGACACGAGGTTAAATTCAACTTGTGGTAGAAGTCTGCCCGGAACCGCCCGGCAAATCCAACATCCACAAGTTGTTAGTTTAATGTGAGAGGTCTAATGCATAAACATATATATAAATATATGTATATAAAAAGATAGAAATAAATAGCATTAATTGTAATTAATGGAAATGAATGGAATTGAATGAAAGTTATAACAGTATAAAGATTGGAATGAATGGGGAATGATAATAACCTATTATAAATAAATTACATTAATGAGAATGTTATATAATAGGTAGACTTATCCTGGGGACAAGTGGAAATTATAAATTAGGTTATAATAAACGAGAAAGAAAATGGTACGACGTATGTAATGATATAAGTTGTACTTAATTGCAAATTAAGTTATTGTGATAACGAGAATCGTAAATCTACCGATAAGGACAATATATGTTATATTTATGGAAAGGAAACTTATTAGTAAACCTTAGTTAAGAAAACTAAGTAAATAAGTAAACAACGATAAGTTGTAATGATAGTGTAAGGTGAAATTATGATTAAATAAGAAAGAATGAAGAAAAAGTATGAAATGCAATAAGTTATGTTTAATCATAAATAATAAGTGACATGTTAAACAGAAAACATGTGAATTGAGATATAATTAATTACATATTAAGTAGAACGTGTTATTGGACAATGAATAATATAAAGAGATTGAAGATTACAGACCTTGGATTACAAAATAAAGAATGACATGTTATGGCCTTATTAATATACATTAAAGGGTTAAGTCTTGTAGCCAATATTAATAAGCAAGAGGGGTCCATTCCTTAGAGGTATAAGGGGCTCAGAAAGAACTTGGTAACTCAAATAAAAAGATAATATGATTTGAAATAACCAAGTTAAAAGGAAACCTGATGAGGTTGAGCAAGCGCATAATTGAATGTTTAGACATAGGGTCTAATAACATATTAAAATAAGGCGCTTGGACCAGTCCGCACGTTTAAGGAGAATAACCCAACGGGGTAGATCATCGCGGTGTCATGAGGCACAATGGGAGCGCACATCCATTTGATTATTCTGTTAGCTCCGAAGGACTAGAAGGGGAAGCACGCAGCTCCTCAGATGCGTAAGGTGCTCCTGGTTGTCCTCTGTACGGTGGCAGATGTTTAGGTTGTGCTCGCAGGGGTTGGGTCTACGCGTTACTACCCGGTGAGTATGCCTTGACTGCAAAAGTAGCTTTGCAGTTAGAATGTTGTGACGAGATGACACTAGGGTGATTCGGCAATCGCCTCAACGAGAGGCGGGTCTGGACCAAACAAGGATAGTAAATTGTCGGCTACCCATCATCGGCAGCCAATGAATGCAAAAAGACTAGGACTAAACCCAAGATGCCATCCGCCTTTCACTATTGAGGCATGGTGGATAAGGGGAGACGCTAACTGGATGTTTAGATTGTTTGTTAGGTGCAAGTCGCTTAGCTCTTGTAGTCTTTACTAGTTGAGGGAGGGGCAGTGGTGAGGCCATAGCCACCATGAAAAACAGACCCCATAGAATATTTGTATTTTGAGGCCCTTAAAGGCGGGATCGTACAGATGTGGAAAATCTCCCGACCGAGTTTCGTGTTTCTTGTACAGCCCTGCCACGAAACTCGGTGCGCAGTAGAGGATATGTGCGGTTAAGGCATCGAGAACGATTGACGATACGTATGTGGGAAAGTCTAGATACATGCATGTCTGCTCTGGGTGGTGTATCGTAGACTCGAGGGCATTACACTGTGATAGAATCTGATTCGATCGATGGTGGCGGTCCATACGCTTACGTAGCATGGCAATGGCAGATATATGCGGAACGTAGCATTGTTATATAGAGATTCGTACGTCACTCCGACGTAGGATAAGGGACTGCGTACATTTCTGTGGCTTTATGGTGGAGACCGTGCGAGTGGGGTACCATGGGGTATACCTCAACATTGGGGGTATCCACTTATATACTGTATTAGGTTAATCCACTGGAAAATAGATGGGTACGACGTGTGTGTAAGCCTTGAGTGCTATTAACCCAAGTAACCTAATAAACGATAAGAAAATGTAACTAAATGGTATATGTCGGGTTATCCAAAATGTGTAGTTTAAATCCAGTCACTAGAACTTGTGTTCTGACCCCCTCCTCATAACATACTCGCAGGTTAGATTTGTGGCAGAGATATGATAGCTCTGGATACTAGTTAAGCAGTATTATTACTATGGTAAGGCTATATTTTGATTACATTATATTTTATTCATTCTGCTGTAAAATGTTTTTCCGAGCTCTGATACATTTTATATCTCTGTCTTTTCTGCAGGATACCAGAGCAAACCAACACGAGTTTCGATTGATTAGGATCTTGAAAAAATTCGATCTGTCGGAATTCGGGTTGTTACAAACAATCACTTTATTAATTCCATTTCCCCTTTATTTCTAGTCATAACAATACATCAAAATAGATACAGTTCTTATTCAATTGAAACGGAGCAATATATTCAATTTATTACTTAACTAAGCAACACTTTACTTATTGAATTAACATAGCATTTCCAGTGCAATTACTCAGCAATCCTTCATCACTTTAACTACACATATCAAACAATCAACATAGTTTTGGCTATTCTTGAGAGAAACCACATCCATATATGGATTATATGATGTGACTCGCTTCAGTGTAAAGATACAAACAAGACCATATTGATTATTCAACTGTTTTACAACTAAATATACTTGAACCTATAATCGGTTGCACTAAACATATATAAATATCAACATTCAGTAAGTTTGCAATATTTAAATAGCATACATCGTACAATTTAATAAATGAAACTCATATGATCTCAACAACGCAATGGTGCCTGAGTTCAGCATCTTACAATCCACTTTTTAATCCATGAACCAGCTGAAATAATGATTCCATACTTGTAACACAATACCCTGGACTACCTCGTTTCCATGAGACACCACAAAATATTGCATCAACAATCAACAGGGTCAGACTTCATATGTCTGGTATGAGTGTATTTCTTAAATCATGCAGCACAAAAAATAATGGTTTAAATATATATTGTGTGATGCTCGATGTACAATTTTATTCTGTATTTACAGTTTTAGGCAAGTTCTTCATTAAACACTTTAAAACTATCTAAACAAGTATATGTAACAAGTTATATTTTCACCAAAACAATGCACATCTCATTTAATCAATTTCAGAGAATAGAAAATATTTATTCTCATCGGTCTTAACATATATATGTGTGCATAAAGCAAACATGTTTGTTCATTTTATTTAATTAACCTCAACCTCGCAATTTATTTCTGATATCCATATATATATATATATATATATATTTATATTTATATTTATATATATACACAAACACATACGTTTTCATGCATGTATACATATATCCACTTAATTTCAGACCCATTCGGCAGATTATTTCTAATACACACACGTATTTTCATGCACGTATACATATACATCCAAGCATGCCTTTCTACCACAAATACAATTCCTATTTCTAAGGATAAATCACTAATTTAAACATGAACAAAAAATGCATTCAAACATTCAATATATTTCCCAAATTAATCTTTATTTACCAAACTTGTGTTTATGCTTGTCAAACATTTGCTTTTTATAACTTATCAAATGTCACATGATCGTTTTATGATTCAGATTTACAAGCAGGTAAACAAAGAAATTTTTATATAAACCTGTAGTCAATCAAATATAAAAAGCAAATCATGCATTAAAAGCCAAGCATCCAAACACAATACAACCAGTTGAATTTAAATATTCACTTCCCCAATGCCTTTCCCCCTAAATGGTTTGTTCCCTGACCAAGATTATAACTAAGTCTATAACACCACCTAGTACTTGACTATTTAAAAAATCTTAACGGTCATATTATTACACATTGAACACACAGGTGCGCACTGCGTGGCACTTTTCCACTCTACTAACCCAACAAAGTAAGGCATACAGGGCTTTAACAAGTCGTTCACATACCTAGCATCCTAACTAATACATGATAGATCAAGTTAAACTAGGTGACTAGCACCTTCTTGACCCCTTTACCTTTTTTATGTCAAGTTTTAACACCTGTTCTTGCTAACTTTTCACCAGGTACACTACCTAGTACATACTTATCCTTTTCCCTAACAATTTTACTTGGTACCCAACAATACATAGCACATAATATATATGCATTTCATTCAGTGAATCCAATAAATCATGCTTCCAAGTATATTTCAATCATATAATCCAATTTTCATCATACCAATGACTTCTGCGAACAAAACATTGTGCAACGGTAAATCCAAGCATTTGAGCTTAATCTCGCCTGTTATGATATTTAATTAAATCTAAAATTTCATGACATAAATAACCTTAGTCTGTGGAAATCTTACTGGACCTATATGATCATTTTTTTGTCTATTCTCTTTAATAATATTCATCTGAATCATATATTGGAGATGTTCTAGTCGGTATTATTATAATACATGTCATATACTCTTATATTTTTGCTATGAACATATGATTAGAGATATTAGGGTATCTCATAACCCTCATTCTTTTTATCAAAGAATGTTACTAAGAATAAATGGTTCAACACATAGATTATATTGCACCATTCATCCTTGTCATAGAAAATAGACATAAGCATAAATCATCTTGTTTACACTACTTATTTATAATCCAATAAAAACCTACTTCACAGCAAAAAAATATTATTTAGATCATGAGATTAATGATATAATCTTGCACAATTATTTTATAAAACCCTTTTTTAGTTTATATCAGATCTGTATACATAACCAGTTGCATCAAAAAAAACAATTAGAACAAGCATCAATTACTAACTATAACAACATGTTATTCCAAGCAATATAGCATCCATCCATAGAAATCATCCAAAATAACATATAAATCACATGGTTGACATTTATATTTATATTGATCCTACAATAAAAAATACATTTAAAGTTGCTGCTTATAAAAGGTCTTATTGCCAAATCGTGAACGAAAAACACTCACCGAGCTTTTCCCTCTCAGTTTCTATCCTTTCAGACCTCGATTTGCTTATGAACCCCCTAGATCTGTTGCTGCCCTCCCTCTAGGTTCCCTCTTATTTGATGCGAGATGATCTTCTTTGATTTCCCCCGATTTTATTATTAGAGCTTCGGCCATTTTTGTTTCATTTTATTTGAACGAGAGATAATGAAATCGATGTCCTATTTTTCTTTTTATTTACATTATTCAGATGTACGGCTAGGGTTTTATCACTTGCTATTTGGCATTCTACCCCTAGGTTTTATATTAGCCATTATAACACTTAAACAAAATTTTCTTTGCAATTTAACCATGGACAATTCATTTACTTATCAACATGCGTACATACAGATTTTTTTTTTTTGATCACCCTACATATGTATATATATTTACTGGTGAGACTGTATTATTTAAAGTTATAAAATTTGGGTTATTACGTACACCCTTCCTTTTAGAAATTGTGTCCCACAATTTACTCGTACTTATATTAAATACTTGTCATGAAATTAATCAGCATGTAAAACTGGTTTACATGGGCATGTTTTTTTAGAAACAGTAAACACTCATTCATGTCATTCTTTAATTTTTAATTTTATATGTTTCAGCATGTATACTAACAACATGCATGTATTTTAAACATTAATATATTTTATATTGTGAAATATAAAGCATACATAACTCTGCATATTTTGGTCAACACTTATTCATTTCATTTAGAGTATAAAAATTCTAAAAGAAATTCAATCCTAATTGTATATCACACCATAATTAGCAAATATATATATATATATATATATATATATATATACAGCAAACAATACCCCTTTTTATTCAAAATGTTGTTTGTAGAAGACAAAACAATGTCGTAACCTACTCTCCAGATTTTAAACATGTATAATACAACTTATATATATATATGTATGTATGTATGTATTTCACAAACATGTTCAAATTAAATTAGGCAATGTACAACTAAATTTCATGTTCAAGTTAATACATACCTTCAAAACTTCTTTTACTACATTCATATTTTTGTCTGATCCAATCCCATTTCAACAATAACCATTTAAAACATTAATGAAACAAATTCTTATTTAGAGCAGATGTCAGTTCAAGTATTGTAGTAAAATCTTATTTCCAAAATCAATTAAGTTCTATTAATAAAATAGTTAACATATCCATATATCCCATTTTAATGCTAATAATCCAATTGATATTACAAGTCTTAACTCAGGTTTTGAACTACATCAAATATTTTCATCCCAAGCTATATGTTTAACAACTTGATAATTTTACCTCAAATATTTTTATCCAATTATCCATTATTTTATTTCCCTACATGTCATCCATATATTATCACCTCACGTCACAATTCATATATACATACATAATCATCACAGGTCCTTCACATTCTTAAAAAATTCTTAATATCAATAATATTAAAAAACTGGTATATGCATATACGTATATGTCAAAACCCTTGCATTTGATCCTAGCAGCACTTATAATTGTTCAATCATATCAAGTTAATGATTCAACACATAGCACAATATAATTGTAAATCAAATATTTCTATTTGCAGAAATATTTCAAAGATCTTTTGACTAATACTTGCAGCATTCAAAATTATGTGTATTCAGTAGATCCAAAAAATCAACACAATTATCCTCAACCATCTTATTTATTTATTTATTTAGCAAGCTTTAATTTTCCTATTTTAGGGTCTCTTTTAATTTAAATTTATAACATACCAAATAACCAATTCAAGTATACCGTGATACTCAGTAGCATGTGCAAGTATCATCATACTGAAATTATATGTGCATACTTATCAAGGTGCTTCAAATTAACACTTACAACATTTGGGATTACTTGATCGTAACTAATCACTGGTTCAATCGCACAATTCAGCACAAGTATTATCCAACATGAACATCCATCATGTATAAGCACATTGTGCAATCTTTCACATAGAGTATTTAAATCATCAAACAAATTAACATTCACATATCCCATCCTCCCCAACGTTCTGTAATGTAATCTTATGGGCCTATGTCATTCATAAATTTATTTACAGACTCATTTATTTACTTATTTCCATTCCTAACCAGGTCATATTATGCTTGACTCGTAAGGTGCACTCTATCCGGAACCCCCTTCCTGTTTCCAGACACTCAGACCTCAAGGCTTAAACAAGTCGTGTGCAAGCTTGCATTGCGGTCCATGCCAAGCTGCTCAAAATAATCTTTCCCTAACATGATCAACCCTTAGTTTATTACTAAGTGTTTTCCTTGCCTTTTTCCCTTATTTGACCCATTCATAACCCCTGACTACCCACTGCTCTCAAAAATGAATTAGATATATTCAGCAATATCAACCATACATACATATCAATCATGGCAGCCATTACATATGTAAGCATCCAACATTTTTTTTTCCAACATAAGTGAAAAGTCAAATTATTTCCAAATATTAGCACCCAACTAGCGTACCAACATTTGCTCAATATAATGTAGCGTCCATGTTACACTCAGCATAAATAAAAGTCAGGTTTTTCAGCTATGCAATTCACAGTGTCTTGTATGGGTATATCGTGGGTATTTTCCACCTCTGTTCTTATGAATTTACATTGCTAAACATCATGTGGCCATGAGTGTTTCATAGTGGCACACCCTAAAGTTTTCATTCCCAACCACTATTCTTTGACTAGTGCTTATTTATTTGATAAGCCAAATCATAGCTTATATTTAAGGAAAATATTTCTCTTGGTCACAAGACATAAGCAACATCAACTTATATTGTTGCCTTGTACCAAATATTTTTCAGTCCACATTTTGTCAGCAATGTTTTAAAATCATATGTATATACTCATTTAAAGGTCGTTGTGGCTATGCAATTCAATAAATCACACAATAGGATATAACTAAAACTAAAACAATAACATAAAACAGTTTCCATAATTCTTATTCATTCCTAAACTTCCTATGCAATATTCTTTTCCACTGGTAATATTGAATCCAATACGAAGTGATTCACAAATAAGTTTCAAATAATAATTTCCTATGCATACCACAATAATATTTTCAGAGATGGTGATAGTGTTATAGTCATAATCACTTGCACATTAATGATTGTAGTATTTAGTCTCTAGCATCACAACTAAATATTTTTAATGAGTTTGCAGGTTATTCCTATCATTTTTCATCATATAAGTGCTTATAATCCTGCATTATACATAATTAAAATTAGCAAATTGTACAATCCATCCATTAAAACCAATTGTTATTTTACATCAAAACAAACATGCAAGTGAACATAACAGGATTAAAACTGTTTTTAAATTATAACTTGAGTTCATTATCTAAGTTATTTTACTAATTCCACATTTTATTTTCATGTATTTCATCAATCACAACACCCAAACACATATATAGTAACACCCAATTCTTGGCTTACAAACAATCTTCAGGGGTAGTTATAATAAAATTAATGCTATCCCTTTAAATTTTCTATATTACTTGAATAGGTAAATAGAGGAAACCAATTACTCAACGTTTGCACACATTTTACATCAGTATACTCTATTAACAATCATAAAAATTTATTTACTATAGTTGAGTGTGTTATAACCACAGCTCTAATACCAATTGAGAGTACCCCATTTTTTTTTTGCTTATTTTTCTATTTGTTTGATTACAAATTATAACAATATTGGATCCTTTACTCAAGGGTTATCCTCCTCCAACCCTTCAATTCTAGGATTACTTAATACCAATATATAAATATTAGTATAATTCAAAATTCTTAATTTGTTTACAAGGAGACATACAAGTCTTCTTTGGCTTAAATCATAGTTAAATTAAATAGCAAAAGATATTTGTTAATTATAAATAATTAATCATTACACACTATAAACAGAACAAATCAACTTGTATCCTCCTCTGAAATCATTTTCTTAAAATAAATAACTTATTGCTAATCTACCTAATAAGTAATATTTACCTTAATGACCCTTCTCTCTCAAACTGAAAGCATCTTAAAGATATTAAAATTCATTCCAGTGCATAAACATATTATTTATTTGAAAATTGGTTCACTTTATTGCAAATATGAATCATATACTTTGTTTATATGCCTCATCAAAATCTTATGCCCTCCTAACCTAGATGGGTGCGACATAAGGAAAAGGAGAACATATAAACTCCATATGTTAACCATACAAAATTATCAACATCTACTCACAAATCACTCACAAATATCACCCATAACCATCTCAAACCAAAACGCAAACCCGCAAACTAATCTCTTACAAACACTAAACAATAAGTACCCATAATTATAGAAAACAATCAGCCAGAATCGAACAACTCTATACTATGACACCCTACGTCCGTTAATGTCACTCATTAAGAGAATGAATTAAGTTTCCTGAAGCGTTATAGGTAAACAGAAATAGAAACATTATAAGACATATTAAAATAGTAGCGGAATAAAAACTAACTTTATTAATCATAAAACATCATGGTTCAAAAGATCATATGTCTAAATTTCATAAAAACCAGTACATCATAAAAACTTTTGTCTTGTACTTAAACATCAGAGTACAAAATAAAAGAAGCAAAATGCCCAAATAAAAACATAGCCATAGTAGCAAAGATAGGAGCTTGAGCAATACATCTAAGTAGCTCTAGCAAAATGATAGCATAATCCTGATCAAGCTTGAGTATTCCCTCTCTGAGAACCTGAGGGGAACAAAAGAAAGAAGAGGAAACAAAAAGGATCAGACATAAAGTCTGGCGAGTCCAGTTACTTTTAGCAAGTAAATAAGTAATCATGATAGGCATATAAAGTGGATAAGAGAGATAATATCGCAAAAGGAAGGTATGACAAGGTAAACATGATAGAGTGTATATGCTTCCCTAATGATTACTCTGATTCTCTGCACCGATACTAGTATAACCAGAATGAGATGATCCCAACAACTATAAGATGGTAGACTTAGGCATACTTTTGGTGAGTGGTTTGAACCCCATACAATCCACAGGCAGCCCAATCCTAACAGGCTCCAAAATTTTACCACATTCTAGATGTACCCTAATTACTACCCTAATCGATCGGCTCCCTACTCCGTAAATACCCCGTGCCGGCCCCACGGTAGGAGGTATCACTTCCTAAAGTGGCAACCCTTCGTTGATGTGCACAACCATATCTACTGGTGTCATGGTCGTCTTATCCCCCTATACCCGGACATGCACGCACATGCTCTAGTCGGTTTGCGCCGCCCACGCCGTCCTCCACGTTTAGATCTCTTACAATTAGCACAGTAAGCATGACTCGACTTCGACCTAGGGCGGAGTCTTCGTTCGATATCGTTATATGGGTTACTGACTGAAACGGGTCCCACACAAGATGATACAAGCTCTCCCCCTTGTCTTGTGTCCCCACTAGGATTTCCTCAGGTTATATATACCTATTGGTGTCTTTAATTACATAGCTCCCTCAGGTTAAGTTTGTGGGCCTATATATAAATATTACCCACCCTCCTTAGATTTACTTAACCCATCCACTATTCAAACAAGTTTATTTAACGGTTAAGTTTGTGGGCCTATATGTACAGATATTACCCAAAATTTCCACAAGTTATGTTTATCTAATGGTGTCTTAAATTACATAACCCCAATCGGTTAAGTTTTATGGCATATATGTAAATATTACCCACCCAACCCAGATATACTAAACCCACCCACTGCTTTCAACCAAGTTACTTAACCCTTACTCAAGTTAACATGTTCATACAATCTCTATGGATTCAACTAGGTTAAGTATTACAAACTAACAAGTTATCCCCATTCACATTGACTTCTTTTCCCTTGCCAAAATTCCACTTTCTTATTAATTTCATATAAATATAACTTAATCCATTTAAGTTTATTAATAAGCCCCATCACATGTTATTTTTAGATTGTAATCCACGGAAGTAATCTTACAATCTTTCACCCGTGTATTGTAATTAACGGAAGTAATCTTACAATCCCTTTGTATTATTCATTATCTGATTCCATAGTTACAATAACATGTTTTATTTAATATGTAATTAAGTATACTTCATCTCGGTTCACCTATTTTCTGTTCAATGTATCACTACAACTTAACATTGTTTACTTATTAACTTAGTTTTCTTAACTAAGGTTTATTAATAAGCTTTCTTTCCTTTGATTATAACCGATGTTATAATTTTCACTTGTACCTAGGAAAGACTACCAATTTTATAACATTCTTATTGAAGTTATTAATTATAATAGTTTACTATCATTCCCTATTTACTCCAATTCATTACTATATATCCATTTATGGTCATAATGCACTAGACCTCCCACATTAAACTTACAACCTGTGGATGCTGGATATGCCGGGCGGCTTCGGGCAGACTTCTTCCATAAGTCGGGTTTAACCTCGTGTCATAACACGTCTCGTGTTTATGCACTTAGACCACCCACATTAGATTCACCACTTGTGGTCGCTGGTTATGCCGGGCGGCTCCGGGAAGACTTCCACCCCAAGTGTAATCTAACCTCGTGTCTGAGAGCGATTACAATTTCAGTTATTGTAATGTGAAAATTAGGCACACATCCCTAAAAGCAAACTTAATTAGGCTCACATTTGGTCATAAACTAATTATAAATTAGGTCCCTATTTTTCAAAAGTAGCTCAAAAATGAATAGAAAATTAAGAAAATTATTATTTCAATATATTATGCATTCGACAAAAAAATCGCTCAATTTTTTTTTTTTAAAAACGCAAAAAAAACAGCAAAAAATGCAATTAAATGCATAATATTATGCATGAATTCAGATTTCTTGCATATATATGTGCAAGTATTCCAGTGTTGCATCCGCATTTGTTTTTTTTCCATACTTCTGTGCAAGTATTGCATCATTCTTGCGTAAAAATTCATAACAGTGCAATTCAGTTCATTTCTATTTGCATTCAAGCGTGCAAGTAAATCCGAAACATTCACACATGTGGGCAACATATCTGCAGGCAAACCGTTAGCATAATTTCTTTTATGCAATAATTGCATATATGTATGCAGGTATTGGCAATACTTGCATATATATATATATATATATATATATATGCAACTATTTTTTTTCTTGGCGCGGACTTCTAGGATTATTTCCAGATTTTAGAAAAAAAATAATCACGGCCGTAGTTTTTCCGGATGAAAATGAAGGAGGCAAAATGAAATAAGCAGGAGGCGGAACCATAAAAGAAGGAAGCAGAATCAATTATACCTATGTCATTATATGTAACACCCCACGTCCATTAATGTCACTCACAAAGGGAACGCATTAACTTCCATGGAGGTTTTAAGTGAATATAGAACAGAAAAATTACAACAAGACAGATAATAAGTAGTACTTGGAAATCTAAAACTTTATTTTATTGCAGCGGAAATTAAACATGTTTGTTACATCATAAAACCATAAATCAGAGTCAAGTACAATATCCATCTTGATAAAACAAAATACATAACCCCATTACATAAATAGCCATTAAAGAAGATAACAAGCTGGACTTTACTTCAGCGGTCCAAGCTTTCCAAAAGAGAGATAAAGCAATCCAATCAAACTCCGCTAGATCTGGGCCCACCCTGAGGACTTGGAGGGGGGAAAAAGATAGAAATGGAGGGGGTCAGACATAAAGTCTGGCGAGTATGATAATTCTAACAATACTATTATCAAAATAACTAGACTTAGGCATAAGCTGGAAGACATGGAAATGTCTATGAACTATTGGGTATGGAAGAGCAGATAAAGATAACGTTAAAGGCACACCTAATTACTAACGAATAATTACTACACTGCACCGCACCAGTCACCCTAAAGGTTGATCCCACTTGCTTCACTTAGAAATTATATAAATAGCTTCGTGTACCCCTAGCTGACTACATAGACGCCGCATGCCCCTATCTCCGCTAGGTGTACCCCACTACCCACTTTCGATCGGCTCCCTACTCGTAAATACCCTTGCTGGCCCCACAGTGGGGTGTATCACTCCCCTAAAGTGGCAACCCGATACAACTTGAGAATGCACGGCTTATACCTACACGATGCAACAACGTCTTACCTACCAGCCCGGGTCCACACGCGCATATGAAACCCGTTGGACTTGCGTTGCCACCGCTAACCCGTTTGGCCTCTTATAGTCAAGCCCAGTATGCGTGTCCCGTCCTCGACTTGGGTCGAGCCCACAAAGATACGTTTGGGTTACTGGTTGAAATGGGCCCCTACAAGCTATCCACCTAAGCTTGTCCCCACTAGTATATCCCACTTTACCCTCTTCTTAGTCATGTTCATTTACATGTGTGTTTGGTTAAGTCTTACTAATCGTATTTCAAATGCCACTAAAGGCACCCACTAGATTCCTCATGCCACCCAAGGCACCTACTTAACCCCCATGTCCCACTTCACATGTTTATCTGGTTAAGTATTTCTTAATTCATTCAGGCCATAACCTCATAAAGACCTCTCACATTAGACTGGCATTTATGGCAGCTGGATTCGCCGGGCGGGTCCGGGCAGTCTTAAACCATAAAAGAGTCTAACCTCGTGTCTTTATAACTGTTATGCTTTAATTTGGGCCTAGGACCTCTCACATTGGGCTGACATGTGTGACTACTGGATTTGCCGGGTGGGTCCGGGCAGTTTTACGTCACAAACGAGTCCAACCTCGTGTCCTAAGCATTGATTAACACTTATAATCTTTTACCCCAGTTTTAAATATATCCCTATTCAAATCATTAATTAATTCCAATTTTAATGATGTCCATAATTGACTCAATTATGGCCATCCACTTACGGTATGCAAAATCATATCAATTGCACCCCAATTTCTTAATATTAAATCCTTAATATTACCCCTACCCCATGTTATACGTTCGCTTATTCAACGCAAAATATACGTTAGACTCGAATAGTCTAACTCATAGCACAAAGATAAATTATCACAACATATAGAAAAATAAATCTAATCATAATAGGGGTGAAACTTGCATAAAAACTAAACATGTCATGGATCTAAAGGTGTCAACTTGTTTGGTTAAATGTCACAACTTACATAATATGATCATAACCCAAGTTCATGTATAAATTTGCATATGTGGTTTATGCAACATAAAGATGGTGTGAACTAGCATCTAACACATAGAACTCACACATGTCATAGCACAATTCTAGACCTAAATAGATGTCATGGCATATGTTCATAATCTTTACTAATCAATCTAAACTTGCATACATGATTTGTCATATAGATCAACATAGCCCAAATAATATCAACATTATGATTTGATTAACATGAACTAATTAGCATAGATAATAACATCATGACTTTAACATGTATGATTTATCACAACTTAGCATAGAAAATTACAACCTATACAATATCATCATAGCATGATTTACAACATATAGGATATCATCATCACATAACATAGGCTTTACAACATACATGATAGCATAAGGTTTTCAACAACATATATGACAATTCACATCATTTTCTTATGATCCATATCACATCTTAATCTAATTAGTTTGCTAATAATCTTGTTGAATCATCATACTCATAATTGGAGAAGAAAGAGAGTCTTGATTTGCCTTAGAGTTGAGTAGAATTAGGGTTTTGATTAGCTTTCTTCCTTCTTAGTTGGCGGCGGCTACACTGAGTTCCATGGCGATGGCATGACGGCGGCTATTCTATTTTTCATGTGAGTTAGAGTGGGAGACTACCTAGGTATATATAGAAATTAGGATTTATTTAGGCCGTCAGATCAACTCAGAACTAACCTGAACCGTTTAATTTGCCAACTCAGCCCTAAAGACACATCAGCAGCTCAAGATTGGGCTCAGTCAAACCCTAGCCGACTGGACCAGGTCGACACCCAGGTCGACTGCGCAGTCGACCTGGTCCCTGGGGTGTCGACTGCCCAGTCGACCTGGGTGCTGGGCGGGAAATTTCCCGCCTAGCCTGTTTGACTTCGAATTTTGAATTTTAAATTTTCTGAAATCTGTTTTGAATTTTCTGAAACTTCCTATGGCCATATCTCCTTCATACGAAGTCCAAATCACGCAAACTCGGACTCTATTTCAACCAGAATTCCGAGACGAACACAATGGCGTAACCAGTTTCCGAAAATTCTCACGTCTGAGATTAGTTATTCTTTAATTTGTGAATATTAATATTAACAGAATTACGGGGTGTTACATTATTGTTTTTCATGCCCCTTACCCAAGTTATGTTCATAATGAACCATATACCCCAAATTTTAGGTTTTTAATCAATTTCAAGTTATGTCCAAATTCCATATTCACATGCCCAAATTCCACATTCACCTATTTGATTCACATTATGCCCAAATTTCCCAATTCAAGTTACGCCCCAATTCTAACCTTTTTCCCTCGTTCCCAATTTAACGCGATTGCATATTTCAACGGTATGCCTAGGTAGGCTCCAAGGTAGCTTGGCTATAAAAATATAAAGGAAAAGAAAGAGGGAAAAAGGATAGAAATGATTATACTAACAAAATTCGACATAAACATATAGTGGCATATTGATATGATGTGCATATAAGAATAGATCTGGTGAACATAAGATAATAACCCTGTTTCTAACATAGTAGGGATGTCATAATAGGCATGATAAGATCTAAATAATAATTTAGATACCCAACTAGTAACAGATCCAATTTAACCACAAACTTGATAGGTACAAGGTGATCTCAATAGTGAATTTAGATCTATAATCAAGGTAGATCTGACATGATAAAGGTTAAGATCCAAGTCATAGTTATGCCAGAATATCATAGACTCATAAGTTATTACAGATCTGATATGATTCAAGCAGTCACAGGCATAGATCCAAATTACAGCCATAGCATGTTTTACTTTTTAATTATTTAAATCTAAAAGTAAAACTCACCGTGTTTGGATCTAGAAAGATAGAAGAAGAATAGCCGAGGTTGAATCACAAAGCTACACTTGAATAACTTGATTAACTTGATTGTAGAAGAAGGAAAAGGTTTGATTCAGTCTGGGCATCGACAACATCTACTCCGCCATTATTTTTCAGTGTAGAAACAAGAGAAATGGAGCCATATTTATAGCCGCTAGCCCCCAAACCCTAATTGCCACGTCTTCCATAGAGGGTCGACCCCCTAAGGGGGGTCGACACCCCCCTTCAGGGGTCGACTCCCCTAGGTGGGAAATTTGCCGCTCACGGAATTTTTTTTTTTTGAACTGAAATTTGATTTTATGAATATTATATATATATACATAATTCTCTTTTGCGTATACAAACTTCAAACCTTCATATCTTCTTCATACGGTGTTCGTTTTACGCAAACCAAATGTCTAACTTAACCAGAATTTTGAGACGGACACAAAGGCATAGTCTGTTTCCCTTAATTCTTAATGTTAAATTAATTATTCTTTAATTTGTCCTCTTTAGTGTTGTTAAAATTACGAGGTGTTACATTCTCCCCTACTCAAAGGATTTCGTCCTCGAAATCTCCAAGTTAAGAAGAATGTATATCCTACCATCCACGTCCATCTACTCATCCACCAATCATTGGCATCCATTGTCCTTAAAAGATTTTTAATGCTTATATGAACATATGCAAAGGTGTGTTTATATGTCCCAACGCTAATGTGAAGACCAGGCAATCTACTAATTCGGTCGACCTCCTTAATACATTGTATGTTAGTTCCATGAATCCAACATGTATGCAGTAATCCTATTATAACATGTAGTTCTGTATGCGTGCACAATCATCCATCCAAATGCAACATCCATATGATGATACATCCATTTCCCTTCATAAACTAAAAGAAAAACGCACATACATCCATATGCAGTATGAGAGTGATTAAGCCAATCTAGTGCCTAATGTGTGTATATGCATCCGCGAGCAACCACTAGCAAACACTTGCATCCATCAAACATAACATGTCTCGAACACATGTTTACATCCATGGGATTCCTACCTAAAGGTCGAAGATTCGATCAATAGGACATACTCAAATGATAAAAACATGCATAGATAAAAACTTTGGGAAAAGGAGTTAAGAACATAACCTCGAAAAGAAAAGGGAACAAAGCATGAATTTGTTCTTCGGTCTCCCATGTCGCATCCTATGGGTTATCTCCCCATTGAACTTTCATCAACTTGACTTATCTATTGCGTAGCTTCTTAACTTCTAATCCAAGAATACGGGAAAGAAATCGTCTAATTGTAACCTCCCGTTCCACCTCTGCTTCCTCCAATATACTCGGCTCAACTACTTTTGCTGTAACATGCAAGCAATTCCGCAAACGAGAAATGTGAAAAACATCATGAACTCTGGATAGTCTCTCTAGTAGCTTTACTCTATAGGCCATTTAGCTAATCCTTTTTATTATGGGAAATGGCCCTATAGATCTTGGTGCCAATTTCCCTACAGATCCGAAGCGAACCACATTCCTCAAAGGTGACACTTTAAGTAAAACCATATCTCCTACTTCAAATTCAATGTCAGTCCTCTTGTCAGTGTAGGATTTTTGCCTGTCTTGAGCGGTCTTCATTCGTCGTCGGGTAAGATCAATCTTCTTGGATGTTTACCTAACCATATCTGGTCCAAGTAATAGCCTTTCTGTAGATTCTCACCAACAAGTTGGTGACCTATAGGGTCGTCCGTATAATGCTTCGAAGGGTTCCATGCCAATGCTAGCTTGATAACTGTTGTAGGCGAACTCTACTAAAGGAAGATGCTCTTTCCAAGTCCCTCTGAAGTCTAGGATACATAGCCTCAAAAGATCCTCTAGAACCCTGTACACCATCTCCGTCTGTCCATCGGTCTGAGGATAATAAGTGGTGCTCAAACATAACTGTGTACCTAATGCTTCTTGCAAGCTCCTCCAAAATTCACTAGTGAAAATAGGGTCATGATCGCTTACGATACTGGAAGGTACTCCATAAAGATGGACTATCTCTCGAACGTAAACTGCTACCAACCATGATGTCGTCCTCTTACTCTTAACCGGAATGAAATGGGCACTCTTAGTAAGTCTGTCCACAACGACCCAAATTCTGGTATTGCCTTTCTTTGATCCAGGCAAACCATCTATGAAATCCATAGAGATGCTCTCCCACTTCCACTGTGAAACCTCCAAAGGGTGAAGTAAACTACCGGGCTTCTTTTGATTATCTTTGACTTGCTGGCAAATCAAATATTGAGAAACAAACTCCGCTACATACTTCTTCATTCCAACCCAAAAGAAAAGCCTTTCTCAATTAGCTCCTCTACTTGCTTGCTGAGCCCCCTCCTTTCCCTTGGAGCCATATGGCGCACAGGAAATGCGACTGGCTCTGCATTGTCTACCAAATATATACGAGAATTGATTTCATGCCTCGGAGGTAAGCCCCGAACCTCCTCAAAAACATCAGAATATTCTCAGATCAGCAATATAGATCGCAGATCATTAATAGATGCATTAAGAGACTCTAGGAAACTAATCATAACAGATCCCTTTAGGTCACAAGAAAACTCGAGGGTCCTCTCATGGCAAGTCCAAAGTCTAACGAGCCTCCTCTTACAATCGAGAATGGCGCCGTACATGGCTAGCCAATCCATCCCTAGAATCAAACCGTAGCCCATAAAACCGAGAACATACACATCACACTCAAAATCGACGCCTAAGACAGGTATTCGCAAACCCTGGAAAATCATGGACAAATGAGCCGAACTAACATTGGGGTTTGAGACAACAACGAGATCCACTGCCGTACTAGTATTTAAGTGCAGAGACCCAACCACAGATCTAGATATAAATGAATGTGAAGTGGAAGAATCAAAAAGAGTTATAATAGGATGATTGGAAAGAGAAATTAAACCTTCCACGGAAACTGTCTAACCTCTATTGTGACACCCCACGTCCGTTAACGTCACTCACAAAGGGAATGCATTAAGTTTCGTGAAGCGTTGTAGGTAAACAAACATAGAATTTTACAAGACAGACATAAACAAGATAGCAGCGGAATTTTTATTTCAATCACAAATCATACAGCGTGGTTCAAAGTACCACGAGTCTCAAAAATCATTACAACAACATAACTTCTGTCTTTTAACATCAGAGTATATAAATACATAAAAGGAAACATAATTCCCCAAATAAAAGAGACAAACCCATAGTAGAGATAAAAACTTAAGCCATGCTTCGAAAGCGGCTCTAGCAAGATGATATCTGAGTCCTAACTAAGCCTGAGTGTTTCCTCCCTGAGAACTAGGGGGAATGGAAGAAAGAAAGAGAAACAAGAGGTCAGACATAAAGTCTGGCGAATCTAGTGAATTTTAGCAAGTAAATAAATAAAAGTAGCATGACAGGCATATAAAGTGGATAAGAGAGATCACTACATAAATGGTAGGTGTGACAAGGTAGACAGGATGAGGTGTATATGCTTTTAATGGTTACTCTGCACTATTACTAGTATGACGAAAATGAGATGATCTCTTCCAATATAAGGTTGTAGACTCAGGGCATATGTCCAAATGTACCCTAACCACTACCCTAATCGATCGTCTCCCTACTCAGTAGATACTCTGTGTCGGCCCCATGGTAGGATGTATCACATCCTTAAGTGGCAACCCCTCACTGATATGCACAGCCCTATATCTATTGGTGTCACGGTCGTCTTATCCCCCTCTGCCCAGCTCATGCACGCACATGGCATGGTCGGTTTGCGCTGCCCACACCGTCCTTCACGTTTGGATCTCTTACAATCAGTTAGTAAGCCTGTCCCCCGCCTAGTACGGAGTACTTTATTTGATACCTACTCCGGGTTACTAACTGAAATGGGTCCCATACAATATGATACAAGCTCTCCCCTTTGTCTTATATCCCCCACTAGGTTTTCACTAACTATGTATACCACTAGGTGTCTTTAATTACATAGCCCTATACTAGTTATGCTTACCCTAAAAGGTGTCTTTAATTACATAACTTTATTTCCTCCGGTTATGTACACCACTAGGTGTCTTTAATTATATAACCTTATCGAGTTAAGTTTGTGGGCCTATATGTAAATTTCACTCACCCCCTCCAAATTGCTTAACCCATCCACTATCCAACAAATTTTACTTAACCCTAACTTTAGTTCATAATCACACAATCCCTATGGATTAGATTTGGTTAAGTAGTCTGATTTATTACCATGTCCATTTATGGTTTATAATGGGCTAGACCTCCTACATTAGGCCTACAACTTATGGATATTGGATATGCCAGTCGGGTCCGGGCAGTCTTATTCCACAGTTGGGCCTAACCTCAAGTCTTATCTCGATTCGTATATGCGCAGTTAGACCTCCCGCATTAGGTTCAACATTAGTGGCTGTTGGATATGACGGTCGGGTCCAGGTAGACTTCCACCACTAATGCAACCTAACCTCATGTCATAAGTGCAATTACAATTCCTAATTGTAATTACTAGACATTCCATTTTTATCCAATTTTTAACTATGTATTTATAGGTGATTTTGTCCCCTTTTCCCAATTATATCCATAATTGATTTTGTGCCAAACTTACTCATATTCATTACTCCAATTAATAACCAAATTAACATTCAAATTATGTATTAACCCTTTTTCCCCCATTCCCTAACTAGCGCACTCATAAAATTGGCGGCATGCCTAGACTAGATAATAGTCTATTCATAAACGATAAAAGGGAAAAATAATAGGATTATGACAAAAGTGAATGTTCTAACATAACTTGGCATAAACATAAACTAGTGTGGTGATAAGATGGGCATAAAGGCATAAAATTGATGAACTCGTGGCAGTGAATTGATTCTTAACATAACTATGATGTCATAAAGAGCATAATTAGATCTAAATTAACAAACTAGATGTCCAACTGGTTTAGATCTAATATGATAGGCACAAAGTGATAAACTAGATCTGATTAACAACTCAAATGTCCACATAATTTAGATCCAACGGTTTAAAAGTGGATCTTCACAAATAAGGTTTACATCATAGCATGTCACAGAAGTTACCATGGATCTAACAAGATAGAGATTTAGATCAATAATTAAAAATAGATCTAGCACAAATCACAGACTGTTACAAGGGTTACAACAGATCCAACAAGATAGAGATTTAGATCCAAATCCTAACCAATTCAGAATGTCATATGTTAATGATTTACAATGGATCTGATTTAACTTAGACATATGAACAAATCCAAGTCATAGTCGTGTCATATTTACTTTTAAATATTCAAATCTAAAAGTAACTAGAAACTCACAGCGTTAGGATTAGAAAAGAGAAATAATGGATCTTGAATCTCTATATTTGATTTGCAAAACTGATAGTTGTAGAAGATAACAGGTTCAATTCAGACACTGGCAGAGTTTGACCACCATGAATTCTCAATGAAGAAAATATGAGAAATAGCCACGTATATAAGGCTGCAAAACCCTCTGAAACCGACTGCCACCTCATCCCTGGGGGTGTCCACACCCTTATGGGTGGGTCAACCCATAGGTCGACACCCGTTATGGGGAGTCGACCCCGGTGTCGACACCTGTCTAGGGGGTCAACCCTCTAGAGTAGGAAATCTGCCACCACTTTTCATTTTTTAGAATTTTAACTATTGTGGATAAAATTTTGGTTCATCTCTGACTCATGTGTGTGTGTATATATATATTCTTTCTGCGCGTATACAAACTTATAACTCTCATAATTTATTCATATGATGTTCGTTTTATGCAAACCAGATGTCTACCTTGACCAGAATTTCGATATGGACGCAATGGTGCAGTCCTTTTTCCTTAATTCTGAATATTAAATTAATTACTATTTAATTTATCCTCTTTTAGTGTCATTAAAATTTCGGGGTGTTACATTCCACCCTACTTAAAGAATTTCGTCCCCGAAATCTCCAAGTTGAGAAGAATGCATATCCTACCATCCATCATCCATCAATCACTGGCACCCATTGTCCTTAAAGATTTCTAATGCTTATATGAATATATGCTAAGGTGTGTGTATATGTCCCAATACTAATGCGTAAATCAGGCGGTCTACTGATCTAGTTGACCTCCTTAATGCAATGTATGTTAGTGCCATGAATCCAATATGTATGCAAATAATCTGATTAAAACATGTAAGCTCTATTTGTGTGCACACTCATTCGTCTAAGTGCAACATCCATGTGCTAATTCGTCCATTTTCATCCATAAAAGAAAAGAAAATGCACACACATCCATATGCAGTATGAGATTGATTGAGTCAATCTAGGGCCTAATGTGTGTGTATATGCGTCTACAGGAAACCACTGGCAAACACTTGCATCCACTTGAATCCATCAAACATAACATGTTTCAAACACACGTTTACATCCATAGGATTCCTATCTAAAGGTCGAAAAATACTATGGATAAGATATACTCAAATGATAGAAACAAGCACTGATAGAAGTTTGAAAAAGGAGTTAAGAACATACTCTCAAAAAGGAAAGGGTACGAAACACAATCTTGTCTTCGGTCTCCCAAGTCGCATCCTCTGGGTTATCTCCCCATTGAACCTTTAGCAACTTGATTTCTTTAATGCGTAGCTTTTTGACTTCTGATCCAAGAATACGGGTAGGATCTCTCCTGATTGTCGCCTCCCATTCCACTTCTACCTCTTCCAATACACTCAACTCAACAACTTCTGCGGTGTCATGCAGGCACATCCGCAGATGAGAAACGTGGAAAACATCATGAATGCCAAATAGATTTTCTAGGAGCTTTACTCTATAGACCATTTGGCCAATCCTCTCAGTTATGTGAAATGGTCACACAAACCTAGGTGCCAACTTCCCTACCGATCTGAAGCGAACCATATTCCTCAAAGGTGATACTTTGATAAAAACTATGTCTCCCACTTCATATTCGATGTTAGTCCTTCTCTTGCCTGCATAGGACTTTTGCCTATCTTGAGCTGTCTTCATCCGTCGTCGAATAAGGTCAATCTTTTTGGACGTTTCTCTAACCATATCTAGTCCAATTAATAATCTTTCTGTAGATTCCCACCAACAAGTTGGTGATCTATAGGGTCATCCGTACAATGCTTTGAAGCGTGCCATGCCGACGCTGGATTGATAGCTGTTGTTATAGGAAAACTCTACTAAAGGAAGGAGCTCTTCCCAAGTCCCTCCAAAGTCCAGGATACATAGGCTCAAAAGATCTTCAAGAATCATGCTCACCTTCTCCATCGGTCCATCGGTCTGAGGATGATAAGCGGTGCTGAAACATAACCGTGTGCCTAATGCTTCTTGCAAGCTCCTCTAAAATTCACTGGTAAAGATGGGGTCACGATCGCTTATGATGCTAGAAGTACTCCATGAAGACGAACTATCTCACGAACATAAATTGCTTCCAATCATGATGTCATCCTCTTACTCTTAACTGGAATAAAGTGAGCGCTCTTAGTGAGACTATCTACCATAACCCAGATACTGGTGTAGCCTTTCTTCGATCTAGGAAAACCATTCACGAAATCCATAGAGACGCTCTCCTATTTCCACTGAGGAACCTCCAAAGGATGAAGTAGACCACCTGGCTTCTTTTGTTCAGCTTTAACTAGCTGGCAAACTAAGCATTGGGAAACAAATTCAGCCACATCTTTCTTCATCCCAGCCCAAAAGAAAACCATCTTCATGTCTCTGTACATCTTATCATCGCCTGGATGAATGGTCATCTTAGAATGGTGGGCTACTTCTAGGACTGCTTTATCAAGCTTCTAGTTTGAGGAGCACAAAGCCTTCCATCTCGTTGCAACCACGCCTTTTAATCTATGACATATCTACTGAGGTGACTAGAAGTCTCCCCTCTTCTGAGCTATCCCATAATGCCTAAAATCTATGGGTCTGCGAAGCTCCTATCTGGTCCATAAGAGTTGGTCGTATCTCCGAGGATGCAAACAAATCAGGAAAAATATCGATAGAGGGTTTAAAATCAAAAGCTGATATGAACTCCAAGTTCTTTCTCTCCACAAACAGAGGACTCAGGGCCATCCTCTGTCTACTTAGTGCGTCTGCCACCACATTACCCTTGCCAGGGGTATAAGCAATCTCAAAAGCATAAGAAGCTAGAAACTCCATCCACTGTTGTTGCCTTAAATTGAGGTCTTCCTGCGAGAGCAGATACTTGAGAGATTTATGATCGGTGTATAACTCGAACTTCTCTCCAAGTAAATAATGACGCCACGCCTTTAACGTGAATACTATGGTAGCTAGCTCTAGATCATAGGTGGGGTTGTTCTTCTCATGAACTCTTAACTACCTACCCCCATAACACACTACTTTCCCTTCGTTCATCAGAACCGCACCAAGCCTTGTACCACACGCATTAGTGTAAACGGTAAACACCTTACTCCCGTTAGGTAAGGACAAGACCGAGGCAATTGTCAGAGCCCTCTTCAGCCTTTGGAAAGCAACGTCACAGTCTATGTCCCAAGAAAATGCCAAGTTCTTCTTCGTCAGCCTAGTGACTGGGGCTGAAATCTTTGCGAAGTCCTTAATGAACTTCCTATAATAACCTGCCAACCCTAGAAAGCTCCTCACTCAGTTGCATTTTTAGGAATCTGCCAATCTTGCACTGCAAACTCCTTCGTGGGATCTACAGCTGTCCCTTCTTTGGAGACCATATGCCCTAAGAATCTCACCTCTTTTCTCCAAAAATGGCATTTGGAGAAATTCGCCTTAAGCTGATGGTCACGGAGAGTTTTCAAAACTTCTCTCAAATGTTGGGCATACTCTTCTTCGCTTTTGGAGAAGATCAAAATATCGTTAACAAAGACTACAACAAATTTATTTAGGAACTCCCGAAACACCCTACACATCAGATCGACATAATAGGCATGTGCATTCGTTAGCCCAAAAGGCATCATTACCCATTCAAAGAAACCGTTCGGAGTTGTAAAAGCAGTCTTATCTATGCTATCGTTAGCCACCCTCAATTGATGGAACCCCATGGCCAAATCTAACTGAGAAAATACTGAGACACCAACAAGCTGATCAAATAAATCATCAATCCTTGGAAGTGGGTGCCTATTCTTCTTAGTGAGTTTATTCATCTCTCTATAGTCGACACATAAACGAAGTGAACCATCCGCCTTAGTCACGAATATTACTGGAGCACCCCATTCAGATATGCTTCGTTTGATAAACCCTTTCTCAAGCAGCTCCCCTACTTGCTTACTAAACTCCCTCCTTTCCCTCTGAGCCATGTGGCGCACCGGCAATGCAATTGGCTTTGCATTGTCCACCAAATATATACGAAAGTCGATCTCGCGCCTTGGAGGTAAGCCCGAACATCATCAAAAACATCAGAATACTACTGGAACAGAATGCAAGTCATCGATAGATGCATCAAGAGACTCTAGGAAACTAAGCATAACCGACCCTTGTGGGTCACAAGAAATCTCGAGGGTCCTCCCATAACAAGTCAGAAGCTTGATGACCCTGTTCACACAATCCAGAATGGCACCATACGTGGTAAGCCAATCCATTCCTAGAATCTACCCGTAGCCCATAAACCTAAGCACATACGCGTCACATTCAAACTCGATGCCTAACACAGATATTTTCAACCCTAACAAATCGTAGATAAGTGAGCCGAACCACCAATGGGGTTTGAAACAACTACGAGATCCACTGCCATACTAGTAATTAAGGGCAGAGATTCAACTACAGAACTTGATATAAATGAGTGTGAAGTGCCAGAATCAAAAGATGTTCTAATAGGATGGTTTAAAAGAGAAATTAAAACACCAACAGTAATTTTTCAACCTCTATCAGGAGCACTGATCGCGTGAGCGTGCACCTGCCCTCCAGAAGTCCCAGTCCTTTGACCCTGTCCATGTGATCCTTGTTTCTTCGAGCACTCTCTAGCAAAGTATCCGACCTCTCCACAGTGGTAGCAAGAGTTCTTCCTTCGCTTACGGTCTTTAACCAAGTGACCTTCCTTCCCACAATTGTGACATTTTCTCTTATCCTTGCCTTTATCATTCTTCCCTCCTTTCTTCTGCTGTAGTTGTTGTTGCTGCTGCCCCTTCTTGGGCCACACCTTCCTATTTTGCGATGTCTCCTATGCCTTCTTTTCTCCCTTGTATTCCTCATGCATTAGGGCCATATCGACTAGCTTTTCAAAGGTGGGCCCCATTGGAATATGGGACATGGCTAACCCATGCATAGGTTCAGTCAGCCTTTTAGCAAACCGAAAAGCCCTTTTGTGTGACGTATCCACTAACTCTAACCCGAAACTTGCTAGCTGGTTGAATTTATTCACATACTCCTTCACCGTCAAGTTTCCTTGTTTGAGTGCTAAGAATCTCTCCATCTGCATACTTCTCTCAGCTTGGGAGAGAAATTTCATTTTGAACCTCTGTCTAAAATCTTATTAAGTTTCCACCGGATGTCCAGCTTGGGTAACTTCCCACCAAAATGAGGCTTCGTCCTTCAGTAGCTAGGTGGTTAACTGAACATTCCTTTTATCCTCTACTTCAAAGATTACGAAAAAGTCCTCGGTCTCCTTGAGCTAATTCCGTGCTTCTACGAATGTCTCGTTCCCATGGAATGGCTTCCCTCCCATAGCACGGAAGTCTTTGCATATCTTGTCGAAGTTTTCTGCTCTTGGAGGGGGAGGAGGAGAAATGACTGGTGCATCTGGGGAAGGGATATTTCCTTGACCTTCGGCAGACATCGTGGCCTCCAAATGCCTAAGGAACCATCCGGGTATTGTAACGCCCTTTGGGATATTAGGAATGTTTTATTCCCCAGACATGCTGAAAAAGAAAAAAGGAAGAGATTTAGATAAAGGAACGAAGGATATTACATATGGCTTTTTGGGGAAGGTTTTTCAAAACAGACTTTTCTTTTTGAAAATGCTTTCGTTTAAAACCTTTTTGAAAAATAATTTTCAAAAACTTTTATCTAATATGGTAACCTTCAGCTCTGATACCAAGTGTGACAACCCACGTCCGTTAATGTCGCTCACAAAGTGAATGCATTAAGTTTGCGAAGCGTTATAGGTAAACAGACACAGAATTTTACAAGATAGACATAAGTAAGATAGTAGCGAAAATTTATTTTTATTTCAGTCACAATTCATACAACGTGGTTCATAATACCATGAGTCCCAAAAACAATTACAACAACATAACTTCTGTCTTTTAACATTAGAGTACATAAATACTTAAAAGAAAACATAATTCCCCAGATAAAAGAGAAAAAGCCATAGTAGAGATAAAAACTTGAGCCATACTTCAAAAGCAGCTCTAGCAAGATGATATCTGAGCCCTGACTAAGCCTAAGTGTCTCCTCCCTGAGAACCTTAGGGAGGGGGAAACGGAATAAAGAAGGAGAAACAAGAGCGTCAAACATAAAGTCCGGCGAGTCTAGTGACTTTTAGCAAGTAAATAAAAAAAAGTAGCATGATAGGCATATAGAGTGGATAAGAGAGATCACTACATAAATTGCAGGTGTGACAAGGTAGACAGGATGAGGTGTATATGCTACTAATGGTTACTCTGCGCTGTTGCTAATATAACCAAAATGAGATGATCCCTTCCACTATAAGCTGGTAGACTTAGGGCATATGTCCAAATGTACCCTAACCACTACCCTAATCGATCGGCTCCCTACATACTCGGTGTCGGCCCCACAGTAGGATGTATCACGTCCAAAAGTGGCAACCCCTCACTGATATGCACAACCCCATGTCTACTGGTGTCACGGTCGTCTTATCCCCCTCTGCTCGGCTCATGCACGCACATGGCCCGGTCGGTTTGCGCCGCCCACACCGTCCTTCACTTTTGGATCTCTTACAATCAGTTAGTAAGCGTATCCCCCCTCCGCCTAGTATGGAGTACTTTATTTGATACCTACTCTAGGTTACTAATCGAAATGGGTCCCACACTATATGATACAAGCTCTCCCCTTTGTCTTGTATCCCCCACTAGGTTTTCACTAACTATGTATACCACTAGGTGTCTTTAATTACATAGCCCTATACCAGTTATGCTTACCCTAAAAGGTGTCTTTAATTACATAACTTTATTCCTCCAGTTATGTACACCACTAGGTGTCTTTAATTATATAACCTTATCGAGTTAAGTTTGTAGGCCTATATGTAAATATTACTCAACCCCTCCAAAATTGCTTAACCCATCCACTATCCAACAAATTTTGCTTAACCCTAACTTTAGTTCATAATCACACAATCCCCATGGATTAAATTTGGTTAAGTAGTCTGATTTATTACCATGTCCATTTATGTTTTATAATGGGCTAGACATCCTACATTAGGCGTACAACTTATGGATGTTGGATATGCCAGTCGGGTCCGGGCAATCTTATTCCACAGTTGGGCCTAACCTCAAGTCTTATCTCGATTCGTATTTGCACAGTTAGACCTCTCGCATTAGGTTCAACATTAGTGGCTGTTGGATATGACGGTCAGGTCCAGGTAGACTTCCACCACTAATGCAACCTAACCTCATGTCATAAGTGCAATTACAATTCCTAATTGTAATTACTATACATTCCATTTTTATCCAATTCTTAACTATGTATTTATAGGTGATTTTGTCCCCTTCTCCTAATTATATCCATAATTGATTTTGTGCCAAACTTATTCATATTCATTACTCCAATTAATAACCAAATTAACATTCAAATTATATATTGACCCTTTTTCCCCCATTCCCTAACTATCGCACTCATAAAATTGGCGGCATGCCTAGACTAGATAATAGTCTATTCATAAACGATAAAAGGGAAAAATAATAGGATTATGACAAAAGTGAATGTTCTAACATAACTTGGCATAAGCATAAACTAGCATGGTGATAAGGTGGACATAAAGGCATAAAACTGATGAACTCGTAGCAGTCAATTGATTCTTAACATAACTATGATGTCACAATGAGCATAATTAGATCTAAATTAACAAATTAGATTTCTAACTGGTTTAGATCTAATATGATAGGCACAAGATGATGAACTAGATTTGATTAACAACTCAAATGTCCACATAATTTAGATCCAATGGTTTAAAAGTGGATCTACAAAAATAAGGTTTAAGGTTCACATCATAGCATGTCATAGAAGTAACCATGGATCTAACAAATATAGAGATTTAGATCAATAATTAAAAATAGATCAAGCACAAATCACAGAATTTACAAGGGTTACAACAGATCCAACAAGATAGAGATTTAGATCCAAATCCTAACCAATTCAGAATGTCATATGTTAATGATTTACAATGGATCTGATTTAAATTTAGGCATATGAACAAATCCAAGTCATAGTCGTGTCATATTTACTTTTAAATATTCAAATCTAAAAGTAACCAGAAACTCACAGCGTTAGAATTATAAAAGAGAAAGAATGGATCTTGAATCTCAAGATTTGATTTGCAAAACTGATAGTTGTAGAAGATAACGGGTTCAGTTCAGACACTAGCAGAGTTTGGCCACCATGAATTCTCAATGAAGAAAACATGAGAAATAGCCACATATATATAGCTACAAAACCCTCTAAAAACGACTGCCACCTCATCCCTAGGGGTGTCGACGTCCCTGTGGGTGGGTCGACCCATAGGTCGACGCATCTTAATGGGGGGTCGACCCAGGTGTCGACGCCCCTCTGGGGAGGTCGATCCCCTAGAGTTGGAAGTATGCCGCCACTTTTCATTTTTTTCGAATTTGAATTGTTTTAGATAAAATTCTAGCTCATCTTGGACTCATGTATATATATATTCTTTCTACACGTATACAAAACTTAAAACTCTCATAACTTCTTCATACGGTGTTCGTTTTACGCAAACCAAATCTCTATCTTGACCGGAATTTCGATACGGACGAAATGGTGCAGTCCATTTTCTTAATTCTGAATATAAAATTAATTATTATTTAATTTATCCTCTTTTTGTGTCATTAAAATTTTGGGGTGTTACATCTATCTGGAGCACTGGTCGCGAGAGCATGCACCTACCCTCCAGAAGCTCCTGCCCTTTTGACCTTGTCCCTGCTTCTTCGGGCGCTCCTTAGCATAGCGTCCGATCTCTCCACAACTGAAGCAAGCATTCTTCCTTCTTTTGCAATCCTTTACCAAACGACCCTCGTATCCACAATTATGGAACTTCCCCTTATCCTTGGCCTTTTCATTCTTTCCTCCCTTCTTTTGTTGTTGTTGTTGTTGTCCTTTCTTGGGTCATACCTTCTTGTTTTGTGTTTCCTAGACCTTAGCCCCTTTCTTTTCACCTTTTTACCATCCTTGCATAACAAGCTAACATGTCTCTCGAAATCTGCCTCCATCGCACGGAAATCCTTACAAAGCTCAAGAAAATTAGCTGTAAGTGAAACTACTGCGGCTACAGATGGAGGTTAGGCACTTCATTGCCCTTCGACATGTGCCGTAGTTTTAACATGCCTACAGAACCATGCCGCAATAGGGGCACCTTTCGGGAAGAATCGGCTCCCCAGACAAAAAGGAAAAAGGAATCAAGCAGAGAATCGAGAGATATTCTATATGGCTTTGGGGAATATGTTTTTCGAAATAGACATTTCTTTTGAAAATGCTTCCTTTTAAAACCTTTTTGCAAACAATTTTTTAAATCTTTTATCCGATCTGGTAACCTTCAGCTCTAATACCAAGTGTGACACCCCACGTCCGTTAATGTCACTCATTTAGAGAATGCATTAAGTTGCATGAAGCGTTATAGGTAAATAGAAACATAAACATTACAAGACAGATTAAAATAGCAGCGGAATAAAAACTAACTTTATTAATCATAAAACATCGTGGGTCAAAACATCATATGTCTGAATGTCATAAAACCCAGTACATTATAAAAACTTCTGCCTTGTACTTAAACATCAGAGTACAAAATAAAAGAAGCAAAATCCCTAAATTAAAACATAGCCATAGTAGCAAAGATAGGAGCTTGAGCAATACATCTAAGCAGTACCAGCAAAATGATAGCAAAATCCTGATCAAGCTTGAGTATTCCCTCCTTGAGAACCTGGGGGGAAACAGAAGAAAGAAGAGGAAACAAAAAGGGTCAGAAATAAAGTCTGGCGAGTCCAGTTACTTTTAGCAATTAAATAAGTAAAAGTATCATGACAGGCATATAAAGTGAATAAGAGAGATAATATCGCAAAAGGTAGGTGTGACAAGGTAAACATGATAGAGTGTATATGCTTCCCTAATGATTACTCTGATTCTCTGCACTGATACTAGTATAACCCGAATGAGATGATCCCAACAACTATAAGATGGTAGAGTTAGGCATACTTCTGGTGAGAGGTTTTAACCTCATACAATCCACATGCAGCCCAATCCTAACAGGCTCCTAAACTTTACCAGAGTCTAGATGTACCCTAATTATTACCCTAATCAATCGGCTTCCTACTCCGTAGATACCCTGTGCCGGCCCCACAGTAGGAGGTATCAATTACTAAAGGGGAAACCCTTCGTTGATGTACACAACCATATCTACTGGTGTCATGTTCGTATTATCCCCCTCTGCCTGAACATGTACGCACATGTTCCGGTCGGTTTGCGCCACCCACTCCGTCCTCCATGTTTGGATCTCTTACATTCATCCTATAAGCGTGCCCTGACTCTGACCTAGGGCTGAGTCCTCGTTCGATACTGTTATATGGGTTACTGACTGAAACGGGTCCCACACACAAGATGATACAAGATCTCCCCCTTGTCTTGTATCCCCACTAGGATTTCCTCAGGTTATGTATACCTGTTGGTGTCTTTAATTACATAACCCCTCAGGTTAAGTTTGTGGGCCTATATATAAATATTACCCCCCACTCAGATTTACTTAACCCATCCACTATTCAAACAAGTTTATTTAACGGTTAAGTTTGTGGGCCTATATATACAAATATTACCCAACATTTCCACAAGTTATGTTTACCTAATTGTGTCTTCAATTACATAACCCAATCGGTTAAGTTTTATGGGCTTATATGTAGAAATATTATCCAATATTTCCATAGGTTATGCTTTCCTAACGGTGTCTTTAATTACATAACCCCAACCGGTTAAGATTTGTGGGCCTATATGTAAATATTACCTACCCAACCCAGATATACTTAACCCTCCCACTGTTTTCAACCAAGTTTACTTAACCCTTACTCAAGTTAACATGTTCATACAATTCTTATGGATTCAACTAGGTTAAGTATTACAGACTAACAGGTTATCCCCATTCACATTGACTTCTTTTCCCTTGGCAAAATTCCACTTGCTTATTAATTTCATGTAAATATAAGTTAATCCATTTAAGTTTATTATTAAGCCCCATCACATGTTATTCTTTTGATTGTAATTAACGGAAGAAATATTACAATCTTTCACCCCTGGATTGTAATTAGCGGAAGTAATCTTACAATCCCTTTGTATTATTCTTTATCTGATTCCATAGTTATAATAACATGTTCTACTTAATATGTAATTCAGTATACTTCATCTCAGTTCACCTGTTTTCGGTTCAACGTATCACTACAACTTGACGTTGTTTACTTATTAACTTAGTTTTCTTAACCAAGGTTTACTAATAAGCTTTCTGTCCATTGATTATAACCTATGTTATAATTTCCACTTGTCCCTAGGATAAGACTACCCATTTTATAACATTCTTATTAGAGTAATTAATTATAATAGGTTACTATCATTCCCTGTTTACTCCAATTCATTACCATATATCCATTTATGATCGTAATGCACTAGACCTCCCACATTAAACCGACAACCTATGGATGTTGGATATGCCGGGCGGCTCCGGGCAGGCCTCTTCCACAAGTCGGGTTTAACCTCGTGTTTTAGCACGTCTCGTGTTTATGTACTTAGACCACCCACATTAGATTCACCACTTGTGGTCGCTGGTTATGTCGGGCAGCTCTGGGCAGTCTTCCACCACTAGTGTAATCTAACCTCATGTCTAAGCGCGATTATAATTTCAGTTATTGTAATTCTAGGAATTTCCAGTATTAATCAATTATACCTATGTCATTATAGGTTTTCATGCCCCTTACCCAAGTTATGTTCATAATGAACCATATACCCCAAATTTTAGGTTTTTAACCAATTTAAAGTTATGTCCAAATTCCATATTCACAAGCCCAAATTCTGTATTCACCTATTTGATTCACATTATTCCCGAATTTCCCAATTCAAGTTACGCCCCAATTCTAACATTTTTCCCTCATTCCTAATTTAACACGATCGCACATTTAAGCGGCATGCCTAGGCTCGAAGGTAGCTTGGCTATAAAAATATAAAGGAAAAGAAAGAGGGAAAAAGAGAAGAAATGATTATACTAACAAAATTTGACGTAAACATATAGTGGCATATTGATAAGATGGGCATATAAGAATAGATTTGGTGAATGTAAGATAATTGATCTGTTTCTAACATTGTAGGAATGCCATAATAGGCATTATAAGATCTAAATAATAATTTAGATGTCCAACTAGTAATAGATCCAATATAACCAGAAACATGATAGGTATAAGGTGATATAAATAGTGAATTTAGATCTATAATCAAGGTAGATCTGACATGATAAAGGTTAAGATCCAAGTCATAGTTATGTTAGAATATCATAGATTCACAAGTTATTATAGATATTATATGATTCAAGTAGTCACAGGCATAGATCCAAATTACAGTCATATCATGTTTTACTTTTTAATTATTTAAATCTAAAAGTAACTTAAACTCACCTTGTTTGGATCTAGAAAGATAGAAGAAGAATAGCAGAGGTTGAATCACAGATCTACACTTGAATAACTTGATTGCAGAAGAAGTAAAAGGTTTGTTTCAGTCTGGGCACCGATAGCATCTAGTCCTCAATTATTTTTTAGTGTAGAAAACAAGAGAAATGGACCACATTTATAGATGCTAGCCCCCAAAACCAAATTGCCATGTATTCCCTAGGGGGGTCGACCCATAGGTCGACACCCCCCTTGAGGGGTCGACCCAGGGGTCGACTCCCCTGGGCGGGAAATCTGCGCTCACGGAATTTTTGATTTTTTAACTGAAATTTGTCTTGCACGTATACAAACTTCAAACCTTCAAAACTTCTTCATACGGTATCCGTTTTACGCATACCAAATGTCTATGTTGACCAGAATTTCGAGACAGACGCAATGGCGCAGCCCATTTCCCTTAATTCTGAATATTAAATTAATTATTTTTTAATTTGTCCTCTTTAGTGTTGTTAAAATTATGGGGTGTTACATATACCCGATCTTCTCAGCATATCTTCTTTCATTTGTGACCTTTTTGTTCTACAACCTTTATCCTTCACCAGTTAATAAATTTTTTCCTCTATTATCTTTAATCTCACCTCCTTTTGAACATATTTGTGATTAAATATTCTTTATTTCATCTCATGCCAGATCTAGTAAACAACAGTCGAAATAGTTGCACATGCCACATCAAATGTTTGATCTCTTTGTTTGAAATTTCTAAATATTCTCTCTGCCTCACACTCTAAAGAACCAGATTCATAAATAACTAGTCCAAGCTTTAGTGAAACTGCACATCATATACCACGCATATTTACATCAAAAAATAAATGACTAACAGATTCTACATTATCTTCACACAAATTACAGTGGTTATCATCTACAAACCCAAACCTGCTCAATCTTTCTTTTATAAACAACCTATCATTCAATGTAAGGTATGAATTGAAAGACATTCTTATAGCATTCTTACTATGCCATATGACCTTATAACATTGTTTTCCAGATTGCTTTTCCCTGATTTTGTCCCATGCTTTGTGAAAGGTAAACTCCCCACTTTCACACCATTCATAATCATCATCACATGGACCTTGTTTTAAAATAATGGAATTTACTTTATATAGAACCTCTTGAGAAGTAACATGCAAGTTACCATTGATTCTACCATCAAACATAATTGAAGAAACATGTTCATCACGCCTGACTAATGAGAAGATCTAGAAATTCCAATTAAGTAAACAAGACATTTGTTGTTTATCCAAGTTTCAAACCACAGAAGAGTTGATGAACCAGAAGTAATTACCTTATTAAACAACTAAGCACCTGTTGTTCTCAATCTGAGAACTGTTTTCCATGTACTCGAAGCATTGTTATCATCCTGCATACTCCAAAAAGCTTATTATTACAATACTTTGCTTTCATCCATCAACTCCACATTGATGATCTTGTTAATAACTTCCACATAAGCTTAATACTAGTAGCTTTCTTCAAATCTAAAAAAGATTTCAAACCAATACCACCTTCTTCTTTCGGTAAACGTAATTTTTCCCATTTAATTTTGTGAGAAGAACTACCCTAAATGAAATCTGAACACATAGTATGAAGCTAATCTGTTACATGTTCAGGCAATTGGTACACAAATTACCAATACAATAGAATATGAGTCAACACAGATTGGATTAATTCAGCCCTTCCAACAAAGCTCAAAAAATTGGTGTCCGATGATTGAATTTTCAACTGAATTCTGTGTAGTAATGACTGGCAATCATTGTAATGAATATAGTTAAAGGATAAAGGTACACCCAAGTATCTTACTAGTATCTGTTCAATTTGAAAACCCAAAATAGATGAAAACTCTCTAGTGTGTCTTGCATGCGAACTGAGATAAATTTTGGTTTTAAGCATACTCACTGTAAGACCACTGAAATGTCTTACCCTATTAAATATATCATTCAATGACACAGCACAAAAAGGTAGACATTTGCCGAATATCATTAAATCATCTTCATATAGAAGTGAGTCACTACAGTATCAAATTTGTGAACAGGGAAAAACTTGTGCTGAAATAATACTTCATTCATGCAATATAAGAAATATTTCAATGCAATTGAAAATAGATAAGTGGACAAAAGATCACATTACCTTAAACCCATATTTGATGATATAAAACCCTTTGGAACTCCTTAGATCAAGATAGAAAATGTTTGCGATAATATGCATTCATATACGACATTTATAAAGTGAATTGGGAATCCCATTTTCAACACAATATGACATATAATATTCATCATGTCATAAGCCTTCTGTAGATCAACCTTCACAAAGAATGTATTCATATCTGCTTTCTGAAAATACCTTAAAAGCTCATGAGCAAGCGAAATATTATCACTAATATGACGAGAGGGTATAAAAGCACATTGATTTGGAAAAAAATTAAATAGTGCAGAAACAACTTAATCCTATTACACAAGATTTTGCTAAAGATCTTTTAATGCAAATTTCATAAGATATTGGTCAATAGTCAGAAATTTCATTTAGCCTTTCCACTTTAGGAATTAAGGTAACAAAGGTGTGAATAATTACTTTTGGTAATTTAAGAAGTAAAAATATCTTGCGTTGCAGCTAATAAATCCATTTTGACTCTTTTCCAGTGCAATTTGAAAAAATTAGAATTAGATCCATTTGGTCTAGGTCTTGAGTCCTTAGGTACTGAATTTACAGCTAAATATACTTCTTCTAAAGAAATATGCTACATTAGTACATGTTGTCCATGATTATTGATCACAGCAAGAGATCGGAATGTAGGGAACTCTGTGTCATTTGAACCATTGAACAGACTAGTAAAGAAATTAATTGCCTCTTCAGCAACCTCATCTGGTTTATACAACAACTCGCCATCACTATTGATTAGATCTTTCAAATTATTAGTATACCTTTTAGATACATTTCAGAGAGGAAGAATTTTGAATTAGTACCACCATCTTAAAGCCAGAAATTTTTTGCTTTCTGCTTATAACTCCAATATTTAATCTGGTTTTGAACATCAAAAGCTTGCTTGGCCTCTAACATGCTTTTATATAAAGACAAGTTCTGTAGATCTAAATCACAAGCAATTTCCTTCTCCTTGAAAAGAGCTTCAGCTTCTAGAAGTAAAGCGTTGTATTTTGGCCTGTTTTTATTCCATCTTTTTTATTCCTGTTTGCATGCATTTAATTTCTATTGGAAAAGATAACTAGCAAAATCCCAGTATGAAACACCCCACCTCCATTAATGTCACTCACAAAGGGAATGCATTAACTTTGGTGAAGCATTATAGGTAAAAGATGCAGATTACAAGACAGACAAATAAAGCAGCGGAAAACAAAGTCATTTTATAAGCAACGTGGTTCAGTCAAGCTTTTACAACAATTGACTCAATCATACTTAAAAGTACTACATCAAACTTCTATCTTGATTAAAAAACTTCCAAGTACATACATATATATATATATAATATAGCAAAGTAGCATAAATCCCAAAATTAAAGTGCAAACATAGCCATAGCCAAAGATAATAGGATCCAAGCAATACATCAAAGAATCTTCAAGCTTGGAAAGAGAAACGATCCAAACTAAGCTGAGCCATTCCCTCCCTGACTACCTGGGGGGAGAAACGGAAGAAAAGAAGACGAAAGAAAACAGGTCAGACATAAAGTCTTGTAAGTCCAGTGACTTTCAGTATGTAAACAGGTAAAAGCAACATGACATGAATAAACTAAAAATAAGACAATTCCGTGATAAGAGGGATAACAAGATATGATTAGCATAAGATGTGATAAGGCAAGATATACTGAATGCGCTTCTACTCTTTCTCTGCTTCGCTACTACCCTGTTATTCTAATTTCTATATCTCTGCACCACCTATCTAGTGTCCCAACTAGTAATCTGTATAAAATGATAATGTGATCCCAATCCCCGCAATTGTGGTGGCCTTCAGATGTACATCTATTATAAGGATCCCACCTCAGTCTTCCTAATTTCCATGGATATGTTCGTTGTACCCTTACTACCTTATTGATAGGCTCCCTAACTCGCATGTATGTATTACTTGTGTCATTTGACCTCGCTTGTGTGCATTCATTACTTGTGTCATTCGGCCCCGCTTGTATGTAGATACCTGTGCTGGCCTCATCATGGGGTGTATCAATTCCCATGATGGCAACCTAACACGATTCAAGATGCACAGTGTATACTACTGATGCCCAGTGCCTGCTTTTCCACTCCGGAGCACGTGCACGCCCATACTCCATTGGAACTACACTGCTGCACCACCCGCCGTTATTTTGAACGCTTATAATCAGCCCAGTAATCGTGCCCCACCCTGCCTAGCTCAGGGTACCATGACACATCTATGTGGGTTACTGCTGAAATGGGTCCCTGTTACTAGGGTTTCTTAATCAACATGTTTTAATGGTTAAGTGCTCTCAATGTAACTTAACCCCACACATTTGCTTAATTAACATGTTGTACTGGTTAAGTGTTGCATATTCATATGTTATTAACCCTCTCACTGATTCACGCATGTTTATTTGACGGGTAAGTTTGTGGGCCTATATATACTAACATTACCCACTTACCCAAGATTTACTTAACCCTTCCCCTTATCAAGTGCATATGTATTATTGGTTAAGCTTGTGTTAACCGTATCCACTTTGTTCATATAATTTTGGCTAAGTTGTCTTCTTGTCCATGTTAACTTAACCCACCCACCTAACATGTCATATTGGTTAAGTGTTTCTTATTAACTTAACCCTTCCCATTCATCATGTTGTATTGGTTAAGTGTTTCTTATTAACTTAACCATGTTCATTCATCATGTTATATTGGTTAAGTGTTTCCCCTTGACTTAACCCCACTCATTCATCATGTTATGTTGGTTAACTTAACCCTACTCATTCATCATATTGAATTTGGTAAGTGTTTCCTATTAACTTAACCCTTCCACTTGTCATGTTACCTTGGTTAAGCGTTGCCCTATCACACATCATGTTGTATTGGTTAAGTGTTGCCTTCTTGTGTTAACTTAAACCTACCATTCTTTGCATGTCCATTCATTCGCATTAATTCATTCATTAATGCCTCAACCTCTCACATTAGAACTGTTGTTTGCGGTAGATGGATGTGTCGGGTGGTTCCGGGCAGACTTCTACCGCAAACTCAATCTAACCTCAGGTTTTAGGCTTAATGTGCTAACCTCTCTCATTAGATCTATATTGTTGTGGTCGCTGGATGTGCCGGGCGGTTCCGGGCAGTCTTAAACCGCAACACAATCTAACCTCGGGTTAGGCACGTTCATCTTTAGACAAATTTACATATTTACCATTCATGTACAAGTCTAGATTTTACATACTAATTATCCTAAATTTGAAAAACTAGTTATGTTCCAATTCTCGAGTTATGCCCAACCAAGCCAATTGCAAGTTATGCCCTACAAATTCAATTACAAGTTATTGCTCAAAGTAGGTTACACTCAATCTTCCCAAGTTTGCAATAATAGTCATGCCCCAAAATCACAATATACATTATGCTTGGCGTCACAACCAATAGTTATGACTGATCTAGATTTAATATTCCAATTTACGGTTTATATCCAATCTAGATTTAATATTTCAATTTACCGCAAGTTCGCAACAATAACAATTATGCCCAATTATTTCACCAAATACATTATGCCCAATATTTACCCTAAAATAGGCTATACCCAAATATTCCCCGTATTCCAATCGTTCGTATTTCGCGATTTCAGCCTACGTTCGAAGGTAACCCAGGTTCATAAGAGAAAAAGAAAATAGAGGAAGAGAGAGAGAAGGAGCATAAAACAAGAATGGGCATAAAAATAGGCATGTAACAACATACCTAATACAAGAAATTTAAATACAACAAAGATTGATTCCTGAATAAGCTGATACAATCATTATCACAGGCATAAGAATAGCATCATGAACCAAAAAGGATTATATATTCGATGTTCAACAAAGATAGGCATGATTGAGTCGATATAATAACTTCTTAAGCATGTAAAATCATAGATTCAATAGAAAGTGGGAGTAAATCTTAAAAATTGCCTCATCATCAAGCATAGACTTAGATTCATTTTATTACATGCCAATATTACTATTAGGTGTTTAAATCTGAAAATAACATGAACTTACAGAAAAAGAATGGATCTTGTATTCTGGGATCTGATTTCTGAATTTGTTAAGCTAATACTTTGGTGTAGACGTTTGATTCTCTAATTGAATTTTATTTTTGGAGCTTTCTAACTTGATTTCTAATTTGGAGAAGATGGGGGCTATGCTAGCTTAGGGATAGATAGCTTAACGGCTTCATAGAATGAGATTGCGAGGTCTAGGTTGAGGTTTACGGTGATTATATAGAAGTCTAGGATTAATTCTAGCTTTTAGATTAGTCTAGGAGAAATCAGAGCCATCAAACCAAAGAGATGTGTCATCGAGCCAACCATAGCATGACACATAAGCCCTAATACCTCAGAAATTAGTCATCGTCCAATAGAGAAGGCCACATCAACTCAGGGCTATAAAAATTCGTCATTGGATCTGGATCAAAACGGGCCGACTCCCAATGGGGGGGTCGAAACGTGTGTCGACTCCCCTATAGGGGGGTCGACACCTCTGAGCGGGAAATTTCCCGCTCAGCCCGCTCTGACCGAAATTCGAATTTTGAACAGTTTTGACTTTTAATTATTATTTTAATTTAATTTCTGTTTAAACTTGAAATCTTCTGAACTCCATAACTTCTTCATACGGAGCCCGATTTATACAAACTCGAACTCTACCTCAAGCAGAATTCCGAAACGCAATGGTATAACCCATTTCACCCAATTCTTCTACTAAAAATTAAGTGTTCTTAAATTTTTTAGATTTAATATTTAAAATTACGGGGTGTTACATTCTCCCCTCCTTAAAGGATTTTGTCCCCGAAATCTCCAAGTCAAGAAGAATGTATATCCTACCATCTAACATCCATCTACTCAACCATTCATTCACAGACATCCATTGTCCTTAAAAAGATTTCTAATGCTTTCATGAACATATGCATGGTGTGTGTATATGTCCTTATCTAATGCAAAATCAGGCGGTCTACTGATTCAGTTGACCTCCTTAATGCGAATTATGTCAGTGCCATGCGTCCATTATGTATGCAATTTTTCCTAATCGTACCTTATAACCTCTACATGAGCGCATAATCATTCATACAAATGCAACGTCCACATGATAACACATCAAGTTTCAATCCATAAATACATTTATGCATATGCAATATGAAAGTGACTGAGATGATCTAGTACCTAATGTGTGTGCATATGCATCCACGAGGAACCACTAGCAACATGTTGCAACCACTTGCAATCATCAATCATAACATGTTTCAAACACATGTTTACAAACATTGGCTTCCTCCTAAGGATCGAAGATATGACCTAGAGGATATGCCTAAAAGATAGGACCAAGTATGCATAAAATTCATATAAAAAGAGATCAAGGATATACCCTCAAGAAAAAGGGTATGATGCGTGTGTCTTATCTTCAGTCTCCTAAGTCGCCTCTTCTTCAGCATCACCCCATTGTACTTTAACTGGCTTGACCTCACAATTTCAAAGCTTCTTGACCTCCATTTCCAAAACTCACTAGTAAAGATAGGATCTCTATCACCTACTATGCTAGAGGGTATCCCACGTAGTCGGATTATCTTTCCAAGATAAACAGATATTAACCATGATACCAAATGTATATACTAAGATGGTTAGAGGCCTCTCCTCTACTTAGCTTATCCATCATGTCACAAATCCGAGGGTCTTCATGTTATGCCGCTCCTATCTGATCCAAAAGCGCAGGCCGCTCTTCTGGCGTTGTTAACAAACCAAGTACAAACTTGACTGAGGGTTTAAAGCTAAAGGTTGCTATGTACTTCAAATTTTACTCCTCTTAAGGTCAGTCTCTTTCTACTTAGGGCGCCTGCCACAACATTACCCTTACTAGGGGTACAAGCATTCTCAAAGTCGTATGAGGCAAGAAATTCCATCTATCGTTGTTGCCTTAAATTTCAAATCATTTTGCGAGAACAAATATTTTAAGGACTTAGGATCCGTATATAGTTCAAATTTTCTCTCTTAAAAGATAACGATGCCATGACTTAAGAGCGAACACTATAACAGCTAATTCCAAGTCGTGGGTAGGATAGTCTTTCTCATGTACTTTCAGTTGTCTTCTTCCATAACTAACTACCCTCTCTTCTAGCATTAAAACAACGCCTAACCCTATCCTACATGCATCCGTATAAACTGTAAATGTCTTGTTCCCTTTGGGCAATGTCAAGATTGGAATTTCGTCCGGGTTCTCTTCAGTCGTTGTAAAGCAACATCGCAATCCAAATCCCAGGCAAAAGTTAGGTTCTTTTTCGTCAATCTAGTAAGTGGGTCTGATACCTTCACAAAGTCCTTAATTAACTTCCTATACCAGCCCGCTAATCTAAGAAAACTTCTTACTTTTGTTGCATTTCTGACCTTCTAATCTTGCACCACAACTACTTTTGCGGGATTTACTGTTATCCCTTCCGTGGATATCACATGTCTTAGAAACCTTAATTCTTCTCTCCAAAAATGATATTTGGAGAATCAAGCCTTAAGCTGATGCGCTTGGAGTATATCCGAGATTTCCCTTAGATACAAAGCATGTTCTTCCCCGCTCTTAGGGAAAACCAAAATATAATCTATACATAAGCAAAGGGAACCATCCGCCTTTGTACCGAAAACAACTGGGGCACCCCATTCAGAAATACTTCGCCTTATGAACCCTATCTCAAGTAACTCTTTTACTTGTTTACTGAGCCCTTCCTTTCCCTTGGAGTCATGTGTCGTACAGGTAATGCAACTGGCTTTACATTGTCAACTAGATATATGCGGAAGTCTATCTCGCATTTTAGGGGACAAACCCCTAAACATCTTCATACTCATGAACTACTCTAACGGATCGCAAATCGTCGATAGATGCATCAAGTGATTCTAGGTAGCTAAGCCAAACTGATCCCTTAGGATCGCATGAAATCTCTAGGGTGTTTCCGAGGCAAGTCAAAAGCCTAACTACCCTCCTTTCCTAATTAATAGCTAACCAATCCATGCCTAGAATCAACCCATGGCCCATGAAACCACAAACATAAGCATTACACTTAAACTCAATACTTAATATAGCTATTCTCAAATCCTTACAATCCAAAGATAAATGAGCCAAACCACCAATTGGATTTGAGACAATAATAGGATCTTCTACTATGCCAGTACTAAGGTGCAGAGACTCACTATGGAAGCAGATATAACCGAATGTGAAGCGCTAAAATCAAAAAGAGTACTAACAGGATGATCAAAAAGAAAAACAAAAATTTCTCAACTGAAACTTTACTACCTCTCTCTCAGGTACGTTGGCGGTGAGAGCACGCACTTGCCCTCCTAAAAATCCTGTCCTTTGTTCTTGCCCTTGTCCTTAATTATATGACCCGTTATACCATGATAAAGACACTTCCTCTTGTCTTAGATTTTACTATTCTTTCCTCCCTTCATGTCCTGTGGTTCTTCCAATTACACCTCTTTCTTTTTACCACTTTTGTGAACCAAGTCCATATCCATGAGTTTCTCATCCTTGGGTTGTGCTCCTTAGTGAAACTCCCTCATTCTCATCTTTACCATCCTTGTGTAACATGTTGGCAAGTCCCTCGAAAGCTGCCTCCATCGCACGGAAAACCCTACGAAGCTTGAATGAAAATTAGCCACAGGTGAAACTGCTGCGGATATATATGGAAGTTGGGCACTTCTTCGCCCTTTGACAGGTGTCGTAGTCTCATCAATCCTATGGAACAATGCCGCCATGAGGTTACCTCCCAGAGAGCTAGGAGCCCGGGAGACTCAGAAAAGAAGGAAATAAGGATTCAAACAGAGGATCAAAAGTTAATGCATATGGCTTTAGGGAATATGCCTTTAAAACAATACTTTTCTTTTGGAAATGCTTCCTTTAAAACCATTTCGAATTTTTTTTAATCTTTTATTTGATCCAGTAACCTTCAGCTCTGATACCAAGTGAAACACCCCACCTCCAATAATGTAACTCACAAAGGGAATGCATTAACTTTAGTGAAGCGTTATAGCTAAAAGATGCAGATTACAAGACAAACAAATAAAGCAGTGGAAAACAAAGTCATTTTATAAGCAACGTGGTTCAGTCAAGCTTTTACAACAATTGACTCAATCATACTTAAAAGTACTACATCAAACTTCTGTCTTGATTCAAAAACTTCCAAGTATATATATATACATATATATAAGAAGCATAAAATATAGCAAAGTAGCATAAATCGCCGAATTAAAGTGCAAACATAGCCATAGCCAAAGATAAGAGGATCCAAGCAACACAACAAAGAAGCTTCAAGCTTGGAAAGAAAAACGGTCCAAACTAAGCTGAGCTATTCCCTCCCTGACTACCAGGGGGAGAAACGGAAGAAAAGAAGACGAAAGAAAACGGGTCAGACATAAAGCCTGGTAAGTCTAGTGACTTTCAGTATGTAAGCAGGTAAAAGCAACATGACATGAATAAACTGAATACAAGACAATACCGTGATAAGAGGGATAACAAGATAGGATAAGCATAAGATATGATAAGGCAAGATATACTGAATGCGCTTCTACTCTTTCTCCTCTTCGCTACTACCCTGTTATTCTGATTTCTACATCTCTGTGCCACCTAACTAGTCTCCCAACTAGTAATCTGTATAAAATGATAGTGTGATCCCAATCCCCGCAATTGTGGTGGCCTTCAGGTGTACATCTATTATGAAGATCCCACCTCAGTCTGCCTAATTGCCATGGATATGTTAGATGCACCCTTACTACCCTATTGATCGGCTCCTTAACTCGTATGTATGTATTACTTGTGTCATTTAACCTCGCTTGTGTGCATTCATTACTTGTGTCATTCGGCCCCTCTTGTATGTAGATACTTGTGCTGGCCCCATCATGGGGTGTATCAATTCCATGATGGCGACCCGACACGATTTAAGATCCACAGTGTATACTACTGATGCCCAGTGCCTGCTTTTCCACTCCGGAGCATGTGCACGCCCATACTCCATCGGAACTACACTACTACATCACCCGCCGCTATTTTGACCGCTTATAATCAGCCCAGTAATCGTGCACCACCTTGCCTAGCTCAAGGTACCATGATACATCTATGTGGGTTATTGCTGAAATGGGTCCCTGTTACTAGAGTTTCTTAATCAACATGTTTTAATGGTTAAGTGTTCTCAATTTAACTTAACCCCGCCCATTTGCTTAATTAACATGTTGTACTAGTTAAGTGTTGCCTATTCATATAATACTTAACCCTCTCACTGATTCACACATGTTTATTTGACGGTTAAGTTTGTGGGCCTATATATACTAATATTACCCACTTACCCAAAATTTACTTAACCCTTCCCCTTATCAAGTCCATATGTATTATTGGTTAAGCTTGCGTTATCCCTATCCACTTTGTTCATATAACATTGGTTAAGTTGTCTTCTTGTCCATGTTAACTTAACCCACCCACCTGACATGTCATATTGGTTAAGTGTTTCTTATTAACTTAACCCTTCCCATTCATCATGTTGTATTGGTTAAGTGTTTCTTATTAACTTAACCCTGTTCGTTCATCATGTTATATTGGTTAAGTGTTTCCCCTTGACTTAGCCCACTCGTTCATCATGTTATGTTGGTTAACTTAACCCTACCCATTCATCATGTTGAATTTGGTTAAGTGTTTCCTATCAACTTATCCCTTCCACTTGTCATGTTACCTTGGTTAAGCGTTGCCCTATCACACATCATGTTATATTGGTTAAGTGTTGCACTTTTGTGTTAACTTAACCCTACCATTCTTAGCATGTCCATTCATTAGCATTAATTCATTCACTAATGCCTCAATCTCTCACATTAGAACGGTTGTTTGTGGTTGCTGGATGTGCCGGGCGGTTCCGGGCAGATTTCTACTGCAAACTCATTCTAACCTCGGATTTTGGGCTTACTGCGCTAACCTCTCACATTAGATCTATATTGTTGCGGTCGCTGGATGTGCTGGGCGGTTCCGGGAAATCTTACACCGCAACTCAATCTAACCTTGGGTTAGGCACGTTCATCTTTAGCCAAATTTACATATTTACCATTCATGTCCAAGTCTAGATTTTATACACTAATTATCCCAAAATTACAAAACTAGTTATGTTCCAATTCTCTAGTTATGCCCAACCAAGCCAATTGCAAGTTATGCCCCACAAATTCAATTACAAGTTATTGCTCAAAGTAGGTTACACCTAATCTTCCCAAGTTTTCAATAATAGTCATGCCCCAAAATCACAATATACATTATGCTTGGTGTCCCAACCAATAGTTTTGCCTGATCCAGATTTAATATTCCAATTTACAGTTTACACACAGTCTAGATTTAATATTTCAATTTACCCCAATATCGCAATAATGACAATTATGCCCAATTATTTCACCAAATACATTATGCCCAATATTCACCGCAAAATAGGCTATACCCAAATATTCCCCTTGTTCCAGTCGTTCGTATTCCGCGATTTTAGCCTAAGTTCGAAGGTAACCCAGGTTTATAAGAGAAAAAGAAAATAGGGGAAGAGAGAAAGAAGGAGCATAAAATAAGAATGGGCATAAAAATAGGCATGTAATAAAAGACCTAATACAAGAAATTTAAATCCAACAAAGATATATTCCTGTATAAGCTGATACAATCATTATCGCAGGCATAAGAATAACATCATGAACCAAAAAGGATTATATATTCGATGTTCAATAAAGATAGGCATGATTGAATCGATATAATAACTTCTTAGGCATGTAAAATCATAGATTCAATAGAAAGATAGGGGTAAATCCTAAAAGATTGTCTCATCATCAAGCATAGACTTAGATTCATTTCATTACATGCCACGATTACTATTAGGTGTTTAAATCTGAAGAGAACATGAACTTACAGAAAAAGAATGGATCTTGTATTCTGGGATCTGATTTCTGAATTTGTTAAGCTTATCCTTTGATGTAGACGTATGATTCTCTAATTTGGATTTTGTTTTGGAGCTTTCTAACTTGATTTCTAATTTGGAGAAGATGGAGGCTATGTTAGCTTAGGGATGAACAGCATGACGGCTCCATAGAATGAGATTGTGAGGTCTAGGATTGAGGTTTGGGGTGATTATATAGAAGTCTAGGATTAATTCTAGCCTTTAGATTAGTCTAGGAGAAATCAGAGCCATCAAACCAAAGAGATGTGTCATCCAGTCAACCATAGCACGACACATAAGCCCTAATACCTCAGAAATCAGTCATCGGCCAATCTGAGAAGGCCACATCAGCTCAGGGCTATATAAATTCGTCACTGGATCTGGACCAAAAAGGGGTCGACTCCCTACAGGGGGTCGACACCTATGTCGACTCCCCTATAGCGGGGTCGACACCTATGTTGACTCCCCCTGGGGGGTCGACACCTCTGAGAGGGAAATTTCCCGCTCAGCCCGTTTAGACCAAATTTCGAATTTTGAACAGTTTTGACTTTTAATTATTATTGTAATTTATTTTCTGTTTAAATTTGAAATCTTCTAAACTTCATAACTTCTTCATACGGAGCCCGATTTACGCAAACTAAGACTTTATCTCAAGCAGAAATCCGAGACCAACGCAATGGTGTAACTCGTTTCACCTAATTCTTCTTCTAAAAATTAAGTGTTCTTAGATTTGTTAAATTTATATTTAAAATTATGGGGTGTTACACAGTATATAACTGTAATCCATTCAAAATACGTTCTCCGTAGCCCTCCTTAACATGCTATTCATTTGAATACCTATGTAACAACCCGAATTTTAACAACATGTTAAAATCATAAATCAAGGCAGAATTAAATTTTAAAATAAGAACCAAGGGAAACGGGTTGTGCCATTACGTTCGTCTCGGAATTCTGCATGAAATCGAGTCCGAGTTTTCGAAAATCGGAGTCCGTATGACCAAGTTATGGCTCCCCAAATTTTCAGAAATATTCAGAGTTCAAAACAGCTCGAATTCGAGTTCAAAATTCGAATTTCAAAACCCAGACAGACTGGGCGGGAAATTTCCCGCCCAGCACCCAGGTCGACTGGGGAGTCGACTGGGCAGTCGACACCCCCAACACCAGGTCGACTGCGCAGTCGACTTGGGTGTCGACCTGGTCCCCGAATCTGCTTTTGGGCCTGGGTGCATTCTGATGTACCTGGTCTTGTTTTCTGCCTAGGTTTGTCCGCCTAATCCTATATAAACAGCCACTCGCCTCATTCTCTCTACACCTTTTCATTCTGTCCTTATGCTGCCTCTGAGAAAATGAATAAAATAATACATAAGTCTGAGACGAGGATATGCTGTTCAAGTCTTTCAAGAGGAGATTCAAATCTAGTTAGGATTCAAGTAAAGATTCAATGGCTTCAAGCAACGACGCCTAGACCATATTGAATCAAATCAGAAGATTAATCAAGTTAGACGTTTCAACACGACAACGAATCGATTTGTCCTCTCTTAGCCAATCAATGTAAGTTCTAGTTACTTTTTAGATTGAAATGCTCAATTATAATATGGCCATGGAATAAAGTGTAATTGGATGTAAGCATGTTCATCGGTTCAAGTCTATTTCTGTTTCCTCTTGAATCTTGAGTTTTGGGCTTTTCTATCTTTATTCTTTTGTCAACTTCATGATCTATTCAGCCTGTTGTAAATCAGTTCATGTTAATGTTATTCTCAAGATCTATCTTTTATGCCTGAGATGACGTTTTTATGCTAGTTTCCTCTCTATACCTATTGTTATACAAATTCTACCTTCCCCTATTTATTTTCTTTGATGAACCTAGATCAATTTCGGATCTAGGCCTGAACCGCGATTTGCGTACGATTGAATACGGGGGAATCTTGGGATAATACCTATTTGGATATATGTGTTTGGTGGAATTGATGGCATAACATAAAAATTGAATATTTGGGTATTATCGTTATAAGAGTAATTGCAAGAATGGGGATTGGCATATATAATTTGACATGGATTTTGATATATGTAATATGACATGGATCTTGATATATGTAATTTGGCTAGAACTCGTTATGGGTAAATTGGTGTAAACATGTTATACATGTAATTTTGGGTATAAAACTGGATCTATGTAAATTGAGCATAGCTTTGTAAACATGAAAATCATGAATCTTGACATATGTAAAACGACATGAATTGAACATATGTAAATCTGATATGAATTGGGATATGTAAAAACTGACATGTAACCTAGGACTTGGGCATATGTTAATTATGTAAAATTTGGAGTAGAAATATATATGATAATTTATGACTTGGAGAAAGTTTAATATGAACGCGCCTAAGTTGGGTTCTGGGTAGTTGGTATGTATTGGACATCTAGAAGGCACGTAAACATGCTTATGAACTTGAAACATGAATTGGTTATGAATATGAATCATTAACTTGATAATAGGCATAAGTGAAAACATGAAACTTGACATGAAACTCGCCGTGAAACTAGACACGAACTTGACATGAAACTTGAACATGGACATGACATTTAGAATGAACTAGAAAATGGCCAACTCGAGGTTGGGTTGAGTTTGCAGTGTAATTCTGCCCGGAACCGCCCGACAAATCCAGTTACTGCAAACAATAGGATCCAATGTCGGTAGTTGGTCATATCGCACTTGAAAACCCGAGGTCAGACTGAGTTGTGGTGTAATTCTACCCGGAACCGCCCGGCATATCCAGTGACCACAACAACAGGTCTGATATGAGAGGTTGGGGTGCATAAATGAATTAATGACTTGATAGGGTTAAGTCATGAACCGCTTGAATATACTTAACCAATTTGACACGATGACTTGATAGGGTTAAGTCATGAACCGCTTGAATATACTTAACCAATTTGACACGATAACATGATAGGGTTAAGTCATGAACCGCTTGAATATACTTAACCAATTTGACACGATGACTTGATAGGGTTAAGTCACGAACCGCTTGAATATACTTAACCAATTTGGCACGATGGTTTGGTAGGGTTAAGTCACTAACCGCTTGAACATACTTAACCAACTTGACACATGATTCGTAGGGCTAAGTCATGAACTTGAACGACAACACTTAGCCAATTTGACATGACACGTAGACGGGTTAAGTCACGAACTTGAATGACCACACTTAACCAACTTGACATGCTAGACTGATGGGGTTAAGTCTCGAATTTAAATGACAACATTTAACCTGCTGGACGAAAACCCTAGTTACGCGGTCCTTTTCAGCAGTAACCCACTAGATGTATCATGGTACCCTGGAACTAGGCAGGGTGGGGCACGATTACTGGGCTGATTGTAAGCGACCAGAACGACGGCTGAGTTGGTGCGCCATTGTAGGTTCAGGCAGACTACGGTCGTTCACGTAGTCCGGAGTTGAAAAAGCAGGCATTGGGCACCAGTAGGTTTACACTGTGCGTGCTTGATTCGTGTCGGTGGTTGGCACCCTAGGGCTTGATACACCCTATGGTGGACCTAGCACAGGTGACTACATTCGTGATAGGGCCGTATGACACAGACACATGAACGAGATAGGACTTGTAGGGAGCCGATCGATTAATAGATCGTTTCGTGAGACCAAGTAATGGATCATTTCATGACATTGGGCAAGGGATCATTTTATAGTCAACACATGACATGGGTTGGGATACTAGTACGGTTGGTGCAGAGCAAATAGATATCATAGAAATATTTTAATGGTAAAGCAGAGAAATCTTGCGATGCTTGGTAGAAATCTTGCGAAATTATACTTAGTTTATCTTAAATGGAAACCTGGCGATGTTATACTTGACAAAAACCATATGAGGTTATTCTTAGTTATCTTTCCTGTAGCTTATCTTGTCATCATGCTTATGTTTACTTTCAGTTTATTCATGCCATGTTATCTTTACCTGTTTTTATGCTTTAATCACTAGGACTTACTCAGTCTTTATGACTGACCCGTTTTGTTTCGCCTCTTTTTCTTCCGTTTCCCCCCCAGGTTCGCAGGGTGGGAATACAGCTTAGTTCGGATCTTACCAAGCTCCAAAGCTCTTTCATGTACGGCTTGGATTTCTCTTGGCTTTGGCTTGCTTTGCTTTATTGGGGAATGATTTATAACTATGGTTTTATGCTTCTTTACTATTGCAAGACAGATTTCGATGTAATTGACTTAATAGTATTTTGATGTAAAAGGCTTCAGACCTTACTAGATTTTAAAGCAATGAAATTTGGGTTTTCCTTCCGCTGTTTTATTTATGTTCTGTCTTGTAATATTTCTGTGTATGTTTACCAAGATAATACTCCACCAAAGCTAGTGCATTCCCTTTGTGAGTGACCCTAGCGGAGGTGGGGTGTTACAACCTGAATGGATAACCCTTTTCTGTAGATGAAACAATGAGATCCAAAAGTAAAGGGTTATGATCACTTGACAATTGAGATAAAGATAAAGCTTTCATATTAGTGAATTTCAGAAGACGAGCATGATTTACAAAAAAAATTATCAATATTGTTAGCCATTCCCCTTTGTCCCCATGTGTAAATAAACCAGTGGCTTAGATTGTGTAAGACAATTTGTTAAAGCTCTAATATAATGAAATGGAACAGGTAAATCAACCCTTTTATCTAAATGAGAAATAGAACTGTTAAAATCCCCTATAATTACCCATTCATCACTAGTACCACTTGACTCTTGACTAATATGTTGCTGCAGATTTTGCCTTTCCATGAAACTGTTACCAGCATATATCACCGACAAAGAGATAGAAAGACCCCCAACATTTAGTGGATGAACAATGATATGCTGATGTGATGAAGAAATTACATTAATTGACCAAACATCAGAATTCCGAAGCAATAAAATTTTACCCAAAAAAATGTATCATCACAAGGAAGAAAAGCCCATTTACCAGTAAGTAACCTGCTAAAAACTTGCAAATTAGCATTATTAATTTTATTTTCTACCAAACCAATAATGGTTGGTTTGAATTTGGTCAGCAATACATCACGCATATGCTTAGATGTATTCATCCCCATGACAATCCATGTCATTATTGTCATTCGATAGATGAGTTGCTCCTAAGATGTCTTTCAGCAGGAGCAGGGGTAGAGGTCTTGTCTTTTCCTTTTAAATGAGCTAAGTATTTTGAATTCTTTGTTACTCCATCTGAAACATCTTGATGGATTTATGATAGAGGTAGTTTAGTAAGAATATCAGCAACATGATTTAGATCTTCAGGCAGAATGTTATAAGGTGGTTCAGTATTTAAAAAATCTAAATCAACTTCATCCCTATTAATACCATCCATAGGGGAATTTGGTTGAATATCAGCTGCCCCTGAACTACTTGTAGATGCATTATTCCATTTTGTAGTCCAAGTAGTTTCCTTAGAGATCTCATGAACAACTGATTTACTCCCAAACATTTTACATTTATCACATCTAAAAGGAACAAATTCATATTCAACTATAATTTCCTTTTGAAGACCATTATGCAACAGAATGGGTATTTTATCAATCGACTTAGATTCCAAATTAATGCCAACTAGAATTCCAGCAAACTTAATGATTTTCTTACTAGCTATATTTTCATTTACCCGAATCGGATCCCCTATAAAGCTTGCAATCCCCGAAAATGCATTATTAGTCCACATTTCCATATCAAGCCTAGACATCTTAATCCAGATCTGCACCTTATTAGCACGAAACTTCTCAAATTCATATCCCGGAAGCCATTTGAAAACCATTAGTAATATTCCAAAATAAGAATAAGTAGAAAATTTCAATACTGATAAACAATCTTCTGTTGCTACAAATTGAATTGTATATTGAAAATCTAAAGTAATATTAACTAGGAAATTACCTTTTGGACGCCAAACCTTCGAAATATAATCCTTCAATTTAATCACAGATAGTTTAAAATCAACTGGATGAAGAGCAATAGTATTGATCCATGAATCAGCAGAAGCCATAAAAGTGTCTTCAGAAATATAAACATAATTCTCAGATGATTTCACATATTCAAACGAAAGTGAATCTTCTTCAATAGAATGGAATGATCGACTGACAACATCCTTCTCTGAGCTAGACGTCGTCGTATTTGCTACAAAGAAGTTCTCGGTGATTTCATAGGAGGTTTTGGCAAGAGATTCGAAGAGGGAGCCCCCATCGAGTCCGCCATTTTTAGAGGAAAAAATTTATTATATAAACATATATCAAGAAAGTTTTCAGTGAATAAACATATATTGATAAAGTCATTAAAAATTACTTACATTACTCAGACACGAAAGACTTGTATTAATCCCTTTTATATAAATCATTTCTAAAATTTGAACATAACAATTCACCAGGCATGCCATACACAACCAAGTAGCATACACACTATTATTTCTCTTTAATTTCTTTCAAACTGGCAAACTAGCAATGACACTGCATACTATGATATGGTGGTTCAAGTTTCACTAAAACTATCATACATATACTTTATCACTTTATTGTTGTGTAGTGAATCGGCACGAGCATACATTATCTTATATTCCATGCTCATTTCAGCAATACAACATAAAATAATAGTGCATACAAACTAAATATTTTACACAGCTTTTGAACACATCCGCATAAATATATTTTTCAAGAATACCAAGAACCCATCCATCCATTTTAGCTAGATACAAAGAACAACACAGTTATATATTAATTATACACAGTGCCCTCTTCATTTAGCACATATAGAAAGGTAAACTCAATAATAATTGCCATACTGAGTTTATTTCAGAGTAGAACAATCACTTTATTAATTTGATTTCCCCCTTATTTCTAGTCATAACAATATATCAAACTATATACAATTCTTGTTCAAATGAAACAAAGAAATATATTCAATTTATTAGTTAACTAAGCAACACTTTACTTATTGAATTAACAGAGCATTTCTGGTGCATTTAGTCAACAATCCTTCATCAGTCACATATCAAACAATCAACATCGTTTAGACTATTCTTGAGAGAAGCCACATTCATTTATGGATAATATGATGTGACTCACTTCAGTATAAAAATACGAACAACACCATATTGATTATTCCACTCTTTTACAACTGAATATACTTGAACCTATAATCAGTTACATAGAACATATATAAGTATCAACATTCAGCCAGTATGCAACATTTAAATAGCATACAATGTACAACTTAACAAATGCAACTCATATGCACTCAACACAGCAACGGTACAACAGTTCTATGCATCTTACAATCCACTTTTTAATCCATGAAGAAGTTCAAATAAAGCTTCCGTACCTGAAGCATAATACCCCGAACTGCCTCGTTTGAATGAGACACCCCAGAAGATTGCATCGGTAATCAACAGGGTTAGACTTTGTATGTCTATTGTGAGTGTATTTCTTAAATCATGTAGCATGTAAAACATTGGTTTAAACATATATTTTGTGATGTCAATGTACAATTCTATTTCATATTTTACAGATTTAGGCAAGTTCATCATTAAACACTTTAAAACTGTCTAAACATGTACATGTAACAGGTTATGTGTTCATCGTAACAATGCATATCTCATTTAATCAATTTCAGAGAATAGAAAATATTTATTCTCAACAGCATAAACAGATATATATATATGTGCATACATACATATTTTCTAATATATATAATCTATTTCAGAACCATCCGACAGGCTATTTCTAATATATATATATACACACACACACGCATATATACATTTTCATGCATGTATACATATACATCCAAGCATGCCTTTCTACCACAAATACAATTCCCATTTCTAAGGATAAATCACTCATTCAATCATGAACAAAGAATGCATTCAAACATTCAATATATTTCCCAAATAAATCTGTATTTACCAAACTTGTGTTACCCTTGTCAAACATTTCCTTTTTTATAACTTATCAAATATCACATGCTGGTTTTATGCTTCAGATTACTAGCAGGTAAATATATAAACCTATAGTCAATCAAATATATAAAGTAAATCATGCATTAAAAGTCGAGCATTCAAACACAATACAACTAATTGAATTTAAATATTCAATTCCCCGACCCTTTTTCCCCTAAACGGTTTGTTCCCCGACCTAGATTATACCTAAGTCTACAACACCACCTAGTACTTTACTGTTTACATTTTTTTAATGGTAATATTACCATACACTGAACATACTGGTGCACATTGTGTAGGACCTTTACTCTCTGTTAACCCAATACACTAAGGCCTACAGGGCTTTAACAAGTCGTGCACATACCTAGCATCCTGCCTGATACTAGATAGATCAATGTAGACTTAGTGACTAGCACCCTCCTAACCCCTTTTCCTTTTTATGTTAAGTTTTAACACCTGTTCTTGCTAACATTTTCCCCGTTACATTCTTATCCATTTCCCCAACCAGTTTCCTTGGTACCCAACAATACATAGCACATAATATATATGCATTTCATTCAGTAAGTCCAATAAATCATGCTTGCAAGTATGTTTCAACATATAGTCCAATTTTCATTACACCAATGACATATGCAAACAAAACATTATGCAATAGTAAATCCAAGCATTTGAACTTAATCTGCCCTATTATGACATTTAATTAAATTTGAAACTTCATGACATAAATCACCTTAGTCTTCGGAAATCTTATAGGATTAATAAGATAATTTGTGTTGTATATTCATTTGAATCATATATTGGATATGTTCTAGTTAGTATTATTATAATACATGTTATATACTCTTATATTTTTTCTGTGAACAAACGATTAGAGATATTACGGTATCTCATAAACATTCATTCTTTTCATCAAAGAATGTTACTAAGAATAAATGGTTCAACAAACAATCATTTTACATTGCCTTGTTATAGAAAATAGACATAAGCATAAGCCATCTTGTTTACACTGCCTATTTCTAATCCAATAAGACCCTACTTTACATCAAACAATATTATTTAGATCATGAGATTAAGTGATATAATCTTGCACAATCATTTTATAAAACCCTTTCCTACTTTATATCATAGTTGCAACTAAAAAACGGTTAGAACAAGCATCAATTACTAACTACAACATCATGTTATTCAAACCCATGTAGCATCCATCCATAGAAATCATCCAAAATAACATATATATCAAATAACCAACACTTATATTACGTTATATTAATCCTACAGTAAAATATACATGTAAAGTAGCTTCCTATAAAAGGTCTTGTTGCTAAATCGTAAACGAAAAACACTCACCAAGCTTTTCCATCTTAGATTCTATGCTTCCAGATCTCGATTTGCTTCTAAACCCCTAGATTCGCTGCTGCCCTCCCTCTCGATTCACTCTTATTTGATGCGAGATGGTCATCTTTGATTTCCCCTGATTTTACTTATTAGGGCTTCAACAATTTTTATTTCATTTTATTTTAACGAGAGATAATTAAATTGGTGGCCTATTATTCTTTTTTTTTTACACTATTCAGATGTACGGCTAGGGTTTTATCACTTGTTATTTCCCATTTTTTCCCTAGGTTTTATATTAGCCTTTATAACATTTAAACTAATTTTTCCATGTTGCCACAATATAGAACAAACATATATGTTTATTAACAATTTAACCATGGAAAATTTATTCACTTATCAACATGCATACATAAAGAATTATTATTTTTTGTTCACCCCACATATGTATATATATTTACTGTGAGATAATATTATTTAAAGTTATAAAATTTGGGTTATCACACCGGGCATATTTTGTTGATTTGGTGAGCTGATTGTTTAGGGAGTTCCTAAATAAATTGGTGGTGGTTTTTGTGGATGACATCTCGATATTTTCAAGAAATGAGGATGACATGCATTGCATTTGGCAGAAATTCTATATACTCTTTGTATACATCAGTTGAAGGCAAAGTTTTTGAAGTGCCACTTTTGACGTGAGGAAGTGAGTTTCTTAGGGCATGTAGTTTCGGGAGATGGTACAGCGGTGGACCCCACTAAAGTGGTTGTTGTGTAAGACTGGAAGGTCCACAAGAATGCAACGGAGGTAAGGAGCTTCCTAGGTTTTTACCGGGTTTTATTGGAAATTTATTAAGAACTTTACATGGATTTTAGCTCTACTTACCTACCTTACTAAGAAGAACTTGGTATTCTCATGGGACGTGGATTGCGAAGATTCCTTCATGAGATTAAAGAAGGCTTTTATGACTGCACCAGCGTTGACTCTTCCAGACGGAGCTAAGATGTTTGTAGTGTATATAAAAGCTTGCGGTATACGATTGGGTGCGATTCTAATGTAGGAGAGTAGTTTATTTGTTATGGGAGCAAACAACTAGGGGTGCATCAGAAGAATTATCTTACACATGATTTGGAGCTAGCAGCTATTGTTTTTGCCCTTAAATCATGGAGACACTACTTGTTAGGCGAGAGGGCTGAGTTATATATGGATCAAGAGTCTCTCAAGAATCAATTCTCGCAAAGGATCTTAACTTAAGGCAAAAATGTTGGATGGAGTTTCTATCATCCTACAATTTCGAGATTTCTTATTCTCAAGGAATGGTAATGTAGTAGCGTCCCCTAAGTAGGAAAAGGATGACTTTGAGTCCATTGTTCGTAGAGTGGCAGAGTTTAGAGTTTATCTCATTTTTTGAATCGGACCATCTACGGATTATGCACCAGGATTATTAGCATTGCTTGATGTGCAACCCACTCTATTGGAACATACTGAATCCAGCTAGTTTGATGATCAACAGCTAGTCGATATTCTAGACCGACTAGGCAGAGGCTAGACCTCTAGAAACCTCTCCAAATACTTAATAGATGAGAGAGAATGGCTACGCCACGATGGCAGGTAAAGTGTACCCCCACATGGGAGATGTGACGATTGCAGTATTGTCGGAGGGCCATCACTCTCGGATAACTATCCATCCAAGAGGAGACAAGATGTACAAGGATATGAAGAGGGTATTTTACTATAAAGTTATGAAAAGAGACGTGTAAGATTTTGTAGCTAGTTGCATATCATGTCAGAGTTTTAAGGATGAGCAAAAGAAACCAGGTGGATCATTTCAACCCGTAGATGTTCCATTGTGAAAATAAGAGAGCGTCTTGATGGATTTCATAGATTGACTGCCTAGGTCGAGGAAAGGAAATATCAGCATTTGGGCGATCGTGGAAAGATTAATCAAGATCATTCATTTCATCCCAGTCAAGAATAGAAGGACCATAGTTGGGTTGGCTTCGAAATATTTGAGGGAGATCGCCAAGCTTCATCGAGTCCCCAGAGTATCATTAGTGTTAGAGACCCCATCTTTACCTACGAGTTTTGGTGGAGCCTGTAGGAGGTGTTAGGAACACAACTGAGACTCATTACTACATACCACCCGCAAACAAATGGACAGACCAAGAGGGTTAATCGGATTCTTAATGATTAATTGCAGCTATGCATTCTAGAGTTTGGAGGGAGTTGGGAGGAGCATCTCCCTGTGGTTTAGTTTGTTTACAACAATAGCTACCTTTCAAGTATTGGCATGACACCTTTTGAAGCTTTGTATGGACGACCCTGTAGATCCCTGTAACACCCCCACCTCCGCCAATGCTACTCTTGCAAGCACACTAGCTTTGGAGGGGCGTTAAACAAGGTAAACATGCATGCAGATATCACAAGACAGAACATATAAGTAAAAACAGAGTAAATAAAGCATCGGATAAAACTACTATTTCAAAACCATAGTCAAGTTACATCAAAGGACTGAGTCATTATTTTCCAACTACTACAAGTCTAGAAAACATAAACTGAAAACTGGAATTAACAATAAGTAACTATCCCCAAAGTAGAATAAAGCCATAGCATGCTCAAGTCCAAACCGTACATGAGCTATCCAGAAAAGCATCTAAAGATCCAAGCTAGGTACCAGTGTTCCCACCCTGTAAACTTGGGGGGGGGGGGGGGGACGGAAGAAAAGAGGCGAAAGAAAACGGGTCAGTCAAAAAGACTGGTAAGCCCTACCTACTATTAGTATAAAAACTAATAAAGTTAACTGGACATGTAAAGCAGAGATGAAACATAGGGTGATAACTGGCATGGTGAAAAGTTAACAAGATAGATCAAGTGTGGCATCGCATATACAAGGTTAAGTTGCACCAGGTGTGTACTAGTATTCCAATCCATGTCAAGTATAAACAAGAAATGATCCCTTGGCCCAAAGTTGGCCCAACATCATGAGGTGACCTAAATCAAGGTCCAGCTACTCGGTCTAGTCGATCGGCTCCCTATAAGCCTAACTCGTCGTGTATCGGTGTCATACGGCTTAATCGTGGAATGTAGTTAACTGTGCAAGGTCCACCCCAGGGTGTATCCAGCCCTAAGGTGTAAACCACAGACACAATTCAAGCACGCACAGTCTAAACCTACTGGTGCCCATGTTCAACTCCGGACTTAATGTGCACGACCATGGTCCGCCTGAACAACCGGTGCACCCTTCAGCCTTCTCTTTTGGTCTCTTACAATCAGTCCAGTAATCGTGCCCCACCCTAGCCAAGTCCAGGGTACCCATGATACTTCCAAGTTGGTTACTGCTGAAAAGGACCACGTAACTAGGATTTCAAGTGGGTTAAGTGTGGTTAACCCTATCCTAACCATGTATTGAGTTGGTTAAGTGTATTCAAGCAGTTCATGACTTAACCCTATCAATACATCGGGTTTAATTGGTTAAGTATATTCAAGTAGTCCATGACTTAACCCTACCAATCCATCGTGTTTAATTGGTTAAGTATATTCAAGTAGTCCGTGACTTAACCCTACCAATCCATCGTGTTTAATTGGTTAAGTATTCAAGTAGTCCATGACTTAACCCTACCAATCCATCGTGTTTAATTGGTTAAGTATTCAAGTAGTCCATGACTTAACCCTACCAATCCATCGTGTTTAATTGGTTAAGTATTCAAGTAGTCCATGACTTAACCCTACCATGTGGCATTAATTAACTTAATGCACCCCCAACCTCTCACATTAGACTTTGTTGTGGTTACTAGTTAAGCCGGGCGGGTCCGGGTAGCTTTACACCACAACCTAGTCTAACCTCGGGTTTTAAGTGCGATATGACCAACTACTCACATTGGGTCCTATTGTTTGTAGCCACTAGTTAAGCCGGTCGGTTCCGGGTAGATTTATGCTACAAACTCAACCCAACCTCGAGTTGGCCACTTTCATGTTTTCTACATGTCATGTCCACGTTCGTGTTTTCAAGCATAAACACATGTCAAACTTTCATGTCATATTTTCAAGTCATGTTCTCATGTTATTTAAGTTTGCCCAACTACCCATAACGTATTCCCATCGCACGTAAATTCGCATCAACGCAAATAGATTAAAGAGGGAACATAACTATATGACAAGGTGGGCATAAGATGGCAAAGTCTATCACAAATTAAACATGGTGATATTTGAGGCCAAAAGGGGTTCAACATACTAGCATATGGTCTCAACATGTATGATAGCATAAAAGGTGACTTGGCCTCAAACATATCAAATAGCATAAGGGTGGTTTGGCCACAAGCATGCATAATAGCATAAGGGTGATTTGGCCACAAGCATATTAAGGAACATGAGGGGTTAAGGTTTTGCCACAAGTTAAACATGGTGGCATATGAGGCAAATGCGTTCATAAACTTGCATATTACATTATAAGCCTCAAAACATGCATGATATCAACTTTAGCAAAATAGGTGAAACATGGTCATAAATGACATAGGATGATAGCTAGTGATTCGCATATAACATCACATGCAAGATAACATAAGGGTTATGAGAGTTTCTATGTCGCTTTATGCAACATTTCAAATCAAAGGTCATAGCTTTCTATGCACAAAGTCAAGGTGATAGCTTTACAAACCTGCATAGGATAAATCTATGCATAACATGATAGAATCAAAGCACGAATCATACTTAGGCCCAAACTCAAACTTGCAACATGTCATATTTAACTTCATAGTTAGAATCTAAGAGTAGTATAGGGCTTACAATGCTATGAAGACTTATAAAATAAAATAAGATTGAGACGAAGCCACGCTAGCAACACTAAAAGCCCCAAATGAATATAAGCTCCAAGTTGTCTTGAGAAACAAGAAGCTTCTTTGATTTGTATGAAGAAAGATCTTTATTTTGATGAAGAAAGGTGGCTCTTTTACTAGCTTAGGGCACTCAAATTTTCATGAAGAGGATGGAGGCCATGATATGAAGGTGGAGGCCATGATCAAGAAGAATTTTGGCAGCACTTAGTTACTAGATTGATTTGTGTGAGTTTAGGGTAGGTCTAGGGGTGTTTTTATAGGATTTAGGATTAGTTTTAGCCATAGGATTAACCCTAAATCAAATCTAAGCCATCAAATCACGTCAGAAACCAACAAACAGGGCCAGAAAACACAAGCAGGTGCACCAGGCCAAAATGGCCCGACCGGGGAGGTCGACCCCCAGGTCGACTCTAGAGTCGACCTGGCCTGGGGCAGGTCGACCCCCAGGTCGACTCCCTGGTCGACCTGGCCTGACAGGTCGACACTAGGGTCGACCCCCAGGTCGACCTGGTGGGTTGGGCGGGAATTTTTCCCGTCTACTCTGATTGGGCTGAAATTCGAATCTGTTTTCGAAATTTGAATTTTCTGAAACTTCATCGGGCCATAATTGGGTCATACGGACTCCGATTTACAAAATTTCGGACTCTATTTCGCGTATTTTTCCGAGACGAACACAATGGCACAGCCCGTTTCCCCTGATTCAGATTTTAAAATTTATTTCTTCCTTGATTTATGATTATAGCATGTTATTAAAATTCGGGTTGTTACAATCCCCATCTTTTTGGTGGGAGAGTACTGATATACTTCTTCTTGGACCAAAGATGATTATAGAGACCTCAGACAAGATCGATTTAATTCGGAAGAGGGTGAAGGAAGCTCAAAACAGATAGAAACCTTATGCGGAGAGGAGGAGGTCGGATGTTGAGTTTAGTGTGGAAGACATGGTTTTCATTAAAGTATCTCCCATTAGGAATGTGGTGCGGTTTGGATCTGGGGGAATTAGCATTGAAGTTTGTAGGGCCATTTCCAATAGTAGAGAGGATAAGCTAGATGACCAATAAAGTTTAACATCCAGAGAGACTGTCAGCGGTTCATGATGTATTACACATCTCGCATTTGAGGAAATGTCTACATGATTCTGCAGTGATGATAGAGATGAGGACTTTGGAAGAGGTTGAGTTCGAGAAGGAGGCTTCTATCAGATAAGTACTTACAAAGATTTTGGATTCTGAAATAAAGAAGTTAAGAAGCAATGAAATTAAGCTCGTTAAATTTCAATAGGGGAAGGACAAAAACGAAGCAACCTGAGAACCCGAGGAGAGGATTCACGCATCTTTTCCATTCCTTCTCGATAATACACTCTCAACCCTTTATTAGTTTTGAATTAGAACCTTATCCATTTACAATCTTTTGAATTAGTGGGTCTAGAAAATCCTATAGATGACTGGATATGGTTTAACCATGTTATTAGGATATGTTATGATTGATCGATTAAGTGGATGCAAGTGTTTGCTCGTGGATGCAGTGGACGCATGTACACACACTAGGCACTAATTAGTGATTGGCAAATAGGAAACTAACATAATTGCATATGGATGTGTGTGCACTTTTAATTCACCTTTAATTTATGGATGAAAATTTGGTTTCTACCATATGAATGTTGCATTTGTTTTATAGTCGTTGTAGCACGCATATATAACTTTATGTACCATTAAGATTCTCTTACATCATTTTGGGCACATGGCATTAACATGAATTACATAAAAAGAGGTCGACTGAAGCAGTGGACCGTCTAATTTCTTGCATTAGCTAAGGGAACACACACCACACTATTGCATATGTTCACAAAAATCATTAGAAATCCTAAGGAAATGGATGCCTGTGATTGGTGGACGAGTAGATGGGTGTAGATGATGATGTTATAATATTTATGACATTCTTCCAGCCTTAGAGAATTCGTGGACGAAATCCTATAAGGAGGGGAGAATGTAACAACTCAAAAATTTAATAAAGCAATAAAAATAAAAGAATAATGAAAATAAATATTAATTAGAAAATTATTAGGAAATGGGCAACGGGGGTCACGCCATTGAGTCCGTTACGAAATTCTAGCTAAGATATGTTACAGTCGGACTTATAACAGAAAAGATATTAATAAGAAGTTTGAAATTCGAATTGGAAGTGGTAATAAAACATCATATTAAAAAGAATTTAATCCCAAAGTAAATCTCTTTAGAAGGGCGAGCCAGCCTATAGCTGGGTAGACCCGGGGGTCGACCCAGAACCCAAGTTGGTAGACCCTCCTATTGGATGAGTCGATCCACCTGGTGACGTGCGCTACATGGTGCGCACACCTTTGACCGTTTGTGTTGGATTTTAGGGTGCATTCTTCTATAGAATTTCTTGAATGGATGGTCTAAAATCTTAACCTAAAATCCAACGATCTAAATGTAACGACCCGGAAAATCTGAACCAATTTAAATTTTTTCAATTGGCTAAAATAAAGGATTTTAAATATTTTAAATAATAGCAATGAAAAGTGAGTTTGAATCGATGTTTGAAAACGAATATAATTAATTCGAATTATAAACAAGGCCAGAAATGGCGCGGTAGTTTCAAAATTTGAATTCAAACTTTGACTAACTGTACCGGGTGCAAAACAAAACGGATTTGAGTGAAACCAAAAATATTTAAATCTGTTAGTGAATACCTTTCTAACGAATCTGAAAAATTGAAGTTTCATAGCGGAAAGCAAAAGTTATGGCCAAATGAATTTTCAGAAAGGTCGCTATGGAAATTATATAGCCCGTGAAATTGGCCATTTTGTAAACGACATCGGAATTCGACGAAACCACTTTTGTTGGATCCGGGATGTGAAGTTATTGCTAGGTTTCAAATTTCATAATTTTTGAAGCTAGTATGTGAGCGTGGAAAATGAAAACGTGTTTTGGTCAATTATAGTTAAATTGGATCGACCAGAAATGGGCCATTTTTCAAACGGTCTCAGAATTCGATGAAACTAGTTATGTTGGGACTGTGTTGTCAAAACATATCCAGATTTATTTTTCTGGAATTTTTCGAATCAGTTTGTGGCCCTGGCAAATTGAAATGTATGTTCAAATCAAATACTAAATGTTTTATATTTTAATTTGAAGGAAAACTGAGTGAAACAGTCGAATGGGCCTACGAAACATATCCCATTGTGTTCGGAATGGGGGTAAAACGTTAGGGGCGACAGTCGTTGGGTTTGAATCGGTGTTCGTGTGGGACAAGGGGTATTTTGGAGATTTTAAAAATTATTAAAAAAAATCCCATTGGTCCACACTATTTCTCTTTCCCCGTCGTCACGCCCAAGCCCCAGTATCGAACGGCGGCTCCATTTCACGACTTCTCTCCTCCGTATCTCCAAATACACATAATCAAATGCTCATGTTGGGGATTTTGTAGAGAATCGCAAGACCTTCAAATCCACATAAATTTCAGAAATTATCATGAAGCATACGAAGAGATCCAGACCCTCAAAGTTCGGCCGTTCAAAGACCCGCCGGAGCACCATCCTGCCGTCGATCAGAACGCCACCACCGACGTTGGGAAGCCCTCTCCTTCCTCTTCGACGTGGCACAGCCCGATCGTCACCAAGTGCGCTGGATTTCACGAAAAACGATGACCTAGTTTTGAACAGTTTGCTGAAGGTACGGCTGTGTTTTATTTAAACAGTTTTAACACCTTTATACCGTTGCAAACTTTGAAAAATCATATCTTTTTCGTGTATTGACGAAATTCGATGAAACAGGAAACATCGTGACCGTGTGGACGTCTTCTACATTCTAGAAGAGACCGCATATTTTTCTGAGCCTTCTGCAATTTTTGGTGGAGTGAAACCCAATGTGAGATTTCTAATTTATAAACGATATGGAAAACGACGATGTATAAATTATATAGTCGATGTATGAGTTATATAAGCATTGTACACCTCTTGTATAAGCGTTGTATAAGTTGTACGTTCGATGTATAAGTTGCATATGCGTTGTAAAAATTATATATGTGTTGAAATAGAAGTGAAATGCTATATATATATACGCCCCTCGTCCACAAACCATGGACGATATTTATTGGTGGTGATTGGTGTGAAATTTGATTGATAGCGAATGGTTGATTGAAATTGTTTGTGGTTGAAATTGATTGATTGTGGTTGAAAAATACCCGTTTGTGGTTGAGAAATATTTGGTTGAAACCACATAGGATTAGATTGTGGAAATGAAAAAATATACATGCCGCCTGCGTGCGAACTAGATGCATGATTCCCCATTGTCAAAAACCGCGAGGTTTTAAGGTAGAGCGAGGAGCCGTACTAGGGACGGTCCCGGTTTTAACTACCCTGCCGTTATGCTGCTGAAATTTTGAATAATATTCATGTGTTAGAAATATTTTCATTTGTTGAAACTATATTTATTCGTTGTATAGAAAACCTTCATGTGTTGAATTGAAATTCATTCGTTGAATAGAATTCATGTGTTGAATGGTATTTGTATTTTAAATATAAAAAATCACCTTTTTATCTATATATACAAACTATAGAAAACCTTCATGTGTTGAATTGAAATTCATTCGTTGAATAGAATTCATGTGTTGAATGGTATTCGTGTTTTTAGATATAAAAATCACCTTTTTACTCTATATATAAACTATAGAAAACCTTCATGTGTTGAATCGATATTCATTCGTTGGATAAAAATTCATGTGTTGAATGGTATTCGTGTTTTAAATATAAAAATCACCTTTTTATCGATATATATAAACTATAGAAAACCTTCATGTGTTGAATCGAAATTCATTCGTTGAGTTGAAATTCATGTGTTGAATGGTATTCATATTTTGAAAGAAAGTGTTTTATAATAAAAATCCAATTTTTATCATCGATATGAACTATATAAAATAACCTTGTTTTGAAATAAATTGTTTTATAATAAAAATCCTATTTTCATCACCTATATGAAATATATAAAATAATCGTGTTTTGAAATAAATTGTTTTACATTAAAAATCACATTTTTATTATATACATGGATTGTTAAAAATAGTGAAGTGTTGAAATAGAAGACAGTTAGATAAAATTACCATTTTTATCAAATGTATGAAATTCATATAGTTTTGAAATCGAAAAATCGATATATATATAAATAGAATTGAAATATATCGAATAACGAAGCTGCAGTTCGTATTTTGAAACCGTGATTTCAAACGATTAGTGCGGGAGATCCGACCATCGGATTTTCCCGAAACCGCAACCGTTGGGTTCGCTTTGGAAATATCTTTCCAACGGCACCAACTTTGTAAAAATCCAACGATTGGATTGTCTGGAATGTTTAATTCAAATCTGAAGAAAAACAGCGCCAGAATCGATTATATTTATATATATATATAAATAAATATAATTATATTAAATCGAATAACGACGCTGCAGTTTGTATTTTGAAATCGGAACTTCAAACGATTATACCGGGAGATCCGACCATCGGATTTTCCCGAAACTGGAACCGTTGGATTCGTTTTGAAAAGATATTTCTAATGGTATAAATTTTGTGAAGATCCAACGGTTAGATTTTCAGATATGTGTAAATCAAATCTGAAGAAAAACAGCGCCACGGCCGCGTTATGGCCCGAAGCGTCGTTTTGAATAAATTGGCTATTTTAAAATAAATAAAAATAGCGATAAATCGTTATAAAATATTATAAACGATATGGATGTGAAATTTAGAAACTAACTGAAGGTTGGCTAAGTCGAATGGTTTCTTGGGTATTGATCTGATGTTGGTTTCGGCCTTCGGGGTTAATATTTGGGAAATCGTTCTCTTACTGATTGACGGTTAGTGACTAATGAATTGAAATGATGCGTAGTAGTGTTTGTGTAGCACTTGTTTATTATATATGCGAGTTGCTCAGAAAGACCGGGTTTATCCCATTCTGAATAACTGAATCGATGATAAGAAATCGAAGATGAAGACGGTGGTCGAAGACCGGAGATCTTCACCTCGTTTGGATGGTAACCGAGGTCCTGATTGGGAGGCATCCCGAAATATGGATAATGAGTGGTGATCGTCCAGACGTACGTGGTGGTCGATGGGTTTGTGTAACAACCCGAAAATCTGGGCCAGTTTAAAATTTTTATTTTGGCGATTTTAGCGAATTTTGGATATTTAAAATAGATTATTTTAAATAAAACGACGAGAATTTTATTTGGAATAGAATTCGAACGTATATATTATACGCGTCGTCGTTAGAATATAAATAATTATATATAATTATAAATAGAATTGAAAATGGCGCGGTAGTTCGATAATTCGATTTCAAACTTCAATTGAATGTACCGGGTGCAAAACAATCCGGATTTTAATGAAACCAAAAATAATGAAGTCTAATAGTGAATATCTTTCCAACGAATCCGAATAATTGAAATTTCATAGCGGGAATCAAAAGATATGTCCAGTTGAAAATTCTGAATAGTCGCTATGGAATTCAGGCCCTTAAAAATGGACATTTTGCAAATGACCTCGGATTTCGACGAAACTAGTTTTGTTGGGTCCGTGATGTTAAATTATTGCTAGGTTTCAAATTTCATAATTTTTCGAACCAATATATGAGCGTGGCAAAGGAAAACGCGTTTTGACCATTTCAGTTGATTTTAATCGACTGGAAATTGGCCATTTTTCTAACGGTCTCAGAATTCGACGAAACTAGTTTCATTAGGACTGTATCGTCAATACGAAGCTAGAAAATATTTTTCGGGAATTTTTCTAGTTAGTATGTGACCCCGGTAATTTGAAATGTACGTTTAAAATTCAATATAGTGATTTCAATGTAAATTCAACGGAAACTGGTTGTAACGACCGAATCAGCTTACGATACATATCCCATTGTGTTCGGAATGGGGGTAAAACGCTATGGGCGACAGGCGGTGGGCCTCGTTTTGAGTTCGAAAATAAAAGTTGCTTTTTGGAAATTTAAATTAATTAAGTATATAATTAAATATATTAGTCAACACCCTTTTATCCCTTCCTCTCCCTTTACCCGTCAGTATTTCAGAGGAAAAAAAAAGAAAAAAAGAAAAAGAGGGCGGAGCCCTAAATCGATCGACGGAGCTCCGGCGAGGCGCCCCCCCTTGCTGCGCCCTCTCCCCTGGCTTCCTCCCTTCTCTCCCGATCTTCTCTCTCCTCCTCTAGGCGAATCCCCAGTCGCGAGCCCCCCTGTCCCGAACCCAAACTCGCCGCGCCACCCCTGACCAACCACCGCACCTCCCTCCACCTTCTTCCTCCTCCCTGCTGACTCGCACCCCCCCTGCCATCCTCCTCCGACGAGCCCTGTAAGTCGTTTTTTTTTTTATTTATTTGTTTTATTTTATTTTATATTTTATAAGAAAATTTAAAACTGATTTAAAAGAAAATTTAAAACTGATTTAAAAGAAAATTTAAAACTGATTTAAAAGAAAATTTAAAACTGATATAAAAGAAAATTTAAAACTGATTTAAAAGAAAATTTTAAAACTGATTTAAAAGAAAATTTAAAACTGATTTAAAAGAAAATATAAAAACTGATTTAAAAATTGTTTTTTTTTTTTGAATGCAAAAATTGTTTTCTTAAGAATGCAAAAAAAAAAAAAAAAACTGATTTGAGAAGGAGCAAGACCTGATCTTCGTATTTTTAGAATATTAAAAATATGATTTTTATATTTTTAAAGTATTAAAAATATAGTCTTTACTATATAGGAATATTAAAAATATGATTTTTATATTTTTAAAGTATTAAAAATATGATTTTTATATTTTTAAAGTATTAAAAATATAATCTTTATAGGATAGAGAATATAAAGATATCATCTTTGTGTATGTAACGAAATAAAAATCTGATTTTTATTTTATATACGTTGAGATAAAGTGGTATTTTTATAAAGACGCAAACTTTATAAAGGCGAAAACTTTATTTTTATAAAGGCGAAAACTTTATTCTTATAAAGGCGAAATCTATATTTTTATAAAGGCGAAAACTTTATTTTTATAAAGGCGAAAACTTTATTCTTATAAAGGCGAAATCTATATTTTTATAAAGGCGAAAACTTTATTTTTATAAAGGCGAAAACTTTATTTTTATAAAGGCGAAAACTTTATTCTTATAAAGGCGAAATCTATATTTTTATAAAGGCGAAAACTTTATTTTTATAAAGGCGAAAACTTTATTCTTATAAAGGCGAAATCTATATTTTTATAAAGGCGAAAACTTTATTTTTATAAAGGCGAAAACTTTATTTTTATAAAGGCGAAATCTTTATGTGGAAAATAGCGTGATAAAAATATAATTTTTATCTATTTGACATAGCGATAAAAGGTCGATTTTTATATATTGAACTTTGAAATAAAAATTCGATTTTTATATATTGAACTTTGAAATAAAAATTCGATTTTTATATATTGAACTTTGAAATAAAAATTCGATTTTTATATATTGAACTTTGAAATAAAAATTCTATTTTTATATATTGAACTTCGAACTAAAAATATGATTTTTTATATATTGAATAGCGATGTAAAAATTCGATTTTTACATATGTAGTGAAAGCAACAACGAAGGTGACAAAAAGGCGAAACGACGAAGACTTCTGCAAAAGAAGAGCCGTGGAGCTAGGATAGCTATATGTGAGAATTTCTCACCTTTCAATTTAATTTTCTAGTTATATATATATACTAGGATGCAGACGGTGCTTAGTAGCACCCGACACCCGTCCACAGACCATGGACTTGTTTGTTTGGTTGCATAGATTAGTTGGATTATTTGTTTGAATTGTTTGGTGAGATGAAATTGATTTGATTGATGAGTGAATGGCGTGGGCCTTCACTAGACCGGGGACAAGGCTAGGCCTCGTCCCGTTTCTAGTATCGTGCCGTTATGCCGCCGAAATTTTCTAAAATAAGTTAGAAAAATAAAAATATCATTTTATTTAAAGAATGAACTGAATAGAAATTCATAAGTTAAAATAAAATGTTTTGTCGTTAAAAATATAATTTTTAACGTGAATGAGAATAAATGAATATTCATTTGCAAACCAGACGGTTTGTTTATGTACACCTATTTGGAGGACATTGATTGGGTCGATAAATTTCACACATCGCCTAACTGCACAACTAAAATATGTGTTTGATTGTTTGAAACCCCACACGGGTGTTAGGATGAAATTTGAAGTTCACTCATCCTGATTGATTAAATATGTCGATCGATTGATTGACATGCTGTTATAAGCGTTAGATATCAATATTTGATGCTTATACAGTGTAGTGCACTTTGGTTGATGGTTGATTATTTTTCAATGCTATGATATACATGTGTTGTATGAAAATCCATATAATTAACCTTATATGGTAATTGATTGGGCCTCATTCCAATTTGAAAAATAAAGAATATTTTAAAATAAACGTTCATGTGTTGACAGTACTCATTCATTGAGATTGGTCATGTGTTGAACGAAATATTTTAGTAATAAAATTTACATCTTTATCAATTTAAAATAAACGTTCATGTGTTGACAGTACTCATTCATTGAGATTGGTCATGTGTTGAACGAAATATTTTGATAATAACAACTATTTTGAAAAAGGAAATATTTGAAATAGAATATTTGGAAATAGAAATTTATGAAGCCGTGTTGATTAGATTGACGCCATTTTGACGTGAACGATATTTATATCGATTTTATTGATTTCAAAATGAATTGAATATAAAACGATTTCGAAAGGAATTGAATATATAACGATTTCGAAAGGAATTGAATATATAACGATTTCGAAATGAATTGAATTGAAAACGATTTCGAAATGAATTGAATTGAAAACGATTTCGAAATGAATTGAATTGAAAACGAATTCAAAGTGAATTGAATTAAAAACGATTTCGAAATGAATTGAATTGAAAACGATTTCGAAATGAATTGAATTGAAAACGAATTCAAAGTGAATTGAATTGAAAACGATTTCGAAATGAATTGAATTGAAAACGAATTCAAAGTGAATTGAATTAAAAACGATTTCAAAGTGAATTGAATTAAAAACGATTTCAAAGTGAATTGAATTAAAAACGATTTCAAAGTGAATTGAATTAAAAACGATTTCGAAATGAATTGAATTGAAAACGATTTCGAAATGAATTGAATTGAAAACGATTTCGAAATGAATTGAATTGAAAACGAATTCGAATTGAATTGAAAGCGAATTTAAATGAATTCAAATTGAATTGAAATTTGAATTGAATAGAAATGAATTTTAAAACGAATTTATAAAGAAGAATTCAATTTTGCTTTGAATTGAAATGGAAGTTGAAATAGATTTTGAAACGAATTTTAAAACTATTTATATAATTCGTTTTAAATAGAAATCGACGAAATATATTATATATATATTATATATATAATATAATGGCCTGAATAGAACGCGCCGCGCCGCGGCAGTTCGCGAATTTCGACCATTTATTTCAAACGAACATTACGGGAGATCCGACCGTCGGATTCTCCTAAAACCGGAACCGTTGGGTTCGTATCGAAAAGAGCTTTCTAACGAATATTAGAAATTTGAAATCTAACGGTTGGATTTGGAGATACGTCCAAATCAAATTCGAAAAAGGTCGCTGTAAGTGCAGTTCGATGGCCATTGTTGGAAATCGACTGTACGGGCCTTGATAAAATTATTAAAAATAGTAATAATTTGTGTAAAATCATAAGAAATGATTTGTGAAGGTTTGGGATGAAAAACTCCATATTTGAAAAGATAAAAATAGATTTTTATCGAAATGAACTAGTTTTGAACTAGAAATATAATTCTATTTATTTTTGAATAAATAAACTGAATTTGAAATGGTTTTAAAGATAACCAAAATTTCCAATGATTGCATTGGAATGGATTTGAATCGAAATTGTCTTCGGAATATTTCGATGTTGGATTTCGTGATTATACAAATGTTGTTATGGGAATTTGAAAGATATAGATATATATATCGTTATTTCCAATACGATATTTGTTAGTCGTAGAATTTGATATTGAATATAAGCCGGTATATTTTCTATTCGAAGCCTTGTGTTTAATATCAAATGTGATTTGGGTTTGTCGTGAATGGTGTCTTCACTAACACTGTTCTTGAACCCAGCTGAGAAAAGATTAAATCTTTTATTTAGATTTAATGAAGGGTATCAATTAAATAATATTTAATTGGAATTGAATTGATATTGATTTTTGGGTTTATCGTGGACAGTGTTTTAAATAACACTCGTTCTTTAACCCGATCATTAATGAAAGGCGATTTTGGGTTGTCGTGAACGGTATCTTCAATAATACAGTTCTTAGACCTAAAGGAGTTAAGAAAATCAGAAACTAACTGGAGATTAGTTAAGTTGAATAGTTTCCGAGGTATTGATCTGATGTTGGTTTCGGCCTTCGGGATTAATATTTAGGGAATTGCTCACTTGCTAATTAACAATTAGGGACTGATTGAAATGTGATGTGATTTTGGGTTTATCGTGAACCGTGTTTTAAATGACACTGATTCTTTAACCCAGTCACAGATTAAAACTAAGTGGAGTTTTAATGAATCTTTAATTAGATTGAAATGATCGAAATGGAGTATCACCAGTTTTGCTCCAGGCGATAGTTAAATCTTTAATTAGATTTGAACGTGAAATGGTAATTGAATTTACCGATAACACCGTGGTGTTAGATATGAAGTATAACCAGTTTTACTTCATGGGATGAATAGGTTGGGATTGGGAAATTAAAACAAATGATTACTTCGGTAAGGTTCGCTAATCCCGACTAGTTTGAATTGATATTCAAAAATAGATTAAAGAATAAATTCAAGAAATTTATCTTGGATAAAATTTATGGGAACTTTTCCCTATGAATGTGAAATTTAGAAACTAACTGTCGGTTGGCCAAGCAGAATGGTTTTCTGGATATTGATCTGATGTTGGTTTCGGCCTTCGGGGTTAATATTTGGGGAATTATTCTCTTGATTAATTTACGGTTAGTGACTAATGAATTGGAATGAGGCGTATGTTGTGTTTGTGTAACACTTATTTAAATATACGCGAGTTATTCGGGAAGACCGGGTTTATCCCATTCTGAATAACTGATACGACGATAAGTCGAAGATGAAGACGATGGTCGAAGACCGGAGGTCTTCACGTCGTTTGGGTGATAACTGATGATCTTGATTGGGCTGTACACCCAAGAAGATGGAAACAGTTAGTGATCGTCCAGACGTACTTGGAGATCGATGGATATGCGGGGTACTAGGTGCCTCCGGTTTCGTTCAGACCCAGAACGGACTTGTAAATGGACTGTGTGTCTGACATTGGATTTTAGTCCGTGTGATTGATCTCTATTAAATATATATCTGTTTGGCGGCGGAGAATTTATTCTCTTGCTTAACGCCCTTCCCTGAGACGTACGAGCTCAGGGGTTATATATTGATGGATATCAAACGCATGGAGTGAATTGCCTGTGTGGCATGCCTAAGTGGCAATTGATCGAGGCTTCTGTTGAAAAGCAAAGTCTTGTGGTGATGATCAAAGCACGGCCTTTGTGGCGTAGCTTTGTGTAACGTTTACCTCGCGTGTTTCACACCCGGTATGAACCAAAAACGGGAGCGGACGTCAGGGAGGGCATGCGTTTCTTTCTAGCTAGAAGTGGCGTCAGTGGTTTTACACGCCCTGACGAGTTTGACTTATGTGGTTGTTGCTGTTGCGAGGCGCCTCGGATTGATCGGTCGTTCTCGAACCGATGGAGTCATTTAGTTGGCTCGTTTACGCCCCATAGGGCGGAGAAATGCATGTTCAGGGTTTAAGTTTAATCCACATCGGTGGACTGGCCCTGAGGATCCAAGGGCCCACCTGAGTCTGGGTCCTGTGGCTCGGGCTAGAGAGTCACGAATCGGTTGAGGACTATCTTTTGCCTCGGTTCATAGACGGAAATCCAATTTCCAAATACGTGACTTTGCGGTTTTATTTGTAAACCTATATATGGCGACATAGTGGTATGGGGCATTCATGCCGCCTATGATTGATACTTATGATTTGAAGTGTTTTATACACTATGCACTTATAATAGTATCAAATGATTTGTTTTAACCGTATCAAGCATTCTTGGCTATTATAAGGTAAAAACCCTATCCTCCGGCTTGCGTTGCATTGTGTGATGGGAACTGGGTCTTATAATAGCTTCATTTTTCTTTACTTAGCATTGCGCTGTTTGTTTTATGCACTGGTATTCTTGGGAGGAAACCCGTTCCGTGTTATACGGCGTGGTCCCTTGATTTACCTAACTTTGAAAATAAAGATTAATAACTGTTTTAGTTCTCACACCAGTCCCATGACTGACCTGGAGTTTATTGTTTTAACCTAAACTCTGGGTGCCCCTATTTTGACACGGGCAGCTAGTAGTTTTGGTTTTGCAGATTTATATTCACAGGATCCTGGTTTACAGCTGGAACGGTATCCGGAAAGCTTTGTATCCGTATATCTCTTCTAGTTGTGTATTGTATTATTTTCCGCTGCTATGTATTTAAATGTAATTTAAATCTCTGATATTTCTGTGTAATATTCATTTATACTCTGTATATTCTTGTAATCTGATGCATTGTTGTGATATACAGTGAAACGTTCTTCTGTATGCTTTCTGATTTGTCGTGTTCTCGAACGATAGGGCGTTTCGAGCGGCCTGGATCGGTTTAGCGACTGGTTCGGACCGAGCGAGATTCATTGTCGTCACAGTTGGTATCAGAGCTTTGGTTTACCAAGCTCAGAGAACAAGACACATTAGAACTATACGAAAGAATTCATCAGATATTGGGTTAGTAATATCCAATGGGAATGACTCGTTAGAGATGGGATCAGTAGTATTCTAGAACGAGTGTGAAGAGTATATTTTTTTTTGTGAAAACAAATCTTTGTTTTGAAAATTTAAATCAATTATTCGTATTTGTTTATCTATTTATATTGAGTTGGACAGTCCAGAATATATAGATTTTGCGTATACGTCTGATCCGCGTGTATTCGAAGTTTTAATATACTGGATAGATATAGATTCACACTCTAGTCGCCCGAAGATGATTCTGATGATTGTAGCTACATCATCAGAATTAGTGTTCGAGTGTTGAAGGTGTGATATCTATATATTTCCTATTGACTGGTGTGAGAACCAAAATTAGATAGGGCTTATTGTTGTGATTTGACATCAAAAATGAGATTTTTGATTATATATCAAAATTATGGATTTGAAACTCTAATCAACTAATTGATTGATGATTGTGTTGTTTGTTTATTTGTTTGCTAATTTTTAACCATTTATGCCTAATTGAACCGAATATTCAACTATATCGAAAATTGGTCGCATTTGCTTGCATATACATATATATCATTGAACAGGTCATAGCAAGGAGGCTAGAGCCAGAGAATAAAATTTGTTTGCCCGACAAATAGGTACATGTTTATTACATAATTTCCTGTTTTGTTTGGGTGATGATGATTTTGTGAGCCGTATCGGCTAGCCGCTTGGCTTTCTTTTTCTTTTTATTCCACCATTGATTGGTGAGGGCCCTGGGAGGCCTTTTGAAATATCCCGATGCTCCCGGTGCAGGGGAGGTTATGGCGAAATTTTTCAAAAATTTAGGGTGTTAGCCAAATTTTTGAAATTTTGAAAATTCTCAGAAACTAAAGAGTTGGAGAATGGAAGCCAGATCGAACGTAGAGCTGAATAATCAAACCACTTTCGACTTTGTTCCTTTTCGGGGACGAAAAGTTTTAAGTGGGGGAGATTGTAACAACCCGAAAATCTAGGCCAGTTTAAAATTTTTATTTTGGCGATTTTAGCGAATTTTGGATATTTAAAATAGATTATTTTAAATAAAACGACGAGAAATTTATTTGGAATAGAATTCGAACGTATATATTATACGCGTCGTCGTTAGAATATAAATAATTATATATAATTATAAATAGAATTGAAAATGGCGCGGTAGTTCGATAATTCGATTTCAAACTTCAATTGAATGTACCGGGTGCAAAACAATCCGGATTTTAATGAAACCAAAAATAATGAAGTCTAATAGTGAATATCTTTCCAACGAATCCGAATAATTGAAATTTCATAGCGGGAATCAAAAGATATGTCCAGTTGAAAATTCTGAATAGTCGCTATGGAATTCAGGCCCTTAAAAATGGACATTTTGCAAATGACCTCGGATTTCGACGAAACTAGTTTTGTTGGGTCCGTGATGTTAAATTATTGCTAGGTTTCAAATTTCATAATTTTTCGAACCAATATATGAGCGTGGCAAAGGAAAACGCGTTTTGACCATTTCAGTTGATTTTAATCGACTGGAAATTGGCCATTTTTCTAACGGTCTCAGAATTCGACGAAACTAGTTTCATTAGGACTGTATCGTCAATACGAAGCTAGAAAATATTTTTCGGGAATTTTTCTAGTTAGTATGTGACCCCGGTAATTTGAAATGTTCGTTTAAAATTCAATATAGTGATTTCAATGTAAATTCAACGGAAACTGGTTGTAACGACCGAATCAGCTTACGATACATATCCCATTGTGTTCGGAATGGGGGTAAAACGCTATGGGCGACAGGCGGTGGGCCTCGTTTTGAGTTCGAAAATAAAAGTTGCTTTTTGGAAATTTAAATTAATTAAGTATATAATTAAATATATTAGTCAACACCCTTTTATCCCTTCCTCTCCCTTTACCCGTCAGTATTTCAGAGGAAAAAAAAAAAAAAAAAAAAAAAGAGGGCGGAGCCCTAAATCGATCGACGGAGCTCCGGCGAGGCGCCCCCCCTTGCTGCGCCCTCTCCCCTGGCTTCCTCCCTTCTCTCCCGATCTTCTCTCTCCTCCTCTAGGCGAATCCCCAGTCGCGAGCCCCCCTGTCCCGAACCCAAACTCGCCGCGCCACCCCTGACCAACCACCGCACCTCCCTCCACCTTCTTCCTCCTCCCTGCTGACTCGCACCCCCCCCTGCCATCCTCCTCCGACGAGCCCTGTAAGTCGTTTTTTTTTTATTTATTTGTTTTATTTTATTTTATATTTTATAAGAAAATTTAAAACTGATTTAAAAGAAAATTTAAAACTGATTTAAAAGAAAATTTAAAACTGATTTAAAAGAAAATTTAAAACTGATTTAAAAGAAAATTTTAAAACTGATTTAAAAGAAAATTTAAAACTGATTTAAAAGAAAATATAAAAACTGATTTAAAAATTGTTTTTTTTTTTTTAATGCAAAAATTGTTTTCTTAAGAATGCAAAAAAAAAAAAAAAACTGATTTGAGAAGGAGCAAGACCTGATCTTCGTATTTTTAGAATATTAAAAATATGATTTTTTATATTTTTAAAGTATTAAAAATATAGTCTTTACTATATAGGAATATTAAAAATATGATTTTTATATTTTTAAAGTATTAAAAATATGATTTTTATATTTTTAAAGTATTAAAAATATAATCTTTATAGGATAGAGAATATAAAGATATCATCTTTGTGTATGTAACGAAATAAAAATCTGATTTTTATTTTATATACGTTGAGATAAAGTGGTATTTTTATAAAGACGCAAACTTTATAAAGGCGAAAACTTTATTTTTATAAAGGCGAAAACTTTATTCTTATAAAGGCGAAATCTATATTTTTATAAAGGCGAAAACTTTATTTTTATAAAGGCGAAAACTTTATTCTTATAAAGGCGAAATCTATATTTTTATAAAGGCGAAAACTTTATTTTTATAAAGGCGAAAACTTTATTTTTATAAAGGCGAAAACTTTATTCTTATAAAGGCGAAATCTATATTTTTATAAAGGCGAAAACTTTATTTTTATAAAGGCGAAAACTTTATTCTTATAAAGGCGAAATCTATATTTTTATAAAGGCGAAAACTTTATTTTTATAAAGGCGAAAACTTTATTTTTATAAAGGCGAAATCTTTATGTGGAAAATAGCGTGATAAAAATATAATTTTTATCTATTTGACATAGCGATAAAAGGTCGATTTTTATATATTGAACTTTGAAATAAAAATTCGATTTTTATATATTGAACTTTGAAATAAAAATTTGATTTTTATATATTGAACTTTGAAATAAAAATTCGATTTTTATATATTGAACTTTGAAATAAAAATTCTATTTTTATATATTGAACTTCGAACTAAAAATATGATTTTTTATATATTGAATAGCGATGTAAAAATTCGATTTTTACATATGTAGTGAAAGCAACAACGAAGGTGACAAAAAGGCGAAACGACGAAGACTTCTGCAAAAGAAGAGCCGTGGAGCTAGGATAGCTATATGTGAGAATTTCTCAACTTTCAATTTAATTTTCTAGTTATATATATATACTAGGATGCAGACGGTGCTTAGTAGCACCCGACACCCGTCCACAGACCATGGACTTGTTTGTTTGGTTGCATAGATTAGTTGGATTATTTGTTTGAATTGTTTGGTGAGATGAAATTGATTTGATTGATGAGTGAATGGCGTGGGCCTTCACTAGACCGGGGACAAGGCTAGGCCTCGTCCCGTTTCTAGTATCGTGCCGTTATGCCGCCGAAATTTTCTAAAATAAGTTAGAAAAATAAAAATATCATTTTATTTAAAGAATGAACTGAATAGAAATTCATAAGTTAAAATAAAATGTTTTGTCGTTAAAAATATAATTTTTAACGTGAATGAGAATAAATGAATATTCATTTGCAAACCAGACGGTTTGTTTATGTACACCTATTTGGAGGACATTGATTGGGTCGATAAATTTCACACATCGCCTAACTGCACAACTAAAATATGTGTTTGATTGTTTGAAACCCCACACGGGTGTTAGGATGAAATTTGAAGTTCACTCATCCTGATTGATTAAATATGTCGATCGATTGATTGACATGCTGTTATAAGCGTTAGATATCAATATTTGATGCTTATACAGTGTAGTGCACTTTGGTTGATGGTTGATTATTTTTCAATGCTATGATATACATGTGTTGTATGAAAATCCATATAATTAACCTTATATGGTAATTGATTGGGCCTCATTCCAATTTGAAAAATAAAGAATATTTTAAAATAAACGTTCATGTGTTGACAGTACTCATTCATTGAGATTGGTCATGTGTTGAACGAAATATTTTAGTAATAAAATTTACATCTTTATCAATTTAAAATAAACGTTCATGTGTTGACAGTACTCATTCATTGAGATTGGTCATGTGTTGAACGAAATATTTTGATAATAACAACTATTTTGAAAAAGGAAATATTTGAAATAGAATATTTGGAAATAGAAATTTATGAAGCCGTGTTGATTAGATTGACGCCATTTTGACGTGAACGATATTTATATCGATTTTATTGATTTCAAAATGAATTGAATATAAAACGATTTCGAAAGGAATTGAATATATAACGATTTCGAAAGGAATTGAATATATAACGATTTCGAAATGAATTGAATTGAAAACGATTTCGAAATGAATTGAATTGAAAACGATTTCGAAATGAATTGAATTGAAAACGAATTCAAAGTGAATTGAATTAAAAACGATTTCGAAATGAATTGAATTGAAAACGATTTCGAAATGAATTGAATTGAAAACGAATTCAAAGTGAATTGAATTGAAAACGATTTCGAAATGAATTGAATTGAAAACGAATTCAAAGTGAATTGAATTAAAAACGATTTCAAAGTGAATTGAATTAAAAACGATTTCAAAGTGAATTGAATTAAAAACGATTTCAAAGTGAATTGAATTAAAAACGATTTCGAAATGAATTGAATTGAAAACGATTTCGAAATGAATTGAATTGAAAACGATTTCGAAATGAATTGAATTGAAAACGAATTCGAATTGAATTGAAAGCGAATTTAAATGAATTCAAATTGAATTGAAATTTGAATTGAATAGAAATGAATTTTAAAACGAATTTATAAAGAAGAATTCAATTTTGCTTTGAATTGAAATGGAAGTTGAAATAGATTTTGAAACGAATTTTAAAACTATTTATATAATTCGTTTTAAATAGAAATCGACGAAATATATTATATATATATTATATATATAATATAATGGCCTGAATAGAACGCGCCGCGCCGCGGCAGTTCGCGAATTTCGACCATTTATTTCAAACGAACATTACGGGAGATCCGACCGTCGGATTCTCCTAAAACCGGAACCGTTGGGTTCGTATCGAAAAGAGCTTTCTAACGAATATTAGAAATTTGAAATCTAACGGTTGGATTTGGAGATACGTCCAAATCAAATTCGAAAAAGGTCGCTGTAAGTGCAGTTCGATGGCCATTGTTGGAAATCGACTGTACGGGCCTTGATAAAATTATTAAAAATAGTAATAATTTGTGTAAAATCATAAGAAATGATTTGTGAAGGTTTGGGATGAAAAACTCCATATTTGAAAAGATAAAAATAGATTTTTATCGAAATGAACTAGTTTTGAACTAGAAATATAATTCTATTTATTTTTGAATAAATAAACTGAATTTGAAATGGTTTTAAAGATAACCAAAATTTCCAATGATTGCATTGGAATGGATTTGAATCGAAATTGTCTTCGGAATATTTCGATGTTGGATTTCGTGATTATACAAATGTTGTTATGGGAATTTGAAAGATATAGATATATATATCGTTATTTCCAATACGATATTTGTTAGTCGTAGAATTTGATATTGAATATAAGCCGGTATATTTTCTATTCGAAGCCTTGTGTTTAATATCAAATGTGATTTGGGTTTGTCGTGAATGGTGTCTTCACTAACACTGTTCTTGAACCCAGCTGAGAAAAGATTAAATCTTTTATTTAGATTTAATGAAGGGTATCAATTAAATAATATTTAATTGGAATTGAATTGATATTGATTTTTGGGTTTATCGTGGACAGTGTTTTAAATAACACTCGTTCTTTAACCCGATCATTAATGAAAGGCGATTTTGGGTTGTCGTGAACGGTATCTTCAATAATACAGTTCTTAGACCTAAAGGAGTTAAGAAAATCAGAAACTAACTGGAGATTAGTTAAGTTGAATAGTTTCCGAGGTATTGATCTGATGTTGGTTTCGGCCTTCGGGATTAATATTTAGGGAATTGCTCACTTGCTAATTAACAATTAGGGACTGATTGAAATGTGATGTGATTTTGGGTTTATCGTGAACCGTGTTTTAAATGACACTGATTCTTTAACCCAGTCACAGATTAAAACTAAGTGGAGTTTTAATGAATCTTTAATTAGATTGAAATGATCGAAATGGAGTATCACCAGTTTTGCTCCAGGCGATAGTTAAATCTTTAATTAGATTTGAACGTGAAATGGTAATTGAATTTACCGATAACACCGTGGTGTTAGATATGAAGTATAACCAGTTTTACTTCATGGGATGAATAGGTTGGGATTGGGAAATTAAAACAAATGATTACTTCGGTAAGGTTCGCTAATCCCGACTAGTTTGAATTGATATTCAAAAATAGATTAAAGAATAAATTCAAGAAATTTATCTTGGATAAAATTTATGGGAACTTTTCCCTATGAATGTGAAATTTAGAAACTAACTGTCGGTTGGCCAAGCAGAATGGTTTTCTGGATATTGATCTGATGTTGGTTTCGGCCTTCGGGGTTAATATTTGGGGAATTATTCTCTTGATTAATTTACGGTTAGTGACTAATGAATTGGAATGAGGCGTATGTTGTGTTTGTGTAACACTTATTTAAATATACGCGAGTTATTCGGGAAGACCGGGTTTATCCCATTCTGAATAACTGATACGACGATAAGTCGAAGATGAAGACGATGGTCGAAGACCGGAGGTCTTCACGTCGTTTGGGTGATAACTGATGATCTTGATTGGGCTGTACACCCAAGAAGATGGAAACAGTTAGTGATCGTCCAGACGTACTTGGAGATCGATGGATATGCGGGGTACTAGGTGCCTCCGGTTTCGTTCAGACCCAGAACGGACTTGTAAATGGACTGTGTGTCTGACATTGGATTTTAGTCCGTGTGATTGATCTCTATTAAATATATATCTGTTTGGCGGCGGAGAATTTATTCTCTTGCTTAACGCCCTTCCCTGAGACGTACGAGCTCAGGGGTTATATATTGATGGATATCAAACGCATGGAGTGAATTGCCTGTGTGGCATGCCTAAGTGGCAATTGATCGAGGCTTCTGTTGAAAAGCAAAGTCTTGTGGTGATGATCAAAGCACGGCCTTTGTGGCGTAGCTTTGTGTAACGTTTACCTCGCGTGTTTCACACCCGGTATGAACCAAAAACGGGAGCGGACGTCAGGGAGGGCATGCGTTTCTTTCTAGCTAGAAGTGGCGTCAGTGGTTTTACACGCCCTGACGAGTTTGACTTATGTGGTTGTTGCTGTTGCGAGGCGCCTCGGATTGATCGGTCGTTCTCGAACCGATGGAGTCATTTAGTTGGCTCGTTTACGCCCCATAGGGCGGAGAAATGCATGTTCAGGGTTTAAGTTTAATCCACATCGGTGGACTGGCCCTGAGGATCCAAGGGCCCACCTGAGTCTGGGTCCTGTGGCTCGGGCTAGAGAGTCACGAATCGGTTGAGGACTATCTTTTGCCTCGGTTCATAGACGGAAATCCAATTTCCAAATACGTGACTTTGCGGTTTTATTTGTAAACCTATATATGGCGACATAGTGGTATGGGGCATTCATGCCGCCTATGATTGATACTTATGATTTGAAGTGTTTTATACACTATGCACTTATAATAGTATCAAATGATTTGTTTTAACCGTATCAAGCATTCTTGGCTATTATAAGGTAAAAACCCTATCCTCCGGCTTGCGTTGCATTGTGTGATGGGAACTGGGTCTTATAATAGCTTCATTTTTCTTTACTTAGCATTGCGCTGTTTGTTTTATGCACTGGTATTCTTGGGAGGAAACCCGTTCCGTGTTATACGGCGTGGTCCCTTGATTTACCTAACTTTGAAAATAAAGATTAATAACTGTTTTAGTTCTCACACCAGTCCCATGACTGACCTGGAGTTTATTGTTTTAACCTAAACTCTGGGTGCCCCTATTTTGACACGGGCAGCTAGTAGTTTTGGTTTTGCAGATTTATATTCACAGGATCCTGGTTTACAGCTGGAACGGTATCCGGAAAGCTTTGTATCCGTATATCTCTTCTAGTTGTGTATTGTATTATTTTCCGCTGCTATGTATTTAAATGTAATTTAAATCTCTGATATTTCTGTGTAATATTCATTTATACTCTGTATATTCTTGTAATCTGATGCATTGTTGTGATATACAGTGAAACGTTCTTCTGTATGCTTTCTGATTTGTCGTGTTCTCGAACGATAGGGCGTTTCGAGCGGCCTGGATCGGTTTAGCGACTGGTTCGGACCGAGCGAGATTCATTGTCGTCACAGTTTGCGAGGTATACAGTGCCTCCGGTTTCGTTCAGACCCAGAACGGACTTGTAAATGGACTGTGTGTCTGACATTGGATTTTATTCTGTGTTGATTGATCTCTATTAAATATACATTTGTTTGGCGGTGGAGAATTTATTCTTTTGCTTAACGCCCTTCTCTGAAACGCACGAGCTCAGAGGTTGTATATCGATGGACATCAGTCGCATGGCATGAATTGCCAGTGTGGCATGCCTAAGTGGCAAATGATCAGAGCTTCTGTTGAAAAGCAAAGTCTTGTGGTGATGATCAAAGCACCGCCTGTGTGGCGTAACTTTGTGTATAACGTGAATTCGCGAGCCTCACACCCCGGTATGAACCAGAAATGGGAGAAGGACCTCAGGGAGGGCATGCGTTTCTTTCTAGCTAGGAGTTGTGTCGGTGTTTTTACACGGCCTGACATTTTACTTATGTGGATGATGGATAGCGAGGCGCCTCGGATATATCGATCGATCCGGGACCGATGGAGTCATTCTTTGGCTCATTTACGCCCCATAGGGCGGAGAAACGTAGTGTTCAGGAATTTTAATCCACATCGGTGGACCGGCCCTGTCGCTCCAAGGGCCCAGCTGAGTCTGGGCCCTGAGACATGGGCTAGATTGTCTCGAAGTCGGTAAGGACTATCTTTTGCCTTGGTTCATGACGGAAATCCAATTTCCAAATACGTGACTGTGCGGTTCTGATTGTATACCTATATTCGGAGACATAGTGGCATGGGACGCTCATGTCGTCTATGATTGATAGTTATGATTTGAAATTGTTCTTGAAACCAATAAACACTAGTAATAATATCAAATGCTTTTGTTTTATTCGTATCCAGCATATTGTGGCCATTATAAGGTAAAACTCTATCCTCCGGTTTGCGTTGCATTGTGTGATGGGAACTGAGTCTTATAATGGCTTCATTTTTATAAAAAGCATTGCGATGTTTAAAAGAATTATTTGTTTTAAAGAACTGGCGATCCGATGGAGTAAACCCGTTCCACGAAAGTGGCGTGGTCCTGTGATTAGCCATATTATAAATGTGTTGAGTAGATTTCTCATACCAGTCCCATGACTGACTCGTAGTTTGTTTCAATTTCAAACTCGGGTGCCCCTTTTCTACACGGGCAGCCTTGTATTCAGGTTTAGCTGGCTCTTTCTGGATAGCTGGAGCTGAAGATGGATTCTATTATTTATCTCTTTTTATGCTGTTCAGCTCCTATTGTACATTATGTTTGTTTTCCGCTGTAGACATATATGTATAGCTGAACTGTATTTGTACTAAGTATGATCCTGTATACTGTGTAACTCTGATGATTACGTTTATCCAGTATATTCTATTGTGTATTATCTGGTGTATTTATTTATTTATTTCTGTTCTGCTATTATCTGTTTATGTGTTATATTCCAAAGATTACCCTTGCCACCGTCAGTACGGGGTTTGGGGGCGTCACACTAAAACACCCTTGTTCTATTATAAATACGCTCCAAACCTAACCCAATTCTCACTACTCCATTCTCTGCCTCCATATCAAATAACCTCTTCTAAAATATCTTTAATGGAGTACTGGGGCTTGGATTTGCATATATACTTTTTGGGGATCTTGATTGTTAGAGATTTTCCTACCGGTGCCAGATTGGATTGCTTTAAAAATTATGAGTATAATTCAGTGAATGCAAGATTTAGTACAAATTAGGGTTTTTATTGACAGTATAATAAGTTGTAGATTTTTTCTAATTTCTATTTTCCTTCCTGTCGATCTGTGTAATCTGATTATTATTATATCCCTTCTTATTTTTAATTTTTTTACTGTAGTCTTATTTAGTTTATTTATACGCATTTTTCTTCGCATGTAATCTCATTATAGTATAGTTTCAGCCTTATTTTATTTTAGATTTGCTCTTATTTACCTGATCCTAGGCCATGCAAAAGCCTGGGTTATTATTCTTTTTATTTTGATGTTAAGTTTATGCCTTCAAGAGCCTAAACTATTTATTTCTTCATGTTTTTGCTCTATTTGGGTTAAAATACGAAATTTACAATATAATGCAATTGGGAAAATAAGAAATATGTATAAAAGGGATAAATTGGCTTATTGAAATTATGAAATAAAGATAATTGGACTGTAACTTTAATAAACTAAATAAATGATACTGGGATAAATGCGAATGGAGGGTGTTGGATTGTACAATGAAATTAAACAAAAGAGATGTTTGTAGACAACCTGTAAATTGAAGTTAGATGAAGAAGATATGCCTATTAATAAACTTAAGATTTGCGTTAAGTTTTAAATTAACAAATTAATAAGCATGTCTAATAGGGGTCCGTTCCTACAACGACGTCTAATTAAGGAAAGTAAGCGGCTCGTAGTATTGGACCATTCCATCAATAAGGGTGGGCTAATTGAGGAAAATAAGAGGACAACTAAAATAATTATTGGGGACTAAGTTTAGGGGTGACTTATGTTAATTTGTGTTTTTAGTTAAGAATCTTTATCAGCTAGTCTTCCTTTTTATCACAATACATAGAGGTCTTACGAGGAGGTGAAGGCACGCTTATACTGAACTAGGTAGTCAGGGGTCCAAACATGGTGGGTACGGGTGCATTCTGGCAGGGCGATGAGCATGCATTGCGCTGATTAAAGAAGATAAGACGTATGAGATTAGTGATTTTCGCTATGTCCTTAGAGCTGATGGGTCGCGCCTGATAAACCCTGGTCATAGTCGGCATAGGTTATCATAATTAGGAGCTGATCGATGGGTAAAATTAGGTTATATCCTAATTTTATGAATTGTAGCAAATGGTGTAGAAAATCAAATGATTGACAATCGACTATATCCTTGTTCTTATTTACTATGTTGAGATTCAGTCTATTATCCTGTCTAGATTTCCTCTTTTATCACTTATGTTAGTAATTACTGAACTCACCAAGCTTTGTATCTGACTATTTTCCTTTTTTCTTTCTTCCTTCATTCCCCCTTAGGTTCTCAGAGTAGAGGATCTAGTGCTTGAGAGAGATTTGACCAGGCTCGTTCCTTTGGAGATTCTTATTTGCCTTGTTCTTTGTGCTTACATGTACCTTTCCACGTTTGCTTTATTTTCTATACTTGATGTTGAGGGATACTTTTTATTTAATACTCTGATTATGTAGTTTTGAGACATCTATGGTTTTATGATTTATGATGTAATAGTACTAGTTACTTTACTTTAAATGAAATTTCAAATTCCACCATGTTTTATTTATGTTTTCTTATAAATTTTAGCCTCTTAATGTTATCTTATACCTAAAATGCTTCATAATTCTTAATGGAATCCTTATACAGGCAACGTTAAGAAATATTGTGTGTTATAGAAATTTAGGTCTATTTTAGGTGGGTTGTTACTATATTCTTTGTAAAAATGGAGTGAAACTCAATCCCTGGAAATGCTCTTTCGGCATTGCGTAGGAAATTTTTTTGGGTTTCAACGTCAATTCTTGAAGAGTCGAAGCTAATTCGAAAAAGATTGAAGCTATTTAGGGCATTGAAGCTCCAAAGAACACCAAGGACGTTCAAATGTTAAATGGAAAAGTGGCTGCCCTAAGTCGATTCATTTCAAAAGCAACCGATTAGTACATTCCTTCCTTTGAGTTGATCAGGAAAGGGAAGTGCAAGTTTGAATGGAATCCGGAATGCGTCGTCCCATTCTAGGACTTCAGAATCATTTAGAACGACCATTATCCTATTGAACCCCATGGACCATGGGAATTTATTTATATGTTTAGCTATTTCTTTGCAGACAATTAGCTTGGCATTTGTACGCGAAGAAGATTATGTCCAGGGGCTAGTTTATTACATCAGCAAGAGATTGACAGGAGCCGAAAAGAACTACCCGAAGCTAGAAAAGCTCGATTAATTCATGTTGATCTCTTCTTGAAAAGCTTCGTCCTTACTTTTAGCCACATCCAATTAAAGTTTACACTAATCGGTCGCTACAACAGGTCCTTCAACAACCTGATGCGCCAAAGGACTTTTTAAAGGGAACATCGAACTGAGTCAATTCGAGCTCACCTTCATTCCTCGAAGAGCCATCCTCGGACAAGACCTAACAGACTTCATCGCGAAGATCACTGCTCTAAAGATCCTTTGGAATATAGTAAGCCTTCTTAAAACTAATGGAAGCTGTACATTGATGGCTCGTCAATGAATCAGTGTTCTGGTGCTGGAGTTGTACTTGTTCCTCTTGAGGAACGATAGATTGTTATACCTTAAAGCTCAACTTCCCATAACTAACAACGATGCAAAGTATGAAGTCTTGATTGTTGGACTCACAATTGCAATCGACCTCAACATTAAGGCTCCCCGAATCTTCACCGATTTGCAAATTTTCATCAACCAAGTATGCATGGAAAATCAAGCCAAAGGAGCATGGCTCGCTCCTTATCTAGCTCGGGCTCGTGAATTGCTTACCACCTCGGCCACTACATAATTACACAAATCCCTCGAGAATAAAACGAGAAGGCTAATTCATTGGCCAAATTAGCAAGTTCTGGGGATGCACTGCCCTTCGGACTCGTCCCTATCAAAGTGCTCGACTCTTCGAGTATTGATCAGATGGAGAATAATCGGATATCAACAATGGAGACCGAGCCCGGACCCGAGTCATGGATCACTCCAATTAAAGGCTACTTGCAACATGGAGTCCTCCTAGACTCTCAAAAATAAAATCGATCTCCCTTCATAAAGCATCACACTACGTTATTCAAGAAGGAGTGTTGTAACAACCTAAATTCCGAAAGAACGGTTTTTTTTCAAAAATCCCAATCTACCAAAACTCGAGTTGGCTTGTTTGATATCCTACATAAAATACGGAGATATAAAATATATCAGGGCTTAGAAAACATCTCAAAACAGAATGGAATAAAATATAATATAATCAAATATAGCCTTACCAGGGTAATAATACTGCCTAACCAGTATCTAGAGCTATCATGTCTTTGCCACAAACCTAACCTACGAGTATGTTATGAGGAGGGGGTCAGAACAGAAGTTCTGGTGAATAGACTAAATTACACAAACTGAAATAACCCTACATATACCGCTCAGTTATGTCACTTATTTATTAAGTTGCTTAGGTTAACAGCACTCAAGGCTTTACACTCACGTCGTACCCATCTACCTGCCAGTAGATTAACCTAATATAACATATACGTTGTAACACCCCTTAATTTTAAAGAATACTATAATGATAAACTAAATATTACTTAAGTAAATATTAGGAATTAAGTAAAATAGACTGCGCCAATATGTTCGTCTCGGAATTCTGCTTAAAATAGAATCCAAGTTTGCATAAAACGGACATCGTATGAAGAAGTTATTAAGCCTAGAAGTTTGTATACGCACAAGAGAATTATATATATGAAAACAAATCAAAAGTTTCAAAATAATTCAAAACAGCGAAGCGGGAATGGCTAGGGGGAATTGACCCATTGGGGTAGACCTGGCTGGGTCGACCTCGAGGTCGAACCAGGGTGTTAAGGTAGACCCATGGGTCGACCTAGAAATGGGGGGTCGACCCTTATGCAGATCTGGGAAGAATTCACTTATTTGAACGTGGACTTTTTTTTGGCTTCGTTCGTTGGCTTCAGGCTATAAATATGACCCTATTTCAATTGTTTTTACACATAAAAACAATGGAGACAATGAGATGTGGCCCCAACTTGGATTGAATTAGCCTATTTTCTCCAACAGCAGCTTATACGCATACAAGAATTTCTTCTACAGCTTCGGCCTATTGTTCTCTGTTCTATAGATCCAGTCTCTGTGAGTTTATGTTACTTTTAGATATAAATATTTAATAAGTTATCATGACATGTTTATAAATCTAGATCTAAACCCATGCCTATTTGTCATTACATGTATTCCTCTGTACACTTGATCTACTGTTCTATTCTCATATGCCCATTTCTGTCAACACATGCCTATTCCTGATATGCGTATTTCTGTCATCATATGCCTATTCCTTATGCCTATTTCTATTATTAAATGCCTATTCCTGACATGCCTATCTGTCATTATAAGCATATTCTGTTATTATGCCTATTTCTGCCATCATATGCATATTTTGTTATCAGGCCTATTTCTGTTCTCTTCTCTCCATCTTTCCCTTTTTATTTTTATAGCCTTGGCTACCTTTGAGCCTAGGCCTATCGCCGAAATATGCAAGCGGATGAAATTGGGAATGGTTGGGAAAGATAAATTTGGGGCTTATGCTATACTTTGAATTATGACCGTAATTTGGAGAATAACTTGTATTGTGAATCATTACTGGGAATCGAGGCATAACCTATACAATAATGTAAGACCAAACTTGGGGAATACGTTATACTGTGAATTATGAGCATAATTTGGGGTATATAAATCTATAGGCTTAATTTAAGATTAAGCGGAACATGTTAATGGAACTGCAAGTAACCTGCTGTAACTTGCGGAGATGTTTAATCAGTTGAAATGATTAATCTGCTGAAACCTGTTGGAAACTGAATACTTTAATTGAAAAACCTATGATGAACATGAATAATTGTTTAAGAATAAATATTCCTAAATTTATAGTAAATCGAAATTGTAACCGCACTTAGACATAAGGTTAAATTCAACTTGTGGTAGAAGTCTGCCCAGAGCCGCCCAGCAAATCCAACATCCACAAGTTGTTAATTTAATGTGTGGGGTCCAGTGCATAAATATACATGTAATGATGCCAAGGCACTAGGTTAAGTCCAACTTGTGGTAGAAGTCTTCCCAGAACCGCCCGGCATATCTGGCATCCACAAGTGGTCAACTTAATGCGAGAGGTCTAGTGCATTAACATACATAAATGGGGGATGATAATAACCTGTTAATCTATAATACTTAACATGTTTAATCCATAGGGATTATATAAGTCGTTAAACTGTAACATATTGAATCTGTAGGGTTAAGTAAATTTTTTAATCTGTGGGGTTAAGTAAATTTGTTGAATCTGTGGGGTTAAGTAAATTTGTTGAATCTACGGGGTTAAGTAAATCTTTTCAATCTGTGGGGGTTATAGAACTTGTTAATATGTAAGACTTAACCTATTATATCTACTGGGGTTTTATAAACCCGTTAATCTGTAATACTTAATCTATTTAAATCTATGAGGGTTATATAGACCTGTCAAATTTGTGTAAGGGTTATGTACACTTGCTTGAATCAATGGAGAGGTTAAGTAAATCTGTGGTGGGTTATACGACCCCGACAAACTTAATTTGTTTTATATGTTGGGGTTATGCAGGCTTGTTAATCTGTTAGACATAAACTTTCAAATCCTAGTAGTGAGGATGTAAGCCTAGGGGGTGGCTTGTATCATCTATTGTGTGGGACCCGTATCAGTTAGTAACCTGTATTGGCATCCAAAGGGGGGCCCCGAACTAGGTAGGGGTCATGGCACACTTACTGAGCGGATTATAAGAGGTTCATATGGGTGGAGGTGTCTGATGCTGCATTCCAACGGAGTCATGTGCGTGCATGGATCTGCTTGCTCGGGAAAATAAGACGCTATAGAACCAGTAGATATAGTTGTGCCTATCGGAAACATGGGTTTCCCTTTTAGGAAGTGATACAACCTACTATGGGGCCATCACAAGCTTTGTAATTGATAAGGAGCCGATCGATTGGGGTAGTAATTAGGGTACATCTAGTCCTGCATATTTAGGTGCCCGTTATTATCGTATGGGTTAACACCCATTATTTCTGTTAGTCTGCCTGTTATTATCGTTGGGGGTAAAACCCGTCACTAGTAGTACACCTAAGTCTGCCATTTGTTTCTGTTGGGATCATTCTGTTTTTGTTATATTAGTATTGGTGCTGAGAAAAGTATTTGGGAAGCGTAATCTATTTTTTCTGTTTATTTTTCTTATCCTGCTCAGTTTGTTATACCTGTCTTATGATACTATTATCTCTCTCATCAAATTTATATGTCTGTCATAATGCTCTTACTTATTTATATGCCAAAAGTAACTGGACTCGCCGGACTTTATGTTTGACATAGAGTCAGATCCGTTTTGTTTCCATTTCTGTCTTCCTTTCCCCCGGTTTCTCAAGGTAGGAATACTCATGCTTGATTAGGATTCTCCCTTATGTTTCTGCTTGGAGTTGCTTAGATGTACCACTTTGATTTCTTGTCTACCATGCTTTAGCTATTTTTAGGGACTATTATTTTATATTACTATACTCTGATGGTTTTAGTACAAGGCAGATACTTTTATTTTATGTAATTGGTTTTAAGTATTTCAGACTGAGGTTGAATCCAGATTTTGGACCATGATGTTTTCTGTTGGAAAATAAAGTTTTAAATTTCTGCTGTTATTTTATATTAGTCTTGTGATGTTTATGTTTCTGTTTACCTATAACGCTTCACAGAACTTAATGCATTTTGTTAAAGAGTGACATTAACGGATGTGGGGTGTCACATTTGGTATCAGATCTGAAGGTTACAAGATCGGATAAAAAGGTTTCGAAAATTGTTTTCAAAAGGTTTTAAAAATAAAGCATTTTCAAAAGAAAAGTTTGTTTTTGAAAAACATATTCCCCAAAGCCATATGAAATATCTTTCGATTCTCCGCTTGAATCCCTTTTCCTTTTCTTTTTCAGCATGTCTGGGGAACTGATTCTTCCCGAAGGGTGTCCCCATTGTGGCATGGTTCCATAGGCATGTTAAAATTACGACACATGTCGAAGGACAAGGAAGTGTCCAACCTCCATCTGTAGCCACAGTAGTTCCAACTACGGCTAATTTTCTCCTAATCTTCGTAAGGATTTATGTGCGATGGAGGAAGCTTTCGAGAGACTTGTTAACATGTTACACAAAGATGGTAAAGAGGAGAATAAGGTAGTTAAGGCTAAGGAGAATAGCCCAAGGATGATAAAAATGGTGGCCTAAGAAGGGAACATAGATGAAAGAAGGAAAGCCTAGTAAAGTTCAAATAAAGGCAAGAAGAAATGTCATGTTTGTGGGAACATGGGTCATTTGGTCAAAGATTGCCAAAAAAGGAAGAACACTTAATCCAACTATGGCAAAGTTGGAAACTATACTAGGAAATGCCCGAAGAAGCAAGGACATGGGAAAAAGACAGGCCCATCTAAAGAGCTGGTGCATGCTTTCGAGGCACTTGACCAGATGAAGGTTGGAATGTTGCTGTTGAAGGTTTGATTTCTCTTTTCGATCATCCTGTTAGGACTCTTTTTTATTCTGGAACTTCGCATTTTTTTATATCTGATTCTGTGGTTGATTCTCTATAGCTTAGTACTAGTATGGTTTCGGATCTAGTTGTTGTCTCAAACCCCATGGGGGGCTCGGCTCATCCATTTGTGATTTGTTGGGGTTTGAGGATACCTGTGTCGGGCATTGAGTTTGAGTGTGACGCATCTGTGCTTGGTTTTATGGGATATGGTCTGATTCTAGGGATGAATTGGCTAGCCACGTATAGTGCCATTCTAGACTATGAGAGGATGGTCGTTAGACTTTTGACTTTCCATGGGAGGACTCTCGAGATTTCCTGTGACCCAAAAGGGTCTGTCATGCTTAATTTCCTAGAATCACTTAATGCATCTGTCGATGACTTGCGATCTGTACCGGTAATCTGTGAGTATTCGGATGTTTTTGAGGAGGTTAGGGGCTTACCTCTAAGGCACGAGATTTATTTTATGATATACTTAGTGGACAATGCGAAGCCAGTCGCATTTCCTATGCGCCACATGGCTCCTAAGGAAAGGAGGGTGCTCGACAAGCAAATAGTGGAGCTACTTGTGAATGGATTTATTAGGCGAAGCATATCTGAATGGGGTGCTCCAGTCGTATTCGCAACTAAGGAGGATGGCTCTCATCGCTTATGTGTGGATTACATGGAGTTGAATAAGCTCACTAAGAAGAATAGGCACCCACTTTCGAGGGTAGATGATCTTTTTGACCAGCTAGTTGGTGCATTTGTTTTCTCTCAATTAGACTTGACTATGGGCGTTCATCAGTCAAGGTTGACCGAGGACATCCTATTTGGGTTGACGAATGCATCCACCTATTTTGTAGATCTGATGAGTATGGTCTTTCAGGAGTTTCTGAATAAGTTCGTTGTGGTCTTGTTGGATGACATCCTGATCTTCTCGAAGAGCGAGGAAGAGCATGCCCTACATTTAGGGGAGGTTTTGAAGACTCTCCGAGTGCACCAGCTTAAGGCAAAATTCTCCAAATGTCATTTTTGGAAAAGGGAAGTGAGATTTCTAGTGCATGTGGTCTTTGAGGATGGGATAGCAGTGGATCCCGCGAAAGTAGTTGCAGTTCAAGATTGGTAGTTCCAAAGAATGCAACAGAGGTGAGGAGTTTTCTTGGTTTAGCAGGCCATTATAGGAAGTTCATTAAGGACTTTGCAAAGATATCAGCACCACTCACCAGACTAGCGAAGAAGAATTTAAGTTTTTCTTGGGATATTGACTATGAGAATGCTTTTTAGCGATTGAGGAGGGCTCTGACAACAACACCAGTTTTGACTTTTCCTAATGGGAACAAAGTGTTCACATTATAGACTAATGCATGGAATACAAAGCTCGGTGTCGTCTTGATACAAGAGGGAAGGGTAGTATGTTATGGTGGTAGACAGTTGAGAGTTCATGGGAAGAACTACCCTAACCATGTTTTAGTATTAGCTGCTATAGTATTCGTGCTTAAGACATGGTGGAAGTATCTGCTTGGAGAGAGGTTCGAGTTATACACGGACCATAAGTCGCACAAGTATCTGTTCTCACAAAAGGATCTCAAATTGAGTCAGCAGAGATAAGCTTTTACTTGGACCTAAGACGATTAGAAAAACTTCCGAAAAGATTGATTTTATCCATAGGCGCATAAAGACAGCTTAGGACAGGCAGGAGTCATACGCAGATAAGGGAAGGACCGATATTAAGTTTGAGCTGGGAGACATGGTTTTCATCAAAGTATCACCTTTAAGGAACGTGGTTCGCTTTAGATCTGTAGGGAAACTGGTGCCAAGTTTTGTAGCGTCATTTCCCATAGTGGAAAGAATAGGTCAAATGACCAATAAAGTAAAGTGATCGGAAAGATTTGCGGGAGTTCATGATGTTTTCCACGTTTCTCATTTGCGGAAGTGTCTACATGATACCGTAGAAGTTGTTAAGAAGAGTATGCTTGAGGTAGTCGAGTTGAACGAGAGGCAACAGTTAGATGAGTTCCTACCTGTATTCTTGGATCAAAGGTTAAGAAGCTACACAATCGAAGTGTCAAGTTGATGAAAGTTCAATCGGAAGAAGACCGCGAGGATGCAACTGGGGAGACTGAAGACAAGATTCGCACTTCGTTCCCTTTTCTTTTCAAGGGTATGTTCTTAACTTCTTTTTCCAAAAGCTTTTACTCGTACTTACTTCTATCATTTAAGTATATCCTATCAATCGAATATTCAACCTTTAGATAAGGAAACAATGGGTGTAAATATGTGTTTAAGATATGTTATGTTTGACGGATGCACGTGGATGCAAATTTTGCTAGTGGTTGCTCATGGATGCATATACACACACATTAGGGACTAGATCGGCTCAATCACTCCCATACTACATATGGATGCGTGTGCATTTAAAATTTAATGGATGAAAATGGGTGTATCATCATGTGGGTGTTGCTTTGGATGAATGATTGTGCATACATATAGAACTTACGTGTTATACTAGGATTATTTGCATACATTTTGATTAAATGGCATGAACATAGATTGCGTTAAGGAGGGCGACTGAATCAGTAGACCGCCTGATCTTTTGCATTAGTATTAAGATGTATACACACACCTTTGCATATCTTGATGTAGGCATTAGAAATCTATTAAGGACAATGGATGCCTGTGATTAGTGGATGAGTAGATGGATGTTAAGATATACATTCTTCATGACTTGAAGATTTCAGGGATGAAATCCTTTAAGTAGGGAGAATGTAACACCCCGTAATTTTAAAGAATACTATAACGATAAACTAAAGAATAATTAAGTAAATATTGGGAACTAAGTAAAACAGATTGCACCATTGCATTCATCCCAGAATTCTGATTAAGATAGACTTCGAGTTTGCGTAAAACGGACATCGTATAAAGAATTTATTAAGCCTAGAAGTTTGTATACGCACATGAGAATTATATATATACAAAATCAAAATTTTCAAATTAATTCAAAACGGTGAAGCAAGAATAGTTAAGGGGAATCGACCCGTTGGGGTCAACCCGGCTGGGTCAACTCCAGGGTCGACCCAGGGTGTTGAGGTCGACCCAGGGGTCGACCCTTTGATCGACCCAGAAAGGGGGGGTTGACCCCTATATAGATTTGGGCAGAAGACTTGTTTTTTTGGCTTGGGTTGTTTGCTTTAGGCTCAAATAGGACCCTATTTCTATTGTTTTTACACATAAAAAACAATGGAAACAACGAGATGCTGTCCCAGCTTGGATTGAGTTAGCCTATTTTCTCCAATAACAACTTATACGCATACAAGAATTTCTTCTATAGCTTCATCCTATTGTCATATGTATTTCAGATCTAGTCTCTGTGAGTTTATGTTGCTTTAAGATATAAACATTTGATAGGTAATCCTGACATGTCTATAAATCTAGATCTAAATATATGCATGTTAAGAATCGGATTCATACCTAAACAGATCCATTACATGTATTCCTCTGTACACCTGATCTACTGTTCAGTTCTCATATGCCTATTTGTGTCATCATATGCCTATTCCTGATATGCCTATTTCTGTCATCATATGCCTATTCCTGATATGCCTATTTCTTTCATCATATGCATATTCCTGATATGCCTATTTCTGTCATCATATGCCTATTCTTGACATGCTTATTTCTGTCATCATATGCCTATTCTGTTATTATGCCTATTTTTGTCATCATATGCCTATTCTGTTATTAGGCCTATTTCTGTTCTCCTCTCTCCATCTTTCCTTTTTTATTTTTATAGCCTAGGCTACCTCCGAGCCTAGGCCTATCACCGAAATATGCGAACGAAAAAAATTGGAACTGGTTGAGAAAGATAAATTTGGGGCATACGTTATACTTTGAATTATGACCGTAATTTGGGGCATAACTTGTAATATGAATCATGACTGGGATTTGGGGCATAACATATACGGTAATGTAAGACTAACTTGGGTAATATGTTATACTATGAATTATGACCGTAATTTGGGGTATACAAATATGTAGGCTTAATTTAAGATTAAGAGGAACATGTTAATGAAATAGAAAGTAACCTGTTGTAACTTGCGCAGATGTTTAATCTATTAAAATGACCAATCTGTTGAAACCTATTGAAAACAGAATACTTTAATTGAAAAACCTACGATGAACAAGAATAATTGTTTAAAAATAAATAAGCCTAAATTTACAATAAATAGAAATTGCAACCGCACTTAGACAAGAGTTTAAATTCAACTTTTGGTAGAGAGAATATTTAGAAAGTTCGAACAAAGAGATCAAACATTTGACGTGGCATGTGCGACTATTACCACTGTAGTTTACCAGATCTAGCATGAGAGGAACTAAAGAAAATTTAATCACAAATCTATTCAAAAGGAGGTGTGATTAAAGATGATAGAGAAAAAAGTTTATTTTCTGGTGAAGGATAAAGGTAGTAGAACTAAACGGTCTCAAATGAACGAAGATATGATGAGAAGATAGGGTATAAGGTTGTTTGATTCTGGCTGATTGTTTTCTATATTTTTAGGTAGTTATTGTTTAGTGTTTGTAAGGCAATAATTTGCTAGTTTGTGTTTTGTTTTGAGATGGCTGTGAGTGAGATTTGTGAGTGGTTTATGAGTAGATGTTGATAATTTTGTATTGTTAATATATGGAGTTTATATGTAATCTTTTTCCTTATGTCGCACCCATCTAGGTTAGGGGGGGCATCAAGATTTGATGAGGCATATAAACAAAGAATATGATTGGTAATTGCAATAAAGTGTACCAATTTTCCAATAAATATTATGTTTTGGCACTGGAATGAATTTTAATTGCTTTAAGATGCTTCCAGTTTGAGAGAAAAGGGTCACTAAAATAAATATTACTTACTAAGTAGATTAGCAATAAGTTATTTATTTTAGAAAATGATTTCAGAGGAGGATACAAGTTGATTTTTTCTGTTTATGATGTGTAGCGATTAATTATTTATAATTAACAAATATCTTTTAATAGTTAATTTAACTCTGATTTAAGCAAATGAAGACTTGTATGTATCCTTGTATACAAGCTAAGAATTTTGAATTATACTAATATTTATATATTGGTATTAAGTGATCCTAGAATTGAAGGGTTGGAGGAGGATAATCCTAGAGTAGAGGATCCAATATTGATATAATTTGTAATCAAGCAAATAGAAAAATAAGCGAAAAAAATTTGGGGTCCTCTCAGTTGGTATCAGAGCCGTGGTTATAATACACACAACTGTAGTAAATAAATTTTATGATTGTTAATAGAGTATACTGATGTAAAATGTGTGCAAACGTTGAGTAATTGGTTGGTTCTATATATTTGTTCAAGTAATATAGAAATTTTTAAGGGATTGCACTAACTTTATCATAACTACCCCTGAAGATTGTTTGTAAGCCAAGAATTGGATATTGTTATTTATGTGTTTGGGTGTTATGATTGATGAAATACGTGAAAATAAAATGTTGAATCAGTAAAATAACTTGGATAATGAACTCAAGTTATAATTAAAAACAGTTTTAATCCTGTTGTGTTCACCTGCATGTTTGTTTTGATGTAAAATAACAATTGGTTTTAATGGATGGATTGTACGATTTGCTAATTTTAATTAGGTATAATGTAGGATTATAAGCACGTGTATGATGAAAAATGATAGGAATAACCTGCAAGCTCATTAAAAATATTTAGCTGTGATGCTAGATACTAAATAATTCAATTATTAATGTGGAAGTGATTATGAATATAACACTATCACCGTCTCAGAAAATATTATTGTGGTATGCATAGGAAATTATTATTTGAAACTTATTTGTGAATCACTTCATATTGGATTCAGTATTGCCAGTGGAAAAGAAAATTGGGTAGGAAGTTTAAGAATGAATAAGAATTGCAAAAACTATTTTTTGTTATTGTTAAAGTTTTAGTTAAATCCTATTGTGTGATTTACTGAATTGGCATAGCCACAACAACCTTTAAATGAGTATATACATATGATTTTAAAACATTGATGACAAAATGTGGACTGAAAAATATTGGGTATAAGGCAGCAGTATAAGTTGATGCTGCCGATGTCTTGTATTCAAGAGAAATATTTTTCTTAAATATAAGCTGTGATTTGGCTAGGCTTATCAAATAAATAAGCACTAGTTAAAGAATAGTGGTTGGGAATGAAAACTTTAGGGTGTGCCAATACAAAACACTCATGGTCACATGATGTTAGCAATGTAAATTCATAAGAAAATAGGTGGAAAATACCAAAGATGTAACGACCTGCATTCTACTTATCAGAGGATCGTAGAAAATTCATTTCATTCACATGTGAAGCCGTATGGTCGTGTAACTTTGGAAAACAACTATTGGGGTCATTTCTCATGTTCCCAATTTTTGCCGATTTTTAAATGATCATTTCACCCCTGGCGAATCTTGTTTCGCCTATAGCTTTTGATTGGTGAGGATATTTGACCTGAAACCACTTCCATTGGATTCGGATGATGGTTTACCTTTTTATAGAGTGGTCACACTAATCAAACGAACTTACCGCTTGAGAGATATGGCCGAAATAAGGTTTGGAAGGTGAAAAACAACTGGACCGGGCTATGTACGGTGATTAGCAGCTAGGCCCATTGGGGGATTTCGGGATTATTGTTTCATAAGGGCTGAAAAGGGTTAGAGAAACCTTTCTTTGTCATTTTTACAGCCGCCACTTACCTCTCTTCAACCCTAACAATGGCCTCCACCTTCTAAATGACTCCCAAATTACTTTTTGATCGCGTATTAGCTTAATCTACACCAAATAAAGGAAGATTAGTGTCAAATCAGAGTTGGAGCTACTGTGTTGCATTGGAAATCATCCCAAAACAGTAGTAAAGTTCAGATCTATAATTCATTTGTGGATAAGGTGAGTGATTTGCATTGTTTTTCACTAATTAGGGGTGATTAGTGATAATAAGCGAAATTATACATGTTAAAATTCTGGAAAACTATGTAAAAATTCTTAAATATTATTTTAGGACTTTGATAAAAATTTGGGTCAATTTGGACATGTTTTGCTAATTGTATGCTTAAATCATGATTAACGGGATTAAGGGGAAAACCAAAGATTTGGGTATATTTGATCCAAAATAACTCATATGATTGATGTTTGGATGTTTATTGTTGATTCTATTTGTTTTTCTTTTTACTGTTTCGAATGTTAAGTGATCCTATAGGAAAGTTAGAATGGTTGAAAACGCCATCGTATGGCGAAAATGGACGATATATGCTTATTGGAAAATGTGCAAGGTTTCCAAACGGATCGGATTATAGGGATCAGCTCGGATAGGAGAACCGGGTGAGGAAATTTGAACTGGATAGGAACATGGCATAAGAGACTTAGCACGTTGTATAAAGTTGGAGTTGGGTTCGGATCGGAAGGGAAGGCAAGGGGATCGAATCGGAAATGCAAAGTACGAACCGAACCGGAGGCGGGCACGCGAACCGAATCATGACCGAACCGACTCAGATGGAGTACCACGACCGAACCGACCCGGAGGAAGTTCACTGAACCGAACCAGATTGATGGCCAGGAGCTGAAGCATGCCGAGCCGAACCAGGGAAGAGCAACCGAACCGAACAGGTATGGACCTCTTCCACTACCGCGTGATGGCTCTTCAGAAGACCAACTCCAATTCGGCCAAAACCCGAGATGCAAAGGAAGTCCAAATTGGAGGTTATTACTCGGGATCCAAATGGGGATCAATGAGTTAACTTCATGAGTTGGGCTTTGCTGCGGGACGTGCGCAAAGAAGTTATCGATTTCTATAGCTTTGACTCACCACTGAGAGACGGGTTATATGTTATGGATCAGTGCAGTGGTGTTGCCATGACTCCATGGGGGCAAAGTGATCGTAGCAGGGCTATGAGCCAGTGCAGAGGAGTTGTCATGACTCCATGGGGCAGAGTGGACATAGCAAAGGATTAGTGGCTATGGATCAGTGCAGTGGAGCCGTCATGGCTCCATGGGGCAGAGTGATCGTACCAAAGAATTGGGTAATCAAAGTGGTAGATATCGTATGCTTTACGCACTGAGTGAGAGATGTGAGGATGATTGTTATGTTTGATGTTTTCTATAACCATTGCATGCACACCCCCTCCCCATTATTTTCACACCTCATGCTAGTGTCACCTTAGAGTATTGTACATCCGGTTCTGCTAACTCTTTGGTTGTAGGTCCTGGTTCAGGTATGGTTATGTATATCTGTTATTGTTCTATTTTTGCTTCTTATCGCTCAAACCAGACTTTTTTCTAACCCAGAGTTTTGTCTCTCTTCTTATTATTCTGGGTGCTCCTAAACGAGCAAACTAGAGGCAGGTTAGCTGGTTATGCACGAGTAGTTGTCTGGAGACGAGCATGAGGCTTACACGTATCATTCCCATATATTCTCCTGTGTTGTTGCTGGACACTGCTTTGGGCATTAGTAGTGTACCTTCCTATTTTTCTTTAGAGATAGTTTTAAAAGTTGTAATAATGATGGTCTGGACCATAAGCTGTATCTTGAATTTTCCGCTGCTACGATGGTTTAGTTTTCAACTTATGTACTGTCTCGCCTGTTAATATCAAGTTATGTAATTATTATATTTTGTTCCATGCGCTGTGAGATATACTACAGGTTCTTTGATGAGTCATAGTTTCAAATCCCTTTCCTTTTTCCTTTGACGACCATCCCGTGCTGTTTGGACATCGGCACAGCGCATTTCAATGGAAATGTCGACTGGTACGGGGCAGGCCATCACATTCGGTATCAGAGCTCTAGGTTGCATAGTTAACCTAGGGAAAGACACCAGGGAGAGATAGTACGTATATGAGAGCCTCATATTTCGGGTTTTCAAAAGTTATATATATACTATTAGTATCTAAGGATGAAGTCGCATTGCACTGGCACAACTGAAGAGATGGTTAATCATTTCTCTTTACAGATTGAACGATGATCCGATATACGAGAAATACTTCAGGATCCAATAATAGGAATGTCCCTGACATGAGCACAATATTTACTACCTTCATGCGAGAGATGCTTAGGGTTGTTCAGGGAGCATTTTCTAATACTTCTAATGGTGTTGGTGCGGTAGCATAGGCGCCTGAAGCCGATTTCGCCAAGCTCTGCAAGGATTATACTAGTCTTGGTGGTAAGCAGTTCCACGGAACGGAGTCGGCCACGAAGGTTCAAGATTGGATGGATAGTTGCGAGCGCATATTCGAGGATTTGGGGATCGTTGATGCAATGAAGAGAAAGTTAGCATCGCGTCAACTTCAAGGGCGAGCTATGAATTGGTGGAATGCTATTATAGCAGCTACTCCTGAGGATAAAGTTACTTAGGATCAGTTTAAGACCCGATTCAGTGATAAGTTTATCCCAGCTGCCCAGAGGTCAGAGTTGTTTAGGAAGTTCTTGGAGCTTAAACAGAATGGTAGGGCAGTCTCGGAATATATTATTGAGTTCGATACTTTATCGAAATATGGATTATCTCTTATCAATACTGCCGAGAAGAAGAACGAGAAATTCATAGCTAGTTTAGATCAGTACTTGGAGAAAGGCTTATAAACCATGTTGATGAGACTTTTGAATCGATTGTTAGGAAAACATTGAGATTAGAGAGCCTTTTCCCAAGCCCAAAACTGATGTCATTGTTGCGTTTGCAGAGGGGCTAAAGCCGCAGGCAAGCGGTGGAGGCAAGAATAATTCTCAGAACAAAAGGAAGCAGAATCAAACCAAGGATGGTCAGAAAAAGAAAGATAGGAAAGATGTACAGTGCTTTAGCCGTGGCAAGAAGGGCCACTATGCTAAGGAATGTCGAGCAAATCCAACGGACAGGAAGTGCTTCAATTGTGGCAAGTGGACATCATAAAGATAATTGTCCATAACCTCCTAAAGAGAAGCAGATTGTGAAAGCATATGCTATGAATGTTGTTCCGTCTCCGTCAATTTCCCCAACTACGGCGGAGAAAGGAAAGAATGTCATCATTCGTGGTATGCTTTCTATTTATAATGTTCCTATTCGAGTATTGTTTGATCCGGTCTTCCCGTTCCTTCAAATCTAGTGACCTGATAGATAGGTTGGGATTGGAACCCGAGATTGTCGATAGACCTTTAGTTGTGATGAACCCAATCGGTGGTTCGACTAGCCTTAGTATGATTTGTCGTAATTTGGTTCTATTGGGTCATGGATGTATGTTTACTTGTGATTGCTTTTTTGGGCTTTACTGGGTTTAGCATTATTTTGGGAGTCGATTGGCTCCAAAGGTACGGGGTGGTGGTAGACTGTGAGGGATTTTCGGTGACTATTAGGACGGATGAGGGGCGGAGGGTATTGTATTGTGGCCTACCTGGTGATGAGGTGATGGCTAGTTTTCTAAATTCCCTCGGCATCCCGCTGGACGAGTTATCAGGGGTTCCTATTGCTGGCCAGTATCCGGATATCTTCGAGGAAGTGACCGAACTTCCACCACACCGAGAGATTGAGTTCCGCACTGATTTAGTGAAAGATGCCAGACCTATAGTGATGCCACTTCGTCGCATGGCACCAAGGGAGAAGCGAGAGCTTGGGGTGCTAGTAAGCGATCTTTTGAAGAAGGGATTTATCTAAAGAAGTTTTTCTGAGTAGGGAGCACCAGTTGTATTTGCTACCAAGGTAGATGGTTCCCTTCGTTTATGTGTGGACTATCGTGAGTTGAATAAAGTGACTAGGAAGAATAAGTATCCTCTTCCATGGATAGATGATTTGTTTGATCAATTGGAAGGAGAAAGAGTGTTCTCCCAGTTCGACCTCGCGACAGGGTTTCATTAGCTTCGAGTAGCAGATGAGAGTATTCCTAAAACGTCCTTTCAGACGCCGTCTGGATTCTATGAGTGGTTGGTCATGCCATTCGGGTTGACCAATGCACTAGCATATTTTGTGGACCTTATGAATAGGGTATTCAGGGATCGATTGAATAAGTTTGTTCTTGTGTTCGTGGACGATATCCTTGTTTACTCGAGGACAAAGGAAGAACACAAGGAACATTTGAGGATAGTGATGGAGGTGTTGAGAAAACACAAATTGAAAGCGAAATTTTCTAAGTGTCACTTCTGGAAGAGGGAAGTGAGATTCTTGGGCCATGTTGTTTCAGAGAATGGTGTTGTTATGGACCCTGCGAAGATGGCTACAGTACAGGATTGGTCTGCGCACAAGAATGCAACAGATGTAAGAAGTTTCTTGGGATTAGCTGGATATTATCGTTAGTTTATCTAAGACTTCTCCAAGGTAGCGGCACCGTTAACTCAGTTGACCAAGAAGAATCAAGCTTTCGTCTGGGATGGAAGGTGTGAAAATGCATTCAAGTGTCTAAAGGAAAAGTTGATGCGTGCACCAGTGTTAGTCATTCCTTAAGGGATTGAAGAGATGACAGTATACACGAATGCATGCGGTACCGGACTAGGAGTTGTATTGATGCAAGGAGGTAGGATTATAGCATATGCTAGTCGGCAACTGAAACTGCATGAGAAAAGATATCCTACCCATGATTTGGAGTTACAGCGATCTTGTTTGCATTGAAGATGTGGAGATACTATCTCTTGGGAGAGAGATTTGAGTTGTTTACCGATCATAAGTCATTAAAGTATCTATTCTCTCAGAAGGATATGAATCTTTGATAGCAAAGATGGTTAGAATTCTTGGCTTCCTATGATTTCGACATCGCATGTACACCAGGAAAGGGAAATGCAGTAGCTGATGCATAAAGTAGGAGACATGCCAGTTTAGGGGCTATGTTTCTTGAATGGAAGCAACTGGAGTATATCACAGGATATGATTTTACATCTAAATGCGAATTAGATCCAGAGATGTCAGCAAGTTTGACGATCAGACCCTCTTTGATTAAGCGGATTGGTTCCAGTAAGAGGGACGATCCTAATCTATTAGAAATCATCTCCAAAATAGAAATGTGAATCGACGAGGAGATGAACAAGTACGGGCTTAATAGAGATGGACGGCTTAGAAAGAATGTGAGACTAGTTGTACCTAATGTCAATGGATTGAGAGATGAAGTGCTTAGAGAATGTCATCACTCAAAACTGACTATACATCCCGGTGGTAATAAAATGTATCGAGATAAGAAGCAGACCTACTACCGGGGAAGGAATGAAGAAAGATGTTGGGAAGTTTATATCCAAATGCAAGAATTTTCAGCTAGTTAAAGTCGAGCAAAAAAAGCCTAGTGGGTTGCTGCAACCATTGGAAATGGGAACAAGTCTCAATGGATATCATTGATGGGTTACCAAGGACTAGATCAGGCCATGATAGCATTTGGGTGATTGTGGACCGATTGACCAAGAGTGCAAGGTTTATACCCATCAAGTCGAATAGAACAACAGCTAAGTTAACAGAACTGTATATGAAGTGGGTAATGAGATTTCATGGAGTACCCAAAGGCATTGTGAGTGACCGAGATCCGTTGTTTACTAATGGATTTTGGAGGAGCTTACAAGAGGCTTTAGGGTCGGAATTACATCTCAGTACCGCGTACCATCCTCAAACCGACGGTCAAACAGAGAGGGTGAATCGAGTATTAGAAGATATCTTGAGAGCTTGCATGTTAGATTTTGGAGGATCATGGGATGACCATTTACCTCTGGTTGAATTCGCATACAATAATAGTTATCAGTCCAGTATTGGTATAGCTCCATTTGAAGCTTTATATGGAAGACCACGCAACTCACCATCATGTTGGTTAGAAACCAGTGAGAAATTTATGCTTGGACCGGATGTGATAAGAGAAACCTCAAAAAAGATCAAGGTTATCCAACAGCGAATAAAGACTGCCCAAGATAGGCAGAAGAGTTATGCTGATAAGAGACGAAGAGAATTGAAATTCTCCGTTGGCGACTTGGTGTTTGTCAAGGTTTTTCCGTTAAAGAACGTGATTCGATTTCATAGGAGAGGCAAGCTAGCACCAAGGTTCGTTGGTCCATTCCTAGTTCCTGGGCAAGTTGGGAATTTAGCGTATATAGTTGGATTACCTGACAAGATGGCAGGAGTTCACAACGTATTTCATGTTTCCCAGTTAAGAAAGTTCGTGCATGACCCTGATATGATTATTTCACCGGATCAGTTGGTTGACATCGAAGTAGAACCCGAGGCGGTTGGGAACCGCATGCCAATCCGTATTGTCGAGTATGATACGAAGCAACTTCGAAGGAAGGCGGTGAAACTGGTCAAGGTTCAGTGGGGTGGAAACTAGTACGACTGTACTTAGGAAACAGAGGAGAGCATAAGGGAGTCATATACCGAACTTTTTGCCTGGGAAGATTTTAATTGCAATTTAGCTATTCCGCACGTTAGGATAGACTTGTTGTGTTATTATGTGTGTTTGATTGTTTGTAAATGGCTGATAGGCACGTGGGACCCATTGTATGTTTTGGTTAAGGAATTTCGTGGGCGAAATTTCTTAAGAGGGGAAGAGTGTAACAACCCGAATTCTACGCATCATAGGATCGTAGAATATTTAGTTCATTCACATGCGAAGCCGTATAGTCGTATAACTTTGGGAAACGACTATTGGGGTCATTTCCCATGTTCCAGATTTTTTCCGATTTTTAAATGACCATTTTACCCCTGGAGAATCTTATTTCGCCTATAAATTTTGATTGGTAAGGAGTTTTGACTTGAAACCACTTCCATGGGATTCGGACGATGGTTTACGTTGAGTGGTCACATTAATCAAACGGACATACCGTTTGGGAGATATGGCTGAAATAAGGTTTGGAAAGTGAAAAAGAGATTAACTGGGCTAAGTAGGGTGATTAGCAGCTAGGCCCATTGGGGATTTCGGGATTAGGGTTGCATAAGGGCTGAAAAGGTTTAGGGAAACCTTTCTTTGTCATTTTTACAGCCGCTGCTTACCTCTTTTCAACCCTAACAATGTCTTCCACCTTCTAAAGCACTCCCAAATCACTTTCTAATCGCGTATTAGCTTAATCAATACTAAATCAAGGAAGCTTAGTGTCAAATCAGAGTTGGAGCTGCTGTGTTGCATTGGAAACCGCCCTAAAACATTAGTAAAGTTCATATTTATAATTTATTTGTCGCTAAGGTGAGTGATTTGCATTGTTTTTCACTAATTAGGAGTGATCAGTGATAATGAGCGAAATTATGCATGTTAAAATTCTGGAAAAATATGTAAAAATTCTAATATATTATTTTAGGGCTCTGATAAAAATTTGGGTCAGTTTGGACATGTTTTGCTAATTGTATGCTTAAATCATGATCAAGGGGATTAAGGGGAAAAGCATAGATTTGGGTATGTTTGATCCAAAATAACTCATATGATTGATGTTTGGATGTTTATGGTTGATTCGCTTTGTTGCTATAACTATTTGGAATGTTAAGTAATCTTGTAGACAAGTTAGAATGGTTGAAAACGCCGTCGTATGGCAAAAATGGACAATATACACTCATTGGAAAATGTGCAGGGTTTCAGATCAGATCGGTTATAGGGCTCGGATCGGATAGGAGAACCGGGTGAGGAAACTCGAACCGGACTGGAACTTAGCATAAGAGGCTTGGCAAGAAGGAAGGCCATTTGTATAGAGTTGGAGTCGGGTTCTGTTCGAAAGTGAAGGCGAGGGGATCGAATCGAATATGCAGAGTACGAACCGAACCGGAGGAGGGCACCCGAAACGAATCATGATCGAACCGACTCAGATGGAGTACCATGGCTGAACCGACCCGGAGGAATTTGACTGAACCGAACCAGATTGATGGCCAGGAGCTGAAGCATGCCGAACCTTACCGGCAAAGAGAAATCGAACCGAATCGGTTTGGACCTCTTCCACTACCGCGTGACGACTCTGCAGAAGACCAACTCCAATTCGGCCAAAACCCGAGATGCAAAGGAAGTCCAAATCGGAAGTTATTACTCAGGATCCAAATAGGGATCAACGAGTTAACTTCATGAGTTGGGATTTGCTGCGGGATGTGTGCAAAGGAGATATCGATGTCTATAGCTTTGACTCACCATCAAGAGATGGATCATTGGCTATGGATCAGTGCAGTGGATTTTCCATGACTCCACGGGGCAAAGTGATCGTAGCAGGGCTATGAGCCAGTGTAGTGGAGTTGTCATGACTCCATGAGGCAGAGTGGACATAGCAAAGGATTAGTGGCTATGGATCAGTGCAGTGGAGCCGTCATGACTCCATGGGTAGAGTGATCGTAGCAAAGAATTTGGTGATCAAAGTGGTAGATATCGTACACTTCACGCACTGAGTGAGAGATGTGAGGATGATTACTATGTTTGATGTTTGCTATCACCATGACATGCATACCCCCTTCCCCATTAATTTCACACCACATGCTAGTGTCACCTTAGAGTACTGTACATCCTATTGTGCTAACTCTTTTTTTGCAGGTCCTGATTCAGGTATGGTTATGTATACCTATTATTGTTCTGTTTTTGCTATTTATCGCTCATACCAGACTTTTGTCTGACCCAGAGCTTTATGGTCTCTTCTTATTAATCTGGGTGCTCCTAAACGAGCAGACTAGAGACAGGTTAGCTGGTTATGCACGAGTATCTGTCCGAAGACGAGCAGGAGGCTTACACGTATCATTTCCATATATTCTCCATGTATTCTTGTTGATCACTACTTTGGGCATTAGTAGTGTACCTTCCTATTTTTCTTTAAGGACAGTTTTAAAATTTGTAATAATGATGGTCTGGACCATAAGCTGTATTTTGAATTTTCCGCTGCTATGATGGTTTAGATTTCAGCTTATGTAATGTCTCGCCTATTAATATCAAGTTATGTTATTATTATATTTTGTTCCATGCGCTGTGAGATATACTACAGGTTTTTTGTTGATTCATAGTTTCAAATCCCTTTCCTTTTCTTTTTTCTTTGACGACCGTCCCGTGCTGGTTGGACATCGGCACAACGCATTTCATTGGAAAGGTCGGCTGGTGCGTGGCGGGCCGTCATATAAGATATACCCATACTAGACACTGTGAATTGCATTGATAAAAAATCTGACTTTTATTTATGCTGAGTGTAATGTGGATGCTACATCATATTGACCAAATGTTAGTACGCTAGTTGGGTGCTAGTATTTGGAAATAATTTGACTTTTTTACTTATGTTGGAAAAAAAATGTTGGATGCTTACATATGTAATGGCTGCCACGATTGATGTGTATTTATGGATGATATTGCTAAATATATTTAATTCATTTTTGAAAGCAGTAGGTAGTCAGGGGTTATGAATGGGTCAAATAAGGGGAAAAGACAAGGAAAAAACTTCGTAATAAACTAAGGGTTGATTATGTTTGGGAAAGATTATCTTGAGCATATTGGCATGGACCACAATGCAAGCTTGTACACGACTTATTTAAGCCTAGAGGCCTGAGTGTCTAGAAACAGTTGGGGTTTCCAGATAGTGTGCACCTTACGGGTCAAGTATAATATGATTTGGTTAGGAATGGAAATAAGTAAATAAACGAGTTTGTAGATAAATTTATTAATGACATAGGCTCACAACTAAAATCCAACGATCTAAAACCCCCTAGTTCTGTTATAAATATGCTCCAAACCTAACCAATTCTCGCCACTCCATTCTTTGCATCCATCTCAAATAACCTCTTCTAAATTATCTTTAATGCCGTACTGGGGCTTGGATTTGCATATATACTTTTTGAGGATCTTAATTGATAGAGGTTTTCCTACTGGTGCTAGATTGGATTGCTTTAAAAAATTATGAGTATATTTCAGTAATTGCAAGATTTAGTATAAATTAGGGTTTTTCTTGACAGTATAATAAGTTATAGATTTTTTCTAACTCCTATTTTCCTTCCTGTCAATCTATGTAATCTGATTACCGTTCTATCCATTCTTGGTTCTAATTCTGTAATCTATTCGGTTTCTGTAGTCTTATTCAGTTTATCTATACCCATTTTTCTTCGTATGTAATTTCAGTATAGTTCAGTTTCAACCTTATTTTATTTTAGGTTTGCTCTTATTTACCTGATCCTAGGCCGTGCAAAAGCCTGGGTTATTATCCTTTTTGTTTTGATATTAACTATATGCCTTCAGGAGCCTAAACCGTTTATTTCTTCTTGTTTTGCACCATTTGGGTTAAAATACAAAATTTACAATAAAACGCAATTGGGAAAATAAGAAATATGTATAAAAAGGATAAATTGGCTTATTGAAATTATGAAATAAAGATAATTGGACTGTAACTTTGACAAACTAAATAAATGATATTAGGTTAAACGCTAATGGAGGGGGTTGGGTTGTATAATGGAATTAAACAAAAGAGATGTTTGTAGACAACTTATAAATTGAAGTTACATGAAGAAGATAAGCTTATTAATAAACTTAAGATTGGCGTTAAGTGTTAAATAAACAAATTAATAAGCATGTGTAATAGGGGTATATTCCTATAACGACGACTAATTAAGGAAAGTAAGCAGCTCATATTATTAGACCATTCCGGTAGTAAGGGTAGGATAATTGAGGAAAATAAGAGGACAATTAAAATAATAATTGGGTACTAAGTCTAGGGGTGACTTATCTCAATTTGTGATTTTAGTTAAGGATCTGTATCAGCCAATCTTCCTTTTTATCACACTGCATCGAGGTCTTACGAGGAGGCGAAGGCACTCTTATACTGAACTAGGTAGTCAAAGGTCCAAACATGGCGGGTACCGGCGCGTTCTGGCCGGGGGATGAGCATGCATTGCGCTGATTAGAGAAGATAAGACGTATGATATTAGTGATTTTTACTATGTCCATAGAGCTAATGGGTCGGGCCTGATAACCGCGGGTCATAGTCGGCATAGGTTATCATAATTAGGAGCGGATCGATGGGTAAAATTAGGTTATATCCTAATTTTACGAATTGTAGAAAATGGTGCATAAAATCAAATGATAGAAAATCGACTATATCCTTGTTCTTATTTACGATGTTGAGATTCGGTTTATTATCCTGTCTAGATGCTCTTTTATCACTTATGTTAGTAATTACTGAACTCACCAAGCTTTGTGTCTGACCATATTCCTTTTTCCTTTTTTCCTTCCTTCCTCCTCAGGTTCTCAGGGTAGAGGATCTAGTGCTTGAGAGAGATCTGACTAGGCTCATTCCTTTGGAGATTCTTATTTGTCTTGTTCTTTATGCTTACATGTACCTTTCCACATTTGCTTTATTTTCTATACTTGATGTTGAGTGATACTTTTTATTTAATACTCAGATTATGTATTTTTGAGACATCCATGGTTTTATGATTTATGATGTAATAGTACTTCTTACTTTACATTAAATGAAATTTCAAATTCCACCGTGTTTTATTTATGTTATCTTGTAAATGTTAGCCTCTTAATGTTATCTTATACCTAAAATGCTTCATAATTCTTAATGGAATTCTTATACGAGTAACGTTAAGAAATATGCAGTGTTATAGAAATTTAGGCCCATTCTGGGTGGGTTGTTACTGTGTTCTTCGTAAAAATGGCATGAAACTCAATCCCTTAAAATGCTCTTCCGGCATTGCGTAGGAAAAATTCTTGGGTTTCAACATCAATTCTTGAGGAGTCGAAGCTAATTCGGGAAGATTGATGCTATTTAGGGCATTGAAGCTCCATAGAACATCAAGGACGTTCAAACGTTAAACGTAAAACTGACTGCCCTAAGTCGATTCATTTCAAAAGCATCCGACAAGTGCATTCCTTTCTTTGATTTGATCAGGAAAGGGAAGTGCAACTTTGCATGGGATCCGGAATGCGTCGTCGCATTCTAGGACTTCAGAATTACTTAGAATGGCTGTTATCCTATTGAACCCCATGGACCACAGGGATTTATTTATATGTTTAGGTGTTTATGTGTATATGTGTAGACAATTAGCTTGGCATTTGTACGTGAAGAAGATTTTGTCCAAGGGCTAGTTTATTACATTAGCAAGAGATTGATAGGAGCCGAAAAGAACTATCTGAAGCTTGAAAAACTCGCTTGATTCGTGTTGATCTCTTCTTGAAAAGCTTCATCCTTACTTTCACTCACATCCAATTAAAGTTTACACTAACCCGCCGATACGACAGGTCCTTCAACAACCTGATCTGCCAAGGACTTTTTAAAGGGACATCGAACTGAATCAATTCGAGCTCACCTTCATTCCTCGAAGAGCCATCCTCGGAAAACACCTAGCAGACTTCATCATAGAGTTCACTGATCTAAAAGATCCTTTGGAAGATAGCAAGCCTTCTAACAACTACTGGAAGCTGTACATTATTGGTTCGTCAAAGAATCAGTGTTTTGGTGCTAGAGTTGTACTTGTTCCTCTTGAAGAACGATTGATTATACCTTAAAGCTCAACTTCCCACAACTAACAACGATGCAAAGTACAAAGTCTTCATTGTTGAACTCACAATTGCAATCAAACTCATCATTAAGGCTCCCCAAATCTTCACCGATTCGCAACGTATCATCTAACAAGTATGCATAGAAAATCAAGCCAAAGGAGCATGAATCTCTCCTTATCTAGCTCGGGCACATGAATTGCTTACCACCTCGACCACTACATCATTACTCACATCCCTCGAGAACAAAACGAAAAGGCTGATTCATTGGCCAAATTAGCAAGTTCTGGGGATGCACTGCGCCTCGTACTTGTTCTTGTCGAAGTGCTCGAATCTCCAAGTATTGATCAGATGGAGAATAATCGGACATCAACAACGGAGACCGAGCCCAAACCCGAGTCATGGATGACTCCGATCAAAGACTACTTGCAACGTGGAATCCTCCCAGACTCTTAAAATGAAAATTGATTGCCCTTCATAAAGCACCACACTACATTATTCAAGGAGTGCTGTAACAACCTGAATTCCGACAGACAGTTTTTAAAAAAAATCCCAGTCTATCAAAATTCGAGTTGGCTTGTCTGGTATCTTACAGAAAAGATAGAGATATAAAATATATCAGAGTTCAGAAAACATCTCATAACAGAATGGAATAGAATATAACCAAATATAGCCTTACCAAGGTAATAATACTGCCTAACCAGTATCCAAACCTATAATGTCTCTGCCACAAACCTAACCTACGAGTATGTTATGAGGAGGGGGTCTAAACAAAAATTTTGGTGACTAGACTGAATTACACAATCTGAAATAACCCCTGCATATACCGCTCAGTTATATTACTTATTTATTAGGTTTCTTGGGTTAATAGCACTGAAGGGTTTGCACTCATGTCGTACCCATCTACCTCCCAGTAGATTAACCTAATATAACATACATGTTGTATCACCCCGTAATTTTAAAGAATACTATAGTTAAGTAAATATTGGGAAATAAGTAAAACAGACTGCGCCATTTTGTTCGTCTCGAAATTCTTCTTAAGATAGACTCCGAGTTTGCGTAAAATGGATATCGCATGAAGAAGTTATTAAGCTTAGAAGTTTATATACGCACAAGAGAATTATATATATACAAACAAATCAAAAAAATTCAAAACCGCGAAGCGGGAAAGGTTAGGGAGAATCGACCCGTTGGGGTAGACCTGGCTGGGTTGACCCTGGGGTCGACCCAGGGTGTTAAGGTCGACCTAGAAAGGAGGGGTCGACCTCTATACAGATCTTGGCAAAATTCACTTTTTTGAGCATGGACTTTTTGGTGGCTTGGTTCGTTGGCTTTAGGCAATAAATAGGACCCTATTTTTATTGTTTTTACACATAAAAAACAACGGAGACAATGAGATGCTGCCCCAGCTTGGATTGAATTAGTCTATTTTCTCCAACAACAGCTTATACGCATACAATAATTTTTTCTACAGCTTCGGCCTATTGTTCTCTGTTCTTTAGATCTAGTCTCTATGAGTTTAAGTTGCTTTTATATATAAACATTTAATAATTAATCCTTGCATGTTTATAAATATAGATCTAAACCTATGCATGTTAAGAATATGATTCACACCTAAACAGATCTGTCATTACATGTATTCCTCTGTACACCTGATCTACTGTTCAGTTCTCATATGCCTATTTCTATGATCATATGCCTATTCCTAATATGCCTATTTCTGTCATCATATGCCTATTCTGTTATTATGCATATTTCTGTCATCATATGCCTATTCTATTATTAAGCCTATTTCTGTTCTCTTCTCTCCCTCTTTCCCTTTTTATTTTTATAGCCTAGGCTACCTTCGAGCCTAGGCCTATCGCCGAAATATGGGAATGGACGAAATTGGGAATGGTTGGGAAAGGCAAATGTGGGGAATAACTTGTATTGTGAATGATGACTGGGAATTGGGGCATAACCTATATTGTAATGTAGGACTAAACTTGGGGCATATGTTATACTGTCAATTATGACCATAATTTGGAGTGTATAAATATGTAGGCTTAATTTATGATTAAGCGGAACATGTTAATGAAACAACAAGTAACCCGTTGTAACTTGCGGAGATGTTAAATCAGTTAAAATGACTAATCTGCTGAAACCTGTTGAAAATTGAATAGTTTAATTAACTTTTGATGAACATGAATAATTGTTTAAAAATAAACATGCCTAAATTTACAGTAAATAGAAATTGTAACTCCACTTAGACATGAGGTTAAATTCAACTTGCTGTAGAAGTCTGCCTTGGAACCACCCGGCAAATCCAACATCCATAAGTTGTTAATTTAATGTGAGGGGTCTAGTGCGTAAATATACATATAACGGTGCCAAGGCAGGAGGTTAAGTCCAACTTGTGGTAGAAGTCTTCCCGGAACCGCCTGGCATATCCAACGTCCATAAGTGGTCAACTTAATGCGAGAGGTCTGGTGCATTAACATACATGAACGGGAAATGGTAATAACATGTTAACCTGTAATACTTAACTTGTAATCCATGGGGATTATATAAGCCGTTAAACTGTAACATATTGAATCTGTGGGGTTAAGTAAATTTGTTGAGTCTGTGGGTTTAAGTAAGTTTGTTGAATCTACGGGGTTAAGTAAATCTGTTTAATCTATTGGGGTTATATGAACCTGTTAACCTTTAATACTTAAACTATTTAAATCTGTGGGGGTTATATGGACCAGTCAAATTTGTGTAAGGGTTAAGTACACTTGCTTGAATCAATGAGGGGTTAAGTAAATCTGTTAAATCTGGGGGGAGGATATACGAACCCGACAAACTTAACCTGTTTTATATGTTGGGGTTATGCGGGATTGTTAATCTGTTAGGCATAACCTGTAAAAATCCTAGTAGTGGGGATGCAAGCCTAAGGGGTTGCTTGTATCATTTGGTATGTGGGACTCGTATCAGTCAGTAACCCATACTAGTATCCAAAGCGGGACCCCGAACTAGGTAGGGGTCAGGGCAAGCTTACTGAGGTTATTATAAGAGGTTTATCTAGATGGAGGTGTCTGATGGTGCATTCCAACAGAGTCATATGCGTGCATTGATCTGCTTGCTCGGGAAAATAAGACGTTATAGCACCAGTAGATATAGTTGTGCCTATCGAAAACAGGGGTTTCCCGTTTTGGAAGTGATACATCCTACTATGGGGCTGTTAATCCATAAAAATCCATACGCACATTGGGTGAAGGATAGAAGGCGGATATCACCAGGGTCGGCCGTGCACGATGCAACCACACATATCGAACCCAAGGCAGGTCAAGTCAACTAGTGTGACCAAAAACGATGGCATATCATATTATGAGAAGTGTGACCCTATGAAAATAAAGGTCGCAGATCCTGAGAACCGCTCAAACACCAAAGTAAAGCAAGTCGCCCATTCAACATAAGCGGGAGCGACCTTATAACAGCGCCATACAAAGTCAGCAAGAAGACGAGCGCCCGTGGACCGAGAAGGATGGTCGCGCAAGGAACAAAGGAGAATTAACTCCAGACCCGCATCCCGCTCTCACAAAATCTCCCAAAAGCGCCCGCAGGATGCTCGCTTACATAGACCCGCTCAGCTATTTAAGATACTCGTTCCGACGAGCCGTCTGCACAAGATAACTGGATACAGCTAGCCAGTGGCATGATTGTAATTAACAGAATGAACGATCCACAGATTGGATAAACGGATTCCAGATCATTTACCAAGGGAAGTTCACCTATAAATACACCATGGCTACCAACATAAAGGGGCACCTTTCGGGGGAAATCACCAGAAAGTGTTGCTGAGTTTCATCCTCAACCACAGCTTCGGCCATGGCGTCAAGGACAATCTTACGGTGAAGGAAAATGAAGACATCCTTCTTCTTAACCATTCATCCATGCTTCTTCCCCTCAAATTCTACTACTCTCTTGTATAATTCATTAGATTGAAATATATAAACGAGGGTATAGTGAGTGGATATAGAAATGCATGAAAAGAGAGAGTGGACGTACTTTGTAATTCTCATTAAAAGGCAGGAAATCACCTTCACAGTGGACATAGGCCTTGTTAACGGCTGAACCACTCTAAATCTCGTCTCTACTTTACTTTTCTCGCATTTTTCACTTTTTATTGCTAATTAAGCACGGTTCCATTTATTTCTTACCAAATTGGTGAAGTACAGCTTAGTACCTTGGGTGTTTAGACCATTTTTGGTGTAAATATTTTGGCGCCCACCGTGGGGCCATGTCCGTTTCTCTCTCTATTCAGATCTGACGAGATTTTCTGGAAAACGATGTACCTGAGATCATGAGCATGCTGCGAGAAATTATTGCAGATGAAATTGGTGACGTCTCCGGTGCTGACACATCGCCTACCATCCGTTCCGGAGAAAAGGAGCCATTACAAGTCGAGGTGGCCATAATCAAAAGGGAGCTGGAAGAAGCAATGATAGGTATAACGAGTCAAATAACTATTGCAAACAACGCGTTGATAAAGAAGATCGAGTAAATGTTTGTAATCTTGGCCTCTGCTATAAAAGTCGTAGCAAGTGTCACTGACGATCCGTTCACTCAAACATGTCGTACAAGCGAAATGGAATATTCCGCTGAATAAGAAAGTTCCATTCTGGAAACTGCCTGTTATAATTATGGATCCTGGCAAAGATTTGGCAAAGAGAAAAGCGCTCGTTCCGCGGAACGAGATGAAACACGAAAGTATATCCAGGGTGCAAGAGGCGAAGCCAAGCAGCGCAGAAGGAGACCGCGTTTTTTCAAAAATTCCGAGTTCACCCCCCTAAATGACACCATAGAGAATATCTTCAGGGCAACGAAGGACACTATAAAATATCCAATCCCAGAACGGATGCAAGTCTAAATGCTACCATGAAGTCAGGAAGGTTCTGTCAATCCCATGACCAACTAGGACACAATACAAATGATTGCAGACATTTGAAGTCGCTAATCGAGAGGCTGGTCAGAAAGAACCATTTACAACAATATGTGTGAGGTCACTGTCCCATTTCTCTGCAAAAAAGGGGTAGTAAACCCTCCGTGGAAAGGGCCTAAAATAGCCCGGAACTGATGTGTGAATAAGGATCAGCGATTGGTGTCCTGATCATGGAATTTTGAACTAAAATTCCCGTGATTCCGCCTTATTACTCAGTTTTTCTTTTGTATTCTGTTTTCTTAAGAAGCAATAGTCGTTCTACTTTATTTTGCCACTTGCTGTATTCATGTTTGGCGACAAATCACTTGCAAATGCCATATGCAGAGAAACTTATCATGTGCTTACTTGAGTACTGCACTCATCACTATACACTGAAAAATGATTTTTCAAATGTAGGAAAAATAGGAGCAGCTAATCATGCCCATCTTAATTGCAAAAGGAAGGTTCTTATAGCTTATCTTGAGCAAGATGATTCGAAAGCATCGCAAGAGACATGCAAACCAAATCAGATGTATAGGCACGTCATCTCAACCGGGTGAGCTGTCTAAAGACAAAAAATAAGCCAAAAGGTGGAACTTCCTTAAGCAAGCATTTGCTGGAAGGGAGATGGTAAAATGTCCCACGGATAAAATTGCTAAGCCCACCGAAGAAGCACCTTCTTATGTGACCTTCCTAGGTGGTGAAAAGTCCCACGGAAAAAGTCCCACGGTTAAAATTGCAAACCCCACCGAAGAAGCACCTTCTTAGGTGACCTTTCTAGGTGCTAGACACAAATTTTCCAACTTGAGAAAGAAAAACCCAAAGAGGTAAACCAATGTCTGTGTCCTAAGGAAAGGCAAAAAGTCAGAAAAACCGACATGTCCCGAAACGGAAAAAATTTCCAATCACGGGGGCGCCTTGTTTGGTGAAGGGCACAAAGTTTATTTCTTTGAGTCAAGACTCGTGGAGATAAATTAGTGTCCACTCCTCGGGATGAAGCATAAAATGGAGAAGGATTAAACATGCTAGAAGGACCAGCACAAAACAAGAACCCTAACCGAAAGGGGGTGTTCATTCTCGTTCTTTGTTGTTAACCAAGACAAACAAAGCCAAGGTTGGATTACAGAGCAGAAATCTTAACCGAAAGGGGGTACCAGAAACCTTAGCAATATGGGGGTATCCAACAAGGTCTTCCATTCCTAGAAAAATCAGGACTAACAAGGCTGAACTTGGGTCGAAATTGAAAACCAAGACCTCCCATGGGGGCACCCAAAAGAAAACACATAACAACCACGCGTTGCTTTTAATAAATCGTGAATTGGCCAAATTACGATGCGAAATCAACAGAATCATTGAAATTGAAAAGAGCTTTGGTATAGGGACATCACCATTGTGTAAAAAATCACCAATGCCCACCCAAAACATACCACGGCTTAGTTATAACTTCGTTACGAGAACTATTCGAACGATAAGATTTGCGCGAACAACAAACTAAAAGTACAACAACTCACAAGAATGAAAGTAATAATACTATGATAGCCCCTAAGCGATACAAACGTAAGTCTGCAAATATAGAATATTAAGCGAGGGCTGACACTCGCACAAACAACCGGTCTAAGTATGTGACTAGTAAAAGAAAATAAACTGAAATCAGGCCATAAAGGTCACAAGTGCTATTTTTATACAGGGAAGGATGGACCAATTGTTCAGGCTTTTGCTGATCCAGCTACACAAAAGAGTTGACAAAAGGAAAAAGACGTGTGATCTTCAATTATTAACCGGTTAGCTTTCTTTTGCGTTTCAGGATGGACACAACCTTGGTATTCCAAATCTCGTCCTCATCTTCCAGATAGGACGCATCTGGTAAAAGTGGGTCATTTGATGAAGGTATGGTGGGAGGATTAATACTGGTGGAGATCAAAACAGAGTCGACGGTAGCAGGCTGGGCAGCAACGCCGCAAGCAGCTAAAGGAGAGGGCAAAAGCACACCTGATGCAATAGGATAACAAGCACTAAACTCCGCAATCCCAGGTGAAGAAATAAGAAAATCCAGATCCGGGGCAGATTGATAGATGTCAATTTTACCTGAAGCTGCTGGATATACGAAGTCAGCTCCACGCGCGTTTAAAGAAGTGTAGCCGTAACTCGCGCACTGTGACACAACATTTTCTTGATATGAACACTTAATAACAGGTTGAGATCTGGCGACATCTAAGGTAGAGCGATCCGTTGGGGGAATAAGGGGGCTCGAAGTATCAACCCCAACGGAGTCTGGTGAGGCACAAGGAATCATAGCGTTAGAACGTTCCTTCCTAAGCGATTGAACTCGTTCATTCATCAAAATCCTCCTACCCTTAACTAGAGCTTCGCGATCTTTCCCTTCTAAAAGTTGTTCTTAAAGGAACTCATCATCGACATCGTCGGAATATGAAATTATTCGCTCCCAAACAAGGGCCAGAAACCGTAACTCAAGCTTCCACGGCTCATGACACTGCAAACATAGAATTGAAACAGAGTATTGTCAGTTCCATTTCTAGCTTCATCAAGATATTTTTGCAACTTGATCTTGTCCTTTTCAAAGGTTCTGAGGGTTTCACTCTGGGAAGCAAGTTGGCCTTCAAGAGCCATGTTTTCCTGCTCTAAAGAAATCAAAGCCTAGTTTTCTAAGGCCATATGGCGCTCAGCAAGTTCTCGAGCAGATCGAGCCTCTAAAAGCTGCGCTTGTACACCTTCCATTTCCTTCTTGAGCTCGACATTTTTGGCCTCTAAGCTGTCCACTTTAGCATGACTGCTCCTTAAAGAAGTCATCTCAGATTCTTGGGATTTAATCAAGTGGATCAGACCATCTTTGTCGTTTTCCAAGGTTTCGATATGGTCAAGGTGTCGAGCATTCAATCTCTGGAACTTATTACCGAATTTGGCCCAATGCTCCAGTTGCTTATCAACATCTTTCAAGACCAAATACAACTGTGTCTCGAATTGATCCTTAACAACACCAAGTTGATTGCTCACACTACTTTTTATGGTATCCAAATTCTTCGCCGCATTTCGCCTATCGTGAGGGTGTAAATCCCGATCCAAATGCATCCCCTCAAGTCCCAACCACTGAAGCGCTCCTTGAGCATTGAATTTCCAGGAGGAACCTTATAAGGTGGACGATCACATATTATTTGAATTTGAGTAGGAGTCGGGACAATAGATCTCGCAGAAGACTCAGTCGGTGCAAGCATCCTAGCCTGATCAAGGCCCTCGGGCCTTAAAGAATCAACCACTGAAAGTTCAGAAGTATGTCGGGGCTGAAAACTTGAAGATAATTGAGGGCGCTTTGAATAACAGTAAAGACTGTAGGAGGCTTCGTGGATTAGTAAGACCAGCTTGTTGGGAGAAACTATCCGACAACGAGCAGTCCGCATTCACACCTGGGAAATAAACAAAGTTTGAGTTCAGCAAGCATTCAGAGATTGTCAAACTAACGGGAAATTATGCTGTAAGTAAAATGGTGTCAAAACCGGTTCCAGGGGAAGCTATGAAAACAGAGGCTTTCTCAGGACGTTGAGCAGGCCCTTGCATTCCTCCCATATCGGATACAACGGGGTCAGGCATCACCACATCACCTTGGCTCAAATATTCGGCAGAGTCAGAGTCCCCCAGGTCTCCAAATATCCCTGAGGAACCTTCCGCCTAAAAAATAGGACAAACAGAACTCCCAGCGGTTGTTCCGGAAGTTACATCGACCCTCAAACCATGTGCGTTCTTGTCAACTCTCTTATCACCCCCCTTCGGTAATCAGCAACGAAGGTCGATCGCTCATATCAAGGATTAAACGTTTCACTTTAAGAAGCTTACCAGCAGGACTTTGGGAGTGAACAAAAGCTTTTCCAAGAGCTCGTGTGGGGCAAATTAATTGGTACTTACGGAGGTTTTCCTATGAAAGCAACACCTCTCTGCTCCTTTCCCTTTTGTCAATAGAAATTAAAGAATTAAGGAGGCCTTGATCCAAAGTAAGTCCCGCAATAGAAGGAATCACTACAAAAGTTAGAAAGAAAACAGGATGAGAAAGAGAAAAGGAGTGGGAACTCCAAGAGCAAAGGTATAATTACCTCCTTCAGCCCACCATTCATGAAATCTACCTGGACACCGGACAAAGAAATACTGATCCGGAAACCCCTTAGCTCCATCCGTCAAACCAGTGATAATTCTATCATGCATACTCTCCATAAAAAAGAAAGAGGTACCGTCTACCTCCCTCCTCTTAAAAGTATATAAAGAGCAAACATCCGCAAACGTGGGTTCCCGCTGTCGGACCTTCATGAAAAGTATGTACAGCCCAAGCAAGATTTTATACCCACTAGGATGTAACTGATACGGGGCAATGGCCAATTGCCGTAAAATGGACTCTAGATAAGGATTGAAGGGGGGAATCGCCCCGCTAGACAACATGTGATAATTGACCACTACATACTCGGCGGGCGGACAATCTGCCAACTCTTCCTTTCTGGGAAATCTGGTTTCATCTTATGAAAACCCAAAGCGATTGCACATTTGTAAAAACTGATCAAAAGGAAGCATCGATTTACGGCAGCCGGCTGCCACCCCGTCAAAAAACCGAGGTTGGGGATGAATCTGACTAACAGCCAAACCAGAACCAGCAGCTGGGGCAACCTCACCTGCCCTATCCAAATCCTCTCGTTCCCCAAACATAATGAGTTAACTGGGATTAAGATGAACAGGTAGTTAGTCATATGACAGCATAGATAAGTATGCTTAAAAAGAAATTACAGACTGAATGGTTCAGGGTCAAAGGAAAAGCAGAAGTATCGCCACGATATAAGTATTCCATTGAACAGCCGGTTAAGGCATGGCGAATTGGGGGATATCGTCTCTTAGTCATTTCGGTAAATGACTTGCCAACGTAAAAAGTGCTAAGGTTTATCACCAAAGGATTCTGCCTGAAGTCCAAGCACATACCAAATCAAATCAACGCTTCACAACTATCGCAACCATGTGCCCCAGCAACTCGGTGTTGCCAATTGAGAATCCTCCTTTACAAAGCTAAAAGAGTTAACCCAGAATCATAGATAAAAAGAAGAAAATTCGCTTACAAGTGAAATTCAACTCGAAGAAAGGAGCGTTGTAGCCGGAATCAAAGTTGAGAGAAACCATCAACTAGAGGAGGACGAGCAAGATGATCCATCAAGTAAAGGGAATTGAAGCCTCAAGAAGCAACAACGAGGTCTTCTATGATGAAATCGCCATTAAAATGAGCTTATTGGAGAAATATGAAATCGGGAAAATGAAGAGCCAATACATAAGAGGACTAGAAGCCCCTTTTTGTGATATGACAACCCAATTAAGATCTGGTGATCCAGTTTAAGTACCCGGGAAATATCCCGCCAAATGCCCAATGGCAGGCAATTGTCAAAATATCCAAATTTTGAAAATATAAGCTATCTGTGAGGGCATAGAACGTTGAACCTAATCCATCCAGTACATTCTCACCATGTCAGCTTAGTGCTCAATTACGCAAGAAGTGTCTCATCAAGTCCCAACTGGCATCCTGAAATTCAGCCATTCGCACTGTAATAAAAAAGATCGAGCCTCTCGCTCACAGGAAAAGACAATACCAATCAGCAACGATGAAGTAATCTTAATATTTGTCATGACCGGGCCCTCGATAAGTCAGGATAAACCCACCAACCAATGTGCGATCAAATATGTCGAAGCCAGTGATTCCATACAAAAAGAAATCACGGACTTCGAGGGGAAAGTGTTAATCCCTAAAAATCCATACGCACATTGGGTAAAGGATACAAGGCGGATATCACCAGGGTCGGTCGTGCATGATGCAACCACACATATCGAACCCAAGGCAGGTCAAGTCAACTAATGTGATCAAAAACAACGCATAACATATTATGGGAAGTGCGACCCTATGAAGATAAAGGTCGCAGATCCTGTGAACCGTTCAAACACCAAAGTAACAAGTCGCCCATTCAACATAAGCCGGAGCAATCTCATAACAGCGCCATACAAAGGCAGCAAGAAGACGAGCACCCGTGGATCGAGAAGGATGATCGCACAAGGAACAAAGGAGAATCAACTCCAGACCCGCATCCAGCTCTTACAAAATCTCCCAAAAGCGCCCGCAGGACCCTCGCTTACATAGACCCGCTCAGCTATTCAAGATATTCGTTCCAACGAGCCGTACGCACATGATAACTGGATACAGCTACGGACAGCTGGCTACAACTAGCCAGTGGCATAGTTGTAACTAACAGAATAAACGATCCACAGCCTGGATAAACGGACTCCACATCATTTACCAAGGGAAGTTCACCTATAAATACACCATGGCTACTAACGTAAAGGGGGACTTTTGGAAGGAAATAACCAAAAAGTGCTGCCGAGTTCATCCTTAACCACAGATTCGGCCATGGCGTCAAGGACAATCTTACGGCGAAGGAAAATGAAGACATCCTTCTTCTTAACCATTCATCCATCCTTCTTCTCCTCAAATTCTACTACTCTCTTGTATAATTCCTTAGATTGAAACATATAAACGAGGGTATAGTGAGTGGATATAGAAATGTATGAAAAGAGAGAGTGGATGTACTTTGTAGTTCTCATTAAAAGGTAGGAAATCACCTTCATAGTGGACGTAGGCCTTGTTAACTGCTGAACCACTCTAAATCTCGTCTCTACTTTACTTTTCTCGCATTTTTCACTCTTTATTGCTGATTAAGCATGGTTCCATTTATTCCTTACCAAATTGTTGAAGTACAGTTTAGTACCTTGGGTGTTTAGACCATTTTTGGTGTAAAAAGGGGCCATCACAAGCTATCTACAGGATAAGGAGACGATCGTTTGGGGTAGTAATTAGGGTACATCTAGTCCTCCTTGTTTAGGTGCCCATTATTATCGTATGGGGTAACATTCGTTATTTCTATTGGGCTGTCTATTATTATCATTAGGGGTAAAACCCGTCACTAGTAGTACACTTAATTCTACCATTTGTTTATGTCGGTATCATTCTGTTTTTGTTATAATAGTACTGGTGCAGAGAAAAATATTTAGTAAGTGTAATCTATCATGTTCTGTTTTATCTGCTTATCCCGCTTAGTCCGTTATACATGTCTTGTGATACTATTATCTCTCATCCAGTTCATATGCCTGTCATGATGCTCTTACTTATTTATATGCCAAAAGTAACTGGACTCGCCAGATTTTATATCTATCCCATTTTGTTTCCTTTTCTATCTCTTCTTACCCCCCAGGTTCTTAGGGTGGGAATACTCAAGCTTGATTAGGATTCTCCCTTCTGTTTCTGCTTGGAGCTGCTTAGATGTTTTGCTTTGATTTCTTATCTACCATGCTTTGGCTATTTTTGTGGACTATGATTTTATATTACTGTACTCGGATGGTTTTAGTACAAGGAAATACTTTTATTTGATGTAATTGGTTTTAAGTATTTCAGACTGAGGTTGTAACTAGATTTTGGACCACGATGTTTTCCGTTGGGAAATAAAGTTTTAAATTTCCGCTGCTATTTTATATTTGTCTTGTAATGTTTATGTCTCTGTTTACCTATAACGCTTAATGGAACTTAATGCATTCTGTTAAAGAGTGACATTAACGGATATGGGGTGTCACATTTGGTATCAGAGCTGAAGGTTACAAGATCGGATAAAAAGGTTTTGAAAACTGTTTTCAAAAGGTTTTAAAAATAAAGCATTTTCAGAAGAAAAGTTTGTTTTTGAAAAACATATTCCCCAAAGCCATATGAAATATCTTTCGATTCTCTGTTTGAATCCCTTTTCCTTTTCTTTTTAGCATGTCTGGGGAACTAATTCTTCCCAAAGGGTGTCCCCATTGCGGCATGGTTCTGTAGGCATGTTAAAACTACGGCGCATGTCGAAGGGCAAGGAAGTGCCCAACCTCCATATGTAGCCACAGTAGTTCCACCTACGGCGAATTTTCTCTCTAGCTTCGTAAGGATTTATGTGTGATGGAGGCAGCATTAGAGAGACTTGTTAACATGTTACATAAGGGTGGTAAAGAGGAGAATAAGGGAGTCAAGGTTGAGGGGCACAGCCCAAGGATTATAAAAGTGGTGGCCCAAAGATGGAAGAAGGAAAGCCTAACAAATTTCAAATAAAGATAAGAAGAAATGTCATATTTGTGGGAATGTGGGTCATTTGGTCAAAGGTTGCCGAAAAAGGAAGAACATTTATTTCAAATGTGGCAAAGTTAGGCACTATACTTGGAAATGCCCGAATAAGCAAGGACAGGGGAAAAAGACAGGACCATCTGGAGAGCCTTTGCATGCTTTCGGTGTAGTGGAACAAACGAAGGTTGCAAAGTTTCTGTTGAAGGTTTGATTTCTCTTTTCGATCATCCTGTTAGGACTCTTTTTGATTTTGGCAAGCATTCTTTTAAATTTGATCCTGTGGTTGAGTCTCTGCACCTTAGTGCTAGTATGGTTTCAGATCCCGTTGTCGTCTCAAACCCCATTGGGGCCTTGGCTCATCTGTTGTGGTTTGTTTGGGTTTGAGGATATCTGTGTTGGGCGTTGAGTTTGAGTGCGATGCATCTATGCTTTGTTTTATGGGTCATGTCCTGATTCTAGGGATGGATTGTCTAGCCATGTATGGTGCCATTCTAGACCGTGAGAGGATAGTCGTTAGACTTTTGACTTTCCATGGGAGGACTCTCGAGATTTCCGGTGACTGAAAAGGTCTGTCATGCTTAGTTTCCTAGAATCACATGATGCATCTGTCGATGACTTGCGATCTGTACTGATAGTCTATGAGTATTCGGATGTTTTTGAGGAGGTTAGCGGCTTACCTCCGAGGCACGAGATTTATTTCTGGATATACTTAGTGGACAATGTGAAGCCATTCGCATTGCCTGTGTGCCACATGGCTCCTAGGAAAGGAGGGAGCTCAGCAAGCAAGTAGTGGAGCTACCTGAGAAAGGATTTATTAGGCGAAGCGTATTTGAATGGGGTGCTCAGTCGTATTCGCAACTAAGGCGGATGGCTCACTTCGCTTATGCATGGATTACAGGGAGTTGAATAATCTCACTAAGAAGAATAGTCACCCACTTCCGAGGATAGATTATCTGTTTGACCAGCTTGTTGGTGCATCTGTTTTCTCTCAGTTAGACATGGCCATGGGTTTTCATCAGTTGAGGGTGACCAGGACAATATAGACAGGACCGCTTTTAGAACTCCACATGGTTACTTAGAGTGGCTTGTCATGCCTTTTGAGTTGACGAATGCACCCGCCTATTTTGTGGATCAGATAAGTATGGTGTTTCGGGAGTTTCTAAATAAGTTCATTGTGGTCATTTTGGATGAAATCCTGATCTTCTCGAAGAGCGAGGAAGAGCATGCCCTACATTTAAGGGAGGTTTTGAAAACTCTCCGAGCGCACTAACTTAAGGTAAAATTCTCCAAATGTCATTTTTGCAAAGGGGAAGTGAGATTTCTAGGGCATGTGGTCTCTAAGGATGGGATAGCAGTGGATCCTGCAAAAGTAGTTGCGGTTCAAGATTGGCAGAATCCAAAGAATGCAACAGAGGTGAGGAGTTTTCTTGGTCTAGCGGGCTATTACAGGAAGTTCGTTAAGGACATCGCAAAGATATCAGCACCACTCACCAGACTAACGAAGAAGAATTTAAGCTTTTCTTAGGATATTGACTGTGAGGTTGTTTTTCAGCGATTGATGAGGGCTCCAACAACAACCCAAGGTTTGACTTTGCCTAATGAGAACAAAGTGTTCACGGTATATACTGATGCATGGGATACAAAGCTCAGTGTCGTCTTGATACAAGAGAGAAGGGTAGTATGTTATGGTGGTAAACAGTTGAGAGTTCATGAGAAGAACTACCCTACCCATATTTTCAAATTAGCTGCTATAGTATTCGCGCTTAAGACGTGGTGGCAGTATCTGCTGGGAGAGAGGTTCGAGTTAGACATGAACCATAAGTGGCACAAGTATCTGTTCTCGCAGAAGGATCTAAAATTGAGACAGCAGAGATTCGCTTCTACTTTGACCTCAGACGATTAGAGAAACTTCTGAAAAGATTGATTTTATCTGCAGGTGCATGAAGACAGCTCAGGACAGGCAGGAGTCATACGCAGATAAGGGAAGGACCGATATTAAGTTTGAGCTGGGAGACATGGTTTTCATCAAAGTATCGCCTTTGAGGAATGTGGTTCACTTTGGATCTGTAGGGAAACTAGCGCCAAGGTTTGTAGGGCCATTCCCCATAGTGGAAAGAATAGGTCAAATGACCTATAATGTAAAGCTACCGAAAATATTTACAGGAGTTCATGATGATTTACACGTTTCTCATTTACGGAAGTGTCTACAAGATACCATAGAAGTTGTTGAGCCGAGTATGCTTGAGGAAGTCGAGGTAGAACGGGAGGAGACAGTTTGACAAGTTCCTACCTGTATTCTTAGATCAGAGGTTAAGAAGCTACTCAACCGAAGGGTCAAGTTGATGGAAGTTCAATCGAAAGAAGACCGCGAGGATGCAACTTGGAGACTGAAGACAAGATTCGCGCTTTGTACTCTTTTCTTTTCAAGGGTATGTTCTTAACTTCTTTTTCCAAAAGCTTTTACTCATACTTACTTCTATCATTTAAGTATATCCTATCAATCGAATCTTCGACCTTTAGATAATGAAACAATGGATGTAAACATGTGTTTAAGACATGGTATGTTTGACGGATGCAAGTGGATGCAAGTTTTGCCAGTGGTTGCTCGTGGATGCATATACACACATTAGGCAGTAGATCGGCTCAATCACTCCCATACTGCATATAGATGCATGTGAATTTTAAATTTAATGGATGAAAATGGGTGTATCATCATGTGGGTGTTGCATTTGGATATAAGATTGTGCACACATATAGAACTTACATGTTATATTAGGATTATTTGCATACCACTTGACTACATGGCACGAACATAGATTGCATTAAGGAGGTCGACTAAATCAGTAGACCGCCTGATCTTTCGCATTAGTATTGGGACATATACACACACCTTTGCATATATTGATGTAAGCATTAGAAATCTTTTAGGGACAATGGATGCCTATGATTGATGTATGAGTAGGTGGATGATGAATGTTTAGATATACATTCTTCTTGACTTGGAGATTTCAGGAACGAAATCCTTCAAGTTGGGGAGAATGTAACACCCCGTAATTTCAAAGAATACTATAATGATAAACTAAAAAATATTTAAGTATTGGGAATTAAGTAAAATGGACTACGCCATTGCATTTGTCTCAGAATTCTACTTAAGATAGACTCTGAGTTTGTATTAAACAGACATCGTGTAAAGAAGTTATTAAGCCTAGAAGTTTGTATACGCATAAGAGAATTATATATATACAAACAATCAAATTTTCAAAATAATTCAAAACAGCGAAGTAGGAACAACTTGAGGGAATCGACAAGTTGGGATGAACCTGGTGTTGAAATCGACCCATGGGTCGACCCTAGGTCGACCCAGAAAGGGGGTCCACCCCTATACAAATCTGGGCAGAATTCACTTTTTTAATCGTGGACTAGTTTTGTGGCTTGGTTCGTTGGCTTTAGGATATAAATAAGATCTTATTACTATTGATTTTACACATAAAAAACAATGGATACAACGAGATGATTCCCTAGCTTGGATTGAATTAGCCTATTTTCTCCAATAACAGCTTATACACACACAAGAATTTCTTCTACAACTACAACCTATTGTTCTATGTTCTTCAGATCTAGTCTCTATGAGTTTATGTTGCTTTTGGATATAAACATTTAATAAGTAATCCTGACATGTTTATAAATTTAGATCTAAACTTATGCCTACTGAGAATTTAATTGATACCTAAACAGATGTGTCATTACACGTATTCCTCTGTACACCCGATTTACTATTCAGTTCTCATGTGCCTATTTCTTTCATGATATGCCTATTCCTGATATGCCTATTTCTGTCATCATATGCCTTTTCTTGATATGCCTATTTCTGTCATCATATGCCTATTCCTGATATGCCTATTTCTACCATCATATGCCTATTTCTACCATCATATGCCTATTCCTAACATGCCTAATTCTGTCTATGCCTATTCTGTTATTATGCATATTTCTTCCATCATATGCATATTATGTTATTTGACCTATTTCTGTTCTCTTCTCTCCATATTTCCCTTTTTATTTTTATAGCCTAGGCTACCTTCGGGCCTAGGCAACCTTCGGGCCTAGGCCTATCGCCGAAATATGCAAACGGGTGAAATTTGGAATGGTTGAGAAAGATAAATTTAGGGCATATGCTATACATTGAATTATGACCGTAATTTGGGGCATAACTTGTTTTATGAATCATGACTAGGATTTAGGGCATAATGTATACGGTAATGTAAGACTAAACTTGGGGCATATGTTATACTATGAATTACGACCGTAATTTGGGGTATGTAAATCTGTAGGCTTAATTTAAGATTAAGGGAAACATGTTAATAGAACCAAAAGTAACCTGCTGTAACTTGTGGAGATGTTTAATATGTTAAAATGACTAATCAGCTGATACCCATAGAAAACTGAATACTTTAATTGAAAAACCTACGATGAACATGAATAATTGTTTAAGAATAAATATTCCTAAATTTATAGTAAATAGAAATTGTAACCACACTTAGACACAGATTTAATTCAACTTGTGGTAGAAGTTTGCCCGGAACCGCCCGGCATATCCAGCATCCACAAGTTGTTAATTTAATGTAAGGGGTCTAGTGCGTAAATATACATGTAATGGTGCCAAGACACAAGGTTAAGTCCAACTCATGGTAGAAGTCTACCCGGAACCGACTGGCATATCCAACATCCACAAGTGGTCGACTTAATGTGAGAGCTCTGATGCATTAACATACATGATTGAGGAATGATAATAACCTGTTAACCTATAATACTTAAACTGTATAATCCATGGGGATTATATATGTCGTTAAATTGTAACTTATTGAATCTGTGGGGTTAAGTAAATTTGTTGAATCTGTGGGGTTAAGTAAATTTGTTGAATTTGTAGGGTTAAGTATATCTGTTTAATCTGTGGGGGCTATATGAACCTGTTAATATGTAAGACTTAACTTGTTATATCTGTTTGGGTTATATGAACACGTCAACCTGTAATACTTAACCTATTTAAATCTGTCGGGGTTATGTAGACCTGTCAAATTTGTGTAAGGGTTAAGTACACTTGCTTGAATCAATGTGGGGTTAAGTAAATCTATTAACTTCGTAGGGCGTTATAAGAACCCTACAAACTTAACCTATTTTATATGTTGGGGTTATGCGGGCTTGTTAATCTGTTGGGCATAACCTGTCAAAATCCCAGTAGTGGTGATGCAAGCCTAGTTGTGGCTTGTATTATCTGTTGTATGGGACCCGTATCATTCACTAACCCATACTGGTATCCAAAGGGGGACCCCAAACTAGGTAGGGGTTGGTGCACGCTTACTGAGCTGATTATAAGAGGTTCATATGGGTAGAGGTGTCTGATGGCTCGTTCCAACGGAGTCATGTGCTTGCATGGATCCGATTGCTTGGTTAAATAAGATGCTATAGCACAAGTAGATATAGTTGTGCCTATCGGAAAAGGGGATGCCACTTTAGGAAGTGATACATCCTACTGTGGGGCCAGCACAAGGTATCTACAGGATAGGGAGCCGATCGATTGGGGTAGTAATTAGGGTACATCTAGTTTTTCTTGTTTAGGTGCCCGTTATTATCATTTGAAGTAACACCCGTTATTTCTGTTGGGATGCCTGTTATTGTCGTTTGAGGTAAAACCCGTTGCTTGAAGTACACCTAAGTCTACCATTGGTTTCTATTAGGATTATTCTGTTTTTGTTTTACTAGTATTAGTGCAGAGAAAAGTATTTGGGAAGCGTAATCAATTCTGTTCTGTTTATTCTGCTTATCCTGCTCAGTTTGTTATACCTGTCTTATGATACTATTATCTCTCTCATCCAGTTTATATGCCTGTCATGATGCTTTTACTTATTTATATGCTAAAATTAACTGGACTCGCCAGACTTTATGTCTGACCCGTTTTGTTTGCTTTTCTCTCTCATCCTCCCCCCCCCCCCCCCCCACAAGGTTCTCAGGGTGGGAATACTCAGGCTTGATTTGGATTCTCCCTTCTGTTTCTGCTTAGAGCTGCTTAGATGTACCGCTTTGATTTCCTGTCTACCTTGCTAAGGCTATTTTTAGGGACTACGATTTTATATTACTGTACTCTGATGGTTTTAGTACAAGGCAGTTACTTGTATTTGATGTAATTGGTTTTCAGTATTTCAGACTGAGGATATAATCAGATTTCGAACCATGATGTTTTTTGCTGGAAAATAAAGTTTTAAATTTCCGCTGCTATTTTATATCTGTCATGTGATGTTCATGTTTCTGTTTACCTATAACGCTTCACGGAACTTATTGCATTCTTTTAAAGAGTGACATTAATGGACGTTCGGGGTCACATATGTAGCACCCCCCATATCAAGGTACCTCCCATGGTACCCTCAATATGTAGCTACCACCAATATCAAGCGTATGCAACTCTCATCCTATGCCAGAGTGATGTACAAATCTCCATAAAACTACGCCACGTATGCAACTCTTATCCTACGCCAGAGCGTTGTACGTACCTCTATTACCACCAAATTCACATAGCATTGGATTGGGCCTTTCATGTAGTTTTGGATCGGTCAGAATCGAATAGAAGCTCCCTGGAATGGTCTGAGAAGCAGCTGAATCGACCTGCTCGTATGATGGTGAATCGGCCTACCTCGTAGTAAAGTGGATCGGCCGCAGCTGATCTGGATTGGACCGTTGCTGTTGCAGTGTGATTTGAATCGGCTCGAGACGAGCTGGACCGGGTTGAAGCGCGTTACACTGGCTCAAGAGGTTCTGGATCGGGTAGAGGTATGTTGAATCGGCTCGAGATGAACTAGATCGGGCAGAATCACTCTGGATCGGATTGGAAGCTTGGAAACTAGAAATTAACCTCAGTGGCATTTCCGTAAATACTTAACATACCGATCCAAAACCTGAAAACTATATTACACTCATCCCTCACTCCTATAAATAGAGCTTCACAGCCACTTTAATGGGGGGTTTTGAATGATCCCGAAGGGCTGTCAAACTCAATTCTCAACTTCTTTTAAGTAATCTGATCATCTCAAACACTTCAATTCAAAGATTCATCTCCGAATTCATTACAAAGGTATGAAGATTCAACAAAACTTGTGAGAGAGTTCAGATTGATTCCATCGACATCCATTCTTGGAGGATCTCAACCATTTCTCATAGAAATTTCACTAAGTATAAGAGTGAGAAAAGTGAGGTGAATAATGGATGTATTGAGAGAGTATGTTTGTTTTGTAATCCAAAAGGTAATAATGGGATCATTTGATAAAGTGGATGTAGATCATGCTTGAGCGAACCACTATAAAACTTTGTGTCTTTCCATACTTGCATCTTCCTAGTTTTCAGCTCCATTTTTACTATACTAGAGAATATTGTGAAGTGCACCTTGCATCTTTGGTGTTGACTCAAGTTTTGAGATCAACATTTGGCGCCCACCGTGGGGCCGATTCAATCCCCCGTCTTCTCTCATTCCTCAACAAGTTTTGAAGCCTTGCATTAGAAAAGATCCAATCCTATTTCACTACGATCTACTCCAAGCCTTTGCCTAAGCTATGGGTAAACCAGATAAACCACCAATGAGGCCCACGGATCAAAATGCCGAGAATGGTGATAGTATCGCTGATCGTGAAACTACTCCTCCAACCACCCGATTTGAGGTTGGAGAAGGTTCCGGGACTGGAGCTGCCATAACAAAACGAGAGTTAGATGAAGTGGCTGCAACTTTAACTAACCAGATGAATATTGCAAATGAGGCCATGATGAAGAGACTCGAAACGATGTTCGCCATGCAAGCCGCTACTACAAAAGTCACCATGAAGACCGCCCATGCCAAATCCATACAGACTCTGCATATAGAAAACACTGGTTCCTCTTCTTTAAGCCCAATTCGAGAAAATTATGTCCAAGAGATGACGAATCCTAAGCAGAAGGAAGCAAAGTTGTCCGCTCGTGACCATCCTGATAAAGCGACTTCTCAACAAGTGCTTGGTTCCGCCAAAGGGGCACCTCTCCAAATGGGAGGTTCAGGGGAACGAAATCTGAACCGTGACCGTCTGATTAGGCAGACATCCTGTAAGGAAGACGGCGTCCGCTCCGCGGGCCAACACAATGAGGAGTAGCGAATATCAGAAATGATCCATAAAATCATAGAGAGAAATTAAAAGAAGCAGGATGATGAAAAAGAATGGGGATTTGCTCCCATAAAAACTCTGTTCACCGAAAGAATCAAAATGGCACCATATCCGAAAAAATTCAAGCCTCCAGTAGTGCAAGCTTATAATGGGACAACTAATCCAAATATGTTTTTGTTCAAGTACGACTAACACATGTATGGGGCCCGCTCCACTGATGAGTTGAAGTGTTTGTACTTTCCGACTTACCTTGAGGGGGTGACGTCGCTTTGATTCACCAAATTGCCACCGAACTCAGTGGACGATTTCGCTACTCTACCAAAGTTGTTCAGCGAGCAATTCAGACTTCAAGCCACAAAAGTGCGAGATGTTATGGAATTGAATGAACTCGAGCAAAGACCAGGAGAATCCGTTAGGGCCTTCCTTACTAGCTTTAATACCGATGCGACTGAAGTGGGAAACTATGAGCCTCGCCTGGCTTTGATGGCCTTAAAGGGGTCTATAAGTAAGAAAACTAAGCTCGAACGGTGGATTAAAAAGAAAAATCCAAGTACTCTAGAGGAGTTGTTTGATAAGGCTTAGGAATACATAGGTGTGGATGACGATCCTGCCTATGCTATGGATATCTAGGAAAGCAGCATGCAATCTGAAAAGAAGAATAATGATGCACCAAGCGATTAGAAAAACACTGGAGGTCAGAAACGGGGTAATGATGGGAAGGATAATCGAGTCAACAAAAAGTTCCGCTTCTTCAAGAACTCGGAGTTGACTCCATTAAACGAAACGGTAGAGAATATTTTCATGGCCACTAAGGAGACTGAAGAGTACCCAGTACCAAAGCAGATAAAGGTTAGCGATGCTTCCATAAAATCCGGGAGATTTTGTCGGTTTCATAACCAGCCTGGCCATAGCACGAATGAGTGCAGGTACCTAAAGAGTCTAATCGAGGAACTAATAAGGAAGAACAGACTTCAGCAATACACAAAGAATCCGCAAAATACTCAAGCTTCACAATGGCAAGTAACTTCTACAGGACAAACAAAGCAAAGTGAAAATGCCGCAAACGCTGTTATGCCAAGGCTGATCATTAACATCATTTCAGGGGGTCCACATCCAGCCGGGAAAAGCTGGGGGGATATTGTGAAATACGCTAGAGAGATGAATGACCTTTCGAGAGGAGAAGAACTCATGATTATCCTTGAAGCCTCTGTATCAAAGATACCAAGGTCTCCTTGGGATGACATTGTGTTCAAGGATCGAGACTCAGTGGAATTGATAACTCCAACCGAAGATCTGATGGTAATAACCGTAGGCTTGGGTCCTGCCATTGTTAGAAGAGTTCTAGTTGATAACGGAGCATCCGTTAATGTTCTTTTCATCAGTGCATTCCAAAGCATGAAGCACTCCATGGAGGATGTGAAAGCTTGTCAAAGCAAAATTCATGGTTTCACAGGACAAGCTGTTCAGCCAATCGGAGTCATCAATCTACTTGTTGAGCTCGGAGAAGGGGAAAACAAGGCGACACAGAAGCAATATTTCGTCGTAGTCGATGAGTGGTCGGCTTATAATGCTTTCCTTGGAAGACCAACCCTCACGGCTTTCAGAATAACAATGGCGCCATGGTGCCTAAGAATGAAATTTCCCACTGAAAACAGGATTGGAGTGGTCAAAGGCGATCAGCAAACAGCAAAGGAATGCTACCTGTTGGAACTTGCTGAGGCGAGGAAAAAAGAAGTGGGAAAGGATGCGGAGCTCCCGCCCCGCATTCAACGATCCCCCTTATAGCAATTAAGGCAGGGCCCTCATATACTGGTGAACATAGTGGGGCCCAGAAGGAAAACGATCCGAGGAAAACCAGTATGGGGGAAGACAGAGCAGCACTGGCTGAAGATACCATTTCAATACATAACAAAGATCCTGACGGAGTCTTAAAGATAGGTTCTCAGTTAGGCCAAAAGCTGCAGAAGGACTTGATATTGTTTCTAAAAGCAAATTTAGATGTCTTTGCTTGGACACACTCAGACATGTGTCGAATATCAACAGATGCAATTGTTCATAAATTGAATATTAATCCCAATTTAACTCCTGTAAAACAGAAACGACGAACTCAGGGACCTGAAAGATTAATGGCATTAAAAGAAGAAGTAGATAGACTTTTGAAGAATAATTTTATATGAACATCTACGTATCCCGATTGGGTCTCGAATCCAGTTCTCATCAAAAAGTCTAATGGCAAGTGGAGAGTATGCATAGACTACTCAGACCTTAACAAAGCATGTTCCAAGGACAGTTTCCCTCTGCCTAGAATCGATCAACTTTTCAATGCAACTACGGGGCATGCACTATTATATTTCTTGGATGCGTATTATGGATACAATCAAATTATGATGCACGAACCGGATCAGGAGAACACAAGTTATATTACTGACATAGGCTTGTACTATTATAAGGTTATGCCGTTCATACTAAAGAATGCAGGAGCAACATACCAGCGTCTAATTAACTCCATGTTCAAATCCCAGAATGGGAGCACTATGCAGGTTTACATCGATGACATGTTAGCAAAGTCCAAAAAGGGTGAAGATCACCTAGAGGATCTAGCAGAGATGTTCCATAACCTTAGAAAATTCGGCATGAAGTTAAATCCCTTGAAATACTCCTTTGGGGTTTCTTCAGGGATATTTCTCGGATTCATAGTCAATGCCAGAGGAATTGAGGCAAATCCTTCCCAAGCCACGACATTACGAGAAATGCGGGCGCCAAAAACGATAAAGGAGCTTCAGAGTTTGAATGGAAAGATTGCCGCCCTTAATCGCTTCATTTCTAAAGCAACGGATTGATGCATTCCCCTTTTTGACGCTTTAAGGAAAGGAAATAAAAACTTCCAATGGACCCCAGAATGTCAAATGGCTTTCGAAGAATTGATCAATCATATGGAGTCTCCGCCAATGCTTTCGAAGGATAAAGATGGAGAAGAGCTATTCCTATATTTAGCCATTTCCTCGCATGCTCTAAGCGCGACACTTGTACAGGAAGAAGCCAAGGTTCAATTGCTAGTTTATTACATAAGAAAGCGGTTCACTGGGCCAGAATTGAACTATCCGAAGCTGGAAAAACTTGTGGATTGTCTACTCATTGCTTCAAAGAAATTGAGACCATATTTCCAATCCCATCCAATAAAAGCCCTCACTGATCAGCCGCTAAGGCAAATTCTCTTCCGTCCGGAAACTTCTGGAAGGTTATTGAAATGGAATATTGAGCTTAGTTAATATGACATCACCTATCACCCTCGAAGAGCTATCAATGGGCAAGCTTTAGTAGATTTCATCACCGAGTTCATGGATAGAGGAGATGGAATTGAAGAACCAACAAGAACGGTCGCTAGCTGGAAGCTATACATTGATGGCTCAAGGAATGATTACTGTTCAGGGGCCAGAATTGTCTTAGAAACTCCAGAAGGACATTCCTCGTGTTATGTATTAAGGTTGGAATTTCCATCAACTAATAATGAGGACGAATACGTAGCATTGATAAATGGATTAAGACTAGCAAAAGAGCTGAATCTAAAAACCGTGCAAATCTTCAGTGATTCTTAATTGGTAGTAAGTGAGGTTCATGAGGAATTCCAAGCCAAAGTTGGAAATCTACCTTCCTATCTTATAAAAGCTATGGAACTTCTCAACAACCTCGATCATTACACCATATCTCACATTCCAAGAGAGGAAAATGCAAAGGCGGTTCACTCACTAAATATGCTAGTTCTTCTGATGCACATTTGCTCGGGTTAATACCTATTAAAGTCCTTACAACCCCGGCCATTGAAGAGGTAGATGTTGATTGGATTATGGAAACAGTTGAAGAACCTATGTCTTGGATGACACCGATTAAGGAATATATCCTCAACGGAACACTTCCATTGGAATCAAAAAATCGGAGGAAAATACTGCGCAAAGCTCCGTTATATCTTGTTCAGGGCGGGAGGTTGAATAGATGGGGATCCTCTATGCCATTACTATGATGTGTGTCCAAGGAATAATCAAAAGCAATTTTGGCCAAATTACATGATGGAGACTGCGAGGGTCACGTCGTTGGTCAGACGTTAGCCAAAAAGTCCTGCGATATGGCTATTTTTGGCCCGATGTGAACTTGGACGCAATGACTTATGCCAAAAGATGTGATAAGTGTCAAAGATATGCAAAAATCCCGAGAGCACCACTAGCCGAGTTGACCCAGATGGTCAATCCATGGCCATTTGTCGTCTGGGGCATAGATTTGATTGGGGCACTACCCACTGCAAAATCAAATATGAAGTATGCAATAGTGGCGGTCGATTATTTTACTAAATGGGCTGAAGCAAAGCCACTAGCCACTATTACTTCGAAGAAGGTGATCAACTTTGTCTTGAAGAACATCATCTGCAGGTTTGGCATTCCTAGAAGATAATTACTGATAATGGAACTCAATTTGAGAGCGCTGAGTTTCTGGACTTTTGTGCCAAGTACAAGATCAAGCAAAGTTTTTCGGCCGTGACCCATCCGCATGCTAACGGGCAAGTTGAAGCAGTCAACAAGATCCTAAAGTCAACCATCAAATATTGACTTGAGAAAGCTAAGGGTAGTTGGGTTGATGAGCTTCATCTTGTATTGTGGGCATATCGTACTACTCATAAAACGGCAACAGGGCACACTCCGTTTTCCCTTGCATTTGGATCCGAGGCGATAATCCCGGTTGTGCTTAAGGTCCCGACTCATAGAAGGATCTACTTCAACCAAGCGGAGAATGAAAAACTTCAACTTGAAGCGCTTGATTTACTCGAGGAAAGAATAAAGGAACCAGAAATTAGAATTATTGCACATTAGAGAAGAATAGCTCGTCATTTCAATGCTCAAGTTAGGAGAAGGACCTTTCAAGTTGGGGATCTCATTCTTAAGAGAATCATGACAAGAACTGGAGTACTGAGACCCAACTGGGAGGGGCCATATGTGATAGGCAAAAAAATCTCGGATGGTACATTTGAACTAAAGACAATAGACGGATTCCAACTCCCAAGAGCATGGAATGCTATATTTTGACACATGTTTGGTAAAAATTGTCACACATGGAATTTCTGGATAGCATCGCGCTCAGGAACTGAGAAAATCGTCAACAAACAAGTAGCAATTTGGTCGAAATCACATCATCAATATAAACAGGCCCGAAACTCCTATCATACGACCTCTTTTGGGCCCGAAAACAGCAATTACAAAGCTAAGCTCTACAACTCTTGTAGCCCACTGAATTAGCTTCAGGTTGAGCTTTCGTTTGGCTCAATCGGACTTACGGTTTGAAAGTTATGCCTGTTTTCATGAATGCGTGTAGAGGTATCGACTGACAATCACTTGGATGAAGTGACGAAACATCAGGAAGTTTATAAGATGGACTGGATCGTGGGACCCAGACATCGGCTCGCCCCCACTCCTCGATTCGTGAAGCCTCCTCACCTTGTGAAGCATCCTGGATCGTGGAGCGTATATTGATCATGACCCGTTCATGGGCAACCTATGGACCACGACCCGCTCGCAGGTTCACCATCCTAGCTTCTCACTCCAGCTTGCAATCGACTCGGTTCGTGACTCACCCCTGGACCACGACTCGATCGTGGGGCATATAGGGATCACGAACCGCCTGTACCATAACATCAACATCACTCAATTTTGACCTGTTCTCAAGGCTACTCCCGCTCCTAATTTTCCAGATCGAGTGCCACGTACCCCATCACGAACCGATCAACCCAGAAGCCCTCCTACAGCTATAAGTACACCTCTACATGGAATTTTAAGGGGTTTCTATCTGACTTTTGGCTAAGGCCTTTCTCATACATCTCTACGGCTTCCACCATTGCTGAGTGCAAGGATTTTGCACCTTCTTACATCTAAATTCTGCTCTTGTAATCTCAATTACACACGAATTGTGTGTCTGCATGTAACTGATTCTTGAAATCTGTCAGTATAACAATAAGATTATAAAGTGGACGTAGGCTACATCTACAGCCGAACCACTATGAAAACTTCGTGTGTCTCCTCTTATTTATCATTTTCTGCATTTTGTGATATGTGATCTGCATTTGGGTGTTAGTGCCATTTTTTGGTCTAACACTATACATCTCCGTCGCTACTTATGTTTCTTTCGTAGTATTTGTAAACAACATGCATTGTACATACCATGCAACACTATTGCAAGTTTTGTAAATATAAATCGGATTAGTTGCCTAAATCGTACATTTGCAAATTACTCGCTAAAGATCAATTTTGATTGCAGGTCCTCTAAAAGATACATTGATATCACTATAACCTAATTAGTCCTTGACGCTATTGGATCATCGCTTAATGCTCAAAAACATCATTTGCAATTAGCTCGGTGACATGTAAAGCATAGCGGTGCAAGTACAAGACACCAAGGTTAGGTCTGTCAAATGACATGACGCTTAATCACAAACAAAAATGCAAGTTTCGCCAAAGGAGCACCTTCTTAATTGCATTGTCTCAGGCCCTAGTTCTAATAAATCGTGGTAAAACCCGATAAAAGAAATATCGTCTGCCCCATGGAACTGTGCAGCCAATAAACCAAAGTCCTCCCCGAGGGGCACTGAGTCAATCGCCAGTACCATTAATACATGGTCCAGCTGCGACATATACTGGGTCTTTAAACCGAAGACCACCCCGAGGGGCACCCGGTTCATCGTCAATGCATTTAGTACATGGCTGGATAGCGATATAAACACTGGGTTTAAAAGATCTCTTCGGGGGCATCCGTTCAGATGTTGGATCTTTCAAATCCAACTATCAATTCTGGGTCTTCCAAATCCAGTTACTGGTGGATTATAAAGACCCTTACTGGGGCATCCGATCATATGCCGAGTCTTCCAAATTCGGTTAGTGATGGACCCAAAGCCCATCTTGGAAGGCGCCCTACAAATTCTACAAATGACTGAGTTATTCGGTCATATTGAATAACGAGTTTACAAGTACTGCCTCGGGAAAAGGAAATGCCATGCTCAAGCCTTAAAGTCGTGACAAATTTTGGTACAAGGACATTATCACCACGTTAAAGGAATTCAATGGTTTTAACTTCCTTAAATATACCATAAACTCATTATGAATTTGGCATTAAAGGCTTAGCGTTTACAAAGATTGACTCGATCAACGGAATGGAACTCCGAAAAGACAAGGACAAAATCGATAGCTCCAATACTGTGATAAGTACAGAAGTGGTTGTTCATGGAATTGCAAAATTGCCTTGGTTAGAGTTGACGAAACCCATTGAAATTAGCACATGGTGTTTCAGTTGCTACAAAATAGATTTAGATAATAGAAATTTAGGTCGAATCGGCTAAACACAAATCCAAACTGAATCAACCAACCGATTCAAAAAAGATCCGTCAGACCGACCCAAATTGAACCAATCACGACCGGTCCAGATTGGAGCAACCTTGACTAGTCCATATCGAATCGATCAGGACTAATCTAAGGTGAATCGGAAATGACCAGTCCACGTTGGGTCAATCAAGGCTGATCTGTGTAAGTCAATACGTTGTTCAAAGGTGATATCAGTGCAGAGCTAATGCGAAGTGAAAAGTATATCAAAGAAAACAGGCTATGAACTAAATAACCTAGCCAATCAAGCATTGATCATCATGACCAATATACCATTACCAACCAGACAAGTTAACAGACAGCACAGCCACAGCAATCAAAGTGTACCAGCATAGACTGAATTAAGAGTTAAAGGCGAGGACCGGAACTCGCTTAAATACAACCGGTCTAAAGATAAAGTTCATTAAGCCAAAAGTCGTCCAACATTAAGAGAAAAGAGCTAGGCATTCTGGTACTTCCTGGGTCGTCCCATCTTCCTCTTCACTGGAGCCGAACCAGACGGAGAAGCACTAGAAGCTGGCCTCTTGCTGGATAAGCCCACTAACTCGATATTCCCCTTAGGAAAGGCAGCAATAACAACATCTCGGTTCTTCAAAGCACGAATCAATTTCAGTTTATCGTCCTCTAGAACAACAATACGCTCAAGACTCTCCTGATGAAGCTTTTGCAAATCCCCCGTCAGTGTATGCCAGTCCAGAAGCTTTGATCTTTAAGTAGGTCCATCTGCCTCTCAAACTTATGCAAGGTGTCCTCCATGCGACTAAGCAGCCTAGATTTGGCAACAACTATGTCGCTAGAAGTCACTTGACGATCAGTATGAGATACATCCAAATTAAGGGGGATCCCTTGCAAGTTCCAACCTGGGAGTCCTCTAGCGAGCTTGGCATTACAAGTTCCCGAAACATAGTGAGGCCTGATCACAATTGTCTGTATCTTTGGGTAAGTAGGGCCGACAAGTAAGGGGGAATTCACTGAAGGTTGGCCAATTTTCTCATCGCCTAAATCAAAGAACCATTTTACCCTGAATTCTTCAGAAGTTGGATCCATCCTGCACGAAAAATGAAGTATTCAAATATTGTTTGTTAGCTTCCTTATCGTTAAGATGAACAAGGACAAGAAGGTAGCTAAACAATGTACAGAAGCAACTGATCCATACTGGATCGGCCATAGCCGATTCATCTCAGATCGGTCAGGCACGAACCAAAATGGATTGATTATGACTGATCCATGCCGGATCAGTCAAGAACGATCCGTGCTAGGTCAGTCACAGCTGATCATATTGGTTCGGTCGAGACCAATCAGAAGCGGATTGATTGTGACCGAGCCATTCTGGATCGGCCGAAACCAATTCATATTGATCAAAATGACCCAACATAGATCGGTCATAGCCGATCCAGATTGAATTGGTCTGGGTCATCCAATTGGCCGAACAAGTAAACCCTAGTGGTCTCGACCAGTTGTCAAAGTTACTTCTAACCCTTTTGTTTACCTCATAAACATTTTACATGTAAGTGATTACAATATGAGACTTGAGATCTTCATTTTCAGGGGATAAACGGAACTTGCGTTACATATTAGTGGTCAAATTCATCTAAAAATTAAGGTTTACAAAAAAATATTTCTACTTGCTACTAACGAATTATGCAGATAACCGGACATGCAAAATCAAAGTCTTTAGTAAAATTTTGCATGAAGTGAAAGATTGTGCATATAAAACTTGGGAATACGAAAGCAAATCAAAGTCAATCGCTAGCTTAGTCAGTGATATGACCAAAGCCTTTTAGCACAACCCAATCCCACGCTAAGTAACAGATACCATAATCATCAAATCAAGTGCAATGAATCGGCGAAGCTATTTCAAGAGAGATTGGAATAAAATAAAAACAAAAAATAATAAAGAACCTGGCAATCGAGGAGTTCTACCCGAAGTTCAAGGGAGAAAGACGTGCTAATAGAGAATTTGGAAAAGAAAGAAAGCTTCGTTCTTGATCTTCCTTGTTCAAAATGCTTCTGCCATGGATTTTTCTTAAGAAGGAAAGCTAAACAATGAAGGAATGTCCATTCAAGGGATCGCATTATGTAAGGAGGGCATTGGGAAGCTCAATCGACATGAGAGAAAAAAGTCACGTCGGTCAAATCACCTTGGTTACCGAGCCAGATCGAATCGGTTACAACCGATTAAGTGCAAGGAATGAGAACTAAATGAAAATTTAGTGTACCTAATCATCTTTCTACACGAATATGTATGAAAACCCATTTTAAGTTTAAGAAATTTTATGAATTCTCCTGTCCCGCCCCGTCCCATCTAAGGTGCATAACGAGACGTGAATCTCGAACTCCCGTGGAGCTCTCGTCCCGCAACAGATAGAGGAGGATTTATTCAATCACATAGTTTGGGCTCCTAGAATATGGCGCCCTCAAATTGAACCGGTCATAATAGAGACAATATTGAATCGGTTAAGGTAGGTCTAAAATGGATCAGCCCAGACCGATCTAGACTGCATCGTTCATAACCGATCCAAATTGGATATGTCATGACCAATCCCTATTGGATCGGCAGGGACTAATCCAAGCTGGATCGTCCATAGCCGGTTCAGTATTATCCAGATTCATGAGAAACTTCCTGGTTCAAACCATTTCAACACCAAAATTTGCAAACTAAAGCTCTATGTTTCAGAGAACTAACTCGAGTTGGCAACCCATAAACCTATCGAATCCAATCCATTCTAATTCGAGTCCAAAATCAAAAGAAATCAGCAAAAGAAGGCACAATACCTGCAATTATGCAGATGTAGAGGGCGAATTTGAATTTGTAAAGATACGAGTTTGAAAGGCTGGGTTCTCGGCTCGATCTGATCAAAAGGAAGCAATTTGGATACAAATTGAAGGAAGAAATTGGATCGGATACCAGAAGTTGAGGTAATTTGTTTTAAGAAGGAGATGCCGCCATTAAAAGTTTTCAGCCAAAATGAAATGAAAAAGGGAAGTGACGAGTCATATATTTATAATACCCAAGCATCGGGCCGATCCAGATCAACCTGGGCCACGAACGAAGCAAGCACGATCCAAATTTGACACCCACGATAAGAGGCCAATAGTCCATCACAGTATCGTGGATTTGGAATGTTTCGAAGCCCACACTTTACATAAATAAAATTGTGAACTCCGAGGGGCAAAATGTTATCCACCAAATTCACATAGCATTGGATCGGGCCTATCATGTAGTTTTTGGATCGGTCTGAATCGAATAGAAGCACTCTGGAATGGTCCGAGAAGCAGTTGAATTTGCCTGCTCGTATGATGGTGAATCGGCCTACCTCGTAGTAAAGTGGATCGGCCTCAGCTGATCTGGACCGGATCGGGTTGTTGCAGTGTGATTAGAATCGGCTCGAGACGAGCTGGACCGGGTTGAAGCGCATTACACTGGCTCGAGGGGTTCTAGATCAGGTATAGGTATGTTGAATCGGCTCGAGACGAGCTGGACCTTGTTGAAGCGCGTTACACTGGCTTGAGAGGTTCTGGATTGGGTATAGGTATGTTGAATCGGCTCGAGATGAACTGGATCGGGCAGAATCACTCTGGATCGGATCGGAAGCTTAGAAACTGGAAATTAACCTTAGTGGCATTTCCGTAAATACTTAACATACCGATCCAAAACCTGAAAACTATATTACACTCATCCCTCACTCCTATAAATAGAGCTTCATGTCCACTTTATTGGGGGGCTTTTTGAATGATCCCGAAGGGCTGTCAAACTCAATTCTCAACTTCTTTTAAGTAATTTGATCATCTCAAACACTTCAATTCAAAGATTCATCTCCGAATTCATTATAAAGGTACGAAGATTCATCAAAACTTGTGAGAGAGTTCGAATTGATTCCATTGACATCCATTCTTAGAATATCTCAACCATTTCTCATAGGAATTTCACTAAGTATAAGAGTGAGAAAAGTGAGGTGAATAACGGATGTATAGAGAGAGTATGTTTGTTTTGTAATCTAAAAGGTAATAATGGAATCATTTGATAAAGTGGATGTAGATCACGCTTGGTCGAACCACTATAAAACTTTGTGTCTTTCCTTACTTGCATCTTCCTAGTTTTCAGCTCCATTTTTACTATTCTAGAGAATATTGTGAAGTGCACCTTGCATCTTTGGTGTTGACTCAAGTTTTTGATATCAACAACCTCCATATCCAAACTTCTTGGCCAAGCTCGGTCTTAACACGAAGTAGTGGCCTAACGTCTATGATACACCACCCGGAGTAGTCATGCGTGTATCTAGACTCTCACTCATATGTACTGTCTACTATACCTGGAATACTATAATAGGCTGTATCTAAATGCACGGAACTTGGTCGAGAGCATTTTCCATATATGTATAGGTCTACTAATGAGGCCTAAAGTACAAATGTCTAATTATGGTCTGCATTTCTATGGTGGATATGGTCACACCTTGACCCCTCCCTCAATTAGTGAAAGACTACATCAAGAGCTAAGTGACGAGCCCCTAACAACCAATCCAGTTTCCAATTTGGCATGTGCCTCAACCATGCCTCGATAGTGAAAGGACAATGGTATCTTGGTTTAGCTCTTGTCTTTCCGCATCACATTAACTGTCGATGACATGTACCCGATGATTACTATCGTTAATTTGGTTTTGACCAGCTTATCTTTTGATAAACGTCGAATCACCCCAATGCCATACCGCCACAGCATTTTGACTGCCACTACTGTTGTAGTCAAGGTATACTCACCGGGTGGTAACGTGCATACCCAACCTATGCGAGTACAGCTTGATCTTGCACCGCAACAGAGGACCACCACAATGTACCCTACAACGTACCACGGAAACACGTGCTTCCTTCCAGACCCACAGACTCAGCAAGCAGAATATCAACAGAGTAACTAGATGGACGTGCTCATCTCGTGCATCTAGACAACACGATGATCTACCCCGTTGGGTTCTTTACCTTCAAACGTGCGGACCGACCCAAGCGCATCACGTTAACATGTTATTTGATGCTATGCATGAACGTTTAATTACACGCTTTCTCTACCTCATCCGATTTCCAGTTTAACTTAGTTATTTCCAATCATATTAACTTCTTATTCAAGTTACCAACTTCTCTCCGTGCCCCTTATATCTTTAAGGAATGGAACCCTCTAACTTATTAATTTCAATTGTATAACTTAATCCATCTAAGTTCATTAATAATCCCATAAAATGTTATTATTTAGATTGTAATTCAAGGTTTGTAATCTACAATCTTCTTGCATTATTATCCTATCATTCATCGTCAAATTTCAGTTTAAGCCCATAACATGTTATTCTTTAGATTGTAATTCAAGATCTATAATCTACAATCTTCTTACATTATTATCCTATCATTCATCGTCCTATTTCAGTGTTACAGGTTACAATAACATGTTCTACTTAATGTATAATTAAGTATATCTTATCTTAATCAGCAGGCTTCATGTTAACATATTACTTAATATATATATCATTAAGTACAACTCTTTTCACTTCATAAATTTTATTACTTCATTCAGTCTTATGCCGCCTGAGTGTGCTTCCGCTTATTATTATTTTCTATTAATAGAATTCTTAATTCCCATTCATAAGTCTACTAATAACAAGCCTACTTCATTCTTATTCCTTAACCATGACGTGGTTTAATACAACCACTTGTTGTTATTTATTTACTTATTTATATTAACTAAGGTTTATCAATAAGTTTCTTTCCATTTATTATAGCCTACGCCGTAATTTCCACTTGTCCCTAAGATAAGCCTACCAATTATATTGCATTCTCGATAATGTAGTTAATCATAACAGGTTATTATCATTCCCTGTTCATTCCAATTCTTATAATGTTGTAACATCCATTCATTACAATTAATGCATTTTATTTATTTCCCGTTATACACATATATTCATATATATATATAAATGTTTTAGCACCAGCCTCTCACAGTAAGTTGACTACTTGTGGATGCTGGATTTGCCAGGCGGTTCCGGAAATACTTCTACCACAAGTTGAGCTTAACCTCGTGTCTAAATATGGTTATTTACCATTATATTGAAGTTTATGCACTAGACCCCTCACATTAAATTGACCACTTGTGGATGTTGGATTTGCTGGGTGGTTCCGGGTAGGCTCCTACCACAAGTTGAATTTAACCTCATGTCTCAGTGCAGTTACAATTTCTTAATTACTGTAAATTTTCCATCCAATTTAGGCATATCTATTCTTCCAAATTTTTACTGTAATTCTATTTACAACTATTGGCATAATAATAATCTTAAGCAAACGTTCAGGTTTATCATAAATTCCATAATTACAGCATTTACATTAATTTCCCATTCAGACGAATGTTTAAATGGAAACATAATTATATGACATAAATGTTCTAAGCAAATTTAACCCCAACGACCACAATTATTCACAGTTTCATTATAACTTGATACACAAAATCCAATTAACAAGTTCTTAGGATGGTTCTATATACAACAGTAATCTTTTTAACAAGTCCTAAATAGTTTTAATACCCACTTTTCCACAAATATCAATTGTTTAGCAGATTAATTATAATGAGGAATACAAACAATAAATATACCGTTATTTAAAATGGTATAATTTAGATCCACTCACCTAATAGCTTTCCAATCCATGAATCTGATCCAGATTTGTTGTTCTGTGCATCCCTAACCGAATCTATATTCAAAATATCCATGGATTCACAAATCTTTACTCAAGAAGAGTGAAAAGAAAGAGAAATCAAAATAAACTAGATTCAAAGATTATATAATGCCTATCAAAATTCTGAACACCCTTTTGTAGATGTACTTATAAATATATGTGAATATTAGGCACACATCCCTATTTTCAGACTTATTAAGCTCACATCCCTCCTCAAGTTTTAATACAAACCCGCCCCTTATTTTCATACTTACGCCTTTTTCCATTTCTGGCCAGAATTTTTGGTGCTATCAGATAAAAAAAAATATTCCAAAATCTGGAAATATTCTCAAAAGTCCACACAAAAAATAAAATAAAATAATTGCATACATGTATGCAACTGTTACCAATAGTTACATGCATGTATGCAACTAATGCATACGCTGTTTTCTTTAGAAAATCAGGAACAGAACTTGCATACATGTGTTCAACTATTTGAAATTTTTGCACACATGTATGCATGTATTAGCACGAAGAAAACTTAAGTGAAATTTAGCCTACGAACTATTGCACACTTTTATGCAAGAATAATGCAATACGTGCACAGATGTATGCAAGTAAATCAACAAAGATGCACGAAGTGAAAAACATGCACGGATGTATGCAGGAAAATACAGATATGTGCATATTATTATGCATTTAACTGCATTTTCGTTGTTTTTTATGCCTTGTTTGATGGTTTTTTTATCTGATTTTTTTAGCGTTTACATGTTTTATTTAAAGAAGAAATTACGCGATTTTTTCATTTTTTTTAGTGAATTTTCGAAAAATAGGACTAAATTTACAATATGTTTATGATCGGATGTGAGCCTAATTTTAAAACTTAATAGAGACCTATGCCAAGCGGACCATAAATATATTCTTCTCCTTCAGATCTTGAATCGGAATTTCCTAAGACTAATTATTCTATTTCTGAGGAGATTTGAGGAGGAAGAAGAATGGCAGAGTCTAGACAGCGTCTCAGAAAATATGATATTTAGGATGGGCTCTGCTAGTCTATTTATAGGTGCACAAGAAAGTCTTAGCCATCGGATTTAATCTTGAGCGTACACACAGTGCTAAGTCAGCAATGAATATAGTTGCAAAACAGTCCAGATTTAGCGCACGAATCCGCCCAGATCTGTAGTGGGTCGACCCACCTACCCTTGGGGTCGACCCTGCCGACCACGGTTCGACCCAGACTGAGTGTAGGACATCCCACAATGGTCCTGATACCTTCTATTTTTCCCACCTTATTTCATTCAAAAATTCTAGAATTATTTCTATATCCATATATAAGCTCCTTATATGTATACAAACTTCTGATGCCCATAACTTCTTCATAGGTTATCTGTTTTAAACGAACTTGGAGTCTATAACGCAATGGTGATGCCAACTTTACTTAATTCTGAATATTTAATTAAGTTATTCCCAATTTGTTATCTTTAAGTATGGTTATAGTGTATCAAATTTTTTGGGGTGTTACATTCTACCCTTCTTAGGAAATTTCATCCCCAAAATTTTCTAAGGATGAAATAGTGTTATCCCTCGTATATAGCAACCAACTAGTGTTCATCCAATTTTTTTCTACCATCTGTGCACTTGTGCAAAGTGTTATAATAAAACATGAATGTGATGTATTCCTAGGCGATACCTCTTATATGAATGCAAAAAATTTCTTGAAAATCTTTTGAAAACATGATGCACACATCCTAAATATACTGGCAATTAATACATAAATGCAATATTTTGAAATTCAAAATACTTTTTCATCTAATTTTTCCTACACTCTTATAGAATGAGAATGCAATTCATCCAATATTTGCATCCAAAACCCTATCAACCAACTTTAAATTTTCTAATTTTAGAAAAGTCTAATTTTCTAACTTCGATTTCTTATGTTACAAAAAGGCGAAAAACAAAAAACTTGACATCTTTCATTTTTCTTTTTATTTATCGTTCTATCTATACTAGGATTATATGCAACCATTATATAAGGGTTTCCTATCTTTCTATCCGAGCACAGTTCACATAAGAAAATTTTCCCTATTGGTATAAATTTTCTTTTTCAACTTACTCAGGAAAAATCCATTATATTCTCATTTCTCGTAATTTTCCATTTTTCTTAACTGTCATGTTTGTTGCTTTACTAGTTTTGTTTTTTTTCATTTTAGTTATGTCATTACTCTTTTCTTAGCTTATTTAACTTAATCCACTGATCTAAGTTTAGTTTTCATATAAGCCTTCGAATCTTTCAGCTAAAACAGGAAAACAAGCCTTTTGCACAGCTACTACCAAGGGTTAAGTATCCTAGGACCAAGTCCCCTCCGACAAAGAAAAGTCCAAACAAAAGGATCTCAATACTTACTTACCCTTTACCATCTAGTAATAACCACTAGTCCTTTCTGTGTACTAACAGTCTTTTTCAAGCAACAGCCTAGGTTCTATAATGCTTACGCATTCTACGGGAACTTACCACTATTTGAAAAACAGTCCTTGCTATTTACTTTATAGCCTCAAAATATTTCCCGCCTTTCCTACGTACTAATCCTTTGCCTACTCCATGATTCTAAAAACATGGTTTGGCTCTTTCATTTTCCTTCCAAAAAATAAAAGTGTTAAAACTTTATTTTTCCATATTAAAACATTCCTCTGCCAAACCATAAAAATATGTCATCCCAAAAAATGGAGTAGACAAGGACAACTACTTCTCTAACAGTTTCACTACCATTCATGTTTATAATGTCATTTCGATAACTTACAGTTAGGTGTAAACATCTACTCTGTTCTTAATTCTTACAATTTGTTTTGTCCACCCAACAAAATTTTATGTCAAAACAATTATAAAAAAATGTTGTTAAGAGAAAAGAGCATTTCAAAATTTTCTTTTCCGAAAATTTAGTTTTTTAACAAAAATGCAATCTTTTTCTGAAAGAATTCATTTTAGACAAAAATTTCACAAGAAATCACCATTTCCAAAATATACCCCATTTTCTTTAAAACTCAATATGTACTTTTCAATTTTTTTTTCAAACATCAAAATACCTCTTTTTTTTGTTTCAGAAATAGTTTCTACACAATTTAGCTGGTACATACTTCAAAATTGTAATTTTTAACGTCAAAACTTGAAAACACCATAAACTACTATCCAATAGTTTTCATAATTTCATGTCCTCAAAAGTTAACAATGGGGCTAGACTCAAAGTGGGCTTTCCAACTTACCTAGACTCTCCTGGATATTCCTACAAAGCCATTTCTCTCGAATATATATATATATATATATTGAAAATTGGTACGCTTTTATTATCTAATAAAAAAGGTATAGATATTAGGTTAGCATACTAACCGTTACAAAACAAAATAGGAAATGCAAGAAAAATTAAAGCTAAAAAACATAGATCTGGCCCATGATAAGGCCGCTATCCTGCTTGATACAACCCGCTGCACCACACTTGAGCCATGAGCTCCAATATGTGCATGATCATTTAACAAGATCATCACCCATAAAATCGACCAACACCTAATCTACCATTAAAAACCCGTTCTCATATAATATAGTAGTTTGGAGAACTTGCATTTAATAAATGGCTGAAATAATATCCCACACTCATACTTGGTCTTAGATCTGAACATCAAAGCACTAGAGTTTGTGGACATAGCAATTCATGAAGAACCTTTCATCAGTTAAGTAATGGAAAATAAAATTTCCAATGGCTCATTTTCATCTTCAAATTCCCAATAAAAAATAATTGGCAACATAAAACTGCCAACACCGACTGCTAGATAAACATGCCGCTAATCAACAGTAACCAATTTAAAAATATAACCACCACCATTATGAACCATATATAAATTGCACCAAGATCCCCTACAAAGCCATATGAATCTGCACACTAACATGGATCTGATACATATCTTCACCAATCAATTTTCAGAAGTCCAAACTTAAAGAAGAACATCAAAATATTGAGAGAATTTTGAACATCAAGGTGGGAAAATTTTGAACATCAACGTGTTGAATTTATTAATAATATGGTTAAAAAACTGCACTACTACCCCAGCTTCTATCACATGATATACGTACAATTCAGCATACGAACAGATCACACATACACCTTCCAAACCAACAACTAATCAGTAATCATGATCTGCCATAGTTTCATATTTGAACATATTCTACCATATTTCAATACGTACTTATCCAACCGAAATCCAAACGCATTGCTACCCGATAACAACTCATCAACAGATCAAAGACCATGAATCCCCAAGCCTCGCACAATTTTTTAATAGGAACAAAACCCCAAAAATCAACCCAAACAATAATAATTAACAGACACCGAGAGACAATAATCGAGATGGGAAATTTTGAAAAACAAATCGGTAGATCGGTTATAAGAAGTTGGAACTGAAAAATCACTTACGCTGGCAATACCAGAACCCAACTCCCCGGTGGCTTGATCTCCTATTTTCCAAAAAAATTATCATCTGAAAAACTCTTCAGTAGACCAGATCTGCTATTAAGTTTGGATGAATCTCAAGGACCGAAGTCGCTGACGCATGCGATGTGAAGATCTAGGGAATATGGCTTGATCTGGAGTTGGAAAATGCGCAGATCTAGAATTGTGGTGCGTAGATCTGAAATACAGTCTTAGAAATGATCTGCGGTAGAATCTGAAGTTGGATTTGGTTAGTCCTAGAGAACTGGAACGAAACGCTGATTGCAGTGTTTAACAACATTCGCGATACTTAGATCTAGAGTTGAAATTATGGTATTAGAAAGAAATATTAAATGGCTTATCAACAGAGAAAAGAATCCGTTGAAATTTGATAAGAACTGAATTAAAATCGCAATCGATTTAAGTTTTGGATCGCCTTTCCTCTCGCCCCACGGGGGAGAGCAAATATATACAAATATATATATATATTCCTAATGCACTTTCCTTTTTACTCTTTCCGGTTTATAAGGCTCTACTGCCAAACTCACTAATCTGGAATACAATCGTTTCAGATGCTAATATATAGGATACATCTTTCTCCAATACAATGAATATTGTACACTTTTCACCAAAACCACCTAAGGGTCTCAGATTTCCATGATCCTTCTTTTAGTGTACATAACTGATATTCCAACTCTTAGCATATTTTGCTCTTCCTATTTAATGGGTTCCCATCATGGATCTAGGTGTATATATATAATATTTATATTTTTAAAAATACAAATACGTTCACTCACTAACTATACAGGTTTCCTCGACCTAAGCTCCGATACCAGATGTAACAACCAGAATCCCGATTGTCTAATTTTTTTTTTTCAAAAATCCCAATCTATCAAAACTCGAGTTGGCTTGTCTGGTATCCTACAGAAAAGACAGAGATATAAATTATATCATAGCTCAGAAAACATCTCACAATGGAATAGAATAAAATATAATATAATCCAATATAGCCTTAATGCAGCCTAACTAGTATCCAAAGCTATCATGTCTCTGCCATAAACCTAACCTGTCATGTGTTATGAAGAGGGGGTCAGAACACAAGTTCTGATGACTGGACTAAATTACATAATCTGAAATAACCCTACATATACTGTTCAGTTACGTTACTTATTTATTAGGTTGCTTAGGTTAATAGTACTCAAGGATGTACACTCACGTCGTACCTATCTACCTCCCAGTTGATTAACTTAGTATAACACATATGTAGCTACCCCAATATCAAGGTACCTCCCATCATACCCTTCTCACACGATCTACGTCGTCGTGCCACAGAAGCGTATGCAACACTCATCCTACACCCAAGTGATGCACGGATCTCCATAAACTATGCCACGTATGTAACTCTTATCCTGCGTCGGAGCGACGTACGGATCTCCATATCCAAACTTCTCGGCCAAGCTCATTCTTAACACTAAGTAATTCCCTAATGTCTACGATGGACCATCCGGAACAGTCATGCATGTATCTAGACCTTCACTCGTACATATTCCGTACATATTGTCTACTATACAAAACATCCTGTAATAGGGCTGCATCTGAATGCATGGAACTCGGTCGTGAGCCTTTTCCATATCCGTATAGGTCAGCTAATGAGGCCTAAAGTACAAATATCGAACAATGGTCTACAATTCTATGGGGGCTACGATTATACCTCGACCCCCTCCCTAGACTGGTGAAAGACTACTTCAAGAGTTAAGTGACGAGCCCCTAAAAACCATTCTAGCATCTAATTTGGAGTGTCCCTCAACCATGCCTTAATAGTGAAAGGACAAAAGTATCTTGGTTTGTCTATAGTTTTTCCGCATCACGCTAACTGCTGATGATAGGTACCCGACGATTGTTATTCTAAATTTGGTCTTGACCAGTCTATCTGTAGGAAAATTTCCGAATCACCTTAATGTCATACCGCCATAACCTTTTGATTGCCACTACCATTGTAGTCAAGGTATACTCACCGGGTGGTAATGCGAAGACCCAACCTCTATGAGTACAGCCTGAGCTTGCACTGCAACAGATGACTACTATGGAGTACCCTACTACGTCCCTCTTAAGTCGCGTGCTTCCTTCCAGTCCCGCAGATCCAGCAAGCAGAATATCAGCAGAGTAATTAGATGGATGTGCTCCCTTTGTGCCTCTAGACAACACGATGATCTACCCCGTTGGGTTCTTCACCATTAAATGTGCGACTTGGCCTAACAGCATCACGTTAAGGTGTTATTAGATCCTATGTATAAACGTTTAGTTATGCACTTTCTCTACCTCATCTGATTTCCAGTTTAATTTGGTTATTTCCAATCATATTAACTTCTTATTCAAGTTAGCAATTTCTCTCAGAGCCCCTTATATCTCCTAGGAATGGACCCTTCGCTTATTAATTTCAGTTTTATGACTTAACTCATTTAAGTTCATTAATAAGCCCATAACATATTATTCTTTAGATTGTAATTCAAGGTCTATAATCTACAATCTTCTTACATTATTATCCTGTCATTCATCGCCCATTTCATTGTTTACAGGTTATAATAACATGTTTTACTTAATGCATAATTAAGTATATCTTATCTCATTCATCAGACTTCATGTTAACATATTACCTAATATATACAAATCATTAAGTATAACTCATTTCACTTCATAAATTTTCTTACTTCATTCAGTCTTACGTCGCCTGAGCGGGCTTCCGCTTATTATTACTTTCTATTATTAGACTTCTTAATTCTCATTTATAAGTCTACTAGTAATAAGCCTACTTCATTCTTATTCCTTAACCATGATTGGTTCAATACAACATCTGGTTGTTATTTTTTTACTTAATTTTCTTAACTAAGTTTTATCAATAAGTTTCTTTCCATCTATTATAACCTACGTTATAATTTCCACTAGTCCCTAGGACAAGCCTACCTATTATATTGCATTCTCATTAATGTAGTTAATTACAATAGGTTATTATCATTCCCCGTGCATTCTAATTCTTATACTGTAGTAAAATCCATTCATTTCAATTAATGCCATTTATTTATTTCCGGTTATACACATACATTCATGTGTGTGTGTGTATTTATATATGTTTTGGCACTAGCCTCACACACTAACTTGACTACTTTTAGATGCTGGATTTGTCGAGCGGCTCCGGGAAGACTTCTACCACAAGTTAAACTTAACCTTGTGTCTTAGTACTGTTATTTACCATTATATTAATGTTTATGCACCAGACCCCTCACATTAAATTGACCACATGTGGATGCTGGATTTGTTAGGCGGTTTCAGGCAGACTTCTACCAAAAGTTGAATTTAACCTCATGTCTCAGTGTAGTTACAATTTCTTAATTACTGTAAATTTTCCATCCAATTTAGGCACAACTATCGGCATAATAAAATTCTTAAGCAAATGTTCAGGTTTATCATAAATTCGATAATTACAGCATTGACAGTAATTTCCTATTCAAACAGATGTTTAAATGGAAACATTCTTATATAACATAAATTTTCTTAGCAGATTTAACCCTAATTACCACAACTATTCACAATTTCATTATAACTTAATTCAAAACATCCAATTAACAGGTTCTTAGGATGGTTCTATATACAACAATAATCTTTTTAACATGTCCTAAATAGTTTTAATACCCAATTTTCCACAAATATCAATTGTTTAGCAAATTAATTATAATGGGGAATTTAAACGATATATAAAGTTAATTAAAATGGTATAATTTAGATCCATGTACCTAGTAGTTTTCCAATCCATGAATCTGATCTAGATTTGTTATTCCATGGCATCCCTAACTGAATCTTTTTCCAAAATATCCACGGATTCACAAATGTGTTACTAAAGAAGAGGGAAAAGGAAGAGAAACCTAAATAAACCAGATTCAAAGACCAGCCTAATGCCGATCAATATTCTGAGCACCTATTTATAGATGTATATAATCTTCTCCTCCAGATCTTGAATCAAAATCTTCTAAGATTAATTATTCTATTTTCTGTAGAGATTTGAGAAGGAGGAAGAATGGCAAAGTCTAGGTAGCATCCCAGAAAAATATGAGATTTAGGCCATGCTCTGCTAGTCAATTTACAGGTGCACAAGAAAGTCTGAACCGTCGATATAATTTCAAGCATACATGCAGTGCTGAGTTAGCAACGAATATAGTCACAAAACAATCCAGATTCAGCAGACAAATCCATCAAGATCTGTAGTAGGCCGACCCACCTACCCTTGGGGTCGACCCTAGGGTCGACCAAATCGACCACAGGTCGTCTCAGGCCGAGTGTGGGTTGCCCCACAATAGTCCTGGTTCCTGCTATTTTTCCTGCCTTGTTTAATTCAAAAATTCTGGAATTATTTTTATTTTATATTCATATATAAGCTCCTTATATGTATACAAATTTCTAATGCCCATAACTTCTTCATACATTATACATTTTACGCAAACTTGGGGTCTATCCGAACCAGAATTCCGAGACGAACGCAACGGTGATGTCGGTTTCAGTTAATTCTAAATATTTAATTTAGTTATTCCCAATTTACTATCTTTAAGTATGGTTATAGTGTATCAAATTTATGGGGCGTTACAAGGGCTCTACAAAAGAGGATTCTCTGTTCCACTACTTCGTTGTGTAGCCCACAATGACGCTAAATTTGTACTACTGGACTCGCATGAATGCGAGTGTGGTGAACACTCTGGGGGACAAGATCTGGCAAAAAAGATTCTTCGATATGGTTAATTTTGGCCAACTACCGAGAGGGATGCAGTAGACTACGCATGCAAATGTGGCAAGCATCGGAGATTCTCCAAGATTCCTAGACCTCGTCTAAAAAACTTACTGAAATGGTTAGTTCTGGGTCATTCGCAAAGTTGGGAATCAATATCATCGGAACTCTTTTGATGGCAAAGGGAGGTGCTCGATATGCTATCGTCGCGGTTGATTACTTTACCAAGTGGATCGAAGCTGGGTCCCTTACGACAATCACTACCAAGAAAATATAAACTTTTCCATCAACAGCATCATCTGTCATTTTGGAGTTCTCAAGACTATCATTTCTGATAACGAAACTAATTCGAGAGTTCTGAGTTCAAAGACTTATCTCACCTTCGCCATACTGAGAAATGATTCTCAGTAGTAGCTCATCCTCAATCCAACAAATAAGTCGAAGTTGTGAAGAAAGTCATCAAATCCATCATCAAGAAGCATTTGGAAAAGGCAGGAGGCAAGTGGGTAGATGAACTCCCTCTAGCCCTTTAGGCTTACCAGACTACCCATAAGTTAACAACCTGTCACACTCCATTCACTCTCTCATATGGATTTGAAGTTGTAATTTCCATCGAGCTTGAACTACAATCTCATTGAGTCACTTATTACAATTCGAAGACTAGTAGATATATCCCTTTGGAATCTCTTAACTTACTCGAGGAGAAAAGGGAAGAGTCCAATCTTAGAGCAGTTGCACACCGCCAATGGGTCGCCCGATACTTCAACAACAAAGTCCGTCCAAAGCACTTTAACGTCGATGACCTCTTCCTTAAGTGGATCTTTCCCACACCGACCATTCTTGGTCCTCGGGGAAGGTCTGTACGTCATTCAACGGAGGCTTGGAGATGGCACTTTCAAGCTAATGACTGTCGATGGCACCAAACTACCAAGAGCATGGAACTGCGAGCATTTTCGTCGCTACTTCACCTAGCTTACAATAAATATCTACTGCTTTCCACTAATGTTTTGTTTTTATTTTAGGGCATTATAAAAGAAAGTCCATTACAACCTATAGGTTATCAGTAAAGGTTTTTAGATCTCCAGGTTCTTGTTGTATTTACTTTATGCATAGTATGCTAAAGTTGTGATTATAACTGATTTGCATGCATGAGCGCACAACACCGAATTGTCACCCTAGAGTTTGGATCGATCCACCATTCTGAGTCTTTACTAAGACTCAAACATTGTGGAGCAGTCCTACTTCACAAGTTAAATCGAGTTTCGAACTAACAACGAGACCAAGTATAAATAACTCATAATGCTTATTAATTTAAGTGTCCAACTTTGTCCCTTAGTCTTTGGACTTGAGGACAACCCAAAAGTCGAGTAAGTGTGATACAAACTGCTTACTTGTCTAATTACGATCCACAGTGTTCGGATCTGGGTGCAAAAAAGGCGAACCAACGACGCCCTCGACTCTAACCCATTTGAAACGATGGGAGAGTGTAAAGGATAAAGCAATAACTTCCATCCACGGCTCCTTACAACTTAGAATCAACGACCGCAAGGAGGTTCCGAAAGTAGAATCACCAAACTTAGAATCCTTGCTACTCAAGACGAACAACCAAAGGGAGGTCTCAAGAGCGAAGTTCACACACTTAGACTCCAAACGACTAGAGACTAACGATCGAAAGGAGATCTCAAGGCTGGATTCAACTTGCTCGAACTTCACACGACTTGAGTTTCTTAATAGTGTAGTCTCTAACAACTTAAGTTTAAGTGTAACGACAAGTTAATTTACGTAAGTGAAGTACTGGAAAGTGTAAAGAACACTTGAATACTTAAAATGACATGTGATATAAGCGAAGTAAACTAACTTTCATTCACAAGCCAAAATGTTTCTTTCTAACAACTCAATGTACGTCAAAACCACATTGTGCATCCAAAAGCAAGGGTCCTACTCTTGTATCCTGGCGACTTACAAAAACCAAAAACTTATTATATCTGTCACTCTGGAGGGCCACCTTTTGCTTCTTCTCAAATTAGGCTAGGGCATCTCAGCCATCTTATGGGCCTCTGCCTCTGCTTTAATCTTTGCCGCTCCCTCACCCTTTAACCTTGCAAACTCTTCCTTTGTCCTCTTTCGGGTGACATTATTCTCGGCTATCTTATGAGTTTCCTCAACTTAAGCTATGGCATCCACTTTGGTCTTTTCCCTCGCCTCTTTCTGAGCCTTCAGAAGTACTTTCCCATCGTCCTTCTTATTTTCTTCCCCTTCTTAGTCTTCAACAACATTCACGCCTTCTGTTGCTCGACCAGTTTAGGCATAGTCGGCCTACCTGCAACTGCCTATCCAGTCACCTGAGGGTCTGCCTCTTGCTTTCCCTTTTCCTCCCTAAAAATATTATCAAAATATTCCTTTGCCACCTCTCCCCACTCCAAACTCGGGAACTTATCAGGATGACAAAACTCTTACCCCAACTGCTTTCCATAAGCCTCCACATCACACCCGGGTATGACAGTAGTTGTCTTCTCGAAGCTGGCGTCGCCGCTTCTCTGAAGGAACCTGTGCAACAAAGAAGAAGACAAGTTAGACTACTTCAACTTCGTTTTACCATCCTTTTGAATACCGTTGAGGAAGTGGATATGTGACGACCCACCTCTATACTCGAAGGAAATTACGAAGTAAAATTGTCAACTAACCCAATGAATAAGGCTTTTAAGGTGCACATCTATGTAATAGCCAAAGGAAGCTACTACATAGTGGTTAAAAATCTCTTCGAAACAAATACATAGTCCATAGCACAAACCAGTTACACATATTCACATAGTGCATTCACTAAGCCAGTAGTCGAGCAAGATCCACTATACTACAAACGAATAGATACAAGTGTTAACCAAAAGATTATGTACACATATGGAGTCTTTATCTCATATACATATAGTAAAAACTACAATACTAATGTAGATAGCCAACAGTTAGGAGATGATCACTGTTATAAGTTATATGGAAGCACTTGCAACACCTCAATTTGGCCCGGGTATTATTTATAAGAAAATAAACAATAAACGGATCAGTTTAGTTGTACTTATCATAATAAACTGAGATAGAAATATAGATATGAACCGATAATGACATATTAGTAATAACGACAAGGGTCACAAGTAAATGTGAAGTCTCAAAAATGACCACACAATATCTCTAGAGGATATCAGTGTTATAAAAGAATATCTCATTCGAAAATATCCAGGTTTTCATAAGAAATAACATCACATATCAAAACATCACAAAATTGATAAACAATATCAAAACACAAAATGATATAAAATATCATTACACCAAATTCCAAAAATCGGTAATTAGAAATCCAGAAAATCACACAAAAAGAGGGAAAGATGCCTATTGCAAACGGGAGCCCGAAGACTCACCAACATGTGTATCACAAATGAGACCTAGTCTCTAGGTAATTAACCTATCATAAAAATGATTCGAAGGCCATTAAGTCGAAGCTCCACAATACGGTCTGAGAACCATAAATATGCATATATCCATAAAAATAATAAATATATCATAATTGTTCCAAAGTAGTGTAAATTACTCCAAGCTAGTAAGTATAAGAGTTAAACTACATTTCCTATAACCACTCTCGAATATTTCTGAACAAGTTGTATATTCCATTAATAAGACATATTGCGATCATTGTCACAATATTCAATTAAATAAGTCCAAGAATCAACTGTCAAAGCAAATGCAAGCGTTTCATACCACTCATTTTACTAAGGTGTATAATTGTATTTCTCATAAGAATGAGGAAAAAGAATTATATAAATCCTAGCAGATTGGAAGATGACTTTGTATGAAAAATAGCATTTGAAACCATTTTAATAAAAGGTTTTGGTATCTACTAATAATACTAAAACCCTTTTATAGTTTAAAGTGGAAAATCTCATAAAATATCAATCCTAATAATAATTGATCTCAAAATTCATGTTTTAATAGCATAAATTAAATTCGATAAATATCGATTATAAAATTCGTTCACAATGAATAAATCAGAAGTAAAGAAAAGAAGTCATCAACTTAAAAATAACGATAAAAATCAATCTAGAGTAAATAGAATTGATAAATCTCAAAATATCTTGCAACATAGGCAAGTACTACATTCATCACCGATTCAGCAGGCTGAAATATAATTTCAGTCATATGAATTGGATATACAAAAACCATGTTTATATTCTGAACTTCAACCGGCTGAGTGGATCAAATCAGCCGTTTGAATACATATTTAGTCGATTGATTTTGTCAATTCAGTCGATTGAATGTTTTTTCACTTATTTTTTTTCAAATATCATAGAAGGTCAGCCGGCTGACCAGAAGGATTCAATCGACTGAATTATGGCCTGGGCACTGGTCGCCTAGACAATGAGTATCAAAACTATTTTGGACAACTGCCGAAGGTTTATAACATTATTCTAGTAAAATGAAGCTTCTAATGCTCATAGAAATAACATGAAACACAAACTTAGCACATAAAAATTTACCCCAGAAATCATTGAATTCAATTAAAAATTCATAAATTGGAAACTTCACATACAAACAATTCATACACAACTTATACCTGCTAAAGGCACACTAGCCAAGCATATAAGCTTGAGTCATAGATGTGAGTTCGCAAGAACTCACCTTTGATTGTTAGGAGTAAGAGATGAGCCAAAACATAGCTAAATCAAACTCTCTTCAAGTATAAGTCACAAATCTTCAACCTATTCATAAACACACAAGAATCCTAAGAGATAGGTATTAGGAATTCATAAGGATTGAAGAGGAGTTAAGTTGGAGGAGATGAAGATTGAGCTTACCTCTCTTCTTTTTGAATACACACTTAATAAATCTTCTTAAGTGGTTGAAGCTTAGAAATTTCCTCTTCTTCTAGGGCTTGGGAGTTAGGAATTTATATATCATGAGCTAGTCTTTACAAAATAAAACCCTCCTCAAAGTATCAAGTTTCACTAACTCCAAATATATCAATGTTCACATTTTTAAATATAATGAGCGGCATTTTGAACTGGATTGAAGTGGTCCCGAGTTGTTATTTGACCATATGCAAAAAGTGATATTTTGGACCAACACTCGATTAAAGACGTTATATTTAAGTAAAACGTTTAAATATATTATCGTGAAATATGTGGGTTATTATAGTCTTTCCTTCTGAATGAAATTGCGTACCTGCAATTACTTAAGAAGCAACCCAAAATAACAACCAAGCATCATAGAGTTAGAATGTTCTATTCTTCTATTTCATTAATTTAATTTTAAAATCCTAAATGACCACACTGCGACTTTTGTGAACATTTGATTTATACATACATCTAAAGTTGCAAGATAGAATTGAAAATTTTCTCTTCTACTAGAAAATTATAATCCAATAATCCGGATGATATTTGTTTCAAAGAATTTTGACATATATTGGATATCGTACACTAAATTGAATTTCAATTCACAAAACTATGAATTTCCATTACGTGATGAGCTAGTTTTAATTGGATTTAATTAATTCATTTAATGTCCAATAAGTTTATAACTTAAAAACCTATTATAAATCGATATGAAATAGATTAAATCAAGTAATTTACCTTATAAAGCATGAAAGTGCAAGTCTGGATGGTTTCGCTCGAAAGATTCTCTAGATTCCCATGAAACATCCTTAGGATTTAATAACCATTGGACCTTCACAAGAGGGAAGTCCTTGTTATGAAGATGTTTAACTTCTATGGCAATGATACAAATAAGTTGTTGCTCATAAGTTAGATTTGGTGAAATCCTGATTTCTTCCATTAAATTCGGCTCAAGAATAGATTCAAAATCCCTAAGACACTTCCGAAGTTGAGAAATATGAAATACATCATGGATAACAAAATAATTGAGCTGGTAATGATAGACGATAGGGAACTAGTCCAATACGTTCGGTAATGAGAAATGGGCGAATATAACTCGATGCTAGTTTTCCCGATCGACTAAATCGCACTATACCCATTTATGGGTGAAACATGAACATACATAAAATCTCACACATAGAATTATAATTTCCTACTTGGGTTATCGGTATAGGATTTTTGCTAATTTTGAGCCCTTGTCATTCTATGACGAATGAGGTCAACCTTTCTATGGAATCATGAATAAAATCGGGACCTGGAACCAGTTTTTCTTCTACTTCAAGCCAACATGAAAGAGATCGGCATTGCCTTCCGTAAAGAGCTTCAAAAAGGGCCATACCAATACTCGATTGGAAGCTATTGTTGTATGAAAATTCAACAAAGGAAATATGGTCCTCCCAACTTCCACCACTAGTCACGCACACATACATGAAGAAGATCTTCAATAATCTGATTCACTCGCTCTGCTTTCCCATTAGCTTGAGAGTGATATGCGCTAAAATTAAGCTTTATTCCCGAAGCTTTTTGAATACCCTTCCAAAATTCACTATTAAATAATGGATCACAATCACTAGCTATTGAAGTGAGGACCCCATGTAATTTAACAATCTCTTTAACATAGAGTTTGGTCAAGAGAAGCATAGTTCGATTAGATCGAATGGCAACGAAGTATGCAAATTTGTAAGTCTATCAACAATGACCCATAAAATCATGACCAAATCGAGAATAGGGTGGCTGTCAATAAAATCCATGGCTACATGACCTCATTTCCATACGGAGATGTCTAAAGGTTGCAATAACCTGTCGTGCTTTTGGTGTTCGACCTTAAATAATTGGCACATATTGCGGCGCTTGACAAAATTAGTGATATCTAATTTCATTCCTTTGCAATAATGAAGTGGCATCATGTCCGCATACGTTTTGCTACTTCCAAGATGAATAGAGAATTTAGAACAATGTGAATCCTTAAGGATATTCTTGCGGAGGTCACAAAGGTTTGGCACAATAAGTTGTCCAAACTTTCGAATGCATCCATGAGAATTAATATCGAAATCCTATAGTTCAACATCACTAAAATTCAGGATTAATCTTTTGAGCTCCGCGAGTGTGGTCTAAAAGGAAGGGATGAGCCTCAAGACTATACAACATATGAGTGGGATTTAGATTAGTGCCAGAATTCTGAATCTCGTAAATGGATATAGTTTCAAGATCTTTCCATTCAGATATCATCATAGACACAACCAACTATTCCTTATGGCTAAGGCGTAAGCAACATGATTTCCTTTATCGAAAGTATATAAAATATCAACATCATAAGGAGTTATGAACTCAAGCCAATGTTGTTACCACAAATTAAGTTCATTTTGAGAAAATAAATATTTCAACAACATGATCGGTATAGAGCGCGAAATTCTCTCCCAATAGATAATGGCGGCAAATACGAAGGGGGAAACAATAGTCGCGAGCTCTAAATCATGAGTGGCATATCGAGTCTAAGTCGATTTTAGTTGCCTAGAAGCATAAGCAATAACACAATCTCTTTTCATGAGAACGACACCCAAATCAACACTGTTAACATTAGTATACATGACTAAATCCCGGTTTCCTTTGGGAATCACAAGAACAAGAGCATCGGAAAGGAGTTCCTTTAACTTCTGGAATCGATTTCACATTTTTTTGACCAAATGTACTTGACTATTTTTTTAGTCAAATTCATAAGAGGCACGACGATTTTAGAGAAGTCTTTTGTGAACCGATGGTAGTAACATGCCAATCCAAGAAAAATGCAAATTTCTGTTACGCTTCGGGGTTTCTACCTAGTTTGGACCGCTTCAATCTTTGAAGGTTCTACATAAATTCCGGATTCGTAAATAGTATGAACCCAAGAATTAAACACTAGATTGCCAAATATGGCACTTGGAAAATTTAGCCTTCAATTGATTGCTTCTAAGAGTTTTCCAACACAATACGAAGATGGTTTTCATGTTCCTCCTCAGTTTTAGAATACACAAGAATATCATCAATAAAGATGAGCATAAATCAATCGAGGAAGCCTTTGAAAACACGATTCATAAGGTTGAAAAAAAGCAGGAGGGTTCGTCAAACCAAAAGGCATCACAAGCCAGTCATAAGATCCATACCGAGTACAAAACAAAGTCAAAGGAATACCATCCTCCGCAATATGAACTTAATGAAACCTGGTAGCTAAGTCTAGTTGAGAAAAGATTTCAGCACCATTAAGCTTATCTAATAGATCATCGATTTGTGTAGAGGATATTTATTCTAAATAATGAGAACATTAAGCTTGCAATAGCCGACGCAAAGCCTAAATGCACCATCCGACTTCATCACAAAGGTCACAGAAGCTCCCCAAGGTGAGGAACATGAGAAAATAAACTGCTTCTCCTCTTATTCAAATAATTTCTTGCGCATCTCTTCATTTTCCTTATTAGACAATTGATAAGGAGGATGAGTAGTAGGGATATCTTTAAGAGTTTGATTGATCTGGAACTCAATTGCTCACATAGGCGGTGATCCTAATACAGGCTCAAATATGTCACAAAATTCTCGAACAACATGGATACAAGAAATAGGATCCTCATCATCATCGTTATCATAATTTCTTGGATTAAGAGAATATAAGGAGGCCACTGTACATGAATTAAAACCCTTAAGTACAACAAAAATCTGATTAACAGATTGAGGATGTCGAAGATAGATAGTCTCCCCAGGACATATTATATAGGCTCCACGGTGGTGAAGCCAATCCATTCCCAAAATAATTCCAAAATCTAAATAGCGCATAATATACAAATCAGCTAGAAAAGAATAACCACACATAATAATCTTGACATCTTCAGACAATAAATTAAGTATCACAGATCCACCAAGCGGATTCACAATCGTCGGTGAGGTCATCAAACACAAGTTATCCAACGAATAAGCATCAATGGGTTTTTGTGATATAAAAGAATGAGATGCACTCGTATTAAAAATAACTCATATATGATGTTCATAAAACTCAATAATTCCATATAAGATAGCATGAAAATTACTAGAAGAAGCATGGCTAGGGGTTTGCACAACATTTAGCTTTCCATCCTTGTTTTGAAGTTTGGGACACGAAGATACTAAATTGCCGGGAGCCTTGCAATAGTGACAAGTGTGGGGCTTAGGACACCTATTCTCGTAATGGTCCTTCGATCTCAATTGTATCATCCCTCGCAGCCAGAGTTAGATGTTTTAGCTTCAGAAGCCACTTTCTTTCCTTTCTTATTTGGATATGATTTGGATTTATTTCTAGAGTTCCTCTTCATGTTGAATTTATTCTTAGAGTCTTCAATCTCCAAATTATTTTCCCTGTCAGCTTCCTTAAGAGGAAGTGCAATATCCACGAGTACATCAAAAAGTGCAGCAAACATAAGCTAAGGCCTTCTTGAGATTTTTATTCATCCCGTACACAAATCTCTGACTCTTCCTCTTAATAGGATTAATGTATTCAAGACCATACTTAGAGAGTGATTCAAAAGATGCGACATACTCTACCACAGAATATTTTCCTTGAACAAGGTCTTCAAAACGTCGGGCTAACACTACTTTCTCCCCTCAAGTACAAACTTTGCTTCAAACTGTTCTCGGACTTGCTTCCAAGTTGGGTCTTTCTCTTGAATTTCAAAGATAATGAGCTCATACCAATCGAGTGATTGATCTTGGAGCATCTTATAAGCCACTTGAACTCGATGCAAGTCCTCAAGGTTCATGCGAGAAAAGATGTAGTTGCATGATTTAATCCAAGATTGGAATTCCATGATGCTTTCATAATCATTGAAAGACTTTCCAATAAGTTTAGCTAAATTGTTACACAAACAAGCAAAACAAGATTTGGATGTGTAGGCATTAAAGGGATTCCTGTGGCTTGGGCATTAGTCACTAGATCAAGAAGCTGTTATGCAGTCATAAACAATCCCCCCACCGGAGGGGCACAAAACAAGTTCAAATAATCTCGATTAAACAAACAAGGAATCACAACTCAAGAGAGTATAGAATGGCACTAAAGACTCAATCTAGATTCTATGGCATGAATCCTAAGAAGACTTAGGACATGATCCTTGTCACAATATTCTGTATTGTTCCAAAGATTGGCTCTGATACCGAGCTGTGACGCCCCACTTCTATATTTGAGATAGCCAAGGATACTACGAAGTAATTTTGTGAACCAACCCGATGAATAATGTTGTTAAGGAGCAACCAACCATATGCTACTATATAGTGGCTATAAAACTCTTCGGAAACAAATACAAAATACATAACATAAATTAGTCACAGATATTAACATCACGAAGGCGAAAATAGATATAAATATATCACATAAGTGCATTCAATAAGCTAATAGTCTAGCAAGATCCACTATACTACAAACAAATAGATACAAGGGTTAACTAAAAGAATACGTACACATACAGAGTTGTTATCCCATATATATATACACACACACACCAAAAACTACAACACTAATGTAGTTAGCCAAAAGTCAGAAGATGATCACTGCTATAAGTCATATGGAAGAACTTGCAACACCTCGGTTTGACCCAGGTATTATTTATAAGAAAATAAACAATAAACACGTCAGTATAGCAGTATTTATCATAATAAACTGAGATAGGAGTAGAGATATGAACTAGTAATGACACATGAGTAATAACAATAAGGGTCACAAGTAAATGTGTACTCTAAAAAATGTCCATACAATATCTAAAGAGAATCTCGGTGTGATCGTATAATAATGGCTTCATCCTAAACTACTTTTCGGAAAATCTCTTCCTCTGCCTTCCGTATCCCTCTAATCTCGTTCTTCGAGCTATCTATTACTCTCGGGTTCTCTCTGTTGGCTCTGTTTCTCTAGGCACCGACTGTGCCTTCTCTTTGATCCCATTTTTGGGTGATTAAGGTTATGGTAGTTCGCTAATTTGGGGGTTTGTTGGTTGAGGGCTTCTTTCTGAAGCCTTATCATGTTGTCCACCTCATTGAGGCAGCGATCTCTAGTATCACGAAGGGACCGGTGTCTGTCACGATAGTTGGTGAATTCAAAGTTATGATTGAATTGGTTTCATTGCAGGCATGGGTTGTAGTGAAGTGGCAATGTTTCTTTCTTGTGGATGATTGTTTCCTAGAATTAATCCTAGCTTTTTATGGATCACTTTCCACTCTTCCCCTTTTCCCGATTGTGGATCGTCAGTGCTCTCCTCCAATTGATGGTTTGGGAAATCACGATGGTTTTTCTCTCCGGGGTGGAAACAGGGATTTCACCACCCCTTTTTGCCATGAATGGAGCTCAGATGTTCGGTTACTCGATATGTTGTTGTGCAAGATGTGGGCCTTTTGTGTGGATATGTACCTCATCGTGTTGTTCGGCGCTATAATGCGGATGTTGGTCAGTTGTTGGAGTATCGTGGTGATAGGGAGTTGGCCACCCCACCCCCATGTCCGCCCGCAACGGTTGTTGACTCCCTCTTATGTCGCCGCCAATATTACTCCGGTGAATAGTACCATTGAAGACCTTCAAAACACCTTCAATGCAAACGATGCTCAAATTGTGTGAAGGGGGTTGCTTCACCTCCTTCCTCCTCGGATAATTCGATTTTTTATGGCTATAACTCTTTTGTGGTTATTGGTGCGAAGGCTCCCCCTTCTTTATGTCTTGTGAACTGCTTTTCCACTACTTTGTCTAATGAGTTCGAGGCAGCGGAGGGGTAGGAAGATTTGACCAACAGGCCCATGCTTGGTTCCGACTTATTGGTTTCTTCTATTGGTGTTGGTTGTTCTTAATTGAGAGAAGAAAAGTATAGGAAATGGCGTAACTCGTCAAAGCTGAGCTCGAGTGCTCGGTTTGATCCTCCACTTCTCCATTTGCAGCCAAAGCTTTTGGCATTAGGCGAGGTAGCGGAGAGGTGCTCTTCGGATCTTGGTATCTCTTTGATTATGGGTAAAAGGAGCTTTAAGCTGGTAGCTTCTTTCAACGGGCAGGCCGATATTCCTTTAAGTAGCCTCTGGGTTGGGCAAATCCTTCGACATCGGATTTTGACTCTTTGGCTCAATGAGATACTGTTGTCGTGGGTTTCAAACGTGTTGGGGTGGTTCGTGCTCTTTCCAGGAAGGTATGACACTCTGTCAGCATTTCTTTTGCTATTGAAGATTGTTTGGTTGTGGTGTCTCCTTTTTATGTCGCACATAGCTTTTGTTGCCTGCCCTTTACTTGCGCTATGATGTCGTTACACCTTTACTTGCTGGCTCGCTAACGATTTCATTGGGAACTTTTGTTCCATCTTTATGTTCATGGTTGGCTAGAACATATATTCATGTTGATTCTGGCTTTTTTGTTGCTTGGTTTGCTATGCGTTTTGGGAACCTAGAAACATTGTTCTTAGTTCGGTTTTGTCGGAAAGCGTTTTCTTGCTTTATTTCCCCTTAAGTTGATTTTTTTCGGGGATGACTGGGGATTCATAGTGGAGGTTTGGTTGGACACATGGTTGGTAGATTTTTTGGGTCGCAACAAGGCCTCTTCTATGTCATTCGCGACTCGTATTTTATGGTTTTGGTTATCCGGCTTTTGCTGGCTTTGTCGACGGTTATATCTGGTTTTGTCTTCATGAGGCAGGTGGCCTCTGAGTAGTAAACGTATAGTGTACCATGTTTTGATTCACTATATAGACTACCGAGGAGGTCGTGTCTTTCTTTTGGCTCTACCAATATGATGATTATTGGACCTTCGAGTGTGGGCCTTTACCTTTGGTGCGAGGTTGTCAATCGGATGACAGCTCGGCGTTGGTAAAGATCACACAGGAATTGGAATTGCATCCTTTGAGAATTCCTATATTTTGGCCTTTTTGTGGTTTTCTGTTGTCCTGTTGTGTCCACCACGCCCATTGTTCGTCCCGAGTCTTCCGCTTTTGTTTTTTACCTAATTTAGTAAGATCGAAATAGCAATCATTAATGATCGCCTATCTTGCCTTACTACGAACTCCATTCCTCCGCTTTCTGATGATTCGCTTCCTTCTCTACCAAAGCGGCTTTCTGGTGTCTCTTTTGGGTTCCCTGAGACCTATGAGGCGGACATTCTCTATTCCTCCCTACGTTGTCGCTCCATGCGCCGTAGACCAAGATTGGCTCCTCGCACTCTTTGCACCATTCACACATGCTCTATAGCGGCGTCTGTAAAGATCGTTCATTCTACTCGGCATACGCTTTATCTTATTTGAGCCGTTTTGGTTTCTCCTTTCTTCTGATTCTGTTTGTCTTCTGCTCTCTTGTTGATGGCGAATTTCTTGTTGTGGAGCATTCATAATGTTAGCAACGATGCGTCGATGGCTAGGATTAAGAGTATCATTAAGAAACACTTTGTCTATCGGGGGGACTTTCTAGAGCCATTTATGGGTCCAAAGGAGGACACCAAATCGGTTTTGTCCCTTGGCTTCAGCGCGGCATTTACCAGTGTCTCTGTGAAATTTTATATCCTTTGGTCCAAATACATCATGGTCCGTCCAGTTTTTGACTCTGCTCAACTTTTCTCTATGGCATGTTAGGTTCCTTCTCGTTCCGTTTTCGGTGGTCTACGCCAACTGTGACCATATAGAGAGGTTGGCCCTTTAGTCTAACATCCTTTCTCTTTCTAATCTGGGTTTTATTGTCTCTATTTTCGAAGGAAAGTTTAATGTAGTCACAGGCCAAGTAGGGTAGTCTCTCCATTAAGATGGTTGACGGATTTTAATTCCTTCACCGTCAGCACTGGTCTCTCAAAGGTTTCTTTTGTCGCTTCGGCTTTTACTTGGTGTAATAACCCAGAAGGGCCTAACTGGATTCTTTCTTGTCTTAACAGAGATTTTGGATCGGGAGGTTGGGTCAAACTTCCCTTCTCGTTTTCAGTCTACCACTTGCACCGTACCTTCACAGATCATGCTTCAACGGTGCTTCGCTTCTCCCCCTTTCTCTGTTAGGGTCGTCTTCCTTTTGGTTCTAGAGTATGCAGAGATTCCACCACTCGTTACATCGAGTGGTGGAAGATTCCGGGATCACTCCTACTCTCGGTTCCCACATTGTTGTTTTTTCTTGAAAACTGAAGCATCTCAAGGCTTGCCTTATGGCTTGAAACTTGTAGGTTTTCAAGAATATTTTCGACTGTGTTAGAAAGACCAAAGATTCTCTTATTGTTGTTGAATTATCTTTTGATGAAGGTCCATCTTCTGCAAATGAGGAGGCGTGGGTGCTTGCACAACTGGCCTTCTCATCAGAGCTTCATATTGAGAACGACTACCTTCGCCAGAAGGCGAGGATCAAGTGGGTGGTTGACAGAGATACGAACTACAAAATTTTCCATTCTTCTATCCGTAAAAAGAATAACCACCTTTCGATTCATCAGATTCTACACTCTAATTTCTCTGTGGCTTCCACTCTCGAGGAAGACAAAGAGACTATTATGTACAATTTCCATTCCTCTCTTGGATCTCCTTATGTATCTGTATTTGACCCGGTCCTTCTAGATTTCATCCCAAGGTTGGTTCTTCTTCCGGATAGCATGGAAGAACCAACCTTGGGGAAAGATCCTCGCCTTTTCCCCAAGGTTGTCATTTTTCGGGTAGTAAACTGGTTCTCAGGTAGGGGAAAGATCTTGGCCTTTTCCGGATAGCATGTCTTTGCTGCTATGACTCCTACTTATTCCTTTTTCCATTCCTATCGCTCTTTGGCTTCATCCTTTTCTTGGGGGAAAAGGAAAATGCTTTGCATCATCATTGGATTTCTTTGGACATCGCTTATTGTTCCAAACCTGAAGGGGGCTTTGGCCTTCTAAATCCAAAGGATGTTAGCACTGCCTTTTCCTGCAAGTTGTGGGTAAGGTTTGGAGCGAATGACTCTCTGTGGGGGACTTTCCTCCACGCTAAGTATCACAGACTAATGGGCGCGAATGACACCGGCACCCCGTCCTACGATAGTGAGACGTGGAAATGGATGTAATCCATGAAGGCCTTCTTTCACTCACATAGTGGTGGGTCCGGTTGTAATGACATTCCTTTCTTGATTAAGGAAGATTCTTCATCTAGGATGTTTGATTACCACTGAAGGTCCTTGTATTTATGTGGAAAACCCTTCACGATGAGTTGCCGATAGACGAGAACCTCTGGAGGATTGGTATCCTTCTTGTGTCCCATTTCAGGTGTTGTAGATCTAGTGATTTGGAATCTGGTACTCATTAGTTTCTTTTTGGCTCTTGTGTTAGGGCTATCTAGAATTACTTCAGGATCTTGGCTGGCATCCAAGGTAACACCACTTCCTTGGAAGATTTACTGAGATACTAGTGGGCCGGCATCTCAGGAAAATCTATCTGTTCTATTCTTTTTCGTATTTTTCCTTGTCTCGTCTACTAGTATATCTGGTGCTTGCGGAATCAGGCAATTTTTGATGAGTTGCCTATGGACCCTCCTACCATCATTCGTAGGGTGAGGAAAGATGTTTTCCTTTCCTACGGTGGAAGGCCTTTTCAGCAATTGCCTCCCGATCGAGGAGGTTGGCTGGAACCTTTGATGTTACTATAGGTCAGCCTAGTCCTAGGGCTGGGATTGGTTGATTTCTCGCTTTACTTTTATTTTCAGTGCAGGATCTGCCCAGCTACCTTCACCTCCCCTCCCCTTTCTCCACTACCTTCCCCTCCCTCCCCCTTGTTTCTTGTTATGTTGTTTTGCAGTACTGCAAGTCCTGGATTTGCATGCTCGTTTTGGATTCTTTGATCAAGGGATTCCTTGGACCTTGTGGAGCTGTTTCGTAGGTGGGGCTGGAGATTACGATTGGAATAGATTGGTGATTGCTGCTGGTCAAGTGGGATTGGCTCGCATCTTTTCCTGGTTTTTTCTTATATTCAAAGGAGTAATGGTGGCTTTCGCGGCTAGCTTGTATTTGGCTTGTGGCTAGCAAGGGTCCGTTCGGGTAGGCCCTTTCTCTTGGCTATGGTGGTCCGCCTTAGTTTTTGGTTTTTCGTTCTTGTTTGTGTATGCTTGTTTACAGTTTCTATAATCCTTTTCTACACACCAATTTTTGTGAGTCGTAAGAGAAAGGCTACTTGCTCAATTTTGTTATATTTATATGTTTCAAAAAATGAATCTAGGTGTTATAAAAGAATATCTCATTCTAATATATCCAGCTATTCATAAGAAATAACATAACATATCAAATCATCACCTAATTGATAACATAATATCAAAACACTAAATGATATCACATATCATTACACCAAACTCTAGAAATCAATAACTGGAAATTCAGAAAATCAAACAAAAAGGGTAAAAGAGGCCTATCGCAAATAGGAGCCCGAAGACTCACCAACACGTGTATCGCAAATGAGACGTAGTCTATAGGTAGCTAACCTATCACAAAATAGTCCGAAGGCCATTGGGCCGAACCTCCACAAAGTAGTGTAAATCACTCCAGGCTAGTAAGTAAAAGAGCTAAGCTACATGTGCCATAACCACTTTCTCTACTTGAATATTTATGAAAAAGTTGTATATTCCACTAAAAAGACACATTATAATCATTTCACAATTTTCAATCGAATAAGTCACAGAATCGGCCATCAAAACAAACACAAACCTTTCATACCACTCGTTTTACTAAGGAGTTTAATTAGATTTTTTGTAAGAATGAGTAAAAAAGTCTATAAAAGTATATACTAGTAGATTGGAAGATGATTTGTCAAATGATTTTTGTATGAAAAATAGCACTAGAAACCATTTTAATAAAAGGTTCGATATCTAACAATAATATAAAAACCTCATTATAGTTTAAAGTGGCAAAGCCAATAAAATATTGATTGCAATAATAATCGATCTCCAAATTAACATTTAATAACGTAAATCAAATTCCATAAATATCGATTATAAAATTCATTCATAATAAATAAATCAAAAGTCTAGGAAAGAAGTCCTCAACTTAAAACTAATGATAGAAATTAATGGAGTAAATCGAATCGATAAATCTCAAAATAGGAAAGTATTACCTTTATCACCATCAGCCAAGTGAAATGTAACTTTAATTGTTTAAATTAGATATATAGAAACCATGTTTCTATTTTGAACTTCAGCCAGCTGAATACAACAAATCAGTCGTCTGAACACAAATTCAGTCGGCTGATTTTGTCCATTTAAATGGTTGAATAATGTTTCATTTATTATTAGTTTTAAATAGCATAGCAGGTCAGTAGGTTGACCAGAAGGACTCATCCAACTTGATTATGGCCTGGGCACTGGTTTCCCAGGCAATGAATATCAAAACCAATTTGGATGACCGACAAAGGCTTATAATGTTATTCTAGTAAAAATTAAGCGTCTAAGACTAACCGAAACAACACGGGACACAAACTTAAATGCATACAAAGATCTACATTTGAAATCATTGAATTTAAATCAGAAGTCATGAATTGGAAAGTTCACACACAAACAATTCAAATCACACAATTCATACACCATATATACGTGCCAAGGGCACACTAGCCAATCATATAAGATTGAGTCATAGATGTGAGTTCGCAAGAACTCACCTTTGATTGTTAGGAGCAAAGAGATAAGGCAAAACATAGATATATCAACCTCTCTTCGAGTATAACTCACAAATCATTAACCTATTCATAAACATACAAGAATCCTCAGAGTTAGGTGTTAGGACTTTATAAGGATTGAAGAGGAGTTGAGTTGGAGGAGATAAAGATTGAGCTTACCTCTCTTCTCTTCGAATACACACTTAAATTAATCATCATAAGTGGTTGAAGCTTAGAATTTTCCTCTTCCTTTAGGGATTAGGAGTTAGGAATTTATGAAAAGGAATGAATAAGTGATAAATGAAGTGGGTGAGTGGAGTTATCATATAGGGGATAACTACTTATGATTTAATGGGCTAGTCTTTGCAAAATAAAATCCTCAAAGTCCCAAATTTTTCTAACTCCAAACATATCAATGTTTAAACGGCATTTTGAACTTAGCGGTAGTGGTCCCAAATCATGATTTACCCAAGTGCAAAAAGTGATATTTTGGACCTACACTTGATTAACGACGTTATATTTAAATATATTATCATGAAATATGCGGGTTTTCACAGGATATGCCTTCTGTCGCTTAATACGTACTTCAATTGGAACCATGCTCTCGTTGGTTGGTGGAAGGGAGCATCCATAAGCCAACCCCAGATAGTCGGGATCATAATATGTAACAGTGGGAGTTGGAATGGACAGACTGTTGGAGGAACCAAGAGGAGTGACTTGTTGTTGTTGGGAAGCGTCACCTCCAAATTTGTGGGCAACCGCAATGCCCTCCATAACAATCGCTTTTCCTTTGGCAGTAGCAAGTCGTTCTGCCACCTCCGCTTCGGCTCCCTCTTTTAGCATGGCTCTACCCTTCGCTAACATGTGATGGTCTTCGTCATTCAAGTACCTGCACATCTGCACTTCCTTGTCCATAGTCTCCACTTCTTGGATGGTAGCTTCATAGTCCAATAGCGTTTTCCAAGCTAAGGCAAGCGTGTAGGCATAATCTTCGACCCACGAGATTCCTCGAAATCAAAGTGTGTATGAATAGAGGCCTGTTGGCACTAGCTCCATCTTCGCCTTTTCCTGAGCCTCTCTAGCTTTGGCCTTGAACACTTCTAGCTGAGCCTCAAACTCGTCCTTGATGCTTTCCACTTGGTCCAGCACTTCTCTATTTGTAACCTCCGCTACCTCCTTATCCTTCATCGACTGCTCGAGCTCAGCACAATTTGATTCAAGAAGTTGTCTGAGCTCTTCGTTTTCTTTGACCAAATGAAATGCACTCTCATTCTCCTCCTGTAGCTTCTCATTCTCCATGGTTATGGCCTTGTTGTTTTGTTAAAGCTTTTTAACTTCCTCATTCTCCTCTGTAGTTGGGCGTTCTACACCGATACTACTTTTTTGTCTCTTTCAAGCACAATCGCTCGAGATGTGGTTGAAGCCAACACATTTTTATGGTCTTCGCGAGCCCTGGCCATCGTTTCCTTCACCTCCACCGGTTCCCTCTTTAGTCTGTCTTTTTCGGCACTAGAGAGTTAACACATAAATATGATACTCGAGTAAGCAAAAATAGTTTCTTATCGAAATCTTCTCTTACCTTTCTCGGTTTTCGGATTATTGAGGCTCTTTTGCTCAAATTTTTCTTTGTGATTTAAACCATAGATTTCGACATTTTTTTGAATAATTAGCTCCGAGAGGCTCTTCGCATACTTACATAGATGTGGTATTGATGGAAGATGTCAAATACCTGGGTCCGTGTATCCACATCGATATGCAATGGGATCTGGTGCATATCGGGAATACAAAGTAGCTCTTCGAAAAAGAAACATGGGAAAGTCTTTTTTAGAATTTCCTTCTTTATAATTTCCTTCTTCCCAACATTTTTCAAGGCTGGAATATCTGACATATTGGGCATTGTTGGTCTCGCTTCCTTATGTACCTCTTTTCGGTTCTTGGCCCTCTACCGATCTGTAACGGCCCGCCCGGAATGGGCCTAAATTTCAACCCAGTAAAGGCCCATCGAAACTTATAGCTGTTCTAAACGGGTCGTTGGTTCCTGTAAGGATTACATTTGCACGGATAATACTAACATATACTTTGAATGGCAATCTCACACAACGGAAAGAGAAAATATAATACCAAAAATAAGATGTACTTTTTATTTTAAAATCACGGAAATACACAGTAACATTTATTCATACACAAGTAGTTCAATCTCATAATATTCCAAAAGAAGCAAAGAAAAAATAGCTAATAATATCATAATAACTTCATCTTCTCCTCAGCTTCAATCATGACTTCATCCATAGCTTTAACCCACCTTCTGACCTATTGGATGTTAAGGAGAGGGGGTTAGAACATAAAGTTCTATATGACTGAAATAGTGTTACTTAATGTTCATTCCCTATAATTTTAGCAGGTTACATATGTCAAGGTATGTCTACGCAACACACAACAAATACCAATTACTAACCAATGGGGTGGATATCCAAGTCAATCACCCATTAGCGTTTTTAGGGTAAAGACCCAACGAGGTGATATTCTCGGTCACTTATGGCCCTATTAAAGGTGGATTCTTACAATCTCTTATAACCCTAAGGCGGACCCCTAGCCCATTAAGAATCCCGTCCTAGTATGTTAATGTTCTTAAGTCTATTCTCTGATTTGTAATATGAGAAGTAGTATTGCGAACGTTACTACTTAACTGATATTACCCGATAGGACACCTATGTCGCTTAAGACTTTCCTTAGACAGTTGGTGAGCATGCAACGACCACATATCCTTCAATTACCAACATGTCCCTAGTTGAGCCCTTACAAGCTTTTAAAGGAAGTGGACAACCCCGTGAACTACCATACTCCGTTAACTGTTTTATGCCAAACCACTTTTAAAGAAGGAGTATCCAAAGACTTACTTAATACTAATAAGGGTGGGTCCCATGACTTGGGTTCCTCTCCAAGGAATAAACCTTCGGAGGGGGTCCTAGTCCTAACCACCAAAAATGCAAATTACATAAAAAGGTGAGTCAGCCACTTAAGACCTTCTTAAGGCATAGTAAGCCTATTTTTGTTCATATATCAACTTATATATACACACTAGACCTCTCACGATAAACCATATACTTGTAGATGTTGGATACGTCGGTCGGTTCTGGGCAGGCTTCTACTACAAGTCGGTTTAACCTCGTGTCTAGTGTTGTTAGACCAAAAAGTGGTTCTAATACCCAAATTGACTGAAATTAAAATGAAATGAGATCGAAAATAAAAAAGAGACACAGGATTTATAGTGGTTCGGCGTTAAAAAGCCTACGTCCACTTTATAATCACTTTGCTTGATGATGTAGATGAAAATACAATGAGATATTCACTCAATTTCACTCACTTTTCATATACATTCACTCAATTATCTCAAAATATACTTTGAATTATGATTTTGAATTGTTTGGAGTGCTGGAATTCAGTTCTCAAAGATGTTTGAACTCTAAGAGTGCCCAAAAGATCCTTTCAAACGACCGTTGGGGGTCTATTTATAGGTGAGAATTCCTTCGAGATCCGGTTCGGATCGGAGACACGTGGTCTCCATCCCATGACTTTCGGGATCGGATGAGTTCTCGTGTTGCCAGCACATCGAGTTAGTGGCCATCGTGGGTAGAAAGTGGGTGTAACTATCCCGAATATTCAGGAGATCGTGGAGTGAAGTAGCAGGGTACACTAGGTTCGGTTCGGATAGACTAGTAGATGGGGTTCATATCGGATCATCCCATCCGATCCGGCTTGAATTTTGCCTTTCCTCACTTTGTCTCGCTTTGCTTTTTTTTGACTACGCACGATCCGATCCGATCCGGCTTGATCTTTTAGCTTTGTGTTGCTTCTGTTCTTACCTCTGTAATTCCGATCCGAACCGGATGTGTAACAGAGTGTCTTTTGTTTACTTGATCTTCTGACTTCTTGACTTTGTATAGCCTAGTTTACAAAGTTGGCTAACATTTTGCCCCCTCAAAGGACGCTTCTGTTGAAGACGAAGCGTGCTTCGATATCATTTGCTCATTGATCTTTGAGTCTGTGTCGTTGAAAAGTCGTTTCCATTGACGTATAGGGATATACTGCTTAAGAAAGTCACATCTCTTGACGTCTATATATACATCACAAAGCATGCGGACTGCTTTCTTCATTTTTAAACAAGTTTTAGAATTCTTCCTGATTTTCAGCGATTCCTCCAGGTAATCTTTTTCTTCATTTTTCTTTGAATTTAATTTGCACACCGAGTCCTTGTGCTCAATTCATTCGGTTCGGGCCCGATCCGAAGGGACTCCCTTTGTATTGCTTAGTGCTAGTCTAAAAGGCCAGAATGTGTTCGTGGGCCTGTATCCTGGTCCGAGCGGGGAGAAGAAGACTGGGAATACGATTAGTCACTATGAACAAATATATAAACCTATTACCTATTTCCTTCTTCCTCCCTTTCTTTCATTAATCTCGCTCAACAGTTCTTACACCGAAACCCTAGCTTTCTGAAAGCTCAAAAACTCTGAAATTCTCTCCTTAGTCTTCAATTTAAACACCTCAGTAGTTTTAAAACTTCAATTATCTTAGTAATAACTGGTTCCAATTGAAATTAGCGGTCAATTTGAATGATTTGAGTGTGGTTATTGCTCGGCTTCGACGCCGCGACTCCCTCCTCCCTCACCGTCGTTGTTGGTGGCTCCACCATCACCTCGAAGCGGTGGGAGGCGGAAGATGGTACCTGTTCGGTTCTAACTAGGGTTTTGGAGATGGTATTGAGTTCGGTTGTGATTGAGGAGGAAGAGGAAGACGAAGGGCATAGGGAGTCGGTTCGGGCGAGGAAGCATAGGAGATGGAGGAGAACAAAGGAGTGAGGGGTTCACAAGACCGGATCGGGTCGGAAAAGAGAGAAGGCGAGGCTTACTCTATCAGGTCGGGTCGGAGCAAAAAGCAAAAAAGAGAAACGAGGCTTATTTGACCGGATCGGGTCGGAAGGCAGAACAAAGGAGAAAGGGGTGTTGACATTCAAATCTACCCGGTCCGCTCCAAAAGCATGCTCCCGAACCTATCCAGTTGGATGTTAATTTATGACCGAAGCACGACTTTACCTCCGATCCGATCCCATCATGTGTACACGAACCAAACCGAGGCCACCCAACTTAAAGCATAATACTTTGTCCATTTGGCTAAAATAAATATTTGACATAACTTCCACCTTCATGAATAGTTAGGATAGTGCCCTGCGAACATACATGAACATCAAGAACTGCTCTGAACATCATTACTTTGCCCAGATTTTGCATTACACTTTTGAGTGTTAACTTTACATCTTCTGCACACACTGTACACACTTTAGTTCACACACATGCACAGGGGAACACGGGCTAATTTACTCTAACTTCTGTTATTACTTCTTCGATAGTTTAGTGATCATGGCCAAAAGACATTCTTCTAGACTGGCAGAAAAGAAAGAGGTCCTAGAGACATCTAACAAAGTTACTCTTGACGACATATCTTCTTCCTTAGACCCTGAATGGGGTGACGAGGGATCAGATTACGAAGTGGGGGCGCATAACAGCGGAACGTCTTCTGACAGTGAAGTTTCTCTGGGTTATGAAGAGGAAGGAGGGGTTGGAGATACCCGAGCTCCTGACGAATTTGAATCTGCCGTCATATTGGAATCACCTCAAGATTCTGTTGAATCGACAATTGATTATGACAGGCTCCTTCGAATATGCTTGAAGTACGGGATACATAAAAAAGATACTCTGGTGCCGTCTAAAACCGACCGTCCTTATAATCCTCCGGAGGGATTTATGGCAATCACCCGATTAATGTGCATGGTTGGGGCTATCCCTCCATTTTCTCCTTTCGTCGTCGATTTTCTAAGACAAATGCGGATTGCCCCCATGCAGTTGCATCTCAACTCCTATGCTTACCTGCATATCTTATATGTAGCATACCGCGAGATCTTAGGCATAGTTCTCACTTTTGATGACGTTCATTTCTTTTATAGCTTCAAGCACCGGACTCGAGAAACTCATTCTTTCTCTTATTTCGAGTCTGTCCCAAAAAGAAAAATAATTTCAGCGCCATTCAGTAGCAAGGCGGGCGACTCCAAGCTGGAATGGTTTTATGTAAGGCAACGGCCGGGGTGTGCTAGGAGATGGACAAAATCGAGTAAGGCACTGGTTTTCTAAACCTCGACTCTAAATGTCCACGCCACCACACTAATCCGTTTTCTTTTTGTTTGCAGTTGACAATCCAAAACAAATATCGGGTCAAGTGTTCTTTGATCGGATGCATCGGCTCCTTAATGGTGATCAAAAGTTTTTAACTATCGATGAAGTCCTCAAGGACGAATATCTTCATCACCACGGACTGCTATCCATTACCCGTAGTATAGGTCACGGGTCAGGTCCATATGTGTATATCCCTCCGGTGGATGTAATTCCAGAAATGGGCGAGAGCTCGAAAGGTCCCACCATGCCACTTCGAACTTCACCTTCTCCAAGTTCGACTCAAGACGATGAGTTGGCTAATTTACCTGAGAAGCACCGAGAGGGGTACATCACTCCTGGGGATGTGGTTTCTCCTGAGAAATCACCATCTCCTAAAGAACAGCCAACATGCGCTTCCCAAAGAGATGCCCCTACTGTTGACGATCCTACATTACAGGGCTTGGGAGATCTTCCTCTTCCTGACACTATTTACACTTCCGAGGATTTTGGCACAAATCCTTTAGTTTTTACTTCTTCGGAGGAGGCTACTCCTGTTAAGGCCAAAGAGCCCTCTCGCACTGGCTCGACTTCAGACTCTGGTTTGTTGGAGGGGGGACACTACTTAGGATGCACTTAACACAATTACACCCCACTTCACAGCACTTACGTCTTATGAGAATACTGATTCTGAATTCCACTTGCATTATTGTGCAGGTACAATGTCTCGTGCTTACTATGACATCAAGAAGCTACGTCGCAGCATGACCAAACCCCCTCACGATGTTGAGTATGATTTTCGTGAAGGTCGCGGTAGGGAGGACAGAAGGCCCTATGATTCTTACCATTCGCGGTCCTCGCGCTCTCACTCTCCCGTTCGGTCAGATCCAGAGCGATATAAGGGCTACCAAGGCCGTCGAGAAGATGACAGGCCGCAGTCAAAAGACCCAATTTCTTCTCAAGAAAAGCGCAGTAGGCAAAGGAGCCCGCCGAGAGATACCGAATCGCGAAGCAAGCGCAAGGTACCTGCTAAACGGCCTAGAAGGGATGAGGAGGCCATTGAGCCCTCCACACGTAAGGATACCGAGACATTCTCTGCACCTCCACTGTTGGAAGTTGAAATTGCAGCTAAGCGGGCGTATCTGGAGGAGCAATTTCCCAATCACTACTTTGAAAACTTAACTTTCTTACCTGCTCTTGAGCCTATTTCCTCGAGGTGGGCAGATGAGGCCAAAGAAAAAATAGACGCGGTCGAGAAACGATATTCAGAGATGTTCAAGTATTCGCGCAACCTTTCCAGAATCATCCAAACTTTAATCACGAATACTAACTCGATGCAGAAGACAGCAGAAGATGATGCAAGGGTCTTAAAAAATTTAGGAAAAGACCTCGAGGATACACAGGCTCAACTTGCTATCGCTCAACGGGACGCTGATAGCTTCAAGCAACAATTTGTAGATCTACAAAAACGCTATCATGACTTGCTCGAGTCCCATACTCAAGAGCGTTCAGAGCTGAAAAAGCAAGCGGAAGATGCCAAGGCAGATGCTGCCAAAATGCAATTTGCTTATGCTGACCTTAAGCGAGAAAAGGCCGAGTTGGCGAAGAAGAAAAATGCTGACTTGGCTTCCAAGTTGATGGAGGCCGAGAACAGGGCTGCCCTGGTGGAGGGTAATGTTGAAAGCGTCATCAAATCGGTCGAAGAATCCCGCAAGCAGCTAGCGGAGGCTCAGGAGGATGTGCAGGGCTTTGGTGAATTACTGATTGAATTTTTTGCACATATAATCCGCCACCGAAACATCTCTTGGATCGATGATTACCCGACTACCTTGGTTCACGTATGGAGCGAAATTGTTGAATGGGAAAAAGAAGAACTCAAGATAGATTCCATCGACGAGGACAAACTTATGGAAAAGTATCTAAGAGATGACGAGCCGGCGAGTCTAGCCGAAGGGCGTCGCCTGATTGCTGCCGCCATGGATGAGGAAAAGCGGAAGGCTAAACAAAAGGACATCTTGGAGGCTGGCTCTTCTTCCACTGCCGCTAAAACTCCTGAAGTAGAGGGATACGACCCCGAAAACCCGGCGATCCATCAGACATCTCTTTTATCTCCTATTCCTGAATCGGCTTCAGAGGCGGCAGCTACTCCAACTGAGAAATCATCGGAAGGTATTTCTACCTTTTCACCCCAATTCGTTAAAGCTTTCTCCACTTCCCATCGCATAGTCGGACAATCAATGAAGGACCCTTTATTTTCTCCCAAGTTGATAATTGTTACTTCTCATTCCGCAGGTGCTGAACCGTCCGAGAAGGCAGACGTGCCCCAGGGAACCACTGCCGAAACAAAGTCAGCAGAGAAGGATGAAGGAGACAAGGGTAAGGCTGACGCTCCTCACGACGGCGAGATGATAGACGCCTTAAAGGATGATAGTGGCGATGAGGGACATGAGGAGGACCCTGAGGTGGCTATAGTTGGAGAATCAAAAAGCGTCGATGACATTACTTTAGCTGCACTGAAAGCCGAACAAGACAAACGCATGCAACTTAAAGTTGAATACCTAGACCCTGAAAGCCTTAAGCCTCTCGCAGTAGTGGATGTTGGATCAAGGTTAGTTGTTAAGCTTTCGACTAGATCTATTACAGAAGAACTTGCTAAAAAGTCTTCACTTGATTCCAGCGTTCTGCCTCCCGGGAAAAAGTCAACCGATTCCAGCACTTCAGTCTCAGGGAAGAAAAAACCAAGGCGCATCTTAACTGATGCTGAAAAAGAGGCGAAGGATGCTCATAAGGCTGCTAAGAAATCCAAGTCCACTTCAAAGTCTAAGTGATGAAGTGCTTTGGTTTTATTTTAGCATTTAATTGGCCCACAATTGTTGCAGCGAGTGTGACCCTTGCATCTTCTTCTTGCCTGTTTTCCTATACAAATTCATACATTTGTAAATAAGAATAATTCATTTCCTGTAATGCCTGTTAGTTGTCAGTTCATTACTTATGTAAAATTGCAAATGCACGTCCTACTAAAGTCGTATAATGGAGTCATAGTGGAGGGGAATATGTGTATACATATATGCCCCTAGTCAGTCTTGAAAAACTATTCAAGATTAAATTAAAAGTCTAAATATCCACGATTCTCTGATGGGGGTCACATTCCTTTTGTCATTGATGTCTGTTCTTTTCTGGCACCTTTTATACTCTCCTGTCTTATATTCAGGTTAGAGTTCTTGCTGAGGCGGTCTCTCATCTGGGTGCACCATCACGCCTCAGAGGACGTCGTCTTCCCATCCTTTATACTCTCTCTCAATTCTTGAGAGTTAGAGTTAAGAATGTCGTCTTCCCATTCTTTTATGTCTTAATGTACAAACAGTCGTTGTGTTTGTTCCTGCATGTAGGCCATCTTCAACTTTCCAGATTTTAATTTAACATCTCGTATTCCACAGTCACAATAGAATAATAGTTGAAGATATAAATAATAAAGGAAAGTAAATGGCACACGATATTTTTATAGTGGTTCGGCTAAGTCGTAGCCTACATCCACTTTATAGTTCTTTGTTCGTATCAACAAACTTTTCTAAGGCAAGTCGTGCCTTTTTACAGAGTTCATAAGAAAAACAAAAGAAAATACAACATCCCTAATTCAAATATCGCATCAAGTGTTGGGCATTCCAAGCCCTAGGCACTTCTTCGCCATCTACGATCGTTAACTTGAAGGCTCCTGTTTCAAGTTTCCGTTGGATGACGAATGGTCCTTCCCACTTTGGACCGAGGTGAGGAAGGGATGGAAAAACTCGCTTTAGAACCAGATCTCCTAGTTCAAAGGTTCTAAAATGAACTTTCTTGTCATAGTAGCGTGCCATCTGACATCGATGTCTTGACTCACGCAAGTCTGCCTCGTCCCTTTTTTCTTCGATTTCATCAAAGGACTCGAGGAGGAGTGCCCGATTCGTTATCGGGTCATAATATGTCACCCTGTGAGAGGGAACTTCAAGCTCTACCGGGATTACTGCTTCTGAGCCAAATGAGAGAGAGAAAGGAGTATGACCGGTAGCTGGCTTAAACGTTGTCCGATATGCCCACAAAGCCAAGGGAAATTCATCCACCCATTTTGCTTTTGCACGTTCTAATCGCTTCTTGTGGATGGACTTTATGACTTTGTTTATTGCTTCTACTTGCCCGTTCGACTGTGGATGGGCGACTGCAGTGTACCGCTTATTGATCTTGTATTTCTGGCAAAAATTTCTGAATTCGGCACCATCGAACTGGATTCCATTATCAGTTATAATGGTCCTTGGAATCCCAAATCGGCATATGATATTTCTAACCACGAAACTTATCACCTTTCTCGCTGTGATTTTGGTTAAGGGCTCAGCTTCCACCCACTTCGTAAAATAGTCCACGGCGACTATTGCATACTTCGCTCCTCCTTTGGCAATCGGTAGGACTCCGATGATGTCAATTCCCCACATGGAAAACATCCACGGACTCACCATCGACTTGAGCTGGGTCGGTGGTGCTCTGGGGATCTTGGCGAGTCTCTGGCATTTGTCGCAGCGTCGTGAGTAATCAGCTGCATCTTTATTAATTGTTGCCAGAAATACCCATACTGCAATACCTTTTTTGCTAAGGACTGACCTCCCGTATGATCTCCACACTCACCTTCGTGTACTTCTCTTAGTACACGCTTGATGTCGTCGTGCGCTATACATCGTAACATGGGCATAGAAAATCCTTGCCGATAAAGGGTATCAACTTGAAGGATGTATCTGGTAGCTTTACGAACTATGGCTCGCCTCTCACTCTTCTTTGGCGGGAGCACTCCATTTCTAAGGAAATTCTTGATTGGGGTCATCCACGACTCCCTCTCCGGTTCTGCTTCGAAAGCTAATTCAATTTCCATCGACTCAAAGCTTGGCGATCCTAACGTTTCAATTGGAACCATTTCGGTTTCCTCCGGATTGTCGGAACTAGCCAGCTTTGCTAGCCGGTCTGCCTTCTGGTTTTCAGCTCTTGGGTTATGCGTTATGTTATACCATTCCAAGTTGTTCAACAGCTCCTCCACTTTCCCGAGATAGGTAATAAGTCGAGGTCCCCGAGCCACAAACTCCTTTCGCATTTGGCAGGCGACTATTTTGGAATCGCAGAATATATCCAATGCCTTTATTCCGAATTCCTTAGCAAGTTTCAGCCCGGCAATCAGGGCTTCATATTCAGAGTCATTATTGGTCGCTGAAAATTGTAGTCGTAGAGCATAATACAACGATCGTCCTTCAGGAGTAACTAAGACGACTCCAGCTCCGGACCTTCGGTCGTTCTTGGCTCCGTCTGTGTACAACTTCCATGGATCTAATTTTAATTCCTCCTTTGACTTGACCACCTTGTCGTTGATTATCTCCTCCTCCGGAATTGTGAACTCTGCTATAAAGTCAGCCAGAGCTTGCCCCCTGATCGATCTCCGCGACTGAAAATTTAAATCAAACTGACTTAATTCAATATTCCGTTTGATCAACCGCCCCGATGCTTCGGGTTTTTGCAACAACTATCTCAGAGGCTGATCAGTGTATATGGTTATTGGGTGAGCTTGAAAATAGTGGCGAAGTTTTCGGGAGGTGATTAGAAGGCTGTAAGCAAGCTTCTCAATCCTTAGGTAATTACGTTCTGCAGCTGTCGATTTCTTACTTACGTAATATACCGGCCTTTGCACTTTGTCTTCTTCCCGGACCAAGGCGGTGCTAACGGCGTGAGCCGATACCGCTAGATAAACAAACAGCTCTTCATGATCCACTGGCTTCGACAAAATCGGTGGTCTCTCTAGTAATTCCAATAGATTTCGAAAGGCCTCAACACAGTCCGTAGTCCATTCGAAATTTTTCTTTCCCCTTTTTATCAAGTCAAAAAACGGGACGCATTTGTCTGTTGCTTTGGAGATAAATCTACTCAACGCAGCTACTTTCCCTGCAAGACTTTGGACATCTTTGATTCTCCTTGGTTCCTCAATGTTCCTTATCGTCGCTATTTGACTGGGATTGATTTCAATCCCTCGAGAGCTCACGATGAAACCTAGAAACTTTCCAGATGCCACCCCAAACGAGCACTTTAAAGGATTTAACTTCGTCCGATACTTTCGCAGGATACTGAACATCTCTGCCAAGTCTTGCGTATGGCTGGAGGATTGTCTTGATTTGACGAGCATATCGTCCACATAAACCTCCATAGTCTTCCCTATTTGGTTATAAAACATCCTGTTCACCAAGCGTTGGTAGGTAGCTCCAGCGTTTTTCAATCCGAACGGCATGACCACATAGCAATACAACCCTAAATTTGTAATGAAGCTCGTGTGCTCTTGATAGGGCCCATGCATGGGAATCTGGTTGTATCCGGAATATGCATCCATGAAAGAAAGAAGTTCATGTCCCGCTGTCGAATCCACAAGCTGGTCTATTCTGGGGAGTAGGAAGTTATCTTTCGGGAAGGCTTTATTCAAGTCTAAAAAATCAATGCATGTCTGCCACTTTCCGTTTGACTTCTTTACCAAAACAGAATTCGATATCCAGTCGGGATATGTTGAATCTCTAATAAACCCGTTATCTTTCAGCTTCTCCACTTCTTCTTTCAGAGCTGCCGACCTCTCTGGGCCCAGCACACGTCTCTTTTGCTTTACAGGCGGGTGTTTTGGGTTTATACTTAGCGAATGACTCATGATGGATGGTGATATCCCACACATGTCGGCGTGGGTCCAGGCAAACACATCCAAGTTTGCCTTCAGGAAGTCAGCCAGTTCTTTGGCTCGGTGCGGATCCAACTGGGATCCAATCTTCAAAACTTTTGCTGGATCAGCTTCATCAATGGGTATATCCACTATCGTTTCGTTAGGAGTTGCCTTTCTATCCTCAGGTTCCTCATCTTCTCTGGGATCCAAGTCTTCAGGCATTCCCTTGGGCAACTCCTTCGGGGCTGATCCCTCTAATTACTACGCTGAACCCTCCTTTGGAGGAGGTGAGGTACCTTTAGTCTCGATGTTGAGTCCCTTCATCAGCATCTTTAATTCAGAAATATAACAAGCTCGTCCGGAGACTTGATCTCCTCTCATTACTCCTGTTCCGGCTTCAGTTGGGAACTTTAGCAATAAGCACCACGGTGCAATACAAGCCCTGAACGCTGCAAGGGCAGGCCTTCCCAAAAATGCGTTGTAGGGCGAATCGATATCTAGCACTACGAACTGGAGCATTCGTACTTTTCGACGATCCCCTTGCCCCAATGTTACGGGAAATTCTATATATCCCATTGGAGCTGTCGATGCCCCATTGAAGCCTCAGATCCAACCTTCACAGGGCTTCAAATCTCCAGACTCAAGTTTCATCTGATCAAACGACTTCTTAAACAAAATGTTGACAGAGCTTCCATTGTCCACTAGTACCTTATGAACCAGTGTCGGTCCAATGGTAGTGGTAATGACCAACGGATCTTCGGTAGGTGACTGGATTTCGGTATCGTCTCTACTGCGGAACATCATTGAACATTGTCTTCTGCTATTTCACAGGGGTGATGTCTTCCAAATCATCGCACTTGTCCACATCTATGTGCTTAACTGCATTAACATATTGGTCCATTGCTATGAAACTGTGGATAGCTGGATGGAGTCCACCTACTATGGTGTTAATGACAATCCCTTTTCCTTTCTGTTGCGCTGTAGGCTTGGGAGCAGACTGATTCTGGTTTGGGGCCTGTCCTCCTTGCCCCCTGTCCCTTGGGGCAGCCTTATACTCATCCAACTTGCCTTCACGCAACAACTTCTCAACCACATCTCTCAAGTGTCGACATTCGTTTGTTGAATGTCCGTGAGTTCCGTGAAATAAACAAAATTTTCCGGTAGCGATTTCTTTCTCTGTTGAATCTCATGGCGGCGGTTTTTTGTATTGCAAAACATTGTACGTGTCCAAATAAATGTTCTCCAAAGTGTCATTCAACGGTGAATAATTCTCAAAGGTCTGGAACCGGGGTCTTTTGTTAGAATTACTTCCTCGGTTTCTGTTTCTCCTATTACCATTCGCATTACGGTTTTTGTTGCCCCCGTTTCCATTATTATTGTTTCCATTCTTGTTTCCCACATTCACTTCGACTTTCTTAGAACTTTATCCAGACTGCTTTACGGCAACATTACTCTGAACGGCTTCTTTTGAGGCCGCTCCGGACTTCCTCTTTCTGTTTGCCCTTGCTTCCTCCCATCTTAACTGAATATTGGCCTTCTCATAAAACAACTCTCTTGTGGGAGGCGGCTTACCAGAAAGATAATCTCCAAACTCTGAATCAGGATCAACTCCCTCCATTAAGGCCATCAGATGGTAGGCTCATGCGGGTCGCTGACTTCTGTTACAGCTAAATTGAAGCGGTCTAGATACGACTTCAAGGACTCACCCGGCGCTTGCTTAATTCTTGATAATTCAATAACATTCTTAGACTTTCGGGCGTGAAATCGGAATTGATTCATAAAACGTTCACTTAATTCTTTGAAATTCGATATCGATCGAGGAGGAAGTCGGGTAAACCATAGTAATGCTACGTCTTCTAAGTAAATCGGGAAAGCCTTACACTTCACAAGGGCAGCGGCAGCGGCAGCATTCATAAGCCATGCATATCGCATTAAATGTTGTCCCGGGTCGGTTCTCCCGTTATATCTGTCCATCTGCGGCAGATTAAAATATCGGGGGAACTGAAAGTCAAGAATGTCATCAGTAAAGGGAGTATGGCTTCGCTCAATGCCATAATCTTCATTGGTGTAGTTTCGACTCTCAGACTTGATCTGGCATACCATAGCCCATACGTCAGCATTGGTCAAGGGTTGTTTAGGCTCCCTGACTCTGATGTTCGGGTTTCCTCTGGGCTCCGGATCAGGGGAGACCCTCCTTCTTCTAGCGGCTTCTGCTCTGCTTTGCTCCCTACGTTCCCGGTCGATCTCGGGAGGAAGGGGCTGAAGCATTTGTTCCTGAATGGGATTGGCGAGGTTAGGGTCTCTAGGCAAAACATGGGATCCTCGCATTGGTAATAGCATAGGTTCTCTCAAACTCGGATCATTGGGTCCTAGTACACGAGCAGCGTCCTCGCGGGATCCCAAAGATCCGAAAGCCATTTGCTCCAAATTCTGAGGTCGTTCGAGCGGCCTTCTTTCACGGGGCCGTTCTTCCTCAGAAGAAGAAGACCGATCCATTGCAGTATGATGAACTGGGGAAGGGGTTCTCTGCCTGCGGAGCTCGCCAATTTCCCTACTCATGATTCTCATATTCTCTTGCATCATAAGATTGGTGCGTTCGTGGATTCTCATAGCCTCCCTAGTGCTCTCAAGCATGTCAAGAAGGCGCGAAAAATCTCCTTGGGTGACAGGCGTAGATGGATTAATCTGGTCATTGATCCTGGTGGCTGGAGTCAGAGCATTTGGAGGGGCTCGAGTAGAGGTTCCAGCATCACCTAGTGTCGGATCGGAGCAAAGTAACCTGGCCGGATCGGTTCGGGTTGGGGGAGTGCACTTCTTCAACGTCTTCTACTCGGTTCGGATCGGATCTCTCTCTATGTGATCGGTTCGGATTTCCTGAACCTGTCCGATCCGCTCAAGAACTCTGCCCACGAGACCTCGTCACTACCGGATTTTGCTGATCTTCACCAACTTCGTTCCCTCGACTAGTTTGAACTTCCTTGCCTTTTCCTTTGGCCATAATTCTTCAACAACCAACCAACAAGTATTTAAAAGCATCGAAAATTGGGGATTAACATCTTTGAACTCAACGGTCCAAAAAGTAGAACGATAATCCAGAAAAACAGAGAATTCAAATGTTTCTCAGTGAAAGCACCAAAATGTTAGACCAAAAAGTGGTTCTAACACCCAAATTGACTGAAATTAAAATGAAATGAGATCGAAAATAAAAAAGAGACACAGGGTTTATAGTGGTTCGGCGTTAAAAAGCCTACGTCCACTTTATAATCACTTTGCTTGATGATGTAGATGAAAATACAATGAGATATTCACTCAATTTCACTCACTTTTCATATACATTCACTCAACTATCTCAAAATATACTTTGAATTATGATTTTGAATTGTTTGGAGTGCTGGAATTCAGTTCTCAAAGATGTTTGAACTCTCAGAGTGCCCAAAAGATCCTTTCAAACGACCGTTGGGGGTCTATTTATAGGTGAGAATTCCTTCGATATTCGGTTCGGATCGGAGACACGTGGTCTCCATCCCATGACTTTCGGGATCGGATGAGTTCTGGTGTTGCCAGCACATCGAGTTAGTGGCCATCGTGGGTAGAAAGTGGGTGTAACTGTCCCGAATATTCAGGAGATCGTGGAGTGAAGTAGTAGGGTACACTAGGTTCAGTTCGGATAGGCTAGTAGATGGGGTTCGGATTGGATCATCCCATCTGATCCGATCCATCTTGAATTTTGCCTTTCCTCACTTTGTCTCGCTTTGCTTTCTTTGACTACGCCCGATCCGATCCGGCTTGATCTTTTAGCTTTGTGTTGCTTTTGTTCTTACCTCTGTAATTCCGATCCGAACCGGATGTGTAACAGAGTGTCTTTTGTTTACTTGATCTTCTGACTTCTTGACTTTGTATAGCCTAGTTTACAAAGTAGGCTAACAAGTGTACTAAGTTTATGAATGACCCATAGAACCTAGACATCTCACATTATTTGGGCATACTTGCGGTTGCTGGATATGCCAGTCGGTTCCGGGAAGGCTTCTACCACAAATGGCAACTAACCTCGTATCTATGTGTCATTTATTTATATATATTTAATCCTTTCTATATATATGCACACACAAGCAAACAAACACATATGTATATTTTTTAAGGGGACATTTCAAATTCAAACTCTATCCTAATCACACTTATTACACTAATATAACGTTAATTATGTTTAAGTAAGTAATATAGAACAGCGCCTAATTAACATAACATTCGTACAAACGAGAAAATGTTTTGACGAGGTGGCAATTGTCATCTTATCCAAATTATGGCATGCAAATTGGGTTTTTCATACTTTTACCGCTACATATAGGCATAATAACAATATGAGAACATAATAAGCAGCAGTGGATGGAAAAACATATACACATAAAGATTTAAACTGGCATACTAGGCTTGTGGCAATGGTTTCAAAATTAAATTAAAAGTAGAGTGTTTCATACATTCACACATGTAGTTTACAATCCATATTTCACCTAATTCACCCTTTTGTGATATTATACACCCAAAAATGTTTACATTTGACTTATTCCAATTTATGAATGCGTTTACACCAAAATTAGGATCCAAACCCAATTTAACTATGAAACAATCCAAATTCAGACCTTTTTAGGCTAAGTCAAATGATAATAATGGTGAATCGCATAAAATAGAAATAATAATACAACACTCATATTTACCTTTAATTCAATTCAAAAACCACAATTCCACGAAACCAACTCAACATGACAATTTCTTATGTAATTACAAATTAGAAGATTTGGGGGATTTTTCATGTTATATTATCGCATAACCCAATTCTTCGTAGGCTTAACCATTCATATAGCAAACTGTTAATAATATGAATATGCCTTTAAGCAAAACTAGATTCCACTCAAAAATTAGGTGGAGATGTGGTGGAAATTCAAGATCTGCAATGGTTCTCAACGTTCAAGCGCGCTCTGATTCTTCTCCTAACACTATACATATAAGAAACATATAATTAGATTCTTATACATATTTGTATATGCTAAATTCCATAATCTTAAATTTAGATAGATAGAAATAGAGAGGAGGTAAAGAAGTAGAAGAAACCTTCACCTTTTTTCTCTTTATTTTTTTACGGAATTAAGTAGCCTGGAGGAAAAGGTAGAATAATTAGGGTTTCTAGTATGGAGTTTGAGGGGTTCTTTATACTTGCTCATGTGAGCATGAGTCGTTAGATTATTGAAATTTAATTCGAGCCTTACATATAAACACATCCTCTTAGAAAACCCTAATCCACATTGGCAGAATTGGGCCTGCAAGCCGAGTAGCATTCGACCCCCCTTTGGCTGGAATGCCCATTTTTGCTCCATTTCTGAGTTGTTAATTTTATTAATTACATTCTTAATTTGCTTCATTCTTTACCATATATCTGTTGATGTCAAAAGTTGGCCACTAATGAAAGTCAACCCCCAATCGTGCATAGAACACACGAATAACAATCACAGAATGCAATAAATTAGAGAAATCAGTGGACACACAAGACTTTTTATAGTAGTTCGACAAAAATAGTTCCTACTTCCACTTTATATATTGATTTTCTTTTGATTACAAGTACAATATTCTTTTCTTTTTGAAGAAAGAAGGGGATGGACACAAGGTGATTGTGTTAAAGAGAAAGGGTTGTCTATTTTTAGAGTTAGCCGTAGAATTTGAGCTTAGGAGAAGAAGCTTAGGCAAAAGTAGAAGTGGAGGAAAAAAGGACCTTTTTTATTTTGAGCATGGAGGTATTTATAGGTGAAGAGAAGCTCTAGGGAGCTACAATGTGGCTTGCCTCTTTTACGAGCTTGGACACGTGGAGCTCAATTATTTGAAGTAGTTGCGGGGGTGGGACCCGATCTACTACTGATTAATAGTGTCCTCGAGAATTATGGCTTACGTGGTACTCGAGATGAGGTGTATCAAAAGTAGAGCTTTGGCCGGAAGTGGTTGACCGCCTTTAATGCCTCGGGAATTGGGCTAATGAATGACTTGTCTAGATATTTCCACGTATATTTGGAGATATCTGATCGATCCGACTTTTAAGGAAAAGTTTGACTCGGTCGGTCTAGAAGAGCAATTCTTTCGGGGCATAAGATGTCGCAGCTCGAGGGAAGCTGGCTCGGGCCAAATCTTTTTTGGGTTTTCTGAAATAGGAGCCAATCGCTTGGACTTTATGAAGAAAAGGTTGCTCATTGTGCTCAGTCAGTGAGCCTTTTGACATTGGGCTTCGATTCGTTGAATCGTGACTTCTTTTGCTAAAAAGTGGGTCAATAATATCCAATATACGTTGTCCTCTAGATCTTATCTCCAATTTCAAATTTTGAATTTCCCTCTTTTATTTTAAATTATTATTTGGACAATATATATATATATATAATGTTCACATAATTACATATATGTATATAATTTATGCGCGCACTGTGCAAATTCATTTGTTCATAACTTCTTCATACGTTGACCTTTTTCAACATATTAAATATGAAAACGATTCAAAATTTCGCCACGAATCCAAATAAAAGAGTTTCATAGCCAAATTCCTAAAGCTACAAAATTTCATTTTCCATGCATATCATTTAAATGCTTGTTTTTAATTATTTAATTTATTATTGATACTTATGAATTTTATGGGGTGTTACATTCTCCCCTCCTTAAAAAAGATTTCGTCCTGAATTTTGTTTAAGGGGCGAAAAATACAACTCGCTCGAAACTTCCATGTTGTGCACCCATGTTGTTTTTAAATCATCCATAAGCATCAAGACTCGCAGTGCTTATGAACTGCAAACCCACTAAAGTGAGCACTATCCTAGCATGTTGGTGTAATAAGTGATGCAGCATGTATGCATACAACCTAAATATGCATATATTTCTATATGAGTGCGATGTGCAAGCGTGTTGCAACCATTTCCTGGCATCCAATCTAGCAATCGCGATGCATCCATAAATGCTATTTTAAGGAAAAGTTACCCATGGAAAGCTCGGGTGAGTCTATCTCATCTTATCCTCGGTCTTCCATGTGCTTTCCACAGGGTCATTTCCCTATTGTACTCGGATGAGGTTAATGGTTTTGTTGTGGAGTCTCTTCATTCTGTGTTCCAATATCCTTGCAATTGCATGGGGTACCCTGGACTCTAAATCGAGTTTCTCTTTGTCCCAAATTTCATCAAGCTCGAGTATGATGGCAGAATTATGAAGGCATTTTCTTAGAAGAGATACACGAAAAACATTATGGATTCTCGATAGACACTCTGGGAGATCCACTTGATAAGCCAAAAATACTACCATCTCGATGATACTAAAAGGCCCAATAAACCTGGGAGCTAACTTCCCAGTCTTTCCAAACCGAACAGTTTTCTTAAGAGGGGATACTTTCACGAACACTAGGTCTCTAATATTAAATTCTAGTTCCCTCCTTCGTTTATCGACATACGATTTCTGACGGTCTTGGGATGCCTTCATTCTCTATTTAGTCAAATATATCTTCTCCATGGATTCACGGATGAAGTCTGGTCGTAGTATAACGCTATCGGTATTTTCCCTCCAACAATTTGGTGATTTTCATGGCCTCCCATATAGCGCTTCGAAAAAGGTCATACCGATCGTTGCTTGAAAATTATTATTGTACGTAAACTCCACAAGCGGTAGGTGTTTCTCCCGAACTCCTCCAAAGTCGATGATACAAGCTCTAAGCATGTCTTGTAAGATACTATTTACTCTCTCTGTTTGTCAGTCGGTCTACAGATGGTAAGCCATGCTTAAGTTGAGGGTCATCCCCTATGTTGCTTATAGGCTTTTCCAACATTCGCTTATGAATAAGGGATCTTTATCACTCACGATACTTGATGGTGTTGGATCTAGATTAACCCTAGAGGGGGGTGAATAGGGTTTATTACAGTTTTCCGCTGAGTTAAAAAACTGATGGGGTATTAAATAATAAACAGATCACAGAATGCAGTAGAAATAAAAAGAAGAAAGGAAATAACACATAGAGATACCCAGCTTCGGCAAAACCCTGCCTACTGCTGCATTTCTAAGGTTTCTACTAGGTGATAGAACAGATCCCGCTTACAAGACCATATAAACTCGCACTCCCTGCTCCTATACTAAACCTACGCTCGAAACCCTAGACTGGTCTATATCCACTAGACCAGATTTTTCTATAGTTTTACGGACACTAGTAAACTGTCAGTTAATCCCTAACTGGTTCCCCACTAGATTTTACAGACCTAGAAAACTGTTCAGACGATTTGCAACAGAAAATAAAAACAATACAAAATAAAAATAAAAACAAAAAAAACCATGGGAGTTAAATTAAAAAGGTCCTTCCCTTCTTCAAATGGAAAACATGGCGGCCCTCCTTTGTTAATTGGTTGCACCCATTTTCCTTGGTCCCGTTCTCCTTGGTCTCGGAAGAAAAAAATATGGCGGCGGCTATGGGAAATTCCTAGGGTTTTCTTTGTTGACTCCAAATCGATCATAGTTGTGATGAATTGCTTCTGGCGATGATTCACCTCATCTTCAATGATTACACCGTTGCTTCCTCTGTCTTGCTCGATCTATTTGGTGCTGATCGAATCCTTAAAAGACTGTGAGTTTTTCTGAAATTACTTTATGCTTGAAATTTTTGTTTTTGTTGGATTCGATTCACATGCCAGTGATGTAAATGGGTATCAATATATAGGGTAATCGAAAACCCTAGAATTTGTTCTCTGATTTCGTTAAATGTGACTTGGCCTGGTTGATTGCGGTCTCCCCTTTTGCTTTTGCTGATAAATTCGGCCTTGATTTGTATGGATTGATTGCTTGCCTTGTTTAAACTAAAACGGCCTTGAATGATTTCACAAAGCTGCCTTTGTTTCCTGATTTCCACTGCTTTGAAACCTTGCCCAATATGATATGTTATTTCTGAAAATTAATTGTCTCCCAAAACAGATTTATTCTTTGCCAAATATTGTCTCTCTGATTTTTGAAAATGAGTTAAAACCTTCTCAAAAGATTTTTGAAATTATTTATGGACCTGGAAATAATCCCTTGCTTGATTTTTGCTCTGCCATATATATGCTCTCTGATTTAGCTCGATGCACACATGAGTTCTTGCTAGATTTGATTCCATGTCCCATTGCTCAATAATGAATTTCTTGCCAAAAAAACACTCATGTATTTCAGACTCAAAAAATATGATTTGAGTCCAACTTTGATTTCTTTCCAAAAAAAACTTTCTGGACTGCTTTAAGTGTTTGTTGCTTGTCCATGAATACTTGCCACATATGTTTGTGTACACATAAATATTCAGAATATTTGATTTTCTAGAACAAAAATTTATTTTGTGTCCCTTGTCTGATCTGTGCACTTCTTTTCCCTGTATTGTGTTCGACTATGCATGTTCCCTTAACCATATAGATATTTACTTGATATATACAAACTGGCTTGACTATGGAATGTTGCATGTATACATTGTTTAACCTAAAAACAGTTTGTCATGCATGAATGGCATCCATCTGTGCTTGCTCCATGCTTGTAACTACTTGACTCTTTAATTCTTCATCATGCGGAACCAAACTATTTTGTTGACTTGGCAACACCACATTGCACAGAGGTCATGCTGAAATGTGATGACTTGTGTAGAATTTCTTAACTATGCTTACTTGCCATTAGTACTCGACCATGCTGATTTGAACATAGATGTTTCATGATGACATTGTGTTGTTTCATGCTTCTATGACCACATGAACATGTTGCAAACTCTCCTGGCTATTTAGCTGCTTGCATGTACACTTGTGATGGTTTGTTGCTGTGTCACCTTGTTTTGATCACCATACTGAACTGATGCTTAAATGTATGACCCATCTGCATCACATTAACACTTGCATATTCACCACTGAGTCACTTGCTGCTCCTATTTGCTTTACATGCTGCTGAAATTCTGAAATACTTTGCCCACTTGCATGTGCACATGTGCACTTGACTGACTTGACATTGTAGCTTCACTTGTGCCACTGTATAATCTCCTGGTGCTTGTTCACATTTGTATATTGGCGTGTGCTTTGACTTGAAACAATAAGACTCGACTGTACTAAAATTGTCATTCTTCTTTGCTGTGTCCTTCTTCTTGACCAATTCAGTATATTGCCATGCACCAAGTTTAAACTTGCCATGGCTCAACACTGTTTTTGATGCATGTTGCTCCATCATGCTTGAAATTGTTCCATTAATTTTGAGCCAACTTTTGACTTGTGCATTTGGCACTTTGTTGGCTCGACCATTCTGCTTTGTACTTTGAGATGTATTGACTTTGTTGCTCGTCTGTATTGCTTAAGTTACACTAAGTCGAGTTGGTCTACGTGGATGCTCCTCAGTTGCTCACTACTACATTCTGATTGGTGAGGCAGTGCACATGTGTATATCTATACACGTGCGTATATGCAGCCATCAGGCAAGATTTCCTGTCCCTGTACTATACATATACAAACTGACCAAACAAAGATGAATTAGATCAAGTCATGAAAAATGATGAGAAACACACCAAAATTCAGAGGCAAATAAAATTTTGAAAATAAAATTTATATTCACATGTATTCAGTTTTATTTCTATTGTAGTGTGTGTTTCATTGTGACAGGTAAACAGATGATGACTGGATTGACAGAGAGCTGTGAAGACAAAAGACTGAAGACAGTGAATGAAGCATTGTCAGTGAATGTGTCTGTATATGAACGTCAAAAAGTATGTATATATGATTTGTATAGGTAGAGTAACAGTGAATGTACTGTAGTGACAGAGAGTTGTAGTGAGAGTTTTGTATAAGAATGTGAGAATTGTACTGATATTTGTAATAAACAAATTTGCTTGAAATAAAATATTATTTCATTGTTGTCGAACAAACTTGTCTATTTTATTCAGTTTATTTACAAGTACTAATATCTGTGAAGTGTTTAAATAGTGGGGTTATAGATAGTTGTATCGTTTGAATGTTTGAAATATAACATTTAATTTAAATAAAATACTGTATGCATATATGAATGTCTGTACAGTCGTATTCTATTTAAATATAAATATTATATTCCTGTGTACATATAGAATAGTACAGTAACAAACACATTTATAACAAATATATTTGGTTCTCGTCGTCAAACAAAAATCATATAATTGTGTATACAACACCGTTATATACAACAATCTCCCCCTTTTGATGATGACAAACAAATAAAAGTTTTTGAGCACAATAAAAATGTGTTTGACAGTGAATATTGAACTCCCCCTATTTATTAGCTCCCCCTACAACAGACAACAGAAAACTCCCCCTATAACCGTGCATGAGTGAAATGAAATGAATAATAATGAATTTTCAAAATTAAAAATATTTATAAAATATTCACTCATAAATCAAAATCTCAACCCATTCTCCCCCTTTTGTTATCATCAAAAGGATTTAGAAATTAAAATATAGACGAAAATTGACTAAAAATATAATTTCAGCTTAAGTGGAAAACAGTCATCATAAATCTCAATCAGTCAAACAAAAATCATAATAAACTAAGAATAGGTGGCATATTTCACATTGTAGAAAATGACGGATTTACGATGAATTTTATAAATATGGAGAGAGTTAAAAAAAATGAGTTCCAATTATTTTCCGAAAGAATTTTTTAAAAACAAAAATAAGGCACAAAAACAGTGATGGATTTGGACTATAATCAATAATTCAATTTAAGTGACAACATCATATAATCTCAAATCCCAATATCTATCAATTAACAAATCATAATACGTCATAAAATTTCAACACATTTCACAAGTTAGAATATGGATTGATAGGCTAGTTTTTACACACCAAGGAGAATTTCATATAAATTTCAATTTAGCACAATTTTTCTTTTTTCTTTTTATTTTATTTAAGAGCACACTGACCATGCATAACCAGAGCTTGGATTTTTAAATGAGGTCAGTCGCAGCTTAAATTATTAGTTATCTCTTAACCATGCATGACCAGAGCTTGGATTTTTAAAAGCGGTTAGAGACACACTTATATATATTAATTATATATATTTATCATTTTAGCTTCAAAAGAAAAACTCCTCGGTATATAAAACCAATATGAATGATAGAAATGTGATAGGCACAGAAATGGTTTGTGAAATAAATTTCTAAATTAATCATATTATGAAATATGATCAAATGTACCGAATTCATTGAAAATTTTCAATTGTCACTAATTCTGAAATATAACACAGTCCCATTTCTATCAAAAATATTTCCACTGTTTATTCAAAAAAGATTTTAACACATATTAACTCTCCACATTGATATAAAATTATCATGCATGGAAAATGATGATAGATAAAGGAGATGGTCGTGAAATAATTGCCAGTTCAAAGATATTATAATAAATGTTCAACCATCATGAAAATTTTAAATAAAAACTCCTCTTGTTATGAAATATACTGCAGTCACAATTCATCACAATTTCAAAATCTAGTAATGATTTTGATGAATTATAAATACAGTCCAATTTGGATATTGATTTCAATTTCTGAATGAATAATCAATAAATAATCTTAAAATTGAAAATCAATTACAAGAGGAATATGCAGATCTATACAAGACAAGATGGATTAATATATATATATATATATATATATATATACAGAAAAACACTCAGCACTTCTAAACTGATACCACTTGATGTCTCTATTAGTGAGGATTATAACATGACACTGGAGACAAACAAAAAATAATTCAAACAACAGAATTTTAACCACAAAGCCCAAATAGACAATACTAATAAATCAGGCACTTTTATCAGAGCAGCTAACAGTTCTTCTTAAAACCAGCAGTCATTTAAAGCATTTTCACAACTGTATCAGAGCTGCACAAAATTAGTTTCAAAGCACACTTGTCAAGACATTTCTAATGGTCAAAGAATATGATTCATGATCCAAGATTAAAAATACTGTTTATTTGAAATCATTTGAGGAAATATGAAAAACTCACGATTCAATGAATCAATCACACCAAATTATCAATTTTAGATCCAAGATATTTGCGTGATTAAATAAATCAATAATTTCAAATGATTTTTAACAAACAGATATTCAACTCAAATCATCTGAAATAGCAGTGAGTTTTAATGTTCATTTTTCACATTTTTTTCTGACAATCACACAAGAAAATTTTCAGAATAGTTACATCAAGACTGAGTAATAATTCACGATCCAAAAATGATGGTTTATTCGAAATCACTTGAACAAATGTAAATCATGAGATACAATGAATCAATCACACATGAATAATAATTTCAGATCTGAGGGGTGTGTGAGATTCAAAATATCAGAAATTTCAAATGATCTCAAACAAAAATCTAAACTAGATGATCATGAATAACAGTGAATTTCAAGATGTAAACAATGATTCAAGACCAAACAAAATATCCAAGCCAATCTAAAAATCAATGAAATTACAGCAACTGGTAAATAACAGAATGCTGTAATGAGTATAAATTTTCAAGACTTTCCAAACTGAATTAGTAGAAACTCAAAACAGCAGAGATGTGTGAAATTCCATTGATTATTCAGATCATCAAAAATTTAGAATTATAATTAACAGTGTTCGAGATTTGACAAGAATACATCAACACTGTTATGAATTTAGAAAATAGAGAATAAACTTCAAAACAATAGCAGATAATTACAAATTTAAATTCAAGATCTGGAAAAAGATTAAAACATCAGAGTTCTATTTAAATGAAGTGAATTTTCAGAAAAATATGAATTCTGCAATTTGAAGTTAATGAAGCCCAATAAAGTTACAATGATATGACAGTGACAAATCAAATAAAAATAGACGGGGTAGAAGAAGGAATAAACAAAGAAAATAAAATATTTACAAAGACGAGTTTAGAGGTCATACCTGAAATCAATGTAAACTAGTATCTCTAACTCATCAAAACTTGACTAAGGAACTGTGAACAATCTAATGATATGAAGCAGTTTGAATTCAGTTTCTCTTTTGCAAAGTAGTTCCTCGGTCTCCTCTGGTACTTAACAGTTTAAAGGATCTAGTGGTCTAACAAAATTTGTGAAACCACTCTGAAATGTGTTTACAACTTTCAGTACCTAAACCTGTTTGTATAACAACCCATTCGAATCTATCTTTGTACCTTTTGGAACCCATATATGTTTGAATTTAGACGAATTCGCCTTATTTCTTTTTAGGGTCCAAAATGGTTTGAGTGGATTGTTATCAAACAAATTTTTATTTTGTTTATGTTTCAAAAATCCTTTGAACTTCAAAGTTCAGATTTTCAAGACGATTCTTCTTGAAGTAATTTAAGGAATTTTTAAAGTCACAAGAATTTAGCTTTTCCAAATCATTTGTTTTCCCAAAACCAAGACCACGTTTATTTCCAACAGAAAATTGGTTTTCCAACAACATATTCAAAGATTTTTCTCCATTTGAAAATTTATTCAAAGTTGATTCTAGCTGTAGAATTTTGAATTTAAGATCACCGTTCTCTTTTATTAAATCTGAACAACATTTTATAGTGATATTCTTTTCAGCATCGGATTGTTTCAAAACCAAATTTTCAGACTCAAGTAATTTAATTTTGGCTTGGGATTCCGAGATCTCAGATTCAAATTGCTTTTGTTTTTCAAATTTCTTGATTTCTTTTTCAAAATCAATCTTTTTGTTCAAAAACGATTTTGTTTTCAGCATTTCTTTCTCAAAAAATTTATGTTTGGAATTTTTAACTGTCTTAAATTTCTCCAATTCTTCTTGTAAATTTTTTTTTTTGCTTTTTACTTCAATCTCGTTTTCTTTTAAAACAGAAATTTCCTTTTCAAGTTTTTGAATATTATCATTAAGATGAACTAATATATTTTCCAAAACTGAACAATTTTTGCAATCCAAATTTTCAAAATTCTTTGCATTTTTAAGCCTTAATTCCAAATCATCAATTTTGCATTGCAACTCGGAGTTTTCAGATTTCAGAATTTTATTTTTCCGTTGGAGTTTATCAACAGATTTAGTCAAGCCAGTACACATAAAAAACAATTCTTCGTATGAGAAATTTCCTGTTTCGTCATTTATTGAATCTTCATCAGTTGATTCATCTGAATTTTCATTTATAAATCCTGTTAAGCAAAACTCTGAATCTGAGTAGGCACTTTGGGGTTTTGAGCAGCTGTGTCAATTTGTCCATACTTCGTATTGAGAGCTGTCCAGATTTCATGCGCAGTTAAATAATGGGAGATCAGACTGTATTGATCAACATCAAGATAAGAATATAGAATATGTGTAGCACGAGAATTAAAAACTTTATCTACCATATCATACCCATTGATAACAACCTCCCAACATTTAATATTAACAGATGTTAAATAAAATTCCATTTTGGATTTCCAGTTTAAAAAACCGTTCCAGTGAAAATAGCTGGAGATGAACTTGACTGATTCTCACTAGACTGACAACTAGGATTACCCATGACTCTAGAGTTAAATAAATACCTGCTCTGATACCACTTGTTGGATCTAGGTTAACCCTAGAGGGGGGGTGAATAGGGTTTATCATAGTTTTTCGCTGAGTTAAAAATCTGATGGGATATTAAATAATAAACAGATCACAGAATGCAGCAGAAATAAAAAGAAGAAAGGAAATAACACATAGAGATACCCAGCTTCGGCAAAACCCTGCCTACTGCTGCATTTCTAAGGTTTCTACTAGGTGATAGAACAGATCCCGCTTACAAGACCATGTAAACTCGCACTCCCTGCTCCTATACTAAACCTATGCTCGAAACCCTAGACTGGTCTATATCCACTAGACCAGATTTTTCTATAGTTTTACGGACACTTGTAAACTGTCAGTTAATCCCTAACTAATTCCCCACTAGATTTTACAGACCTAGAAAACTGTTCAGACAATTTACAACAGAAAATAAAAACAATACAAAATAAAAATAAAAACAAAAATAACCCTGAGAGTTAAATTAAAAAGGTCATTCCCTTCTTTAAATGGAAAACATGGCGGCCCTCCTTTGTTAATTGGTTGCACCCATTTTCCTTGGTCCTGTTCTCTTTGGTCTCTGGAAAAAAAATATGGCGGTGGCTATGGGAAATTCCTAGGGTTTTTCTTTGTTGACTCCAAATCAATCGTCGTTAGGATGAATTGCTTCTGTCGATGATTCTCCTCATCTTCAATGATTACACCGTTGCTTCCTCTGTCTTGCTCGATCAATTTGGTGCTGATCGAATCCTTAAAAGATTGTGAGTTTTTCTGAAATTACTTTATGCTTGAAATTGTTGTTTTATTGGATTCGATTCACATGCCAGTGATATAAATGGGTGTCAATATATAGGGTAATCAAAAACCCTAGAATTTGTTCTCTAATTTTGTTAAATGTGACTTGGTCTGGTTGATTGCGGTTTCCCCTTTTGCTTTTGCTGATAAATTCGGTCTTGATTTGTATGGCTTAATTGGTTGCCTTGTTTAAAATAAAACGACCTTGAATGATTTCACAAAGCTGCCTTTGTTTCCTGATTTCCACTACTTTGAAACCTTGCCCAATATGATATGTTATTTCTGAAAATTAATTGTTTCCCAAAACAGATTTAATCTTTGCCAAATATTGTCTCTCTGATTTCTGAAAATGAGTTAAAACCTTCTCAAAAGTTTTTCAAAATTATTTATGGACCTGGAAATAATCCCTTGCTTGATTTTTGCTCTGCCATATATATGCTCTCTGATTTAGCTCGATGCAAACATGACTTCTTGCCAGATTTGATTCCATGTCCCATTGCTCAATAATGAATTTCTTATCGAAAAAAACACTCATGTATTTCAGACTCAAAAAATATGATTTGAGTCGAACTTTGATTTCTTTCCAAAAAAAACTTTTTGGACAGCTTTATTAACTGATTATTGCTTGTCCATGAATACTTGCTACATATATTAGCATACAAAACATTCAGAATATTTGATTTTCTGGAACAAAAAATTATTTTGTGGCCCCTGTCTGATATGTGCACTTCTTTTCCCTGTATTTTGTTCGGCAATGCATGTTCCCTTAACCATATAGATATTTACTAGATGTATACAAACTGGCTTGACTATGGAATGTTGCATGTATACATTGTTTAACCTAAAAACAGTTTGTCATGCATGAATGGCATCCATCTGTGCTTGCTCCATGCTTGTAACTGCTTGACTCTTTAATTCTTCATCATGCTGAACCAAACTATTTTGTTGACTTGGCAACACCACATTGCACAGAGGTCATGCTGAAATGTGTTGACTTGTGTAGATTTTCTTAACTATTTAGTACTCGACCATGCTGATTTGAACATAGTTATTTCATGATGACATTGTGTTGTTTCATGCTACTATGACCATATGAATATACTGCAAACTTTCTTGACTATTTAGCTGCTTGCATGTACACTTGTGATGGTTTGTTGCTGTGTCACCTTGTTTTGATCACCATACTGAACTGTTGATTCAATGTATGACCCATTTGCATCACATTAACACTTGCATATTCACCTCTGAGTCACTTGCTGCTCCTGTTTTCTTTACATGTTGCTAAAATTCTGAAATACTTTGCCCACATGCATGTGCACATGTGCACTTGACTGACTTGACATTGTAGCTTCACTTGTGCCACTGTATAACCTGCTGCTGCTTGTTCACATTTGTAGATTGGCCTGTGCTTACCTTGGTCTCGACTTGAAACAGTGAGACTCGACTGTACTAAAATTGTCATTCTTCTTTGTTGTGTCCATCTTCTCGACCAATTCAGTATATTGCCATGCACCATGTTTAAACTTGCCAGGGCTCGACACTGTTTTTGATGCATGTTCCTCCATCATGCTTGAAATTGTTCCATTAATTTTTGTGCTTGCTTTTGACTGGTGCATTTGGCACTTTGTTGCCTCGACCATTCTACTTTGTACTTTGAGATGTATTGACTTGTTGCTCGTCTGTATTGCTTGAGTTACACTGAGTCGAGTTGGTCCACGTGGTTGCTCCTCAGTTGCTCACTACTACATTCTGATTGGCGAGGCAGTGCACACGTGTATATCTATACACATGTGTATATGCAAGCATCAGACAAGATTTCCTATCCCTGTACTATACATATACAAACTGACCAGACACAGATGAACCAGATCAAGTCATGAAAAATGATGAGAAACACACCAAAAGTCTGAGGCAAATAAAATTTTAAAAATAAAATTTATATTCACATGTATTCAGTTTTATTTCTATTGCAGCGTATTGTGTGTGTGTGTTTCATTGTGACAGGTAAACAGATGATGACTGGACTGACAGATAGCTGTGAAGACAGAAGACTAAAGATAGTGAATGAAGCAGTGCCAGTGAATATGTCTGTATATGAACGTCAAAAAGTATGTATATATGATTTGTATAGACAGAGTGACTGTGAACGTACTGTAGTGGTAGAGAGTTGTGGTGAGAGTTTTGTATAAGAATGTGAGAATTGTATTGATATTTGTAATAAACAAATTTGCTTGAAATAAAATATTATTTTATTGTTGTCAAACAAACTTTTCTATTTTATTCAGTTTATTTATAAGTACAAATATCTGTGAAGTGTTTAAATAGTGGAGTTATAGATAGTTATACTATTTGAATGTTTGAATATAATATTTAAATAAAATAAAATACTGTATGAATGTCTGTACAGCGTATTCTATTTAAATATAAATATTATATTCCTGTGTATATATAGAACAGTACAGTAACAAACACATTTATAACAAATATATTTGGTTGTCGTCATCAAACAAAAATCTTATAATTGTGTATATAACACCGTTATATGCAACAGATGGATACCATGGGGTCTAACTATCTCTTTGACATATAATTGAGCTAACGAGGTTGTAGTCCTTGTCTTCTTGACTGGTACGAAATGGGCGCTTTTGATTAAACGGTCTGCCCCAACCCAAATGGCCTCATTCCCTTTTTGGCTTCTTGGAAGTCCATGGAAATATGCTCCCACTTCCACATGGGGATCTCTAAAGGTAATAACAATCCTCTAGGCTTCACTTGTTATGTCTTGACTTTTTGGCATGTTAAGCATTTGGCCACAAACTCGAATACAACTCTCTTCATTCCTTCCCAATGGAGATTGCTTTTCATATGCTTGTACATCTTATCCCCACCGGGGTGCATGGCCAGTCTCGACCTATGGCACTCTTCTAAAATTTCTCTTCTCAACCCTTCATCCTTAGGGATGTAAAGTTGTCCATTCCAAAGTAAACCCCCTTCATCATGGATAAAATACCTAACAGATTGAGGAAAGGTCTCACTCTTTACTAGTTTCTCCTTTATTCTTCTTAACACTTCGTTAATGTCTTGTGCACTTTGAACTCTTTCTCTTAGGGTAGGTCTAATTACCATAGCCCCAAGAAAGTCACTGGAAGTGGTTGGTGAGGGTTGCAAATTAAAATTAGCGAGGAACACTAACTGTTTCCATTACATTATTGCATTCAATGTTGCATGTTTCCTACTTAAAGCATCCGCCACAACATTCCCTTTGCCCAAGGTATACTGAATCGTAAAGTCAAATGAGGCAATATATTTTGTCCATCTTTGTTGTCTCAAGTTTAAGTCTCGTTGAGAAAATAAATATTTAAGGGATTTATAGTCAGTAAACAGTTCAAATTTTCCCCCTAAAAGGTAGTTCCTCCACATCTTAAGGGCGAGCACTACTGCGGCTAACTCAAGCTCATGCACTGGATTTCTTTTCTCTAGATCCTTGAGTTGTCTACTAGCATAGGCAACTACTCTTCCTTCATGCATAAGGACTACTCCTAAACAGGTTCCATATACGTCAGTGTAAACGGCAAATGATTTCGAATCATCAGGTATAATTATTACTGGTGCGCTAGTTAATGTTTCCTTTAATTTCTTAAAGGTTGTATCACATTGCTTAATCCAAGTGAATACCAAATTCTTCCTTGTTGATTGGGTTAATGGAATAGAAATCTTTGCAAAGTCTTTAATGAATTTCCTATAATATCCGGCCAATCCAAGGAAACTTCTTACCTTTGTAGCATTTCGAGGTATCCTCCATTCCTTGATTTCCTCGATCTTCACGGGGTCTACAGTCAAGCCTTTACTCGACACAATATGTCCTAAAAATCTTACTTCTTCCATAAAGAAATGGCACTTCAAGAATTTTACTTTTAGTTGGTTCTTTCTTAATATCCCTAACACTTGTCTCAAGTATTTTTCATGCTCTTCGTGATCTTTTGAAAATATAAGGATATCATACGAATACTACCACAATTTTATTTAGAATGCCCCTAAACACTCTACTCATGAGGTCTACAAAGAAGGCAGGAGCATTCGTTAATTCGAAGGGCATAAATTCCCATTGGAACAATCCGTCTGGCGTCCTAAATGCAGTTTTGTCCTTACTATCCTCTGAACTTCTTAATTGGTGAAATTCAGTAGCAAGGTCTAGTTGGGAAAATACTCAGGCTCCTACCAAGTGGTCAAAAAGGTCATCTATTCTTGGTAAAGGGTACTTGTTCTTTTTGGTCAATTTATTAAATTCTCTATAGTCCACACAATGTCTTAAAAATCCATCTGCTTCGGTGGAAAATACTACAGGTGCACCCCATTCTATGGTGCTTCGATGAATAAAACCATTTAGTGATAATTCTAAAATATGTTTATCTAACTCCCTTATTTCCTTGGGAGTCATATGCCTCAAGGGCAGTGCTACAGGTCTAGCATCCTTCTCCAGGTCGATGCGAAAGGAGATTTCTCTGAAGTGCAGAAGTTCTGTAACCTCCTCAAAAACATCCAGGAACTCACAAACTATAGGGACCGAAGATGGTCCTTTAGAACTAGGAAACAAGGAATATAATAAAGCTTTGTCTTATTTCTAAAATTACAAGGAATAATTAGGTTGTGTCCTCCTCAGCTCCTAAGACGAACGAGTCTCTTATCATAATCTAGGACGGCCCCATAAAAACAATAATCATTCCATACCTAAGATAAGGTCATACCGCATAAAATCCAACGAATATGCTTCACAATGGAACTCGACATTGTCGACCTCGAATACTAGATCTTTACACAACAGCTCAAGATACTTATACCCTCCAATAGGGTTGGCCACTACTATCAGACTATCCGAGATAGATATGGAAAGGTTCAACAGATTTACTAGTCGCTTGAAGATAAAAGAATGGGTCGCTCCAGAGTCAAACAAGGTGTATGCTGAATTTCCTAAAATAGAGGTAATACCTTCAAGTGCAAGCTGCCCTTGGTCTCTTGGGGGTCGAATATGAATTGGGGTTGCTTCAATTGCATAGTTCTGGCCACTTTTGGTAGCTTTGGGCTTTGGGAAATCTTTGGACATGTGTCCTTCTCATGGAAGTTGTAATATTTTCCTTAAACTCCTTCTTTGCAAATGAGGTCCAACAATATTTGGCCTTATGACCCTTGTGGTTACACCACATGCAAGTCTTTTCGTCCTTTTTGAAGTTCTTCTTATTGTTTTTCCACTATTCCTTCTTCTTGTTTCTGTTGGAGCTTTCTCCTTTCTCACCCTCCCTATCTTCCTTGGAGCTTTCAGCCATGCAAATGATAGCTGTCTCAACTAGATTCTCAAAAGTTACCCCAAATGCTACTTTGGCTAGTAAGGTTTTCTACAATGGGAAGTTCAGTCCTTTCACAAACCTAAGGGCTTTTTCATGGGGGTGTTTACGAATCCTCTACCAAATTTACATAACTTGGTGAACTTGGATACGTATTCTTGTAGACTCAAGCTTCCTTGCTTGAGATGGATGAATTTCTCTAGCTGAATAGTCATTTCTGCCCTTGGTAGAAATTTCACTTCAAAACAAATCTAGAATTCGTCCCATGTGAAGATCTAGCCCTCGTTCTCCATTGATATTAAGTTCCACCACTCTAGGGATTCATCCTTCAAATGCCAGGCCACTATCCTTCTTTTTACTTCATCATGCTAGGCAGTAGCCTCAAGATTCTTTCACAGTCCATAACCCACGATTGGGCACTAGCAAAGCCTTCCTTTCTAGAAAACGGTTTCCCTCCAAAACTCATAAAGACATTACAAAAGCGAGAAAAATTAATAGCTACATCAGTAGCAGGAGCTGCGAGAGCCGCCCGAGAAGGATTAGCTACAGGGACCTGCTCCAAAGTACGGAGGTACTGTTGGAACCATTCTGGCAAGTAGCGATGTCTTGCCTGGTTACGCAGCTCATTAGGATTTTTAGCCATTCTACTATTTGAAAAGGAAAGGAAGAATCCCTTAGTGGATACTCCTGAGATATTATTTAAGCTGAAAAAGTAAGAAAAGATAAAGGTGACTAGTATAAATGCGTATGCTTTTTGGGTGAACATATACTATGTATATATATATAGTTTGAAAAATCTTTTTCAAATCACAAATATGACTCTCATACGTATATTTCCCTTATAATCAGGTAACAATGCTCTGATACTAAATGTAACGGCTCGCCCGGAATGGGCCTAAATTTTGACCCAGAAAAGGCCCATCGAAACTTAGAGCCATTCTAAACAGGTCGTTGGTCCCTGTAAGGATTACATTTGCACAGATAATACTAACATATACTTCGAATGGAAATCTCATACAGCGGAAAAGAAAATATAATACCAAAATAAGATGTACCATTTATTTTAAAATCATATAAATACACAGTTACATTTATTAAATAGGTACATCAAATAGTTCAATCTCATAAGATTCCAAAAGAAGCAAAGCAATAACAGCTAATAATACCATAATAACTTTGTCTTCTTCCTCGGCTTCAATCATGACTTCATCCTTAGCTTTACCCCATCTACTGACATGTTGGATGTTAAGGAGAGGAGGTCAGAACATAAAATTCTGTGCGGCTAAAATATAGTGTTACTTAATGTCCATACCCTATATTTTTAGCAGGTTACATATGTCAAGGTACGTCTACGCAGCACACAACAAACACAAAATTTCTAACAAAATAGGGTGGATATCCAAGTCAATCACCCATTAGTGTTTTTAGGGTAAAGAACCAATGAGGTGGCATTCTCGGTCACTTATGGCCCTATTAAAGGTGGATTCTTACAATCTCTTATAACCCTGAGGCGGACCCCTAACCCTTTAAGAATCCCGTCTTAGTGCGTTAATGTTCTTAAGTCTATTTTCTCATTTGTAATATGAGAAGTAGTATTACGGACGTTACTACTTAAATGATATTACCCGATAGGACACCTATGTCGCTTAAGACCTCCCTTAGACAATTGGTGAGCATGCAATGGCCATATATCCTTCAATTGCCAATCTGTCCCCAATATACCACTTACAAGCTTCTAGAGGAAGTTGACATCCCTGTGAACAACCTTACTCCATTAACCGTTTTATGCCGAACCACTTTTAAAGAAGGAGGACCTAAAGAGTTACCTTAATACTAACAAGGGTGGGTCCCATGACATGGGTTTTTCTCCAATGAACAAACCTTCAGATGGGTCCTAGTCCTAACCACTTAAGACCCAAATTAGATTTAAAAAAAAGGTGAGTCAGCCACTTAAGACCTTCTAAAGGCATAGTAAGCCTATTTGCTTTCCCACATCAACTTATATATATAGTTATGTACACACACTAGACCTCTCACATTAAACCATATACTTGTAGATGTTGGATATGCCTGTCAGTTCTGGGAAGGCTTCTACTACAAGTTAGTTTAACCTCATGTCTAGTGTACTAAGTTTATGAATGGCTCATAGCACCTAGACATCTCACATTAGTTGGGCCTACTTGTGGTTGTTGGATATGTCGGTCGGTTTCGGGCAGGCTTCTACCATAAATGGCAACTAACCTCATGTCTATATGTCATTTATTTATATATATTTAAGCCATTCCATATATACGCACACACAAGCAAACAAATATGTATATTTGTTAAGGGGACATTTCAAATTTAAACTCCAACCTAATCCCATTTATTATGCTAATATAACGTAAATTACGTTTAAATAAGTAATATAACAATAGCGCCTAATTAACGTAACATTCGTACAAACGGGGAAACGTTCTAACGAGGCGGCAATTGTCATCTTATCCAAGTTAAGGCATGCAAATTGGGTTTTCCATGCTTTTACCGTTACACATAGGCATAATAATAATATGATAACATAACAAGCAGCAGTTGATGGAAAAACATATATACGTAAAGATTTAAACTTGCATACTAAGCTTGTGGCAACGGTTTCAATGTTAAACTAAAAGTAGACTGTTTCATACATTCACACATGTATGTTTACAATCCATATTTATCCCAATTCACCCTTTTCGTGGTGTTATACACCCAAAAATGTTTACATTTGACTTATTCCAATTTATGAATATGTTTACACCCAAATAAGGATCCAAACCCAATTCAACTATTACACAATCCAAATCCGAACCTTTTTAGGATAAATCAAATGATAATAACGGTGAATTGCATAAAATATAAATAATAATACAACACTCATTTTTACCTTTAATTCAATACAAAAACCACAATTGTACAAAACCAATTCAACATGACAATTTCCACCGTAATTACAAATTAAAAGATTTGGGGATTTTTCATGTTATATTATCGCATAACCCAATTCTTCATAGGCATAACTATTCATATCTATTAATAATATGAATATGCCTTTAAGCAAAACTAGATTCCACTCACAAATTAGATGGAGATGCGGTAGAAATTCAAGATCTGCAATGTTTCTCAACGTTCAAGCGAGCTCTGATTATTCTCCTAACAATATACATATAAGAAACGTATAATAAGATTCTTATACATATTTGTATATGCTAAATTCCATAATCTTAAATTTAGATAGATAGAAATAGAGAGATATAGAATGGAGGTAGAGAAGTAGAAAAAACCTTCACCCTTTTCTCTTTATTTTTCTTTGGAATTCAGCGGCATGGAGGCAGAGAGGTAGAATAATTAGGGTTTCTAGTGTGGGGTTTGGGAGTTATTTATACTTTCTCGTGTGAGCATGAGCCGTCGGATTAATGAAATTTAATCCGAGCCTTACATATAAACATATCCTATTAGAAAACCCTAATCCACGTAGGCAGAATTGGGCCTGCCAACCGACTAGAGGTCGACCCCTCTTAAGGGGGAGCGGTCGCTCCCCCTTCGTTGGGATGCCCAATTTTGCTCCGTTGCTGAGCTGTTAATTTTATTAATTACGTGCTTAATTTACTTCATTCTTTTCCATATATCCAATATAGGTTGTCCCCCAGATCTTATCTCCAATTTCAAATTTTGAATTTCCCTCTTTTATTTTAAATTATTATTTGGACAATATATATAATATTCACATAATTATATATATAATTTATGCGTACACTGTCCAAATTCATTTGTTTATAACTTCTTCATACGTTGACCGTTTTTAACATATTATATATGAAAATGATTCATAATTTCGCCACGAATCCAAATAAAAGAGATTCATAGCCAAATTCTTAAAGCTGCAAAATCTCGTTTTCTAGCCATATCATTTAGTTGCTTGTTTTTTATTATTTAATTTATTATTGATACTTACGAATTTTACGGGGTGTTACATAATCCTTTCTTTCCCTGTAATCTTAGCCAACGGCACTACGGATAAGGCATAGGAGGAATGGTTGATGTCGGCTGCCTTGTGCTAGTTGTTTCTGTCGGCCTTGTACTTGGTGGTAGAGGCACTAAATGTCGGGGATTGTCTCGATTTCGCCAACTGTCGCTATAGTCGTAGGATCGTAGGGGTTTTGACTGAACTCCGCACTTTTGATAAAGTTGGTTACAATTCCACCTTTCGATCATTGAGACTTCCTAACCCCCACTCTCAGTCATTGTCACCTTCTTTGGCCATTGCACCTGCGCGAAGCAAACCTTCAGTCAGGAACGAACATTCTGAATACACAAATAAGTGTTGTGATATGCAGTACTTATAAGTGTGTGTGTGTGTCCGATGTGTTCCCTCCATGGACCAGATGTCGGCCTGCTTGAAGGGGTAATTTCCCCAATGCTTAGCAATACGCTCTCGACGTTTGTGTCGCTGAACCCGATAGTAGACGTCTCAATGGGGACTATGTCCAAGCCCGAGAATCGGTGCTCAACCTCCGTCGATGTTGTGATCTCAGAGGTCATTACTGAAGAAGTTAGTTTGACATCTTCTCTCAACCTCATCTCCTCTTCCAGAGACAGAACGAGTGTGGCCATCAACTCATCGCCTCCGATGAACTCCTCCTCATCATCGCCGTCGTGGACACCTATTTCCCTCTAAGCTCATGCAACCTCAGATTGACTTAGGGCATGGCGGGATGCACACAGGAGGTAGTTCCATTTGCATACCCGGAGGAGCCACTCGTCCCTCAGGTTGTTTCTCTCCTTCCCCTTCTCCTTCACCTTCATCCTACGGCCCATCGAGCAGCCCTCGGGGAGTAGGTCCAATAGGTGGAGGAGATAGTCCGATAGCAGAGTCTGGATATTACGATATTCATTCGGATCATTCCTAAATGCCAATAATCTCTCGAAGCAAGCGCCATCGCTCAGAATATGGGGGATACCTAATACATAAATTTTCAAGTTAGCTTAGTTCTTATGACTCGATTAACTTAAAGAACAACATAAGTCTTAAAACTCCTATGACCAGCGGGCCATCTCCTTGCAAATCCTAGAGGGCATGGACAAAGAACCTGTTATGATTGAAGTAGCTAAGCCCTTTTGATGCCCTAGGATGATGAGATTGTTGGCTTGCGTCTCTAAGAAGGCAAGGGAAGGCGAAATGCTTCTTCTCTTCACAGAGTAGAGGAACTGGATGTCTTCCCCAGTCGACTCAATGCCCAACCACTTGTTGAACAGAACGTAAGTGTCGAGTAGGAAGGCATAGGCGATCGGATGAAACTGCATTGGCGCTAAATGAAAGAAGTGCATAATATCCCGGATGTACGGCCATAATGGAGGTGCGCACCTGACAGAGCACATATGTATAATCCCAGAAGTATAGCCTTCTGGCGGTGTGTGAGCCCTATTATCCTTCTCAAGAACAAGGACATTGTCCCAAGATATTACGTACTTTGCACAAATGCGCCTAAATGAAGCTTTATCAATTCGGAAGACAATTGAATCTGATAGATTCTGTAGAATAACGACATCCACCTCACGTCCAGTGCTATAAGAATGCCTTCTTGTTCGCCCCTAATATCCTCTTCTCCATCCGGCCCCACTCCCGTATGTTCTGACCGGATCATCAGCATGCTCAATCGAATGTTGCAATCACTCTGGTTGCTCCCCCTAGTTATCCGTGTCATATGGGCTCATTTGTTGGGAGGAGGTGGAAGCTTCGAAAGTCTCAAGCTCGATGCTTATTAAGGCTGGAATGGTATAAAGATTCAGAAGAAGCCAACGATGGTTCTTATGTTTCAGCTTTCAAGTCTTGAAGTCATTTGGAGCTCTCTGTGCCATTTCAAACTATAGTCTCAAAGTAGTTTTGTTAGTAAGAACATTCAAATCATTACCCCCTGTGTTGGTGTAAACTATTATGCAACGTGCAGTGTCATGTTGCTAATGCAATTATAGTAAAGCATGTTGAGACACGGTGACAATTTCCGGTTCCATGAACTTAAGAAATTTCATCGCTAACCAAGGTCAAAGAATTCACATTGAGTTGAGATTATGTCCCGATCGGGTTAGAAGTGGAGCTGAGGGATCGTAGTTCATTCATATGTCCATAGTCTGAGTTTATGCTCTAATCTTACGTGCATGTCCAAATTACCGGTCTAAATAGATTCGCCTTTCGAGCATTAACGCGTTATGCAACAATACGTTTATCTTAACTCTCAACCCTCACAGGGCGTCACGAAGTAACTCATATTCACGAAGTTGAGTTTTGAAGTTGAAAACTTCTTAAGTTTTCGAGGTATGAATGTTCATTTCATATCCCCGTATACTCGAGAGATATCCATCCTGAAATTCAACTCCAAAAAAATACATTGTGTTATGACGTAAAAAAACGATTTCATATCCTCGAGGTGTTTGCATTTCCACTTCACCGATCCCATTTCCTCTCCCTACTTTTTGTCCCTCATTCTTCACCTCCCGGGTATGAAACTCCGGGATACAAAACATGATTTGTATCCCTAGATATCAACGTTTCCTATATCCTCTTGAGTTTCGTATCCCCTTCGCCACTCCTTCATCGAATTTCCTTCGAATTTCATACTCCATCCAAACTCTGACGATTCTTACTCCCCTACGCCCCACGTTCTTCAAGAAACCCTCCTTCCTTTTGAACTCTCTAAACCTACACCACCATAGCCGAAGTCGTCCTCTCCTCCTTTGCCATGATATCCTCAACAGATTGAGCTTACCTATTATGATCTAAAGCGCATGCAATTAATTGCAAAGACCCACCTGAAATTTAATCGAAAGGAAGCCAGGGAAGTTTGAAGTTTTCAGAAGTTCGAAATCGCCAAGTTCACGGATATGAAATGGCAAGAAGAAGGGAGTGGAGAAATTGTATCTCATAATTATATTGGGACATGGGGAGAATCCAAAAACTTGCAAAAAACTTCTAAGTGTTTCGGGATCGGTACTGAACCCGCTTATAAAAAAGGGAGGAGGAAAGAGGGAAGATTAATTCGAATTTTTTTTGGGATCGGTGAAACTTCAAAAACTTGGGATTTTGGCTATGATCACGCATGCGAGTTTTGGACCTTCGATTGTTAAAACCAACTCGATTCGCTAGTCGATCGCGTATTCACATCCACGAGTACGCGCCAAGCGATCGAGTTTCAGATTCGATAAACATTTCTGAAAACTAACTTGCGTGATCGCTTCCCCAAATCATACCAATTCGATTATGTTTTTAAGAACTCTAATCGTATCGCATAAAACCACATGCAAACGTATGAGCGCGTACGTGAAACCGTGCTGACAATGACTTGTTTGTGTTCCCAAGTAAGCAGAAGTTGACAACTAATGTTTAATTTTTGGAATCGATGGGAATTGGATGCCCACATGAGAAATCAAACAGATTCCAATCCGAGAAGCGAAGTTCAAAGAAACTAGAACTCTCAACAATGTTGGAGCCTCTTACTTATATTAAAGAGCTTCAATATTACTACTCAGAGGGTATTCGCAGGAATACACAACTCAATAGAAGTTTTGCGACCAATCAGTCAACATGACTCGAAGATCTTCCCAACTTCCTAAAAGACTGTCTCAATGCAAAGCACATCAAATTAACGTAAGACAACCTTTGGAGGGGAAAGTATACTCGGCCATTTGGTCTAGATACAAAAAGCAATCCAAGCCCACACAAATTGACCCATTGCATGGTCAAACGGCCCAAAAGCATTGCAAAAACATCTGAGAACAAAGCCCAAGTAGATTCCTTCAAGCATAATCATTGTGGATTGTTGAAACTGCTCAAATATACCTAAATTCTTTGGGATCGATATTCACCATCCTTCACGAGCCCGTATCCCAATGCCCCAACACCAAAATTCGTATCCCACACCATACCTCCCTGGGTCGGTATTCCTGCCAACAACTCCTAATGATTGGCCTTGCCCTCGACTACCACAGTTCGTATCCTACGAACCCTAACTTCGGGATCGGAGCTCTCAGATATGAAAATAGCAAAGATGATGAAAAGAGGCTTCGAAAAAACTTCCTGGATATGAATTCGCGAAGCACCCATGGGATATGAAGTCGTCAAAGCAGAAGAGTTCATAGCATCAAGGCAGAGCAAAATTAAACTAAGTTCCAGGGATACGTGTCGATCTCGGGATTGTTACCGACCCCGGGGTATGAAAAATGTGGCACATGCCCACTAAGCTCTACTCCTACTTACTCCCACCTGCTCCACTCTCTTATAAGCATCCCCCAACCTACTCCGGGAAAAGGGTTGAAAACTTGCTCATTAGACACTTGTGAAAGAAGATATTGCATCTTTGATCCTCAAACTCGCTCCATCACTCAAGAAAGAAGGAACTACCTCTTTTTGGACACTTGGACATTTTGTACTGCATAAGCATTTCGGGAAGAAGGAATTAGGCTCCATTTTGGACCTTGTGGAGTTAACTTTCCACCATTGCCAATGTATTCATATGTAACTGTTGACATCAAAAATTGGCACAACACCCAAAGAAAGGGTTTTGTGGGGGAGTAAGTGATAATGAATGAGCACAAAACTGAAAATAGAGGAAATCACACACATGTTTATAGTGGTTCGGCGTTAAAGAGCCTACGTCCACTTTTTAATCTCTTATATACTTTATCAACTATTACAATCGGAATAGTTACAATGGCAATATAACAAGAGACTGGCAAATATAAAGAACAGAAAAATGCTATCAGTTCTCCAAAAGTCCCTTCTTCTGAGGCCAAAAAGGGTATTTATAGATGATACAATGCATACGTTGGTTGGAATACATGTATCGTGATCCAAGGTAATAGAAAAGCATGAAGAGGCGTTCTTCTCCTATGGAATCGACGTGATTTGAATCTTTGATAATAGGTGGTAGCTGATCCGATTTTTGTGAACAGCGTAGGATAGAAGAAGTTGGGCACGAATTATTCTCCATGCAGATATTTGGTTTTGGGTCAGGTATGGCTTTGACTTGGTCAGTACGATAATGGTAGGTTCCATCTGGGTTGTACACTAATCTTATGAATTAAGTTTAATGGGGATTGGGCCGGATTCCTCACTCACCAATCCATCTCTACACAAGAGTCGTTCCGCTAAGGTTCTCTTGAAACCGGTCCGAGATGCCAATGAACTTTGATGGGCTCGCCGAAAGGCCCATCAACACTTTGCCCCCCAAAGCATGTTGTGTTGAGAACTGGACATGCTTCTTATCGGTTCAAATCGAATTATTTTCTTCACATAGACTCGGATATCTCACAAATGTTGGCTCAAGCCGTCTCTTCGTGGAACAGGGCTGACCCAACAAATGCCTTGGAAATCTACGTCGACTCAGGTAATAATGAAGTTCTACTGCCACACATCTTTTCAATAAAAATTGGCCTGCTCATGGTTTGACACGTCAACTGAATATGCTCAGGCGGTCATATCATATGAATACGAAGAGTTACTCCGTGGTATTATAAAAGCTTGGACACTTCGTCTTTTTTACTTCTTCTTTTTACCACTTCTTTACCCCGAATTGATTTTACTGCTTAGGAGAAGAAACAGTGAGATCATCCTCATCTTCAACCAAGATCATTTCTTCTGCCAATTCTTCAGGTACCAATTGATTCTTCCTTCTCATTTATTTAATGCATTCTGATATAATTTCCATTCACAATTTCTCTCTTTCCATCTTCTGGTCATAACTCGGGTCTCACGTAGTCCATAGTCAGAGTTGCTAACATCGGATTGCTAGAGTCGGGGGCGATATGGCTGTCGTTGGTGAATTCGATACAATTGTGACAAAACCCGATGGTGATGGAGCTGTTATTCCAAAATGGCAGGAAGATGGAGAGGTTTTCCTGCCTTGTCAAATCGTCACGTGGATTTATCAAATCCTCGGACAAGTAGTAATATTTGAAAGGATGGGTATAATTATTGTGATTTTTACACAGTCTAGTACATAAGGACAAAAGTGATTTGGTGATTGTTGTTCACTAAAATAGCATTGTAAGGCAGAATTAACCACTTCTAAAACAACCCCACCTCCCTTTTTAGGTCGATCACCATGGTCAGGATACTGGATCTTCGTAAATAAGGTCATGTCAAAGGAAAAAAAACTGTCTCATCCAATTACAATAGATAGCTCCTCGAGCCTTTGGCCAATTTTGAATCTAATTTAGGCGCCGGCACTCGGGATGGGTCCACACAATCATCCACTCTCCATGAAAAATAGTCGAATCGAGCGAAACAGCAGCCACTTCAGCAGCACCCAACATATTTCCAAATGCATTGGTCTTAGAAAATCCTTCGAACATTCATCAGAGCAAGATGTCCCTCAAGCATTTACAAAATATTTTCACTAAGCACAACATCCCCTGGAAGAGTATCTCTCTTCCTACGGAACATGATCGCCCTCATGATCCCCCGAAATGTTTTATGGCACTGTCTTGTCCTATGTGTACTGTTGGGGCTATTCCCCCCTTCCATTCTTTTGTTGTCGACTTCCTATGCCAAATGAATTTAGCTCCAATACAGCTTCATCTGATCGCTTATGGTAATCTGCTATCGCTATATTATCTGTTCATGAAGCATTTCGGTTATCCTCCAACCTTTAATGACTTAGACTTTCTTCACTTTCAAATATAACGAGAAGAGTTCCGCCTCTCATCTTTATTTTGAAGCTGCCCGCAAAGTTGTCGAAGAAATTCCGAGCAGGTGGAGGATGCAACACATGACTGGTTTTACATCAAACAACAGCAAGATGCGCTCGTCGTTGGCTCCAATGCAGTAAGTTTTCCATTTTACTTGTCATGTCCATGGAAAAATTTCTTATTTCAATTGCTTCTTTTGTAGGAGAAAAGCCGAAGAGACCTGATGAGGGAGTGTTCGAATAACGCTTCAATAAACTGTCTAAGCTGACACTCAAGAAACGATAATTTTGGAACTGTCTGACCGATGATCATCTACATCGATATGGTCTTCTAAACAAGAACATGACATTGGGACCTCAGAAAAAGGGATCTTCTTCGACCACTCCTAGCCAGAAGGGAACATCGGATGATGCGCAGACGGCGTGCCAGATCGGGGAATCTCCCTCCCCCCTCCCCTGCTTGAGAGAAAAAAGATTTTCTACAAGTTGGGGAAGATGTTTAATCCCAAAAGGAGATTATCTCGAAAGGCTGACCTTTCAAAGAGGCAAAATGGTTCCATCAATGAAGCTTCAGGAGAGGTCAAAGAAGGGTTAGACGAGGAAGATCCTATTGAGCAACATTTGAAAACTCCTTCTCCTATTCACGGCTCGCTGGAGGAAGAGACGGCTTTCCCTTTTCAAGATCTAAAGAACTTGAAGATGCCCGATGATATTTTCTCCTCACAAAATTTGGATCCTAACCACTTCTTCGCCACCCAGTCTGGGGAAGTTTCTGTTCCTGCCGAGCCCGAAGACATCAAAGTTATGTGACCTAAGTAACTTAGTCTCACAGCACTGGTACTATATGTCACAGTACCATTTTCTCTTGTGTAAATCGAAGCTTGGTCATATCCATAGGATCCTAACCACTCTTCGCCACCCAGTCTGGGGAAGTTTCTGTTCCTGTCGAGCCCGAAGACATCAAAGATATGTGACCTAAGTAACTTAGACTCACAGCACTGGTATTATATGTCACAGTACCATTTTCTCTTTTGTAAATCGAAGCTTAGTCATATCCATAGGATCCTAACCACTTCTTCGCCACCCAGTCTGGGGAAGTTTCTGTTCCTGCCGAGCCCGAAGACATCAAAGGTACGTGACCTAAGTAACTTAGTCTCACAGCACTGGTACTATATGTCACAGTACCATTTTCTCTTGTGTAAATCGAAGCTTGGTCATATCCATAGCTTGTTTATTGTTGTTTCTTCATAGGGGAAATAAAAACCAAATAATATGATGATCTCTTTGCTTCCCTTTCGGCAGATGGCGGGCCAGCTGGACTGGCATTGCAACAAATCGAGTAAGATGACGATGATGAAGACAACGACAACAAGAGGAAGAAAAAGTAAAGAGAGGATGAGAGAATAAAAGAGAAAGGGATTTGAAAAAGCACAAGCAGATACACGAGAGGGGATAAGGAGATGGGAGCAAGTCCAAGAAGAGAAAAGAACATACGTCCCTCGAGCATTGAACCCCTCCTCATACCAAAGGTAACACCCCCATGGCGGTGATAAGGCCGAACATTCTCGGGTCGTTCTAAACCGTTCCAGACCACCGGTCGACCCTTCTCCTAACACATTTATCGTTGACCGCATTAAAGAGCTAGAAGAGGCATTCCCTGACCTCGTTTTTACCGAAATCGGGCTTGCCCCCGAGCTACAGCTAATCCCACCAAATTTTCGCCATCGACTTCGAACTAACCCTGACTATGCTTTATCCCAATATGATATAATTCATGACTATGCCAAGCAAGTTTGCGGGGTTCTAAAGAGCAAGCATAAAGAGAACACTAGTTTGAAGAGGGAAATTGAATGCAACAAGAATACCTTTAGTCGGCTTGAAAGAAAGATAGGGGAGTTTGAGTCGTAGGTGGTGACTAATAAGTAGGAATGCAAGAAAGCTTATGAGGACTTAAATGCCCATCTTCAGTCGAAGAATCGAGAGTGCGATGCTCTAAGTGCAGAGGTTGAAAAACTAAAGGGCAAGGGCGGTCGACTAGATTTAGAAGTGCAAAATCTTAAATCCTTTCTTAGTTCATCTAAGTCGGATAGAAAGAGGATCGAGGAGAATATTATTGTTGCTGCAATAGAATCTGCCAATAACCTTCGACTTCGACATGAAATAGACGTCTGTACCATCAACGCCGAGCATGCTTTAGGGATATCTAACATGAAGAAGAGACATGGGGGCCAAGCCCTTACATTCTTTACAAGGGTCCTTCGTCACATGAACCTATCTTTGATAATGGGCTACGAGAAGGTTTTGACAAACACTTGGAAAGTTTTCATGAAAGAGGAGAGGAATGCAGCAAAAGGGCAACCGGTGGGCGAGGAGGCTTTAATGAATCAGTTTTTGAATGATGATGAACGAGCAGTGTTAGCTGAGGGGAAGAGAAAGGAAAAGGAGGCAGCGGAGGTTGAAGGTCGTAGAGAAAAGGGGAAGTCGTTCCCCGAAAGAGTGTTAGTAGTAGCTAGGTTAAGACACTCTTTCTGTTTCCTTCCACCAACATCAAGACCGGTTTAACTTCTGTTGACCCATCCAGGCTACAAATGAGCAGCCGACCAGGCCCAATCTCGGAAGTAAACTTATTCACCTCTCTTTTACTCAAGTTCATTTATTTAATCACCATTAACGTCTTCTATTGTAGGTTATTCATTGGAGGAGAAAAATGTTGAGGAAGGAATTGCGACAGTGGAGAAGGGTAGCATTAGGGAGACAGTTGAAGTCCAGGAGAAGAAAAGAGGCAAGAGAGAGCCATCAAAAGATGACAACGTCGAGATGGTAGGAGAAAGCGGGAGAGGGAATTATCCTTCTATGGTCAAGATTAAAGCTAGAAGCAAAAAAAATGTTTTGTCCATGAAGCCTGAGCCGTCTGAAGAAACTTTGAATATTCCTCTCCTACGAGCTATTCCCCCGACCATTCTTTCTTCGGTCAACATACCTCCTTTCATAGATACAACCGACCCAAAATAACAAGGTGCAGCATCAGTCCCCACTTCTTTTGGTTCCATGCTTAAGGGGTCGAAGCCTAGGTCAACCACCACCAAGGAGATGTTGGAGATGATTAGGCAGAAGGAATTGGATGATACGACCGAGCGTAGGGAGAAACCAACTCAATCTTAACATCTTTTTGTGGGAACTTTGTTTTTAGCCCTTCAAAGTCTTATGCGAGTGTGGCCCTCGCGTTTGTTGTTATTAAGATTTGTAATGTAGTTTGTGGATGGAAATTGGTTATACTTGCATGTAACAACATTTTGTAAGCACATTATGTTAATTTTAACTGAAGTCTGTGCTTTTTCTTTTAAGTATTCGTCGCTAATATGCTGAAATGGGAGCAATGTCAATATTCCCAACTCGTCTCGGCCTTCTAGAGGTATATGTTGACCCTCTTTCCCCCAGCGTAGTGAGGAGTTGGTATGGTCCTAAAATTCTCCAATTTTACTTAAGATTGGATTCCTCCTAGTTTGGGAGCCAAGCATCCTTAAGTAGGAGTATCTTCAGTCTTTTATACTCATCCTCTAGTCAGTGAGGGTTAGAGTTTTAAGGATCGAGCAGTCTTTTGTCGGGCTGCACCTTTCACACTCGTCTCCTTTTATACTCGTTCCAATGTAGAGGGAATTATAGCCATTTTCAGACAATCAGTCATTGTATTTAAGTCGGTGTCACCCTTACTTTTAGTCAATAAAGTAGGACCCGAAAGTTAGTCGATCAGTCTAAGTTTAGGATCTGTTTTCTCTGATTTTTATTGTTTTAATAATGAAGCTGACCCGCTAGTCTTGGGGCGGCATATCAAACCGTTGATATTTGACCGAATGTCGGTCGAGTCAGAACATTTAGTCATCATAGTTAATAAGTCAGAGCAGGAAAGTGGCCTTTTATTCATAAACTGCTACGAGTGATAAGTCACTGCTTATTACAATACTAAAGCAAACAAAATAGTAAATAAATTGAAAATTCTAAGAAAGATAAGGTTGTAAATGCTCTGCGTTTCATGCTTTCTGAAAAGGCTCGTCATCAACAGTCGATAGCCTGAAGGTTCCATTATCAAGCTTATTTTGAATGATGTAGGGTCCTTCTCACTTAGGTCCCATATGTACAGGATTCGGGAAAATACGCTTTAGACAAGATCACCAACGTCGAAGGTCTTGTGTCGAACCTTCTTGTTGTAATATCGAGCGACCCTCAGTCGGTGAGCTTCGGCGCCGAGGTTTGCTTCTTCTCTTTTATTTCCAATCATATCCAGTGAGTGTAAGAGAAGGGCTTTGTTCGATAATGGATTTTAGGATGTCGTTCTATGGGAAGGAATTTCAAGTTCGATGGAAATGAAAGCTTCAGATTCGTAAGATAGAACGAAAGGAGTATCCCCAGTAGTGGTCTTATGGGTGGTTCGGTATGCCCAAAGGCCTAAAGGAAGCTCGTCGACCCATTTGCCTTTAGCTCGTTCCAATCGCTTTTTCCGGATGGATTTGATGGTTTTGTTAACTACTTCTACTTGTCCATTAGACTGTGGATGGGAAACCGTAGTGTATTTCTTCTCAATGCTATATTTTTCATAAAAATCTCAGAATTCTGAGTTATCGAAATGAGTCCCATTATTCGTAATGATAGTACGAGGTATCTCATATCGACATATGATATACCTGATAATGAAGTTAATGACCCGCCTTGTTGTGATTATGGTCATCTGTTCGGCTTCGGCCCACTTTGTCAAATAATCCACTACCACGATCGCATATCGCGCCCCACCTTTCAAAATGGACAGGGTTTCAATGATGTATATCCCCCATACAACGAATGGCCAAGGATTAACCAATTGGGTGATCTCAGTCAGTGGGGCTCGCGGAATCTGCGCAAACCTCTGGCACTTATCACATCGCTTGGAGTAATACGCTGCATCCTTGTTGAGAGTCGGCTAGAAATACCCATAACGCAGTACTTTCTTAGCCAGAGTTTACCCCTCGGTGTGTGCGCTGCGTTCTCCTTCATGTACTTCTTTCAATATCCTTTTAATATCATCATGAGCCACACATCAGAACATGAGTAGTGAAAAACCCCGTCTGTAGAGCTGATTTTGTAGGACAACATACCTTGATGCCTACCGCACGACAGCTTGTCTCTCGTTTCTTTTCTCGGGGAGCGTGTCTTGTAGGAGGAAATTCTTGATGGTAGTCATCCAAGATTCTCTCTCAGGCTCGACTTTAGCTTAGTCGATTTCCATCTGCTCGATGCTCGGGATGTCCAGAGTCTCTATGGGAACCGGTTCCGTTTCACTCGGGTTGTCTGAACTAGCGAGCTTTGCCAAATTATCCTCTTTCTGGTTTTCTTCCCTGGGAATGTGAGAGATACTATATCAGTCGAAATTATGTAATAATTTCTCGACATGCTTAAGATAGGAAGTCAGTCGAGCTCGTCTGGTTTGATATTCCTTCCGAACCTGGAGTACCACAAGTTGTGAATCACAAAAAAATTCAAGTGATGTTATTCTTGAATCCATCGCAATTTGACCCAGGAATCAAAAGTTATACTCAGAGTCATTGTTAGTTTCCAAAAACTATAATCTCAGGGTGTAATGAATAGATCGCCCCTCGAGGGATAATAACACTACGTCGGCGCCCGAGAGTCGGTAATAATGAGCTCCATCCATGTATAGTTTCCAAATGTCCGACCTTGGCTTGATACCCAGGGGTTTGGTACTTTCCTCTGGGTCTTTGTCTTCCAGAGTTGTAAATTCAGCTATAAAGTCGGCTAGGGCTTGCCCCCGGATGGATTTCCGTGGAACAAAAGTTAAATCGGTTTGGCTTAACTCGATGTCCCATTTAAGCAGTCTCTCGATTGCCTTGGTTTTCTGCAGGAATTGCCGAAGAGGTTGGTCGGTGAATATTTTAATAGGATGAGCCTGGAAGTAGTGCAGAAGCTTTCTTGATGCGATCAATAAACTATAGGCGAGTTTCCCGTTCTTCAGATAGTTTTGTTCGGCCCCTTGTCAATTTTTTACTTACATAATAAACTGGTTGTTGCACTCGGTCTTTTTCACGGATTAGGACCAAGATGATCGCGTGTGCGGATACAGCTAAATAAACAAATAGATCTTCATGATTGATTGGCTTAGATAGGACGGGTGTTTCTCCAAATGGTCGAGCAGGTTTTAGAAGGCTTCGACACAGTCAGGTGTCCAAGCAAAGTTATGTTTCCCTCTTTTAATTAACTCAAAGATTGGTAGGCATTTATTGGTCGCATTGGAAATAAATTGACCCATCGCTGCTACCTTACCTGCTAGGCTCCGAACATCTTTAATTTTTCTAGGTTCCTGAATTCTTTTAATGGCTAAAATCTGGTCGGGATTGATTTCGAACCCTCGAGAATTAACTACGAAACCTAGAAACTTGCCTGATGCTACTCCAAAAGAACATTTTAATGGATTCAACTTCATTCCATACCTCCAAAGAATGCCAAACATTTCTGACAAGTCGTTTATGTGATCGGATGATCATCTCGACTTTACCAGCATGTCACCAACGTATACTTCCATCTTCTTTCCTATCTGATCATGGAACATCTTGTTGACCAAATGCTGGTATGTGGCCCCGGCGTTCCTGTTGACCAAATGTTGGTATGTGGCCGCGGCGTTCTTTAGACCGAACAACATGACTACATAACAGTATAGTCCGAGATCTATTATGAAATAAGTATGCTCTTGGTCTGGAATGTGCATGGCAATCTTGTTGTACCCCAAGTAAGCATCCATAGACGAGAAGAGTTCATGATCTGCATTTGAGTCGACCAACTGATCAATCCTAGGTGACAGAAAGCTGTCTTTAGGGCAGGCTTTGTTCAAGTCAGAAAAATCGATGCAGGTCCGCCATTTCCCATTAGCCTTTATCACAAGCATTGGGTGGGCTATCCAGTTAGGATAGGTCAAGTCCTGGGTAAACCCATTGGCTCGTAACTTTCTAACTTCCTCCTTCAGGGTCGTAGACCTTTCAGGGCCGAGCATTCGCCTCTTCTTCTTTATAGGAGTAAACTTAGGATTAATGCAAAGGGAGTGAGTTATGATAGAGGGTGAGATTCCACACATGTCAACGTGGGTCCATGCAAACACGTCAAGGTTTGCACAGAGAAATTCAGTCAATTCCCTTGTTTGGATGGGAACAAAATGAGATCCTATCTTCAGAATCCAGGTAGTGTTGTCTCTGTCGATCGAAATCCCTATGGTAGCCTCGTTTGGGGTTGCTTTCCAGCATCCCGGTTCTTCGTCCTCTCTTGGGTTGATATCCTCAACTTCACAGAGGGACGATCCCGACTGGGATGTTCTCTGTAGTGGCAATGCCTCTTTCCCCTCTGTAGGAAGAGAGGATTCTTCAGACTCTTTGCTACTTTTGCTTCGTAGCTCTTTCCTTTCTTTAAAGTAGAAGGCTCGACCTGTTACTTGATCTCCTCGTATTTTCCCGATTCCACCATTAGATGGGAATTTCAAAAGCAAACACAAGGGAGCAATACATGCCCTGGAATCAGCTAAGGCTGGTCGTCCCAGAAATGCATTATACTGGGAGTTAATGTTCATTACAACAAACAGCAGAATCCTAACTCTTTGGTGGTCTCCATCACCCAATTCTACAGATAGGTTAACCTGGCCGATTGGTTCGATAGATGCTCCATTAAAACTGTGTATCTGGCCAGTACCTGGCTCCAAATCTTTCGGCTCCAACTTCATTTGGCCATAGGCTTTTCAAATAAAATGTTTTCCGAGCTTCCATTGTCAACTAGAACTTTCCGCAATGTAGTTGGTCCGATAATGTTTGTTATTACTAGTGGATCGACGGTTGGAGCCTCTATGTCGATCGACTCCCGATTACGGAAGATAATATCATCGATCATCATATTTCTTTGCTTTATCGGACTTGCAGCTTTGATGGGGCTGTCTAGATGCTTTGCAAAATTTGCATAACGCTCCATGGACCGGATGCTATAACCGGCAGGATGCGGTCCTCCGACAATGACGTTAATCATAATTCCCGTTCCCTTCTCCTGGGCGGTGGCTCGAGGCAAGGCCTAACTTTGTTTGGGTGCTAAAGTCCCTTTCCCCCTGTCTCTTGGGGCTGGTTTATATTCATCAAGTTTTCCTTTTTGAATTAACTTCTCGACAATGTCCCGAAGATGTCGACATTCGTTGGTCGTATGTCCGTAAATCTCATGGAATAAACAAAACATCCCAGCCGCCCGCTTCTTCTCAGTAGGTTCACGTAAGGGCGGCTTCTTGTACTGGACTGTACTACATGTATCAAGATAAATATTATCTAGCGTGTCGTTCAACGTGGTGTAAGTTTTGAAAACCTAAAAATGGGGTCGTTTTTTGGAATTCCCTCTTGGTCCAGGGTTTCCATTGGCTTCCTTCTGTCCATCGCCATTTTGCTTTCCACGGTTCCCACTGTTCACTTCTACCTTTCTTGAGTTATCCCCTGATTGCTTGACCGCGACATTGCTCTGAATTGGTTTGGTAGACACATCTTGTGGCCCGTCCTCCTAATCTAGCTATGTGTCTTCCTGCCTCAGACGGATGTTGGCATTTTCATAGAATGTTTCGATCGATGTGGGCGGCTTCCCGATCAAATATTTTCTGAACTCAGTCCGCTTATCAATGCCATCGACCATGGCCATCAGGACGGTTTCAAGATTAAGGTTGCTTACTTCAGTTGCAGCCCGGTTGAATTGGTTAATGTAGTTTCTTAGGGACTCGCCCCTTCCCTACTTGACTGCTGAAAGAGCCATGACATGCTTCGATTTGGAGGCATGGAGATGGAAGTGATTCAATAATTTCTCGCTCAAGTCTTTAAAGCTCGGGACCGATCTTGGGGGTAGATGGACGAACCACATGAGTGCCACTCCACTCAAGAAAATTGGAAATGCTTTACATTTGATAGTGTCGGGAGCTACTGCTACCTCCATATGCCACGAGTATCTCATCAAATGTTGTTGCGGATCAGTAGTTCCATCATAGTAGTTTGTGGTTCATCTAGAGCATAATGAATCTTCTGGGGAATTCAGCTCATAAGACGTCATTAGTGAATGGCGTGTGGCATCGGTCGGTTCCCCTGTCCTCGTTCTTATGTCCTTTATTGTCATTCATAATCCGTCGTATCGTGGCGGTCAGATTCGGAGGAATAACTGCGTCCCGATCGGTTTCCTCAACCGACCGGCCTCTCTTAGCCCTCTCAATGAGTAACATCGTCTGACTTATTGTCCGAGCGGTCCTTCTTCCTCGGTTTTCTCGGTCAATCACAATATTCTAGAGGGGATGAATAAGGATTCGATCTGCCTGAGTAGCATTTTGGTAGGCAGGTGGAGATGCTTCTTGGTTTTGCGGGGCTACGTGGTCGACGGCTTCTACCTCGGCCTGGTCGGCCTGAGTCTGACCTCCTGCCCCTAGCTGATCTGGACACCCTTCGAGATGCAATTGCAGAATATTTTAGGCTCTTTTGAATGAACATCAAGATTGACGTGAATCTCTGCTTCCCCCGGATGATGATAAGCTCTCCGAGTTTTGATCTAACCGACGAGGGGGAAGTTGGTCATCCCCAAACTCCCTAGCTTGTTGATTCCTGAACTCCTCCAATTGCCTTGACATGCGATTCATACGCTATCGCATGGTGGCATTCACCCGAGCATGAACTTTTAAGGCGTCTTTAGTCTCTCGGAGATGATTTAACATGGTCATAAACTCATCTCGGGTGGCGAAAGCTGAGGAAGGAGCTGATCTGCTGCGAGGGGTAATTCAGGTTGATCTGAAGTAGTTATAGGAGCATTCGATCCACCGGCTGTGTCCGCAAATGTCCCGACCTATGGTTGTTTCCCGGTACTACGAGTTATTTGTCCAGCCATAACTCAACAACGTAGGAACAAGGTTAGGATTTTGTCTCAAACTCGGTGATCCGAAAATAGAGAAAAAATCCGTTTTATGCTGAGAATATCAATTCTCAGTGAATGCACCAAAGTGTTGACACTATGAATGAGCACAAAACTGAAAATAGAGGGAATCACACACACGTTTATAGTGGTTCGGCGTTAAAGAGCCAACATCCACTTTTTAATCTCTTATATACTTTAGCAACTATTACAGTCGGAATAGTTATAATGGCAATACAACAAGAGATTGGCAAATATTAAAGAATAGAAAAATGCTATCAGTTCTCTAAAAGTCCCTTCTTCTGAGTCCAAACGGGGTATTTATAGATGATACAATGCATACGTTGGCTGGAATACGTGTATCGCAATCCAAGGTAATAGGAAAGCATGAAGAGGCGTTATTCTCCTATGGAATCAGCTTGATTTGAATTTATGATAATAGGTGGTAGCTGATCTGATTTTTATGGATAATGTGGGATAGAAGAAGTTGGGCATGAACTATTCTTCATGCAAATATTCAATTTTGGATTTGGTATGGTTTTGACTTGGTCAGTCTGATAATGGCAGGTTCCATCTGGGTTGTACACTGATCTTCTGAATTAAGTTTAATGGGGATTGTGCCGCATTTCTCGCTCACCAATCCATCTCTACACAAGAGTCGTTCCGCTCAAGTTCTCTTGACACCGGTCAAGATGCCAATGAGCTTTGATGGGTTTGAGAAGGGCCTACCAACAGTAACTATAGTTCCCACCATTGTACTTTAGTTAAAAGTGAATAAAAAGAGCAAAACTTTCAAAGTGGACGTAGGTTTCGCGGATCTAGCCACTATAAAATACTATGTTAATTTACTTTCCTGCATAGTTTCCACTTCGAGTGATTAGTTTCATTATCTTGTAACACGTTGGGTATTATTGCCAACTTTTGCGCATCAACACAGTTGAATCAGACCACCTTACCTAAGTCTTTCTTCTTATTGGGCCCACTCTTGCCCAGCTGCTACTTCCATTTCATATTCCAACAGTTTCAGTTCCGCATTAGCCTTTACAACGACTTTCTTTGGGAACAGTCTAGGAGATTTCTTAATAAGTTTCTCGCATGGGATCTCAATATAGTCCCCTAGTTTCTCTCCAGTTACTCATATAATCCATTTATAAACTTCTAATTCTCAAAGGAGTATTAATAGAGCAAGGTCCATACTCGGAGCGAGAGCCTCAAACTTCATAACATATTCTAAGACTGTCTTATCATCTTGTTTCATCTCGATAATTTTTTTTAAAATATATAGACTCTCGGCCGTAGGAATAAACTTATCCTCAAATCTGGTATTAAAGTAGTTTCAAGTCATCTCATCCTCTGGGTAGTAAGAGTAATGGAGCTTCACCAACTCATGGATCTACCCTGAAGCTGTTGAGAAGCAAACTTCCACTTTACAACATCATTGATCCATAAGTCTCTAAAAATACGAGAACAAGTATCCAACCACTCCTATAACTCAATAGCATGCTCAGACCTGCCGAATGGCTTGCTTCTAAAAGTAGAACAATCATTGTGCAACTTGGCAAAGTCCACTTGAATTGCTAGCACAGGGGAACCACCACCTTAAGCTACACCCGGAGTGAAATGAGCTCTTCCTACGACCAATGATATTATAGCATCAAAGATATCCTTGTAATCGAGGCTACTCACTTATGATCCACCTTCGCCTTCTACTTTTGACGTAGAATTATTCCTAGCTTCATTTTTAGTGGCTTGACTCATTATTAGTCGTTAACTAGAACAGTCAGTCCCGACTAAAGAAAGAAGCAATGTTGCTCAAGTGAGACTTTTATATATACTAATATATATATATATATATAGTATTGATTCAACAAACTATAAATATGTCCCTCTTATGCATATATGTCCTAAATCATTAGTTAAATCATATAGCTAAAGACGTGATATCAAATGAGACGGTCGCCTCATTCCACTTGTATGTAAATAAGGAAATAATGCATTGTATAAATGCCAAGATGATATGGGCCGGCCACCTGGTGTGATAGACAAAACCAGACCTATCATATCTCACGGCGCTTGGATAGAAATAATAAGAAATATACGGTAATATAATGGGTAATGATTGAGTGAACAAAATATTTGAAATGTCTTCATCACGAAGTCATGTACATGAAATCCAAATATCTAAATACATGTCATCCTCGCTACATCCCGGAAAGCACTCTAATAACAACGGAAAGCAAATATATATATATACATACATACATACATACATATACATATATATATATATATATATATATATACGCTATAGCTCCTCCAAGCTCGTATTCGTTTAAGCATCCTTGTACAACCTGACATTTTATCTATTCTACACACCGACAATGTCAACCAATCAATGACAGTGCCAAAGAGCACCCAAGATAATGAGAGAAGACTTAAAACCTTGGGACATATAATAGTTTGGTGTGTGCATTGAGATCTATCAAAAACAATACTGTATAATAGGAAATAGATAGGTTAATTCTCATAATAGTCCTGTCCCTACAACCAAAGAGTCAACACACAGTAACAAGACAATATATGCTACTCAAAGCGAACAACAATAAAAGTGTGCACAATTATAAGATAATAGAATCATTACAGCCTACATCGGCCTCATTCCTCATCTCCTTCTCCTAGGCTTATAGGTGATAGTCTATCCAAGTAGTGAACGTAGGAACAAACAGAGCAACTTATCAATCATCATTTAAATCAAAACTATCACCTTCCAAAGCCGTGAATGCATTCATAACCCATTTAAATGGCGGCTGCCATGGGTTAGGAGCTAACAGAAACCCTGATTCTAGTCGAACTCTATGTTTCACCAACATGATCCCCTTCGGCCTAGGTTACACCACCTAGGGTACACGATCTCCCTGATCCTAACAAGCATCCCCAAGATACCCCTTCTTCAAATCCACTAAAACACTCCAAGATATCAATGATTCCTTGGCAATCTACTATTAGAGTTACTTCACTCTGCCTAAACCTTGAGTTCCCTTAGTCAATCTATTTCCACACAGCTTTGTTACACTGTGAACTGCTTTCGTTCTTATAGCATTGTTACACTGTGAATTGCTTCCGTTTTATAGCGTTGTTACACCACGAATTTTGTCCATAGCTTCGTTACACCATGAACTAACCATGCAATCTCGTTACGTCATGAATTGCCTCATAACCACATAGCTAATTTACATTATGAGCCATCCATACTCTCTCTTTGAACCCACTGTACACCCGAGCCTTCGATTGTGGAGTTAACAGACTGATCATGCCATAACTACTAATCTATATAAACAATCGACAAACAACGACCTTCAGCATGACGCTGAAGCCTCTAGTCTTCAAAGCTACGGATCTCACATCCATTCGACGGAGTTTGATGGACTAGTGTCGGTCCATGTACTTACCCAATTTTTGGCTAGGTTCACTTCCTCTCCCCTAAGCTTCCCTCCAACCTGCTGTTGGACAATCCAATTTCATGCCTCTAAGCACTTTATGTCGGTCCATAACTTCTTCAAAAGTAATAATCTTTGACCAGTTGACCCCCAAACTTGATTGACGCCATGCCAAAGGCACTAGGAGCCTCTACCAAAAATATCAAGTCCAACCCATACGTAGTTATGAACCGGTGCCAATCCATAGCGCTTGGATCGATACTGATCTACATACTTAGCAGATTTCAACCCAAATTTTCTAAGCCTCTTCCTGTCGTCTTCAAGAGCCAATCCTTCAGATTTCGTAAAATTCCGATGAACTTTGATCCAGATAAGCTCAAATCTTCATTTCAAATCATAATATGACGATTCCAACACACAATATCAAGTGTAACATCCAAATAAGGATTTCAGCAACCCAAACAACAAGCATACAAATCAACAACCTTGAAGAAGCACATAAATTCATTAAAGTATATATTAATCATTTATATACATGGATCTAGTGTAAATCTACATGCTAATAAATCCAAACTTATCATTTTAACCCATTATGTGTTTAGTTAGGTTATTCCTATAGTTTCAAATATTAAATGAACATAGATAATCATGTTTTAGGGTGATCTAGCATGTATGTGATATTTCTCATTATATGATAATGGATCTCCATGTCCTATCGCTAATCCGGTAAGTATGTAAGGTCTAATGGGGAAAAAACCAACTCTCCAAACTAAAATGAAATGTATAGGTGGTATTCCACTAACATGCGACTAATGCACCATCAACTTAACATCCGAGTTTCAATACCTATTAAATAGATCTACAGTTACTTGAAGGTATTAAAAAGTATATAACAAATTAGTGATAATTAAGTAAATATTCAAGAAATCACAAAGTCCTATATCTTCAAGAAATGTGCAAATAATGCTATGGATCAAAATTCCTAATTGTTGCATAGTTAATGTTAGGCCAGGAGCCATGGGTGCGATCTCGACGAACCTAGTTATAAATCGATCGATTTTTCAATTAATAATATAGAAAATAAAACTGATACTGAAAGCTAAAGCTACAAAATTTACAGAATCTTCGATGTCCATGCCGACATGTTCTTTGTTGCTGGATAGTATACAGAAGTTGTTTATTTGCTTGTCAGGACCCAAATTTTGATCGTGGTCTTGAACCGCATCTCGTTTGAATCTAGCTCATCTTCGTCTGATCGCATCTCGTTTGCTAGGAGCTAGGATGTTGATATCTTCTTCAATCAGAGCGTTTATATCTTATTGAGCTAGGGTGTTTTCTTTATTTTTGGGAAGTTTTTCCTTCACTGTGACTATAGTTGTCTCGCAATGCCGTCCACACTCTTCTCATTTTCTGTGGAAGTTATTTCTTCATTTTTCGATGGTGGAACTAAAATAGAGTTAGAAGAAATTAAGCGAGAAGGGAGTTGAAATGAAGAGTGGTATGTTGTAACCGTTTGATATATAGTCGGCTATAACACACGTACTTAGCCAGTTGAATTTTAACAAGCTAAGTATGCAGTGGCATAGCCAGGAAATCCATATTGGGGGGGGCAAGAAATTAAATACGGGGGTTCGGGGGCGGTAGCACCAAAAAAAATCCCCATCATTTAGCATTTGATAAACATTGTAAGCTCCAGAGTTTTGTTTTCGAAACCGAATCCGATTTTTGTCATCTTCATTTTTTTATCATATTTCCTGCCATAAAAAATGATATACATTGTTAAAGTGAAACAAAACAATCATTTCATTCTAGTATATTGTTAACCGTTCATAATAATCCTGAAAACTGAACGCTTATCTTGAGAAGAAAGGAACGAAAATTATGCAACAATTAACTACCTAAATCAGTTCAGTTGCTAACCAATTATGCAATAGCAAATCAAAAGACAAATTATCTTATCAATTAGCAACAGCTAAAATTATGCAAGAGCAAATAAAAGACAAATTAGCCAAACAATTTTGTCAATCAATTATCCAAATCATGCGAAAGCAGCTAAATTAATTCAGTTGCTTAGAACTAAACAGACCAATTAGTTAATCAAAAGACCAACTCCAAAATCATGCAATAGCTAACTGGGGATTTTAATTTAACAACCAAAATTATGCAAAATTAAGGAAGAACAAATCGAATATTACCTAGACCTGGAGGCTGGGTTGATGGCTCAGCAGAGATGAACAAATCGATGTTGTAGAGGGACTGAGGGAGGCATAGGCGCGCAGCAGACAGTAGCTCTTCTAGGGTTTCACCGTTTCAGGCTTTGACTTCGTCTTCGCGGCAGAGACAACGCGTTTTTCTTTTTTTTTTCTTTGATCCGATTTTTTGCTTCTGCCTTTTGTTTCTGTAATGCAACAACTTTTTTTGTTTTCCTGATCTGATTTTCTTGGGGGGGCACATGCCCAGGTCAAGCATAACGTGCCTCCGCCCCTGTAAGTACGTGATGTGGATTGTAATCCACGACGTAGTGTGAATTGTAATCCATGACGTAGTGTAGATCACAGTACAAAAGTTCTTATTGCATTACACACCAACTCTTGTTTCCAGTTAAGATAAACACAATATCTCGATTGAAGGCGTTGTATTTTCTTCCATTATGGCAAGCTAAAGACCAACTGGTTTGGATTTGATCCTCCTCTTTCTACAAAATCGTCTGTTCTAGTTGCTCTTATTAGGTCGAATAAACTTGACAAAAGTCAAACATCATAGGTGTATTCTGTAATGCATAGAACTGTAGCTAACATACTTTGGCGAGTATGTTTCTCCTTGTATCCTATCGCATTTTAGTTTGTTTCGCGTAGGATACACGTGGAAATACATCATAATCGCACATCTATAATGATTTTATACGATTCCACCGAGCTTTGCATCACTAAATTACTATTTTATTGGTACAATTTAGAATAACCTTTAGGATAATGAAAAATACAGAAATGTTGTGACTAATTGCTAAATTTTAGAAATAATTACATAAACAAACTTGTATATGAAAAATTCTTGGACTATGAATTTCAGAAAATTTCCAAATTTGATATTTTGTTATGTAATTTGTGTGTATAATAATATATAATTTAGAACAACGCTAAGCCCACTATAGTCCGATATCAAATGCCATGTACTTAAAAAAGGGAAAGGAAAATTAGTAACGTTGGGTAGAGGGACGCATATAATATATAAAGAAGAAAAGACAGAAGTGGTTGTTTATTCATGCTTTGGCTACACTTCCAAACAGGCAAAGCTAAACGCCATCTTCCCTTTTATTATATATTTTTTTAATCGAGACTAGAAAAGCATCAAATTTCGAAATGATGAAAACCCGCGCGTGTGGGTGGGAAAACAGAGGAGGAAGCGAATAACGAGTAGTAGGAAATAAATAAATAAAGCAAAAGGCAAAGCTGGCTGGCTTCTTTTACTTTCCACTGTTTTGTTTCACACTGCATTGCATGATATCATCATACAGACCATACAAAGTGTTGTTGGGTTTCAAAACCTGCATTGTCGCTTTCGATCGTACTTGCTTGCCTACTACTACTGAATGAATTATATTTGGCTACAACTGACGTGTCAATGTCACCCTATTTCGCTCGGATTCACACTGCTCTGTTGTGTTGTGGGTGTTTCGGTTTCGTAGAACTTGCTCCTAAATGTTATCTACTGCTCTATGTCCTGTAATAGGCGTAGACTGCTGTTGATCCAATATTCGCAAGTAGTGGTGGCATTTGCGACGAATCAGGTGGGGATATTCAGCGTGATACGTCATGAATAAGATACGCGATTTGCAGCAGTTGAGCGATGTATTTAATTTGTGGTTTTTAATATAATTTGCGGTATACATTTGAAATAAAACAACGGTAAGAATTTCATATAAAAATAAATAAAACAATACAATCAACTGCAACTACGAAAGATTCTGAATTGGTAACTAATATATTCTACAGTCTCTTCCTCATGTAGTCTCTGTTGTATCCAAAACAGAGGGATCATAACAAAAAATCTTGGTAATCCACCACATCTGAATAGAAAAAACTATTGATGAAAAAAGAAAAGATAACGTTCTACGTTGTTGTTGAATCGTTCAGTCTAAACTAGGGTTGTAATGGTAATGGTAAATTTACCAGTACCATACCAATACGAAGTAATTGGTATAAAAAATTAAGCCATTTTAGTTTACCAATGGTATCGATATGGTAACGGTAAATTTACCATTGTTAACGGTAAATATAGGGGTAAAGAAAAGTCAAAACCAGTGGTAACGATAAATTTACCAATCATATTAAATTTATTTTTCACTATTAGATCAAACCTTAACCATAGACACTTTTAACAATACATCTTGGTTTTTAAGAAGATTTTGTAGTATTATTTATGATGATGATTCTTTTTAATATTTGTAAGGCTTAAAGTTTGAGATTATAAATATTACTATCTCATATTATTTTAAACAAGCTGTGATGGATTAAGAAATACTTAGATGTCAACTAAAACATGTCGTAATACAAATATAAATATCATTGAGTAATAATAAAAAAACAAGATAATTGCTTTTTTTCAAATTTTAGTGCAACAAAATTTGAATGTTTATTGTACCGGTAAATTTCCCATTACCAGCCAACGGTATACCAGTTTATCGGTATACCAATGAATATTTTACCATTGGTAACGGTAAATTATCGGTAGCTATTTTTGACTTACCAGTAGTAATGGTACGGTAATGATTCTCATGTATCGGTAGCGGTTACCATTACCATAACAGCCCTAGTCTAAACATACAGTCATCCAGAGCAAGCCAGCTCGAGCCATCACAGTCGGTCGGTCTGGTAGAAACAAGTGAGACGACGGCTAAGGTAACAAAGCTGGTGGAATATAATATTTGCACATGCACTCCAAAATACTAATCCAGCTGTTTTAACTTCTTCAGGTGATTGCGTCTGTATTTCTTATATTTGCATCGATGACCAACTCGCCATTCCTTGGAGCCATTAAGAAAATCATGCTCTACTTTAAATTGTCCACCTTAAATCGTTGGTAAGCGATTGTCTCATTAGTTCTTCATTTGGGTTTGAGTCCGAAAGTTAAACTGCATGTTGAAATCCGCAATTATGATCACGAAAAATGTACTAGGAAAATAAACTCTATCCGGCAATTACATGACGTAAATATCAATGAACGTTGTCTCGTGTTTGTCTATCCATTAATATATGGATAGTGAGGAAGCAAAAGGAGTGGAACCGAAAGACCGTGCCTCATGATATAGAAAAATGGAAATATCAAAATGTTCAAAAATAATATATGTGATAGAAATAAAAAAAAATAACTACAAAAGCGTTGAAATAGTCTAGAATCAATAGCTCAACAAATGGAAAAATAATAATTACAAAGGGTTGCATGGGTTGGTTTGTTGGTGGTGGAGGAAATGTTAGATCTTAAATCAAAAAATGGTCTAACACCCCCAAATGCTTTTACTAAGATTTATGCGTGAGGTCTTATGCTTTGCACATAAGCCAATAAATAAGCTCAAATCCGGTGATTAGTTTCCAAACCCATAAAATTGGTTCTTTGTCAAAACAATTCTTAGAAGTGTTTTAAAAAACAAGTTTGAAGCCTTTAAAGTTGTTTTGAAGATGTAAAGTTCAGGTTCAAAACCACAAAGTGCTTCAATCGGACAAGATCATTCAATAGTCCTTGTCAAGCTCTTTTTAGAAGCTTTAGATTGAAGCTAAGGGTAGAATAACATGTTCAAGTAATATTGAGCCAATGTGAGCCAGGTTAGTTCAATTTGCTTAAGTTCGAAGCTATCTCATATGCACCTAATTATGTTAATTCCATGGTCACAATGTAACGATCGTATTTTACGTATCGACCGATCGTAAAATAATTATATTTTATTCCCTAGTGGTCGGATCATTCTCAGATTTTAATATGTTGTTCATAGGGATGTGAGACATGCAAATGATTTTTACCAAATTCAATTATGACTATTTTCCCATTGAGTTTACTGCTTTCGCCATAACTTTTGATAGGGATCGAATCAGGTGTTAAAATCCATCTTATTAGAATGAAATGGTGGTTTACAATTCCGTAGAGTGGTCACATGAAAGATTTGGTTCAATGGTTAGGAAGGAATCGCTATTTTAAGTTTCAGCTGCTGTTAAGCAAACTGATCAGCAGCTAATGAGCTGATTTACCAAGCTCATAAGGCTAATGACCTGCGGATATAAATATGGTTGTTTGAAGAGAGAACTAGGGTTACTCTCTTCGTTTTAAACTTTAGGTTAGACATCTGTGATTCTCTGGTTCAACCTAAAATCCTAATTCTACATTCGTTTCATACAAATTCATATTAGATTGCATCTAGAAGATAGATCATCATCAAGGGAAGTTAGATCACATCGAACAACATCAAATCCGAAGGGTTTCAGCGTTGTCCAGATGTGATCTCATCAAATTTACATTGAATTGAGGATTAGGTGAGTGATATATATCTCTCACACAGAAGCAGAGGTAGATCTATGTTTATTTCATTCATATATGTTGTAATCACCATAGATCTGATCATATATGTTCAATTCTAATTTAGAAACCCTAGAAAAACCTAATTTGATCATATTAACTGGATAAATGTTAGATTAATCATGTTTATACGTATGTTTAAATCCAAGTCATGCTAGATCTTATGAGATGCTTATGCCATAATTGTGATTGGTTCATGTTTGTACGTTCAGTGCTATATGAATCAATGTTTGTTTTGATTGAATTGATTGCATTGCTTGAGTTGTATATTAGATTGTTTGCCGTATAAACTTAGAATTGAAGAACATAGCAAAATTAGAGGTTCAGATGGATGAAACTTGGTAGAGGAGCTTGGAAGACAAGGGATTGGAGCACGAAAAATTTTGTGTTGAGAAAAGCTAATTGTATGGGCTGGTACTGTAACGACCCGCATTTTACGTATCGGAGGATTGTAAAATATTTTTATTTAATTACTTGAGGGCTGGATCATTCTCATATTTTGATATGTTGTTTATAGGGATGTGAGACATGTCCATAATTTTTACCAATTTTATTTGTGACCATTTTGCCCCTATCAGTTTTGTACAGGGATAACTTTTGACTAGGATCGAATCAGGTGCTGAGATCGATTTCATTGGAAACGAAATGGTGTTGCCAATTCCGTAGAGTGGTCACATTAAAGATTTGGTTCAGCGGTTTGGGAGAAATCGTTGTTTTAAAGCTACACAATTTCTGTCAGGCTAATTGGTAATTAGTGGGCTGATTTGTGGGAGGTGCTAAGGCTTGGTATGTTAGCTATAAATAGGGGGTAAAGGCATGGAAAATAGTTTAGTTTCTTCATTTCTCTGATTTGGTTGAGTTCGTGATCCTCCTTGCTCAATCAAATATCTCTCTCCTCCATTAAAAATATAGGTCTAGATTAGAAGATCGAAGATCAACATCGAAGAAAGGTATATCGCATCAAAGTGATTGGTTTGGAGGTCGTTCTTCATCATTCTTCACTGTCCAGTTTAGAGATGAGTGGTTTTCAAGCTATTTTGAAGATTTGGTAGTGATAATCATCTCTGGCACAGATTCAATCAAGTATATGGGTTGTTTGATCTTATGTTCATCATTTCAAGTTGTTTTCACATAGATCTAATCGATTTAAGTATGATTTCAATTCCAAACACCATAGGATCAAATCTAGAAACTTATGAATGGTAATTTCATATGCTATTTCTATGTTTAAGTCCATTTATTTAATTGATCATTATTTAATCGTGATCGGGTGAATTTCATATGTTATCCATGTATGAATGTTGTTTGATTTTGATGATTAGATGATTGGTTTGAATTTGACGACATGGAATCAAATATGTTTTGGGATCGAACTTCAAAACATGGTTTGGATCGGAAATTTTTCGAAGTTACGGATCGGGTGCGAAGCTTGAGTGGATTGAGCAAAGAGTTGGCTGGTGAAAACATGGTTTGGCAAGCATTTTGACGGATTGGAAAATTTGCGCTCGACAGTGTTCTGAAAACGCTGTAAAAGGATGGATCGGGCAGAGCTTAGCTGGCATGGATCGACAGTCTTCAAACTAGTGATCAACACGGCGGTTTGATTGATTTGGCAAGGGTGCGCATATGGATCGGGATTGGTTTTGTTGGAGCGGATCATCGAAGTTTTACAGCATTGGAGAAATGTTGTAGTAGGAGTGATGGATCGGGCAAAAGTTATTTGGCGTGGCAAAATGTTGTGCATGGCAAAAAGAAGGATCTGACAAGGTGCATGTTGAGGGATCAGCGCAATTCTATGCATAGAGCAAAATCCCGGTTTATAGCGTTTGGCAAAACATTGTAGTAAGGGAGGATGGATCGGGTAGTTTGGAACCATGGACCGGGCACTAAAATTTGGGTGATGCGCATGTGTTTTTGGAGCAGATCAATGCGATCCGGGCAGAAATTAACAGCGCTTCACAAACGCTGTGGAAAGCTGATAGCTCGGCCACTTTATGGAGCATGGATCGGGAATTTAGAAACGTATGTTGTGCACGTGATTTTGAGCTGTTTTGATGGATTGGGCCGATGGCGATTCAGAATGGGACGCGCTGATTTGGTAGCATTTCCAAAATGCTGTAAAAGGCAGCTTAAACGTTGTGCTTAGTTTTTCGCAGCAAGATAGCTGGAAATGCCATGAAATGCAGTATCGACCAAACGATGCATGTTTTTGGGTCTACAATGGTCGTGGCTTCGAAGCAAATTCAAGCAGGAATGTTCGAAGTGTTTGTTGATCGATGAAATGCAATGAATATGCAGACGAATCAAGTGTGTTCTGAGCTCGTGAATAATGGTTGCTCAAGTGTGTTTTGAGCTTATGGATAGATGTCGGTGATGACGAGTAGAGTTATGAAGGCCGAGAAATTACCGTTGTTGTAGGTTCTAGCGGACTCAAAGCAAGGGTATAATAGGGACTTCTAAAAGATCGGTTGAATAGTCGACTACCCTGGGCAGTCATTATGGGCCTAGAGATATGATTCACGATGGCGTAGGAGTTTTTGCTAGAACCGAGGTTTACCATTAGCCCTTGACGGAAGGCATGATGTTGAGTCGATCATACGATCAACGATGGTTTCAAAGAAAGATTGGCAGTGATAGAAAGAGTCATGGATGATGATTGTTACACTTGTATCGTCTTGTGTAGATTATTCAACATCAAAGGAGACATCTCTTGGGTGCTTATCTGATGTTGGTTTAGGCCTTCGAGGCTTGTGCATGGGAGATGTCGATATCGATTAGGATGGTCTACGCTTGATAACCGATTGCCATGAATGTACTGTTTGTTTCAACTTGATTATTGTAAAGGCTGTCATTGTCCGATGTGGGGAAGGCGGGTTTGGGTCTTTCTCTATTGATGTTAGTATATTAGTTGATTAATCTGCCTATTCTCACATACTTTATTAATGATGTTAAATAGTTGTTTTATCGCTTATTAAGACTATTGTCTAACTCAAGGTTTTATGTTTCCCTCTTATTACCTTGGGTTGTTCATCCAGTTGTGGATGAGAAGACTGAGTAGGAGATGACAGGTAGTAGATCTTGATGAGGATGATGCTGCTGAGCGACGACGAGCATGAGGCTGGCGTATTATTTTCACTATCTACTATTTTTATTTTCCGCTGTTTGATGTATTCTCTGAGTGACTTGTAGTGAGGCACATTATATAGAATTAGATGTTGTATCTAGTTTGATGTTTGGATGATTCATGATGATATGAAAGCTAAAAAATTTCTCAATTCTGCTTCACTATTAATGCCTATTGTATATGTTTTATTATATTTTATCCTTGCATTGTGAGTTATACGACAGGTTCCGCTTGTATTGTTTCTACCTCGATGATCATCTATAGCTACCTGACACATCTTTTGGCGCATTATTTCCCTTGTTAAGTGCAGGAGTTGTGGGCGGTCGTCACAGGTACCGACCCATCATGGGTAGATACCGACCCAAAACGATGGGTCGGATGGGAATATAATTTGGCCGGAAGCATCGTGATAACAATCCGAGGCTGTTGGTAAATTGTCGATTCATTCAGAGTTGATCTGGGATGAATCGAAGGATGATTACTCGAGACATGGATGGATCAATATAAGTTTCTTTAGGAAGGTCAAATAGCTTGGAAAATGAACTGGTAGGAAGCACATAGGGTTAAGGGTGCAGAAGTGCCAACACTTAGCCATTTCTGGCTAAGTGTATGGACCCACCCATCAGGGTAGGTCAGGTCGACGTGATTTTTGGGGAGCTTGGTTTTGATGGCTTCTGGAGGGTTGCTGGTGAAGTTTGGTGATGAATGGAGTTCAGATGATCGGTGTGCAACTCAATAATGGATAATGCTTCGATTGTGAACTCACGCGGAGTGGTCAAAGTCGGTGATTCGGAACATTCAAATGAAGTGAATGACCGGTCATGTATAGCCAGGATTGCAAGATGTTCTTGTTGGTTCATAGCGTATTTTCTCTAGACGTACATTGTCGGAAGGTGGTCCCATACCTTACCATAGCTGGAAATCCATTCTTTAATAAGAGCCCGCGGTTTTTGATTGTATCTATGTATGTATAGCGTGAGATGCAAGCGTTCTGCTAGATAGTTATTTATTTTATTTAGACATTATTATAATATCATAAAAGATATGATTTCAAAATATTTTGGGTTATCGTAAGGTAAAAACCATCCGTATTTATGTGTGGTTTTGGTCTTATGATTATTCTTTTCTTTCAAAAAGATATGACTCTAAAATCAAGTTGGATGATCCCCCTTAAACTTAGCGAGTTTTCTCATGATGGTTCACCAGACTGTTCCTAGCGTTTGCAATGCTCGGGTCAGACCGAGTTTTACGGGTTCAGTTTATCGGATGTTGTGAAGTCCAGAGATGAGTAGTTTAGATGTATGATATCTAGTATTTATTCCGTTGTGTGTTGTATATGGGGACAGGTTATTATAACTGTTCAGATGTATTGATGTACTCTGATGATTATAAGTTTTATTTCTATCTCTCAATAAAGATTTATTTCTATGTTATATTTTGTTCCGCTGCGATGTGAGACTCTATGTTGTATTGGTTCTTCTTATTCTTTTATTCTAACTTTCTTTCTTATCTCACCCTCTTATTTCTTTCTTTTAGCTTTCTGGCTTTTCGGTACTTGAGTTTGGACACGTGAGGTATTAGTGTCGGAATTCGATTGTCTAATTTTCCGGGATCTACATCGGCATTTCTGGTGCAGAGATAAGCCTCCACACCTTTCCCTCATTCTCTGTTGTGAACATCTTTCCATTCGCCATGTAATAAGCTCTCCTGTAGAGCCTGAGTACATTGTTCTAATCTCTTCTCTCGAATAAGATTATCTATGGCGTCTCTGAGATGACGACAATCGTTGGTGTTATAGCCAAACATCTCTTGAAACATGCAATACTTTCCAGATTGTTTTTTCATTTCTATCGACTCTCTAGGATTTGTGTTTCTGTACTGGATCGTGTTACCGGTTCCTAGGTATACTTAGTCTCTAACTTGGTGTTTAGTGGTGTACAAATGCTGTGTGAGGGGAATATTTGTCGCCTCTTTGATTCCTTCTGCTTATTGCGGCCATCACCACCATTAATCCTTGCTTCATCTTATTACGAACATTAACACTGACTTTACCCGAACTCTCTTTGTCTGCTTGAATGCAACATTACTTTGCACTATATCATATTGTTGCCGGCGATGATATCCTTTGCTCTCCCTATTCCTGCATGTCTCCTCCTTGCGCATGTATTGGTTTGCCTATTGTAAATGTGTACTAGCATCGTTGGAGGTTTCCTTCCGAGCTAGTCATCGAAGTTGATATTAAGGTAAATGCCTTGGACGGTTTTCCATGAGGACTATATCTTTTTTTGGATTGTTGACCTTGGTTGGGGCATAGTGAAAGTACTCCAGGAAATCTAACGGCAACACTCTAGACCTTGAAAGATATTAGAGATGGACATAACATGTGACGACCGCCCACAACCCCCGCACTAAACAAGAGGAATAATGTGCTAAAAGGTGTGTCAGGCAGCTATGGACGATCATCAAAGTAGGTAAGCACCATCGAAACCTGTCGTAAATCTCATAGCGCAAGGATAAGATATAATAGAACATATACAACAGGTAATAATAGTGAAATCCAATTGCACAAAACCGAAAACTGTTAACAGAACCCGTAGAAAGATCCATACAACTTAGGATAATATTTATGTACAAAGGTCCTCACTACATCCATCAGAGTATATACTATCAGCGAAAATAGAAAATACTAGATAGTAATAAACTGGTATGTGAACCTCCTACTCACCACCGATCAACATCATATCGTCCTCACTAAAGCATCACATGTCACTTGCTACTCAGTCTGCCCGTCCACAAGCGGATGAACAGCCTAAGGTAATAAGAGGAAAACATAAAACCTTGAGTCAGACAGTAGTCTTAGTCAGCGATAAAACAACTAACAAGCTTCATCAATAAAGTATATGAGAATGGGTAGATTTACCAACCACTACCCAACACTAGAGAAGAACTCACATCCGCCTTCCCCACATCCGACTGTGATAGCCTTTACAATCCATAACATCCAAGGTAACAACAATTTGTCCCTGGTAATCAGAATAACCATCAGTAACATTCATAGCATCCAGATTACATAAGTCTCACGTAGACAATCCTAATTGAGTTTAACATCCCTCGAGCACTCTCCCTAAAGGCCTAAACCAATATCATTCAAGCACTCAAGAAACATCTCCCTCGACGTTGGATAATCCACGTGAGATGTTATAACAGAACATCCAGACATTCAAACATCCATGACAGACTCTGGCTATCATCGCCAATCCTTCTTTGAAACCATCGTTAATCGTATGACGGCCCATCATGACTGCCATGTGTCAAGGGCTAATGGTAACCCCAGTTCCAGCGCAATTCCATACGCCATCATGACTCGTATGTTTGTCCTCGACAACTAGGCCCTTCACGACTGCCCAAGGTACAAGGCCCTTCATGATTGCCCAAAATACCTCTGCTTTGAGTCTGCTAGAACTTATGAAAACTATAATCTCTCGGCCTTCGCATCTCTAGTCATCATCACCAGCGACTATTCTCAAACTCAAGTCCCACTCGAGTAACCATTATCCACAACCCGACACCTTTTGAGTTGTCTGCACATTCGTTTCTTTTCACCTATCAACGACACATTACATCACTTCGAACATCCTCATCTGGACTATCGTCGAAGCCATCATCATCATTGAACCAAACAACATAAATATAAGGTTCAATATAGTCCATAGCATTCATTAACATTTGCTAAAGAAACAAATCACAACACTTAGGCCATCAACCACAGCGTTTAAAAGCGCTGCCAAAGCTCGACCGACCCACTACCTTGGATTGACCGACCCCTCCTTGGACTTACCACCTTTCCTCCAACCCAGGTTGGAGCGACCGACCAGAAACTGAACGACCGACCAGCTCCTCTGAAATCTCCTTAATAATCTGACCGACCGACCCTGTTGGCACAAGTCCACCACGACCGACCGACCCTTACTGGAGTAAAACCAAACCCTCCTTGCACATCCACCTGCTCGATAAACCACCTTCTCGATCAACCACCTTCTCGACCGACCAGAACTAGGGCAACTCCAATTTTGAATAAAACTTCGCCAATCGACACAATCGACGAAACCAACTCAACCAATCCATTCAACACAATCATGCACATGTTATGAACCACCAACATCACCAATTTGGCCATTTCATCAATAATTATGTGAAACTCACCAAAATCACCATAAATACAAATTTGAACAAAACTATAGATATAACTTGCATAATCATATGAAATAGCATAGAAATTACCGGTTTAAAACTTACTAAATTGGACCCTAAGGCGATTCACATGGAAATGGACTTACCAATGTGTAGATCTAAGAAATCGACTTAAATTTGATGAAAAACATGAACAAACACCCATATACTTCATTGAATCCATGTGAGAGATGCATATCACTCACTGATTCTCCAAAACAAGCTAAAATGATAGGAATATGAATCCGGACAGCAAGCACCTCACACCTCCTTGATCCGATGAATCCTTGTTTCAATTGATGTAAATCTAGCCTCTAATGGAATAGATCTATGATTTCCCTCCTTGGATTTTGATTTTTAATGGTGGAAATGTGTTAGAGGAAGGAGGAGCATAAGGCCACCAAATGAGAGAATGGGGAAGTAAACTATTTCCCGCACCTCTCACCCTCTATTTATAGTCTCCACCAGCCCACTAATGGGCCTCTCCCTAATCAGCCCATTAGGCTCCCAAAACCTGGACTGCCATCTAAAAAACCTTAAAACAATGATTTCTCCCAAACGTTGAGCCAAATCTTTAATGTAACCACTCTACAGAAAGGAAAACATCAATTCCTTTCCAAAGGCACATGTCTCACCCTCCGATTCGACCTGAGTCAAAAGTTATACCCTGTACAAGACTGATAGGGGAAAAATGGTTACAAACAAAATCGGTAAAAATTATGGATATGTCTCACATCCCCATAAGCAACATATTAAAAGATGAGAATGATCCAACCATCAGGGAATAAAATAAAAATATTTTACGATCTTCCGATACGTAAAATGCAGTTGTTACATAACATCCTTTGCTCAAGTGGTGTGCGTATGGAATTGATCCATCAATTCTCTCACAAGTTTGCTGAATGTCGGTATGGATCTCAACATAAGTCAATAGATCCATAGACAAGACACACCTTCAAGGAAAATAAAGAAATATTTTACATTTCACAAACGCCTGTGGCATAGACGAAAACTATGTGTTGCTCTTACTTATTCAGGGAACATCGAGGGTCCTTTTTTTGTTACTAATCGATCATTATGGGAATGTTGAATCACCTTGATGTAACATACCTCTTGAAAAAGCTAACACAAAGATCTTTTAACAAAGTGATTAGTGCATGGTATTTCTTTCTGGGAGGTCGGGAGTTCGAGTCCCGCGGTTGTCACATTTGTTATCAAAGCCAATACCCAGTCGAAATTTTGCGTGTAATGCTGTGGATGTCAATTGATGTGGTATCGATGTGTGTTACATGCACAACACCTAAGTGGTGAGTGATATGAGCTAATGAGGACATCGAGCTCTTTGTTGGGGGTAGTCAGTAACACCTCTCTTGGAAAGCTAACACAATGATATTTTAGCACAGTGGTTAATGTGCGGGGTTTCTTTCCGGGAGGTCGAGGTTTCGAATCCCGCGGTTTCTGACAATTGTCAATTCATCATTCAGGATGTTTTCCGTAAAAGTATCTCTCCTCGATCCAATTTCCCAATCATCATCGACTTTCCTTTGTATTCTCTCATGATATGTCAGATCATGGAGATGAGGTCCAAAGTCTGGATCTTCATCCGTTGACGATGATCGTAACCAACTCATAGTGGTGTCATTAGTGGGGATTCCTTTATTGAGCGGCATCATCATACTCGTACCACGGAGGATGGATAGTTGTACCCAATTTCAATTGATGGCGGGGGTCGTGGAGCCAAGTTACAAGTGAGAGCGATGGAAGTGGCGGGAGAGGCCATGTTCTAGGGATCGATACCGATCAGGGACTACCAAAAGGGATGCCCCCTCTAAGAAGCAACGCTCGCCCCATCGTTGCTAGCTCTCCTTTGATGATTCATGTTGCTTTGTCATAATGAAGATGAGGAGCTTTCACTACACCATAATGTCCATTTGGCAACTCTTAATTTTTTCAACTGTCAACACTTATATGTGTTGTAGATTAGTGACACTAATATGTGTTGCTATAGTAAAAATATGTCACCAAAAATGTGCCAACACTTCTATGTGTTGATATGCCTAGTAAACTATTCTTTTCTAAGGGCAAAAGGGTAAGTTATCACACGTAACCCTAATCAGTACCTCAATGCACGTAACCCTAATCAGTACCTCAACGCTTATTCCTCAACACTTATTCCTTCCAAGCCGCGTTCTTTGAAATTAGGTTTTTCTGTCTGGAGGCGATTTTCTACGTTTCTTCGATCATCCAAAATGTTGAGTTTTCTTTAATACTATCGACAAAGGTATGTTTTTTCCTCTTCGATTCGTTCTTATTGTTTCCAACCTTCGATTGTTCATTCTCCATTTCGAGATTTTTGCTTATGTAAATCAAAATTATAACATTCGATCGATTTGGTTGTTATGCTTATTTCAGAAAGATTTACTATGAATTTTGAGGCTTAGATACCTATTGTGATTGCATGTTTGCAGCTGCCATATTCATTGTTATTTAATTGGTACTTTGTAAAAATATTATGCAAAAAATATACTGCTCGCCATAGCTCTGTATAATGGGTTTCCAAGTATTTGTTATGCAAAAAATGGTTGACTGCCTTGCTTTAGAATTCAAGAAAATTTAAGGCATTGATCTTTAAGAAAGCACTTCAAAGGCTAACTGAGGCTACTGAAAAGGCAAAGATGGAGTTGTGAACTTAACCCCAGACAAACATTAGGTAAAAATAATCAAGGGTTCCTCCATTTTGATCCTCTTGATAGGTATTACATTAAGCTACTGTTGACAGACACAAACACTTACAAGGGAAACTTTTGAGGAACTTTGTGTTGATGCTCTTGATTAGGTATTTTGGATATTGTTGCTGATGGGATTTTTTAAGTATTTATTTGTATCAAAGTTCATAATTATGAAAACAGATTGGGTATTTTGCAGAATTTTCTATGCCATTCTCCTAATAACTCAAGTAACACAAAAGTTCTACTAACCTATGGGACAAACACTTCCCCAGCGCTTCACTTCTCGTTTGTGTGCCAAACCGCTGAAACTATTGTTTCAGTCAAAAATTTTAAACAATCAAATTTCTAGTTGTTTCATGTACCACTCTTTGAAACAGTACTTCATTTACCATCATCATCATCATCTAAGAGTTCAAATAACTTTAGGAAAATTGTAGCAGCAAGTGTTTGTCAACTTTTCAAAGACGGACTTTAGCAACCTCCCAGCTCTAATAGTCTAGCTTATATCACCAGCCCCTTTATACAGACAAATTAAGAAACAAATTGGTTGTCTGTGTTTCTTGTCCATAACTTGCTCTGCTTTCTTCAACGTACTGATCAATGTTTTCTCAAATCACAGTTTGAGTTGTAAGCTAGCCATTTCAAAGTATAAAGCTGAGAAACCAAATCTAGCCATTTCAAAGTATTGTTTGTTAACATTTGAAGTGGTAGTTGTATCTAATGTTATGTTGGTTGGTTCAAATATTTTCTTTTTGATGTTTTTGTTTGTTAAATGCACCTGAACTGTACTTGCATTGTTGAGTTGCTGACTTGTTTGCTTCAGACTTTGAATTAAATTGGTACGGATGTTCACTATAGTTTTTGCATATAGTTTTACATATAGTTTTTAAGCGAGCTTTTGAGTGCCATATGTTCTCTTTAGTGTCATATACTTGCAGCATATTGTTTAGTTTGACATATAAGTATATATTCACATATTTATTTTGCATATCATTCCAAGCGATGCATTTTGCTTTCTACATCGTAGCAGTTTACTATTCAGTTCTGCTTGTGCATATTTCTTCACCTGACATTGTACACCTCTATGCATTTGAGCTGCACTTATGCATGTGTCTTGTTCCACCTCGTAGCCATGTTACACTAGTCTATGTTTAAGCGTTTGTTTGATTTTGTGTAGATACACATGTTCGTGCGCTCACGTTTGTTGCCATAGTGTTATGTTCACCTTGTTGAACTTTTGTATTGATGTTGCACAATTGTGAATTTGTGACACTAGTTACACTATTGTAGTTTTGTTATTGCAATAGTTTTGCTGATAATGCACATGCGGTGTTAATCCTTATTGTTTTGGTGCTAGCTGAACCGTTAGCCGAGGCAGCTCCTTGCTTGTTTGTTTGAAACACTTTAGGTAGAGAATCAAAAACTGTTTTAGCAAGTCTTTTTGGCAATGGAAAAAAAATTAAAAATTATTACATGACAAAGGAATATCAGACACTTGTTTCTTCCCTGGTCAAAACCTTGCGTCTTTTATCAGGTAGACTTCTCTTGTATGACCCAACTTGTGCATCGTATGTGTATATTAATGTTACAAGTCTCACGGCATGCGCTTGTTCTTGCTATTAATCCATTATGGTGTATTAGCTTTGAGCTGCTTACATGAACCCAGAATGTTACCGACGAACATGCACCAGACAGAGAGGTCCCAAACCATAAAAACATCTTTTATAATTTGTAAAATAACAAGTGCCATTCTCAGACATATGTATTCAACAAATATTTTAGCATAAAGTAACGGCAATTTTTGTAATATTAAGGGTCATCTTAGTGATACGTAGATGGTACTTATATTCAGTTCTTCCTCTCCTCATCTTACGTTTCCGTTGGAAAAGAATATATATATATTATTCAAGTTTATTGACCATTGAAAATAACAATGGTTGGAATCTTATGCCAACTGGTTCCCTTTGTTGGTAGTTAGTGAAGACATCATTTATGTACCTACAGAACTCCATGCTTGTACTTGTGAATGGTTTGAATATATATTTATATTCAAGTGTTTATGCATGGGGTAATTTGCTATATTGAATTTTATCCAAGAGTTTATTGATATGGTTGCTGAGATCAAGTCCCGGAAACCCTGTTTACACAGCCTTGCCATCATCATTGCTAGGCCGAAAATCTAAACATATGTGTTGTTAAGTTTTTGGCCCTTCCCTCTTTGTGTTGTATGAAAACCCATGGTTTTCCCTTTAGATCCTGTTGATGTAACCATAAGTTATGCTATATTAAAAAGACATCAGTCTGGCCTTAGTTTTTACTCAATGATAATGAGTAATTTGTGTAATTGTTTTGCTAACTTTTATTTATTTATTTTGTCCAACAGATTAGATCTTCTCTTCTTTTCATAAGTTCACAATATGTACACTACAGCAAGTCTAACCATTTCGCTTCACATTTTCTGTAATGTTGCATCTGGCTTAAAATGGTACTTGTTTCTTTGCTGCAATTTATGCTATCATGTTGCATCTAGCTTAAATGGTACTTGTTTCTTAGCTGCAATTGTATTCTGCAGCTCAGTTGAAATATCATCATTGGAAGTAAGACAGTCAAAAGCATTTTTTATGGAAACAGCAAGCCATAATGCAAGAGTCTTTATTATTCCTTGCTTTCCCTTTTGTAATACATTGATATCATTATGTAAAGTCGTATTCGAAGTGTCATTGGCTACTATTTGGTTATAAAATCACCTATTATTATCTGGTTCACGTTTATAAGGATAAATTGATATCATTATTTTGGATAGTTAATGTAGAGGAGGGATGGATATAAACCTAAATGGGTGTAAAAATCAGATGTAGAAGAACGAATGCTACAAATTGATAAAGTACTTTTAACATTTGATAGTAATGCTAAATGCAACAAAGTATAAATGCAGCAAAGAATGCATTGATAGTAATGCTAAATGCAGCAAAGTATAAATACAACATTGATAGTAATGCTAAATGCTAAATGCAACAAAGAATGTTGATTTACAAATTTCAACTTCAAACCAAGTTAAAATAATTTTATTTTGGTAAAACAACTATGGAATGACCTCAAATATATTTTTATTTTGGCCTATTTTAAATGCGTACATGAGTATATTAGAGCTTCACTTATTATTAATAGCTACTAATTAGACTTGAGATAGAAGTTAGTGTGGAAACCTCTTGATAATTGATATATACGCTTACAATCCTTTTCCATTTTGATATTGTTGCTATTTATTTATTTTCTGCAGATGTCCTCCCACTCAAGGCCTTTGACCGATTATTGTGATTACTTCCTATGTATTACGTCTGCCTATTCAGACGATTCGAGTGATCCTCCTCAAATTGTTTGTTCATCCGAATCTCATGCACCAACTCCATTTAGCATCATAGAGTCGAGCTTAGAAAGAGATCTGGCATTATTAAGTGTAAAGAATGATATGACACCGCCTACCAGATTGACATCACCAACAAGATTGTCACCCTTGCCAACGTTATATGTTGGAGAAGTACAATCACGAAGATTGCTATGTCGTTGCAACATCGAACCAATATTCAAAACATGCTATTTGAATAAAAACGTTGGACGTCGATATTTTATTTGTGCAAACACTGGAACTCTTAGAGACTGTGGATTCATCCATTGGATTGACGAACCATTATGTGATCGTGGTGTGGAATTTGCGTTCATGAAGAAAACAGAAGGCTTAAAAAGGAGCTTAAATTGCAAGATTTCATCAAGTTCAATAGACAAAAGATGTGTCAAAATTAAGAAGGTATGATTTTGAACTTATAACATTTACCACTATTTGAAACTTAAATGATGCTATTTAATTAAATGCACGCAGGAAGCAGTGAAACGGAGAAAAAGATAAATTTTGGTGGTACAAGCTATGCAAATTTTTGGATGTAAGGTTCGTTATATGGCTGGAGTTTCGCATTTGGTACTTGTAGACTTCAAATATGAAAAACATCTTGCATTTTGTTAATTATGTATTATGTTTACTATGGAATTGGATATTGTATATGCGTTGAATTTAGTATCTTTATGTACTATTACTTTTTGTTAGTTTGTACTTTGTTGTTGTCACGAATATGATTTTTTTTTCTTATGGATTTCATTACACGTTATGTCAAGACAATATCATAGCTGAATGCATATTAAATAGAGCTTATGCCATCTTATATGCAAATATAAGTGTTAGCAATAAATATGTTTGCAACTCTTATAAGTGTTACCATATCTTATGGTTCCAACATTTATAAGTGTTAGCAATGAATATGTTTGTAACTCTTATAAGTGTTACCATATCTTATAGTTCCAATATTTATAAGTGTTAGCAATGAATTTCGTGTAACACTTATAAGTGTTAGCAATGAATATGTTTGTAACACTTATAAGTGTTAGCAGTTACTCTGTTTGTAACACTTATAAGTGTTACAGGAAATTCCTCATGCGCCATTAATGACACTTAAAAGTGTTACAGAAATTATTTGTAACAAATATACTTGTTGGGAATCCACTGTTTTGGTGTAGTGTTTCCGATTCATAGTTGGTAGAAGAAAGTTCCCTCTTATTCCTTTTAAGCTGTTGTATGACGGTCTTAAGTTTTCAGTTGTAGCATTTGCATGAGATCTATGTTGTTTTAGATTTGAGTATTCAACTGCTACTATGTCTCCGCCAAATGCTTCACTATGCCTTCCAGTCGGACCCTACTGAATGGACCATTAGCATTGAAGATTGTGGCTGCATCTGGAGCGATAGTATTCTGATTCCCAGACAATGGTTGTTGAGTAGATGCATCTCCACGATCATCATTGGTGCCAACAATAAGGGATATGGAATCTTCTTTCTATCCATTGACTCAGGCTTCCTATGCAGGTCATTTTCAAATAAGAATAGGAATGGAAACTTGAAGAAAAAAGAGATTGAGAGCTTGAGTTTGCTCTTGGTGAAAGCACTATATGCCTGGCTGGTCAAAGATTGGCACAAACACCCAATAGTTCTAGTAGAGAACTAAAATAATCAAACTAAATGAAAAAGAAGGAAGTAAACAAGAAAACACAATAGAAAAGAGAAGACAACATTTTATAGTGGTTCAACGTTGAATGACATACACCCACTTTGGAGATTCAAACACTTTATTGTTGAATTATGAGTTTACAATTTTCAGATCGATAGAGATGTAGAGCATACAAAATAGTGAAGTAAACAAAGAGCAAAAATATCAATTTCCCACGAAGGCAGTTATTATTTAGACAGGTAGGTCAACTAGAAATATTTTCAGGAAAGTCGAATGCCATAGATGAAGTAGAATCGAGAAGCTCAATCCATAACTGCGCAAAGATAAGATCGATACCGACCCATATGAAGGGATTGACACCAATCCCTTTGGCTGTAGAATCGTGGGGAGTGATCTCCTATAGACTCCACTTCGACGGTATTTTTTTGTAACTAGTGATGGTTTAGGCAATTTCCTTGTTTTTCGAGAGATATGGAGCGATGTTGAATGAACGTGAACTTCTAGCTGGTTTGCCACATGGTTATACCGATCCACAACAAAGATTTAGGCCGATCCAACACTTGTGAGTTCTCAAATGCAATTCAGCTGAGTTCTTCGATCATTATCTCATGGTGCTATCCGTATTTGATTTCTAGATCTTCAACCCATTAGTGATTCACCTCAATAATCATCAAGTCGTGCTACTTTGGAGAGCCAAAAGTGATCGAACACAAAGGACGGATAACAATATCTAAGGTGTATGAAAATAAATTATGCATGTAAATGATTATAATGCAATAAAACAAAGGCCAAAAAAAGCAAGCCAGATGCTTCATATGAGCATGGGATTTTAAGCATGTTTAGGTTATGCAGTGTTTCAAAAGATGAAAATAGAATGCATAATATAATAAGATAATCATAGAAAAAAGTTAAGTTTAATCATCATTGGGCCTTCCAAATCATTCACCAGTTCTAATTTATATTCATGTAGATGTAAAGATTTTACGTGAATTTAAAAAGTGTTATAGATAAAATGAAACTGCTCATTGTTATATCAAATAAAACATCCAAAAACATTATACTGAAGCCTGCGAAAAATTACATTGAAGCCCTCATTATAGAATCAATCAAGTTCAATATCATGAGTTATGTCATCATCTTACCTAACCGTGAAAAGTCACAACTAGAAAAAGAAATCTTAAGTCAACTTCATCTGCAAAGAAATTATATGGAGATAAAAAGAAACAAATAAGATGAACTTAATCGTATATTAAGGGTTCACTATGTTATTACATTGAAAATACATACATCTCTAATTTGTGTGTAAAATCGAAACAAATAGAATTATAGAGCCAAGAAAAAAATAAATTCTAGTTTAATTGGAATGAATAATAAAATTAAGCTTTGAAATATGGTGTTGTTTAGCGGAGGAATTAAGGAGTTTATGAATAATGAAAAAAGACCTAGCTTATAAAATGATTATGCAAAAGGGAGCTGGAAAGGGAAATAGCAAGTTGAGCGAACACCAGTAATACATAGAGTTAATGTTTGAATACAATAGTGATACAAGTGAAAGATAAAAATGAAAAATATGTACTTCAAAGAAGTAGAATTCCATATTGAGTTTGAAAAGAATTCGAGATAAGATAACAAAAAGTTGTATATTTAAATTTATGTATAATAAAATAGATATAATATTTAGATTTATGATAACGTTTTTTCTCTCATGGTTGTTGGATTCTGAAGAGAGAGAAATTGATACTGCCGGTACCATTCCTAATATCGAGAATTGTTTTTCTAAAACTTAAATAAAGACAGTATTTTTGTAGTGAAGTACTTCAGAATTTTTTTTTTTTTCAAAAAAAATAGTTTAACTTCAAATGTTTTTCTAACTTTGGTGAAACGCGTAATTGTTGACATTCGGTTACCACATTCACTTATCACCAACTGATGTTCAAGATTTTAGAACTGTTATGATTTTAGTAAATAAAACATTTAATTTATTCCTCCCAAATTTATTAAGCCTCCTACATGCATAATTTGTAAATATCTGCTCTTCAATATATATATATATATATATATATATATATATATATATATATATATATATATATATAAAGGATCTGGAAAAATTTATCCATATAGAAGTATTGTTTCTCGGAGTTGCCCTTGGGTAACCTTAAAACGCAAAATTTATTTGTTCACTTTTGCATTTCATCACCGTCACATCACTAACAACGACACAAAGATCTCGCGAGGGCCCCACCTCCAATCTATAAATGCTCACCAGCTTCAATGGCTCCACCTCTCTCCCCCAGCACCAACGTTACAAAATCAAAAGGAAAAAAGAAATAGAAGGAAAGAACAGAGTATACAACAATGGTGGACGTCGACAGCCGGACCGCCCAAACCCTAACATCTCACTCTCTTGCACTCCGCCGTCTCTCCCTCCGTGCCTCAGCTTCCACCTCCAGTTCTACCCATCTCCCAGGCACCCACTCCTTCTCCACGCTTGTTTCCTCCCTCGTCTCTTCCCTCTCCTCTGCCAACATCCCCCTCTCACCTGGCCTCTCCCCTTCCGAACTCGCCCTTATCGAGTCTTCGCTCTCCTTCTCCTTCCCTCCCGACCTCCGCGCCCTTCTCTCCTGCTCCTTCCCCCTTTCTCCCGGCTTCCCCGACTGGCGCTCTTTCCGCAATACAACCGCCATCGACTTTCCCATCGCCGCTATATCTCTCCAAATAGCACGCAACTCCTTCTGGCCCAAGTCCTGGGGCCCTCGCCCCGCTGATCCATCATCTGCCCTGAAGCACGCCCGATCTGCCCTAAAGCGGGCTCCACTGCTAATTCCAGTGTTCCACCGTTGCTACATCCCCTCCCTCCCCTGCCTAGCCGGTAACCCAGTCTTCTTCGTGGACGACGACGAGATCTCCCTCTGCGGCGTCGACCTTTCCGACTTCTTCACCCGATTCGTGCATGGTACCAAAGGTATATCCAGGTCGGTGTCCCTGCCTCGACCGGGGCCGGAGAGGAGGAGGCGGGCTCGGTGGATCGAGTTCTGGTCTGATGCGGCAGCGTGTGATAGGAGGAGGAGGAGCTCAAGCTCCACATCAGATCCGGAGCGCTTTGTAGAGATTCGGATGGTGAAGATGCCAGCGTGGGTAGGGGATTATTTGGGTGAGATATCAAATGTTCTTAAGAATGGGGGATGGAGTGAGATGGAGATCAGTGAAATGGTGGAAGTCGTGTCCTCGAATTGCATGGAGCTGGACGGGGAAGCGGTGATGGACGCACTGGTGATGAGGGCGGATCGGTGTTCAGATGATCTGAGAAGGGCCGGATGGAGGACGGAGGAGGTGGAAGAGGTGTTGGGGTTTGGATTTGGGGGAGTGAGAGGTAGGAGGAGGAAGGTGGTGGAGTTGCCGGAAGGGGTCAGGGTTAAGATGATTGGGAAGTTGGCTGAGGTGATTTCTCGTTCTTGATTCAGTGAACTTAACGGTTTAGAATAACATGTAGTTGGGGATGGTAAGGAAGATTTTGACTAGTAGGTGAATTAGTTTCAGATTTGTTGCTGTTTGTACTGTTTTGTTGAGGGGGGATCTGGGGATGGCAATAATGAAGGTGTTACCTGAACAAGGTATAGAATTTAATTAAATGTGTAAATTTATAAGTTTTATTGTTTAATTTGATGTTTATAGTGAAGTTTTTTTTTTTTTTTTTTTTTTTTATATATATATATTTCATATATTCGTATATACCTTATCTTGATCGAAATTTATTTCAACCGGAAATCCGTTAGTCAAAAAGTGCGGCAACCGAGACAACTGTTCGATTTCCTTCCACTTTCTTCCATTCATGAATTCTTGCCCTGAACTCCATGATCCGGTTAGATTCACTGCAAATTTTGCGGGCAATGTAGCATCGTTTTATCGTGATAGTCGATAGTGGATGGGCATTGATAGATGACCCATACATTTTGCATCCCGAGTTTTTTAGTAGATGTTCATCAAATTAATTGTGTTTTTGACTGTTAAATATCTGCGTGCTGTTTAGCATGGTTAGGTCATCTCAGTTAACAAAACACTCATTCTTATTCTTACTGATGGATCTACTGATTTCCACCAATAAGAATTGATGTTTTGTTCACGGGTGATGTAAACTAACACAGCAACTGTTTTGTCTTCATTTTTTATGTTTTCCGTGTCTCATCCAATCGCAGTCCCTTAATTTCAACCTTTTTCACTTCAATCTCTAAATTGTTCCCCTAAAATAACTAGTATTGGCAAATTGCACATATCTATCATGAATGATCCATTGAAATTTGATTACCTCACATATTTTCAGATATAGCTGCAAGAAAGCCTATTTAAAATACTTTTTTAAGTTACATCTTCGTTACTACTTTTTTTGTTATTTTCTCGAAACAAGATTATTACTCACTCAGGCCGTTTGAATTATGTTGAAATGCTTGTTCAATGCATATTCTTTCTGTAGTTCAAAAAATAAAATAATAAAGCAAAGTTATAATGGATAAGTTCAGGGGTCCATCTATTAGCACTCCTATTACTGCTCTTCACACCCCAGTAAAAAAATTAAAATTTTATTTTCAATTATACCGTTTAAAAATAAATAGCTTGTTTCATATGTTTATTGATCTTCCATCTTTATGCACATCTTTCGGCCTGCCCCAAAATAATAATTTGAAAGTAGAAGATTTTTCTTCTTCTTTTTAAGCACAAATAACAATTAAATCTATAACAACACATACACATGCTAGCCTTAATAGGGTGCACTGGAGCGTTTGAGTAGTAGAATCAAGGAATTCATAAACGTACGTTTTTTAAAATAAAATCAATATTGTGTTTGTAATTATACACGAACATGAGGTACATGCATACGAGGTATATGTCTATTTATTTTCTCGCCTCCACCGCTAAATTTTACGGAGTTGCAATTTTTTGATAGGTAGAAAAGCAAGTTATAGGAAGAAAGAAAAGAAAAAGAAAGGAAAAATAAAATCAATTTGAATAAGAAAGAGAGGTTATTTTTGAAATAAATGGGGTGTGTATAGAAATAAACGGGGTGTGTGATTTATTTTGTAGTTAGTGGGGGGGGGAGAAGAGTAAATCACGGATGGCAATGGATGGAGCCTAAGTTCAGCTGAGCTGCATAGACAATCGAGACATTGCTACGTCGGATGAACAAAAAATTCAAAATAAACATTATAGCCCTTGAAGTGAGTGAATCAAATGAGAAAGCTTGCGTGAAAATTTGATGTTGATAAGTATTCCATACACAATGGAACAAATAATTAATCGATCATAACATAAATAAATTAATATATTAAGTTAAGTATTACGTTCAAATATCATGTTTGTATACCCGTTCATCAATGTACCACGTTTTATACTCCTGCATCAATCCATTCATCAAATAATATACCCGTTCATCAATGCCCCACATTTTATATTCCGTTTTATACTCCGGCATAAATATACCACGTTTTATGCCACGTTTTATACTCCAACATCAATCCGTTCATCAATATACCATGTTTTATACTCTGTTCATCAATCTGGGATTATACTCCGGCCACACAACCTTAGGTAGTGTTTAGTTTACCATTTTATGTTTTTAGTTTTCATCCATAAAAAAATACACACGATTTACATATATTGTTGAAAACGATCGATTTAGAAAACAAAGTTAATATAGAAAATATATATATAAAAAAAAAAAATCATTTTTCATGTTTTGAAAAATAAGATAAACATAAGACATAATCTATTATTATATTATTCATCTATTCCCTTCGTGGTCTTTGATCTTCTTGATCATTGCTCAACCTTTTTTTTTTTTTTTAATAATAATTGAAAATCGAAAACATAAAATAATTTTTAAATCGAAAACACAAAATGGAAAACTATTTTACGGATCTTTCCAATTGTTGACGCTTCAATACTTGCAGATAGAGTTTTTAATGAATTAGTTCTTTTGGGGAGGATGTTAGTTCATGCTTCAAAATGAAGTACAGGAAATTATGCTTTTCGATACAACTATTTGCTGAGTTACTGGGCCAAGCACCCAACAAAATGATTACATTTTTGGTTTTACGCTCAAAAGTGCGCCGCTCTATTTTGTATCGATTTGCTAATGCTTTCCTTTGCATGCGGAATCATAGACAAAATCTGTGCTTACTCAGCAATGTGCCAAGTGCCAAATCACCGTATGGAAACAAAAATAATTCCGGATTCACCGATACAGAAAAATAGTGTGAATGGCAAAGTCATGGATTTTTTTAGTTATAAGAACTAACTGATGAAATTTTATTTTAACAGACAAAACATCATTCTTTTAATATCAATTTTACCGTATGTATGATTGGTATTAGATTCGACTACTAGTTTTTAAGCATCGGTTTTACCGTGTATATGATATTAGAATTTAATTATCAGTTTTACAGTCCTGACGAATAAATTTTTAATACAAAATTATTAAGCTTGTCATTAACAATAAAATTCCGGTCTCATTCAAAACATTTTAATTTCCATCAATCACCACTCTTAGTTACGTTTACACTATTAAAATCAGCGTAAACAAACTCAAGCTCACTAAATTCTTGGCGTGGTAAAGTGAAAGTTTAAGAAACGTACGTTGATTAGACAAGTGTGGAAACATCGAAGAGAGAATGTGATGCGAACGGAAAAGGAAATGAGCATTAATTTATACATTATTAGGAAAGGAAGGGAAAGAAGAACGACCGTTAGTGTACGTTGCACAGTTGCATCGTCGCAAAATTCCCTGCCTCTTTCACGTGCGCTTCCAAGGTCCCCTCACTAGATACCAAACCCTACATTTATTGTATTGAAAACACAAATCACTTCTTTCTGCTATTGGACTCATTTTTCTATGGTGCTCTCCATGGCAAAGCATTTCTAACGGTTGAATATATGTTTATTTAACAAATGTATGTTTCATATTCAAAACTTAAAAAAAAAAAAAAAAAAAAAAATTTGTTCAAAAGATAAACCGATCGAAGTCGTAAAACCCTCTGCAGTATATCTAGCGTGGTCCGTAAACACCACATAAGTGGTTGATCTTACTTAGCGTATGCATATGGTAAGCTCGTAGTATAACATTTCGGATTTCGAACCCGCATCACTGTGTTCTAATCTTAAGCTTTTATTAAACTGATGTCTGAATCATACACATTGTGTTAAATAAACGTTTAAGGTTGTGGTCCTTTATAAGAAGCGTCCAATCTATTACCACTCATTTTCTTCGCTTCCAAATTTTGCTTCAAGTAGAAAAAAATGCCGAGGTGGTGATGTACACTGCAAAAATCGTAAGACACATTGTTCAGAGATGGGTAGTGAAGCTATTGGTCAGATGTATATTGCCTCAAGTCCTGATTGTACGGTTTTCAACTTGCGGATCATGTTGGAACTTCTGTTACGTGCATCACATGTGGACCGCTTTAAAAACGGTCAAGATATAATTATAAAAACAAACTAACTATTGATTGATGGATGTTATATTAATTGTATTGTTTGCACAAACAATAAACAAATACCTCCGGTAGATTTTTACAGTAGATTGAATAAATTGTAAAATGTAGAAAGTGCAAAGAACAATGGAGTTTTATAGTGATTCAACCATATAATCGATCTTCGTCCACTATTCATCTTTATTGTTTTTCTTATAATTATGGCATTACAAGGTGTGATTTAGAGCACAAAGACCCGAGACAAAAAATGACAAATAAAGATGCTCCGCTCAGTTAGAAGTTGTTGATCAGGAGTTTTCAAATTCAAAACTTATAATTATGAATGCAAAACACATGGATATTTGTAGAGGTAAAGGATAATATGTTTAAACTGGTAAATTTACAATATTTCAATGTTTATCTCGACCTAAGGGAAAATTCTCGAGAAGTTGGCATATGTTTAGTAATTTCCAAATATATGCATGCTTCCTTCCATATTTACACTGCGTGGCTTGGTTGGAAACTTCACTTAGAGGTGGTCGGTCTGTTGTAAGGGTATATGGTCACATTTCTGGTCAAGTTATTATGCCCTCCTAACTTTTTCCACTCCCCTTGGTTCAATGGTTTTTCTGTAGGTTTCGTGCAGTAGGTACATGGTTTTTCTTTATGTTACGTGCAGTAGGTACATGGTTCGTCAGATCTAACAATGGCTTAGTTTTGTGAGTTCTCCTCAAGCTAAGCTAGACTGTTTTGACTTACCATGTATTGTTTCATGCATATTTCTAATTCCTACGATATACTACTATACAAATTATATTAGAAGAGCCAGACTGCGATAGTTGAACCAACTCATACATTTGGGGACACTATAGTGGCTTTTAACTACTTCGTTAACCCTTTGAATCATTTTAAGCTTCGAACACATTCTGACTTTGAGCTATGATTTGGTTTCGAATACATTTAGGGATACTTGACCATTCAAAGCAATAATTTGGTTTCGAATATACCTAACAGACTTTGAGCTATGACATGGGATCCTTTCTTTTAACCTCATTCTGACTATCTGGGGTGTTAGATCATTTTTTGATCTAACATTTTTGGTGTTAGAGAGAGGGGTCAAATTTTCGCAATGCTTACACCTTCCCCATTTTATTTCAACTACATAACTTTATTTGTTTTGTGCGGATGTCACAATCAAGAAGCAACATTAATCAAAGAGAAACACAATAATGGATCTTGGAGGATAACCCTGTAACATCTCAGATTTTTAATGGCCGAATATTTAATTTATTTGAATATTAGAATAGTGATTTGGAAATTTAAACATCTAAAGTTTTACGATTTTGAGTTTTTCATTAATATAGGATAGTGATATAATAAATTTAATTTTGAAATAGTTAAAATAAGTAGGATTTACAATACAGTGTGAATGGACAATATAAAAGGATTTTTATTAAGTTCAGATTTGAATTAGAATAAGGAATTTATTTATTAAACGAAGCTTGAACGTATAAATAAAATTTAGTTAAAAACGTGTTCGCTGCGTAACGGTGGTTCGTAATTTTATGAGTTAAACTTCAAGTGAGTATGCAGGATCCAATATAAGTCGGAATTCTTCGAAACAATAATCTTTCTGATCTTTTGAGTTATAGTGTTCTAAAGAAAGAGAAAAATCAAGATTTCATCTTGTAAATTTTGATTTATGTCAAAATCAAATTTTTCAGAAAATCGCTGTATAATCGTTTATGAGTTATATAGATTTATTATATAAAATGAAAGGATTTTACCACTACAAGAAAAGCCGAACATAGCGATGGATGGCAGCGATGGAAATTTCGTCGCTATATTTGCTTTAGATTTGCAAGGGATAATTTTAAGTCTTTTTCTATTTTAAATTTTCTTATACAATCGCCGACCTTTTTTTTTGTTCGCCACTAAACATGGCAAATTACATCAATTTACCAGTAGATAAATTTTGACACTAAATTCCATTGCAAATTGAGGCAGATTACGGAAGGAAGTATTTTGAAAGAATTTTGCGATGGATTTTCCAAGGAATTTACAAGTGATGCTTATTTCTGAAATAAAAATTTGGAAGGCTTTCCAATTTAGCCATGATGAATTTTGTAATATACATATTTAACAATCAATAACTAATGTTTAATAATTAATAAAGAAAAAAAAGTGTAATTAATTTTTATTGATTAGTATTGATAGCTTGTAATACATATTAAATAATTTCTACTTATAATAATTGATTAATTAATAAAAAATTAAACAATTATGATTAATAATAAATAATATTTAATAACATATTAGCTAATTCATAAGTGCAGTTAGATAATTAAAACTATTTTTTTTTCTTAATATAGTTTACTGTTAATAATTGATGATTACTACGTAATTTTTAATAATTGAGAAATAATATTTATTATTAATTAGTGTCTAATATTTACTTATTATAATTGAAATTATATTTAATATTACATTAATTAAAAAAGGAATTGGAGCTTCCTAAAATATATTTAAAATTATTCATAAGTTTTAAATACAAAATTTTGAAGTTTTCATAAGATTCGAAATTCTTAAATAAATCTTAAATTTTGTAAACTATTCAAAACTTCAAAGAATTACAAAATGCTAAAGAATTTCAAAATCTGAAAAATACAAACATTACCTTGCAAATTATTACTTCCATGTGTATTTATAGGTTTTCAAATGTAACTATCTTCTTTAGGGCATTCGTACAAACCTGAATGTGGACAAAATTTTATTCGCTTTAAACACAGTAGATGCCACAATGGAGGTCTCACAAGAAAGAACGTTGGCTGAATGCATGAACTTAGGTCATTCGGAAAAATAAATGTTTTATTAGTTTTTGAAATTACTAATTTTTGTAAATGATGTCCGTTTGAGACACGATTTTTTGCATTGTAATCGTATTAAAATGGTATACATAATGGGGTGAGCTTGAAATGAATCCAAGCAATTTATAGTTTTTAATTTATTTATTTTTGCAAATTATTAATACATATGATTTATTATAAACAAATAAATAATTAATAAATTATAGATTAATCAAATTAAAAAACATAACTTAAGTATTCCATTTAGATATTTCGATTAGATACCCCATTAGTAATCGTAAACGCATTACTTGTTCACCCATCTTCCTCTCACATTACTCGTTCACTTGTCTTCCATCTCAAGCGTCTTACTCAATAAGCCTGCTTAAATACTTTCTTTTCGCTTATCATAATTTATGATTCAACATGTACAAGTTTTTCTTTTTGAACCGGGTACTTTGTATATAAGTTTAGGTAATTTGTAACACACTACATAAGAAGTAGGTTCAATCCCATAAGATATAAATCAAATCTATGTCCTCTTACATCATATCCATCCATGTGTCTTAACTGGTTTGAATACGGTGCTTATCACTGTGTAGGTTTTGATAATGTCTCCAATTGATTGAAATGTTACAATAATTTAGTTATTTTGTTATAAAAATTACTCTTTTTGTTGTATTTTTGTTTTAACTTTTCGAGATAATACAATTAAATAGATTTTCCTTATTTATAAATTATGAAATTATAAAAAATCAATAAACATGACAAATTTCATTACATACTAATGGTTTGAAGTACAGACACAATACTTTCTTTCATATATTATGTTAGAAATCTTTAACATTTAATAATTAATATTGAAAATTTACGGAATATAGAAAATAGTGTAGCTTTTTTCACTAATATGCATGATTAATGCACTTGAAAGTGGAAACAAATACCAAAGAAATTTAATCGATCTGACATACAATAATAGAATAGAATTAACTATTGAGAGTGCTTAAACGATAGCTACAATAAATAATGATATGCACAGTATCAAAAACATTGAAATATATCAGTTAAACTATTATTACACTCATTAGTTTAAATTAAATAACAGTAACAAAACTAAAAGTCAGAAAGAAAAGAGCGGTAGCTGAATTCTTTGGCGGGCATGCCAATTATTTCACAGCGCCCGCTTTAACTTTAACAAAAAATTCCCTCGTCAAGTTCCCACTCTCTTTATCTTCTAGATTGCAAGTTCATCTCCCAAATCAGTGGGGTTTCGCGAAATCACTTAATTTTCCGTGCGTTGCATCATGATCGACGGAGAGGCGAGAGCGACAGATTGCCCAGGCACGACACATAACTGGCGAGTCTCAGGCTTCGAAGTTGGTGGCAACTTGACCACAATGAAGGCTGGATGTGTCACTTTTCCTGGTTTATAAGATTGTATCGATTGCTTAGGTTGTACTTCTAGGTTTAGATTTTTAGATTTGAAATGATGAATTAAGATCTCAATCTATGTTTTCATCAAATTCTCAAGTTTTTCGTAAGGGTCAGATATGCTTGATTGTGGAAGATTTGGTCACCAATGGTGCCTTGGTGCTCAAAATTGCTGCATCATTCATGGAGTTGGGGTTGGACGTGAGAGACGCAGTACTGTTAATTTTGTGTTAGCCTTGCATATTTATCTTGACGTAATTTGCTGTTATTCAATAAGGCAACTATATTCACTTTTGATCTTTTTTAAGCTACCTACTGATGAAACTGTCAAGATTTATCTACTCTTCGTTTGGTGATATTTTTCCATTTTTATATTTTAAAAACGTGGATTTTGGAGAGAAAGTAGTACTTTTAATCTTAACCATTTTAGGTTTTAGAAACAAGCGCTTACTACGAAATACTATTAATATCTATTCATTTGCTCCATTACATTCAAAAATAAGAAACATATCCTCAAAATTTATGATCAGTATTAATAATTGTAACAATTGAAAAAGGGTAATAAATAACCCACACTTTCACCTGACTTTTCTTAAGTCCACTGTAAAGGAATCCTGATGGGATATTTACTGAAGTAGCTTGTAGATTATGATTACATAAACAATAAAATATTTTTTAGTAGATAGGCCGGCCATATACTTAGTAAGCTGACAAAGCAGAAATATGAAGAGTGGATGCAATTTATATGTGTTAGGGAAGTTTGAATACATAGTTTTGTTTAAATCATGGATAATGAAGGTATGCGGGTTGATAGAATAAAAGGAAGGACAAATTAATGAATAAATTAGATTGCTGAGGTAACTCTTTGGATGAATAAAGTTAGAATTTTCATAGATATTTGGATATGATATGTGACTTTTAGACATTTATACTGGCTATAGGTCAAACGATAATTTGCATAGATTTAACACTATGTACTCAAACTATATGCGGTGGAGAATGAGGTTGCTTACATTCAATCAAAAGGAAATAAGTTCACATGGTGCAATAGGAGAGAAGCAAAAAAAATAAAATGGTACAATTAAGTACAGCAGTTAACATCCTGAAGTTTATGGATGCATGTTAACAAATGAAGTTTTAAAATCCGAAGTTTTATCTAATTGAGTTTAGTGATACAAAAATTAAAACTCATTTGAGTCTTAGTTGAGTGAATAAAACTAATTTAAACTTCCACTAATTCTTATATATACTGGCATGTTTTATAATACTGTAGTTTATGTACAGAACTTGTGATCACCTGATTCCATGTCCAGGTCTGCACTTGACATTCTCAATCCAACTGCAGGCTTGATAGAAACACAGTCATCGCCTATTTGTATTGTCGATCCTGTCATCACAACACAGTTCGAAGTCATAATGTCATTGATGTGCACTCCATCTTTGTTAAGACTGTTCCTGTATGACCTAAATTAACCCTAGATGGGGTGAATAGGGTTTATCACATTTTTTGCTGAGTAATAAATAATAGCAACATAGATAATAATCAGAGTAAATGTAGAAAAGTAAATAACACACAGATATACCCAGCCTTGACAAAACCCTGCCTACTGCTGCACTCCCCAAGGTTCCTTCTAGGAATTAAAACAATCTCTATGCTTACAATCCCCTGTAAACTCACGATACCCGCTCTCAACTGTTCTAACCCCACGCTCAAAACTGCACACTGATCTTTATCCCAGAGATCAGATTCCCTGAATTAGAAACCTGTAACTCGTCTCCCTAGTTTAGAAAACTAGAAAGCATTAAAAATGATTACAAATTAAAATACTAAAAATAAAAGGTAATCTCAAAATATAAACCATAGGACCCCTTTTAAAATTAGGACACTATGAATTAGGCCGACCCTCTTTGTTTAATTATGGTTTGTTCCTCTCTAAAACTTCAGTAGCGACTGATCTCTTAAAAGATATTAGAGCTCCCTCCTTTTCTTCGATGGCCACCTAGGGTTTTATGCTCTATGATGTTCCAATTTGTTGTTGCTCTCTATCGATTGATTTAGGCCTAGCTTGCGGAAAAAAATCTCTGAAATTTTATTACTTCGATTTTCTGCTTGAATTTTCGATCATAATTACCGATGATGATGTGGGTGTATAAATAGGATTTAAAATCCAAAATAACCTCTAATTTCTTCATTAGATTCGATCTTTGATATTTGCGAAAATATTGTGTATTATCTCCACAATTTTGAATTAGTTTTGTGTCTCTAGAGATTTCTTTTAACATGAATATTGTAAGTATATCTCTTGTGAATTTATGGAATCTGATTGAGTCTTCCTTGAATTTGAATTGGTGGCTTTAAATTTGTTGAGTTTGAAATGTTCAAACTTTATGGAAAAACTTACATGTGAAATCCTTGACTTTGAATTGGTCCCCTGATTTCTGGAACTTCGATTCCTTTAACATTTTCAACACAATTTTGGATTTATATTATTACATATATTCTTCCTTAAATAGATCCAACAGTTGCTATTACTCCACTGTATCATTGATTAAATAAGAATTGTAGCTTCACTTGAATTATTTTATTTAAGAAAATATACTGTAGTTGATCATTTGAGATAAAATTGAATTGATGCTACACTAGAGTTTGCCTGCTGTTGCCATGTCTTATATATGGTGATTTTGGTTTTGTGTGATTCCTTTATTCTCTTTTGAACTACTGCATGTAGTTGCCATGACCATGTTGTGTTGAAAATTTATTCTTGTGCACTTGTAGGCTTGTACGCCAGCTTCATTGATCTCCCATTTTGCCCAGTTTCATATAATTGACCCTATCATGTGTGTGTGTCATCTTGTGACTGCATTTGTATTACCAGTTTCTTGATATTAGCCATACTGCCATGTTTATGTGGTCTGCACACTCATGCTGAAGCTTCACTTGTACACGGTCTTGTGCATGTTTTGACCATTTTGAATTGTTGTGAGCTAATGCACCATAATCTTCATGGTTTCTGTTCATCCTCTCCATTTTCCTTTCTTGCTGGATTTAATTTATTGTATTTCACAAGGCTGCTCTGTCCTTCTTGTGTGCATTGCAATACTTGGTTGACTGTCCTATGTTGCATTTTCTGCTGCTTGGTATATTCATGGCATTGTTCATGTGTTGCCCTTGTTAAGTCTGAGTTTGCTTCATGTTGTCGGTTGTTAGTTCTTCTCTGTTGTGTATCCATATTATAATTTCCATTCATGCTTTGGCAGACCATGTATATATGAATTCATGCATGCTTATTGGTCTTTGCTTCTCATGAAAAAAAATGAAAGGAACAAATATTATTCTTGATCTAGTTTGAATGTATTCGAGTTTGGTACATTCAAGTATTGAAATTTCTTGAGCTTGCTGAGTTGTGCACATCTCATTGTACATTTTTCCATGACCATGTATTTGCAAATTGGCTGAACCTGTTCATTTTTACTGGCCTTGTTTGGTTTTGTTCACCAGCCACTTGCTCTGTCCACTTATGCTTTTCATGTCTAACCTATGTACTTGCACATTATAAATATATATGTGTATATACACACAACTGTATGTGTATACATGTATCATGTGTGCACAACTTTTTTATTTGTGGGCTATTCGAATGACAGACATGAATTTTCTATCAGCAGACCACTATATGTGCATTGTGACTATTCAGAATCAACTAATTTTAAATGCTGGTTCTGATCAGCAAACCAGTGTAGTTGTGCGGGGCTGATTTGTGAGCACTAGAGATGTAGTCTGCCATGTAGTATTTACAATGTATCACTGTGAATATTACAAGTAGTCTTGACTTAGATAAATATATATACCATACCAAGTCTAGAAAAATGATGAGAAACATACCAAAATTCTAAGGCAAATAAAATTTAAAATAAATATATATTTGTTTGAATTTAAATCTATTTTTATTTCAGTTTATTGTGTGTGTTTCTTTGACAGATATAGAGATGACTGGACTGAAGCACATGAAGATTTAGTGTGTCCGTGTCTGTATTTGTATGTGAATGAGTCTGTATATGTAAACAGAGTGATACCGAGTGAAATGTAGTGAGGAACTTCAGTATATGAAATTGATTGTAGACATGAATAGAATTATACTATTATTCGTATAAAAAAATTGATCGAATTTTTTTTTAATTCAGTTTGTCTATTTTGTTTGAATTCTTTTAATAATACAATTCATGTGGTATATATTTAAGTGTGTCATGTCTAATCTAAACAGAAATATCCAAACATATTTATGTGAATTGTAAATAATGGAGTCATGAATATGTACTATTTCAACTGTAGAAATAAAATATTTATTTGAATAAAAATACTGTTTGAATATTCATTTCTATGTAATAGTATTCTATTCAATCTATATGTGATGTAAAATATAGAATAGTACAGTTACAAACACATTTATGTAATATATGTATATTTATTATCATCAAACAAAAAACATATTGTTATACTCAATAGTACCTTGGTGCAATAATCTTAGATAAGGCTGTTATCATTCAGACTGTGCATTCTCATCTAAGTTCAGGCTTGTCCATGTCAATTGGTGAGGTAAAGAATTTTCTATCTCATAATTCACATGGTATTCATTTCTTCACTGCAAACGCTCGAGAACTATCGCATTGTTTGGTTGGTGCATTTTTTCCTTTAACTTGCTAAGCCTAGAGTAAACAATGGTAGAAATAGTTGGTTAAGTGTACTATTTCCAGATGGATGCCCTTTCTCTATATTTAAGTTTCCATCTCGGATGCCAATGGCATAGTAAAGTAAACTTTTCATTTGTCTTCGTTCATCACAAAATAATAATGATAGCAATAATAACATGTGCTTTTGGATTTTCTATTTTTCGTTTTTTACACCCTTATAGAGGTTGTGGTGTATGAATTCAAGGAGATAAGGAAAATAAAATAGGAGGATAATACACTTTCGATGTTCTCGAAAATCATTTAGAATTATGGTCACAATCAAATTGCTCGCAAAGGTAACAGTACCATGTTAAAATTCAGTGTTACTTTTTGGATGTAAGGTTAAGTCAAGTTTCATAATACTACAAATTAATTGGCTTTTTACTTAGTAAATTTAGTTTAGGGCCGACAATGGATACTCGAAAATTCCGATACCCGTCCGCATCTGTATTCGAAAAGCGGATAAATATTCGATATCCGAAAAATGGATGCGGAAATGGATTCAAAGATATCTGCATCTGAAAATTATCCGTCCGAGTTTTTTAAAATTATGCTTAAAATTATATGTATATTAGTACAATGAATCAGATTTCTTTATTACTTTACTAAGTCAAAGGTTTATATTATATGCACTAAATGCATATTAATTATTCAAATCTATTTAATTCCATCATATATGATTATTTTTAACACTGTATTGATCAATGGAATTGAAAATTGTTAACTTTAAAATAGAAAATTTCATTTATACTTCTTGATTTATCAGTCGTTGGCGGATAGGATAATTATCTGATATCCGTCTGTATCCGCGGATACATATATCCGATATCCGAAAATGATTTCAAATATGGATATAGCACTATCCATATCCGAAAGTATCCGTTGACAACCCTAATTTAGTTCCTATATAAACTATTTATATCTAAAGATAAAGCACAAAAGGATACGGTTATTCTTAACATATCTGGAGCAGGCGGTTATGGTTCCATTTTCCCTTGAATTTTATAGTAAACATGATCCAAATTTAACATTTACATGTGGGCATATCTTTGCTCTTTAGGCAACATCCATCAATTGTTTTCTCATAACGTACATGCTACTTTTACTTCACATTTCTTGTTAGATATTTAGTAATAGTTTATTTATAATAATAATGATAATTGAATTGTCAATGTAAGCAACAAGAGTATTAGTAGTAGTGGATGGATTATTGAAGCTTCAGTCTTATTTAATGGCAACATAGTCAATAAAAAATAGCAGAAACTTTCAAATGCATGCAAGCATTGATCAAGGTACAGGCAAGAGCCAATGCTAGTCATGAAATTTGACCAAAAGAGAATTCCACATAAATTAATCTTACAAGCTGAAAAGGTAATTGCTTTTTCCTCTAACAATCTATTGCAATTGTTTTCTATTTTAAGTTATGTATGAAAATTTATTATTTGGTATATACGGGATCTAGATGCAAAAAGGGCGAACTAGTTAGGGTAAATATTTACATGCTTGGTCGGCCATCAACACTTAAGTCTGACTCAATTTATAATGTTTCAATGTCTGTATAGTTTTTCCTAAAAGTATGTAGCAGTTGTATTATTCTTTTTTCTTCTTTTAATTCCATTAACTTTGATTTGTTATCTTGAATTGCTATATGGTTTTGTTGTTCATAATTCATCTTGGTGCATGAATTCATGAAGGATTATGGATGTTGTTAGATTTTGTATGTGATTATGGATGCTATTCTTTTTTGTATGTAATGGCCCACAAATCCGTACCCTTTGAGTTGACTAAATACACCACACGTCCAACCCAAATTGCATAGAAATACGAACCACTATGAAATAAAAGAAGAAAAAGATAGAAGAAGAACAGAAACAACAACATAGAATCTCACATCGTAGCGAAATAAAATATAATATAACAGCTTTTGGAATACAAAATTTTAACTGTATAAACATACAATTTATCAGAATACAACACTTACAATACAACAGAAATAAACAATAAATATCTAACGTCGAAGCCTCCTGCTCCAAACTCCTCCAAGGGTATCTGTAAATGTCTGAACTACTTGACTGCCCGTACAAATTTGGACACCCAAAAGCTTAGGATAAACAAAAGAAAATAAACTCTGGGTCAGTCATAGGACCAGTGTGAGTAAACTCCAACCACTTGATGTGACATTCAAAAATCCTTTTAAAGGAAAGGATAATTGTAAAACTGATCCACATATAAACATGGATGGCTTTTACCTTAGGACAACCCAAAACATTCTTTGAAATCAATATTATTCTGATATTATAATAGTGTCTAAATCAAGTAAATAACAATCTAACAAAACGCTTGCATGCTCTACATACATAGTATACAATCAAAACCGTGGGCTCTTATTGGATAATGGATTCCAACTGGCAAGGTGTGGGACCACCTTCCAACAATGTATCTCTAGAGAGGAATACACGCGGTTAAACAATAAAATCTTGCAACCCAGGCTAAACATGACCGACCCCTCATTTCGCTTGAGAGTACGGAATGTATTGTCACCAACGGTTGGGATCAACAACCGTTCCAAAGCAACATCAGCGATAAGATAAAGAAGCAAAAGGATTTTCTCTAGATCAGGTGAAAATGCACCCTAATTAGGTGCGACCCACTTAGCCATGCGACCTACCCGATTTTATACCATTTCCTAATTGTGAGGCTTGAGGTTACGATTATTTATCTTCCATTGATAGCATAATCACTTTGAATGCCACATTGTCAGATCCGTTAATCACTAATTGATTTACACAAAGATATTCTGGATATTATGCCAAGAAAACAAATTCTCCACTAGAAGATGTATATTTTTACAGACCAACATATGCAATCATTGGAAATACTCTGCCAGACGATACAGGTTCATTCTGGGACTGAATGAAAGTGGAGGAGCAATTTCCATTAATCCATCTTAGGCAATTTCTACATAGGATTAACAGAAAAAGCCCTTGCACTTTACTGCCATCTGATTCGCAACGTTACTGCCAATACAGAGTGGTTCTCGAAAAATAATCTAATCGGCCTCTCCATATTGACAACGAGATTGGCCAATACATCGATTGTCCTATTATTTAGCTATCAAAGAAAAACAAACATTCATCCAAAGCATCAAACAATCATTAGGCCCCTTAATTAATATTTTGTTAATTAAATCACTTCTCCATTTCCTTATCAATATTTTCAACAATCATCTTGGCTTCTTACACTATTTGGAAAACATTTTCATATATCACCGTCGTTTATTTTCAGTACTCAGAAAATATCTTCTTTTTATAATTGGAAAACATTTCAATTACTTATCCCTTTCCCGAACTCATTTATTTCTACACATAGGAATATTCGTTATTATATTTCTAAACTTACACTTATTATGGTTAAAACAGATGTTGTACAAAACATCATTACAACAACCCAGAATACTGCATTCAACTAAATCTTAATTAAACATTAATCTTCGAGACTGAATCTTTCTATTTATCGATTAATAATGAAATCAATCAAGTTGGGGTATGTAACACCCCACCTTCGCCAGTGCCACTCTCGCAAGGGCACTAGCTTTGGAGGGGCATTAAACGAGGTAAACATGCATGCAGATATCATAAGACAGAACATATAAGTAAAAAACAGAGTAAATGAAGCAGCGGACAAAACTAGCACTTCAAAACCATAGTCAAGTTACATCAAAGTACTTGGTCATTATTTTCCATAAAACATAGTCTAGAACATAAACTGAAAACTGGAAATAACATAAAGTAACTATCCCCAAAGTAGTATAAAGCCATAGCGAGCTCAAGTCCAACCCGTACATGAGCTATCCCGAAAAGCAGCTAAAGATCCAAGCTAAGTACCAGTGTTCCCACCCTGTAAACCTGAGGGGGGAAATGGAAGAAAAGAGGCGAAAGAAAATGGGTCAGTCAAAAAGACTGGTAAGTCCTATCTACTATTAGTATAAAAACTAATAAAGTTAACTGAACATGTAAACAGGGATGAGATGTGGGGTGATAACTGGCATGGTGAAAAGTTAACAAGATAGATCAAGTGTGGCATCGCATATACAAGGTTAAGTTGCACCAGGTGTGTACTAGTATTCCTATCCATGTCAAGTATAAACAAGAAATGATCCCTTGGCCCAAAGCTGGCCCACATCATGAGATGACCTAAATCGAGGTCCAACTACTCGGTCTAGTCGATCGGCTCCCTAAAAGCCTAACTCGTCGTGTATCGGTGTCATACGGCTTAATCATGGAATGTAGTTAACTGTACTAGGTCCACCCCAGGGTGTATCCATCCCTAAGGTGTAAACCACAGACACAATTCAAGCACGCACAGTCTAAACCTACCGGTGCCCGTGTTCAACTCCGGACTTAATGTGCACGACCATGGTCCGCCTGAACAACCGGTGCACCATTCAGCCGTCTCTTTTGGTCTCTTACAATCAGTCCAGTAATCGTGCCCCACCCTAGCCTAGTCCAGGGTACCCATGATACTTCCAAGTAGGTTACTGCTGAAAAGGACCACGTAACTAGGGTTTCAAGCGGGTTAAGTGTGGATAACCCTATCCTAACCATGTATTGAGTCGGTCAAGTGGGTCCAAGCAGTTCATGACTTAACCCTATCAATACATCGTGTTTAATTGGTTAAGTATATTCAAGTAGTCCATGACTTAACCCTACCAATCCATCGTGTTTAATTGGTTAAGTATATTCAAGTAGTCCATGACTTAACCCTACCATGTGGCATTAATTAACTTAATGCACCCCAACCTCTCACATTAGACTTTGTTGTGGTTACTAGTTAAGCCGGGCGAGTCCGGGTAGTTTACACCACAACCTAGTCTAACCTCGGGTTTTAAGTGCGACATGACCAACTACTCAAATTGGGTCCTATTGCTTGTAGCCACTAGTTAAGCCGGTCGGTTCCGGGTAGATTTATGCTACAAACTCGACCCAACCTCGAGTTGGCCATTCTCATGTTTTCTAGAAGTCATGTCCAAGTCCATGTTTCAAGCATAAACACATGTCAAACTTTCATGTCATATTTTCAAGTCATGTTCTTATGTTATTTAAGTTTGCCCAACTACCCATACGTATTCCCATCGCACGTAAATTCACATCACGCAAATAGATTAAAGAGGGAACATAACAACATGACAAGGTGGGTATAAGATGGCAAAGTCTATCACAAGTTACACATGGTGATATTTGAGGCCAAAGGGGTTCAACATACTAGCATATGGCCTCAACATGTATGATAGCATATAAGGTGACTTGGCCTCATACCTATCAAATAACATAAGGGTGCTTTGGCCACTAGCATGCATAATAGCATAGGGTGATTTGGTTTGGCCACAAGTTAAACATGGTGGCATAAGAGGCATAAATATGTTCATAAGCTTGCATATCACATCATGGGCCTCAAAACATGCATAATATCAACTTAAGCAAATAGGTGAAACATGATCATAAATGACATAGGATGGTGGCTAGAAGTTCGCATATAACATTATATGCAAGTTATCATAAAGGTTATGAGATTTCTCATGTTGCATAATGCAACATTCCAAATCAAAGGTCATAGCTTTCTATGCACATAGTCAAGGTGATAGCTTTACAAACTTGCATAGGGTAAATCAATGCATAACATGATGGAATCAAAGCACAAAGTTTTCTATGCATAAGGTCAAGGTGATAGCTTTACAAGCATGCATCTATGCATAGCATGATATGATCAAAGCTCATAGTTTTCTATGCACAAATCATACTTAGGCCCAAACTCAAACTTGCAACATGTCATATTAACTTCATAGTTAGAATCTAAGAGTAGTATAGGACTTACAATGCTATGAAGACTAGAGTAAATATAAAATAAGATTGAGACGAAGCCACTAGCAACTCTAAAAACCCCAATTGAATACAAGCTCCAAGTTGACTTGAGAAACAATAGGCTCCTTTGATTTGTATGAAGAAATATCCTTGTTTTGATGAAGAAAGGTGGTTCTTTTACTAGCTTAGGACACTCAAACTTTCATGAAGAGGATGGAGGCCATGATATGAAGATGGAGGCCATGATCAAGAAACATTTGGGCAGCATTTAGTTGTAGGAATGATTAATGAGGGTTTAGGCTAGGTTTAGGGGTCTTTTTATAGATGTTTAGGTTAATTTAGACCATAGGATTAACCCTAAAACACATCAGGTCCGTCAATCCCATCAGAAACTTCTGGAACAAGACTCAGCATGTCACAATTGGTGCACCAGGAAAACTGGTCCGACAGGGGGGGTCGACCCCTGGGTCGACATGGGTGTCGACCCCTGGGTCGACAGGGGGGTCGACCCATTGGGGGGGGGGTCGACAGGGGTGTCGACCCCTGTGTCGACCCTGCCTGGGGCGGGAGAATTCCCGCCTATCCTGTTTTGGCTGAAAAACTGTTTTTGGGCTTGGAATTTTCTGAAAACTTCATTGGGCCATAACTTGGTCATACGGACTCCGTTTTTCGAAAACTCGGACTCTATTTCGCCTATTTTTCCGAGACGAACGCAATGGAACAACCCGTTTCCCTTGATTCAGATTTTACAATTTAATTCTGCCTTGATTTTCATTATAACATGTTATTCAAAAATACGGGTTGTTACATTCTCCCCTCCTTAAAGGATTTCGTCCCTGAAATCTCCAAGTTAGGAAGAACGTATCCTACCATCCATCCTCCATCTACTCAAAACATCATCCACAAGTAATCATTGTCCTTAAAAGATTCTAAATGCTGTATGAACATATGCAAAGGTGTGTGTATATGTACTTATCTAATGCGAAAATCAGGCGGTTACTAATTCAGTAAACCTCCTTAATGCAAAATATGTTAGTGTAATGAGTCCATATGTATGCAAATCTCTAACATAACTTATAATCTCTACATGAGTGCACATAACATTCATCCATATGCAACATCCACGTGATAGCACACAAGTTTCATCCATGAATAAGCATAAACACTCATGCATATGTGGTATGAAAGTGTGTGAACCGATCTTAGTGCCTAATGTGTATCATGCATCCACGAGTATCCACTTGCAAACACTTGCAACCACTTGCAAACATCAAGCATAACATGTTTCAAATACATGTTTCAACCAAGGGTTTCTACCTATGATAAGATTTACGAAACAAGATAAACTAGATAAGCATGGATAACAAAGGGAAGATATACCCACTAGGAAAAGAGATTGAAAATGTATCCTCAAAAAGAAATGGATAAAGCCCACGCATCTTCTCCTTGGTTTCCCAAGTTGCGTCTTCCTCTGTTTCACTCCATTGCGCCTTAACCAGCTTAATTTCTTTGCTTCTTAGCTTCTTTGTCTCCGTTTCCATGATACGAATCGGAGCTCGTCTCAGGGTCGCCTCTTTCTCTACTTTCATGTCTTCAAGAATACTTGGTTCAACCACTTCGACGGATCTATGCAAACACTTCCGGAGATGCGAGACATGAAAGACATTATGCACTCCGGCCGGCTTCTCGGGCAATTCCACCTTATAGGCCATTTTTCCAATTCTCTCTATGATAGGGAAGGTCCTACGAATCCTTGGTGCCAGCTTCCCAACTGCTCCAAAACGAACCACATTACGCAAAGGAGAAACCTTCACGAAAACCATGTCTCCCACTTTGAATTCCAAATCTGCCCTTCGCTTGTCAGCATAGGATTTCTGTCTATCTTGGGCCGCTTTCATCCGTCTTCTCACCAATTCAACTTTCTCGGATGTATCCCGTATCATATCGAGCCCAAGTATAAGCCTATCTGTTGTCTCCCACCAACAAGATGGTGACCTACACGGCCTCCCATACAAAGCTTCAAATGGTGCCATCCCTATGCTGGCTTGATAGCTATTATTATAAGCAAACTCTACAAGAGGAAGGTGGTCTTCCCTAGTATCACCAAAGTCAAGAACACAAAGTCTCAAAAGATCTTCTAGCATTCTATTCACCCTTTCGGTTTGGCCATCCGTCTGGGGGTGATAGGCTGTACTCAGATTCAATTACGTACCCATTGCTTCTTGCAAACTATTCCAGAACTGTCTAGTGAAAATTGGGTCACGATCGCTAACTATGCTAGAAGGAACTCCATGCAACCGCACTATCTCTCGAAGATAAACAGATGCTAGCCATGATACGGTCCTCTTGCTTTTCACCGGAATAAAATGGGCTCTCTTTGTAAGTCTATCAATTATTACCCATATCCCATAAAGCCCAAATGGTTTGGTGACGAACATCTTCACCTCAACCATATATCACAAACAGGCGAGTCATACTCCTTATGGGGTTCGCAACAGAACTAAGATTGAGGATAGGACCGAGAGGATATGCTTAAAAGATAGCATGCGAGTAAGCTCTACGGAATAATAGGGGTCAAGGATATACTCTTAGAAAGAGATTTAATGCGCGTATCTAGTCTTCAATCTTCTAAGCCGCATTTTCTTGTGCTTAATCCCATCGTGCCCTGACCGTCTTTTAACTTCACAACTCCGTAGTTCTTAATTCTTATTTCCAAAATATAAGTTATAACTCATTTCACCGTTGCCTCTCGTTCCACTTCCACTTATCCTTTGCCTAAAATTCTTGGCTTAAACATAACTGCGTACTCATGGTTTCATGCAAGCTTTCCAAAATTCGTTAGTGAATCTTGGATCTCGTTTACATACTATACGGTATCCCACGCAGAAAACTATCTCTTGAAAACAAGTGCCAATCCATGTTGCCAAATGTACTTACTAGGGTGATTTCTCTAACCCATGCTTAAGTGAAATGGACTATCCGCCTTAGTAGCGAATACCACTGGAGCATCCCATTCTGAAATGCTTCACCTAATGAATTTTTTCAAGCAACTCCTTGATTTGCTTGCCAAGCTCTCTTCTTTCTTGCGGGGCCATGTGCCTAACGGGCAATGATACTGGCTTGGTATTATCGACTAGATAAATGCGGAAATCTATCTCTCGTTTAGGGGGTAACCCTTTTACTTCTTCAAAGACATCAGGATAGTCTCGGACCACCCTTACAGATTGCAGATCATCGATGGACGAGTCAAGAGATTCAAGATAACATAACATGACGGGACCCATAGGGTTACTAGAAATTCCTAGGGGATTACCGAGGCGAGTCATGAGCCTCACTACACTATGCTCACAGTCAAGAATGGCTCCATAACTGGACAACCAATCCACGCCCAAAATCAACCCGTATCCCATAAACCCGAGAACCTAAGCATTACACATGAATTTTATGCTCAAGATAGAGGATTTCAAATCCATACAAATCACAGGTAGATGGGCGGAACCCCCAATTGGATTTGAAGCACTAACGGGACCTCAACTAGACAAGAACTTAGGTGCAAACTTTCAATAAGATCAGAAATAAAACTATGCGATGCGCCAGAATCAAATAAGGTATGAACAGGATAATCAGAAATATAAACAAGACTTTCAACAGAAATAATACCTCGATCAAAAGCTGGAAGAGTGAGGAGAGCCTGCAACTGCCCTCCAGAGGGTCCTGCTCGCTGAGTTTGCCTTTTCCCTTGTCCTTGCTTTTTCGGGCAAATCTTGCTATAGTGTCCAGACTCTCCACAATGAAAGCATTCTCCCAACTTCCTCTTCTTCTTCCTACAATCTTTGGCTATGTGCCCAATGATCCCACAGAACTTGCACTTCCTTGCTTCCCTGGTCTTGTTGTCATTGCGATTGTTGTTGCCCTTTGTAATAACCCGGAAAATCTGAGCCAGTTTAAAATTTTTATTTTGGCAGTTTTAGTGAATTTAGAATATTTAAAATAGTTTATTTTAAATAAAATTGACGGTGAAATTTATTTTGAATATAATTCGACGTATATATTATATACGTCGTCGTTAGAATATAAATATTTACATATAATTATAAATTGAATTGAAAATGGCGCGGTAGTTCAATAATTCGATTTCAAACTTCAATTGAATGTACCGGGTGCAAAACAATCCGGATTTTAGTGAAACCAAAAACAATAGGATCTAATTGATGATATCTTTCCAACGAATCCGAAAAATCAAAATTTCATAGCGGGAATCAAAAGATATGTCCAGTTGAAAATTCTGAATAGTCGCTATGGAATTCAGGCCCTTAAAATGGAAATTTTGCAAACGACCTCGGATTTCGACGAAACCACTTTTGTTGGATCCGCAATGTCAGATTATTGCTAGATTCCAAATTTCATAATTTTTCGAATCAGTATGTGAGCGTGGCAAAGGAAAACGCGTTTGACCAGTTTTAGTTGATTTTAATCGACTTGAAATTGGCCATTTTGCATACGGTCTCAGAATTCGACGAAACTAGTTTTGTTAGGACCGTATCGTCAATACGAAGCTAGAAAATATTTTTGTGAAATTTATAGAGTTAGTATGTGACCCCGGTAATTTGAAACGTACGTTTAAAATTCAATATAGTGATTTAAATGTAAATTCAATGGAAACTAATCGAATCGATCAAATCAGCTTGCGATACATATCCCATTGGGTTCGGGATGGGGGTAAAACGCTATGGACGACAGGCGGTGGACCTCGTTTAGAGGTCGTATGTAAAAGTCAACTTTTTAGAAAATAAAATAATTAAATAATTAAAAAAAACCCTTTCTTCCCTTAACTATCCAGGCCCCCCCCCCCCCGACAATTTCAATCCATTTTTCAAAAAAAAAAAAAAAAAAAGGAGAAAGAGGCGGACGGGGGGGGAGACTCGTCGCCGCCCCCCTCCCCCCCGATGAGCGCCGCCGCGCCTCAGGCGGGCCACCCCGTCGCCCCTCCAGCCCCCTCGCTCCCCTCTCCTCTTCAATCGACAGCCCCACCCCCCAGCGGTGCCGCGAGCCACCCAGACCCCCCTATCGCGAAGCCCCCCCTGGATCGATGCATCGCAGACCCCCCTAGACCCGAACCCGCAACCGAGCCCCCTCGCCCTGATGGCCACCGCGCTGCCTCACCGCCCCCCCATCTGATGCTCCTCCACGCGAAAACCCAGAGCCACCCAGCGCCACCCCGAGCACCTTGGCCTCTATCGAACGCTGTAAGTCCCTCCTGTTATTTTTATCATTTTATTGATTAATCTAATTAGTTTTAGGGATTTTATACATAATTTTAGGGTTTTATTTTAAATAAAAATAGGATTTTTATATATAAAGTATTAAAAATATGATTTTTATATTTTTAAAGTATTAAAAATATAATCTTTACTATATGGAAGATGTAAAAATATGATTTTTGGTTAGGTAGAGAATTAAAAATATAATTTTTACATGATAGGAATATTAAAAATATCATCTTTATATGTGTAGAAAAATAGAAATCTTTATATTTGAAAAGGCGAAAACTTCATATTTAAAAAGGCGAGATTTTTATATATTGAACAACAAAGTAAAAAATTCGATTTTTATATATTGAATAACATAGTAAAAATTCGATTTTTATATATTGAATAGCGAAGTAAAAATTCAATTTTACATATGTAGTGAATACGGGCGACGAAAGTGACGAAAGGCGAGAACGATGAAGATTTCTATCAATGAAGAGTCGTGGTATTGGATAGCTATTGGTGAGAATTTCTCACCTTTCAATTTCTTTTTCTAGTTATATATATATACTAGGATGCAGACGGTGCTTAGTAGCACCCGACACAATCGTCCACAGACCATGGACTTGTTTGTTTGATTGCAAAAATTAGTTAGATTATTTGATTGAAATTGAATTGTTTGGTGAAATGAATGGATTTGATTGATGTGTGAATGGCGTGGGCCTTCACTAGACCGGGGATAAGGCTAGGCCTCGTCCCGTTTCTAGTATCGTGCCGTTATGCCACCGAAATTTTCTAAAATTAGTTAGAAAAATAAAAATATCATTTTATTTAAAGAATGAACTGAATAGATATTCATATGTCGAAATAAAATGTTTTTATCGTTAAAAATATAATTTTTAACATGATAGTGAATAAAATAAAATATTCATTTACAAACCAGACGGTTTGTTTATGTACACCTATTTGAAGGACATTGATTGGGTCGATAAATTTTACACATCGCCCAACTGCACAAATAAAAATCTATGTTTGATTGTTTGAAACCCCACACGGGTGTTGGGATGAAATTTGAAGTTCACTCATCCTGATTGATTAAATATGTCGATCGATTGATTGACAGACTGTTATAAGCGTTAGGTATCTATATTTGGGGCTTATACAGTGTAGTGCACTTTGGTTGATGGTTGATTATTTTCAATGTTATTATATACGTGTGATGTATGAAAATCCATATAATTAACATTATATGGTGATTGATTGGCCTCATTCCAATTTAGAAAATAAAGAATATTATAAAATAAATGTTCATGTGTTGACTGTACTCATCCGTTGAGATTAGTCATGTGTTGAACGAAATATTTTAATAATAAAATTTATATCTTTATCAAAATTATAATATAAATGTTCATGTGTTGACTGTACTCATCCGTTGAGATTAGCCATGTGTTGAACGAAATATTTTAATAATAAAATTTATATCTTTATCAAAATTATAATATAAATGTTCATGTGTTGACTGTACTCATCTGTTGAGATTAGTCATGTGTTGTACGAAATATTTTAATAATAAAATTTATATCTTTATCAAAATTATAATATAAATGTTCATGTGTTGACTGTACTCATCCGTTGAGATTAGTCATGTGTTGAACGAAATATTTTAATAATAAAATTTACATCTTTATCAATATTATATAATATAAGGTTCATGTGTTGACTGTACTCATCCGTTGAGATTAGTCATGTGTTGAACAAAATATTTTAATAATGGAAATATTTGAAATAAAAATATTTGAAAGGGGAAATATTTGAAAAAGAAATATTTGAAATAGAATATTTGAAAATAGAAATATATGGAGCCGTGTTGATTAGATTGACGCCATTTTGATGTGAACGATACTTATATCGATTTTATTCATTTTAAAATGAATATTGAAAAGTGACTTCGAAATCAAAGATTTTAAACGATTTCGAAATGAATTGAATATATAACGAATTCGAATTTGATTTCAATTGAATATATAACGAATTCGAATTTGATTTCAATTGAATATATAACGAATTGAATTTGATTTGAATAGAAAACCAATTTGATTTGATTTGAATAGAAAACCAATTTGAATTGAATCGAATAGAAAAGCAATTTGAATTGAATCGAATAGAAAACCAATTTGAATTGAATCGAATAGAAAACCAATTTGAATTGAATCGAATAGAAAACCAATTCGAATTGAATCGAATAGAAAACCAATTTGAATTGAATCGAATAAAAAGCGACTTTGAAATTGAATTGAATTGAAATGAATTCAAATTGAATTGAAATTCAAATTGAATAGAAATGAATTTTAAAACGAATTTATAAAGAAGAATTCAATTTTGCTTTGGATTGAAATGGAAGTTGAAATTGCTTTTGAAACGAATTAAAACAATTTATATAATTCGTTTTAAATAGAAATCGACGAAATATATTTTTTTTTTTTATATATATATATATATATAATATAATGGCCTGAATAGAACGCGCCGCGCCGCGGCAGTTCGAAAATTTCGACCATTTATTTCAAACGGAGATTACGGGAGATCCGACCGTCGGATTCTCCTAAAACCGGAACCGTTGGGTTCGTATCGAAAAGAGCTTTCTAACGAATATTAGAAATTCAAAATCTAACGGTTGGATTTGGAGATACGTCCAAATCAAAATCGAAAAAGGTCGTTGTAAGTGCAATTCGATGGCCATTGTTGGAAATCGATTGTTCGGGCCTTAATAAAATTATTAAAAATATCAATAATTTGTGTAAAATCATAAGAAATGATTTGAGAAAAATTGGGGTGAAAAACTCCATATTTGAAAAGATAAAAATAGATTTTTATCGAAATGAACTAGTTTTGAACTAAATTTAAAACCCAATTATTTTTAAATAAATGAATTAGATTTAAAAAGGGGTTTTAAATAATCGGAATTCTAATATATTTGATTGAATTTGAAATGGGTTTATCGTGAACAGTGTTTTAAATAACACTAGTTCTTTAACCCGATAACAAATAGAATGTGATTTGGGTTTGTCGTGAACTGTGTTTTAAATAACACCTAGTTCTTTAACCCAGTAAAAGGAGTTATAACGAATCTGCAATTAGATTGAAATGTGAATCTATAATCTAAATTATCAAATTTAGAAATGAGCGGGAATGGAGTATTACCAGTTTTGCTCCAAAGCGATAGTTAAATCTTTAATTAGATTTGAACGTGAAATGGTAATTAATTTTACCGATAACACCACGGTGTTAGATATGGAGTATTACCAGTTTTGCTTCGTGGGATGAATAGGTTGGGATTGGGAAATAAAATAAATAATTACTTCGGTGTGGTTCGCTAATCTCGACTAGTTTTGAAAAACCATAATTTGGTTTGAAACGACATCCAAAGGAAGATTACAGGATAAATTTTAAAGAATTTATCTTGGATAAAATTAATGGGAACCTTTCCCTAAGAATGTGGAATTTAGAAACTAGCTATAGGTTGGCTAAGAAGAATGGTTTCCTGGGTATTGATCTGATGTTGGTTTCGGCCTTCGGGGTTAATGTTTGGGAAATTGTTCTCTTGCTAATTTGCGGTTAGTGACTAATGAATTGGAATGAGGCGTATGTTGTGTTTATGTAACATTTGTTTTAATATACGCGGGTTGTTCGGAAATGCCGGGTTTACACCCATTCTGAATAACCGATTCGACGATATGTCAAAGATGAAGACGATGGTCGAAGACCGGAAGTTTTCACATCGTTTGGATTATTACTGACGATCCTGATTGGGCGTACACCCAAGAGGATGGAAATAGTTGGTGGTCGTCCAGACGTACTTGGAGATGGATGGATATGCGAGGAAAGTGCCTCCGGTTTCGTTCAGACCCAGAACGGACTTGTAAATGGATTGTGTGTCTGACATTGGATTTTATTCTGTGTTGATTGAGTTCTATTAAATATACATCTGTTTGGCGGCGGAGAATTTATTCTTTTGCTTAACGCCCTTCTCTGAGACGTACGAGCTCAGAGGTTGTATATCGATGGACATCAGTCGCATGGCATGAATTGCCCGTGTGGCACGCTAAGATGCAATGATCAAGGCTTCTGTTGAAAAGCAAAATCTTGTGGTTGATGATCAAAGCACGCCTACGTGGCAGCTTTGTGTATAACATGAATTCGCGAGCCTCACACCTCGGTATGAGTCAAAAACGGGATACGGACTGCAGGGAGAGCACGGCGTTTCTTTCTAGCTTTGGTGGTGTCAGTGACTTACCAGCCCTGACATATATATACTTTTCACCTTTGTGGTTGTTGGAATGCGAGGCGCCTCGATTATAGGTCTGTAAGGACCGGGAAACGTGTGTTCAGGCATAATTAATCCTCTAACGTAAGTGAGGACCGGCCCTGAAGCATCCAGGGGTTGCCCAGAGTGCGTAGCCCTGGGACATTTGCTAGAGTGTCTCGAACGCGGAGAGGAGCTTGCCCCTTGCCTCGACTCATGACGGAATCCAATTTCCAATACGTGTAATTCAGTTTTAATTGTAGAACTAGTATGGCGACATAGTAGATGGTAGCTATGCCGCCTATGATTGATATTTATGATTGAAAATGTTTTGACACTATACACTTATTGTAGTATCAAATGATTTGTTTTAAACGTATCAAGCATTCTTTGGCTGTTATAAGGAAAAACCCTATCCCCCGGCTTGCGTTGCATTGTGTGATAGGACCTGGGTCTTATAACAGCTTCATTTTTCTTTATTTAGCATTGCGCTTTTTTTATGCACTGGTATTCTTGGGAGGAAACCCGTTTCGTGTTATACGGCGTGGTCCATTGATTTACTTAACTTTGAAAATAAAGTTTTAATAACTGTTTTAGTTCTCACACCAGTCACATGACTGACCTGGAGTTTATTGTTTTAACCTAAACTCTGGGTGCCCCTATTTTCCACACGGGCAGCTAGTAGTTTTGGTTTTGCAGATTTATATTCACAGGATCCTGGTTTACATCTGGAATGATATTTGGAAAGCTCTGTATCCGTATATCACCTTCAGTTGTGCTTTGTATTACTTTTCCGCTACTATGTAATTTATTGCAATCTCTGATATTTATCGAATGTAATTTATTCAGTTATACTCTGTATATTCTTGTATCTGATGGAATTGTTGTAATAACAATGAAATGTTCTTCCGTTTGTGTTCTGATTTGTCCTGTTCTCAAACGAACAGGGGTTTCGAACGGTCTAGATCGGTTTAACGACTGATTCGGATCGAGCGAAATTCCTTGCCGTCACATTTGGTATCAGAGCTTTGGTTTATAGAGCTCGAGAACAAGACACATTAGAACCATACGAAATAATTCATCAGATATTGGATTAGTAATATCCAATTAGAATGACTCGTTAGAGATAGGATCAGTAGTATCCTAGAACGAGTGTGAAGAGTATATTTTTCAAATGAAAACAATTTTGTTTTGAAATTTAAACCATTTTATACGTATTTGAATATTTATTTATTTTGAATATGGACAATCGAGTATATAAAGATTTTGCATATACGCGTCATGAACGTATATTCGAAGTTTTAATATACTGGATAGATATGGAATCACATTCTAGTCGCCCGGAGATGGTACTGATGATTGTCATGACATCATCAGTATTTATGTTCGTGTTTCGAAGGTGTGATCTCTATATATTTCCATTAGACTGGTGTGAGAAACAAAACTTATATAATTAGAACACTTTGTTATGAATTGGCATCAAAAACATGATTTTTATATATATATCAAAATTATGAATTTGAAACTCTATTTCACTAATTGATTGATGTTTGTGTTGTTTGTTTATTTGTTTGATAATTTTGAACCATTATGCCTAATTGCATCAAATATTGAATTATATTGAAAATTGGTTGCGTATGCTTGCATATATTTGTACTTACCTTGAGCAGGTCATAGCAAGGAGGCTAGAGCAGAGAATAAAATTTGTTTGCCCGACAAATAGGTACATGTTTACTACATAATTTACTGTTTTGTTTGGGTGATGATGATTTTATGAGCCTATTGGCTAGCCGCTTGGCTTTTTCTTTTTCTTTTTGAGATTAGAAGGACCGGGGAAGCTATTTGAAATTCCTCGATGCTCCCGGTGCAGGGGAGGTTATGGCGAAATTTTTCGAAAATTTAGGGTGTTAGCCAAATTTTTGAAAATTTGAAAATTCTCAGAAACTGAAAAGTTGGAGAATGGAAGCCAGATCGAACGTAGAGCTGAATAATCAAACCACTTTCGACTTTGTTCCTTTTCGGGGACGAAAAGTTTTAAGTGGGGAAGATTGTAATAACCCGGAAAATCTGAGCCAGTTTAAATTTTTTATTTTGGCAGTTTTAGTGAATTTAGAATATTTAAAATAGATTATTTTAAATAAAATTGACGGTGAAATTTATTTTGAATATAATTCGACGTATATATTATATACGCCGTCGTTAGAATATAAATATTTATATATAATTATAAATAGAATTGAAAATGGCGCGGTAGTTCGATAATTCGATTTCAAACTTCAATTGAATGTACCGGGTGCAAAACAATCCAGATTTTAGTGAAACCAAAAACAATAGGATCTAATTGATGATATCTTTCCAACGAATCCGAAAAATCAAAATTTCATTGCGGAAATCAAAAGATATGTCCAGTTGAAAATTCTGAATAGTCGCTATGGAATTTAGGCCCTTAAAATGGAAATTTTGCAAACGACCTCGAATTTCGACGAAACCACTTTTGTTGGATCCGCAGTGTCAGATTATTGCTAGATTCCAAATTTCATAATTTTTCGAATCAGTATGTGAGCGTGGCAAAGGAAAACGCGTTTGACCAGTTTCAGTTGATTTTAATCGACTTGAAATTGGCCATTTTGCATACGGTCTCAGAATTCGACGAAACTAGTTTTGTTAGGACCGTATCGTCAATATGAAGCTAGAAAATATTTTTGTGAAATTTATAGAGTTAGTATGTGACCCCGGTAATTTGAAACGTACGTTTAAAATTCAATATAGTGATTTAAATGTAAATTCAATGGAAACTAATCGAATCGATCAAATCAGCTTGCGATACATATCCCATTGGGTTCGGGATGGGGGTAAAACGCTATGGACGACAGGCGGTGGACCTCGTTTAGAGGTCGTATGTAAAAGTCAACTTTTTAGAAAATAAAATAATTAAATAATAAAAAAAACCTTTCTTCCCTTAACTATCCAGGCCCCCCCGACAATTTCAATCCATTTTTCAAAAAGAAAAAAGAAAAAAGAAAAGGAGAAAGAGGCGAACGGGGGGAGACTCGTCGCCGCCCCCCCCCCCCCCCCGATGAGCGCCGCCGCGCCTCAGGCGGGCCACCCCGTCGCCCCTCCAGCCTCCTCGCTCCCCTCTCCTCTTCAATCGACAGCCCCACCCCCCAGCGGCGCCGCGAGCCACCCAGACCCCCCTAACGCGAAGCCCCCCTGGATCGATGCATCGCAGACCCCCCCAGACCCGAACCCGCAACCGAGCCCCCTCGCCCTGATGGCCGCCGCGCTGCCTCACCGCCCCCCCCATCTGATGCTCCTCCACGCGAAAACCCAGAGCCACCCAGCGCCACCCCGAGCACCTTGGCCTCTATCGAACGCTGTAAGTCCCTCCTGTTATTTTTATCATTTTATTGATTAATCTAATTAGTTTTAGGGATTTTATACATAATTTTAGGGTTTTATTTTAAATAAAAATAGGATTTTTATATATAAAGTATTAAAAATATGATTTTTATATTTTTAAAGTATTAAAAATATAATCTTTACTATATGGAAGATGAAAAAATATGATTTTTGGTTAGGTAGAGAATTAAAAATATAATTTTTACATGATAGGAATATTAAAAATATCATCTTTATATGTGTAGAAAAATAGAAATCTTTATATTTGAAAAGGCGAAAACTTCATATTTAAAAAGGCGAGATTTTTATATATTGAACAACAAAGTAAAAAATTCGATTTTTATATATTGAATAACATAGTAAAAATTCGATTTTTATATATTGAATAGCGAAGTAAAAATTCAATTTTACATATGTAGTGAATACGGGCGACGAAAGTGACGAAAGGCGAGAACGATGAAGATTTCTATCAATGAAGAGTCGTGGTATTGGATAGCTATTGGTGAGAATTTCTCACCTTTCAATTTCTTTTTCTAGTTATATATATATACTAGGATGCAGACGGTGCTTAGTAGCACCCGACACAATCGTCCACAGACCATGGACTTGTTTGTTTGATTGCAAAAATTAGTTAGATTATTTGATTGAAATTGAATTGTTTGGTGAAATGAATGGATTTGATTGATGTGTGAATGGCGTGGGCCTTCACTAGACCGGGGATAAGGCTAGGCCTCGTCCCGTTTCTAGTATCGTGCCGTTATGCCGCCGAAATTTTCTAAAATTAGTTAGAAAAATAAAAATATCATTTTATTTAAAGAATGAACTGAATAGATATTCATATGTCGAAATAAAATGTTTTTATCGTTAAAAATATAATTTTTAACATGATAGTGAATAAAATAAAATATTCATTTACAAACCAGACGGTTTGTTTATGTACACCTATTTGAAGGACATTGATTGGGTCGATAAATTTTACACATCGCCCAACTGCACAAATAAAAATCTATGTTTGATTGTTTGAAACCCCACACGGGTGTTGGGATGAAATTTGAAGTTCACTCATCCTGATTGATTAAATATGTCGATCGATTGATTGACAGACTGTTATAAGCGTTAGGTATCTATATTTGGGGCTTATACAGTGTAGTGCACTTTGGTTGATGGTTGATTATTTTCAATGTTATTATATACGTGTGATGTATGAAAATCCATATAATTAACATTATATGGTGATTGATTGGGCCTCATTCCAATTTAGAAAATAAAGAATATTATAAAATAAATGTTCATGTGTTGACTGTACTCATCCGTTGAGATTAGTCATGTGTTGAACGAAATATTTTAATAATAAAATTTATATCTTTATCAAAATTATAATATAAATGTTCATGTGTTGACTGTACTCATCCGTTGAGATTAGTCATGTGTTCAACGAAATATTTTAATAATAAAATTTATATCTTTATCAAAATTATAATATAAATGTTCATGTGTTGACTGTACTCATCCGTTGAGATTAGTCATGTGTTGAACGAAATATTTTAATAATAAAATTTATATCTTTATCAAAATTATAATATAAATGTTCATGTGTTGACTGCACTCATCCGTTAAGATTAGTCATGTGTTGAACGAAATATTTAAATAATAAAATTTACATCTTTATCAATATTATATAATATAAGGTTCATGTGTTGACTGTACTCATCCGTTGAGATTAGTCATGTGTTGAACAAAATATTTTAATAATGGAAATATTTGAAATAAAAATATTTGAAAGGGGAAATATTTGAAAAAGAAATCTTTGAAATAGAATGTTTGGAAATAGAAATATATGGAGCCGTGTTGATTAGATTGACGCCATTTTGATGTGAACGATACTTATATCGATTTTATTCATTTTAAAATGAATATTGAAAAGTGACTTCGAAATCGAAGATTTTGAAACGATTTCGAAATGAATTGAATATATAACGAATTCGAATTTGATTTCAATTGAATATATAACGAATTCGAATTTGATTTCAATTGAATATATAACGAATTGAATTCGATTTAAATAGAAAACCAATTTGATTTGATTTGAATAGAAAACCAATTTGAATTGAATCGAATAGAAAAGCAATTTGAATTGAATCGAATAGAAAACCAATTTGAATTGAATCGAATAGAAAACCAATTTGAATTGAATCGAATAGAAAACCAATTTGAATTGAATCGAATAGAAAACCAATTTGAATTGAATCGAATAGAAAACGACTTTGAAATTGAATTGAATTGAAATGAATTCAAATTGAATTGAAATTCAAATTGAATAGAAATGAATTTTAAAACGAATTTATAAAGAAGAATTCAATTTTGCTTTGGATTGAAATGGAAGTTGAAATTGATTTTGAAACGAATTAAAACAATTTATATAATTCGTTTTAAATAGAAATCGACGAAATATATATTATATATATAATATAATGGCCTGAATAGAACGCGCCGCGCCGCGGCAGTTCGAAAATTTCGACCATTTATTTCAAACGGAGATTACGGGAGATCCGACCGTCGGATTCTCCTAAAACCGGAACCATTGGGTTCGTATCGAAAAGAGCTTTCTAAAGAATATTAGAAATTCAAAATCTAACGGTTGGATTTGGAGATACGACCAAATCAAATTCGAAAAAGGTCGCTGTAAGTGCAGTTCGATGGCCATTGTTGGAAATCGATTGTACGGGCCTTAATAAAATTATTAAAAATATCAATAATTTGTGTAAAATCATAAGAAATGATTTGAGAAAAATTGGGGTGAAAAACTCCATATTTGAAAAGATAAAAATAGATTTTTATCGAAATGAACTAATTTTGAACTAAATTTAAAACCCAATTATTTTTAAATAAATGAATTAGATTTAAAAAGGAGTTTTAAATAATCGGAATGTCTAATATATTTGATTGAATTTGAAATGGGTTTATCGTGAACAGTGTTTTAAATAACACTAGTTCTTTAACCCGATAACAAATAGAATGTGATTTGGGTTTGTCGTGAACTATGTTTTAAATAACACCTAGTTCTTTAACCCAGTAAAAGGAATTATAGCGAATCTGCAATTAGATTGAAATGTGAATCTATAATCTAAATTATCAAATTTAGAAATGAGCGGGAATGGAGTATTACCAGTTTTGCTCCAAAGTGATAGTTAAATCTTTAATTAGATTTGAACGTGAAATGGTAATTAATTTTACCGATAACACCACGGTGTTAGATATGGAGTATTACCAGTTTTGCTTCATGGGATGAATAGGTTGGGATTGGGAAATAAAATAAATAATTACTTCGGTGTGGTTCGCTAATCTCGACTAGTTTTGAAAAACCATAATTTGGTTTGAAACGACATCCAAAGGAAGATTACAGGATAAATTTTAAAGAATTTATCTTGGATAAAATTAATGGGAACCTTTCCCTAAGAATGTGGAATTTAGAAACTAGCTGTAGGTTGGCTAAGAAGAATGGTTTCCTGGGTATTGATCTGATGTTGGTTTCGGCCTTCGGGGTTAATGTTTGGGAAATTGTTCTCTTGCTAATTTGCGGTTAGTGACTAATGAATTGGAATGAGGCGTATGTTGTGTTTATGTAACATTTGTTTTAATATACGCGGGTTGTTCGGAAAGGCCAGGTTTACACCCATTCTGAATAACCGATTCGACGATATGTCGAAGATGAAGACGGTGGTCGAAGACCGGAAGTTTTCACATCGTTTGGATTATTAGTGACGATCCTGATTGGGCAGTACACCTAAGAGGATGGAAATAGTTGGTGGTCGTCCAGACGTACTTGGAGATGGATGGATATGCGAGGAAAGTGCCTCCGGTTTCGTTCAGACCCAGAACGGACTTGTAAATGGATTGTGTGTCTGACATTGGATTTTATTCTGTGTTGATTGATTTCTATTAAATATACATCTGTTTGGCGGCGGAGAATTTATTCTTTTGCTTAACGCCCTTCTCTGAGACGTACGAGCTCAGAGGTTGTATATCGATGGACATCAGTCGCATGGCATGAATTGCCCGTGTGGCACGCTAAGATGCAATGATCAAGGCTTCTGTTGAAAAGCAAAGTCTTGTGGTTGATGATCAAAGCACGCCTACGTGGCAGCTTTGTGTATAACGTGAATTCGCGAGCCTCACACCTCGGTATGAGTCAAAAACGGGATACGGACTGCAGGGAGAGCACGACATTTCTTTCTAGCTTTGGTGGTGTCAGTGACTTACCAGCCCTGACATATATATACTTTTCACCTTTGTGGTTGTTGGAATGCGAGGCGCCTCGATTATAGGTCTGTAAGGACCGGGAAACGTGTGTTCAGGCATAATTAATCCTCTAACGTAAGTGAGGACCGGCCCTGAAGCATCCAGGGGTTGCCCAGAGTGCGTAGCCCTGGGACATTTGCTAGAGTGTCTCGAACGCGGAGAGGAGCTTGCCCCTTGCCTCGACTCATAACGGAATCCAATTTCCAATACGTGTAATTCGGTTTTAATTGTAGAACTAGTATGGCGACATAGTAGATGGTAGTTATGCCGCCTATGATTGATATTTATGATTGAAAATGTTTTGACACTATACACTTATTATAGTATCAAATGATTTGTTTTAAACGTATCAAGCATTCTTTGGCTGTTATAAGGAAAAACCCTATCCCCCGGCTTGCGTTGCATTGTGTGATAGGACATGGGTCTTATAACACCTTCATTTTTCTTTATTTAGCATTGCGCTGTTTGTTTTATGCACTGGTATTCTTGGGAGGAAACCCGTTCCGTGTTATACGGCGTGGTCCCTTGATTTACTTAACTTTGGAAATAAAGTTTTAATAACTGTTTTAGTTCTCACACCAGTCACATGACTGACCTGGAGTTTATTGTTTTAACCTAAACTCTGGGTGCCCCTATTTTCCGCACGGGCAGCTAGTAGTTTTGGTTTTGCAGATTTATATTCACAGGATCCTGGTTTACAGCTGGAATGATATCCGGAAAGCTCTGTATCCATATATCACCTTCAGTTGTGCTTTGTATTACTTTTCCGCTACTATGTAATTTATTGCAATCTCTGATATTTATCGAATGTAATTTATTCAGTTATACTCTGTATATTCTTGTATCTGATGGAATTGTTGAAATAACAATGAAATGTTCTTCCGTTTGTGTTCTGATTTGTCCTGTTCTCAAACGAACAGGGGTTTCGAACGGTCTAGATCGGTTTAACGACTGATTCGGATTGAGCGAAATTCCTTGCCGTCACACCCTTGTTCCCCTTCTTGTTGTTCTTGTCTCTTTTCTCGGTATCTTCCTTCTTGCCTTGGGACTCATTTGCCTTGACCTCCTTCTTGCCACTCTTATCTTCCTCTTGAAGTAGGGCCATATTCACCAAACTCTCGAAGGTCGCCCCCAGGGGTATATGAGACATGGCCAAACCGCGCAGTGGCTCATTCAATCCTAGATCAAAGTGTAGGGCCTTCTTCTGAGCTGTGTTAACCAAGTCTAGACCGAACCGAGCAAGTTGATTAAACATATCCACGTATTCCCTAACTGTCATGTCCCCTTGCTTTAGAGATAGGAACCTCTCCATCCGAAGGTTCTCTTCCGTTGATGATAGAAATCTCAATCTGAACCTTCTCCTAAAGTCATCCCAAGTCTGAATTGGTCTAGTGGTGGTGGTGACTACCCACCAATATGCAGCTTCCTCTTTCAATAACCATACTGCCAACAGAACTTTTCTACGGTCTTCTATATCAAAGATAGCAAAGAGGTCTTCAATTTCCTTCAACCAGTTTCTTGCCTCCACAGAAGTCTCCGTTCCGACAAAATTCTTGCAACCCATCGCCTTAAAGTCTTTACAAAGCTCCGCGAAATCCGCTTGTGTATGCTGAGGAGGAGGAGGAGGAACCTCAGTTACGGTGGGAGTGTTTGCTGGGCCCACATCGTTGGCCCTAGCTTCCAGGTACCTCCGGAACCATCCGGGAATGGTCACTCCCTCGGGAAGGTTAAGATCAGCCATACTGAAACGAAGAAAAAGATAGATAAATTCAGAACGAAGAAACGAAGGATAGTGCTAATGGCTTTTGGGGAATAGCCTTTTAAAATAACTAGACTTTTCTTGGAAAATACTTAATTGGTTTTGAAAATAGTTTTTCAAAAGGTAAGTTTTAAAAACCTTTTTGCTCGAATCTTGTAAACCTTATGCTCTGATACCAAATGTAACACCCCACCTCCGCCAGTGCCACTCTCGCAAGGGCACTAGCTTTGGAGGGGCATTAAACGAGGTAAACATGCATGCAGATATCACAAGACAGAACATATAAGTAAAAAACAGGGTAAATAAAGCAGCGGATAAAACTAGCATTTCAAAACCATAGTCAAGTTACATCAAAGTACTTGGTCATTATTTTCCATAAAACATAGTCTAGAACATAAACTGAAAATTGGAAATAACATAAAGTAACTATCCCCAAAGTAGAATAAAGCCATAGCGAGCTCAAGTCCAACCCGTACATGAGCTATCCCGAAAAGCAGCTAAAGATCCAAGCTAAGTACCAGTGTTCCCACCCTGTAAACCTGAGGGGGGGGGGAACGGAAGAAAAGAGGCGAAAGAAAATGGGTCAGTCAAAAAGACTGGTAAGTCCTATCTACTATTAGTATAAAATCTAATAAAGTTAACTGAACATGTAAACAGGGATGAGATGTGGGGTGATAACTGGCATGGTGAAAAGTTAACAAGATAGATCAAGTGTGGCATCGCATATACAAGGTTAAGTTGCACCAGGTGTGTACTAGTATTCCTATCCATGTCAAGTATAAACAAGAAATGATCCCTTGGCCCAAAGCTGGCCCACATCATGAGATGACCTAAATCGAGGTCCAACTACTCGGTCTAGTCGATCGGCTCCCTAAACGCCTAACTCGTCGTGTATCGGTGTCATACGGCTTAATCATGGAATGTAGTTAACTGTACTAGGTCCACCCCAGGGTGTATCCAGCCCTAAGGTGTAAACCACAAACACAATTCAAGCACGCACAGTCTAAACCTACCGGTGCCCGTGTTCAACTCCGGACTTAATGTGCACGACCATGGTCCGCCTGAACAACCGGTGCACCATTCAGCCGTCTCTTTTGGTCTCTTACAACCAGTCTAGTAATCGTGCCCCACCCTAGCCTAGTCCAGGGTACCCATGATACTTCCAAGTAGGTTACTGCTGAAAAGGACCACGTAACTAGGGTTTCAAGCGGGTTAAGTGTGGTTAACCCTATCCTAACCATGTATTGAGTCGGTCAAGTGTGTCCAAGCAGTTCATGACTTAACCCTATCAATACATCGTGTTTAATTGGTTAAGTATATTCAAGTAGTCCATGACTTAACCCTACCAATCCATCGTGTTTAATTGGTTAAGTATATTCAAGTAGTCCATGACTTAACCCTACCATGTGGCATTAATTAACTTAATGCACCCCAACCTCTCACATTAGACTTTGTTGTGGTTACTAGTTAAGCCGGGCGAGTCCGGGTAGTTTACACCACAACCTAGTCTAACCTCGGGTTTTAAGTGCGACATGACCAACTACTCACATTGGGTCCTATTGCTTGTAGCCACTAGTTAAGCCGGTCGGTTCCGGGTAGATTTATGCTACAAACTCGACCCAACCTCGAGTTGGCCATTCTCATGTTTTCTAGAAGTCATGTCCAAGTCCATGTTTCAAGCATAAACACATGTCAAACTTTCATGTCATATTTTCAAGTCATGTTCTTATGTTATTTAAGTTTGCCCAACTACCCATACGTATTCCCATCGCACGTAAATTCGCATCACGCAAATAGATTAAAGAGGGAACATAACAACATGACAAGGTGGGTATAAGATGGCAAAGTCTATCACAAGTTACACATGGTGATATTTGAGGCTAAAGGGGTTCAACATACTAGCATATGGCCTCCACATGTATGATAGCATATAAGGTGACTTGGCCTCATACCTATCAAATAGCATAAGGGTGCTTTGGCCACTAGCATGCATAATAGCATAGGGTGATTTGGTTTGGCCACAAGTTAAACATGGTGGCATAAGAGGCATAAATATGTTCATAAGCTTGCATATCACATCATGGGCCTCAAAACATGCATAATATCAACTTAAGCAAATAGGTGAAACATGATCATAAATGACATAGGATGGTGGCTAGAAGTTCGCATATAACATTATATGCAAGTTATCATAAAGGTTATGAGAGTTCTCATGTTGCATAATGCAACATTCCAAATCAAAGGTCATAGCTTTCTATGCACATAGTCAAGGTGATAGCTTTACAAACTTGCATAGGGTAAATCAATGCATAAAATGATGGAATCAAAGCACAAAGTTTTCTATGCATAAGGTCAAGGTGATAGCTTTACAAGCATGCATCTATGCATAGCATGATAGGATCAAAGCTCATAGTTTTCTATGCACAAATCATACTTAGGCCCAAACTCAAACTTGCAACATGTCATATTAACTTCATAGTTAGAATCTAAGAGTAGTATAGGACTTACAATGCTATGAAGACTAGAGTAAATATAAAATAAGATTGAGACGAAGCAACTAGCAACTCTAAAAACCCCAATTGAATACAAGCTCCAAGTTGACTTGAGAAACAATAGGCTCCTTTGATTTGTATGAAGAAATATCCTTGTTTTGATGAAGAAAGGTGGTTCTTTTACTAGCTTAGGACACTCAAACTTTCATAAAGAGGATGGAGGCCATGATATGAAGATGGAGGCCATGATCAAGAAACATTTGGGCAGCATTTAGTTGTAGGAATGATTAATGAGGGTTTAGGCTAGGTCTAGGGGTCTTTTTATAGATGATTAGGTTAATTTAGACCATAGGATTAACCCTAAAACACATCAGGTCCGTCAATCCCGTCAGAAACTTCTGGAACAAGACTCAGCATGTCACAATTGGTGCACCAGGAAAACTGGTCCGACAGGGGGGTCGACCCCTGGGTCGACAGGGGGGTCGACCCATTGGGGGGGGGTCGACAGGGGTGTCGACCCTGCCTGGGGCGGGAGAATTCCCGCCTATCCTGTTTTGGCTGAAAAACTGTTTTTGGGCTTGGAATTTTCTGAAAACTTCATTGGGCCATAACTTGGTCATACGGACTCCGTTTTTCGAAAACTCGGACTCTATTTCGCATATTTTTCCGAGACGAACGCAATGGCACAGCCCGTTTCCCTTGATTCATATTTTACAATTTAATTCTGCCTTAATTTTCATTATAACATGTTATTCAAAAATACGGGTTGTTACAGGGTATAACTACCTCTCAGACCTTGACTGAATAACATTCTTAACTTCAAAACGGACAAGACTACTTATCTCAAATAACAACATCATATAAAACCAATTATCCCTTTTTTAAATGTGTATACGTTTCTCTTTCTATTCTTACCGGATTTAAATTTATAGATTTCCTTTTTGTTCATAATATTCTATTTTTAGTTCATTTCCTTATCCAATTTATATATATATTGATTTCTAGTTATCAAATTTTCTTAAAAATATTCTAACTCCTTAAATTTTCGAATTTTTTTTCCAGTGTCTCCTTTGTATGGCTCAATCAGTACAACTACAACTTGCCTCTCTGGTCCCTTTCCATTCAAAAAAAAAGCAAAGCAACTTACCCAATTGGCTTATAAAATCTCATATGGAATTTAAACATGTACTTTTCTGTCGGGCACTCAAAATATAATCTTCATTCCAAACCTGCTTAACGTACATCTAACCATTCCCAATTTATTCCAACTCAACCCAGTCGTTTTTACTCAATTCGTTAGTTAATTCAATAATTAGCTCTTTTATCTATTTTTATTTTTATTTGAACATATCACATCCCTTTATATATTTTTAGTTTGCTTACAACCAATCGAATTTCATTTTTAATTCAAGTTTCATATTCGATTTCGAATATAAATTCGCAAATCTTTCACTTATCCAAAGTCCAATTTCGATCCAAAATTCTATTAAATAATTATTCTTCTAACTATCTAACTCTATTCAATAATTAAAAATCTGATTTTGTTTGAAATATCAATTCGCTAATCCCACTTGAGTACATATTTATTTTATAACTCAAGTCTGGGTTTTTAATGAAAAATCATATTTTTTTTAACCTAAAATCCTTCGATTGTATTTATTTAATCGTTATAATTTATAAATGATTATACCGCTGTTTTTCTAGAAGTTTGATTTTGACATAACTCAAAATCTATAAGAGTAAATCCATATTTTTCTCTTTCATTAGAAAACTGTTATTCAATCAGTCCTGACGATTCTTGTTTCCAACTTAAATTGACTTCTATATACTTAATTGAAGTTCGAAACGTCAAATTATGAACTACCATGCTTCGGCAAGTTCGTTTTAATTATATTTAAATACAAACGCTTTAAACTACGTTTATAAATAAATTCGAACTCCATTTTTCCATTTATTTAAATATAAATTAATCCAGTTTTCCAAATCCAACTTAATATTTCCGATTATCCCTAATCATCGATTGTTTTATTACTTGGTTGTAAATTTGTTTTTAACTCAATCTTCTATATTAAATTCCAATTTCCTTTATCAGTTATATTATCTCAATTCATTTTATATTCCGGTATTCAGAAAAAATCCGTCGTTCCCTCTTCGAAATGATTTCCAATTCACTTTTAAATTCATACTTGAGTTTAAACATCTAAATTATCAAATGATAATTTATTTCACTAGATTTATAAACATCGTTTATAAATTCAACTTTCTTGTTTTGTACATTAAAACAAGTTCCATTTCAAAATCTATTTGAAACCCAATTCCTATTTTGGAATATTTTATTATTATAACTTTTATATATAATTATAGAATATATTTTCATATTTAATTTCAGTTTCTAGCCAATACAATTTAAATATCCGACCTAGAGATAATTATTTTTTTATAAATCGACATAGTCGAATTCCAATCATAACTCTGTATGGATTAATTAAAATTAAAATTTTATTTCGAACATCAGAATAAATGTCATCATTTCTTTTTGAAAATTAATTTTAATTCCCCTTTTTAAATTCACATTTGAATTTACATTCCCCACATTATCCAATGAAAATTATTCCATTTCATTTATGAAACTGTTTATAAATTCACTACTTGTTTTTGTTATTCAAAACAGGTTAATATTTTCTAGCCTAATCGAAATTCAAATTCTATTTTAGAAAAATAGATTTTCCCTTTTAAATCTCAAAATTCCTTTTCATGATATTTTTATATATCAATATTTAGGGCCAGTGATATTCAAATATCCGAAACCCCTAATTATCAATAACAGGTTTTCTAACACATCATATATGATAATATATATGAAAATAAACAAATAATAAATTTCAAGGAATCCAGTTGGATCCCTCCAACCTGTTTTCCCGCATCCAAAAATGTTAACCAACATAAATAATACCCATCCTGCTTCAAGGCAGGATATCACAGTATAGAAGGTCATCCACTATATATATTATGGGGAGCATAGGGAAATCATCTGATAATGGTACTGCGGGATATATATATATAATTTTTTTGAAAATTGGTACCTACTATTACCAACCATATACTCCCATTATATGCCTCATCAAAACCTTGCAACCCCCCCCACTAGGTACTTTGCAAGGGAAAAGAGCACATATAATTTTCTTATATTGAACTGTTATTTTACAACAGTAAAATATAGACCAAAATAAATATAAAAATAGACATAACTCAACCCGCTTTACTAATAAACAATCCACTTGCAAGATATCAAAACCAAAATTCATCCTGCATCATTTAATTCTACGCCCCACCTCTGAAGGAAATCCACCCAATAAGCTGATCGAATAGTGCGAGATCCGTTGTTGTTTATTAGTAATGCCAGTATCTTCTCAATCTGCCGCAACTTGATGAACTCTAAAGCCTTTCGGTTCTTGAAGATCCATAAGTTTCGTTCTTTCCAAATGTGATGTACTGCTGCAGTTAGCACCCCGCAAGCTACATCTCTTAACTGATCACGATGCTTAAAATGTTGCTGTATCATCTGAACCTCCTGGTGAATTGTACTGAAGCTGTTTGATGAAATGCCGAGCTTAGCTCTGAGGATGCGCTAAATGGAGGAGGTGTACGAGTACTGGAAAAAAAGATGATCAACTGATTCGTCTTCCTCATTACAGAACACGTAGGTAACATCATCCACTATACAGTAATTAGCTATTCTTGTTTTCGTGTTTAAACGATTTGAAATAGCTAAGTATGTTATAAAAGCCATATTATGGCTATTCTTTGAATGCCAGACCACTGAATAGTATGTGTTTATGTCTTGTTTGTGTCGTACCCAGTCCATGCCTTGTGAAACGTGAATCCACCACCCTGAGACCATTCATAAAAGTCAACTACATGTGTGGAATGTAAGTTGATTGAAGAAATAACCTGAGATACTTCCCTAGTGGCAGGGTGCATTGTTGGTTGAATATGACCATCGGCTATAATGTCTGAGACTCTCTCCATATTATTACCAATTAAGGAAAATTTGTGAAACCCAAGAAGATCAACTAGACATCGGGCGTTGACCCATGGTTCAAACCATAAAGACAACAAGCAGTTTTTGAAAGAGCTAAGACCCTGTTCTTCTTAAACGCAATAATGCCTTCCAAGTACATGAGGCGTTATTGTCAGTAGGCGTACTACCAAACTGCTTATTTACACAATATTTTGACTGCATCCAATGGCTCCATAAGTTTTTCCGTGATAAAAAATTCCATAGCAGCTTTATCATGGCGACCTTCCTTAAATCAGAGAAGGATTTAAGCCCAATACCCCCTCTTGCTTTGGCTTACATAAATTATTCCAAATAATTTTAAGTTGAGATGTTCCCCCAAAAAAATCAGCACAAAGCATGTTAATTTTGTCAAGAGTGACCTCAGGAACTTGATAAACAAACAGCCAATACAAGACAATAGGTGTTAGAACAGATTTGATCAATTTTGCACGACCAACTAGACTTAGAAATTTGACATCCCATCCTTGAATTCAATCTTGAATTTTATGAATTAAGGAAGTACAATCATCATAATGTAAATAATTTGTAGACAAGGGTACCTCGAGATACTTGATTGGCAAAGTGCCCTGTTCATATCCAAGAATAGTTGTAATTTCTTGACTATGCAGAGCATGTAAGCTTAAAAAAAGTTTTGTCTTCAAGGAATTTACATTTAAACCTGCAAAAAGACCAAGATTACCAAAAATATTTTTCAAGGAAATAGCTATATTAATATCGCTTTTGCCGAAGACCAAAAGATCGTCCGCATAGAGCAGATGACTAATTATTGGTTCAAATCAATGTACTGGCGAGAATGTCTTCATTGCAACCGCTTTATTCATACAAAAACTGAAGTACTCCATTGCAAAACAAAACAGGTAGGGGGACAGAGGATCGCCCTGACGAATACCACGCGTGGAAGTGATGAACCCTTTAGGAATCCCCTGTATAAGAATAGAGAAAGATGCTGTCGAAATGCATTCATATATGAGATTAATAAAATGTATAGGAAACCCCATGAATGCATTATGTAACAAATGAGCTCTCTATTAAGCATATCATATGCTTTGTGTAAATCGACTTTTATGTAGAATTTACGTACTCCATCTTTTTTAAAATCTCGTAGAAGTTCATGTGCTAACAGTATATTATCGCCGATGTACCTTCCAGGAATGAACGCGCACTGATTTGGAGAAAAGAGATGTTGCATTGATGATTTCATTCTGGAGCACAGAACTTTGCTGACCGCTTTATAATACACATTACAGCAGGAAATAGGACGGTATTGTGTAATATCAGATGGTCGATCATTTTTTGGGATCAATGTGACGAAGGTATGATTCATACCTTTAGGTAGCTTTGTAGTTGAAAAAATATCTTGCACTGCTTCTAAAAGCTCCATTTTAATATGATCCCAATGTACTTTAAAAAAATTCGAGTTGATACCATCCGGCCTCGGACTGGAATCATCATTTATTGAAAATACTGCTGTCTTGATTTCCTCTAAGGTACCAGGAGCCATCAACATTGATTTACTTGAAAAATTGATAGTTGCTATAGGTTCAAATTCTGGGAATTGACTGATTTGAGATCCGTTAAATAAGTGGGTGAAATATGAGATAGCTTGGGCTTCTATTTCTTCCGGCTTGTACAACAATTCTCCATTAGGAGAAATCAAAGCTTTGATATTATTTTGGTATTTACGAATGACATTTTGGAGTAAAATTTTTTTGAGTTAGTATCACCCTGTTATAGCCATAAGACCTTTGCTCGTTGACGTAAACTCCAAAATTTTATTTTTCCATTGTGATTCATACAAATGTTTAGCGTGCAACATTTGATCAAACAAGTCAAGATTCTCTGGATCATCGTCAACTGCATCCTTTAGAAAATGAAAGTGCTGTTATGCTTCTAACAATAATGAATCATCTTTAGGTCTAAGTTTGTTCCATTTTTTAAGTTCGGCTTTACACACTTGTAGCTTGTGCTAGAAATTATAACTCATGGACCCCCCAAGTAAACGTTTGCCATCCTCTATTGAAACAGTCGTAATAACCAGATGATAAGAGCCAGTTATTGCGATATCTAAAAGGGTAACCCTTATCAGAAGCTATCGGAACAAGATTTAATAACAAGGGGTTATGATCACTTGATTCTTGAGATAGGGAAAGAACTCTCATGTTAGTAAATTGATGCAAGCATGAATGATTTACTAATACTTTATCAATACTATTAGCAATGCCTCGCCTCCTCCATGTGTAGTTGAAACCAGTAGCCTTTATCTCCATAAGCCCAGCCTTCTGTAGGAAATTTTGGAAAACTCTAATCTGAGAAAAGGGGATAGGAAGACCTCCCTTTTTGTCAGCCGGAGAAGAACTATGATTAAAGCCACCCATTAGAATCCACGTATTGGAAAACTGTTGGGATTGTAGGATCAATTCATGCCATAGATCTTCTTTGTCTTGATAAGAGTTGCTTGCGTAGACCATAGAAAACATGCAATGAAAACCACCTTGGTTAGATATAGATGCAGTAATACATTGAGTAGATGAGGAGTAAATGTTAACTTGCCACACAGTAGAGTCCCATAATAACAGGATACGACCTAAAATAACAGAGTATGTAAGTGGGTAATAAGACCAGCATGATGGAAGTTTAGTGGACAAAGAGGATAAATCTGTTGCATTAAGTTTATTTTCAACTAAGCCAACAATTGTTGGCCTGTATGGTGTTAGAAGCTTGAAAACATCACGCATGCGCTGTGGTGAATTCAAGCCTCTAACATTCTAGGATATAAATGTCATTTAATAGTAGATGAACTCCTTGACATTCTTTTAGGAGGAGTAACTGGTTTGCGAGCATTTGTGGAGACTGAAAAGCGTGCACTATTGAGGTAGTCTAGATTTTTATCAACCATTGAAGATGCATCAACTTCTTCAATGTTGGTAGGTTCATCATTAACAGTATTAGCAATATTCTCAAACTCATCAGCGATGAAGGAAGTTGGCAAATCGGCTTCTAAGAATTGAAGATCATCTTGCACTGCTCCTTTATTTGTCGTCGATGTTACACTGGTGAGAAGCTGTTCATTAGTCACCGTGGGCTGAGAGGTTGAAGTGGAAGCAACTGGCTTTTCTGTACGAGGTATCCATTGTTGTACTGTGACAGTTTCATGAACATTATCTTTATGGGCGAATTTCTTACATTTCTTGCATATGTTAGGAACAAATTCATAATGGACTTGAATCTCCTTTTTCACACCGGTATGTAGGAGAACTGGGATAACATTTGGTAAATCAGAATCAACTGTAATTCCCACTAACATCCTGGCATAACGAGTGAAAGATTTCATAGCAGTTTCTGTTAGAAATCAATGTATGAATGAAATTTACTTTAGTCCCACATTGCCAAAGATAAGATAAGATGTGTGTATATATGTCCATTCCTCATTCCCTATATTGGCCCTTGGGGTCAGGTAATTTTGTGCGAGGGGGAGGACCTACATCATGTGAACCAAACACACACGCACGCGCGCGCCGCCCGCCCGTCCGACTGAACCGAACCGGGCCGGGCTTGGGCTTCGAGTCAGACAAGATGGTTCTGTCCAAGGCAGGAATCTATATAGGAAGGGGTTACTTGTGTGATGGCCTATTTAAGGCAAATGTAGCCGTGATCGGCAATAATATGTATTCTGATAATGCTATGAATAAAAAGAAAGTTTCTTATATCGTTGAGCATGAAACTTTATTATGGCATGATAGATTAGGACATATTAATTTCCGAAAAATGAAAAAACTTGCAAATTTAGAGTTACTTCCTAAATTTCAAGTGGATAAAAACTACAAATGTGAGACATGCGTAGAAGCAAAAATGGTTAAGAAACCATTTCATACTGTTGATAGAAGCACCGAACCACTATGTTTGGTACATACTGATTTATGTGATTTCAAATCAATACCTACAAGAGGTGGTATCACATTTATTGATGATTATACACGATATTGCTACGTATATCTTTTAAACAGTAAAGATGAGGCAATTACATCGTTTATAAAATATAAAGCTGAAATAATTCATCAAACGACAGCACCATATTTGCCACAACAAAATGGCATAGCCGAGAGGAAAAACAGAACGTTAAAAGATATGATTAATGCAATGCTTTTAACGTCTGGTTTACCGACGAACTTGTGGGGGGAAGCTTTGAATATGTCTAATCACATATTAAACAAAGTTCCTCACAGTAAAACGGGAAAAATTCCATATGAGTTATGGAATGGACATCTACCAAGCTTCAAATACCTCAAAGTGTGGGTGTGCTTGGCAAAGGTTCCTATCCCGCCTCCCAAGAAGGTCAAACCTGGACCAAAAACAGTAGATTGTTATTACTTAGGGCCAGCCCAAAGTAGTAGTGCATATAGATTTTTGGTATTCAAGTCTGATATAGATGATATCCATGTAAATACAATCATGGAATCAAGAGATGCTTCATTCTTTAAAGATGTGTTTCCACACAAAAGAAATGAAGGAAATAATGTCCCCAAAAGGACACGAGAAGAATCAAATAGCCCACATGAAGATGAAACTCATCGTGAAGTTGATGAAGTTGAACCAAGAAGAAGCGTAAGGGCCAGAACATCCAAATCATTTGGCTCTGAGTTCCTCACTTACGTACTTGAACATGAACCTCAAACATATAAAGAGGCTATGTCATCTTCTGAATCTTCGTGTTGGAAAGAAGCAATCCAAAGTGAGATTGATTCAATTCTAAGTAATAAAACTTGGGAAATTGTTGATATTCCACCTGGAATAAAACCAATTGGCTGCAAATGGATTTTCAAGAAGAAAATGAAAGTAGATGGCTCTATCGACAAATATAAAGCCAGATTAGTAGCCAAAGGATATCGTCAAAAAGAAGGAATAGACTTCTTTGATACATATTCACCTGTTACATGAATAACCTCAATAAGAATGTTAATAGCAATTGCATCCATCTATAATCTAGAAATTCATCAGATGGATGTAAAGACGACATTCTTGAATGGAGATCTCGATGAGGAAATCTACATGGAGCAACCCGAAGGTTTTATATCCAAGGGAAATGAAAATAAAGTCTGTAAATTGGTAAAATCATTATACGGACTCAAACAAGCTCCAAAACAATGGCATGAAAAATTTGATAGTGTCATGATGCAAAATGGTTTTGTATAAATGAATGTGATAAATGTGTTTATTATAAACAAATTGGACAATCATATGTCATGATTTGCTTATATGTGGACGATATGTTAATTTTTGGTCCTAACATAAAAGTTATAGAGACCATAAAGAAAATGCTGATCAACAATTTCGATATGAAAGATTTAGGAGTTGCAGATGTTATTTTGGGAATCAAAATAATAAGAACCCCTAATGGAATTGAATTATCTCAGTCACATTATGTTGACAAAGTGATTGAAAGATTTCAAGATCTTGGGATTAAAGGAGTAAAAACACCTTTTAATCCATCAGAAGTACTACATAAAAACACTAATGAGAGTGTAATGCAACTGGAATACTCTCGTGTAATAGGATGTCTAATGTATCTTATGAATTGCACGAGACCAGATATAGCCTATGCAGTAAGTCGACTGAGCAGGTATACAAGTAATCCAGGAAAGGAACACTGGAAAGCACTAATGAGAGTGCTTGGATACTTAAAGAATACCACAAATTATTCTTTGCATTACGGAAAATATCCAGCTGTATTAGAAGGATATAGTGATGCAAACTGGATTGCCGATTCAGAGGAGTCAAAATCCACAAGTGGTTATGTTTTTACTCTAGCAGGAGCAGTAGTATCGTGGAAATCTACTAAGCAAACATGCATAGCTCGATCAACGATGGAATCTGAGTTTATTGCTTTAGATAAAGCAGGCGAAGAAGCAGAATGGCTTCGTCACTTCTTAGAAGATATTCCACTTTGGCCTAAACCTGTAACGGCCATATGTATTCACTGCGACAATCAAGCTGTAACAACCCGAAAATCTGAGCCAGTTTGAAATTTTTATTTTGGCAATTATAGCGAATTTTGAGTATCTAAAATGAATTATTTTAAATAATATCGACGAGAAATTTATTTTGAATAAAATTCGTACGTATATATTTATACGCGTCGTCGTTAGAATATAAATATTTATATATAATTATAAATAGAATTGAAAATGGCGCGGTAGTTCGATAATTCGATTTCAAACTTCAATTGAATGTACCGGGTGCAAAACAATCCGGATTTTAGTGAAACCAAAAATAATAGAACCTAATAGTGAATATCCTTCCAACGAATCCGAATAATCAAAATTTCATAGCGGGGAGCAAAAGATATGTCCAGTTGAAAATTCTGAATAGTCGCTATGGAATTCAGGCCCTTAAAAATGGACATTTTGCAAACAACCTCGGATTTCGACGAAACCAGTTTTGTTGGGTCCGGGATGTAAAGTTATTGCTAGGTTTCAAATTTCGTAATTTTTCGAATCAATAGCGTGGCAAAGGAAAACGCATTTGACCAGTTTCAGTTGATTTTAATCGACTGGAAAATGGCCATTTTTCCAACGGCCTCAGAATTCGACGAAACTAGTTTTGTTAGGACCGTATCTTCAATACGAAGCTAGAAAATATTTTTCTGGAATTTTTCTAGTTAGTATGTGACCCCGGTAATTTGAAATGTACGTTTAAAATTCAATATGGTGATTTAAATGTAAATTTAACGGAACCTGATTCAAACGACCAAATCAGCTTGCGATATATATCCCATTGTGTTCAGAATAGGGGTAATACGCTATGGACGACAGGCGGTGGGCCTCGTTTCGAGGTCGTATGAAAAAGTCAACTAAAGGTTGAATTAAATAATAATAAAATAAAAAAAAACACTTTCTCTTCCCTCCATATACCCCCCCCCGATTCATTTCAGTAGATCGAAAAAAAAAAGGAAAACCTAAACCTAGTTCGCCGCCCCCCCTCAAGACTTCGGCGCCGACGAACGCCATCCCGAAGCCGCCCATACCTCGAAGCCGACGAAGACCTCGAAACCGCGCCCCCCTCGAACACCTCGACGCCGACACCACTGAGAAACCGCGCCCCCCCCTCGAAGCCTGCCGCCGACGCTTCCTTCTCCCCCTCCCTTTCGCAGGCTGCGGTGAGTGACTAAGTGATTTCATGTTTATTTTTATTTCTTTTTTTTTTGTTCTGCTAATTTTTTTTTAACTGATTTTATAGAATGAAACTGATTTTATAAAAAGAATGAAACTGATTTTATAAAAAGAATGAAACTGATTTTATGAAATGAAACTGATTTTAAGAATGAAACTGATTTTATAAAAAGAATGAAACTGATTTTAAGAATGAAACTGATTTTATAAAAAGAATAAAACTGATTTTTCAAAACATTTAAAAACTGATTTTTTTAAGATTTAAAAACAGATTTAAAAGGAATTTTAAAACTGATTTTATTTTAAAGGTTTAAAATTGAAAAAGGTTTAAACTTTAAAATAGAAAAGGCGGAATTTTTATTAGGTAGAAGAAGTAAAAATATGATTTTTATATTTTTAAAGTATTAAAAATATAATCTTTATAGGATAGAGAATATAAAAATATCATCTTTGTATGTGTAGCGAAATAAAAATTTGATTTTTATTTTGTATACGTTGAGATAAAGTGGTAATTTTTATAAAGGCAAAAACTTTATTTTTATAAAGGCGAAAACTTTATTTTTATAAAGGCGAAAACTTTATTTTTATAAAGGCGAAAACTTTATTTTTGAAATGGAATTTTTGTCTATATAGTAGCAATGTAGAAATAGAATTTTTATCCATAGAACGAGATAGTAAAAATATGATTTTTAAATTGAAAGTGAAAATATAAAAATGTGATTTTTATTTTAAAGTCATCAAAATATAAAAATGTGATTTTTATATATGTAGTGGCTACGGGCAATAAAGATGACGAAGATGCGATAGCAATGAAGATTTCCATCGATGAAGAGCCGTGGAGCTAGGATAGCTATATGTGAGAACTTCTCACCTTTCAATTTATTTTTCTAGTTATATATATATATACTAGGATGCAGACGGTGCTTAGTAGCACCCGACACAATCGTCCACAGACCATGGACTTGTTTGTTTGGCTGTTTGGTTATTGATTGCGATATTGGTTTGAATGTGGTTTGTGACGTGAAAAATCGAATCGATAAATTGGTTAGGATTAGACGTGCGCCGTTATAAGGCGAAGGAGTAAGGCTAGGTTAGACTCTTACTCCAAATTTTGTGGTTTGCATAACGAAAGTGATTTGATTGATGTGTGAATGGCGTGGGCCTTCACTAGACCGGGGATAAGGCTAGGCCTCGTCCCGTTTCTAGTATCGTGCCGTTATGCCGCCGAAATTTTCTAAAATATGTTAGAAAAATAAAAATATCATTTTATTTAAAGAATGAATTGAATAGAAGTTCATATGTTGGAATAAAATGTTTTGTCGTTAAAAATATAATTTTTAACGTGAATGTGAATAAATAAATATTCATTTACAAACCAGACGGTTTGTTTATGTACACCTATTTGAAGGACATTGATTGGGTCGATAAATTTCACACATCGCCCAACAGCACAAATAAAATATGTGTTTGATTGTTTGAAACCCCACACGGGTGTTGGGATGAAATTTGAAGTTCACTCATCCTGATTGATTAAAAATGTCGATCGATTGATTGACAGGCTGTTATAAGCGTTGAATATCTATATTTGATGCTTATACAGTGTAGTGCACTTTGGTTGATGGTTGATTATTTTCAATGCTATTATATACATGTGTTGTATGAAAATCCATATAATTAATTTTATATGGTGATTGATTGGGCCTCATTCCAAATTTGAAAAATAAAGAATATTATAAAATAAAAGTTCATGTGTTGACAGTTTCATCCATTGAGATTGGTCATGTGTTGAACGAAATATTTTAATAATAAAGTTTACATCTTTATCGATATAAAATAAAAGTTCATGTGTTGACAGTTTCATCCATTGAGATTGGTCATGTGTTGAACGAAATATTTTAATAATAAAGTTTACATCTTTATCGATATAAAATAAAAGTTCATGTGTTGACAGTACTCATTCATTGAGATTGGTCATGTGTTGAACGAAATATTTTAATAATAAAGTTTACATCTTTATCGATATAAAATAAAAGTTCATGTGTTGACAGTACTCATCCATTGAGATTGGTCATGTGTTGAACGAAATATTTTGATAATAACAACTATTTTGAAAAAAAGAAATATTTGAAATAGAATATTTGAAAATAGAAATTTATGAAGCCGTGTTGATTAGATTGACGCCATTTTGACGTAAACGATATTTATATCGATTTTATAACGATTTCGAAATGAATTGAATATATAACGATTTCGAAATGAAATGAAATGAATATATAACGATTTCGAAATGAATTGAATTGAAAACGATTTCGAAATGAATTGAGTTGAAACGAATTCAAATTGAATTGAAAACGAATTGAAATGAATTCAAATTGAATTGAAATTTGAATTGAATAGAAATGAATTTTAAAACGAATTTATAAAGAAGAATTCAATTTTGATTTGAATTGAAAAGGAAGTTGAAATTGCTTTTGGAACGAATTTAAAACTATTTATATAATTCGTTTTAAATAGAAATCGACGAAATATATTATATATATATTATATATATAATATAATGGCCTGAATAGAACGCGCCGCGCCGCGGCAGTTCGTGAATTTCGACCATTTATTTCAAACGGACATTACGGGAGATCCGACCGTCGGATTCTCCTAAAACCGGAACCGTTGGGTTCGTATCGAAAAGAGCTTTCTAACGAATATTAGAAATTAGAAATCTATCGGTTGGATTTGGAATTATGTCCAAATCAAATTTGAAAAAGGTCGCTATACATGCAGTTCGATGGCCATTGGTGGAAATCGACTGTACGGGCCTTGATAAAATTATTAAAAATAGTAATAATTTGTGTAAAATAATAAGAAATGATTTGTGAAGATTTGGGATGAAAAATTCCATATTTGAAAAGATAAAAATAGATTTTTATCGAAATGAACTAGTTTTGAACTAGAATTAAAATTCTATTTATTTTTAAATAAATAAATTGAATTAGAAAAGGGTTTTAAAAATAACCAGAATATCCAATGATTGCATTGGAGTGGATTTGAATCGGAATTGTCTTCGGAATATTTCGATGTTGGAATTCGTGATTATACAAGTGTTGTTATGGAAATTTGAAAGATATATATGTATCGTTATTTCCAATACGACATTTGTTAATCGTAGAATTTGATATTGAATATAAGCCGATATATTTTCTATTCAGAGCCTTATATTGAATATCAAATGTGATTTGGGTTTGTCGTGAATGGTGTCTTCACTAACACTGTTCTTGAACCCAGTTGAGAAAAGATTAAATCTTTTTATTTAGATTTAATGAAGTGTACCAATTAAATAATGTTTAATTGGAATTGAATTGATTATTGATTTTTGGGTTTATCGTGGACAGTGTTTTAAATAACACTCGTTCTTTAACCCGATCATTAATGAAATGTGATTTTGGGTTGTCGTGAACGGTATCTTCAATAATACAGTTCTTAGACCTAAAGGAGTTAAGAAAATTAGAAACTAACTGGAGATTAGTTAAGTTGAATAGTTTCCGAGGCATTGATCTGATGTTGGTTTCGGCCTTCGGGATTTATACTTAGGGAATTGCTCACTTGCTAATTTACAATTAGGGACTGATTGAAATGTGATGTGATTTTGGGTTTATCGTGAACCGTGTTTTAAATGACACTGATTCTTTAACCCAGTCACAGATTAAAACTAAATGGAGTTTTAATGAATCTTTAATTAGATTGAAATAATCGAAATGGAGTATCACCAGTTTTGCTCCAGGCGATAGATAAATCTTTAATTAGATTTGAACGTGAAATGGTAATTGAATTTACCGATAACACTGTGGTGTTAGATATGAAGTATTACCAGTTTTACTTCATGGGATAAATAGGTTGGGATTGGGAAATTAAAACCAATGATTACTTCGGTAAGGTTCGTTAATCTCGACTAGTTGAATCGAAATTCAAAAGAAGAATAAATTCAAGAAATTTATCTTGGATAAAATTAATGGGAAGCTTTCCATATGAATGTGAATATTAGAAACTAACTGTCGGTTAGCTAAGCAGAATGGTTTTCTGGATATTGATCTGATGTTGGTTTCGGCCTTCGGGGTTAATATTTGGGGAATTATTCTCTTGATTAATTTACGGTTAGTGACTAATGAATTGGAATGAGGCGTATGTTGTGTTTGTGTAACACTTATTTAAAATATACGCGAGTTATTCGGAAAGACCGGGTTTATCCCATTTTGAATAACTGATACGACGATAAGTTGAAGATGAAGACGATGGTCGAAGACCGGAGGTCTTCACGTCGTTTGGGTGATAACTGATGATCTTGATTGGGCTGTACACCCAAGAAGATGGAAACAGTTAGTGATCGTCCAGACGTACTTGGAGATCGATGGATATGCGGGGTACTAGGTGCCTCCGGTTTCGTTCAGACCCAGAACGGACTTGTAAATGGACTGTGTGTCTGACATGGGATTTTAGTCTGTGTGATTGATTTCTATTAAATATATATCTGTTTGGCGGCGGAGAATTTATTCTCTTGCTTAACGCCCTTCTCTGAGACGTACGAGCTCAGGGGTTATATATTGATGGATATCAAACGCATGGAGTGAATTGCCTGTGTGGCATGCCTAAGTGGCAATTGATCGAGGCTTCTGTTGAAAAGCAAAGTCTTGTGGTGATGATCAAAGCCCGGCCTTTATGGCGTAGCTTTGTGTAACGTTTACCTCGCGTGTTTCACACCCGGTATGAACCAAAAACGGGAGACGGACCTCAGGGAGGGCATGCGTTTCTTTCTAGTTAGAAGTGGCGTCAGTGGTTTTACACGCCCTGACGAGTTTGACTTATGTGGTTGTTGCTGTTGCGAGGCGCCTCGGATTGATCGGTCGTTCTCGAACCGATGGAGTCATTTAGTTGGCTCGTTTACGCCCCATAGGGCGGGGGAATGCATGTTCAGGGTTTAAGTTTAATCCACATCGGTGGACTGGCCCTGACGATCCAAGGGCCCACCTGTGTCTGGGTCCTGAGACACGGACTAGAGCGTCTCGAATCGGTTGAGGACTATCTTTTGCCTCGGTTCATAGATGGAAATCCAATTTCCAAATACGTGACATTTGCGGTTTTATTTGTAAACCTATATATGGCGACATGATATATGGTACCCATGCCGCCTATGATTGATACTTATGATTTGAAGTTGTTTTATACACTATGCACTTACTATAGTATCAAATGATTTGATTTAAAACGTATCAAGCATTCTTTGGCTGTTATAAGGGAAAACCCTATCCCCCGGCTTGCGTTGCATTGTGTGATAGGACCTGGGTCTTATAACAGCTTCATTTTTCTTTATTTAGCATTGCGCTGTTTGTTTTATGCACTGGTATTCTTGGGAGGAAACCCGTTCCGTGTTATACGGCGTGGTCCTTTGATTTACCTAATGATTTGAAATAAAGATTAATAACTGTTTTAGTTCTCACACCAGTCACATGACTGACCTGGAGTTTATTGTTTTAACCTAAACTCTGGGTGCCCCTATTTTCGACACGGGCAGCTAGTAGTTTTGGTTTTGCAGATTTATATTCACAGGATCCTGGTTTACAGCTGGAACGATATCCGGAAAGCTTTGTATCCGTATATCTCATTCTAGTTGTGTATTGTATTATTTTCCGCTGCTATGTATTTAAATCTCTGATATTTCTGTGTAATATTTATTCGTTTATACTCTGTATATTCTTGTAATCTGATGCATTGTTGTAATATACAATGAAATGTTCTTCTATATGCGTCCTGATTTGTCGTGTTCTCAAACGATAGGGCGTTTCGAACGGCCTGGATCGGTTTAGCGACTGGTTCGGACCGAGCGAAATTCCTTGCCGTCACACAAGCAGCGCTAAGTAGAGCGAAAAACTTTGTTTATAATGGAAAATCTCGACATATTCGAAGACGCCATAACACGGTTAGGCAGTTACTCTCAAATGGAACTATTTCCATAGATTATGTGAGAACAAATGATAACCTAGAGGATCCATTTACAAAAGGGTTATCACGAGAGAAAATTGACTGTGCATCGAGGGGAATGGGTTTAAAAGCCTAAACCAACAAGAGTTATCTTATACGGAAACCTATCCTAGCGACTGGAGATCCCACGGACTAGGATCAATAGGCAAACCAGTTCTGAATAACTCAAGATGTAATGCATTTAATCCTACTCCATTCCTATGGTGCACAATATAAAATGCATGCCTACAGAAGTTTCACAGGTTAAAGCTATGCTTTTTAATGATGACCATATCTTGTAAAATAACAAGTGGGGTATATGTAGGATACTCCTAATGGTAGCGATCACCTATGTTAGTGTGAGCTGGGTCGGCTCTATGAGAATATTAAAGGCTTATATTCTCTATATACACTCGCAGAACCAGAAAAGTGTTTCAGGACCAAAATGAACACAACCAAGAGATTGGGTGATAAGGGAAATAATGTTTGTTAAACTTATTGTCTTGTTATACAATAACGGCTGACGGTTCAAGATGAAATAATTCACCGATTAGCCAAGTATATCCGATGAGTTTCAACTAGGGAAAGTTCAAAGTGAAATATCTACTTATCCTCAATAAAACATTATTCCATATGTAGTCTGAGATATTACACTTTGTGTGGGGGAAAAAGTATATTATCATTCATGTGGGGGATTGTTAGAAATCAATGTATGAATGAAATATACTTTAGTCCCACATTGCCAAAGATAAGATAAGAAGTGTGTATATATGTCCATTCCTCATTCCTTATATTGGCCCTTAGGGTCAGGTAATTTTGTGCGAGGGGGAGGACCTACATCATGTGAACCAAACACACATGCGCGCGCGCGCCGCCCGCCCGTCCGATCGAACCGAACCGGGCCGGGCCGGGCTTGGGCTTGGGCTTGGGCCCAGTAAGAAATCTTATTTTTGCTTCGAAAAACAAAGCAATTTTCGAACAGATTTTTTTTTGGCACGAATGCGAATGCGGGTGCGAACCGTTGGAATCAAGCGGGTGCGACCCGTTACAATTCAAATGAGCGGACGCGTTCATTTGAATTCAAATGACAACGGACGCGGTTTTTCAAACGGGTGCGACCCGTTAACGCATCCACTGGAAAATTATATATACAATGATTCTGATCAAATCATCAACCGAATTAATTTTCTTCTTTTTCCTCCGTTGTCTGATTCCTCGAATTACTACATCTCAGCCAGTGCATACTCGCTACAATCTCGAGCAGATTCTCGTCTATTGTATCCTGGGAGGCTTCGACTGAAAGTCTGATGGAAACTGTACGATACAGGCCTCAGACGAACTCGGTTAGGTTTCAATTCTTTGTTGTTTACCTTTCATTGTGTATACAGGATAATTCTGTATACTGGACCAATACTGTGGTATTGGTTAATTTGTGCGCGGTATCATACTGGCACTGTTTGACAGACAAAATTCTTCTGTCGCTGAATTGATTTAAGTGCAAATCAGTTTACTTTAAACAGATAGCAGTACTGATTCTAATTTGAAACGCTTTTATTCTGTTACAAATTAGAAACAGTAATATTTTGTTTCAAATTCTGTGTTGCGAATACAGACTGAATAATAGTTTTATTATCACACATAATAGGTTTTCCAATATAACTAGAAATCAGAGATAATGCATTCACAGTCCACATTTCCATGTCTAACCCATGCAATCAATCCAGAATTGAACCTCTTGAGCGCTAAATTTGTCGAAGTTATATCCGGGCACCCATTTATCTACTAACATCAATCTTCCATAAAAAGAATAAGTCGTACTTCTCATGACCTTGATAAAGTCTGATTCTTGCAGGAATGGCACACAAAAATATGAACGTAGGGCATTGTGAATGCGAAAGTCACCACCTGGTTTCCATACCCGCATGATAAATTCCTTCAACTTGGTGAAAGAAACTCTGAATTCAATAGGGTGGAAAACAGCCATGTTTGCCCAAACCGTTGATGATTCCTGGAAAATATTTTCTGGAAGAACATGACCATCAACTGGTTGAGTATATGTGAGAGGTGGGTTCGAAAGTATAGATCTCTGACCGGAAACAGCCTCGACATATGTGGGATTATCAGAAGAAGCGCTGGAGACATTGGTCAGAGCAGCTGTTGATGAAGTTGGCTGTTGGGATGAAGAACGTGGGAAGTTATGAGAACTGTCCACCACTTTTTTTTTATTATATATATATATAGGTATATATATATATATATAATAGCCACAACAACCAAACCTAAATATAATTAATATATGTATAATATCCACAATAATATTTCAATGCATCCGAACAACAAACGAACAATATATAAAAATTATTTAAAATAAAAATTATTTATAATAAAATTACAAACGAATCCAGAGAGTGAGTTTAATCACCTTGATTTTTTACCGTCGAAATAGAAAATTTGTTTCCAATTAAATTAGACAGTTGTTTTATTTAATTGAAAATCACAGCTGGCTCCAATTCGCTTCAGTTTAAATCGAATGCGTCACTATCGTCAATATGACTCCAACACACTTCATTTTTGTCAAAATCTGATTTCGTATGAAGAGCTTATGAATTTTTTTAGGTTTCTATTTGAATTAAAATACAGTTAACACTTAAATAAGAATTTAATTACCTTACTTAAATTTAAATCAACTACTAATACTCCATCCCCTTCCACAGCTGCATTTTCCATACGATTCCAGTGCAATCGGATTTATCACGATCTGACATCATATGATATATGTACGTGTTGCAAGTTTTAATGAATTTAAATGTGATTAACTTAAATACTTAAATCAAAATAAACATCACCCCTTTTAATATTATGAAACCTGCTCCAGAGACCTTTGTGTATCTTCACCATTCTACCACCATTTGATGAACCAAAATCCGCATCGAACTTCCCTTCCTTCCCTCACCATCACAAGCCACTCGCATGAACAGTGCCCGACAAGCGATCAGACTTAGAGCCGGCTCCCACCTGAACTGATGATGCACCTTGGAAGACATCGCACCCTCCAACAATCCACCCAATAGTCTCGAGTTGCCAGAATCACGAACCCTTAAAACCATTGTCGACAACCTTGACCACTCACAAACCCCAGCCTTCACTCGTTTAGGCTCAATGTTAAAATCTCAAAATCGAGCACACCAATATAAAACTATTGAACCCTCTGCAACCACCTGTCACGAATTCATCACAGACCATATTCGCTATCCTCCCGTCGTTCCTATTCCGCTCAAACTCCATCAAATGGTAACCCTAGTTTGCTGGGAAAATTTGGAGCAAAACTTATTTTGATCGCACCCTCCAAGCTCGCGCGTGATGCTCCTCCGTCGAGATCATATCCAAAGAACCAATCTTCTATCGATTAAAGAAATCAAGGGATTATATTATTATTTTGAATTAGAGATGGGTTCAGTTTATTGAAGCATTTTAAAATGCAAAGACTTCGATTTTCGAATGAGTAAGGAAGAAAGGAATAGCACGGTAAATATAGAAGAGATTGGGATGAATTCAATTTCACTAGTTAGCGTATTTTCAAACTAGGCTCATGCTAGTTTTAGAGTTGCATGTATTTTCGCGTTTGTAAGGTGCGTGCTTTTGAAATTAGGTGGCACAAATTTAGACTTAAGGTAGACGTAATTTACTCTTATTAATTTGATTTGACAAGGGTAGGTTTTTATTTGAATTTTGATTTGATTTATATAATATAATAAACTAAAATATCGTACGGTTCATAACTTGCACTCTTAAACCCCTATCTAGTCGCAACGACCGACGTTTAAAAGTTATATTGCTATTCTAAACTCAATGGAATGGGTGCTGAAATTTAATTTGATCATATATACGAAATAACACTATTAAATTAATGATTTAAATAAACTTTGATTTAATTATTCCTAAGCGTTTTATAATTGCACAACTAAACAATAAGCCCAAATGTTACGAAATTTGAATTCCAATAATAATACAATATTACGGTCCGATAGAGCTGGTTTCATTGAATTCTGAGATTGTTTGAAAATTTATTATTTCCACGTACCAAATTAAATCGATAAAAATATGATTTAAATACAAAACAGTAAACTTCTCGATAATGAATTATTATTGAATTGTATTCAATAGAATTTATATTGACCATCTGAATCGTTTCGATTCAATTTTATCTTCGAATTCAAATATTTGTTGTTTTCGTGTTACGATAATTTGATATAATCATATTTAAGCCGTATTCGATTATTAGATCGTTAAACTCCATATAAAAGTCCATTTATATTATCAACTCAACTTTTAAAATAATATCAAAATTTTAAAATAAATCGACCAAAAATCCAGGTTGTTACATTGTATGATATTATGGATGTTCTTTTCAGTTCAAAATTAATGTTGTTGGCAAAATTATCTTTTTATTTTGGATAAGCTATTTATTCTATTATTCACAGTTGAATAATATTAGTTCCATATATATATATATATTATATTTGAAAATTGCTGCACTTTATTAACTTGTGAAATTCAGTGCATGGAAACGATTAGCATACCAATCGGAATACAATAAAAATAAACATGAGAAAAACAAACATAAGAAAATATTAAAATTCATTTTAATTAGACCCATGATTAGGCCAATGTCTCTACTCTAGCAAGCACCTCCCTTTGTGCTCCATTTCTGAACCAGTACCGCAGGACTAAGATGCATATCACATTTTGAATATCTCTCTCCTATAAATGTCACAGACTTAACATGATGATATATCAACTTGCTCCACGACAATACTTGTTCAGCGCCTAATCTCACTCGGTCATATGTGCAGAACCGCCATGTAACACAGGACAAGTTTCCTAACTAATTAAGTGAGGTCCGTGTGCACTTCCACTCACAAAATGCTCCATGTTTCGCATAGATATAACCACGTTCTCCAACTTCATGCATATAATATGTATACATAAATTATACATGTACATATATTAGCAGATCAGGTCCCTTTGGGGACATCTGATATTAGCAGATTAGATGGGGAATAGTGACGGATTACTGACAAAAATTGATAGCCAAAATATGAACGGGGTAAACATTCTGCCGCTAATCCCTTGATAATTTGGAAGGGTTTTACCTATAGATTACCAACAGATGATGCTGGATTAAATGTTCATATAAATTAAAATCCATCGCAAACCCCTTGCTAATTAGCAAGGGTTTACCGATGTTTATTTATAATAATAATTTCTATAAAATACATATCCATCGCTAAAACATCGGTAAATAAATTTGAAATTAATTCAAAATTAAAATTTTGTATTGATTTAAATGATGGAAAATGGTTGGAAAACCTATGCTAAAATCCGTCGCAAAAGTTGCACACAAATACCAACTTGAAATTTTATGACCACACATATTCGTTGGTAATCCGTCATTAAACACTATATGACAACGGATTACCATGCGGATTCTACCATTGCAAAATTAGTATTTTTCTTCTAGTGTAAGTAAATTGAATATCGATTTAACTTGGAATTCAAATGTTGAGTTTAAAATCAAAATTAGTTTATTTCAAAGATGTATAATTCTATTTGAATATATAAGATAATTATAATTATTTATTTTTATTAAATTGAATTGTTTGAAATTGATTTATATTTTATCGATTTTAATTAAAATATAGAATAGCCAATTTTCAAACGACCTCGGATTTTAGCGAAACAATTTTCAAACGACCTCGGATTTTGACATAAAAAGTTTCACTGGGTCTGAAATGTAAAACTAGAGGAAGGTGTCCATTTTCATCTCAATCGGAGTTTGTATGTAATCGAATGGACATAAAACTTTCATCGTGAAGTAGCGATAGGATATTTTATTCAATAAAATTGAATAAATATTCATAACCTTACCCTATATAACTTAGTTTACATTCCTAAACCCTTCATCTTATTTTGTTTCATTCATTGAATGAAGAAGTCGACACCATTAAAATAAAACCTGATTTGCAAAAACCCATACCATAAATTTCAAAACTCCGATCTTTGCTCTAGTTTCTCATTGTTTTTCAATCTAGTATACTCATGTATGGGTGCATTCTTTTTTCTGGTTCTGGATTTTGAAGCATCACGAATTCCGGTTGGGAAATTCTCGAACTAGGGGTGTTGTTTGAAGATTTAGAGGTTGGATTATGGTTCGTAGAAGCGTTTGGGGGTTGCATGCATTTTTGGTGTAAAACGATGATTAAAAAAGTCGATAATGTACTATTACTAGGTCGTGAGGATTGCTGCCGCGATAGAGAGGGGTTCGAGTCGTTGGAGGTGGTGATGGAAAGGTAGAGCTCGGGAAGGAGAAGCTGATGGTGGTGTTTGTTTTAAATTTGATGGAGTAGAGAAGGAGAAATTGGCGAAGAAAGCAGCAGCCATGGAGAGTGTAAGAGCAAGCGGTTTCCGATAGGGTAGCGTGGAAGAAAGATTAAACAAGATAATTATGGTTAAACAATATTTAATTAATGGTTAATGATGTTTAAATTTATTAATAACTTGTAATATTAATAACTTTGTCCAACGTTATCAGAATCTGGCAAAACAAGAAGCGTTGGGATCATAAGAACGAGTACTATAAGTCGGTGATGAAACTGAGTAGACTTGAGCTAGTCGGAATTTTATATAATTTTAAACGCTTATTTAAAATTAAATAAAACGACGCTGAATCGTCGATTGAACGACTGGTAAGTTGTCAACTCGTACTTTTTGGAATACTATTTAAATTATATCATGTTATAAATATCTAATGGTTAATTGATATTTATTTATATGATATGACTGGCTGATTATTTGGACGATAGGTTATTATTGTTTGAACGATTGTTTGAATTGATTATGGTTTGTTGCTTAGATTATTTGGTTATAGTTATAAATTTCAATCTATGAACGATAAACCCTGACATTATCCGCTTTTAAGCATAAGATTCATTTTAATGAATTAGTTTAAGTTGCCTGTTTGGATGCATACACATTGTTATATTAATTGTGATGCAGGGAGAAACTGGTTGGAGGGATCCAGCTGGATTCTTCAAATATTTTAATGTTATTTGCTATCATATTTTTGTTCCATGAACTGTTTAACCAATCTGTTTGGATGATAATTTGGTTGTTGATGGTTGAATTGCATTCCATACTGATGTTTATTAATCAATTAACAATATTGATTAAGTGATTGCAACAGATGGCCTAAAAATCCTTCTTTTTTAAGACGTTGATTTACTGTGAGGTGAATTGACTGAAATGAAGTTATAAAAAATATTTTATAACTAAAGTCAAAATTTGAAATCTATTTTATATAAATTATTTTAAGTAGAAGGTTTTATTAAAAGAAAGTAAGTATTTAATATTAATTTTATAACTAATTATAAAATGATTTATTATGACAAATTCTTATACTTTAAATAAGTTGTATAAGCAAGTAAGTCCGTAATTAACCTAAGATTTAATAATTTGAATTAATTATTCCAAGAAAAATTAAGTGGAATTATTTAAATTAATTATGATATTAATTAATTTGAAAGAAATGATAAATTGAACTTAATTAACAGGTTAACCATGTCTTTCAAGTTGACTAAGCCGATTGTTCCAATTTGAATTGGGTATTAGATTATTTTGTTACCAATTAGTTTAATATTAATTAGTTTTGACGAATGCTTGTTTAAACTTAATAAGATTTCTTAAAAGATAATTAATCTTCCAATTAACTGTGTTTAAAAACAATTATCGACTTGTTTATTATTAATGAAGTTTGTTATCATTCTAATAGGATTTTAAAATTAACTATTCTATTTTTAGTTAATCAAGAAGTTAACTACATTTACTATAGTTAATATTGAAGTTAATTATTATCATAATTAAGAAAAATTAAAGTAATTACTTTCTTAGATGAAATTCATTTTATAAAATAATTAAGTGTAATAGGATCTTAATTGAATCAGGTGAAGGGACATTACAATAAATCCAAGTTTTATAAACGATGTTTATGAAAGAGATTTTAAGCTAAGGTAGTAGTTTTAAATAATTGTTCACTTAATATTTGAATTAAGTAAAACAATTGGAATTGAAGGAATATTTTCAAAAATTCAAAGGAAATGATGTTAATGGGTTATGTAAAGGATTTGATAATGGATTATTGTAATAAATCCAAGTTAAAATGAGTTGTATACAAGAAACTAATGCTAAAGTTTAATGATCAATAAGGATTTACTTAGTAAATGAATTAAGTAAAGGTAGTTAAAATTGGAAGGAGATTTTCGAAATATAAAGTGATGGTTTATAAAAACCATATTTAAATTGAATAGTAAATAAGATTTATGGGATATTATAGTTAATACTGTTTTTGAGTTACAAACTTTAAATATCTTAAGATAAGAACATTGTCGATCAAGATCTGGGAGATTAATAAAATATCCCAGCTTGAACAAAGTTCATGATTATCTAAGGGATGATAATAGTTTGTAATGGTAAAGTTGCTGGCAATAATTTATTATTTCCATAAAAAAAATACTACAACATTAATTTGCAAGGCTTAGAAATTTAAATAAAACTACTGGGTTTTATAGTAAATAATGTATTATTTGACGTTGGTTGGCCTTGGTATGAAGTGTAACCTACTCATACTGTTCGGTTAATTACATGGCACTATTTTCTAAGTAATGAAAATAATACGGTTTTTGTGAATACCCTTATTTAAAAAAATAAGTAAAAATTTGTGTTTTTCCCAAAGTAAATGGAAACAAGAGGTTATATTGGTTTGAAGAAGAAGTGCATATAGAAAATGGAATTATTAATTCCATAAGTGAAGTTTTAAAGTTTAATTGACAAAGCTTGACGTTAAAGAGTTTGAGGTCTATATAATAAACAATGTGGCACATGACATTGTTAAACCCATATAAGATTGGTAATTTAACTTAAACCATTTGGTTAAATTATATATAACAATGTTTCCAAAGTAAAGGAAATAAAAAGTGATTTTGTGAGTACATATAACGATATTTCCAAAGTAAAGGAAATAAAAAGTGATTTTGTGAGTACATATAACAATATTTCCAAAGCAAAGGAAATAAAAATGGATTTTGTGAGTAAATAACGATATTTTCGAAGTAAAAAAGGGGTTCTATGAACATATAGCGATATTTCGAGGTAAAGGAAATAAAGAGGTGTTTTGGTGAATAAGAATTATTCTAAAAAGATAGGTATTGTATTTTTTATTCAAAGTAACCAAAACAAAAGAGATTTTGTCGAGATACGTATAAATCGATAAAATGGTTTCACCAATGATTTTAATTAAAAGAACCTGAGTTGCTGAATTATTGATCTATGATGTTTTTGATTTGATAGTTAAGAACCGACCATCAAATAAATATCCCTTTTTAATTTTGATGAATTGTTCGAAGAGACCAGCGTGGGAACTGGACCCAAAACCACTTCGAACCAACTTTGTGTATGAAACTAAATTGTAGGGATGATCATGAGATTATTTGAAGACATAGATCTTCAGAGCGAGAGGGTTGTTGTGATGACCCCAAACCCCCATTCCACGGTGGCAAGGATAATCTTTGGAATATAACACATAAACAATAACAGCAGAACATAAATATATCATTGCACCAAATAATGTACAACGTATTACACTGGAACAAATATAATCATCAGAGTTACACAGTATAACAGGATCATACTTAGTACAAAATACACTTTCAGCTTTAGATAAGATGTCTGCAGCGGAATCAAACATAATACACATAACAAAGTCTGAACAACATAATAGAAATGAAAGGATCCGTCTTCAGCTCCATAGCTATCCAGAATGAGCCTACTAAAACCTGAACACGAGGTTGCCCGTATATAAATAGAGGCACCTGAGTTTGCAAAGTGAAACAAACTACGAGTCAGTCATGGGACTGGTATGAGAAATCTACTTAACTTATTTTATAATAAGGCCAATCACAGGACCACGCCGATAACGCGGAACGGGTTTCCTCCATTGGATTTCCAGTGCTTAAAACAAGTAAATCATTTAAACATCGCAATGTTTTTTACAAAAAATGAAGCCATTATAAGACTCGGGTCCCATCACACAATGCAACGCAAACCAGAGGATAGAGTTTTATCTTATAATGGCCAAAATATGCTTGATACGTATAAATCAAAAGCATTTGATATTATTACTAGTGTTTATATGTTTCAAAAACAAGGTCGGTCCACACGAAGTGGATTAAAATGCATGAACAATACGTTTCCCCGCCATATGGAGCGTAAACTGGTCATATATCGATCAAACCATCCATCGGCTCCGCAGAGACCGATATAACCGACGCGCCTCGCTTTCCATCATCCACATAAGTAAAATTTCAGGTCTTGCAAAACCCTGATACCAGTCCTAGCTAGAAAGAAACGCATGTTCTCCCTGGATCCTTCTCTCGTTTCTAGTTCATTCTGGGGTGTGAGGCTCGCAAATTAACGCTATACACAAAGATAGCTATATTAAAGCCGTGCTTTGATCATCAACCACAAAACTCTGCTTTTCAACAAAAGCCTTGATCATAGCATCTTTGCATGCCACGTTGTCAATCTACAACGTCAGACACACATCCGTTTACAAGTTCGTTCTGGGTCTGAACGAAACCGGAGGCACCTTATTCCTCGTCACATATGTCCAGTACAGGAGAGAGGCCCTCGCATATTCAGTCGATCCCCAAGTACGTCTGGACGATCACCACTTATTACCTTGTCTTGGGATGCCTCCCAATCAAGACATCAGTAATCATCCAAACGATGTGAAGATCTCCAGTCTTTAACCACTATCTTCACATCTTCGACTTTTCATCGTCGAGCAATTATTTGAAATGAGAATTAACTCGACCTTTTCAAATAATTCACGCATATATAGAATTCAAATCAATTCTTTCTATGGTTAAACTATTCGACATCCACATTTCAGTTCATTAGTATAATTTTCATGTCAAATACATCCAACCATAAAAATATCTGATAAACCGAGTAAAATCGGTTTATCTCCATTCCACATCATTCAAAATATTTAAAAACGATTTTTCACTATTTTTACTTATTTAAAAATAGTCCATTTCCGTCAAACGATGTTTCAAGTCATTTGATGGCCCTGGCGCTACTCTCGTCCAAATTTGATTTAAACATTTCGCAAAATCTAACCGTTGGATCCTAACGAATTTTATATCATTGGAAAGATCTTTCCAATGCGAACCCAACGGTTCTGGTTTCCAGAAAATCCGACGGTCGGATCTCCGGTAATAATCGTTTAAAATTACGATTTCAAAACGTGAACTTCAGCATCGTTATTCGTTTTATTTTAATTATATATATATAATTCATTCTGGCGTTGTTTTTCCTCTGATTTGATTTAAACATTTCACACAATCTAACCGTTGGATCTCAACAAATTTTATCTTGTTGGAAAGATATTTTCAAAGCGAACCCAATGGTTTCAGTTTTGAGGAAACCCGATGGTCTGATATCTCGGCATAATTGTTTTAAATCACGATTCCAAAACATGAACTGCAGCGTCGTTATTCGTTTTATTTTAATTATATATATATATTATATAATTATAATTCATTCGATAATTTCTAAATCGTTTCTACTTCAAAATTTTGGCAAACGCCTTGAAATTTTGGAAAATTTCGTCATAACCTCCTTTGTACGGGAATGGGTTTGGTAATTTATTGGGCTGTATTAGGCACCCAATAAATCCTAAAAAGCATACACATATTTTTAGTGATATAACTTTGTGTCCACAAGGGAGTGTGTATAGATCATGACTCGAGAGAATAAATTCTCGTTACCCAATAAATAGTTTTTGTGCCTTAATGACTAGAGAGACGTGATTATTGTCAACTCTAGACCCGTGTGGTTTTTTTATTAATCTGGCCATTTACCGTTACATTTAATATAGTCCATAACAGTCTTCGGTTCAACCTGAAATATAGTCATCGCCATACAAGCCTCTCGCTTGTATGGTAAATCTTCAACCTCATCACACAATCTCTAAGTGCTTATGTGGTATATGATAGAGCATGCTATCTTCATGCAGTATGCCGTGTAGTGTAGTTCAAAATTAATTGTTACTATCCTATGATGAGTTTATAATCTCACACAGAACAACCAGCACTCCGCATCTAATGACATTCACAGGATTTTATATAATAATAAAATTGCGCGACCAACTCATTAAGGCTTACCTCTTTGTCGGGCACGCAAATAAATTCTTTACTCAACAGCTAATCCATGTTCATGTTCAGCCTATGTATATATATGCATAACTAAGGCAAAAATAATATTTTTAGCGTACAAATATTTATTTCTATTTATGATGATTTTTAATGCTTCATATATATGTTAAAAATATTATTTCCAATCGACAAATATTTATTTCAACCTTTCGTTATTTTTCACAGTTCATATATATGTTATAAATATTATTTTCAATCAACAAATATTTATTTCAAACTTTCGTTATTTTTCACTGTTCATATATATGTTAAAAATATCATTTTTAATCAACAAATATTTATTTCAACCATTCGTTATTTTTAACAGTTCATACAATTTATTTCAGACGTGAATATTTTTAGCGATTTATGTATACACTAAAAATGTTATTTTTATCATTCAAACAATTTATTTCAAATTCGTATGCATAATAAAAATGTGATTTTTATTGTCTAAGCAATTTATTTCAATCATGAGTAAATTATCAATGCATGAATATATTTCAACATATGAATATAATTCAAACACCAGAATATTTCAGAAAATTTTGGCAGCATAACGGTAGGGGGTTTAAAACCGGCACCGTCCCGAGTGCACCTTCTCGCATACCTTTGGCCTCGCAGCGTTCCCTAAGGGGCTTATTTCAATGATCTAAACATTTCGACCATTTTTCATATCATAATGAATTTTTCCACAAACTAATCCAATTTTGTTTCAACCACAAACAACCATAATTAACCATTCGCAATATCAACCAAATTTCACGCCAGTCAGAATCAATTCATATCGTCCATGGTTGTGGACAAGGGGAATATATATAAATATATTTAATTCCATTTCAATTTCATTTCAATTCCATTCAACGCACATATGATTTATACAACATGTATATATATATATATATATAACTTATACATCGCACATATAATTTATACAATGCATGTATGTGAGATATACAACGCTTATATAACTTATTCATCGATTATATAATTTATACATCGCTATTGCGTTCAAATTTGAATTTAGAAATCTCACATCGCTTTTGGCTTCACCTAAAATTGTAGCAAGCTCTAAAAATTCCCCCGTCTCTTCTAGAAGGTAGAAGACGTCGTCACGGTCCTGGTCCCGTTGTCCCTTGTTTCACTGGATTTCGACCACAAACGAAAAAGATATAATTTTTTATTAATAAACCACACTTTGCAACGCTTTTAAGCATTATAGACAGTTAAAATATACAATGCCGTATACCTTCAGCAAAGCTTCCCAACTAGGTTTTGATTTTTTGCGAAATCCGAAGCGCTTGAAGGCGATCGACCACCGCCACGCCAAGGAGCTAGGAGAGGCGCGCAGATCGAGCTACGTAGGGTTACGTGTGATCGCAGATCAGAGGTGGATTTCGACGGTGAAGCGGTCAACTTTGGGGCTTCATATCTCGTTGAACATGGCACGGTGGACGACGAGATGGGTATGGATTTAAAGCTCTTGAAAATCTGCACAAAATCCCCTCTTGAATCAATGGATTTCATTGAGTATTTTGGTACAAAAGGAGGAGAGAAGATAGGAGCTCTTTCCGCCATTGTTTCAGAGACGATCGGGACTTTTTAGTTGTGACGTTGAACGATGATTGGCCCCTTTATTTTATATTTAATTTTTAATTTATTTTAAATCCAAAAATAGGGTTTTCATATACAGACTCCAAATCAAACCCAACGAATGTCACCGCTAGCTAAACACCCCTATTCCGAACACAATGGAGTATGTTTCGTAAGCCCATTCGATTGTTTTAGTCAGTTATTTTTCAAATTAAAATATAAAACATTCAAATTCGGATTTGAACGCACATTTTAATTTGTCGGGGCCACATACTGATTCCAAAAATTACAGAAAAATTAATCTGCCTATGTTGGGATGATACAGTCCCAACAAAATTAATTTCATCGAATTTGGAGACCGTTTGAAAAATGGTCATTTTCTGGTCGATTCAATTCAAACAAAAATTACCAGACGCGTTTTCCTTTGCCACCCTCACATATCAACTCCAAAAAATATGGAATTTGAAACCTAGCAATAATTTGACATTTCGGATCCAACCAAAGTGGTCCCATCGAAAACGGAGGTCGTTTGCAAAATGTCTATTTCTAAGGGTTATATTTATATTATATAGCGACCATTCTGAATATTCAACTGGCCATAACTTTTGATTCCCGCTATCAAATTCGGTTTTTTAGATTCGTTAGAAAGATATTTATAAACAGATTTAAATATTTTTGGTTTCACTAAAATTCGGTTTATTTTGAATGCTGTACATTCAGTTAAAGTTCAAAGTTAAATTTTCAAATTGCAGCGCTATTCCTATCTCCTTTTATATTTAAAATAAATATATTCATTCCAACTTCGATTTAAATAAATTTTTAGTCGTTATTATTTAAAATAAATTATTTTATATATTCTAAATTCATTAAAATAGCCAAAATAAAAAATTTAAATTGGTTCTGATTTTCTGGGTTGTTACAATCTCCCCCACTTAAAAATTTTCATCCCCGTAAAGGAAACAACAGTAAATTAGGAAATAAAACGGAAAATAGAGTATACTGTAAATGTACCTTGCACCAGAGCTAATCAGAGATGTCCACTGTGCATTTGGGATAAGCCTGTTTGATCCTATCTTCTATCTCCCATGTCCAGTCTCTAGGTTCACCGCTCAACTGCACTTTGACTAAATGAACCTTCTTGTTCCTTAGCTCTTTGGTTTCTTTGCCAACAATCTTTATCGGCACACTTCTCACAGCTAATTCTGGAGTAATATCCAAATCCTGTTGCGCTGCTACTTCTACAACTAGATCGGGATCATGCACATGTTTTCGAAGTTGGGACACGTGATATACATCATGCACTCCCGGCAACCAGTCAGGTAATTGAATCCTATAAGCAAGAGTTCCAATCCTTTCAAGTATAGGAAATGGACCAATAAATCTAAGCGCCAACTTCCCTGTTTCCTCGAATCGGACTACTCCTCTCATCGGAGAAAATATCAGAAATACATAGTCACCGACAGCGAATGCTAAGTCTCTCCTCCTAGAATCTGCATAACTCTTCTGTCGGCTTTGAGCAGTTTGCAGTCGCTTCTTAATGAAATTGACTTTATCCGAAGCTTCACGAATCATGTCGGGATACAATACTAATCGATTGCCTAATTCTACCGAACATGCGGGAGATCTACATGGTCGACCATACAATGCTTCGAATGGTGACATTCCCAAGCTCGCTTGGTAGCTGTTATTATATGACAACTCAGTCAAATGCAAATGATCTTCCCACGATCCACCAAAACCGATAATACATGCTCGCAATAAATCTTCTAGTATACGATTCACCCTCTCAGTTTGGCTATCTATTTAAGAATGATACGCGGTACTAAGGTTTAACTATGTTCCTAGCTCTGCCTGGAATGCTTCCCAGAATTTACTAGCGAATATCGGATCACGATCACTAACAATACTAATGGGAACTCCATGTAGGTTAATGATCTCTTTGAAATAAATCTATGCCAGACTCTGAGCCGTTCTATTTGATCTGACAAGTATAAAATTGGCGATCTTCTTGAAACGATCTACGATCATCCATATACTGTCATTTCCTTTCTTGGTTCTGGGCAAACCATCTATGAAATCCATGGAAATTTGCTCCCACTTCCAATTCGGAATCTCCAATGGCTGCAACAATCCGACGAGTATCTATTGATCGCTTTTAACTTGTTGACAAGTAGAACACCTGCTAACGTATAAGGAAATCACTTTTCATAGATCTCCACTAGAAGGTGCATTTTATATCATTATACATTTCACTCACTCCTGGATGGACACTAAGTTTGGATTTGTGACATTCATCCAGTCCTTCTCTCCAGAGCTTAGAAATGTTTGGAACACAAATTCGACCTTTTAACCTCAAAATACCATTGTTATCAATCTGAAAACTTGTAGGTTTGCCTTTCTAAATTCTCTCTCTGATCCTCTGAATGAAGTGATCATCCTTCTGAAGAACATGTATTTTATCAATCAATGAAGACGTAATAATAAGATTGGCGATGATTATGTTCTTTCTGCTAAGCGCATCAGCTACAACGTTGGCTTCCCCCGGAGTATACAAAATATCAAAATCGTATATTGCAAGAAATTCTAGGCAACGCTATTGTCTCAGGTTCAAGTCTTTCTGGGTGAACAAATACTGTAACGACTTGTGATCTGTATACAATTCAAACTTCTCACCCAATAGATAATGCCTCCAGATTTTCAAAGCAAACACGATAGCTACCAACTCAAGATCATGAGTAGCATATCTCTTCTCATGCGGTTTCAAATGACTGCTAGCATAAGCAACTACATGGACTCTTTGCATTAATACTGCACCAGCACCTTCAATAGAAGCATCTGTATAGACTGTCAAATCTTGATTACCATCGATAATAGTTAACACTGGAACAATAGTTAATCTTAATTTCAGCTCCTGGAAAGCTGCCTCACAGGCTGGAGTCCAATTTAATCTTGTATGCTTCTTAGTATGCTGCATTAGTGGACTAGATAGCTTTGAAAAATCCTTAACGAATTTCTGATAATAACTAGCCAATCTAAGAAAAATTATGACTTCTGTGGGCGTACTAGGCTGTTTCCAATCCTGAACAGCTGTAATCTTGCTTGGATCAACTGAAATTCCTTCCTTTGATACAACGTGACCAAGGAACTTCACTTCTTCTTGCCAGAATATACATTTGGAAAATTTGGCTTTTAAAACATTCTTTCGGAGAATTTCCAACACTTGTCCCAAATGTTTAGCATGCTCGCTCTCTGACTTAGAGGAGATCAATATGTCATCGGTGAAAACCAGTACGAATTTATTCAATGCTTCTCTGAATACCCTGTTCATTAGATCGACGAAATAAGCTGGATCTTTACATAAGCCGAACGACATTACTAACCACTCATAAAATAAGTATGGACCTCTGAATGCTGTCAAAGGAACACATTCTTCGGCAATTCTAAGTTGATGGAAACCTGTAGCTAGGTCCATTCTAGAAAACACTTGTGCTCCATTCAAACGATCCAACAAATCATCAATACGCGGCAATGGATATTTATTCTTCAATGTCTGCTTATACATGTCACGATAATCTACACATGGTCTGAGAGTGCCGTCTGACTTTGGGACAACCACCACTGCTGCTCCCTAATTAGAGAAATAAGGCCTGATCCGACCTTTCCAAAGTAATTGTCGAGTTTGGTCCCCCGATTCTTCTTTCTCCTTTAAAGTCATTCTCGGAACTAGATCGATTCTGAAATCAATTTCTCTACACGGAGGTAAGCTATCCACTTCTTCAAACAACATCCACATAATTTTCGATTACAGGAATATTTTCTGTGACAACAGGAGTATTTTCTATTAGAGCAGGAGAAATATCAAGCGCTGACCAAAATTCTTTCTGCACATTTAGCTTCATTTTAACTTTATTTTAACTTTAACAACTCTTTCTACACATTTAGCTTCGGCCTCATATTTGGTTAACCAATTCAATTCAAAAATAAGAATAAATTTGGTAAAATTCATGACGATTGAGATATAAGGAAATCGATAATGGGAGAAAGAGACACGCACCCCACAAATCCAACTAAGATCAAGGGAACCCCCAACCGGATTATGGAGAGTGATGGGTTGTTCGAGCTTTTTCAATTTCAAATCCAATTTCTTAACCACATTACTTGCAATAAAGCTTCGTGAAGCGCCTGTATCAAACAATATTTTAACTGGAGTGTTTTTTACAGTAAGCGTGTCTTCCAAAACATCTGGCCTTACTTGACTGGCTAAGGGTGCAGGAACTTCTACTACTTCATTTTCTTGAGCCTCTTTGGTCACTTTCAATAGCCGGCAATCCTGCTTTATATGACCAAATTGATGGCAAATGTTGCATTCCCTGTTCTCTTGAACCCCCTTATTAGACTTAAATTCGTTCCTCTTCTTCATTTTTAAAGATTTAAATTTTCTGGACAAATTCCCTTTCTGATTACAGTTATTGCATATGGCAGTCGTTACTGGTTCTTTCTCAGATTTAACCTTTTTCCTATTGACTTTAGGGCTCTTACTGAACTCAGACTTCGTACTTGTCTCCGGCTGCGTACTTGTCTCGGGGGTGTTAGTTTCAAACTTCCTATTGTTGTTAGAACTGACTTCCTCTTCGTCCTCCAAAAGGCCTTACTTGTCAAGATCCTCATAGCGATAAGCTATGTATATCATTTCAGAAAACGGAAGCTTCACATGTGCAGTTACCCAATTTTTGTACCTTCTTTGAAGCCCGTCAATAAACCTTAGATTCTTCCTCTTAGGATTTTCAATTAGCTCCAGGGCAAAATGAGAAAGTCTGCTGAATTTATCCTGATACTCTTGAATGGTCATATCTCCTTGTTTCAGATAGTAGAACTCATCGTATAGCCGATCAGTTGCTTCTGGAGGAATAAATATTTCATTGAAAATTTCTTTAAATCTATCCCAGGTAATATTACCTTCTGGATTATCCTTAATAACCGTTTCCCACCAGATTAAAGCTTCGTCTTTGAGTTCCCAAGACACCAGTAATTTTTTCTGATCATCCCTCATCTTTAAACCCTCTAAAATTCTCATAGCAGAACCAATCAAGATTGAGTTTGAATAATGGATTAATTGCCCAAGAATGGTACTCCACCCAGATTTTGATACTTCTTTAATAGAGCTTCTATATATGATCCCGGCTGTGGGAGCACAACTGGCTCATTAGATTACCGAACCATAGAATTACTTCTTCTGCTTCTGCCACTCATTTTTCTATCAAATAGCAAACAAAGCATCAGGCCAACATAAAAGATATTGTACAACATAGAGACATATATTTAAATGTATATGCATCTATTGGGGTGTATTTTATTCTGGTAAACTCATTCTAGGATATTACTGGTCCTATCTGTAATGAGTTATTCGTCATAGAATACTTCTAATTCTATTTCTGACGAGTTCGTTAGTATGTTATATTCTGGAACTAAGATTAACCAAAGCTCTGATACCGGATGTGATGACCACAAACCCCTGTTCCATGGTGGCAAGGATAATTTTTGCAATATAACACATAAACAATAACAACAGAACAGAAATATATCATTACACCAAATAATGCATAACAGATTACATAGGAACAAATATAATCACCAGAGTTACACAGTATAACAGGATCATACTTAGTACAAAATATAGTTTCAGCTTTAGATAAGATGTCTACAGCGGAATCAAACATAATATATATAACAAAGTCTGAACAGCATAATAGAAATGATAGGATCCGTCTTTAGCTCCATAACTATCCAGAATGAGCCTGCTAAAGCCTGAACACAAGGATGCTCGTGTAGAAATAGAGGCACCCGAGTTTGCAAAGTGTAACAAACTATGAGTCAGTCATGAGACTGGTATGAGAAATCTACTTAACTTATTTTATAATAAGGCCAATCACAGGACCACGCCGCTCACGCGGAAAGGGTTTACTCCATTGGATTGCCAGTTCTTAAAACAAGTAAATCATTTAAACATCGCAATTCTTTTTACAAAAATGAAGCCATTATAAGACTCAGGTCCCATCACACAATGCAACGCAAACCAAAGAATAAAGTTTTACCTTATAATGGCCAGAATATGCTTAATACATATAAAACAAAAGCATTTGATATTATTACTAGTGTTTATATGTTTCAAAAAAAATTCAATCATAAGTATCAATCATAGACGGCATCGGTACCATATATCATGTCGCCGTGTGTAGGTTTACAATCAAAACTGCACGATTTCGTATTTGTAAGTTGGATTTCCACCATGAACCAAGGCAAGGGATCGCCCTTACCGCATTCGAGACTGTCTAGCCTAAGCCTCAGGATACAGCCGCAACTGCACTTAGGAGCCACAGGGCCGGTCCACACAAAGTGGATTAAAATGCCAGAACAATACGTTTCCCTGCCCTATAGGGCGTAAACTGGTCATATATCGACCAAACCATCCATCGGCTTCGTAGAGACCGATATAACTGATGCGTCTCGCTTTCCATCACCCACATAAGTAATATGTCAGGGCTTGCAAAACCCTGATACCACTCCTAGCTAGAAAGAAGCGCTTGTTCCCCCCTGGATCCTTCTCCCGTTTCTGGTTCATACCGGGGTGTGAGGCTCGTATGAGGGCAAATGAAGAATCCCAAATCCACTTCTGTAACCCATCCCAAATCCAGTCCAAATCAAGTCCAAATCATGGGTCCTGAAAAAAGGTTCATCAAAACGAAAGAGGGCAGATGAAGAATCATCAAGTCCTCCACAAACTGCTGAAGAAACACCCCAATCAGTTTTGCAATGACGAATCGACAGATGGATGAACAAAGCACCCTTGGCAATAGAAAGATATGGATTAATGCAGAATAAAATCCTACATACTAGTCCATTCTACAGTCTCATTGATTTTCCAATGTATGATTTACATAGCTTATGCCAAGATGTTGGTCTTGTAACACTGGTCTCATTCCCTTCTAATCACTTTCACATTAACTAACTATCCATATTTCTATTCTATGCGAACTTAGATAGTACAGGTTTTTGTAATCCTCAAGTAGAAAAGGATTGCATTTGGTCAAGTGATAGCGGGGTTACTGTTAGATTCATAACTAAGGACATATGAGATATATTTTTAATGTTCTAACACCCGGACAAATATCAGTGATATTCTGATATGCGTTTTAAGCCATGGGAAAAAATTACTCATCAAATTTGTGAAGATGATATGCCTCAGTTTTCTACTAAATATTTAAGACCAAAAGTGAGATTTCTTACCCGAGTTCTTATAAATACAGTGTTTCCTCGGCTTGGAAACCATGGAAAAAAATACTTGATCTAGAGCATAGGGCCTTATATGCTATATTTGGTGGTATTCAAGTTAATTGGGCTCAATTTATCTTTGATGAAATAAAGAAATTTTGGAGTCGGGCTCGACAAACAATTATCTATGCTTCGTTTATTATAAGATATTAAAGGCAAAAGAAGTTTTGACTTATTTATCAATGTTTGAGGAAATTCTGGTTAAGAAAGAAGGTAAAAAATTCTTCTCCTTGATGCGCCTTCCAGAAGAACCACCAACATTTTGCACTCTGGACGAATGGAGAGATAAACGTCAAGGTAAACAACTTCCACCGCAAGAGCTTCCTCAAGAGCATATTCAGGATATGCCGGAATATTCCTCCTAAAAGGCTTTCAATATCAAACTTTTGAAGGTATGACTTCTCCCAAGGCACAAATTCTTCCAAACGAATCAATGCGTCAAGTCGTCATTCATAATCAACTAACATTGTATCAAAATCAAATTGCCTTGGGGAATCATATTGTGAATATGGAACTTACATTAGCATCTCGTCTCGCAAATATTGAGAATACAATGAGTGCAACAGCACGGTCTCTCACTGAAATTTTACGATGTACTCGACCACGGATTCCGCCATCTCCACCATCTCTAACCTTTTCAGTACATAATTTTGAAGAAAAAGAAGATTCAAATAAATATGGTGATAAGAAGGAGAAAGTGGAAGAAAAAGAGGGGGAAGGCAACCCAAAAGAAGCGAGCATCGAACCTAAGAAATCCGATGACAATGAGGAGATAGAGGAAGAAAAAGAGGGGGAAGGCGACCCAAAAGAAGCGATCATCAAACCTAAAGAAAAAGAAGATCCGAAGATATCCGATGACATGGAGGAAAGAGAGGAAGAAAAAGAGGGGAAAAGAGACCCAAAAGAAGCGAGCATCGAACCTGAGGAAAAAGAAGATTCAAAGAAATCTAATGACAAGGTGGACATAAGGGTAGATAAAGAAGGGGATAGCAACTCAACAAAAGAAAGAGTCGAACCTAAAGACATTGACACTTAATTTACAATTTATGAAAAATTATCTATGTATTAAACTTTATTTTGTGACATGGTTGTGCTTTGATTGTGACTTTGTGTGTTATGCTTGTGATAACTAGATGATGTTAGTCTATTGTGTTTTGATTGTGACTTTGATGGTTGTGTTTTGATTGTGACTTTGACGCATGTTAGCTTGTGATATCTTGTGATAACTTGATGATAATGCCATATCCGTATCCATATGTAGAATTATTTTCGGATAGTGGATAATCTGCTTAATTTTCGGATATCGGATATCTGTATCCTCTTAATTTTCGGATACGGACGGATATCAGAATGTAATGATTTTGTGACATGTACAGCTGATTTTGATGTGTCAAATGTCTGATATCAGAACTAGAAAACCATTTGAATGATAATCAGACCTCTAATATTTTACCCAAACGTCTGGATTTCATCTCTGTCTAAAATATTATTCCTGAAGAAGTATTCAAATGTCTGGAATTTTTATCCAAACGTCTGAAATTTCTCTCGGCCTAATTTTTTTTAAATGAAGCAGCTATCAGACGTATGGATTAATTCTCGACCTAAAATATTATGCATGAAGAATCATTCAGACGTCTGGATATTTTATCCAGATGTCTGGATATTTTCTCAGCCAAAAATAATGTCTGTAGAAGCATTGAATATCATAACGACCACAGCGATATATTGGACAAATTGACATACATATAGAACACAACGATATATTGGACAAATTGATATACATTTAGAATACAACGATATATTGGACAACTTGATCAATTATCAAAACAAACAATATATTGGACACATCGATATATGATAGCAGTGCATCCCCTTAAAATGTTAAGCAGTGCTGCCACGAAGTTAATTTTCAGAACCACGTAGATGAGGTATTCAGTATCTTTAAGGTACTGAATACCCCTTTACATGGATCTGAAAATAACCTCGTGACAGTACTAACGTTAACCAAGGCAGCTTCAATTAACCAAGGCGGCATGGCTTGCTCCCAATAGATGTGAGCATGACATCACTGCTTCATGACTGACATGGTAATAAGGCTTGTGTAAGAGGAAAAAAGTAAGTTAAAGACAATAGGATTGTGTCTTTAAGTTACTATAAGTGTGGTCTGTCATAATATTTTGAAGCATGGTGAAGACAAGAAGTAACTCTAATAATAAGTTTTAGATAGGGATGAAAGAGCCAGCTCATTTCTGATAAGGAACAACATGTACATGCAGCTCATTTTGATAAGTTCTAGATGAGGAGATACATGTATATACACATATTGAGTCATCTTTTATGAACAGGGTCCAACTTTTTATGTTTTGGCATATAGCCATGATTCATTGAGAGCATACGACAACATAGAAAGCATGTGTACATGCAGAAGTGTCAAGCCTGTACGTGAAGCAGTGTCCAACTTGAAATTATTCTATCTCTGGATTCATCTTTTAGTTTTGCGAAAAGAGAAGTTTGAAACTGCTGCATGTACTCAATCTTTATTTTATCTTTGGTTTTATATGACAACTTGAATTTTATTATAAATTATTTATGTAGTCATTACTAAACAAAGAGTTTATTCAATGATTTACTATGATTCTAAACTCACAGAATGCAAATAACTAACTGCTACGTACAAGTTATAACTTATTGCCATTCGTTTTAGAAATACTTGGTTTGTGATACTAGCATTTGAACCATCTTCTCCAAATCTGCAACTCTGTTTTGTAGTTGCATTGTTTGTTTTTGATTAGCTTATGACAAAACAAATTTGGTGTGGGTCATACCTCTTCCCATTCCTTTTAATCGTCCTGGCCTATCGTTTCCCAGCACTGCTGAAAGAGCATCTTCTCTCACAGAAGTTGTCGAGATAGCTTGTGATTTAGCATTAAACTTTTTAATCTTCTCCTGTAAAGGACAATACACATTGTAACTTTCAACATTATCACATTCTAAAATCATTTGTTATATGTCAATTTAAAATTAAATCACATACAATAGTTTCTTCAACAACCGAGCTCGTCGGCTCACCATTTTTTCGAGTATGAGATTTAATCCAAACATCAGATCGACCGACATAAGAGGGATCCGGACTCTCATTTTTCTACAGTAATAAAAATTGCATTAAAATAATTTATCATAACTCTATAAATGGCATGACAAGAACACAACATTAAAATTATTTCTGATCAATTCATCAGCTAAGTGTGCCATTCCTTTACGGCTGCATGTATGTTGCATCTGTCTGTGTCTGATGGCTCCGAATGTTTCATTTTGTTGCTGAAATAAAAAATTAAAATATATAGACTAGTTAATTAACATATACGAATATGACCATTTATATATAATTTACCTTAAACTTTAGACTAGTTTTCAAGTTGATAAAATCGTTCCACTCTGTCATAGTTTTGATATTATCCAGTTTCATTTGAAGTCTTTTCTCCTTGGACTTTGCTTTCACCAATTTATTAACTAACGTGCATTTTGAACACCTTAAAATACATCCCATTTGCCGAAATATGGGGACCTTTTGCCATTCCTCATTCAACACAAATTTGGCCTGTAATTAAAAAAAGGAAAATTTTCATTTAGCCCTCTTTGAGAACTTATAAGGGATATAAATTGCTGGTTTAGGCCTCATTTGGGTATAAACTTCAGTGGCCTCCTAAAATTAACTTAAATGGCCAAAAATCAAAATTTTCCTCTGAATTTAACTTCAATGGCATCCTCCTATTATCAACCACCTCCTACTAGTAAGTTTACCTAACTTTACTGTATAAAGCTTGTATGTGTATGTTTAAAATTAAACTTGTGATTAAAGTTTAAGTAATCCATATTTAGTTGTGTATTTGTTGATTGAGTGATGTACTAATGCATGTATCTTAACTGTTTAAAGACTATGAAGCAGATGAAGCGTGACCAAGCTGAAGAATTTACTCGATGATCCAATAGGTGGATGCATTTTAGCGCATGGACCCAATTGGGATTTCATGCTTTAATAGCTTTATTCAAGGGACAAATTTTGCTTCACTTAACGTAAAATTTGCAACTACTTACAGTTCAACAATTTATTTTGAAGCAACTTTTACTATCTTTGAAGCAAACTGTGTAATGCAGGTAATATACATTTGTGTTGCTGTACGGAAGTGTTTTCCTGAGGTTATCTCTTTTTCTTTTGCTGCAATGGAAAAACAAATAACCTCATGAAAACATTTCCCATGTACAACAACACAAATGTATATTACTTTCACTACACAGTTTGCTTCAAATATAGTAAAGGTTGCTTCAAAATAAATTGCTGAATTGCAAGGAGTTTCAATTTTCATTATGTTAAGTGAAGCAGCATTTGTCACTTGAATAAAGTTACTAAGCACAAAATCCTGGTTGGGTGCGTGCGCTAAAATGCATCCACTTATGAATCACCGAGTAAATTCTTAACCAGAAATTATGTTAAAACCTTCAGCTTGGATATGTTATGTTCAATGTGCAATTTGGACATGTTGTTCCTATGTTCGTTATGATATTTGGGTATGTTATGTAATTTGGATATGATAGTGTTATGTAATTCGGGTATATTATTATAAATGGAAAATATTGTGGATATGGAACTTTAATTATATATGGCTATAGCTCGACAATAAGGAAGACATGCACAGGTGAAACAGGTGTGTCAAACGTCTAGATATTTTTCCAGACGTCTGAAAGTAGAAAAAGAAAGCAATCTGAATATCAATCAAACGTCTGAAAATCTATCCAGACATCTGGATTATTCTCCAGCCTAAAGTAAAATGCCTAAAGATGTTTTCAGACGTCTAGATATTTTATCCAGATGTCTGATCGTGTTCTCTATCTAAAAAAAATATCTGTAGAAGAATTCAGATGTCTGAGATTTTATCCAGGCGCCTGGATTGTTTTGGGTCTAAAGTAATATGCCTGAATAAATATTCAGCAGTCTGGTTAGTTTAGCCAAACGTTTGATAGATTTCTTAGGCTAGAGAATTATATCTGCACAAGAATACAGACGTCTGGATTTTTCTCAGCCTAAAATATTAAGCCTGATGAAGTACTCAGATGTTTGGGTATTTTATCCCGACGTCTTATATTTTTCTGGACCTATAATATTATGCCTGAATAGGTATCCAAACGTCTGATATTAAATCCAGACGTCTGGAATTTTTTATTTGGTATAAAACAATGAGTTAAATAGACACAACTACATAAAAATTACAAAATATACCTGAATGCAACACCATAAAATGGCTTTCAGACCAGCGTCAAGGTCTCTCCAATTACTAAGTGTAACTGGAACATGCTCTCGTACAAGTGGTCCTAAAAAAGACGATAAATGGACTGATCCTTGACCTATTGGTTCAGCATTCTCATTAAATTCAACTTCAACACGATTTGTGAAGTTTGAAGGAAGTCTCTTCATTTTCGTAGGACCACTACTTTTTCTTTTCTTTGGCCGACTAGCATTTGCATTTTCAGTTGGTCCATCGGCTTCCACGTGTTGTTCGTTTTGCATTGTGCGGTTCTCAATGCACTAGGATTATCTTCTACTCCTTTTGCATTATTTTCTAATTCTTATGCTCGATTATCTTCTACTACTTGTGGATTATTTTCTACTGCTTGTGCTCGATTATCTACTACTACTTATGGATTATCTTCTACTACTACTTGTGGATTGTCCTCTCTTTGAACGTTGTTGTCTTCAATATGCTTCTTTCGTTTATTAGGCTTGTACAACATATTTTTGGCTCCTTTGCTTCTTTTCTATTGCTGCGTTATTGGCCTCATTTCCTATTACTAAAACATGACGAAAAACATAAAATATATAGCAGAACTATACAATCCAAACACTTGTGCGCTAAGGCCATCCTAAATATGCTACCCTCAATATGTCATTTACAGGAAAACGATATTGCTTTTCATTGCAAATAACGGCAGTTTAGGAGATTTTAAAACATAGAAGTACAGTTATAGCTACAACAAAATATGAGTTAGCCTAAATAATTTGTTTTTTGTCAGTTAGCCTAAATAATTTATTATTGTTAGTTAGCCTAAATCATATATGTCATCGAACTAAACATCTGTGCTTATATTTATGTGCTCACCGTGACAGTACCACCTACTTGTCTTATATTTACGATCCATTCCTCTTATAATCAGATGCTCAACTACCACCTTCTTATATTGATGACTACGATTTTGACAATCTAAGAAAGGACATAGATTTTTTTTCTATATTTCCAGAATATTTCATAGTGGTATGCACAAACTTCCGAGCTTCTTGCTGATACTCACTACCAGTTCTTTGAAAAACAAAAATATCTTTTAGCTTCCATCAAAATATATGATATGACTTTCAAACTATATTTATGTTGAGAATTATGTAGTTGCACGTGTAGATTTACCCAATTTTTATCCATCGTCGTCTATTACATAAGCAAGCAAACTTCTAAAATTTGAAGTAATAGTCTATTGTTGAGTACAAGAAAATTAACATAACTACTTAAATAAAACAGTGGTACTAAATGAGACACAACAACTTATAAACTGCTAATAACACAATCAACATTTACAGCAGGCATACGAGATGTTAGAAAAAAATGAACATTGGCTAATCAATGAAAAAGATAAAATAATCAAGACGACGCTTACAGTTACTTCAGGACGACGAAGATTGAACGGGATCAATGGGTCTAAACTCCACTGGAATAGAAATTCCTCTACTGGAACCGATTGCCTTCCGTTGTGACAACCAAGAGACCAAGAGAAAAGTGCGAAGTGACCGGAGATTCGAAAGTGAGACGGAGACCAGGCGGACGACGAAAATTGGATGGAAAATTTGTAATTGAGAATTTAAAATTTTAGGGAAACATTATGGATTCGCGGCTGATTTTAGTAATAGTGGAGGGAAGTGAAAATTCATTCCTGCTTAAATTTATCTCAGCGTTTTAATATAAAACCAACACACTCCTGCGTAATTTCTACAGCATGGAGCCAAAACGCGGTGAGTTGCAATTGTAGATAAGTCCTTTTCTTGTAGTGCATGTAAGTTCTATATGTCTGCACACTCATTCATCCAAATGAAACATCCATATGCTAATACATCCATTTTCACCCATTAAAAGAAAATAAAAAAGCACACACATCCATATGCAGTATGAGAGTGACAGAGCCGATCTGGTGCCTAATGTGTGTGTATATGCATCCATAGGAAACCACTAGCAAACATTTGCATCCTTCAAACATAACATGCATCAAGCACATGTTTACATTCATAGTGTTCCTATCTGAAGGTCGAAAATACTATTGATAGGATATACCCAAATGATAGAAACAAGCATAGATAAAACTTTGGAAAGGAGTTAAGGACATACCTCGAAAAAGAAAGGGTACGAAGTTTGAATCTTGTCTTCGGCCTCCCAAGTCGCTTCCTCTGGGTTATCTCCCCATTGAACCTTTATCATCTTGATTTTTTTATTGCATAGCTTCTTAACTTCTGATCCAAGAATACAGGTAGGGACTCGTCTGACTGTCGCCTCTTGCTCCACTTCCACTTCCTCTAATATACTTGGCTCAACAACTTCTGCGGTGTCATGCAAGCACTTCCGCAAATTAGAAACGTGGAAAACATCATGAACGTCGAATAGATTTTATGGGAGCTTTACTCTATAGGCCATTTGCTGATCCTTGCAGTTATGGGAAATGGTCCCACAAATTTGGGTGCCAACTTCCCTACAGATCCGAAGCGAACCACATTCCTCAGAGGTGATACGTTAATAAAAACTAAGTCTTCCACTTCAAATTTGATGTCAGTCCTTCTCTTGCCTGCGTAAGATTTCTACCTATCTTCGGTTGTCTTCATCCGCCGTCGAATAAGGCCAATCTTTTTGGACGTTTCTCTAACCATATCTGGTCCAAGTAATAATCTTTCTGTCGATTCCCACAAACAAGTTGGTGATGTACAGGGTCGTCCGTACAATGCTTCGAAGGGTATCATACCAATGCTAGCTTGATAACTGTTGTTGTAGGCAAACTCTACTAAAGGAAGATGCTCTTCCAAAGTCCCTCCGAAGTCTAGGATACACAACCCTAAAAGATCCTCAAGAATTCAGTTCACCCTCTCCGTCTACCCATCGGTCTAAGTGGTGCTCAAACACAACTGTGTACCTAATGCTTCTTGCAAGCTCCTCCAAAATTCACAGTGAAGATAAGGTCATGATCTCTTACGATGCTGGATGGTACTCCATGAAGAGGGACTATCTCATGAACATAAACTGTTGCCAACCATGCTACCGTCCTCTTACTCTTAACTGGAATGAAATGAGTGCCCTTAGTAAGTCTATCCACCACAACCCAGATACTGGTGTTGCCTTTCTTTGATCTAGGCAAACCATCTATGAAATCCTTGGAGATGCTCTCCTACTTCCACTGTGGAACCTTCAAAGGATGAAGTAGACCATCAGGCTTCTTTTGCTCAGCTTTGACTTGCTAACAAACCAAACATTAAGAAACAAACTCTGCCACATCTTTCTTCATCCCAGCCTAAAAGAAACTCTCTTCTTGTCTCTGTACAGCTTATCACCACCTGCATGAATAGTCATTTTAGACTGGTGGGCTTCTTCTAGGACTGTCTTTGTCAAGCTTCCAGTTTGAGGAACACAAAGCCTTCCATCTTGTCGCAACCACCGCTTTTCATCTATGGAATATCTACTGAGGTGACTAGAAGTCTCCTCTTTTCTGAGATTATCCATGATGTCTAAAATCTATGGATCATTTCGCTGCGAAGCTCCTATCTAATCCATAAGAGTAGGTCGTATCTCTAATGATGCAAACAAATCAGGAAAAATCGCGATGGAGGGTCTAAAATCAAAAGTTGATATGAACTCCAACTTCTTCCTCTCCACAAACAGAGGACTTAAAGCCAACCTCTGCCTACTTAGTGCGTTGTCCACCACATGACCCTTTCCAGGGGTATAAACGATTTCAAAATCATAAGAAGCTAGGAATTCCATCCACCTTTGTTGCCTTAAATTAAGATCCTTCTGCGAGAACAGGTACTTCAGTGATTTATGATCAGTGTGTAATTCGAATTTCTCTCCTAGAAAATAAAGATGCCACGTCTTAAGCTCGAATGCTATGGCAGTTAGCTATAAATCATGGGTAGGATAGTTCTTCTCATGAACTCTCAACTGTCTAACCTCATAACAAACTACCTTACCTTCTTGCATCAGAACTGCACCAAGCCCAGTACCACATGCATTAGTGTAACCGTAAATACTTTGCTCTCATTAGGCAAGGTCAAGACTGGGGCCGTTGTCAGAGCCCTCTTCAAACATTGGAAAGAAACATCATAATTTATATCCCATGAAAATGCCAAGTTTTTCTTTGTCGGCCTGGTGAGTGGGGCTGATATCTTTGCGAAGTCCTTAATGAACTTCCTATAATAACCTGCTAATCCAGGAAAGCTTCTCACCTCTGTTTCATTTTTCAGAATTTGCCAATCTTGCACTGCAACTACCTTTGTGGGATCTACAGCTATCCCTTCTTTGAAGACTACATGCCCTAAGAATCTCACCTCTTTTCTCCAAAAATGGCATTTGGAGAACTTTGCCTTAAGCTGATGCACACGGTGAGTTTTCAAAACTTCTTTCAAATGTTGGGCATGCTCTTCTTCGCTTTTGGAGAAGATCAAGATATCATCAACAAGGACCATGACAAATTTATTTAGAACTCCCGAAACACCCTACTCATCAGATCAACAAAATAGGTGGGTGCATTCGTCAACCCAAAAGGCATAACTTGCCATTCAAAGATACCATCCGGAGTTCTAGAAGCAGATTTGTCTACACTGTTCTCAGCCACCCTCAACTGATGAAACCTCATGGCCATGTCTAACTAAGAGAATACCATGGCACCAACAAGCTAGTTAAACAAGTCATCTATCCTCGGAAGTGGGTGCATGTTCTTCTTAGTGAGTTTATTCAATTCTCTATAGTCCACACACAAACGAAGCGAACCATCTACCTTAGTTGTGAATACAACTGGAGCACCCCATTCAGATATGCTTCGTCTAATAAATCCTTTCTCAAGTAGCTCCCCTACTTGCTTACTCAGCTCCCTCCTTTCCCTCGCATCCATATGGCGCACTGGTAATGCAACTGGCTTTGCATTATCCACCAGATATATACAGAAATCGATCTCTTACCTCAGAGGTAAACCTCATTCCTTATCAAAAACATCAGAATAATCTCGTACTATTAGAACAGATTGTAGATCATCGATAGATGCATCAAGAGACTCTAGGAAATTAAGCATAACCGGCCCTTGCGGGTCACAAGAAATCTCAAGGGTCCTCAAATGGCAAGTCAAAAGTCTAACGACCTTCCTCTCACCATCTAGAAGGGCACTATAAGTGGTTAACCAATCAATCCCTACAATCAAACCATTGCCCATAAAACCGAGCATATACGCATCGCATTCAAACTCAACGCCTAACACAGATATTCTCAAACCCCGAAAAATCATAGATAAATGAGCCGAGACACAAATGGGGTTTGAGACAACTATGGGATCCGTTACCATACTAGTAATAAGTGTAGAGATTCAACCACAAAACTAGATATAAATCAATATAGGGCACCAAAATCATAAAGTGTTCTAACAGGATTAGTGGAAAGAGAAATTTAACCTTCCATAGAAATTTTTCTACCTCTATCAGGAGCACTGATCGCGAGATAATGCACCTGCCCTTCAGAAGTTCATGCCCTTTGACCTTGTCCCTGTTTCTTCAGGCATTCCCTAGCAAAGTGTCCGACCTCTCTGCAATTGAAACAATAATTCTTCCTTCTTTTGCAGTCCTTCACCAACTGACCCTCACATCCACAACTGTGACGCTTCCTCTTATCCTTAGCGTTGTCATTCTTTCCTCCCATCTTCTGTTGCTATTATTGTCCTTTCTTGGGCCATATCTTCTTGTTTTGTGTTGTTTCCTCAGTCTCAACTTCCTTCTTTTCTCACTTGTCTTCCTTATGCATTAGGGTCATATCAACAAGCCTTTCAAAAGTATCTCCCATTGGAATATGGGACATAGCCAACCCATGAAGTGGTTCATTCGGCCCATTAGCAAAACTTAATGCTTTCTTATGCGGGGTATCTACCAGTTCCTATCCGAACCTTGCTAGCTAGTTGAACTTGTTCACATACTCTTTAACAGTCAAGTTTCCTTGTTTTAGTGCTAAGAACTTCTCTATTTGCATGCTTTTCTCAGCTTGGGAAAGAAACTTCATCTCAAATTTCTTTCTAAAATCATCCCAATTTTCCGTTGGATGGCCTGCTAGGGTTACTTCCCACCAAAACGAAGCTTCATCTTTCAGTAGCCAGGTGGTCAACTGAATCTTCCTTCGATCTTCCACTTCAAAGATTACAAACAAGTCCTCTGTCTCCTTGAGCCAATTCCTTGCCTCTACGAATGTCTCGGTTCCATGGAATGGCTTTCCTCCCATATCACAAAAATCTTTGCAGATCTTAGAGAAGTTGTCTGCATGCGGAGGAGGAGGAACAATGGGTGCAGCGGGGAAGGCACGTTTCCTTGGCCTTTGGTAGGCGCTGTGGCCTCCAGATACCTACGGAACCAGCCAACGCCCTTTGGAATATTAGGTTATCCAGACATGCCGAAAATGAAAAGGAAAGAAATTCTGACAAGGGATTGAAAGATAATACTTATGTCTTTTTGGGGAATGTTTTTCAAAAATGGAATTTTCTTTTTGAAAATACTTTCTTTTAAACCCATTTTGAAAATAAATTTTCAAAAATTCTTATCTAATCTAGTAAACTTCAACTCTGATACCAAGTGTGACACCCCACGTCCATTACTGCACTCATTAAGAGAATGCATTAAGTTTCATGAAGCATTATAGATAAACAGAAATGGAAACATTACAAGACAAATACAAAAACAACAGCGGAATTCAAATTTTTATTTCAAACATAAATCATAACATCGTTGTCAAAAATATCGCAAGTCTGAAGCTACATAAAAGCCATTACAAAAACATAGAACTTTTTTGTCTTATTCCATCTGAGTACATAAAAAGCATAATTTCCTAAGAAGAGACAAAGCCACAGTAGAGATAATAACTTGAGCATTACTTCAAGAGCAAATCCTAGCAAGATAAAAGCGGAATCTTGGTGAAGCCTGAGTGTTCCCGCCCTGAGAACCTAGGAGGAATGGAAGAAAGAAGAGGAAATAAAAAGGGTCAGACATAAAGTTTGGCGAGTCTAGTTACTTTTAGCAGTAAATAAATAAAAGCAGCATGACATGCATATAAAGTGGATAAGAAAGATGACATCACAAAAGGTAAGTATGACAAGGTAAACAGGAAATGGTGTATACGGTTCCTTAATGATTACTATACACTACTACTACTAGTATATCCAGAATGAGATGATCCCTTCCACTATAAGGTGGTAGACTTTGGCATAAGTTCGAATGTATCCGAACTACTACCCTAATCGATTGACTCCCTAATCCGTGCAGATACTCTGTGCCGGCCCCACTATAGGATGTATTACGCCCTAAAGTGGAAACTCTCCGCTGATTTGCACAGCCCTATATCTACAAGTGTCATGGTCGTCTTATCCCCCTCTGCCCGACCCATGCACGCACATGACCCGATCGGTTTGCGCTGCCCATACCGTCCTCCATGTTTGGATCTCTTACAATCATCCCAGTAAGCGTGGCCCACTACGACCTAGGGTGGAGTACTCTTTTTGGTACTTATTAAGGGTTACTTACTGAAACAGGTCCCCCACATAAGATGGTGCAAGCTCTCCTCCTTGTCTTGTATCCCCACTAGGATTTTCAAAGGTTATGCTTACCCTAAAAGGTGTTTTTGATACATAACCCCCAATTGGTTAAGTTTTATGGACCTATATCTAAATATTACCCACCCAACCCAAATATACTTAACTTAACCTTCCCATTGTTCAACCAAGTTTACTTAACCCCTATTTGTGTTCATGTTCACACAATCCCTATGGATTCAACCCGGTTAAGTATTCAAATTTATTACCATGTCCATTTATGGTTATAATGGGTTAGACCTCCCACAGTAGGCCAACTACTTGTGGATGTTGGATATGCCGATCGGGTCCGGGCAGGCTTCTTCCGCAAGTTGAGCCTAACTCGTGTCTTAGCCCGTCTCGTATTTGTTCACTTAGACCCCTCACATTTGATTTAACATTTGTGGTTGCTGGATACGCCGGTCGGGTGCGGGCATACTTCCACCATAAATGCAATCTAACCTCGTGTCATAAGTCCAGTTACAGTTTCTGATTACTGTAATCCTAGGCATTTCATTATTATCCAATTTTTCACCTTTGTCGATGTAGGTGTTCATGCCCATTTACCCAATTATATTCATAGTGAATTATATGTCCAAATTCATATTCATTATTCAAGTTATGCCAATTCTAATGTTTTCCCCCATTCCGTAACTAACACATTCGCATATACTTGGCGGCATGCCTAGGCTAGAAAGTAGCCTGGCCATAAACAACAAAAGGGAAAACTGATGGGAAGATGACAATAATGATTATTCTAACATAACTGGCATATATATATATATACACACATACACGGATATAGACATAAAGTGACATAGTAATAAGGTGGACATATAAAAATAGATCTAGTGAACATGTGATAATAAAACTAGATCTAACATGCTAAAGATGTCATAATAGGCACAAATAGATCTAAATAAGCATTCACATGTCCCATTAATGACAGATCAAAATTAACCACAACATGATAGGTACAAGATGATCTAGATAGAGAATTAGATCTAAACAAGGAATTAACTGTCCAAATAATGACAGATCTAAATTAACCACAGACATAGATAAAGGCCAAGATCCACAAATGTGACATGATAAATTAACCACAAGTGAATTAGATCTATAAAGATAGATCTAGCATGATAAAGTTTAAGATCCAAGAATTTTCACGTTTTACTTTTAATCATTTAAATCTAAAACTAACTAAACTCACGGTGTTTGGATTTTGGAAGATAAAGGAGAAATTATTGGTGTTGAATCTCCGATCTATACGTGAATCTCTAACTGATTAGCTCTAGTTGATTGTTGTTGAAGAAAAGGATTTGTTTTAGTTCAGGCACTAGCAGCATTTAGCCTCCATTGATTTCCAGTGAAGAAAACAAGAGAAATGGACCTTTATTTATATCTTCCAGGCTCCAGAAATCGACTACCACTTCAGCCCTATGGGGGTCAACCCCGCTTTATGGGATCGACACCTATGGGGCGGGAATTTTACCGCTACGGGATTTTCTAAATTTGAACTGAAATTTGGTTTTTTGGATAGGTTTGAACCGTTACATATACATATAATTATCTTGCGCATATACAAACTTCAAACCTTCATAACTTCTTCATACGGTGTCCGTTTTACACAAACCAAATGTCTATCTTGACCAGAAATTCGAGACAGACGCAATGGCGCAGTCCATTTCCTTAATTCTAATTATTAAATTAATTATTATTTAATTTATCCTCTTTAATGTAGTTGAAATTACGGGCTGTTATATTCCTTCCTTCTTAAAGAATTTCGTCCCCGAAATCTCTAAGTTGAGAGGAATATGGCCTACCATCCATCATCCATCTACTCATTCATCAATTACAAGCATCCATTGTCCTTAAAGACTTCTAATGCTTATATGAACATATACAAAGCTGTGTATATATGTCCCAATACTAATGCAAAGATTACGCGACCTACTGATTCAGTCGACCTCCTCAATGCAATTTATTGTAGTGCCATTAATCTAATATGTATGCTAATATTCCTATTATAACATGTGAGTTCTATATGTGTGCACACTCATTCGTCCAAATGCAACATCCATATTCTCATGACTCCATTTTTACATACTAAAAGAAAAGAAAATTGCACACACATTCCCATGCAATATGAGAGTGATTGAGCCAATTTAGTGCCTAATGTGTGTGTATATGCATCCACAGGCAACCACTAGCAAACACTTGCATCCACTTGCATCCTTCAAACATAACATGTCTCAAACACATATTTACATTCATAGGATTCCTATCTGAAGGTCGAAAATACTATTGATAGGATATACTCAAATGATAGAAACAAACATAGATAAAACTTTGGAAAGGAGTTAAGGACATACCCTCGAAAAGAAAGGGTACAAAGCACGAATCTCGTCTTCGGCCTCCGAAGTCACATCTTTTGGGTTATCTCCTCATTGAACCTTTATCAACTTGATTTCTTTATTGCGGAGCTTCTTAACTTCTGATCCAAGAATACAGGTAGGTTCTCGTCTAACTATCGCCTCCCGCTCCACTTCTACTTTCTCTAATATACTTGGCTTAACAAATTTAGCGGTGTCATGCAAGCACTTCCGCAGATGAGAAACGTGGAAAACATCATGAATGCCGGATAGATTTTCTGGGAGTGTTTTCACCAAAACTTGGTTCAAACACCAATGGTATGAGAATCGTACTTCACCAAACAAGGTTAGAATATAAATGGTGCCGCACTCGACAACAATTGAAAGTAAAAAATCGAAGGAAATAAAATGAAGGTGAGATTCTAGAGTGGTTCAACCTTGAGCTAGGCCTACATCCACTGTGAAGGTGATTTGCATTATCATGATGACATTTACAAGATACATCATCTATCGTTTTTTATATATCTCATTTATCTCTCAACATATTCTCACTCTTACATACAAATCTTGCTTAGATTCGGGAGTTTCGATGAAAGAATGGCGAAATATATGAAGGAAAAGGACGGATAAGCAACGGAGGAAGAGGATGTCTTCAATCTCTTTCATTTATAGGATTTGAAAGGACACCATGGCTAAGTGGATGAAAGACCTTGGAATGGAGATCATGATCAAGGTTGAAATGGCCGAGGACGGAGTTTAGCAGCACTTTGTGGAGGCCAAAAGTCCCTCCCCCCTTCTTGGCGGAAGATATGCCCTATTTATAGTTGAGCCCTCACGTAGGTTTGAACTGGGATTTACACTAGTTGCTTGTCCCATAATTACTAAAATGCCATTGCCTTGTTGTAGCCAGCTGTCAGCAACCGTTTCTGGCCGTCTGGTATAAATGACTTTACAAGGGCGAATGACTGTGTGAAGGTGAGCGACTGCTTCAAGTCCGGATAGTATAGGCGAGTGTCTCCAGGCATGCGAGTGGGCTGGTTGGATCGGACGTGCTTGTATGTAGACAGATGGGCGACCAACACCATAATTAGAGGAAAGCTCCTGGTTGAAATAGTTATGATAAATTAAGGAGCAAATGACCAGGGCTGTAATTTGTCGGCTTACATAGAGCGTGTGTGTGATCCCTGGTATCTTTGGATTCTCAGTTAACTAGTCGGGGTACGTGCGACCAAACTCTCGAATATGGGGGTGAGCGGGGCGACCCTTTCCGGGATGTACGAGCCTTCCTATTATTGTATCACGTGTGGTTTAAGGGATAAACATTTGCCCCCCGAAGTTTGTAATTTTCAGTTTGCAAAGATTACATGCTTCGAAATTATGACATGCAACGTCAATTGATGGATTAAGTCCAATTCCCCCATGCGGTGGTTACGTTTTCATATGGTCCATATGTATACGTATATCTGATTGGAGTTTACGGTCGCTCATGTGCTGACATGATTGGCTGACCTTAAAGTCGCTCGCTTGCATACCCTAGTTGAGTGAGCGAGTTGATGCGATGTTTTGGTTCGTTGGTTCGTTTTGCCTTCCTCTTACCTTATATACCATCTACTTTCTTTATCGTTTCTCATTTCTTTTCTTCCAAAGAAACCCTTGACGGTGTTATTATTCTAGATGCTTGCCCCTTGTCCTGATTTCCTTTAAAGCTCTCAATTATTTTGGTCCTTTTAACATTTCGTCTTCTTTGTCGTGCCTAGTACATCCACCAGAATTCCATAGATTTAAGATTGATTTAGGCAGTCAGCTCGCTCAGATTCGAGATTTATCCGCTCGCTTGTAAGTAAACTTTTCTCTTTAATCTTATTTTGGTTTAGCCTGAAGCTTGAATTTGATAGTCCTGGGTGCATTTTTGAAAGACCCGAAAATTACCCCAAGTAGTTCCTCGCGGACTCCCCGAATATTCTTGTGATTCCAACTAGGTCATTGCAGGATTGTCCAAGCAAAGATTTTCCTTGTTGAAAATATGCAAGGTTTTTCGCTCTTTTAGTATTCCTTTGTTGTAAACTCATGCGATTTTGTTGATTGTCCCCTGAATTATCAAAAGTTTTTATCTTCGTGTCATAGAGTTGAAGGGTTTATAAGAACTGTTTTTATCTGTATCTGTTTTGACCTTGTGTTTGGTTTAGAAAATTTTTCTTTTTTCTGTTATGTATACTTGTGCTTGAGCTTTGTGTTTGCCCAACTTCAATTTTGACATGGGTCGTTCTTGGTCAGCTTCTATATGAAGTCATGAACAACTCATTATGTCTGAATTTGTGTGACCATCTTGTCTTAAACTCAAGCAGTTGACATGATACGGCTATTCATGTTTTGTCAAAATCGGTATGAGTTCAGATCTGGATTCTGGTTATCCACATGTGAGTCATCGAAACTCGTTGCGAACGACCGGAGACATGCAGTGTGAATGGTTAACTATCTGAATTGTGTTATGCTTTTCTAAGTTAAATTTGGCTGGATTATTTCAGTTTGCCCTGAAAGGGTTGGTTGTGCACAACCCTATTTTGGTTTGGACTTACTAAGTTGTTGTCCTTTTGATAACACTAATTCTTTAGTGCTGTAATATTTATATAAGAATGCCAACTCACTATCAATCACCCTAGAATCCCAGAGCCAAAACATGTCTGGCCAGGATAGAAGTTCAGACCAAATTGCTATAATCATACCACATACCGCCCCTTGGGTAGATGCTGCTCAATGCTTTCCAAAGCCCCATTCTCCTTCTACTATACCTTGTGAAAGGCATGCGACAGAGCTTTCTATTAGTTTGTTACAACAATTGTGCAACCAATTTAGAATTTCAGAAAAAGAAGAAGCCAAACTGCCTGGTGAGAAAGAGTTTTCAGATATTCCTCCAACGGGATATGTTGCTATTACTTGTGGTATGCTGGTGAGCGGGGCCATTCCTCTTTCTAATCCTTATTTAGAAATGATTCTCCGGAGCTTGGCTATTGCCCCATACCAGTTACACCCGAATGGTTATGCGATTTTAACAAGCCTTTATATCATGTTTATGAGAGAAAAGCAATGTGCTCCTTCATTTGAAGATATATGCTCCTTATATTCTTTTAAAAATAGGAATCATCGTCCCTCCATTATTTTTGTAGAACGCCGGGGTCCTAGAATTATTACTGGCCTGGTGGACAGTGTACGAGGATTTTCTAACCAATACTTCTTTGTCTGATGCCCTAATAGTTTCTGTGGCTTATGGATTGAAGGCGGTGAGTATATTTACTTCTCAGACCTCCTCTTTCTTTTTATCTCGTTACTCAAGTCCTTGGTTTTGCTACAGCGATTCCGGATCAGAGTGTCGCCTTTAATCAAGATCTCTGTAATTCTTTACTAGCTGTTGGGGAAGGTGAGAAGAACAAGAAGTTTTTGATTACCAAAGATTTCCTATGTCTTTATAACTTGCTTTCTCTGCGCACCTTCGCGGTGGATGCTTCTGATAAAAAGGGCGCTGCTGTGAAATCTTCGGTCAAGAGGACCCCGAAGAAGAAGTGCCCCAGCCCTGCAAAAAGCAGTAAAGCAATTCTTAAACCCAAACTGATTTCCGCCAAAAAAGTAGTATCTAAGCATCGTAAGGGTAAAGATCTCATGATTTCATCGGACCAGACTGAGAAGGAGGGTCTTTGTCTTGAGGTAACTGGCTAGGAAAATGTAAGCGTGACCTCCTCAAAAATTGCTTCGGATCTAGTGAAAGAGAATGAGCAGCTTGACGACATCGGGGCAACTTCTAAGGAAGCTTTGAATGTTGATGAAAGTTCTCCCATTCAGGATAACCAAAATGAAGGTGGTTCAGTGACTTTTAAAGATTTTGATGTTTCAGATTTGGCTAAAGGCTTTATCCAAGGTAATACTGTTGTTTAAATATTTAAACCTCCAAATCTTGAATACGGCAATTCCCAAAGCCCTTGTTTCTAGGTTAGGAAAGTGTTTTGCAACATCAGGGACTACTTCAATTTCTCCTTTTTCATCTTGCCCGAGTACTTTATATTTGTGTTAAAGTTTTCTTTTTCTCTTTTTTCAGATTCAGGAATTGGATCGTCTTTATCTGACAGCTTTTCTCAACAAGCTAGTCTTGTTAATCCACAGAAACTCCTACAGTCCTGTCTTTCTCGCTGCTCAAAGCGTCCTCGATTACCTTTAGATTCCTCAACTGATCATGCTCCTGAATCATCATTGGAAAATCAGCGGAAGAAGAGGAAGCACGGTCATTTACAAATATTTGAAAAAGAAGCTACGGGCGATGAGGATGCTAAGGAAGAGGGGGGCAATGATGAACAAGATGAGGATGAGTCCAAGAAACCTCATAAATCGACCGAGCTCTTAGGCCCTAGTTTTTTGGTCCCTCCGGGAACATCCTATGCAACCTCTCAATCTATTGTTTCCACTTCCTGTCAGATCCAAACGATCCTCGATAGGCCTTCTTACAAAATTGCCCCGGGTAATACCAAAGCTGAAGGATCGATTCGAAGGTTGAATTTTAAGGGGAATATATTTTGACTTAGACTTGTTCCCATACGATGATCAGAATGCCGTTGGAAAGATGAGTGCTATAAAATATTACATGACCACCCAGCTTGACATTGTTAAGAACCAACTTGAAGTACAGCTAGATGAAGCTGGGGATACTAGACGGGACCGATTTTAATCGTGGAACAAACTTTGCTTTGAGTTCCAAAGTTTGAACACTCGACACATCGAGCGAATTGGGCTTCTTGAGAATGATAAGGCCAAGCTGATCTGCATGATTAAATCTCAGGAATCTGAGATTACATCCTTGAAGGGAAAAGATAATAGGACAAGAGGCTTAGAAGCCAAAAATGAGAAGCTTCAGTGGGAGATTGAGGCTATCAAAAGGCAAATTCATGAGGCTCAATTTGGCAAAGAATCTGCTGAATCTCAATTGGCTTTAGAACAATAAACTATAGCTTCTTTTCAGTGGGAGAGGATAGCTCTCGAAGAGAAGATTACCTCCCAAAATACAGCCCTCCAAACTCTGGAAGAGGAAAAAAACGAAGCTAACTACTAACCTTGAGCGAGCCAAAATTAAAACTGATGAAACCCTGTTCCGATTTTACGTTCTTAGTGTTATCAATTGTGGAAGCTTGAGTTTTATGAACAAAGATTTCCCCTGAACATTGGCTCTTGTTTGGGAACAAGTACTTAAATATTCTAAGGATAAAGAAGACAGTGCTCTCCAAGAGACTCTTCTAGAGGCAGTAGACCATGATGCTTTAGATAAAGGCAGAATAATACTAGCAGGTGAACGAGCCCAGTCTCTAGGGAAAGCAGCTTCAAATATTGTCTCTTCATACACTTCTCGTCCTGCTGATGTCGAAGCTTCAAACTCTCAGATTTCTTCTGCAAATGCTTCCATTATTAACGAAAATGCTTCTAAGGCCCATTTCACTGACGATCATGCTATTAGGGATGACACCTCCAAGCAACGCACTGGGGGTTGTGAAGAAGAGTGATGATCTTCAGACTGGTTGTATATGCGAGTGCCAGTCCTCGCTCACTACTTTATACTTGTGTTGCCCACTTTGTGACCCTGCATCTGATCTGTGATTCTATGATGAATTTATGTTTTACTTTGTTATCTTTCTCACCGGCACATTGCATATTATGCTCTTATCGCGGTTTATTCGTACCAGGTTATGCTTTATTGGTCGTACGATTGTTACGGTCTCGTGGTGTGTAACACTATATTACGGGTTCGTTTTAACGTCATGGTTATACCCCTATATTGAAATTCGCCGCAATCTTAGAGTCTCAGTTTCCTTCTTTGCTCCCCCTTAAGGGGTTTTATTTTATTACGCACTTATTTGTATTTCTCGATACATTGGTAATTCAAACCCTTTAAAAAATTTATTCGAATATATGCCCTCCTCTGGAGAATGTGCATGTACCCTACAATGTGTCTAATCGTGTTTCTTACTGACCTGGCGTCCCAAGCCTTTCGGAGTCTCGATTAAACGCACATTCGTATATATACATATTATTATTTTTTATTGTGTACTCAACCCCATATCTCACTGACCCAGTGACCCAAGCCCTTCAGAGACTGGTTTTGAGTACACGCCCCCAAGGGAGGACTTGGGTTTTAAGTTTTCGACCCAATCTTGGCCTTGTTTGATCCGGTTTATTATTCTCAAGTAGAGATTTAGATTGGATACCCCCTTTCAGCTAGGATTTCTGAATTGTTTTGTTACCCCCTTTCGACTAGGATTTCTATTAGGCTAAGATTTCTGAATTATTTTTTTACCCGCTTTCGGCTAGGATTTATGAATTAGGTGTTTGCTGAGAATTGTGTGTCTTTGTGGCGGAGATCACGACTTTCTGGCTTGGTGCGTTTTCCATCATTTGACTCCGACTGATCTTTTTTTTTTTTTTTGAGATTTGCAAGGTCGTAGGTTTGATTATCTTGCTTGGTTCGAATGGTGCTTTTGGCATTTGATGCCTGAATTATTCCAACGAAGATGTGCTTAGGGAGCTCTCAATTATGGTTGAGCTAGGAATGAGCAGTCGCCCACCTTTCTTGTCCTATATTCAAGAGATTGATTTTAGTATGAGTCAGCAAAAATATGATTTATGCAAGCAAATATCTTTCTGCATGTAAAGTTCTCGCTTGGTTCAGTACAGGTGAATCACAAACTGTTTGTGGAAACACATCAAGAAGTAAAGCAAAGTAATTGCAAAATACAGGCGATGAGGGTCGCGCATTTTTAGCTTTGGATATTGAATTGTAGTGATGGTTGTTATTCGATGACCGGAAGTAGGTCTACGGGTGCTTGGGCTTTCTCATGTGACCCGGGTTGACTAGTAGTGTTACTTTGCCCTGGGCAGCTGGAGCGTTCTGAGGATCCTTGACATACTGCTAAAGTTGGTTCTTTCAGATGAGGTCTTCAATTAAGCTTCTCAGGTGCCGACATTCATTTGTGTTGTGCCCAAGCTGATTATGAAACCGACAAAAATTTCCGGAGTTGGCCATTGCTCTAGAATCCTCCATGGTTTTACTTGAGGAAAAACTCCCAAGTCTTTTGTAGCGGCATAGATCTTCTCTAGGGTCTCGTTCAAAGGAGTCATCTCTATTTGCTTAAAAATTCGTTACTTCTTATGTGTTTTATTATCCTTCTCATTAGTTCCTCTCTTTTGCCCAAGATCATTCTTCTGCCCTATTTGAAACTCATTAATTTTCCTTTCTTTGGCCATACAACTCTCTATGCCCTTTTGGATATTCGAGGCATCATCTTCCACGCTCGTTTACTCTTCAGCTTTCTTATAGAATTTCTTTAAGGTCTTGGGTTTCTTCATTTTAAGCCATTTCCCAAATTCCGACTTCTTATTGATAACACCTTTCAAAGCTGCCAATAAGTACCAAGGCTCTGGTTCTACGACTTCTTCCTCTGCGACATGAAACTGGGTAAGGAAAGCTTTCATTGTTTTCCCAAACATTTGTTCCATCTCGCTGAGTGACATTACGTCTCTTACTTTGGTAGTTTGTAGACGGAACTGGTCTTGCAATCTTCTTGCTAAATCGGCAAATTGATCAATGCTCTTAGGTGGAAGTCTAGTGAACCATAGTGAAGCCACACCTTCTAGATATACGAGAAAATACAAGCATTTTATTTCGTCGGTTGCCCTGGCCCTATTCATGTGTTGATCATATTTGAATAGAAAGATGTTTCGATCTCCAGTTCCACCATAAGGTACGGATAGTTGGGGGTATGAATTTCTTAGGAAACTTCGCTTGCCAAATCCTTTCTATAAATGCGTTTTAACTGGGTGAAAACTCCCATTCCTTCTCATCGTCTTCTTGGACTGCCCTTTCTTTCATTATTTGTTGAATCATGACTGTAATACGCTTTTCGTTGTCCACTTGTTCTGTAAGACTGGTGTTGATGCTTTTACCAGAGCGATCATGGTTTGAACTGTGGTGCTTTGCGCTTCTTTTGGGGAATGTCCCTTTAATCAGGCTTGCGGCCCTCTGAGTTGTATGTTTTACCTCGTGCTGTAGGACTTTGACCCTAGAATCTTTAACACTGGCTTCCCCTTTGTCTTCCACAGAAAAGTGGGATCGATTAACGCCTGATGCAGAAGAGTCCTCTTCTTCATCGACAACATTTACGGCATTCGGTGGAAGAGGATTGATTTGAGTGCTAAGTAGGGCATCAAGCCTCTCCATCATCAGTTTTGTCGTGGAATCCATTTTTTCGTTCAAACCAGTCAAAGCCACATTTAACTCATCTCGTGTTACAGATGGCCTGGAAGATTCTTCGACTTCTCGATTCAAAGCTTGTGGTGTATCTTCATCGCCATGAACATCCTCCGCAATCGTGGTAGCTCTGCTGGACTTGTTATTTTTATTTAAACCAGCCATGGTTTCGAGGAAAAAGACAGTTTAAGAGCTCGACAATGGACTGTTTGAGACTAGAGGGAGATGCGAAGGAAGGAAATGTTAGTCGGCCCCACGGTGGAAGCCAAAATGTTTTCACTAAAACTTGGTTCAAACACCAATGGTATGAGAATCGTACTTCACCAAATAAGGTTAGAATATAAATGGAGCCGCACTCAACAACAATTGAAAGTAAAAATGTGAAGGAAATAAAATGAAGACAAGATTTTAGAGTAGTTCAGCCTTGAGCTTGGCCTACATCCACTATGAAGTGATTTGCATTATCATGATGACATTTATAAGATACATCTACTCTCGTTTTTTATACATCTCATTGTTCTCTCAATATATTCTCGCTTTTACATACAAATCTTGCTTAGATTCACGAGATTCGATGAAAAAATGGCAGAATCTATGAAGGAAAAGGATGGAAAAGAAACGGAGGAAGAGGATGTCTTCAATCTCTTTCATTTATAGGATTTGAATGGACACAATGGCTAAGTGGATGAAAGACCTCGGAATCGAGATCATGATCATAGTTGAAATGGCTGAGGATGGAGTTTAGCAGCACTTCATGGTGGCCAGAAGTCACTCCCCCCTTCTTGGTGGAAGATATGTCCTATTTATAGTTGATCCCTCACGGAGGTTTGAACTGGGATTTACATAAGTCGCTTGTCCCATAATTACTAAAATGCCACTGCCTTGTTGTAGCCAGCTGTCAGCAACCGTTTCTGGCCATCCGATATAAATGACTTTACAAAAGCGAACGATTTTGTGAAGGTGAGCGACTGCTTCAAGTCTAGATAGTTTAGGCGGGTGTCTCCAGGCATGCAAGTGGGCTAGTTGGATCAGATGTGCTTGATTGTAGACAGTTGGCGACCAACACCATAATTAGAGGAAAGCGCCTAGTTGAAATAGTAATGATAAATTGAGGAACGAATAACTAGGGCTGTAATTTCTCGGCTGACATAAAGCGTGTGCGCGATCCCTGGTATGTTTGGATTCTCGGCTAACTAGACGAGAGTGGTACGTGTGACTGAACTCTCGAATATGGGGGTGAGCAGGGAGACCCTTTCCTGGATGTACGAGTCTTACTGTTACTGTATCACATGTTGTTTTAGGGGGATAAACAGGGAGCTTTACTCTATAGGTCATTTGGCCGATCCTTTTGGTTATGGGAAATGGTCCCACAAATCTGGGTGCCAAGTTCCCGATAGATCCGAAGCGAACCACATTCCTCAGAGGTGATACTTTGATAATCTTTCTGTTGTTGAAGGTCCCACAAATCAGTCGTTTCTCTAACCATATCCGGTCCAAGTAATAATCTTTCTGTAGATTTCAACCAACAAGTTGGTGATCTACACAGCCGTCCGTACAATGCTTCGAAGGGTGTCATACCAATGCTAGCTTGATAACTGTTGTTGAAGGAAAACTCTACTAAAGGAAGATGATCTTCCCAAGTCCCTCCGAAATCTAGGATACACAGCCTTAAAAGATCCTCAAGAATTTTGTTCACCCTCTCCGTCTGGCCATCGGTCTGAGGACGATAAGCGGTGCTCAAACACAGCTGTGTACCTAATGCTTCTTGCAAGCTCCTCCAAAATTCACTGGTGAAGACGGTGTCACGATCTCTTACGATGCTGGAAGGTACCCCATGAAGACGGACTGTCTCACGAACGTAAATTGTTGCCAACCATGATGTCGTCCTCTTACTCTTAACTGGAATGAAATGAGCGCTCTTAATAAGTCTATCCACCACAACTCAGACACTGGTGTTGCCTTTCTTTGATCTAGGAAAACCATCTATGAAATCCATGTAGATGCTCTCCCACTTCCACTATGGAACCTCCAAAGGATGAAGTAGACCATCGGGCTTTATTTGCTCAGCTTTGACTTGCTGACAAACCAAACATCAAGAAACAAACTCTGCCACATCTTTCTTCATCCCAGCCCAAAAGAAAACACTCTTCATGTCTCTGTACATCTTATCACCACCAGGATGAATAGTCATTTTAGAATGGTGGGCTTCTTCTACGACTATCTTTATCAAGCTTCGGGTTTGAGGAACACAAAGCCTTCCATATCGTCCAAACCATCCCTTTTCATTTATGGAATATTTACTGAGGTGACTAGAAGTCTCCCTTTTTATAAGCTTATCCATGATGTCTAAAATCTGTGGATCATTTCGTTGCGAAGCTCCTATCTGATCCATAAGAGTAGGTCGTATCTTTAATGATACAAACAAATCAGTCAAAATCTCGATGGAGGGTAAGTCAAAAGTTGATATGAACTCCAAGCTCTTCCTCTCCACAAACAGAGGACTTATAGCCATACTCTGCCTACTTAGTGCGTCGGACACTACATTACCCTTGCCAGGGTTATAAGCTATTTCAAAATCATAAGAATCTAGGAATTCCATCCACCTTTGTTGCCATAAATTAAGATCCTTCTGCAAGAACAGGTACTTGAGAGATTTACGATCGATGTATAATTTGAACTTCTCTCCAAGTAAATAACGACGCCCGTCTTAAGCACGAATGCTATGGCAGCAATCTCTAAATCATGGGTAGGATAGTTCTTCTCATGAACTCTCAACTATCTACCCCCATAACACACTACCTTTCCTTCTTGCATCAGAACTGCACCATGCCCAGTACCACATGCATTAGTGTAATCGTAAATACTTTGCTCTCATTAGGCAAGGTCAAGACTGGGGCCGTTGTCAGAGCCCTCTTCAAACGTTGGAAAGAAACATCATAATTTATATCCCATGAAAATGCCAAGTTTTTCTTTGTCAGCTAGTGAGTGGGGCTTAATGAACTTCCTATAATAACCTGCTAATCCAAAAAAGCCTCTCACCTCTGTTGCATTTTTCAGAATTTTCCAATCTTGCACTGCAACTACCTTTGTGGGATCTACAGCTATCCCTTCTTTGGAGACTACATGCCCTAAGAATCTCACCTCTTTTCTCCAAAAATGGCATTTGGAGAACTTTGCCTTAAGCTGATGCGCACGGAGAGTTTTCAAAACTTCTTTCAAATGTTGGGCATTCTCCTCTTCGCTTTTAGAGAAGATCAAGATATCATCAACAAAGACCTCGACAAATTTATTTAGAAACTTCCGAAACACCCTACTCATCAGATCAACAAAATAGGCGAGTGCATTCGTCAACCCAAAAGGCATAACTAGCCATTCGAAGATACCATATGGAGTTCTAAAAGCAGTATTGTCTATACTGTCCTCAGCCACCCTCAACTGACGAAACCCCATGGCCAAATCTAATTGAGAGAATACCAAGGAACCAACAAGTCATCTATCCTTGGAAGTGGGTGCTTTTTCTTCTTATTGATTTTATTCAATTCTCTATAGTACACACACAAACGAAGAAATCCATCCGCCTTAGTTGCGAATACAACGGGAGCACCACATTCAGATATGCTTCGTCTGATAAATCCTTTCTCAAGTAGCTCCCCTACTTGCTTACTCAGCTCCTCCTTTCCCTCGGAGCCATATGGCGCACTGATAATGCAACTGGCTTTGCATTGTCCACCATATATATATATATACTGAAATCGATCTCGCGCCTCGGGGGTAAACCCCGTACCTCATCAAAAATCTTAAATAAACTCGGACTACTGGAACAGATTGCAGATCATCGATTGATGCACCAAGAGACTATAGGAAACTAAGCGTAACCGACCCTTGAGGGTCACAAGAAATCTCGGGGTCCTCCCATGGCAAGTCAAAAGTCTAATGGCCCTCCTCTCACAATCCAGAAAGGCACCATATGTCGTTAACCAGTCCATCCCTAGAATCAAACCATAGCCCATAAAATCGAGCATATACGCGTCACATTCAAACTCGATGCCTGACACAGATATTCTCAAACCCCGACAAATCATAGATAAATGAGCCGAACCACCAACAGGGTTTGAGAAAACTACGGGATCGACTACCATACTAGTAATTAAGTGCAGAGATTCAACCACAGAACTAGATATAAATGAATGTGGAGCGCCAGAATCAAAAAGTGATCTAATAGGATGATTGGAAAGAGAAATTAAACCTTCCACATAAATTTTTCTACCTCTATCAGGAGCACTGATCACGAGAGCATGCACCTACCCTCCAGAAGTCCTGCCCTTTGCCTTGTCCCTGTTTCTTCAGGCATTCCCTAGCAAAGTGTCCGACCTCTCCGCAATTGAAGCAAGAATTCTTCCTTCTTTTGTAGTCCTTCACTAAGTAACTCTCACGTCCACAATTGTGACACCCCCTCTTATCCTTAGCCTTTTCATTCTTTCCTCCCTTCTCATGTTTTTGTTATTATCCTTTCTTAGGCCATATCTTCTTGTTTTGTGTTTTTTCCTTAGCCTTAACTTCCTTCTTTTCTCCCTTGTCTTCCTCATACATTAGGGCCATATCACAAGCCTTTCAAAAGTAGCTCCCACTGGAATATAAGACATAGCTAACCCATAAAGGGGTTCATTCAGTCATTTAGCAAACCACAAAGCTTTCTTATGAGCTGTATCTACCAGTTCCAATCCGAACCTTGCTAGCAGGTTGAACATGTTCACATACTATTTAACAGTCAAGTTTCCATGTATAAATGCTAAGAACTTCTTCATTTGCATGCTTTTCTCAGCTTGGGAAAGAAACTTCATTTCAAATCTTTGTCTGAAATCATCCCAAGTTTCCGCTGGACGACCTGCTTGGGTTTCTTCCCACCAAAACAAAGCTTCATCTTTCAATAATCAGGTAGCCAAGTGAATCTTCCTTCAATCTTCCACTTCATGATTACAAACATGTCCTCGGTCTCCTTGAGCCAATTCCTTGCCTCTACGAATGTCTTGGCTCCATGGAATGGCTTTCCTCCCATAGCACGAAAATCTTTGCAGATCAAAGAGAAGTTGTTTGCACGTGGAGGAGGAGGAACAACGGGTGTAGTTGGGAGAGGCACGTTTCCTTGGCCTTCGGCAGGCCTCTAGAAACCTACGGAACCAGCCTGGTATCATAACGCCCTTTGAAATATTAGGTTCCAGAGACATGCTGAAAAAGAAAAGGAAAGAAATTCAGACAAGGGATTGAAAGATATTACTTACGGCTTTTTGGGGAATGTTTTTCAAAACGGAATTTTCTTTTTGAAAATGCTTTCTTTTAAAACCATTTTGAAAATAATTTTTCAATAACTTTTATCCAATCTAGTAACCTTCAGATCTGATACCAAGTGTGACACCCCCACGTCCGTTAATGTCACTCATTAAGAGAATGCATTAAGTTTAGTGAAGCGTAATAGGTAAACAGAAACGAAAACACTACAAGACAGATATAAAAGCAATAGAATGTTAATCTCTCAAAAAATCCATGCACACATTGAGCAAAGGATTCGGAATGGACATCATCAATGTCGGTCGTGCATGATGTTATCCAAGGCACTTAAACAACTCACAATGGATAGGACACAACCACACAGAGCAAGACCCAAGTATAAAACCCAAGACAAATCAAGTCGACCAGTACGACCAAAGAAGATGGCACGATATGCTATGAAAAATGCGGCTCAATGGAGATAAGAATCGTACATTCTGTAAAACCGCTCACAACAACGGAACGCGCTTGATCTAATATCAAAGTTCGGTCGCACGCATCAAGACAGGAGTCAAGATCGCATATGTATTTAACAAATGCTCATGAGTTGCAACTCCTATCGCTCGACACTCGAATCAGAAGCCCATTGGTAGGTCGTATACCAACTCCTAGAAAGAGCACATTCACATCTCAAAGTCGCAAGTCTCAGTAGGTCGCCTCTAAACTAATGAAGATCGTCGCTCGCTCACTCAAATCAGACACAACCACATTAAGGAACTATGATCGGTCGTTCCTTCATCTCGCCATCAAGCTAATCAAATGTCTACTCATCGAATGCTAGAAATAGATGGGACCAAAGAGCACCGACCAAAGTCACTCGCTTAACTACTCAAGACACTTGCTCCATTGAGTCGCTCACACATGATAACTGAATACAGCGACGGACAGCTGGCCAGTGGCATGACTGTAATTAACAGAATGAGCGATCCATAGCCTGCATAAAACGGATTTTGAGTCATTTCACGAAGGAGACTCACCTATAAATACACCATGGCTGCCAACATAAAGGGGATGGGATCTTTGAAACCATGAAGTGCTTCTAAATCCAGTCCTCAACTACTGATTCGGCCATGATGTCAAGTACAATCTTGTGATCAAGGAAAACGAAGCCATCCTCCTTCTCAATCATTCGTCCATCCTTCTTCTCCTCAAATTCTACCACTCTATTGTATAATTCCAACATTGAAATATATAAACGAGGGTATACTGAGTGAATATACAGATGTATGAAAAGAGAGAATTGATGTATTTTGTAATCCTCATTATAAGATTGGAAATCACCTTCACAGTGGACGTAGGCCTAATTAACGGCTGAACCACTCTAAATCTCGTCTTTACTTTACCTTTCTCGCATTTTTCATTTTTAATTGCTGATTAAACACGGTTCCATATATTTCTTACCGTATTGGCGAAGTATAGTTTTAGTACCTTAGGTATTTAGACCAATATCGGTGTAAACATTTTGGCGCCCACCGTGGGGCCGTGTTAGCTTCTTTCCCTATTCAGATCCGAGAAGATTTTTTGAGAAGAACTATAATTAGAAATATGAACATGCTAAGGGGAATCACCGACAAAGTCAACAGCCCCAACAACAGTGTTAACACCATCACGCTGTCTGCCACCGATTCCGGGGCGGAGGAGTTGCCTAAAGTTGAAGAAACTGTAAACCAGGAAGGAATTGAAAGAGGCGATGACAGGATTAACGAGTCAAATAACTATTGTAAACAATGCAATGATGAAGAATCTCGAGTCGATACTCGCCATTCAAGCTGCCACCGCAAAAGCCACATTAAATGCCACCTGTTCCTCGCTAGCCCAAACAAATCACGGGCCAGAAGCAGAATTCTCCGCTTCAAGCTCAAGACAGCAGAATTCCATTCAGAGGGTTGCGCATCGCACTAATCTGAATTATGAAGGGAATAAAGCATCTATGTGCAGTCATTTGGACGACGCAATCACGAAACGGAAAGATAGTCCCACTACCATAAGGACGTCCCTTCTAAAAGAATGCCCAAATTCCTTGACCCCAGTTCATGAGGGCACATCTAGATCAAAATTTGATAATGGAGAAGGCGGTCAATCCATGGATCCGAGCAAGGAACCGAAATACATCTTAGGAATGGCGCGAGCAATTGTGAAGGAAAGCTTAAAGTAGAAGGATGATCGAAGAGAATGGGAGTCCTTCCTAACTAAAACCCCGCTCACTGAAAGAGTTAAGAAGACTGTATACCTACAAAGATTCGAAGCTCCATCATGACAGTCCTATGATGGGACGAGCGACCCTAATATATTTATGTATAAATATGACCAGTATATGAATCGGGCATGCGCTACTGATGAAATCAAATGCTTATATTTCCCAACTTATCTAGAAGGGGTGCCTTATCTATGGTTCACAAAGATGCCACCGCAGTCTGTGGATAATTTCGTGACCCTGGCTAAACTATTCAATAAGCAGTTCAAATCCCAAGCACTCAAAACTCGGGATGTTACAGAGCTAGGTGGACTACAACAAAGACCGGGAGAGCCCATCAAAGCTTTTCTCACTCACTTTGATATGGAAGTGGCTAAAGTCAAGAATTTTGAACCCGGCCTAATCTTAATGGCTATTAAGGGGGGCATATGTAAAGAAACCAAGTTGGGGCGGTGGATCAAGAAAAAGAAACCAAGTTCACTCGAACAATTACTCAACAAAGCTGAAAAATATGCAGGTACTGAAGGAAAAATGCACAGACAGAGAAGAATGGAAATGCGCAAAGCAGCCTTGATAATTAAAAAAGGAGCAATGAAGGAGAAGACAGTCGAACAAAAAAGAAGCTGCGGTTCTTCAAGAAATCTGAATTCACTCCCCTTAACGATAGTGTGGGAAATATCTTCATGGCAACTAAAAACACCGAATGGTATCTGATCTTGAAACAAAGACAGGTCAAAGATGTCGATATGAAGTTAGGAATACACTTTCAATTCCATAAACAGCCAGGGCACGATACCAACGAATTAGGTATTTGAAGTCAGTAATCGAGGGGCAATACGCCTTTAAAAGAAAAAGCTTAAACCAATCCAAAGAGGATGCTCACCAAGAGGACAAGTCACTAATGTCTCAATAATGGAGCATTAAACTTGAGCTCTCATTACTTTGCTTCACTCCCCTAGTTTTATCTTGTTATTAAGATTTTTTTACCTTGCTTTATTATTCATTATGTTCATATTAATTAATGGTTTACTCACAAAAACTTTGTGCATCAAAAATTAATTATGTGTCTACCTGAGTAACATACTTATTGGTCCATGCTAAAAGAAAAACAATCATTATGAATGTAGGCATGGTAAAAAGCAATCCGCCATACGCAGCTAGACTATGACAAAAATCCCAGGGCACACATTAAACAAAGCAGCTCGGGAATCGCGAACATCAAGCAAGATCAAACGGGATGAATAGACACATCACCTCAAAAAGGAAAAATTATTCTAAGATAGACAACAAGTCGAAAGGCCGCACCTCTCATTATGGAATATGCCGAATGCTTGGCAAACATCCATGCAAAGGACTGGCGCCGGGCTTCGTTGAAAGTACAGGATTATTACCAAATCTGTCCCTCGGATAAAATTGCTAATCCTAAAGAGGTTCCTTCTCAGATGCAGGACATGAATTCCTTAAAACCGGAGTTAAATTCGGTAGCAAGGATTGATGTCCACCTCCTAAGAGTCAATGCCGGAGTAAAAGCAACCCGAAAAGTCCCATGGTAAAAGTTCCACGGATAAAATCTATGAGCCCACCAAAGAAACACCTTCTTAGGTGCTGGACACGGGTTCCCCAACATGAAAAAAAACTCAATGAGGAGAACCAGTGTTTGTTTCCTAGGGCAAGGCACAAAGTCGGAAAAATCGACATGTCCCGAAATAGAAAAATTGCCAATCCAAAAAAACGAGGGGCACCTTGTTAGGTGAAGGACACGAATTTTATCCCTTCTGAGTCAAGACTCGATGAGATGAATTAGTGTCCGCTCCTCGGGATGAAGCATAAAAAAAGGGAAGGATTAAACATGCTAGAAGGACCAGCGCAAAACAGAAATCCTAGCCGAAAGGGGGTGTCAGAAATCCTAACCGAAAGGGGGTATCAAAAATCCTAGCCGATAGGGGGCGTTAGAAATCCTAACCGAAAGGGGGTAACAGAAATCCTAGCCGTAAGGAGTACCAATTTAGATCTCATTTGATCATAATAGTCAGATCGAATAATAACGAAATTGGGTCGAAAACTTGTAACCTAGGTCCTCCAATGGGGGTGCGTACTCAAAACTAGTCCCCGACGGGCTCGGGTCACTGAGTTAGTTGGATATGGGATTAAGTACATAAAAAAAACAAATTGTACATACGGAAATGCATTTAATCGAGTTTCCAAAGGGCTTGGGATGCCAAATCAATCAGGAATTGGATTAAATGTACAACAAGATACCTGCGCCTTATAGAAGTGCACATCCAAAAATAAACTTTAAATGTTTGAATTGCCAGACCGTTAAAGAATGCGAATATATGCATAATAAGAACTAAACCCCTCAAAGAAGGGGCAAAAGAGGAAATATGATGTCCTAAAATCAAAGCCAACCAGCGATATTGATGATGAACGACGTAAAAACGTAACCATCGCATAACCCATAAAAGCGTAATATGATGCAAATAAATAAAAATTGCGATAAGTTACAGCGTATCAACGCTAACAAGTAATGACAAAATACAAATTCAAATACACGGTCGTAAAGTTGGTACTGCAAAATGCAAAACAACAGCACATCATTTGGCGATGTCTTCAGAAACGGTATGGTCGTCGACCAAATGAACCTTAGAAGTATCTTCATTAGAATTATAAGGTTCCGTCAAAAAAACTTGGGATCCCAAAGCTCCATCTCCTATAGGACTGAGGGAATGAGAAGGAGCAACATTCAGGACTTCTTTTCCAAGTGATTGAGCTCGTTCATTAGCTATTATTCTCCTATCTTTTTCCAAAGAATAGCTAAGCACTTGCTCCCAGATAAGAGCTAATGCACGGGGGAAGTCCTTGTTCAGATAACTCAAACTTCCGCGGGTCATAACACTAAGGGTGTAAAATCAAAACAGGACTCATCAATTTTAATTTTGGCTTGCTCAAGATCGCTAGTTAACCTTGCTTTATCTTCTTCTAAAGTTTCAAGAACCTTGCTTTGGGAAGCGAGTTTACCTTTAAGTATTGCCTTCTCCTGCCGACAAGACACCACATCCTGTTGTACAAAAACTAATTGAGATTCAGCGAACTCACGGTCGGTTTGAGCCTCCTCAAGTTGTTTTTTGGCGGCTTCAATCTCCTCCTGAAGCTTTCTATTGTCGGCCTCGAAGCTGCTCATCCTACTATTCCCATCCATAAAGAATGCAATTTCGGCCGCTTGACTTTCGATCACACAGATCAATTCAGTCTTATCGTTCTCCAGAAGCCCGATACGCTCAAGATGTTGAGTATTCAACTTCTGAAATTCAAAGTAGAACCAGTTCCAAGACTGGAATCGCTCTCTGGAAGTATATTTAGCCTCTTCTTTATCCGAAATACTGAATGGTTTGCACAATTGATGGAACGAGTTGAGAGAAAGCTCCGTAGGGCGCCTCTCACTAGGTACTTTAGAAAATGCATGAGGTTGTGGGAAATCTTGCGCAACGCCTATGGAAGAGACAACATAGGGCATAGACACAATTTGATCAGAACTTTCTTCTTGATCAGATCTTTCGACCTGGTCCGACATAGATTGCTTCCTGAAATTATGGGATTATAGAAAAATGGAAACCCTACTTAGGAACCCCAAAGCCGCATGATCAAAATTCATGCTTCAAAATTCGGTTGAGATAAAATCAAAGGACGAATTATTTATAGGCAAGCGAACAGTCTCGAATCTAGGCGAACAGTCCAACCAAATTGATCTCGAGATTGCGGAGGCCTTGACGACAGTGTCATTCATGAATGCAAATCAGAATAATGAAAGAACTAGAGTAATCAAGAGTTATGAAAGGAATCCAAGTAGTAAAGAGGATTGCTCAGAAAAGCGCCGTCATTAAAGCTTTCTTCTGGAAAAGAAGAAGATAGCAAAATAATATATAAAAGATAGAAGAAAGGATTGGGTAACCGAAATTGTATTTCCATCCGGTCGCTTGTACGAAAGACAGTCGTATGTTCAGATTAGTGGACTTGGCATTCGGGCAATTGGGGAATCACTCAAAACAAGCACACATAGGTATACGTGGAAAACCAATTAAATGTGCACAGCTGGCATCCCAGAATTCAATTGTTCGCACAATAGCAAAAGATACATCAAGCCTCTCGCTCACAGAGAGAGACAATATCAGTCCACTACAATGAAACAATCCAAAACTTTTGCACGACCGAACCCTCAACAAGTCAGGACAAGCCTGCCAAACAATGTTGCGATCAGACGTGTCGAAGCCAGTAATTCCTTGCTAAAAAGAAATCATGGACTTCGAGGGGAAAGTGTTAATCACACAAAAAATCCATGCGCACATTGAGCAAAGGATTCGGAATAGACATCATCAAGGTCGGTTGTGCATAATGTTATCCAAGGGACTTAAGCAACTCACGATGGATAGGACACAACCACACAGAGCAAGAGCGAAGTATCAAACCCAAGACAAATCAAGTCGACCAGTATGACCAAAAAAGATGGCTTGATATGCTATGAGAAATGCGGCTCAATAGAGATAAGGATCGTACATTCTGTAAAGCCACTGACAACAACGAAGCACGCTTGATCTAATATCAAAGTTCGGTCGCACGCATCAAGGCAGGAGTCTAGATCACATGTGTATTTAACAACAGCTCATGAATTGCAACTCCTATCGCTCGACACTTGAATCAGAAACCCATTGGTAGGTCGTATACCAACTCCTAGAAAGAGCACATTCACATCTCAAAGTCTCAAGTCTCAGTCGGTCGCCTCTAAACTAATGAAGATCGTCGCTCGCTCACTCAAATCAGACACAACCACATTAAGGAACTATGATCGGTCGTTCCTTCATCTCGCCATCAAGCTAATCAAATTTCTACTCATCGAATGCTAGAAATAGACGCGACCAAAGAGCACCGACCGAAGTCACTCGCTTAACTACTCAAGACACTCGCTCCATTGAGTCGCTCACACATGATAACTGAATACAGCTGGATACAGCCAGCCAGTGGAATGACCGTAATTAACAGAATGAGCGATCCGTAGCCTGCATAAAACGGATTTCAAGTCATTTCCTGAAGGAGGCTCACCTATAAATACACCATGGCTGCCAACATAAAGGGGATAGGATCTTTGAAACCACGAAGTGCTGCTTAATCCTATCCTCAACTACTGATTCAGCCATGACGTCAAGTACAATCTTGTGATCAAGGAAAAGGAAGGTATCCTCCTTCTCAATCATTCATTCATCCATCCTCCTTCTCCTCAAATTTTACCATTCTCTTGTATAATTCCGAGATTGAAATATATAAATGAGGGTATATTGAGTGAATATAGAGATGTATGAAAAGAGAGAATCGATGTATTTTGTAATCCTCATTATAAGATTGGAAATCACCTTCACAGTGGTCGTAGGCCTAATTAAGGCCGAACCACTCTAAATCTCGTCTTTACTTTACCTTTCTTGCATTTTTCATTTTCAATTGGTGATTAAACATGGTTCCATTTATTTCTTACCATACTGGTGAAGTACAGTTTTAGTACCTTGGGTGTTTAGAACAATTTCGGTGCAAACATTTAGGAATTCAAATTTTTATTTCAAATATAAATTATAACTTCATGGTCCAAAATATCACAAGTCTGAAACTACCTAAAAGCCTTTACAAAAATATAAAACTTTTATGTCTTGTTCCATTAGAGTACATAAAAAGCATAATTCTCCGAAAGAGACAAAGCCATAGTAGGGATAAGAACTTGAACAATACTTCAAGAGCAGCTCCTAGCAAGATAAAGCAGAATCACCGTCAAGCCTAAGTGTTCCCGCCCTGAGAAGCTGGGGGGGGGGGGGGGGGAACGGAAGAAAGAAGAGGAAACAAAAAGGGTGAGACATAAAGTTTGGCGAGTTCAGTTACTTTTAGCAACTAAATAAATAAAAGAAGCATGATAAATATATAAAGTGGAAAAGAAAGATGACATCACAAAAGGCAAGTATGACAAGGTAAATAGGATAGGGTATATATGCTTCCTTAATGATTACTCTGCACTACTACTTGTATATCCAGAATGAGATGTTCCCTTCCACTATAAGGTGGTAGACTTAAGCATACGTCCAAATGTACCCTAACTACTACCCTAATCAATCGGCCCCCTAATCCGCGTAGATACTCTATGCAGGCCCCATTGTAGGATGTTTCACATCCTAAAGTGGCAACCCTTCGCTGATTTGCACAGTCCTATATCTACAGGTGTCACGGTCGTCTTATCCCCCTCTGCCCGGCCCATGCACGCACATGACCCGATCGGTTTGTGTAACATCCCGTAATTTTGTTAACATTAAAGAGGATAAATTAAAGAATAATTAATTTAATATTAAGAATTAAGGGAAACTGGCTACGTCATTACATCCATCTCGAAATTCTGGTCAGGATAGACACCTAGTTTGCGTAAAACATATAACATATGAAGAAGTTACAGACGATAAAAAGTTGAAAATCAAAACAGTGTATAACCGGCGCACTTTCCCAGTACGCCAAGGCAATTTTGCATTGGCGCACCTGTAAAGTGCGTCCAGAATAGTTTTTGGGTGTTCGGGCCTTTTCCCAAAGTGGGAGGCGTCCCGCGGCCTGATTGACCCTAGGGCTTATGTGGTAGTCGATTCCAGATGATTCTGCAACTACAAATATATGGCCATTTCACATATTTCTTCATTAGAAGTCATGGCGGCCAAACTCTGTCGGAGTCTGAACTCAACTAGGGTCTCTCATCTTCTTCTATCAACTAAAGCATATCAAATTCTGATATTCAAGCATAGACTCAGCACCAACCTCTTTTCTATTATCTTAGCAATCCAATCACAATGAGTTTTAGTTGCTTTTAGGTTTTGATAAATAATAGTGAATCTTGAAAGACTGTGATTTGGATACGTTGTAAACCTTGAATCCATGTTATTATTAGATTATGCTATGTTATGATAGATCTATTTCTCTAGATCCAATTCAATTGTGATTGTTCTATTGTGGATCATGGTTTGTAACTATATTATGGTTAATATAGATCTGTTAATATGGACAGTTATATCATTGGATAGATCTAATCATTTATGTAAATCATGAACATATGTTACCTTGAATTGTTTAGAATTGCATCTAAACCTTTGTCTTAATTGTAACTTTTATGACATGATATGATGCGTATGTGTATAGATCTATTTCTAAATTAGTAGATCTAATTTATGTGGACATTGAAACTGTTAGACAGATCTAGATTATCACCTTATGTTATCATGTTAGATCTATTTTATGTGATCTAAATTGTCATCTTATGTTATCATGTTAGGTCTATTTTATGTGATATAAATTGTCACCATATGTTATCATGTTAGATCTATTTTATGTTATCTAAATTGTCACCTTATGTTAACATGTTAGATCTATATTATGTGATCAAAATTGTCACCTTATGTTAACATGTTAGATCTATTTTATGTGATCTAAATTGTCACCTTATGTTATCATGTTAGATCTATTTTTTGTGATTTAAATTGTCACCTTATGTTAAGATGTTAGATCTATTTTATGTGATCTAAATTATCACCTTATGTTAACATGTTAGATCTATTTTATGTGATCTAAATTGTCACCTTATGTTATCATGTTAGATCTATTTTATGTGATCTAAATTATCACCTTATGTTATCATGTTAGATCTATTTTATGTGATCTAAATTATCACCTTATGTTAACATGTTAGATTTATTTTATGTGATCTAAATTGTCACCTTATGTTAACATGTTAGATCTATTTTATGTGATCTAAATTATCACCTTGTTATGATGACAATTTCATGTCCATGCCAGTATGTATGTTCACCTAATTATCATACAAGTTTATGTTTATGCCAAGATGATCATTTTAGTTATATTCCCATTATTTCCCTATTATCGTTCATGACTAGGATATTGTCTAGCCTAGGCATATTGCCAATTTTGCGAGGGCTCTATTTAAGGAACGGGGGGAAAAGGGTTTAAAATGGCATAATTTGAATATGAACATTTATGGACATGTAATTCAAATTATAGGGTAAAATAGGTATTAACACCTATAAAAAGAAAGGATTAATTAATTTATTAATTAGTTAAAAATGGAATGTCTAGTAATTACAATTAGGAATTGTAATTGTACTTATGACATGAAGTTAGGTTGCATTAGTGGTGGAAGTCTACCTGGACCCGACCGGCATATCCAGCAGCCACTAATGTTGAACCTAATGTGGGAGGTCTAAGTAGGAAAATACGAATCGGGCTATGACACGAGGTTAGGCCCAACTGTGGAATAAGTCTTCTCGGACCCGACTGGCATATCCAGCGTCCACATGTTGTAGGCCTAATGTGGGAGGTCTGGCTCATTATGAAACCATAAATGGACATGGTAATGAATTGGACTACTTAACCTGAGTTAATCCACAGGGATTGTATGAACTTAAATTTAAGTTGGGGTTAAGTAAATATGGTTGAGGGGTGGGTTAAGCAAGTCTGTAGAGGGGGATGTGTAATATTCACATATAGGCCCACAAACTTAACCCGTTAAGGTTATGTAATTAAAGACACCTAGTGGTATACATAACCGGAGGAAATAATAAAGTTATGTAATTAAAGACAACCTTTAGGGTAAGCATAACTGGTTGAAATAGATAAGGCTATATAATTAAAGACATCTAGTGGTATACATAGTCAATGAAAACCTAGTGGGGGATACAAGACAAAGGGGGCAGATTGTATCATATTGTGTGGGACCCATTTTAGTCAGTAACCTGTAGTAGGTATCAAATAAAGTACTTCATACTAGGCGGAGAAGGGGCACGCTTAGTGACTGATTGTAAAAGATCTAAACGTGGAGGGCGTTCTCAGGGAGGAAACGCCCAGGCTTAGCCAGGATTCAGATATCACCTGTCTAGGAGCTACTTTTGAAGTATGGCTCAAGTTCTTGTCTCTACTATGGCTTAACTCTTTCAATTGGGGAATTATATTTTCGTATTCTTATGTACTCTGATGATGCAAGACAGAAGTTATTTTACTGTAATGGTATTGTGGACCACGGTATTTTAATTTATGTTGAAATAAAAATTTAAATTTCCGCTGCTATCTTATTTATATATGTCTTGCAAATATTCTGTGTCTGATTACCTATAACGCTTCACGATACTTAATGCATTCCCTTAGTGAGTGACATTAACAGACATGGGATGTCACAGTTTGCGCTGCCCACACCGTCCTCCATGTTTGGATCTCTTACAATCAGCCCAGTAAGCGTGCCCCACTCCGACCTAGGGCAGAGTACTCGTTTTGAAACTTATTAAGGGTTATTGACTGAAATGGGTCCCCAACACAAGATGATACAAGCTCTCCTCCTTGTCTTGTATCCCCACTAGGATTTCTATAGGTTATGCTTACCATAAAAGGTGTCTTTAATACATAACCCCCAATTGGTTAAGTTTTGTGGACCTATACCTAAATATTACCCAGCCAACCCAGATATACTTAACTTAACCCTCCCATTGTTCAACCAAGTTTACTTAACCCCTTTTCATGTTCGTGTTCACACAATCCCTATGGATTCAGCTCGGTTAAGTATTCCAATTCGTTACCATGTCCATTTATGGTTATAATGGGTTAAACCTCCCACATTAGGCTTATAACTTGTGGATGCTAGATATGTCAGTCGGGTCCAGGCATACTTATTCCACAAGTTGGGCCTAACCTCGTGTCTTAGACCATCTCGTATTTGTGCAGTTAGACCCCTCACATTGGATTCAACATTTGCGGTTGATGGATATGACGTTCGGGTGCGGGCATACTTCCACCACAAATGCAATCCAACCTCATGTCATAAGTGCAGTTACAGTTTCTAATTACTGTAATCCTAGGCATTTCATTATTATCCAATTTTTCACCTATGTCGTTATAGGTGTTCATGCCCATTTACCTAATTATATTCATAGTGAATTATAAGTCCAAATTCATATTCATTATTCAAGTTATGCCAATTCTAATGTTTTCCCTCGTTCCGTAACTAACACATTCACATATATTTGGTGGCACGCCTAGGCTAGAAAGTAGTCTGGCCATAAACAATAAAAGGGAAAGGTGATAGGAAGATGACAATAGTGATTATTCTAACATAACTGGCATATATATATACTGACATAGACATGTAATTGACATAGTAATAAGGTGGACATATAAAAATATATCTAGTGAACATGTGATAATAAAACTAGATCTAACATACTAAGGATGCCATAACGGGCATGAATTGATCTAAATAAGGATTCACATGTCCAATTAATGACAAATCTAAATTAACCACAACATGATAGGTACAAGATGATCTAGATAAGGAATTTGATCTAAACAAGGATTTAACTGTCCAAATAATGACAGATCCAAATTAACCACAGACATAGATAAAGACTAAGATCCACAAATATGACATGATAAATTAACCATAAGTGAATTAGATCTATAAAGGTAGATCTAGCATGATAAAATTTAAGATCCAAGAGTATCATAGATTCACAATTTATAACAGATCCAAATCACAGTCATATCATATTTTACTTTTAATCATTTAAATCTAAAGGTAACCAAACTCAGTGTTTGGATTTTAGAAGATAGAAGAGAAATTGTTAGTGTTGAATCTCATATCTATACGTGAATCTCTAACTGATTAGCTCTAGTTGATTATTGTTGAAGAAAAGGATTCGTTTCAATTCAGGCACCAGCAGCATTTGGCCTCCATTGATTTCCAATGAAGAAATGGACCTTTATTTATAGCTGCCAGCCTCCAAAAATGGACTGCCACCTCAGCCTTAGGGGGGTCGACCCCATTTATGGGGTCGACCCCGAGGTCGACCCCGAGGTCGATTCCCCCTTTTGGGGTCGACACCCCTACTACGGGGTCGACAGCTCTACTATGACGTCAACACTTCTGAGGCGAGAATTTTACCGCCTATGGGATTTTCGATATTCGAACTGAAAATTTGGCTTTCTGGATAGGTTTGAACTGTTATATATACATATAATTAACTTGCGCGTATACAAACTTCAAACCTTCATAACTTCTTCATACGTTGTCCATTTTACGCAAACTAAATGTCCATCTTGACCAGAATTTTGAGATAAACGCAATGGCATAGTCTGTTTCCCTTAATTCTGATTATTAAATTAATTATTATTTAATTTATCCTCTTTAATGTTGTTGAAATTACGGGGTGTTATGCTTGATTACTGATTTTACTGAAACACTAATGAGAAATATATAGTTACTCTGATATAGACCTTAAATATATGGATATTCTAAAGAATAAACATAAGAAATCAAATAGACATTTAAGATATGTGTATATAAACATGGAATCAAACATTTCTATCTAATTGTACTTCAGATATATATATAAATCAAATCATACATTCAAACTATTGAGACAGTCAATCCATGCTAAGCTCATATTTAATACAGGATAGTCAATCAATATGTCATAAGTCAAATTAATTATTATTTAACAGATAATTCTAAACATTACATGGCAGTTCTTCCTAACCACTCAGGCAGAAGACGGGATCTTTCTTTATAGTATTCCAACCTTCAACTTCTTTGGTTGTAGTGCATTTATTATTGGCTTTAGGTCCATCTTTAGAGAGTGAGGAGGTCATCCATTGAATCGCGGTAACACCCCACTTTTTTAATGAAATTAAAAATTTGGAAATATGTGTATATATATTATATACATAGATATATTTAAGAGAAAATTAAATAATGACAATAAAATTGCATGTAATAAGTTCATACAGTGAAATGAAGGAAAAAAAATTAATAAAAGAAATTGAATGCAATACATGAAATGCGAAGAAATGCACGCAAACAATTAAATAGAAATAAAAGGAAAATTTGAAGACCTTCAGGAATTTGGTCACGAAATTATCATCATTGCGTTCATGGCGATTTTCTAGTCAATTTAGACCTATGGTTTGCAGAAAACCGATTTAGGATGAAAAACATATATTTAAATTAAATACTGCAACAAAACATGAAAAAGAGGAATGAGAAAAGAATAATGTTTAGCATTGTTCTAAGATTTGTAAACAAAAGACTTAGTAGCTCATTTGATTAGAACATGTGACTTGTATACAAGAGGTTCTGAGTACAATCCCCGCCAGCACCATGTTTTTGTTTTAGGAGAATGGCTAAAAAGTGGCTTAGCGTGGGCGCAGTTCAAACAAGCAGTTTAGTGCGAAAAGGGTTAATTGGAAAGATAATTAAAAATAAAAATAAAAATATATATATATATGTAATATATATACATATAAGACATGTGGGTGTCAACACCCCTGCTGCTGCGCATCATGTTGCACACATGGCGCATTTTTATTGGTCAATGATGATTTTTGATGGATTAGGGCATATGTGGCATCCTATGATTGGCCTGATGATGTGTCTTTTGGTTTGAAGGGTTTAGATGATCTCCTAGTTAATCTAAAGGATCTAACTAATCCTGTACATCTATATAATCACATCTAACCTACTAATCTAAGCAAAATTCATTCATGAGCCTATATGCTGCTGCATCCTAAACTAACCTAGCCTCTAACATAACAAATCAAATTCAACTAGGAGATAAAAATCAAAGTCTACATCAAGGGTTAAGCTTAACAAATTCAGAAATCAGATCCCAGAATTCAAGATCCGTTCTTTTTTTGTGAGTGCTAGTCACTTTTAGGTTTAAATAGATAAATGTGAATTGTGTTAGACTATGAATTGGGTATACGCTGTAAATCATGAACTTATGCAAGCATACTATGTCATTTTCCCTAGATCTAATATATGGACATTCTACTATGTTTCCTATGTGAATCTTGAATTACAATTATATTGTGGTACATGTGAACTTGTTAATACAGATCTAACTTTTTAGATCTGATTTTAGTGATTCGATATGACGTTTATATGAACATTGATTTGTAACCATGTTAGGATGATAGTACATCCATTAATTTGACATTATTTGGATCTAGATTTTGGTGTTAATCACCTTTCACTTTCTATATTATGATACCTTGGTATATGTGATAAACTTGACATGTGAATCTAAACTTGTTATTATGCCACCTTGTCTATGCTAGATTTAGGTAATTGGACACCTAATATTGAATTTAGATCTCATTATGCTTGCCTAAACACAAGTTATTAATTTGATGTCCACTTTATCATGATAATTATCACATGTCCATTCACTTAGTTACTACGCCAGTTATGTTATTATTTATGCCAAAATATGTTGAACTGTCACCCTTATCATGTTCCCTTTTATTGTTATGACGAGGCTACTTTATATCCTCGATGCTGCCAAAAATACGTGTGAATACGTTAGTTAGGAACGGGGATATAGGGAATTTTTAATTGGCATATTTTATATAATATTTATATGAAATGAGCATATAATTCAAATGGGGAAACATAGAATTAATTACCTATAATGACATAGGTAAATTTGGGTAAAGATGAATTAATTACCTACAATGACATAGGTAAATTTGGATAAAGATAAAATGTTTAGTAATTAAAATTAATAATTTTAATTGTACTTATGACACGAGGTTAGGTTACATTAGTGGCGGAAGTCTTCTCGGACCCGACCGGCATATCCAGCAGCCACAAATGTTGAACCAAATGTGGGAGGTCTAAGTATGCAAATACGAATCGGGCTAAGACACGAGGTTAGGCCCAACCATGGAATAAGACTGCCGGGACCCGACCGACATATCCAGCATCCACACGTTGTAGGCCTAATGTGGGAGGTCTAGCCCATTATAACCATAATTGGACCTGGTAAAGAAATGGACTACTTAACCTAATATGAATATGGACTTAAGTTAGGGTTAAGTAAATCATAGGTAGGTGGGTAATATTAGTATATATAGGCCCACAAACTTAACCATTAAATAAACATGTTTGAATAGGTGGGAGGGTTAAGTGAATCTTGGATAGTTAGGTAATATTAGTATATATAGGCCCATAAACTTAACCTGACAAGGTTATGTAATTAAAGACACCTAGTGGTATACATAACCGAGGGTAATAATAAAGTTATGTAATTAAAGACACCTTTTAGGGTAAGCATAACTTATAGAAATGGTAGGGTTATGTATTAAAGACACCTAAAGGTAAGCATAACCGGTAGAAAGATTGAGGGTTATGTATTAAAGACACCTATAGGTAAGCATAACTGACATAGGGCTATGTAATTAAAGACACCTTAAGGTATACATAGTCAGTGGAAAACCTAGTAGGGATACAAGACAAAGGGGAGAGCTTATATCATATTATGTGGGACCCATTTCAATCAGTAAACCAGAGTTGGTATCAAGTAAGGAACTCCGTACTAGGCGGAGAAGGGGCACGCTTATTGATTGATTGTAAGAGATCCAAACGAGACGGATGGTGTTGGTAGCGCAAACCGACCAGGGACATATGCGTGCATGGGTCGGGCAGAAGGGGCTAAGGCGACCGTGACACCAGTAGATATTGTTGTGCACATTATAGGTTGCCATCTTAGTGAACTGATACGCATACTGTGGGGCCAACACATCATATCTACAGAGTAGGAAGCTGATTGATTAGTGTAGTGGTTATGGTATACTCAGACATATGCCCTAAGTCTACCAACTTATAGTGGAAGGGATCATCTCATTTTAAATTATACTAGTGATAGTGCAGAGTAGTCATTAGTGAAGCATGTATATACCTTACCTTATCTGCCTTGTCACACCTGCCATTTGTATAGTGATCTCTCTTATCCACTTTATGCATGTCATGATTACCTTTATTTATTTACTGGCTAAAAGTAACTAGACTCACCAGACTTATGTATGACCTAGTTTATTTCGCCTTCTTTCTTCTGTCACCCCTCCCCCCGGGTTCATAGGGAGGAAACACCCAGGCTTAGTCAGGATTCATATATCTTTTGCTAGGAGCTATTGCTGAAGTATTGATCAAGTTCTGGTCTCTACTATGGCTTACTCTTTTTATTGGGGAATAAAGTTTTCTTATAATTCCTATGTACTCTGATTATGCAAGACAGAATTATTTTGTTGTAATGTTTTTATGACTTATGGTATTATAAACCACAGGATTATGATTTATATCTGAAATAAAATTTTTGAAATTTCCGCTGCTATTTTATTTATATCTGTCTTGTAATTATTTTGTGTCTATTTACCTACAACGCTCCACGAAACTTAATGCATTCCCTTAGTGAGTGACATTAACGGACGTGGGGTGTTTCACTTAGTATCAGAGCTAAAGGTCACCAGATTAGATAAAAAAAAATTGAAAAATATTTTAAAAAGGTTTTAAAAGAAATCATTTTAAAAAAAGAAAAGTCTGTTTTAAAAAACATATTCCCCAAAGCCATATGTAATATTTTTCGATTCTTCGCTTGATTCCTTTTTCCCTTTTTGTCTGGGGATCCGATTCTTCTCAAAAGGTGTCCCTATTCCGGCATGATACCATAGGCTTGTTTAGCACATGTTGAACTGCGTTACCTCCATCTGTAGCCGCAGTGGTTTCACATGCGTTTAATTTTCTCGAGCTTCTTAAGGATTTCTATGCGATGGAGGCAACTTTCGAAAGACTTGTTAGCTTGTTACACAAATGTAGGTAAAAAGGAGTATAAGGAAGTTAGGGCTAAGGAACACAGCCCAAGGATGAGAAAAAGGTATGGCCCAAGAAAGGACAGCAATAACAACAGAAGAAGGGCAGAAAAAAATGACAAGGCTAAGGATAAAGGGAAGTGCCATAGTTGTGGGCAAGAGGGTCACTTGGCCAAGGACTGCAGGAAAAGGAAGAATGCTTACTTCGTTTGTGGAGAGGTTGGATACTATTCTGGTGGAGTGCCCAAGGAAGCAAGGGCAATGTCAAAGGACAGGAACCTCTGGAGGGCAAGTGAATGCTCTCATGGCTTGAAGGGTAAGCGAATGCTCTCATGGCTAGTGCACTAGATTTGAGGTAGGAAAGATTCTATGGAAGGTTTTGATTTCTCTTTCCAATCAACCGGTTAGAACTCTTTTCGATTCTGGCGCATTCACATTCGTTAACATCTAGTTCTGTAGTTGAATCTCTGCACTAAATTACTAGTCTGGTAGTGGATCCGTTGTTTTCTCAAACCCCATTGGCGGTTCGGCTAATTTTCCGTGATTTGTCGGGGTTTGAGAATATCCGTGTTAGGCGTCGAGTTTGATTGCGACGCACATCTTGTTTCATGGGATAGGGGTTGATTCTAGGGAAGGGTTGGCTTACCACATATGGTGCCATTCTGGGCGGTGAGAGGAGGGTCGTTAAGCTTCTAGCTTGTCATGGGAGGACCCTCGAAGTTTCTTATGACCCACAAGGGTCAGTTATGCTTGGTTTCCTAGAGTATATTGATGCATCCACAATGATTTGCAATATGTTCCAGTAGTCCGAGGTTATTCTGATATTTTTGATGAGGTTCGGGGTTTACCCAAAGGCACGAGATTGGTTTTCGATTATACTTGGTGGATAATGCAAAGCCAGTTGCATTGCCTGTACGACAGGTGACTCATAAAAGAAAATAGGGAACTTGATAAGCAAGTAGGGGAGCCACTTGAGAGGAGGTTTGATAGGTGAATCATATCAGGATGGGAAACCTATTAAAGGCAGTCCTTGAGGAAGCCCATCATTCTAAGATGACTATTCATCCAAGTGGCAATAAAATGTACAGAGTTTGAGGAAGTGGATCCAAACTTGCAGAAGGAAGTAAAAGTAGAGAAAACAGCAAGGATGCGACTTGGGAGACTGAAAATAAAGATCACGCTTCATACCCTTTCCTTTTAGGACTATGTTCTTAACTTCTTTTTCCAAAGCTTTTTATTAGTACTTGTTTCTATCATTCGTTTGTGTCCCATCGATCGAATCTTCGACCTTTAGATAGGGAACACATGGATGTAAACATGTGTTTGAGACATGTTATGATTGATGGATGCAAGTAGATGCAAGTGTTTGCTAGTGGTTGCCTATGGATTCATATACACACATTAGGCACTAGATCGGCTCAATCACTCTCATACTGTGTATGGATGTGTGTGCATTTTTTCCCCTCATGGATGTATCATCATATGGATGTTGAATTTGGACGAATGAGTGTGCACACATATAGAACTTACATCTTATAACAGGATTATTTGCATACATGTTGGATTCATGGCACAAACATACACTGCATTAAGGAGGTCAACTGAATCAGTAGACCGCCTGATCTTCGCATTAGTATTGGGACATATACACACACATCTGCATATATTCATAGGAGCATTAGAAATCTTTTAAGGACAATGGATGCTTGTGGATAATGGATGAGCAGATGGATGATGGATGGTAGGATACATTCTTCTTAACTCAAAGATTTCAGGGACGAAATCCTTTAATTAGGGCAGAATGTAACACCCCGCATTTTTAATGAAATTAAAAATGTGGAAATACGTATATATATTATATACATAGATATATTTAAGAGAAAATTAAATAATGACAATAAAATTGCATGTAATAAGTTCATGCAGTGAAATGAAGAAAAAAGATTAATAAAAGAAATTAAATGCAAAACATGAAATGTGAAGAAATGCATACGAACAATTAAATAGAAATAAAAAGGAAAATTTGAAGAGCTACAGGAATTTGGTCACGAAATTAGCGTCATTGCGTTCGTGGCGATTTTCTAATCAATTTGGACCTATGGTTTGCAGAAAACCGATTTAGGATGAAAAACATATCTTTAAATTAAATATTGCAACAAAACATGAAAAAGTGGAATGAGAAAAGAATAATGTTTAGCATTTTTCTAAGGTTTGTAAACAAAAGACTTAGTAGCTCATTTGGTTAGAACATGTGAGTTGTATACAAGAGGTTTTGAGTTCAATCCTCGCCAGCGCCATATTTTTGTTTTAGGGGAATGGCTAAAAAGTGCGTCAGTGTGAATGCAGTTCAAAAAAGTGGTTTAGTGTGAAAAGAGTTAATTGGAAAGATAATTAAAAAGAATATATATATATATATAATATAATATATATACATATATGACATGTGGGTGTCATGTAACAACCCGGAATTTTGGGGCAAATTTAAAATTTTATTTTTAATAGATTTTGAATTTTTAAAATGATTTATTTTCATTAATAAAGACTAGAAAAAAGAACAAAAGATAACATTGTTGTGTTTATTATTAGAAATGGATATTTACACCGTTATGTTTGATATTATAAATGAACATTTATTTACACCGTTATGTGTTAAATTAGAAATGTTTTTTTTTACACATTTAGGTGTTAAATTAGAAATGAACATGGTTGACAAAACTTTCCAGTCTTCATTAATAATAAATTACATACTTATTACAACCTACGTCACATAGACCTTAAGAGTATGACAATTCTTTTTCTTTTTTCTTTAATGACATTTAAAGCTCAAATAAATTGTTAACATTTAGACCTTAAGAGTACACCTTTAGTCAGTACTTATATATGCACAATTTTGAAGGTAGAATTACATATTTCATACTGTTAAGAGCGCTAATCTTATATGCTAAACTTATGAAAATTTAAAACCTTTATGAACGCGGTTTCCAACTTCATAAACCCATATTCCATGGCGTTCATTAGCAGTTTATTTTAGGTTAACAAAAAAATAGTCCATCCCTATTTATCCATTATTATGTTTCCTTATTATATTCACATGTTACATAATTCCAATTTCAAAACGTATATATCTTAAACCACTCAATTTATTAATCAATGTCATTCATTTCGTAATTACTTTTCTTAATTGATTGCTTACTCAATTTAACTATTATCTCCATTAATTCTTCTCCGTTGCAACGTTAATTGTAAATTGTTTCATTCTCCTTCCTTGATGCTTCCATTATAAATTTACTATTTACACATGTTTGAATAATTCCAAACTCCAAATATATACCACTAGTTAGACAGTATATTGTTATAAATATATTAAATTTCTTTCTTATATTTGTAACATACATTAATTACTAATTAACGTGCATTAATTTTTGCTGTAACGTACATTAATTTTTGAAGTAACGTACATTAATTAAAATTTGTAATATAGATTGATTGTTATCAAATCATTTATTGTTTCTCTCCTTATATATGTTTATGTACATTAATTTCATGCTTCTGTTTCCAATAAACTTTATTTTCAAGTTTTAAAATTCAAACGTTCATGTATGCACATATACACATAAGCTATTAATTTAAATTAATCCCAACTCATATATATCAACATACATTTATTTTTGTGAAAATAAATCAATTAAAATAAAGAATACGGTATATATACGGGCATAATATGTATAACCCTAATCTCAAATACCCAGCCGTCACCCCTCTAAATTTTAATGGGCCTTTAATTTGATTAAGGGACTGGAACATTATAAAAAAAGGAGCTATCTAAACCTAATCCATCTCTCCCCATTTCTCATAGCCGCCACTTTCATTTTTCCATGGCCTAAACCCTTCCAACCTTCTCCTCCATTTTCCTCCTCCTCCACTAACTTTTAGACTTTTATGTAGTTAGAACTTTTGTAGAGCAAGGAGCAAGCTTCAAATCTATACCAAAGTCAACATCAACCGCCGCACAAACTGCGAGACACCCTTACCAATTTAGTCCGCACCACTGCCTCGAACCCGTCGCCGTTGCACCCTACTGGGGCCCGCCTGAAGCCGCCGCGACCTCCTCCCTTCCAGGCGAACATCCCCTAGCTCTCCTACCTCGCGCAATCCGATCTTAATTTCATACATCCTATCTCTAGATTCTTGGATTCAAAAGTTTTGAATAGCTTTCTGAGGCTCATTGGTGAGAATTTTATTTTATTTTATTTCTTCTTCGTAAATAATTAGAAATAATATTAATTGTATTATTATGGATGTGTGGTTAATTATTTGTTGTGATTCATGGTTTTATCCGGTTGTGTGTAATGTGTTGATGTGGTGTTATTATGGAATTGAAATACAAAGATTGTATCTTGGTTTGTAAAATACAGAGATATTAACTTTTGTATCTAAATGAAAGTTTTTTTTCTTACTTTTGTTTCTAAATGAAAGTTTTTTTTTACTTTTGTTCCTAAATGAAAGATATTTTGTAAATAAATAAAAATCACTTTTGTTTATAATTAAGAGAATTCATTTTTGTATGTAATGAAATAAAAGAACAAAAGTTCATTTTTGTGTTAAATGGAATAAAAGAACAAAACATTCATTTGTTGTGTTAAAAGTGAAAAGAATGAAATATTAATGTTTGTTAGAATGAAATATTCATGTTTGTAAGAATGAAATATTCATGTTTGTTAAAATGAATAACTTCATGATTTTGTTAAAGGAAAAAAAATAACATTATTTAAATTATTTTGTAAAAAGGAAAAAAACATTATTTACATTGTTTTGTAAAAAGGAAAATAACATTGTTTACATTGTTTTGTTAAAAGAAACATTATTTTCATTGTTTGAAAATGAAAAGAATCGATTGCGTTTGGAAATGAAAAAGAATCATTTATGCTTGAAAATGAAAATGAATCACTTTTGTTTGTAAATGAATAGAACCAACTTTGTTTGTAAATATAATAAAAAGATTGAAACTTTGTTTGTAAATATAATAAAAAGATCAAACTTTGTTTGTAAACATGATGAAAGATTTTAATCTTTGGTTGCAAGTGAGAAGAATTTACTTTTGTACCTAAATACAAAGATTCCACCTTTCGTTATAATTAAAAGATTTTACTTTTATTTAGAATGAAAAAGGACATTTTGTCGTTAAGAATGAAAAGAATGAAAATATACATGATTTTTGTTAAGGATGAAAAGTAACATTTTTACATTGATTTGGTTAAAAATGAAAATACATTTTTACATTGATTTTGTATAAAAAAAAATAAAGATAGGAATTTTACATTATAATGTTAATTACAATTTACATTGTAATTAAAAAGGAGATTTTACATTATAATTAAAGATAGGAATTTTACATTATAATGTTAATTACAATTTACATTGTAATTAAAAAGGAGATTTTATAGTGTAATTAAAAGAGTAGAATTCAACATTGAAATGGAATTTGCAGTTTTCTAATGTAAATAAAAGAAATAAAAGGAAGAATTCATCATGGAAATAGATGTTACATTTTTGATGTAAATAAAGGAATAAAAGAATGAAATTGGTCATTGAAATATAATTTACATTTTTAATGTGAATAAAGGAATAAAAGAATGAAATTGGACACTGAAATATAATTTACATTTTTAATGTAAATAAAGGAATAAAAGAATGGAACTGGACATTGAAATATAATTTAGATTTTTAATGTAAATAAAGGAATAAAAAAATAAAAGAATGAAATTGGACATTGAAATATAATTTACATTTTTAATGTAAATAAAGGATTATAAAGAATAAGGATTCGAAATGTACATTTTAATGAATGGATTTTCATTAAAAAGAATAAGGGTTAGAAATGTACATTTTAATGAATGGATTTTCATTAAAAAGAATAAGGATTAGAAATTTACATTTTAATGAATGAATTTTCATTAAAAAGAATAAGGGAACAAAATATACATTTTGTGTTATTTGAAATGAAAGAAAAATGTATATTGTTGGGTATAGTATGTGTATGTGAGTTATAATAAAAATAAACATTATTGTGTGTCATGTTATACCTTGATATTATATACACAAATAGGGATATTTGTTGTTAGCAAAATATAGTGAAATGAAATGGATGAAGGAATTATATATAATTATATATATATAGAAATTAAAATCAAACAAATCGAGCGTGGTAGTTCGCGTTTGAAATCATGTCTTTTAATTATTATACCGAAATATTTGACCGTCGGATTTTTCCAAAACTGAAACCGTTAGGTTCGCCTTGGGAAGCTCTTTCCAACGATATGAATTTTGTTAAAAACCAACGGTTAGATTTAGAGAAATGTGTAAAACAAAATTTGGGTGAAAACAGCTCTAAGGTCGCCTATTGACATGAAGTTTTGTTAAATAAAATTTAATTATTTTTATATAAATAAAAATAGAGATTAATCATTATAAATTAATATTAACGATAAGAAATGATTTGAAATGTTATATATAAGAGGATCATTTGAAAAGTCCGAGTTCAATCTCATTTCAAATGATTACACGTCGATCTAAGTGGAAGAGTTGAAGACGGTACAAGACCAACGATCTTCACATCGAATGGATGAGTTACCATTGACACCCATGATTGGAGTAGCTACCTTGAAGGGGCTACAATGGTGGCCGTCCGGACGTACGTGTTGATTGTTCGGATATGCGAGGAATAAGGTGCCTCCGGTTTCGTTCAGACCCAGAACGGACTTGTAAATGGATGTGTGTCCGACGTTGAATTTCATTCCATGTAAATTAAATTGATTTCTATTTAATATATAATTTTTTGGTGGCGGAGAATTTATTCTCTTTCTTAACACCCTCTTATATATTGATGGTTGTCGATCGCATGGCGTGAATTGTCAATGTGGCACACCAAGATGCAAATGATCAAGGATTTTGTTGAAAAGCGGAACCTTGTGGTGATGATCAAAGCACGGCTTGAATAACATAGCTTTTATGTGTTACGTAGCTTCATGAGCCTCACAACCCGGTTGAGTCTAAAACGGAGCAAGGGAACGCAGGGAGAGCAGGACGTTTCTTTCTAGCTAGAAGTGGTGTTTGGGTTTTACACGGCCCGGCATTTTACTTATGTGGATGTTGGAATGAGGCGCCTCGGATGTTTGGTCCTATAGGACCGGGAAACGTGTGTTCAGGACTTGCCAATCCACAAACCACAAGTGTGGACCGGCCCTGCAGGATCCAAGGGCTCACTGCGGGGAATCCTGAGACATTAGCTAGAGTGTCTCGAATTGGTAAGGAGATCGTTCCTAGCCTTGACTCATGATGGAAACCCAGCTTCCAATACGACACCATGCGGTCTTGATTGCATTACTAGTATGGCGACATAGTAGGATGGAGTACTATGTCGTCTACGATTGATACATTATGATTGAACTGTTTTTGAAACTTATATACTAGTAATAATATCAAACCCGTTTTTATCGTATCAAGCATTTTTTACCATTATAAGGTAAAACTCTATTCTCCGGTTTGCGTTGCATTGTGTGATGGGACTTGAGTCTTGTAATGGTATCATTTTTCCAAAAAGCATTGCGTTGTTTAACGATTTACTTTTAATTATGCACTGACAATCCAATGGAGTAAACCCGTTCCGCGTTAGCGGCGTGGTCCTGTGATTAGCCTTATTATTAGATTAGTTAAGTTAAATTTCTCATACCAGTCCCATGACTGACTCGTAGTTTGTTTCACTTTGCAAACTCGGGTGCCCTCTTTTCCACACGGGCAGTCGAGTAGCTTTTTTGCAGATATTTATCTCTTGAGCAGGATTCTGGATTGAAGCCTAAAGCCGTGTTCAAAGCATAGTTTTCTTCCGCTGCCTTAGTTATTTTATTTCCGCTGTGTATTGTATTAATTTACTGTAATTCATCTTCCGCTGTAATTTTATTCGATGTACTCTGATATTCTGTACTCTGATGTAACATTATTGTAATGATTATAAAAATCTGTTGTTGTTGTTCTGATGTTGTTGTATTCCCAGAGTTAACGTATTCGCGTTTTGAACGGTCTTAGTCGATTTTGCGACCGATGAGGTCCGGGCAAAATCCGGGCCGTTACATGTCAAAACCCCTGCTGCTGCGCATCATGTTGCACACATGGCGCATTTTTGTTAGTCAATGACGATTTTTGATGGATTAGGGCATATGTGGCATCCTCTGATTGGCCTGATGATGTGTCTTTTTGGTTTGAAGGGTTTAGATGATCTCCTAGTTAATCTAAAGGCTCTAACCAATCCTATACATCTATATAATCACATCTGGCCTAAACCCTAATCTAAGCTAAATTCATTCATGAGACTATACGCTGCTGCATCCTAAACTAACCTAGACTCCACCATAACAAATCAAATTCAAGCTAGAAGATAGAAATCAAAATCTACATCAAGGGTTAAGCTTAACAAATTCAGAAATCAGATCCCAGAATTCAAGATACGTTCTTTTTCTGTGAGTGCTAGTCACTTTTAGGTTTAAATAGATAAATGTGAATTGTGGTAGACTATGAATTGGGTATATGCTGTAAATCATGAACTTATGCAAGCATACTATGTCATTTTCCCTAGATCTAATATATGGACATTCTACTATGTTTCCTATGTGAATCTTGAATTACAATTATATTGTGGTACATGTGAACTTGTTAATACAAATCTAACTTTTTAGATCTGATTTTAGTGATTCGATATGATGTTTATATGAACATTGATTTGTAACCATGTTAGGATGATAGTACATCCATTAATTTGACATTACTTGGATCTAGATTTTGGTGTTAATCACCTTTCACTTGCTATATTATGATACCTTGGTATATGTGGTAAACTTGACATGGGAATCTAAACTTGTTATTATGCCACCCTATCTATGCTAGATTTAGGTAATTGGACACCTAATATTGAATCTAGGTCTCATTATGCTTGGCTAAACACAAGTTATTAATTTGATGTCCACTTTATTAAGATAATTATCACATGTCCATTCACTTAGTTACTATGCCAGTTATGTTAATATTTATGCCAAAACATGTTGAACTGTCACCCTTATCGTGTTCCCTTTTTATTGTTATGACGAGGCAACTTTATAGCCTCAATGTCGCCAAAAATACATGTGAATACGTTATTTAGGAATGAGAATAAAGGGAATTTGTAATTGGCATAGTTTACACAATATTTATATGAAATAAGCATGTAGTTCAAATGGGGGAACATAGAAAATGACATAGGTAAATTTGGGTAAAGATGAATTAATTACCTATAATGACATAGGTAAATTTGGATAAAGTTAGAACGTTTAGGAATTAAAATTAATAATTTTAATTGTACTTATGACATGAGGTTAGGTTACATTAGTGGCGGAAGTCTTCCTGGACCCGACCGGTAAATCCAGCAGCCACTAATGTTGAACCTAATGTGGGAGGTCTAAGTACGCAAAAAAGAATCGGGCTAAGACACGAGGTTAGGTCCAACTATGGAATAAGACTGCCTGGACCGACCGGCATATCCAGCATCCACACGTTGTAGGCCTAATGTGGGAGGTCTAACCCATTATAACCATAATTGGACATGGTAAAGAAATGGACTACTTAACCTAATATGAATATGGACTTAAGTTTGGGTTAAGTAAATCATGGGTAGGTCGGTAACATTAGTATATACAGTCCCACAAACCTAACTGTTAAATAAACATGCTTGAATCAGTGGGAGGGTTAAGTAAATCTTGGGTAGGTGGGTAATATTAGTATATGTAGGCCCACAAACTTAACTTGATATGGTTATGCAATTAAAGACACATAGCAGTATACATAATCGAGGGAAATAATAAAGTTATGTAATTAAAGACACCTTTTAGGGTAAGCCTAACTTATAGAAATGATAGGGTTATGTATTAAAGACACCCGTAGGTAAGCATAACCGGTAGAAAGATTGAGGGTTCTGTATTAAAAACATCTATAGGTAAGCATAACTGACATAGGGCTATGTAATTAAAGACACCTAAGTGTATACATAGTCAGTGCAAAACCTAGTGGGGATACAAGACAAAGGGAAAAGCTTATATCATATTGTGTGGGACCCATTTCAGTCAGTAAACCGGAGTTGGTATGAAGTAAGGAACTCTGTACTAGGCGGAGAAGGGGCACGCTTACTGATTGATTGTAAGAGATCCAAATGAGACGGATGGTGTGGGCGGCGCAAACCGACCGGGGACATGTGCATGCATGGGTCGGGCAGAATGGACTAAGACGACCATGACACCAGTAGATATGGTTGTGCACATTATAGGTTGCCACCTTAGGGAAGTGGTACCTCCTACTGTGGGGCCATCACAGGTTATCAACAGAGTAGGAAACCGATCGATTAGGGTAATGGTTATGGTATACTCGAATGTATGCCCTACGTCTACCAACTTATAGTGGAATGGATCATCTCATTTTAAATTATACTAGTGATAGTGCAGACTAGTCATTAGTGAAGCATGTATATACCTTACCTTATCTGCCTTGTCACACCTGCCATTTGTATAATGATTTCTCTTATCCACTTTATTCCTGTCATGATTACCTTTATTTATTTACTGGCTAAAAGTAACTAGACTCACCAGACTTATGTCTGACCTAGTTTGTTTCGCCTTCTTACTTCCGTTCCCCCTCCCCCTAGGTTCACAGGGAGGAAACTCCCAGGCTTAGTCAGGATTCAGATATCTTTTTGCTAGGAGCTATTGCTGAAGTATGGCTCAAGTTCTTGTCTCTACTATGGATTACTCTTTTTATTGGGGAATAATTTTTTCTTATAATTCCTATGTACTCTGATTATGCAAGACAGAAGTATTTTGTTGTAATGGTTTTATGACTTATGGTATTGTAAACCACGGGATTATGATTTATGTCTGAAATAAATTTTTTGAAATTTCCGTTGCTATCTTATTTATATCTGTCTTGTAATTATTCTGTATCTTTTTACCTACAACGCTCCACGAAACGTAATGCATTCCCTTAGTGAGTGACATTAACGGACATGGGGTGTTTCAATCGCACTGAAGTGCCACTCTTGTTCCTTAATTATCTGTAATTACGTAAGCTCTAAATGCCTTTGAGTTTAGAGTATAAAGAGAATATATTCTTGAACGATTTAGGCATTTGTTTAAGGTTTTTACTCAAATTATGGATAGGATTATCCATTATTTTGTTTAAGGGTTAAAGGATGAGAAGAGAAGAATAAAATAAGGGTTTAGTTCGTTTCCTGATCTGGAGTAGTGTTTGTAGGGAATGAAATTCGTCTGAAATGAAAAGACATAAGTAGTTATTTAAATTTAATTTTTGTTTTTGGTCGTTATATGTTGACAGTCCAAGGAGGATATGTCAATTTGTTTTGGTAGATTTGACAATTGATCTATTTTTGAGTTTTTAATTTACACAACATCATTTTATTAATTTTCAAAGACTACTATAGGTTTTTGATAGCGAATACAAGTTTTTTCATTTATATTAAACATAGATTACAACTACTGCTAGGAATAAAAATAATGCTTAATAGACCAGGATACACAATTAATACGACATAAGTAAATATATATAAGCTATAATGTTGACGAAGACGATGATGATAGTGCAAGTTTTCTACTAATATTCCCAAAGAACATATCGATTTTGCTTGAAATTCTATTGAATTTCTTAATCATGGAACACTTAAGAGTCTTTCGGTTTTCTACGATTTTATTTTGGTCCATAAGAGGACCACTGGTAGTTGGATGGGCCGGGAGATGAACACTTTTTAAGGTGGTTTCTTCCCCTTCCTCCTCTTTTTCCTCGATTTCCACTCATCCTTCTTCCTCTTCTTCTTCTACCATTTATTTCTCATGAGTGAGCCTTTTCTCCTTTTCGCTTGGTGACTCTAAGTCTAAAATTTATAGGGATTTGTATAAGATGGTTACTAGTTATAAAAAAAGTTTTTCGAGCAGAAAGTTCCTCTCGATTTATACTAACATTAAAGAACTTAAAGATGTGAGTAAGATAGAAGCCTTCAAAGAGAGTGTATTCGTGGCTAGAACGATTACTAAGTTAAATTCATCAAGTACGACGTATGCCTAATTTATGTCGTAGTGAAAAAAAGAGCAAAATTAGTTTTGAAAATGATAAGAGTTTGGTTATTGTAATTTTTGGATCCAAGAGTAATAGAATGTTTTAAAAGAAGATAGATATTTTTTCATTAGGATGGAAATTATTTTTTTAACTCAAAATCTTCATCACTTTCAAAGATGTGATTGACAACCTCTCTATCGGTTTCATCGATTTAAAACATAGAAAGATCAGTTTTGATAAATTTACAACACATAACTTGACCTAAAAGTTCACAATCCAAGACAATTTGCATTCTCCTAATGCTACTCTAAACTTGATTTTTATTTCCATAAAAAACTTTTCAATCAAATTTATGTAAACTATTTTGATAAGATGAGGACAACAAACAAAATAAATTTTACTTGCTAACAAGAGAAAGAGCTGAACTTTCTTTGAAAAGAGAATCAAGTTAATATGAAAGAAAATCGCTGAAAAACCTTCCAAAATAGACTTTGCCAAAGTTTATGTACTTAATGTAGGCATTTGTGGCCTTTTGACTATAGGAAAGATGAGCTATAACAGTTTTTTGAGTCTCATCGTGGTAGGACTATTTAAAGATGAAGCTACTGAAATTGTTACGAAGACAAGAGTTTTGATAATGATAGTTTGAGTTTGAAATGCGATGATAAGAATGGATGAATATAGGTGGTAGAGATTGGGCAGACATATTGTCTGGTTAAAAAAGGTGCCTCTTAATAACATAAGAGTTTGTGTAAAGATGGGGGAAATTAAAATTTTAAACTTAAAGTTGAATTCAAACTTTTTGGCGCATATGTCGACATCTTGTCAGGGATCATGTCAACATGTATGTATACTTTTGTACATTTTAGTTCTTCTCAAACTTTTTTGTTTACGTAACTTTGATTTATTAGAAACTAAAACCTTATTTTATATTACTGCTTTATAAAAACATTTATTTTAATTTTTAAAATATTAACTTCAAATAAAAAATTATTTCTAAAATCATATTGAATAAATTTAAAATTATTTCGAAAAGTTATTTCAACAAAAACAATCAATCAAGGCAAGAAAGGCAACCAAACAATCAATGCAACTGAAACTAATTAATGTAAACAGTACCTACTTTAGATCCGATCTTTATTCTATCTGAAACATATGTCATTATGAATCACATATTAGCCATTTCTATGTTAGAACTGCTATCGCTTGATGAAATGTCTAAATCTTAATTATCTAATGTTGTTGTATATGCTCTTTCCGTTTTTCTAGATGAATTAATGTTAGGTGTAGTCTTTAGTTTCTATGGACATAGAAAATATTGTTGTACATGTCCTGGCTTGTTACAATTGTTAGCTTTTGATTTTTGTCTGACTATTATTTCCATACCCTTGATTTCTATTATTGTTTCTTTTAGGATTGTTCATCTTTCCATATCTAAGGAATTTTCTGAAGTTCCTTGTCATCATTTAAATCTCTTCACTAACATTATCCAAGTCTGATCCATTATTAATTATATTAAATGATATCGACTTCTTTTTAACTTCCTTGCTTTCTCTTCTGCCCTGCATTTGAGTTTCAAAGGACATTAAATTACCTATTAAAACTTCAATTTCAGATAACTAATATCATTAACCTCTTAATTGCTAAAGTATATGATCCAAATTAGGAGTGAGCGAATTTAATTCTTTTTCTAACTTGATCTCCTTTAAAACAAATTATGACATGCAACGAGTGGATGTACTATATCTTGAAATCTACTATACATATCAAAAACTGATTCATTTTGATTCATTTTAAATAATTGAAACTGACTGGTAAACTTGGAAATATTAGTTTGTTTAACTTTACTAGTATTCATGTGTAACTTAAAAACTTATCCAAATTTCATATGCAGACTAACAAACAGGTACTCTTTTAAACTCAGTCCTATCTGGTGAACAGAATAATATATTCATGTTGACTTGCCTTTTGAAAAGGCCGTCAAGCATATTGAAATTCATGTTCAAGACGATCATGATATGGAACTAACTTCAAGGCTTTCATGAATATCTGGATTGTCTAAGGCCCAGATCGGTTAAGGCTATATTGCAAAGCAAACTCGGATCGAACAACCCCTAGATTGGCAAAGCATAAATAGTAGAGGTTCCAGTTCGACTAAATCCCAATCGGCTAAAGATGATGGAGAGTGTATCCGATTTGACCAAAATCCATTTCAACTATGTCGAACCGGACTTACACCGATCCAAGTTGGGCAGTTACTACTGACTCGCTCCACTATTGCACCGTGACTAAGCTCACGATCTCCATTGCTCTCAGATTGACCTCCACGTGTCCATGCTGGACCAGATTAGAAACTTCATCTATAAATAGCCCGGGGGATCATGAAAAATGGATCTTTTGACTTCTCTTATAAATTTTACTTTCAACATATACTATGTACTTGAGATTTCACCATCTCAACACTTGGAATCTCAATTCATTGTAATATTTAAGTGAAAGTTATAAAGTGGACATAGGCATTTTATAGCTGAACCACTATAAATTCTACTTGTGCGCTTGTTCTTTATTTTCTTTTATATTTTCTTCACTTGCATTCTCTTCTTTAATTTCTTTACATGTTTGTGCCATTTTGATGTAAATATTTTGGTGCTTTCATTGAGAGATCATGAACTCTCAACGCTTAATTATTTTTTAATCTACTTTTGGGATCCCTAAGTCCGAAGAGAAAATCCTTCTTTCCTTCAATTTTAGCAAAAATGGTGTCTATAAGGAACCCCTCCTCCTTTAGGCCTTCCAACAACCGTTCTCGAGAAGAAGTTAACCCACCTGTCGCCGCTCCAGAATCTGGTTTGGCTAGCCGAGCATGACCAGAAATGTCCCCGTTGTATCAAACTCTCCTGCCAATCAAGCTCCAATCTCTGCATTCGTCACCCAAATAGACACAAGCGGTGACACAATGAATTTTTGTCCTTAGATTTTCCCTTGATTTCCACCCTTCACATAAAGACAAAATGATTCAATCTTTCGGATTTTGTTTCACATAATTTATATTTACTCTTATATCTAAATAATTTCCCCTTTATATATATATGTGTGTGTGTGTGTGTGTGTGCATGCGCGTGCACGTGTGTTATGTTGGATCCCTACCAATGCAGCAACCATAAACGTCCTCAATATCAACCTGAAGTGTTATTTCTTTCTCTCTCCCTTTACACCATCTCCCCATCAATATATTAATCAAATAGAAACTTATATAGTGTAGAACGCATTACATATATATATAACCAAAGCTTAGTAATTAAATATTTATATATTGGTGCATCATCAATACTAACCTGATTAGTGAAAATACCGAAGAAACAATGATTAGAGTTACAAATGTTCTATTAATTTACTAGAAACAGTATCAGGCTAAGTTAATATTATAAACTACAAACCAAGTGATACTTAATGCTTGAACCATATTAAACAACCATATCACTGATTAATGATGTTCTACGAAAATTATTGTTTAATCTTCTATTAGCATATAGTCCAGCAAGAAAAATTATTTTGTAATGAATATGCATGTTTACATAATAATATTTTTTCCTAAAATGTATAGTGTTATTTATAGAAAATTCCCTTTCTTAGTTATCAAGAACATTACTTGTTGTGTCGAAGATAATGATCCAAAATCGTCAAGTTTCAATTTTCATTTGATTTAGAATCATGAAAAAAACATTTTGTTTGATGCTATAATCTAGATGCTGAACATGTTAAACTAAACTTGTTGCTGCTATGTATATAGATTTAGTAATTTTTTAACCTAAATCATGAACAAATGATATAACTTAATTGAAATTCTTGAAAACTAAGGAATGTATCATTTGGGTCAACTTATATAAGTCTTTTTTTATTTTTTTTGAAAATCGAAATGATATAGTTTTTTCTTTTAAAAATTCAAAATCAAACTGATTTTAGTTGATCCAGTCGAACTATAAATCAGGAATGCTAGAAAATTAAATAACAAAAGTCTTGTATATGTGAAAATTTACCCTTCGTTTTCTTTTCTTTTTCAAGTCTTAACTGCTTTAATATTATTTCCTCGAATTCTCTAGTATTGTTCAAAATGAATAGGAGCACAAGTTAGGGTGATTAAATAACGATAGAGGACCCAACCGTGCATCCATGAGAACCATGATCGCTTATAGAACGACTACCATGGTGCTGAGAACAATACAAAATCAATAATTAAGTATTGTGCAGTGGTCTATTGCTATCTAGGGCAATGTGCCTTACATTCAGTTGTCGATTATGGTGTCCATAGCTAATATTTTATATGTTATAATATTAGGATATTATTTTGTTTATGTGTAGGTGAACATGCAATCAATAAGAGCCATTTTGAATGTGGTAAGAGCAATGGAAGTTGAACAAAAGAGGAAAAACAAAATTTCATGGACAAATAAGGAATGAGTTATTCACATAAGTTGTATATGCATTTATCTTAATTGATTTTGATTATTTTTGAATAAATATTGCTTAAGAATTTGAATTGATGAAAAATTTACAAAATAAAAAAAATATTAAATACAACAAATACTATAAAAATAATGAAATAAAATATTAAAACGAAAATAACATGGTGTGTTTTAAAAGTCCCTATTTTTTCTAACACACCTAATTTTGATATCACTATTTATGACCTTAATTCAATAAACTAAATGGGAAAAATATAGTGAGGGAGGGGATGAGATTTATGCTTAATGAATTAACTAACAGGTCAGCCTTAAAAACAAATAAGCTAATGGTCTAAGGAAGGACATATGAAATGGGTAAAATGGGTAAACTTTCTACCGTTATATCTACTCATATCCTACCTCATTTTGTTCGCTTTTTATTCACTCTCAACATCAAAAAAATACTAAGGTGGTCGATCATTAAAGCAAGAAGGAAGAAAAGAGAAAAGGCTAGGATTTAGAGCTTGGAAACTTCACCAACAGATCTCAAAGCCTCAATTGATCAAGATGAATAATAATCTTACTTTTGTGTTTCAGTCGTTCGACAAATAGTTGAAAGTTGTGTTTGATTTGTGGTGGTTTTGCATGATTCATATGAAATTAATTTAGGGGAAATCGACGACTATGGTTGGCATGGTGATAGGGTTTTTACATACATAAAAATGAATAGGTTGTAGGGTAAAACCTATAGTTAGTTATCTTCGAATGTCATGGATCTTTTATATGATGTTTGTTATATGATTTTGGATTTGGGTTTCAAATTTTATAATTTTTCATGGACGTATGAATTAGTTATGAATTTTCTAAGTTTGGATTACTCAGGGAAAGCTTACATGTTGATTAATATGATTAAAATAAATGTATAAATATTTTGTACATGGCCAGTGCAAAAGTACTATAAAAGACTGTATACAGTCAGTAGTTTAATTTAAAAGACAATTAATATTTAACAAATATGATGGAGTATGTATAAAGTAGTACGTTTTAAGGAAATAAGTCAAAATGTGTGTATTTACTATTAGTGCCACTGTTTTTTCTAGGGTAATGTTCAAATACTTTCGAAAGCCATCTTTCGGGATGTTGGATACTCGTAACATCATCTATATATGGTATAGGAAGTTTCTAGACATTCCCCTTATACCCTCCGGAGGAGCCTTGGTATTGAGACACATGTGTTTTTAAAGTTATCTGCTACACAAGAAACTTTGCCTCCACTCTTTCTGCAAGGACAAGAGGGGGTCATTTATCAAAAAGCAAACTATTTTCAATAAGGACTTGTACCTTTTGGGGGAACTTGGAGTGTAACGACCCGGATTTTTTGACCATTTGAATATGAATATTTAAATCTATTTTAAATATTATACTTGGAATATTAATGGATTTTTATTATTGATTCGTTTATTAAACGATGATTGAATGTTTAAGTTATATTTAATTTAAAACGAACTCGTAACGTCGCGTTAGCTTGTAATATTGTGTTTTCAACTTCAACTGAAAATATAGATTCCATTTTAAGTCGGAATTCTGCCCGGCTAATTGGAAATACGTGACAGCTTACTGAAAATACAGATTCCATTTTAACTGAAAATACGTATATCAAGTTATTACTAGTTTTTCAGTTTGGAGCTAATTGGTATTGTTTTGTGAGCGTACGATATTTTAATTAGGAACTGATGAATAAATTGAATTTAAAATAACATCATTGTGCAAACGGAGTCGGATTTCAACGAAATTAATTTCATTGGACCCGGAACGTCAGGACATAACAATGTGTCTATTTTTGTTACGTTTGGAGATTATCCATGACATCGTATATTTAATGATTAGCGTTAAAAAGCGGTTTATATTAGCTCAACCATACTAAAGTAAAAAATATAAAAAATATGCACAACTATCTATGCACGGCTACCCTATTTTCTAAAACCATCAAATATTTAAGCCTTAAGTAAATTAGCTTACCTGTCCCTAGATGCATAGCCTAATGAAAAGAGAACTCACACTAACTGGTGCAGCTACCAAATACAAAACTAGAAACTCGCAGCTACATCATTTATGAAGCCGACCTGTACCAGCACATGCATGCATACCTACAAACTAACCCACAAGCTTACCTATCTAGAGGCTCACCTAAAGGATTAAATGTATAGGCACTGCAAAGCTAAGAAAACCAAAGTCCTATATTTAAATAGCCCTACTCGAAAACGTTCCTCTACTCTATTGTACAATAAAGCTAATGGCATATGGATGCTCTAATCAAACAACTACCTACCCTATATTCAAACAATGTCTTGAGTTCCAAATTTCTTGCATCATGACCAAGCTGTATTATTTCGTGGTGGCCACGAAACTATTGCTATAAATACACATGCACTTTCTTTTCTTTTCGTTTTGGTTCCAGGAAACAAACTAGAAACTAAAAATTTCTCCATCCAATTAAAAGTTCCAACTCCTCAAAACTGAATAACTACCCCATTTTTAAGTCCGAAACCCTCATCAACCTTGCCCAAGCAATTAAAACTGCACCAATGACAGGTGTGGGAATTCTTTGGCAACAGATAGCATGGTTTGTTTTTGGGTAAAGGATGGCTCGACAATAGTTTTTATGGTTGACAGTTTAAGGAGCAGTGGGTTTGAAGTTTTGTACGTATAAGGGGGAAGCCTGTCAAATTAGAATGTAATGGTGGTGTTAGGTGTGGAAGCATGCAGACATATGGAGGAGGGTTTAGTGGAGGCGACGGTGGAGGGTGGCAGTAGATGATGGAGCGAAAGAGAAATGTGGTGGAGCATTTAGGTACGGTGGTTTGGGGGAACAATGTGAAGAGGATGTCGTTGGAACTTGGAAGCTATGGCAGTATGGTGGGAAGAGCTGCAAACTGGGAAGAAAGTATACGAGAACAAGGATTTTGGTTTCACGTGGGCTAGTGGGCTGGAGACAAAGGGCTTTTAGGCCGAACTTAAAAAAAACGAGGAGGGTTTAAAATCTGCAAATGTGGGAAAGTGGGGAGTTTTAATTGTTGTTGTACAACGTGGGAGATGGGGAACTCACCAAGAAAGGGAACAACATCAAATGGGTGGGCAGAAGTATTTTTGCGCCATGCGAAAATAACATAGGGCAAGGCCATTATTTTAAAAATAAAACTTATGTTAATTTGAATTTAAAATAGTATAATAACTTATTAATATTTTATCGAACTCACCCGTTAACAGAAGAGAACGCGGTTGGTCACGATGGGACCGAGTGGTCGTAAGCTACCGGATGGAGCTGGTTTGGTCGGTAGAGGAAGCAACCGTAATTTTTAATTAAGTTAAACGTTGGTTTAATTTAATTAAAAACAAGCAGTTTAATCAACGGATCAAATCAAGGTGAGTTTAACTCACTCGGTTGTCCCTTTTATAGTTTTTATAAGTCGGGCTTATTGTCGTGTGCTATGGTTGCTAATTGTTGATTGTTTGCATATGTGCTGAATATTTTTATATAGCTGATTTAAATTAAATTTTTGTTTAATTTAATTGAAACTCAATCATTATTTTTAACGATTATTTCCAATTGTCATAACTTACCTTGTTTGTTACGTTTATAATAATATAAACGTATCAAATTGAATTGGATGCTTGAACTATTATTATTAGTTGACCGTTATCAGTTGAATTGATTATTTATGTTTATGATAGTTGGTATTATATGATCATACTAAATCAATTGTTTTATTTGAGGTAACGTACTTGGGTGTAGTGAAAAATAGGTTGGAGGGATCTAACTTCATACCTCAAATTTATTGTTTAATTTCATATGATCATTTTATGAACTATTTAACCAATATGTCTGGATTATTAACTTGGCGACTGATTGTTGAATCTGAATTTAACATTTGTTGTGGTATTAACCAATGGGTAGTATTGGTTGGGAAATTTATAGCAAATGACCTGAATAAGACATTATTTTATAAACATTGATTTACTGTCAAGTAAATCGTTAGAAAAGAGGTTATGAGATTTATTTTTTAATTGAAGATAAAATTTGGAATATATTATTTTAAACGAAAGTATATAAAAAGTAAATAAATATTTATATTAATTGTTTAAATTCATAAGTAATGATTAAATGATGTTATAAATGTAATTCTTATATCAATAAAATTGAGAAACAGGTGAGCGAATGTTAATGTAACGTTTAATGACCGAGATTAATTGTTTTTAAGAAATGATTAAAATGGAATTATATTGGATTGATTATTATTTATTTAATAATAATCAAAACAAATGGGGTTATTTAAATTAATTATATCATTAATTAATTTAAAGAAGGAACTGATGAGAATTTGATTAGCGAGTTAATCGTGCTTTTGAGTTGACTAAGTCGACTGTTAACTGGAATTGTTTTATTAAATTAATGGAGATAGCTAACGATGAAGTAAACTATTTTCCTTTTAATAAATGTTAAAATTTGAGTATTATTTATTGGATAATAATCAAAGTAGTAATCTTGGGATTTAAATTTTATTAATGAAGGTTTATGAAACTATAAAGTCTATTTATAGTAAAACGATATTTGTAAGCGATTTTATATTATAATGATATAAGTTAACGTTTAAATTATACTCTTATGAGATTTTATTTGATTGAATTTTATAAAATCCATTATTTGACGAAGTTATAAAACCCAAGTTTTATTAAATATATGTTACTGGGAGGAGTTATTAGAAATGGTTTATGAATGGAATATAAGCTTAAGTTATGGAATTAAAGAATTAGAACCAGACTGGAGATCGTTGAGTTAAATGATTTTCTGAGTATTAATCTAATGTTGGTTTCGGCCTTCGGGGTCGATGTTTAGGGTATTATTTTCTTACTGATCTACAGTTAGGGACTGATGAAGGTTTGAAATGGAAATCGAAACCAAAAACCCAAGTTTGAATGAAAATGGCTAGACGAGTTAAGTTATAAAGATGCGATCTAATTCGCTATATTAAATAAGAGATGAGGTTTTATCGAGATATAACTGAAATGGGTTTGGATTAAACTTACAAGAAATTTTATAAACGAATTCTATTTATAATAGAATCAAGGCTCATATATAACGGTTTAAAGGATGGTTAAATTAAATAAAAGGGATTTAAATAATAATTTACTTAGTATTCAAGTTAAGTAAACATGGTAAAGTTTTAAATAAGGTTTCCAAGGGAAGAGGGTGACATTATGAAACATAATTCAAGAAGTTTTATAAGTTGAATAGAAGTGTTTGAGTTTAATCTTATTTTTGAAATAAGAAGTAAAAAGCTATGTTCTCAGATGTTGGTAGATTCAAATATTTTGATTAACGAAATGGAGATTAAAAAGGCCAAGTGACGCTATGTAATAAACCCGTGGATTCGTTGTATTTTTATGATTGTTTATTTTAATAGTTAAATAACCTACTATCAAAATCTGGCCCAACGTTGTTGGTACGGAAAGGCCGAGATCAAATTTATATTCAAAATCCATTCCGAACCAATGAATACATAAACGAAGAAGATATATGATCGAGATAGAGCAATTGAAGACCGTAAATCTTCATAAGCGAGGGAACTTTTGTTGAATGTCTACGGCTAATCCTTAGGGATATTTCGATAGTGATTATGTCATGATTGGAATCTACAGATTGTAAAGACTTCTCGCTACTAATCCATAGAGTGATTCCTAGGATGTAGTAGGAAGGTACCTTCGGTTTTTCCAGCCCTAGGACAACTTGTATGGACGGATGTCTGACAGAGTATTTCCAAAGGAGTCACATACATTGATTTCCTCAAATTTATTTCTATTTGATGGCAGAGAAGGCACCTTCTCTTAGCTTAACACTCAGAGTATTTGTGGGAATGTCAATCAATGATTTCTAACAGATCTAACGATGTGACATTCAAAGCGAAGGATGTCCAGACGTTCTGAAAAGAATATTTAAACCTTAAGTCTTTTCGTCTAGGAAATTTATAAAATCAGGTAGGTCGCATGGCTATGTGGGTCACTCTCATTAGGGTATATTGTCACCATTTAGAGAATATTCATATTTGTTTTACTTTTTGCTTATGTATCTCTCGAGAACGGTTATGTTGGTACCAACCATAGGTGGAAATATATTCCGAACAATCAAGCCAAATGAATGGTCGATCATGTTTAGCCAGGGTTGTAAGATGTTCTTGTTGAATCCTAGCGTATTTTCTCTAGAGGTACACTGTCGAAAGGTGGTCCCATACCTTGCCATAGTAGAAAATCCATTCTCCAATAAAAGCCCGCGGTTTTTGATTATATATTATATATGTAGAGCGTGAGATGCAAGCGTTCTGCTAGATGGTTATTTACTTGATTTAGACATTATTATAATATCAGAAAAGCTATGATTTAAAAATGTTTTGGGTTATCATAACGTAAAAGCCGTTTATATTTGTATGGATTTGGTCTTACGATTTTCCTTTCTTTCGAAAAGAATTTTAACTTTAAAATCAATTTGGATGTTGCTTGTAAACTAAATGGGTTTCTCACTCTAGTTTACCAGACTAATCCAACATTTGAAATTAGAATGCTACGGGATTCAGAAGATGTGCTGGAGGAGTTCAGACATATTATTATTTATTCCGCTATGTGTTGTATATGAGGACAGATTATTACAACTGTCCAGATGTGTTAATGTACTCTTACGATTGTAAGTTTTATTTTAAGCCCTCAATAAAAATTTACTTCTGTATTATATTTTTTTAGCTGCGATGTGAAACTCTGATTCTGTGTTGGTTCTTCTTCTTCTTCTTCTTCAATTCTAACATTTCTCTCTTTCTTATCTCACCCTCTTATTTATTTTTATTAGTTTTTTTTGGGTTTTCAATAATTGAATTTGGACATAGGATGTATTAGTGTCGAGATTTGAGCGTCGAAATTCTCGGGATGGTAGATGGAGAGGGTCCATAACCCACAAAGTCGTTGCCTACACAGACATGTCTTTATAAACTTGTTTTCCTAAACTTATTTACTTTGATGTGGTAAACAGGCCAAAAGGAAATGCTTTATTAAAGGATTTAATGCTTTGCCTAAAATGGCTGTCGGCGTTGGTAATGTCAACGAAGGGAACTTTAATGTATGATTGTGTAAATGAGTTAGAGGCTTTTGCCTTTATACCTTGTCATCATGGCTTGACACTAGGACTTGGTTTATTGCTGATTGTATGGATCTGAAAGGGATTCCTTCAAGGGGAAATTGCATAGTTCTGGAGGGACTATTTTCGAAGTAAACGACGAATTGGTTGTTTTACGAAGCCAGAAGGGGTTTCGTCTCAGAGGTGAATGATAAATGATGTTGAAGGGGTTTGCATTTGAATTGAATGATGGTTCATCTTATTGGGATGAAAAGGGATTCATTTCGAAGATAAGTGTTTATTGAATCGTAGGACACCACTGATTGTTGCATATGTTATTGATGGAAAACCATGGACTTGACATTTGCTTTCAAATGAACATTGGCGTAGCCAATAGAGAAAATAAATTGGGGAAACCGGTTAAATAAAAGAATAAGCCTCCAGTCCATTGTTAGTAGGGGTTACGTTACATAGCATGGGTTGGGAATCAGAAGGAGGAATTCCATTGCTTCGCGCAATATGGAAATGGTAATGAGAAAATGGCTTTGTTTTTTCCCACATGCGCAATTCAAATGAATAAGAAGGAAAGGTTCTATTTCCTAGCAGGGGGTTACATTGAGTTGTGCGGTGGGGATACAAAAGTAAAGGACCCTTGCTTCATGTAGTATGGGAAGTGCTTCTGTTTCAAATGTAAATAAGAGGTTATTTTGCGAAACATGGAGGGGAATCGAATTAAAATAAAATAATGAGAATTCATTAAAGAATGACAATGATTGGAAATCATAACAAAATGAAAATGATGGGAAATCATTAGAAACCTTTAGGATGGAAATCTGTAATAACGGGGATAGGGAATCCATTGTGTCTTTCATTTTTTTATAAAGTCGCTATGTCATTATGGTTTCATCCTGACCCTTAAAGCATAGGTGTTCTGAGGATATTTCCGGAGGTAGCTTGATACTAGTGAGGGGGAACCCATTCCGTATTGCGATAAGGTCTCTCTAGTTATCTAGGTTTCAGGTAGTAAGGATTATTACTCATACCGGTCGATTGACTAACTCGAAGTTTGAATTTCCCCCTTTAACTCTCGGGTGTTCATTTGAGTAAGATGATTGTTAGGGTTTTCAGGTGCTTCATCGAATAAGCTTTTAGATGCGAGCAAGAGGCTATAACTATTAAGGGGCGTTATTATTTGTTTTATTCTAAAGTGTGTACCGGCAATATTGTTTTTGTCTATGTATTTCATCTCTAATCAATTGAGGGGAAATCGTCATATGTTTCCCTACTAGCGTATTTTGTAATAAATTATATATATTCTATGAATGGGTTTACAAAAGGTCTATATGGATGAAAATTTATAACAATGAATGCTTGGTGATATTTTTCATACTTTCATGTTTCTTGATCTGCTGGTTTATCAACATTCGGTTTTTTATCATTGGAAGCCGACACTAGTGGTGACTGTAGCATCCTTAAGGTTATGGTTTCGATTTTGGATAACGGGTTGTTACAAATTTGGTATCAGAGCATTGGTTTACATAAATTTTGAAACAACATTTCTCCATAAATATTTTCAAATTAAAACCTAAAGATCTGAGAAATTTTAAAGGTTGGGATAGTGAAACTACAACGTATTTGTGTTTGTATTATATAAGTAAGTATGTGCCTTTCAATCATATGAGAACTCTTCGGTATCATATAAAGTTTATCTACAAAAGTAAGAAGCAAGATATGGAGAGAAGCCGTTCAAGACTAAATATCTATGGTGGAGATACTACGACTGGCAGAAACATGAAACCCGAAGAGGAGGCCAAGGCCAAAGGGCCGATGAGATTCAGGGAGTTTCGAACTCCCCAACGGACATGGGGAATTCGTTCTAGACTTTTATTCAGATGTTGCCTACTAGAGCTACTGATGGTCACACAAAGGTAATCCCGAAGCGCAAATTGGAAAAAAACTATGCGAAATTGAATAAGGATTTTTCCATTTTGGGTGGGAAGCCATTTCTTGGAATAGAGGATGTTGTTGTTTTGGCAACTTGGTTGTTGCATTCTTAGAGAATCTTCAAGGACATAGGCTTAGTTGATGAGCAGAAGAGAAGAATGGCCTCGAGACAATTGCGCAACAATGCGCACCTTAGTGAAACAATGTTATGACTATGACATCGGAAGAGAGAATCACTTGGGATGGCTTTTGAATGAGGTTTAAGGCAAGATTTATGTCAGAAACTACCCAGTTCATGATGATAAGGAGGTTTGCTGATTTGAATCTAAGGGATATGGTAATGGTGGAGTATGCAGCCGGGTTTTTCGAATTGTCTTGCTATACCCAAGGGACAATTAACACTATCACATTAAATAATGATAAGTTCATCAAGGGGTTGAGATTAGAGATTGCGAAAGCAATGATGCCTCACTTGAGAGACACTAGTGATGTGGTGGTGGAGATGGCCATATACGATGAAAAGATGCTTGTAGAGGCGTGGAATTGGGATATCTCGAAAGGAAAAAGAAATTCTTCGAGGGATGAAAGGATCAGAAAGAGGAAAAGACCAAGAAGAAGAAGAATGAAGTTACTGGCTTCAAGTGTCACCGAAAGGGACACTATTCGATAGATGTAAGGCAGCTGAAGCTAAGACCACGGTCGGAAAGAAAAATGTCAGGTGTTTTAGCTACAATCAGCTTAAGCATTATAAGGATAAATGGCCAAAAGCAGCCAAGGTTAAAGTGAAGTCAGTGGAACCTTTATCTTCCGAACCTACTACTGCAGAAAAAGGGAAGACATTTTGGAAGGTACACGTTTGTTTCGTAACATACCTATTAGAGTTTTTTTTTTTGACACCGGTGCATCGCATTCATCTATCTCTACAAGTATAGTAGATAAATTGTCTTTAGGATCATCGTACTTTGTCACTTCTTTAAAATGGTTAATCCTGTTGGGGGCACATAGCTCTGGGTTTGACATGCAATAGACTAGAATTTTTGGTTGTAGGTTATACATTTGTTTATAACATGTATGTGTTTGATTTCAAGGGTTTCAGAATTATTTTAGATATGAATGATTAAGTTATTATGATGCGAGAGTGGTGTGTCGGAGTAGATATGTATAGTTGAAGCATCCTGATAGTAGTGTTAGGCTCTTGCTCTCGATGTAGAGGGTGGTTCCTCATATGTCTTCTTTTATGTGCGGTTTAAAATTGGAGGAAGAGGCTGGAGCATTCCTGAATTTGCTGACATCTTCTAGCCAATAGAAGGTTTTCCATCGAAAAGAGCTATTGAGTTTCAGATCGATCTTGTGTCGATATCTGAGCCAGTGAGTAGGCCTATTAGTCGAATGACCCTTTTGGGGATAAAGAAGTTAAAGATGCAATTTTTTGAGTTGTAAGGTAAGAATTTCATTCATTCATGTAGTTCATCTTGGGGCGCATTAGTAGTGTTCATGAAAAAGCCCAATGGAACGTTGAAGATACATATTAATTAACGAAAGTTCAAAAGATAGGATGGTGAAGAATAGGTATCCTTTTTCTAGCATTGATGATCTGTTTGATCACATGAGCGGAGAGAAAGTGTTTTTTCAATCGGATTTGACTATTGGGTTTCACCAGCTGAGGGTAGCAAAGAAGAGTGTTCTTTAAACAACATTTCGTGCTAGATTTGGATCATACAAATGAATGGTTATGCCTTTTGGATTGATGAACGTGAGATCTTTCTTCTTGAATTTGTTAAACCAAGTGTTTTGAGTACATTTAAATAGATTTATGTTGGTTTCCATTAATGATATACTGGTGAACTCGAATGATGTAGAAGAGCATGGAATTCACCTTCAGATAGCTCTGTGGACTTTGCGAAAGCACCAGTTGAGATCCAAGTTTTCTAAGTGTTGGTTTTGACAAAAGAAAGTGAAGTTCCTTGGTCATGTGTTTCCTAAAGAGGGACTATCGATGGATCCTGCGAAGGTTAATGATATCATTAATTGGAAAAGGAATGAAAGTATTTTCGAGTTCCATAGCTTTCAAAGATTGGTCCGGTACTATCAAAGGTTTATAAAAGATTATTTGCAGATGGCGGCACCAATCACTAAGCTAACTAGAAAGGATGTTAAGATTGTTTGGTCTAATAAGTGTGTGGAAGCATACCAGAATTTGAAGCACTTGTTAAGCAATGCTCCTTTGTTATAAATGCCAGAAGGAAACCAAGTTTTGGTTGGTTTTATGTACGATTTGAGCATAGAGTATACCCATGGGAAAGTGAATAATGTTGTTGTTGCCCTTAGTCGGAAGCACCAAGGGTTGGTGCCGGCTAAGCTGAACGAATGGAAAGACTTAGAAGCTTCAGTCACATGTAATGTGAGGATCAGGTCGACAAGTATTTCTAGCATAAGTACACCAATGGTGCTAAGCTTAGAGCTTTGACTAACTTTGATCGAGAAGATTGCTTTTAGGAAGGAAGAAGATCCTTCGTTATCTGAAAGGATCAGAGAGCTCAGAACCAAGATGGAAAGGAGTAGACTTAGGAAGTTCGCTTTGGACCGGAAGGGTTGGTTATAAAAGTACATAAGGTTGTGATTGATTTTGAATGTTGGTAATTTAAGGAAGGAATTTCTTAGATAGTGTGATTACTCTAAGTTTACGATAAATCCCGGTGGAACCAAGATGTACTAAAACGTGAAGAGAAGATTCTTCCGGGAAGGAAGGAAGAGGGGTAATGGCTTGCGGGTAAAGCAATGTATGAATTGCCAGCAGGTGAGAGTCAAACATCAAAAGCCTAGTGGTTTGTTACAACCATGGGAGATTCTAGTTTGGAAGTGGGATTCGATATCCATGGATTTCGTCGATGGATTTTCGAGATCTAGAAGAGAAAATGAAAGCATATGCGTTGTCTCGAATAGCCTAAACAAGGGTGCCTATTTGTTTCCATGAAGTCAACTAGAACGGTGTCGGGTTTGGGTGAATTATTCAAGAATAATGTTGCGAAGGTTCATGGAATTCCAAGTAGTGTCATAAGAGACATAGATTTATTGTTCAGGAGTGAGTTTTGGAAAAGTTTGCATAAGTCAGTAGGAAAGAAACTCAAGACAAGTACGACCCATTACCTATAGACTAACTGACAAACTAAGAGGGTGAATGTGGTACCAGAAGATCAGCTGAGAGCGGGTGTTATGGACTTTGGTGGTTCTTGGGAGGATCATTTGCAATTGGTGTAATTATCCTATAATAATAGCTTTTAATCTACTATAGGAATGGGGCCTTTCAAAGTTTCATATGGAAGACGGTAAAAATCGCTAGTATGTTGGTTAGAGACAGGCAACAGGCTAGTTCTTGGTCTAGAATCAGTAAGAGAAGATACAGAGAAGGCTGAGATCATTCGAGGTCGAATCAAGTAAGTTCAACCCAGGTAAAAGAGGTACACGAATGAAGGCATAGGAATTCAGAATTCCCTATTGGAGAAATGGTTTTCGTCTAGGTGTCACCGATAAAGGCGTGTTCCAATTCGGGAAGTGGGGAAGCTTGCACCATGGTTTGTTGGGCCTTTTCTGGTTTTGGAAAGGTTATCAATCGAAAGAAGGTAGTAGGTAGACTAGTGGGAGTCCATAATGTGTTTGTGTTTCGCAATTGCGAAATTATGTACATGACCTTGACGCTACCGTTGACTCGAGCGCATTGTAATAGTTAGTTGTGGAATCTGATTTGACTATCGTGAGAAAACCAGCTCGCGTTGTTGATAGAGATGAAAGGAAAGTGAAAAACAAGATAGTTGAATTAATGAAAGTTCATAGGATCTCTTATGAAAGAGACTGTACCTGGGTGATGCAGGCCAGGATTAGAGAGGATTTTCTTGTTTTGCTTTCGGTAAGATATATATGGCTTTATAGATTAGTTACTAGTGGGGTACGCTGGTATATATTCGATAACATTGCTTGCTGGCTTATTGTGATTACTTTGCTTTACGTCCTTGATTGAATTTCGAGGACTAAATTCTTTTCAAGAAGGGATGGATGTAATAACCCTAGTTTTGGTATTATTATTAATGGATTTACTTGGATAAATTAAATGCGAATAATATGGTGAAGGATGAGACGAAATTTGTGCTTAATGAATTAACTATCACGTTGGCCTTAGAAACAAATAAACTAATGCTTAAGGGAAGGACATGTGAGAGAGGAAAAAATGGTAAACTTTCGGCCCCTATATGTACTCATATCCTACCTTATTTTGTTCAATTTTCTTTTAATTAAAAAACTAAAAGAATCCTAATGTGGCCGACCAAGGAAGAAAAGAGAAAAGGCTAGGATTTAGAGCTTGGAAACATCATCAACAAATCTCAAAACCTCAACTAATCAAGGTGAATAATTCTCTTACCCTTATGTTTTGGACGTTGGAGAAATAGGTAAAAGTTATGTTTGATTCATGATGGTTTTCCATGACTTATATAATGCTAATTGGTGGGACATCAATAGCTATGGCTGATATGGCTACAGGGTTTTATAGACATGAAAATGGATATGTTTTAGGGCAAAATCTATAGTTAGAAATCTCCGAATGCCATGGATCTTTGGTATATTATTTGTTATATGATTTCGGAGTTGGTTTAAAATTTCATACTTTTTCATGGATTTACGAATCAACTATTAATTTTCTAAGTCTGAATTATTTAGGTAAAGCTTGCATGTTGATTAGTATTATTAAAATAAGTGTATAAGTATTTTTTCTATGGCCGATACAAAAGGGATGGTACAAAGACTGTATATGGTCATATTTTTAATTTTTAAGCTAATACGAATTTAACAAATATGGTGGAGTATGTATAAAGTAGTACTTTTTTAGGAAATGAGCCAAAATATCTGTAATTACTGTCAGCACTACTATCTCTTTGGAGGCAATGTTCTGATACTTTCGGAGCCGTTTTTGGTAGCGTTGGACACTTGGAATATCATCTACGTTTGGTGTAGGAAGTATTCAGACATTTGCCTCTTACCCTTCAGAGAAGCCTTAATATTGATACATATATGTTTTAAAAGTTAACTGCTCCACTAGAGGCTTTACATCCACTCTTTCTCCAAGCACAGATTGGGATATTTTATAAGAAAAAAATGTTTTGAATAAGAATTTATACCTTTCGGGGGAAGCGGGAGAAATTCAACAACCCTCGAAGTCATTACCAACGAAGACATGCCTTTATAAACTTGTTTTCCTAAATGTATTTCCTTGAACATGGTAAGTTATCCAATAGTAAATCTATTATTAAAGGACTTAAGGTCTTGCCTAAAATGGCTGTTGGCATCAATAATGTCAATGAAGGGAAATTGTATAGAGATAGAGGGGTTTCTTCTGGAGTAAATAATGGATTGTTGTTTTATGAAGCCAGACGGGATTTCCTTTCGGAGATGAATAATAAATTGTGTCGAAGGTGGTTTGTGCTCAGAGGGAAATATGGTTCGTCATATTAAGCCGGAAGGGGATTCCATTTGTAGATAAATGTATACTGAATTTGTAAGACACCACTAAATGTTGCTTATGTTATTGATGGGAAACTATGGACATGGCATTTGCATTTGCATGAACATTAGGGAAACCAATGGGGATAATAAATTAAGGGAACCAGTTAAATAAAAAATAAGCCTAATATACATGTAAATGAGCATTTTTATTCTTGATAAGTCAACCATTATGTGCTTTACATGATTAAACCATGATTTAATTATTTTAAAATAATCATTCATTTGGGGGGTAAGTCAACTATTTGCGCATGTGCTAATTCTTGATAAGATGCACTTGTGTCTTTCAGTTGTTTTAGTTGTAGGAAATGAGGAGAAAACACAAAGAACTTCCATGGATATACAAGCACATGAAGGTTTTCAAAGAGAAGATGGAGCTAATTCATCTCAAGAATAATGGAAGACCCCACGTAACACCTCACATTTTTTAACACTACCCATATGAGGATTTCGTTAAGAAATATGAAGAATATAGGTATAAAATAACATCACAAATACTAAAATTCAAAAGACAACATATGAAAAATGCAGCAAAACTTAAAATTTCATTTGAAGCAAAAAAAGCGTTATCATATCATATATTGTACTTTATCATAAAAACCCCAATTGTCTTGTGAAAACAACATAATTAGAGTACCAAATAAAAATCTCTTTGAACATCAAATGTAGAAATAAGTCAAACGTGGAACAATACATGTAAAAGCAGAGAATGAGAAAATTGAGGATCTCCAACAGGCTAAGTTAGGCCAAAACTCTATCGGCTACTAGATCCTCCGCCCAGAAAACCTAGGAGAGGAGGAAAGAAGAAGAGAGAAAGAAAACAGGTCAGACATAAAGCCTGATGAGTTCTTTAATTACTAGCATGAGTGATAAAAGAGGAAATCAAGACATAATAATAGTTTGAAGCACGATGCAGTGAATAAGAACAAGAAGATAAGAAAGAATATAGTTGGTTGTCAAATCATACGTTTTCTGCACTATTTACTGCAACTCTTAATTAGAATATAACCCAATTCTACCCATCGATTGGTTCCTAAACCACAATTGTAATAGCCAAGGATGACTATGGTCTCGGGTTTATCATACCCGATCCATCGGCTCAAAGTACTAATAACACGCGTCACATCATCTTATTTTTCCTAATCGATGTGATGCACACTCGCTGCCCCATTAGAACACGCGCGTACCCATCTTGTTTGGATCCCTCACCCAGTACAATATAAGCGTGCCTTCACCTCCTCGTGAGACCTTGGTGTAGTGTGATAAACTGACTAATATGGATCCCCAACCAAAAATGCAATTTGACTCCAGTCGCCCCTGGACTTTGTCCCCAATTTAATTTACTCAAGGCTACCATAGAATTATTGTTGAATGCCTAGCTAACCCAGATCCCCATAGAATTGTCAACAAATGCCTAGGTGACGGCCGCCCCGCACCAGCCGACATTTCCAATGAAATTGCGCTGTACAGATGTCCAACCAGCACGGGACGGTCGTCAGAGAAAGGAATTTGAACTAGCAAGGAACCTATAGTATATCTCACAGCGCATGGAACAAAATATAATAATAACATAACTTGATATAAAATAGGTGAGACAGTGCATAAGCTGAAAACTAAACCATCATAGCAGCGGAAAATCCAAATACAGCTTATGTTCCACATCATCATTACTACAACTTTTAAAACTATCTCCAAAGCAAAATAAGAAAGGTTCACTACTAATGCCCAAAGTAGTGACCAGCAGCGATACAGAGAGATTATATATATATATATATCATATGTAGACGCCTCCTACTCGTCTCTGCTACAGCTACTCGTGCATAATCACCTGACCTGTCTCTAGTCTTCCTGTTTAAGAGCACCCAGAGTAATAAGAAGAGACATAAAACTCTAGGTCAGACAAAAGTCTGGTAAGAGGGATAAGCAGCAAAACAGAACAATACCAGGTATACTAAAGCATACCCAAACCTGGTTCTGCAACCAAAGAGTTAGCACAACAAGATGTACAATACTCTAAGGTGACACTAACATATGGTGTAAAGATATGGGGGAGGGGTGTGCATGTCATAGTTGTATCAAACAATCAAGCATAGCAACCATCCTCACATCTCTCACTCAGTGCGTAAGGCATACGATATCCACTGCTTTGATCACCCAAATCCTTGCTATGATCACTCTGCCCCATGGAGTCATGATGGCTCCACTACACTGATCCATAGCCACTAATCCCTTGCTATGTCCACTCTGCCTCATGAAGTCATGACGACTTCACTGCACTGGCTCATAGCCATGCTACGATCAGTCTGCCCCATGGAGTAATAACTACCCCACTGCACTGATTCGTAGCCTAACATCCGTCTTGGTGGTGAATCAAAGTTATGGACGTCGATGATGAATCCAATTATTTAGCATAGAATTATTTAAATATAAGATCTTTTAAAATAAAATCAACAAATATCTTTAATCTTTATTAATAGTTGAAATATTTTGGTGTCATACATTTTTATGTCAACGTGAGTGTGCGTTCATGCTTAAAATTAGAATCTAATAGTTAATCTGTTATATGAATTAAAAATATTCCTTCATGCTCAAAACTAGTATATAACAGTTATACATTATTTAAACAAATAAGCAACATTTTCAAATTATTAATTAATTAATTAATAATATAAATAAAGTTCAAACTAACGAAAAATTAGATGTTGCAAATTTAAAATAAAATTTTAAATGGGGATTATCACTTAAAGGGCTTATTTGTTCAGAGTAATAAGTTTTAAGAAAAACACTTCTATAAAAATAGTTTCAGGGATAACTTATAGAAAAAAGATAAATGAATTTATCATTTTTAGCTACATAGAAATATTGATAAATGAAATTTATCATTTTCTTATATAACTTAAAATAAATAAAGGAATTTATCATTTTTTCTGTAAACTTGTATACTATATTTTTAGAAGTGTTCTCTTTAAACTAATTATCTTGGGAAAAGAAGCCCTTTTTAATTTATTTCCACATTTTGAATTAACTGCACATTATTTCAAAACAAAAATATGGCTAAACATTTGTGCAAATTAATTTCTCTTGAATATGCTAATCATATATAATGTGTAGAAGAATAATTTACACATGAAGCATATGCCATTATCAAGCGTGAGGCGTGTGCCGTATCGCTCGTAGTAATAGTTATAATATCTTTACTGTGTTGCTTTTTTGTATCAGCTTGAAATAACATAAATATCATTTTTATAATGCTTAAAAATAGAATTTGATAAATAAACTTTCGTTATGAATTCAGATCGTGCTTTTGCATATATTATCAGATCTTAATATTAGATAAAAGTAGATCTAACAAATAAAATTAATTTATAAGTTCGTTCTTTGTTGACTAATAGTATAAATAATGTTTAAAATGAAAGACTATAATAGTGTTGCAACTTAAAATAATAATTCAAATCACCTACACATAAATCATTTTTTATTTAAACATATATAATTTATGGAACAACAATTTATGAAAGAAGCGCATGCCATAATCATGTCCGAAGTGCATGCTTTAATGCTCATAAGTTAATAACAAAGATAAATATAAAAAGTATTAGATACTGCAATTAAGAGTTTAGAATAAAAATAATTCAGGCTAATTATACATGATTTCAACCTGTAAATGTTTTTAAAAACCCATTCAAACCATTTTCTCTTAAATATGTTAAACATATATAGTTTTTAATGTATATTTCATGCGTAAAATATGTGTTATAATCACACGTGGAGTGCGTGCCGTAGTGCTCATCATTAATAATAGTTGGTTTGGAAGTGTAAATTTTTGGTCCGACCGTAAACTTCCAAAGGTACCCCAAAATATCTTTAACTTCATCCACTACTTAAAAATAAGATCTAATAGCTAAATATTTTAACGAATCCAAACTACATTCTCACACGTATTAACAAAGTTAGTATTGTTTAAACATGAAATCTAACAAACAGATATTTGTTACATCATTGTTATTTATAAATTAACAACATAACTAATTACTAAAACTGATTACATATTAGATATTGAAATTTATAAATAAAAATACAACTAATTTCACGTTGCTTCAATGCAAAAATAGAAATAAATATTTTCTCAAATCAATTTTTATTGAATGCATTTGACATATACATTTTCTAAAAATATAGTTTATGGCAAAGCATGTATAATAGTAGCGCATGTCGTTACGTTCGTTATTTATGAAAAGAATAAGTGCATTCGAAACTATTAATTGAAGATTGTGCAGAACAAAAGCTTGTAAAAATTATTTGAATTCTATTTATGTAGCTTGCATAAAAGAGATTACAAGAGATGAGAAGAAAATGTCTCAGTACCGAAAAATGTTACAGGGTACGGGTATTTATAGAGTTACAAAATGAACAAACTGAATAGCTATATAAATCGGCTTTCGGCTTGCTTAGCTATGTAAATAATAAAATTTGGGCCAAAAGTTACTTGAATATATCATATGAGAATAGAGCCAACACTTGTGTATAACTAGTTTTGCCTTCTAAAAACCACTTTTCCAAAAACCCTGGATTTTCCTAAATAATTTTATCAAATCGGGTTGAGAGTTGCGAAGCAATCACAGAATCTAAGCTTAGTTGCAATGTTAAGTAACCTAAACTTAACCAATCTAATATGCGGACCTGATAGGGTTAAGTCATAAGACCTTTTAAATATACTTAACCATGATAATACGATTAGTGGATGGGGTTAAGTTAACCTATACTTAGCCAATCCGACCCGATAATCCGATGAGGTTAAGACAATCTGTGCTTAACCAATCTAACACGATAACCTGATAGGGTTAAGATAAACAAATACTTAACCAAATTGACCTGATGATTGAATAGGGTTAAGTCATGAGCTTCTTGGTATACTTAACCAACTTGTAGGGCTAGGTCTTGGACTTGAATACTTAGCCAATCTTAACATGATTCATAGGCGTGCTAAGCCATGAACTTGAATAATAACACTTAACCCAATAGGCAAAACCCTAGTTAGAGGAACTAGGTAGAAAATCGTAGTTAATCAAGGGTAACGGGGAAATGAAGCTAAGTGGTAAACCTTAGTTAAGTATAACTAAGTAATAATTCTTAGCCAAGGACATGGGACTAGTTTATGAATAGATGAGTAACCCGGTACGGTAGGTCATCGCTTAAAACACGAGGGGGAGCAAATTATCTGACTTAGATAAAGGCTCCAACGAACTGGGTGACGAAGCGGTAGCTCCGGGGGACGTGAGGGTACTCTTGGTATCCCTCTGTGAGGTGGCAGATGGTCCATGAAACCCGGCCTCACAGAGGTTAAGGTCTGCGGTATAAGAGCCAAGAGTATGCCTTGGTTGCTATGCGAGTGACCTAAAGACTGGGATGGATTAGCGTGGAGTCGACGATACTTGATTTTGCCCTGGATAGCACGTCGCCGACTACCTACCATCTTTAGTCAATCGTGTACGAGCGGAAAGGCAGAGAACCCCCAACAGACCATGTTCTTGCTATCGAGTCATGGGTGAGGTTGGCCCATAGGAAAGTGGGGCTATAGTGGGGCCGGGATGTGGTTCTCATACATGACTTTTCTTGGATTGCCTTTCAGTAGTTGAGGGAGGGGTCACGTGGGACCATAGTCACGGGTACAAAAACAGACCTTGATATCTGCATCAGCAGACGACTCAAAGCTCCCGACCGAGTTCCGTATTTCTTGATTTGCCCTGGCACGGAACTCGGATGGCACATTGAGGAACATGTGCGTCTAGACATGGAAAACGATTCACGATACTCACGCGGGACAAAGGGCGCGGTTGACGGGTGGCATAATCCCTAGTGGCCCTACGTGGCTTGAACCCAAACCGAGACACGGAAACGTTCATTAGGTAGCATAATCCCTAGTGGTCCTAGGTGGCATAAATCCTAAGTGAACACGCGATAGTTCATGGTAAGAAAACATAACCAGATCAAGGGTAGCAGTCCAAAACAACTTCAAGGATAAAATGGTACTACGTTGAGGTGGTATAGATTTACATGGGAAAGCCCGTACGGCCTACGGCAAAGGACTGAACTAATACATGGAAAGAAACATACGAGTTGGGAAAACCTACATATGTTATATATTAGGTTGACATGGACCATTACATGACATTGGGCAAGGGACATTCATAGTTAACACATGACGCAGGTTGGGATACTAGTACAAGAGGTGCAGAGCAAATATACATGTTAGAACCATGAGAAATATACATGATAGATACCGTGGGATGTTATACAGGATAGATACCTTGGGATAGTATACTTGATAGAAATCTGACGATGTGACACCTTGATTTATCTTGACACCGTAGTTTATCATGATACCTTGGTTTACCTTGCTACAGTAGTTCATCCAGTTATCTTGGTTTAGCTTATCTATCTTGTTGTCATCCTTATGTTTACTTTCAGTTTATGCATGTCATGTTACCTTTACCTGTTTTTATACTGGAAGTAGATAGGACTTACCAGTCTTTATGACTGACCCCGTTTTGTTTCGCCTCTTTGTCTTTCGTTTCCCCCCCCAGGTTTCAGGGAGGAAACATTGTTATCTAGTTCGGACTTCTTCTGCCTGAAGATCATCACGCATGGCTTGGACTTTTCTTGGCTATAGCTACTTTACTGTTTTACTTGGGGAATAATTTATGAAATGGTTTTATGCTTCTTTACTATTGTAAGACAGGTTTTGATGTATTCTGATGTAAAAGGCTTTAGACCTTATTTTATAAGGTAATGAAATTTGTTTTACTTCCGTTGTTTTATATATGTTCTGTCTTGTAATGTTTCTGTGCATGTTTACCTCGATAATGCTTCACCAAACCTAGTGCATTCCCTTTGTGAGTGACCCTAGCGGAGGTGGGGTGTTACATTTGGTATCAGAACAGAAGGTTACCAGACTGGGCAAAAGTTTTTAAAACCTTCTGAAAACTATTTGAAAAACCGTTTACAAAGAAGCATTTTTCAAGAAAAGTTTTTAAAGGCTATTCCCCAAAAGCCATTAGCACTATCCTTTGTTTCCTTTATTGAATCTCTTTTCCTTTCTTTCCTCCATTGGTAGTCACAGTAGTTTTAACTGCGACTAATCCCTGTCTAGCCACGTAAGTGTTTCCCGTGCGATGGAGGAAGTTCTCGAGGGACCTGTTGCCGCGTTATAAGAAAGGATATTAAGAACGAGGATAAGGGACACGAGCTTAAGGATAGGCAACTTGTTGGTATGGCTTAAACCACAATGGAGGAAAAACGGGACGGATAGTTAAGAATTATGGGACAAGGACAAGATCATCGAGAGGGCAATTGTATACTCTCATTTCTAGCGTATCTCGTAAGGATGGTAACGATCTTGTTAAACGTTTAGCTTTTCCTCTCTATCATCCCGTCAGGACTTTGTTTTGATCATAGCATCATTTAAGTCTGCTTCGATAGTTAAGTCTCTACACCTCAGTACTAGCATGGTAAAAGATCCCAATTTAGTCCCAAAATCTGGTTGGAGAGTCGGTCCATTTATTCATGACTTGCTTGGACTTGAGAACGTCTATGCCAAGTGTTGAGATTAGAAGCAATGCTTCTATTGTTGAGCTATGGATGGATTCTAGGGATGAAGTGGTTATCCAGTAAGGGATGCCATTCTCGGTTTTGAAAGGAGGATAGTTAAACTCTTAACTTGCCTTGGTAATACCCTCGAAGTCTTGTATAACCTTTTGGGTTCTGTCATGGTTAGCTACCTAGAATCTCTTGATGTATTTATCGGAAATCTCTGATCCGATCGAGTAACGTTCGCCAATAAGGCGGATGGTTCATTCCGCTTGAGCATGGGTAATAGGAATCACCCTAGTAAGTGCACGTGTTAACATGGATTGACATCGGAAAACGAGATCCAGAATTCATTAGTGGATTTTGGAGAGCTTGCATGATTACGCAAATATGTTTGAGCCGAGCATACTAGGGAAAGAATAAGTGAAAGTGAAACGAGAGGCGATAGAGAAATGAGTTCCAACTCATACCTTGGAAATTGGAATCAAGGATCTACGAGATCATGGAGTTAAGAAGATGGTCAAGGCACCGAGGAATTAAGCTCAAGGAAACGCGACTTAGAAGACGTAAGGCTAGACACGCGCATCGTACCTCTTTTTAAAGAGTGTATCCTTGATCCCTGGTATTTCCTGTAGAGCTTGCTCGCATGTTATCTTTTGGTGAATATCCTCTCGGTCCTGTTTCTGTTGCAAACCCTGTAGGGAGTTTACCTTGTTTATCTCCTCGATCCTATCGTGAGAACCTTAGGTGGAATCCTATGGATGTAAACATATGTTTGAAACATGTTATGATTGATATGGTTGCAAATGGTTGCAAGTGGTTGCTCGTGGATGCGCGAATACACATTAGATACTAGATTGACGCGGTCACATTTCGTGTTGCATATGCACGAGTATTTATACTTTTTTATGGATGAAATTGAATGTGTTATCATGCGGATGTTGCATATGAATGAATGTTTGTGCACGCATATAGTATTTATATGACTAGGACTATTTGCATACATGTTGGACTCATGGCACTAAACATATTTTGCATTAGAAAGATCATTCAGGCCTGATCATTAGCATTAGCTAAGGAGCATATACACACACGTTTTGCATATGTTCATATGGCATTAGAAATCGTCTAAGGACAATGGTTGCCTGTGGATGATGTTTTGAGTAGATGGATGATGGATGGTAGGATGCGTTCTTCCTAACTTGGAGATTTCGGGGACGAAATCCTTAAAGGAGGGGAGAATGTAACAACCCAAATTTTAACAACGTGTTAAGACATGAATCAAGGCAGAATTAAATTATAAAATTTGAATCAGGATAAACGGGTTGCGCCATTGCGTTCGTCTCGGAAAAATACGCGAAATAGAGTCCGAAATTTCGTAAATCGGAGTCCGTATGACCCAGTTAAGGCCCAACGAAGTTTCACAAAAATTCAAATCCGAAAACAGATTTGAATTCAGCCCAAGAAGAGAAGGCGGGAAAATTCCCGCCAGACACACAGGGTGTCGACCCCTGGGTCGACCCCCCCCCCTCCAGGGGGTCGACATGGGTGTCGACCCATGGGTCGACCCCTCCCCAGGGGGTCGACATGGGTGTCGACCCCTGGGTCGACCCCCCCTGTAGAACTCCGACCTGGTGCACCTGCTTGACATGTTGGCTCGGTTTTGGAGGCTTGTGACGATTTTTGAGGGTTCAGATCTATCCTAGGGTTTATCCTATGGCCTAAAACTACCCTAACATCTATAAAAAGACCCCTAGACCTAGCCTAACCCCTCATAATTCACTCATACCACAAAGTGTTGCCCAAATGCCAAGTGATCATGGCCTCCATCTCCAACTCCAAGAGACTATGCATGCAAATCGGATCTGAATCGAAGGGTGCAAGCTTACTAGACCAAATCGAGGCTCGATCAACGTTGCTACGGCGATTTCATGACGGTTCTTCATCAAAGGAGCCACCTTTCTTCGTCACGACGATGCATAAACCTTTCCTAAGCCTCGCTATGTAAGTTCTAGCTACTTGTAGATTTAAACGATGATTTTGATGTGACATGGGATAAAATGCGAAGTAACATGAGTATGTTAGCCTATGAGAACCTAGTTTGCCCCTTTATCATGAACATATGACTTTGGGTTATGTTTTAGCGACTAAACCATGCTATTCATGTTGCATTGGACTTAGTTTGCCATGCAAGATTTGACCTTTACTTGTAGTATGATAGCATGAACACTTAGAGCCACTTTGACTTGTGAAATAGTTGCATAAATTGGACTTTGGGGCTTATGCATGTAAATGAAACCAACCCCCTTATGACATCATGTTTATGTATGGTCAAATCCCGTTATGACAATATGCATGTTTGTGGTCAAATTTCCTATGATAATATGAAAGTTTGTGGCCAAATCCTTTATGACATTATGCACGCTTGTGGCCAATCCCCTTTTATGTTATGCATGCTTATGGCCAATCCCTATATGACACTATCGTTCATGTTTTAAGGTCAAACCCCCTTATGATACCATGCATGTTTGGAGCCAATCCCTTTTGTGGCATCGTGCATGTTTTGGGGTCTTCATGTAGCCATAGTATACCTACTATGTTGACTCGCTTTTACTCAAGTGAAAACACGATTTGGGGTAGGATAGGCAAACATGAGAATGACGCGGAAAACTTGACATGGGGTTTACATGAGAACATGACATTCATGGTCATGACACGTGGGAAAACATGGAACTTGAACTAAACATGGGTGGGTTGTAAGTGTAATAAGACACTAGACCAAACATGAAAGTGGCCAACTCGAGGTTGGGTTGAGTTTGTAGCATAAATCTACCTGGACCTGCCCGGCTTAACTAGTGGCTACAAACAATAGGATACAATGTGAGAAGTTGGTCATGTCGCGCTTAAGACCCGAGGTTAGACTAGGTTGTGGTGTAAAACTACCCGGACCCGCCCGGCTTAACTAGTAACCACAACAAGGTCTAATGTGAGAGGTTGAGAGTGCATTAATTAAATTAATGCCACATGATAAGGTTAAGTAAATTTGACTAATGACACTTAACCGATATGACACGAATGGGTAGGTTAAGTGGGACCAGGCTTGATTTCTTAATGACACTTAACCATACAAGACAATTAGGGGATGGGGTTAAGTAATTTACGCTTAACTAATTCGACTTGGTAACTAGATGGGGTTAAGTAATTCACACTTAACTAATCCGACTTGGTAATTAGACGGGGTTAAGTAATTTAGACTTAACTAATCTAAACATGGTAATTAGATGGGGTTAAGTAACCTATACTTAACTAATCTAAACACGATAATTTGATGGGGTTAAGTTAAACACTTAACCAATCTAAACTTGGTAATTCAACGAGGTTAAGTAACCAATACTTAACCAACTTAACACGGTAATTTAATGGGGTTAGGTAACTTATACTTAACCAATTATACATGATGATTTGATGAGGTTAAGTAACCTAAACTTAACCAATCTAATATGCGGACCTGATAGGGTTAAGTCATAAGACCTTTTAAATATACTTAACCATGATAATACGATTAGTGGATGGGGTTAAGTTAACCTATACTTAGCCAATCCGACCCGATAATCCGATGAGGTTAAGACAATCTGTGCTTAACCAATCTAACACGATAACCTGATAGGGTTAAGATAAACAAATACTTAACCAAATTGACCTGATGATTGAATAAGGTTAAGTCATGAGCTTCTTGGTATACTTAACCAACTTGTAGGGCTAGGTCTTGGACTTGAATACTTAGCCAATCTTGACATGATTCATAGGCGGGCTAAGCAATGAACTTGAATAATAGCACTTAACCCAATAGGCAAAACCCTAGTTAGAGGAACTAGGTAGAAAATCGTAGTTAATCAAGGGTAACGGGGAAATGAAGCTAAGTGGTAAACCTTAGTTAAGTATAACTAAGTAATAATTCTTAGCCAAGGACATGGGACTAGTTCATGAATAGATGAGTAACCCGGTACGGTAGGTCATCGCTTAAAACACGAGGGGGAGCAAATTATCTAACTTAGATAAAGGCTCCAACGAACTGTGTGACGAAGCGGTAGCTTCGGGGGATGTGAGGGTACTCTTGGTATCCCTCTGTGAGGTGGCAGATGGTCCATGAAACCCGGCCTCACAGAGGTTAAGGTCTGCGGTAGAAGAGCCAAGAGTATGCCTTGGTTGCTATGCGAGCGACCTAAAGACTGGGATGGATTAGCATGGAGTCGACGATACTTGATTTTGCCCTGGATAGCACGTCGCCGAATACCTACCATCTTTAGTCAATCGTGTACGAGCGGAAAGGCAGAGAACCCCCAACAGACCATGTTCTTGCTATCGAGTCATGGGTGAGGTTGGCCCATAGGAAAGTGGGGCTATAGTGGGGCCGGGATGTGGTTCTCATACATGACTTTTCTTGGATTGCCTTTCAGTAGTCGAGGGAGGGGTCACGTGGGACCATAGCCACGGGTACAAAAACAGACCTTGATATCTGCATCAGCAGACGACTCAAAGCTCCCGACCGAGTTCCGTATTTCTTGATTTGCCCTGGCACGGAACTCGGATGGCACATTGAGGAACATGTGCGTCTAGACATGGAAAACGATTCACGATACTTACGCGGGATAAAGGGCGCGGTTGACGGGTGGCATAATCCCTAGTGGCCCTAGGTGGCTTGAACCCAAACCGAGACATGGAAACGTTCATTAGGTAGCATAATCCCTAGTGGTCCTAGGTGGCATAAATCCTAAGTGAACACGCGATAGTTCATGGTAAGAAAACATAACCAGATCAAGGGTAGCAGTCCAAAACAACTTCAAGGATAAAATGGTACTACGTTGAGGTGGTATAGATTTAGATGGGAAAGCCCGTACGGCCTACGGCAAAGGACTGAACTAATACATGGAAAGAAACATACGAGTTGGGAAAACCTACATATGCTATATATTAGGTTGACATGGACCATTACATGACATTGGGCAAGGGACATTCATAGTTAACACATGACGCGGGTTGGGATACTAGTACAAGAGGTGCAGAGCAAACATACATGTTAGAACCATGAGAAATATACATGATAGATACCGTGGGATGTTATACAGGATAGATACCTTGGGATAGTATACTTGATAGAAACCTGACGATGTGACACCTTGATTTATCTTGACACCGTAGTTTATCATGATACCTTGGTTTACCTTGCTACAGTAGTTCATCCAGTTATCTTGGTTTAGCTTATCTATCTTGTTGTCATTCTTATGTTTACTTTCAGTTTATGCATGTCATGTTACCTTTACCTGTTTTTATACGGGAAGTAGATAGGACTTACCAGTCTTTATGACTGACCCCGTTTTGTTTCGCCTCTTTGTCTTCCGTTTCCCCCAGGTTTCAGGGAGGAAACACTGTTATCTAGTTCGGACTTCTTCTGCCTGAAGATCATCACGCATGGCTTGGACTTTTCTTGGCTATGGCTACTTTATTGTTTTACTTGGGGAATAATTTATGAAATGGTTTTATGCTTCTTTACTATTGCAAGAGAGGTTTTGATGTATTCTGATGTAAAAGGCTTTAGACCTTATTTTATAAGGTAATGAAATTTGTTTTTCTTCCGCTGTTTTATATATGTTCTGTCTTGTAATGTTTCTGTGCATGTTTACCTCGATAATGCTTCACCAAACCTAGTGCATTCCCTTTGTGAGTGACCCTAGCGGAGGTGGGGTGTTACATTTGGTATCGGAGAAGAAGGTTACCAGACTGGGCAAAAGTTTTTAAAACCTTTTGAAAACTATTTGAAAAACCGTTTACAAAGAAGCATTTTTCAAGAAAAGTTTTTAAAGGCTATTCCCCAAAAGCCATTAGCACTATCCTTTGTTTCCTTGATTGAATCTCTTTTCCTTTCTTTCCTCCATCGGTAGTCACAGTAGTTTTAACTGCGACTAATCCCTATCTAGCCACGTAAGTGTTTCCCGTGCGATGGAGGAAGTTCTCGAGGGACCTGTTGCCGCGTTATAAGAAAGGATAGTAAGAACGATGATAAGGGACACGAGCTTAAGGATAGGCAACTTGTTGGTATGGCTTAAACCACAATGGAGAAAAAACGGGACGGATAGTTAAGAATTATGGGACAAGGACAAGATCATCGAGAGGGCAATTGTATACTCTCATTTCTAGCGTATCTCGTAAGGATGGTAACGATCTTGTTAAACGTTTAGCTTTTCCTCTCTATCATCTCGTCATGACTTTGTTTTGATCATAGCATCATTTAAAGCTGCTTCGATAGTTAAGTCTCTGCACCTCAGTACTAGCATGGTAAAAGATCCCACTTTAGTCCCAAAATCTGGTTGGAGAGTCGGTCCATTTATTCATGACTTTCTTGGACTTGAGAACGTCTATGCCAAGTGTTGAGATTAGAAGCAATGCTTCTATTGTTGAGCTATGGATGGATTCTAGGGATGAAGTGGTTATCCAGTAAGGGATGCCATTCTCGGTTTTGAAAGGAGGATAGTTAAACTCTTAACTTGCCTTGGTAATACCCTCGAAGTCTTGTATAACCTTTTGGGTTCTGTCATGGTTAGCTACCTAGAATCTCTTGATGTATTTATCGGAAATCTCTGATCCGATCGAGTAACGTTCACCAATAAGGCGGATGGTTCATTCCGCTTGAGCATGGGTTATAGGAATCACCCTAGTAAGTGCACGTGTTAACATGGATTGACATCGGAAAACGAGATCCAGAATTCATTAGTGGATTTTGGAGAGCTTGCATGATTACGCAAATATGTTTGAGCCGAGCATACTAGGGAAAGAATAAGTGAAAGTGAAACGAGAGGCGACAGAGAAATGAGTTCCAACTCATACCTTGGAAATAGGAATCAAGGAGCTACGAGATCATGGAGTTAAGAAGATGGTCAAGGCACCGAGGAATTAAGCTCAAGGAAACGCGACTTAGAAGACGTAAGGCTAGACACGCGCATCGTACCTCTTTTTAAAGAGTGTATCCTTGATCCCTGGTATTTCCTGTAGAGCTTGCTCGCATGTTATCTTTTGGTGAATATCCTCTCGGTCCTGTTTCTGTTGCAAACCCCGTAGGGAGTTTACCTTGCTTATCTCCTCGATCCTATCGTGAGAACCTTAGGTAGAATCCTATGGATGTAAACATGTGTTTGAAACATGTTATGATTGATATGGTTGCAAATGGTTGCAAGTGGTTGCTCGTGGATGCGCGAATACACATTAGATACTACATTGACGCGGTCACATTTCATGTTGCATATGCACGAGTATTTATACTTGTTTATGGATGAAATTGAATGTGTTATCATGCGGATGTTGCATATGAATGAATGTTTGTGCACGCATATAGTATTTATATGACTAGGACTATTTGCATACATGTTGGACTCATGGCACTAAACATATTTTGCATTAGAAAGATCATTCAGGCCTGATCATTAGCATTAGCTAAGGAGCATATACACACACGTTTTTCATATGTTCATATGGCATTAGAAATCATCTAAGGACAATGGTTGCCTGTGGATGATGTTTTGAGTAGATGGATGATGGATGGTAGGATGCGTTCTTCCTAACTTGGAGATTTCGGGGACGAAATCCTTAAAGGAGGGAAGAATGTAACAACCCGAATTTTAACAACGTGTTAAGACAAGAATCAAGGCAGAATTAAATTATAAAATCTGAATCAGGATAAATGGGTTGCGCCATTGCGTTCGTCTCGGAAAAATACGCGAAATAGAGTCCGAAATTTCGTAAATCGGAGTCCGTATGACCTAGTTAAGGCCCAACGAAGTTTCACAAAAATTCAAATCCGAAAACAGATTTGAATTCAGCCCAAGAAGAGAAGGCGGGAAAATTCCCACCAGACACACAGGCTGTCGACCCCTGGGTTGACCCCCCCCCCCTCCAGGGGGTCGACATGGGTGTCGACCCATGGGTCGACCCCTCCCTAGGGGGTCGACATGGGTGTCGACCCCCCTGTAGAACTCCGACCTGGTGCACCTGCTTGACATGTTGGCTCGGTTTTGGAGGCTTGTGACGATTTTTGAGGGTTCAGATCTATCCTAGGGTTTATCCTACGTCCTAAAACTACCCTAACATCTATAAAAAGACCCCTAGACCTAGCCTAACCCCTCATAATTCACTCATACCACGAAGTGCTGCCCAAATGCCAAGTGATCATGGCCTCCATCTCCAACTCCAAGAGACTATGCATGCAAATCGAATCCGAATCGAAGGGTGCAAGCTTGCTACACCAAATCGAGGCTCGATCAACGTTGCTACGGAGATTTCATGACGGTTCTTCATCAAAGGAGCCACCTTTCTTCGTCACGACGATGCATAAACCTTTCCTAAGCTTCGCTATGTGAGTTCTAGCTACTTGTAGATTTAAACGATGATTTTGATGTGACATGGGATAAAATGCGAAGTAACATGAGTATGTTAGCCTATGAGAACCTAGTTTGCCCCTTTATCATGAACATACGACTTTGGGTTATGTTTTAGCGACTAAACCATGCTATTCATGTTGCATTGGACTTAGTTTGCCATGCAAGATTTGACCTTTACTTGTAGTATGATAGCATGAACACTTAGAGCCACTTTGACTTGTGAAATAGTTGCATAAATTGGACTTTGGGGCTTATGCATGTAAATGAAACCAACCCCCTTATGACATCATGTTTATGTAAGGTCAAATCCCGTTATGACAATATGCATGTTTGTGGTCAAATTTCCTATGATAATATGCAAGTTTGTGGCCAAATCCTTTATGACATTATGCACGCTTGTGGCCAATCCCCTTTTATGTTATGCATGCTTATGGCCAATCCCTATATGACACTATCGTTCATGTTTTAAGGTCAAACCCCCTTATGATACCATGCATGTTTGGAGCCAATCCCTTTTGTGGCATCGTGCATGTTTTGGGGTCTTCATGTAGCCATAGTATACCTACTATGTTGACTCGCTTTTACTCAAGTGAAAACACGATTTGGGGTAGGATAGGCAAACATGAGAATGACGCGGAAAACTTGACATGGGGTTTACATGAGAACATGACATTCATGGTCATGACACGTGGGAAAACATGGAACTTGAACTAAACATGGGTGGGTTGTAAGTGTAATAAGACACTAGACCAAACATGAAAGTGGCCAACTCGAGGTTGGGTTGAGTTTGTAGCATAAATCTACCCGGACCTGCCCGGCTTAACTAGTGGCTACAAACAATAGGATCCAATGTGAGAAGTTGGTCATGTCGCGCTTAAGACCCGAGGTTAGACTAGGTTGTGGTGTAAAACTACCCGGACCCGCCCGGCTTAACTAGTAACCACAACAAGGTCTAATGTGAGAGGTTGAGAGTGCATTAATTAAATTAATGCCACATGATAAGGTTAAGTAAATTTGACTAATGGCACTTAACCGATATGACACGAATGGGTAGGTTAAGTGGGACCAGGCTTGATTTCTTAATGACACTTAACCATACAAGACAATTAGGGGATGGGGTTAAGTAATTTACGCTTAACTAATCCGACTTGGAAACTGGATGGGGTTAAGTAATTCACACTTAACTAATCCGACTTGGTAATTAGATGGGGTTAAGTAATTTAGACTTAACTAATCTAAACATGGTAATTAGTTGGGGTTAAGTAACCTATACTTAACTAATCTAAACACGGCACTTAACCAATCTAAACTTGGTAATTCAACGAGGTTAAGTAACCAATACTTAACCAACTTAACACGGTAATTTAATGGGGTTAGGTAACTTATACTTAACCAATTATACATGATGATTTGATGAGGTTAAGTAACCTAAACTTAACCAATCTAATATGCGGACCTGATAGGGTTAAGTCATAAGACCTTTTAAATATACTTAACCATGATAATACGATTAGTGGATGGGGTTAAGTTAACCTATACTTAGCCAATCCGACCCGATAATCCGATGAGGTTAAGACAATCTGTTCTTAACCAATCTAACACGATAACCTGATAGGGTTAAGATAAACAAATACTTAACCAAATTGACCTGATGATTGAATAGGGTTAAGTCATGAGCTTCTTGGTATACTTAACCAACTTGTAGGGCTAGGTCTTGGACTTGAATACTTAGCCAATCTTGACATGATTCATAGGCGGGCTAAGCAATGAACTTGAATAATAACACTTAACCCAATAGGCAAAACCCTAGTTAGAGGAACTAGGTAGAAAATCGTAGTTAATCAAGGGTAACGGGGAAATGAAGCTAAGTGGTAAACCTTAGTTAAGTATAACTAAGTAATAATTCTTAGCCAAGGACATGGGACTAGTTCATGAATAGATGAGTAACCCGGTACGGTAGGTCATCGCTTAAAACACGAGGGGGAGCAAATTATCTGACTTAGATAAAGGCTCCAACGAACTGGGTGACGAAGCGGTAGCTTCGGGGGACGTGAGGGTACTCTTGGTATCCCTCTGTGACGTGGCAGATGGTCCATGAAACCCGGCCTCACAGAGGTTAAGGTCTGCGGTAGAAGAGCCAAGAGTATGCCTTGGTTGCTATGCGAGCGACCTAAAGACTGGGATGGATTAGCGTGGAGTCGACGATACTTGATTTTGCCCTGGATAGCACGTCGCCGACTACCTACCATCTTTAGTCAATCGTGTACGAGCGGAAAGGCAGAGAACCCCCAACAGACCATGTTCTTGCTATCGAGTCATGGGTGAGGTTGGCCCATAGGAAAGTGGGGCTATAGTGGGGCCGGGATGTGGTTCTCATACATGACTTTTCATGGATTGCCTTTCAGTAGTTGAGGGAGGGGTCACGTGGGACCATAGCCACGGGTACAAAAACAGACCTTGATATCTGCATCAGCAGACGACTCAAAGCTCCCGACCGAGTTCCGTATTTCTTGATTTGCCCTGGCACGGAACTCGGACGGCACATTGAGGAACATGTGCGTCTAGACATGGAAAACGATTCACGATACTTACGCGGGATAAAGGGCGCGGTTGACGGGTGGCATAATCCCTAGTGGCCCTAGGTGGCTTGAACCCAAACCGAGACACGGAAACGTTCATTAGGTAGCATAATCCCTAATGGTCCTAGGTGGCATAAATCCTAAGTGAACACGCGATAGTTCATGGTAAGAAAACATAACCAGATCAAGGGTAGCAGTCCAAAACAACTTCAAGGATAAAATGGTACTACGTTGAGGTGGTATAGATTTACATGGGAAAGCCCGTACGGCCTACGGCAAAGGACTGAACTAATACATGGAAAGAAACATATGAGTTGGGAAAACCTACATATGCTATATATTAGGTTGACATGGACCACTACATGACATTGGGCAAGGGACATTCATAGTTAACACATGACGCGGGTTGGGATACTAGTACAAGAGGTGCAGAGCAAATATACATGTTAGAACCATGAGAAATATACATGATAGATACCGTAGGATGTTATACAGGATAGATACCTTGGGATAGTATACTTGATAGAAACCTGACGATGTGACACCTTGATTTATCTTGACACCGTAGTTTATCATGATACCTTGGTTTACCTTGCTACAGTAGTTCATCCAGTTATCTTTGTTTAGCTTATCTATCTTGTTGTCATCCTTATGTTTACTTTCAGTTTATGCATGTCATGTTACCTTTACCTGTTTTTATACTGGAAGTAGATAGGACTTACCAGTCTTAATGACTGACCCCGTTTTGTTTCGCCTCTTTGTCTTCTGTTTCCCCCCCAGGTTTCAGGGAGGAAACACTGTTATCTAGTTCGGACTTCTTCTGCCTGAAGATCATCACGCATGGCTTGGACTTTTCTTGGCTATGGCTACTTTACTGTTTTACTTGGGGAATAATTTATGAAATGGTTTTATGCTTCTTTACTATTGCAAGACAGGTTTTGATGTATTCTGATGTAAAAGGCTTTAGACCTTATTTTATAAGGTAATGAAATTTGTTTTACTTCCGCTGTTTTATATATGTTCTGTCTTGTAATGTTTCTATGCATGTTTACCTCAATAATGTTTCACCAAACCTAGTGCATTCCCCTTGTGAGTGACCCTAGCGGAGGTGGGGTGTTACATATTAGTGTCGAGATTTGAGCGTCGAAATTCTCGGGATGGTAGATGGAGAGGGTCCATAACCCACAAAGTCGTTGCCTACACAGACATGTCTCTATAAACTTGTTTTCCTAAACTTATTTACTTTGATGTGGTGAACAGGCCAAAAGGAAATGCTTTATTAAAGGATTTAATGCTTTGCCTAAAATGGCTGTCGGCGTTGGTAATGTCAACGAAGGGAACTTTAATGTATGATTGTGTAAATGAGTTAGAGGCTTTTGCCTTTATACCTTGTCATCATGGCTTGACACCAGGACTTGGTTTATTGCTTGATTGTATGGATCTGAAAGGGATTCCTTCAAAGGGAAATTGCATAGTTCTGGAGGGACTGTTTTCGAAGTAAACGACGAATTGGTTGTTTTACGAAGCCAGAAGTGGTTTCCTCTCAGAGGTGAATGATAAATGATGTTGAAGGGGTTTGCATTTGAATTGAATGATGGTTCATCTTATTGGGATGAAAAGGGATTCATTTCGAAGATAAGTGTTTATTGAATCGTAGGACACCACTGATTGTTGCATATGTTATTGATGAAAAACCATGGACTTGACATTTGCTTTCAAATGAACATTGGCGTAGCCAATAGAGAAAATAAATTGGGGAACCAGTTAAATAAAAGAATAAGCCTCCAGTCCATTGTTAGTAGGGGTTACGTTACATAGCATAGGTGGGGAATCGGAAGGAGGAATTCCACTGCTTCGCGCAATATGGAAATGGTAATGAGAAAATGGCTTTGTTTTTTCCCACATGCGCAATTCAAATGAATAAGAAGGAAAGGTTCTATTTCCTAGCAGGGGGTTACATTGAGTTGTGCGGTGGGGATACAAAAGTAAAGGACCCTTGCTTCATGTAGTATGGGAAGTGCTTCTGTTTCAAATGTAAATAAGAGGTTATTTTGCGAAACATGGAGGGGAATCGAATTAAAATAAAATAATGAGAATTCATTAAAGAATGACAATGATTGGAAATCACAACAAAATGAAAATGATGGGAAATCATTAGAAACCTTTAGGATGGAAATCTGTAATAACGGGGATAGGGAATCCATTGTGTCTTTCATTTTTTTATAAAGTCGCTATGTTATTATGGTTTCGTCCTGACCCTTAAAGCATAGGTGTTCTGAGGATATTTCCGGAGGTAGCTTGATACTAGTGAGGGGGAACCCGTTCCGTATTGCGATAAGGTCTCTCTAGTTATCTAGGTTTCAGGTAGTAAGGATTATTACTCATACCGGTCGATTGACTAACTCGAAGTTTGAATTTTCCCCTTTAACTCTCGGGTGTTCATTTGAGTAAGATGATTGTTAGGGTTTTCAGGTGCTTCATCGAATAAGCTTTTAGATGCGAGCAAGAGGCTATAACTATTAAGGGGCGTTATTATTTGTTTTATTCTAAAGTGTGTACCGGCAATATTGTTTTTGTCTATGTATTTCATCTCTAATCAATTGAGGGGGAATCGTCATATGTTTCCCTACTAGCGTATTTTGTAATAAATTATATATATTCTATGAACGGGTTTACAAAAGGTCTATATGGATGAAAATTTATAACAATGAATGCTTGGTGATATTTTTCATACTTTCATGTTTCTTGATCTGGTGGTTTATCAACATTCGGTTTTTTATCATTGGAAGCCGACACTAGTGGTGATTGTAGCATCCTTAAGGTTATGGTTTCGATTTTGGATAACGGGTTGTTACAAATTTGGTATCAGAGCATTGGTTTACATAAATTTTGAAACAACATTTCTCCATAAGGATTTTCAAATTAAAACCTAAAGATCTGAGAAATTTTAAAGGTTGGGATAGTGAAACTACAACGTATTTGTGTTTGTATTATATAAGTAAGTATGTGCCTTTCAGTCATATGAGAACTCTTCGGTATCATATAAAGTTTATCTACAAAAGTAAGAAGCAAGATATGGAGAGAAGCCGTTCAAGACTAAATATCTATGGTGGAGATACTACGACTGGCAGTAACATGAAACCCGAAGAGGAGGCCAAGGCCAAAGGGCCGATGAGATTCAGGGAGTTTCAAACTCCCCAACGGACATGGGGAATTCGTTCTAGACTTTTACTCAGATGTTGCCTACTAGAGCTACTGATGGTCACACAAAGGTAATCCCGAAGCGCAAATTGGAAAAAAACTATGCGAAATTGAATAAGGATTTTTCCATTTTGGGTGGGAAGCCATTTCTTGGAATAGAGGATGTTGTTGTTTTGGCAACTTGGTTGTTGCATTCTTAGAGAATCTTCAAGGACATAGGCTTAGTTGATGAGCAGAAGAGAAGAATGGCCTCGAGACAATTGCGCAACAATGCGCACATTAGTGAAACAATGTTATGACTATGACATCGGAAGAGAGAATCACTTGGGATGGCTTTTGAATGAGGTTTAAGGCAAGATTTATGTCAGAAGCTACCCAGTTCATGATGATAAGGAGGTTTGCTGATTTGAATCTAAGGGATATGGTAATGGTGGAGTATGCAGCCGGGTTTTTCAAATTGTCTTGTTATACCCAAGGGACAATTAACACTATCACATTAAATAATGATAAGTTCATCAAGGGGTTGAGATTAGAGATTGCGAAAGCAATGATGCCTCACTTGAGAGACACTAGTGATGTGGTGGTGGAGATGGACATATACGATGAAAAGATGCTTGTAGAGGCGTGGAATGGGGATATCTGGAAAGGAAAGAGAAATTCTTCGAGGGCTGAAAGGATCAGAAAGAGGAAAATACCAAGAAGAAGAAGAATGAAGTTACTTGCTTCAAGTGTCACCGAAAGGGACACTATTCGATAGATGTAAGGTAGCTGAAGCTAAGACCACGGTCGGAAAGAAAAATGTCAGGTGTTTTAGCTACAATCAGCTTAAGCATTACAAGGATAAATGGCCAAAAGCAGCCAAGGTTAAAGTGAAGTCAGTGGAACCTTTATCTTCCGAACCTACTACTGCGGAAAAAGGGAAGACATTTTGGAATAGACTTTAACTTCTTTAAAATGGTTAATCCTGTTGGGGTCACATAGCTCTGGGTTTGACATGCAATAGACTAGAATTTTTGGTTGTAGGTTATACATTTGTTTATAACATGTATGTGTTTGATTTCAAGGGTTTCAGAATTATTTTAGATATGAATGATTAAGTTATTATGATGCGAGAGTGGTGTGTCGGAGTAGATATGTATAGTTGAAGCATCCTGATAGTAGTGTTAGGCTCTTGCTCTCGATGTAGAGGGTAGTTCCTCATATGTCTTCTTTTATGTGCGGTTTAAAATTGGAGGAAGAGGCTGGAGCATTCCTGAATTTGCTGACATCTTCTAGCCAATAGAAGGTTTTCCATCGAAAAGAGCTATTGAGTTTCAGATCGATCTTGTGTCGGGATCTGAGCCAGTGAGTAGGCCTATTAGTCGAATGACCCTTTTGGGGATAAAGAAGTTAAAGTTGCAATTTTTTGAGTTGTAAGGTAAGAATTTCATTCATTCATGTAGTTCATCTTAGGGCGCATTAGTAGTGTTCATGAAAAAGCCCAATGGAACGTTGAAGATGCATATTAATTAACGAAAGCTCAAAAGATAGGATGGTGAAGAATAGGTATCCTTTTTCTAGCATTGATGATCTGTTTGATCACATGAGCGGAGAGAAAGTGTTTTTTCAATCGGATTTGACTATTGGGTTTCACCAGCTGAGGGTAGCAAAGAAGAGTGTTCTTTAAACAACATTTCGTGCTAGATTTGGATCATACAAATGAATGGTTATGCCTTTTGGATTGATGAACGTGAGATCTTTCTTCTTGAATTTGTTAAACCAAGTGTTTTGAGTACATTTAAATAGATTTATGTTGGTTTCCATTAATGATATACTGGTGAACTCGAATGATGCAGAAGAGCATGGAATTCACCTTCGGATAGCTCTGTGGACTTTGCGAAAGCACCAGTTGAGATCCAAGTTTTCTAAGTGTTGGTTTTGACAAAAGAAAGTGAAGTTCCTTGGTCATGTGTTTCCTAAAGAGGGACTATCGATGGATCCTGCGAAGGTTAATGATATCATTAATTGGAAAAGGAATGAAAGTATTTTCGAGTTCCATAGCTTTCAAAGATTGGTCCGGTACTATCAAAGGTTTATAAAAGATTATTTGCAGATGGCGGCACCAATCACTAAGCTAACTAGAAAGGATGTTAAGATTGTTTGGTCTAATAAGTGTGTGGAAGCATACCAGAATTTGAAGCACTTGTTAAGCAATGCTCCTTTGTTATAAATGCCAGAAGGAAACCAAGTTTTGGTTGGTTTTATGTACGATTTGAGCATAGAGTATACCCATGGGAAAGTGAATAATGTTGTTGTTGCCCTTAGTCGGAAGCACCAAGGGTTGGTGCCGGCTAAGCTGAACGAATGGAAAGACTTAGAAGCTTCAGTCACATGTAATGTGAGGATCAGGTCGACAAGTATTTCTAGCATAAGTACACCAATGGTGCTAAGCTTAGAGCTTTGACTAACTTTGATCGAGAAGATTGCTTTTAGGAAGGAAGAAGATCCTTCGTTATCTGAAAGGATCAGAGAGCTCAGAACCAAGATGGAAAGGAGTAGACTTAGGAAGTTCGCTTTGGACCGGAAGGGTTGGTTATAAAAGTACATAAGGTTGTGATTGATTTTGAATGTTGGTAATTTAAGGAAGGAATTTCTTAGATAGTGTGATTACTCTAAGTTTACGATAAATCCCGGTGGAACCAAGATGTACTAAAACGTGAAGAGAAGATTCTTCCGGGAAGGAAGGAAGAGGTGTAATGGCTTGCGGGTAAAGCAATGTATGAATTGCCAGCAGGTGAGAGTCAAACATCAAAAGCCTAGTGGTTTGTTACAACCATGGGAGATTCTAGTTTGGAAGTGGGATTCGATATCCATGGATTTCGTCGATGGATTTCCGAGATCTAGAAGAGAAAATGAAAGCATATGCGTTGTCTCGAATAGCCTAAACAAGGGTGCCTATTTGTTTCCATGAAGTCAACTAGAACGGTGTCGGGTTTGGGTGAATTATTCAAGAATAATGTTGCGAAGGTTCATGGAATTCCAAGTAGTGTCATAAGAGACATAGATTTATTGTTCAGGAGTGAGTTTTGGAAAAGTTTGCATAAGTCAGTAGGAAAGAAACTCAAGACAAGTACGACCCATTACCTATAGACTAACTGACAAACTAAGAGGGTGAATGTGGTACCAGAAGATCAGCTGAGAGCGGGTGTTATGGACTTTGGTGGTTCTTGGGAGGATCATTTGCAATTGGTGTAATTATCCTATAATAATAGCTTTTAATCTACTATAGGAATGGGGCCTTTCAAAGTTTCATATGGAAGACGGTAAAAATCGCTAGTATGTTGGTTAGAGACAGGCAACAGGCTAGTTCTTGGTCTAGAATCAGTAAGAGAAGATACAGAGAAGGCTGAGATCATTCGAGGTCGAATCAAGTAAGCTCAACCCAGGTAAAAGAGGTACACGAATGAAGGCATAGGAATTCAGAATTCCCTGTTGGAGAAATGGTTTTCGTCTAGGTGTCACCGATAAAGGCGTGTTCCAATTCGGGAAGTGGGGAAGCTTGCACCATGGTTTGTTGGGCCTTTTCTGGTTTTGGAAAGGTTATCAATCGAAAGGAGGTAGTAGGTAGACTAGTGGGAGTCCATAATGTGTTCGTGTTTCGCAATTGCGAAATTATGTACATGACCTTGACGCTACCGTTGACTCGAGCGCATTGTAAGAGTTAGTTGTGGAATCTGATTTGACTATCGTGAGAAAACCAGCTCGTGTTGTTGATAGAGATGAAAGGAAATTGAAAACCAAGATAGTTGAATTAATGAAAGTTTATAGGATCTCTTATGAAAGAGACTGTACCTGGGTGATGCAGGCCAGGACTAGAGAGGATTTTCTTGTTTTGCTTTTGGTAAGATATATATGGCTTTATAGATTAGTTACTAGTGGGGTACGCTGGTATATATTCGATAACATTGCTTGTTGGCTTATTGTGATTACTTTGCTTTACGTCCTTGATTGAATTTCGAGGACTAAATTCTTTTCAAGAAGGGATGGATGTAATAACCCTAGTTTTGGTATTATTATTAATGGATTTACTTGGATAAATTAAATGCGAATAATATGGTGAAGGATGAGACGAAATTTGTGCTTAATGAATTAACTATCACGTTGGCCTTAGAAACAAATGAACTAATGCTTAAGGGAAGGACATGTGAGAGAGGAAAAAATGGTAAACTTTCGGCCCCTATATCTACTCATATCCTACCTTATTTTGTTCAATTTTCTTTTAATTAAAAAACTAAAAGAATCCTAATGTGGCCGACCAAGGAAGAAAAGAGAAAAGGCTAGGATTTAGAGCTTGGAAACATCATCAACAAATCTCAAAACCTCAACTAATCAAGGTGAATAATTCTCTTACCCTTATGTTTTGGACGTTGGAGAAATAGGTAAAAGTTATGTTTGATTCATGATGGTTTTCCATGACTTATATAATGCTAATTGGTGGGACATCAATAGCTATGGCTGATATGGCTACAGGGTTTTATAGACATGAAAATGGATATGTTTTAGGGCAAAATCTATAGTTAGAAATCTCCGAATGCCATGGATCTTTGGTATATTATTTGTTATATGATTTTGGAGTTGGTTTAAAATTTCATACTTTTTCATGGATTTACGAACCAACTATTAATTTTCTAAGTCTGAATTATTTAGGTAAAGCTTGCATGTTGATTAGTATTATTAAAATAAGTGTATAAGTATTTTTTCTATGGCCGATACAAAAGGGATGGTACAAAGACTGTATATGGTCATATTTTTAATTTTTAAGCCAATACGAATTTAACAAATATGGTGGAGTATGTATAAAGTAGTACTTTTTTAGGAAATGAGCCAAAATATCTGTAATTACTGTCAGCACTACTATCTCTTTGGAGGCAATGTTCTGAAACTTTCGGAGCCGTTTTTGGTAGCGTTGGACACTTGGAATATCATCTACGTATGGTGTAGGAAATATTCAGACATTTGCCTCTTACCCTTCAGAGAAGCCTTAATATTGATACATATATGTTTTAAAAGTTAACTGCTCCACTAGAGGCTTTACATCCACTCTTTCTCCAAGCACAGATTGGGATATTTTATAAGAAAAAAATGTTTTGAATAAGAATTTATACCTTTCGGGGGAAGCGGGAGAAATTCAACAACCCTCGAAGTCATTACCAACGAAGACATGCCTTTATAAACTTTTTTTCCTAAATGTATTTCCTTGAACATGGTAAGTTATCCAATAGTAAATCTATTATTAAAGGACTTAAGGTCTTGCCTAAAATGGCTGTTGGCATCAATAATGTCAATGAAGGGAAATTGTATAGAGATAGAGGGGTTTCTTCTGGAGTAAATAATGGATTGTTGTTTTATGAAGCCAGATGGGATTTTCTTTCGGAGATGAATAATAAATTGTATCGAAGGTGGTTTGCGCTCAGAGGGAAATATGGTTCGTCATATTAAGCCGGAAGGGGATTCCATTTGTAGATAAATGTATACTGAATTTGTAAGACACCACTAAATGTTGCTTATGTTATTGATGGGAAACTATGGACATGACATTTGCATTTGCATGAACATTAGGGAAACCAATGGGGATAATAAATTAAGGGAACCAGTTAAATAAAAAATAAGCCTAATATACATGTAAATGTGCATTTTTATTCTTATATATTTAATTAATTTAATTAAATAAAAGAACATATTATGTGCTTTACATGATTAAACCATGATTTAATTATTTTAAAATAATCATTCATTTGGGGGGTAAGTAAGCCATTTGCGCATGTGCTAATTCTTGATAAGATGCACTTGTGTCTTTCAGTTGTTTTAGTTGTAGGAAATGAGGAGAAAACACAAAGAACTTCCATGGATATACAAGCACATGAAGGTTTTCAAAGAGAAGATGGAGCTAATTCATCTCAAGAATAATGGAAGACCCCACGTAACACCTCACATTTTTTAACACTACCCATATGAGGATTTCGTTAAGAAATATGAAGAATATAGGTATAAAATAACATCACAAATACTAAAATTCAAAAGACAACATATGAAAAATGCAGCAAAACTTAAAATTTCATTTGAAGCAAAAAAAAGCGTTATCATATCATATATTGTACTTTATCATAGAAACCCCAATTGTCTTGTGAAAACAGCATAATTAGAGTACCAAATAAAAATCTCTTTGAACATCAAATGTAGAAATAAGTCAAACGTGGAACAATACATGTAAAAGCAAAGAATGAGAAAATTGAGGATCTCCAACAGGCTAAATTAGGCCAAAACTCTATCGGCTACTAGATCCTCGGCCCAGAAAACCTAGGAGAGGAGGAAAGAAGAAGAGAGAAAGAAAACAGGTCAGACATAAAGCCTGATGAGTTCTGTAATTACTAGCATGAGTGATAAAAGAGGAAATCAAGACATAATAATAGTTTGAAGCACGATGCAGTGAATAAGAACAAGAAGATAAGAAAGAATATAGTTGGTTGTCAAATCATACGTTTTCTGCACTATTTACTGCAACTCATAATTAGAATATAACCCAATTCTACCCATCGATTGGTTCCTAAACCACAATTGTAATAGCCAAGGATGACTATGGTCTCGGGTTTATCATACCCGATCCATCGGCTCAAAGTACTAATAACACGCGTCACATCGTCTTATTTTTCCTAATCGATGTGATGCACACTCGCTGCCCTGTTAGAACACGCGCGTACCCATCTTGTTTGGATCCCTCACCCAGTACAATATAAGCGTGCCTTCACCTCCTCGTGGGACCTTGGTGTAGTGTGATAAACTGACTAATATGGATCCCCAACCAAAAATGCAATTTGACTCCAGTCGCCCCTAGACTTTGTCCCCAATTTAATTTACTCAAGGCTACCATAGAATTATTGTTGAACGCCTAGCTAACCCAGATCCCCATAGAATTGTCAACAAATGCCTGGGTGACGGCCGCCCCGCACCAGCCGACATTTCCAATGAAATTGCGCTGTACAGATGTCCAACCAGCACGGGACGGTCGTCAGAGAAAGGAATTTGAACTAGCAAGGAACCTATAGTATATCTCACAGCGCATGGAACAAAATATAATAATAACATAACTTGATATAAAATAGGTGAGACAGTGCATAAGCTGAAAACTAAACCATCATAGCAGCGGAAAATCCAAATACAGCTTATGTTCCACATCATCATTACTACAACTTTTAAAACTATCTCCAAAGCAAAATAAGAAAGGTTCACTACTAATGCCCAAAGTAGTGACCAGCAGCGATACAGAGAGATTATATATATATATCATATGTAGACGCCTCCTGCTCGTCTCCGCTACAGCTACTCGTGCATAATCACCTGACCTGTCTCTAGTCTTCCTGTTTAAGAGCACCCAGAGTAATAAGAAGAGACATAAAACTCTGGGTCAGACAAAAGTCTGGTAAGAGGGATAAGCAGCAAAACAGAGCAATACCATGTATACTAAAGCATACCCAAACCTGGTTCTGCAACCAAAGAGTTAGCACAACAAGATGTACAATACTCTAAGGTGACACTAACATATGGTGTAAAGATATGGGGGAGGGGTGTGCATGTCATAGTTGTATCAAACAATCAAGCATAGCAACCATCCTCACATCTCTCACTCAGTGCGTAAGGCATACGATATCCACTGCTTTGATATCCCAAATCGTTGCTATGATCACTCTGCCCCATGGAGTCATGATGACTCCACTACACTGATCCATAGCCACTAATCCCTTGCTATGTCCACTCTGCCTCATGAAGTCATGACGACTTCACTGCACTGGCTCATAGCCATGCTACGATCACTCTGCCCCATGGAGTAATAACTACCCCACTGCACTGATTCGTAGCCTAACATCCGTCTTGGTGGTGAATCAAAGTTATGGACGTCGATGATGAATCCAATTATTTAGCATAGAAGTATTTAAATATAAGATCTTTCAAAATAAAATCAACAAATATCTTTAATCTTTATTAATAGTTGAAATATTTTGGTGTCATACATTTTTATGTCAACGTGAGTGTGCGTTCATGCTTAAAATTAGAATCTAATAGTTAATCTACTATATGAATTAAAAATATTCCTTCATGCTCAAAACTAGTATATAACAGTTATACATTATTTAAACAAATAAGCAACATTTTCAAATTATTAATTAATTAATAATATAAATAAAGTTCAAACTAACGAAAAATTAGAAGTTACAAATTTAAAATAAAATTTTAAATGGGGATTTCCACTTAAAGGGCTTATTTGTTCAGAGTAATAAGTTTTAAGAAAAACACTTCTATAAAAATAGTTTTAGGGATAACTTATAGAAAAAAGATAAATGAATTTATCATTTTTAGCTACATAGAAATAATGATAAATGAATTTATCATTTTCTTATATAACTTAAAATAAATAAAGGAATTTATCATTTTTTCTGTAAACTTGTATACTATATTTTTAGAAGTGTTCTCTTTAAACTAATTATCTTGGGAAAAGAAGCCCTTTTTAATTTATTTCCACATTTTGAATTAACTACACATTATTTCAAAACAAAAATATGGCTAAACATTTGTGCAAATTAATTTCTCTTGAATATGTTAATCATATATAATGTGTAGAAGAATAATTTACACATGAAGCATATGCCATTATCAAGCGCGAGGCGTGTGCCGTATCGCTCGTAGTAATAGTTATAATATCTTTACTGTGTTGCTTTTTTGTATCAGCTTGAAATAACATAAATATCATTTTTATAATGCTTAAAAATAGAATTTGATAAATAAACTTTCGTTAATAATTCAGATCGTGCTTTTGCATATATTATCAGATCTTAATATTAGATAAAAGTAGATCTAACAAATAAAATTAATTTATAAGTTCGTTCTATGTTGACTAATAGTATAAATAATGTTTAAAATGAAAGACTATAATAGTGTTGCAACTTAAAATAATAATTCAAATCACCTACACATAAATCATTTTTTATTTAAACATATATAATTTATGGAACAACAATTTATGAAAGAAGCGCATGCCATAATCATGTCCGAAGTGCATGCTTTAATGCTCATAAGTTAATAACAAAGATAAAGATAAAAAGTATTAGATACTGCAATTAAGAGTTTAGAATAAAAATAATTCAGGCTAATTATACATGATTTCAACGTGTAAACGTATTTAAAAACCCATTCAAACCATTTTCTCTTAAATACGTTAAACATATATAGTTTTTAATGTATATTTCATGCGTAAAATATGTGTTATAATCACACGTGGAGCGCATGCCGTAGTGCTCATCATTAATAATAGTTGGTTTGGAAGTGTAAATTTTTGGTCCGACCGTAAACTTCCAAAGGTACCCCAAAATATCTTTAACTTCATCCACTACTTAAAAATAAGATCTAATAGCTAAATATTTTAACGAATCCAAACTACATTCTCACACGTATTAACAAAGTTAGTATTGTTTAAACATGAAATCTAACAAACAGACATTTGTTACATCATTGTTATTTATAAATTAACAACATAACTAAATACTAAAACTGATTACATATTAGATATTGAAATTTATAAATAAAAATACAACTAATTTCACGTTGCTTCAATGCAAAAATAGAAATAAATATTTTCTCAAATCAATTTTTATTGAATGCATTTGACATATACATTTTCTAAAAATATAGTTTATGGCAAAGCATGTATAATAGTAGCGCGTGTCGTTACGTTCGTTATTTATAAAAAGAATAAGTGCATCCGGTACTATTATTTGAAGATTGTGCAGAACAAAAGCTTGTAAAAATTATTTGAATTCTATTTATGTAGCTTGCATAAAAGAGATTACAAGAGATGAGAAGAAAATGTCTCAGTACCGAAAAATGTTACAGGGTACGGGTATTTATAGAGTTACAAAATGAATAAACTGAATAGCTATATAAATCGGCTTTCGGCTTGCTTAGCTATGTAAATAATAAAATTTGGGCCAAAAGTTACTTGAATATATCATATGAGAATAGAGCCAACACTTGTGTATAACTAGTTTTGCCTTCTAAAAACCACTTTTCCAAAAACCCTGGATTTTCCCTAAATAATTTTATCAAATCGGGTTGAGAGTTGCGAAGCAATCACTGAATCTAAGCTTAATTGCAATGTTCTGAAAGGAGAAATACGAAGGAGGCCAAATCAAGTTGATCTGAAGGACTTTATTGTGATTTTATGTCGATTTTTTTATGATGAGCCTGGTGATTTGATAATTCCTTGTTGATGTTATTGCTCGAAAGCTTTTATCTTTGCTTTTCAAAGTTATTGACATTCATACTTTCTTTGAATCTGGTAAACTTCGCTATCGATATGGCTTTAGTTAACATATTAACCCTTTAGTAAATACCAGGTATGTGATTGACTTGTATACCTCCATTCTGAACCATTTCTCTAATAAAATGTAAGTCTATCTCTGTTGTTTCATCCTGGCATGTTGAATAGGATTTTCTGACATGTATACCTCATTTTTATTGCCACACCATATAGTTGGCTTCATATTTGATTTGAGATTTAATTCTCCTAGTAGAGATTGAATTCACTTCATCTCTGTAATGGCAATAGCTATACTCCTATATTCTGCCGATGCGCTAGGTCTTGTTATAGTTTGATGGATTTTTGAGCCTCCTGGTATAAGATTGCTTCCAATGTATATGCAATAGCCAGTAGTAGACCTACCATCATCTGGGTCAGATGCGCAGTCATCATCGGCATACCCTGTAATATCGAGTTGTCTGCTTGATTTTAGTTGTAGACCATAGTTGATAATTCCCTTTAGATATCGCAGAATCCTTTTCACTGCCTTCTTGTATTCATTCAAAGATTTCTGCATAAATTAAGAAACTTTATTTACACTAAAGGTTATATCAGGTCTAGTTATAGTTGCACATAGCAATACACCTAAAACACTTCTGTATTGTTTAACATTAGATGTTGCCTCTCCTCTATATTTTGAAAATTGTTGACTGACAATTACAGGATTTGACTAAGGCTTAGCATTATCCATTTTTTCTTAACCAGTATTTCAATAGTATATTTTCATTAGCATAGAGTTAACACAGAACTTGTTTTCTTAACTTCTATGTCTATAAAATATTTTGGTTCAACCTAATCCTTAATTGACAATTGTTGGTTTAGATATAAGGTTTGCTCATCTACATCTGCAGTATTACTACCTGTGACATGCAAGTCATCTACATATATCAGTATACAAGTTATTGATGTATTGTTTTATTTTATGAATAGTAAAGTGTCTAATTTGGTAGGTTGATATCCTAACTTAGTAAGAGTGCTTTTTATCCTATCAAACCAAACTCTTGGTGATTGAGCCAAAGATAGCTATATTTAGCTTGTAGACATAGTTGGGAATTTTTATATAGCCCTATGGTTGTTGCATATTTTTTTTTTAAGTAACCATTCAAAAAGGCATAATTAGCATCCAAATGTTTTAAATGTCGATTTTTGCATAGTGCAACAGTGAGAATAATTCTAATAGTAGTGACTTTAACTGCAGGATAAAAGATTTGATTAAAATCAAAACCGTATTCCTGAGTGAACCCCTTTGCTATAAGCCTGGCCTTGTATATATTTATGGACCCATTTGGGTTTTTCATCAATTTGTATGTCCATCTGCATCCAAAAATATTTTTGTTGGCCGGTGGACATACAAGATTCAAGGCCTTGTTTTTTATAAGAGCATAAAACTCCACATTTATTGCTGCCTTTCAGTCCTCGTTTTTAATAACCTGATCAAATGACTCAGGTTCTACAAAACTAGATGAGGCAGTGAAATATTTGGCTCAAAAATGCATTTTTAGCCCTAGTAGTCATAGGGTGGCCAGTTTGAATTGGTGGCTCTGTCTGGGGGTAAGTAGACATCATTTTCAGTGCTAGTTTGATCTTTAGATCTTGTGTTTTGAGAATTATTTGTATCTGCTTCCTCTTGTTGATGACATGTTTGATTTTTTGCAGGCACTTGCGAAGTGTGGTTGGGAGGCTCTTATTGCTCATGGCCTTCAGGTCTTGGAATTAGTGAGATGTGAGCATCAACAACTCTATTGTTCTCCTCTTGCTGCCAGTTTACAACAATGCTTGTTATAACAAGTATAGAGGTTTTTGCATTATATAATTTGCTATTAGGATTGCGGTCTTTTCTACTGAAAGGGAATACCCTTTCATTGAACACTAAATGCTCGCTAATATAAATTCTACTTGCATTATCAATACACTTACATCCTTTCTGATTAGTAGTATAACTATGAAAAGTGCACTGTTTGGATCTAAAATATAACTTGTTAACATAGTAAACATAGTATGGTCTCAAATATCGGAAACATAACAACAAAATGTTTTAAGACCGTGATAGTCAAGTTTGACATTACATAATTTTTCTAATGGTATTAGACCCTTTAATACAGTTGTGGGTTGTCTATTAATTAGATACGCAGCTATATTGAAGGCCTTTAATCAGAATTTTAGTGGTAAACTAGCATGAGCTAGCAGTGTGAACTAGACTCAACGATATGTCTATGTTTTCTTTCAATGAGGCTATTTTGAAGTGATGTATAAGGGCAAGTGGTTCTGCGAACATTCCTTTCTTTAGAAAATAACTAATCAAAATTTTGAACTCACTCCTACCATCTGATCGTATGAATTTAACAGTAGCATTGGTTTGTTTCTCTATCGTAATCAAAAAAATTATTAGAGCATTGTGAATTTCTGACTTGGTTTTCAAAAAATAGATCCAGGTATATCTTTTGTAACTGTCAACAAGTGAGAGATAATATTTGTACCCATGGTCTGAATAAATAGTTGCAGGACCCCATAAATCTGTTGCTATTAGCTGCAGCGGTTTAGTGTATTCAGTACATGAACTATTAAATGGTAATATATGGATTTTGCCTACTTGACAATATTCACATACTTAAGGTAGAGAAACATGACTAAATTTTATTTTATTATCAGATAAAATTTTCAAAACTATTTTGGTACTTGGATGCCCAAGTTTACAGTGCCAAAGATCAAAATTACTTTTGCTGCATTCAGCCTTGTCCAGTTCATTCAAATTACAACATTTTCCTTTATTAACAGTCTTTTGACATCTAACAGCGTTAAATTTGTATAAACATTGGATAAGGTCACATTGTATGATAACATCTTTAGTTAGAATATCTATGAATAAAGAATTTTTTAGGGAAAATGTTGGAGAATGGAATTTTGATGACAACAACCTTGTTTCAATCATTATTGATTAGAAAATATATACTAACACCTTTATCCAGAATATATATATGTAGGATTTATATGCAAGAAATAAATATTGAAGACTGTACAGTTTTAGAGATTCAAAATTTCAGAGGAGATTCAAGACTCATGAGTATTAAGATATCAAGATTTCAAGAGATCAAGATTATCAGAGTAATAGAGTCTTGTTAGTATGAAAAATTCTGATTAGCACTCTAAAAACCTGTTTTCAAATTATTCTTTTAAATTGATTCCAAATTATTTCAAACTCCTTTCAAAATGATTTTAAATCGAACAAAGACTTTTTATGATTTAAAATATATAAAAATTTCTTATATAGTTTATATATTTGTATAATTATATTGTATATGTTTTTATAATTATATTATATAGTTTTATATCATTTGTATATATAGTATTTATATCATATGGTTAAATAATATTTTATATGTTTTTTATATCTTAGAGATTATATTTTAAACAACTAGTTTTGTTTCAACAATTTCCAGAATATATATATACATTGACTTAAATACTTGGAAAATGGTTTGAAATTCAAATTATAATACATATGTCAACATACACTTTTATACATGTCGACAAATAACTATCACAAATTTTAAATTTAAAAACATGTGTCTCTTCATGTTTAAAATGTTCCAGAATGGTTGTGCCCCTTGGAACAATAAACAAAGGGTCTGATTTTGAATTTTTTTATAATATATCTTCTCCTTCTTCCTGCTTTATCAAACCACCATTATTCTACTTTAAATTTCAAGTTTCTACACTTGTACTCTACTGATTTCAACACAAATTATATTATTATTCTTCTATTCTCAATCTCTTTCAAATACTTTCTGTTTGGAAGTTCTATTCAAGAGTTCTAGGGAAATTGCAATTGATAAGGAAAAGGTATGTTCCTTGTAGCCCGTAAATCAAGGAAAAGGAGCGGTGTTAACCTTGTAGCCCGGGAGATCAAGGGTATTGAATCGGTGTTAACCTTGTAGCCATGAAATCAAGGGGGTTGTAATCTGATACTGATATTAATAAAACTCTGCACAATCTAGTGTTGCGTGGGACTAGACATAGGAGTAACCCGAACCACTATAAATTCCAGTGTGTTCTTTCCTTTTCTACATTTAATTTCTGTTTATATATGCATTTGTGATTGTTTCTGTTGTGATATTCATTCTGTGATTCATATAGTAGTTCAAGTAATTGTTAATTGTTTAAATTTTCTATAAATTCTTTAAAACAATATTCGCCCCACCCTCTAGTGTTAGTTTTTCCTTAAGATTTGTGATTCTCATGCCTAACAATTGGTATCAGAGCAAAGGTTTTCTAAATTTCATCATCCGAATTTTGGAAATATTAAACGGAAAATTTTGAAATGATTTATAACACTGGTTTAAATTCATGCACTGCACCAGTATTATATGAGTCTGCATTTTATTCTGTTGAAAAATCAAGTTATCTACTGTATTGTTGTTCTACATGGAAAAGGTGTGTTACATGGCCGTTGAAAATTCAAATCTTGATGATTAAATGATGGAAATCAGAAAGGACAAATGGATATTAGATAGTGGATGTTCAAGGCTTATGATGGAAAATTCAGAATTACTGAACAATCTAGTATATGAAGATGAAGGAATGATTAACTTCAATGATAATTCTAAAGGACATGTCGTTGGCATCGACAATGTCGGTAATTTTGAAACTCCTACTATTTATGATGTTTTAGTAGTTAGAAATTTCGAACGTAACTTACTAAGTATAAGTCAACTATGCGATAGAGGCAATAAAATCAATTTTGAAAAAGACAAATGCTTTATAAAAGATAAAAATTCAAAAATAATATTATAAGGAGATAGAAAGAAAAATATCTATATACTAAGTATGAAAATTTCTAGTAATAATTTATGTCTTTTGGCCCATACATGTGACCCTTGGATCTGGCATAAGAGATTTGGTCATAAAAATTTCAAACATATTTCCAGAATTTCAAAATTAGATTCAATTAGAGGTTTACCTAAAATGAAGTTTAAAGTAAATAATCTATGTGACGCTTGTCAATTCGGAAAATTGAGAAGAAGTTCGTTTAAATCTGAAGAAGAAATTACAACCTCAAAACCAATAGAATTCATTCACATGGATCTATTTGGTCCATCCCAAACTCAATTGATAAATCACAATAGATATATTTAGGTAATAATTGATGATTTTTCTAGATTTACTTGGACTCTGTTTCTTAAAAATAAAAGTGATGCTTTTGATCAATTTAAAACCTTTTCTAAATGAATTCAAAATTTACTATCTTTAAAAATCAAAACAATACGTAGTGATCATGCTGGAGAGTTCGCGTAGACGACTATGTCGTAAACACCCAAGATTCTTAATTACTTAAGAATTATAGTTTCGCATGGAAATATAAGTGCAGAAAGCAGTAAATAACACAAGAGATTTATAGTGGTTCATTCCCATATGGGGCCTACGTCCACTTTGGAAGAGTCTCTGATATTTTATTGACAATAAAGAGTTACAAGCTTAGGATTGTCTCAAGACATCCTTTAAAAAACATTTCGAAGTATTTGATGTCATAATCATCATATATGAATATTATTAAAAAGTCACTTTGGCCCTTCTTCTTCCTCAAAGCAAGGATGTCATCAAAGAGGTCACTTGGAGCTCTCAAGAGGTGTTAAATCAGCCAATTTCCAACCCCTTCGAAGTGTGGACTTCGGGGTATTTATAGTGGAATGGTTAGTTGGGAGTAGGAAGGATTTGGGGACCAAAATAGCATAATTCGTACCCCAGGGTGCAGGCCTCCAGAAATTTGGACACCCTTGGTATTCCCAGAAACCAGTGCCTCTCTCTAGGGATGCGAAATTCGTACCCCTGGGATACGAATTTCGTACCTTGTAGGGTATGAAATTCATACCTCTGGGATACGAATTCCGTACCTTGTGGGGTACGAAATTCGTACCCCGTGGGGGTGCGTTAAGTATGTTTGAGTCATGGGGGTGAGACAATGTGGTTTGCGCGCGGTATTGAGAAGTTGCGAGGTTCCTAAGCACATGACTTCGTTTGAGCTCGTATCCTAGGGATTTTGGAGATAATTCAAACTTTCATGTCACACGATGTGTTGAGTCGAGTGTGTCTTGTGTACTTTTGGGAACCGGACCGCCAGTTAACATTTACCCCCAAAGTACGTCTTGATTGGGCATGATATGCTTTGAGTTGGTGAAATATTTTGTTGATTCGTCGAATTCCCGTAAACTCATGAATGTAGATGTTAGTTGTCATCGATATGACGTCACACATATGTTTATGCATTTTTACGCAGTCTCGCATGATGTGACCAGCAGGAAATGAATCCGCATTTATGAATGAACATATATACATACGTTCTCATACATATGCATATACGTTATTGCACACACACGTGTATATTAAATTCATGCACACGTATTTATATATATGAATATATACACATTTGGAATATATATATGTATATTATTTTCATTCTTTTTTTACTCTTGTCCTATGTAGGAACACAAAATTTCGTACCCCTTGTGGGGGTACGATATTTCATGTCCCAGTGGGATACGAGATTTTGAATCCCATTGGGATACCAGTGTTTGTATCCCCATAGGGGATACGAAGCGTCGTTGGGCTCAACCCATTATTTCCTCCCCTATAAATTTAGGTGAACCCCCATCTCCTCTCTTCTTTTTTACTTTCCTGCTTTTGTTAATATAAAAGAATCGGACCCCCAACTTCGAGAATTTTGAATCATCGAATAATAAGTTGGCCTCGACATTGACATTCAGTTTTTGACAATGGATAGAACTCTAAACTCGAGTATGTCCATATCTCTGAACTTGCATATCGAGTCAAGGTTCGGAGCAGGCTCGAAGTCATCCATATCTATGGGCTCAAATTAGGGCATGTCGGGCATAATTTCTTCCTACGAGTTTGAGGCCGATATTGACTTTGGTAATCTTGGTTCAAGCTTGGCATGCGTGTCGGGGCTTGGAGTTTGGGAGAGGAAGAAACGTGGAGGACGAGTTTAGAAAGGGAGAAGATGATAGATTTGGGAACTAGTATCGGTCAGGGGAGCCGAGGCGATGAGAGAGAGTCGAAGATTAGGGCCCGAAGATGAGGATTTTGTACCCTTCGTTGGGGGACTCGAAATCTCATACCCCCATGAGGTATGGGATTTCGTACCCCTGTGTGGGTACGATGTTTAGTTTCCCTTAACGGGGTATAATACTTTGTACTCCTGTGCGGGTACGAAATCTTGCACCCCTTAATAGGTTACGAGATCTTATATCCCATGTTGGGGTACGACACTCTCTGTGATCCTAAGGACTTCGAGTCTCATTCTCGTAGCTCATGACGCTCCACTTCCAATACTTTGTATTTCTCAAGTATCTTATCTGGGACTCGCATCATTCTTGCAATGTTGTATAATTGAGACGAAACTCGCGTTAACTTAATGATTTAGCCCTACACATAGGATTAGAGCATATAACTAGACTTTGGATGTTTTATCAACTCCAATCGCGATGTTGTTGTGGGTCGATTGGGGTCCTGTAAAGTTGGTCGACGACGGTGATGGTTATAGCCATATGGGGCTTGTGATCATCATCGCATTCCACATTTTTAAATTATAAACTGTATTAGCATGGAACTGCACGACGCTACACGGACATGTTAGTTTGCACTAACACGAGGAGTACAGGTTTTACAACTACAATGTCTAACGCTAGTATTTTGAAAGTATAGCTAGAAATGAAGACAGGGTCTATGACAGAGCAGACTTCGGAGTCCAAGGCTTCGTTGCATTCGTCACACACATCTGATTCAACTAGCGATGCTAGCTCGAGGGGCAGCAAACTAGAGACTTCCGGAAGCCCACTCCTTCTCATGCAACGAGTTCACCGGAAGCGTCCAATTAGGGAGTGCACCCAGAGAGACGACTATTAACGATATTTTTTGTTAACACTGAAGATGGGTCGACTGTGACGGATCTAAAAGAGGAAATGCGCGATTTGGCTATTTTCACCAGATTGTTTCTTCGAATTCTGAAGCCTGCGAAGACGGGGTCGCTTAGGGATTACTAAGATGAATCTAAACTCGGGAGATAAAGCTCGTCCCCCTATTCGAGGACATGTCGAGATGGGGATCCGCACTTATCTGAAGGATGAATAAAAAACTGCACCTATTACGATTAGAGAAATAATAATACACACTTACAAAACAATTTTTATATAAGAAGATCCCTTTCCATTAAACTTGTGCTGGGAGTACATGAATGCCATAGGGAGAACCTCCCAGATTAATCTCATTTACTATGTTATTTTTGAGAGTACAATTATTAAGGAAAAAAAATCGATCTCCTAAATGTGAACTCGGGGGTCTTATTTATAGTGGTTCAGGGCCTCTTCTGTTGGTGGCCTATCAGACACGTAGGGGTCTTTTCAGTCATTTTACTCTTGGTTTTGGTTGCTTGACCTTCGGCCGCCTTTGATGTATTTGGTTATGATCTTTAGATGATACTTGAATTCTTGAAAGCAGCTCCTGAATGTATGTGTTTACACCAAAAATGGTCTAAACACCCAAGGTACTAAACTGTACTTTACCAATTTGGTAAGAGATAATTGGAACCGTGTTTAATCAGCAATAAAATGTGAAAAGTGCGAGAAAAGTAAAGTAGAGACGAGATTTAGAGTGGTTCAGCCGTTAATGAGGCCTACATCCACTGTGAAGGTGATTTCCTACCTTATAATGAGAATTACAAAGTACATCCACTCTCTCTTTTCATACATTTCTATATCCACTCACTATACCCTCGTTTATATATATCAATCTAAGGAATTATACAAGAGAGTAGTAGAATTGGAGGAGAAGAAGGATGGATGATTAAGAAGAAGGATGTCCTCGTTTTCCTTCACCGTAAGATTGTCCTTGATGCCATGGCTGAATCCGTGGTTGAGGATGAAATTCAGCAGCACTTCGTGGTTATTTCCCTCCTTCCCCTTTATGTTGGTAGCCATGGTGTATTTATAAGTGAACTTTTCTTGGTAAGTGATCTGGAATCCGTTTATCCAGGCTGTGGATCATTCAATCTGTTAATTACAACCACGCCACTGGTTAGTTGTAGCCTGCTGCCCGTGGCTATATCCAGTTATCATGTGTGGACGGCTCGTTGGAACGAGTATCTTGAATAGCTGAGGGGGTACAATGTAAGCGAGCATCCTGTGAGCGCTTTGGGAGATCTTGTGAGAGCGGAATGCGGGTCTGGAGTTGATTCTCCTTTGTTCCTTACGCGACCGTCCTTCTTTGTCCAAGGGCGCTCGTCTTCTTGCTGCCTATGTATGGCGCTGTTAGTCTTTATGGCTATGTTATGAGGTCGCTCTCGCTTATGTTGAATGGGGGACTTGCTTTACTTTGGTGTTTGAGCGGTTCTCAGGATCTACGACCTTTATATTTATTGGGTCGCACTGCTCATAATATGTTATGCCGTTCGGTCACACTTGTTGACTTGACCTACCTTGGGTTCGATATGTGCGGTTGCATCATGCACGACCGATCCTGGTAATATCCGCCTTGTATCCTTTACCCAAAGTGCGGATGGATTTTTAGGGATTAACACTTTCCCTTCGAAGTCCGTGATTTCTTTTTGTATGGAATCACTGGCTTCGACATACTTGATCGCACATTAGTTGGTGGGTTTGTCCTGACTTGTTGAAGGCCCAGTCGTGCCACATATTAAGATTACTTCATCGTCGTTGATTGGTATTGTTATTTCCTATGAGCGAGAGGCTCGATGTATCTTTTTATTACTGTGCGAATAGCTGAATTTCGGGATGTCAGTTGGGACTTGATGAGACACTTCTTGCGTAATTGAGCACTAAGCTGACGTGGTGAGAATGTACTGGATGGATTAGGGTCAACATTCTGCGCCCTCACAAGTTGCTTATATTTTCAAAATTTGGATATTTTGACAATTTCCTGTCTTTGGGCATTTAGCGGGATATTTCCCGGGTACGTTAAACCGGATCACCAGATCTTAATTGAGCTGTTATATCACAAAAAGGGGCGTCTAGTCCTCTTAAGTATTGTCTCTTTATTTTCTTGCTTTCATATTTCTTCAATAAGCTCATTTTAATGGCGATTTCATCGTAGAAGACCTCGTTATTGCTTCTTGAGGCTTCGATTTTCCTTACGTGATCAATCGTCATTCCCGTCCTCCTCTGGTCGACAGTTTCTCTCAACTTTGTTTCCGGATACAACGCTCCTTTCTTCGAGTTGAATTTCACTTGTAAGTGAATTTTCTTCTTTTTATCTATGATTCTGGGTTAACTCTTTTAGCTTTGTAAGGGAGGATTCTTAATTGGCAACACCGAGTTACTGGGACACATGGTTGCGATATTTGAGAAGCATTGATTTGACTTGGTATGTGCTTGGACTTCAAGCAGAATCCTTTGGTGATAAACCTTAGCCCTTTTTACACTGGCAAGTCATTTACCGAAATGACTAAGAGACGATATCCTCTAATTCGTCATGCCTTAACCGACTGTTCAATGGAATACTTATATCGTGGCGATACTTCTGCTTTTCCTTTGACCCTTAACCATTCAGTTTGTAATTTCTTTTTAAGCATACTTATATGTGCTGTCATGTGACTAACCGCCTGTTCATCTCAATCCCAGTTAACTCATTATGTCTGGGGAACGACAGGATTTGGATTGGGCAGGTGAGGTTGCCCCAACTTCTGGTTTTGGTGTGGCTGTTAGTCAGATTCATCCCCAACCTCGCTTTTTGATGGGGTGGCGGCCGGCCGCCATAAATCGACACTTCCTTTTGATCAGTTTTTACAAATGTGTAATCGCTTTGGTTTTTAACAAGATGAAACCAAATTTCCCAGAAATGGAGAGTTGGCAGATTGTCCGCCCTATGGTTATTTAGCGATCAATTATCACATGCTGTCCAGCGGGGCGATTCCCCCCTTCAATCCTTATCTAGAGTCCATTTTATGGCAACTGGCCATTGCCCTTTATCAGCTGCATCCTAGTGGGTATAAAATCTTGCTTGGGCTGTACATACTTTTCATGAAGGTCCGACAGCGGGAACCCACGTTTGCGGATATTTGCTCTTTATATAATTTTAAGAGTAGGGAGGTAGACGGTCCCTCTTTATATTTTATGGAGAGTATACATGATAGAATTGTCACTGGTTTGACGGACGGAGCTAAGGGGTTTCCGGATCAATATTTCTTTGTCCGGTGTCCTGGTATATTTCGTGGACGATGGGGGGAAGGAGGTAATTATACCTTTGCTCCTGGAGTTCCTACTCCTTTTCTCTTTCTCAACCAGTTTTCTTTCTGACTTTTGTAGTGATTCCTTCTATTGTGGGACTTACTTTGGATCAAGGCCTTCTTAATTCTTAAATTTCTATTGACAAAAAGGAAAGGAGCAGAGAGATGTTGCTTTCAGAGGAAAACCTCCGTAACTACCAATTAATTTGCCCTACACGATCTCTTGGAAAAGCTTTTGTTCACTCCCAAAGTCCTGCTGGTAAGCCTCTTAAAGTAAAATGTTTAATCCTTGATATAAGCGACCAACCTTCGTTGCTGATTACCGAAGGGGGTGATAAGAGAGTTGACGAGAACGCATATGGTTTGAGGGTCGATGTAACTTCTGGAACAACCGCCGGGAGTTCTGCTTGTCCTGTTTTTCAGGCGAAAGATTCCTCAGGGACATTTGGAGACCTAGGTGATTTGGACTCTGCCGAATATTTGAGCCAAGGTGATGTAGTGATGCCTGACCCCGTTGTATCTGATATGGGAGGTATGCGAGGGCCTGCTCAGCGTCCTGAGAAAGCCTATATTTCCATAGCTTCCCCTGGAACCGGTTTTGACACCATTTTACTTACGGCCTAATTTTCCGTTAATTTGACAATCTCTGAATGCTTGCTGAACTCATGCTTTGTTTATTTCCCAAGTGTAAATGCAGACTGCTCGTCGTCGGATAGTTTCTCCCAACAAGCTGATATTACTGATCCACGAAGCCTCCAACAGTCTTATCTTTCCTGTTATTCAAAGCGCCCTCAATTATCCTCAGGTTTTCAGGTCCGACATACTTCTGAACTTTCAATGGTTGATTCTTTAAGGCGCGAGGGACTTGGTCAGGCTAAGATGCTTGCACCGACTAAGTCTTCTGCGAGATCTATTGTCCTGACTCCTGCTTAAATTCAAATAATACATGATCGTCCACCTTATAAGGTTCCTCCTGGAAATTCAACGCTCAAGGAGCACTTCAGTGGTTGGGACTTGAGGAGAATGCATTTCGATCTAGATTTACACCCTTACGATGGGTGAAATGCTGCGAAGAATATGGATGCCATAAAAAGTGGTGTGAGCAATCAACTTGGTGTTGTTAAGGATCAATTTGAGACACAGTTGAATCTAGTCGTGAAAGATGTTGATAAGCAATTGGAGCATTGGGCCAAATTCGGTTATGAGTTCCAGAGATTGAATTCTCGACACCTTGACCATATCGAAACCTTGGAAGACGACAAAGCTGGCCTGATCCACTTGATTAAATCCCAAGAATCTGAGATGACTTCTTTAAGGAGCGGTCATGCTAAAGTGGATAGCTTAATGGTCAGAAATGTCGAGCTCAAGATGGAATTGGAGGGTGTAAGAGCGCAGCTTTCATAGGCTCGATCTGCTCGAGAACTTGCTGAGCGCGATATGGCCTTGGAAAAAAAGGCTTTGATTTCTTTAGTACAGGAAAACATGGCTCTCGAAGGCCAACTTGCTTCCTAGAGTGAAACCCTCAGAACCTTTGAAAAGGATAAGATCAAGTTGCAAAAAATCTTGATGAAGCTAGAAATGGAATTGACAATACTCTGTTTCAATTTTATGTTTGCAGTGTCATAACCCATGGAATCTTGAGTTACTTGGATAAGGATTTTCCGCGGACTCTGGCCCTTGTTTGGGAGCGAATACTTTCATATTCCGACGATCTCAATGATGGGTTCCTTCAAGAACAGCTTTTAGAAGAGAAAGACCGCAAGGCTCTAGTTAAGGGTAAGAGGATTTTGATGAACGAGCGAGTTCAATCGCTTAGGAAGGAACGTTCGGATGCTATGATTCCTTGTGCCCCACCTGACTCTGCTGGGGTTGATACTTCGAGCCCCCTTATTCCCCCAACGGATCGCTCTACCTTGGATGTCGCAAGAGCATAACCTTTTTTTGAGTGTTCATATCAAGAAAATGTTGTGGCACAGTGCGCGAGTTACGGCTACACTTCTTCAAACGCGGACGATCGTGGAGCTGACTTCGTATATCCAGCAGCTTCAGGTAAAATTGACATCTATCAATCTGCCTGGATCTGGATTTTCTTATTTCTTCACTTGGGATTGCTGAGTTTAGTGCTTCTTACCCTGTTGCATCAGGTGTGCTTTCACCCTCTCATTTAGTTGTTTGCGGCACTGCTGCCCAGCCTGCTACCGTCAACTCTGTTTTGATCTCCACCAGTATTGATCCTCCCACCATACCTTCATCAGATGACCCATTTTTACCAGATGCGTCCGATCTGGAAGATGAGGACGAGATTTGGAGTACCAAGGCTGTGTCCACCCTGAAACGTAAAAGAAAGTTAACTGGTTAATAATTGATGATTAAACGCCCTTTTCCTTTTGTTGACTCTTTTGTGTAGCTGGATCAGCAAAAGCCTGAACAATTGGTCCATTCTTCCCTGTATAAAAATAGCACTTGCGACCTTTATGGTCTGATTCAGTTTATTTTGTTTTACTTGTCACGTACTTAGACCGGTTGTTTACGCGAGTGCCGGCCCTCGCTTAGTATTTTTTATTTGCGGATTTAAGTTTATATCGCTTAGGGGCTATCATAGTTTTATTACTTTCATTCTTATGAGTTGTCGTACTTTTAGTTTGTTGTTCGTGCAAATCTTATCGTTCGAATAGTTTTTGTAACGAAGTTATTACTAGGTCGTGGTATGTTTTGAGTGGGCATTGGTGATTTTTTACAAAATGGTGACGTCTTCATACCAAAGCTCTTTTTAATTTCAACGATTCTGTTGATTTCGCATCGTAATTTGGTCAATTCATGATTTCTTAAAAGCAACGCGTAGTTATTATATGTTTTCTTTTGGGTGCCCCCATGGGAGTTCTTGGGTTTCAATTTCGACCCAAGTTCAGCCTTGTTAGTCCTGATTTTTCTAGGACTGAAAGACCTTGTTGGATACCCCCATATGGAAAGGATTTCTGGTACCCCCTTTCGGCTAGGATTTTTTCTTTGTAATCCAACCTTGGCTTTGTTTGACTTGGTTAACAATAAAGAACAAGAATGGACACCCCCTTTCGGTTAGGGTTTCAGTTTTGTGCTGGTCCTTCCAGCATGTTTAATCCTTCCCTATTTTATGATTCATCCCGAGGAGCAGACACTAATTTATCTCCACGAGCCTTGACTCAAAGAGATAAACTTCATGCCCTTCACCTAACAAGGTGCCTCCCCGTGATTGGCAATTTTTTCCATTTCGGGACATGTTGGTTTTTCCGACTTTTTGCCTTACCTTAGGATACAGACATTGGTTTACCTCATTGAGTTTTTTTCTCAAGTTGGAAAACTTGTGTCCAGCTCCTAGGAAGGTCACCTAAGAAGGTTCTTCTTCGGTGGGCTTAGCAATTTTATCCGTGGGACATTTTTACCATCTCCCTTCCATCAAATGCTTGCTTAAGGAAGTTCCACCTTTTGGCTTGTTGTTTGTCTTCAGACAGCACACCCAATTGAGATGACGTGCCTATACATCTGATTTTGTTTGCATGCCTCTCGCGATGCTTTTGAATCATCTTGCTCAAGATATGCTTTAAGAACCTTCCCTTTGCAATTAAGATGGGTTTGATTAGCTGCTCCTATCATGCCTACATTTGAAAAATCAGTTTTCAGTGTACAGTGATGAGTACGGTACTCAAGTAAGCACATGATAACTTTCTCTGCATATGGCATTTGTAAGTGATTTATTGCCAAACATGAATATAGCAAGTGGAAAAACAAAGTAGAACGACTACTACTTCTTAAGAAAACATAATACAAAAGAAATACTGAGTAATAAGGCGGAATCAAGGGAATTTTAGTTCAAAATTCATGATCAGGACAAGAATCGCTAATCCTTAGTCACGTATCACTTTCGGGCTATTTTAGGCCCTTTCCACGGAGGGTTTTCTGCCCCTTGTTTGCAGAGAAATGGGACAGAGGCCTCGCTATTGTTCTAAATGGTTCTGTCTGGCCAGCCTCTCGATTAGCGACTTCAAATGTCTGCATTCATTTGTATTGTAACCTGATTGGTCATGGAATTGATAGAACCTTCCTGATTTCATGGTAGCATTTTTGACTTGTATCCGTTCTGGGATTGGATATTTTATAGTGTCCTTAGTTGCCCTGAAGACATTCTTTATGCTGTCATTGAGGGGGGTAAACTTGGAATTTTTGGAAAAACGCGGTCTCCTTCTGCGCTGCTTGGCTTCGTCTCTTGCACCTAGTATATTCTTTCGCTTTTCATCTCGCTCCGCGGAACGAACATTTTTCTCCTTGCCAGATCTTTGCCAGGATCCATAATTATGACAGGCAGGTTCCAGAATGGAACTTTCTTGTTCAGCGGAATATTCCATTTCGCTTGCATGACTTGTTTGAGCAAACAAATCGTCAGTGACACCTGCTGCGGCTTTTATGGCAGAGGCCTGGATAATGAACATTGACTCGATCTTCTTTATCAACGCGTTGTTTGCAATAGTTATTTGACTCGTTATCCCTGTCATTGCTTCTTCCAGCTCCCTTCTGATTATGGCCACCTCGACTTGTAACAACTACTTTTCTCCAGAACGGACGGTAGGCGATGTGTCAGCGCCGGAGACGTCACCAATTTTGTCCGTAGCAATTTCTCTTAGCATGCTCATGATCAAAGGTACAACGTTTTCCAGAAAATCTCATCAGATCTGAATAGGAAGAAACGGACATGGCCCCACGGTCGACGCCAAAATGTTTAACAAAAAATGGTCTAAACGCCCAAGGTACTAAACTGCACTTCACCAATTTGGTAAGAGATAAATGGAACCGTGTTTATTCAGCAATAAAAAGTGAAAAGTGCGAGAAAAGTAAAGTAGAGATGAGATTTAGAGTGGCTCAGCCGTTAATGAGGCCTTCGTCCACTGTGAAGGTGATTTCCTGCCTTATAATGAGAATTACAAAGTACATCCACTCTCTCTTTTCATACATTTCTATATCCACTCACTATACCCTCGTTTATATATTTCAATCTAAGGAATTATACAAGAGAGTACTAGAATTTGATGAGAAGAAGGATGGATGAATGAGTAAGAAGAAGGATGTCTTCGTTTTCCTTCACCGTAAGATTGTCCTTGATGCCATGGCCGAATCCATGGTTGAGGATGAAATTCAGCAGAACTTCGTGGTTATTTCCCTCCTCCTCCGTTATGTTGGTAGCCATGGTGTATTTGTGGGTGAACTTTTCTTGGTAAGTGATCTGGAATCCGTTTATCCAGGCTGTGGGTCATTCATTCTGTTAATTACAACCATGCCACTGGTTAGCTGTAGCCAGCTGTCCGTGGCTGTATCCAATTATCATGTGCGGATGGCTCATTGGAACGAGTATCTTGAATAGCTGAGCGGGTACAATGTAAGCGTGCGTCCTGTGAGCGCTTTAGGTGATCTTGTGAGAGCGTAACGCGAGTTTGGAGTTGATTCTCCTTTGTTCCTTGCGCGACCGTCCTTCTTGGTCCAAGGCGCTCGTCTTTTTGCTGCCTTTGTATGGCGCTGTTAGGCTTTATGGCTATGTTATGAGGTCGCTCCCGCTTATGTTGAATCGGCGACTTGCTTTACTTCGGTGTTTGAGCGGTTCTCAGGATCTACGACCTTTATCTTTATTGGGTCGCACTTCTCATAATATGTTATCGTTGTCTTCAGTCACACTAGATGACTTGACCAGCCTTGGGTTCGATATGTGCGGTTGGATCTGCACGACCGATCTCGATGATATCCGCCTTGTATTCTTTACCCAATGTGCATATGGATTTTTAGGGATTAACAGTAGGCTTGCGGACATGAGCTTTCGGATGTAGGCTTTCGGCTTTATCGTGAATACTTAGAGGGGCTTGACCTCGTAGTGCATGTTGATAGCTGCCGGGTCGAAACCGCTATGGGTTTCGGTACTAGGTAGCCTCTATCCTGCTTGGGTCTCGGTTAGCCGTCAGGTAGGGCCTTTGTGGTAGCCTGTATTCTTAGAGGGTGATTTCTGGTGTCACTCTTATTTATTTCGCGGACGTGGCCTTTTAGTATTCATGAAGTAGATGCTCCAAAAGTTGGTTCTGGGTGGCCTTTGCGTTCTTCCGTTTTAGTGCCTCCGATGCTTTCGTCTTCAGATATACCGGCATTTGGGCAGGTCAATATTGAGGATTCCTTTGGGCTTTGTCCATCGGTTTTATTACTTCTGGCTTACTTGGTTTTAGATTAGGGTGGCTGGTTACATGGAATCTTTCATCGAGCCAGTACTATCGGAAGGGTCTTATTGGATTGACCCTGGCGGAGAGATCCTGTCGGTTACATCCCATAATACCTTACGATCTATTACCTTAGGGGAGGGAGAGGGTTTTTGTTGATGCGGATTTTCATATTGTCCCTCCCTGCACTTTCCCTTCTCATTATTTGAATCCACTTTCCATTGAGCCTTCTATGAACTTTCGGTCTTCCGACACCCCTTCACTACCAGCTCACTTTATTGTTGGTATTTGGTAGTAACATTCCCCCTCCCCCTTTGTGAAGGGGTATTTTCGACTTTTCAAGTCAAACTCCTTGTCTTTTTCAAAGTGTCATATCGGAGTATTTTGATCTTCCTTGGCAGGGGAACAATGATTGGTCCATGTTTGTGGAATGTGGATTTGGGTAAATATCCTAGCACAATTACCACTGTCTCTTCTTCACTTTTTACTTGCAGCATCAATTTCTCAAACCATATTAATTGTTCACTGAAGATTCGAAGTTTGTCGTAGGAAACTAACTACTTAAACCCTTGGTAAGTAGCCTTATAATTTTTTTTAATCAGGGGGTTGAATTGTTTTGCTCAAATTAGCTTAGGGCTTTGCATATCGGATGCAAATTGTTCATATCTTAATAGCTTGATAGGCAATTCATGCCAATCAATCTGTACACCTTTTCCCCTAAATATCAACTTTAAGGTTTGGGTCACGCAATTGTGTCAAAGCATTTTTTCAATTAATGACTGGACTGGTGTGTAGGATTTATCATAACACTCATTATTCCAACTACTCATTACTAATAGGTATGAGCGTAATCACTTCCAAATGTTCTAATGAGTAGGATATAAATTTTATATGTTACCGAAATTATACCACCTGGCAGCGTCATGTCTGATAAGAGGAGTTCCGGTTTATCGTCCGTTGGTACTTGTGGTCTTTCTCGGAGGGGAAACTCTCCCCTCTTGAAGAAATCGTTAACCACTTCTCAAGATGACGCAAACTCCATTCTTGTCAGCTTTGTAATGGACAATGTGGAGGTCGTTCCTGCTTCTTACCGTTATGACCTCATGCATCCTCCTTAGGGATACTTCACCTACTCAGTTGTACATATCTGGCATGGTGGCTTCTTTCCTTTTCCTCCTTTTGTGCTTCGACTTCTGCAGGATTTGGGGGACACGCCCATTTAATTTCTTCCAAGCACTTACACATTACTCTTATGCCTGGAAGTACTTGTTCTGGAATCGGGTTAGGTTTCTCTTACTTTGAACCTAGCTCGATATTTGATGCGCTTTTCAAGGGGTGCTGACTTTCCCCTTTTCCATGCCGCCCCTTTGCGGAAGATTGTTAGTAGTAGTGTGGGCAATGTTATGTCTTGATAAGATCAATTCTTCGTTATTAAATGTTCTGTCAGTATTTTTGGCCAATTTGCTGATCGTGGTAAGCCCTATTAACCCTTCATAGGTGGTTATTTTCCCATTTGTAACATATCTTTAATTCCCTTCTTTCATATTTTTCTTCTGAGGAGGTATCCTAACCGAGAGTGAATCTTGTGTGTTTAAGCTTATTTTTAAATGGCTCGAAAAGCCGCCAAGTTGGTCCACTCTACCAACCAAGGACAAGCTGCTTCTTTATAATCTTCTTCCCCATGGACAGAAAATATTGGGGCGTCCCCTGTCCGTCTTACTGGCACTAAACATCTATTGGCATGTTCAGCGGTGTTCGCTCCTTCCGCTCTTTATTTCCAGGTATATTTTTTTGATTCGACAGTTTCTTTGTGAAAATCCTTTTGATACTAATGTTTCACGCTCTTGACTTTTCCTCTACTTTTCGTTTGACTAGGAGTTTCAGTTTCGGAAGCCCATATTCTTGTTGATGCTTTGACCAGGACCACCACGGCTGTTCTTAAGAGGCTAGCCGAATTTCCTGCTGGTCCGCCAGCCAAGGGATTGAGGTTCAATGCTTCTGCCTCCGCGATTTCCAGGAGTGTCCTCGGTAGGGAAATGAGAAGTGAAGTCTTTTCACCATATCTTCCAAGCACATCCGAGGAGGGTGTAAGTGCCATGCCATATACTTCTGCTTCTCAGACTGCCGGTTCTTCGAGGCCCCTTGATCTTCCATCGGATTTACTGATCTCTCGAAAATTATTCTTTCGGGACCTGAATTTTCTGACATTTCGTTGCCTCCCGATTCTTCCGACGTGATGGATTTTTACCGGTGCTTGATTGCTCGACAGCTTAAGGTATGACACTTACTTTTTTACTTTGGGCTTTCCACTTACCACAACTATATGCTGAATGCTTCAAATTTCCCAGATGATTAAGAAATGGCATTTGTCTGAGCCTATCCCTTCTTCTTCGGTTACTGAAATTACTTGGCTCTATGAGGCTAACGCAGTTTTGAGTAACGAGTGTGGGAGCTTGAAGGCTTCCTTGGAACATGCTGAATTAGCTTTGAAGAAGGAGTGGTAGGCTAGGGACGTAACTCTGGATAAGGTGTCGGCCTTAGAGCACCAGATGGTGGAGGACATGGTTACCCATGCTGATGAACTTCGAAAGAAGGATGAAAAGCTTTCTCGTGCCACCCAGATAATTTATGCATCCCAGGATAGGATTTCTGATTTCTTGCAAGTCCACCTTCCACAGATTAAATCCAACTGTTATGAAGATGCCCTATTTCATCTCCTTTCTGAAAACCTTCAGAATCTTTCTGAACTCCGATCTACCCGCATTCCTTCCTTCATCCGAGATCGGGTTATGGAGAGGATTAAGATGGGTGAGGAAGGAATTGCAGTGTCGTGAAGGAGTGATCCTACAATTGAGGACCTTTTACATATTGATTGTCTTTCGGATGATTTAGGCAAGGAGGGGGAGGCTCCTACCCCTGTTGGTACCAATAGGGAAAAAGGGGGTATAAGCCGTAGGAATGGAGACTGCCTTACCGAGCATATTGTCCACAATTCTTACACGCCATTGCCAAAAGAAGGTGGCCCCTTTGGTTTTCCGGGAGAGAATAAAGTTGTCGATTATGAAGTTCCCTCCCCTTGGGTGTAAATTTTACTCTAGACGTGTTTTTCTCTTTTCCTGGATGCTTGATTTCGAATAGTTCCCTGTCGTTATAATGGATAGGAGAAAAACTGTTTTCTTGCCTTAGGAAAAGTTAGGTAACAAAAAGTTCCACCTATTTTATGTTGGGCAAGTGGTACATTTGTGTGCTTAATTCCGCAACCTATGCAATATTTGTGTGGGTTCCCTTTCGCCATCCGCAAGGCCTAACACAATTGTTTGCATTATGACAGAGTTTAGCTTACTATGAGGAGGCATTACACACGATTTGTAGGATGAGAAAAGATTTTTGCACGATGCCTACTCATGCTTTCAGGGAAACGCGTCTCCTTGAGGGACTTGAGTGTGTTTATACCACATTTCCTTAGCACTTCTTTAATTTTTGGAGTGGGGATTGTGAAGCAATGTTAAAGATCTTTGGGATGAAACATGCTGAGGCATTATGTAAACTATAAACGTACGAAGAAGTGACATTTATAAATTCGATTTTCTGCCTATATGTCATAGTTGGTAGGCTCCGGGTTTAACCCATGTAGAGGTGTATTTATATAAAGGAAAGAAAGGAAGGCATGATCTTCGAAAATTTAAAAAGAAAACAAAATCGTAATCACTTTCCTGTATGTTTGTGGGTAGGTTGATCAATGCAAGATCCCTTTCTCCCGAGACAGAACATCGCCGACGAGAGAGGTTTCTACCATGTCTCATGAAAGGAAGATTTTACATCAGAATTTATCCATCAAACACTTAACTGAGAGGATGAATATCTTAAAAGGGCAGCTAGAAGAGAGGGATAGGACCATTCTGGGATTGGGAACATACATAAAGGCTAAACCCTCTATTGAATTCGAGGATGAGCTAAGGAGTCTTCGTCAAAGTGTCATCAACTTAGAAATTTATTTAAACAATGCTACTACAAAGTGCGAGACGTGGGAACATTGTTCTGATAGTATCCCTATAAAGACGGGGTCTTCGTCCCCTAGAGTCACGACAGCTTATAAAGCTTCCGCTCTCCAGAAGTGTTATTATTTGACTAACCCTCCTCCTGGGTTAAAGGAAACAATTATTTCCGAGTAGTGTAAAAGAGTGGGGCTGAGATGAAAGGAATCTATGATACTAAGTTAATCAGGGATTCTCACGACCGTGTCGTCAGATATGTTGACCAAATTAGACATTTGCAAGAAGAAAACCATGATTTTCTTGTAAGTGTTTTTGAATTGGAAAAGGAAAATAATTCTCTCAGGGTAATGTATAGGGCTTACAACAGAGCTTTGAAGCTTCAAATTAAACCTTCCGATCACTTAGGCGAGACAAGCAGAAGAGTTCAAAGACTTAACAAGCTACTAGGCATCGCATTTCACCATGCCATTGACCCTCCTTTATCCGAGGATGGAGAGGGCCTAGAGGATCAGTGATATTTTGCAACGGTGACACATAACTTTGCGCATAATAAGGATATCGAGAATGCAATCTTTTAGTAAATAAATTCGTGTATTGACGATATTTAGTATGTAAATAACCGTTGGCCCGAAACACGAGTGAAAATTGTTTGTATGATAAATGATCTAAGAGGTTTTCTTTGAGTACGTGAAAAAAAAAGAAGAATTCTTTTTTATCTTGCCTGGTTCCTAACTATGAGCTACTCGTCAATTTCTAAATTTTGTGGATCCTTTTTCATGGGCGGACCTACGGTCGATTCAATTTGACATAATTACCTTGGAGGTCTTCGAGCCATCCATCCTGATAGTCGAAATCATATGCCAATACTTACAAAGGGTTTCTTCAGCCCAGACTCGTGTGTCAATATATAGGAGGCCTGGATCTCCTATGGCACTTGCGTGGAGTCGAATCGATCTGGATTTAGGTATAGATAGCAGTAGGCTGGGACCTCCTCCGGCATCTGTGAAGCGCCTAATCGACCTAGATTCGGGTGTGAATAATAGTAGACCGGAACCTTCTTCAGTATTTGATAAATGCTGAATCGACCAAGATTCGAGTGTTAATAATAGTATACTAGAACCTCCTCTGGTATTTAAGAGACACTGAATCGACCCAGATTGAGGTGTTAATAATAGTAGACCGGAACCCCCTCTGGTATTTGAGAAATGCCGAATCGACCCAGATTCCAGTGTTAATAACAATAGACCGGAACCTTCTCCGGTATTTAAGAGACGCCGAATCAGCCTAAATTCGGGTGTTAATAATAGTAGATCGGAACCTCCTCTCGTATTTGAGACACGCCGAATAGATCCAGATTTGAGTGTTAATAATAATGGATCGGAACCCTTCTGGTATTAATGGAGTAAGTATCCCCTTCGGATTCGATTTGGAAAGCAGAGGTTGTATGTGTTTCTTGAGCCTCCCCTTGGGCTTTTGATGTCAAAGCAGAGGATGTACATGCTTTGTTGGCCACTCTCTGGGTCTGTGCATCCGGAGCACTTGGCTAGCTTATCCATAAGCAGGGCCCAAGGACTTACCCGACCTCCCTCCAGGAGGCGTTGTATCCTAAACATTGTAGGCGATGATAAGGTCATAGAAACTTAGACGGGGTCAATTATAGACACAGTACTAAGGTTTACTCTTTTGATGCTCTATACGGACCATCGTAGGTTCTGATAGAGGCTTATACACCGCCCACCCACCCCCCATGGGGTGCCCTATCCTGACCATCGTAGAGGATTATAGGGGTTTGCATTCCCTTCTGCGGGTAAAGCGGAACATAAGCAGAGGTAAGACGTGCTCTTCTACGAGCAGAGGTAGGACGTGCTTAGTTCTAGTAGAGTCAGGGCGTACTCTTCTACGAGCAAAGGCAGGGCATGCTAATTTTAGAAGCACCGCCACAACCATTTTTGGTGTGAAACGGCGGCTTACGCTTTAGATGCTTTAACGCTACCCCCTCTGGTTTGGGCATGGAGAAAGACTAACACACCATCCACCCTCGTATGCCTCGCCCCAGCCAATTTGGCGATGATGAGGGATTTAATCCGTTTGTAGTTGGACTCCTTTTGGGTTCTCCTTTCAAATTTCGAGAGATGAGTTCTATGTACCCTGGCACACACTTATTAACCCTTTTCCTGAGGGTTTTCCCGAATTCATCTTAATTCTTTGATAAACTCTCGTGATCGGCCTTGGCTGATGAATCTAACGATGATTTCACCACGAGCTCTACAGTTATTAGTCTCATGTCCATTCATCAAGTGGTAATGGTAGTAAGGCCCTCCTGTCTTTCTTTCATATTTAGGCTTCCTCTTTGTGGACATCCAACAGTCAAGTTCGTGTTTTGTTAGGAAGTAAACATTCTCCAACGAAGTAATGAGGTAGCATTCCTTGAGTATTTTTGGCATACACTCTTCTTTTTGTTGTCGGGATCAAATCCCCCTATGACTCATCTTAGTCGTGGTGTCTATACTTTCATCCTTTCTTTCTGGAACATACTGGAACCAAGTAGACATCTCTTTAGACCATTTGTTGGCGAAGCGGTCGAAATTGTCCATTATTTATCGCTTGGATTTCGTTCCCTTAACTTGCCAGTAGGGAGTATCCTTTAAGTGGAAGAAAACATTAGTATCCTCTGATGTAGATCCACTGGGTGGGAACACCATGATTTGTCCTATGTGGCAAGAGCTATTATTCCCAATATCGTAAGCATGTAGTTGCCTCTTTCTTTTCCGCTTTATCACCCGCATGGCTTTTGCTCTTAATTTTTGCTCCTCCTTCACCCTGGGGTTGGTTGTTTTTGACCTACCCGCTTGAGATCCTGAAAGCCTTTGTTGGGTCTCATATTCACAACCTTGCTTTTTCAAACCTAGTCCGGTCCGAGACAGAACAACTCAAGTAGATATTTGTGGATGCTAACCACAAGGTTGGAGGTTCTGGCCGTCCTTCTAGCACCAAAATTTTAATGATATTTTTCATTAACACCGAAGATAGGTCGTCTAGAACGGATCTAAAGAAGGAAATGGGCGATTTGGCTATTTTCACGGGATTGTTTCTCTGGATTCTGAAGTCTGGGAAGAAGGGGTCGCTTAGGGATTACTAAGATGAATCTAAACTCAGGAGATAAAGCTCGCCTCCCTATTAAAGTACGTGTCGAGATGGGGATCCACACTTATCTGAAGGATGAAGAGAAAACTGCAACTATTACGATTTGAGAAATAATAATACACACTTACAGAACAATTTTCATATAAGAAGATCCCTTCCCATTAAACTTATGTTGGGAGTACATGAATGTCATCGGGAGGACCTCCCTCATTGATCTCATTTACGAAGTTATTTTTGAGAGTACAATTATTAAGAAAAAAGAAAATCGATTCCCTAAATGTGAACTCGGGGGGTCTTATTTATAGTGGTTCAGGGCCCCTTCCATTAGTGGGCTATCAGACCCGTAGGGGTCTTTGTCAGTCGTTTTACTCTTGGTTTTGGGTGCTTGATCTTTGATCGCCTTTGGTGTATTAGGTTATGATCTTTAGATGATACTTGAATTCTTGAAAGCATCTCTTGAATGTAGGCTTGCGGACATGAGCTTTCGAATGTAGGCTTTCGGCTTTATCGTGAATACTTAGAGGGGGTTGACCTCATGGTGTATGTTGATAGCTGCCGGGTCGAAACCGCTACGGGTTCTGGTACTAGATAGCCTAGTACTGGTAGCATGTATCTTGCTCGGGTCTTGGCTAGCCCTCCGATATGGCCTTTGTGGTAGCCTGTATTCTCGGAGGGTGATTTCTGGTGTCACTCTTATTTATTTCGCAGACGTGGCCTTGCTGTATTCATGCGGTAGATGCTCCGAAAATTGGTTCTGGGTGGCCTTCGCGTTCTTCCAATTTAGCGCCTCTGATGCTATTGTCTTCAGATGTATCGGCATTTGGGCAGGTCATTATTGAGGATTCCTTTGGGCTTTGACCATTGGCTTTATTACTTCTGGCTTACTTGGTTTTAGATTAGGGTGGCTCATTACACGGAGTCCTTCGTCGAGCCGGTATTGTCGGAAGGATCTTGTTGGATTGACCTTGGAGGAGAGATCCTGTCGGTTACATCCCATAGTACCTTACGATGTCTTCCCTTAGGAGGAGGGAGAGGGTTTCGGTTGATGCGGCTTTTCAGATTGTCCCTTCCTGCTCTTGCCTTTCCTAGTATTTGGCCCCACTTTCCTTTGATCCTTTTGCGAACTTTTGGTCTTTCGACACCACTTCACTGCCAGCTTACTTCGCTGTTGGTATTTGGTAGTAACAACGACATTCCCTATTAAGCATGAGGAGGTAGAGCATGTAGATATTGTTGAGGAAAACACGTCGGCGGCACCGGATATGCTGGTGGATACGGTTATACTTGAAAATCTACCGTATTCGGTGTCATCGCATATGGATGCAACTGTGGTAAGGCACATGGCATTGCGATTCCGTATTCTCGAAAGATACGTTCTTACGCCCGGAAAGGATGATTGGGCTCATGCACCACCAGAGGGGTACACTACCTGGAACAGGCAGGTATGTGTTACTGGGTGCATGCCCCCGGCTAACAACTTTATTCGAGATATGTTGTACTACTTTCTCCTTGGCTGTCACGGCTTCATCCGAATGCGCACGCTTCCCTTTTAGATACCTACATTCTCTACAAGGAGGAGCTACAGCTGAATCCCACCGGAGAGGACATCTAGTATTTGTTCCAGTTAAAGAGGAGAGCTAACATCTCGCCATCTCAATATTTCATGGAAGCTTCGCCCAGTACGAAGTTCTTTAATGGGAAATGGCCTAAGCTGATTGTATACAAACGTGACTAGTTCTTCATGCGCTGTCCTCCTGGATTTACGAGGAGATTGTTGGAAGGAAGTAAGCATCCTGCGTTGCTTTTATTGTGGGACATGCATGTTTAGCGACTTAAGTTTAACTTCGTTTTTGTATGATAGGAAATCCTGAGGCGCCTATAAACATTGAGTATCAGCAATGCCTTGAGTCTTTGTTGGCTATTCCAGTCAGGGCTCGCTCGACCAGTAGCATCCTGGACCAAGATCGACTTCGCCGTGCGGGATTGCTCCTTGATGATGTAAGGTCACATGTAATTCTACCCAAACTTGTATATGGTTCATGTTTGAATCAACATCTAAACTTCCCTACATATGGATTATCATATGAATCGATATCACAAACTAGCATAAGAAACATGACGATTTGATTATATATATAATTACAACATGGATGATAGCAACATAACTTTTCATCACGACATAACATCATAGATATTTCAATCATAATCCTATAACATAATTACAACATGCAATCAATACTTCATATCACATCCATACAATCCGCGTTATAACTTAATCTAATTAAATTACTAATTATTTTGCTAAAACTATCGAACTCACAACTCAAAAGCAGTCTTGAGTTCTGAATTCTGATTTATGGAGTTGAATTAGCGCTCCTTTGATGAAGAATCGCTGTTAGGGTTGAGTAGTTCTGATTTGGTTGTTGTTCTTCCTCTTAATTTTGGTGGCGGCTGCTCTAGGGTTCAAGACAACAGCATGACGGCCATAGTTTTTGTTTTAATTCTGATTTAGGGTTTGTGTCTATGAGTCTTTTTATAGAGTTATGAATTAATTTAAGCCGTCGGATGTTCTTAGGGTTAATCAAAACCATTCAATTATGATAGGGTGATGAGTCAGCCCTAATGACTCAGCAAGGATTTAGAATGGATTCAACAACACGGGTCAGCCTGAACCAGAAAGCTGTGCAGGCTCCAGCCTCGGCCTGGGCGCACTTGGCAGGTGCGCCAGTGTAAATATGTACTGGCGCACTTCCCAAGTGCGCCAGTGCATTTATATTTTTTTTCTACTTTGCCCCAAACTTCGTTCGTCCATAACTCTTTCATCCGGTACTCGTTTCCCGCAAACTCGGACTCTATCTTCACTAGAATTCCGAGACGAACACAATGGCGCAACCCAATCCCCATAATTCTCACGTCTAAGATTTATTATTCTTTAATTTAGTTAATTCGATTATTCAAAAATACGGGGTGTTACAGTAATTGTAAGCCTGTTTCCCTTGTTCCGCAGTTTTACTTAGCTTCAATGAACTCTAATATAAGCTGGTTTCATAGCAAAACCTATTTGGTTATGATTATAACCTTCGAACGGACCTGTCAGTCATAAACTTGAAGTTTTGCTACTGATGGTTTTATACTTTTATTTTTTGAGTTTTATAAAAATGTGACCAGTAGCCAAATAAATAATTGAAGGCTTTAAACAGTACTAGATTCTTTACCAAGGTTAGAGCCATCCCAGTATATTATGTTCATATCGTTCAAATATATATATATATATTAGGTATAACTCTAGAAGTTTTAAGGTTTAAATTATAACAAACACAAATTGTAAATTAATCAGTAATTGTAAGCCTATTTCCCTTGTTCCGCAATTTTACTTAGCTTCAATGAACTCTAATATAAGCTGGTTTCATAGCAAAACCTATTTGGTTATGATTATAACCTTGGAACGGACCTGTCAGTCATAAACTTGAAGTTTTGCTACTGATGGATGGCTTCAAGTTCACAGTTAACGCCATAAACAAAAATAAACATTGTTGATTTCTTGGTTTCTGACATAATTGTTGATGTCTTGGCCACATGCAGTGCATTACGGCATAGTGCAGGCACTGTTACATTACAAAATGATGAAGTCAAAAGTGGGTAGGCAAAACAATAAGGGACCAGATGTTAATTATGACAGTGATCCTATTCTTATCATTATTTTCAATATAGATTAATATTAGTTTTCTGAATAATCAAATGCTTATTATTATTCGTGTCTATTATGTGGATTCTATTCTTCCAAAGGCATGGCAGCAACTAGGATTTGGTTGCAGGAAACACAGATTTATGTATAAATGCTACTTGAATGTTTGTTTTACTATATTATCGATAAAAATGAGCTAACTATGGAGCTCAACCGGTAACTTTATAAATGCTGGTAGATTTATGCAATCTATACATAAATATCAGAACCAGGAGAAAGCAAATTAGTGTACCCAAGCATCCAGCCAATTTTTTCAGCTCTGTTTCAACTCTTTTTCACTCTGTTTCTATTTCTGTTTCATCCACTTTTTTCTTTTTTGTAGTCACACCGTGCTAGTAATAATGTGCAAATTGAAGATCGTCAAAATAGCAAAAGTCCCAAAAGTTTGCTTAAAAGGAAGTGCAAGTTATTGGGTTTGAGCAAGAACATAGTTGCAGAAGGAACGATTGCAAGCACCGATCCGAATGCTATGGTACACTTTATGAAACTTGGGCAGGACTTCTGGAAGGTATGGGTTAATAATGTGATATCACCTTGATCTTAGTGTTCAGGGTAGTAAGTGGTTTTATTAAGAAAAATCGGAATTTGTACAGTTACTCATACCGTAAGATATAAACTCGTAAAATAAGTAAGTGTTTCGGTTTTATATGCTTGCAAGTTAAAAGCTTATCATGTTAAATAGCTTACAGTTTATTTATTATATTATCATTAATTGACAGAACATAGAATTCAGCACGTCACCTACCTTACAAAAAATTAAACTGCAGGTCAGAAAAAAAAATCTTTACAAACATTTGAACATGTCACATATGGAGGAGCACTGAAGCATTTTTCTATTTGATGTGGCACAATTGCACTAACAAATCTGAGTGCATATATACTTCATTATAAATGGGTTAACCCTTCATTATTAGAGCAGAGATGATCCAAGACCTTCATAACTATAGTATGATTATCGATTAATATTAATTAATCATCTGAAATGTTATAAGCAAGTATATATGCAGCAATATTATATGTTTATTCTCTACAAATTGTGTGCAAGCTATATTGTTTTTGCTAGTTAAACTATTTATGGTTTTCATGTTTCTTTTGTGATATTTTTCTTGTATTGCTCAACTTACATTATAAATAAGATGCGAGACACATAGCAACTTTCAGAGCTGCTATCTTTCTAATCCACTTTTTTCAGTATGTTCGTCTTTGCTTTCACTATTTGCGTTAAAATTAGAATTTTAATGTGTACTGTATTGCTTTTGGAAGGTATGGGTTAACGTAGCCGTGGATCCTGAAGCTTTTCTACTAAGGCCAAGTTCGGAGATGAACACCATCAAAGAGGCCGTTGGAACAACCGTGGCGTGGCACAAAGATTTCATTTCAGTAGAGTAATATGTGTTGCTTAGCTTTTAGATGTTATGTTATGCTATATTTTGGAATTGTTGGTACGGTGTAACGGTATGCATTTATATTATGTATGGATCGTGTTTGTTACTATGCTAATTTTGGAATGTAACTTCAACAAATCTTTTGGAATGTTCTGAAGTTAGTGAATCTATTGTTTTTTCAATGTCTTTTCGAATGCACGTGTGTTTATTTGTAATGTCTTATCGATACTACAGTAAATTATCGAATTTAGATATTGATGAATTAAATGTAGTATCTGCAGCTGTCAGTTGCAGTTGAGTCATTAGCAACAGTAAATAGCAGTTGTACTTGAACTTATTACAACAGTATAAAACAGTTGTGGTATCACTATCTGTTAAAAATTAAAATTACCTATTGCAACGGTTAATAACTGTTGTAATTTGACTTACTGCAACTGTCAAAAATAGTTGTGGTATCATGTTTGTTGATGCCTAATATGGACTATGCAACGGTCATTTATTGTTGCAAAAGGAGTTATTGCAACAAAAAAAGTCCGTTGCAAAAAAGTATACCGCAACTTCTTATTGCAACGCGCAAAAACTATTGCAGACCTTTAGCAACTTGGCCTATACAAACGGGTGTTGGCCCGTTGCAATAGGCCTACTAAAACAGATTTTGCCGGTTGCGAAAAGTGTTTTTTTGTTGTAGTGTAACCATCGTAAGCAAACACAATGGCAGGTTATGAATGGAACCTAAAGCGCGTCGAAGTCGAGATGGAGATGTGCGACAAAGATGCGAATCCGAGTTTTCTCAGTGAAAGTACCAGAATGTTAACGGCAAAATATGTCGTAAACACCTAAGATTTTTAATTACTTAAGAATTATAGTTTCGCGTAGAAATATAAGTGCAGAAAGCAGTAAATAGCACAAGAGATTTATAGTGGTTTGGTCTCGTATGGGGCCCACGTCCACATTGGAAGAGCCACTGATATTTTATTGACAATAAAGAGTTACCAGCTTAGGACTATCTCATGACATCCTTTTACAATCATTTCTAAGTATTTTGACATCATAATCATCATATATGCATATTGGGAAAAAGTTACTTTGGCCCTTCTTCTTCCTCAAAGCAAGGATGCCATTAAAGAGGTCACTTGGAGCTCTCAAGAGTTGTCAAATCAGCCAATTTCTAATCCCTTTGAAGTGTGGACTTAGAGGTATTTATAATGGAGTGGTTAAGGGAGTAGGTAGGATTTGGAGACCACAATAGTACAATTTGCACCCTAGGGTGCATGCCTTCAAAAACTCGTGCCCCTCTCCGTGGGTATGAATTTCATACCCTATGGGGTACGAAATTCGTACCCCATGGGTGCAGGCATCCATAGGGTATGAAATTCGTACCCCTAGAATACAAATTTCGTACCTTACGGGGTATGAAATGCATACCCCGTGGGGTACGTTAAGTATGTTAGAGTCATTGGGGGTGCGACATTGTGGTTTGCGCGTGGTATTGAGGAGTTGCGAGGCTCCTGAGCACACGACTTCTTTTGTGCTCGTATCCTTGGCTTTTTGGCGACACTTCGGACTTTAATGTCACGCGATGTGTTGAGTTGAGCCTGTCTTATGTACTTTTGGGAACCAGACCAAAAGTCCAGTTAACGGTTCGAAAACGAAAATTTTGAAAATTTTTATAACAAAAAAGGGATAACCCATAATTTTTCCTTCCCCAGAACCCCCCCAACAAAATGGAGTAGTGTTATTTTCTGGCATAGCAGACCAGTTTTTAAGGTGATCGCAAACACCTTTCTATTATAACTAATAATAAAAAATACAAATGGTATAGTTGATTGTAGTTGACAGTTAGCTACATTCGATTTTAAGGTGGACCGACCACCATGTATGGAGTTTAAAGTGTTCCGTCCACTTAACCTATCCAGTTTAGAGACTGAAGCTAGCTTAGTTACTAGACTACAAGTTCCTAACTCTCCACGCAGGGAGAGATTGAGTACATTACATACTTCACATCTAGGAGTCTCTTTGGAGGGAGCATATAGTTGCATTGCTTTACATAAAATTACATCGCTTACTAAAATAAACTCAACCCAGCTAGAAAGGTACAAAGTACAATATAGCTTCCCAAGTAGCTATGCACAGATTATGCAAGCTATGCCATGGACCGTATTACCTAACCATACTGTTGCAGCATAAAAGATGGTATGAAAATACTTAGCTTCAACAAACTTGCTCGAGCACCACACCATCAAAAAGGACAGCTTTGGGTTTGAGAGAAACAGTGCATCCCTAGCTACTACCATGAGATCTGACCTGGATGTTGAACTAGCAATAAGATGAACAGGAGAAGCCAAGCTCAAGAACTTGAACATGAAAACATCACCGTAAAGCTAATAGAACATAACAAAAAATTGTGACATAGTGATCCAGATAGTGGCAATGGAAAGTAAAAAGAGCACCAACACCTACATATCGCCATGATTGGAGCAAAGCTTCCCATGTTGGCAATGTATAAGCACGGTTGCATAAATCAGGGTGTCCATCACCACTACCCAACCAATTCAGCAAGCATGCCATCTCCAAGCTCAAAAAATTACATAACCACTACATTTACCTTCAAGTATTCAAGACCCACATACAACAAAATAACCAATTCAAGACGAACTGCCGGTGCATCGTCCATCACATGCACACCGTTTAGAGCAACAAACACCATCAATAAAACAGTAACCAAATAGATTTTAGTAAGGCTTACCGTGCTAAACACAAAATGTTGATTCACCTTTCAGAGCGTACACGTAAGGCAAGGAAACCAGCATACTGAAATGAAACATGGTGGAGTCGCGAAATAACCGTTGTGATGATCCAAACAAATGCACAGGAGACTCCGCGAAAAGGTTAGCAGCAACAAACAACAAGTCATAACAAATCAAAGATGACCACAAAACCATTGCATAGTACTTCACCGGAATCCCAAAAGACTCCAGACTATCGCGGACCCCTTGACTAAGGTCAGACAACAGCAATCAATTATCACTAGGCAATAAAGCGAACATAGTCGCCCGGAAGCTCGATATTGCACATTACGGGTCGAAAGTAGGCCTGAAAGCTTCAAAAATCTCTATAAAGACAGAACAACAAGTTCATGGAGGTAGATCTAGACACCGCATTGAATGATGCAGGTTGTAGTGGGATTAAAGAGAAAAAGTTGGATGGAGTGGAAATTAAGCCGAGAGCTTAAAGTAGTGTTCAGGTCAAATCTAATTTGAAATTGGTTTTGGAGTGACATCCATGATGATGAAAACATGTTAGAGCAGATTAGTAAAGGGAGGAAGTGGAGTTGTTGAGAGTGAAAGGAGAGGGAGTTGTAGCGCAGTGGAAAATTATGAAGAAAAGAAGAAGGGGAGAAAAAGAACATGTCGCCATTAATAGGCATAGCTCCAAAACCGCGTCTGATGGGAACAAAATGGAGTTGTTGAACATAAGAATAGATTAATTCAAGAATGTGGTAGAAGCATGTTATCAGATAGTAACTTACCAAGAAATTTTTGGGCTGAGGCAATTGCAACAGCTTGTTATATATTAAATTGAATTTTAATAAGACCCTTAACTCATAAAACACCATATGAGCTTCTATATAGTAATAAACCAAAAGTATCATATTTTAAAATATTTGGAAGTAAATGTTTTATTTTTAATACTAAAGATAATTTATACAAATTCGATTTGAAATCTGATAAAGGAATATTTATTGGATATTCAGAGAGAAGTAAAGCATATAGAATTTTTAATTTAAGAACTAATACCATAGAAGAAACTTTAAATGTGTCTTTTGACAAAAAATATAAAACTATAACACAATATAATGAAGATGAAAGCAACAATGAGATCGATGAAATAAATAGTGAAATTAACCAACCAAATAAAAGAATTAGATTACTAAAAGACCATCCTGTAGAAAATATCTTAAGAGATATTAAATCTGTCGTTAGGACTAAGAACCAATTAAATAATATGAGTAATTCAGCTTTTATTTCAACTATTGAACCTTAAGAATCCAAAGGAAGCATCTTCCGATGATTCATGGATCCTTGTTATGCTAGATGAATTGAATCAATTTACCAGGAATGATGTATCGGAACTTGTTCCTAGACCAGAGGATGGGACTGTAATTGGAACTAAATGGGTTTATACAAATAAAATGAATAAACTCGGTGAGGTCGTAAGAAATAAAGCTCGATTAGTGACACAAGGATATAGTTAAGAGGAAGGAATAGATTTTGATGAAACCTTCGCTCCTGTAGCAAGACTAGAAGCTACTAGAATTTTACTAGCCTTCAATAATCATAATAATTTCAAATTATTTCAAATGGATGTTAAAAGTGCCTTTTTAATTGGATATGTTAAAGAAGACGTATATGTAGAGCGACCTCCTCTTTTTGAAGATGAAAAACTTCCAAACCACTTGTATAAATTAAAGAAAGCATCATACTGGTTAAAACAAGCTCCTAGAGCATGGTATGATAGATTAAGAATGTATTTTTTACAATCTAACTTCGAAATTGGTAAAGTAGATAATACACTTTTTTATTAAAAGAGATAAAAATGATATTTAATTAGTACAAATTTATGTTGACGATATAATTTTTGGATCAACAAATAATCAAATGAATAAAGAATTCTCAGATATTATGACACGAGAATTTGAGATGAGTCAAATGGGTGAACTTACATTTTTCTTAGGCTTACAAATAAGAAAACTGAAAAATGGAATATTTACTAATCAAGAAAAATACGCTAGAGATTTAATTAATAAATATAATTTAACTACAACCAATGGAAGACCTACACCTATGGCGACTAATACAGCCCTAAATAAAGATGATACGCCAAAAGATGTCGATCAAAAATTATATAGAGGAATGATAGGATCATTATTGTATATAATCGCTAATAGACCAGATATAATGCATAATGTAAGTCTCTGTGCAAGATATCAATCTTAACCTAAAGAAACTCACTTAAAAGCTGTAAAACGTATTCTATGATATATAAAACATACATTAAATTTTGGATTATTTTATCCTAAAAATGATTTGTTTGATTTAATATCCTATAGTGACGCTGACTACGCGGGATCTAAATCTGATCGTAAAAGCACTAGTGGAACGTGTCGCTTCTTAGGTCATTCTCTAGGTTTAGAAAAAAGTAACAATATCTTTGCCTACAACTAAAGCAGAATATATGTCTACTGCTTTGGCTTGTTCACAAGTAATATATATGCAACAAACTCTAAAAGATTTTGGATTAAATATAAATAAATCACCTATATACTTTGATAATACAAGTGCTATAAATATATCTAAAAATCCGACACATCATTCAAGAACTAAACATATCGATATAAGACATCGTTCCCTTAGAGATAAAGTAAGTAAAGAGAAAATTTCATTAGATTTCATAGAAATAGAAAAATAAATACCCGATATATTAACCAAACCTTTAGACGAAGTAACATCTACTAAATTTAGAAGAGAATTAGGCATTTGTTCTTTAAGTGAAATAATGTAATTAAATTAATATAAATATAATATAAAACATAATAATAATAATCATAAAAATAAAAATAAAAAATGTATGTATGTTGACATACAAGTTTGTACATGTCGACATATAACAGCTATATATTGAAAATTAATTCCCACCAAAAAGTAGTTACAACCTATATTTAAACTCCTAATTTCGAAATTCTGTCTTCTTCTCATCATTTCTTTTCTGTATAAACTCTGAAATATAATAAACAACGACTTCCTATAATAATTTAAACCAGAACAACACCATTTCTTTATCCAGATCTTCCCCTGGACTATTTCAACATACTAAGCTTGCAAGAGACATGAAATTGGAAAAATTTATAAAGGATACACTGCAAATATTGACTAAAATTCAACTTCTTCAAATAAAAATGAATAGAGAACAAGACAAGCAAGGAAAAATTATAAAATTTACAACGGTTTGTGATGGATAATCAAATCAATCCTATTATCATCGAGGATTATAATCAAGAAGCACACATGGAAAAAGAAGAGGAAGAGGAAAAGGAAGAAGAAATGGAAGAAGAAGAAGAGGAAGAAGAGACATTAAGCGAAAATATGGAAGAAGACGAACAAGTAATTTGCGTAGGCGAAGCGTGTTTTAACAAAGATGGGAACGTAATAGTGCAAAGTAGGGAATTATGTATTCATTATCCCCACTTCTCAATTCAAAAATCCATGATTGTTAAGAAACACTAAACGTTTAAGGATTTTCATATATTTGTTCATGATGTACGTATTACGATTGTTTGAAATATTTGTTTCGACTGGATTGCTTGTATTGATTTTAAATATTATTTGGTTACTTAATTGATATAATGTTTGTATTGATTTAAATTACTTAGTAGGATTACACTAGTAGAGTCATTAATTTAGGAAGAGTTCTAAGTTTGTAGATTTAGAATTATAAATTTAGAAGGGATAATACTTTGGATAAGTCACTAGGATCATTATTGGTATAATTTAAGGGGTGTATAGTTAGATATACTTTTTGTTGATGATAAAGGGGAAGAAATTATAAAAGAGATATAGATAGAATAGCTATAGTTTATGGGGAGTTGGAAAGAATTCATGGAGAAAGTGGGAGTAATCAAAGAATCAGATCGACAGGTAATATCATGTATGAATATATTTTATAAACCAAGGTTGGCATCATCAAAAAATGGGAGATTGTTGGAGAATGGAATTTTGATGACAACAAACTTGTTTCAATCATTATTGATTATAAAATATATACTAACACCTTTATCCATAATATATATATGCAGGATTTATATGCAGGAAATAAATATTGAAGGCTATACAGTTTTAGAGATTCAAGATTTCAAAGGAGATTCAAGACTCAAGAGTATCAAGATATCAAGATTTCAAGAGATCAAGTTTATCAGAGTAATAGTGTCTAGATAGTATGTCAAACTCCGATTAGCACTCTCAAAACTTGTTTTCAAATTATTCTTTTAAATTAATTTCAAATTATTTCAAACTCCTTTCAAAATGATTTTAAATCATACAAAGATATTTTATGATTTAGAATATATATTAGTTTCTTATATAGTTTATATATTTGTACAATTATATTATATATGTGTTTATAATTATATTAAATAGTTTTATATCATTTATATATAGTTTTTATATCATATGGTTATATAGTATTTTATGTGTTTTTATACCTTAGAAATTATATTTTAAACAACTAGTTTTATTTCAAGAATTTCCAGAATATATATAATGATTTAAATACTTGAAAAATGGTTTAAAATTCAAATTGTAATACATATATCGACATACACTTTTATACAGGTCGACATATGACTGTCACAACTTTAAAATTTAAAAAGATGTGTCTTTTCATATTTAAAACGTTCCAGGAATGGTTGTGTCCCATGGAATAGTATATAAAGGGTCTGATTTTGAATTTTTTTCATAATATATCTTCTCCTTCTTCCTCCTTTATCAAACCACCATTATTCGGCTCTAAATTTCAAGTTTCTACACTTATACTCTGCCGATTTCAATGCAAATTATATCATTCTTCATCTGTTCTCAATCTCTATCTAATACTCTTTTTTTGGAAGTGCTATTCAAGAGTTCTAGAGAAATTGTAATTGATAAGGAAAGGGTGTGTTCCTTGTAGCTCGTAAATTAAGGAAAAGGAATGGTGTTAACCTTGTAGCCATAATATCAAGGGTGTTGAATCGGGGTTAACCTTGTAGCCGAGAAATCAAGGGGGTTGTAATTGGATACTTATATTAATAAAACTCTACGCAATCCAGTGTTGTGCTGGACTGGACGTAAGAGTAATCTGAACCAGTATAAAATCCGGTGTGTTCTTTCTTTTTCTGCATTTTATTTCTATTTATATCTGCATTTGTGATTGTTTCTGTTGTGATATTCATTCTGGGATTCATTTAGTTGTTTGAGTAATTGTTAATTATTTAAGTTTTCTATAAATTATTTAAAACACTATTCACCTTCCCTCTAGTGTTAATTTTGCCTTAAGATCCATGATTCTCATCCCTAACAAAAAATTCAAAGTAAACACTATTATCTCTAGCAAATTATGATACGTCGATTAGATTCTTAGTGATCTTTGGCATGCTAAGTAAATTATGTAAATATAATGGTTTCCTTTCCTTAAGCACAACATTACCAATTTGAATAACATGAACACACTTACCATTTCCTATAGAAATAAAATGATTACCTTTATACTCTTTGCATCCAAGGTTTAAATTGTCAAGGTCGTTTGTTAAATGATTGGTTGCACCGATATCAGGGTAGCAGCTGTGTAACAACCCGCATTTTACGTATCGGAAGATCGTAAAATATTTTTATTTTATTCCCTGAGGGCTGGATCATTCTCATCTTTTAATATGTTGCTTATGGGGATGTGAAACATGTCCATAATTTTACCGATTTTGTTTGTGACCATTTTACCCCTGTCAGTTTTGTACAGGGAATAACTTTTGACTCGGTTCGAGTTAGAGGGTGAGACCTGCGCCATTGGAAAGGAATTGATGATTTCCTTTCCGTAGAGTAGTTACATTAAGGATTTGGCTCAGCGGTTTAGAGGAATCATTGTTTTAAGTTTTTTCAGTTGGCTGTTCAGGTTTGGAGAGCCTATGGGCTGAGTTGGAGAGGCCCATTAGTGGGTTGGTGGAAACTATAAATAGGGGGTGAGGGGTATGGAGAATAGGTTACTTCTCTCATTCTCTCATTTAGAGACATTAATCTCTTCTTCCTCTAACACCTTTCCACCATTAAAAATCCAAATCTAAGGAGGGAAATCATTGATCTACACCATTGGAGGCTAGATCTACATCATTTCAAAGGTGAATTCATCGGATCGACGAGTTTGGTTTGAATTGCTCACTGTTCGGATTCATAATTCTATCATTTTAGCTTGTTTTGGAGAACCGGTGAGTGGATTACATCTCTCACATGGATTCAATAAAGTGTATAGGTAGTAGATCATGTTTTTCATAAATTCAAGTGTTTTTCCTTAGGGCCATGCATTGGTAAGTTCATTTTTATATAGATCACCCTAGGATCTGATTTAGCAAGTTTGGATAGGTAAATTCTATGATATTTCATATGAATGTGCAAGTTATATCCATGGTTTTTGTTCATATGCATATTTGTGGTGATTTTGGTGAATTTGACATTATCATGGATAGAATTGTCATATTGATGATATTGTTGAGTTCATAACATGCTTCTAATCCTTTTGGATGAATTGAATAAGTTAGTTTCGTTGGATTTATCATTTGGCAAAGTTTTGGTCGAAATCGGAGTTGAATTGCAATATGCATGTTTTGGATCAGACCAAAGTTGGATCGGACCAAAGTTGGGTCGGGCCGAAGCTGGGTCGGATCGAAGTTGGGTCGGACCGAAGTTGGGTCTCACCGAACTTGGTTCGGACTGAAGTTGTAAAGTTGGGTCGGACCAATGTTGGGTCGGGCTAAACTTGGGTCAGACCAAAGTTGGGTCGGACATAAGTTAGGTCAAAACAAAGTGGGTCGGCCTATTCTGGTCAGCCATTTTTGCCATTTCTGGTCAGCTATTTCTGGTCGAACACTTCCGGTGATGATGTTACTTCAAAGTGAATTAACTGGGAAGTTTGGAAGTGTTGAAAAGTGTTTATTGTTCATTGTAAGCAACAAATGGGGAGATAAGTCAATGATGTGTTGAGTTTATGTGAAGTGGCAGCTCTAAGGTATTCTGAGCTAATTAATAGTCGTAATTGATAACGACTAGAGAGAAGAAGGTCGAGGAATTATCGTTGTCGTACGTTCTAGCGCACTCAAAGCAGAGGTACAATTGAAGACCAATTGTAGGTCGAGTGCCTTGGGCATCATGTATGGCCTAGACACGGGTTGAGTATAGCGTGTAGCATGTGTTGAGTATAGCATGTAGAGTTTTGCTAGAACCGGGGCGTCGTGTGTGGTCCTTGACAATTGACAACAAATTGTTAGCCAGTCATATGATAACAAAGTTTCCAAAGCAAGGTTGGCGGTGATAGCCAGAGTCAGTCATGGACGTTTGAATGCATGTTATGATCACGATTGAGTTGCTTTGCCATTTATGAATGGATGCTTTAATTGTCGTGGATGAATTGTTATTCCTTTGGGTGTATGGATTGTAAAGGCTATCACTGTCATGTAATGGGGAAGGAAATTGAGAGTTCTTATCTGAAGCTGGGTAGATTAGTTAATTATTTACCCATTCTCATATACTTTATTGATGAAGTTTGTTAGCTATTTTATCGCTCACTAAGACTGTTTTCTGACTCAAGGTTTTATGTTTCCTCTTATAACCTTGGGTTGTTCATCTGGTTGTGGATGGGCAAACTGAGTAACAGGTGGCAGGTGTTGCTTTAGTGAGGACGACGATGTTGATCGATGGTGAGCAGGGGGCTCACGTACTAGTTTTATTACTATCTAGCATTTGTTTCCGCTGTTTGCTATTTCTTTGAGTGTTGTAGTGACGCAAATTATAAAAACACTATTTTTGTTATCCACGTGTATGGAAAATACTTTCTAGTTGTCAAAAGTCTAGTGTTTTCTGCTTCACTATGACTACCTGATTATATGTTCTATTATATTTATCCTTGCGCTGTGAGTTTACGACAGGTTTCGTTTATCTACCATACCTTGATGATCATCCATAGCTGCCTGGCACACCTTTCAGCGCATTATTTCTCTTGTATAGTGCGGGGACTGTGGGGGGATCGTCACATTTGGTATTAGAGCTCTGGTTAACTATTTTAGCCAAAATTCTAAGATGTAATCACGTATGAGAGACGTACTTGTAGATTTCAGTTGGATGCTTAGTATAAATATTAGCATACATAGTAGTAGCGGTTGTATTCTTTAGCAGTTTTTCTTGGAAGTGGCTAATTATTCTAAATTGCAGATCTAGAATGAGTAGACGATCATCAAGACACGTTGCTAGGGAAGCTAATACTGGAGGGGGTAATGGCGGGGCACAAGACTACCCGGCCATGTTTGAAGCTATGATTGAAGCATGCCTTCGAAGGAACCCGCTCTAGTGGCAGCTACGGTTGATGTTGCAGTCCAAGTTCCTAGAGCTGTAGAATTTGCAAAGCTATGCAAAGACTTTTCTTCATTGGGAGGAAAACAGTCAAAGGAACTGAGCTAGTTGAAGAAGTCCAGAGGTGGATGGATACTTGTGTTAGGATTTTCACAATCATGGTTATTGATGATGCAACAAAGTGGAAGCTTGCATCAAGGCAGTTAGTGGGCAGAGCAATGGACTGGTGGAACTTTGTCACAATTGAGACCCCTTGAAGAGGATATTTCATGGTAGATGATCCAAGCTAAGTTGGAAGCAAAATTTATCTCCACCGTGCAGAAGTATGTTCTGTTTAAGAGATTCGTGGAGGTTAAGCGGAATGGTCGCCTAGTTATTGACTATATTTCTGACTTCGAGCTTTGTCAAAGTATGCTCGTTCATATGTGGATACTCCTTATCAAAAGAACGAGAAGTTTGCCTTGAGATTGGATGAATATCTTGGGGATTAGCTTGTGGATCACCTCGATGATAGCATTGAGAAGATCGTCGAGAAGGCTTTGAGGCATGAAAGTCTGTTCCCTAAGAAGATGTCTGTTATTGCACCTAAGGAGGAAGAGAAGCCACATCAGAGTGGTAATTATAAGGAAAGGGAGAAACAACAACAGAAAGGAAAGGATGGCCAAAAGAAGCAGAAGGGAAAAGTGACTTTCTTCAATTGTTGGCAGAAGGGCCATGTTTCTAGTTAATGCAAGAATCCTAAAGATGAGAAGAAGTGCTTCAAGTGTGGGAAGCCAGGACATGAGAAGAAAGATTATCCAGAATCAGCCAAAGGGAAGCAAGTGGTCAAGGCGTATGCTTTAGGGGAAGTGCCATCTTCTTCCAAAGCTCCTACCACTGAGGAGAAGGGAAAGGGTGTGCTGGTGCAAGGTACTCTTACTGTTCATGGTGTTTCAGTTCGAGTTTTGTTTGATACTGGAGCATCGCATTCATTCATTTTCAATGAGCTTGTGTGTCGCTTGGCTTTGGAACCCGAAATTTGTGATAGACCATTGATCGTGGCTAATCCAGTTGGGGGTTCGTCTAGTTTATGCATGTTGTGACGTGGTCTAGTGTTGTTAAGTCATGTTTGCTCTTTTGTGTGTGATTGCTTTGTTCTTAACTTCACTGGGTTTGGGATCATCTTGGGCATGGATTGGCTCAAGAGGTATGCGGCAAGGGTGAATTGTAAGAAGCTAGAGGTGAGAGTCGGGGATGTGGAATGGCGAATGGTGTTGACAAAGTGTAAGCGCGAAGAGGGTGTCTTCGTTAGCTATCTATATTCGCTTGTGATTCCATAAGAAGACTTGTCATCTGCGCAGATCGCAAATGAGTATGAGGATGCCTTTGACGAGGTCAAAGGTTTGCCGCCGCATCGTGAGATCGAGTACAGGAGTGATTTGGCCGAGGGTGTTAGACCAATTGTTATGCCTCTTAGGCGGACGACACCTAAGGAACAATGAGAGTTGGAGGTGCAAGTTCGTGGTGACCTTCTAAGGAAGGGATTCATTCGGAGAAGTGTTTCCGAACGGGGTGCACCGGTCGTGTTTGCAACCAAGGCAGATGGCTCGTTAAGATTGTGTGTGGACTATCGTGAGTTGAATAAGGTGACTAAGAAGAACAAGTATCCGTTGCCAAGGATTGATGACTTGTTCGATCGGCTTCACGAAGCCAAAGTGTTTTCTCAAATGGATTTAGCAATGGGATTTCACCAATTGAGGGTGGCCAAGGATAGTGTATCAAAGACTGCTTTTAGGACACCATCCATTTTCTTCGAGTGGTTGGTGATTCCATTCGGGTTGACTAACGGGCCAGCGTATTTCATGGATCTTATGAATAGGTTATTCAGAGATCAGTTGAATAAGTTTGTGCTTATGTTCATGGATGATATTATGGTTTACTCCAGGAATAAGGAAGAACACAAGACACACTTGAGAGTTGTGTTAGAGATCTTGATAAAGCATCAGTTGAAAGCTAAGTTCTCGAAGTGTAACTTCTGAAAGGATGAGGTGAGATTCTTAGGCCATGTAGTTTCTGGAAAAGGGATAGAGGTTGACCCTGCTAAAGTTGTAGCAATCCAGGACTAGGATCGACCTAAAAATGCGACGGATGTTTGGAGTTTCCTTAGGTTGGCAGGATATTCTTGACGGTTTATCAAGGATTTCCCCAAGATAGCTGCAACGTTGATAGGATTAACGAAGAAGAGCCAAGTGTTCACATGGGATGCGAAGTGTGAACAAGCATTCGAAATCCTGAAGGAGAGAATGACGAGTGCTCTTTTGTTGACCAATCCAGGAGGGAATGAAGACATGGTGGTATACACCGATGCATGTGGTATTAGGCTTGGAGCAGTTGTAACACCCCGTATTTTTTATAAACATTAAGGTAACGAATTAAAGAATAATTAATTACAAATGTGAGAATTAAGGGAAACGGGTTATGTCATTGTGCTCGTCTCGAAATTCTACTTGAGATAGAGTCCGAGTTTGCGTAAATCGGACTCCGTATGGACGAGTTATGACTTTCAGAAGATTCAAGAATTTAAATAAACAGCTCAGATTAAAGTTCAGAAAATTCATATTTCGAAATCAGAAGCAGAAGCGGGTTGGGCGGGAATTTTCCCGCCCAAGGACGGGTCAACCAGGAGGTCGACCAAGGGGTCGACTTCCTCCCATACAGGTCGACCAGGGGGGTCGACCTGGGGGTCGACCTCCCTCTCGGGCCAGATCTGAAAACTGACGTGTTTCATTGTATGACGATTTGATGTGTCATTAGGGCTTGTGTGGCAAGTTCTAGTTGGTTATCCTAGGTTTGAACGACTTTGATTTACCCTAGGTTGATCTGACGGCTCCTATTAAATGAAACTTCTATATAAGCAACCTAAATCTAAACCTTAAGCCACACAAAAATATTCCTAAGACCGTCATGCTATCAGTACTCAACCTAGAGTAGCCGCCATTCTCCTTCAACTAGAAAGAAAGTTAGGAATTACAAATCAAATATAATTCAACTAATAGAATCCAAAGTCTACAAAAAAGGAGAGCTATTCAATTTCAGAATACAGATCCCAGAACATATGACTAGTCTCCTTTTTGCAAGTCCAGTTATCATTTAGACCTAAATGATATTAAAATCGTGACTAAATAAATGGATGTGGAACAACGCCTAATGAAAATTTATGCCTATCCTTTTTGTCAAAACTGAATTGATTAAGACTATGACTCTTATCATGTTAAGTTTGTAATCATGTTGTATGTAATTTGATGGTAAATGTTAAATGCTTTGCAATGAATCCATATGTTGTATAATTTGCCAAGGACATATATGTTGTGTAATTTAGCGATGATATATTATGATGTATACTTTGGCGATGACAAATCCTGTTGAATAAATTGGCAATATCATACCATGTTGTATAATTTGGCGACGACATTTCATGTTGTATGATTCGGTAATGACACATATATGTTGTATGTCAATTTGGGAATTTTGCTATGTTTATGCAAGTTCAACCATGATCACATATATGACCAAAATTACATGCTAATATGATTTGGTTCATGTTAAATTTGATCCAACTAATTTGGAAGTTCACAACTACATGCCTAATTTTAAGTTTATGTAGTTCTACGTAAAACCCGTATTTCACGATTCATGTTGAGTAGATCTAAATTTGCAAGTTCATAATTAAATGTATATTGTTCTATGCTAAATTCATGTGACACATGTGTATTTAGATCCATATTTTTATGATGTTGGAATTATTACATGTTCCTCTTTTTCCCCTTTTGTGTATAAGTTAGGCTATGTATCGAGCCTAACATTTTATGTGATTTATGCGAACGTTTAATGGGGGTAACGTTGGGGGAAAAAAATAAAATTACATATAATTGGCATATTTGTCTCATAAACATGTAGATGTTTTATGGCATAAAGTGGTATAAATTTTTATACCTAAAATTATGAACTTGATTTAAAAGGGAAAGTGGGGCTTGACTTGAATGACAATAATTTACATATAAATATAAAGAGGTAAATATGTAAATTTAGAAAAGACGAATATGTCTAACTCGAGGTTAGATTGAGTTACGGTGTAAGACTGCACGGAACCGCCCGACACATCCAGCAACCGTAACAATATATATCTAATGTGGGAGGTTAGTGCATCGAGCCCAAAAGAACCCGAGGTTAGACTGAGTTGCGGTGTAAAATTGCCCGGACCCGACCGACACATCCAGTGACCGCAACAATACCTGTCTAATGTGAGTGGTTGGTGCTTTAATGAATGAATTAAAGCTAAGTCAGGAATGGTAGGGTTAAGTTAATTAAGGCAACATTTAACCAATACAACATGTTAACTAAACTAATGGGTGGGGTTAGGTTAACTTGGACACTTAACCAATTTAACATGTTGATTAGGAAACCCTAGTAACGGGGACCCATTTCAGCAGTAACCCACATAGATTTATCATGGTACCCTGAACTAGGCAGGGTGGGGCACGATTACTGGGTTGATTATAAGCGGTCAAAACAACGGCGGTCGGTGCGTCAGTGTAGGTTCCGACGGAGTACGGCCATGCACGTACTCCGGAGTGGAAAAAGAAAGCACTGGGCATTAGTAGTTATACACTGTGCGTCTTGAATCGTGTCGGGTTGCCAGTATAGGATTTGATACACCCCATGGTGGTACCAGCACAGGTATCTACAGTCAAGCGGGGTCGTATGATACAAGTAGTAAATGCATGCGAGTAGGAGCCGATCGATAAAAAGGGATCACTGGGTTTGAACTCATGATGATGGTTGAAATATCTAGTAGGTGCAGAGAATATGGATACGAGTGCGATAGTATGATTAGTTTATCTTGCCTAGTTTATCTTGTCTTATCCTATGTTACCTTATTTCTTTGTTATTGTCCTACGTCCAGTTTATTCATATCGTGGTTCTCTTACCAGTTTACATGCTGAATAATCACTGGACTTCCTAAACTCATGTCTGACCCATTTTTCTTTCGCTCTCTTTTCTTCCATTCCCTCCCCCCTCAGGTACCCAGGGAGGGAATAACTCAACCTAATTTGGACCATTCATCTTTCCAAGCTAGAAGACTCTGTGATGTATAGCTTGGAACCTCTTATCTTTGGCTATGGCTTTGGACACACTACTACTTAGGGATTTATGCAGTTTTATTTTGTTTTATGCTTCTTTATGTTATAATCAAGACAGGGATTTTGATGTAATTATTTGGAAGTTGTTTTGAGACAGTTTGTTGTAATGTTTTTGTTTTGAACCATGTATGAAATAAATTTAGTTTTCCCACTGCTTATATATGTATGTCTTGTAAATTATCCGTGTCTTTTACCTATAATGCTCCACCAAAGTTAAGGCATTCCCTTTGTGGTTGACCTTAATTGAGGTGGGGTGTTTCACTTGGTATCAGAGCAAAGGTTTACCAGATCAGATAAAAATTTTAAAACTGTTTTTCAAAAAGAAGTTTAAAGAAGCAATTTTCAAGAAAAAGTGTTCCCAAAAGCCATATGCACTATCTTTCTATCCTTTGTTTTGAATCTTTCCTTTTTTGTTTCAGCATGTTTGGGGATCTTAACCTTCCAGAGGGCGTGCCGGTGCCTGGCTGGTTCAGAAGGTACCTAGAGGCTAGGGCTAATGTCGCAGGCCCAGCAGACATTCCTCCGCCCCCAGCTGCAGCGGTTCCTCCTCCTCCTCGTGAAAATGCTTTCTCAAAAATATATGGGGACTTTCGAGCCATGGGTGGTAGGAACTTCAATGGAAATGAATCATTTGTGGAAGCAAGAAAAGGCTCAAAGAAACTGATGATTTGTTTGATATCTTCGAAGTGGACTATAGGCAGAAGATACAGTTGGCCGTATGGTTGCTTAAAGACGAAGCCTCTTATTAGTGGGAAGTTACTAACGCTGAAAGACCAGTTGAAACTTGGATGGATTTTAGAATGAGGTTTGAAATGAAATTCCTCTCACAAGCTAAACGAAGCCTACAGATGGAGAAGTTTTTAGCTCTCAAACAGGGGAGTATGTCGGTCAAGGAATACGTTAACCAATTCAACCAGCTGGCTAGGTTCGGATTGGAGTTGGTGAACACTCCACAAAAGAAGGCTCTCCATTTTGTTAAAGGATCGAATGAGCCACTGCACAGCGTAGCTATGTCCCATATACCTATGGGTGCAACTTATGAGAGACTGGTGGACATGGCACTGTTACAAGAGGAAGATAAGGTTGGCAAGAAAGAGACGAAGGTGGAAGTACCTCAAGATAAGAAAGTGGAAGGATCACAAAGCAAGAAGACAGATTCCAAGAAAGGCAGGAAGAACAACAAACTCCGTTACAAGAGGAAGTGTAATTTTTTTGGCATTCCTGGACATCTGGTTAAGGACTGCAGAAAGAAGAAGAGGAAGATGGGTGGTTGTTTCCATTGCGGCGAGACGGGACACATGGTTAAGGGCTGCCCAAGAATGCAAGGGCAAGGGCAGAGAGCTGGATCTATTTCTGGAGGGCAGGTTCACGCTCTCATGGCACCTCTGCAAGAATGAGGTAGAAATGTTTCTGTTCAGAGTTTAGTTTATCTTTTTGATCATCATGTTCGTACACTCTTTGATTCTGGCGCATCGCACTCTTTTATATCTACTGCTTTAGTTGAATCTCTGCACCTAGACACCAGTTTAGTAGAGGATCCTTTGGTTGTTTCAAATCTAATTGGGGGCTCAACTTGTTTGTCAATGATTTGTTTGGATTTGGAAATTTCTATACTAAATGTTGGGTTTAGATGTAATGCCTATGTTTTGGGCTTCACGGGCTATGGGTTGATTCTAGGCATGGATTGGCTATCCAGTAATGGTGTCATCCTCGATTGTGAAAAGAGAGTGGTTAGACTCATGACTCTCCTCGGTAACACTCTCGAAATTTATTGTAATCCCATGAACTTTGTTATGCTTAGCTATCTAGAATCTCTTGATGCGTCTGTTGAGAATTTGCAGTCTGTTAGAGTAGTCCGTGAATACTCGGTTGTCTTTGAAGAGGTGAAGGGGTTACCTCTGAAGTGGGAGACAGACTTTCGCATATACCTCGTTGATATTGCAAAACCCGTTGCTTTACCCGTTAGACACATGGCTGCAAGGGAGACAAAAGAACTCAGCAAGCAAGTTAAAGAGTTGCTTGAGAAGGGGTTTACAAGGCAGAGTATTTCTGAACGGGGTGCTCCAGTAGTGTTCGCAACTAAAGCGGATGGTTCGCTTCGCCTATGCGTGGATTATAGGGAGCTAAACAAGCTGACCAAAAAGAATAGGCACCCACTCCCAAGAAAAGACGACTTGTTCAAGCAGCTTGTAGGTGCATCGGTTTTCTCCCAACTAGATCTAGCTACCGGGTTTCATCAGCTAAGAGTGGCTGAAGGCATTATTGATAAGACCGCGTTCAGAACCCCAGATGGTTTCTTCGAGTGGCTTGTCATGGCTTTCGGCTTGACAAACGCACCCGCTTATTTCGTTGACTTAATGAGCAGGGTGTTCAGGGAGTTCCTTAATAAGTTTGTGGTGGTCTTTGTAGGTGACATTTTGATTTTCTCAAAGATTGAGGAAGAGCATGCTTAGCATTTAAAAGAAGTCATGGATACTCTTCAAGCACATCAGTTGAAAGCCAAATTCTCCAAATGCCACTTCTGGAGTGAGGAAGTAAGGTTTCTTGGGCATGTGGTGTCCAAGGAAGGGTTAGCTGTGGACCCGCAAAAATTGTTGCAGTGCAAGATTGGAAGGTTCCACGGAATGCGACCGAGGTCCGGAGCTTCCTCAGGCTATCAGGATTTTACCTAAAGTTCATCAAAGACTTTGTGAAAATCTCAGCTCGCTTACAAGGTTGACGAAGAAGAACCTAACTTTCAATTGGGATTTGGATTGCGATGTTGCTTTCCAACGATTGAAGAGGGCTCTAGCAACAACCCCAGTTCTGGCATTGCCGGATGGGAGCAAGGTGTTTACTGTATACACGGATGCATGTGGTATAAGACTAGGTGATGTCTTGATGCAAGAAGGGAAGGTAGTAGCTTATGGAGGCAGACAGTTGAAAGTACATGAGAAAAACTACCCAACCCACAATCTAGAGTTGGTTGCCATCGTCTATGCGCTTAAGTCTTAGCGCCATTCTCTCTTAGGTGAGAAGTTTGAATTGTATACTAACCATAAATCGTTGAAGTACCTTTTCTCGCAGAAAGATCTTAACTTGAGGCAACAAAGGTTGATGGAGTTCTTGGCATCCTACGATTTCGAGATTTCCTATACCCCTGGCAAGGGCAATGTAGTAACAGACACCTTGAGTAGAAAGAAGCTGACCTTAAGCCCTCTCTTTGTAGAAAGACAGAGCTTGGAGTACATAGCCAATTTTAACTTTAGACCCTCTGTTGATCATGTGGCTGGTTTGATAGCATCACTAGAAGTGCGACCTACTCTTTTGGACTCAATAGGAACCGCGCAACGTGAAGACCCTCAGCTAGTTGATGTGATGGACAAGCTAATTAGGGTTGAGACTTCTAGTCACCTCAATAAATACTCCATCGATGACAAGGGTTGGTTGAGGCGGGATGGAAGGCTATGCGTCCCACAAGCAAGGGATTTGGTGAAGAAAGTTCTCGAAGAGGCACACCATTCCAAGTTGACCATACATCCAGGTGGAGACAAGATGTATAAAAACATAAAAAGGGTTTTCTTTTGGAATGGCATGAAGAGGGATGTAGCAGAATTCATCTCTAAGTGCTTAATATGCCAGCAAGTCAAGGCGGAGCAAAAGAAGCCTGGTGGTTTGCTTCACCCTCTAGAGGTCCCACAATGGAAATGGGATAACATTTCAATGGACATTATCGATGGGCTGCCTGGGTCAAGAAGGGGAAATACCAATATTTGGGTAATAGTGGACAGGTTCACAAAAAAGCGCTCACTTTATACTCGTTAAAAGTAGAAGGATTGCCTCATCTTTAGCATCCATTTATCTTAAAGAGATAGTTCGACTCCATGGGATACCCTCCAGTTTTGGAAGAGCTTGCAAGAGGCTGTAGGCACACAGCTATGCTTAAGCATGGCGTATCACCCCCAAACCGATGGTCAGACAGAAAAGGTAAACAGAGTATTAGAAGACCTCTTGAGATCATGCATTCTTGACTTTGGAGTAACATGGGAGGATCATCTTACTTTGTTGGAGTTTGCCTACAACAACAGCTACCAAGCCACCATAGGCATGGCACCCTTCGAAGCTTTATATGGAAGACCATGTCGATCACCAACTTGTTGGTGGGAGTCTACAGACAAGCTCATACTTGGACCAGATATGATTAGAAAAACTTCAGAGAAAGTGGACTTGATACGAAGAAGAATGAAGACTTCCCAAGATAGACAAAAGTCCTACGTAGATAAAAGAAGGACCAACCTTGAGTTTGAGGTTGGAGACAGGGTTTTCCTTAAAGTATCCCCTCCGAGGAACGTCGTTCGCTTCGGATCTGCAGGAAAGTTGGCACCAAGATTTGTTGGGTCGTTTCCTATCATTGAAAGGATAGGAAAGATGGCTTACAGAGTAGAGCTACCCGAAAGATTGGCTGGAATTCATAATGTCTTTCATGTTTCTTGCCTATGGAAGTGCTTACATGAATCTATGGAAGTGGTGGAACCAAGCATATTAGAGGAAGTAGAAGTAGAACGAGAGGCAACTGTGAGAAGAGTTCCAACTCATATCTTGGGTACAGAAGTCAAAAGGCTACGCAACCGTGAAGTCAAACTTGTTAAAGTTCAATGGAGTGACACTGAAGAAGACGCGACTTGGGAGACTGAGGCCAAGATACGCACAGCCTACCCTATTTTTTTTTTGAGGGTACATCTTTGATCTCTTTTCCTTAAGCTTTTTCATGCTCGTATCTATCTTTTTAGTATTTTTCCTCAGTGCTATTCCCGATCCTTAGGTAGGAACCAATGGATGTAAACATATATTTGAAACACGTTATGATTGATGGTTGCAAGTGATTGCTAGTGGTTGCTCGTGGATGCATATACACACATATTAGGTGTTATATCGGCTCAGTCACTTTCATATTGCATATGCATATATGTACTTGTATATGATTGAAACTTGATGTGTTATCATGTGGATGTTGCATTTGTATGAATGATTGTGCACTCATGTAGAAAGTATGATTAGGGATGATTGCATACATAATGGACTCATGGCATCGACATGACTTGCATTAAGGAGGTCAACTGAATCAGTAGACCGCCCGATTTTGCATTAGATACACACACTATGCATATGATCATGAAGCATTAGAAGTTTTTTTAAAGACAATGGATGCCTATGTTTGATGGTTGAGTAGATGGACAATTGGATGGTAGGATATACGTTCTCCTTGACTCGAAGATTTAGAGGACGAAATCCTTTAAGGAGGGGAGAATGTAACACCTCGTATTTTCTGTAACATTAAGGTAACGAATTAAAAAATAATGAATTACAAATGTGAGAATTAAGGGAAACGGTTTACGCCATTGCGTTCGTCTCGGAATTCTGCTTGAGAAGAGTTCGAATTTGCATAAATCGGACTCCGTATGGAGGAGTTGTGACTTTCATAAGATTCAAGAATTTAAATAAACAGCTCAGATTAATGTTTAGAAATTTCAAATTTCGAAATCAGAAGCAGAAGCGGGCTGGGCAGGAATTTTCCTGCCCAAGGCCAGGTCGACCAAGGGGTCGACCTCCCCCCATACAGGTCGACCAAGGGGTCGACCTGGGTGTCGACCTGGGGGTCAACCTCCCCCTCGGGCCAGATCTAAAAACTGACATGTTTCTTTTTGTGACGATTTGCTGTTTCATTAGGGCTTGTGTGGCAAGTTCAAGTTGGTTCTCTTAGGTTTGAATGGCTTTGATTTGCCCTAGGTTGATCTGATGGCTCCTATTAAATCAAATTTCTATATAAGCAGCTTAAATCTAAACCCTAAGCCACGCAAAAATATTCCTAAGACCGTCATGCTGTCAGTACTCAACCTAGAGTAGTCGCCATTCTCCTTCAACTAGAAAGCAAGTTCAGAATTACAAATCAAATCTAATTAAACTAAGAGAATTCAACGTCTACAACAAAGGAGAGCTATTCAATTTCAGAATACAGATCCCAGAACACAAGACTAGTCTCCTTTTTGTAAGTCCAGTTATCATTTAGACCTTAATGATATTAGAATCGTGACTAAATAACTAGATGTAGAACATTGCCTAAAGAAAATTTATGCCTATCCTTTTTGTTAAAACTGAATTGATTAAGACTATGACTCTTATCATGTTAAGTTTGTGATCATGTTGTATGTAATTTGATGGTAAATGTTAAATGCTTTGCAATGAATCCATATGTTGTATAATTTGCCAAGGACATATATGTTGTGTAATTTAGTGATGACATATTATGATGTATACTTTGGCGATGACATATCATGTAGAATAAATTGGCAATGACATATTATGTTGTATAATTTGGCAATGGCATACCATGTTGTATAATTTGGCGACGACATTTCATGTTGTATGATTTGGTAATGACACCTATATGTTGTCTGTCAATTTGGGAATTTTACTATGTTTATGCAAGTTCAACCATGATCACATATATGACCAAACTACATGCTAATATGATTAGGTTCATGTTAAATTTGATCCAACTAATTTGCAAGTTCACAACTACATGCCTAATTTTAAGTTTATATAGTTCTATGTAAAACCCTTATTTCACGATTCATGTTGAGTAGATCTAAATTTGCAAGTTCATAATTAAATATATATTGTTCTATGCCAAATTCATGTGACACATGTGTAGTTAGATCCATATTTTTATGATGTTGGAATTATTACATGTTCCTCTTTTTCCCCTTTTGTGTATAAGTTAGGCTATGTATCGAGCCTAAAATTTTATGTGATTTATGCGAACGTTTAACGGGGGTAACGTTGGGGGAAAACATGAAATTACATATAATTGGCATATTTGGCTTATAAACATGTAGATGTTTTATGGCATAAAGTGGTATAAATTTGTATACCTAAAATTATGAACTTGATTTAAAAGGGAAAGTGGGGCTTGACTTGAATGACAATAATTTACATATAAATATAAAGAGATAAACATGTAAATTTAGAAAAGACGAATATGCCTAACCTGAGGTTAGATTGAGTTATGGTGTAAGACTGCCTAGAACCACCCGGCACATCCAGCAACCGTAACAATATATATATATATATAATATGGGAGGTTAGTGCATCGAGCCCAAAAGAACCCAATGTTAGACTGAGTTGCGGTGTAAAACTGCCCGGACCCGACCGGCACATCCAGTGACCGCAACAATACCTGTATAATGTGAGTTGTTGGTGCTTTAATGAATGAATTAAAGCTAATTCAGGAATGGTAGGGTTAAGTTAATTAAGGCAACACTTAACCAATACAACATGTTAACTAAACTAATGGGTGGGGTTAGGTTAACTTGGACACTTAACCAATTTAACATGTTGATTAGGAAACCCTAGTAACGGGGACCCATTTCAGCAGTAACCCACATAGATGTATCATGGTTTCCTGAACTAGGCAGGGTGGGGCATGATTACTGAGCTGATTATAAGCGGTCAAAACAACGGTGGTTGGTGCATCAGTGTAGGTTCCGATGGAGTGCGGGCGTGCACGTACTCCGGAGTGGAAAAGGAAGGCACTGGGCATCAGTAGTTATACACTGTGCATCTTGAATCATGTCGGGTTGCCACTATAGGATTTGATACACCCCATGGTGGGACCAACACAGGTGTCTGCAATCGAACAGGGCCGTATGACACAAGTAGTAAATGCGTGCAAGTAGGAGCCGATCGATAAAAAGGGATCACTGGGTTTGAACTCATGATGATGGTTGAAATATCTAGTAGGTGCAGAGAATATGGATATGAGTGCGATAGTATGATTAGTTTACCTTGCCTTGTTTATCTTCCCTTATCCTATGTTACCTTATTTCTTTGTTATTGTCCTGCGTCCAGTTTATTCATGTCATGGTTCTCTTACCAGTTTACATGCTGAATAATCACTGGACTTACCAGACTTATGTCTAACCCATTTTTCTTTCGCTCTCTTTTCTTCCGTTCCCCTTCTCAGGTACCCAGGGAGGGAATAGCTCAACTTAATTTGGACCGTTCATCTTTCCAATCTTGAAGACTCTGTGATGTATAGCTTGGAACCCCTTATCTTTGGCTATGGCTTTGGACACACTACTACTTGGGGATTTATGCAGTTTATTTTGTTTTATGCTTCTTTATGTTATTATCAAGACAGAGATTTTGATGTAATGATTTGGAAGTTGTTTTGAGACAGTTTCCTGTAATGTTTTTGTTTTGAACCACGTATGAAATAAATTTAGTTTTTCTGCTACTTATATATGTATGTATTGTAAATTATCTATGTCTTTTACCTATAATGCTCCACCAAAGTTAAGGCATTCTCTTTGTGAATGACCTTAATGGAGGTGGGGTGTTTCAGCACTGCTAATGAAAAAGTATAAGGTCGTGGCCTACATGAGTCGACAGCTAAAGCCTCATGAGAAGAATTACCCAACTCATGATTTGGAATTGGTGACGATTGTGTTTGCTCTGAATATATGGAGACATTACCTGTTGGAAGTTCGATTCGAGTTTTTTAGGGATCACAAGTCATTGAAGTATCTTTTCTCCTAAAAGGATTTGAATCTTCGGCAGCAACGATGGTTAGAGTTTCTGGCATTGTATAATTTTGATATAGCCTATACTCCTGGTAAAGGTAACGCAGTCGCAGATGCGTTAAGACGAAGACATGCTACTTTGGGAGCTATGTTTTCGGAATGGAAGAACCTCGAGTATTTGGCAAGGTTTGATTTCAGGCCAAGGTGTGGGTTGGAACCTAAAATGTTGGCAAGTTTATCGATAAGACCTACTCCCATCGAAAGGATTGACAAGAGCCAAAAGTGAGATGCAAAGCTTGTCGAGTTTATCCAGAAGATGGAACTAGAAGATAAAGAATTCGAAGTTGATCGAGAAGGTTGGCTTCGAAAGCAAGGACGATTAGTTATTCCTGATATCGACGGATTGGGAGATGAGGTTCTGAGAGAATGTCCTCACTCGAAGTTGACGATCCATCCCGGTGGTAATAAGATGTATCAGGACATGAAGAGAATTTACTAATGGGAGAGGATGAAGCGAGATATTGGAAATTTCATTTCCAAGTGCATAAATTGTCAGTTGGTGAAAGCTGAACAAAAGAAGCCGAGTGGGTTGCTTCATCCATTGGAAGTTCCTTTATGGAAGTGAGACCAAGTATCGATGGATTTTATCGATGGACTACCTAGAACAAAGCCAGGAAATGGGTCAGTCAAACTTTTGGGTCGGGTCGGTCCATACTCGGTCGGTCCTATCGGGTCGGCTGGTTGTGACCGGGTTGGTCGGGTTGAAGTTCATGTTTTGTTGAGGAATCAAGTGGGTCGGTCAGTTGGGTAGTCTGGACGATCGGTCAAGTTGGAGGAGTTTTCAGCAGCGCTTCTAAATGCTGTGGTGGATGGCTTAAGTGCTATGGGTTGTTGGACCGTTTCCGATAGTCGAGCAAATCGAAAAGCTCGCGTATATAGTGATTTTACGCGATAGATGTAGAATGTGCACAATGTTTTTGTGAGTTGTTTTGCGAAAATATTCGCATGGTCCGGATGTGATAGTACCTTTGGAGTAATACGTCGACCTTATAGTTGAGTTCGTAGTTATGAAATCTCGTAAGCCGCTTCGTGTTATGGCGAATGACACAAAACATCTTAGGGAAAAGACGTTTAATTTAGTTAAGGTATAATAGAGCGAGGAGGGTGACAATGTTACGTGGGAGACAAGGGAAAGTATAAAGATGACCCATCCAAAACTCTTCATCCGTATGACCCATTGATATCGCGCCATCATTATTACTTGTTGATTTTGTTGTTAATCTTTGTTGTTGTTTGATAGAATTCCACGTGTTAGGATAAGGCTATGGACGCATAGCTTGATGGTTTCTAGTTGGGTGATAGAATTGACTTCTCATGGATGATAGGCATGCAGAATTGTTGTGATTGCTTGGAATTTCGGGGGTGAAAATCTAAAGGGGGGAAGAATGTAGCAGCCCGTATTTTACGTATCGGAAGATCGTAAAATATTTTTATTTTATTCCCAAATGGCTGGATCATTCTCATTTTTTAATATGTTGCTTATGGGGATGTGAGACATATCCACAATTTTTATCGATTTTGTTTGTGACCATTTTGCCCTTGTCAGCCTTGCATAGGGAATAACTTTTGACTCAGGTCAAATTAGAGGGTGAGACATGTGCTATTGGAAATGAATTGATGATTGCCTTTCCGTAGAGTGGTTACATTAAGGATTTGGCTTAGCGGTTTGGGAGAAATCGCTTTTTTAAGGTTTTTCAGTTGGCTGTTCAGGTTTGGAGAGCCTATCGGTTGAATTGGAGAGGCCCATTAGTGCGTTGGCGGAAACTATAAATAGAGGGTGAGGGGTATGAAGAATAGTTTACTTCTCCCATTCTCTAATTCGGAGGCATTGATCTCCTTCTTCCTCTAACACCTTTCCACTATTAAAAATCCAAATCTAAGGAGGGAAATCATCGATCAACACCATTGGAGGCTAGATCTACATCATTTCAAAGGTGAATTCATCGGATCGAGGAGTTTGGTTTGAATTGCTCGCTGTTCGGATTCGTAATTCTATCATTTTAGCTTGTTTTGGAGAATCCGTGAGTGGATTACACTCTCACATGGATTCAATAAAGTGTATGGGTAGTAGATCATGTTTTTCATCAAATTCAAGTATGCATTGGTAAGTTCATTGTCATGTAGATCACCCTAGGATCTGATTTAGCAAGTTTAGATAGATATATCTATGATATTTCATACAAATGTGCAAGTTAGATCCATGATTTTTGTTCATATGCATATTTGTGGTGATTTTGGTGAATTTGACGTTATCATGGATAGAATTGTCATACTGATGATATTATTGATTTCATAACATGCTTGTAATCCTTTTGGATGAATTGGCTAAGTTAGTTTTGTCGAATTTATCGTTTGGCGAAGTTTTGGTCGAAATCGGAGTTGAATTGCAATATGCAGGTTTTGGATCGGACTAAAGTTGGATCGGACCGAAGTTGGGTTGAACCGAAGTTGGGTCGGACCGAAGTTGGGTCGGACCGAATTTGGGTCGAACTAAAGTTGGGTCGGACCGAAGTTGGGTCGGACCAAAGCTGGGTCGGACTAAAGTTTGTTCAGACCAAAGTTGGGTCGGACATAAGTTGGGTCGGACCAAAGTGGGTCGGCCTATTCTGGTCAGCTATTTTTGCCATTTCTGGTCGGCTATGTTTGGTCGAACACTTCCGGTAATGATGTGACTTCAAAGTGAATTAAATTGGGAAGTTTGGAAGTGTTGTAAAGTGTTTGTTGTTCATTGTATGCAACAAATAAGGAGATAGCTCAAGGATGTGTTGAGTTCGTGTGAAGTGGCAGCTCTAAGGTGTTCTGAGCTAATTAATAGTCGTAATTGATAATGACTCGAGAGACGAAGGCCGAGGAATTATCGTTGTCATAGGTTCTAGCGGACTCAAAGCAGAAGTACAATTGAAGAACAATTGTAGGTCGAGTGCCTTGAGCGCCGTGCATGGCCTAGACACGTGTTGGGTATAGCGTGTAGCATGTGTTGAGTATAGCATGTGGAGTTTTGCTAGGACCGGGGCGTCGTGTGTGGTCCTTGACAATTGACGGCAAATTGTTAGCCAGTCATACGATAATGAAGTTTCCAAAGCATGGTTGGAGGTGATCAAGGTTTTAAATCTCGGATATCAGTCGCATTTCGTCTCGGGGATTTTATAGACTCGGTCTCGTATCAGGGGAGATCTCGGACGAGATGAGTCTAACTCGGGAGTTCGTCTCGGATTTTCATCTCGGGTCTGAAAGTTCATATCGGAACAATCTCGGGGTAGATAATAAGTTAAAAATGATATTTTAACAAAATGATTTTTATGAATGTTATCAAAAACATAGTAACTTTAACTTAAAATGCAAAATTATTTTATTATTCTTTATTTTGCGAAAGATCATTCATACTCTAAATCGTACTAAAACAAGAATATTGTTAGATATGAAACATTAAAAGGATCCAAAACATTAAAAAAATCAGCATAAATAGACCATAAATTTCATATTTTCATAAGTAACATGTGTAAAAAGACAAATACGAAAGTCATAAGCATGGTAAAACATATACGAACATATAATATAGTCATTTAACATGCAAAATGTAAAATAACAAAAGAATGATATGGCTAGATTTGAGTTTTTTAATTATAGTTCTAGTTCAAGCACAAATTTAAATTTTAACCCAAAAAAACTAAGACATAGGACGATATTCCGGTATTTCGTCTCGGTCGATATATCGTTCAATATTGCAATATCTCGGGCGATATATTCGAAAGGAGATTTAGAGTGATATTTGTTGTTTCGTTTCGGAAGAAGCCCAAAACGAAATCTCGGAGGAGATCTCGGGCGATATTTGCGAGATTTGAAACAGTGCGGTGATATCCAGAGTCAGTCATGGACGATTGAATGCATGTTGTGATCATGATTGTGTTGCTTTGCCATATATGAATGGATGCTTTAATTGCCGTGACTGAATTGTTATTCCTTTGGGTGTATGGATTATAAATGCTATCACTATCATGTAATTGGGGAGGAAATTGAGAGTTCTTCTCTGAAGCTGGGTAGATTATTGATTATTTACCCATTCTCATACACTTTATTGATGAAGTTTGTTAGTTGTTTTATCGATCACTAAGACGGTTGTCTGACTCAAGGTTTTATGTTTCTTCTTATTTCCTTGGGTTGTTCATCCAGTTATGGATGGGCGGATTGAGTAACAGGTGGCAGGTACTGCTTTTGTGAGGACGACGATGTTGATCGATGGCGAGCAGGAGGCTCACATACCAGTTTTATTACTATCTAGTATTTGTTTCCGCTGTTTGCTATTTCTTTGGATGTTGTAGTGAGGCAAATTGTACAAACACTATTGTTATTATCCACGTGTTTAGGAAATACTTTCTAGTTGATATGAAAGTTTAGTGTTTTTTGCTTCACTATCACTACCTATTATATATGTTCTATTATATTTTATCCTTGCGCTGTGAGTTTACTACATGTTTCATTTATCTACCATACCTTGATGATCGTCCATAGCTGCCTGACACACCTTTCAGCGCATTATTTCTCTTGTATAGTGCGGAGGCTATGGGCGGTCGTCACAAGCTGTCATCTGATATGTGTTCAATCCTAGTTATTTCATTCTGACGATTATGTCTTCATGAATTGTCTTGGTTGTTAGCTTTTTTACGAACTACATCGACATTTGTTGATGGGTTGTTGCTATTGCTTTGGTTCAGGTTTGCAAAGTAATTAGAGTCTTTCCCTGAAATAACACAAAGGCTGTATGGCCAATCTTTTCACATATTTGGCAACTGGATGTTGGAAATAATCTTGGTTTTTAAGGAAACAATTGATTATATTGATAAATTAGTAATTATGTTAATGGATGGAATAAATTAAAGGAAAATATAGAATTCCTATTTTAGAGAATTCTAGATAACACTTTCCTAGAATACTCTAGAGAAGTGTACTGCATTATAAAAGCAATGTAATCAGGCCGATGTATGCAAGTAATTTAAGTTTGAATAAAATAACTAATTTAAGTTTTTTCCTCCTCATATTAATCTCTCAAACTTCTTCTTCTAAAATTTCTTACATTGGTATCAGAGCTACAAAATTTCTAACAGTCGTTCAATAATCAAGGAAGATGGCAAATAGAACATCACTCTTTCAAGTTCCTTCATTGCAGAAAGATAATTATGACAATTGGAGCATCCGCATAAAGGCGCTGCTTGGATCGCAAGATGCATGCGATATCATAGAAAATGGGTGTAAAGAACCCGCCGATATTTTCGTCTTGTCCCAAACTGAAAGGGATAATTTAAAAAATTTGAAGAAGAAGGATCTAAAGGCTCTTACGCTTATTTATTAAAGTTTGGATGACGCTATGCTTGGGAAGATAGCCAATGCAAAAAACATTAAGGATGCATGGGAGATTTGGGAGAATGCTTTTAAAGGATTCGATAAGGTGAAGAAAATTAAACTACAAACTATGCGAGGTGAGTTTGAAGCATTACATATGAAATCATCAGAATCAATTGATGAATATTTTTCTCGAGTTCTATCTATTGTAAATCAAATGAAAAGATATGGCAAAAAAAGGAAGATTCTAGAATTGTCGAGAAAATTCTACGATCTTTAGGTTCAAAATTCGATTACATAGTTGTGACAATTTAAGAATCTAAAGATATAAAATCCATGACTATTGATCAACTTTTGGGTTCACTTCAAGCCCATGAAGAGAAATTAAAGAAAAAAGTCAAAGAAGACCATTCGAGCAAGCACTTTAAACAAAGCTCACCTTGGGAGAAAATGAAACATTTAAAGATGGAAGAAGTCATAGCCAAAGAGGCACAGGTCGAGGACAAAGCTATGGAAGAGATGGTTACAAATCTTTTAATAAAGAGGAGAGAAGTCAAAATGCATATGTTACAAGAGGTCGAGGAAGTGGAGGAAACATAAGGGGAAATGGAAGGCCAAGGTATGACAAATTACAAATAAAATGTTATAATTGTGATAAATTTGGGCATTTTGCTTCAGAATGTAGATCCACCTTTTACAAAGTTAAAGAGAGAACAAATTATGCTGAAAAATAGCAGATATAGATTATATTTTATCCTTGCGCTGTGAGTTTACTACATGTTTCATTTATCGACCGTACCTTGAAGATCGTCCATGGCTGCCTGACACACCTTTCAGCGCATTATTCCTCTTGTATAGCGCGGGGGCTATGGGCGGTCTTCACAAGCTGTCATCTGATATGTGTTCAATCATAGTTGTTTCCTTCTGACCATTATGTCTGCTTGAATTGTCTTGGTTGTTAGCATTTTTATGAACTACATCGACATTTGCTAATCGGTCGTTGCTATTGCTTTGGTTCAGGTTGCAAAGTAATTAGAGTCTTTCCCTGAAATAACACAAATGCTGTATGGTCAATTTTTCCACATATTTGGCACCTGGATGTTGGAAATAATCTTAGTTTTTAAGGAAACAATTGATTATATTGATAAATTAGTAATTATGTTAATGAATGGAATAAATTAAAGGAAAATATAGAATTCCTATTTTAGAGAATTCTAGATAATGCTTTCTTAGAATATTCTAGAGAAGTGTACTGCGTTATAAAAGCAATGTAACCAGGCTGATGTATGCAAGTAATTTAAGTTTGAATAAAATAAATAAAATAAGTTATTTCCCCCTCATTTTAATCTCTCAAACTTCTTCTTCTAAAATTTCTTACAGTGGTATCAGAGCTACAAAATTTCTAACAGTCGTTCAATAATCAAGGAAGATGGCAAATGGAACATCACTCTTTCAAGTTCCTTCGTTGCAGAAAGATAATTATGAAAATTGGAGCATTGCATAAAGGCGCTGCTTAGATCGCAAGATGCATGCGATATCGCAGAAAATGGGTATGAAGAACCCGCCGATATTTCCGTCTTGTCCCAAACTGAAAGGAATAATTTAAAATTTTTGAAGAAGAAGAATCAAAAGGCTCTTACGCTCATTTATCAAAGTTTGGATGACGCTATGCTCGAGAAGATAGCCAATGCAAAAAACATTAAGGATGCATGGGAGATTTTGGAGAATGCTTTTAAAGGAATCGATAAGGTGAAAAAAAATTAAACTACAAACTATGTGAGGTGAGTTTGAAGCTTTACATATGAAATCATCAGAATCAATTGATGAATATTTTTCTCGAGTTCTATCTATTGTAAATCAAATGAAAAGATATGGCCAAAAAAAGGAAGATTCTAGAATTGTCGAGAAAATTCTACGATCTTTAGATTCAAAATTCGATTATATAGTTGTGGCAATTTAAGAATCTAAAGATATAGAATCCATGACTTTGATCAACTTTTGGGTTCACTTCAAGCCCATGAAGAGAAATTAAAGAAAAAAGTCAAAGAAGAGCCATTGGGCAAGCACTTCAAACAAAGCTCACCTTGGGAGAAAATGAAACATTTAAAGATGGAAGAAGTCATAGCCAAAGAGGAAGAGGTCAAGGACAAAGCTATCGAAGAGGTGGTTACAAATTTTTTAATAAAGTGGAGAGAAGCCAAAATGCATATGCTATAAGAGGTCGAGGAAGAGGTGGAAACATAAGAGAAATGGAAGGCCAAGGTATGATAAATCACAAATAAAATGTTATAATTGTGATAAATTTGGGCATTTTGCTTCAGAATGTAGATCCGCCGTTTACAAAGTTAAAGAGAGAACAAATTATGCTGAAAAATATGAAGTGGATTCAGCACTTTTGTTGGCACATAAAGGATATGAAAGCAGTGACAATCATACATGGTATTTGGACTCGGGGGTAAGCAATCATATGTGTGGAAGGAGAAGCATGTTCACAAAACTTGATGAATCGGTAAATGGAAACATTCTTTTTGGAGACAACTCTAAAATTCCAGTTGAAGGAAAAGGAAATATACAAATTTGCTTAAAGAATGGAAAGAATGATTTTATTTCTAATGTTTATTATGTGCCTAAAATGAAGACAAATATTTTGAGTTTGGGGCAACTTTTGGAGAAAGGATATGATATACACATGAAAAATAAAAACATTTTCATAAGAGATGGTAATGGTGATTTAATCACTAAAGTGGAGATGTCAAAAAATAGAATGTTTCCATTAAATATTTCCAACAATGTTGCAAAATGCCTAAAATCATGCTACAAAGATTTATCATGGCTTTGGCACTTAAGATTTGGACACCTTAATTTTGGGAGCTTATCTTTGTTAAAAAATAAAAACATAGTGAAAGGTTTACCATCAATAAATCATGAAAATAAATTGTGTGAAGGTTGCATATTTGGAAAACAATCAAGAAAATGTTTTCCAAAACAATCAACTACAAGAGCTAGAGAACCATTAGAATTAATTCACACTGATATTTGTGGCCCCATAAAACCATATTCACTTGGAAAAAGTAAATATTTTGCACTTTTTATTGATGATTTTAGTAGGAAAACATGGGCTTATTATCTCAAACAAAAATCAGATGTATTTGATGCTTTTAAGAAACTCAAGGCTTTAGTAGAAAAATGAAAGTGGTTATAAGATCAAAGCCATGAAATCTGATCGAGGTGGAGAATTTACATCAAAAGAATTTGAGAGGTTTTGTGAAGAAAATGGAATTCATCGTCCATTGACAGTCCCATACACTCCACAACAAAATATGAGTTGCAGAAATAAAAAATAGATCTCTTCTCAACATGGCACGAAGTATGTTGAAGAGAAAAAAATGTTCCAAAAGAGTTTTGGGCTGAAGCTATCGAATGCGCAGTATATTTAGCAAATCGTTCTCCAACTCGAAATGTGGAACAAAACGCCTAAAGAAGCGTGGAGTGGTAGAAAGCCTTGTATACCCCGTTTGAAAGTATTTAGGAGCATTGCATATGCCCATTTGCATGATCAAAGACGCTTAAAGTTAGACGATAAAAGTGATTATTAAAGTCGTCTCTTGTAATGCAAGACCTTTGCGGATGACTGATTATTAAATTCTTTTTCAATTGTAGTCCATATGCCATTTATTGTGTTTGCAGACTGCCAGACTCACTCGTATCCTCTCTTTAAACCAATAGTTTGTATACATTGTTTTTTGACAGTGTTGACAAAACACTAGTTTTCATCGGTGGAAATTAGTGAGGTCCATTTGCCTCTACTTCCCCGATTTCTAACAATGTAAACCAAGAGTTATGTACACCTACAAATTTGGTCTCTTCTTTAAACTATAGCATATAAATGAAATATTTCAAACTAAAGAATAGTAAGTTTGGAATCATCGGTAATAATTCATTCAATCAACGAGGACATATTGGCTGATAATGATGTGGACAGTGGCATCATGAGATGCCTGCACTTGGCATAAACAAAAAATAAACGTAGCACATGGAAAAAGTTTGATTAACCTGTGACGAAAAACACAAATATTCATTTAATGGAAAGGTGAAAATGCTACCCATTTCATTAAATCCAAATATCAAAAGCTTCATGTGTGATACCCACCGACTTTTCAGATGATACTTCTTATCTGCAGTGTTATACATAAATGCGCATGTGACATGATAATATCCTGATTTTTACCATTTGAGTTTATAATCACAAATCATTAACTAACCAAGTTCCTTTTAACCATATATTAACTGCGTGACATGTTATATGTTATCGACATTCAATTTCATGAAATAACAATAATTACATTTAACATGCTTTTAATTATTTTCTGTTAAGAGCCACCTATTACTAGTTGCTACAAAAGATAAGGTGAGAATAAGTAAGATATTAGAGTGCCCATGGAGGATAACTAATTTTCCTGAAAAAAAAAATGAAAATGAACAAAACATCTTGTGATGTCACATCCCTTCCACCAAAAGCTTAATGATAACTTAAGCATTCAAGTGAAATTGTTTTGTACTCATATTGGATGTTTCCATGTGCCCGATAAATTACAACCACACATCAACTACAGATCTTATTAATAATCAAATAAACATGTCCCATAATCCATTCAAAACCAGTAGATTTTGTGCAAATATAGATTTAATTAAAGAATTGATCTACAATTCTAATGTGAACGATTTAAGCAATTTGGAAGATGAACGGCCATATGTTTGCCGGCCCATGGGGTAAATTTTGTGAAATAAGATTTGGAGGCTGAAACATGTGTGAAATTATGTTATCCCAATGCACAAGAAATCTTTTATGCCAAACGCACATGATATATATCTCAATGAACAAGAATTAGGTCTTTTTAAGATGACATATCGAAGAATCATATGTCATGACAAACCAATATCAACTGTGAAGTAGTGTTTTCACATTTGACTACACCTTTGTGGGCACACAGTGGCACCATGAAACAATCAACACCTCACAAATTTTATCTTGCTGTTCACATTTTATATTTTGTTAGCCATTTTCAGCTTCATTCAATATATACATTTTCAGCTTCATTCAATATATTCAATATATACTTCATTCAATATAGCTGTTGAGGAGATTGAAGAATGCATATATCTTGCATGTGCACCAGATATTCCTGAATGCAGTACGATAATTACATAAGCAAGCAAAGGAGCGACATAACCTAGCAACCTTCTACTTCAAGATTACGGACATCTGTTCTTCTGAATACAGTAATCATATTTTGTAGGGCAAAAGCGAGAAACATAAGGCTGTCATGGGTCTGTAATGCATACTCCGTAGTAGTAGCACAGTACACAGTGCCACTGCCAAAGAGGACCATCTCAAACTCATCTTTACGTTTAGGCCCACCCACCCCCCATACCCCACAAAATACATCTAATGTCCCCGTTTTCTGCATTCATACTGAACATGCCATGTTTCATATTTCTTTTGAGTTGCCAAATCGATCGCTGTCACCTTGCAGATCAACATCTTTCATTTTACTGATGGATATGCTCTATTGTTTTATGTAAAATGTCCAAAACATCGATCTCATGCTTCAATGTGGGAACATATGGTATTTTCTAGCATTTCTGCATGTCAACAACATGGAATATCCAAAATCATTGTGCAAGTATGATATGTTATACCTTCAATTGATATAAGCCTATATAATCTGCATTACTTTTCAGATGATGAAGATTACAACAAATAAAATTATATTGTGAAAAATAAAGTGATATAAATACAAAAAATGGTGGAGCTTGTACAACTCGACGAACCAATTAGGGAGTATGTATGCCCAAGGGTTAAAACTTAAAATACAGCCAGCAAAAAAGTGGGGCTTAAGATAAAAAAGGGTATAGCTCTCAAGCATGACAACGAGATTAAACAGCTTTAGTTCCTTCCAGAGCTGCTATTATTATGTAAGAAAAATAAAGCAAATTCAGAAAAACGACAGCTTTGTAAGTTCTTTGGAACAGTTGCCATTATTGACCGGGAGCAGGAATAGTAGTTTCTATGGTTCACATTACTGATATAAGTGGAAGTTAAATACGGAAGATCATACAGGATTTAGTGTTTTCACCATTTGAGCTGCTGCTGAAGCTTAAAAGTGGTAGTTAAATACCACACTTAATGGGTAGAATTCGCTCTACCCTAACTATTTCCTTGTTATTGCTTCAGACGTTTTTTTTCCTTAAACATTATAACAAAACATATATGGCATGATTAGCAAGGCCCTTAAACAAAACCCTTTTATTGATTATTTTCCCCGAAGAAACTATATCTGTTGGATTTTTTTTTTTTTTTCGTGGTTGTAATTGATTCCTTAATAAGGCCAAAATGTGCAATTTAAATCAGTCTTTTCGCTTCCGAGAACTGGCCCAGAGGGTGACTGTCATAAGCCCATTCTCTGGTAGGCCCTAAATTCCATAACAAACGTGATTTAATAAAAATATCGCTTGCATGATAGAAGTTTAATGCGGCTAGCGTAGCATTCATAAGTGATATTGTCAAAGATACTGCATTTTTCTTCCACTTAACATGATCTTTAGTATCCCTGACTTGTAAGCTATACAAATACGCAATGCTGGTCAACCCTGACCGAGATTTTTTTCCTTTTTCTTTTTAACATGCTTCTTTTACAGATAAACGAGGACTTTTGTTTCATATACGTCTCTTACAGAGAAACAAGATGTGATCGAAATGCACCAAGCTACAGCTGAACGTGGGGATGTTGTGGAATAACGAATGGATATTTCTTAGTTCGCATGCACCCACCGAAAACCACATCCAACTGCCTAAAATGAGCAGGCGAGACATGTCTGTATTTGCGATACTTCGATGCTGCTAAACCCAAATCCTGCCGCTAGTTGGATCCACCGACCTTGTCTGTTCCTCATTCCAATAGTCATCTCGAATCTATAACAGCTTGTTCGATGAGCTCCACCGACCACGTTTTAAATTGTCAAACTTGTTCTTTATTTGTCTAGTGTTATAGTACAAGCTAGCTCGTTCATTGGATAAAACAATAATATCTTGATACCATTGTGCAACACGGTGAGCACGAGTACCGATGTTTTCGAAACCAACATCGATAAACGCATTGGTCCGGTCGTCATTCCAGCTGATGATCGTGTGGGTAGATTCAAAGTCATTAGATCTCCCTTGAATTTCACATCACACGTAAAGGCAAACAAATCGCGTGGTATATGTGAAAGATAAAAATATGAAAATGCAAAATATAAATTTTTTTATTTAAAACAATCGATGACAAAGCATTAAAAAGTTATTAAATTTTCGGATTGTATGTATACAGTATGATGATTTAGGAATAAATTAGTTAGTTCATGTAGAAGATGAAGGGGATATGGCGGTTAGAATAACATTCGTTTGTGTGTGACGTGAACTCATAATATTCCGACATTCGAGTTGAATAGACAATTCAGGGAGGTTCATTTGCGACGCATCGAACAAAGACGTCCCTAGAAAACGAACACTGCCGTATTTGATATTTTTTTTTTTTTTTTTTTAATTGATTCCTTAATGAGACCAAAACGTGAGGTTCAAATCACTGTTTTCGCTTTCGAGAACCGGGCCAGAGGATGTCTGTCCTTAGCCATTCTCCTGTAGGCCCTAATGAATATCATTGCAAACGTGATTTAATAAAAATATCGCTTGCATGGTGCAAAGTTTAATGCAGTCAATGCTCACCGAGATGTTTTTTTTTTTTTTTTTTTTGTTTTTTTTTTTTCCTTTCCTTTTAACAATCTTTTCTTACAGAGAGAAACGAGCACTTCTTTTGATATACTTCTCTTACAGAGAAACAAGACGTGACCGAATAGACACCTTACCAAATGGATATAAATGGACACATAAAGCCCAAAATATTTTGGAAAGTTATATATTCAAAGACACTATACTATTTTCGTTGTCTAGGCCAACAAGCATGATCTTTTGCCCTAAAAAAAAGGAAAAAAAGAAGAAAAAGAAGAAAGATACCTACCAATTTTGAACCCAACTGGCCTTACCAACCTGTCTTCGCTTCTCACTCAGCTATGTCACGCTTTCAACATTATATTGTTTTTTCATAGTAAATATCTAAGCATAAATTTTATATTTTGTTGTTCGGGCCTAGTGGACTGCTCTAGGTCCAAGCCTTGATGGACTGCCCTTTGAACCGAATCCTGACGACCACGTGTGATTTTCCACTTGTGAATCATCAAAAAAGAAAAGAAAACGCTCAAAAATGGATAAGAAGTGAGAGATGTACAAGCTAATGTTAACTTGCAAACTACAAATCCTTGTCTCCAAATATCTAATGAAGGACTACTAAATACCAAGTTTTCACTTACCTGAGAACTGAAATGCTTATTTGCAATGGTTTTGAAATTGTTAGTGTATTGGATTGTAAGCTGCCGTGTACTTTTGTAACTAGGCTAGTTTGTTTTCCTTGTAAATGTCTGCCCGCATGGGTGTGTAATAGTTGCGTAGTCAGTATGACTAACACATGTACTTTAAGCTAGTCTTTAAAAACATCCATGGTGGATGATCCACCTTAAAAACCGATATGTAGTAGGTTGGTAATCTGTCAATCACCTATAATAATGTAATTATTATTTGTTATAATAATAAGTATTGCGGTCATTTTTAAAATCGATCGGCTCCAAGAAAAAGAAAAAAAAAAAAAAAAAAGCCACAAAACATGCAGCCATTAATTTTCACTTTTCGTGTAGACTAAAAGATATCATGGTTTTATTGTACTATGTGCGAGTACAAAGATGAATATGATGAATGCGAAGTGACATTATTGTACATTTCAAAACATGTAGAGTTTATAGATATGGAGCTTATCTATACTATATGGCGTATTTGAATCAATAAAAATTAAAGGATATTCTCTCCCCAATATCTTCTGTTCTTATTTTATCTTATAACACATTTTCAACTCGATTACCAAATTTAAAATTATGTGTTGATATGTCTTTTCTTTTTCTTAATCAATTACTTAAATCAGACCAATCTCTTTCTTTTTATCCAGTTCAAGTATTCAGGTTTGTAATTTTATAAATTTGCTTTTTATAGTACCATTGATTTACAATTCTAGACCTTTTTTTTTTTTTACTTTTCAGATATGGATTTGAATTTTTAGTATATACACCCATTAGGGGTGGCAATCAGACCCGACCCGATGGACCCGGACCCGACCCAGCGGGTCTCGGTTCTAGGCGGGTCGGGTTTTGTCGGGTCTAAACTATACATTTCAAAAATCTGGACCCGACCTGACCCGAGCTTCGGTTCGGGTCGGGTCGGGTTAAAGTTCGGGTCGGGTCGGGTCGGTTCGGGTCCGATTGAATAATAACACTAAAAATACATATATTTTAATGTTTTTTGGTCGGGTCTTTCGGGTTCGGATCTATGCGGGTCGGGTTTGATCGGGTCTTGATGGTATTTTTCATCACCTAGACCCGACCCGAGACCCATCGGGTTCGGCTTCGGGTTCGGGTCTTTTCGGGTCGGTTCAGTTCGGGTTTTCGGTTCTCGGTTCTAATTGCCAGCCCTAACACCCATAGATCTCATTGTATTAGTTTTTTTTTTTTTTTTCAAATTTCCTTGTAGATTCAATTTTAAAATCTTAGTGTATTATCTTAGCTTTTATATCTTGTTATATTAGTCTTATAATATTAGATTTCACGTAGTTCTAAATTTTTAGATCTTACATGTATTTTTTTGTCTGTCATTCATTTCAAATCACATTCTATTATACATTTGGTTGATTTTTGTTCTTATTTTTTAATCTCATTACATTACAGTTCTTAATATCATACTTGAATGATTTATTTTTGAGATCTGAATATGATTTAAAAATAAAATATTGTAAGTTTTGATTTTGAAATTTGGATTTGCATTGATTATTTTATATACATTTGAGTTATTCATTTGTTGAAAGCAAGTTGTAAATTTGATGAATTTTGATGTTGATTCGAATAAATTTATAAAATTTGATCGGATTTTGGTTTATGAGATGGATTTATATTCTAAAGATGTTTAGTAAATGAAGTTTTCAATTTGAAAACAATAGTTTGATTTGATTTGAATGGACACTTTGAAAATGAATTTGCTAGGTGATTTATATTTTCATAAGAAACATTTTATGGGTGCTACTATTCACATCCCTGTTTACACTGTCTGCCACCAAAACTAAAAGCACTCCCAAATATTTCATTTTCCTTTGCTGGTCACCGTCTAAATTAATAACGTAGAAATGGAGAGGCCGCCATCTCCCTCATATAAACGAATGCTTCCTTCCTCGCTTGGTTTTCTTTTATCTCCGTCTACATATACGCCCTTCAATCTGAAAGGGCAGTTGCATTTTCTACTGGCGTTAAGTCTATTTTTTATATTGTTTTCTATTTGTTTTGACTTTGGTTGATGACTGCGTTAAAATCCAGCCCTTTCACACCCTAATTCCAACATTGGTTTTCTTCCAAGTTCTAATTTATTGAGTTTAGAATTACAATAACGATATTCAACTTTTTTCCTGTTGTTTTACATCATCCGATCAATATACTCTGCAAATCAAATACCTAAAGTCAAATAGTTCAAGAAAAAATTAACATAATCCATTTTCATAACCACATTAGCAATTTTAATTTGTATAAATGAGTACTTACTTCATTAGTTGTGGAATGATTCGTCAAATAAACATTTATGTCTTTTGAGTCATTTGATTAGGGATCTTACATCATGCTATCACAACCATCATGTTTATCATCCGAAACAATAAGGGTGTTATCCAGTTTATCATCATTTAGATAATCCACCTATCAAACGATAAAATAATAATTAATGTATAAATTTGTAAAACAAGATACGTAAGTTATACTGATAAAAACATACAAGTCAAAACTTACATTGTCATTCTTTGTTATAACATCATCAAATTTAATGTCCTCCAAACCTGAAATTTCCAAGGGAGTAGAATTTTTTTTTAAAACGCAATAGAAAACCGAACCATAAAAAAACTAACAACAAGTTCTATAAAATAAATAAAAAATCAAGCAAATCTAACCTTTTTATCTTCGTCTTCCATCTGTATTAGGCACAAAAGAATATCTGCTTGTGTTAGGGTTTAAGGTTTGAAATTGTAGAGAAGTACATGTTGTGTTTTTTGAGAAGAATTAAGGTGGTGAATAACTGAGTGAAGGAATAATATATGGTGGCTAGAAAAATATAAAAAATGATCATTTTGTATTAAATTTAGAAAGGTGGTCGTAAAGGTAAGTCGGGGTGTGAATAGTGGCACCCTATTTTATTCTTTCTTAAGGAAAGAAGTATAAGGATAATATGTATCTAGAAGGTCATACTAAGTTTAAATCCAACATTGATTTTGATATAACACACTTTAAGTAAACAGAAACGTTAACGTAAGCTTAACATCTGTTATTTAAATTAAAAGAATGGATGGAGAACCTATAGTTTCTATAATGCAAACTTTGATATAAAATAAAGATTTAAATCATCTGTAAATTGATCGTATAAGGAAATAAAATTTTGAAATGCTTTTACTTTGGGGAATAATCTAAATTCCCTAAATTTATGAAATAGCTTGTGCTGATTTGAAATCTTCAATTTTGCTTTGACAATGTCAATTGATTTATATATTTGAAAATGTTTGAGAACCAGAAGTTCTTAATATATATATATATATATATATATATATATACGAAATAGCTTGTGTCGATTTAAAAATCTTCATTTTTGCTTTGACAATGTCAATTGATTTATATATTTGCAAAATGTTTGAGAACCAGAAGTTCTTAATAAATTAATAACTTCATATATATATATATATATATATATATAGAGAGAGAGAGAGAGAGACACATATTGTTAACCGACCTTTTGGTCCGGTTTCCAAAAGTATGCAAGAAATGCTCGACCCAACAAATCGCGTGATATTACAGCTCAGAACAGTTGCCAACATCATCAAGGGTCTAGCATCAGAAGACTCGAGTCGGGCCACTGGCAGAATGTCGCATCCCTTGGAGGCGACATCCATCAGTATCAATCTGCACTCCAAGCCGAAGGCGAGCCATCAGCGGGTCCGGGGGCAACGCCGGTGGGGATCCGGGAGCAGCGTCGGTGGGGGTCCAGGGCCCACAGTCCCGCCGATTAGGTCGAACAAGTGGGCACCACCTGATTCATTTAATTTCCGTAAACAAGTGTATTACCCAGAATCACCGTATTGACGCAAAGTCAAGGCTCATACCCCTCAGCATCAACAAACTCGTACTCCTCTAAGGGATACGAATTTTGTATCCACTAGGGGGATACGAAATTCATATCCCTCTAAGAGGGATACAAATCTCGTACCCCTACAGGGGGTACAAATCTCGTATCCCCCAATGGGATATGAAATTTGTATCCCATGGGAGGGATACGAAATTCCCTGCCATGCACGAGGGATCCAAGATTTCAAGAGCTATACTCAGGGACCGGAGATTCTGAGGTGTGGGTCTCATATCCCACCTACTCCCACCTACCCTCACCTAATCTCTCCACTGTAAATATCCCCTCACTTTCAACTAACAAAGGGTTGGCCTAAGCTCTCTCCCAAGCTTTAATGGCTTCCATCTTCTTTTCCAAAGCCTCCTAGGCACTTTTCTTCATCATGCAAGAAAGAAGACACATATGCTTGGACCCTATAACACCCCGCATTTTTAAGATAATAAAATGTGAGTAACTTAATCAAATAATGTGAATTAAGTAAAACAGGCTGCGTTATTGCATCCATCTCGGAATTCTGGTCAGGATAGACACCTGCATTGCGTAAAGCGGACATCGTATGAAGAAGTCATTAAGCTTAGAAGTTTGTATACACACAAGATATATATATATATACACACACACAAAAAGAAATCAAAATATAAAATAAAGAATAAAATAAGGATGACATGTAATAAATACATGCACTGAAAAAAATAAGTAATGCATGCATTGAAAGAAAGAAAGGATTGGTTCCATGCAGTACAAATATGTTGAATGCACTGATTTGCAAACATAATGCATTAATATTAAAAGAGAAATAAAAGAAAAAAGATTCATGAATGGTTTAATTTAAATATTGTAATAAACATGAAAAAGAGAAGTAAGGAGAGAATAATAATTATCACTGTTCTAAGACTTGTTAACAAAAGTCTTAGTAGTCCAGTTGGTAAGAACATGTGACTTGCATACGAGAGGTACATAATTTGTTCCCTGCCAGTGCCATATTTTTGTTTTAAGGCAAACAACTAAAATAACACATGTTCATGAGAGAAAATATGTATAAACACACATATAAGGAAAAATATACATATAAGGAAGTAAGGAAAATATATGTATATGAGAATACACGCGTATATATGTGTAGCAACACACACACACACACACACACACACACACATATATATATATATATATATATATACAAGAGATAAAATTCAAGATAAGGCTGAAGTCATGGCAAGAATCAAATAGCGGTGCAATAGTGTTTAAATTTTGAAAACGAAACAAAAGTTGTGTGTGGGTATATATATATGCGTAAAATGGTCGTTAGAAGAATTGTATACGTATAAGAAGAATATATGTGAATATAACAATTAAATAAATTCCAGAATTTCAATAGTTCGAAAATCAAATTTCTACGCTAAAAAAATTATCGTCAACAACGACAAATTCAGAAAATAAGGCGTTTTCAACCGCAACAACAGTACAAACTCATGACTCTACTTCTACAACCAATTCAAAGAGATTCTTTTCTAGATCGGCATATCAATGTGAGTGGATTTAAGTTATATCATTTTTGATAATGATATATTAGCATTTAACATCCCCCGTTATTGTACGATGTGAATTTGCTAGAATAATTAAAAAGCAATGAAATGTTATATATGACATGTTGAAATATGATATGTTGAAATATTTAAACATACGTTAAAATGATTAAAGTGACGAATATGACATGTTGGAATATTACTCTGTTAAGATATTAATATGTTGGAAAAATTCATAAGTTGAAATGCAAACTTGTCAAAATATGTGTAACTATTACTGTTGTAATTACATAATTCACTTGTGGCATATTATTAGCTGTAGAATTGAGAAAATAACATATAACTTGTAAGATTTGAACAATTACATGATTAAACGATTACATGTCAGAATAGAAATTATTGTATGTTGGAAAGAACATGTGATATAAAATAGGCACAATATGATGATGTGTAAGATAGGTTGCGGTAAAAATATGAAAAGAATAATATGCCTAAATTTACAGTAAATAAGAAACTATAAGCACACTTAGACACGAGGTTAGATTACACTCACTACACCAAAATGAGCTATTAGAAATGGTAGCACACCGTTGCTAAAAATTTTAGAAACACTTTTTAAATGTTGCAGATTTGCATGTTGCAAATTTTTGAAACTTACCAAGTGTTTCAAATTAATAAACTGGAACACTTGTTAAGTGTTTCAAGTTGAAAATCAGCAACACTTATATGGTGTTTCAGATTGATAAACTGCAACACTTAACTAGTGTTTCAAATTGAAATTTTGAAACATTTATTAGCTGTTTCAGATTGATAAATTGCAACACTTAATTGGTGTTTCAGATTGGCAATTGAGAGTCCTAATTTTTCAATTCAAAACAAAAATAAATTGTTCATTTGAAATTAGGAATATATATAAACAATATATGATTAATACATGAGAAACACATTAAAAAAATCAATAATATATTAACAATATTATATATATGCATACACCCATGACACTAAACAACAATGAATTATAAGAAAACAAGGCTACATTGTTTTAAAATGACCAAAAACTAGTTTATCGCATATTCCTATAAGTCATCCCAAACATGACTGTATTAGGCTAAAGAACGAAGTATCAAGCTAAAATACTCGAAGGTGATCTATACTTTGGTCTACTCCTGCATCAGTCGTCTGAGCTACGACCTGAGAGAATTTTAACGAAATTGAATTTTATTATATGTATGGAACCTGAATTGGTACCAAATAAAAAGTCAAACATCGTTAGCTTTCACTATGATGGCATGTTCATATTCATTTTTGTTTTGTTTTGTATGAAGTAAAAAACTAACCTTTTGAAGTGGTTCATTGTGTTCTATGAAATTCCAATTACTTCAAACTTCTTAGCTGCAATGATTACAAATCAAACTGTTAGTATGTGCCATTAGCAATTCAATCATAATGCTTTACAACAACGAAGTTGATACTAATACAACATCCTAAGCTGCATATCATGCTCATACTGATACTGTTTTATTTTTTTAATCTAGATATAAGTTGGAAAATAAATATTTATTCATAATTATTTTTTGGTATGCATTCATTCATTTAAATAATGATAAATACGTGAATTTGTGACATAAACAACCATACGTCTTCACGTAACATTGTTCCCTCAATATTTAGCTTTTCTTTGAAATTTTCAAATGCATGACTATGTATAATAATTGAACGATAAGTACTGATGGAGCTTGTCGACAATAAGCATATGATTTATTACCGAAATTATATGTATTATGTTATGACATTTGAGGCAACTAATAAGCTAAGTACTATAGTACAACATAAATATGGAAAAGTTGCAGGAAAGAAGCAAGGAGAATATTGGGCTAGTAAACCGTTTAATATCAAGCTGCTTAGGAACATCAGTAGATTTGACATTAAAGCTAAACTACCGTTCACAACCCACTAGTCTGAAACCGACCTTGTAACCCTACGAATAAATTCAAGGAGATCAATAAAAGAATGACGAAGCAGCACATTAAAGCAAGAAAGCATGCAAATTATCTCATGCCTAAATCAATAAGACTAATGTGGATCTCTGCAGTATTAGGGGGGTTGCTTCATCTTCACTTCAAATGCTAAAACTAGCATGTAAATATTATATGCATGAAACATAAATAAAATAGTATACTTAAGAATCTCATATTAGTAGTGCTCAAATTTTTCTGGTTAAGGATGCCATATAAAATTATTACCTCAGTGCTTGAATAATTCTTAAGCAGTTTCAAGAGAGTGTCAGCTCCAAGACAGTCACATGTTACTCTCACTGTAATGATTCGTTATCACTTTAGCTATCTGAACATATTTAGATTTGTTGAATAACTCGGCTGGTAATCTATCATTCACAACTCTATCCAAATTGTTCACAAACACATTCAAACCATGATAAAACACAAGCTAAACCAGACTAATAATCAATAAATAAATAAAAAGAGAATTCTCACAAATCATTGCTAATGGAAGGATCCATTAAGGAATACTATTGTTGTAATGGCTGAAAGCACATTGTCCATTTGAACAAATCCGAATTGTTTGCTGTAACCATTCTCATCAAAAACTAATTTACATCTCATGACAGCACCATATTGATGAAACATAATCTCCAATTCCAATGCCCCAATAAATTTTGCTAAGTTCTTGGAAGGAAACAAATAGGACATATTAGAACTATTTCATTAATGGTTAAATTTGTGTTGGTATAAGAAATAATATAGTATACTATGTACATAAATAATAGGACTTTTTACCCATGTAGCCCTGTTTAAAAATAGTATTACACATATAGCCATGTTTCAGAAGTTATTACAAATATAGGCCTGTTTGTGCTAACAAAGGCGAGTTTTGAAAACTCGCCTTCATTAAAATACAAAGGCGAGTTTCCAAAACTCGCCTTTGAATTTTACCCACACAACTAACTTCAACACAACCCCATATTAGAATGATTGTATATTAAAATCGACGCTCAGTTTATACTATATGAAAATTCTGCATAAACTATTAATAAATCGTTATGGTTTATAAACGATTCCACAGCGACTTTCTGAATATTTGATTTGGACATAGCTAAAGATACGTACAATGAAATCTTCATTTTTCTCTTCCGTTACAAAAAATATAGTTCATTAGATTCTAACGTTTCTTGTTTCAAAGAAATCCGACTTTGAGCGAATCATATATATTTAGTTAAAGTTCAATGCGTATAACTATGAATTACCACGACGCTACTAGCCCGTTTTTAATTATACTGTAAAGTGTACATTCAAATGGAGCGAATTTCATAAACCGAATAACAACATATATTAACTAAACACTGATTACAAGACACCGTAACCCCGAAATAAGTACTAAAACTTAGGAGACAACATATGCTAACACGAGAGTAGATACTATATCTTAGAATACAGCAAATGCTAATTAGGAAAATAGTACGACAACCAAACTACATCTGACGTTGTTCTTGGGATGTGAAGCGGCTTAATCATCACGGTTAAGGCGCAACTGTTCAAAAACGTTACAGAGTTGTCTATTTTGTTGTTCAAGTTCGTTTGCATATCTTATTCCCCTTTGCCCTATCGGTTCATCTATCCATTCCGTGTAATTGCACTCATTCGGATAGGCTGGACATTGCAGAATGCGACGACCAATATCGTTGCCATCTGCTCGAACCACAGCTTCAACTGGATAACCGCAGTAGCAACAAACTTGATAAGAGTCACCTTCCTGTTCAGCAGGGATTAGAACATGTGGTACTTGATAAGAACCAACTTCTTGTCGTGATACGACGGACTGTTCATGCATGTGTTGAACGTTTGGTACTTGGGCTTGATGTGGAGGTTGGATGGGCCGTTGTTCGGACGGTGGTCCAAGCAGTGCGTCCAGTTCGTTTAGAAACTCGAGTTCATCTGCAAGCGCCTGAAGTTCCATTCGTTTGTACTCCTCTTCCTCGGAGTCTGGAGATGATGGCCAAGAAGGCATAGTTGTGGTAAAGCATAGAGTGGTTTAAAACTAAGTTGTTGGAGTGAGATAAGTTGTGAGTACTTCGATAGAGATATATAGCTGCGTAGTGTACAAGTGAATAAAGGGTAAAACAAATAATGATGTGAAAGGTCACTGGTACAGTTTGCTTTACGTGCTGCATGGCACTGTTTCGTCTGGCGTAATACTGTAGGGAATATGACTAGTCGTATCAGGAGTGATTCAGCACTACTTAGTTTAAGGGGTCGTCACATGCACACTAAGTTTGCAACAAGGTTTATGGTTTATTATCATGTAACAGGTGGTTTGGAAAAAAGGATACGCGACATTCACCGCGACGAGAGCTGTACTTTTACCGCAATGAGTTAGATGTCCTTACAGACGAAAATGTTACATGGTTTCCGTACTCTCAGGAGCTACTTGTCACACTACCACCCATGTGCAACGCTCATAGGCACCTTTGGACAGCGAGAGTACCTATGATAGCCTACAGTTTCATCGCTTGGCACCTTCCCGATAGGGTTATGAGGCAGTTTGGCATGAGGCAGTATATACCGGATGATGCACAGCCTTACATTGAGGGCTACACCGCGTAGGACTTTCAGATGTATCGTGTTATGTGGGATGCCCGCGATAACAGTATTGAGTTCGAGAGGGATCCCCCCATATCCGTGGCGAAGTACGTGAGGTGGTTCTGGAACGTAACACGACGCTACGTCCTTACTCCCAGAGTCGATACTGCGGTAGCTCCGTACGTTCCTAGAGCACCACTGGAGAGGAACGTGGTAAGTCGATGTGTGTACCATTAAATACATTCAGTTTCATTTATCCATTCTATCTAATTTTCTTTTAAATGTGCAGGTTGCTGGTATTAACCGTGCATGGGAGGAGGCTGAGAAGCTTAGAGAGAGAGAGAGACTGACGACGAGGACCGGGCAATGTGCACAAACATACAGAAGATTCTAGACGTGATTTTGTGTAGAAACAAACTGGATCGGCCGAAACCACCATCTCCTCCACCTCCTCCTCCTCCTACAGGTCTTCCTCCTCCTCCTACAGGTTCTCCTTCACCTCTAGCAGCGCACGAAGAAATTGTGCATGACCCATCTCAACCTGCACCTACATTACCACGTACCAGCAGTGCACGACGCACTAGGAGCAGCAGCAGTAGTGGTTCGTCTTCAACTTCCACACCATTGGTCAGGCGGCCGAGGCGAACCTAGTGCACATTTGATTGTTCTAACTGGTAGTGTCTGAATTTGCTATATTTTGGTACGTTTATTTATTTCGTATCCATGGATGAACCTAGTGCATGTTTTTGTTTTGTGTACGAACTTGTTTTGGTATGCTTATTAATTGGATAATCCTGTTTGCTTATGAATTTGCTTTGTGTACGAATTTGCTTTGTGTTTGAAACTGGTGCTTGTGTTTGTTGAAGCCTCAATGTAAGGCGGTTTGAAACTTGTGCTTGTGTATGAATTCACTGTTTCTGCTGTGCAGGGTTTATCTGAAGGCGAGTTTTGGGAACTCGCCTTCGTGTTTTAATGAAGACAAGTTTCCAAAACTCGCCTTCAGACACCATGTACACCAAAACAGGTCTACATTTGTAATTACTTTTAGAACATGACTCTTTCAGTTATTGTTTTGTAAAACAGGCCTATATAGGTAAAAACTCCTAAATAATAAACAGTTCCAAGATAATGGAAAGCCAACATAGCATCTTGCATGAGCATATATAGTGCAAATTAAGACACCAAGAATACATAAGAATAATGCAAGTGATAACAAAGCCAATGCTACAAGAAGCTAAAGTAGACAAGGACTGCGTAACTAGGTAACTTTCATCTATGCTAAAAGTTGTTCAGTTGACACATTTAAATAACTATTTATTAGCAACTGGCTGGGCTTATTGATGCTTTTCATATGTGTTTTAAACATAGATGACAAAGAAGAGAAATATTCAACCATTTAACATGATAATTGATAAAGATGACGAGGATAGGCTTAAATATGATTATGGGCTAAAATCTGAGTGTACACAATATAGAATATATATTTAAATGGAAATTACAAAATAAAGCTTTTATAAATGACTTAAAAGATGTACTTCAAACTTATATATATCATGTATATATGCCACCAAACAGTAGGGGCCAAACATTCCTGTTATTGCTGGATACATGCAAATGTTCTGGTGTATTTTGATAAAGGCATCTAAAAGGATAGGATTATACGCACATGGGCACTGAGCAGGGGCAACTATGTTTTAAAAAACAAATTCTAAATTCTGCACACATGAGACATGAAATAATTACTAAAGCACATACCAAAGTGCATGCAAGTATAACTTCCATGTTTGCATTATAATCTGTTTATGCTGAAAACAACAAGCGGTTAAATATTTGGCCCACAAGAGCAGGAAAACAATGTAGGAAATTTAACAATAAGTATATGAGTGCATGTGGAAAATAAACGATACTGACCTTAGTGGTCAGTGCAGTAACAAAATAAACATAATTAAAACAATACGAATACGTCTATATAATGAGCCGAAGAATGAATCAAGCTTGGAGTTGATCTCACGCTTCATTCTGAAACGAACGGTTTGATTGAATAAGAGGCCGAATGTCAGTATAAATTTGTATTAGATCTAAGCGAATGGCCTAATCTGGAATAAAAATGGGGAGTCATGGGGCACAGTAAAGCTTTAATTGTAGCTTTAACGGTAGATGGTGATCCAGCTATATGTCAGGTATGGGAAACCTATTTGTTTTGCAGGAACATCACTGTTATGATAGTTCTATATGCTTTTCATGTAGTTTAGCTTGTTTTGCAGGAACACAAGCTAAACTATATTGTCTCCGATCAAGTAGTTCTATATGCTTTTCATATGTTATATTCAACCATTTGTTTTGCAGGAACGTCACTGTTATGCAGGATAACTTAAAAAAAATTGAAATATTGCTAGCTGCCCATTCCATATTTAAAACATCAATAGATTTATAATGTTAACTCACCTTAAACACAAATGCAAATAATGAAAAACATGGAGAAGCTGAAGATGCCTAATGAAATCACCAACGCTAAACTGAAGGGAAAAAAAATACACGGAAAGCACAGTGTAAAGGATTCAGTTACTGAATAATAAAATGTTGCCCATATCCTTTAAATTTTATTTATTGAGAGCTGCATTTTTTGTTATGCGTTCTACCATTCACCCAAAAGGACTTCATGCCAAAGTATAGATGTTTAAAATTCAAAAAGTTTATCAAATCTCAGCAAAACCAAGAAGATTAATGCCTTAGTTGTGGTCCTATACTAAAACCATAATCTGAATCCTGTTATATATATACCGGCATATACAGTACTTGACCGTTTGCGCCTAAATTTTCATCTGTAGAATGTGCAACATTTGTAACTACTGAACCAGCATATTGATTACATTTTCTGATTTGAAACAACGTTATTTCAGAATAATCGTTCCAGTAGTGACTACAATATTTCATAACACATCAGTAATGCAGGACAAAGAGGATATAAAACAAGAGTAATTTCTACCTAATAAATCTGTAATTACAGGAGTAATTCTCAATAGGCTAGCTCATGCTTCTGGACAAAGGTCTATAACTGGTACTAAAGCACTTGACCTCAGCACACACTTGAAATATGAAAAGCAACAAACAATTGTTTCCGTTGTATTTTATGTTTGATGGTGTAGGTAATTATATACATACACATACTTATAGTAAAAAAAAAAAAGTACTTGTCATATTGTGATCTGAGCATCAAGATTAGAAGTTCCATAATGCACTGCTAATTTGTTGTTCTGCAGCAAAACGAAGTGAATATATATATTATCATGTGTATTACGCTCAGACTCTTCCTTGTTACAGAAGTTAATACTGCTATCTTTAACGAGCAATATTACTGCTATTATATAACAAGATTAGATGTGACAAGGTTCTGCTATTATATAACAATATAAAAATGGAAATTCACAAACGCAATATAAGTTATCAGAACATAATGTAATATACGTTGTTCTGGCATCATACGTTGTTCAAAAAAGAAAGTAAAATATATACACAGTCTTCTCGTCTACTCTTAGAGCAGTCCCAGCAGTGGCAAATTTGATCGAAATGCGGGAGAAAGCGATGAACTCGCGCTACAGCAGTGGCGGCATCGGTGTGAGGAGCAATTGTAAACGGGAAGAATCCACGTTTGTAGATTGAAGCGACGATCGCTATACGGGTTTCTGAAAACCGTTTAGCATCTGTACGGTTTTCTAAAATTTGTTTAGCGTTTAAAACTTCTTTTAATACAGTTCAGTAATTTTTTTTTTTTAATTTCTCTTTGCTTAAACGGTTTTCTGAAAACCGTTTAAGCTTTAAACGATTTTCAGAACACCGTTTAAGGTTTAATTAATTATAAAAAAAATTAGACAGCGGCCTCCCACCGACTGCTGGAATGGTGGGAGGAATCACCGCTTAGAACGTTGTTTTACCACTCTAATTCCCGCTTATTGGTGGGAATGCTCTTATGAAGTACTTATTGGAAAATGAATGAGCAAAGAAAGAAGAAGGGATAACAACATTTAAAGTCTCACATCATAAAAATATTAGCACAATCTCTCCTTATATATTAGAAGCCAAATAGACTTATGTAAAATAAAAAAGAGAGGGATGATAAAAGGATGTGGACTTGGCCATATTAAATACATTAAAAAGTCAAAGATAAGGGCCTTGGGCCATGGGGCCCTTGAGGTCTCCTGATTGGATATGACCGACGTTGCTGATTGGGCTAGTGCACTAACATGAGAATATTTTTTCTCGGATCTTAAAAGGTGTGTCTGTTCAGTCCAGAATTCGAAAGGAATGTCTGTTAACCGAGCGGTTAAAGGGTTGAAACCTTTCCTATTCTAACGGTTACGGATGCATGCGAACAGACACTCCTCCTTGCTTATATATACACCGCCCAAAACAAGACAAAATTCACTTTTCTACTTGCATTGCTTCTTCTTCTTCAAAGTAATTCTATGATCTAGCTTCTGTAATCAACTTCAGTTCATCAGAGCTCCGTTTACTGGCACTACGCAACGGAGTTGGTCCGTTTTATCCTGGGAAACAAATTGCAACTACGTCGATTGGTGCATACGACGACAATATTGTTTCAAGGAAACAGAAAATATCTGGACTCGGACATTAGTAAAACGGAATACTTTCTGTTTATCTTCTATCTTGTGCACAAATCGGTTACGCTTTCTGTGATTATTGTAAACACAGTTTGACGTGACAATTGTGGCATAATTGATTAACGTTGATTTTTGTTGCTGTCTGTTTGTAATACAATTGTGTAATTATAAAAGTTCTAACATCAGAGCTCCGTTTGCTGGCACTACGCAATGGAGTTGGTCCGTTTTATCCTGGAAAACAAATTGCAACTACGTCGATTGGTGCATACGACGGCAATATTATTTCAAGGAAACAGAAAATATCTGGACTCGGACATTAGGGAAACGGAATATTTTCTGTTTATCTTCTATCTTGCGCACAAATCGGTTACGCTTTCTGTGATTATTGTAAACACAGTTTGACGTGACAATTGTGGCATAATTGATTAACATTGATTTTTGTTGCTGTCTGTAATACAATTGTGTAATTACAAAAGTTCTAACATCTTGAAACAATATTTTGCTGCAGATGACGAAAAACAGCAACACTGATTCTGCACCGATTCAGACGGTGAAAACTGCTCAGCCAGCTCCAGTGCTTCCAACAATGGCTCTGTCTCATGGCGAAAGGCGAGAGAAGTTCAATGGAATCAATTTCAAGCGCTGGCAACAGAAAATGTTTTTTTATTTAACAACATTAAGCCTTGCAAAGTTTCTGACTGAAGAGGCTCCTATGGTAGACGAACTCGAACCTGACGCTACTAAAGTAGAGGCACTTAATATCTGAATAAATTCAGATTTCATGTGCAAAAACTATATTCTGAATGGTCTAGATGATAGCCTCTACAATGTCTATTGTACTTTTGCAACGTCCAAACAACTCTGGTTGGCTCTGGAAAAGAAGTACAAAACTGAAGATGCAGGCATGAAGAAACTCATTGCTGGAAAAAATTTAGACTTCAAAATGGTTGACTCAAAGACGGTGATAAGTCAAGCTCAAGAACTGCAACTTATCATCCGTCAATTAGAAGATGAAAAGATGACTCTTAGCGAGACTTTTCAAGTTGCTGCAACTATTGAGAAATTGCCTCCTTCTTGGAAGGACTTTAAAAATTACCTTAAGCACAAGCGTAAGGAAATGACAATGGAAGATCTCATAGTTCGGCTACGCATTGAGGAAGATAACAGATATTCTGAGAAAAAGATTTCTCAGAATATTGCTGCCAAAGCAAATGTTGTTGAGTCAGACAAAACTAACAAAAGAAAAAGAGAGAATGCTCCTAAGAAGTCAAAGAAATTTCTGGGTTCTTGCTACAACTGTGGAAAGAAGGGGCACAAAGCAGCCGAATGTCGTCCGTCTAAAAAAAAGAAGTTGGAAGCAAATACGGCTGATGTTTCGAAAGGCATTTCTGATCTTGATTTATATGCAGTAATATCAGAATGCAACCTTATTGGTAACTCAAAGGAATGGTTTGTAGACACTGGAGCCACTCGACACATATGTGCTAACAAGTGGACGTTTACAACCTATAAAACTGCAACTGATGCTGAACAACTTTTTATGGGCAATTCTTCCACTTTAAAGGTCGAAGGCAAAGGAAAAGGAAAAGTTGTGTTGAAACTGACTTTTGGAAAGGAACTAACTTTAAATGATGTTCTCCATGTTCCAGAAATTCGCAAGAACCTGATTTCAGGATCGTTGCTGAGCAAACATGGCTTCAAATTGATCTTTGAAGCTGACAAATTTGTTCTTTCCAAGAATGGGGCGTATGTTGGAAGAGGATATGTGTGTGATGGTTTATTTAAAGCAAATGTAACCACTATTGTACCACCACTGAAATGAATGAAAGTGAATTTTCTGTCTATATTGTTGAATCTTCTAACATATGGCATTCTAGATTAGGACATGTAAACTTTGATACATTGCGAAAATTGATTAACCTAGAATTTATACCAAAATGCAATATAGATTCCAACTATAAATGTCAAGTTTGTGCAGAAGCAAAATTGACAAGAACCTCATTTCATCATGTTGAACGAGTGACAGAACCTCTAGACTTAATACATACTGATGTATGCGATTTGAAAATGTGTCAAACTAGGGGTGAAAAAAGGTACTTTATTACATTCATTGATGATTGTACCAGATACTGTCATGTATATCTCCTTAGAAGTAAGGACGAAGCATTCGAAATGTTTAAACAGTATAAGGCAGAAGTTGAGAATCAACTCAACAAGAAAATAAAATCTTTAAGAAGTGATAGAGGAGGAGAATACGAGTCTCCATTTGAGGAATTCTGTGCTGAACATGGAATTATACATCAAACTACAGCCCCGTATTCACCTCAATCCAACGGTATAGCCGAACGGAAAAGTAGAACTCTTAAAGAAATGATGAATGCCTTACTAATTAGCTCTTGCTTGCCAGATGACTATTGGGGAGAAGCTATTCTTTCGGCAAATCATATTTTAAATAAAATAACCCGAAAGAAAATATCTAAATCTCCTCATGAACTTTGGAAAAACATACCACCATCCCACAAATACCTAAAAGTGTGGGGGTGTCTTGCCAAAGTAGAGGTACCAAAACCAAAGAAGGTCAAAATTGGACCAAAAACAATTGATTGTGTATTCATTGGATATGCACAAAATAGTGCTGCATATCGATTTTTGGTACACAAATCTGAAATTGATGATATTCATGAAAATACCATCATCGAGTCGAGGAATGCTAGATTTTTCGAACATGTATTTCCCTTGAAACATGGTACTGAAAATCATGCACCCAAGAGATCAAGGGAAAATGAAGTTCCTTACTCTATTGAGGATGCTGAACAAAATAACACTCAGCAAAGCAGTGTTGAGCAGCAAGTGGAGGAACCAAGAAAAAGTAAAAGGTCAAGGACTTTGAAAACCTTTGGACCAGACTTCTATACATTTATGTTAGAAGATGATCCATTGACATACAAACAAGTTATGTCTTCGAGCGATGCCCCTTATTGGAAGGAGGCAATTAACAATGAAATTGAATCCATTATGTAGAATCATACATGGGAATTGGTTGATTTACCTCAAGGATGTAAGGCCTTAGGTAATAAATGGATATTTAAAAAGAAATTGAAACCTGATGGTTCAATAGACAAGTACAAAGCTCGTCTGGTAGTCCAAGGATTCAGACAAAAGGAAGACTTGGACTATTTCGATACATATTCAACTGTAACGAGGATAACGTCAATTAGAATGCTCATTGCAATTGCATCCGTACATGACTTGGAAATACATCAATTGGATGTTAAAACTGCATTCTTGAATGGTGAACTAGAGGAGGAAATCTATATGAAACAACCTGAAGGGTTTCTAAGCTCAGAAAATGAGCATAGTTTGCAAACTGGTAAAATCACTTTATGGCCTTAAGCAAGCTCCAAAACAGTGGCATGAGAAGTTTGATAATACTATGTTATCAAATGGATTCACGATAAATGAATCAGATAAATGTGCGTACATAAAACATACACACATTGGATATGTCATTGTTTGTCTTTATGTTGATGACCTATTGATCATAGGCAACAACAAGGCCATAATAACATCTACAAAGGATATGTTGTCCTCTAGATTCGATATGAAAGACCTAGGACTGGCTGATGTAATATTGGGTGTAAAAATTCTGAGAACACCACAGGGATATGCATTATCCCAATCGCATTACATCACCAAAATACTTGAGAAATTCAAGCAATATAATGTAACTATTGCAAAATCAGTAGTAGATATGAACCAAAATTGGGTAAAAAACACTGGTGATGGTATTTACCAATTGGAATACTCTCGTATACTAGGAAGTATCATGTATGTTATGAACTGTACTAGGCCTGATATCGCATATGTTGTAAGCAAACTAAGTAGATTTACCAGCAATCCTGGTAAACATCATTGGAAAGCGAAAATCAGAGTTCTAGGATATCTAAAGTATACACAGAGTTATGGTCTATACTATACAAACTATCCTTCAATAGTGGAAGGTACAGTGATGCAAATTGGATCACTGGATCAAATGATACAAAGTCTACAAGTGGATACGTGTTCACATTAGGAAATTGAGCAATTTCATGGAAATCATCCAAACAGACTTGTGTCGCTAGATCTACGATGGAATCAGAGTTTATTGCACTAGATAAGACTGCAGAAGAAGCAGAATGGATTCGAAGCTTCTTGGAAGACATTCCTAATTGGAGCAAACCTATGCCTCCAATATGTATACATTGTGATAGTCAGTCAGCTATTGGAAGAACTAATAGTACACTATACAATGGTAAATCTAGGCATATTCGTCGTAGACATAAACGATAAGACTTCTCTCTAATGGGGTTATCATAATAGATTACATTCGATCTAAAGATAACTTAGCGGATCCACTTACAAAAGGCTTGCCAAGAGAGAAAGTTCAAACCTTATCGAAGGGAATGGGGCTAAGGCCTATAGACTAAAGGTTTTTCTAAAATGGAAACCCTACCTGGTTGACTGGAGATCCCAAGATCTAGGTTCAAAGGGACAACCAAGTTCTAGAGAAACTTGATGGCACTGTTATACACAAACCATTCCTACGATAAGTCAGTGCATTATATGTTGAATAAGGATAAGTATTAGTACTTTTAATGATGTCTGTATTTGAGGAATTAGAGAATGCCCTTTACAGAATCACCTACGTGAGTGCGAAGGCGCCGCTTCAAAGAGAATTATGAGGCCAAATTCTCTAAGCACTTATGAGACCAGGCAGGTGTTCAAGGCAAAAACGAACACATACAGAGAACGAAGGGTTATAAGAAACATTTATCGTGTGTTATCTACTTTAGAATTACACAAAAGGCTTACAGTTTAAGGATAGTCTATGTCTACTGATTCGCCTGTGATTCAAATAGGTAATCACTAGGAAAGTTCAAAGCCCTTGTGCTAGTTTAACCGATGCGATAAATGGTTCGTGAAACTAAGATCGATTGCTCATTCATGTGGGGGATTGTTGGAAAATGAATGAGCAAAGAAAGAAGAAGAGATAGGGAAGAAGAAGGGATAGCAACATTTAAAGTCCCACATCATAGAAATATTAGCACAATCTCTCCTTATATATTAGAAGCCAAATAGGCTTACGTAAAATAAAAAAGAGAGGGATGATAAAAGGATGTGGACTTGGCCATATTAAATACATTAAAAAGTCAAAGATAAGGGCCTTGTGGCTCTTGGGGTCTCCTGATTGGATATGGTCGACGTTGCTGATTGGGCTAGTGCACTAACATGAGAATATTTTTTCTCAAAATTTTAAAAGGTGTGTCTGTTCAGTCCAGAATTGGAAAGGAATGTATGTTAACTGAACGAGTACAACCATTTGAATTCTCAGCGTATGTATATTAATAACCGAGCGGTTAAAGGGTCACAACCATTCCTATTCTGACGGTTACTGATGCATGCGAACAGGCACTCCTCCTTGCCTATATATACACTGCCCAAAACAAGACAAAATTCACTTTTCTGCTTGCATTGCTTCTTCTTCTTCAAAGTAATTCTCTGATCTAGCTTCTGTAATCAACTTCAATTCATCAGAGCTCTGTTTGCTGGCACTACGCAACGGAGTTGGTCCGTTTTATCCTGGGAAACAAATTGCAACTACGTCGATTGGTGCATACGACGGCAATATTATTTCAAGGAAACAGAAAATATCTGGACTCGGACATTAGTGAAACAGAATACTTTCTGTTTATCTTCTATCTTGCGCACAAATCGGCTACGCTTTCTGTGATTATTGTAAACACAGTTTGACGTGACAATTGTGGCATAATTGATTAACGTTGATTTTTGTTGCTGTCTGTTTGTAATACAATTGTGTAATTACAAAAGTTCTAACAGTACATAAATGCCATGACCTTTGCAAATATAAAATATATACAAATAAGTGAATACTGTTGCAGTCACATGTTTTGTGCAAAGTATACAAAAAGAAATTGAAAAGTTACCTTGTTTGATGTTTGCTGCAATCTTCGATATGTTGTTCTAGCCTCTAGGTAGAAAAGAACATTTATAAAGTCTAAACTGCATACTACATGGCCTATGCAATGCTTTCTTCATGTCTCGGCTACAAAACAAACAGAGAAACATTTGCTTATCATCCTAGCTTTCTTCTTGCTTACAATCCATATCATCCCAGGTGCTTACCCAGTTTCCCTCATATTTTCCAAAAAGTTTGAAATATATATATATATATATATATAAAAGAAACTGGAAGGAAAGAAATTAAATGTGAATGCACCAATTCTTTCTGGGAGAAAAATATCAGTAAAAAACGAATTCATAGCTTAAAAAAGAGGGAAAAAGAGAGAGTCCAAAGTGGCATATTCATGTGAGAGAAAAAAACAGGGAAAGCGAAAGACCAAAACACGGTTACAACAATTGACGCGAAAAAGAGGAACAAGAAATTTATGAATCATTGTTTAATTGCAGTGTTAGCAATGAAAAAGAGTTCGATATTCCTTTTTCAAAGAGGAAAATCATGAATTCGTAATAGAGAAATTTAGACATGCAGCAGCTATGGAGCTTGAAAGTTACATCGATGAAGAAGATGCCAGTAATGGAAGCAGTGTTTTTTCAGGAATAAATTTACAGGATGATTTGATGTTATGCTTTCATATAGAGGTTTCTGATCACAGGTTCTTTGCAATCAAGCTTCGTCATTTCATTCCCTGAGTCACCGAGTTCAATATGAACGCGATCAGAAAGAGCTGCGATCAAAAAGAGTTGCGATCGAATTCTGTCGCATCAAATAATAGTTGTCGAACTCATTTGGATTTTGGAGGCACAACCCATCAAAACAAATAGATAACGAAGGAATTCACGTGTCATTCTAAAACCCAAACAATCGACGTGCCAATGAACCGATTCAATATGAAATTGGAAAGCGATTGAAACCTACAACGGTCGACGGTGGATGGAAATAATTAAATCTCAATGTCGAAGGTGTTTAGAGAATTGGCAAAGCTGTCGTAATTCGAATCTAGGAGAGCAGCAACAAACCAGTTCGGATTGGGTAAAACATCAAAGGCAATTAAGTCTGAGGCACTCCGACGACCGAAAGCAAAGTCAGTGGTCAGTAACCACGTGATTCGGTCAATGGCAATGCAGGGTGTTCATCTCAAAGAAGTTTTCTTAAGAGCTCGGATCCTTGAAAATTCGTCTCCAGTAAATGAAAAGAAGAGCATGACCGATCCATCATAAGTTAGGTGTTCCGATCCATTCAAAGTGGGTTGATCACGATCCATCAGCAATCGTATGAACCGTTCATTTCAAACTACACCTTCTCTTCGACAACATATGATCTTAGGGTCAAGTGTTAATCCAGTTTAAAAACACACGACCCAACTCAAGAAAAATGGAAAGTAATTCTACTTTGAACAGGCATGTTAGCTACAAAGAAGTGACGCTCCATACATCCCTTGCCACAACAAAGACATGTGAACTCCCTGCCATGAGGAATGGAGCATGGATCTTCATGAGTCGCCCACGATCCACATAGGAAAGGACGCACAATCTGAATACTCCAACTTGTGGGACACGGGCCGGTCGAACTTTGCAGTATGGGCAAAGCATGGATTGGTTCCATAGTTGCAACCCGACTTCTGGGCATGGTGTATTCACGTATAATAAGAGATGCATCAACTTGTAACTTCGGTGGAGCTGACATACCATGACCAAATGATGGATCGCTCAAAGCCATGATATCGATCCATGAACATGCACTACAACAAAAAGATAAATTTTAAATGAAGAACTGTGACTTTTTAATTTTATGTCTCTATAGATGGACAAGATAGAGATAAAAATATTGTCTCAAATAAGATGTAAGAGACCCAACTATTGGTATGATGCGTCTTAATGTATTCGGTTGTTTATCTATTTACTCGTTCACGTCTCTTTCTCTCTCTCTCTTCACATGCTTCCCATTTTTCGACTAAAACAATGAATAGGAAAGAGGAAAAAGAAAAAACAAATTAAATCAAAACAATGGTGCTCTTTAATGGAATCAGATGATACAATAGAGGGTGTGGATGGAATAAAAGGTTAGTCTACTCTGATGTTTACAAATCCATTCGATTTTTCAAATCAGATTTGGTAGTCTAGGTTAATTTCCCCTTTTTTTTTGAATCCTTTTGATTCATGATTTCTAATTTACTGTTCTAATAATACTAACCTACTACACCAGAATTCGGTCTAATTTACAATGGTTATTTTGAATCAATCGACAGTAATTGGTACCTTTTGCTATTATTTTATAATTGAACTGATATGTAACTCATTTCCACTAAATCGTCTTCTGTTTCTTGTGTTTTTTTCCATCCCACAAAAATTGCCAAACCCTAATCCTACAAGCATCGCTGCTTTCACAGATCTTCTTCGATTTCATTACCAATTCTAAACCATTTGAAGTTGATTGTTTTTTGTCATCATGGAATTAGCTGGAGCCTTGTATCCTAAAGTAAAATAGGTAAAAGAAGGTTTTATGTGTTTAAATAGATTATCAATTGTTTGTTCATTTTACCTTTTAGTTAAAAAGCAAGGTTTTTACACATTGTGGATGTTTCTGGCTTTTGTTTTGAGTATGTTGTTTAATGACAGACGCTGAAGCATGCGTACTGCTTGAAAAAAAGCTTTATTTGTGGCTGCAAGATGTGTTGAACTATCAGATTTCCTATAACATGATCGCAGATTCGCCTAAAAAAAAGTAATTCATTACCATAATACTTCCCAGTTCATTTGATTATTGTAGAAAACTGATTGTGGGCTAATTTATATTAAAATCTACTATGTTTTCCATTAACATGCAGAAACTAGTAAGTATTTTGTTTTAGCATGAAAACTTCTAGTCTACCTTCTGTATCGATTGGACTCCTAATAATACATTTTTTAAAATTTTCATTTCCTTTCATAAGGACGATTAATATGATATTTGATTAATTAAACTATTCTCTATACTGGAAATTTTACTAATTTTGAAGGTAAATCCTCCTGTCATACGTATGGCTCTAGGCTTAGAAACATGGTTACTGTTCTATGGATGAAGTTGAGAAGACTAGTGGTATTGGGTATGTTTTTAACTTACACAATCTTTTCTAGTCATCCGAATTTCATGGGTTAATATAGTTGTCTTCTAGTTGCAGGTTGTAGATGAGGATATACCGATTGTTGCAGCATATGGGTAAGTTCCCTTATACCGTACTACTAAGAGTATTCTGATTTTAGTTGATAGTCTAAATGGTGGCATTTCGAGAGGGAGTTGAATTGTACAAGGCTCTTGAGCCTGCCATTCGTGTGGTGATCCTAAAAGCATTATGTGATATATTTGTGTTGCGGTAATGTTTTTAATGATTAATTTATTATTGATCTTCAACGCTTCAAATTATTCCTTTCAAAAACTGTTATCTATGGTGGTTTCAAGAAATACTCGCCTTTTAGTCATCACCGTTATCGTATTTTTCTTCTTCTTTTTTTGCATGAAACTTACTACTTGTAATGGGTTGTCCTTAATGGTTTGCGAGTGTGTTTAAGCATACAACATAAAGCCTATAATAAAAAAAAATGTTTTGGTTTATGTTTGAAAGCTCTTACAAACTTTTGGAGTAATGATTACAAAGACTTATCCCTTGCAAGCGTGGGACACGAACATGGATTCATTTCTTAAACATTTAAAATAAATTATTGCGACACCATTGTATGGATGTATTGGAGTAATAAAAATATGTAGTACCACATTGGTCCCAAGCATCGACAAACAAAACTAATCTTCATAATAAAAATATAAATTCTTTTTGACTTTTTTGTAGCTCGTTTTGGAAAGTGTGAGTGTAGAATATGGACATAGTTAATGTAATAACATAAAATCATAACTCTGGTCTATTTAATTGTGTAGGAAGGACACTAAATTTGCTGTAAGCATTTCGGAGAATTTGAGGAACCTACCAAGATTTGACATGATAATTATGTGCCTTCCAGCTGTGGATCACATTGGTAAGTTTATCTTATTTATTACGAAGTATGATTCTGAGAAATGAGTTTTGCATAGATGATGGTTGGGTTTTAATAGTTGTTTTCCATATGCAAATTTATTCTGTTATTGGATTGTAGGTTAGATCTTAATGTTGCTTCTTGTTAAAAAATGCTAGAAGATAACAATAAGGAGCTATTACATGTTCACAACAATTCTATGAATATAAATATAATAATGCTATGCACCTATTGGAATTCATATTCCGATTAGATGAGAGTTTATAAAAAAATTAGTATATTAAAATACTGGTGCATATGCATGTTTTATTATAATCTTGGAACATGTTGTGAGTTGTATGGAATGTCATATATATATATATATATATATATATATATATATAAATCAACCTTTACATATATGCAGCACATATACATCACTTCTTTAAACGTTACAAATATAAAAACCTACAAGTGGACCTTGTCCTGGATGTCCATAACTTGATATTTGTATATCATTGCTCGAACTAGTTACAGTTAAAAGATAAGCATACCTAATAGAAAAGAATGAATGTGTTTTCATGTTTCTTTTTTTATCTACTATGTAAACTGTTTTATAAGGTATGGTTAGAGAAAAAAGCTTACTAATTGTCTACTGTGTATGGTGATATTGAATTCCTATTTAATCTACTGATATATATTTCAATACAAAGAGCTGACTTAGATGAGTGGGCATGTTTATATTACATGGCATTTTTTCCAAATAAACCTTGTCAAACATTAAGCAAACATATTTCACTCATGCATAAGGTGTACTTTTCATCACTTGTGCTTTTGAATAAATAATATTTTATTCTAATACAATCAAAAAAATTGTCCATCTAACCAAAACAGTTTAGGACTGTACTCATAATTGTGAAACAATGCAGGAATCTAGATCAATTTGGAAATCACCGTGCATCAATGCACCATGGAAACAATCTTAAATCAAAGTGAAGACAACACGTGAACTAAGTGAGTTTCATCCACGTTAGGCTCTAAAATTTCAAGTATCTCAAATATGCTTTGTTGGAGGAATACTAGCAACATGATTTTCTTTTTAAAATTTTATTCTAGATTTATAATGCATTTTCATTCATAGACTTAAATCTAGAATTGATTTCTATTTCTGTTTGTATAACTTGAGATATGCTCTTGCCATTGATATATTGTACCATGAATCATGTTTTCTTAATAGTAAATGACAATATGATATTTTTGTATTGTGTATTAATAAAATCTGATTTTGTGTAGTCTTGCTTGTCATTATTTCTGTTTTGTTGTACTGATATTGTTTGTGTGATGTAGTAGTCATATTAAACAGTGCTTCCATACTTATAAAATATGTTATATACTATGAAACTATATTAATTGATATTGCATGTGCGATGCAATATGTTTTATCATTGTTTTATACTGAATATGAAACTATATGTAGCATGTTTATTATCCAATTGCTTTATAATAAATGTTGACTTTGAGACTTATTTGAGATAATTAGTCGTTGTCTTTACTGTTTTTGAGACGAATGCGTATTGTCTCTAGTTTGTTTGGGACCTGGTTTTAAGGACAATATTTTTTGTATCAAGTGGGTCTCAAATATAAATTAGAGACAAAATCTGTTGATTAGATACAAAATTAAGCAGTCTCCGATTACCTTTTTTGTGATGGATCGCATATAATCCATATAAGAATGGAGCGCAGGAACTATGGATCGTTCGTGATCCACGGGTATGGATCGTTCGTGATCCACGGGTATGGATCGAAGTGGGTAAATAATGGACCACTCATGCATGATTGGATGTACTTTGTTCGTATAAACTGTGATCACATGAAGGGCATGAAATGTATTGATATGAAGGGCACAGTTTGGTTCGTAGGTCTATGGATTGAACGTGTTTTATGTTAGGTCGCTATTGACTTATAAATATGGATCGTGTCAGATCCGTACAGGGGAACATGGAAGCTTCAAATCTCCAGATCGTGGAGCCTGGGACATTGATGGATTGCACATGAATTGTGTGAAAGAAAACACGCGAGCATGGATTGCTAACAAGTATGCATGGATCGATATGCATGTTTGGATCGTGGAAAACATATGGGTCTTCTTAGATATGTAAACATGGAGCGCACATGTGTAACATCACGGATCAGATGTGTCTTATGTTGGGTCGGCAAACATGGAACAGGACAAGTGCATGGATCGTGTGAATATGGATCGCGTGGACTGTGTACATGCATGAACCGCTTGTATATTGATAAAACGTAGCAAGTCAATGCATGTACCAGATGGCATTTGTATAAATCGTGACTAGTTGCTATGTAGAAACCTGGAGCGTGGCAAAAGTACGGATCATTTGCATTATCCATGGATTTCCAGCCGACGTATATGGGCTATGTACACCACAACATAAGATCCCGAGCACGCCAATCTCCTACTTCTTTCAAGGAGATCTACTATTTTTTATCAGGGCTATTCTTCCAGGACAGTTACGAATTTAATGGTACGACGCATAGATCAAGCTTACATTTGAGCAAGCCGTCCTCTAACATTCATCTCCTATTGATATTTTGTGCTATCCAGAACCAAGAAGGAATGCACGTATAAATGGGTGCCTCCTTTTAACATGCAGGATGAGCTATTTAAACATTTAACTTGACAATGAAAGACATCTAGTTCACAAAGAAATGGACACAGCTTTAGCTACGTTCAAAAGGTACATGTAAAAAAGTGACATGTAGCAGTACACAAACCTAAGCTGCCAAATGTTTCCATGTGCAATCTTTACTTACCTCTCCTCCTCGCCAATTACTTTGCCTAGGTCCCCTTTATTTGTTATGTTTACTTATTTTGTCATGCACCCATGGACGACTCACGGACTACAGGCGACAGGCTCAAGGCCTCCTCCAAATAATTATACTTTCTTGTACCACCATCAATATGCAATGAACAAAATGCAAAATAATTATACTTCAGTTCTTTCAACAGATTATACGTTCAATATCGTTAATAGAAACTGATTTTAGTTTTACTACATCAATAACATCCTCCAATTTAGCTAACATCAAAGTAAGAAACAACTCAAGTACGCAAAACACACCAATCCACAAAAAATACCAATCAAACACCACAAAAAATGTTCTAAGGGAAAAAAGACCCAATGTATTTTTTTATGTTATTACATAAATCAGCTGAAAGCACGAGACGATATTCCTTGTGAATAAAATAATCTTACTCATCTTTTGTGTTTGGTTGGTCACTCAATATTGTTCCACTGTATTTATTTATTTTTCAAATTGTGTGTCTTGAGTAATGAATCTTCTAAGATTCCAACACACATTCTCCTTGAGTTATGAAAATCCCTCTCTTGGATCATTAAAACTCAAAGTGTAGAAAATATGAAAGTCATCAAATCTTTCGCATGCTGAAGTGCTCAAAAGAAAATTTGTTGAGACAATCCATGTTTTTATTACGAGTTAAACGAATGTTAGCAACAAAATTCAGAACCGTAGTGAAAGAAGTGTCTTTAACATCAATGAAATGAGAGTAATCTACTTTGGATTGTGAATAACTAACAATTTGCATAATGCTTGAGGAGATAACAACTGATTTTTTTTTAACATTAGTTCTAACCCATAAACTTGATGATATTTTTTACGTTGGTTATTAGGCAGCAGGTATGAATTGTGCTTTCCATGTAATTAGTCAACTTCCACTATGGTTAGGTGCCCCAAAATGTTCTACATATGAAGTGGTATAAATAATCTGAGATAACTCATTTTTCATATTTAAAGTGAAGAAAACGATATGCCTCTCCTTTGATAATTAACAATATCAGACAAACATAGATTATATGTGACCACTTTTCCTCATATTTCGGACTGATCATATATGAGGATAGGTAAAATGTATAAACTAAGAAACAAATTTGAATTGGGATACCGAATCAGCATCCAGATTGAATATGCATATTATTCATCATCAAAATGAGTAGAAGGAGCTAAAATCTTATAACAAGTTTTCAAAGAAATCAAACGTCGAATATTCATAGATATCAAAAGCAATAAACCGAGTGAATAGAGGTAAATCAGCTCACCGGAATTAATGAAGTTAACGATAAATAAAAGCAAATCGACACCACCGAATTTCATACAAAAAAGTTTTGATTAAATGGAAGCTTGAGGTTGAAATGGAATTCGTAGGAATATCCAGATCTGATGGAAAATAGTTGGATTATTGGATGGAATCGTGCAATTGGGAAGAAATTGCCCAAAATAGAAGAATATTTCATGGCCGATAAAAAAGGTTTGGGAACGTTAGTGTTGTTTTTGTTCTTTTCTGAAAAGCATTGTGCACGATGCAGAGCTTATAGCTTGCCTTTACCGACAATAAAATAAATAAATAAGAAGACAAAAGTAATAATAGAAACGCTTATGCTTGGTAAAAACGGCAATTAGCTGTTTCATAGCCAGAAACATTATAAAAGAGATTCAAAATAAAAATATTATCTGTTTCAAATTTATCTATTTGGTGTAGTGATTTGTGATAGAAGTCTGCCCGAAACCACCCGGCATATCCAGCATCAACAAATGGTAAATCTTGTGTGAGAGGTCTAAGTGCATAAATAAAATTTGTAACGGTGCTAAGACACAAGGTTAAGTCAACTTGTGGAAGAAATCTGTCCGGAACCGCTCGATAAACCCAGCATTCACAAGTGTATGCTTAATGTGGGAGGTCTAGCGCACACATATATATATATATATATATATATAATATATATACATATATATATAATATATAAAATGATTGGAATGAAAGAGGAATAATAAAAACCTATTATAAATAAATTACATTAATGAGGATGTTATATAATAGGTAGACTTGTCCTAGGGGCAAGTGGATATTATAACTTAGGTTATAATAAACTAGTGAGAAAATGAGATAACTTGTGTAATGAGATAAGTGATACTTAATTGTAAATTAAGTAATCAGTAAATGGGGGAAAAATTATGAAATGAAAGAAGTTGTACTTAATTATAAATTAAGTAATTTGAAAACTTGAAAATCTGAAATATGCTGAATTGAATAACATGTTAAGGTTTGCCCTAGGGACAAAAAGGAAATTATAACATAGGTTATAGAGAGGAGACTTATTAGTGAATCTTAGTTAAGAAAACTAAGTTAATAAGTAAACAACGATAAGTTGTAGTGACAGGGTAAGATGGAATTATGATTAAATAGGAAATAAATAATGAGAGACATGTTAACATAAAACATGCGAATTGAGATATACTTAATTACATATTAAGTAGAACATGTTATTGTAACTACTAAATCAAATAAGAATGTAAGGGGATTGTGGATTACAGACCTTAGATCACAATCTAGAGAATAACATGTTGTGGGCTTCTTAATAAACTTAAATGCATTAAGTTATATGACTGAAATTAATAAGCAAGAGGAACTTGATAACTTGAATAAGAAGACAACGTGAATGGGAATAACCGAGTTAAATGGAAACCTGATGAGGTAAAACAAGCGCGTAAAAGAATGTTTAGACATAGGATCTAATGACACATTAAACTGAGGCGCTTGGACCAATCCATACGCTTGAGGGTGAACAACCCAACGGGGTAGACCATTTTGGTGTCATGAGGCACGAGGGGAGCGCACGTTCATACGCTTAAGGTGCTCTTGGTAGTCCTCTTTGCGGTGGCAGATGTTTAGGTTGTGCTCGCAGGGGTTAGGTCTGCATGTAACTACCAGGTGGGTGAGTCTTGACTGCAAAAGTAGGTCTGCAGTCAGAATGTTGTGACGTAGTGATACAAGGGTGATTTAGCGGTCACCTCAACAGGGAGGCAGAGGTCAGGACCAACAAGATAGTCGATCGCCCGGTACCCGTCATCGGCAGCCAGTGGGATAGGAAAAGACTAGAGCTAAAACCAATAGACCGTCCACCTTTCACTATCGGGGTACGGTGGTTGAGGGGAGACGCCAACTGGATGTTTAGATTGTTTGTTAAGGGCAAGTAGCTTAGCTCTTGTAGTCTTTACTAGTTAAGGGAGGGGCCGAGGTGGGGCCATAGCCACCACGAAAAAAACAGATCTGAGGGATATTTGTATTTTGAAGCCCCTAAAGGCGGGCCTATACAGATATGGAAAAGCTCCCGGCCAAGTTCTGTGTTTCTTGTATAGCCCTGCCACGGAACTCGATGCACATTATTTGCAGTTAAGGCATCTAATACAGTTGATACGTACGTAGGAAAGTCTAGATACACGCACGTCGGCTCTGGGTAGTGTATCGTAGACTTGAGGGCATTACTCTGGTATGGAATCCGATTTAGTCGAAGGTGGCAGTGCGTACGCTTACGTAGCATAGTAATGACAGATTTATGCGGAACGTAACAATGTTATGTAGAGATCTGTATGCAACTCCAGCATAGGATGAGGGACTGCGTTTATATCTATGACATCTTGGTGGAAACCGTGCGAGTGGGGTACCATGGGGTGTACCTCAATATTGGGGGGTAGCTACATATATACTGTATTAGGTTAATCCATTGGGAAGTAAATGGGTACGACGTGTGTAAGCCTTGAGTTTTGTTAACCCAAGTAACCTAATAAATAAGAAAATGTGATTGAACGGTATATGTAGGATTATCCAAAGTGTATAATTTGAATCCAGTCATTAGAACTTGTGTTCTGACCCTCTCCTCATAACATACTCGCAGGTTAGATTTGTGGCAGAGACATGATAACTTTGGATACTGGTTAGGCAGTATTATTAATACGGTAAGGTTATACTTTGATTATATTATATTTTATCCTTTCCACTATGAGATTTTCTTTTGAGCTCTGACATATTTTTTGTCATTGTCTTTTTTGCAGGATACCAGAGCAAACCAACATGAGTTTCGATAGATTAGAATTTAAAAAAAAATCGGTCTGGCAGAATTCGGGTTGTTACAGACCCGTGAGCGTACTCATGAATGTTCAACCATGCTTTTGGACATTACACCACCTTTGAATATTTCGAACCTCTCGGACATTGTTGACCAAGTCAACACCTCTTCCACTTATCGAAGAAGAAGGCCTCGGCCTCCTCGTCACAGATCCCGACCTCGGACCCCGAGTCCCGACTCTGCTTCCCTCGGCCTCGACCTCGACTCCGCTTCCCTTGAATCCCCCGGCCTCGACTTCACTTCCCTCGGATCCCTCAGCTACGCCACAACATCGGCAACTCCTCTACTACTCTCGCTCAGCAAGGAAGCTCGATAACAAGGACTAATAGGATATTGTTAATCATTGTAACTTCTTGTAATAGTCTTATTGTACTTTGTTGCAGTGGAATAAAATCAGTACAGCCTTCAAAGTGGACGTAGGCCCCGATGGGTCAAACCACTATAAATAATTGTGTCTTTTACTGTCTTGCATGTTATTACTGCATCTCTTATACTTCTCTGCTCTGGACATTTAAGTTTCAAATTTTCGGAACTCTCGGAGGTTGACGACAATTTTAGATGTCAACACACACACACACACACACACACACACATATATATATATATATATATGTATGTATGTATGTATGTTTCGTAAAACCTAAAGTTCACCAATCAAAGAAACTGAAGTAATTTATAAATTTGAAGCCCGACGCTCTATGGAAACTATCAGTACAACAAAATACACATTATGCAATGCTTGTTGCAATAAACCTATTGCAATAGGCCGGCGCCAATCTAAATAAGCGAAGTTGCAACAAGATAATTAAATTTTGCAATTTCTTATGTCAGTTGCAGGGGAACATTTCAGTGTTAAAATCTGTTGCAATAGATTTATATGCAACTGTAAATGTTAGTTGTCGTTTGATCCTTTACAACAATTATTGGCAGTTGCAAAATAAAAATAATTATTTAAAGCTTATATATTATTATTATTCACATTAAACAACATTTAACAACTGAAACAAATATTACTATAAAGCAACCCAAAACACACATTCAAAAAGCTAAACAAATTTACATTCACAAATCTCTAACATATATTACAAAATGTTAAATAAAATTACATTTACAGGGTTATGTAATACAACACATAATCCTTAAATACATACCCACTCGACTCGACGCAACATCATCTACGCATATCCAAAGCATGCCATACTATTTTGTTCATTGATCCATCCATCTTAGAACTCCTAAATCTTCACATTCCAAGAGGAAAATAAAAGGGAATCATGATCCAAATATATAGAACAACAAGAGAAAAATACTTGCAATCAAATAGTTTGATTGAATTTAGTATGCTATTTTCCCTGGCCGAAACTACCAATTCGTCCTTGCTTATTCAACAAGTCCTACTAACTACTTGATGCGGCCCTGGCCTTTCTTGTGATTGTCTGAGTCTATATCAAGACCATGCTTTCTCACTTCACTCGTTAGCCTCCCCATTCATATGTTGCTATATCAAGATTTATTGCTAGGTCCAACTAAGCCCGAACTCATGTAACACAAGGGGCCCAAATGCCATAATCCTAAATAGCATTTTATTATCAATCATTTGATGTATATATATTTTTGTACATTCAAATAGAGACGTGTTCAATTATTTTGTATCATTATTTCTAAATCACTTACGATCATCACACTTTCCCATAAAGGATTTCAGTCTGCATCATTTCAAAAACTCTATTTGGCATCTGAGCTTATTGCTTAACAGTATTTCTTCTTGTAATTGATTAAAATTGAATTTATTCATCAGAAAGGTTTCATCATATGAGTAAATTTCTCATCAAAGATAGTTCGAACCATTAAGAGTGAGGCTTCAACAAAGTTTTGAAGTGCCTCGCTAGAATTCATTGATATAGCTGCATCAATATCAACCAAATTTAGTTCTCATTGCTACAGAGAACGAGCATCAAAATCCAATCAAGCAAACCAAGAAAATATCAAAATCAAGATAATTGCCTCACGAGGAAAAGCCCTCAGCAAAAAAAAGGAAAATTCATCATCAAAGTTTAAATTGGATGCACATACCTGATTTTCAAGTTTATTGTCCTTGCCTGACTAAACCTTTGTGGTCCTTTACAACATATTCTCTACCTTTCTGCAATTCTTGATTCGTTTTTTTCATTCTGAGCAGAAGAAATAATAAGTGATGATATAGCCTCAATCGCCTCCGATAATGGCTTTAACACTCTTAATCCCACCAATGCCTTTATACAACAATTAGTGAAAACAAGGATGACCTCAAAGTCAGCTTATCACCATACGCTTAAAAGAAGATAATTATATTCTTTGGAAGCTTTGAGGGGAAACTGTAATACAATATTACAGATTAAAAGGATTAAGTCGTGGAAGCATATCTATATCACCAAAATTTACCACTGACAAATAAAGTAGAACAATGTCTAATGATTATTATGTCAAATATCATAGGCAAGATAGTTTGATGAATTCTTGGTTACTATCATCTTTATGCCCCCAGTTTATTACCATTATTTATACGATGTCAAACTTCAAATGAAATATGGACAACCATTGAGAAGACATTCAACAATCAATCATCTTCCAAAGTTCTATACTGCAAAAGACAACTGCAAAATATTCAAATGGATAACTCAACCACGAGAGAATTTCTCTCAAAATTCAAGAATTATGTGACTTGCTAAGTGCTACTAACAACAAAATTGTAAATTAAAATATGGCTTAATATTGTTGAATGGTCTTAGTGATGAATATGAAGCTGCTATAGCAGTCATATCATCACAAAGAATCTTACCACCTATTGATGACGTTCACTCCATCTTACCATCTCATGTAGAAAAAATAAGCAACAAGAAACATTAAAATTCTGAATATTAAGTTAACTGACAAATGGACACAAGAACAAAAATCAAAACACTAGCAGAAATGATCAAACATACCAGAGAGGTGGCAGTTCCAGGAGGGCAGAGAAAGAGGCAGACGGAACAGTGGTAACCAACCAAAGTGCCAAATTTATGAGAAAGTTGGTCACATTACTTTGAAGTTCTATTTTAGGTTCAGCACTAACTATGGAGGAAATCCGTCTCAAAGAAATAACCATTTTTGTGCAAATGTTGCAAAAATTCAGCAAGGAGCAATCAATAATGGTAAATCAACTGGAAACAACAATCAAAGTGAAACTGCTAGAATTGAACATCTAAAAGATGATAGTTGGTATACTGATTTAGGGACAACAATCTGGATAGCTTAAATCTTGGAAGTAAATAATACAGAGGTTATCAATCAATTTGCATGGAAAATGGTAAGTATATTCAAATTACTCATGTAAGCAATCATTGTCTTAAAGGTAAAAAGCAATTATTCTTGCACAATTTATTAACAGGTCCAAAAATAAAAAAGAACTTAATAAGTGTATATCAATGTGCTAAAGACATTGATTTGTACTTTGAATTCTACCTTAAACATTATTCAATTAGAGATATTCTGAATAAAATATTATTTCACAGGGTGATGTCGTCAAAGGACTATACAGGTTTAAAACTAGATGTCATAGTACAGTAAATGAAGAAAATTGTTTAACTTGAGTGGGATGAATGAAGCTAATAGCACAAAAACAATAGTTAATTCATGTCATTGTAAACTTGGACATCCCAGTGCAAAAACAATGATGAAAATTTTATTTGACAATAAGATTGATTTTAATCAAGTTGCTTTGCCTTACGTATGTGATTATTGTCAATTAGGAAAAAGTCATATATTCCTTTTCATGATTCCATTACTAAATATACTAAACCATTGCAATTGATTGCAACTGCTCTTTGGGGTCCTGCACCCCCTTGTTCTGATTTTGATTATAAATATTATATATCATTTGTGGATGCTTACGGTGAATTCACATGGAACCATTTCCTAAAGGCCAAATCAGACACACAAAATGCACTCATAAATTTTATTACTATGATAGTAAAACATATCAATTCTCATGTAAAAATAATACAATCAAATGAGGGTAGTGAATTCAAAACTTAAACTCCTACTTTCAAAAGAAATGAATTGTGAATTAACCACATGTCCTAACACATCACAAATACAGAGAAAACACAGGCACATTGTCGAAACAGGTTTGAGACTTCTTACTCAAACCTCTTTACCACTAAAATTTTGACCATAGGATTTTAACATTGTTGTTCATTAAATCAATAAACAACGCATGAAACTGTTACCCCACTTGAAAAGATGTACAATGTCAAACCAGATTATCACAACCGTAAAACTTTTGGTTGTTTATGTTTCCCATACTAGCGACAGTACAATACTAACAAATTGAAATTTTAATCAAAGCCATGCACATCTATGGGCTATATTACTAACCTAAAAGGGTACAGATGCATTGATGATCAAGAAAATTTTATATAAGTAGACATATCAAATTTAATGAAAATGTATTTTCATTTAGTAGAAATGAAATAAAGAATAGATGTGAAGTTTACAATCCAAGATTATCCATACCAAATATACTAAAGTATTCTGAAACTTGGCACCAAGTAGAGAATCATGAAGTCGTTGATGCTCACAATTCACTACCTCCAAGTCTTGAAGGCTATGAATTTGTCTCATTCCTCTGGACAAATAGGAAATCAAAATCAGCAAAACAAAGAAGAGGCTACGTATTCACAAGAAATGATATCGGAAAACACAACTTGCTCAAGAAATACTAATGTCACCTCCAAATGACCCACAAATTCAATTAAGCCATCCAATGATCACAAAGGTAAAAAGTTGTATTTTCAAACCAAAAATATTTGCTGCCTTATCTGTATCATATGAATTTAAACCATTTGATCATGCCATAAAAGACAAAATTGGAAGGCAACAATGGATGATGAGTATAATGCTCTCAAAAAAAAACTTGGGTTTAGTTTGTCCGCCAACCAACAAAAACATAGACGGTTTAAGTGGACAAACAGATTGAAAAAGAACCCAGATGGATCAATAAACAATTATAAGGCCGGACTGGTGAAAAAAGGATTTACATAGGAAAAAGACTTTGATTTTAATCAAACCTTTTCACCTGTTTTTAAACCCATCACCATCACATTAATCCTCACCGTTGCATTATGTAAAAATTGGTATATTAAACATTTAGGTGTTAATAATGCCTTATGGATGGAATACTAAAAAAAGAGATACATATGCATCAACTACAAGGTTACAGTCAAAACCTAAACTATTTCTGCAGATTAAACTAAGTAATCTATGGGCTTAAACAAGTCATTTATTTTGATAGACTGAAAAATACACTTGTGAAATCAGTATATAAGTCTACCAAGTCAGAACTCATTATTTATTGGAATAGATAAATCATCGACTATTTACATACTAATATATGTGGTTGATTTGATCATTATAGGTAACAACACTGTAGACATAAATCAATTAACTCAATATCTCAACCAATAATTTTCAATAAAAAATATTGGTGAACTGAAATACTTCTTATGCATAAAAGTAATTGGAAGGCCAAACTCAGAAATATTTCTACGTCAAAGAAAAAAAAATTTAAAATTGTTAATCAAAACCAAAATGGACATTGCTAATCGTCAACCAACTTCTATGATAAGTAATCAAAACTTTTCAAAATACAAGTGAGAATCCATATTTAATATTAAACGGTATAGAAGTGTTGTAGATGCATTACAATATGCAACTTGACTAGATCTAATAATACTTTTGATAAAAACAAGAATAAAGAACACCATACTCCCACAAACCTCCCTCCCTTAATTTTATTAATAGGAAAAAAAGTGTTACAAGTTGTATATCTTCGCTCAGTGCATAGCCTTCTTAAATAAAGAGGTAAAGACCGAATAAAGGAAAGTAATAAACCAAGATCTCTCCTTTCACTAGGAAAGAAATAGCCTGCAATCTTGCATATATATTTCTTGTTATTCATATATCTTTCATGTTATTAGACTACTATGTTAAATTTGGTGATACAAAATCACAAATTGATTGGAACAAATTTGCAAAGAATGGAAAGTAAATATTTTTATAATGGGATTGCATTAATTGCATTTAATGAGGTGGTAGAGAAATAAATGAAGGGATTAATTTCTTCCATCTATGCTAAAGAAACAGATTGATTTACTTCCTATGTTTGCACATTTGTTGTTATGGTAATTTGCCTCCATTATATTATTACCATATGTTGGTAATTTAATTGATGACTCACATAGATTTGCACTGGCTATATATTGAGTGGTAGATTTTAGTGTAAACTCATCCTGGCTTGGAGCCAGTGATCCCTAATGGTGTCTCTTCTTGTTAAACCTGATTGAGGTTTGGATATGTAAACTCTTATTTTGTAATTTCTTGCAATTCTCTCATGTGGAATATAATCTCTCTTTGTTGGACTGGAGGTACACTATGATGATAGTGGAACCAGTATAAATATTGTGTCTCTTTGTTTCTCTGTTATAGTTATTTACTATTTTGTTGATGTAATAGAATAATTGCTATCAGATTAGATTGGTGTTCAATTGGCAAATCCAGATCCTATTTATTGCGCTTCCGCGAAGGCGCAATTTTCACAACAGATTGGCATCAGAGCAAGGTTATTTGTTTTAAATTGTGCATCAATTATTTCTACAAAGGTTGGTAGATTCAGTGGTGATTATGCTATTATCATTTTGGGAGAAACGGAAGACTTTGGTGGAGGAGATTATGTTGAGAGTGAAGAGCGTTCCAATCTAGGAACTTTGACGTGATACGGAGTTTACCGTGTTGAAGGGGCTATGGATTTGGGAAGTTTTGATCATGTTTATGACAGGGGTCTTCATGTTGATGATGCTCGAAGGATCCAAGATGATCAGGGAAGGAGCTCAGATCAAGTGATAGACGGGTGTCCAGACAGAGATCATTGTGGTTTAGACAGGGGTCTTCACGTTGATGATGCTCGAGTGATCCGGGATGATCGAGGAAGGAGCTCAGATCAAGTGTTAGACGGGTGTCGATGTGTATTGCAAGCACTTTTAGACCGTTGAATTATGTGTGGTGCATCTCATGGTGATAGTTGCATCTTTTGCAGGCGGTGGTTGAAGTTTGTAATAACTAAGTGGAAGGAGAGAGAATTTTTGTGCGTACAGAGATTTGGATTTTGGCTCTGTATTTGAATTGGTGATTGAGAGAATTATTTTTTGGTCTTGGCGGTGTTGTGATTACTTTGGTGTCCGCCTTCTTTGTTATTTTTGATATTTGCAACATTTTGTTAGCGGGCGGGGACGTAGTCTGAGCTCGTTAACAATTGTCTGATGAGGGGTGGCTTTGCTGGAACCCATTTGGTAAATATTCATTTTTTGGTGTATCTCGTTGTGAAGAGAATTTGATTAGAGATGGGGTGTTGCAGATATGTGATTTTGCATCAAGGTGGAGTGTTAAATTTGGTGATACAAAATCACAAATTGATTGGAACGAATTTGCAAAGAATGGAAAGTAAATATTTTATAATGGGATTGTATTAATTGCACTTAATGAGGTGGTAGAGAAATAAATGAAGGGATTAATTTCTTCCATCTATGCTAAAGAAACAGATTGATTTACTTCCTATGTTTGCACATTTGTTGTTATGGTAATTTGCCTCCATTATATTATTACCATATGTTGATTATTTAATTGATGACTCACATAGATTTGCACTGGCTATATATTGAGGGGTAGACTTTAGTGTAAACCCATCCTGGCTTGGAGCCAGTGATCCCCAATGGTGTCTCTTCTTGTTAAACCTGATTCAGGTTTGGATATGTAAACTCTTATTTTGTAATTTCTTGTAATTCTCTCAAGTGGAATAAAATCTCTCTCTGTTGGACTGGACGTACACTATGATGATAGTGGAACCAGTATAAATATCGTGTCTCTTTGTTTCTCTGTTATAGTTATTTACTATTTTGTTGATGTAATAGAATAATTGCTATAAGATTAGATTGGTGTTCAATTGGCAAATCCAGATCCTGCTTATTGTTCTTCCGCAAAGGTGCAATTTTTTCATAACATACTATTACATATATCTTTCCTATTATTACAAATATCTTTCTTATTATTAGACTATCTAATAAGGTAGAAAGTAAACTAGTTCGCTGCCTCAAGCTTTTAACCTTATTTGGTTGTCAATACTCCCCCTCAAATTGGTTCATATATATCTATCATGCCTAAGTTGCCAAGCGAGTAATGAAAAATTGCACTTGAAACGCCCTTGGTTAAAATGCCAGCTAGTTGATCACTTGTTCTCACAAATGGAAGAGAGATGACATTCTCCTTTAGATTTTGTCATATAAAATGTATGCTCACTTCTATGTGATTTGTACGATCATGTTGTACAGGATTTTGGGATATGCCAATTGTCGCCTTGTTGTCGCAAAAGAGTTTCATTCCATCACTAGGACCAAATTCGAGCTTAGTCATGACTTTTTTCAACCATATCAATTCCTGTGGTCCTTTAGCTATACTTATAAACTCAGCTTCGACACTGGAGAGAGCTACCACCTTTTGCTTTTTACTTCTCCATGTCACCAAATTACCTCCAACAAAAGTGAAATATCCAGAAGTGGATTTTCGATAATTAATGTCTTCTGCCCAATCTGAATTCATATACCCTTCCACTTTTAGGTGTCCATTTCTCTTAAAATAAAATCCTCTACCTGGAGCACCTTTTAGGTACTTGAGAATTTGAAACACAACTTCCATGTGTTGCTCACATGGAGCATGCATGAGCTGGCTTACCAAACTTACAGCACATGCAATATCCGGTCTGGTATGAGATAAATAAATGAACATACCAACTAATAACTGGTATCTTTCTTTGTTGGCTGGTACTTGAGTCTGAAAAACACCTAACTTAAGGTTTTGTATAACAGGAGTATCTGCTGGTTTACAGTCAAGCATTCCAATTTCAGTTAACAAGTCTAACACATACTTTCTTTGAGACAGAGATATACTTTCCTTGGATCTTGCCACTTCGGTTCCCAGAAAATATTTTAATCCACCTAAGTCCTTCATTTTAAATTTCTCTAAGAGTTTCTTTTCCAATCTTTTAATTTCCTCTTGACCACCTCCTCTGATTATCATATCGTCTACATTCATGCCTTTTCTTATAAAATAAAGCATGGTCAGAATCACTTTGAGTGTACCCATATTTACATATAGCATTACAAAATCTCCCAAACCATGCTTTAGGAGATTGTTTCAGTACATATAGTGCCTTTTCTAACTTGCAGACCAACTGTTGAGACCCCAAATGACTATACCAAGGTGGGATCTCCTTGTAGATTTCTTCTTTGTGTTCACCATGAAGAAAAGCAATTTTCACATCGAATTGATGCAGGGGCCAATCAAGATTAGCTGTAAGAGATAATAAAATTCTAATGGTATTCAACTTAGTAACTGGTGAGAAAGTTTCTTGAAAATCGATAATGTAGGTTTGTTTAAATCCTTTGGAAACAATTTTGCCTTATATCGGTCAACCAAACCAGTCAAACCATAGTTTACAGTGGATACCCACTTAAAGCCTATTGTCTTCCTTCCTTCTGTTAAGCTTACCAATAGCCATGTGTGACTTTTCTCTAATGCCTGCATCTCCACTCTCAATGCTTCTAACCACTTGGGATCGCTCATTGCTTCTTCAAGTCGTTCAGGAATCCGAACAGAAGCGAGAGTAGTGTCGAACTCCTTCAGGGGTCTAGGCAAATGTTCTGTTGTCACAAATTTACTAATTGCATAATTTTCTTCACTGTCCTCATCAGGTCTGAACCTCTTAGGAGGTTTCCCTCTGTTATCCTGTTATGTAATTTGTATCTTGTATTAGAAACGTTTACCTCATTCTCAAAAGATTGGTCATGTTGTGGTAGAAGGAATTGTATCAATTGCCTTTGCTCATTTTCTGGTTCCATACTGAGTTCATTCCAACAATCAATGCTCCTTTCAAACTCAGCTTGAGATGGCCCTAGTGTAGGTGTTAGATTTAATTCCTGCACAAAGCTCCCTGTCTGGACTGAACTTGGAATGAAGGCTCGAGATGGGTTCGGGTTAGTAGCAGCAGCTTGGTTCGGGTCACTATCAGTAGCTGAGTTTGAGTCAGTAACAACAGGTTGGGTCGGGTTTACAGCAATACTTCCTGTGTTTATATTACCATACAGACCCGATTGCTACCAATTTTCATTCTCAAATGAACTCCCCCCTGAGAATGAATTGTATCCTTTCAAAAAGAACTTTCTAATTCAATAAAGGTGACATCCATGGTAACAAATAGCCTTTTAGAAATAGGACTGAGGCATTTATAACCTTTCTGGTTTTGATCATACCCCATAAAAATACACTTTTCTGCGGAAGGTACCAATTTTAACCGTCCATGTTTTTGTATATGGAAAAATGCCACATAACCGAAAACCTTAGGTGCGAGATTCAAAATCGAAGGGATTTGTACATATGAGGAGAGTTCTTGAAGTGGAGTTCGGAAATTTAACACACTTAATGGCATATGGTTGATTAGGTACACGGTAGTGGTAACTGCATGATCCTAACATATTTGTGGTACTTCATACTCAAATAACATAGACCGATCCGTTTCTCAAACATGTCGGTATTTCCGTTCAACCACTTCGTTCTGCTGTGGAGTTCCAGCACAACTCTTTTCATGGATAATCTCTTTAGAGCGAAAAAATCCCGAAGTATGCTATTCACAAACTCACCACCATTGTCACTTCTTAGAAATTTAATGTTCTTCCTAAACTGATTTTGTACCATGTTAAAAACGATTTAAAACATTTGTCACTTCATCTTTTGTTTTAAAGACATACAACCACGTCATTCTAGTACAATCATCATTAAATAGTACAAACCATTTATTTCCAGTAGACGAATTAACCGGAGACGGGCCCGAAACATCAGAATGGACTAAGCCAAAAGGTTTAGTACTCTAATTAAAGCTATTAGGAAAAAAACACATGATGACTCTTAGCTCTAATACAAGTTTTGCAATAAAAAATTCATTCTCATAGTCAGAAAATAAACTAGGTAAAGTCTTTTTAGATACGCAAAAGATGGATATCCTAATCTCTTATGCCACATCCAAATGCTACAGATCCGATTCGTTTGTGAACTTGTAGAAAAATGAGTCTTTCCAACCACCATGTCGTCCAAATGATACAGTCTCCCCCATCTAGTACCATGACCAATTATGTCCTTTGTAAGAAGATCCTGAAAGATACAAAACTGAGGATACATAAGAACAACACAATTCAGTTCTTTACAAATCTGACCAACAAACAACAATTTGGTTGTTAAAGAAGGCACAAGTAAAGTATTTGATAAAGTAAGGGAAGATGAACACTGAACATTTCCAACACCCTTTACAAGATACGATTCTCCATTAGCATTGACTACTATGTTTTTTCTTGGTTTGTATATCTTCACAAGATCATTTTTTGAGTACGTCATGTGATCCGTTGCCTCTGAATCTATTATCCAATCAAACTCATTAGTTTAATAATTATAAGAGACAAGACAATTTTTATCTTCCATACGTTCTTTGTTCTCAGTTGGCGACAAGAGAGAGTATCTACCCGCTGAAATAGAGGCAGCAGTGTTATTAGACACAAGACGCGCACCGAAGCACCAAGAGCCTTTGAAGCATAAGCGCAACGAGAAGCGTGCGCTTTATTGAAGAAAAGTGGATAATGTATAAAATTTTAGATACACACATCTTGCATGTATGAACAATGTAAACATTATGAACTAATAGAAAATAACACATTCATAAGCAAATCAAATTGTCACTACATCAACAAAGAGTCTGTAAACATTAAAGAACATACAATATGGTATTAGAAACAAATGCATGGTGGATGTTATGTTTATTTGAACTAATTTAATACAAATTAACAAAATTAAAGAAACTCGTGTAGTTATGGTGCAAATTAGTAGTTATGTCCTTATATAGGCAGAAAGAAAACTTGTACATAACTACTCAAATCAATTACATAGCTTGCATATACATGTGTATATAGTATACACACAAGATAAATAGTAATAATGAAGAACCCATGAAAAAAATTGAAAGTGAAGTACCAATATAACTTGTATATATGTGCAAATGTTATATATAAACACACACACACACGTGTGTGTGTGTGTGTGTGTAGCACTAAGGAACTCATTTCAATACTAAAGAAATTCATGAGAAAAATTGACAATGACATAATAAACTACATACACCACTAAAGAACTCATTTCAGTACTTAAGAGACCAACTGAGACAAATTGACAGGCACATAGCAGACAAATTAAAATAATAACAATGAAAATAGAAGAGGATAGAAGTTATAGATGAAATATATCAAAAAGAAAAGAAAGACTAAAGAAGAAGAGATGTTTATTTGATCATTGTATGAGCTGAAGTCATTGGAAGAAGAAGATCTCGTTTGAAGCGGGAAATGTTTGAAGCGTGTATGAGTTAAAGTCATAATTAGGGAAAACATAATTATTTTGGACAGTCAAACCTGATCAAAGCACAGCTTCAACTGAGTGCGCATACTTGGCGCGTTGATGCGCGTTGTGCATAGGCCATAAGCAATAAAAGTGCATGCATAGTTCAAGTCACATCGCATAACTTAAGAGAAGTGTTTCAGGTGCGCATCGTTGCGCGTATGAGTGCGCATATGGGAGCTTTTAATAACAGTGAAGGCAGCAAATGCTCGATTCGATCCATTTATGCTTGGCCCAGTTGGAACAATCTGCTCAGTAAGGTTACCCGCCCCAACAGAGGTACCTTGCGCAATAGGGGCTGTAATTGAATCAGCTGCAACCATTTGTGCCTCACCCCTATATTGTTGTCAATCTCTCTGCCTCTTCTTCTTTTTATCTTTCCAACCTGGTGGGTAGCTAATTAATTTGAAACATTTGCCCTTGGTATATCTTGGGTTATGACAGTAAATGCAACCTTCAAAAGGACCATGTTTTAGTTTGGGATCAGGTTTAGTCATAGAAAGGGTTTGGTTTCTCACATGCATAACCATAGAATTTTCAGCACCATCTCCATTGCTTAACATCACCGTTTGGCGATTTTATTACCTGCGTACTAAGGCAAAAGCTTGTTCTATTCTAGGAAATGGTTTTAGTTGAAGAACAGTAGACTGAATAGAATCCAAGCAGTCATCAAGACCGCTAAAAAGGTCAAAACATGATCTTCTTTAACGATGTAATTGTATTTCTCAATATCAACCGGAGAGGTCATAGGGTTTGGTTTACGTAAATCTAACTCTTTCCATAACCCCTGTAATTGGGCGTAATAAACCTCAATAGAACCACCACTAGTTTTACACGGTTATCTCCTTTTTAGATCAAAAAATTGGGTTATGTCGTCTCCATCAAAAAGGTTGTTCTTACGGAGTCCCATACCTCTTTAGCCATAGAGAAAGGGAGACAATTACCCACTAAGGAGGGATCCATGGATGCGCTCATGTAGTCTTTAACTGAAGAGTCTTCCATCTAACACTTGCGATATTCGCTATCAGTTGCAAATGGTTTGAGAGTTGATCCGTCAATATAGTCGAGTTTATCCTTCATCGAAAGTTTCATCTTCAACATCTGCGACCATAGATTGAAGTTCTTCCCATCTAATTTGATCGTCATGGCTAACATAATCCCATCTGAATTAGAGTTGCTTGGTTTTTGTTGTAATAGTTGTGACAAGCTTGCTGTCAAGCTCTCAAAGAGAAGAACATATTCAGTTTTTTCTACTTCCTCGGACATTCTTTTTTAAAAAAAAGGATAGAGAGCAAATAAGATCTGGTTCAGGTACAAAAAATAAAATAAAAATCTCAGAATCGAAATCTGAGCTCTAGTACTATGATAAAAAGCAAGAATAAAAAACACCACACTCCCATAAACCTCCCTCCCTTTACTTTATTGATAGGAAAAAATGTGTTACAACTTGTATATCTTTGCTCAGTGCATAGCCTTCTTAAATAAAGAGGTAAAGACTAAATAAAGGAAAGTAATAAACCAAGATCTATCCTTTCACTATGAAAGAAATAGCCTGCAATCTTGCATATATCTTTCTTGTTATTGCAAACATCTTTCCTGTTATAAGACTATCTAATAAGGTAGCAAATAAACTAGTTGTCTGTCTCAAGTTTTTACCCTTAATTGGTTGTCAATAACTTTTAATGTTAACAAAGTTTCTCAATTTTTACAGAATCCTTTTAGTGAGCATTTGGAAGCTGTGAAAAGAATACTATTATATCCCAAAGGACTATTAACTATGGTTTAACACTGAAGGCAAGCAAATAATTAAATTTAACCGGATATGCTGACGTTGTCTAGGCATCAGACCCAGGTAATCAAAGATCAGTCACTGGCTAAAACTGAAAATCAAAATGTAGTAAATGCCGCATACAATTTCGAAATAATTAATCACATAGTGTTCAAAAAAGCAGCATACAATTTCGAAATCCAAGACTAAAAATGAAAATCAAAATGTAGTAAATGCCGCAGCCGAAAATAAATGGATTCAATCATTATTATGCGAGCTAAACTTAAAACTTGAGATTAAACCTACTCTTTGGTGTGACAACAAATGAATAGTTTATATGTCAGAGTATCTAGTTCAATATTCTAGAACAAAACATATAAAGATCGACTTGTATTTTATCGGAGAACTTGTTCAAAAACGAGAAAAAAATAAGTTAATCATATACTTGGTACGCATCAAAGAGCAGACATATTAGCTAAAGTCATCTCAGTTTCGAATTATACCAGATTTAGAACAGATTTGAACATAAAAGAGGGAAAGGAACCAAACCCACATCATCACTGCAAAGCAAGCACTCATCCTCTCAATTAAAACTCAAGGAAGATTCAGATCGCTTGCTAGCTTTCTCGCTCAAGCGAACTTTCTCTCAATTCTAGAAATCGAAACCATATTCATCTCTCAATTGCTTGGACCTAAGGCCGTGAAGATGTTTTAGAGGATCAAATCGACTTAATTTTTTCTCTGATCGAAGCATCTGCAAGAAGAATCAAAATCTAGGGTTTTAGTAACCCTAGTTTAGATGGTGCATGTTAGAGAATGGATGTAGCCGTCTTCCATAAAAAATGTTTTATATCTCAACAAACAAATGTGGGTCAACAAAGGCCCAACCAAACCCGAACTCAAGTGATACAATCAGGCCGAATGCAGAAAACCTAAATAGTATTTTTATCAATCGTTTCGTGTATATATATTGTTGTACATTCAAGCAGAGATGTATTCGATCATTCTGTATCATCAAATCTAAATCAATAAAGAACATCTCACTTTCTCATGTACAATTCTAGTCTGCATCATTTCTAAAGCTCTAATTACTTGCGTGTTATTGCTACTAGATTTCAAGCTAGTCCATACAATTATAAGAAAGATATATTATTATAATCAGGCATTTCATATTTTAAGTAGCAACTCAAACAATGCAATACACATCAGTTCTTGTATTTTCGAAGGATAAATACTTGTTGAGTAAACATTTGTTTCCATAAATTTTAAGAAAAATATGTCAAAAATATCATATATGAATTTTAATAGATAGACAAACTTTTTTTTTATTTAATGATTAAAAAGAAACTGAAATTCAAGAAATTAACTAAAATATATTATGTTTTTAAAATTTTAAGTTAAACATTTTATAGCTTATATTTGTCTGCGTAGACTAACTTTTTTTTTTTGGATTCAGCATGTGGAAATTTAGAATAAGTTTTAAAATAGAGACGGGTCCTAATTTCCATTTAAATTATAGAAACAAAAATTCTAGTGTGGAATTCCAATGGAGAAAACTTACACTAATTTCACAAATAGGGACATGTGTTTGAATTCCACCCAATTTTATCCACACCTTATTTATTTGCATATGTTAAATCACATTTGATACCACTTAACATCTTATATCTTATTTGGACACTGTGCTTGTTAATATCTAACATATTGATTACAAAATTCTACATGCACATAGAATGACTTCACACATGCGTAGCTTAAACCAGGGGCGGAGTTACTTTGTGGCCAGTTGGGATAGTGGTCATAGGTAAAAAATTCATGAGCATATTATAAAATAGGATAGTTTGATGTTGAGCCCTATCTGATTTTTATATTGGCCCTAGCTTAATGACTAAGCTGGCTCCGCCACTAGCTTAAACACTATAAAATGTTATTCCTATTTGGACAGTGCTACAACGATATTCTAATAATGCATTCGAGGTGCATGGACTGTGAGATAGATCGGGGATTATTGTAGTTTTCATGACTGTACCGATAAACAAACCGTGACAACTCAAGTTTTATGGTTCTGTTGGTTCAACCACTCAAACTATTAGAACCAACCGTACTTGATGCTTTTTGAAAATTTACACATTGAGCCATAAACATATGTAAAAAAATTAACAGGAAAATGGTATATAACCATGTAAGCCAGTTGCAGATGGTTTTTAAGAATTGTAACTAAAGTTATATACTGTTGCAATATATAACCGCACCAACATGACTATAGTTGTTTATACGGTGACATTGCACAGCAACTGAAGTATAGTGAAGACAAACCTGGTAATCTTGTAGTGATTTTGTAGGACTTTGTAATGGTGAAGAACAAAGTAGTTGAGTTTGTTATTTAGATTATAAAATATTTTTCTTTTTTTGCATTGTTTCTACAGGGTTATGGAAACTATTCGATTATAATGGCTCAGGGCCGGTCCTGAGTATTTGTAGGCCTAGTGCGGGAAGAAAATTTTAGGTCTTTAGATTTTTTTTTTAATGAAATTGAAGTTAAGTGAAAATGTGTTTTTTCTACTGTGCATCTCCATTGAGAAAATTGCACGTCTTAGCAAATTCATAAAGTTTTTACCCATAGAGCCCACTAGGTCATACAAAGGATAATATGATAAACATGCATTATCCCATAGGGCCCATTAGATTTAATCCTTTCTGCATGCTTACGTACAATCCACCATCTAGATTCACTCTTTCAGCAATTCTATTCAGTACAAGTTAAATATTTCCTTCCTCTAGTAAAGGTAATATAGTTTTTTTTTTGGGCCTCCTGACCTAATGGGTCATGTGCAGCCGCACAGCTGGCACTAGGCCAGGTCCGCCTCTGTAATGGCTGCGTGTACTTGTAATGAGTAGGATATGAGCCGGTGGAAATATGAAACAAAGTCCATTGATGCAGCAATTTGATTCTTATTTCTTATTTCTTGGTATCGTATAAGAATCCATCTGGCTTAAGTTCAACATTTTGCTTTGTGTTTCCAGCACGTAGGTCAAAAGAGACGCAGGTAGAAGAAAATTGTAAATAAGTATGAAGTTGAAAATAACTGTAACATATGAAATCGAGACTTTTTTAGACAGAAATATGAAAAACCATTTCCCTCTGTGATTTTCTTCTACATTCGTTGTCCTGGCTACAATTGTCAAAAATAAAGCTCAAATTTCTAGCCAAACAGAATCCAATCGCGCTAAATCCCACATTTTCAACTCCTTTTCCATGCATAGAGACAAAACATACACTACCCTCTCTTATTATACAAAGGTAAGTTTAATGATAATTTGACATTTATTTTCTTAGGAAAGACCACGAGCTGAAAAATAGAGGGTAGACAGAAACTTCAAAGTCTAGTTATGGTATATCCTGCCCAAGATTATAGTTGTGAAGACCGAACCGTACTGTAACACCCCGAATTTCAATTAACACTAATGGTTAGAAATTAAAGTATAATTAATCTCAGATGTGAGAATCAGGGGAAACGGGCTGCGTCATTGCGTTCGTCTTGGAAAAATACGCGAAATAGAGTCCGAGTTTGCGTAAAATGGGTACCGTATGAAAGAGATATGGACGAACGAAGTTAGGCAGAAAAACCCGAAACAGGCCAGAAATGCACTGGCGCACTTGTGAAGTGCGCCAGCACAAAAATACACTGGCACACTTGGGAAGTGCACCCATGTCGGGACAGGAAACCTGCACAGTTTCTAGAGAGTTCTGTGGTTGGGTGCACCGGTTTGGGGTTTGGGCTTGGTCTTAGGGCTGGTTTCTGGAAGGTTCTGAAATCTAAGGGTCCTAATCTAATTTAGGGTTAATCTAAGGGCCTAAAACACTCACCTAATCTATAAATACACCCTAAACCTACCCTAATCCATACTAAAAATAGAATTGAGGGCTACATGCCGCCAAATTAAATCTTAGAAGGAGCCTCCACTAATTTATGAAGAGGGTTGCAAGCTAATCACTCTCTAATCAACCTCTAATCCATTCTAAGCATCTTAATCTTCTTCATTTGGAGTGCAAATTGGCTAGTTGTGAGTTTCTATCACTCTAATGATCAATTGCTAAACTAAGTAGATGAGATATGATGAGATCATATGGTTTTGTTTGTGGATTAATGGGTTTTAAGTCATATGACATTATGTTAGTTTGCTAATGTATGTGAGTTATGCAAGTTTTGTGCTTTGTGATCATATGTTAATATGCAAGTTACATGTATGATAATATGCAAGTTACATGTATGATAATTATGCAAGTTGTATGTTTCTTCATATGCAAGTTTATGAGTTCATATGCAAGTATGTAACATGTTATGCAAGTTCATATGCAAGTTTATGAGTTCATATGCAAGTTATGTAACATATTATGCAAGTTCATATGCAAGTCATGTATTTGTTAATATGTAAGTTTATGTAACATGTTATGCAAGTTAATATGCAAGTTATGTGACATGTTATACAAGTTAATATGCAAGTTATGTGACATGTTATACAAGATTATATGCAAGTTATGTGACATGTTATGCAAGTTCATATGCAAGTTATGTGTTTGTTAATATGCAAGATTGCACCTTTGAAACATGTTCATACATATGCAAGTTGACACCTTTTATATGTGTTATGTCATGAGAACGAAATTACGTGGGAACGATGGGGTTAATTAAATGCATATGTTAATAAGATTGTGTGAAATTAATATAATTATGCATAACATAAAATAAATGAACATAGTATGGGAATTTGCCTATTAAGTTAGGTGTACCCATACTATGTGTTGGGAATTTGCCTATTAAGTTAGGTGTACCCACACTTTGGAGTTGGGAATTTGCCTATTAAGTTAGGTGCACCCATATTCCTAAAATAAACATGATAATTAACACAAATTATGGGGGTGATTAATTAGGAGTAATTAATCGATTAAGACACGAGGTTGGACCCGTTTGTAGTGTAAGACTGCCCGGAGTTTACCGGCTTAACCAGGCATCTACAAGTGACGGTCCAATGTGAGGGGTCTTAATCATAAATTAAATACGTAACAAGGGTAAATGACACGAGGTTGGACCCGTTTGTAGTGTAAGACTGCCCGGAACCTACCGGCTTAACCATGCATCTACAAATGACGGTCCAATGTGAGGGGTCCTTTACACGGTTACGGTGTTAATCAATTAAGAAACACTTAACCAGATAAGCATGTAGTGGGGCATGGGGGTTAAGTGGGTACCTTGGGTGGTATGTGGAAATTGCTAGTGGTTGCCAATAGAAAATATGATAAAATACTTAACCAAGATGAAACATGTAATTAAACATGATTAAAGGGTTAAGTGGGAAACACTAGTGTGTGGGCCAAGCCTAGGGGGATGGCTTGTGCTGGGGGCCCATTTCAACCAGTAACCCATACGTATCTTAGTGGGCTCGACCCATGTCGAGGACGGGACACGCATACTGGGCTTGACTATAAGAGGCCAAAATGGGTTAGCGGTGGCAACGCATGACCAACGGGTTTCATATGCGTGTGTGGGCCCGGGCTGGTAAATAAGACGTTGTTGCATCGTGTAGATATAAGCCGTGCACCGTTAGTTTTATCAGGTTGCCACGTTGGGGAATGGTACACCCCACGGTGGGGCCAGCACGGGTATCTACGTTAGGGAGCCGATCGAATGGGGAGTAGTGTGTACACCTAGTGGATTGTAGGGCCCCGTGGCGTCTACTTAGTCACCTAGGGGTACGCGAGAACTATTAAGTTAATTTTATAAGTCCATGGGTGGGATCAACCTTTAAGTTAGGAATGACTGGTGTGGTGCAGTTTAGTAATTTACCTTTGGAAGGGTAGATGCGTCTTTATCTTTTATCTTAGTTTAGTTGACTGCTTAGTGTAGCCATTCATCCCCATTAGTTACCGTATATCAGTTTATATCTTCTCTGGTTACTTTAACGATTGTATTGTTAAAGTTATAGGACTCGCTCAGACTTATGTCTGACCCCGTTGTTTTTATCTTTTTCCCAACCCTCAGGTCCTACGGTGGATCCTAGCAGTAGTGGAGCTTGATCGGATTGCTGTTCCAGTCTTTAGGAGCTTGGATAGATGTAAAGCTCCAGTTACCCAGTTATCTTTTCTTTTGTCATGGCTATTGTATGAGAGTGGGATTATGTACTTCTTTATTTTGATGGATATTGTACTTGACTTTTATTGTGGTTTTATGATGTAACCAGACATGTTTTACTTCCGCTGTTATGAGATGATGTTTTAAATTTCAAGTACTATTTATATCTGTCTTGTTGTAATTTTTCTGTTCTATATTCACTAAAATACTCCACCGATGCTATGGCATTCCCTTAGTGAGTGACCATAGCGGGAGTGGGGTGTTACACGTGGTATCAGAGCTGAAGGTTACCGGAACAGATAAATTTTTGAGAAAAATACTTTTTTTTTTAAATAGTAAAGGTATTATTTTTGGAAAAAGTATTTTCAAAAACATGTCTTTTAAGAGAAAAGTTTTTGAAAAAGAAAAGCATAATCCCCAATAGCCATATCTTTATCTTTCGGAATCTCCTTTTTGAATCTTTCCTCTTTCGTTTCAGCATGGCTGAAGATCTTAACATCCCGGAGGGCTTAGTTATACCACTATGGTATAGGAGGTTACAAGAGGCTAGGGCCGCGGCTGCGGGTCCAGCCAATGCTACTACACCAGAGGCAACCGCTCCTCCTCCTCAGCCTAGAGTGGATAATTTTGCTAAGATTTGCAAGGAGTTCAAGGCTATAGGAGGAAAACCTTTTCTAGGTTCAGAGACTTTCGTAGAGGCTAGAGATTGGCTTAAGGAAGTGGAAGAGTTGCTAGATATCTTTGAAGTGGAAGAGGGAAAGAAAGTCAAGTTGGCGGCTTGGTTAATGAAGGGAGAGGCCTCATTCTGGTGGGAGGTCACTAATGGAGAACGCCCTGTTGACTCTTGGGCAGATTTCAAGCAAAGGTTTGGGGCTAAGTTTCTCTCAAGGGCGGAAGAGAATCTGTTTATGGAGAAGTTCTTGAATTTGAAGCAAGGGAATCTCACGGTAAAAGAATATGTCAACAAATTCAATCAATTAGCAAGGTTTGGCATAGAGTTGGTGAATACACCGGAGAAGAAGGCTTTGAGGTTCGTTAGAGGCTTGAACGAACCATTGCAAGGAATAGCTATGACTCACATTCCTATGGGGGCCACCTTTGAGAAGCTTGTCTACATGGCACTTATGCATGAGGATGATAAGAGTTCTAAGGCACCAGAGAAGAAGGGGGATCAGAAGAAACCGCAACAACAACAACAAGGCAAGGGTGGAAAAGGCAATGGTGACAAGGGGAAGAAGAAGAAGAAGTGCTTCAATTGTGGGACCCCAGGCCACCTCAGCAAGGATTGTCGCAAAAAGAAGAAGACCGGTTGCTTTCATTGTGGTGAAGCAGGACATCTTGTGAAGGACTGCCCAAAGAAGGGGCAGAAGACGGGGTCTGCCTCAGGAGGTCAGGTGCAAGCTCTTATGGCACCAGCTCAGGCAGGGGGGCAAGTTCAGGCTCTCTCAGTTCCACCGATTCAGCAGAGAGGTAGAACTATTTCCGTTGAAAGTCTGGTTTTTCTGTTTGATCATCCAGTTCGTACTTTGTTTGACTCTGGCGCATCGCATTCTTTTATCTCATCATCGTTAGTTGAGTCACTGCACTTAGACACCAGTCTAGTTGATGATCCCTTGGTTGTTTCAAACCCAATTGGGGGCTCCATATATCTGTCTATGATATGTTTGGGTTTGAAGATTTCTATACTTAGCGTTGAGTTTGGATGTGATGCTTTTGTATTGGGCTTCACGGGCTATGGGTTGATTTTGGGCATGGACTGGTTATCCAGTAATGGTGCCGTTCTTGATTGTGAAAGGAGAGTTGTCAGGCTTATGACCCGCTTGGGTAATACTCTCGAGATCTCTTGTAATCCCATGGAATCTGTTTTGCTAAGTTATCTTGAATCGCTCGATGCTTCGGTCGAGAGTTTGCGTTCTGTCAGAGTGGTCCGGGAATATCCGGATGTGTTTGAAGAGGTGAAGGGTTTGCCTCCGAAGCGGGAGATAGATTTCCGAATTTATTTGGTGGATAATGCCAAACCAGTGTCTTTGCCAGTGCGCCACATGGCTCCTCGTGAGAGAAGAGAACTTCATAAGCAAGTAGGGGAGTTGCTTGAGAAGGGGTTCATAAGGCGAAGTATATCGGAGTGGGGAGCTCCAGTAGTGTTTGCCACGAAGGCGGATGGGTCCCTCAGACTTTGTGTGGATTATAGAGAAGTTAATAAGCTCACGAAGAAGAATAGACGCCCATTACCGAGAATAGATGATCTCTTTGATCAGTTGGTTGGCGCCTCAGTGTTTTCGCAGATGGACTTAGCTACAGGGTTTCATCAGTTGAGAGTGGCGGAGGACAGTATAGAGAAGACTGCTTTCCGGACTCCGGATGGTTTTTATGAGTGGCTTGTGATGCCATTTGGGTTGACAAACGCCCCTGCATACTTTGTTGATCTGATGAGTAGAGTGTTCAGAGAGTATCTGAATAAGTTTGTAGTGGTCTTTGTGGATGACATCTTGGTCTTTTCCAAGAGTGAAGAAGAGCATGCCTTACATCTCAGAGAAGTGTTGGAGACTCTTCGAGCACATAGTCTTAAAGCTAAATTCTCTAAATGTCATTTTTGGAGAAGAGAAGTGCGATTCTTAGGGCATGTGGTCTCTAAGGAAGGGATAGCTGTGGATCCCGCAAAGATAGTATCTATCCAGGATTGGAAAGTTCCTAGAAATGCTACCGAAGTAAGAAGTTTCTTGGGGTTGGCAGGATATTATAGGAAGTTCATCAAAGACTTCGCGAAGATATCAGCCCCATTAACCCGCTTGACGAAGAAGAATCTGGTTTTCTCATGGGACGTAGATTGTGATGATGCTTTCCGACGGTTAAAGAGAACTTTGACCACCGCTCCAGTTTTAGTGCTTCCAGATGGGAGTAAGCCGTTTGTTGTTTATACCGATGCTTGTGGGACAGGATTAGGCGCAGTCTTGATGCAGGAGGGAAGGGTAATAGCCTATGGAGGGAGGCAATTGAGAGTGCATGAGAAGAATTACCCTACCCATGATCTAGAGTTGGCCGCGATTGTTTTCGCACTTAAGTCTTGGCGCCATTATCTTCTTGGTGAGAGATTCGAGTTGTTCACTGACCATAAATCATTGAAGTACTTATTCTCTCAGAAGGATTTAAACTTAAGACAGCAAAGGTGGATGGAGTTCTTAGCATCCTATAATTTCGAGATAGCGTATACCCCTGGCAAGGGTAACGTGGTGGCGGACGCCTTGAGTAGAAAAAGGCTATCTTTGAGTCCATTGTTCGTGGAACGGCGAAGCTTGGAGTTTCTTTCTTTGTTCGACTTCAGACCTTCTGTTGACTTTGTACCTGGTTTGTTAGCATCCTTGGAGTTTAGACCTACTCTTTTGGGACGGATTGGCGAGGCTCAGCGAGACGACCCACAGTTGGTTGAGTTGGTAGAGAAGCTTATAAGGGGGGAGTCGTCCAGCCATTTGGGTAGATACATCATAGATGATAGGGGATGGTTGCATAGAGACGGTAGACTTTGTGTACCGCAAGATGAGGGTTTGAAGAAGGCTATTTTGGATGATGCACATCGTTCAAGGATGACTATTCATCTCGGTGGAGACAAAATGTACCAAGACATGAAGAGAGTTTTCTTCTGGGCCGGTATGAAGAAAGATGTGGCCGAGTATGTGGCTAGATGCTTAGTGTGCCAACAAGTTAAAGCGGAGCAAAGGAAACCCGGTGGGTTGCTACACCCATTGGAAGTTCCGCAATGGAAGTGGGATAGTGTCTCGATGGATTTCATCGATGGGTTACCGAGATCGAGGAAGGGCAATACGGGAATTTGGGTTGTGGTAGACAGACTTACCAAGAGTGCCCATTTTATACCCGTGAAGAGTAAGAGGACCGCTCCATGGCTTGCTTCAGTCTATGTTAGAGAGATTGTTAGATTGCATGGCGTACCATCCAGCATTGTGAGTGATCGAGATCCTATCTTCACTAGTGAGTTTTGGAGAAGTTTGCAAGAGGCGGTAGGGACTCAGTTGTGTTTGAGCACCGCATATCATCCTCAGACGGACGGTCAGACCGAGAAGGTGAACCGTATCTTAGAAGATCTCTTGAGGCTTTGTATCTTGGATTTTGGAGGTACATGGGAAGAACATCTTCCTTTGGTGGAGTTCGCATATAATAACAGCTTTCAGTCTAGTATTGGCATGGCACCTTTCGAAGCTCTTTATGGAAGGCCTTGTCGATCTCCTACATGTTGGTGGGAATCTACGGATAAGATCTTGCTTGGGCCAGATATGGTTAGAGAGACTTCAGAGAAGATTGATTTGATTCGAAGAAGGATGAAGGCAGCGCAAGATAGACAGAAATCTTATGCGGATCGGAGAAGGACGGATCTTGAGTTTGAGGTTGGGGACATGGTTTTTGTCAAAGTATCTCCGTTGAGAAATGTTGTTCGCTTTGGGTCTGTTGGGAAGTTAGCACCGAGGTTTGTTGGGCCGTTTCCTATTAAGGAAAGGATTGGACGGATGGCATATAGGGTGGAGTTGCCCGACAGACTTAGTGGTGTTCATGATGTATTCCATGTATCACATTTGAGGAAGTGCTTACATGAGACCGCAGAGGTGGTAGAGCCGAGCTTGCTTAGAGATGTAGAGGTAGAGCGTGATGCGACGATTCGACGAGCTCCTGCTCGCATCCTTGGGTTAGAAACTAGGAAGTTGAGGAACAGAGAAGTTCAGCTAGTTAAAGTGCAATGGGGAGATGACGAAAGCAATGCTACTTGGGAGACGGAAGCGAAGATGCGTTCTTTGTACCCATTTCTTTTTGAGAGTATGTCTTTTAACTTCTCCTTTATCGCTTGTCTAGTACTTATCTTATCTTTAGTATATCCTCTCGCTAGTACCTATGACCTTTAGATAGGGTAAAACCTATGGTTGAAACATGTGTTTGAAACATGTTATGGTTGATGGATGCATGTGGATGCAATTGTTTGCTAGTGGTTGCTCGTGGATGCATATACACACACATTAGGCACTAGATCGGCTCAGTCACTTCATGTTGCATATCGCATAAATGGATGTGGTAGTTAGATTGATGGATGTATCATGACTGTGTTATCATGTGGATGATGCATTTTTGTGTATGGTTGTGCACGCATATAGAAATTGTATGTATCAATAGGGTTTTGCATACATATTGGATGCATGGCACTATCATGGTTTGCATTAAGGAGGTCGACTGAATCAGTAGACCGCCTGATTTTGCATTAGTATACGGACATATACACACACTTTCTGCATATGTTCATACATCATTAGAAGTTTCTAAGGATAATGGTTGCTTGTGGTTGATGGTTTAGTAGATGGTTGTTTGGTTGGTAGGATACGTTCTTCTTGACTTAGAGATTTCGAGGACGAAATCCTTTAAGTAGGGGAGAATGTAACACCCCGAATTTCAATTAACACTAATGGTTAGTAATTAAAGTATAATTAATCTCAGATGTGAGAATCAGGGGAAACGGGCTGCGTCATTGCGTTCGTCTTGGAAAAATACGCGAAATAGAGTCCGAGTTTGCGTAAAACGGGTACCGAATGAAAGAGATATGGACGAACGAAGTTAGGCAGAAAAACCCGAAACAGGCCAGAAATGCACTGGCGCACTTGTGAAGTGCGCCAGCACAAAAATACACTGGCGCACTTGGGAAGTGCGCCCATGTCGGGACAGGAAACCTGCACAGTTTCTAGAGAGTTCTGTGGTTGGGTGCACCAGTTTGGGGTTTGGGCTTGGTCTTAGGGCTGGTTTCTGGAAGGTTCCGAAATCTAAGGGTCCTAATCTAATTTAGGGTTAATCTAAGGGCCTAAAACACTCACCTAATCTATAAATACACACTAAACTTACCCTAATCCATACTAAAAATAGAATTGAGGGCTACATGCCGCCAAATTAAATCTTAGAAGGAGCCTCCACTAATTTATGAAGAGGGTTGCAAGCTAATCACTCTCTAATCAACCTCTAATCCATTCTAAGCATCTTAATCTTCTTCATTTGGAGTGCAAATTGGCTAGTTGTGAGTTTCTATCACTCTAATGATCAATTGCTAAACTAAGTAGATGAGAGATGATGAGATCATATGGTTTTGTTTGTGGATTAATGGGTTTTAAGTCATATGACATGATGTTAGTTTGCTAATGTATGTGAGTTATGCAAGTTTTGTGCTTTGTGATCATATGTTAATATGCAAGTTACATGTATGATAATATGCAAGTTACATGTATGATAATTATGCAAGTTGTATGTTTCTTCATATGCAAGTTTATGAGTTCATATGCAAGTATGTAACATGTTATGCAAGTTCATATGCAAGTTTATGAGTTCATATGCAAGTTATGTAACATATTATGCAAGTTCATATGCAAGTCATGTATTTGTTAATATGTAAGTTTATGTAACATGTTATGCAAGTTAATATGCAAGTTATGTGACATGTTATACAAGTTAATATGCAAGTTATGTGACATGTTATACAAGATTATATGCAAGTTATGTGACATGTTATGCAAGTTCATATGCAAGTTATGTGTTTGTTAATATGCAAGATGACACCTTTGAAACATGTTCATACATATGCAAGATGACACCTTTTATATGTGTTATGTCATGAGAACGAAATTACGTGGGAACGATGGGGTTAATTAAATGCATATGTTAATAAGATTGTGTGAAATTAATATAATTATGCATAACATAAAATAAATGAACATAGTATGGGAATTTGCCTATTAAGTTAGGTGTACCCATACTATGTGTTGGGAATTTGCCTATTAAGTTAGGTGTACCCATACTATGTGTTGAGAATTTGCCTATTAAGTTAGGTGTACCCACACTTTGGAGTTGGGAATTTGCCTATTAAGTTAGGTGCACCCATATTCCTAAAATAAACATGATAATTAACACAAATTATGGGGGTGATTAATTAGGAGTAATTAATCGATTAAGACACGAGGTTGGACCCGTTTGTAGTGTAAGACTGCCCGGAGTTTACCGGCTTAACCAGGCATCTACAAATGACGGTCCAATGTGAGGGGTCTTAATCATAAATTAAATACGTAACAAGGGTAAATGACACGAGGTTGGACCCGTTTGTAGTGTAAGACTGCCCGGAACCTACCGGCTTAACCAGGCATCTACAAATGACGGTCCAATGTGAGGGGTCCTTTACACGGTTACGGTGTTAATCAATTAAGAAACACTTAACCAGATAAGCATGTAGTGGGGCATGGGGGTTAAGTGGGTACCTTGGGTGGTATGTGGAAATTGCTAGTGGTTGCCAATAGAAAATATGATAAAATACTTAACCAAGATGAAACATGTAATTAAACATGATTAAAGGGTTAAGTGGGAAACACTAGTGTGTGGGCCAAGCCTAAGGGGATGGCTTGTGCTGGGGGCCCATTTCAACCAGTAACCCATACGTATCTTAGTGGGCTCGACCCATGTCGAGGACGGGACACGCATATTGGGCTTGACTATAAGAGACCAAAATGGGTTAGTGGTGGCAACGCATGACCAACGGGTTTCATATGCGTGTGTGGGCCCGGGCTGGTAAATAAGACGTTGTTGCATCGTGTAGATATAAGCCGTGCACCGTTAGTTTTATCAGGTTGCCATGTTGGGGAATGGTACACCCCACGGTGGGGCCAGCACGGATATCTACGTTAGGGAGCCGATTGAATGGGGAGTAGTGTGTACACCTAGTGGATTGTAGGGCCCCGTGGCGTCTACTTAGTCACCTAGGGGTACGCGAGAACTATTAAGTTAATTTTATAAGTCCATGGGTGGGATCAACCTTTAAGTTAGGAATGACTGGTGTGGTGCAGTTTAGTAATTTACCTTTGGAAGGGTAGATGCGTCTTTATCTTTTATCTTAGTTTAGTTGACTGCTTAGTGTAGCCATTCATCCCCATTAGTTACCGTATATCAGTTTATGTCTTCTCTGGTTACTTTAACGATTGTATTGTTAAAGTTATAGGACTCGCTCAGACTTATGTCTGACCCCGTTGTTTTTATCTTTTTCCCAACCCTCAGGTCCTACGGTGGATCCTAGCAGTAGTGGAGCTTGATCGGATTGCTGTTCCAGTCTTTAGGAGCTTGGATAGATGTAAAGCTCCAGTTACCCAGTTATCTTTTCTTTTGTCATGGCTATTGTATGAGAGTGGGATTATGTACTTCTTTATTTTGATGGATATTGTACTTGACTTTTATTGTGGTTTTATGATGTAACCAGTCATGTTTTACTTCCGCTGTTATGAGATGATGTTTTAAATTTCAAGTACTATTTATATCTGTCTTGTTGTAATTTTTCTGTTCTATATTCACTAAAATACTCCACCGATGCTATGGCATTCCCTTAGTGAGTGACCATAGCGGGAGTGGGGTGTTACACGTACTGTAAACAGTAATAGCACAATGTTTGAGGTTTTCGTGGTTCAACTGAGATTGTGAGAACCGCGCTGATAGTTTATTTCTATTTTTTTGATTTAAATGTAAAATTATTTTAAATATAGATAAAATTTAATCAATTATGTCAAACACACACTTGTCCAAACTGACTGAGACATTTTGACATGATGTCAGAAATCATAAGTATGATTTTCATCTTCAACCCACTTGTCATATAGCATGTTATATACTGCCTAATTAGAATAATATATAACACTATCATAGCAAAGCTGTAAATTTGCTATTTTTTTAAAAATAAAGATGATTAGTTCAACAATAGTTAGTAAAATACACATAATAATTAGAGGATTTTCTTTTAAAGGACAAATTTTGGAAATTCTTTGATAAAAAGTATGGAAAGTTTCAAAATTAGGGAGAAGGACGCATTCACACTAAAGGTGGAATTCAAGGGGTCCACTAATTTCTCCTTATTTGCAATAAAATTTGGCATTCTCACTAAATTCTAAACTTTTCATACTTTCGTATGTAGTTGCAAATATGGCGGAAGCTAATACTGTATCAAATATACTATACAAAATTTTGTTTTTGTTTTTGTTTAAAGGATGATGTTTGTTTTCTATTTTGTTTTAGCTCATCTTATAAGTGGATATTATATGCTAGAATCTCCTTTTTGTGTATGGAAAGCTTGCATATTGAATTAAATATGGTTAACTGTTTACTTTCGACATAATTAGCTCTGCGGATTCTAAGAGGCTAAAGTTGAGTCTGAGTTCCAGAAAACCAGGCAGATACTGATATTGTGCATTGCTGAGAACGCAGCTTGATCCATAGCATACACTGCGCTGAAACTGAAGCCAGGGGGTTATATCATATATTTGGATTAAAACTGCTCCTAAAATAAATTTTTAGATGCATGCTACTAAGAAAGCAGGTTTATTTCTTTTTATTATCATGTATGTTTCTATTACCACTGCTTATTTTCATATGTACGTAATCTGTTCCCAAGGCTAACTTCGTCCCATTTTATTTTATTTTAAAAAGAAAAAGAAAAAAAGAAACAACTGCTTGAAATGGAGCTTGTTGCTGAAGAAGAAACATGCAAGGAGAATGAAAGGTAAAATCATGGATTTGGTAGTGTGCAGTCCTACAGGTGGGGTAGGTTTACATTGGAGGTATGTTTTTATAGCTGTATTTCAGTTTAAGATAGAAAATATGTGGAACATTCTCCTCCTGTACATGAGTCTGTCCTTTATGCTTGCCTGATTGAAGTGTGCAAGCACAAATTAGTAGCTTACACCTGGTCTTTGAAATTGCATAAGTAATTTATGCATGCAAAAATTCAAATTGCACAAATACAAAATGCCGAGTTAACAAAACACTGTAACAAGTTAAATAAAGTGCAGCAATAAATATTTTGGTTATAGGCTAACCTGTGCAGCGTGTAAGGGACACTAAATAAATATTCTTGTACATGAAACCAAATAATATTATTGGCCTCTCACCTGGATTCCTTTTAGGTCACCTGCAGTCGCTTGGCCTTAATATTTTTAAGAACATCAGTGTAGTTATCATGTACCCAAAGGCATGGGCCTATCAGCAAGAAGGATGTATATCCAGGAAAAGAAGTCAATGGTGTTGGCATTAATGCTAGCTTTGCTATTCAGCAGGTACTGTTTTTAGTGCAACTATTATCATTTTTCACGTTCTAATGCTTTTGTTGCCAAATAATAAGGGACATATATGAGTTAGACATACTCTTTTTGATTTATTTACACGCGGGTAAGCTATCTGTAGCCTTTTATGGTCCTTTGTTAGCCACACCCTAACTGTAATTGGCTTGTTTGTTTTCTCCCGCAATAGTTAATAATATGAATCTGGCCTCTTTGAAAAAATTTATATAACCACGCCATCTTTTTAAATATTAACCATTTTAGAGAATGCAAAAAAAACAATATTAGGAATTGCATATATTAGGAGATCTTCTATTTGATGAAAACGAAGACTATAAACAGACATTAAGATTTTGTTATGCAGGTTGTTAACTAGTTGGACCATGGATCTTGATTGAATTTTGTCCAGTTGTAACTTTTTTTTTGGTCATACTAAAGTTTACATAAAACTAGGTTCTGTTCAAAGTTACAGCAAGTAGCTATAGGAACTCCTGCAAGAATTATCTGTCTATTTCTCTTTTATTGTTGTATTTATGCTAATGATTCATCACTAAAGATTCATCATTTGGAAAAACATATATGCTAATGATGTCTACTAAAATAGAAATAAGGACATGATTTATGATGCAAAGTTTGAAAGTGATATCATGATAAAAGTTGCTTCATATATTAGAAAATTGAAATAAACCTACTGCAAATTGAATAGCTGACATTAACCAAATAAGAATGTTTAGTTTGTAATTGCAGGGTATCTAATTGTGTTGTTCATTTGTTATTTAAAAAAGAAATCTGGAAACACCAGCAACGACATTGGACTAAATAAAATAATTTTATTAACATATACGTTCTTAATGTAACCAAGTATTGTCATTAACAATTATAATATCATTATATATATTTGAAGAAAATAATTGTTGTAATGCAAATTAAAATTTTATCAGCAATTAATATTGAAACAACATTCCTGGTAATAAAAAACCAAATATGTGTAAAAAGGCAATTCAGTCTAAACCTTAGAAGGTCAAATGTACTATCCGTGAATATCATATTTCATGATGCATAATTGGGAACCAAATTTATTGTTGACTACTGCCCATGAGTATCATATTTCTTGGTGCATAATTGAAAATAAAAGCTATTATATTGACTATTGTCCATGAATATCTTATTTTTTGATGCATAATGGGAAATCAAATGTCCGAATGATATAGTTTTTTTTTTTTTTTAACTCTCTAGCATCAAGTTTATTTTGTTATAATTGAGATTTCCTTTTGTGAGGCAAGTGAATTATGCCTCAAAAATCATAACTGGTCGCTTGTACTAGGTTTATTTGAGAAAGAATAGAAATAGATATTCCTTTTATTTTCATCGAATCTAAGTAGCATAAACATTTGTAATCTAAGTTAATGTAATATGAATTTTTTTTCGATTGACAGACAACGAGGAAAAAATGGCAAGACTGAATAAAGTAATATTAACTATTACTTGATATGTCAGTTGTACTTCAGAATTTAACAATATATGGTCCACTAAATAAGATTATTCAAAATTTAACTAAGGTAAGATTTATTTGTGTCAACCGATCCACCTAATAAATAACTCTTTTCAATATGTTAGAAACTCACTCTTAATTGAAATCTACATAGTTTTTCATGAAGACTCATGAAATCTAAACCAACTAATTAGACCGATTAGTAATACAAAAAGCTAAAGATGCAATCATATGAAGTTCAATATTGATTTACATAAATATGGGAAATAAAGACTATGAATACGAGATATTTGATATGCGTTAGCTGGAGAAGGAAATATTGCAAACATGTTGTTATTATTATTTTATGATGATACTTGTGAGTTTGATGTATCAAATGTTTGAATTCATATAATAATTTTGATTTTTCATTTTTTTGTGAAATGTCATTTAACAGCCGTTATTTAGAGACATAGAGTCACTACATGTACCCATTCCCTAGATTTGAAACAAACATAAACACATATAGTAGAGAATAATGACAGCCAGTCCATCAACATTGATTTTGCTGAATGGAAAGGTTATATGGTTTGTATTCCAGACGGAAAAATATTCAAGATTGCAATAATGACTTTTACAGTCAAAGTCTTATCAGAAAGCTTAGTTTTTTAGGACCAAAATGTAACCACCGAATGTCAGTAATTAACATGCAAGGAGCTCATCTGCAAGAAGTTAAATTAATGGTAAGTCGGTGTGTCGTGTGTATAATAAGAAAGTGAGCTTTTTCATAGATTTGAGTTTTTTCACCATTGTGTCATTTCTCAACGATTCTCAGAAACCACTCACCAATATGTATGTTTATTTCATTATGTATTTGTTATAAGTTGACTTTTTTTAATGTAGGTTTCGTCTGACATACTGACCTGAGGACACCCTATCATGAATTTTGGAATGGAGAGCATGACTTCAGTTTCAAATTTGATAATCTCCAAACAGTTGATGTGTTTCTCCTAGGAGGATGTGAAAGTGAGCTTAAGTTCATAGAATTCCTTCTTTCAAAGGCACCAGCTCTTAAAACCATTAGAATCAATTTCGGCTGTTTTTGTGTATGCAGGCAAGGACTGTCACAGAGCTTATTCGGTGTCCTCATATGTCACCCATTGCTCAACTTATTTTTCCAACCAATTGGGATCAGATGATTGCGCCGCGGTTCCAATATTAATGCTCTTATTTTGTTCAGTGCTAAATGGGTATTTTGATTGTTTCTGTCGTGAATTATAGGTGCAAACAGTTTGGTTGAATGATGTTTTAATATTGGCGTAAGATATGAAATGCAATCTTATCATTAATTATTTATATGTAGCTTAAATGATGCATGTTATTTGTTTAGATATGCTGATATATCGGTTTAAATGAAACATATTATGTATAACTTTGACAGGGAAGGGACAGTCTGCTAGATGATTTCATCCATCATCTAATTTGTTCTTGCTGTGCATTATGCCAGGTTAGTACTAAATTATATCTTCTAATGATAGTACTGATTAGTTGCAATGATTATATTAGGCCCACTTTCATGTATTCTCTACCCGAATAAACCATATTTTGTAGAATGGAAAGTATAAGTAGCAGAATTTGAAATACTTCTCTCATCTTCCTTTTGAGAACAAAATCAACCATGCTTTGTATAATTTGATATATAAGTTGTAGAGTATTCATTGTCTTGTTAAAAACTTGGATCAAATCAAAGACCCACAAAGCATATGTTGCTGTTACTCATTGCTTTGATTTATCCATGAGCAAGGAATCACGGCTCAACCAGTATACTCTTACCTCCTAAAGCATTTGTATTTTGTGATTTCTAGTTATTATTATTATTGTTACCACCACCACTGTTTAAAAGAACCTTCCTGAACTAGTTTTGAAGATTCTTGAATGACAACATTGTCTTTAACATTTTACATATATGACCTTATTACTCTAGGTTGTGATTGTAGTTAATAAAAATCTTTGAATTTTATGATTCTGATCTTGTTTCAAATTACTTAGATTAGTTTAGTCATCTATGTATATTATATCTATCATGTAGTCGCTTCGAATTACCATTAGAAAGTATATAACACTAAATAAAAATACTCAAATTATATATTCACGTTTTATCAACCGTTTAACTAAAACTAAGGATGACTATGGATTTTAAAATCTTGATCCGCCGAGGCAATGGATTGTTTGAGGTGGCCTCTGTTTTAAATGGACTGAGTTGGTCCATTCAGTACCTTTAGTAGGGGAGCTTTTACTTATAAATCGCTCAATACCTTTAGTAGGTGAGCTTTTACTTGTAAATCACAGTATCCACTACTTTATTTTTAAACAGTTAGATTTTATTACGATTTATATCCATTTGGATACCTGTCCATCAAATATTTTCCTTCGTAAGTGATATGCTATTGCTATGTACCTAAAATTCATACATGCAGTATTGGTGGAATGTACATGCAGTAAAATGTATCAAATACTTAAATAGGAAACGTATGAAAATGAGGTGAGAGTTTTATAAAAAGAACGGGGAATAAACTATGCACCAAGAAGGCACGGAAATACAATTTCAGTATCATATCAAAATAGAGTCAAATATAAGCTCAATTATTAGCCGCAATCACTGCTTCAAATCTCGCAAATATGCATTCATATGAAGATTTAATATGATGAAACATGTTTTGATATGATGCATACTTGTATAATAAGAGATGTCATATAGTTAACTGAATAAGCTTGGTTGATATTTCTATGTCAAGCATAGTTATATAATATGAAACATTATTTTTATTACTGGCTTAAACTAGGCAATTGGTGCGCTCTGTTGTGCCTATGTCAAAGATGAATAACTAGGCAATTTGTGTGCTCTGTAATATATAACTTATGCATTTCGCACATTTATGTAATTCTGACCATTGATCGTTATACTTGTATGTAATTTTTACCGTTGACCCGTTATATTTATGTACAGGTAATTAGATTTCCGAAGTGAAGAACACCCGCATCAATGAACTGGTGGTAATTAAGCTATGAACGAGACTTTAACTATTATTTTGTTTGTTCTAGTCGTGTAGGCTTGTTTGTAAGCAGTTGTGGTATGTGAATTCACTTATCTTGTCGAAACACTATTATTAAGATGATTATGAGTGTTATATTTGATATTGCGAGTAATGTGTTTTTTTATGTATTTAAATATGGTATTATTGATTTTAGTTTGAAAACGATACTCGTATGATTATTTGTTTTAATATTTCTATTATATATAAGCGATTGATGGAAATGTTACAAGCCATTAACCGTAAATAACCGTAATTAAAATGTGGTGTGTATCAGTAAGTTTTAGTAGCATTGAAAAAGTGCTACAAACGTAATTTACAAAAGATATTATAGCTGAAATGAAACGCAACAAAAAACATATAGTAGGATTGAAAAACCACTACAAAAAAATTGGAAAATGATGCAAGTATCACTTTAGTAGCATTTTTAAACCGCTGCCAAAAAAACCTTTCGTAGGGTTTCTAAAACGCTACAATATGTTCATTTTTGGTTGCGTTTATTAAAACGCAACAAAAACTTTCAGACTTTTAGTTGCATGTCATATCACAGCGGTCTCTAAAACGCTACTACAAGATATGGCAGCGTTTTTTCAACGCTACCAAAAGCCATTTCTGGTGTAGTGATCGTTTATAAATTAATCTTCTCAATTTATCTGTTAAAACATATTTCTATTAAATATTTGCTTTAAATCAATTTCCTATAATTCATTTATATCTCGCCAATTTTCTTTTATAATTCTATTTATTTCTCAAATAATTCCTTTTATAATTATATTTGTTTCCCAAATAATTCCTTTTATAATATCCTATTTATTTCCAAAATATTTCCTTTTATAATTCTATTTATTTCCGAAATATTTCCTTTTTATAAAATCCATTTATTTCTGAAATAATTCCTTTTTCTAAAATCCATTTGATTTCATATAAATATTATATTTTCAATATACACTTTGAAAATCCCCATTTTACATCCCAGTATTACTTATGGTATTTTAGAAATACCAAATCACAATGCCAGTGTCATCCACGCATACATAATCAATCACAGAAAATATGTCACATCATATATCTCAATATATGAAAATAAACATTAATAATGTTTGAGGAATCCAGTAGGATCCATCCAACCCGTTTTCCTGCATCCACAGATGTTAAACAATATAAATAACATCGATTTCATTTCAACGTGAAATATTCTGATAAACTGAATCAATATTTGATTAATGATATATATATATATATATATATATATATATATATATATCGTTATCTATAATTTCAACCTTTAAATCAGCAATTTAACCAAACAATCATCACATAGCAATCAATCATCATTTATAAGTTCTAAAAATACATTATAAAAACATAAACTAAGCAGAGTTAGTGAGATTTACTCATATTGGACGGTTATAGTTAAATAACGATAATCGATCATCAATTCAGATCAGACAATTTATTTCACTATAAATTGTAACGAGCTCCGATACACTCCCAATTAGTTCCATTTCATAGCCCTCGTCCGTACGATCCTATTGGATCTTGTTTTCTCCAATTTGTATAACGTATGGTCAAGATACAATAAGTATAAGTACCACACATTATTTATATTAAATAAAACCTAAATATATACTCAATTTGGGCTTCACCAATTCGAAGACCCGGCCCAACTCCCACTATCCTACCCGCGTCCACTGTATTCATCTCCCCCACGAGATTGAGAGCTCAATGCTCATTTCCAGTAAGCAATTTCCCAACATCAAGCACTTCGTTCTTCCTCATCTCTTGATGAATTTTCAATCTGACTCCACCGTGTTATTCCTCTTCCCAAAGTCTTCACCCTCACCACCATGCTTCCTAACTCGAACAATCACCTCCGATTGCATTCGCTCCTCCAATGTGCGACTGTAAGTGCAGGCCATGACCACTTTTCTTACCAAACTTGCCGGAAATACGCCACTAGGTGCAGTTTTCACCACTCAATCCAATTCTAACCTTCAAAACGCCTAACGCTGCCTTGAATCCAAGAATCACGTAACCCCAGGTCATGTCCTAACCAAAATAGCGAACACGATTTAGTTCGAACACCACAAAAATCATACTAGACTGTAGAGAATCCTTCAAGCATTCCATACATATATGTTTTGACATGTATATAGTTTGATTTTGATTTTTATGAATTTACAAAGAAGAATATTTCACGTTGAAGTGGCGACGTGATTTTGTTTCCCTGTTGACTAGGAAAATAATTAGGTTAGAGTGTGGAGGGGGTATTTATATAGAGGTAGATAGATTATAGGACAAGCCACACATTATATTTATTAATTTATATAATTATCGTAATTCTATTTATCTTCTAAAAATTCCTATGATCACACATGATATCCAAAAATCACGAAAATGGACATGCAGCTATAGTTCGACATTACAGACCAACGAAACTTGTTTCGTCGAATTCCGAATCCGTTTGCTCGCACAACATATTTTTAAAGTCAAATTATCAACTGTTTATCACATTAAAATCCCATACGGTCACATACTAACTCCAAAAACTACGAAAATTGAAATGTAACAATAATTTAATATTCCGGATCCAACAAAACTAGTTTCGTCAAAAACGGAGGTCGTTTGCAAAAATGGCTTTTTTCTAAAACTCTAAATAGACCAATTAAATATTTATATATTTAAAAATAAATAAATTAAATATTAATAAATTAGTATTATCATATATATTTACATAGAATATCATACTGCTCCAAAATATTCCTATCTGAATTTATAACTCAACATTTCAAACCCAAATTAAATCAGTATTCAATTTATATTAAAAATCCATTTATAATATAAATAAATCATTATAAATTATAAAGAAGTTCCATAGCGACTTTTCGAAAATTGGATTTGGACATAACTCGCAATCTACACGACGAAATCTCATTTTTTTCTCTTCCATTAGAAAAATATACTTCACCAGCTCCGAATGTTTCTTGTTTCAAAGAAATCCGACTTAAAACGGATTTTGTATATTTATTTAAAGTTTGAATCACCTAATTACGAACTTCTGCGCTATTTCGAGCTCGATTTAAATTATATTATAATTAATACATTCAAACTTCGTTCAAATAATAAATTCGTTATTATAATTCAATTCTAAACCGAGTCAAATCTTATAAATAATCCAATTCACCAAATATTGTGAATTCCACTATTTCTGACTATTTCATAATTAAATATATTATTATTATATTAATTAAATATTCAAAGTTATTTAATTTAAACCATTAAATTACCAACCATTATTTAAATAATTAAATAAAATTAATTATTAAATCGTTAAAACTACAGGACGTTACACATGTTAAAGAGATTATACATGTATTTTACAGTATAGTCCTAACTTATATGCACATACCTGAACTTGACTTGGCAGAAATATTATGAAGATGCCTAAATTTTGTTAATAATATGATACACAAAATTAGAAGTCATTATCCATTACCACTAAATTGTGCAAGTTTTTCACAAAATTAGGTTAAGCAAGTAAATGAATACTTATTTTTTCAAATTTTGCTAGATTTTCATTGGAAATATCATAATCTTTCTCAATAAGTATATCAAACAAAGCCATTTTCGGATGCAATTTAACTTGATCATTGTTTGAAATAGCATGTTGCGTCACCACACCTGGAATGAAAACAATAATGTATAGAAACTCATCTACCAATCATTTTATCGATATTAAAGCAAGTGGAATATGTCAACCTTTTTCTCATCTCGCATTATGTCATCTCCCACGTTGCGCTGGACCTCAGGTGACATTTGTATACTTTCTCTGTTAATTATGTCTTATACAGTATTAGGAATAATGTTATGTCCAAGAGGTCTTTCACTTCATTTCTTACAAACTGATACATGAGTATGTAAATTAACAACTTTAAGTGAATATAAAAAACAAAAAATGCTATACAATATGATGTCGTTATATATGGATCAAGTACCAGATACTGAATTTGCTTTTAATTTTGGTAGCCTTCCACATTTTCCACTTCGAAACGGACCAGAACTTTCACTTTTAAAGCAACAAATAAAATTTTGTATAAGTAATTTAGCAACCAGAATATAATAATATAACCACTTTTGAAGTTCAAAATTTTAGAATTTAATTTCGAGAACAAAAAAATATGATAGTGCTTGAAACTTAATAAAATAAAAAAGAAGTTTAAAAATAGTGACATGTATCAAAATTTTAGAGGTCATATATAACACAATCTATTTAGTTCACTTATGTGGTATCCACGGACTGGGCTAGGTGCATTAGGGGGTATTATGGTTCCGGTCAGTTTCCCCCTTAAATGAATTAAAAAAAAAACAATCTATTTAGTTAATTTGAGTTAAGACATAATGGAAGTAAGCGCCCAGGCTCACCCTAGCACAGCTCTGACATAACATTAAAGCATATTTCATACTTATCCAATTTTATTCAACAAAAATACAACTTGGATCTTTTTTATATTTAAGGTTTTATTTACAAACCATTCTCTTTAACATTGTAAAATCAATCTTACTTGTTTCACCTATCTAACCTACACATTAGGTTCATGTTGTACTATGAAACAAATAATAATATAACAATACAAATTTATTCAGTACAACCCACACGCATATATAAATGTATTTTTCTATACTTATAACAAACTTGACGACAAAAATAAGGGAACAAACCTATATAATAAGTATTTTCTCCAACTTCAGCAGTATATTGATTTTCACCCATAGTTGATTGCAAGTTTGTTGAATATATTTCGATAATAGCAGTAGGAAAGTTTTCAAGAGAAAATATGTAGAAAGCTTGAAGAAGAAAATATGATGGTAACGTAGAAAGGTTAAAATGAGAATGGATATCTAAAAGGCGGAAGTGAGAATTTAAAATGACAAAAAACAATTTCCTTCTGTAGCACACATAAATGACCTTAATAAGTGAGAATAATTAAATGACCTTGATTGGATGAAATAATTAATTAAATGAATCAGGGATATAATTGAAAATTCAGAAATGTAAGATTAGTGAGAATTATTATATAGATAGATAGAAAATTGGTAGTTAAATGTTGACTAATTCAGGCCAAATGGTTTCATGAGATGATGAAGGGAATAAATATGATATGTAAAACAAAACTCATGCTTAGTTTTGTCTACTAACATAATATGGCTGATGTTGCATCTCAAGCATCATAGCAACTTGGTGTAATGGCAACAAAATTCCATCTTCTAGAATTTTATTATCTTTGTCTATAAATAGCCATTCATAAGGTGTATACAACAATGTTTTAAAATGTATGTCACTGTAATTGTAAAATTGTGAATATTTTAGGACCAGTATAATAAGGTGAAAATTATTCGTCATGTACCGTATACTTTATTCGTAATTAATAAATCAAAAAGCATGGAGGAAGATGAATGTGTGTATATAATATGCATGCGTGTGTGTATTTGGTATATACATCATAAGTCAATGGCTCTGATGGTAAGAGCTAAATTTTGGTTTAATCTATTATTTTTATTAAATTAGTGCCTGCATTAGTTAAGTGGGTTATGGAAAATAGATTGAATTGAGTCAATTGACTATAGATATAGTTTATGAGTTTATGTGATAAATCAGGAAAATTATATGTCGCTGAACTGATTATTTCAATTTAGTTTATTGGTGATCAACTTTATCAACAAATCGATTGTTTTCCTTTATAAACAATTATTCCGTTGTAATGACATTTTTCCTGTAATGTTAAGTCATAAATGAGGGTAGTCGTCAACTTGCATTAAGAAAATTATTTTGTTCTGCTTCATAAGTGTAAAAAGCAAATATGTATCTTCCCGAGTTCTCTCTCTGATAAAGGAACAAATTTTATAAATGTTTGCTGAATTATTGTATGCTATGATTACGTTGTCTTATGTAATTAATTTATTCTTTGGATTTGTTTCCCCCTTTTTTAGCAAATTGATTTCTTTATTGTAGTAGAATACATACAAAATTGATTCATTATTCAGTTGTAAAGAAGGACAATCAAGTTAGGTCAGATAACTTATTTTGCTTCGTATGTATTTAACGTATTTCGTGCATATTTACAAGTGCTATATAATAAGGATTTACCAATTGTTCTCTGCCAATTTAGTGCTTATGTTATGCTGTAGGACTTTGGTGCATTATTAACTGATTTGATATTAATTATGTTTTTAGTTTAACATATTCAATGGCGATTTTGTTCATTTAGAGGAAATGCATTTTATTCTTAAATGATTATGGCATTTTAGGTTATAGTACTACTGGTCACTGGATTGGAGCATATAACGTGAAAGTGAACATATATTTGCCTTTATCTTCTGTTTGCAGTTGCTAACTAAATGTTCTCTTAAGTGAGCAAATCCCTTTCTCCAGTGCTTCAAGAAATCGCAATTCTAGGTTGTTGGATGTTGGGTTAAGGGAGTCACAATATTAGTCTATTCAATTTCAATTTCAAAGGTGATTTCCATCCTTGCACCTCTTGAAATGGTCGGCTTTGTCTTTTTCTCTGCGTCATTTTTTCATATACTGACAATAATTTTTTTCCCTGTGCTCATTTTAAAATCTCCGTCCTTCATTTTTTTTCTTCTTCTATATCTGTCTATCTTTGTTGTGCATATTCTGGGGTTGTCGTGCATAGCTAAATATGCAATGCTTTGATTATTTCATACGACAGGCTATGAGAAGGAAAGTGAGGTAAAGGTACATACATGGATCTTCTGTTTTGGATTTTTTTTAAGGTACTTAATACTAAGTGAATGTTGAAGTAAAAGCCAATGTCGGATAGATGTGAAAGGTTTATCCTTTTTCCAAGCCAAAGCTGAAAAGATATTAAAAAAGACTTATTCTTATTTCCTTATACTGTCATTATTTAATTCAACTAAAAATTATTTTTTGAATTCTTTGAAGTTAGATGCGATCGGAGAAGAAACCAAGATAAGGATTAAAAACATGGATTAAGGTGTCATTATAAGAGTAACAGAGGATGTGACATCACCAGATGTGAGACTAAGAAACTTTTCAAACAGTTGTAACTACTCCTCTAACAGTTAAAGTGTAAAGAAAGAGAGTGGTTAATATGTTTAAAGGCTTATATCTTTTATGATTTGGACTTTTCAGCTTGCCGTTTTTATCATAAGTCAAACTATGAATATTAAGGTAATTAGTTTCATTCTCTATTTTTGTGCAAATTCAAGGGCACATGTGTTATGCCAAAGGTGGCATAAGCTGTATTTTGCACTATACAAATTAAGAAACAAATTTAAACACAATTTGTTTCCCCATCTTGAAATATTCTTCTACCATATTAGATCTTGAAGTCAACCTGTTTATATTACATTTTGATTACACATTTGGTATATTTCTATATATAAGCTTAAAATTTATGTACTATTAAGCTTAAAGTTTATGTACTATTAAGCTTAATAATTATACAATCAGCATCACTAAAAACTGTATTTTTTTTCTCTCTTCAACTTGGTTTAGAATGTCTAGCGCTTACAAATAAAAATAAAAATAAAAATTTCAATCATAAACCTTTATGTCCACTTTAGAAGACCAATTCTGAACGAGATGATGCACGTCATCTTGATACTATACATTTACATAAGTTATATACAGGAGGTGTCATCATTGTTATGCATTCGCTTTAAACTGAAAATCATATGTGCTCATTCTTTATATCCTTTGATCCTATGCTTTTTGTTTGATCTTTAATTGTTAACATCCTTTTTTTATGAACGAAGGTAACAACCTTTGAACTCTCCATTGTTTTTTGAGAAGTAAATGATCAACACATGCAAAAAAATCATTGCTTTTGTTAATACAATTATGAAATGAAGAGTTTATCAATTTTAGGGGAAAAAGGTATAATTTTTTCAACTTATTTGTCATTTTATTATTTTATTCTATTTTTCATTGACTTTAATGCAAACATTTCCCTGTTTAAACAGTTTCTACACTAAATTCGAATTTTCTTCACTCATTTTATGTTACGTATGTCATATCTATCTGTTTTGATCTTTAATAATGAGAACACTGTAAATATATGTACACAAAGGAAATAAATATATTGACCTTAGGGTTGTTCATATTTGGCATAAAAAATACGAATTTTTATGTCAAAGCTCTATTTCTGAGTACTGTTTCTAGCACTATTTCAGAGTAACTTATGATGTCTTTTTATGTCAAAGAAACTTAATATTCCACTTATACATGGTAAGAATTATATTTGTACATTATATACGCTAGGCAATGTATCTATTATGCAGATTGTTTTATATCTTAATTTGCAAATTTTCATGCTTCAAACTTATCTTGAAACACAATCTATCTTTTGGTAATGTATTATTCCTCGGTTTTTTCCTGCAGGGACAGTGAGGTAATAAAATATAGAATTCAAAGGCCAGTGAATCTCGAGGTAAGACTTTCATGAAACTAATATGGCACAATCCACTGTTATTTTTTCACACGTGAGTACCACCATTTGTTAGTATTAGCTATTCACAAGAAATTCACTTATTACGGTACTTGCTGTCAACACGTAGAAATAAAAGAGGCTACTGCAAACAATCTGAATTCATCACTTCTAATGATCTGAATTTGTCACTCATGTCCTTCTTGGTAGTTTATAATTTATAGGCGGTGAGGAAAAGAATGGCATATGATAGTCTACCATTCAGGTTTGTTTTACAATTTCATTCCCCTCTGATTTGTAATTCACAATGTATATTTAAACGAATAAGCATGCAAGGCTCCCATTCTTTTTCTTGGCAAACAAATATTATTTTCGAACATGTTTAAAGGAAATTGAATGAAAACTTGTATTATTCTTTATTGTAATAGAATTGAATGAATTATTACAATGTAACGTTGGCTATTTATAAGTGTGCAGCCAATATGATAAGAGGAAATATAATGGGCTGAAAGCCCAAGCCCATAGTATATTACAATGCATAAAACAGTCTCATATACGAGCAGATCTATTTTGTTATTCACCCTCAATTTTATCTAGGGTTCGCTTTTTCCCTTTTGCGTCGCCACTCTGGTCAATCTTCATATCGCTTCTGAATTTTATAAAGTTCTTTGCTGAAAGCGGCTTTGTAAGGGCGTCAGCTTTCTGGAATTGAGCAGGAGCATGGTTAACATCTAATTTTCCAGAGGTGGTTTGTTCACGAATGAAATATAGATCAATTTCAATGTGCTTTGTGCGAGCATGCTGGATTGGGTTAGCTGAGAGTGATACGGTGCTCAAGTTGTCACACCAGACCACCGATCTTTTGCTAGGAAGAAACCCTAGCTCTCCGAGAAGAGAATTTATCCACATAATCTCTGCGGCGGTGCTTGCCAATGATCGATACTCTGATTCAGTGCTTGAACGAGAAATAGTTGGTTGCTTCTTCGAGCACCAGGAGATAGGATTTGACCCCCATGAACACACAGTACTTAGATGTCGATCTGCGGTCATCTAGATCTGACCCCCAGTCTGAATCACTGTAAGCTTGTATGTTTAACTCTCTGTTAGTAGTTAGTTTAATGCCATAGTTGATACTGCCACTTAGATAACATAAAATCCTCTTGACGGCTGTCCAGTGTTCATTAAGAGGTGCTTGCATAAATTGACAAACTTTATTTACACTGTAACAGATGTCAGGCCTAGTAACAGTTAAATATTGCAATGCACCCACTATGCTTCTGTATTCTTTGACATTTCGTATGGCTTCTCCTTTGTTTTTAGATAACTTTAGATTGCTGATCATAGGGGTTGGCATTGGTTTGGCTTTGTCCATTTTGGCTCTAACAAGTAACTCTGAAATATACTTGCTTTGAGATAACATGACTTCATCTTTAGAGTCCTGAATGACTTGTATCCCTTAGAAATAACTTAATCTTCCCAAGTCCTTGATAGAGAAAGTTTGATTTAAGTACTGCACTATCTTGTTGATTTCTGTTTGATTGCTCCCAGTAATTAAAATGTCATCTACATAAACTAGTATAAATGTGACATCAGCTCCATTTCTTTTGATATGTAGAGAATTGTCTGACTTAGCAGTAGTGAACCCCAACTTCATAAACGTGTCTTTAAATTTGTCATACCAGACTCTTGATGCTTGCTTCGACCCATAAATGGCCTTGTTTAGCTTGCAGACAAGGTTCATGTTTTGTGTAGTTTTATAACCGTCTGGTTGTTCCATATATACATCCTTTTCTAAATCTCCATTCATAAATGCATTGCAGACATCAAGTTGCCTTATGCAACAATGTTTGTGTAAGGCAATACATATGATTATTCTTACAGTAATGTGTTTAACCACATGGGAAAATGTCTCTTTGAAATCAAAACCATATTCCTACGTGTACCCCTTGGCCACTAGTCTGGCTTTGGGTTTTTGTATGCTGCCATCTGGTGCCTTTTTTAATCTGTAGGTCCACTTACATCCTATAATATTTTTATGATTTGGTGCAGTAACTAGGCTCCATGTTTTATTTTTGATTAAGGCTGCATATTCTTCATCCATAGCATTTTTTCAATCTTGACACTTTATAGCTTCATTGAAGTTGGTAGGTTCCCTGTTACTCATAGTTGTAGCAAATATTTTGGGTTTAAAAATACCATGTTTAGCTCTTGCCATCATATGGTGCTTGTTTTGATCTTGCTGTTCATCATCACTGCTAGAATTTGTTGTGGTATTTTTGTTCCCATTAGCTGCTTCCATGTCAGTGTTTTCATTATTATCAGTGTTGTAGTTGGTATCACCTTCCCCAATTATAGAATTGTCTGGACTGTAGCCTATTCTAGTACTAGGCACACTTTCTGTATCCTTTTCTTCATTGCACTCATGCTGTTTGTTGTCACACACCATTTCTTCTACTAACTCTGGTGGTGCCATAACATACCTATCAATGTTAACAATTCTTTTGGTGGTTTTAGTATCCTTTTCTGCAAAAGGAAATTTATGTTTATCAAACACCACATGTCTAGAAATATATATAACCTCCCATCATTACTCAAGCACTTGTAATCTTTCTGGTTTTCTGCATAATCCAGAAATGTACAGGGACTTGATCTCAAACTCAACTTGTGTTTATTGTATGGCCTTAAGCAAGGAAAACATAGGCAACCAAAACTTTTCAATCCATGATAATCTGGTTTCTCACCATGCATCATTTCATATGGGCTTTTGTATTTTAAAATTTTGGTAGGCATTCTATTAATTAAGTAAACTGATGTCATAAAAGCCTCTGACCAAAATTTCAATGGTACTAAGGATTGTGATATCAGTGTAATCCCAGTCTCGACAATGTGCCTATGTTTTCTTTCAACAAGTCCATTTGGTTCTGATATATGTGGACAGGTCATCCTATGTAGTATTCCTTTATCCTTAAAGAATTTCTTTAGTGGCATGAACTCACCTCCACCATCAGTTTGCATGATTTTAACAGTGCAGTGTGTTTGTTTTTCAACAAATGTTACAAACTGTACTGTTGTGTCATATGCATCTGATTTATTTTTAAGTAGATATATTCATGTATACCTAGTAAATGCATCAACAAAGGAGAGATAATACCTGTATCCATGGTCTATCTTTACTGGAGAGGGACCCCATAGGTCTGTAGCAATGAGTTTGAGTGGTCTGCTATACTTTGTATCAGACCCAGTGAAGGGCAATTTATGGCTTTTGCCAATTTGGCAATGTTTGCATATATAATTATCAGGTATACACTTGCAATCAATTTTATTTTCATTCAAAACATGTTTAAAAGTTTTAACATTTGGATGTCCCAATTTACAATGTCGTTCATCAAAAGTTTTATACATGTCATTATTGTCAGTAACATATTCAATATTATAGCATTGGGTTCCAATATCAGTGACATGTCTTGACTTCAAGTTCTTGAATTTGTATAGCCCCTTATCCAAACTACCCTGTAGTAATATATTTTTATTTAGTAAGTCTCTAACAAGGCAGTAGTTTGGGTGAAACTCGAAGTATACCTGGTTATCATTAGCAAATTGAGAAACACTGACCAAGTTTTTCTTAATCTTAGGTACTCTAAGTAAATTATTTAAATAGAGTTCCCTTTTTCCATTGATGTAACCACATCTTATATGTGATATACTAACAGTTTCACCATTACCCATTAAAACAGAACATGTACCTGAATAGCCTTTGTTCCCCAGATTTACCTTTTGTAAGTTGTTGGTGACATGATTTGTTGCTCCAGAGTCTGGGTACCAGTCATCTAGGTTTATATCATCTGATTTGTTGGAATCATCATTAGTTGAACCTTGTGTCTGTATTCTTGACCCTTCGGCATTGGTTCTGTGTTGTCCCATTTGTGTGACATTGACATTTGGTGCCCTCTGGTTTTGCTGATTTACATTGTACTCTGTGTTAAACCTGAAATAACATTTGCTTGCAATATGTCCAAAATTTTCACAAATCTAGCATTTTGCTCTATTATTATTGTTGAATCTGCCTCCTCTGCCTCTACCTCTTTGCCCTGCATTACCTCTGAATGCCTGATTTTCTTGTTTGTTGTTTTGACTAGAATTTCCATTTTGCTGACCTTTGTTTCTTGCTGTGGAGGCATAGTTGACAGAAAACTCTGACTGCGATGATCTTTTCTGTTCAACTCTTTCTTCATGTGCAAGAAGAGATGAATGCACATACTGCAAGTCAGGTACTGTCTTTTGTGAGGCAATAAAGTCATAATTGATTCATAATCTTCATCTAGTCCTCTAGTAATGTATAAAACTTGCTCACTTTCATTGATCATATGTCCAGTAGAGTTTTTCTTATCACACAGAGTCTTTACTTTGGATAAGTATTCATTCATTGGCATTTCATCTTTTCTTATGCACTGTAACTGTCATTACTTTTGCTGCTGATTGTGCACTGAAAATTTGTTTAATAGTATTCCATACTGCAAAGGATGTGTTGCACCCTATTACTTGTAATAACATGTTCGCACTTATAGATGAAATTAACCATGATGCAAGAAGGCTATCTTGTTTTTGAAATCTCAAGTAGTCTTCATTACCGACTAAATTTCCATCTTTGACATGAATCATAACAGGTGGGATCAACACTGTCCCTTTGATGAAATCAACAAGACCATATCCTCTCAATGCCGCTTCTACTTGAAACTTCCAGAGCATGTAATTATCCTCATCTAATGGGATGGTAATTATGTGGCTTTTGGGTTTTATTAGTTGTAAGCTTGGTGTTGGGGGTATGGTTGGTGGTGGATTGGTGCCTGAATTGGCTGAACTGAGCGCTGCTTCATTAGTTCCAGACATTTGGTGGTCAAGAAAAGCTCTCTCTGATTATATGGGGATTCTTGGATGGCAAGAACACTGTTAAGTGTCAATTGCAATCGGATCTTTAATCAGGAATGTGGTGTAACAAACAGGAAAAAGATTCTTGGACAGCAAAATCACCAAAGATGGTGATTTATGCAACCAGATCTCAAGCCAAAGGATGACTTAAGTGTCAGATGGCTGGAATTGCAGCCAAGATCGTAGAAGATGATGAAAATACTCTGATTCTACCTCTTGGCGAGGCAATGCTCAATCATATGCGACTGAAAAGAACAGATGTTGATCGGAGAGGGGTGTAATCTCCAGTGATGAAGATTATCTAAGGAGAACAAAAACAAATAAACTTTCTCTCTCGAGTTTGCAATCTAATATCAGTGCCTTTAGGCTAGTTGCTCTGATACCATAAAGGAAATTGACTGAAAACATGTATTATTCTTTATTGTAATAGAACTGAATGAATTATTACAATGTAACGCTGGCTATTTATAAGTGTACAACCAATATGATAAGCGGAAATATAATGGGCTGAAAGCCCAAGCCCAAAGTATATTACAATGCATAAAACAGTCTCGTATACGAGCAGATCTATTTTATTAATGTTCAGTTTGAGGTAATTTAGTAAGGTACCATTCAGGTTTGTTTTACAGTTTCATTCTCCTCTTGTTTGCAACTCACAATGTATATTTAAATGAATAAGCATGCAGGCTCCCGGTCTTTTTCTTGGCAAACAAGTATTATCTTCAAACATGGTCAATTCCAGTCTGCATCATTTCTAAAACTCTAATTACTTGCTACTATAAGGCTATGTGTTATTGCTACTAGATTTCCAGCTATTCCATGCAATTATAAGAAAGATATATTATTATAATAAGGCATTCTATATTTTAAGTAGCAACCCAAACAATGCAGTACACATTAGTTGTTGTATTTTCGAAGGATAAATACTTGTTGAATAAACATTTGTCTCCATAAATTTTAAGAAAAATATGTCAAAACATATCATATATGAATTTTAATAGATAAACATTTTTTTTTTTTTGATTTAATGATTAGAAATAAATTGAAATTCAAGAAATTAACTAAAATTTATATATATATATATATATATATATATATATATATATATATCATGTTTTTAAAATTTCAAGTTAAACATTTTATAACTGATATTTGTCTGTGTGGACTAACTTTTTTTTTTGGGGATTCAGCATGTGGAAATTTAGAATAAGTTTTAAAATAGAGACGGGTCCTAATTTCCATTTAAATTATAGAAACAAAAATTCTAGTGTGGAATTCCAATGGAGAAAACTTACACTTATTTCACAAATAGGGACATGTGTCTGAATTCCACCCAATTTTATCCACACCTTATTTATTTGCATATGTTAAATCACATTTGATACCGCTTAACATCTTATATCTTAATCAATTTGGACAATGTGCTTGTTAATATCTAACATATTGATTACAAAATTCTACATGCACATAGAATGACTTCACACATGCGTAGCTTAAACCAGGAGCGGAGCAACTTTGTGGCCAGCTGGGACACTGGTCATTGGTGAAAAATACATGAGCATATTATAAAATAGGATAGTTTGATGTTGAGCCGTATCTGATTTTTTACATTGGCCCTAGCTTAATGACTAAGCTGGCTCCGCCACTAGCTTAAACACTATAAATTGTTATTTCTATTTGGACTGTGTACAACGACATGCTAATAATGCATTCGAGGTGCATGGACTGTTAGATGGATCGGGGATTATTGTAGTTTTCATGACTGTACCGATAAACGAACCGTGACAACTCAAATTTTATGGTTCTGTTGGTTCAACCAATCAAACTATTAGAACCGCACTCGATTCTTTTTGAAAATTTACACATTGAACCATAAACATATGCAAAAATTTTAACAGGAAAATGATGTATAACCATGTAAGCCAGTTGCATATGGTTTTTAAGCTTTGTAACTAAAGTTATATACTGTTGCAATATATAACCGCACTATAGTTGTTTATACAGTAACATTGCACAACAACAGAAGTATAGTGAAGACAAACCTGGTAATCTTGTAGTGATTTTGTAATGGTGAAGAACAAAGTAGTTGAGTTTGTTATTTATATTATAAAATGTTTTTCTTTTTTTGCATTGTTTCTATAGGGTTATGAAAACTATTCCATTATAATGGCTCATGGCCGACCCTGAGTATTTGTAGGCCTAGTGTGGGAAGAAAATTTTAAGCCTTTAATTTTTTTTTTTTTTTTTTTATGAAATTGAAGTTAAGTGAAAATGTCTTTTTTCTACTGCATCTTCATTGAGAAAATTGCGCATCTCAGTAAATTTATAAAGTTTTTACCCATATGGCACATTAGGTTATACAAAGGATAATATGATAAGCATGCATTATCCCATAGGGCCCATTAGATTTAATCCCTTCTGCATGCTTACATACAATCCACCACCTAGATTTACTCTTTCAACAATTCTATCCAGTACAAATTAAATATCTCCTTCCTCTAGTAAAGGTAATATATATATTTTTTTGGCCTCCTGACCTAATGGGTCATATGCAGCCGCACAGCTGGCACTAGGCCATTGATGCAGCAATTTGGTTCTTATTTCTTGGTTAAGTTCAGATCGTATAAGAATCCATTTGGCTTAAGTTCAACATTTTGCTTTGTGTTTCCAGCACGTAGGTCAAAAGAGACGCAGGTAGATGAAAATTTGACATTTACTTTCTTAGGAAAGCTCGCGTGCTGAAAAATAAGCAGTAGACAGAAACTTCATAGTTATGGTATATCCTGCCCTTTTTAACATCTAGATATATCTCACGGTGTACATTACTAATTTGCTTATCCGACATCTAATACTAGGAAATAATTAGAAGTCTCCCATAAAGGGTTCCACTTACCATGCGAATTAGAAGAATAACATAAGAAATATCCATATTAGTATATTACCATAGTTCCTCACACCATGCAAATTCAAGAGAAAAGAAAATATCACAATAACAAAAGAAAGTATCCATATTACCATACGTAGTACACAACAGGATCGGATAAGATGCGAATCAGAAGTATGCCATAGCAGGATCCAATTCAGATGAAACCAAAATCACGAAGGAACATACCATGCTTTTTGAAACTAGCAACAAGGGCAGCACAATCACCACATGGCTCACTCTGCTGGCTAATGCAGCCACCCTCTGCTAACAAATGACAAGTCATTTCATCATCACTCACAAACCGAACCAAGTTCTTTTGCTCCTCCCTCACAGAACCAAGATTTTCCAGAGTGACTAAACTACCCCTATATCCATCGTGAACTTCCCAATCCAACCAAAATGGAAATCCCTTCAACTCCACAATTGTGGAAGAGAATGTGCGCTTATTGTAGGCGAACAACTTATCGTTCAGCCATATAACAACCGAACCATCAAGCTCGTGAACATCTATTAACATGGGCTTAGTCCTAACTGCACGTCGATAGCGAAATGGGGTGCGTGTAATTGAATAATTCTTAGCAGGAATCTTGAGAGCGAATTCCCAACTATAGTTTACCTCATCTTTTAATATCCAAATATCAACGAAAACGACCGAAGAGAGATCAATAACTGATAAACAGCCACGTAGCTCTTTTACGCTACTTATACTCCCAAAACTAGGAGACGGTACTAACTTAAAGTTTTCAGCTCCCAAATCAAACGAAAGTACTTTGTAATCGAGATTTCGAGCTAACCAATACAAGCTTCCATTCACATAAACATTGGTTCCGCTTGGGAAATAGTTTTCCACTTGAACTTCCCTCCATGAACTATTCTCGTATAACGTGAACACTTCGGTTTTAATTTGTCTAGAACCATCAATTTCCAAGTCATTATAATGTCCATGTACCCTCTCGTTTCTTGCAATGTGAGGCAGTAAAATTCGAACAACTTTGTAATTTTTTGACACTTTATCGAAACCAAATGCAAGTGTTGCTGTGTATTTATCTAAATGGATAGAGGGCTTCGGTAAGAAGATGTGTTCTCTGGTGATTGGATTGCAAATCATTGTGATCTCTTCCTCCTTATCGATAGAAGTGAAGCAGAGTAAACCATTGCAAGTGCCAACAAACACCCAAGAAAGAGCACTCACAATATGATCTATAGGAGTTTCATCTACAATAAGAAGGTTGCGGCTGTAGTTTACTGGGGTTAAGCTTATTATATTATGTTCCCCGTATATGCGATGTGTCATGATCAGTTGCAAAGGATCTGGTTTTGATAGAGAGGTGTGAAGTTTCATAAAGGAAGGGTCTTTTATTACGTCGAGCCATGACTTGGATACAACACTTGACTGAATCACTGACCTTAGTGGCAATCTTGAAAATATGTTGAAGTTGATATCGCGTGGCAATTTCTCCATTGTCGACCAAGTTTTTGATTCGGATTTAGCGACTATTAATGTCCCCCCTACTCTCCTTCCTTGCAGATATACAAAATATAATTATCAGAGATGTTAACCATTCAGCTGAGAAAGTAACAAAACATTTGTATAACTTATAACAAAGAAAATGAAATAATTATCTCTAAACCTCACTGTAATAGTTTGGGTCCAACGATATACATTCGTATCAGGTGTTGAAACATTTGCAGTTCATGTTTTATAACACAAATTCATGCAGCTCAGCTATTGTGAAGACATATCTCTTTAGAGTTATTTTCTGAAGAAGGTCACTAACATGGATATTTTAATGATTTTTCTCCATAAAATGGACAAAATTTTCCCAATGAGTGTATTACATTGCATGGGATTGTAAATTCCTTCTACTGACCTTCTGTTTGTCCATCCAAAAAGGTCAATTTTTAATATAGTTTATACACTGCACCTACGTGATCAGATGTAACAGAAAATTAAGAAACACATCCATGATAATATCTTCGTCTTCACCTTCTTGTAATCATTAACTGCGCATAACATATTTTTACCTAATAAACAGAACGTATTCACCTAACTATATGTTATGCATATTCTAATCAAGGTCATCCATTATATAAACAGACCGAACTTACTGAAACCACCATCCATTATCTCAATTCGGGAAATATAAGAAGAATTAATCAGGTAATTCTACGAACGCCAGTTTCATATATACCTTCTGGATCCTATATCAGGATTTCAAATCAAAAGCTAAAAGCAGCATATCAACAGCCTATCAATTTACAGGATCAAATAAAAACGTAAGAATAAATTGAAATGACATACCTGATTCATAGTAGGAAATTACTACAGAGATGAGACGGTAGAACAAATGGGAAATTTTCGTGGTATTTGAGTCAACGCGACAATCATTCGATACGATCCATGATTACAGAACTGCAGGGCCCACCCGGAGACTTGCAAGTCAGTGCGGAAGAGTCGGAGATTGTTTCCGCATCCATTAGGGCTTTGTTTCCTCCGGACCGATTAATATTCTCGATCTCGGTAACTCAGCTACGGCTGGACAATCTACATTAGGGATGATAATACGCGGATTGATACGAGTTTTTAATGTTTCGGATGCGTTTCAGATTTTCCAAAGCACGTCCGACACCCGCTCCATAAAACCAAAAGTGGTACGATTCATGATGAATCGCACCCGCTCCATGTCCTGATGAAATTAAGTATTAATATACATAAATTTCTATATATTATATATATATATATATATATATATATATATGTCATTATATGATAAATTAAATAGCGATATGGGTAGAACGATTTATATATGTCATTATATGATAAATTAAATAGCGATATGGATTGTGCCTACATGCCTCATTCCCTTTTTGTACCTGTTGAATAAGTAAAACTGCTATTCTTTTTGTATGGAAAAAAACTATTTATGCATACAGACAACGCCCGAATGCTAAATTAGCCGCAATAAAACCTTGTTAGCCATGTTTTTCTATCAAAAAAAGTGACAAAAATCATCGGACGATTTGGCGTGGAGGGAAGAAATATAATGAATAATCCTCAGTAAATTGCGTGAATTCTCATTCATCCCTGACATATTTTATAAAGGTCTTCTACCAAAATCCAAATTAGTCACATACAAAAGGTTCAATTTGGGATTTCCTTGTTAATGGCGACAAGACAAGGGATACGACCTCCTCCTTTCAACGCCTTTTGCCACACCTTACCTTCCACTTCCATCTCTTCTTACATCAATCCATTTTCTTTATCCTCCCCTCTATTATATCCCCTGTTTTCGCATGCGTGAGAGAATCCCAAACCCTAATTTTCGCTTCTCAGATTTGAACCTTTTCCTCCGACAACCCCTCACTTTTTCGATCCTTCGCACCACTTTCTTCCAGTCTCCCGCTAACTCCAGTCAACGCTGCTCTTCTGTGGTGCGGTGTACTATTTCGTTTTTGGCAACCCCACTGTTGCCGCCTCCTTAGTTCTTGTGTCAAGATCCTACGGTCTGCTGGTGCTCCTGTTTAGGTCGTTATGGTAGGATTCAATAAATTCGTGTTTGGTTTCGATTTTTTTATTGTGGAGTTGTCACGGCTTTAGCGCAGAGTACTCTTATGGCCTTCCATCTGGTATTGTTCGCGACTCTACTCTTCTCTACCTGGAAAGCTTTTTCATACATCTACCAAGTATGTAATGAAAACGATGGCTTGGCTCTTACTTGATGAGCTAATGAAGATGTTTGGCATCTTGGGTTAGTTGAATGGTCATTGTCGGGCAGCTCTTGGTGTTTGTTTGTTTGAGCGTCTGTGACGACCGCCCACAAATCTTGCATTTGACAAGAGAAATAATGCACTGAAAGATGTGCCAGACAGCTATGGGTGATCATCAGGGTAAGATAACACAAGCGGAACCTGTCGTATAACCCACAACGTAGAGATAAAATATAATAGAACATATAGAACATGCATATAATAGTGACGCAAAATTGAGCTGAAACTTAAACTTCCATATCAACTTGAAAGAATATCCATACAACAAAGGATTTCAACATAAGAATCTGTACAAAATGCCTCACTACAATCACTCAGAGAAATCATAACAGCAGAAAACAACAACATATATGTATAGTAGCAATAATACATAAGCCTCATGCTCGTTGTCGCTCTGCAACATCGTCTCATCAAGATCTATCACCTGCCACCTAGTCTGCCCATCCACAACACAATGGTTGAACGGTCCAAGGTAATAAGAGAAAACATAAAACTTTGAGTCAAACAACAGACTTAATGAGCGATAAAACAACTATCTAACATCATCAATAAAGTATATGAGAAATAGGTAGATCAATCAAAAAATCTACCAACACACCAGAGAAGAACCCAACCCGTCTTCCCCACATCGGACAGTGATAGCCTTTACAAAATCAGGTAGAAAAAAATAGTACATTCATGCCAACCAGTTATCAAGCGTAAACCATCCTAATCGAAATCGACATCCCCCAAGCACAAGCCCTGAAGGCCTAAACCAACATCAGACAAGCACTCAAGAGATATCTCCTCAGACGTCGGACAATTTACGCAAGATAGTACAAGCAAAACAATCATCATCCATGACTTTGGCTATCACCGCTAATCCTGCTTTGAAACCATCGTTAATCATATGACTGGCCCAATCTGTCAACCGTCAAGGGCTAATAATGGTACCCCTAGTTCAAATTAGACTTCTGTTGTATATAACACAGTTGTATACACAGTTATATGATTTTTGTTTGATGATAACAACCAAATATATTATTATAAATGTGTTTGCTATTGTATTGTTTCATATATCATCACAGACATGAATATAATATTTATATTCAAATAAAATACAACTGTACAGACAATCAGATATTTACACAGTATTTTGTTTAAATATAATATTTTATTTCAATTTTCAAACAGTACAGTTTTACAACTCCACTATTTGTACACTTCACTAATATTTCACATTTCATATACATTCACAGAAGATTGTACTTGTAAATAAACTGAATATAATAGACAAGTTTGTTTGAACACAATAAAATAATATTTTATTTCAAACAAAATTTGTTTACTACAAATATCAGTACAATTCTCTCTACAACACTCATACAGTCACTCTATCATATATACATACATTTTCACTTTCATATACAGACACATTTACTGACACTGTTTCATTCACTGTCTTCAGTCTTCACAGCTCTTTGTCAGTCCAGTCATCATCTTCTACCTGTCACAATGAAACACACACACACAGTACACTGCAATAGAATTTAAACTGAATATTTGCGAATATATATTTTATTTTTAAAATTTTATTTGCCTTAGACTTCTGGTGTGTTTCTCATCATTTTTCATGACTTGATCTGATTCATCTGTGTCTAGGCAGACAGTTTGTATATGTACAGGGACAGGAAATTTTCTGGTTGGCTGCATATACACACGTGTATATTATACACGTGTGCACTGCCTAGTCAATCCAGTGTGCAACTGAGGAGTAGTCACGAGGACCATCTCGACTCAGTGCACACATGAAAACAACTCAATGTAAAGTCAAGCATGGAATATATGACATGGCAGAAGTGTTCAAATGTGGTACAACAACAAGCAGTTCAAATTTTAACATGTTCAAGGAAGTGATCAAGCAGCAAATACATGAAGATTTCAAGCTCATATACACATGCACAAGATTCATGATCACATATACATGTCAACATGTATGCAAGCACTGGTGTGCACAAGTTCAAGTCTCACATGCCAATCCAAGTGCCACAAGTCAGGAAAATTCATGCAGCAACAATAATACACAAGCTAGATCAGCAAGAAGTTACAAGCATAAGTGATGCAGTTCAGACTTACATGGTGATACAACTCATTTTTTTAAAACATGGTGATAAACTCAGTTGACAAGCATACAGGATCTGTAACACCCTGTATGTTGAATAACTTGTAATAATATAAATCAGGACAGAATTAAATTTAAGATCTGAATCAGGGGAAACGGGCTATGCCATTGCGTTCGTCTCAGAAAAATACGCGAAATAGAGTCCGAGTTTTCGAAAATCGGAGTCCGTATGACCCAGTTAAGGCCCGAAGAAGTTTTCAGAAAATTCAAATTTCGAAAAACAGATTTCAAATGCAGAAGGGGGGTTAGGCGGGAAAATTCCCGCCAGCACCAGGTCGACCCCCGTGTCGACTGGGGAGTCGACACACAGGGGGGGTGTCGACAGTAGTGTCGATACCCCTGTCGACACAGGTGGCTCGGCCAGTTTGGCTAGGTGCACTGTTTTGGGGTTTGGGCTGTGTTTGGTGGCTTGTGACGAGATCTGATGGCTCTAAACTATCCTAGGGTTAATCCTATGGCCTAAAACACTTAACTAATCTATAAATACACCCTAAGACTACCCTAATTCATACTAAAATTGGATACAACGTCATCATGCCGTCAAAATGCAAGTAGAAGGAGCCTCCATCAAATTTTAGAAGAAGATAGCTTCTCAAAGCAACTTCTAATCAACTCTAGCAACTAAATCTTCCTCATAGGAGTGCTAATCAACAAGTTGTGAGTTTCTATGCCTTTAGAAAGCAATTGCTAAACTAATTATGATAGGATATAATGAGGTTATGGTTATGTATGTGGATCAATGCAAGTTATGTTATCATATGCTATGTGTTCATGATGCTAGTTATGCAAGTTTTATGCTATATGCTCATGATGCTAGTTATGCAAGTTTTATGTTATATGTTCATGATTCTAGTTATGCAAATCACTATGATAAACATTGATCCATCATGACACCATGTTATGCAAGTTTGGTGTTTGATTATATGCAAGTTCATATATGATATGTTATGCAAGTTTGGTGTTTGATTATATGCAAGTTCATATATGACATGTTATGCAAGTTTGGTGTTTGATTATATGCAAGTTCATATATGATATGTTATGCAAGTTTGGTGTTTGATTATATGCAAGTTCATATATGACATGTTATGCAAGTTTGGTGTTTGATTATATGCAAGTAACATGTGCAAGTTTACACATTTGTGTGATATGCATACATATGCAAGTTTACCCCTTTGTATGTCATGCATATATATGCATGTTTACCCCTTTTTATGATATGAAGTAACATATGCAAGTTCATCCCTTTTTAGACCTATGACATGTATGCAAGTTTATCCCTTTATGATAGGTCTATGACATGAACATCTATGCAAGTTACCCTCTTTATGACATATGTGATTCATGCAAGTTTGGGTTGATTATTTATGCTAGTTGGGTTTGATGCTATGGTCATATATGCAAGTTGACACCTTTAAAACCAATGTTGATGCTAATGTTATGCAAAGTGGAACCCATTGTGTTTGTGATGAGTCTTCCCTTTTAAATATGTCATGTTAGCGTATTACGTGGGGAACGATGGGGTTAATATTCATGTTAACAAAATTGTGGTGAAATTGGTATGATGTTGCATACCATGAGTGGATGGACATAATTGAGTCAATTATGTACATCATTAAATTGGAATTAATTAGGGAAAATTAATTCAAAATATGGGGGTGATTAATTAGGTGTAATTAATCGACTAAGACACGAGGTTGGACCCTTTTGTAGCATAAGACTGCCCGGACCCGACCGGCAAATCCAGCGGGTACAAATGATTGGCCCAATGTGAGAGGTCTTAGGCATAAACTAAATACGTGACAAGTGTAAAGACACGAGGTTAGACTTTGTTATGGCGTAAGGCTGCCCGGACCTGACCGGCAAATCCAGCTGCCATAAAAGACAGTCTAATGTGAGAGGTCTTTACAAAGGTTACTTTCTTAATCAATTAAGAAACACTTAACCAGATAAGCATGTAGTGGGGCATGAGGGGTTAAGTGGGTGCCTTGGGTGGCATGTGGAAATCAAGTAAGTGCCTTGGGTGGCATGTGGAAATCTAGTGGGTTGCCTTGGGTGGCAATAGAAAATACGATTAGAATACTTAACCAAGTGGAAACATGTAATTAAACATGATTAAAGGGTTAAGTGGGATGCACTAGAAAAAGGGACAAGCTTAGGTGGGTAGCTTATGGGGGCCCATTTCAACCAGTAACCCATATGTATCTTATTGGGCTCGACCCATGTCGAGGATGGGACACGCGTACTGGGCTTGACTATAAGAGGCCAAAACGGGTTAGCGGTGGCAACGCAAGTCCAACAGGGTTCATATGCGTGTGTGGACCCGGGCTGGTAGGTAAGACGTTGTTGCATCGTGTAGGTATAAGCCGTGCACCGTTGGTTGTATCGGCTTGCCACTTTGGGGAGTGATACACCCCACTGTGGGGCCAGCACGGGTATCTACGGTAGGGAGCCGATCGCTTGGGGAGTAGTGGGTACACCTAGTGGAGATAGGGGCAGACGGCACCTATGTGGTCAGCTAGGGGTACCCGAAACTACTAGTTATATTTTCTAAGTCCTTGGGTGGGATCAACCTTTAAGTTAGGAATGACTGGTGTGGTGCAGTGTAGTAATTACCCTTGGGTGGGTAGATGCGTCTTTACCGATATCTTAGTTCATCCTATGTCTAGTTGGCTGCTTAGTGTAGTCATTTATCCCCAGTCATTACCGTACCAAGTTTATATCATACCCTAATTAATTTAATGATTGTATTGCTAAAGTTATAGGACTCGCTCAGACTTATGTCTGACCCCGTTGTTTTTATCTTTTTTTTCCCTCAGGTCCTCTGGTTGGGCCTAGCACTAGTGGGCTTTGATCAGATTTCTTTATCTATCTTTTGGAGCTTGGACCGTTGATGTAAAGCCCAGCTTATCTTTCCTATTATGGCTATTAGTTATGTAATGGGATTATGTACTTATGTTTTTATCAGGATGGATATTTAGTACTTGACTCTTGTTTTATGGTTTTGTAACCAAACATGTTTACCTTCTGCTGCAATGAAATGATGTTTTAGTTAACAAGTATTATTTATATCTGTCTTGTTGTAATTTTTCTGTTCTATATTCACTTAAAATACTCCACCGAAGTTAAGGCATTCCCATAGTGAGTGACCTTAGCGGGTGTGGGGTGTTACACGTGGTATCAGAGCTGAAGGTTACCAGAACAGATAAAACTTTTAGAAAAACTATTTTTCTAAAAACATTTTTGAAAGGAGTATTTTTAAAAACATGTCTTTTAAGAGAAAAGTTTTTGAAAGAAAAGCATAATCCCCAATAGCCATATCTTTATCTTTCGAATTCTCCATTTTCAATCTTTCCTTTTTCGTTTCAGCATGGCCGAAGATCTTAACTTTCCGGAGGGTGTAGCGATACCAGTATGGTATAGGAGATTGATGGAGGCTAGGGCCGCCGCTGCGGGTCCAGCAGATGTTCCTCCACCACCAGTTGCACCCGATCTTCCTCCTCCTCCTCCTCGAGCGGATACTTTTGCTAAGACTTGCAAGGAATTTAAGGCTATGGGAGGGAAACCTTTTCAAGGATCAGAAACTTTTGTGGAAGCTAGGGATTGGCTTAAGGAAACGGAAGAGTTGATAGACATCTTTGAGATGGAAGAAGGAAAGAAAGTCAAGTTAGTTGCTTGGTTAATGAAGGGAGAGGCCTCGTTCTGGTGGGAGGTCACTAATGGAGAGCGCCCTGTTGACTCTTGGGCGGATTTCAGGCAAAGGTTTGTGGCAAAATTTCTCTCAAGGGCGGAAGAAAACCTGTATATGGAAAGGTTCTTGACTCTAAAGCAAGGAAACCTATCAGTGAAGGAATATGTCAACAAGTTTAATCAATTGGCAAGGTTTGGCATAGACATGGTGAATACACCGGAGAAGAAGGCTTTGAGGTTCGTTAAAGGCTTGAATGAACCGATGCATGGATTGGCTATGACTCACATCCCTATGGGGGCCACCTTTGAGAAGCTAGTAGACATGGCACTCATGCATGAGGAAGAGAAGGGTCCCAATGCTAATAAGGCACCCGAGAAGAAAGGAGATCAGAAGAGACCTCAACAGCAACAGCAAAACAAGGGTGGGAAAGGCAACGGTGGCAAGGGAAAGAAGAAGTGCTTCAATTGTGGGGACACCAGGCCACCTAAGCAAAGATTGTCGGAAGAAGAAGAAGACTGGCTGCTTCCACTGTGGCGAAGCAGGGCATCTAGTGAAGGATTGCCCTAAGAAGGGGCAGAGGACGGGATCTACCTCAGGAGGACAGGTGCAAGCTCTTATGGCACCAGGTCAGGCAAGGGGGCAAGTTCAGGCTCTCGCGGTTCCACCGATTCAGGAAAGAGGTAGAACTATTTCCGTTGAAAGTCTGGTTTTTCTGTTTGATCATCCTGTCCGTACTTTATTCGACTCTGGCGCATCGCATTCGTTTATCTCATCATAATTAGTTGAGTCACTGCACTTAGACACCAGTCTAGTAGATGATCCCTTGGTTGTTTCAAACCCAATTCGGGGCTCCACTTATTTGTCCATAATATGTTTGGGTTTGAAGATTTCTATACTTAGCGTTGAGTTTAGATGTGATGCTTTTGTTTTGGGCTTCACGGGCTATGGGTTAATTTTGGGCATGGACTGGTTATCCAGTAATGGTGCCGTTCTTGATTGTGAAAGGAGAGTTGTTAGGCTCATGACCCGCTTGGGTAACACTCTCGAGATCTCTTGTAATCCCATGGATTCTGTTATGCTAAGTTATCTTGAATCGCTTGACGCTTCGGTCGAGAGTTTGCGATCTGTTAGAGTGGTCCGGGAGTACTCGGATGTGTTTGAGGAGGTGAAGGGCTTACCTCCGAAGCGGAAGATAGACTTCCGAATATATCTGGTGGACAATGCTAAGCCAGTATCTTTGCCAGTGCACCACATGGCTCCTCGTGAGAGGAGGGAACTCCATAAGCAAGTAGGGGAGTTGCTTGAGAAGGGGTTCATAAGACGAAGTATATCGGAGTGGGGTGCTCCGGTAGTTTTTGCCACGAAGGTGGATGGGTCCCTCAGACTTTGTGTAGACTATAGAGAACTCAACAAGCTCACAAAGAAGAATAGACACCCATTTCCGAGGATTGATGATCTCTTTGATCAGTTGGTTGGCGCCTCAGTGTTTTCGCAGTTGGACTTAGCCACGGGGTTTCATCAGTTGAGAGTGGCTGAGGATAGCATAGACAAGACTGCCTTCAGGACTCCAGATGGTTTCTATGAGTGGCTGGTGATGCCCTTTGGTTTGACGAACGCCCCTGCATACTTTGTTGATTTGATGAGTAGGGTGTTCAGGGAGTACCTTAATAAGTTCGTGGTGGTCTTTGTGGATGACATCTTAGTCTTTTCTAAGAGTGAAGAAGAGCATGCCCTACATCTTAGGGAAGTGTTGGAGACTCTTCGAGCGCATAGCATTAAGGCTAAATTCTCTAAATGTCACTTTTGGAGGAAGGAAGTGCGGTTTTTGGGGCACGTGGTCTCCAAAGAAGGGATAGCTGTGGATCCCGCGAAGGTAGTGTCCATCCAAGATTGGAAGGTTCCGAAGAATGCTACCGAGGTGAGGAGTTTCTTGGGGTTGGCTGGCTACTATAGGAAGTTTATCAAGGACTTCGCGAAGATATCATCCCCATTAACTCGCTTGACGAAGAAGAATCTAGTCTTCACATGGGACGTAGATTGTGATGATGCGTTCCAACGGTTAAAGAGAGCTTTAACCACAGCTCCAGTCTTAGTGTTGCCAGATGGGAGTAAGCCATTTGTTGTTTGCACCGATGCTTGTGGGACATGACTGGGCGCAGTCTTAATGCAAGAAGGAAGGGTAATAGCCTATGGTGGAAGGCAGTTGAGAGCGCATGTGAAAAATTACCCTACACTTGACCTAGAGTTGGCCGCTATTGCTTTTGCGCTTAAGTCTTGGCGCCATTATCTTCTTGGCGAGAGGTTCGAATTGTTCACTGACCACAAATCATTGAAGTACTTGTTTTCTCAGAAGGATTTGAACTTAGGGCAACAAAGGTGGATGGAGTTCTTAGCATCCTATGATTTCAAGATAGCGTATACCCCTGGAAAGGGTAACGTGGTGGCGGACGCCTTAAGCAGAAAAAGGTTGTCTTTAAGTCCATTGTTCGTTGAACGATGAAGCTTGGAATTTATCTCGATGTTTGATTTCAGACCTTCCGTTGACTTTATACCCGGTTTGCTAGCATCCTTAGAGGTCAGACCTACTCTTTTGGGACGGGTTGGCAAGGCACAGCGGGACGACCCACAGTTGGTTGAGTTGGTAGAGAGACTCATAAGGGGGGATTCGTCCAGCCATTTGAGTAGGTACACCCTAGATGATAAGGGGTGGTTGCGTAGAGACGGTAGACTTTGTGTACCGCAAGATGGGGGTTTGAGGAAGGCTATACTTGATGATGCACATCGTTCGAAAATGACCATTCATCCTGGTGGGGACAAGATGTACCAAGACATGAAGCAAGTTTTCTTTTGGGCCGGTATGAAGAAAGATGTGGCCGAGTATGTCGCTAGATGCTTGGTGTGCCAACAAGTGAAAGCGGAGCAAAAGAAACCCGGTGGGTTGCTTCACCCATTGGAAGTTCCGCGATGGAAGTGGGATAGCGTCTCGATGGATTTTATCGATGGGTTACCGAGATCGAGGAAGGGTAATACGGGAATTTGGGTTGTGGTAGACATACTTACTAAGAGCGCCCATTTTATACCCGTGAAGAGTAAGAGGACTGCTCCATGGCTAGCTTCAGTTTACCTTCGAGAGATAGTTCGGTTGCATGGTGTACCTTCTAGCATAGTGAGCGATCGAGATCCTATCTTCACTAGCGAGTTTTGGAAGAGTTTGCAAGAGGCGGTAGGGACTCAGTTGTGTTTGAGCACCGCATATCATCCTCAGACGGACGGCCAGACCGAGAGGGTGAATCGTGTTCTAGAAGACCTTTTGAGGCTATGTATCTTAGATTTTGGAGGTACATGGGAAGAGCATCTTCCATTGGTGGAGTTCGCGTATAATAACAGCTTTCAGTCTAGTATTGGTATGACTCCTTTTGAAGCTCTTTATGGAAGGCCTTGTCGATCACCTACATGTTGGTGGGAATCTACTGATAAGATCTTGCTTGGGCCCGATATGGTTAGAGAGACTTCAGAAAAGATTGATTTGATTCGAAGAAGGATGAAAGCAGCGCAAGATAGGCAGAAATCTTACGCGGATAAGAGGAGGACGGATCTTGAGTTTAATGTTGGGGACATGGTCTTTGTCAAAGTATCTCCATTACAGAATGTTGTTCGCTTTGGGTCCGTTGGGAAGTTAGCACCAAGGTTTGTAGGACCGTTTCCTATTAAGGAAAGGATTGGACAGATGGCATATAGAGTAGATTTACCCGAGAGACTTAGTGGGGTACATGACGTATTCCATGTGTCACATTTGAGGAAGTGCCTACATGAGACCGCAGAGGTGGTAGAGCCGAGCTTGCTTAGAGAAGTGGAGGTAGAGCGTGATGCGACTATTCGACGAGCTCCTACCCGCATCCTTGGGTCAGAGATTAGGAAGTTGAGAAATAGAGAGGTTCAACTAGTCAAAGTGCAATGGGGAGATGATGAGAGCAACGCTACTTGGGAGACAGAAGCGAAGATGCGTTCACTGTACCCATTTCTTTTTTAGGGTATGTCTTTTAACTTCTCCTTTATCGTTTGTCTAGTACTTATTTTATCTTTCATATGACCTCTCGTTAGTACCTTTGACCTTTAGATAGGGTAAACCTATGGTTGAAACATGTTTTTGAGACATGTTATGATTGATGGATGCGTATGGATGCAAGTGGTTGCTAGTGGTTGCTCATGGATGCATATACACACACTTTAGACACTAGATCGGCTCAGTCACTTCATATTGCATATTGCATATAATTGTGTGTAGGTAGCTATATTAATGGATGTATAATGGTTGTGTTATCATATAGATGATGCATTTTGGTGTATGGGTGTGCACACATGTAGAGATAGTATGTGTCGATAGGGTTCTTTCACATACATATTGGATGTGTGGCACTATCATGGTTTGCATTGAGGAGGTCAACTGAATCAGTAGACCGCCTGATTTTGCATTAGACAGGGAACATATACACACACTTTTTGCATATGTTCATACAGCATTAGAAACTTTAAGGACAATGGATACCAGTGTTTGATGGTTTAGTAGATGGTTGTTTGGTTGGTAGGATACGTTCTTCTTGACTTAGAGATTTCGGGGACGAAATCCTTTAAGTAGGGGAGAATGTAACACCCCGTATGTTGAATAACTTCTAATAATATAAATCAGGGAAGAATTAAATTTTAAGATCTGAATCAGGGGAAACGGGCTATGCCATTGCGTTCGTCTCGGATAAATACGCGAAATAGAGTCCAAGTTTTCGAAAATCGGAGTCCGTATGACCCAGTTAAGGCCCGAAGAAGTTTTCAGAAAATTCAAATTTCGAAAAACAGATTTTAAATGCAGAAGGGGGGCTAGGCGGGAAAATTCCCGCCAGCACCAGGTCGACCCCCGTGTCGACTGGGGAGTCGACACACAGGGGGGGTGTCGACAGTAGTGTCGACACCCCTGTCGACACAGGTGGCTCGGCCAGTTTGGCTAGGTGCACTGTTTTGGGGTTTGGGCTGTGTTTGGTGGCTTGTGACGAGATCTGATGGCTCTAAACTATCCTAGGGTTAATCCTATGGCCTAAAACACTTAACTAATCTATAAATACACCCTAAGACTACCCTAATTCATACTAAAATTGGATACAACGTCATCATGCCGTCAAAATGCAAGTAGAAGGAGCCTCCATCAAATTTTAGAAGAAGATAGCTTCTCAAAGCAACTTCTAATCAACTCTAGCAACTAAATCTTCCTCATAGGAGTGCTAATCAACAAGTTGTGAGTTTCTATGCCTTTAGCAAGCAATTGCTAAACTAATTATGATAGGATATAATGAGGTTATGGTTATGTATGTGGATCAATGCAAGTTATGTTATCATATGCTATGTGTTCATGGTGCTAGTTATGCAAGTTTTATGCTATATGCTCATGATGCTAGTTATGCAAGTTTTATGTTATATGTTCATGATTCTAGTTATGCAAATCACTATGATAAACATTGATCCATCATGACACCATGTTATGCAAGTTTGGTGTTTGATTATATGCAAGTTCATATATGACATGTTATGCAAGTTTGGTGTTTGATTATATGCAAGTTCATATATGACATGTTATGCAAGTTTGGTGTTTGATTATATGCAAGTTCATATATGACATGTTATGCAAGTTTGGTGTTTGATTATATGCAAGTTCATATATGACATGTTATGCAAGTTTGGTGTTTGATTATATGCAAGTAACATGTGCAAGTTTACACCTTTGTATGATATGCATACATATGCAAGATTACCCCTTTGTATGTCATGCATATATATGCATGTTTACCCCTTTTTATGATATGAAGTAACATATGCAAGTTCATCCCTTTTTAGACCTATGACATGTATGCAAGTTTATCCCTTTATGATAGGTCTATGACATGAACATCTATGCAAGTTACCCTCTTTATGACATATGTGATTCATGCAAGTTTGGGTTGATTATTTATGCTAGATGGGTTTGATGCTATGGTCATATATGCAAGTTGACACCTTTAAAACCCATGTTGATGCTAATGTTATGCAAAGTGGAACCCATTGTGTTTGTGATGAGTCTTCCCTTTTAAATATGTCATGTTAGCGTATTACGTGGGGAACGATGGGGTTAATATTCATGTTAACAAAATTGTGGTGAAATTGGTATGATGTTGCATACCATGAGTGGATGGACATAATTGAGTCAATTATGTACATCATTAAATTGGAATTAATTAGGGAAAATTAATTCAAAATATGGGGGTGATTAATTAGGTGTAATTAATCGACTAAGACACGAGGTTGGACCCTTTTGTAGCATAAGACTGCCCGGACCCGACCGGCAAATCCAGCGGCTACAAATGATTGGCCCAATGTGAGAGGTCTTAGGCATAAACTAAATACGTGACAAGTGTAAAGACATGAGGTTAGACTCTGTTATGGCGTAACGCTGCCCGGACCCGACCGGCAAATCCAGCTGCCATAAAAGACAGTCTAATGTGAGAGGTCTTTACAAAGGTTACGTTCTTAATCAATTAAGAAACACTTAACCAGATAAGCATGTAGTGGGGCATGAGGGGTTAAGTGGGTGCCTTGGGTGGCATGTGGAAATCAAGTAAGTGCCTTGAGTGGCATGTGGAAATCTGGTGGGTTGCCTTGGGTGGCAATAGAAAATACGATTAGAATACTTAACCAAGTGGAAACATGTAATTAAACATGATTAAAGGGTTAAGTGGGATGCACTAGAAAAAGGGACAAGCTTAGGTGGGTAGCTTGTGGGGGCCCATTTCAACCAGTAACCCATATGTATCTTACTGGGCTCGACCCATGTCGAGGACGGGACACGCGTACTGGGCTTGACTATAAGAGGCCAAAACGGGTTAGCGGTGGCAACGTAAGTCCAACGGGTTTCATATGCGTGTGTGGACCCGGGCTGGTAGGTAAGACGTCCTTGCATCGTGTAGGTATAAGCCGTGCACCGTTGGTTGTATCGGGTTGCCACTTTGGGGAGTGATACACCCCACTGTGGGGCCAGCACGGGTATCTACGGTAGGAAGCCGATCACTTGGGGAGTAGTGGGTACACCTAGTGGAGATAGGGGCAGACGGCACCTATGTGGTCAGCTAGGGGTACACGAAACTACTAGTTATATTTTCTAAGTCCTTGGGTGGGATCAACCTTTAAGTTAGGAATGACTGGTGTGGTGCAGTGTAGTAATTACCCTTGGGTGGGTAGATGCGTCTTTACCGATATCTTAGTTCATCCTATGTCTAGTTGGCTGCTTAGTGTAGTCATTTATCCCCAGTCATTACCGTACCAAGTTTATATCATACCCTAATTACTTTAATGATTGTATTGTTAAAGTTATAGGACTCGCTCAGACTTATGTCTGACCCCGTTGTTTTTATCTTTTTTTCCCCTCAGGTCCTCAGGTTGGGCCTAGCACTAGTGGGCTTTGATCAGATTTCTTTATCTATCTTTTGGAGCTTGGACCGTTGATGTAAAGCCCAGCTTATCTTTCCTATTATGGCTATTAGTTATGTAGTGGGATTATGTACTTATGTTTTTATCAGGATGGATATTTAGTACTTGACTCTTGTTTTATGGTTTTGTAACCAAACATGTTTACCTTCTGCTGCAATGAAATGATGTTTTAGTTAACAAGTATTATTTATATATGTCTTGTTGTAATTTTTCTGTTCTATATTCACTTAAAATACTCCACCGAAGTTAAGGCATTCCCATAGTGAGTGACCTTAGCGGGTGTGGGGTGTTACAGGATCACATTCCGATCAAGTGTTTTCAGCATGGGTAACATGAGTTTCACAATGATCAGAACAGTTCAATTCAAGTCATCAAACAAGACAGTTCAGGTTCAAGTGAGGTCAATATGCTTCAGCATCAACAAGGCAGAGCAAACATAGGAAGCATCATGGACTCAAATGGACACAATTGTGTACAAGCTAATGTGTATTTATCATGTGCATAATCACACAATTGTTCAGGGGCAAAACAGTGTGAACTTGCAAATGTGAATGAATAAATACATGGGCTGTTTTCAATAGTTTTCATGGGAGCATGCATGCATATTAAAACAGTTCAGTACAAAGGTATACAACATCAAACAGCTTGGTACAACATAGTGAAAAACAAAGTGACATCATGAATAGGCAATGAAGCATGTGTTACTAGTTCAGTTTTACAAGTCAAGTCAAAAAAATATGGAGCAGCTGCTTAAATCAATGTATGGATGGATTTTTGGAGCAGCAGCATTGGAAAATCGACAATAACTCAGCATACATCCATTCATGAATCCAAACATGGGAGTATTCACATATATGATGAAACAGGGGAGAGTACTCATGTTCAGAGATGAAAGCTGCAACTTTTGATATGTATATACATACACAGTTGTATGTATATATACATACATATGTGAGTTTAATGGATATACTGAAATGAGCATGACAGGTCAGCAAATTCATGTGCCAAAATAGTCATAATAGGAAATAGTTTATGCATATAATTGAAGAGGAAAGAATATCTCAAATTCCCAGAATGGATATGTACCAATAAGGCTTCCAAAAATTACAGTGAACATGTTTAGGCATGTTTAAGGAAATTAGCAAACCCATCATTCCAAACTGTTTTCAGAAATGCATTGATACAATTATTTGGCAAGTGTTTTTCAGCTATTTCCAGAAGTTATCAAACATTTTGAGAAAGATATTTAATTCAGAAATTTCCTGAATTCATTCACAAATAAACAACAAATCCGAGGTAAAAGTGTTTTGGGCAACATTATAATTAGGACAGTGAATAATATTTGGCAAGAGATTATTAAGGAATAAATCAATTAAGTCGTGCAAGGGAATTCACTGCATACTGTTTTTGGGCAACAAATCAGGAATTTTTTTTAACTCAAGGAATCAAAGTCGAATTCAACCCAAACCATGCCAATGTTCTATCAATCAATTCAAAAGAGGAAACCGAGCGAACAATTCGAAAATCTCGCAAGTTATTTCAAAGCCAAGCAATTCAAAAGGGAACGCAACAGCAAATCAGTCGAGCCACTTAATCGAAATCAGAGATTTTTTTTCTTAGGGTTCGAATGACCCTATATAGTCTACACCACATTATCACAGGCATAAATGAAAATCGAAACCATAAGCATCAAAAATTTCTAGCAAAAATTTAATCAGAAAACTCATAGTCAATCTAGGGTTTCGATCAACAACACTCAAATCGTTTGACCAAGGAGCTTCAAGCATCAAAGCTATCACAGAATCCATTCTATCTCAATTAGACGTCGCGATTGATTTGAGGGAAGCAGAAAACCCTAATCCCCAATTCAAAGCCGCCATTTTTTTAAGTCAAGAGGAGGAAGTGAACGTGACCAAGAAAAATGGGTGCAACCGATTAACAAAGGAGAGCCGGCCTATTTTTGAAGTGTGAAAGGGGATGACCTTTCTAGTTTAATTCCTAGGGTTTTATTTGTTTTAATTTTATTTTTGTTGTATTTTTAATTTCATTTTTAAATAGTCTGAACAATTTACTAGAATCTGTAAAAACTAGGGTTACGTGTTAAAGTTTGTAATACGGGAAAATCTGGTCGAGGGAATATCAGTCAGTCTAGGGTTTTGAGCATAGGGTTAGTACAAGAGCAAGGAGTGCAAGTTTACAGTGTCTGTAAGCGGGATCTGTTATTAACACCTAGTAGAAACCTTAGAAATGCAGCAGTAGGCAGGGTTTTTCCTAAGCTGGGTATCTTTGTGTGTTATTTCCTTTTTGCTTTTTATTTATGTTGCATTCTGTGATCTGGGTTTTCATTTAATATCCTGTCAATTTTTTAATTCAGCGAAAAACTGTGATAACCTTATTCACCCCCCTCTAGGGTTAATCAAGATCCAACAACTTCTGCACATCCCACGTACATTTGTCTCCCCAAGAAAACTAGGTCCATCCCATGGACTTGGTGTATTCGATAAGTCCCACTAGTCTTTTAGGCATCCCTATTATATCCCTGCTTTGGGCCCGCTAGAACTTACGACAACGATAATCTCTCAGCCTTCACAACTCTCATCACTGGCGACTATCCACAAGCTCAGACCCCGTCTCGAGTAGCCATTATCCAGAGCTCACAACTTTGAGTCGTCTTCACATTCGTTGCATTACGACGATCAACGAACACTTCACAACACTTCGAATATTCCATTTTGTTAATTTGAGTGTTGTTTTTGTTAATTTGTGTGTCATTTTGTTAGTGTTATTTTATCATTATTGTGGTTTTAGTTTGGGTGGTTGGTCCATTTTGGTGTGTGCATTTTGCGGATTGTCATTCTTTAGAGTTTGAAATTTAGTTCTTTGGTCAGGCTTGTCAAGGAATAGTTCGTATTTATTTTTTGTTTAGCAAACTACCTTGCTATCTCAGCGATAGCCTTGGCTACGGAGGAGCAACTTGGGTTCTCATTTTGTTGAACATCATCATTTTTTCCTTGAAAGTCGGCTCAGGTTTTCTGCTATGGAACTCTTAAGTCACATAAAGATGGAATTGATCTTTTTAGCTTGGCTATCTTCTTGCCATGCTAGATAGTAGGTCAGAAGAATACATGATATTTTTGGTAGCTTGCTGCTCCATATACTGTGCTATATGTACTTATCTTTGGGTATGTGGGTAGTTTGTTGCACCCCTTGTTATATGATATGAAAGCTTACTTCTTTTTGAAGTATGTAAAGTTATTTGTTATTCTCCCTACGTGGAGTAAAAGGATATAATTTTTATTTGTCTAGTATTTTAACTAGATCCTGTACTATAATCTAGAATAGATTAGTGGACGACCCACCATAAAATGCTATATATAGTGGATGGTCCACTTTGAAAACCGAAATAGTAGTATGCCAATCCGCTAAACTCCTGTAAATATTATAATTATTATTTGTTATAATATAAGTGTTACGGATGACCATAAAAACTGGTCGGCTCTGCCCAAAAATCCAAATTAGTCGTGGGCTAGTATTAAAAAAAATCACGTTTATAATGACGCAGGTTCAACCGTTTTAACATATATAGTCCTAACAGTCTGAACTCATTTTATTTCCACCTTTTCTCCCTCAATTTTTTCAGTCAGTTGAGAACAAGAATAATCTCTCATTTTACCAATTTTGTGCCTCCAAATCCAAAAAATAATACACAAACTAGCTATTGTTTTTTAAGATCTGCAAGTGTTGAATTATCCAGGATGCTAAAAAATATTCAAAGAAGTTTATACATGGATAAAGAAGCAATAGTGAAAAGGAAGGTTGTCATGGAAAATAATGTAATTGTGTCATGTGAACAAAAGCAAGAAATAAAAGAATTATTTGAGGCAGTTGAAAATGCCAATGAATATGCCAACGTGCACGACATAGACGAAGGTGGTCACGTAGGTCAACAGGGTCGTAGCGGCCACAGAGATGACTATGCAGACATGGGACGCAAAGGAATGTAGTTGTTTTAGTTAGAGTCCTAAGTTAAGTGTTTTTTGTTAGAACCTTATATACCTCTATACGAGAATATGTTATAACCTCTATTTTATGATGTTTTGACTGTAACAACTATATGCCAAAATATTCTCGTATACTATCATTTAACGTAGAAGAAATATTGACAAACAAAAATTCAATAGAAAAAGGAACTAAAAACAATTTTAAGAACGTAAAAATTTGAAGAATAAATTCCAAGAGCATTAAAGATATATATTTATTTCGGTCTATGTTTAATTAGAATTATATTTTTAAATCTCTCCTGATATATATATATATATATATATATATATAGTGCAACATGCTATATATGTATGCTATATATGTATATATAAGTTTTTGTGTAAGGGTATGCACAAACCTGGCTGTGAATTCAGCCGGTTGAATGCCCTAATTCAGCCGACCGAATGGTGAGTTATTCATAATTTTATATGAATAACCGGCCAACTGAATTAGTTTATTCAGCCGGCTGGAATCAGCTATCTTTGTACTAATTCCTTGCTGCCTCGAATTTTAATAAATTCAGCCAGCTGAAATAAATTTTTATCTAGTTGAACGACTATTTCTGAAAGGTTGTTTCTCTTCAAATGAAAAGGCACAACTCTTAATCAAGAGTACGTCTGTTTTCTTTGATTCAATCTAGAAGAGAAACAACTATTAATTCTATATGTAATAACTTTAGAATCACTTGTTTCAATCATCCAATCTTATATAATTTTGATTATCTAATTTTTTTCTATTTAAATGCTTTATAATTTTTAATTACGCTTAATTCCAATAACTTGTGATTGATAAATCATCATTCTCTTCCATATTCTTCATATACTATATGTTATGTATCATTTACGAGAACATTATAAAAAGTATGTATTGACCCGCCTTTTGGGAAAGTCGTCACCCTATAAGCTACCACAGACAGAGCCAATCAGGGCTTGAGCATGGGTCTGGACAAGCTTGGACACCACTGGACCAACCCCGGTTCGATCACCTTTGGGCTCGTCTAAGCCCAGCAAAATCAAGAGCATACTGGGGTCGAAGAAGAGGGTACACGAAGTCTTGAATCGAAGGAGATTCTTCCTACTTACCTCAGCTTGAATGAAGCTTCAACTCAGATCTAAGACAACATCTAGGTCAAACAATTAGGGTCCAATCATACCGGTCGAACAACTCGGGTCGAGATTCTGGGGTCGAAGGCCTACGGGTCGAATTTGACCCGACCCCACCTGAGCGGTTACCCAAGTATCAACGTGGACCTATTCTTGTAGCTATCCACTTTATCCACTCACCTATAAATCTGGATCGGGTGCCACCAGGTATACACGAACCGAGCCACGTTCTCCACCATGCTCCGAGATTCCCTGTACAACTTCCACATGGCAGTTCGTCCCGGACTCGAATATGCCTATAAATACACCGTACTAGAGAAAATTAAAGGACTTTTGGCTATGTGAAGCCCTGCACTACTTAGCCATGGTTGCTAACCTATTTTATCTCGAAATATGAGTGATATTCTTGATTGTAATTCAAAATAATAAGTAGAAAGATTGTTGTATTAGAGATTTTGACAATCCCATTCACTGTAACTCTAATTTTCTGATATTATTAGAAGATTATGAAGTGTATGTAGGGTCGTTAATGCCAAACAACTATAAAATGTTGTTTTCTTGCTTTTTTCAGCTATTTCTTCATGTTCCATGCACTAAACATGACTGTGATGACAGCCGATAACCTTCGCACTAAACAAGGGGAATAATGCGCTGAAGGATGTGCCGAGCAGCTATGGACGATCATCAGAGTAGGTAAACAACATCGAAACCTATCGTAGAACTCACAGCGCAAGAATAAAATATAATAGAACATATACAACTGGTAATAGTAATGAGGCATCATATATCAAACTTTTGAAAACTTTCTCAACATCTTGAAAGGTTATCCAACTGAAACAAAAGTTTGTACATAAGTCCTCACTACAACACTCATAGAACACTCAATAGATGAAATAGAAATACTAGATAGTAATAAAACTGGTACGCCGGCCTCCTGCTCGCCTCCGCACAACAGCATCGTCCTCACTAATCACCTGTAACCTACTACTTAGTCTGCCCATCCATAACCGGATGAACAGCCCAAGGTAATAAGAGGAGACATAAAACCTTCAGTCAGACAACAGTCTTAGTGAGCGATAAAATAGCTAACAAACTTCAACAATAAGGTATATGAGAAGGGATAAATAAACATACTAATCTACCCACAACATCAGAGAAGAACTCAACCCTATCTTCCCCACATTGGACAGTGATAGCCTTTACATTAAACCATTCAACCATTCATCCATGGAAACCATACATCCATTCAATCATGGCAAAGCACTCATGACATCCAAATTAAAAGTATCTCATGTAAACCATCCTAATCGTATTTAATATCCCACAAGCACAAGCCCCAAAGACCAAAACCAATATCAGAGAAGCACCTAAGGAACATCTCCTTTGACGTAGGACAATCTACATGAGACGGTACAAACAAAACAACCAATCATTCATGACTGACTCTGGCTATCACAGCCAATCCTGCTTTGAAACCATCGTTAATCGTATGATGGCCAACCTTGCCACATATCAAGGGCTAATGGTAACCCCAGTTCTAGCATAAACTCTATATGTCCAACCTTGACAACTAGGCCTTTCAACGATACCCAAGGTACTCGACCAACAACCTTCCGGTCTTTCGGGTTCCCCCATTGTACTCCTGCTTTGAGCCTGCAAGAACTTACGACAACGATGAGTTCTCGGCCTTCGCGTCCCTAGTCATCCAACCTTGACGACGTTTCATAGCTCAAGCAACCTACTCGAGTAACCATTATCTACCAACTCACTACCTTTGAGTTGTCACCCCATTCGCTACTATACCGATCAACGAACACCTTTAACCACTCCGAATATTCCCACTTGAATTCTTCTCAAAGTTACACCATCACCGTGCCAATTACGTCACTGCGCTGCGGCTAGGGTTCGCCCGTGATTTTTTTTTCAAGCTCTTTTCTTAAAATATAAGTCGTACCCGAAACGTACTTTTTTAGAAAACGACCCTATTAGAAACAAACCATAGCATCATCACTATCAACCACGGCGTTTAGAAGCACTGTTGAAAACATAACCAACCAGGATATAGGCCGACCCGATCAGTTCAGCTCGACCCGACGCAATTGCACCCCACGACCGACCCAATCTAACTCACCCCTCCCTGGGACATGATAGACCCGATCCTATCACCAACATGACTAACCCAATCCGATCACCAATACAACTGGCCCGATCCGATCACCAACACGACTAATCCCGATCCAGTTGCACAACATAACCGACCCGACCCGGCATTTCATCACCACAACTTCTGGACCGACCCATCTTGAATGGACCGGCCCGACCAGACATATCTCGACCCGACCAGTCCTTCATTCCAACCGACCCGTTCTGACTTATTCTCCAAGACAAGATTTATGACCGACCCGGTCCACTTCCTGCACATCTTCAATTCTACTCCGATTTCGACCAAACTTCGCCAAACGATGAATCTGGCGAAACCGACTCAACCAAAATCATCATACACAATCATAAACATGTCATAACATTGCTAACAACATGAATATGACGATTACCACAAAAATGATGTAAATATCACCTAAAACCATTAAATTGAACATATGATCAAAACGAGAGATTTTACTAACATAAACATGTGAAATGACATGAAATTAATGGGTAGAACTTACTAAATTAGATCATAGGGTGATGCATACGAAAATAGACATATAATGGTGTAAATCTATGGTGAAACACTTGAATTTGATGAGAAACATGCATAAACACTCATATACTTTATTTCATTCATGTGAGAGATGTAAATCACTCACCAATTATCCGAAACAAGCAAAAATCAAAGGAATATGAATCCGGACAGCAAACATTTCGCACCAAACACCTTGATCCGATGAATCCTTGCCTCAGTTGATGTAGATCTAGCCTCCAATGGTATAGATACCCAATTTCCCTCCTTGTACTATGATTTTTAATGGTGGAAGAGTGTTAGAGGAAGGAGGAGCACAATACCTCCCAATGAGAGAATGGAAAATTCAAACCCTTTCTCATATCCCTTACCCCCTATTTATAGTTTCCACCAACCCCCTAATGGGCCTTCCCAATTCAGCCCACTTTGGCTTACCAATCCTGGACTGCCAAATGAAAAACCTTAAAACAACGATTTCTCCCAAACGTTGAGCCAAATCTTTAATGTAACCACTCTACGGAAAGGCAAACATATATTCGTTTCCAATGGCATAGGTCTCACCCTCTGATTCGACCTGAGTCAAAAGTTATGCCCTATACAAGACTAAATGGGGCAAAATGGTCACAAACAAAATCGGTAAATATTATGGACATGTCTCGCATCCCCATAAGCAACCTATCAAAAGATGAGAATGATCCAGCCCTCGGGAAAAAAATATTTTACGATCTTCCGGTACGTAAAATGTGGGCTGTTACATTCTTCCCCCTTAAGAATTTCGCCCCCGAAATTCCAAATAAAGATAAGCAACCACAACAATTCCGCATGCCTATCATCCATGAGAAGCGAATTCTATCACCCAAACTAGCAACCGTCAAGCCATGCATCCATAGCCTTATCCTGGTATGCAGAATTCTATCAAACAACAATAAGATACAACGTCATAAGATGATACGATTAAAGGTTCCTACTTACGTAGAGTTCTGGATTGGTCGCCTTCATACTCTCTTCCGTCTCCCACGTACAATCATTACCATCTTCACTCCATTGTACCTTGACGAGTTTAACTGTCTTCCTCCTAAGTTGTTCCGTGTCATTTCCCACAACACGAAGTGGCTCACGAGGTCTCGTAACTACGGTTTCTACTTCTAGGTCTTTGTACTACTTTGGAGATACCACCTCATTCGAATCATGCACGAACTTTTGTAGAAATGACACATGGAATACATTATGCACACTCGACGTCTTGTCGGGTAACTCCAATCTATATGTGAGCTTTCCAATACGCTCGACTATCGGAAATGGTCCAACGAACCTAGGAGCCAACTTTCCTTTACTTGCGAATCGAACCACATGCTTCAACGGTGAAATCTTCACAAAGACCATATCACCAACGTTAAATTCCAAATCTTTTTGATGCTTATCGGCATAACTCTTTTAGCGATCTTGGGCCGCCTTCATTCGTTGTCGAACGATCTCAATACAATCTGAGGTCCCCCTAATCATCTCTGGCCCAAGTACCAACTTATCTCTAGTTTCTAACCAACATGTTGGAGATTTGCATGGTCTCTCATACAACGGCTCATATGCTGTCATCCCAATGCTAGATTGGTAGCTATTATTATACACAAACTCAACTTGATGTAGATGGTCTTCCCACAATCCTCCAAAATCCAACACACAAGCTCTTAGGAGATCTTCCAAAACTCGATTGATCCTCTTGGTTTGACCATCAGTTTGGGGATGATAAGCCGTACTTAAGCACAACTCGGTTGCCAAAGCTTCTTGCCAACTCTTCCAAAATCCGCTAGTGAATAATGGATCTCGATCACTCTCTATACTCTTTGGGACGCCATGGAATCTAACAATCAATTTCACATAAAGTTCAGCCAGCTTCGATGCTGTCCTAGTCGACTTGACAGGAATGAATCTTGCACTTTTGATCAAGCAATCCACAATGACCCAAATCCCTTCATTTCCTATCCTGGTTCTAGGTAGTCCATCGATAAAATCCATCGATATTTGCTCCCACTTCCACGTAGGAACTTCCAATGGCTGAAGCAAACCACTTGGCTTCTTCTGTTTAGCTTTCACTAACTGACAGTTCATGCACTTGGAAATGTACTTCCCAATATCTCGCTTCATCCCCTCCCAGTAGTAAATTCTCTTCATGTCCCGATACATCTTATTACCATCGGGATAAATCGTCAACTTCGAGTGATGATATTCTCCTAGAACCTCTTCTCTCAAATCATCGACATCATGAACAACTAACCTCCCTTGCTTCCGAAGCCAACCTTCTCGATTGACTTCGAACTCTTTATCTTCTGCTTTTAGCTTCTGGATAAACTCGACAAGCTTAACATCTTGCTTCTGGCTTTCGCCAGTCCTTTCAATGAGAGTAAGTCTTATCGATAAGCTTGCCAACATTCCAGGTTCCAACTCGCACTTTGGCCTGAAATCAAACCTTGCCAAATACTCAAGACTCTTTCATTCCGAAAGCATTGCTCCCAAAGTTGCATGTCTTCGACTCAACGCATCTGCAACCGCGTTACCTTTACCAGGAGTATAGGCTATATCAAAATCATATGATGCCATAAACTCTAACCATCGTTGCTGTTGAAGATTCAAATCCTTTTGGGAGAAAAGATATTCAACGACTTGTGATCAGTAAACAACTCGAATCGGACTCCCAACAGGTAATGTCTCCACATCTTCAGAGCAAACACAATCGCTGCTAATTACAAATCATGAGTTGGGTAATTCTTCTCATGCGGCTTTAGTTGTCGACTCGCGTAGGCCACCACCATATCCTTCTGCATTAGCACTGCTCCAAGCCCAGTACCACATGCATCGGTGTATACCACCATCTCTTCATTCCCACTCGGAATGGTCAACACGGGCGCACTTGTCAATCTCTCCTTCAGGATTCCGAATGCATGTTCACACTTTGCATCCCATGTGAACACTTGGTTCTTCTTCGTCAATCCTGTTAACAGTGCAGCTACCTTAGAGAAATCCTTGATACACCGTCGGTAATAACCAGCCAACCCAAGGAATCTTCTCACATCTGTTGCATTCTTAGGTCTATCCCGATCCTGGATTGCTGCCACTTTAGAGGGGTCAACCGCTATCCCTTTTCCAAAAACTACATGACCTAAGAACCTCACTTCATCCTTCCAGAAGTGACACTTCGAGAACTTAGCTTTCAACTGATGCTTTCGCAAGATCTCTATCACAACTCTCAAGTGTCTCTTGTGTTCTTCCTCATTCCTGGAGTAAACCAGAATATCATCCACGAACACAAGCACAAACTTATTCAACTGATCTCTGAATACCCTATTCATAAGATCCACGAAATACGCTGGTGCATTACTCAACCTGAATGGCATCACCAACCACTCGAAGAAACCGGATGGGGTACTAAAATCAGTCTTTGGCACACTATCCTTAGCTAACCTCAACTGGTGAAATCCCGTTGTCAGATCCATTTAAGAAAACACTTTGGCTTCGTGAAGCTGATCGAACAAGTCATCAATCCTTGACAATAGATACTTGTTCTTCTTAATCACCTTGTTCATCTCACGGTAGTCCACACACAATCTTAACGAGCCATCTGCCTTGGTAGAAAACACCACTGGTGCACCCCATTCGGAAGCACTCCTCCGAATGAATCCTTTTCCCAAAAGGTCTCTTACTTGCACCTCCAACTCTCGTTGTTCCTTAGGCACCATCCGCCTAAGAGGCATAATAATTAGTCTAGCACCTTCGACCAAATCGATCCTAAACTCGATCTCACGATGCGGTGGCAACCCTTTGACCGTGTCAAAGATGTTTACATACTCATTAGCGATCAGCACTGATGGTCGGTCTTCTTGTGGAATCCCAAGCAAATATAGATAACTCACGAAGACCCCGTCTTCGTGCTTACATCTAATAAACACCTTTCGCCCTTCCACATCCCTGACCTTTACCTCTAGCTTCTCGCAATTCACCCTTGTCGCATACCTTTTGAGCCAATCCATGACCAAGATGTTCCCATACCCAGCGAAGTTAAGAACAAAGTAATCACATACAAAAGAGCAACCATGACTCGATAGCACTAGACCACGGCAAATCATGCACAAACTGGATGAACCCCCAACTGGATTAGTCACGATTAATGGTCTATCACAAATCTCGGGTTCCAAACCCAAGCGACAGGCAAGCTCATTGCAAATGAATGAATGCGATGCTCCAGTATCAAAAAGCACACGAACTGAAACGCCATCAACAGAAAGAGTACCTTGCACCACGACTCCCTTTCCCTTCTCCTCTGCAGTAGGAGCTCTCGAAGAAGTTGGCATGGCTTCCAAAGCATATGCCTTCACAACCTGCTTACCCTTAGATGATTATGGATAGTCTTTCTTCTCATGCCCAGGCTTTCCACACTTGAAGCACTTCTTCTTAGCTTTGGGATTCTTGCACTCACTAGAAAAATGGCCTTTCTGTTGGCAGTTAAAGCAAACCACCTCACTCTTAGGTTTCTTTTGGCCATCTTTTACTTTCTGCTGTTGTTGCTTCCTTTTCTTATTATTACCACCTTTCTGTGGTTTCTAAGCCTCTTTGCTTGCAGCAACAACATTTGCTTCCTTGGGAAACAAGCTCTCATGGCAAATAACTTTTTCCACAATCTTTTCAAATGAATCATTAAGATGGTCCACTAACGGTTTTCCGATATAAGCATCCAAACCCAAGACAAACTTCTCGTTCTTCTGGTAGGATGTATCAATGTACGAACGAGCATATCTAGACAAGGCTTCAAAGTCGGAAATGTAGTCAAGCACAGAATGACCATTCTGTTTCAGCTCTACGAACTTCTTGAATAGAGCAAATTTCTTAGCTGTGGAGTTAAACTTTGCTTCAAACTTAGCTTGGAATTTCTCCCATGAAATCTCCTCTTCCAGAGTCTCGAGTATGATAGAATTTCACCATTCCATGGCCCTTCCCTGCAGCTGCCTTGATGCAAGCTTTATCTTTATTGCATCCTCAATAACCAAGTCTCCAAAGATTCGGACACATGAATCCATCCACCTCTGAACCTCTTCAGCTGGTTCAGTTCCCTTGAATGGTTTACCTCCTAGAGTTGTAAAATCTTTGCACATCTTTGCAAAATCTGCTACTCTACAAACTCACCCACCTAAATCTGCCGTTGTTGCCACTGGAGCGGGTACCCTTCGTAATATTGCCTCTGCCATGGTTTCGAACATGGCCGGGTAATTTGGTTCACCGCCATTTTCCCCTCCAGTATTAGATCCCCTAGCAGCGTGTCTTGATGGTCGTCTAGTCATTCTAAATCTACAATTTAGAATAATTAGCCACTTCCAAGAAAACTGCTAAAGAGATACAACCGCTACTACCATATACGCTAATATATATAGTAAGCTTCCAACCGAAATCTACAAGTACGTCTCTCATACGTGATTACATCTTTGAACTTTGGCCAAAATCGTTGACCAGAGCTCTAATACCAAATGTGACGATCGCCCATAACCCCCGCACTAAACAAGGGGAATAATGCGCTGAAGGGTGTGCCGAGCAGCTATGGACAATCATCAGAGTAGGTAAACAACATCGAAACCGGTCGTAGAACTCACAGTGCAAGGATAAAATATAATAGAACATATACGACAGGTAATAGTAATGAGGCATCATATAGCAAACTTTTGAAAACTTTCTCAACATCTTGAAAGGTTATCCAACTGAAACAAAAGTTTCTATGTAAGTCCTTACTACAACACTCATAGAACACTCAACAGCGGAAATAGAAATACTAGATTGTAATAAAACAGGTACGCCAGCCTCCTGCTCGCCTCAGCACAGCAGCATCGTTCTCACTAATCACCTGTAACCGGTACTTAGTCTGCCCATCCACAATCGGATGAACAACCCATGACAATAAGAGGAGACACAAAACCTTGAGTCAGATAACAGTCTTAGTGAACGATAAAACAGCTAACAAACTTCAACAATAAGGTATATGAGAAGGGATAGATAAACATACTAATCTACCCACAACATCAGAGAAGAACTCAACCCTGGCTTCCCCACATTGGACAGTGATAGCCTTTACTTTAAACCATTCAACCATTCATCCATGGAAACCATACATCCATTCAATCATGGCAAAGCACTCATAACATCCAAATTAAAAGTATCTCATGTAAACCATCCTAATCGAATTTAATATCCCCCAAGCACAAGACCCAAAGGACTAAACCAATATCAGACAAACACCTAAGGAACATCTCCTTTGACGTAGGATAACCTACATGAGACGGTACAAACAAAACAACCAATCATCCATGACTGACTCTGGCTATCACTGCCATTCCTGCTTTGAAACCATCATTAATCGTATAACGGACAACCTTGCCACATGTCAAGGGCTAATGGTAACCCCAGTTCTAGCATAAACTCTATATGTCCAACCTTGACAATTAGGCCTTTCAACGATACCCATGGTACTCGACCCACAACCTTCCGGTCTTTCCGGTGTACCCCTGCTTTGAGCCAGCTAGAACTTACGACAACGATGACTTCTCGGACTTTGCATCCCTAGTTATCCAACTTTGACAACGTTTCATAGCTCAAGCGACCTTCTCGAGCATCCATTATCCACCAACTCACGACCTTTGAGTTGTCACCCCATTTGTATTCTATATCGATCAACGAACACCTTCCAACACTTCGAATATTCCCACTTGAATTCTTCTCAAAGTTATATGGTCGCCGTGCCAATTACGTCACTGCGCTGCGGCTAGGGTTCGGGGGTTTGCCCCCGAAAAATATATATTTTCAAGCTCTTTTCTTCAAATATAAGTCGTACTTGAAAAACATACTTTTTTAGAAAACGACCCTATTGGAAACAAACCATAGCATCATCACTATCAAACACAGCGTTTAGAAGTGCTGTTGAAAACATAACCGACCAGGATATAGGCCGACCCGATCAGTTCAGCTCGACCCGACCCAATCGCACCCCACGACCAACCTGGTCCAACTCACCCCTCCCTGGGACATGACCGACCCAATCCTATCATCAACATGACTAACCCGATCCGATTACCAATACGATTGACCCGATCCGATCACCAACACGACCGACCCGATCCGGTTGCACAACATAACCGACCCGACCTGGCATTTCTTCACCTCAACTTCTAGACCGACCCGACCCATCTTTAATGAACCGACTCGACCAGACATAGCTCGACCCGACCAGTCCTTCATTCCAACCGTCCCATTCTGACTTATTCTCCAAGACAAGGTTTATGACCGACCCGATCCACTTCCTGCACATCTCCAATTCTACTCCGATTTCGACCAAACTTCAACAAATGATGAATCCGGCGAAACCGACTCAACCAAAATCATCATACAAAATCATAAACATGTCATAACGTTGCTAATAACATGAATATGACGATTACCACAAAATGATGTAAATATCACCTAAAACCATTAAATTGAACATATGGTCAAAATGAGAGATCTTACTAACATAAACATGTGAAATGACATGAAATTAATGGGTAAAACTTGCTAAATTAGATCATAGGGTGATGCTTATGAAAATAGACATATAATATTGTAAATCTATGGTGAAATACTTGAATTTGATCAGAAACATGCATAAACACTCATATACTTTATTGCATTCATGTGGGAGATGTAAATCACTCACCGATTATCCCAAACAAGCAAAAATCAAAAGAATATGAATCCAGACAGCAAGCACTTCGCACATTGATCTGATGAATCCTTGCCTCAATTGATGTAAATCTAGCCTCCAGTGGTATAGATCCCCAATTTCCCTCCTTGGATTATGATTTTTAATGGTGGAAGAGTGTTAGAGGAAGGAGGAGCACAAGACCTCCCAATGAGAGAATGGTAAATTCAAACCCTTTCTCATATCCCTTGCCTCCTATTATAGTTTCCACCAACCCCCTAACGGGCCTTCCCAATTCAGCCCACTTTGGCTTACCAAACCTGGACAACCAACTGAAAAACATTAAAACAACGATTTCTCCCAAACCGCTGAGCCAAATCTTTAATGTAACCACTCTACGGAAAGGCAAACATCAATTTCTTTCCAATGGCACAGGTCTCACCCTCTGATTCGACCTGAGTCAAAAGTTATGCCCTGTACAAGACTGACAGAGGAAAAACTGTCACAAACAAAATCGATAAAAGTTATGGACATGTCTCACATCCCCATAAGCAACCTATCAAAAGATGAGAATGACCCAATATATTTTACGATCTTCCGATACGTAAAATGCGGGATGTTACAATGACTTTTTAGATGTTAGTGCCATTTTTTGGTCTAGAATTTTGGTGCTTTTCACTGAGGATTGAAGACTTCTCAGCGACTATGAGTTTTTACCCACTGTTTGGATCATAATTTCCAGAGGAAAATTCCTACATATTTTACAACTCCATTGTTCTCATTGGCTTTACAATCATGGTGGACACTACATGTGAAGACATCTCCATGCGTTATAGAAATAATTCACAAAGACTAGAAATGATAACTCTGGCATGCTCCAGTCTTCAGTTCGAATGGGAATCAGATCGATACTCCCAACCGACAAGTGAGTGGCCCTGCTCGCCGCCTCCGGATCAAACTTCTTCCAAGTTGAATGTCTTTCAGGTCGAGCTCCTCTCGGGTCAAGCTTCTTCTGGGTCGAACTCCTTCGGGGTCGAATTTCTTCTGAATCGAACTCCTTTCGGGTCAAACTTCGTCCTGTTTGAACACACCTGGAGTGTGTTTGGTTCATATCACTTCCCACCGAACCGACTTTACCGACCCAACCCGCTAGCTATTTTTGACTCCTACGATCAGCTCGAGATAGGGTCTGTAACACCCCGAATTTCAGTTAATACTAATATTCACTAATTACAGAATAAATAATCTCAGATGTCAGAAGTGGGGGTAACGGGCTGCGTCATTGCGTTCGTCTCGGAAAAATACGCGAAATAGAGTCCGAGTTTTCGAGAATCGGAGTCCGTATGGCCCGGTTATGGCCCAAAGAAGTTTTCAGAAAATTCAAAGTTAAAAACAGATTTAAAATTCAGTTCTAAAACAAGTTTGGAGCCAAAAGCGGAAAGGGCGGGAAAGCTCCCGCCTAGCCCCGTGTCGAAAGGCATGTCGATAGGGGTGTCGACAGCCCTGTCGACAGGGGTGTCGACACAGGGTGTCGGCCCTGTTGATCTGGGTGCACCAGATCTGGTTTTTGGGTTAGTCTTGGGCTGTGTTCTAGAGGGTTCCGAAATCTGATGGTCCTAATCTAATTTGGGGCTAATCCTATGGTCTAAAAACACTACCTAATCCTATAAATAAGACCCCAACCCTACCCTAATTTATTCATAATTAGATCTTGTAACTAAACTATGGTAAAATGAAACTTGATCATGGCCTCCATAAATCAATGAAGAGAGTTGCAAGCTAATCAACCTCTAATCAACATCTTCTTCAACTAAAGCAACTAATTCCACTTCATAAGTTTGCTAATCTAGGTTTTGGTGAGTTTCTATCACTTTGATGATCAATTGCTAAATTAAGTAGATGAGATATGATGAGATCTATGGTTTTGCATGAGGATTAATGGGTTTTCAAGTCATATGATATGATGTGAATATGCTAATCTATGTTTAATATTAATCCTATGTTTATGCATGTTGAATATGTGAGTTTATGTGCATGATGTTATGCAAGTTATGTGTATGTTGATATGCAAGTTATGTTTATGATATTATGCAAGTTATGTGTATGATGTTATGTAAGTTATGTGCATGTTGTTATGCAAGTTCATATGCAAGTTATGTGTATGATGTTATGCAAGTTATGTGCATGATGTTATGCAAGTTATGTGTATGTTGATATGCAAGTTATGTTTATGATATTATGCAAGTTATGTGTATGATGTTATGTAAGTTATGTGCATGTTGTTATGCAAGTTCATATGCAAGTTATGTGTATGATGTTATGCAAGTTATGTGCATGATGTTATGCAAGTTATGTGTATGTTGATATGCAAGTTATGTTTATGATATTATGCAAGTTATGTGTATGATGTTATGCAAGTTAACATGTAACATGTTGTGCAAGTTCACACCTTTAAGACACATGCAAGTTCACCTTTGTATAACCTATGAACACTTATGCAAGTTGCCTTTATATATGACATATGTATGTTCATGCAAGTTGGGTTATTTAGTAATGCTAGTTGGGTTAATATCATGATGTAAGTGGACACCTTTTAACCCATGTTAATGCTAATGTATGCTAAGTGAAACCCATGTTAATTGTGAAAGAATCTTCTCTTGGAAATATGTCGTGTTAGCATAAGTACGTGGGAAACGATGGGGTTAATAGACATGTTAATGAAATGGTGTGAAATGGTTATGATTAAGCATACCATAAAATGAATAAGCATAAGTGGGAATTTACCTATTGAGTTAGGTCTACCCCATGGGAATTTACCTATTGAGTTAGGTCTACCCATGTTCTTGTAAATGTGAATATTAATTAGGGATAATTAATAAATATGGGGGTGATTACTTAGGTGTAATTAATCGACTAAGACACGAGGTTGGACTCATTTGTAGTGTAAAACTGCCCGGACCCTACCGGCTTAACCAGTTGCTACAAATGTTAGCCCAATGTGGGAGGTCTTAGGCACAAATTAAATATGTGATTAAAGTAAAGACACGAGGTTAGACTCTGTTATGACGTAAAACTGCCCGGACCCTACCGGCTTAACCAGTTGTCATAAAAGCCAGTCTAATGTGGGAGGTCTTTATGGGAGATCACATTCTTAATTAATTAAGAAACACTTAACCATATTAGCATGTAGTGGGACATGAGGGGTTAAGTGGGTGCCTTGGGTGGCATGAGGAGACTAGTGGGTTGCCTTGGGTGGCAATAGAAAATACGATTAGAATACTTGACCAAAGTGAAACATGTAATTAAAACATGATTAAAGGGTTAAGTAAGTGCTTTGGGGTGGCATGTGGAAATCTAGTGGGTACCTTGTATGACAACTAGAATATGATTAAATGACTTAGCCAAAATATATAACATGTAAGTGGACATGGTTAAAGGGTTAAGTGGGATTCACTAGAAATAACAAGCTTAGGTGGTAGCTTGTGGGGGCCCATTTCAACCAATATCCCAAACGTATCTTAGCAGGCTCGACTCTAGTCGAGTGACGGGACACGCATATTGGGCTTGACTATAAGAGGCCAAACCGGGTTAGCGGTGGCAACGCAGGACCAACGGGTTTCATATGCGTGTGTGGACCCGGGCTGGTTGTTAAGTCGTTGTTGCATCGTGTAGGTATAAAGCCGTGCACCGTTGATGTTATCAGGTTGCCACTTTGGGGAATGATACACCCCATTGTGGGACCAGCACGGGTATCTACGTAAGGGAGCCGATCGCTTAGGGAGTAGTGGGTACACCTATGTAGTCAGATAAGGGTACACGAAACTACTAAATTACTAAGTACACTTAGTGGGATCAACCTTTAAAATTAGGAATGACTGGTGTGGTGCAGTGTAGTAATTATCCTTGGGTGGGTGGATGCGTCTTTACGGTTATCTTAGTTTATCCTAAGTCTACCAAGCTGCTTAGTGTAGCCATTCATCCCCAGACGTTACCGTATATCAAGCTTATGTCTTCTCTGGTTACTTTAATGATTGTATTGTTAAAGTTATAGGACTCGCTCAGACTTATGTCTGACCCCGTTGTTTTTATCTTTTTCCCAACCCTCAGGTTATCAGAGTGGGCTTAGTACGAGTGGGCTTTGATCAGGCTGCTTTATTCTCTTTTGGAGCTTGGACCATAGATGTAGAGCTCAGCTTACCCTTTCTTTTATGGCTATCAGTTCATGTATTGGGATTATGTACTTTTATTTATCAGGATGGATATTTTGTACTTGACTCTTATTATGGTTTTGTGATGTAACCAAACATGTTTTACTTTCCGCTGCAATGAAATGATGTTTTGAAATTTTCAAGTATTACTTATATCTGTCTTGTTGTAATTTTTCTGTTCTATATTCACTTAAAATACTCCACCGATGTTATGGCATTCCCTTAGAGAGTGACCATAGCGGGTGTGGGGTGTTACACGTGGTATCAGAGCTTAAGGTTACCTGAACAGATAAATTTTTTAGAAAAACTATTTTCTAAGAATATTTTTGAAAGGAGTATTTTCAAAAACATGTCTTTTAAGAGAAAAGTTTTTGAAAGAAAAGCATAATCCCCAATAGCCATATCTATATCTTTCGAATTCTCCGTTTTGAATCTCTTCCTCTCTCGTTTTGAGTTTCCCCTCCGCGTATAGATGAGATAAGAACGGAAAACCACTTCAAGGGACTTAGACATTAGTCGGATTAAAAGTTGGTTCAAGAAGGAGGAGGACTGGTAGGTATCTATTGGATAGACGATGGGAGGAAGGCTCAAATAGTTGTTTGGTTAATAAAGGATGAAAACCTCATTGGTGGGAGGTTACGAGTGGAGAATGGGAAGAAGAAGGCGAGTAGTTATCCTTTTGGAGGAATGGGACACCGTATTAGGATTGCCCAAAGAGGCAAGGGCGAGGGTGATTGTATTCCCTCACGGCTAGGGTACCAGATGGGGATAGGACCGTCTAGATTGGAATTTGGATTTCTTTATTATCCGGTTCGAACTTTATTAGATTCTGACGCATCGAGTTCGTTTATCTCATCATTGTTAGTTGAGTCACTGCACTTAGACACCAGTTTGGTAGATGATCCCTTAGTTGTTTCAAACCCAATTGGGGCTCCATGATGTGTTTGGGTTTGAAAGTTTCTATACTTAGCGTTGAGTTTAGATGTGATGCTTTTTGGGCTTCACGGGCTATGGGTTAGTTTGGGCATGGACTGGTTATCCAGTAGGAGTGCCGTTCTTGATTTTGAAGGGAGAGTTGTTAGGCTTATGACCCACTTGGGTAACACTCTCGAGATCTCTTGTAATCCCATGGAATCTGTTATGCTAAGTTATCTAGAATCGCTTGACACGTCGGTCGAGAGTTTGCGATCTGTTAGAGTGGTCCGGGAATACTCGGATGTGTTTGAGAAGGTGAAGGGCTTACCTCCGGAGCGGGAGATTGACTTCCGAATATATCTGGTAGACAATGCCAAACCAGTATCTTGGCCAGTGTGCCACATGGCTCCTCGTGAGAGGAGGGAACTCCATGAGCAAGTAGGTGATTTGCTTGAGAAGGGGTTCATAAGACGAAGTATATCGGAGTGGGGTGCTCCAGTAGTTTTTGCCACGAAGGCGGATGGGTCCCTCAGACTTTGGGTAGGCTAAAGAGAACTAAATAAACTCACAAAGAAGAATAGACACCCATTGCCGAGGATTGATGATCTCTTTGATCAGTTGGTTGGCGCCTCAGTATTTCCGCAAGTTGGACTCAGCCACGGGGTTTCGTCAGTTGAGAGTGGCTGAGGATAGTATAGAGATGACTGCCTTTAAGACTCCGGACGATTTTTTTTATGAGTGGCTGGCGATGCCATTTGGTCTGACGAACGCCCCCGCATACTTTATTGATTTGATGAGAAGGGTGTTCAGGGAGTACCTAAGTAAGTTCGTGATAGTCTTTGTAAATGACATCTTGGTCTTTTCTAGGAGCGAAATAAGTTTTCGTATGTGCTCAATAGGTTGAGCAAAGCCAATTATGGGACAAACGGTGGTTTTGGAGCGAGACTGGCAAGGACATCCAGAGTTGGACAAGGGCTTAATTATTTAGCCGTTTTTACTAGTATCATCTCACGTAGGTCATCTGAAGTCGAAGGAGGTATCCCTTGGGTGTTTGTCTGATATTGGTTTAGGCCTTTGGGGCTTGCATTTAGGGGATGTCGAATTCGACCAGGGTGGTCTGCGTGAGAGATGGATAGTTGTGATGATTTTTCGTGGGAGAATATCCTGATTTTCTCTAGAAGTGGAGAAAAGCATACCCTACATCTTAGGGAAGTGTTGGAAACTCTTTGAGTACATTGTCTTAGGACAACAAAGGTGGATGGAATTCTTAGCATCTTATGAGTTTGAGATAGCGTATACCCCTAGCAAGGGTAACGTGGTAGCGGACGCCTTAAGTAGAAAAAAAAAGGTTGTCCTCGAGTTCATTGTTCGTTGAACGACGGAGCTTAGAGTTTATTTCTATGTTTGACTTTAGACCTTCCGTTGACTTTGTACCCGGTTTGCTAGCCTCCTTGGAGGTTAGGCTACTCTTTTGGGGCATAATTGGCGGAGCACAATGGGACGACCCACAGTTGGTTGAGTTAGTAGAGAAGCTCATGAGGAGGGGGAGTCGTCCAGCCATTTGAGTAGGTAAACCCTAGATGGTAAGGGGTGGTTGCGTAGAGACGGTAGACTTTGTAGACAGGGGTTTGAGGAAGGCTATACTTGATGATGCACATCGATCAAAGATGACCATTCATCCCGATAAGGACAAGATGTACCAAGACAGGAAGCGAGTTTTCTTTTGGGCCGGTATGAAGAAAGATGTGGCCGAGTATGTCGCTAGATGCTTGGTGTGCTAGCAAATGGAAGCGGAGCAGAAGAAACCCGGTGGGTTGCTTCACCCATTGGAGGTTCCGCTATGGAAGGGGGATAATGTCTCGATGGATTTTTATTGATGGGTTACCAAGATCGAGGAAGGGTAATACGGGAATTTGGGTTGTGGTAGACAGACTTACTAAGAGCGCCCATTTCATACCCGTGAAGAGTAAGGGGACTGCTGCAGAGCTAGCTTCAGTTTACATTCGAGAGATTATTAGATTACATGGAGTACCTTTCAGTATAGTGAGCGATCGAGATCCTATCTTCACTAGCGAGTTTTGGGAAGAGTTTGCAAGAAGCGGTAGGGACTCAGTTGTGTTTGAGTACCGCATATCATCCTCAGACGGACGGCCAGACCGAGAGGGTGAATCGTATTTTAGAAGACCTTTTGAGGCTATGTATCTTGGATTTTGGAGGTACATGGGAAGAGCAGCTTCCATTGGTGGAGTTCGCGTATAATAACAGCTTCCAGTCTAGTATTGGCATGGCTCCTTTCGAAGCTCTTTATGGAAGGCCTTGTCGATCACCCACATGTTGGTGGGAATCTACGGATAAGATCTTGTTTGGGTCCGATATGGTTAGAGAGACTTCGGAAAAGATTGACTTGATTCGAAGAAGGATGAAAGCGGCGTAAGACAGACATAAATCTTATGTGGACAAGAGGAGGACGGATCTTGAGTTTGATGTTGGGGACATGGCCTCCGTCAAAATATATCCATTACGAAATGTGATTCGCTTTGGATCTGTTGGAAAGTTAGCACCAAGGTTTGTTGGGCCGTTTCCTATTAAGGAAAGGATTGGATAGATGGCATATAGAGAGGAGTTGCCCGACAGGCTTAGTGGTGTACATGATATATTCCATGTGTCACATTTGAGGAAGTGCCTACATGAGACCGCTGAAGTGGTAGAGCCGGGCTTGCTTAAAGAAGTAGAGATAGAGCGTGATGAGACGATTCGACGGGCTCCTACTCGCGTCCTTGGGTCAGAGACTAGGAAGTTGAGGAATCGAGAGGTTCAACTAGTCAAAGTGCAATGGGGAGAAGATGAGAGCAACGCTACTTTAGAGACGGAAGAGAAGATGCGTTCATTATACCCATTCTTTTTAGGATAAGCCTTTTTATTTCTCCTTTATCGTTTGACTAGTACTTATCTTATCCGTAGTATGTCCTCTCGTTAGTACCTTTGACCTTTAGATAGGGTAAACCTATGATTGAAACATGTGTTTGAGACATGTTATGATTGATGGATGCATATGGATGCAAGTGTTTGCTAGTGGTTGCTCGTGGATGCATATACACACACTCTAGACACTAGATCGGCTCAATCACTTCATATTGCATATTGCATAAAATTGTGTGTAGGAAGCTATATTTATGGATGTATAATGATTGTGTTATCATATGGATGATGCATTTTGGTGAATGATTGTGCACTCATGTAGATATTGTATGTGTCGATAGGGTTCTCTCGCATACATAATGGATGCATGGCACTATCATGGTTTGCATATGTTCATACATTAGATAGGGAACATATACACACACTTTTTGCATATGCTCATACATCATTAGAAATTGTTTTAAGGACAATGGATGCTCGTGTTTGATGGATTGAGTAGATGGTTGTTTGGATGGTAGGATATGCATTCTCCTTAGCTTAGAGATTTCGGGGACGAAATCCTTTAAGGAGGGGAGAATGTAACACCCCAAATTTCAGTTAATACTAATATTCACTAATTACAGAATAAATAATCTCAGATGTGAGAATTGGGGGTAAGGGCTGCGTCATTGCGTCCGTCTCGGAAAAATACGCGAAATAGAGTCCGAGTTTTCGAGAATCGGAGTCCGTATGGCCCGGTTATGGCCCAAAGAAGTTTTCAGAAAATTCAAAGTTAAAAACAGATTTAAAATTCAGTTCTAAAACAAGTTTGGAGCCAAAAGCGGAAAGGGCGGGAAAGCTCCCGCCTATCCCCGTGTCGACAGGCATGTCGACAGGGGTGTCGACAGCCCTGTCGACAGGGGTGTCGACACAGGGTGTCGGCCCTGTTGATCTGGGTGCACCAGATCTGGTTTTTGGGTTAGTCTTGGGCTGTGTTCTAGAGGGTTCCGAAATCTGATGGTCCTAATCTAATTTGGGGCTAATCCTATGGTCTAAAAACACTACCTAATCCTATAAATAAGACCCCAACCCTACCCTAATTTATTCATAATTAGATCTTGTAACTAAACTATGGTAAAATGAAACTTGATCATGGCCTCTATAAATCAATGAAGAGAGTTGCAAGCTAATCAACCTCTAATCAACATCTTCTTCAACTAAAGCAACTAATTCCACTTCATAAGTTTGCTAATCTAGGTTTTGGTGAGTTTCTATCACTTTGATTATCAATTGCTAAATTAAGTAGATGAGATATGATGAGATCTATGGTTTTGCATGAGGATTAATGGGTTTTCAAGTCATATGATATGATGTGAATATGCTAATCTATGTTTAATATTAATCCTATGTTTATGCATGTTGAATATGTGAGTTTATGTGCATGATGTTATGCAAGTTATGTGTATGTTGATATGCAAGTTATGTTTATGATATTATGCAAGTTATGTGTATGATGTTATGTAAGTTATGTGCATGTTGTTATGCAAGTTCATATGCAAGTTATGTGTATGATGTTATGCAAGTTATGTGCATGATGTTATGCAAGTTATGTGTATGTTGATATGCAAGTTATGTTTATGATATTATGCAAGTTATGTGTATGATGTTATGTAAGTTATGTGCATGTTGTTATGCAAGTTCATATGCAAGTTATGTGTATGATGTTATGCAAGTTATGTGCATGATGTTATGCAAGTTATGTGTATGTTGATATGCAAGTTATGTTTATGATATTATGCAAGTTATGTGTATGATGTTATGCAAGTTAACATGTAACATGTTGTGCAAGTTCACACCTTTAAGACACATGCAAGTTCACCTTTGTATAACCTATGAACACTTATGCAAGTTGCCTTTATATATGACATATGTATGTTCATGCAAGTTGGGTTATTTAGTAATGCTAGTTGGGTTAATATCATGATGTAAGTGGACACCTTTTAACCCATGTTAATGCTAATGTATGCTAAGTGAAACCCATGTTAATTGTGAAAGAATCTTCTCTTGGAAATATGTCGTGTTAGCATAAGTACGTGGGAAACGATGGGGTTAATAGACATGTTAATGAAATGGTGTGAAATGGTTATGATTAAGCATACCATAAAATGAATAAGCATAAGTGGGAATTTACCTATTGAGTTAGGTCTACCCCATGGGAATTTACCTATTGAGTTAGGTCTACCCATGTTCTTGTAAATGTGAATATTAATTAGGGATAATTAATAAATATGGGGGTGATTACTTAGGTGTAATTAATCGACTAAGACACGAGGTTGGACTCATTTGTAGTGTAAAACTGCCCGGACCCTACTGGCTTAACCAGTTGCTACAAATGTTAGCCCAATGTGGGAGGTCTTAGGCACAAATTAAATACGTGATTAAAGTAAAGACACGAGGTTAGACTCTGTTATGACGTAAAACTGCCCGGACCCTACCGGCTTAACCAGTTGTCATAAAAGCCAGTCTAATGTGGGAGGTCTTTATGGGAGATCACGGTCTTAATTAATTAAGAAACACTTAACCATATTAGCATGTAGTGGGACATGAGGGGTTAAGTGGGTGCCTTGGGTGGCATGAGGAGACTAGTGGGTTGCCTTGGGTGGCAATAGAAAATACAATTAGAATACTTGACCAAAGTGAAACATGTAATTAAAACATGATTAAAGGGTTAAGTAAGTGCTTTGGGGTGGCATGTGGAAATCTAGTGGGTACCTTGTATGACAACTAGAATATGATTAAATGACTTAGCCAAAATATATAACATGTAAGTGGACATGGTTAAAGGGTTAAGTGGGATTCACTAGAAATAACAAGCTTAGGTGGTAGCTTGTGGGGGCCCATTTCAACCAATATCCCAAACGTATCTTAGCAGGCTCGACTCTAGTCGAGTGACGGGACACGCATATTGGGCTTGACTATAAGAGGCCAAACCGGGTTAGCGGTGGCAACGCAGGACCAACGGGTTTCATATGCGTGTGTGGACCCGGGCTGGTTGTTAAGTCGTTGTTGCATCGTGTAGGTATAAAGCCGTGCACCGTTGATGTTATCAGGTTGCCACTTTGGGGAATGATACACCCCATTGTGGGACCAGCACGGGTATCTACGTAAGGGAGCCGATCGCTTGGGGAGTAGTGGGTACACCTATGTAGTCAGATAAGGGTACACGAAACTACTAAATTACTAAGTACACTTAGTGGGATCAACCTTTAAAATTAGGAATGACTGGTGTGGTGCAGTGTAGTAATTATCCTTGGGTGGGTGGATGCGTCTTTACGGTTATCTTAGTTTATCCTAAGTCTACCAAGCTGCTTAGTGTAGCCATTCATCCCCAGACGTTACCGTATATCAAGCTTATGTCTTCTCTGGTTACTTTAATGATTGTATTGTTAAAGTTATAGGACTCGCTCAGACTTATGTCTGACCCCGTTGTTTCTATCTTTTTCCCAACCCTCAGGTTATCAGAGTGGGCTTAGTACGAGTGGGCTTTGATCAGGCTGCTTTATTCTCTTTTGGAGCTTGGACCATAGATGTAGAGCTCAGCTTACCCTTTCTTTTATGGCTATCAGTTCATGTATTGGGATTATGTACTTTTATTTATCAGGATGTATATTTTGTACTTGACTCTTATTATGGTTTTGTGATGTAAGCAAACATGTTTTACTTTCCGCTGCAATGAAATGATGTTTTGAAATTTTCAAGTATTACTTATATCTGTCTTGTTGTAATTTTTCTGTTCTATATTCACTTAAAATACTCCACCGATGTTATGGCATTCCCTTAGAGAGTGGCCATAGCGGGTGTGGGGTGTTACACGACTTCTAGAAGAAGAAAAAATACTATTTTAGTACGACCTAAATTTTAAGAAAAAGGCATAAACCTATGTCGCAGCGTGTGGCCAACAATGATCATCAAAGCTTAACAACCAAGACTCAACGATTAGTCCGAGAATGTCAATAACAAAAAGGAGAGGACTGGGACTATTCCTAGAGCAATGACTCCTATTTTCTGATGTTATTCAACATGGGGAAGTCCTGAACAAATTCAACATGCCAATCATGATGACATATGAGGGAAAGACTACTTCCAGATAGCCTTTCTTTTAAGGGTTTCAATGGCGTATAGACTTCACCACTGCAACAGGTGCTATTCCTGAATGAGTGGCGACCACTTGGTTTACACGACATGAACCTGCCCAGCCGAATGAATCAAATGACATTGATATGGAGCAGTCCAGGCACTATTCCGAAGACGACTCAGATGAACTTAGCAATGAGTCGCAATGACGGGATACAGAAAGGCGACCAAGGATCCCAACATTACAAAGCTGCACTCTACTCATATGACATGATGAAGGACATATATCTTGGGACTTACTACTTGAGGAACCTAGCTAACATTTACATTGACCATAATCTATGAACTGCACCGATGGCGATCGATTTCTCCCTGATAAGTGTTAAAGCAACTTATTTAGGTGCCCAGAGTCCGGTACCAATTAAACCTCCATTAGCCATGATCGGGCCTATGGATCCTCATAAAGATAATGGCAACATGAATGAGCAGTCGTATTCCCTCTACTTCATGCTGTTGTTATGAAAAAACACACAAACAACATCCAAAGCCTACAAAGCCATGCTACCATATTCATGCTTAGTTAATCAAAGTCTAGACCGACCAGCCGCTACGACGGGTCTTATAATGACCTGATACATTTGGAAGATTATCTCAATGGAACATTGAATTGGAATGATTCGATATTACCCTTTCTCCTTTGAAGGTCATTGGGATAAACATCGACTATTCTTATTGCTAAGTCTACCACCCTGAATGATGCTTCGAAAGAAGTAGTTAACCGACTATCTAATGGAAGATGTATATGAATGAGACTTCTAACAGTCAATGTTTTGGTATTAGAATGTGAAGAATCACAATTCGACTCCCTGCATTGACCATTTGTCAAGTGACTTATGCTCTAAACGCAAGGGGCAACTCCGAAATCCTAGCATGGATTGCTCATGATTCCATTATCTAATCCAAAGTTGATACACCATTGCCTTGCATGACTGTATTTATATTCGAAGCTATGCAGTTAAAGCCCAACTAAAGCCCCGCAAAATCTCCGCTACTGCCCGTAGCGCTCTCCAGTTGCTACGCTGTTTCAATTTAGTGCTAATGAACTGTAGCTCAGCTTAAAGCCCCGCTATTTTCTGCTTCATCCGCTAAATCAACTCTATTTAGCACATGCTTTAGCGATATTAATATATAAAGGAAAATTGACCAATTCTCTTTTAAAATAAATCAAAAACAGTAAAGTAAAGAGCTAATTTTAAGTCATAAGTGCCTTATGTAAGATAAAAATCTGTAGTAATCCTCGAATCTAGTGCGCACAACCATGATATTCTTTGATTTTGTTATATAATATTAATTAATATTTGTTTCTTCTACACAAATGATGCGAGAATCATAATTAATTAATTTTAGTTATACAGTTTTACATCTAATCAATATATGTTGCACCTCCGCTATAACCCCACTATTTCCTCACTTTATCTCCGCTATAGCCTTTTACTCCTCTACCGCTATAGAACCGTTAAGTGCTTTAACTGCATAGATTCGAAGTATGGCCGACTAGCCTAGCCTTTTCCAAGGCCTGGCTAGTTAAAGGTTTAAACACTTAAGCCTAAATGTTAATTGATTTCCTACACGTCAAATCTTATTCCCGACATGGGACCGAAGACTTAGCTATGGATGGACGAGGCATGTCTATATTCCTAGCCCCTGTATCTTATTTCATGACATAGAAAGGGAGAAGCTTCTACAAGCATGGATCCATTGTTCTCCAACCGTTTACCGTCCTAGCATCGACAAGATGAGGTGCTACTATTAACGGTCCTAATCCGACTGTCTGACCCTCTATCTTTGCCATTGGCGTGGGGGAAAGAAGGTAATTCAAAGGAAACACAATCTCATTCTTCGCGCACCAAAGTCCACGTTTGCCATTTCAAAACCCCGAGAAAGGTCTATTCATTCCTAGCACTATTGCTCTTACAATAATCCGAAAATATACCCTTTATTAGCTAAAAAATTTGGCAGTCATCTCCTAGCAGAGGCAGGATGAAGCAAAATGGATTGGCAAAGAATACGCGATGCCATCTTCACTCGGAATATTACTTATTCCTTTAGCAAGATTACTTTTAATCGTGTACTCAGGATCTAGTACCAAACAGACTTCTAACACCCGCATGCAAAACCACGAAGCACTGCCATAACGTGCCCAACTAAACCGCTCGTTTACAAAACCATGCCCTCTGTTTGAGGGAAGATTTATAACTTAAGGTGGATCTGATATGACCATCCACTCTTTTCGTGCATGGCAGACATCAAGACAATAGTGTATTGATCTATGCATTTCAAAGTCAGAATTTGACTCCAGATGGACGTTGTTCGACCATCTATATGGCTAGATCCGGCGTTTGACGCCATTGATTACATAAATCTAAATAAATGAGGCAGCACTGCCCATTAACATACTTACTTTCCAATCATGCATTTTATCTTTATAGGCTTCCGGAATTATTGACACGGCTAACTCATGCAAATTTGTATATGAATGATGCAGGTACACAAAGTTCGGTGCCAATTAGACCTCTCATATTTTGATCAGAGGAACGTAAAGATTTGGCGAACATGATTCAACTACCCACCTACTTACTCTTGGCTTGACACCAACAATCTGACATAGATGAAGTTCGACCATTCATTCACTGACTTTTTACCCTTGACGTAATGGGCGAAAGAATAAACGCACATGAGTTAGCCATGTGTTATCTATATATGGGCATACTTCCAAGTCGTGCTCAGCCTAGAATATGATTCCCTGGGCAATACATATAAATGTATTCGGGTGTGACATGACAACCCAGCAGATCGACCACTCCGTTCTTGGATCCGAGGAGAAGAGCACTATGGTGACAAGGGCACAATCCTGTGAACTGCACAATGACCTTTCTGGCCTTGACGTGGGGGAATGAGAATGACATTAGGATAAATGTGATCTAACCATTCGTTAGAACAACACCTGTACTCTGTAGACGATGAGCAGAATTCAGTTCGGATACGACATGACCCTCCACCTAACAACTTTTGCCTTTAACGTGGGGGCAAAAGAAAATCTTAAGACGAGGATGAGAAAAACTTGACCGCGATCCCAATGACGTCTTTAACTCTTTCCCATGCCTCCGACGGGAGGAGTATAAATTCAACATGGATGTGATATGTAACGACCTGTATTTTACATATCAACCGATTGTAAAATAATTATATTTGATTCTCTAGTGGCCGGATCATTCTTATATTATTTTTTATGGAGTTCATGGGGATATGAGACATATCCATGAGTTTTACCAAATTCTAGTATGACCATTTTCCCCTTAAGTTTACTGTTTGGGCCATGAGATATCAAATCAAGTGCTCAAATCGATTTCATTGGATCGAAATGGTTGTTTACGATTCCGCAGAGTAGTCACACGAAGGATTTGATTCGGTGGTTTGGGTGGAATTGTTGTTTTAAATTTCAGCTTGTTTTAGGAAGACTGGTTAGCAGCTAGTGGGCTGGTCAGCCAAACCCATTAGACTTAGGCTAGCGGATATTAATAAGGGAACTTAGGGAAAGAACTAGGGTTACTCTCTTTACTCTAAGTTTTAGGTTGGGCTTATGTGATTTTCTAGTTAGCCTAAATCCCCATTTCTCCATTTTCTTTAATCAAATCACTGTAGATTACATCAAGAAGATATATCATCATCAGAGAATAGTAGATCATCATAAAAGAGGGTTAGATCACATCATATGGAATAATATTCAAGGGGGTTCAGTGTTGTCCAAATCTGATCTCATTGAATCTTCATCAAATCTAGAAATTGGTGAGTGATAGATATCTCTCACATGAAAGCTACAGATTGTATAGGTAAATTAGGATCGTATTCATATGTTTCATGTTAAAATCACCTTAGATCTGATTATATATGTTAAACTCAGATTTAGAAACCTTAGGAAAACCTAATTTGATCATGTTAACTAGATAATTGTTAGATTAATCATGTTTATTCATATGTTTAGATCCATATCATGTTAGATCTCGTGTTTATTATATGTTTTTGCTATGCTTATGGATTGTTCATGTTTGTATGATCAATGTTGTATGGATCGATGTTTCTTTTGATTAAATTGATAATAGTGCTTGAGTTGTATGTTAGACGTTTGTGTATAATCATAAGATTGAATAATATAACAAATCGAAGGTTCAGATGATTGGATTCAGACGAAACTCGGCGTAGGCGCTCTACAAGACAAGCGAATGGGGCACAAGAATTTTCATGCCCAGAAAAGATAAGAGCATGGGTCGACACCGGCCCATGGTAGTGTGTCAAATGGCAGCGATTTTGATGGCATGGCTCTATGTCTGTGTTGGTAAATCGGGGCTTTTGGAAAAATTTCAAGTCTTTCAGAGTTGGTTTGTGATGGGTCGATGGTTGGTTTCTCGAGAAATGAATGGACCGACAGAAGCTTCAAAAACAGACGTTGAAACGATTGGAGATCAGGCCGAAGGAACATGCTCGAGGCAGGAATGAACATGGGCTAACCACTTAGCCAATTTTTGCTAAGTGGATGGGTCGGCATCAACCCATGAGGGTAGGCCAGGTAGAGGTGAAATTTTACGGGCTGGGTTGTCTTGGCTTCCTGAAGTTGCTTGTGAATTATGGATTGAAATGGAATTCAGATAATCAATGTGCAACTAAAAGATCAATGGTGCTTCGATTGGGGACTCAGGAAGGAGTTTCGAAGCTAAGTTGACGCGATATTAGTCGTGGGATGGTATATAAGGGTTGACTCAGGTAGGAGTTAACCGAGGATGATAGTGGAATTAGTTCAAGAGGCAATTTGACTAAAGAATGATGTCGCCAAGGAGAAAGGCTCGACAAATTTGATGCTCCAAGGAATCATTGGTTATCAAAGTGTTCTAGCAGACTCAAAGCAGGGGTATCGTGGGAACGCCCATCAGGATCAGGTAGGATCGAGTACGTTGGATCGCTCAAGTAGGAGTGATCTAGTTGTCTCATGCATTTGGGGAAACATAAGAGTCACGATGGCATATGGCAGTTTGGCATGAGCGGGGTTTCCCATTAACCCTTTTGATCAATGAAATGCAAGTTCGAAAACTGATGGATCATGGCTGTAGTCGGTGATGACTAGGACATTGGATGCTATAGATGCTATGGTTGATTTTACGTTTTCTTCTCTATTTTCTCTGTGTAGGCCATCACCGTAGGATTTTGAAGAGAAGCAGGATTTAGGTAGTACTTTCCTATTTTTGTGTGACATGTGATGGATTGTTTTCCTATGTTAACTTGATAGTTGTTGGGCAGATCAGAGAGTCGATCCACCTATGCTCATATTATCTTGTGCAACTGTTGTTAGCTATTTTATCGCTCATTAAGACTATTGTCTGACTCAAGTTTTTATGTTTCCCTCTTATTACCTTAGGCCGTTCACCAATTTAATGGTGGGCAGGCTGAGTAGCAGGTAGCAGGTTTGGTGTCGGTGTTGTTGTGCAGTGACGAGCAGGAGACTGGAGTAGTATTACTATTAACTATTTATTTTCTATTTCCGCTGCATGTTGATGTTATTATGACCCTGAGGGATTGTAGTAAGGCATACTACAATTAGAGATTCATGTATTGAGAAGCATTGTACCCAAGATTCTATGGTTTTATAGAAAATTGATTCTCTGCTCAGTCGTGCTTCATTAGTATTTCCTATTGTATATATTATTATTATATATTATCCAAGCATTGTGAGTTATACGATAGGTTCTGTTTTTGAACTATTTTACCCTATTAATCGTCCCATGTCGGCCCGGCACATCATACAATGCACTTCTCCTTAGTTTTGTGAAGGAGGTACGGGGAGGTCGTCACATTTGGTATCAGAGCTTTAGTTAATTGATTTTACCAAAGTTCGCGAATGTATAAACGTATGAGAGATGTATTTGTAATTTTATTTGGATACTATATTATATACGCATATAGTATAGTTTAGTAGGTTAGTAAGCCCTTGAACACCAATGCGGCTTTCTCTAATGTGAATTGACTCTCCTTTCAGAGTAAAGATGAGTCGACGAACTTCACAACACACTGCTAGGAATGAGCCTGTAATTGGAGAGTGAGGCGAGGGTAGCAAATCCGAAGTTGCAGCTGATATGCCAGATTATCCTGCTATGTTTGAGGCCATGATTGTAGAGATCATGAAAAGGATCCTCACTCCAGGAGCAGCAGTAGAGCAAGGTGTTCCTGTGCAGGCACCTAGGGTTGTTGATTTTGCATAGCTCTACAAGGACTAAGCTTCTCTAGGTATCAAGCCGTTTATTGGGACAAAACCGACTGTTGAGATCTAGAATTGGCTAGATACTTGTGTTCGGATTTTTGGAGACTTGGGAATCGATGATGCAACTAAGTGAAATCTTGCATCGAGGCAACTGCAAAGTCGAGCGATGGATTGGTGGAATTCTATTAATTTAGAGACTTCGGAGGACCAGATCACTTGGGATCAGTTTAGGACTAAGTTTGAAGACAAGTTCATTTCTACGGTCCAGAAATCGATATTGTTTAAAAGGTTTGTCGATTTGAAGCTAGGCGGGAGATCTATTACTGAGTATGTAATGAAGTTTGAGGCTTTGTCCAAATATGCTCGATCGTTCATTGAGACTCATTACCAAAAGAACAAGAAATTATTATGGGTTTAGATGAGAGTTTAGGGAAGCAATTAATAGACCATATTGATGGCCCTTTTGAGAAATTGGTCGAGAAAGCTTTGAGAAAGGAGAGTTTGTTTCCTTAGAAGGTGGAGGCTAATGTCGGGGGTAAGGATGAATCAAAACCACAACAAGGTGGTGGTAATAAAAAAAAGTGGAATAGAAAACAGAAACAACAACAAGGGGAAAATGGTCAGAAGAAGCCTAAAGGAGAGGTTACTTGTTATAACTGTCAACAGAAGGGTCATTATTCCAATGAGTGTAAGAACCTTAAGGTGGAGGGAAAGTGTTATAACTATGATAAACTTGAGGAAATACTGTCCAGAACCACCAAAAGGTAAGCATATTGTGAGGGTGTATGCTTTGGATGTTGTGCCATCTTCCTCGAGGGGTTCAACTACGGAGGAGAAGAGGAAGAGTGTTGTTGTGCAAGGTAAGATTTCTATCAGAGATGTTTCAGTTAGCGTTATGTTTGATACTGGAGCATCACATTCTTTTATCTGTAATGAGCTTGTTTACAAGTTAGGCTTAGAACCTGAAATTGTTGATAGACCATTAGTCGTGACTAATCCAGTAGGGGGTTCGTCTAGTCTTTGTATGCTTTGTCGTGGTATAGTTTTGTTGAGTCACGGTTCCTCTTTTGTGTGTGATTGTTTTATTTCAAATTTTATTGGGTTTGGAATTATTTTGGGTATGGACTGGCTCAAGAAGTACGCGACTATTGTTGATTGCGAAAGGCTTGAGGTGACAATCGGTAATGTGGAAGGGTGAATGATTGTGATACGTTGCCTACCAGAGGTTGGAGTTTTGGTTAGCTTTTTATATTCACTTGTGATTCCACATGATGGGTTGTCATCAGTGCCAACCATACAGGAGTTTTCTGATGCGTTTGATGAAGTCAGTGGATTGGTGCCGCGTCGAGAGATTGAGTTTCAGATTGATTAGTGGATGAAGCCAGACCTATTGTTATACCTCGTAGGAGGATGGCGCCTAAGGAACAATGAGAGTTAGAGGTGTAAGTGAACGATTTTTTGAGTTAGGTATTCATTCGGAGAAGTGTATCCGAATGGGGTGCACTAGTTGTATTTGCGACCAAGGCTGACGGATCATTGCGGTTATGTGTGGACTATCGTGAGCTGAATAAGATGACTAAGAAGAACAAGTATCCTTTTCTGAGAATCGACGACTTGTTTGATCAGCTCCACGAAGCAAAGGTGTTTTCCCAAATGGATTTGGCAACGGGATTTCACCAACTAAGTGTGGCTAGAGATAGTGTGCCAAAGACTGCTTTTAGGACACCATCCGGATTTTGTGAGTGGATTGACGAACGCTCCCATATATTTTGTGGATATTATGAATTGGGTTTTCAGGGATTGGTTGAACAAGTTCGCACTTGTGTTCTTTGATGACATATTGGTTTACTCAAGGGATGAGAAAGAACATATGACACACTTGAGAATTGTTTTGGATATATTAGAAAAACATCATTTGAAGGCTAAGTTTTCGAAATGCTACTTCTGGAGGGAAGAAGTGAGCTTCTTGGGTAATGTCATATCGGTATGAGGAACAGCGGTGGATCCAACTATGGTAGCAGCAGTCCAAGATTGGGATCGACCCAAGAATGCGACTAATATTAGGAGTTTCCTTGGTTTAGCTGGATATTATCGATGATTTATCAAAGATTTCACTAAGAGAGCTGCACCATTAACCAGATTGACAAAGTAGAATCGATTTTTCACGTGGGATGCGAAGTGTGAGGAAGCCTTTGGAATTATGAAATAGAGACTGACAAGTGCTTTTGTATTGACTATTCTAAATAGGAATGAACTGATGGTAGTTCATACCGATGCATGTGGCACTGGACTTGGAGTAGTGCTAAAGCAAAACGATAGAGTTGTATCTTATGCGAGTCAACAATTGAAGTCGCACAAAAGAAATTACCTGACTCACGATTTAGAGTTAGCGGCGATAGTGTTTTCTATGAAGCTTTGGAGGCATTACTTATTGGGAGTTAGGTTTAAGTCGTTTACGAATCATAAGTCATTGAAGTATCTTTTCTCCTAGAGGATTTGAATCTTCGGCAGCAATAATGGTTAGAGTTTCTGGCATCATACGATTTCGGAATAGTCTATACCCCAAGAAACGGTAATGCGGTGGCCGATGCGTTAAGTAAGAGACATGCGAGTTTGGGAGCGATGTTTACAGAATGAAAACATCTCGAGTATTTAGCCGGATTTGATTTTATACCTCACTGTGATTTAGAACCCGTGACGTTAGCAAGCTTGTCAATTAGGCTGACTCGAAGGAATTGGCGAAAGCCAGAAGTGAGACGATAAACTTATGGAAATCGTTCGAAGATTAGAAATGAGAGTAGATACAGAGGAGATTAAGGATTTTAAAGTGGATCGAGATGGTTGGCTTCGTAAGGACGGACGAGTGGTTGTTCCTGACATAGATGGACTCAAAGATGAGGTTTTAAGGGAAAATCATCACTTTAGATTGACAATACATCCAGGAGGTAATAAGATGTATCGAGATATGGAGCGAGCTTACTATTAGGAAGGTATGAAATGGGATGTCAGGAAATATATCTCGAAGTGTATGAACTGCCAGCTAGTTAAATCCGACCAGACAAAGCCGAGCGGATTTCTACAACCATTGGAAGTTCCTACGTGGAAATGGTAGCAAGTATCGATGGGTTTTATTGATGGATTACCTAGGATGAGGGCAGGAAATGATAGTATTTGGGTCGTCATGGATCGTTTGACCAAAAGCGCGAGATTTATTCCTATTAGATCAACTAGGATGGCATCGAAATTGGCGAAATTATGTCTTAAGTAGATAGTTCGATTTCATGTAATTTCGAAGAGTATTGTTAGCGACCGAGATTCGCTATTCACCAGTGGATTCTGGATGAGTTTGCAAGAAACGTTGGGAATCGAGCTATGTATAAGTACGGCTTATCATCCGCAGACAAATGGTCAGACAGAAAGAGTTAATCGAGTGTTAGAAGATCTTCTAAGAGCTTGTGTATTGGACTTTGGAGGATCATGGGAAGATCATCTACATTTGTTACAATAGCAGTTACCAGTCAAGCATTGGGATGACACCGTATGAGGCGTTGTATGGAAGGCCGTGTAATATCTTGTTGGTTAGAAACTGGAGAAAAGTTGGTACTTGGACTTGAAATGATAAGAGAATCGACAAATAACATTGTGAACTTTCAGCAACGAATGAAGGCGGCCCGAGATCGTCAAATAAGTTATGTCGATATGCGGCGTAAGGATTTGGAATTCTCATTTGGAGATATGGTGTTTGTTACGATTTCGCCTTTAAGGAGTATCGTTCATTTTGGAAATAAAAGGAAAGTTAGCGCCAAGGTTTGTTGGGCCATTTTCGATTATCGAGCGTGTTGCAGAGCTCGCTTATAGATTGGAGTTACCTAAGAAGATGGCGCGTGTGCATAATTTGTTTCATGTATCGTTTCTATGGAAGTTCATGCACGACTTGAATGACACGGTATCTCCAAATCAACTTGATGATTTTGAAGTCAAGTCAGAAGTTTCTAAGCCTCGTAAGCTGCTTCGCCTCGTAGGGAATGACACAAAACAACATAGGAGGATGGTGGTTAATCTAGTCAAGGTACAATGGAGCGAGAACGATGACGATTGCATGTGCGAAACAGAAGAGAGTATGAAGGTGACCCATCCGGTACTCTTTAAATGGTATGTCCCATATTTACTTATGCCATTGTGTCTTGTGTTATTAGAATTCCCCATGCTAGGATAAGGTTTTGATTGCATGGATGGTTTTATGCTAGATTGGATGGTAGGCATGCGGGATATTGTGTTTGCTATATTGTGTTTGCTCGTGGTTGCTTGATATTTTGGGGGAGAAATTCCTGAAGGGGTGAAATGTAACGACCCGTATTTTACGTATCGATCGATCGTAAAATAATTATATACTCCAGTGGTCAGGTCATTCTTAGAAAAAAAAATTAATGTTGTCCATGGGGATTTTAGAAATATCCATGATTTTTACCGAATTCAAGTATGACCATGTTGCCCTTAAGTTTACAGTTTAGGCCATAACTTTTGATAGAGATCGAATCAGGTGCTAAGATCGATTCCATTGGATCAGATTGGTTGTTTATAATTCCTCACATGAAGGATTTGGTTTAGTGGTTTGGGAGGAATCGTTGTTTTAAGTTTCAGATTGTGTCAGCCAGACTTGTCATCAGCTAATGGGCTGGTCAGCCAAACCCATTAGACCTAGGCCAATAGATATAAATAGAGAACTAGGGTAGAGAATTAGGGTTATTCTCTTCATTCTAAATTTTAGGTTAGGCATCTACGATTCTCCAGTTCAGCCTAAAACCCTATTTCTCTATTTTCTTCAATTAAATTCATTGTATATTGCATCTAGAAGATAGATCATCATCAGGGAAGAGTAGATCATCATAAAAGTGGGTTAGTTCAGATCATATTACATCAAAATCAAGGGGCTTCAGCGTTGTCTATATCTGATGTCATTGAATCTTTATCAAATCTAGAAATTGGTGAATGATAGATATCTCTCGCACGAAAGCTATGGATTGTATGGGTTAATTAGGATCATATTCATATGTTTCATGTTAAAATCACCTTATATCTGATCATATATGTTAAACTCAGATTTAGAAACCCTAGGAAAACCTAATTTGATCATATTAACTGGACAATTGTTAAATTAATCATGTTTATTCATATGTTTAGATCAAATCATTCTAGATCTCATGTTTATGATATGTTTATGTTATGCTTATGGATTGTTCATGTTTATATAATCATTGTTATATGGATTGATGTTTGTTTCGATTGAATTGATTGCGCTACTTGAGATGCATGTTATTGTTTGTCGTAGAATCATAGGTTTGAAGAACAGAGAAAACCGGAGGTCCAGATGATTGGATTCAGATGAAACTTGGCGGAGGCGCTCCACAAGACAAGAGAATGGGGCACAAGAATTTTTATACCTAGAAAAGCTGAAGGCATGGGTCGGCACCAACCCATGGTGGTGTGTCGAATGGAAACAATTTTGATGGCGTGGATCTGTGTTGGTGAACCGGGGCTTTTGGAGAAAATCTATGCCATTTGAAGTTGGCTTGTAATGGGTCGAAGGTTGATTTCTTGAGATATGAATGGACTGATAGAAGCTTAAAAATCAGACATCGAAATGATTGGAGATTGGACCGGAAGAACATGCTCGAGGAAGGAATGAACATGGTCCAACCACTTAGCGAATTTTGGCTAAGTGGATGGGTCAGCACCGACCCATGAGGGTGGTCCAGGCAGAGGTGAAATTTTGGGGGCTGGGTTGTCTTGGCTTCTTGAAGTTACTGGTGAAGTTTGGATTGAAATGCACTTCAGAAGTGCAACTCGAAGATGAATGGTGCTTCAATTGGTTACTCAGGCAGGGATGTTCGAAGCTAAGTTGATGCGATACTGGTCGTGGGATGGTATACAATACAGCTTGATGGTGGGTTGAGTCAGGTAGGAGTTAACCAGCGGTGAGAATGGAATTAATTCAGGAGGCATCTTGACTAAAGAAGTGATGTTGCCTGGGAGAAAGGCTCGACAAATTTGATGCACCAAGGAATTGTTGGTTATCAAAGTGTTATAGCGGACTCAAAGCAAGGATATCGTGGGGATGCCCATCAGGATCAGGTAGGATCGGGTACCTTGGATCACTCAGATAGGAGTGATCTAGTTGTCTCAGGTGTTTGGGGAAAACATACGAGTCACGATGGCATATGGAAGCATGGCTAGAACCGAGGTTTTCCATTAGCCATTTTAATAAGTGAAATGCAAGTTCGAAAACTAATGGATTCGCAGCTGTAGTCGGTGATGGCTAGGACATTGGATGCTATAGATGCTATGGTTGATTTTATGTTATCTTTTCTATTGTTTCAAGGTAGGCCATCACCATAGGATGTTGAAGAGAAGCGGGGTTAGGGGTAGTACTTTCATATTTCTGATGTGACATGTGATGGATTGTTTTCACGTGTTAATTTGATGGTTGTTGGGCAGATCGGAGGGCCGATTTATACTCATATTATCATGTTCAACTGTTGCTAGCTATTTTATCGTACACTAAAACTGTTGTCTGACTCAAGGTTTTATGTTTCCCTCTTATTAACTTGGGGTTTTAACCAATTTGATTGTGGGAAGATGAGTAACAGGTAGCAGGTTTGGTACCAGTGTTGTTGTGCGGTGATGAGAAGGAGACTGGCGTAATATTACTATTTAGTTATTTCTTTTTTATTGATGTTATTATGACTCTGAGGGATTGTTGTGAGGCATATTGTGATCATAGATTCATGTATCTAAAAGCATTGTACCCAAGATTCTATGATTTTATGGAAATTTGATTCTCTGCTTAGTCATGCTTCGTTACTATTTCCTATTGTTTATATTAATATTATATATTGTCCATGCGCTGTGAGTTATACGACGGGTTCTGTTTTCGAATTATTTTAACCTGATTATCATCCCATATCGGCCTGGCACGTCATATAGCACACTTCTCCTTACTTTTTGCAGGAGGTATGGGGAGGTCGTCACATGAACCGATCATCCTCAAGGCGATCTTTGCCTTTGACGCAAAGGCAAAGGGAATAAAGCCAAGGAAAATGCGACCTGACTGTTTACCCGACTATCTCTAATCCTAAGAGTTTGGATAGGAGTATAGACCCAAGACAAGTGTGATAGGTGCACGAAAATTAACAACCACTCAATCCCTAACTCTAACCCTGACTGACCTCAGGAGAGTATAAAGGACGAACCACGACGTCCACAACTCTAACTCTCATGGATTGGGAGAGAGTATAAAGGACGACATTACGACATCCACACAAACTTCATTGCCCTCTGGCCGAGGATAGGAGTATACAGGACTCACGGAACAGACATCTGAATGACTTATCCTGGTTCCCACCGGCGCTGGGGGCATTGACATAGACTTCTATGCTAACTTCGAACGTGTGTCGGACGCGACTCACGATTCATAGTTAATCAGTGGGATATATAGTATGTCCCCCTGGCCGCAATACTCAGCATCATGACATTTAATTATTCTAAGAGAGACAACTTAGCACTTAACTTATTTTCATTTCAAGCTAGAATTGCTTGTGATATAAAAGTTGACTTAGTAACTCGCAAACTAAGAAAATTATTCTATTCAATTTGCAGGTTTATGTACAGGTGCAAAGTAAAGGCGTGAGGGCCACACTTGTGCACAACAATAAAGGGCCATGTTCATAGGGTTGGTGTTGATGCCTAATGCTAAACTTTCCACGCGACTTAAGGCAACGATCGAAAGGAGGATTTGAGAGTGGGATGTTCAATAATGTATCAAGCGACTTAAGGAAACGCTCGAAAGGAGACCTTGAGAGTGATATCTCAAATCAACATACATACCCAAATGTGACTGATTATAACCTGAGTGTAATGACGAGTATCACATTGTCACTTGAGGACCACAAAACGGATGCAGAGTGACCATCCATTTTTTGATCCCATCCTACTTCCCAATTGTAAGGCTCAGATAAGACCGGACATGGATTAAAATCCTATCTCGTACACTTATTGGGTGTGACGCAACTACTTTGTCTTCGACTTTTCCCTTGGTGAAGGGGGCAAGCGGGAGCACTCGAGGCAACTATAGCCTGACCTTTCTCCACCTGACTCTGATCCTCAGAGACTGGATGGGAGACTAGAGATTAATATGAGATAGAGACTAACAAATCATTCTACATCCAACCCGAACTCGCAGTGCGACAATATAATAAGAATCCAGAGAAGACATGGATTTGACACCTACTCCTTAGAAAAACCCCAAGGTTGTAGGAACGAGATGCGAGTTTCGAGCGACATAATTTGACTGCCCGATCACTCTATGTATATCTACTATCCTCAGAGTTCCACAACATCCTAGACTACATCCAAAAGAATGACTCCTCAAAATTAAAACGCATCCATTTGGGAAACAGTCATCATCCAGAATTAAATGAGAAGTGATGAACAACAAGTACATGGAATGAAAGCGCATCACCCATGCAATCGATGCAAACGCCGCCGACATTATAGTACAATACATGGGACTCAACTTGACTTAACACTTCATTCATCATATGCAGAAGCCTGATTGACAGCTATCGCATGAGCAAAACCAAGACGCCCAAGGTCAACTTTCATCCACTTCAGAACTTCACGCTGGGGGCACCAACACTGAATTAGACAACTGGCAATAACTCCTTGGAGATGGAAGTCGGATTGTCAACCTTATTCGATGCTTCACATGAGGTGCCACATCACAAGACGACGTGGATAACTTCAATCATAGCCCTTTCACACATGGCATATGGATTTTTGTACTCCCTTGGACTTCAAAATGAGATCCGCCTAGAGATCTTGATAAATTCTAATAAAAGGGAGAACGATTTCTTTGACAAGAGGATGCTAACATCGTGATAAATGAACTTGATGTTTACATGACAAAGGATGGAGGATCATCCAACTCTGAAATGATAATGGCAAGGGAAAAAACATGGAAAATAATGACAGGAATGTGCGATTCTGGAGAGAACCATTTTTATTGATTAAGTCTACAATCTTGTTTGTTAAGCTCAATGGAACCAGGCATAAGGAATAGAATCGATAAGACTATAAAGACTATTTCAGACCATGTTGGAACATGAATGAAGGGGCTTGATTAACTTCCTAATGACGTTCATTCGCTTTCATCTTTATGTGCTAGCTCAACTTAGTGACTACTTGGATAAGAGTAACTAAGTTCGCTGACACTCGATGAGGCAATCCTTACTTTACTAAAGTGAAGGGATAACGCCAAAGAGAATGTGATTCGACCATTCGCGTATTCAAAGCTAACTCTCGCTGACTAGAGAGAGGGTATAAAATGACTTGGGTCAGCTAAGATTGCTAAACCTGCAGCTCTAACCTGATACAAAGACTGAAAGTATAGAGGCTTGGGACTGGATGTCCGATTGACTTAGCTCAACCCCCACCGATGAGGGCTGATAAATACTGACTCCGCTTGTCCTCCACTGGTGCTAAGAGCACGAGAATCGACTCACCGATTGACTTTGAACATGACCCTGACTTGGCGCGTAATTCAAAACATATACATTATATCTCTGGAATAGGATACGATTCGTCTTCCTCGTTCAAGCTAGCTAGCTTATGGGTCAAACCCGACTTCAAAGACTTAAATCGGAACTACATCGAATGGGGAAGTGTGATAAACTTCTCTATTGCCTTATGATTGTGATGATCATACCAGACACTGGTTCGCATGATTTCAATAGCATCTCGTACTGACTCGTATGTGACCATTGGACTATAAAACGATCTAGAGCAATCATGGATTTCTTTTATTATAATCTGATGCAACAATGAATTTCTGGTTTTATATTAATACGATCTAGAGTGATCATGGTCTCCTGACTTCTTATTATTATAATTTAATGTGATCTTGATTCCTAGATTAATATCCTGATGTCGGTATAGTCAGAAACCAAGTGCAAATGTCAAATTCGTATGCCAATTCTGATATTTTCTATCCGAATGGACCGGATGCTAGCCCAGAGCCTGAAGATTCTTATACTACCCCATGACTTGGATAACTACTTCGTACATTGACTTGTATGTAAAAGAAAGTTTGATTCGACCATGCACTTGACTTGCACAAGAAGGCGACCTCGTTTGGCAATGACCTATGTGTATAGTCATATTTGGGAGCCAACGATCCAACATCACTTATGATGAAAGAATTTCACCTCTTGATTTCACGGGGTTTAAATGATTACTTGATTATCTTGATTAATCCGGCCACAAGCATTGGCCCGATAAGCACCAACGAAAGCAGTGTGATACATGACAGGCTGTTTGTACATAATCTAAGTATCGGAACTACTCAAAAAATACAAAAATTCGATAATGCCTTCTCAAGGATGAATGACATTCGATCACCTTTTGGCAAGGCCATCACCCAATGAGCTACCATAGACAGGGCCAATCAGGGCTCGAGCATGGGTTTGGGCAAGCTTGGACACCTGTGGCCCAACCCTCTGTTCGATCACCTTTGGGCTCGCCTAAGCCTAGCAACATCAAGAGCATACCGGAGTCAAAAAAAGAGAATACACAAAGTTTCAGATCGAAGGAGATTCTTCCTACTTACCTCATCTTGAATGAAGCTCCTGCTTGGATCGAAGACAACATTGGGTCCAACAATCAGGGTCCAACCATCCAGCTCGAACAACTCGAGTCGAGACTCTAGGGTTGAAGGCCTCCATGTCGAACTCAACCCGACCTTACCTGAGCGGTTACCCAGGCATCAACGTGGACTAAGTATTATGGTTGTCCACTTTCTCCACTCACTTATAAACCCGGATTGGGTGCCACTTGGAATACACGAACCGACCCACGTTCTCTACCATGCTCTGAGATTCCCAGTGCAACTGCCGCGTGGTAGTTCGACCTGGACCCAAATATGCCTATAAATATCATTTTGGAGACAATCAAAGGACTTTTGGCCATGTGAAGCTATGCATTACCTAGGCATGGTTGCCAACTTGTTTTATCTCGAAGTATGAGTGATATTCTTGATTATAATTCGAAATAATCGATGGAAGGATTGTTATATTAGAGATTCTGATAATCTCATTCACTGTAGCTCCAATTTTCTGATATTATTGGAGATTATGAAGTGGATGTAGGCTCGTTAATCCCGAACCACTATAAAAATGTTATTGTCTTGCTTTTTCAGTTATTTCTTTATGTTTCATGCTCTAAACACGACTATTCGGGTGTTAGTGCCATTTTTTGGTCTAACAATTCATAATCAAAATGGCTTATTCGTGCTATTTTAAATAGCACACTACAGTCGATCTACTTTTGTATATTGTAAAAAGTCATGATGGATTATTCAGGCGGAAAAATCCTGTTTCGGTTGCTTCAGGTGGTTAAAGTTCTGCTCGAATATCAGATGGTATGAACCTATTCTTTTAGTTTAAATGAGGGTTGTTGATAATTATAGTTCCAGAAGGAGTCTAAGACTGGATATAGGACAACGCTTTGAACCAGTATAAAAATCTCTACTATCATTTTACTTTTTATTATTATTTTTATATAATTTATTGTATTTTCCTTACTTAGTTTATTTTAGTCACGTATATTCATATTGCTCGATCCTTCACGTCTCTCAATTGGCATCAGAGCATAAGACATCTTATAACCATAAAACAATCATTTGATATCTTGTTAATATGGGAAATAACATCAACACTGTTACTAACACTAGATATCTAGAAGGTCAATCCACTGCACAATCACCACTATTTAATGGAATTAATTATAACTATTAAGCTACTAAGATAAGAATTTATATACAAGGAAATAGTTGTGATATACCTAGAATGTTATGCAAAAAATATATAGTACTACTGAATATGCAGAATGATCTAATTCAAAAAAACTATATGTCACTTGAGCTACTGAAGTTATGAATATGTTATATTGTGTACTAAACAAGAATGGATGTACTCATGTAAGTACGTGTAAATATGAATAGGAAATTGGCATACACTTAAAGTTACCCATAAGGGTACTAATAAAGTAAAACAAAGTAAATTCTCCCTGCTCAAAAGTCAATTTCAAAATGAAGCAAGATGAATGTATTAGTGAAACGTACTCTAAATTCCATGATATTTATCATTCACTATGGGATTAGGAGAAAACCACACAGACTTTGATGTTGTTTCAAAAATCAATTCTTTAGCAGATGAATGGGAACAAAAATTGTTAGCAACTGAAGAAGCTAATGATATTTCGAACCTAATACCAGAAGAGTTAATAGGAAATCTTATTTCTTATGAAGTTAATCTCCAAGAAAAATGAGTATAGGCACAAGATAAGAAGAATATAGCATTCCGAGCAACATAAGAAGAGTCAAATTCAGATGAAGAGGATATGGCGTTCATTGCTAAAATTTTTAAAAAGTTTTTGAAATTCAAAAAGAGCAATAAATTCTAAAGCAACAAGAATAAGTCTAACACCAATAAAAATTACAATAGGACGTCATCATAATTAAAATGCTATGAATATCACAAGAACGACCACATGGAAAAAGATTGTTATAATCGAAAGAAAAATAAATTTAAGCATAAAAGATTTTAAGAAGAAAGCTTTCTTTGTCATTTGATATTATTTGGAGTCATCTTCATCAACAAACAGTGATACAGAACAAACTAATGTTTGCTTTATGGCCTCAAATTACAATGCATATGATTTATCTTTTGATGAACTTTTGGGAATAAATTCTGAATTACTCGATAAGTTAAAGGATAGTAGAAAGAAAAAATAAAATCTTGAGAAAAATAAATAGACTTGAAATAGAAGTTAATATGCTCAAAGACGAAAAGAAAATCTTAGAAGAAGAACCTGAAATAACTCAAGATCTTATTCGAATATACCATCTCAACTTTCTATGTTAAGTCAAGAATAAAAACTCAAAATAAAAGAATGATACATTCCTACTTGAAAATCACAATCTTAAATCAAATATCAGAATATTAGAGTTAGAAAATTTTAATCTTAAAAACAAGTTAGGTGACATCACTAAGAATGTCTCTAATTTTAATAAAGATATAGAAAATCTTACTAATTGAATATTCATCTATAATAACCACTTGCAAAAAAGAAACCTATTAATCAAAGAGCACCACTTGACAAACCGAGATGTGGCGACTGTTACATATCATCAATACAAGAGAGACAGAAATCTGCACTGCAACATGTCAGACTGGTATGGAATGACCATCAAAGGACCAAAAACATGTCACATGTTGTAGCGTATATATAAAATATAAAATATATAACAAAATAGTTTATTGAAAATCTCAAACTGGAATCAGCAAGTTATATAAAAGATCTTGAAATGTCAAGTACATCATGTCCTCACTACAAATCACTCAAAGTATGAAGTAATAACGATGAAAAATATCTATAAGTAGAGTAATACACCAAGCTCTCCTAGTTAGTCTCAAGTATAGAAGCCATCCAACCTACTCACTGAGGAGCACTTAGGATAATAAGAAACAAACATAAAATCTTGGTTCGACAACAATTTGATGTGAGCAGCAAATGTCTATATTGAAAAAAAATGCTCTGGATGGGTTTAAGCATCGTACTTGGCATGCCACTATAGCCAAATGGTTAGCACGTTAAAAAAATCTACTTGAATAGAAAAGTATATGATACTGTATAAAATAGAGTGGAAGAACCTAAACAACCACCTTTACCAGTCTTATTCCCAATCCCTTCAGCGGAATCGTATAGGTTTTAGCCTATGCAAAAGAATAGAAAAAGGGACAACCGTAACAACCATTAAACAAAACCAAACTATCACATTTTAAACCTAAAAACATAATAACCTGTATGAACATCCTTGCTTATGTAAGATACTAAGGGAAATCCCAATTCTTTCTACACTCCCCACAAAGCCTTCAAAATGGGCAATGCACGTGCTCCAGCTCCATAAGCCGGACCTAGACCTTAAAAATGGATCAGAGGTATTTTTCTTTAGGCATTCCCACTTTGATGCCTTTTCTTGAGTCTCACAAGAGCATTATGAGTTATCAATGATTCATTAACACTCCCAAACAGATCAAGTCTTCCATTACTACATTCTGGATGTAGGATCAAAAAACTTTAGCCACTCCATTGTCAGCATCCTTCTACCATCCTGAGCTATCTGCTTTACAACATCATTGATCCCTTTCTCGAAAGCAAACTTTAACCGAAAAGTCCAAATTTCATTGTGCCATAACTTCCTAAAAAAAGCAATAAACAAATTATAACTCCAACACGATCCTACACATCATCTATAACAGCCACTGTTTTTGTAGGTTCAAATTTCGATAAAAACCAAAACCCAACTCTATCGAAACATGGATATTTAGTTTGGTACTATTAGACGAAAAATTAGTTCTAACACCCAGTTGAATTCATGGAGAATAATGAAGAATAATAATCTAAAAGCAAAATAAAAAGCAACTGGGACACAAGATTTATAGTGGTTCGGCGTTAACAAGCCTATGTCCGCTTTATAGTTCTCTGATTGATAAATTGATTACAAGTACAATGTAGATAATGACTTAATCTCATAAGTACAATCAATAATCTCTCAAAATATGTGGAATGATACTTAGGAATCTAGAGTGCTATCTGAATAAAAAGGGGATATATTGGTAATGTTGAAGCTTGAATCTCAAGAGTGCCAAAAAATCCCTTAGAATGTCAAGTAGTGGTGTATTTATAGGCTTAAAGAGCAGGTGGGTCGTGTGATGACATGGCACTGATCCCTAATATCTCGGAGTTGGTTATGTGAGAGTAGAGACATGCTTCTGATCGTGTGCGTGACTTGGGGTCGACTCACTTTTGGAGGCTTGAGAATAGGGCTTGGTTTTAGGGATGGCAATGGGGCGGGGCGGGCGCGGGTAGTACCACCCCATCACCCGCCCCGTTGGGTGATTTTTTGCCCCGTGCCCGCCCCATACCCGCACGGGTATCCATTAAACGGGTTTTAAACGGGTTGCGGGTAATGGCGGGTATTCGTGGGTATCCATTATATTTATTTTTTAGCCATTTATTGAAATTATTTAAAAGTACATTTGGTAAAAAAACAAATTAGACTCATTCTTAAATGCTAACCTCAAAATACCAATACATATTTAAACCAATATCCAAAAAAGAAGAGACAACAACAGAAGTATCCATCAAAATATCAACAACCAATTATAAACTGTTGAGTAAAAGCATGCACACAAATACTGAACAGCCAACAACAATATTTTTTGTATTGACTATTGATAATAAATCACATTCAATACGGGCACGGGTACCCGCGGACATGGATATCTTACTATCCGTACCCGCCCCATTAATTGACGGATATTAAAAATACCCGTTTATTTTACCCATGGATACCCATTTAACTATCTGTTTCATACCCATGACGGATTTTACCCGCGGATAACCGCGGGTACGGATTTTTTTGCCATCCCTACTTGGTTTGACTCCGTAGCAGTTTCAGAGTACCAGGTTAGGGATCAGTTTGGACCTTGTGCGATCTGAAGTGGGGAGCACTCATTGATCGGTTCAAGGCATATGTAGATCGAGTAGGACGTTATGTGAGCCGAGCCGCCTAAAACGTGGTGCCAACTATCCAAATATAGGTGGATCGGGTCATGTACACTCGATCCGATCTAGTTGGCTTTATGCTTGTTGATACACCAATTTTCCACTTTGACCTGAGACTTCTCTATCGATCCGAGCCGACTTTGTTACTTATGAATGATCGTCTAAACTTTGTGTGGCCTGGTCACAATGTAAGCTAACATTTTTCCCCCTCGAAGTATGACTTATCGCAGATGAGGTGTGCTTCGAAATTGTCAATCTGTTTATTTCTGAATCGGTGATAGCCAACAGTCATGTCTGTCTGTAAGGTCGTGATGCTTTGTGAAGTCATGTTTCTTGATTTCTGCATCAAGTATAAATATAATACCTGATCCCTAATTATCTTTATCGTGCCCAATAAGTCAGGGCTCTCAACCGAGATCTCCAGGTAAACTTTTTGACTTTTGTTGAATCAGAAAAAAATTCAAATTATCTAATCAGATCAACTTGCCTCGTTAGCCTTTCTTTTTACATGTTCGTGTATGATCCTCCATAATCTCTCTCAATTTCGTCTGCTTTTACACTGCATGGTGTTATGATCGAACCACGGGATCAAGTAACTGGTCGAGTTGAGTTAACTCGACCCGACTTTATACTCGATCCAAAAAAGTCTCGAATGCTTCTACCTTTCACCTATTGGGTTGGTCTGAGCCATCTTTTCAAATGAATATGAACGGCCTTATCGGAGGGTATATAAAGCAATGAAACCACTTTCTCTCTTCATGCTTACTATCACTCTTGAACCAAACCCATCTAACCCTAATTTCCAGACTTCATCTTTTATCCCCAAATCTTCAAATTTTACTAGTGGTAGGTTACAAAAATTGATTTCCCTATATGTTAATTTCCATTCTCGAGTGTATTAGATGCGAAACCTGTAGCAATCTTCGTTGTCCTCCCTCAACAACTTCGAAGTTGCTCGTCTCGAGACCATCGCTGGCATTGGTGGCATCATTCACCTTCAGGCGGTGGCCAGGAGGTTAAATAACTTTGGATTCAAGATTGAGGGCTCGAAGGAGTTGTGGAAGTAACGAATTGAAGTACGGAGAAGAGTAAATGAGGAACTAAGGATTGTTCCTGTGCTCATGACCTGGGTGTAAGACTGGAAGAAAAAGATACGAGAGGAAGCATTCTCTTTAGGTGGATGGGTCGGAAAAGCGATAGAGATCAAGGATGGTCAATCGGGAGAAGTGGAGACTAATAGGGAGCGTTGGGTTGGGTCAAGCTTCTGCGACCCGATCCCAATACGCAACCCACCGTTTCCCCATCCTGATCGTGCCCCACTTACTGATCTTGATCTGACCCCGCATTTTTAACTTATCGTTTGTGTTCTCCTTCGTACCATTAAACTTGGCCAATATATGGATTTCAATAATGTAGACTGACAGTACACGCTTGCATATAGTCCAATCGAAGCTAATCACAACTTATGAACTTGCGGACAGTTAGGATAGAGCCTACAAGATGAATCATTCTGGACTTAACAAAAGTAAGTTTACTCAACAAATCGCAGCATGTTTATCGATCGCTTGCTTTTCTTATATCTTTATTGCACACACTAGCACACACGGGGGTGGGGGGAGGGGGGCACAGGCAACTATATCAGACGAGACACTCAGAGTTAGATAAGAGTAGACTTCAAGAATCATCCAGCCACCCTAATATCGAAGTTATTTCGTAACATCATATTTAGGGTTGGACAATAAAGGTTCTGACTTCGAGATTAAGCTTCATGAGAATGCAGAAAAGTCTGGAGGAGAGGTCTCGGTAGATGATGAAGAAGAAAGGGTAGTAGGTGAAAACCGGGCTCCCGATAAATTCAGGAGCGCAACCATTCTAGATGCACCTAGTGATTCTGTGACCTTTACGATCGATGAAGCTAAACTTAGGAGAATATGACTAAGGCATGAAATTCCTTGGGAAGAAGTTTTAGTCACAACCTGGGTGGACAGACCCCATAATCCCCCGTATCAGTCGGTTGATGTACACAATGGGAACCATTCCTCAATTTCTGTTATTCGTCGAGGAGTTTCTTAGACGAATGTAGATCGCTCCCATGCAACTCCATCCTAATGCGTACGCTTAGCTATATATATTATACGTAGGATACATGGAAATCTTAGGCATAAAGCCTACTTTCGAGGATTTGAACTTCTTTTACCATTTCAAGCATCGTTCAAAGAGAACTCCTTCCTTCATTTTCTTCGAATCTGTGCAGAATAGAAAAATTCTAAATGAAGGATACAACAACACAGGGGAATTAAAGCCCAAGTGGTTCTATATCAAGCATTACGTCAGGTGTGCTAGAAGGTGGCTGCAATCAAGTGAGCTTTAAGTTCCTACGTTTTCGCTTCAACTATATTAGTAGATCCACTGACTTTTCTTTTCTATCTTCAGTTCCAAATGCCATAAAGCAGGGCCAAATATACTTAGATTATTTGAGCCGTCTGTTGGATGGCAACCCGGACTTCTTAAATGTCAGGATGTGCTTGGTGGATGAGGTTCTGCAAAGGCATCGTCTACTTGAGATAAGCCAGAGTATTGGTCATGGATGTCAGGGTTATACATATGTGCCCCCATCTCAGGTTCCTCCCGCTCTTGCAGGAACCAGTGGTGTGCCCCCAGTAAAGGGGTAAGTTATAATCTCAGTTGAAAAGTGAGAGAGTTCCAAAGCCCAAGAACCTTTGGGTTCCGAGGAAGTACCGCAGTCGGGAGATAATGAGACGACCTCGCACGAGATCTAGACACCTTTCTAAAGAGTCCCTCTTCAATGCAAATCTAGGATGAAGAAATTCTGAACAGGCTGGTTGGGGATGAACTCTGGGATGCTGATCTGAAAGACACTTCTGTTTCAGAAAGATAGCCTTCTCCTAAGACACTGTCCCAAATTAGGTCTCCAGTTCGCGAGTCCCAGCTGTATAATCCCATATTTAGGGACCTGGCTAAGCTTCCTTTACCTGACAAGATTTATACTTCCAAAGACATTGGTAGTGGTTCTTTCTTTTCAACCTCTGTGAGGAAGTTACTCCGGTAAAAGCCGAGAGATCACACAGACAAGCCTTACTCCAAGCTCTGGTCCGTCGGGGGGATCACTTAGGACATACATCACACTAACACTGCACGTCACAACTTTCGTTTGTTACAGTACTTCTTGGCCCTAATATCGATTTCTATTGACTTGCAGGAGGGATGATGTAACACCCCGCCTCCGCTAGGGTCACTCGCAAAAGGAATGCACTAGCTTTAGAGGGGCATTATTGGTAAACATGCACAGAAATATCACAAGACAGAACATATAAAATAGCGGAAGTAAAATCAAACTTTCATAACATGAATAAATAAGGTCTAAAGCCTTTTACATCAGAGTACATCAAAACCTGTCTTGCAATAGTAAAGAAGCATAAAGACATTTTCATAAATTATTCCCCAAGTAAAAACAGTAAAGTAGCCATTAGCCAAGAAAAGTCCAAGCCATCCATGATGACCTTCAAGCAGAAGAAGTCCGAACTAAACAACAGTATTTCCTCCCTGTAACCTGGGGGGGGAACGGAAGAAAAGAGGCGAAAAAAACGGGTCAGTCAAAAAGACTGAGTAAGCCCTATCTACTATTAGCATAAAAACTAGTAAAGTTAACTGACATGAGAAACTGAGATGAACATAAGCATGATAACATGATAGATAAGCTAAATCAAAATAACAAGATGAACTACTGAACTCAGATAAACTAAGGTGTCATGATAAATTACGATGTCAAGATAAAACAAGGTATCACATCGTCAGGTTTCTATCAAGTATAATATCCCCAAGATATCTGTCACGTATAACGCCCCGTGATATCTATCCTGTATTTTAGCTCTGCACCTACCGTACTAGTATCCCCACCGTGTCACGTGTTAACCAAGAATGACCCTCACTCAAAAGTCGTGTAATGGTCCATGTCAACCTAATATATCGCATATATAGGTTACTCAACTTGTATGTTTTATTCCATGTAAATGTTCAGTCCCTTGCCGTAGACCATACGGGCTTTCCCATGAGATTCTATATTACTTTAACATAGTTCCATGATCCTTAAGATCGGTTTGGACTGTTACCCTAAACCTAGCCAGGGTCTTCCAACATGAATTATCGTTTGTACAACTAGGACTTATGCTACCTAGGGCTACTAGGGATTATGCTTACCTATTGCACGTTTTCGTATCTCGGTTTGGGTTCAACCACCTAGGGCCACTAGGGATTACGCTAACCGCCAACCGCGCCCTTTTTCCCATGCATATATCGTGAATCGTTTTTCCATGACTGTATGCACATGTATCACATCGTGCCATCCGAGTCCTGTCACAGGGCAGACCAGGAAATACAGGACTCGGTCGGGAGCTTTCAATTTATCTGCCGATGCAGATGCTAAGGTCTGTTTTTTCCTATAAGTGGCTATGGTCCCACGAGACCACTCCCTCAACTAGTGAAAGACAAGACAGGATAAATCCTGTATGAGAACACAACACTGGCCAACCCACATCCAAGCCTTACCGCAACCATAATTAGATAGCAATTATGGTCTTTTGGGTGTTCTCTGCCTTTTCGTACGTACAACCTTGACCAAAGATGGTAGGTAGCCTGACGAAATGCTATCTAGGGTACGACCGTGTATCGTCGACTATCCCCTATCCATCCCCGTCTTTAGGTCGCTCGTATAGCGACCAAGGCATACTCTTGGTTCTTCTAACGCAGACCTTAACCTCTCATGAGCCTAGTATAATCACCTGGCAGCTCATAGAGGGATACCAAGAATATCCTCACGTTCCCCGAAGCCGCTGCTTCGTTACCCAGTTCGCTGGAGCCTTTATCTAAATCAGATACTTGCTCCTACTCGTATACTTAAACGATGACCTACCGTATCAGGTTACTCATCTACCTATGAACTGGTCTAAATTTCCTTGACTAAGAATCATTACTTAGTTATTCTTCAACTAAGGTTTACCACTTAGCATTGTTCCCGTTATCCTTGTTAACTACGGTTATCCACCTAATCCTCAGAACTAGGGTTTACATAATGGATTAAGTGTCACTTAAGTTCATGACTTAACCCGTCTACAAATCCTGTCAAAATTGGCTAAGTATCCAAGTTCAAGGCTTAACCCTACAAACCATGCTCAAGTTGGTTAAGTATATTAAGCAATTCACGACTTAACCTCGTCCAATTATCATTCTAGATTGGTTAAGTATATATTAACTTGACCCTATCAATTTACTTAGTCAAATCGGTCAAGTGTATTCAAGCGATTCGTGACTTAGCCTTATCATGTTTTCACGTTATATTGGTTAAGTATTGGTTAACTTAACCACAATAAATTAACGAGTTAGATTGGATAAGTATAGGTCACTTAACCACATCAATTCATCATGTTTAGATTAGTTAAGTGTTTAACTTAACCCCATTAAACTACCAAGTGGGATTAATTAAGTCTAGGCTAACTTAACCCCATCCGATTTCCATGTTTAGACTAGTTGAGTCTAATCTTAACCCCATTCGTTAACCGTATTTTTCGGTTAAGCGTCATTAAGAAAACTTACTTAACCTTACCAAGTTATCGCGTTGGATTGATTAAGTGTTGGTTAACTTAACCCCATCCACTAGTCATATAAAAATGGTTAAGTGTCATTAGGCAAATCAAGTTACTTAACCTACCCAACCTTGTCATGTTTTGTTAAGTATCATTAGCCTAATCAAATTACTTAACCCATTTGTCCATGTCATATTTGGTTAAGAGTCATTAATCAAATTAACTTAACCCTATCATGTGGCATTAATTACTTAATGCACCTTCACCTCTCACATTAGACTTTGTTGTGATTACTAGTTAAGCCGGTCGGTTCCGGGTAGCTTTACACCACAACTTGGTCTAACCTCGGGTTCAAGCACAACATGACCAACTTCTCACATTGGGTCCTATTGTTTGCAACTACTAGTTAGGCCGGTCGGTTCCGGGTAGTTTTACGTTGCAAACTCAACCCAACCTCGAGTTGGCCACATTTATATTATCTAAGTGTCATGTCCATCATGTTTCCCAAAACATGTTACAAGTTTTCAAGCATTTGGGTAGACCTAACTTAATAGGTAAATTCCCAAAGGGTAGACCTAACTTAATAGGTAAATTCCAAAGCTTATGTTTTTATGCATACTTACATGTCAACTTCCATGTTATATTTCAAGTCATGTTTTCAAGTTGTATTTTCATGTCATTAGAAATTACCCATAACATAACCCAACGCTTTTAAACTCGCATATACGTTCGCGACAACGTAATGGATTAAAAGAAGAGACTTGGCAAAGGCATGGCAAAAATGGATATTAAGCCACAAGTTAATCATGGTGGCAAATGAGGCACAAATGTGTTCATTAACTTGCATGTTACATTCTTAAGCCTCAAAACATGCATAAAACCCAAACTTGGCACATAAGCGAATCATGGTGACAAAAGATATGGAATGATGACTAGTAACTCGCATATATCATCATATAAGGGTTATGACTTCATATGCAAGTTGACATAAAGGTTATGAGGGTTCTCATGTTGCCTAATGCAACATTTCAACATAAAGGTTGTAGCTTTTAGCTCACAAGATCAAGATAATGACTTCATAAACTTGCATGACATGATAGCATGTATCATACTCAATGATCAAACCCAAACTTGCAACATGAACATTTAACTTCATAGTTAATATCTAAGAGTAGGGAAAGGGCTTACATTGCTATGAAGGCACAAAAGATATGACAAAGCCCTTATGCAATCAAATAGACCCAAAATGCAAGCTCTAACATAAAAATCCTTGAGCCAAAATGATCAAAACCCTTGCTTTATGATGCAAAGATAGAAACTTGACTTGAATGCAAGCTAATGACACTCATACAAGCTTGAAAACACTTGTATGCATGGAAAATCTCTCATAGAAACCATTTAGAAATTTTATGAAGAGAGTGGAGGCCATGAAAGGTAAAATTTTGCCATAGTTTAGTTGCATGAATGAATAATGAGGATTTAGGATAGGTTAGGGTCTTATTTATAGATTAGGCAAGTGTTTTAGGCCATAGGATTAAACCTAGATTCAATCCAAGCCATCAAAGCATGTCTTGGGGAAGAAGTCAAGTGTAGGAACCATCTAGGGCCTTTAGATTAAAGATGAACCATGAGAACCATCCAAATGCAAAATCTGCATTTGAGCGAATCGGCCCACGGGTTGACAGCCAAACACCCTGGATTAACCCCTAGTCGACCCAGCGAGCTCGGGTCGACCTCAAAAATCGCCCGGTTCGGTTATTCCCCTCTCCCAATTCGCTGTTTTGAACATTTTTGCATATTTATTTATTTAATTTTCAATTATATATATATATATCAATATATATATATATATATATATATATCAATATATATATATTTCTCTGCGCAACCCATTTCACTTAATTAAGTATACTTTAATTTGGGAATTTTTCGTGAAACTTCGCGAGGCCATATCTTGGTCATACGGACTCCGATTTTCGAAAACTCGGACTCTATTTCGCGTATTTTTCCGAGACGAACGCAATGGCATAGCCCGTTTCCCTTGATTCAGATTTTACAGTTTAATTCTGCCTCCATTTATGTTATAACAGGTTATTGAAAATACGGGTTGTTACAGATGACTTACCACAGGTATGATCTCAGGGACCTTCATGCAACCATTCCCCGGCACGGATCTGATACCGAACACGATCGACGGGAAAGCCGCGAGAGAGACGACAGGAGGCCTTATCATCCTCAGCACCATAGATCTTCCTGCTCTCTCTCTCTCTTTAGCCCTCTTAGATTCGGAGAAGTATAAAGGCTATCACAACCAAGACGGGGGAGATAAATACACTCCTAAAGGTCCAGTTCCTCAGAAAGACTCTCACTCCCAAGATAAGCCATCGAGAAACATTCCGATCTCAAAGACATGGCAAAAGATCTGGACAAGGAGAAGAGTAAGAGTAGCGCGGCGATTATTCCCGCCAAACACCGGAACATCGACATCACCACAACGAGTCATGTAATACTTGATTCTGAGAATGAGGCCAAGCTAAATATTTTAGGGAAACAACTTACAGATTATCATTTCGGGAACATGCACTTTGTTCCGAATCTTATGATGATACCTTCAGATTGGGTGACAGAAGTCAAAGCTCAAATAGACTTCATGGATAAACAATACCAGGAAACGTTCAAATTCACCCGAAGTCTTTCCAAGATTATCCGCGATCTGTTGGTGGATGTTGATAACATGAAACAAATGGCTGAATATGACTTGAATACCAAGGACACCGCGGGGAAAGAGCTTGAGGACACCCAAGCCAAACTTTCCCTCATGCAGCGTGATGCTGAAATTTATAAGAAATAGCATGATGAACTGCAGTAGCTCTATTATACTGAGCTTGATTCTCATAGTCAAGTACGCACAACTTTGAAAAAGAAATTTGAGGATGCTAAGTCAGAGAGCATCAGGCTGAAGTTATCTTGTACTCGCTTTGAACAAGAAAAGACTGGGTTGGAAAAGGAGAACGCTAGATTGAAGTCCAGGCTGGTAGAGTGTGAGGAGAGGGCAGTACTTTCAGAAGGGAATGCCAATATTACCCTTAAATATGTTTTTGAGTCCACTGCACATCTTTTTGAAGCCCATAAAGAGTTAAATGAATATGGAGATCTCATGATATCTTTCTTCTCCCAAGTGATTCAGACTTGGGATATTTCTTGGATCTAAAATTATTCGACGATTCTGGTCGATGTGTGGGATCAAATTGTTGAGGATGAGAAGAAGCAGCTAAAGTTTGAGACCATTGATGAAAAGGAGCTAATGAAAACATACTTGAGAGGCGAAGAACCAGAGCCTTTAGCTGAAGGGCAGAAGTTAATTCAGGAAGCTATGGAAGAGGAAAAGCGTCAAGCCAAGGAAAAGAATACAATCGAAGGTGGTTCCAGTTCCACTTATTCCATGCTTAGTGCTGCAGAGATTAAGGGATATGATTCTGAACATCCAGAAATCCCTAAGGTTCCTCTTCTATCTCCCATAGAGGAAGCAGCTACTCCTGCCACTCCCGGGAACCAGTTCGCTAAAGGTATCTCTAACTTTTCACCACAATTTGTCAAGGCTATCATATTATGCCATCGTATCGTGGAGCATACAACTGAAAGGCCTATGTTTTCTATAGAATTAGTAACTGTTTCTTCTCGTTCTTTATGTACAAAGCCGGCTGAGGAGACTGAAGAGAAACAGGAGGAGGCCGCTGACAAGGCCATAGTGCTCTCTAGCACTGAAGCTCCCAAAGACGGGGGGATGTCTTTGATTTTCCTATTACAAGATTGTACTAGGCGCCATGGCCAAACTGGTGATGAACCTTTTAATGGAGAAGATGGTCCATGTATTTAACGAATGATTGAAAATAGAATTTAGCAGCACTTTGTGGTTCAAAATATTGGATCCCCTTTATGTTGGCAGTTATGACCTATTTATAGGTGTCCCTCTCCGGAGAAATGAGCTGAAGTTCATATATGCAAGCGACGGATCGTTTCAGCCAGTAATTACCAAAATGCCACTGCTTGGTTGTTGCCAGCTGTCTGTATCTGTACCCAGCTGTCATGCGCAAGCGACTTTACAGGAGCGAGTGTTTTAAATAGTCAAGTGGGTTACTTTAGCTAGTGATCTTCGCGCGTGGCTATCTTCAGTAATTGATGAGCGGTTATCTGATTTGATTGATTGTGAAATGAGCGGGTGGCTAGGATTGTACTTATAGTTGAGCGACTCTGGAGTGGAGCACGGGACTGGGATCAATTCTTCTTTGTGCTTTTCTCGACTGAATTCCTTGTCTTAAGAATGTGTGACCTTCTCTAATTCAGACGCTCTTAGCAGGTTGCTCAAGAATATTCATTCTTACCGCCTTTTCACCGTGTCGTTTCTCAGTATGGCTATGCTATGCAGTCGCTCCTGGTCTTGTTAAGTGAATGAATCATCTTGTTTTGGTGTTCGAGCGACTTTGTTCTAATACAGACGACCGACCTTTGCTTCCATGGCCAGGTCACGACTTGCTTCTGGCTTTGGTTTGAGACATGGGCACATAAAAATGTTGTGAGTGCTTGCTTTGTAATTCTAGCCCAGGCTCAGTCCTTTAAGAGATAAACATCTGAATCTTGTTCTGTATAGTTGCTTCCTATTTTTTGTGAGTCGTTTAAGTGCCTTGGACAACAATATGCATGACCGACCCTGATGGCGCTCGTCCTGTAGTTTCTGCTCAGATTTTGTAGGTGAATATGCATATGGTTTTTTAGGGATCAACACATGCCCCTCGAAGCTTGTAATCTCATGGCAGAGAGTTGCTGGCTTCGACGTGATTGATCGCAACATTGTTTGGTAAATTTAATCTGACTCGTCGAAGTGTCGTTCGTGCGTAACTTTAGATTGTTCCGTTGTGGAGGATTGATATCGTCCCTTTCCGTGAGCGAGACGCCTGACATATCTATTCATTGTTGCAAACAGTAGAATTGTGGGATGCTAGCTGGATCTTGATGGGGCACTTATTTGTGCAATCGAGCTCTGAGTTAATGAGGCGAGAATGCTCTGGATGTATGTCATTTAATCTTCCCTTTTATTTACTTTTACCCTTCTTTATTTTACCTCTTCTCCTCAATTTTTTTCTTCACGACTGTAGCCGTGCTCTTCGAGGATTTTACCAGGTAATTCATATCTCTTATTCTTGTTTAGACCCTTCTTCAAAAATATTTTTCCTTATTATCTTGCTTAGTGCTTGCAGTAACACCTGTTCAATTAAAGAAATTCTCCCTTGGACCCGAAGCATCATGATCTTTTTGGGTGAGTTTTTTTCCTTTTATTTTGCCTCGTTTTTTCTGAACAGTGGTATACCTCCAAGCTAAGATGCTTTAAGTGTAGTCTGATTGGCTTAAGTATGAATTGGGATCCTGGTAATAGTCAGATTTTGCCTAGCGAAGATACCATTTTCTAATTATCTCGAAGAATCTGAGTCACCTGGTGACTTTTGAAATCTTGATGTTGGTATTGCTCATTAGTTGCTCGATGGAATACCCCAGGCTTCTCTGGGTGAAACGTTTATGTTCACTTCTGAGTCTAGTTGGGCCATTCTTGGTCATTTACGATTGTTGTTTGTGTCCATATTGATTTACCTTTTCTTCCTCTTTTTCTCTAAAATAAGCCGCCCAAGGATGACATTCTTTATGTCAAAGACACTAAAGAAGAAATCGATGGAAAAGGCTGGTAGCAAAAAAATGCTTCAAGGTAAAAAGAACTTGGGTGCAAATGATACGCAAAGCCATCATTCCTTGGGTGAACCTCCTATCCCAGATGTTCAGATTGTCCCTAATCAACAACCATTGGCTTCTCCGTCCATTACTTTAAACCCTGCTAACTTTCAAATGACTGTTCCGAGTCCTCTTTGTGTTCCCAATCCTTGTCATCCCGAACTTGCTGAGCGATTCGAGGGTTGTTGCCCAATTGGTACATATTCTGGTGTATACATAGGCCCGTTCGATCGATGGATTGTTGCAGGAAAAATGGATGCTATGAAGGATTGCATATTACCTTAATCTAATCAGTTGGAGGCACATCCGAACCTGGTTGAGGACTTTATCATAGAGGTTAGGGATTACATTGTAAAGCAATTGGGTGCTTGGCATACTCTTGTTGTAGATCTTCAGGAGTCGAATAAAGAGAATGTCGATCGAATCTATGCTTTAGAAAAAGATAGGTTCAAGCTCGTCAAGGCCCTTGAATCCCAAGAGAAGATCATTGCCTCCCTTATCTGAATGTTGTGGCTTGTTAGCTTTATCTTTTATTATTTCCACTGTTATTTTAAGATGATACATTTAGTCTGGCTTGTATATGCGGGTGCCAGCCTCGCCTATTATCGTACACTTATGTTGGTGACTTTTATGGCCTGTTTTGGACATAAGTGTGCTGCGTTGGTGCGTCGCACACTGCACCTTTATTTTAATTTTCATGTTTGGTCGGGTGCTCTGTTAATCGCGCGGTTACACCCAATCTACGTTTTTTTATTGGTTTGTCTTGATGATTCGTTACATACCATCTATTATTACGCGCTTGTTTGTATACTCATAAGCATGTTTGTTATTAATTTTTATTAAGTTGTATTCAACCCCACGCCTGAATGACTTGGTGGACCAAGCCCTTCGGAGACTGGTTTTGAATACGTTCCCCCTGGGGAGGACTTGGGTTATAAGTTTTCGACCCACTCTAGGCCTTGTTTGATATGATTTTCTTTTCAAAAAAGGTCTAGAATGAATACCTCCTTGCGGCTAGGATTTCTGATTGCGCTGATATTTCCAGCATGTTTGCTGGTCCTTCCGACACTAGGACTGGGGTTTCCAGCCTAGTTTTTTTTTGCATTGCCCCTAGGAGGCGGACACTAATCCTTGTTACCGAATTTGGTTTCGATTTTAAGGAGTTCGTGTCTTGCACCTGACAAGGCGCCTCTTCGGGACTAGCAATTTTTATTTGTTGGACATATTTGGTAATATTCTTGCATCTCTACTGAAGCCTGATGCCGATCCCTTGAATGGATGTCTGCTAAGAGTTCGGCATATTTCACAATGAAAAGTGCAGCCCTCTGACTTGTTTTTTCTTAGAGCGACTTATTCTCTTGAGACGATGCGCTTATTCATCCTATTTGATTTTGCCTGATGTTTATGGTTTTCAAGCTGCTTTGCTTAAGATGTGCTTTGAGATTCTTCCCGTCCCAGTTTAGCTGTATATGATCAATTGCTTCTATCATGCCTACATTCCAAGAGATCGGTTTTTAGTATGAACTGATAAATATGTTACTTAGGTAAGCACATAATTGATTTTGATGCACAAGGTTTTTTTGTAAGTAAACCATTGCTAAACATTTGTATGAATATAGCGAGTAACAAATCAGGGTAAAATGATTTTAGTAATAAGATTAAAAAAAGTAGTAAAGCAAAGTAGTAGGGGTTCTTGTCCAAAAATCCATGATCAGGACACTAGTTACTGATCCTTAAGCAAGCGTTGGTTTCAGATTGGCTTGGGCCTTTTTCATTAAATCTGGTTGCCCCTTGTTCGCGGAGAGCCAGAACAATATTCATGGTCTTGTACATATTGTTGAAAATGGTTTTTCCTGATTAGTCCCTTGGTTAACAACTTCAAATGCCTGCAATCATTGGTATCGTGTCCTGGATGTTTATGGAATTGACAAAACCTTCCTGATTTCATAGCAACATCTTTGACCTGCCTTTGTTTCAAGACCGGATATCTCTCGGTGTCCTTAGTTTCCATGAAGATATTTCCAATAGTATCATAAGAGGAGTGAACTTGGAGTTCTTGAAAAAGCATATTTCCTTTTAGCCCGACTGTCTTTCCCCCCATTGCTCCTTTTTTGACTATCAAAGCTACTTCGCGCATTACTTTTCTTCTTTATCTGTCCATGTGCTGAATTTTCTTCAATACTCATGTATTTTTCAACTTTATTGAGTAATTGTTCGAGTGTACTTGGTTTCTTCTTCTTGTTCCACCGTCCTAATCCGGTTTCTCTACACATGGCCCCTTTCAAAGCCATCAGGACTAGACGGGGTCAAAATTTTCGACTTCAGCTACTGCCATATCAAAGTGAGTGAGAAAAGCTTTGATGGACTCTCCTGGTCCTTGTTGTAGTTTGCTTAGCTCCATAACATCCCGAACTCTGGGTGCCTAGAATTTGAATTGCTTACTGAATAGTCTAGCCAGGGTAGTGAAGTCGTCCATAGATTTCGGCGGTAGCTTTGTGAACCATAGGTAAGCAACCCCTTCTAGATAAGTCGGGAAATATATTTGATCTCGTCGGTAGCGCATGCCCTACTCATATACTGGTCATATTTGCACAGGAATATATTAGGGTCTCTTGTCCCATTATAGGACTGCAACGTTGGAGGTTTGAATTTCTGAGGACATACAGTCTTCTTAATCCTTTCAGTAAGTGGGGTTTTAGTTGGAAAGGATTCCCATTCTTTTTTTATCATCCTTCTTCTTTAGACTTTCTTCCACAATTTCACATGTCATTCCTAAAATGTATTTCTTCTTTCTGCTCTGATCCATGGACTGAGCGCCCTCTTCCTTGACAACTTCTGGTTTAGGTGTATAATCGTGATCTGGAGTCAAGGAATTTGGGCATTCTTCTGGGAGGACTCTGCCTCTGGCGGTGGAGCTGTCTAGCCGCTCCGAGATTGTGTCATCGAAGTAGTCACGCACAGATGCTTTGTTCTTTCCATGATCCCGATTGATGTGATATGCAACTTCTTGAATGGAATTTTCCTGTTTCGAGCTCGAAGTAGAGAATTCTGCCTCGGATCCGTGGCGCGTTTGAGTGAATGGAGAACAAGTGGCCCTTAGCGTGGCTTTTGCGGTGGCGGCTTGAATAGCGAGTATTGACTCAAGTTTCTTCATCATTGCATTGTTCGCAATAGTTATTTGACTCATTAATCCTGTCACTGCTTCTTCCAATTCTTTCCTGGTTACAGTTTCTTCAACTCTAGGCAGTTCTCCTACCCCGGAACGGGTAGTGGACGATGTGATGATATTAACACTGTTGATGAGGCTGTTGACTTCATCAGTGACTTCCTTCAGCATGTCCATGATTCCAAGCATAGATTTCTCAGAGAATCTCATCGGACCTTATTAGGGAGAGATGTAAATATGGCCCTATGGTGGGCGCCAAGTGTTTTCACCAAAAAACGACTTAAACACCAAAGGTACTAGAATTGTACTTCACTGATACAGTAAGAAAAATAAACGGAGCCGTACTTGATAACAATTGAAAGTAAAAATGCAAATAAAGAAAAATATAGATGAGATTTAGAGTGGTTCGGCATTGTGCCAGGCCTACATCCACTATAAAGATTACTTGCATTCTTAAAATGGAGATTATAAAATACACCAACTCTCTTTTTTCATAAATCTCTATATTCACTCAACATACTCTCATTTATACACATCAATCCTGGGGTTTAATGAGAAAATCGTAGAGTTTGAGGAGGAGAAGAACGGATGAATGAGAAGGAGGATGTCTTTGATTTTCCGATTACAAGATTGTACTAGGCGCCATGGCCAAATTGGTGATGAACTTTTTAATGAAGAAGATGATCCAAATCTTTAAGGAATGATTAAAGATAGAATTTAGCAGCACTTTGTGGTTCAAAAGATTGGATCCCCTTTATGTTGGCAGCCATGGCCTATTTATAGGTGTCCCTCTTTGGAGAAATGAGCTGAAGTTCATATATGCAAGCGACGGATCGTTTCAGCCGGTAATTACCAAAATGCCACTGCCTGGTTGTTGCAGTTGTCTGTATCTATATCCGGCTGTCATGCGTGAGCGACTTTATAGGAGCGAGTGTTTCAAATAGTCAAGTGGGTGACTTTAGCTAGTGTTCTTCGGGCATGGCTATCTTCAGTAATTGGTGAGCGGTTATCTGATTCGATTGATTGTGAAATGAGCGGGTGGCTAGGATTGTACTTGTGGGCGAGCGACTCTGGAGTGGAGCACGGTACTGGGATCAATTCTTCTTTGTGCTTTGCTCGACTGAATTCCTCGGCTTAAGAATGTGCGACCTTCTCTAATTCGGACACTCTTAGCAGGTTGCTCAAGGATATTCATTCTTACTACCTTTTCATTGCGCCATTTCTCAGTATGTCTATGCTACGTGGTCGCTCCTGATCTTGTTAAGTGAATGACTCATCTTGTTTTGCTATTCAAGTGGCTTTGTTATGATACGAACGATCGACCTTTGCTTCCGTGACCGGGTCATGACTTGCATCTGGCTTTGGTTTGAGACATGGGCACATAAAAACGTTGTGAGTTCTTGCTTTGTAGTTCTAGCCCAGGCTCGGTCCTTTAAGAGATAAACATCTGAATCTTGTTATGTATGGTTGCTTCCTATTCTTTGTGAGTCGTTTAAGTGCCTTGGACAACAATATGCATGACCGACCCTGATGGCGCTCGTCCTGTAGTTTCTGCTCATATTTTGTAGCTTAATGTGTGTATGGTTTTTTAGGGATCAACATACACCACCTACGTTGTGCAGCATACTCCATTCTGCCATGTAACAAGCTCTTCCAATAACTTGGTCACCGCGGAACATTTCCACTCCAGCTTCAGTTGAGAACTTTAGTAATAGACACCATGGTGAAACATAGGCCCTGAACTCTGCGAGGGTCCCGGTCGGCCTAAAAAGGCATTGTAAGGCAAATCAATATTCATTACCACAAACGGGAGCATCCGTACTCTTCGGGGTCTCCTTCCCTAAGCTCCACAGACAAATCCGCTACTCCAATCGGAATCGTTGTTGAGCTGTTAAAGCCACATATCCATCCACCGCATGGCTTTAAATCTTTAGCTTTAAATTTCATTTGGTCAAACGCTTTTTTAAACAAGATGTTGACGGAACTCTCACAATCCATAAGGACTTTCCGTACTGTTGTTGGACCGATTGTAGTAGTTATTACCAATGGGTCAAAACTCGGTTTCTCAATTCCCACATTCTCTCTGTCTCGAAAGATAACATTATCTGCCATCGTCTTATGCTGCTTTGCGGGTGCAGTATCCTCGAGGGCACTACATTATCCCACTTTTGGATGTTTAGCGGCATTGACGTACTGCTCCATGGCTTTGTTGTTGAGTCCACCTGGATGCGATCCACCGACCATGGTATTTATGACTATCCCATTTCCTTTCTGCTGGGTAGTAGACCTAGGGGTAGGTTGGTTCTTATTTGGAGTTGGTCCTCCTTACCCCCCGTCTCTAGGGGAAACCTTATATTCATCTAACTTCCTTGCTCGAAGCAACTTCTCCACAACATCTCTTAGGTGATGACATTCGTTTGTGGACTGACCATATATTTCTTGGAACAAACAGAACTTCCCGGTCCCACGCTCCTTTTTAGTTGAGTCTCTCAGTGGAGGCTTCTTGTATTGGATAACATTGAAGGTGTCCAAGTATATATTCTCCAAGGTGTCATTTAGTGGCGTGTAATTCTTGTAGGGATCGAACCGAGGTCTTTACTTAGGGTCGTTCCTTTGATTCTTGCTTCTCTTGTTGTCGTTCCCACCTTAGCGGCCATTTCCTCCACTTTGGTTGCCGACATTGACTTCAACTTTCCCCGCGCTATCAACGGACTACTTTGTGGAGACGTTTCTCTGGATCCGTCTCGAGTATACCTCTTCCTGTCGTAGACGGATGTTAGCCTTCTCGTAAAATAACTCTTTGGTCAATGGCGGCTTTCCAACCAAGTATTTCCAGAAATCTGTGTCTTTGTCTACTCCATTTTTAGTGCCATCAAGATGGCTTGCTCGTGGGGATCGCTGACTTTGGTAACTGCTAGGTTGAAACGATTATGATTTCAAAGACTTCCTAGGAGCTTGCTTGACTACAGATAGCTCAATAACGTTCTTTGATTTCTGGGCGTGGAGTCGGAACTAGTTCAGTAATCTCTCGCTTAATTCCTTGAAGCTAGAAATCGACCGTGGCGGTAGTCGGGTGAACCACATCATAGCAATGTCTTCTAGATTTATGGGAAAGCTTTGCACTTGATAGCTTCTAGATCTTCTGCTGCATTCTTGTACCAGGAGTATCTCATCAGATGTTGCCTTGGATCAGTTTTTCCTCCGTAATGGCTCATGGTTGGCAAGTTGAATCGCCTTGGGAACTTGACATCCAATATGTCGTCGGTAAAAGGTGTATAGCTGAGATCAATACCCCAATATTAGTTAGTGTAACCTTTGCTATCAACCATAATTTGACGTACCATAGCCTCCACTTCAGCATTGGTTAAAGTAGGCTCAAGTTCAACACTTCTCGCTCTTCTGGCATTTCCAGCTCCCACGTCAAGTGGGCGACCTTCGGTTTCTTGCGGGAGCAGAGTTCCCTTGCCCCCTACGATATCGGTCATTCATAGGACGAGTGGGCTGAAAGATTTGGCCTTGAGTAGGATAGGCAATGTTCAGGTCTCAAGGTAGGATGTGAGATCCACGCATTGGCAACAACATGGGTTCTGTTAGGTTAAGATCATTGGGACCCAAATGACGAGCTGCATCTTCGCGAGACCCAAACGACCAAATGTCATTTGTTCAAGGTTCTCAGGCCTATCGAGAGGTCTCCTTTGACGTGGGTGCCTTTTGTTTTCTTCTAATGATGATGAATAGTCCGCTGCAAGGCGATGAGTTGGAGAAGGTATTTTTTGCCTACAAAGTTCATCCATCTGCCTATTCATACCATTCATGTTTTCATGGATTGCAGCACTATCACGTCTTTGGGCTTCTATAGCCTCATTAGTTTTCTCCATCATAGCAAGCAAGCATGCAAAATCCATTTGCGAGATAGGGGAAGATGCCAGAGGTTTATTGCTTGTTGTAGTAGCAATTGTTGAAGTCCCAGCACCGGCTTGGTTGGAGGCATTCAGATCAGATCTGGGTAAGGTATCACCATCAGTAGGGTTCGGATTACTAGATCAGGTCACGACATCATCTTCAGGTTGGGTCAGGGTAGGTCACTAGGCGAGTGGGAATTATCGTGACCGGGTCGGGTTGTGGTATTGCCACCGGGTTGGATCAGGTCCGACCCGACCATACCATACCCGCGGGTTTGTTCCCCGATGAGGGTCTGCACACCATCTCGTTGTTCTACGGTTGCTTCGTTCCTTCGTGAAGCTTGAGAAGTCTGGGTTCCTTACCTTTCCTCAGAGCTATAGAATTATGATTTATCAAAGTCGATGAATACTTCAAAAATGATAAGGATGTAGATTATCACTTCGGACTTGGTAATCAAAACAGTAGAATGACAATCCGAAAAGCTGAGAATTTGACGTTCTCAGTGGAAGCACCAAAATGTTAGATCAAAAATTGGTTCCAACAACCAGTTAAATAGAATTCATAGAGAATAATAATCTAAAAGCAAAATAAAATGCAATCGACACACAAGGTTTATAGTGGTTCAGCGTTAACAAGCTTACGTCCACTTTATAGTTCTCTGATTGATAAATTGATTACAAGTACAGTGTAGATAATCACTCAATCTCACAAGTACAATCAATAATATCTCAAAATCTGTGGAATTATACTCAAGAATCTAGGGTACAATCTGAACAAAAAGGAGAGATATTGGTAATGGTGTTGCTTGATTCTCAAGAGTGCCAAAAGATCCCTCAAAATGTCAATTAGTGATGTATTTATAGGCATGAAGAGCAGGCTTCCCTAAGATCTCAAAGTTGGTTATGGGTGAGTGCAGACATCCTTTAGATCGTGTGCGCGACGTGGGGTCAATCCGCTTTTGGTGGCTTGAGAATAGGGCTTGGTTCGACTCAGTAGCAGCTTCAGGGTATCAGGTCAGGGTTCGGGTCGGACCTCGTGCAATCCAAAGTGGGGAGCGCTCATCGATCTTTCAACGCATATGTGGATCGGGTAGGAACTTATGTGAGCCGAGTCGCCAAATACGTGGTGCCATCTATCCAAATATAAGTGGATTGGGTCACGTACTCTCGATCCGATCCGACTGGCTTTCTGCTTGTTGATACACGAGTTTTCCACTTTGACTTGAGACTTCTCTATCGATTCGAGTTGATTCCGTTACTCATGAATGATCGTCTGAACTTAATGTGGCCTATTTACAAAGTAGGCCAACAGGTACTGATACGAAAAATCATGAGAAGTAGAAGATTCTTAAAAATTTAATCTCACAGTGTAAGCAAGGTAGGATAAAAAATATCGAATGTGACTACTATCTTTGAATCAATAGTCAAAGTGCCACAACAATACCGAGTATTAAAGGAATAAAATTTTAATAGTATTTGATCATCTTCAGCTTCAAAAGACCAATCCCTCAATATCTAATAATATATTCTGCAGGATGTTACAAGGCGGGGGTAAAAAGAACAATCTGGTGATTGGAAGATCAAAATAAAAAGAATAATCTGGTGATTAAAAGATCAAAATATTATCCACTATAAAGATTTATATCGATTGGTTCCCATTCAAGTGTTATTCCTATTTTCTAGGTTACCTAACCTAATATATGCACATAGACAACAATCCACCCTTGACCTAAAGAAGTAGAATTTGGATGAAGCCAATTTACCACTCGGTATTTTCAATCTAATCCATTGTATTAGACACTTAATACTTCAATAAAAATGGGTTCCTTCACTTACCCATTAGCCAACCCTTTTAAGACAGGTAGATCCATTAACTATTTAAGACCTATCAAGGCGGGCTCTAATAACTTATTCAAGATAGATAGACTCCTCGCCATTTAATACCTATCTAGTTGGTTTCTAAATCATTTTATCATAGGTAAGAAGGTTCCAACTATGCGGACCTCTAATTTCTAGCTAAAGATTCTACATTGGTATCACATCCCCACCCTAAATAAAAAAATGAATAATACGAGAGATGGTAAGCAACCACTTAGTACCTACATAATATGTAGACTCCTCACCATTTAAGACCTTGCCCATAGGTCCCCTATGTTGCTGTCTACCTGGCATTATTTGGTAACCCTATCCACTCTCCCTTAAGATATGCAGTCCATTGGTACCATTTCTTTTTCATTTAATACCTATACCTAGGTAGGCTGTAACCCAGTCACTTAATACCTGATAAGAAGCAAACTTATCTAGGGATTTGATTGCACGTACAACTAGATTATTCTAAAATTAAATTGGGAAGAGATGACCTTTACGGTCTCTTAATACGGAAGGGAATCCAACGATTATTAATACCTCAAGCGGGGCCAATAACCACTTAATACCTTTTGGTGGATCCAACCACTTAATACCTCAACTCCAAAATAGGTTGGGACAAACTATACCCCTTAGAACACCCCAAACTCAGTCATATCAAAGGATGACAATCATCAGTTGTAAATGTAAAGCCATATAGAGAATAAAGTATTAACATATAACAAAAATAAAATAACATTACAACATAAGAATATTACATTATAAAAAACAGAATAAATGATCATTCTAATAAAATAACACTTATATCATATCGGAAATATCATAATCTTAATGTACCAGTACATATTTTTGAAATGAATATCAAAGTACATCAAATGCCAAGTAATTCACACAAAATGAAATAAAGAATATATACTGATAGAACAAAATAAATATACATGAAGTTGATGAAGCAATCCTGCTAAGCTCCAAACCGCATTATCTTAACAATAATCAATCACTACCCTGCCGACTTAAGCTAAGGAAAATGAATGAGTCAGATATAAAGTCTAGTGAATAGGAAATAAAATGAAAGAAGAAGGTCAAATGCAATCAACCTCAGATCTACTCTAAGTATCATCAAATGTATATTTCTTAATCCTTTATATGCCTAATTCCCTAAAAGGGATTTTATCTACACCAAGCGATTTAGCTTAAAGGTCAGCTCAAAGCCTACCCATCGATCATCCTATCGGGATCATCCCATTGACCACTTGTCTATGCCTACCGAAGAAATGCGTATAATGTAATCTCACATACTGACTCATCCAATACTCTCACGCCCTTTTTTCCATACCTAGTAGCAAAATGCCTTTTATTTCCTACTTCGATATTCACCTCGAATGAGCAACCCTACGGCGAGCTACCCCCTTGTGTGGTCCCTTATATTCTACTCCGAAGTTGTCTGTAGATCCACCAGGACAAGCACCACATTTCTTAGTGCATGAGTGCATAAAGCCCCTTATTTCCTACTCCAGTGTTTGCATGCCTAATACCGCCAGGATGAAGTCCCTCATGCCTCGTTCTCAGCACTGACTTCTTATTTCATGCATGGACATTGCGTGTCCTTTCTTCATTTGGATGTGCCCCAACCAATATTTCTATCCGCACTCTCTAACCCAGTCTCCCTATTTTGAGTTATAGCCTTGGCCTCTTATTTTTTATGCCAACATTGCTTGTACAAATGTCATTAGGATATATCCCTACTCATATTAAATGCTGCTAATCCAATTTTCACACATTGAGTTTTACTAATTTTAGTGGCCCTTATTTCCTATGTCGACGTTACGTGTAAATTTTGTTAGGACATACCCAAATTATAGAGATTTGTTTAACTAGGAGATAAGTCAAACTCTTTCTCCTTTCAAAGTTATGCACAAAATTTAATTTTCCTAAAATCAATCAAGTAAATAGATAATAAATTCTAGGTCATTAGGCTTAAAGTCTACAATTTTTTGAATAAGGATAATGAAGATTTTTCATATTTTGTGCACATAGTTTCAGTAAATCTTAGACCATGATTATAAACCAAATGTTCTAGAGAGGACTTTTATGTTTGTTTTGTTTTCTCTTTTTGATAAGCTTTAATTTAAGGTTACAGATCTCGTCAAATTAACCTATTCTCATTTTTTATATATTTAACCTTGATTTAATATATACTAATTTAGGTTTCGTAATCACAGTTCCAATTATGTTCAACATAATTCAAATTAAAACTTATGAGTCTATAATTTTTATAGTAATGTCCAGAGTTTGCGAAAAAGCCCATATTTTATGGAAAAGTCCATATTTTACAAAAAATTCTACACTTATATTTTAGTCGAAATCCAAAATTAATAAGTCAACCTTTTAATTCAAAAATCTAATTTCCACAAACTTGGAAGCCTAAGCTCTACAACGTGGACTTTCCTTTTTAGCTTTTCACCTCGCGAATCTTCCCCCTCCAATTTGATTTATCATTTTTTTTGGAAGAGAGAAGGTTGGAAAAGGAAGTAGCGGTGAAGAAGAAATGGCTTTAGCTGAATATTTAATAGTGTTTTAGATTTAAAACAAGGCAATATTTATAGTGTTGACTATGTTTTCCTAACCTTTAGATTAGACGTAGGTTGATCCTATGAAACCACGTCATATCTCTCTTTTTATCTACATGTATGACATGTTACAGTAGCTATCCAACCATATAAATATCTCACAGACAAGATCTTACCTTTCATGTGCATCATTTCTCCCATCCTAAATTAGAGACTAAGTCATGTTTGCACCTAGCCATATTATTGTCCGGTTCAACACATACTTGGTCAGAAGCAACGACCGGTAAATATATAGGTCGGCGGGATAATGAAGTGGTTGAGTTAATTTTTTTTAATCTAAATTTTAATTTAGTTTTAATTCTTCGGTTCTCATTCATATTGAATCAAAGTGCAATGAGTTATATATAAAATTTGTCTTGAAAATTGTTGTGGATGCAATGGTGAAGTCCTCATAGCCAAATTCCGGCATTTGTGACAGTTCTACTTTATTTTTTATTTAATTATTATTACTCATAAATTTCTGGAGTATTACATTCTCCCATTCTTAAAGTATTTTGTCCCAAAATCTGCGTAGATAAAAAAGTGCAGTTAACTACTAACATCAAATGGTTACAAGCATATACTTATATATCATCCATACCAATCACCATCCTTAATATTTATGATCCAATTTATGATTTCATGCAATCTAAAGTGTATATAAACATATCCAATGTGAAAGACTAGTTGGTCCACTAATTCATTTAACCTCTTGTTTGTTCAAGTATGCTTATGCCATGTATACAAATGTATGCAAGGCTCTAATAATCACTGATAATTCTATGTGCATGCTATAAAATCATCCATAAGCAATATCTATATGCTATAGTTAGCAGCCATATAAAGTAAACAAAATCGGATATCCATATGCATATGTGAATGTGAAAATATGAAATTGGCCAATTAACTTATTGAGTTTATATTCCAGTGTGTAAAATTTAACCATTCGCATCGACAATTATTCACTTGAAACCATTTGCATCCATCATCCACAACATATCATATTGACATGTTTACATTCATTCCTACCATCCATAAGTTACATTGTTAGAGATCCACCCTTCCTACAAGTATTATACAAGATCCTAACTAGGAAAAATATTTAGATCATATTGTAGAAAAAATATGGGTAAGAAGCACAAATCATATCCTCTCATTCCCATGTTTGGTCCCCTCAAAATTTAATGAGATAAATTGCTTTATTGTGAAGTTGCTTGACATCCACCCTAGTGCATAGGTAGGTACACGACGAATAAGTGACTCACACTTCACCTCTACCTCCTCCAGCTAACCAGGCTCTATATAAGTCGCTAAGTTATGTGAATTTTTCCTTAAATGTGTGATGTGAAAAACATTATGCATCCAAGCTAAATTAAGTGGAAGCTCTACTCTATACTCCATCTTCCCAATCATATCCATAATAGGAAAGGTTCCTATAAACCTCAGCACAAGCTAATTTGTTGATCCAAACCTCATCACATGGCTTAATGGTGAATTTAACGAGTATCGTATCTCCAACATTCATTTCCAAGTCAGACTATCTCATATCTACTTACAACTTCTGTTTGTCTTGAGCTATCTTCATCCTCTTACGAATCAAATCCATCTTCTCAAATGTGTCCTTCATTGTGTTGGATCTAAGAATTATTTTTTTGATCATGTCCCATCAATATGATGGTGACCTGCAAGGTTTACCATGTAGGGCCTCAAATGGTGCCATACAATAATTTCTTAGTATATATTATTATATGCATACTCAACTAGTAGCAAATACTCTTGCCGAAAAACTCTAAAATCGAAAATACACATCCTGAGAAAATCATCTAAGATCCTATCCACCCTCTCTATTTTTCTATGCATTTGTGGGTGATAGGATTTACTCAAATTTAGTTATATTCTTAAGGCACCTTGAAAATTCCTTCCAAACTCATTTGTTAGTAGTAGACCACGACCATTGATGTAACAACCCATAGTTATGCACATTTTTTGCTGGTAAATAAGCAGTATCATTTTCTTATGAGTTAGTATAATTTTATAATTTTAATAAATGATTATTACAGACATTTCTCATATTTAGGTTTTTAGTCGAATATTTCAGTAACCGACTTTCTCCTGATGAAATCTTATTTCATCCATAACTTTTGATTAGACTAGAAATTGAACTAAAACCATTTCCATTGAATTAGGATGATGGTTTCCATTTCTATAGTGTGATTATATACTAAAACGGGTTAAGCATTCGAGAATTAGGGTTGTTTGAAGTGTTTTATAATTTCAAGCAGCCTAATTCACAATTTAGGGCCATTAATAGTGGAGCCCAACCTTAATTTCAAGATTAGTGAAAAATATAAATGAAATTAGTTATTGTAACTCATTTCTCTCATATTCTATTTCACTCCTAAAGCCTTCAACTCTATTAGAATTCTTCTTTTATCTAATCCGCAAAATTTATATGCAAAAATAAAAAACAAATTAGAGAATCAGATAGATCTACACTAAAGAAGAACTATTACTACTATTAAAAGGGAGGATCCATTCAACTTCAATTATTTTACTTTACTAGAAGGTTACTTCATATAAACATTTTCTTAAGAAAATGCGAGTGATTATATATCTCACTTTCTGATTTCTAGAACTTTTCATTTTGAAACTCTTCAGAAAATCAAATCTATTAGAAACTCTATTTACTCTAATTTTGATTCACAACTATGAATTTAAGTTAATTTATGAATTTAAATTAACTAGAGATCAAATTATGTAGAACTATACCTATGAAATCATTAGTTATTCTTAGGGATCCTATGATCTTTTTTAAATCTAAATTCCCTAAAAATTGGTTAAAACGATTGATTGTTGTTTTAAATTGTTATAAATGATTATATGCATGAATCTTTTTTCATGAATGTTTCAGTACCCCAATGAGTCGCAACTTAGATTTATGTTGGAATTAGGAATTTGGGAAAAGTCCAAAATTCAAAAAGTGCTTAGATTTGTGTGAAAATTAAAGGGATGAGCCGGAATATCTCCAAAGGTTATGAGAGAATTTTCAAATCATTTGAAGATTGTGCGAAGGAGTTATTTCATTCGTAGTTGGATGGATATACATTTGTAACTGTCTAGAATTGCACGTGATTCGTGTTGATAGTAGAGAATGGTCTCTAGGTGCTACAGTTAAAAGTCAATTAGATTTAATATAAGGGGTTTATGTTGGTTGTAAAATTGGATCGATTTGAGAATAAATTTCAGATTTATAGTGGGAGACTTTGGATGCCAACAACATTGGATTAGTGTAGATAACTAAAGACTTAGATCGGTGGAAGTAGATTTTGAATCCAATTGACATAACTTCAGAAAGAAGGAATCGACATAGTTTTGAGAGGAAAACTAAAAGGGGGAACTAAGTTAGGGATCAATACTGATCCCTGACCTACCCACTACATAGGTGCGGTCCCTATACGGGATCAATAGTTAGTGAGGCGCCTTTAAGGGAACGTTACAAGACCAAAGGAATTTCATTGTTGAAGTTTAGACCATCGATAACAATGTGAAGGCTATTCGATTACAAAGTTTAACATCAAGTAGAACGACTCTAATAAAGACTAGTTGTGCTCTAAGGAGTAGAGAAAGAGGCTAGGAGTCAAGATGGAGGGACTACTAGTCGAAATAGAGGAACTATCATGAGAGGTATAAAAGGAAGAGTTTGACAATGGATGTTAATTTCCTATTTAATTCTCGACCAAGTGGCTTCAGTTGGAATTTAGAAGATAGTTCCAATATGAACTCTACGGTGGAGATACGTAGGCAAAGGGAATGTTAAAATGTATGTTCATACGGGTACTTAGATAACCGAGGCTTCAGTGTCGGTCCTGTCAGAAAATGGAGTTTTGATGACAACAACCTTATTTCAATTATCATTGATTATAAAATATATACTATCATTGATTATAAAATATATACTAACATTTCTGTCTAGAATATATATACATGTATATGTAGGAATTGTACATGAATTAATACCGAAGGCTGTACAGTTTTAGAGTCTCAAGAGATTCAAGACTCAAGGGTAATCAAGTAATCAAGATTTCAAGACAAATTTAGAAATAGAGTCTAATTTATATGTAAGACTCTGAATAGCACTCCAGGTTTAAATTATGTTTTTCCAATTCTAATTTTCAACTTTCAAAATACTAATTTTCAAAATTCTAATTCTAATTTCAAATAGTTTTTTGTCTTACTTTTGATTTCAAATATAAGTATTAAAGTTTATATAAGTTTTTATATATTTATATAGTTATATACTTTTATAGTTTTATATTTATATAGTTTTAAACCTTATAATTTTATAAATATGTTTATATAATATATGTTTATGTTTTCATATGACTTTATACTTTAATACACTCATTTATATCACTAAGTTTTAATTCAATAATTTCCAGAATAATATATATGTTTAAAATTTCAAAAAAAAATTAAAATACTAATTTTACACATGACTATGTCGACATACATATATGTCTATGTCGATACATAACTGTCAGAAATTCAATTTTCAAAGGAAGTGTCTTTTCACAGTTTGTAGCATTCCAGAAACATTGCAACCTTTCAAATCTTGTAATAGGGGTTGAGTTTGAATTTTTTTAACCATTCTTCTTCTCCATCTTCACCCCTCAGCATCCCACCATTAATATTTCTTATTTTATTGATTTCTACACTTCTACTTCATCGATTTCTATTCTAATTACATAAAACTTCTTCTTTTCTCACTCTCTACTCATTACTCTCAGAACTGGAGTGCTATTGAAGAGTTATAGGGCTGTTGTAATCATTTGGGAAGTGTTTGGGAAAGGGTGCATTCTTTGTTGCCCTGAAATCAAGTAAAGGGAGCGATGGTTATCTTGTAGTCGCGAAATCAGGAGTGGTTGGAGTGGTCTTAACCTTTAGCCGGGAAATCAAGGGGATTGTACTTAGATAATTATATATTAATAGAACTCTACGCAATCCAGCGTTGCGTGGGACTGGACGTAGCAGTAATCTGAACCATAAAATCCAATGTGTTCTTTCCCTTTTTGCATTTTATTTTTGTTTATTTCTGTGTTTGTGCTTGATTTTGTATCTGTGATCATCTCTAGTGTGTGTGATTCATATAGTAGATCATATAAGTTTTAGATTTTCATAAATTCCTTATAAACACTATTCACTCCCCCTCTAGTGTTAGTATTGCCTTAAGATCTGCATTATGTGTTCCCTAACGGTTGGTATCATAGTAAGTTTTTCAAAAAGTTCATAATCTGATTTTTGAAAATATTAAATGGCAAATTTTGAATTGATTTATAACACTAGTTTAAATTCATGCCTTGCATCAGTATTAGATGAGTCTGCATTCAGTTTTATTGAAAATTCAAGTTATCATGATATGATTTCTTGAAAATTTTAAATGGATATGTCACAGAATCATCAAGATGTTATTATTTCACATTACAATTAGTTATTTTGAAAAGCCACTTGATACTTTGAAAAGATATGTTGTTTTGCAGGAAAAGAAGTTATATTTGATGATTGATGGCCAAAAGACACCAAAATGATCATTCATCAATCAGGAAAAGAAGAGTTCATGAACGGATATGACTTTTGGGCTTATAGTAGTTGAAGTCTCCAATAATTCAAAATTCAAATTCAAATTCAAAATTTTGACGCCAGGTTGGTTAAACTACTAAATCATCGATCTCATTGTGAAATTCTGAAAGATGTAAATGTATGGTTCATGACAATGGAAGAAATGAAAAGAGGTGTTATAACTGCAATATACCAGGCTATATAAAAAGGATGTGTCCTTATCCAGATGATTCAGATTCATCATCAAGTGATCAAGAGTCAGAAAGTGGAAATCCAAATATGTGTTTCACAGCGATTCAGAATTCAGAGAATAACGAAGAAATGGATCTAAAGCCAGGTACACCTTAATAGATTTTTAAATTTTTGGTTGGTTTGGATGAATATATGCCTTGTTTGCCTTTTTTGAATTTGAAATTTAAAATTCTAAAATTCAATCTTGAATTCTAAAATTTGAATTTGAATTTTGAAATTCAAAATAATAATAAATAATGATATAATTAATTTTAAATATTTGATTAAGATTAATATTATTTCAGGAACAAAATTAAACAGAAAATATGAGAGTTTAAATAATAAAAAAAATAAAAAAAAAGCAACTTGTCTTTTGAAAACATACATATATGTCGACGTACAGAAATTGACATGTCGACATATGTACCAATAAATTCAAATTTTGAACTTTCAAACTTCCCTTCATCTTTTCAATAGGAAAACGCTAGTTCGAACTCTAGTTATTAACTTTGTTTGTCTACTTATTTTCTTATATCTTGTTTCAAAAAATATATATATATTAAAAGTATATTAGTTAATAAAATTATGTAAACAAGTTAATATGATATACAGAGTTATTTTTTGATATTGTTATGAAATATAAATTTGTTTATCTTTTATATATAGTTTAAACATGCATATTTTAGCTTATATACTATTCATATGATTTCACAACAACTTTGGGTTACACTATCACAAATACTATTTGTATTAAGATTTATAAAAGCTTGAATATTTAATCTAATATTTTGGTATAAAATAATATATATATATATATATATATATATATATATATATATGTTGTTACGTCTTAAATATATAGTTTAAATATTAGAAGTTATAGTTTCATAGTTTAAATAGTATCCAGATTTTGTACTTTTGTTATGACTATTGATTTCTTTTTAAAGTTTTAACATATAAATAGCTCTTTAACAAATTAACATATTTTGATTTCTAAAAGTTTAAATTTAAAATTGATTTGTATCAAAAGATTGATTTATATAATAAATTAAATTTTAATTCCTTTTTAAAATTAATTTATATATATACACACAATTATGAACATATGCTTATACAAAAATAGTTTACTTTATATGATACAATACTATGTTCTCTTTAAAAAGATCCTAAATCCTTACTATATTAAAAAGCACTCTACTATGATTATATAACTCCATATTTCTGATTGAATTATTCTGAATATTTTACTACCTATCACGAATATGTTTACCATCAATTTTTTTTTACCTTTACTATCCTTTCAATCTCTTTCATAAGTACCATTGACCTAAGTGTAGAAATTAATATATATTACCTTTTTTAATTCAAAAAATTTATAACATATATATGTAGATATTACTTTAAATATCTTTTACAAAAATACATATCATCATCAAATCATTATGTATATTATCGTAATATCATTACACATCTTATTTCATATCATATGTCATTATTATAAATTACAGTGCATCTCAAATTAAAATCATTCACATCACAAGTTGCATTTCATTCAATATATCATTTCATATTGCCTTGCATATGACATCTAGCTCATACTACTTTATACTACACACACTACATTACATGTTAACTTTTTACTCTACACTGTACAGGGTGTTTTTATCTAATTAGAATTAAATATGATTATAAATTAAATTGATAACATATTTGTTTAACTTGATTGATTTGCTTAACCTGGTTGACTTGTTTGGCTTGATTGATTTGTATGATTTGAGTGAATTGTTTGACTTAATTGACTTGTCTAATTTGTTTGACATGAATAACTTGATTGACTTGTTTGACATGGTTGAATTTCATTAATGGTTGATAATTATACTTATGCATTTGTGGTTGATAGGAGTATTATAGGTTTTTTAAGATGAATAGAAGTTACAAGAAATGTTTGCCTTTTTGTTTGAGTTCATTTGAATAGATGTTTTATGACAACAAAACTTACATTGGTTAATTGTTTGGATTAAATTGCTTAAATATTAACTTGTCATGACTTGACATATATTAATTTAAGTTGTATCATAGTTTTAAGGATTTCTTATCAGAATTATTTCTAAGTCTAGACTAATGTCTAATTATAGTTTTATGGGAATTAGAGTTTAGGCTAGGTTTAGTCTTGTATTAGATTACGGGGGAATTTTATAGTTTCTAGGATTAGTTGACAGTTCAAGAAGTGTTTTTGAATTAACTATATTATTTTGGTTTTGTTGATTTGGTCTGGATTGTTGATTCAATAGGAATAATCTATACATAATAAGTAACATAATTAAAGAATGACGAGGTCTGACTAACTTAAAACTTGAATTTGAGTATAACTAAGATTTAAATTTATTTGGATTGATTGGATGCTTGCTTATATAGAAAGTTTGTATTGAATTGGTTTGCCTTAATTATTAGTCTGAATACCGTATGGATTGCTTGATTGGTTTAAACTATACAATGATTGTATTACAATAGTATAGTCATAAATTTAGGTGGAGTAATTTACTTTAGCATAGAATCATAGGACATGCATAGATAGATATAGGATTTAGGGGGAGTATATTCACAATTTATTTTTTTATAATGACAAAGGGGGAGAAATAATAAAATATAGACCTAGTTCAAGGGAGAGTATATCGGATTCATATTGACAAGGGAAGTATTAGAGGGATCAGAATCAACAAGTATGAACAGGTATGCATATTTTATAAATCAAGGTTGTCATCATTAAAAAGGGAGAGATTGTTGGAGAATGGAGTTTTAATGATAATAACCTTATTTCAATTATCATTAATTATAAAATATATACTAAGATTTTTGTCTAGAATATATATACTTGTACATGCAAGATTTGTACAGGAATTAATACTGAAGACTGTACAGTTTTAGAGTTTCAAGAGATTCAAGATTCAAAGAAGATTTGAGACTCATGAGTAATCAAGTTATCAAGATTTCAAGAGTTTAAGACAAATTTGTAATAGAATCTAGTTTACATGTAAGAATCTGAATAGTACTCCAGGTTCAAATTCAAATTCTGTTTTTCAAATTTCAAAATTCTGATTTCAAAATTCAAGTTCTAATTTCAAATAGTTTTCTATCTTACTTTTGATTTCAAATATAAGTTTTGAAGTTTATATATATTTGTATAGTTATATACTTTTATTGTTTTAAACCTTATAATTTTATAAATATGTTTATATAATATATATTTATGTTTTCATATGACTTTATTCTTTAATACACTCATTTATATCACTAAGTTTTAATTCAAGAATTCCCAGAATAATATATATGTTTAAACATTTGAAAAAATTCAAAATACAAATTTTACACATGACTATATCGACAAACATATATGTCTAGGCAGACATATAACTGTCAGAAATTCAATTTTCAAAGGAAGCGTCTTTCATTATTTGTAACGTTCCAGAAACATTGCAACCTTTCAAATCTTATAAATATCGGTGGAATTCGAATATTTTAACCATTCTTCTTCTCTATCTTAACCCCTCCTCATCCCACCATTAATATTCCTAATTTTACTGAGATCTACACTTCTACTTCGTCGATTTCTATTCCAATCACATAAAACTTCTTCTTTTCTCACTCTTTACTCATTACTCTTTAAATTGAAGAGTTATAGGGCTGGTGTAATCATTTGGGAAGTGTTTGGGAAAGGGTGTGTTCCTTGTAGCCCTGAAATCAAGGAAAGGGAGCGGTGGTAATCTTGTAGCCGTGAAATCAAGAGTGGTTGGAGCGGTGTTAACCTTATAGCTGGGAAATCAAGGGGATTGTACTTGGATACTGATATAGTAATAAAACTCTACGCAATCCAACGTTGCATGGGCCCGGATGTAGGAGTAATCCGAACCAGTATAAAATCCAGTGTGTTCTTTCCATTTCTGCATTTTATTTTTGTTTGTGTTTGATTCTGTATCTGTGATCATCTCTAGTGTGTGTGATTCATATAGCAGATCATACAAGTTTTAGATTTTTATAAAGGGTGCATTTTTTACAGGTCCCTATCAACTTCTGAAATGTAAAAAAAAAACCGCTGATAAAAAGAATGTAAAATACATCCCTATTTTTGAAATGCCGCTGAATTCATTCCTGTTCTACCCCTCCGCAGTACCAAACCATCGTAAAAAGATTCGTATCATTTAATTGTTCAACCCGTTCCTGTAATCTCGCTCAAATCCCTAAATCGAAAATGTCCAAAACCCCCATTCAGTAAATCGCCTTTTTAATCATATAAATCAAAAGTCGGCCGTCGTCTTTTTGTTCAAGATTTTCCACTTTTGCTCCAATTCTCTGTCGTCGTCATCGAATTATACAGTATGGCAAAAAAAAAAAAGGTACAATTGTATGTTTTTCTCCAATTCTTCTTTCGAATTTTCTGTAGATATTAATTAGAAATTTTACATGATTGTATGATGTTAATAAGAGTACTTGCACAATTATGGAAAAAATTGTAGAGTATATGAGCAGTATTGCACAATTTTCTTTTTTGAACAATTCTTTTATGTTATTATGAATGTTTGTACAGTTGTGTGAATATTTTTGCAATATTTGCACAGTTGTGTAAATTTATTGTATAGGATACCAAACAGTTGTAGTATGAAGAAAAATACATGCTTTATTTCTGTATTTGACTAATATTTGCACAGTTTTGTGCAATTATAAAAAATACTTGCCTGTATTCATGCAAGTGTCAATAAGATTTCTGAACGTATACATAATGACTGTGTGCAATTTATAAAATTTGTATGATGATTGTGCATTATTAATTGCATATATTTTGAAAAATTGACTGCAACTATTCTGCATCGATATACATATAAATGCAGAATAGTATGCAGTTAATAACAATTGTTGCATCTAATTGTAAAAATAACAACCTGTTATAGCATATTTATATGTATTTATTCAAAAATGTTTAAGGATAGCGTGAATTTTTAGAATGATTATTGCAAAATAATGAATTTATTTGTGATACATTTAGGTAGAATTTTTTTCCTGCAATAATGAAACTATGGACATATTCAAGCGTAATGCTATGCATTTATTTGTAATACATGCACACTTGTTTATTATTTTTTGTATTTTGCTCAATACTTTGATGTTATTACGAGTTAGTGTATATTTTTGTGATTATGTTAGTTAAAACTGCACACTTGTGTAAATTTATTCTATATATTAGCATAATTGTATGCCATTATTATAATAACATACTTTGTTAGGTATGTGCCTGCAATTGTTTCTTAATTTTATGCAATTATAATGACTATTTGCACTTGATAGTGCAAGTATTTGATATTTCTGAAAACTTATGTACAGTTATTTAAAATATACTAATATTGATGATGTATAAAATTTTCAGAGTCAGCTGTGGTATGCTTGTATTGAACTATATGAAACAAAAGACTGAGAACAAGGAGATGGATGAAAATGATGAAATGTGAATACTGATTGGTGCTTTGAAGTTTGGTTTGACAAGAAAAGTCGTCTACATGTGGTTTGTGCAAGAAGCTTGGTCATAACAAAAGGACTTGTTCTTGAAAAGACTATTAAATAAGCTTTGTAATTTTAATTTATTTTTAGGACACTTTGTTTTAGTGTAAATTATTATGAACATTTATGTGCTGCTTTAAATTTAGTTCAACTTTTTTAATGTTAAATTCTCTGATTTTTACAGTTAATTTTTTAGAGCTTATTTGTATGCAATTAGTCTGTACATTTGCGTACATGTATGCAATTATAATGCATATTTGTATCAATTTTAGTAGCATTTTGCGAAGATGCATGTCTGCAAATATTCAGCGTGTATGCATATTCTCTTTTATCGCTGAAAATATGTTCCTTTTATTAATCATGAATTTTCGTTACCTGCATAATTTTCATTTTTAAATTTCATATCAAAAAACAAAGGCAACATCGACTGTTGGATTTATTTTGTAAAAATTGCACTTTTGTAAGCAATTATACGGAAATAATGCATAAATGTATGCAAGTATTAAAACTATGTTCGTAATACAAAAAATTTAAAGAACTTCCATTTACGCTTGCCACTATTAACAATACTTTCAGATAACTATGAAATTATCTTGCTTATTTTGACAATACAAATACGCTTAACATTAAACAATATTAGCATTTAAGTATGCCAGTATTACAAATAACTGCATACAGGGTAGCAACAATTCGTAATATCGTTTAATATCAGAAGAATTAATATCAGTACATAAAGTTCAACCGTAATCCAGCAAAGAAACTACATAATCATGTCATAGTAGTTCAGCATTTAAGATTTCACTTTCTTGACCATATCTACACATGATTTCAGGTTGTTTCTATATGCTTCTTTTTCTTGAAATCTTTGGGTACTCTTCAATTTTTTTTTTCAAACATGTCGAGATGTCGTCGGTTGGTCATTTGTAACTAAGGCTTTCTCCTGCTCATTGTCGTCTGCATCATTGTCTTCTTTATTAGGTGTCTGCATAACAAGAAAAACATTTTTATTAAAAAATAGATCCACAACAATTATAATATGACAATATTAAAAATATACTCATAAATGTGAGCAATAAATCATTAGCCACCCAAACAAACAGAAGTTCAAAAATACCTGAATATATGTATGCATATATTACACAAATAAGCATACTTATATGAAACTTTTCAGATTAATTCCATACAGAACTATTATACTGATAGTTGCATTTCTGTATGCTAATATTTAAAAATCATGCATACTTTTATACATTTAAACAGAATAGCTGGAAAAAAATGTTGCCATATTAATGTATATCAGGTTGTACAATGAACTGGGTACAAGCATGCAGAGATATACATACATGCAGATGGATAATTGCAAATGAACTAAGTTTATGTACACGTGTTCTAACAATATTTGCATATTTGTATGCTCATATTCACAACTTATGCATATTTGTATTCACATATTCAGAATATAAAACAAATATACTGCAAACGTAATAAATAATATGGTACGATCTGGAATAAAATTAGAACTTTATACAAAAATTAATAAACAGTCCGTCGCCAAAACTATAAAATTAAAGAATATAATATTAATCAATCAACAAATATCGATTAAAAATTGAAAACCGTAAAATAAATAAATTAAAACATATAAATTACCTTGAGGAAGAAACATTCATCATATAAACCAAGGATGGATCTAAATAAATCACTGATAAAATTCCGAGCAGTGGAAATTTATGATCGACGGAATCAACAGCTAAAAAAAAAAATTGACGGCGCCGCCATGATTGAAAAAATTGTTGCTGGAAAAATTAAAACCCTATTACGTTTCTGGATATACTAGATCCGTATACAATGGATCTTGTTAAATGTTAATCGCACCTTAAATTGCGAAAAGGGCAATGCTGTAAATTTATCAGCCGCTGTTTAAAAATAGGGACTATATTTGTATGTTTTCGAACAGAGGGATGTGAGCCTAATTAGGTTTAGTTTTAAGGATGTGAGACTAATTTTCACTTTTATAAATTCCTTATAATCACTATTCATCCCCTCTAGTGTTAGTCTTTCCTTATGATATGCATTCCATGTTCCCTAACAGGTCCAGTTTGTAACTTGACGTTGGTTGTAAGATAGACTAATAGGCTGCCCATTGGACATCCAACCAAACTGCAGTTTTTTTTTGTCCATTAGAGGACTTATGACAATATTTTATGCTCATTCTCAATCTGACATAGATTATCGTGCAGATTAGTAGGATGTCTTAGCACAGAGCTCTTTGGAGCAGGTACATATTTCAGAGATCAAAGCCAAAGTATTGGAAAGAGAATGTGAGGATGGTTGATGTATTCTACGTTTTCTTAGCCATTTATAGCTCTTAGGGATGCCACAAGGTGTTGATAGCCTTGACGCGGTTATAAGTAGTGTTGATGCAAACATTTAGACACCCCAGTAGTCTAACCTATGGTGCACCCATAATGTTGATGCTATAGAATAGTATATACTCTTACATGATAACTTTATGGATGTAGGGGCAACTCAGGTATGGCTTTACAAAAGGTATGTTTCTAATTATTTTAGTATGTGTGATCTCTATCGCTCATAACAAACTCTGTCTGACTTAGAGATTTATGCTTCGCTTCTTATTACTCTGGATACTCTTAAATACGTAAATTAGAGGTAGAGAAGATGAGTATATGGAGCTATCAAATGACGAGCAGAAGGCTATTCTTGTATTACTATATTTTATGCTATTCCATTGCTCAAACTATGCGCTTACTAGTGCTTATTTTAGAGATAGTATTTTAGGAGTTATTTTAGAGATGTATAGCTTTATTACACCAGTATATACTATTTTGGATCTGCTGCTCTATTCTTGGGATTTATTTTATTTATTTACTATCTTGCCTATTTTATATCAATATGTTTGTTATTATATATTACCCCATGCACTATGTGATATATGATAGGTTTAGTGCAGTTTTAGTTTTTCTCTATCTATACGGTCACCTTACACTATCCAAACACCATAGAAGTGCATTGTTCGGGTATCTTTAGTGTCGAAAGTTTAGGCTGGTTGCCTCATTTGTTATCAGAGATTAGGATATGTCTTTTGACCTAAGGGTTGAGTCGAGAGTGTATACATATGAGAGTGCATGCTTATTATATGTTTCTTTTTGCAAAACTATATAGTAGTAGTGTATAGAGTATAACAAACGTCGCACTACACACGAGCACTAGTTTAGTATGATTTCTTGCAAGGAGACTAATAATTTATCCATATAGAAGGATGAGTTGCCACACAAGAAGTGATGCAAGGAACCCTTATTCAATTGTATAGTAAGGAAATTGTTCAGAGGTTGCTCACCCTAACTTGAAAACCATGTTTAACACATTCATGAGAAATATTCTACATAATGAACAAGTAGTTGCTCCTAACACTACTGCAATGGTGGTGCTCAACACGGGCGTCGTGAGATGATTTCACTAGGATTAATAAGGACTTTTCTAGCTTGGAAGGAAAACCTTTACTAGAAGTAGAATTAGAAATGGAGGACCGAGATTGGATTGGCACTTGTGAGAGAATCTATGGTGATCTCAATCTGGATGATGTAGTGTAGAGAAGATTGGCCTTGTGCCAACTCCAAGGATGGGTAATACATTGGTGGAATGTAGTAAAGGTTGCTACACCAAAGGATAAATTCACCATAAATTAGTTTAAGGCTCATTCAAAAGAGGAGTTCATTCTGACTGCTCATAAGTTAGTTTTGTTTGATGCACGAAGACATTACTGTCTTTGAGTATGTGGCCGAGTTAGATGCTTCATTGAAGTTGGGACGTCCTTATCGATACCCCACAGAAGAAGAATGAGAAGTTTATTCTTGGGTTGGAGGACCATCTTGTAGAGAAGCTCTTGAATCATATTGATTAGAGTTTCAAGGCTATGGTTAGGATGACGCTCAGACATGAGAATAGTTATCGCAGGTCCAAAGCTATAGCTGCTATTACTTCTAAGGATGAGCCAAATACATTGGAAAACAGGGAAGATAAGAAGAAATGGAACAACAAGCGGAAGCCATCTCATAGTAGGGAAGTAAAGAAGAAGGTTAGGCCTAGGGTTGCTTGCTTTAAATTCAGATAATAAGATCATTGCAGAAATCAGTGCATGAGTGGTGAGCAGAAATGCCATATCTACCCTAAAAGAGGACACATCAAGAAAAATTTCCCAGACGCGAATAAAAAGGTGATGAAAGCCTATGCTATCAACACTACTCTAAGTGTGTCGCCTTCGGTAAAGGAAAGGGGAAAGGATGCTGCAATTTAAGATGTACATTTCATTTTGATGGTCCTATTCAAATTTTGTTTGATACTGGAACTTCTAGTTTCTTTATATCTAGAGACTTGATTAATAGATTGGGATGGAATCTGAAATTGTTAGTAGGCCTTTAGTAGTATCAAAACCCATTGGAGAATTTGCCAATCTTAGTTTAGTTTGTCATAATATATTTTTATCAAATCATGGATGCCCTTTTGTTTGTGATTGTTTTATCTTAGGGTTTAGGGGTTTGGAATTATGCTTCGGATGGACTACCTAAGTTAGTATAGAATAGTGGTGGATTGTGAAAGGATGTCAATGAAATACGAAAGAATTATGAGTGAAAATCAGTGGTAAGTTATTTACCAGTTGGAGAGGTAATGTTTAACAACCCACTTGGAATGGGCCCAAATTTTGACCTAAAAAGGCCATTCAAAACTTACAACCATTCAAAATGGATCATTGGTTCCTCTAAGTAAATGGTATAACAGATATAATAGAACATACTAAAGAAAAATCAGAATCTCCAATAGCGGAAGGGATAAAATTTAATAACTTAAAATAGATATACCTTTAATAGTTATGGATCCTCCACCGTTAGGCTCGATCTCCAAGGTACCATTGATCTAAGCGTTCCCACATACTGTTTTGTTTATATGTTAAGATGAGGGAGGTCAAAACATAAAGTTCTAGTGAATGAAAATAAAATGTGTTTAAAGGCTAGACTTTATATTTGGTAGGTTAAATACTTCAAAGTATGCCTACATAAACACACAAGCATACACAAACAAAGGTATATTCCAATTAGTGAGGTGGACATCCGAATCAGTCATTTAAGACCTTCATTAATACATTTAGGGTGTATCAGCGATCAATTAAGACCCAACTTGGTGCGTATTCTCGAACACTTAACGCTTATTCTATCATATTTATTAAGGGTGGATTCGTTTGACCACTTAAGATCCTAAGGCGGACCGTAGCCACTTAAGACCTTGTCGTTTCACGTCAGCGTTAAAAATATGTATATACTCTCACTAGCAATATGAGAAGTAGTGTATCGTTGGTTAGTACCGGTTTAAGGTAGGCCTACACATAGCCATTTAAGACCCCTCCGGCGGACCCATAAGCCACTTCAAATCTAATAAGGGAGGGTCCCATGACTTTGGCACAAACCAAGGAATAAACCTTCCAAACAGCCAAGTCGTAACCACTAAAGTCCCAAACTAGATATGAAGAAAGTCATCCACTTAAGAACTTCACAAAGTGGTTAGTAGGCCTACCTATACACACATATGTTATATATACACACACACACCAGACCTCTTACTTTAAACCGACTACTAGTAGATGTTGAACTTGCCGGGTGGTTTCGGGCAGACTTCTACTACAAGCGGGCTTAACCTCATGTCATAATGTGCTAAATTTAATATTTAAATAAGCCATTAATACACACATGAGCAAACAGTTCCTATAGGGACATTTAAATTCAAATTATAACCTAAAAGTTATTATTACGCTTAATATACGTTGATTACGCTATATACATATATAATTAAATAATCGCTATTAACGTTAATCATCGTTTGAATTCTGAATGTCCTAACAGTGAATTTGTCAATCCTACTCACTCATAAGGTATACAAGCCCAATTCCCATTATAATATACTCAATTCATGGCATACTTAATAACAAGTAGCTAATGGGAAAATATCGACAATAATCATTCAAACTGGTATCCTAGGCTTGCTAGAGTTAAACAGCGAAAGAGAAACAAGGTGTTATATATATATACCTCTATTTGGATCAAACTTTCCCCTTCATACGTTTGCACATAAAAATGTTAATATTTAATTATTATAGATCTAAATCCGTTTAAATCTCTATTTAAATTAGAGATCTAAACCTATTTAAATTTTGCAATCATATCAAATCTTAACCTTTTTGTACTGTAAAATTTTATATTTAATTTACAATGAAATGGACAAATCCAGCCAAACAAAAGCATAACCACAAAATCATTCCTCAAAAGTTGCTAAATAATTTCAAGCCCAAAATATTGATAAACAAACTTTGCAACAAAAATAAAGATAGGATATTGGGGGGGGGGTATTGTGATAATATTGTGAAAACACAAATCTTCTAGGCATACAAATTCATATAAAATCTACAAAATATAGGGAACAATTTACACAAATCTTACTTCCACTCACAGTGATTAACTGCATGGAATTGACACAAATCTGTTGATGTTTACCTTTTAGGTATGAAACCTCATACGAATACGAACACAAAACCAATTTTGTATTAATCTATATATAAGAATTAAACAATTAGAATTCTTATATATAAAATTAGAATTCTAGATTCAAATCTATACTAAATACTAGAAGAAAAGAGATAAGAAAAGTTACTCTCCAAATTCAAATCCATAAACTTTTGGCATAATCTAGACATTCCAGCTGAAGGAAAATACTGCTCCTCAAAATCCATCTTAAACTACTCTCATGATATTTATTCTTCTGTCTTCTCCTGAGTAATGATTTCCCACTATATTAAAGCTTCACCCTGAAGTTTCCATGGTGCCAAAACTCGTTTTTTTCATCATCGAGATTTAGCCTATTAAATATGCCTTCACACAATCGGATCCACGCTTGAGCTTCAATAATAGATTCCATTCCCTTGAATTGCTTTCATCACAGACTGCTGCAGTTCTTGTTCAGAATTACCAAATCTGGTTGAGACTGAATTGGGTTAGTTGGCTCCATTATTGCTGTGGGATTTTGACCATAAGAAGTGGTACTTTCCCATCCCATATCTCGTCTCCTTCTTCCGCTCATCTTCTACCATCTATATATAGTAAGAAAATGGTTTAGGCATTCGAACAAGATATCTTAGGGATATGCAAACAATTATATACATATAGGGAGGGATTTATTTCAATTTCAATTTCATAGGTTTATTAATGTTTCCTTAGGGAATTACTAACCCTAATTTTGATGAGTTATACCCCATAGCTTGTATAAACCAAAGCTGTAAAACCACGTTGTAACGACCCTCCTTTTGACCATTTTAAGTCGATAATTAAACTAACTTGAAACGTTCTCAAAGAAATATTATTAGGAGTAATAACACATCAGAACAGAAACAAAATGAACTTTTATTACTTCACAATATTTTAGCTCATTTTACATTGATTTATCACAGTACAAAGAGGAATAAGTACATTTTTAGAGGGTCCAGAGTGCTCCAATCCAGCTCCACTCAAATCCAGTGTTGCTCCAAGATAGTTCCAATCTATAACAACTCAACTAGAACGTTGCACTTGTGGAAAATAAGGACACCCAGAGTTTGGTGAAAAAAACAAACAATAAACTCGGAGTTAGTTATCAGACTGGTGTGAGAAACTTAAAAGAGTTAAAAGTGAGGTAACTCATAAGACCACACCGTATAAACACGGAAAATATTTTTCCCTTATGAATACTAGTGCATAAAATTCGCAATGTTCTTTTTTAGAAAATGATGCTATCATAAGGCTCGTCCCACATCACACAATGCAAGCGCACACATATAGGCGAGTTTTGTCCTTATGATAACCAAAAATTCTTGATAAGCGAAAACCATTTGATATTATTATTATTAGTGCATAGTATGGAAAAATTATTCATAAATAAATATATCAATCTTAGCTAAAATAGTACCCCATCCTATTATGGTGATGAATACATATACAACTAAAACCATACGGGCTCATAGTGGAAATTGGATGCCAACAATAACCAAGGAAAATGATCTTCCTTACCAAAGGAAACACCTCTAGAGGGATGTTTCCGGAGAAACAACTTATGAACCTCCTACCAACATAAGGCCGGACCATCTCTATATGTTGACTATGATAGATGGTAGCTCGAATATAACATCTGTTGGTTGTAACCAACCTTTAACCGAGCACTCGTTTCCATCATCCACATAAAGTAGGATTCCACATAAGTAAATACCTAGGCTCCATACCATAGTATCACTTTTTATCTAGAAGGGAATGACCGTACACTAATGGGAATGACCCACATAACCTTGCAACATTCGTCCTGTTTTAGGCCATTACCAGGGTGTGAGGCTTGATGAAGTCTCGTTACACAAAGCTACGGTTTACCTTAAAGCCATGCTTTGATCATCTACAGCACAATCACTTGGTATGCCACATTGTCCTTTTAAACATATAATTGATAATCACTAACTATATCAACTTCGATCTTGTATGTTTCAAAGAAGGGTGTTAAGCTAAGAGAACATATTCTCCGCCACCAAACAGAAATATCTTTAGTAATGATCAATCAATATACTACAAAATACAATGTCAGAGAGACATCCAAACAAGTCCATTCTGAGTTTGAACGAAACCGAAAGTGCTTTATTTCTCATCCAATAAAGGAGAAAAACCCTTGCAAATCCGAAATTCTCCAAGTACGTTTGGACCACTGCTATAATATGGGTAATAAATCACAAGATGGAAGCTACCCATTTGAGACCCTCAGCGAGCAGTCCTTCCGATGTGAAGGTTCCCAATCTTCAACACCATCTTCAATTATCGTTATTTGCTTTATTCGTTGTATTATTATTCAGAATGGTTTTCAGACATAAATCTAAATCTCGAACCGTAACATCCCGAAAATTTGCGACAATTTAAAATATTAAATTTAATGTGCTTTTGAACAATTTTGGTTTAGATATTAAAATTAATGATTTATGTCATATATTGATAAGTTATGAACTAAAGTTGACTTGTTAAAGAATGAACTGCAATAGCTATGTATGATAATGACAGTGTTTGATAATCTATTTACAATGGAATTTGAATTTATATTGAATTAACAACATAAAATGGATTAACTAATTTGAGATTTATTTTATATCGATAATTCTAATTTATGGATATGAAAAATATAAATCGTTTGATTATGTAATGAATTTCTACTAGTTAAAAATATAATAATTTGCATTGATGGTAAATATAACTACGATTTGGTACATACTGTTAAATATGGTGATCTGGACTTTTATTTTATTTTTTAAATCAAATCGATGGATTTGTAATTAAAAACTTTAATGATTTAATTTCTGAAAAATTTACGGTGAAAACTTAATTGAATGGTTTAAGTATTGAAATTCAATTTATTGCGAAAATAAGTTTATATGAATTATATTTTGATTTGAATAGTATTTATAAACCTTTGAATTTAATTTAAAGGTGAATAAATGAAAATGAATATTTTAATATATTTATGAATTGGTTAAAATTGTCATTTTGCAAACGATCTCAGAATTTGATGAAATTAATTATATTCAATCCGGAATTGTAAATTATTGTAAGATCTAAAATTTTGTAGCCATTGGAGTTATCGTTTGATCGTTAGAAATTAAAACGTATAGAAATTTTTGTGTAAGTACAATTAAATTAAAGAATCGGGTTTTAAAATAAATAGCTAGAGACTTTGGAGTTGGGCTTTGAAACTTATTCCATTGCATTTAGAAGGCGTCAAAACCTGTTGTTAGGTTATTGTTGACGGCAAAAAATGTCGTAAATACCAAAGATTCCTATTACTAGGAATAGTTAATTCGGTCGCAAGACTTAGTAGAAGAAAGCGGTAAATGACACAAGTATTTATAGTGGTTCGACCGCGGATTAGTCCTATGTCCACTTTGGAAGGATGTTGAAATTTTGTTAGTCACTCAAGAATTAAAAGGTAGAGCCACACTCACTACATTTATTTCATAATTGCCATATGCTAGGTATTTGGGAAAAAGAATATTTAATCCTCCTTCTTCCTCAAATAGGAGATGCCATTAATGGGGCTCATGAAGCTCTAGGAAGGTCTCAAGTAAGGAACATCCAACCCCTTTGAAGTGTGACGCCATGCGCTATTTATAGGAGAAGGGTTAGATAGGAATAGGTAAGATTAGGTAGGAATAGGGGACCACTAGCGGAATTTCGCACCCACCACCTGCATACACCTGAATTTCGAATCTGGGCATGGGTGCGAAATTTCGCACCTGCTGGGTGAGAATTTCGCGCCCTGCCCAGTGCGAAGTTCTTCCGAGGGGCGCGAGGATCTCAGGATCGGGCGCATGAGGCTTATGACTACTTCAAGGTCCAAGGCCTTGGTTCGGGGATGTTTTCTGGATGCTGTGAGGTTACGAGCGGTGTAGTCCCATCTTGGTCTTGTTTCCTTCATTCCTAAGCGTCCCTTTTCGGCCTCAGCTTCACGCGATTCGTTGAGTTGAGCGCGTCTGATGCACCTTTGGGAACCGGACCAAAAAGCCGATTAGCATTTGCCCCCCAAAGTACGTCTTGTCTTTGACATGATGTGTTTTGCGTTGGTTGCGATAGTGGCTAAGCTATCAATTCTTCCTGTAATTCAAAAGGCAAATAAGTGTTAGCTGTGGGGCTCATTCCCCTGGTGGGGCGGATGAGCCGTCGTTGGAAGAAGCACCGTGCTCAAATCGCTAAGTGTACATAGTGCGTCGCCTCCGTAGATGCACGGGAGTCAGTATGCACATGCATGGAGTACGTATATGAGAGAGTGTGGCACGACGTTTCAAACTCGGAGGTATGATCATCATTCATCATCTCTCTCTCTCTCTTTGTTTTTTTAACCTTGGCTGGAAATTTTTCAAAACCCAAGAGGTTCGAAATTTCGAGCCCAGGGGTTCGGAATTTAGAGCCCCCCGGGGTTCGAAATTTCGAACCCAAGGGGGTTCGAATTTCTGAACCCCTCGAGGTTCGAAATTTCAAACCCGAAATTTTGAACCCAGTGGGCTCGAAAATTTCGAACCCACATTGGAATGTGAAGGGACACTTTTCCTTTTATAAAATAGACCCCCCTTCACTTTTTTCCTTCTCTGACCGCCTTTGTTGAAAGCTTCGAACCCAAGAATTTTGAACCAGAGAATTTCAAACTCAAGTTAGGTAGGGCCTGTTGTCAAGAGAGTGAGGAGGACGGAGGTCGAAGGGCCGCGGTGGAGACTTCAAGGTTCGAACCCAGCTGGGTTCAGGGTTTCGAGCCCTTGTGGGTTCGAAAAATCGAACCTCTGTGGGTTCGAAAGTTTGAACCCTGTAGGTTCGAATCTTCGAGCTCGTGGATTCGATTTTCCGATCTTACCAGGTTTGAAATTTCGAATCCTTAGGGGTTCGAATTTTCGAACCTAGACGGGTTCGGATTTCGAACCCTGCCAGGTTCGATATTTCGACCCTGGAGAGGTTTTGGAAATTCGGATCTTAGTGCCCTGGGTGTTCATTCTTTCCTGCTGTTGGATTTGATCTCCCGACTACCTGTCTTTAGATTTGCATACTTAGCGCGTAACTTCGCACCGAGCGTCGATGGCGGTGCTGGCAGTTGCGTGAGCATGATTTAGGACATTTCACATAGGATAGAGCATACAACCGGACTGGGGCTTCAATTGTTGAGCTATTTTGAAATTTCTTTATGTAGCTTATCCTAGTATAATATTACACGCACGTATTAGTTGTCACCAACATGAGGGGTACATGTCACTATACTGCCCGTTCTAATACTAATGCTTTAAAGTATAGCTAGATATGCAGACAAGATCAAAGACCGGAAAGACCACGGAAGCCGAGGCTTTCCAGTCCTCATCACACATATCCGACTCTACCCCTAGCGGTAGCTCGTCTAGCAGCGAGATTGAGACTACCGAAGGATTGATTCCTTCTCATACGACTAGCTTGCCCAAAGCATCTGAGCACGGGGAACAATTTGAGCGACGACATTCCCCGTTCGTGACTGAAGAGACCGAGAATGTGGATATTATGGGTGAGGATGCGCCCGCACCTCCGGTTGCTCCGGACATGCTGCCTGATGTGGTGATCTTGAAGAATCCCACCGATTCAGTACCATGGTGTATGGATGCTACCGCGATCAGCAAAATGGCGGCGCGATTTAACATACTGGCGGATGATGTCCATGCCCCCGGTAGAGATGGCAGAGCCCATGTACTGCCCGAGGGTCTTATTGCCTGGAACCGACATGCTTGCTTTGTCGGGTATATGCCCCCGGCTAATAACTTCATTGGGGATATGCTGCTCTATTTCCGTCTCGCGTCATCACAACTTCACCCTAATGCTTACGCTTCTCTCCTGGGCACTTATGTTCTCTTCGATGAGTTCTTGCACAGGGAACCCACCGGGAAGATATTCGATATTTTTTTACCTAAGGAAAATGAGCCCCCCTCTCAATGGTTTTTTTGGAAGCGACAGCTGCCACCAAATTCATTGTCGGGGCGTGGCCCAGGCCATCAGTGTTTAAGCGCGAGTGGTTCTTCGTTAGTGAAAGAGGCTATATGATAGTAGGATCATATAGAATGGATAATAGGATGTAGTGTATATAATAGAGTAGAAAGCAATAAATCAAACATTCGATTTACTGCTTACTACTCTACTATATGCACTACATCCTATTCTCCATTCTATACAATACTACTATCATATAGCCTCTTTCAATTGGTATCAGAGCCTAGTGTTCTAGAACAACATCTTAGAACAAATGGCAATAAAGAAATCTAGTCAAGTAATTAGAAAATGGAAGAGCGACAAAGCAGAATCAAGAGAGCAAGGAAGCAAATGTCTCATGGCTAAAGCCAGATCACAATCGATATGTGTAGATTCATTATATATAGTTCCTTTGTTGGACCATGAAAAATTGTTAAAAGATTTTAAAAGTTTAGGTAAACTTAATGCGGTTATTTTATCCAAGTATAAAGATTGTGAGCAAGAAAATTCCAAACTAAAAGAGAAAAAAAAATAGTTAAACAAGCCAAATGTTTTGAAATTTCCTTAGAGGAGCTTGTTTTTCAAAAAGATTTCCTTTAAAAAGAAAATGAGCAACTCGAAGATAAAAGCAATGTCCTTTTAAAGGAAATCGATGGTTTACAAAATAAAAATACATCATTAGAAGATTCTTTAAAAAATTCTAGTTCTTTAATTTTGTCTCTTAAAAAAGAGAATGGGGCTTTAATAGAAAAGAATTTAGAATTATCTATAGGATGTAAGATTTTAAAAGTTAATAAAAATATTTTGTAAAAAGAAATTTCTAAATCAAAAGAAAATGTTGAAAAATTACAATCATCTTTAGATAATTCGGAATCTCAAATTAGTCATCTCGAAAATGAGAATAGTACTTTAAAAAGGAAGAATTCTGAATTAAATAAGCATATAGATAACAAAGTTTCTTTTGAAAATATCGACTGCGACCGTGGAATCAAATTTGAAAGATGTACAAATAAATTCGCGAAATTTAATAAAGGTCAAAATGATTTAAATATGATCTTATCTAGGTCTCGACCTTTACATGACAAAAGTGGTTTAGGATATGATAAAACCTATGCACATCCAAGATCCAGTCATTATAGAAATTCGAATGCTTCTATGACAAGAGATCTTCATTATAAATCTAGAAGTAAGAAAAGAAATATCAATAGAAATTATTTAAGTATATGGGTTCCTATAAATTGGAAAAACAGAGAAAAATATATCAAAAATTATTTTGATTTAGTAGTTAATAATGAAAATTTTATCTTTAAAGGTTTTATTAAACCCTCTTGGGTATGGTTACCTTTCATAACTCCTGGACCTAAACGAAACAAGTGGGTACCAAAGTATATACATCATATTTTTTTGCAGGTACACCACAACAAAGAGAAGATTATTTCGATATCTTATCGGACGTATAATAAATAGCCTTGTATGCTTTTTGAAAACTATCCGTGCTTGTTTTCTCTTATTTGTTCTCGAATACTGCTTTATCATATTACATATTCTTTTTAATCGATGACAAAAGGGGAGAAAAATTATGGAATATATATGCATTATACACTAACATTTTGTTACAGGGAAACAAATGGTAAGTATTTTACACATGCACTAACAAAATGTTGCAGAGAAGCTTTATATTCAGGGGGAGATAAATATATGCAAGCATACATTCAAGGGAAAAATATAAATAACTCTACAAGATTGCAAGAGGATGTCATCAATCAAAAAAGGGGGAGAATGTTAGATCACAAGTTTTTGATTCATGATAAAGAAGAAGAGAAGATCAAAGGAAAAGTGATATATGTTATGATTATCTATTTAATTGTGTCTTACATGTGTTATATATTGTTAAAATCTTCCTCAAATACATAACATACACAAATGCACTTATGAAAAGACACTTCATGAAAAGACACTACGCGAAAATACACTTCATCACTTCACGAAAAGACACTTCGTGAAAATATGCTTCACGAAAATACACTTCGTCACTTCGTGAAAAAACACTTCACGAAAAGACAATTCATGAAAAGACACTTCGCAAAAAGCCACTTCGTCATTTCATGAAAAGACATTTCGAAAAGATATTTTGCGAAGAGATACCTCACGAAAAAACACTTCGCGAAAAGGCACTTCATATTTTCAACGGTCATATTTTACAACGGTCATATTTTCCAACGTTCATATTTCCAACGGTCAAATTTATTAAAGCCATATTTTCTAAAAGGCATCATCTTTCATGAAGAGATTCGTCTTTATTTCTAAAAGGAAATGGGGGCATCTCTTTGATAAAACTCTTCATGGAAGTTGACATCTCTTCAATGATTATATATACATCACAAACATGAATTCCAAATCACAAAATCTTCTTATATTTTTCTAATCTTAAACTCTATACTCTCTTGCATTCTAAAAGCTCTCTCAAATATTCAATTTACTTATTGAATCTTTAATTTATTTCCAATCTCTTGATTCAATAAGTAATATACTTCTTTCAATCTTCACATACACGTTATATACTTGAGGATAAGATTATAGGAAGGGTGTACTCAATCGTTGGCTATTCAGTGTTGTTCAAGAACACAATCAGAAGTCAAACTCTTGTTATTTGTTGAAGTCCTGTGTTGGTTCTCAGGCGGGAAATCCTTGTTAGGGCTTAGATTATTGTGAACATGTTCCTCAGGGTGAAGAGAGGGTGTTGATAGTGAATTCCATTGGGAGTCTGGGACTGGACGTGGGACAGGAAGTCCAAACCAGTATAAAATTCCTGGTGTCACTTTACATACTGCATTTACTTATCTGTGATATCTTATAATTTTTAATATTTATTTGCATAACTGTTGTATTAGACAAGTTATTATATTATATCCACTTCCGCATATTCCATATAGAAAGATCGTTAAGTCATACACGATTTTTTAGTTAGATGCCCTCCCGGATTTTCCTGAAGATGGATCAAGGGAAGTAAGCGTTTCTCTAGCTCCGTTCCTTTCCGTAACTTTTGGATTCCTTCCTTTATTCCTGGTTATAATTGGTTTATGACAGGAAATCCAAAGGCGCCTACAGTGGATGTAACAACCTGAATTTTAAACAACGTGTTAAGACAAGAATCAAGGCAGAATTAAATTATAAAATCTGAATCAGGATAAACGGGTTGCTCCATTGCGTTCGTCTCGGAAAAATACGCGAAATAGAGTCCGAAATTTCGTAAATCGGAGTCTGTATGACCCAGTTAAGGCCCAACGAAGTTTCACGAAAATTGAAATCCGAAAACAGATTTGAAATTCAGCCCAAAAAGAGAGGCGGGAAAATTCCCGCCAGACACTCAGGGTCAACATGGGTGTCGACCCCTCCCCAGGGGGTCGACATGGGTGTCGACCCCTGGGTCGACCCCCCCCCTGGTCGAACCAGCGACCTGGTGCACCTGCTTCTGGTTTTGGCTCCTGGGTCTTGTTTTGGAGGCTTGTGACGATTTTTGAGGGTTCAGATCTATCCAAGGGTTTATCCTATGGCCTAAAACTACCCTAACATCTATAAAAGACCCCTAGACCTAGCCTAAACCCTCATAACTCACTCATGCCACGAAGTGCTGTCCAAATGTCAAGTGATCATGGCCTCCATCTCCAACTCCAAGGGCTTATGCATTCAAATCGGGTTCAAATCAAAAGGTGTAAGCTTCCTACACCAAATCGAGGGTAGATCAACGTTGCTATGCGAGTTTCATGACGGTTCTTCATCAAAGGAGCCAACTTTCTTCGTCAAGACGATTCATGATCTTTCCCTAAGCCTCGCTATGTAAGTTCTAGCTACTTGTAGATTTAAACGATGATTTTGATGTGACATGGGATAAAATGCGAAGTAACATGAGTATGTTAGCCTATGAGAACCTAGTTTGCCCCTTTATCATGAACATATGACTTTGGGTTGTGCTTTAGCAACTAAATCATGTTAGTCATGTTGCATTGGACTTAGTTTGCCATGCAAAATTGGACCTTTACTTGTGGTGTGGTAGCATGAACACTTAGAACCACTTTGACGCATGTGCATGAATGTGACTTTGAGGCAATGCAAGTATATGAACCCGAAGTCCCTTATGATAATATGCAAGTTTACCCCTTTGCATGACATAAGTAACATGTGCATGTTTATCCCTTCATGATAGGTTTATGACATGAACACTTATACAAGTTACCCTCTTTATGACATTGTGCATGCTTGTGGCCAACCCCTATATGATAGTATTCATGTACAAGGCCAATCCCTTGATGATACCATGCATGTTTGAAGCCAACCCCGTCGTGGCATCGTGCATGTTTTGGGGTCAATGTGTACCATAGTATTTATACTATGTTGACTTGCTTTCACTCAAGTGAAAACACGATATTGGGGTAGTTAGACAAACGTGAACGTGACGCGAAAACTTGACTTGAATGTGGCACGAAAACTTGACATGGGGCTGCATGAAAATGTGACCCTCTTGAAACAATTAAACATGAACATGACACGTACGAAAACATGGAACTTGAAACTAGACACGGGGGTTGTAAGTGTAATATGACACTAGACCAAACATGAAAGTGGTCAACTCGAGGTTGGGTTGAGTTTGTAGCATAAATCTACCCGGACCCGCCCGACTTAACTAGTGGCTACAAACAATAGGATCCAATGTGAGAAGTTGGTCATGTCGCGCTTAAGACCCGAGGTTAGACTAGGTTGTGGTGTAAAACTACCCGGACCCGCCCGGCTTAACTAGTAACCACAACGAGGTCTAATGTGAGAGGTTGAGAGTGCATTAATTAAATTAATGCCACATGATAAGGTTAAGTAAATTTGACTAATGACACTTAACCGATATGACACGAATGGGTAGGTTAAGTGGGACCGGGCTTGATTTCTTAATGACACTTAACCATACAAGACAATTAGGGGATGGGGTTAAGTAACCTACACTTAACTAATCTAAACACGGTAATTAGATGGGGTTAAGTAACCTACACTTAACTAATCTAAACACGGTACTTCGATGGGGTTAAATTAAACACTTAACCAATCTAAACTTGGTAATTCAATGGGGTTAAGTAGCCAATACTTAACCAACTTAACAAGATAATTTAATGGGGTTAAATAACTTATACTTAACCAATTATACATGATGATTTGATGAGGTTAAGTAACCTATACTTAACCAATCTAATATGCGGACCTGATAGGGTTAAGTCATAAGACCTTTTAAATATACTTAACCGTTATAATACGATTAGGGGATGGGGTTAAGATAATCTGTGCTTAACCAATCTAACACGATAACCTGATAGGGTTAAGATAAACAAGTACTTAACCAAATTGACTTGATGATTGAATACGGTTAAATCATGAGCTTCTTGGTATACTTAACCAACTTGTAAGGCTAGGTCTTGGGCTTGAATACTTAGCCAATCTTGACATGATTCATAGGCGGGCTAAGCCATGAACTTGAATAACAACACTTAACCCAATAGGCAAAACCCTAGTAGAGGAACTAGGTAGAAAATCGTAGTTAATCAAGGGTAACGGGGAAATGAAGCTAAGTGGTAAACCTTAGTTAAGTATAACTAAGTAATAATTCTTAGCCAAGGACTTGGGACTAGTTCATGAATAGATGAGTAACCCGGTATGGTCGGTCATCGCTTAAAACACGAGGAGGAGCAAATTATCTGACTTAGATAAAGGCTCCAACGAACTGGGTGACGAAGCGGTAGCTTCGGGGGACGCGAGGGTACTCTTGGTATCCCTCTGTGAGGTGGCAGATAATCCATGAAACCCGACCTCACAGGGGTTAAGGTCTGCGGTAGAAGAGCCAAGGGTATGCCTTGGTTGCTATGCGAGCGACCTTAAGACTGGGATGGATTAGCGTGGAGTCGACGATACTTGATTTTTGCCCTGGATAGCACGTCGCCGATTACCTACCATCTTTAGTCAATCGTGTACGAACGGAAAGGCAGAGAACTCCCAACAGACCATGTTCTTGCTATCGAGCCATGGGTGAGGTTGGCCCATAGGAAAGTGGGGCTATAGTGGGGCCGGGATGTAGTTCTCATACATGATTTTTCTTGGATTGCCTTTCAGTAGTTGAGGGAGGGGTCACGTGGGACCATAGCCACGGATACAAAAACAGACCTTGATATCTGCATCAGCAGACGACTTAAAGCTCCCGACCGAGTTCCGTATTTCTTGATTTGCCCTGGCACGGAACTCGGATGGCACATTGAGGAACATGTGCGTCTAGACATGGAAAACGATTCACGATACATACGCGGGATAGAGGGCGTGGTTGACGGGTGGCATAATCCCTAGTGGCCCTAGGTGGCTGAACCCAAACCGAGACACGGAAACGTTCATTAGGTAGTATAATCCCTAGTGGTCCTAGGTGACATAAATCCTAAGTGAACACGCGATAGTTCATGGTAAGAAAACATAACCAGATCAAGGGTAGCAGTCCAAAATAACCTCAAGGATAAAACGTTTACATGGGAAAGCCCGTATGGCCTACGGCAAAGGACTGAACTTATACATGGGAAGCAACATACGAGTTGGGAGAAACCTACATATGCTATATATATTAGGTTGACATGGACCATTACATGACATTGGGCAAGAGACATTCATAGTTGACACATAACGCGGGTTGGGATACTAGTATGTGAGGTGCAGAGCAAATATACATGATAAATACCCTGGGATGGTATACGTGGTAGACACCATGGGATAGTATACAGGATAGATACCTTGGGATAGTATACTTGATAGAAACCTGACGATGTGATACCTTGATTTATCATGACACCGTAGTTTATCGTGATATCTTAGTTTACCTTGCTACAGTAGTTCAGCCTGTTACCCTGGTTTAGTTTATCTATCTTGTAGTCATCCTTATGTTTACTTTCAGTTTATGCATGTCATGTTACCTTTACCTGTTTTTATACTGGAAGTAGATAGGACTTACCAGTCTTTATGACTGACCCCGTTTTGTTTCGCCTCTTTGTCTTCCGTTTCCCCCCCAGGTTTCAGGGAGGAAACACTGTTATCTAGTTCGGACTTCTTCTGCTTGAAGGTCATCACACATGGCTTGGACTTTTCTTAGCTATGGCTACTTTACTCTTTTACTTGGGGAATAATTTATGAAATGGTTTTATGCTTCTTTACTATTGCAAGACAGGTTTTGATGTATTTTGATGTAAAAGGCTTTAGACCTTATTTTATAAGGTAATGAAATTTGTTTTACTTCTGTTGTTTTATATATGTTCTGTCTTGTAATATTTCTGTGCATGTTTACCTCGATAATGCTTCACCAAACCTAGTGCATTCCCTTTGTGAGTGACCCTAGCGGAGGTGGGGTGTTACAATTGGTATCAGAGCAGAAGGTTACCAGACTGGGCAAAAGTTTTTAAAACCTTCTGAAAACTAATTGAGAAACCGTTTACAAAGAAGCATTTTTCAAGAAAAGTTTTTTAAGGCTATTCCCCAAAAGCCATTAGCACTATCCTTTGATTCCTTGATTGAATCTCCTTTCCTTTCTTTCCTCCATCTGTAGTCACAGTAGTTCTAACTGTGACTAATCTTTGTCTAGCCACGTAGGTGTTTTCCGTGCGATGGAGGTGGTTCTCGAGAGACCTGTTGCCATGATACAAGGAAGGATAATAAGAGTAAGGATAAAGGACGCAAGCTTAAGGATAAGAAACTTGTTGGTATGGCTTAGTCCATCAAGGAGGACAAGGATAAGATTATCGGAGAGGGCAATTGTACGCTCCCATTTCTAAGGTACCTAAAAGAGATGGTACCGTTTCTGGTAAAGGTTTAGTCGTTCTTTTCTATCATCCCGTCCAGACTTTGTCTTGATCATCACATCATTTAAGTCTGCCTCGATGGTTGAGTCTCTACACCTTAGTACTAGCATGATAGAAGATCCCATTTTTGTCCCAAATCTTGTTGGACGATCGGTCCATTTATTCATGACTTGTTTGGATTTGAGAATGACATGTCTCGGCTACGGATGGATTCTAGGGATAAAGTGGTCACCCAATAAGGGGTGCCATTCTCGGTTTTGGAAAGAGGGTAGTTAGACTCTCGACTCAACTTGGTGATACCCTCGAAGTCTCGTGTAACCTTTTGGGTTCTGTCATGGTTAGTTACCTAGAATCTCGGGATGCAGTTGTTGGTAATCCGTTCGAATAGAATTCGCCGCTAAGGCGGATTGTTCGTTTCGCTTATGCATGAGTTATGGGAATCACCCTAGTAAGTACTCTTGGCAACATGGATTGGCATCGACAAACGAGATCCAGAATTCCCTAGTATATTTTGGAGAGCTTGCATGAGTAAGTGGATACGTTTGAGCCAAGTATACTAAGGAAAGGATAAGTGAAAGTGGAATAAGAGGCGACAATGAAATGAGTTCTAACTCATATCTTGGAAATAGGAATCAAGGAGCTACGAAATCATGGAGTTAAAAAGATGGTCAAGGCACCGAGGAATTAAGCTCAAGGAAACGCGACTTAGAAGACGTAAGGCTAGACACGCGCATCATACCTCTTTTTAAAGAGTGTATCCTTGATCCCTGGTTTTTCCTGTAGAGCTTGCTCGCAAGTTATCTTTTGGTGAATATCCTCTCGGTCCTGTTTCTGTTGCAAACCCCGTAGGGAGTTTACCTTGTTTATCTTCTCGATCTTATCTTGAGAACCTTAGGTAGAACTCTATGGATGTAAACATGTATTTGAAACATGTTATGATTGGTATGGTTGCAAATGGTTTCAAGTGGTTGCTCGTGGATGCGCGAATACACATTAGATACTAGATCGACGCACTCACATTTCATATTGCATATGCACGAGTATTTATACCTGTTTATGGATGAAATTGAATGTGTTATCATGCGGATGTTGCATATGAATGAATGGTTGTGCACACATATAGCATTTATATGGCTAGGACTATTTGCATACATGTTGGATTCATGGCACTAAACATATTTTGCATTAGAAGATCATTCAGGCCTGATCATTAGCATTAGCTAAGGAACATATACACACACTTTCTTGCATGTGTTCATAGAGCATTAGAAGCCTTTTAAGGACCATGGTTGCTTGTGGATGATGTTTTAAGTAGATGGATGATGGATGGTAGGATACGTTCTTCCTAACTTGGAGATTTCGGGGACGAAATCCTTAAAGAAGGGGAGAATGTAACAACCCGAATTTTAAACAACGTGTTTAGACAAGAATCAAGGCAGAATTAAATTATAAAATCTGAATCAGGATAAACGGGTTGCGCCATTTCGTTCGTCTCGGAAAAATACGCAAAATAGAGTCCGAAATTTCGTAAATCGGAGTCCGTATGACCCAGTTAAGGCCCAACGAAGTTTCACGAAAATTCAAATCCGTAAACAGATTTGGAATTCAGCCCAAAAAGAGAGGCGGGAAAATTCCCGCCAGACACTCAGGGTCGACATGGGTGTCGACCCCTGGGTCGACCCCTCCCCAGGGGGCCGACATGGGTGTCGACCCCTGGGTCGACCCCCCCCCCCCCCCGGTCGAACCAGCGACCTGGTGCACCTGCTTCTGGTTTTGGCTCCTGGGTCTTGTTTTGGAGGCTTGTGACGATTTTTGAGGGTTCAGATCTATCCTAGGGTTTATCCTATGGCCTAAAACGACCCAAACATCTATAAAAAGACCCCTAGACCTAGCCTAAACCCTCATAACTCACTCATGCCACGAAGTGCTGCCCAAATGTCAAGTGATCATGGCCTCCATCTCCAACTCCAAGGGCTTATGCATTCAAATCGGGTTCAAATCAAAAGGTGTAAGCTTCCTACACCAAATCGAGGGTAGATCAACGTTGCTATGTGAGTTTCATGACGGTTCTTCATCAAAGGAGCCAACTTTCTTCGTCAAGGCGATTCATGATCTTTCCCTAAGCCTCGCTATGTAAGTTCTAGCTACTTGTAGATTTAAACGATGATTTTGATGTGACATGGGATAAAATGCGAAGTAACATGAGTATGTTAGCCTATGAGAACCTAGTTTGCCCCTTTATCATGAACATATGACTTTGGGTTGTGCTTTAGCAACTAAATCATGTTAGTCATGTTGCGTTGGACTTAGTTTGCCATGCAAAATTGGACCTTTACTTGTGGTGTGGTAGCATGAACACTTAGAACCACTTTGACGCATGTGCATGAATGTGACTTTGAGGCTATGCAAGTATATGAACCCGAAGTCCCTTATGATAATATGCAAGTTTACCCCTTTGCATGACATAAGTAAGATGTGCATGTTTATCCCTTCATGATAGGTTTATGACATGAACACTTATACAAGTTACCCTCTTTATGACATTGTGCATGCTTGTGGCCAACCCCTATATGATAGTATGCATGTACAAGGCCAATCCCTTGATGATACCATGCATGTTTGAAGCCAACCCCGTCGTGGCATCGTGCATGTTTTGGGGTCAATGTGTACCATAGTATTTATACTATGTTGACTTGCTTTCACTCAAGTGAAAACACGATATTGGGGTAGTTAGACAAACGTGAACGTGACGCGAAAACTTGACTTGAATGTGGCACGAAAACTTGACATGGGGCTGCATGAAAATGTGACCCTCTTGAAACAATTAAACATGAACATGACACGTACGAAAACATGGAACTTGAAATTTGACACGGGGGTTGTAAGTGTAATATGACACTAGACCAAACATGAAAGTGGCCAACTCGAGGTTGGGTTGAGTTTGTAGCATAAATCTACCCGGACCCGCCCGGCTTAACTAGTGGCTACAAACAATAGGATCCAATGTGAGAAGTTGGTCATGTCGCGCTTAAGACCCGAGGTTAGACTAGGTTGTGGTGTAAAACTACCCGGACCCACCCGACTTAACTAGTAACCACAACGAGGTCTAATGTGAGAGGTTGAGAGTGCATTAATTAAATTAATGCCACATGATAAGGTTAAGTAAATTTGACTAATGACACTTAACCGATATGACACGAATGGGTAGGTTAAGTGGGATCGGGCTTGATTTCTTAATGACACTTAACCATACAAGACAATTAGGGGATGGGGTTAAGTAACCTACACTTAACTAATCTAAACACGGTAATTAGATGGGGTTAAGTAACCTACACTTAACTAATCTAAACACGGTACTTCGATGGGGTTAAATTAAACACTTAACCAATCTAAACTTGGTAATTCAATGGGGTTAAGTAGCCAAGAATTAACCAACTTAACAAGATAATTTAATGGGGTTAAGTAACTTATACTTAACCAATTATACATGATGATTTGATGAGGTTAAGTAACCTATACTTAACCAATCTAATATGCGGACCTGATAGGGTTAAGTCATAAGACCATTTAAATATACTTAACCATTATAATACGATTAGGGGATGGGGTTAAGATAATCTGTGCTTAACCAATCTAACACGATAACCTGATAGGGTTAAGATAAACAAGTACTTAACCAAATTGACTTGATGATTGAATAGGGTTAAGTCATGAGCTTCTTGGTATACTTAACCAACTTGTAAGGCTAGGTCTTGGACTTGAATACTTAGCCAATCTTGACATGATTCATAGGCGGGCTAAGCCATGAACTTGAATAACAACACTTAACCCAATAGGCAAAACCCTAGTAGAGGAACTAGGTAGAAAATCGTAGTTAATCAAGGGTAACGGGGAAATGAAGCTAAGTGGTAAACCTTAGTTAAGTATAACTAAGTAATAATTCTTAGCCAAGGACTTGGGACTAGTTCATGAATAGATGAGTAACCCGGTACGGTAGGTCATCGCTTAAAATACGAGGAGGAGCAAATTATCTGACTTAGATAAAGGATCCAACGAACTGGGTGACGAAGCGGTAGCTTCGGGGGACGCGAGGGTACTCTTGGTATCCCTCTGTGAGGTGGCAGATGGTCCATGAAACCCGGCCTCACAGGGGTTAAGGTCTACGGTAGAAGAGCCAAGGGTATGCCTTGGTTGCTATGCGAGCGACCTAAAGACTGGGATGGATTAGCGTGGAGTCGACGATACTTGATTTTTGCCCTGGATAGCACGTCGCCGACTACCTACCATCTTTAGTCAATCATGTACGAACGGAAAGGCAGAGAACTCCCAACAGACCATTTCTTGCTATCGAGCCATGGGTGAGGTTGGCCCATAGAAAGTGGGGCTATAGTGGGGCCGGGATGTAGTTCTCATACATGATTTTTCTTGGATTGCCTTTCAGTAGTTGAGGGAGGGGTCACGTGGGACCATAGCCACGGACTGAACTTATACATGGGAAAGCCCGTATGGCCTACGGCAAAGGACTGAACTTATACATGGGAAGCAACATACGAGTTGGGAAAAACCTACATATGCTATATATATTAGGTTGACATGGACCATTACATGACATTGGGCAAGGGACATTCATAGTTGACACATGACGCGGGTTGGGATACTAGTACGAGAGGTGCAGAGCAAATATACATGATAAATACCCTGGGATGGTATACGTGGTAGACACCATGGGATGGTATACAGGATAGATACCTTGGGATAGTATACTTGATAGAAACCTGACGATGTGATACCTTGATTTATCATGACACCGTAGTTTATCATGATATCTTAGTTTACCTTGCTACAGTAGTTCAGCCTGTTACCCTGGTTTAGTTTATCAATCTTGTAGTCATCCTTATGTTTACTTTCAGTTTATGCATGTCATGTTACCTTTACCTGTTTTTATACTGGAAGTAGATAGGACTTACCAGTCTTTATGACTGACCCCGTTTTGTTTCGCCTCTTTGTCTTCCGTTTCCCCCCCAGGTTTCAGGGAGGAAACACTGTTATCTAGTTCGGACTTCTTCTGCTTGAAGGTCATCACGCATGGCTTGGACTTTTCTTGGCTATGGCTACTTTACTCTTTTACTTGGGGAATAATTTATGAAATGGTTTTATGCTTCTTTACTATTGCAAGACAGGTTTTGATGTATTCTGATGTAAAAGGCTTTAGACCTTATTTTATAAGGTAATGAAATTTGTTTTACTTCTGTTGTTTTATATATGTTCTGTCTTGTAATATTTCTGTGCATGTTTACCTCGATAATGCTTCACCAAACCTAGTGCATTCCCTTTGTGAGTGACCCTAGCGGAGGTGGGGTGTTACAGGGGACGAATATCGGCAACACCTTAATGCTTTGCAGGCGATACTAGAGAACCTTCGCAATACCAGCACCGTGACAAGTCAGGATTGCCTCCGCTGCGTTGGGTTGCTACCTAACCACCGGGCTATGATCAGGTCGCGGTTTCTATTAGTGCGCCAAAAGAGGGAGTTGTGGCAGGCCCAACCACTACTGGGCGGAAGAGTAAAATACCCCCGCGAGAGGGGAGCTGCAAGAGACTGCTCAGCCTCAAAGAGATGTGCGCGAGGGCGAGGCCCATGGTCAAGAGGAGGTCGCCAGAGACGAGGGATTGCTGAGCACTCCGATCCCGTCTCCGTCAAGGGAGGGGGAAGAAATGCTGGTTAGACCACAATCTCCTGCGACTCGATCAGGGGCCACCGCCTTGCTCGGACCTACGGGCCAGTTTGATGGCTTAAAAAGGCTTGATTTAGTAATGACTCCATGGCCAAATACGACGATCCTGGAAGAGCTTACTTGTGCTGCAGAGGGGTTAACTCCCTCGAGCGGACCACAATCTGGTCCATTGAGAGAACACTTAGGGCATACATCCATAACACTGCATAGCATAGGTCTTTGCCTACGTGTGTGACTTGACTAACTTTGGCTTGTTCCATTGGCAGGTGATATGGCAGGAGGACATGGTGGACGAGGTTATGGACGCGGGGATCGCCAGCATCCCCAGAGTTCTTCCTTCAAGAGTTTACGAAGATCTACCAGTTTGTATGGCGTTCCACCTCCGCCAGAACAAGGAACTGGTCATCGAGACTGGGATCAATCTAGGCGGTCTCTGACACCTTCTCTTCCTCCTCCTATTCGCGTGTCCGTAGGAGACACTTGGCTCAATGTAGGTGGCTCTCGATCTTTGCCTTTGACAGCTCCCACGTCTGTCGCCCCTCCGGCTCCCGTTCATCCTGCTAGGGAAGAGGAAGCGCCTCTTGGACAATCGAGGCCCAAAAAAGAAATTGAGATAGAGGTGCCGAACTTGATAGAACCCCAACTTCAAGGGATATCCATAGAGGAGTGAACGACATTCCTGAAACACCATTTCCCCCGGCACTATTTTGACGAGCTGAAGTTCATCCCTGACCTCCGTCCAGCTCTTGACAGAGAGTCTGGGGCGGTGTGGATGCATGTGAAAGCTTCTTATCATCAAACCAATGAGCTCGTCAAGTATTGCTTCTGGCTTTCGGAGTTGATCAAAAAGAAGAATCTGCAGCTTGTTGAACAGAGGTCGATCATTAACGCCGAGAAGACCACCGTTGAAGCTTTGAACAAGAAGATAGGTATGCCCGTTCCCCATATTGTAAGTTCTCTTTTATGCCTTATCAGAACCTTTAACGCTAGCTTTGTCACTGCAGCTGAGATGACTCAGGCTTTTGATACACTGAAGAGGGAGTCGGGGTATGCCCTCTCGAATTTTAAAGCCACCATGGTAGATTTAACTACTGAGACCATAGCTCTAAAAAAGTACAAAGCTGATCTACCGCGAGCATATATCTTGGAAAAGGACAATGCGAGGGTTACCTAGCTCCAGAATGACAACGCCGCCTTGAGGACGGAAAACGAAAAGTTGCGGGCTAAGAATGCCGAAGTCACCGAGTTGAGGAGGCAGCTCGAGTTGATGAGAAAAGCAAAGGAGGATACCGAAGCTAGCAACAGGGATGTTCTGAGTTCGGATGAGGGCGTAAAAGATGAACATTTAAGGGAGATAGAGTAGTTGAGGGGACAACTGAATGATGCTGAGTTCCGTGTTGGGTCCTTCTTCGAGGAGAGTATCCATAATATGTATGTCAAGGCTTTGAGATTTCGAGGAGTCTCGTGGGTCGAAGACTATCCCCGTGAGCTAGCCAGAACTTGGGAGAGGTTATTCCCTTATGAGGCCTACTTGCGTCGAGTAGACATGAGTACATTAGAAGAGCGCCAACTTGCGGATGTTCTCTTGGACAGTGATGAACGTGAGAAACTGGAGGAAGGAAGGAGCAGGAGGATGCTGAGAATGATAAGTTTGCGAGGCTCGCTGAGGAGAAGGGGAAGTCCGTGTTGATCGAGAGCATGGTTGTGATGGAAACATTTGCAGGGGGAGTTCTTATTAGCCCCTGGCCCCTGAATCTGCTATGGTGAGCGGTCCCGAGACTTTGGCCCAATTCGCCATCGAGTACAATCCTGACTTCCTGGCACTGGGGACATCAGATTCACCTTATTTACCGTCACAAGCACCCTTCCTATCCGTTCTATACCATCTTTGACAATAGGTGAATTCCTTTTACCCTGCATCCCTAAGGATGAAGTGATTACTGGATTTATGGACTAAAGAGGTTGTGTCTTTGCTATGCAGCTCCTCCTGAGTCTACGACGTCTGCGGGCCCTGCACCCGTGATCCCACAAGTGACTGAATCTGGGCCAGGAATCAGGGGAACACAGGTTGGAGAGGGAGGCGACCAACTTGACACCTTTTCTGACATAGGAGTAACTCCTAGTATGGTGGACATTCTTAACGAGGAAGGAGAGGTGGTCGAGTGCCCCTGCCAGAGGCCCAGTGGAAGCCGACGTATCTTCGATGGTGGCTATGGTGGCGACTCAAAAGGCCAAAATGGTGGCCAAGTGTGAGAAGGCGGAGGAGACAAGGAGGGCTAGTGCCGAGGCCTAGAGGAAAAGGGAAGATGAGGAAGCCCAATAGAGGGCCACTGAGACCCTTGAGAAAACTAAGGCTGTTGACATCATACCGCATGAGTCCCAGAAGCTCGCCGAGCGACGGGCCGCTAGAGAAGCTCGGGAGAAAGATGAGCGGAAAGGAAAGGAGACCCTGAAGTAGAGTGAGGCCGTGGTAGGCCTGGCTACTGGGAGTGCCCCCATGCCTACGCCGCTTGCCATTATTACCGATATCACAGAGATCTCTAGCGGTGATGGCACTGATGAGCGGCGTCGTTCGGTTACTCATGAATCGATTACCCCTCCAAAGGGTCGAGTAAGCAAGAGTGGGTCGAGCAGGAAGAGGACCGGTGCCGGTGTCAGGGAAGAACCATCAAGTGCTGAATCTGCAAAAAAAGCACAAGCACAAGGAAAAGAAGAAACGACACGGTCAGTGTTAGTAGCCTAATTAGAGGTTACCGTTATTTTGGTAGTGTAGGCCGATAGTTTACGCAAGTACGACCCTTTCTTTGGGATTTTCAAGGCACGGTGCGGTTCTCATGTACACCCTGTCATTAGAAAGTAAAAATGTTAGACATGTAGTTTGTTTAGTGTGTGTGTGCGTGTGTGAAATTGAAATATGAATTAGTAAAGATCGTTGTTTATGTCAAGTGTTCAGATGTTCTTTTTATGCTTTCCAGCGTCCTGTACTTGCATAAGCATACTTATCGTTACACTTATAACAAAAGCGATTAGGGGTCGTGTCTGGGTAAATTACTCCAAAGAGGTGAGATAGAGCGCTGGTTTCAGTAAGTTTCCCTCAGCTCAGGAAAGTCGTAGTTTGCGAAACCAAGTTGTGCGCCTGCTGTTTTGGATGGGCCGGGGTTAAACCCAAGTATAGCAAAGGCGTAGGGCGTCGCGTTGTGCGGTCTGCCAGGTGGGTGGCTCTTCCATCGTTCATCGGGTTGAGGGGAGCTGCCAGACGTCATTTATTCGCTGGCATAGTTTTCAGCCCCGATCATCAGCTCGTAAGGTCCGATCGTGGCCATGGGTTGCCCCTAAGCCTTGAGAGCTAAGGAGGAAGAAACGATTTAAGGTCGGTCTTGGTGCTATGCCAAGATTCGACCAGCACCTGCAACCGACGAAGAGAGATTTGCATCGATCTTAGTCCGTCGCTAAGTGGCACCAAGTCTCCTGGACTAGGACACAGAACGATTTATCCTCGGCCTCGGCACTGGGCCGAGGTTCGAGTTAGTGGTTGTTTATACTCGGTCGCACCGCGGGCCGGCGAATTGAGTAGTGTTGCCGGCTCCAATGCTCGGGGTGTCGAGCATAGCCAAGTGTTTTCAGACTCAATGTTGCTTAGAGGTTGGGACGGCGGCGCCGGCTCCCGTGCCCGGGTGCCGATGCGGCGGTCGCAGGCGTGAATCGAGCTGGTTGCCGGAACTAACAAGATACATTACGCGAGAAATAAACAACAAGGAGATAGGAAACTGAACATCATTTCTGCTGATTACTTTGGCAGTAATAGCCTTTACAATGCCTTGAATTTCTAGAAAAAACAAAACATCGTTGAAAAGTATAAACAACCGTGAACTGAGTTATGTAAAGTAGCAGCGGAGATGTTCGTTGTTCCATGCCCTTGGGAGTTCAGCTCCGTCGACGGTGGAAAATCTGAAAGTTTCATCGTTGACCTTTCGCTATATGGAGTACGGGCCTTCCCAGCAAGGCGTTTGAGGCCTGTTGGTGGGGGGAAAAACCTGCTTTTGAATGAGGTCACCGATGTTGAGGTCCTTATGGCGGACCCTGGAATTGAAGTATCGGGCTACTCGCTGTCGCTGGGCGACGGCTCTGATATCGACCTCGTTCCTCTTTTCCTCCAGTAAGTCGAGTGATCCTAGAAGTAAATCTTGGTTCGTCCTTGGATCGAAGTACATAAACGATGGGACTGAAGCTTGAGCTCACTGGGGATGACGGCTTCGGATCTGTAGGCGAGGGAGAAGGGAGTGTGTCCGATTGTCGTATTGTGGGTGGTCCGGTAGGCCCATAGAGCTAGAGGAAGTTCATCTGCCCACATGCCCCCAGCCTTTTCCGGGCGTTTCTTGATGATGGATTTGAGGACTTTATTAACCGCCTCGACTTGCCCATTAGTTTGGGGGTGAGCCACCGCTGAAAATCTTTTTTTGATGATATGGCACCGACAGAAGGCTTTGAACTCAGCTCTCTCAAACTAGGTGCCGTTGTCGGAGATGATATCTTGGGGAATCCCATAGCTGGTAATGATGTTGCGGATAACAAAGTTGATCATCTTTTTTGTGGTGATGGTGGCGAGGGCCTCAGCTTCTGCCCGCTTGGTGAAATAGTCCACCACAACGACGACGTATCGTGTCCCGCCTTTAGACATGGGAAGGGTTCGGATGATGTCTATTCCCTACATGGCGAATGACCATGGGCTAACCATTTAAGACAATTCAGTAGGTGGGGATCTTGGGGTCTTGGAGAAACGCTGACACTTATCGCACTTGCGAGCATAGTCCACGGCGTCTTTATCAAGTGTCGGCCAGTAATAACCATGTCTGAGAATCTTTCTGGCCAGGGTTTTCCCCCCAGTGTGGTCGCCGCATCCGCCTTCATGCACACTGCTTAGCACTCGGAGGGCATCGCCGTGGGCTACGCATCGGAGCAGGGGAACAGAAAAACCTCTGTGATAGAGTACCCCGTCCATAAGAAGCTAACAGGACGACTGGCGAGTGAGCGCGCACCTTTTCTTGTAGTGTCCTGATAGGGTCCCGTGCTGCAAGTAATTTCTGATTGGTGTCATCCTGGACTCAGGCTCGGTTTCGGCGCTCATGATCATTTCGTCTTGGCCTTGATTGATGCTCGGAGAGTTGAGGACTTCAACCCGGTGAATCCGTTATTTTGCGGATCTTCGAAGCTTGCCATTTTAGCGAGGGAATCTTCTTTTTCATTTTGCTTGCGTGGGACATGGGTGATGGTGAAATGTTCGAGGTAACCGAGTAGCCCCTGAACCCGGGCTAGGTATTGGGCAAGCCGTCCCTCTTTCGCTTGATATTACCCCAACACTTGTCGGACGATAAGTTGTGAATCGGAGAAGATGTAAGCGGTCTCTAGCTTGAGTTCGATCGCGATTTTAAGCCCGACGATCAAGGCCTCATATTTCGCATCATTGTTGGTAGCAGGGAAATTCAGCCTTAACGCGTAATAAATGGGGCGTTCTTTAGGGGTGATGAGCACGACTCCGGCCCCGGAGCACTTTCTGTTAGAGGAGCCATCTACGAACAATTTCCGTTGGGCGTCGGGAGCCCCAGCATTCTCTGTGGGAGCCTCCTCAGGGGCTATGAACTCCACGATGAAACCTAAAAGAGCTTGCCCGAGGATGGCTCGTCAGTGGATGAAGGTTATCTCGAATTGGCTTAGCTCCATACTCCATTTTAGTAATCGGTTGGACGCCTCAGGTCGCTACAGGACCGGACGTAGCGGCTGGTCAGTGAAAACCTTTATGGGATGAGACTAGAAGTACAGTTGGAGCTTTCTAGAGGAAATCAATAAGCAGAATGCCAGCTTTTCTAGCTTTGGATAATTCTTCTCTACCCCTGTCAACCGCTTGCTAATATAGTAGACAGGTCATTGGGTGCGATCTTCGAGGCATATTAGTGTCGAGTTGATTGCCTGCGCAGAAACAGCCAGGTAAATGTATAAGTCCTCATGGTCTATTAGCTTAGAAAGGATAGGTGGTCGCTCTAAGTGATCTGGAAGTTCCTTAAATGCGGAGACGCATTTGGGGGTCCACTCGAAATTGTGTTTCCCTTTTCGGAGTAAATCGAAGAAGGGGATGCACTTGTCGGTGGCCTTAGAGATGAACCGACTCAATGCGACGACCTTTCCGTTCAGTCTTTGGACATCCTTGATGTTCTTGAGGACTCGTATGTCCCGAATAACTTGGATTTATTCTGGATTGGCTTCGATGCCTCGAGAATTGACAATGAAACCCAAGAATTTTCTCTAAGCGGCTCCGAAGGATAATTTCAGGGGGTTGAGTTTCATGTCGTACTGGCGGAGGACATCGGACATTTCAGAGAGGTCGTGGATGTGATCGCTTGACATCTTAGATTTCACTAGCATATCGTCCACGTACACCTCCATGGACTTTCCAATCTGACTTTTAAAGAGTCGATTAACAATTCATTGATAAGTGGTGTCAGTATTCTTGAGGCCAAAGGGCATAAGACAGTAGTAGAGCCCAAGATCGGTTATGAAAGAGGTATGATCTTAATCGCGGAGACTCATCGGCATTTGGTTGTAGCCTGAGTAGGCGTCCATGAAAGATAGCAGCTGGTATCCGGCGATCGAGTCAACTAATTAATCGATCTTCGTGAGCGGAAAACTGTCCTTGGGACAAGCCTTGTTTAGATCGGAGAAGTCGACGCACGTTCGCCATTTACCATTGGCTTTTTTGACCAGAACTGGGTTGGAAACCCATTCAGGACAGTCAGCTTCGCAGATGAAGTTATTGTTAAGAAGACGGTCTACCTCCTCCTCGAGTGCTTTGGACCTTTCGGGTCCCAAGAAGCGGCGCTTTTGTTTGATTGGAGGCATCGTCGGATCTAAGCACAGGGAATGGCAAGCAATCGCGGGGTTAATACCCTTCATGTTTTGAGTAAGTCCATGCATACACATCCAAATTGGCTTTTAGGAAGTATATAAGATCCTCTTTGATTGCTGGGTGGAGTTGTTACCCTACCTTCAACACCCTTGTTGGGTCGTCGAGGTTGACGGGATCATCCATTGTGGATTCGACCGGGGTAACCCGCTCATACTCGGGCTCTTCGCCCTTCCGCGGGTCAATGTCATCGGAAAGACGGCAGTTGCGCCTGAGCCAGGGCCCAAACGCCGCTGATTGCAATGCTGAGATACTTTTGGCACATGAAGTCGTGGGCACGGCTTTGCCCTTGTCCTTGTTGCACGCATTCTTCCATTCTATTGTGTAGCATTCCCTAGCGCTTACTTGGTCGCCCTTAACGATTCCAATCCCATTTTCTATTGTGAATTTCATCAGGAGAGACCATGGTGCCATATAAACTCGGAATTCAGTGAGAAAAGGACACCCTAGGAAAGCGTTGTAAGGGGAGTCGATGTCTATAACCATGAAAGTGAGAATTCAGACTCGGCTTCGGTCCCCCTCGCCCAGTTCCACAGGTAGGTCGATCATCCCTATGGGGGAACTGAAGGCCCCATTGAAGCCGTGAATTGCAAACGTGACATGGTTTCAAATCATTCGTTTCCAATTTCATCTGGTCGTAGGCGGCCTTGAAGATGATGTTAACCGAGCTCCCTGAGTCGATAAAATCTTTCGAACGGAAGCGGCATCGATCTGGGCAGTGACGACTAATGGATCGGTGGTCAGAATTTCCACCCATGTAGATTCTCTTTCTCGTAAGATGATGTCGTCCCGCATGGTTTTTGTAGCTTGGCTGGGACAGACTCAGGGAGAGAGGAGCAGGCTTCGTAAGTAGCATACTTTATGGAACTTACATATTCCTCCATTTTTCAAAAACTGCCATGTGTGAGGTAAGGTCCGCCACATATGGTGTTGATCACGATTGCTCGCCTTGGGTTAGACGGTCCCGGAGCTGCCTTGGTGGCTGCTTGTGGAGCGGCGCTGGAGGCTGCGAGTTTGCTTCGGGGGGAAAGGGCTCCTGAACATATTGCTCGAGCCATTTCTCACGAATAAGCTTCTCGATTGCATCCCTAAGTTGGCAACATTCGTTGGTATTGTACCCGTATACGTCGTGGTATCGACAGTACCTCCCGGTGTTCTTCTCGCGGTTAGTTGATTCTCTGACACACGGCTTCTTGTACGGCAAGGTGTTACATGTTTCCAAGCAGATTGTCTCTATGTCTTCATTCAATGGGTGTAGGTCTCGAAAGCTTGGCGAGGGCCGGGCTTTCTCGATTCTGCTAGGGCTTGCCCGTTATTCCATCCATCCGGCTTGTCGTTGTTTGGACTTTGCCTATAGGGACCTGCCCCCATTTTGGTCGAAGGGCTCCCCGCCTAGCCTACTCCTGAGGTTGTTTTTTGCGGTGTCTGCTTGAGGATCATTGGGACGACTTGTGGTGGAGAGCCGGTTCTGTCTTGCCTCTTCTTGGCACAAGTTTTGATCTACCTTCTCGTAGAAGGCATCGTGGCTTTTTGGCTGCTTCCGATTGATCCAGGCCCCTAACTCTTAAGTAGGGAGGACACCTTTCGCTAGCTGAAGGAGTACGGTGCGAGGATCTGGGTCCTCGACCTCGGCGAGAGCTGTGTTAAACCGGGAAAGGTAGCTTTTGAGCGACTCGGCAGGCCCCTGGTATAGGTTGGATAAAGTGAGGGCATTCTTCAGAGTTGGGATATGCACCCTGAATTTCTTGACTAGCTCTGTTGCTAGTTTGCCGAAGTTGTTAATGGAATCAAGCGGGAGGCGAGAGAACCAAAGTAAAGCGGTACCAGATAGGAAGATCGGAAGCATTTGCATTTGGCTAGATCATTACCTCGCATTTCCCTCATGATCCTTCGCCTCATGTGAGCTTCCCATGAGCCGTGTGCACCCCTCGCATTTCCCTCATGATCCTTTGCACCATGTCGAGGAGATAGGTTAGGTGGGGATCCTCCATCGGGATCCATGGATTTTGACGTGGTTCCGGAGTCCTGTTGCGAGGTCGTCTTCTATGATGGATGTCCGGATCAGCTTCCTCTATGTCCTCGACATATATGGTTGGTTCTTGATGTGGATGGTTAGGTGAAGCTGGGTGATGTGGATCCTGCTCTGAGGGAGCGCGAGCCGTTAGAATAGCGGGCCCGTCACCCTAATTAGTGACCATCGGGTTGTGTCGAGGAAGAGTTTTGTTTGTAGGATCTGGTCCTTCGTTGATAATCAAGTGAGGGCGGTCTCGATACTGTGCCCCCTCGCTATATGTGATTGTAGTTAGGTCGCTGTTACTGTTTCCATTGTCGTTGGTATGACCGTTACCGTTATCGAGGGCATTGGTACGAGTGGCGACGTTGTTGATGAGGCTGAATCTCCTCCTTTCGTGCGGGCCCCTTGACTCAGAAGAGGAATTTTCCAAGGCAGTTGGTCGGGGTTGAGCATTGTTCCGAGTTAGTTGAAGTCAGGCGGCAATGCGTTGACTTTCTTGAAGTTGTCGCATAAGGTCGATGTTATTTCTTAATGCTTGGTTGAGCTCGACCGCGGTGTTCTCATATCTTCCATTAAGCGCACGAATTTGATCTTGTGTAACGGGCGCTTCGGGGTCCAAAATAGGAGGGATGGTTTCATTAGTGGCCGGGATATCTACCGGTTGAGGTTGTTGGGACGTACCAGCCTCGTCTGCTGCTGAAGAGCCGACCATTGCGTTCTTTGACTTCTTCACCATCGTAAGCGGACTCGACAGCAGGTTGAGCAAGGAACCTTAAGCTCGTTGAAGTCGAGATGATAATGTGGAAGAAAGACTCAAATCTTGAGTTCAATTCTCAGTGAAAGCACCAAATGTTGACAGCAAAAAATGTCGTAAACACTAAAGATTCCTATTACTAGGAATAGTTAATTCGATTGCAAGACTTAGTAGAAGAAAGCGGTAAATGACACAAGTATTTATAGTGGTTCGGCCGTGGATTAGGCCTACGTCCACTTTGGAAGGATGTTGGAATTCTATTAGTCACTCAAGAATTACAAGGTAGAGCCACGCTCACTACATTTACTTTCATAATTTCCATATTATAGGTATTTGGGAAAAATAAAAGTTAATTCTCCTTCTTTCTCAAAAAATAGATGCCATTAATGGGGCTCATGAAGCTCTAGGAAGGTCTCAAGTGAGGAAAATCCAACCCCTTTGAAGTGTGAGGCCGTGGGCTATTTATAGGAGAAGGGTTAGGTAGGATTAGGTAAGAGTAGGTAGGAATAGGGGACCACTAGCAGAATTTCGCACCCGCCACCTACATACACCTGAATTTCGAACCCGGCCATGGGTGCGAAATTTCGCACCTGTTGGATGCGAATTTCACGCCCTGCCAGATACGAAGTTCTTCCGAGGGCGCGAGGATCTCAGGATCGGGCGCATGAGGCTTGTGACTCCTTCGAGGTCTGAGGCCTTGGTTCGGGGATGTTTTTTGGATGCTGTCAGGTTACGAACAGTGTAGTCCCCTCTTGGTCCTATTTCCTTCATTCCTAAGCGTCCCTTTTCAGCCTCAACTTCACGTTATTCGTTGAGTTGATCGTGTCTGATGCACTTTTGGGAATCAGACCAAAAAGTCGATTAACAACTGTAAGCTGGCCTGATTTGGACATGGTCCCATTTTCAACTTAAATACACGCAAAATGATGAAAATTAATAATATTTTATATTCTCCAAACCTAATTTCTAGAGCCGCCATGTTTATTTTCAAAGACCACAAAAATTTGATTCTTCATTGATTAAATTCTCTTAATCCGTTCAATGAAATTCGATGGATCCAAAATGAAAAATGTAGCTTTTGATCTCCTCTTCAAACCCATACGGTTGACGGTTGTTCATTTGTTTCAAAATAGCCAGAATCTAGGCATAAGGTTGGCACGGTTATGGGTTCTTGAATATGATGTAGATGACCGGGTGGCCCCTCGTTTTGGGTGGAGGCGGAGAATGGGGCGGCACATTTGGTGATGGCATTGGATCGTTGGCCGGAGGTCAGGGGAGAGATGTGTGTATATGGGGATGTTCGTTGGTTTCTTCATTTCAGTGCCTGGAGTTATTCTCGAACAAAAAGAAGAAAGATGGAGAGGGAAATGAGTGTGCTAATGTGGCAAGTTTTGTTCCATTTTTTGTTTTTTATTTATTATTTAAATCCAATCGCGTAAATTTGAATAACTTTCTCATACGAACCCAAATTTACGCACGGTTGGATCAGTTGGGATCATATCGAAATTCCGGATAACAAGGAGATGTCACGGACTGATTTTGAGACTGTTTTGGAGTCTATTTTGGATTTTAAAATGCTCTCGAAACCAAGGTGAGTGATTAAACCCACTCACACCTAACTAAAATATTTGATTATTAGTTAAATTAAATTTATGTTATGATATGATTGTTTGCTTGCTGTTTGACTATTTAAATTGATTATCAATGTTATTCTAAATAGACAGTATAAATTTGATTTAACTGTCAATATAAATTGTACTGTTAGAATTTTAGTTTCTTGTTTAAAAACCTCATACCTGATGACTAGTGATTAATATTATACTGAATTGTTTAGATGTGTTGATTTTGATGGATGCCTTGAATTTATATATTTAATGTATTGATATGTGATTTATCTTGTTGTCGACATTGCTGATTTTCTTGATTAATCCCAATCATTACCTTAGATGTTACGGGCATCAAATAAACCCGAGATTAATGATTGAAATGAATTAAGAACGTAGGTTGAAATGATAAATACCTATGACCTTAATTTGGATTGAAATGATATATATCCTTTCCCAAAATACTAAAATTAAAATTTAAGTATTACTTGGCCATATGATAGAAAATTATATACGGACACCGATTAGTTAAATAAAATTTGTTTTAACCATGACTCTAGAAATATCGTTTTAAAGACATTATAGATGTTGTTTTATAAATCGATTTCCTTTGAACTTAAAGGTTGGATTTTGAAATATAAAGGCTAAAGTAAAAAAAATTGATGTTGTAAATTGAAGTTAAAATGAATTGAATATAAATTGAATTTATCCAAATTGAATTCGTTATCCATCTTTGAATAATTACTTTAAATTAACTTGATTTAAAGTTATATTTAAATTGTGAACTTGAGATTTTATAAGTTGAAATAATTCAAAGTGAGAATTATAATTGAAATTTCAAATATTTGAATTGAATTGTTAAATCAAATTGTTTGAATCGAATTGAAATAGAAATGGGAAATTGAGTCCTTTAGAATTGAGATGTCGTAATTTAGTCGAATTGATTTGAAACTGGAATATGATTCCACTTCTTTTTTAAGAAACGATTCTAGTTCCAACTATAGTATTTTAAACCGTTATATAAACTATTTTAACAATAATTATTTTTCTTTATAAACTCTTTTACCTCATAACTATTTTATTTTATTTAATTATTTTAAATAAACCATTTTAATAATTAACTATTTATTTTATAAATCACTTTAAGATTTTAATTATAGATTTTACTAAATCTGATAATTCTATTTTAAATACAAACTATTTGTTTTCAAACTGTTTCTACTATATATCTCAACTATTTTAAATATACTTTTAACTAGTATCCAAATTATTTTAAAGTTGGAATTGTTTCAAGATTTTGAATTGGTTTAAATGGAGATTTTATTATGAATAATATTCTATCTTGAATATTGAAATGGTTTTAAGAAAATATGATATTTTGATATGAAGTACGAACAACTTTGAAATGTAAAAGAACCGACTGGTGTGAAAAATGTAAACGATCGGTAGTTAAAGAGACCAAGTTTGGCTATTGTCATACTCTCTGCCAATATCGAAAACCACTTTAACAACTGTGTACGCAGTGGAGTTCCAGAATGAAGTAGGATGGATTTGGAGGTGGTTACTGGATTTGAAGAAAGAGAACGATGACGGATAGCCTTAACCTTCGGGTCATAATTAAAATGACTAAAACAGGAGCCATACCCAGGTTAATGTGAGCTAGCTCCTCTAAGCATACATGCTTCTTCGATACCATATCTCTTACTTTGTGATTGATTGGGCGCCCTTTGATTTTATTTGGGAGTATTTTCTTGGGTGGGCGGTAGCTGGCGACTATGTGTTACCACCGACCTGGGTTTGCAATCCGGTAGAATCCTACTGATCAATATTGCCACGATGCCTTGTCATGTTTTACCTGATCGAGCCCCCTACGATTTTGATTTAACGTTGTCGTATCCAGGCGCATCCCTATCCGCCGACGTACTAGTGTGTTATATGCAAACTGTACGACAACGGTATAAACGTTGTAAGGGTAATAATGGTAATCCTGCTTTCACTATTTTAATATTTTGTAATTAACCATAAACACTATTATAATAGCATATTGTATTATATAATATCTAGTTTGACGGATCCTTAGGAGATGGAAATTCTTGTATCATCTCTTAAATTATCACACTCATATTATCACATGAATTTGATTTAACTGATATGAGAATATTTTAGTTCTAATCCGAGTATTTTTGTTTTTTCATTTATGCTCGGTCAGCTTGAGTTTTCAGTTAGCGAAGACACCGTTATGAAGATGGAGATGGAGCATGACCGACGTATTCATTTATATTACTCCGTTGCATATATTGGAATGTTGTATGTTAATTAACTCTGATAATCGTTGTAAATGTATAATCAAATGTATGTTTTAACAGCTTCATGAACTATTATTTATTTATTATATTTTGTCCTTGTGCTGTGAGATTCTATGATTGTTTTTCTTATTTATTCTTTTTCTTATTTTAATCCCAATAACTATCTGTATTTTCGATTTTCTTAAGTCGATATTTGAGAATCATTGTCGATTTGAACGGTCAAAAAGGCGGGTCATTATATTTGTTATCAGAGCTTTGGTTTTGTGAAAACCTTGGCTCTATTTGGGATTTACTCATTAGAGATAGGGTAGTAATACCCTAGAATGAGTTTAAGTGTATATGAGAAAGCGTACTTGCAATTTCGATATAAAATGATTTTGTATAATGCTGGTTTGTTCCGTTGAGTATTTATGAATTCTGGTCGGTACTTGGGAAGCCAAGGCATTGATTGGGATTTCTAAATACTCAAATAGGGCTTACCGACATAATATTGTTTTGAATTATATTTTATATATAAAGATTTTTTTTTGAAAATCTAGGAATTTTGTTTTTTGTGGATGATAATATTAGATTTTCATCATTTATTATTCGATTAATCAATAATTAAAACTACTGGTTATTGAATGGTTTAAGAAAAATGATAATTAACTAGTAATGAAATAAGAAGAAGTTAAATATGAATTTGAGAATTTAATTTTGGAGGATTTTGTAACATTGATTTGCAAATGGTTTGAAGTAATATATTTATATTATAAAAGTTGTTTCATATAGAAATTGTTTTCAAATGAATTTTTGAAATAAGTGAATACTCCCCTCTTGCCGTTGGAAAATGGTCTCGGTGATGAGTGCACGCATCAACGACATTTATTTTCAAGAGACTAAGTGGAGGAGATCAGTTAGAACTTTTATGCTTTGTTTTGCGAAACTGAATTTCATTTAAATCTTTTATAATATGGTTTTATATAAAAGATATGATATATATATAATATTTTGAAAGTTGATTTGGAAATGAACCCGAAGTTAAATTTTTAATAGAATAATTGAAGAAATGAACAAACTTGAAAATTTAGAAAACTTCTGAATTGTGAAATAAATTAAATGAATCTATGGAAAATATGAGATAAGGTATTCTCTTAGGAACGTGATATGGTAAAATTGAAGCAAATTGGGTAATATTGAATTTGTATAGTATTAAACCTTTTCTATAACATATATAACTTACCATAGTATTTAAAAAGTGAAAATGATATAGGAATTGACAATTACATAGTATACAAGTATAGTTATGATAAATGGTGAAATTATATTGATGGGTTATGAAATTAAAGAAGACGTAAGTTATGACCATAACGATATACACTTGGTTTGTTATGAAAACTGAATTCATATAAGTAAAGTAAAGAAAATTGGACTTCGATATAAATTGAATCAGAGTATAATGGAAAATAAAATGATATTTCCACTTAAATGAAATAAATGTGAGAAATGATGAAATAAACATTTACTTAAGAAATGTAAAATTAATTTGATGGTAAATTGAAATTTATAGGAATTTGAACTATAATTAACTTAAGCCTAAGTGACAGAGTTAATGAAGTGCGCAAATAAAAATTAATGTTTGAATATAATACATTTGAGTTAAATGAAAAAAAGTGTTGGAAGGGTAAATGTGAGTTAAAAGAAAAGATAATTACTTCTCAGCTGAATCGGTTGAAATAATTGTAAGAGAATAAGCATAAATGTAATAAAGCTGAAGTGAATCAATTCAGAGGTTAAATGAATCGAATGTAAACCTATATAATTATTGAAAAACTAAATGTCAATGAGTGTATGTAAATAAATTGAATAATGATAGAAAGGAATATATGTATAATAAACCAAATATTGACATTTAGAAATAGATAAGAATGCAATATAACAAATGAAATTTGGATTGTTTAAGAATGGAATGAACAAATGAAGTCACACAAATAAAATATTGACATTTAAAATTGGTTATGATGCTTGTTTGGACGAATATAATTATTTGGTTATTTTATTTGTTATTTTGGTTGTAGTTTCTATTTCATGAATGTTTGTTTTAAATGTATATATATATATATATATATATATATATTATATCTTTTATATGTATGTTTCATTTGTTGTTTAGTGCTTTATTAGGTGTGGATGGCATTTCTTTACTTCGGGAGTTGTTTGCGCATAAATATTATTTTTGTTTGCTTTAAAATAAGCCAAATCGCAATTAACGCAAATGAAAAGTACGTATAACGAGTTATATATCGTATTTTTAATGTTATATATTATTTCGCCATTGTTTGGGATGCCTCATCACTGAGGTGAGATGTATATTTATGATTATATATATTATCGTTTTTCGGACCTAACCGTACAAAGAAGACTAAGCCGAAACTTTTCATGAATTTATGACTTAGAAAATTTTGTGAAAATTTGAATTTTCAAACCTATATTAAACTTTTGTGTAGATAATTGTTTCTAAGTTGAATAAGATATTATATGATTAAATATATAAATTGACAACTTTCTTACTATGCCTTTTCGAGGACGAAAAATTTTAAGTGGGGGAGAGTGTAACATCCCGAGATTTTGGGACAATTTAAAATATTAAATTTAATGTGATTTTAAACAATTTTGGTTCAAAAATTAAAATCTATGATTTATGTCGTATATTGATAAGTTATGAACTAAAATTGACTTTTCAAACAATGAATTGCAATAACTATGTATGAACATAGTTTGATAATCTATTTTAAATGGAATTTGAAATTTATATTGAATTAATAATATAAAATGGATTAAATAATTTGAGATTTATTTTATATTGATAATTATAATTTGTGGATATGAATAATATAAACCATTTGATTATGTAATCAATTTCTACTAATTAAAAATGTAATAATTTGCATTGATGGTAAATATAACTACGATTTGGTACATACTGTTAAATATGGTGATTTGGACTTTAATTTTAATTTTTTTTAAATCGACTCAATGAATTTATAGTTAAAAAATTTAATGATTTAATTTTTGAAAAAATTACGGTAAAAACTTAATTGAATGGCTTAAGTATTGAAATTCAATCTGTTACAAAAATAAATTTATATGAATTATATTCTGGTTTGAATAGAATTTATAAACCTTTCAATTTAATTAAAGGTGAATAAATGAAAATGAATAATTTAATTTATTTATGAACTGGTTAAAATTTTCATTTTGCAAATGATCTCAGACTTCCATAAAATTGATTTTATTTGATCCGGAATTGTAAATTATTGTAAGATCTAAAATTTTGTAGCCATCGGAGTTATCGTTTGATCATTAGAAATTAAAACATGTAGAAATTTGTGTGTACAACTTAATTAAATATTCGGGTTTTAAAAGAAACCGCTAGAGACTTTGGATTGGGCATTTGAAACCTATTCAATTGCATTCAAAAGGCATCAAACCCTATTGTTATGCTGTAAGAAGGCCTGATTTGGACATAATCCCATTTTCGACTTAAATACATGCAAAACGATGAAAATTAATATTATTTTATATTCTCCAAACCCTAATTTTCAGAGCCGCCATGTTTATTTTCGAAGGCCGCAAAAATTTGATTCTTCATTGATTAAATTCTCTCAAGTCGTTCAACGAAATCCGATGGATCCAAAATAAAAAATGTAGCTTTTGATCTCCTCTTCAAATCCATACAGTTGATGGCTATTAATTTGTTTCAAAATCGCTAGAATATAGGCATAAGGTTGGCGCGGGTTAAGGGTTCTTGGAGATGATGTAGATGACCGGATGGGCCCTCATTTTGGGCGGAGGAGGAGAATGGGGCGGCGCATTTGGCGGTGGCATTGGATCGTTGGCCGGAGGTCAGAGGAGAGATGCGTGTATTAGGGGATGTTCGTTGGTTTCTTCATTTTGGTGCCCGGAGTTGTTCTCGAACGCAAAGAAGAATAACAGAGAGGGAAATGAGTGCGCTGATGTGGCAAGTTTTGTTCATTTTGTGCTATTTTTCGTTTATTTATTTATTATTTAATTCCAATTGCTTTAACTTGAATAACTTTCTCATGCGAACTCAGATTTACACACAGTTGGATCCGTTGGGATCATATTTGAATTCCGGATAACATACCACAGACTAATTCTGAGACAGTAAATTTTGCAAAACGCTTTGAAACCAAGGTGAGTGATTAAACCCACTCACACCTAACTAAAATATTTTATTGTTAGCTAAATTAAATTTATGTTATGATGTGATTGTTTGCTTGCTGTTTGACTGTTTAAATTGATTATTTATGTTAATCTAAATAGACAATATAAATTTAATTTAGCTGTCAATATAAATTGTACAGTTAGAATTTTAATTTCTTGTTTAAAAACCTCGTACCTGATGACTAGTAACTGATATTATACTGAACTGTTTAGATGTGTTGATTTTGATGGATGCCTTGAATTTATATATTTAATGTATTGATATATAATTCATCCTGTTGTCGACATTGTTATATATGCTTATTGATTTTGTTGATTAATCACAACCATTACCCTAGATGTTACGGGCATCAAATAAACCGGGAACTAATCATTGAAATGAATTAAGGATGTAGGTTAAAAGGATAAATACCTATGACCCTGATTTGGATTGAAATGATATATATTATTTCCCAAAATACTAAAATTAAAATTTTAGTATTACTTGGCCATAGGATAGAAAATTATATACGGATACCGGTTGGTTAAATAAAATTTGCTTTAACCATGATTCTTGAAATATTGTTTTGAAGACATTATAGATGTTGTTTTATAAATCAATTTCCTTTGAACTCGAAGGTTCGATTTTGAAATATAAAGGCTAAAGTAAAATATTTGATGTTGTAAATTGAAGTTAAAATGAACTGAATATAAATTGAATTTATCGAAATTGAATTCGTTATCCATCTTTGTATAATTACTTTGAATTAACTTGATTTAAAGTTATATTTAAATTGTGATCTTGAGATTTTATAAGTTGATATAATTCAAAGTGAGAATTATAATTGAAATTTCAAATATTTGAATTGAATTGTTAAATCAAATTGAAATAGAAATGGGAAATTGAGTCCTTATGAACTTAGATATCGAAACTTAGTCGAATTGATTTGAAACGGGAATATGATTCCACTTAGTTTTTTTAAAAGAAACGATTCCAATTCCAACTATAATATTTTAAACCGTTTTATAAACTATTTTAATAATAATTGTTTTTCTTTACAAACTATTTTACCTTATAACTATTTTATTTTATTTAATTATTTTAAATAAACCATTTTAATAATTAACTATTTATTTTATAAGCCACTTTAATATTTTAACTATAGATTTTACCAAATCTGATAATTCTATTTTAAATACAAACTATTTATTTTCAAACTATTTCTATTATATATCTAAACTATTTTAAATATAATTTTAACTATTTTAGTATCCAAATTATTTTTAAGTTGGAATTATTTCAAGATTTTAAATTGGTTTAAATGGATATTTTATTATGAATAATATTATGTCTTGAATATTGAAACGATTTTAAGAAAAATTGATATTTTGATATGAAGTATGAACCCCTTTGAAATGTTAAAGAACTGACCGGTTTGAAAAATGTAAATGATTGTCTGTCAAAGAGACCGGGATCGGCTATTGTCATACTCTCTGCCAATACCGAAAACCATTTTAATAATTGTGTACGCTGTGAAGTTCCAGAATGAAGTAGGATGGATTTGGAGGCGATTACTGGATTTGAAGAAAGAGGATGATGATGGATAGCCTTGACCTTTGGGTCATAATTAAAATGACTAAAACAGGAGTCATACCCAGGTTAATGTGAGCTAGCTCCTCTTAGCAGACATGCTTCCTCGATACCATATCTCTTACTTTGTGACTGATTGGGTGCACTTTGATTTTTTTTTTTGGAGTATTGTCTGGGGTTGGCGGTAGCTGGCGGCTATGCGTTACCACCGACTTGGGTCTGCAATTTGGTATAATTCTACTGATGGGTATTACCTCAATGCCTTGTCATGTTTATCCTAATCGAGCCCCCATGATTTTGATTTAACGTTGTCGTATCATGGCGCATCCCTATCCGTCGATGTACTAGTGTGTTATATGCAAACTGTATGAAAACGGTATAAACGGTGTAAGGGTAATAATGGTAATACCACTTACACTATTTTAATATTTTGTATTTAACCATAGACACTATTATAATAGCGTATTGTATTATATAGTATCTAGTTTAACAGATCCTTAGGAGAAGGAAATTTCCGTAACATCTCTTAAGTTATTGCACTCATATTATCACATGAATTTGATTTAACTAATATGAAAATATTTTAGTCCTGATCCGAGTATTTTTTGTCTTTTCATTTGTGCTCGGGTCAGCCTGAGTTTTAAGTTATCGAAGACACAGTTATGAAGATGAAGATGGAGCCTGACTGACGTATTCATTTATATTATTCTATGGCATATATTGGTATGTTGTATGTTAATTAACTCTGATAATCGTTGTAAATGTATAATCAAATGTATGTTTTAACAGCTTCATGAACTGTTATTTATTTATTATATTTTGTCCTTCCGCTGTGAGATTCTGTGATTGTCTTTCTTCTTTCTTCTTTTCCTTATTTTAATCCCAATAACTATCTGTATTTTTGATTTGTTTAAGCCGACATTTGAGGATCATTGTCAATTTGAACGGTAAAAAAGCGGGTCGTTGCAAGAACATTCTGAATAGTAAGCGTCATTTTAAAGCGATATGGATATATCGGATTCCAGTTGAGTTCCAACCCATCTTAACTTTTGAAACTTCTTTTTATCATTTAAAGCACTTCATTATACATTCGAAAAGTTTTAACAAGGTTTGGATGAAGATTATTAAGTTTAAATCTTTCAAAACCAATTATTAAGCAAAAAGCATTGCAAAAGCATTACAAATAGACTTATTTAACTAGTTTGATATAAATAACTTTAAAACTTCATATTTCCAATCCAAATCACGTTGAAATATTTTTTATGATTTATCAAAAAATATCATTTTTTATAGCCTTATTAGTTGATTTCTAATTTTGGCCACCGTGATTTTTATTGAAAACTGTTTTGGACATAACTTGAAAATTATACTTCGAAATTTGAAAATTCCTTTTTCATTTGAAAGTTATTATTAATAGAAAGTAAATATTTCTTGTTTCATGAAAATCTGATTTAAATTGCATTAGTTATAAGCATTTAAAATTTACGGTCGAAATTCGCGAATTGCTATAGCGCGGCAAACTCTATTCTAACTGTATTTTTTATTTATATTAAAAGTAATCTGATTTACTTCAAAATAATTTAGAAACCCATTTAAGACATATATAAGACTATTTCAAAACAATATTTCAAGATTTACACATGAAATTCAAATATTCATTTTTAATTAATATTATTTAATTATTAAAATATTATTATTTTTCAAAAATTAATCTTTTGAAACCCAAACTTTTCATAACTCAAATCAAATATTATATAAGCCATATGGAATAACCGGTTTGAGTTAAAACAACTTCTATATAGCCAAACCAAACTTAAATTTCAAAATTGAAATTAATTTAACCGTTTTAAACTTGAACACATTGTTTAATATCAAAACATTGTTTAATAAAATTCCAACCTTTACGAAAGTTTTTCCAAATCACTTCAATTTCATTTCTATCCAATTTCGGATAGAAAACTATAACTTTTATTTTTCCACTATATTTTAATGAATAAAATATTCATTTATATTACCCGATAAGCATGAGACTTAACCAATACCGAAATATCTCCATGTAAGTGGGTGTAACATGTGCAATATGAACTAGTATTACATCTGACGACCATTACAACATTTATATCATTCATTCATCCATCATATAGCATATATATCACAGTATATGTGTAAAGCGTTTAATATTCAATGCTTACACTATGTTTAATAGCTAATTAACTACCAATCCACATCCATCAACATAACATACATAATAAACAAACATAAGTGTAGAGTTTCTCGCCGAGTGTTCCACTCCATCATTTTTTGCGGTAGGACTGCCTAGTTATATCAGACCATTACGAATCGACTTTTAACCTTCACGACTTCTTTATAAATTATTATTGTTAAATATATAAAAATATTTTTTACAAAAAAATGGAAGTCGATAATGGGGTATGGTTAGGGTGATGATGAGGCCGAGCTAGGCGTGAGGTTGGGGGGAGCTTTAGGCGCAAGGAGGAGGGAGGTTTGTGGCATGGGGAGGTAGAGCTAGTAGAGGTGGTGTGGCCGAGTTTGGATGTGAGGTGGGGCCTAGCTAGGAGTGGCTTAGGGTGGAAATAAGAGGAGGATTAAGGTGGTGTACGGTCGGGTTTAAGGTGAGGGAAAGGGGAAGAAGTTCGGATTTTTGGGAGGAAGGAGAAGGTGGTTAGGGAGGACGAATACTAGAAGGAGGAAGAAGGGAAAATAAAGAGGAAGGAGAAGGAGATTTAGGCTATGAAAGCCATGGATTTCAAGGTGAAGAAGAAGGAGAAAGGAGAAGAATGAATGGAATGGTAGGAAATGAATAGGAAGGCCTATTTTTATAGGAAAGGAGGGTAAAGGAGAGCATGACACCTCCTTGGACACATTTCTTTATCCCATTAAAACCACTAAACCACTTATTAAAACCGTGGGACTTAGTACATGGTATTCTACCTACCATTTTGTAATACTTTTGTCATGCTTTTAGACTGTTTCGAGCTTGCAACACTTATATGTGTTGCTATATTTCAATATATACATTATCGTTTATGATCAAAAGCTAATATATTTTGTCAAAATACTTTCCAGCTATGTTTTATAATTCTAAACAACTTATTTTAATCTATTTAAAGTAACTCAAATTCAACTTATTTAAATTATAAATTCAACTAAAATAATCATTTAACTAGTCAAAAATTCTAGATCGCGACACCTATCAACCTATCAAAGCACAACTAAAAGGAAGAAAAATGATTGAGGGAGACAGACATACATTTGGTGAGTGAAACACATCATATAAATAAATTCATAATACTAATTAGCCTGTAAAACTGCACTTATTCCTAGAAACCATACCTTAGCCTGTGCCATCTGCATCCAACAAGTTAGCTTAACAAAATAAAATATTACTATGGCAACACTGAATAAGGTATATTAAGGCTTACTTGTATTTAGTCTCATCAGGATATATATACAACTTGCTATTGAAGGCACTAATCACACTAAATAAAATATTTCCTCTAAAAGATGTGCCATACTAATAATCATAAAACCATGACTCAATTTATTTGAAAAATGCACCATAATTTTATTGCTAAATGTCAACGACTATGTAGAATAAACAATATCCTCAAACGAACACCACCGTGCCTATACCCACAAGGTTACATGATGGAACCGATTTCCTCTGAAAAATGTATCAAAACAACTATTTACATAATTTCCAATTGGCGAACATACGACGAAGCTATTAGAAATAAGAAACCTTTGAAAATATTTCAAAACACAGAAAAAATAGACTAAATTATTCCTCGTCTCACTATGATCGTGATGCAATAAGCCCTATGTAAAGCGGAGGTCGTATGTGGACGTTATCAGCGTTTGAAGTTAAGAGGACTTACAATAATTATTTAATTTAATTATTATACGTTTTATTCCATATACACGTATTCTTATTTTCAGTTTCTTAACATATCCAACAAGATTTGGATTCTCTGGCCTAAAGACATTTTGGTGTGCCTAGTCTTCGATTTGGCCTAATTCCTCTCTGTTGAGTGGCCTTTTCATGTTTTTCCTTCCCCATTCCTTTTCTCTACGGTTTACGCCAAACGCCACCTCATTGAGTACTTGTCTTTATGAGAAGATATCCTTTCACTATGGTGCCCGGTTTTGGTGCATTGGTAATTGGTGGGGATCAATGTTGCGGCGTGTCAAGCAGAAAAACAAGGGGGTCCCTCTATCTATCGCACCATGGTGGAGGATTTCAATTCTTTTCTCATCCATTCAGGTTTTTCGGAGGTCTCCTTTGTTGGCTCGGCATTTACTTGGAGTAATAACCAAAAAGGAGCCAATAAGATTCTTTTGCGTCTTGATTGGGTTTTCGGATCGGAAGGCTGATTTAGTTGTCTATTTTCTTTTAAGGTTGAGTACCTTTATCGTACCTTCTCGGACCACACTCCTATGATTCTTCAGTACTCCCCTCTTTCCTTGTTGGGACCATCTTCATTCTAATTTCAATCTATGTGGAAGTCCCATCACTCCTTTGTCCATACAGTGGAGGAATCCTTGGCTCTCCCTGGCTTAGGTAACCATGTAGGGATTTTCTATCTAAAACTCAAGCATCTCAAATCTTGTTTGAAGGTTTAGAACGCTACGACTTTCAAAAGTACCTTTGATAGAGTAGATCGGGAGAAGAAGCTTCTTTTGACGTCGATCCTTTGCCTCTTAAGTAGGAGGGGTGGGTCCAAGCCTAACTTGCCTTCATGTCAGAGCTGAGCATTGAGAATGTTTTTTCCGCCAGAAAGCGAGAATCATGTGGGTCATAAATGGCGATACCTACTTCAAATTCTTACATTATTCTATTAGAAAGAAAAATAATATACTATCTATCCATTAGATCCTTCGGCCTGACCTTTCAATGGCTTCGTCGCCTTTTAAGGTAGAAGAGAATCATTTCTGACTTCCATTCCTTTTTGCATCGTTCGTTGGTGGATCGACCTGATTCTTCTATCATGTCATTTATCCCCAACTTGGTTCTTCATGAGGAGGCTCCTTCTCTTTGTTGTCTTCCTTCTTTGGAAGAGATTCGATCTTATGTTTTTTTATTAGTAAGGATAGTGCGAGTGGCTCAGATGGTTTCAATGGAGTTTTCTACCGTAGTGCCAAAGTGGTCATTTGTTATGACTTCTCAAAGGACATCCAATCTTTTTTTTCTTTGGTGGAATGCTGCCCAAGCGGTGGATGTCCACCGAACTTGTTCTCATACCTAAATGTGAGAACCCCGAGCTTGCTCTTATTTCAGATTGATTTGCCTCTGTAACTTCTCAAGCAAGGTCATGTCCAAGATATTTTTTTTTTCTCGAAATAAGGCAGTGTTCAACGGATTCCTTGTTTTGTTGCCATCCATCATTCGTAAAGTGACAAATGATGTCTTATTTGCTTTCAGAGGGAGACCCTTCATAGGCAACCTCAATACTTTTTCGGTTTCTTCGGCTAATTTTTTTCTTCGTTGCTTGAGGATCGTTTCCCTATGTGGGTGTTAGATGAGTTAGTGTTTTTTTCTTTCCGGGCCTTCTCGAAACGGTGATGTTTGAAAGTTTCTAGGTTGCTTCTTTTTGTCGTTGTTGGGGTTTTCTTGTTGGCTTCTGTCTCTGCTTTTGGTTTTAGACCAGATTGATGATCTAAGCTGCTTTTACTACTTGAAAATTGCAAGAAGATTAGGATTCGCTTAGTTGACTTGTTGGTTGTGGAGGGTGCTCGGCTTGGCTTTTTAGATGCAGGATGATGTCGAGATGGATTGTGGGCCAGGTTACTCTGTTAAGGAGTGTATGTTCCTTTCTCTTTTCAGAGGCCGACTTCTAAGATGTTTTTTGCTTTCTTATGGTCGACTTGCCTTTTTTATGTTGTTCCTTTGTCTTACTTTTTTTTTTTTTTTTTTTTTTTGGAAGCATTGGGGAAACATGTTTTTTCTTCATTTTTGTTTTTTGTATATCTCTTAACAAAATACACATATTCTTTGGCATATGCTTCAGCTAGATTCCCTCTTTTTCGCATAGTTGAATCGACGATCCACTTTTCGTCCACTTCAATTTGATGTTGTCGACGCCTCGGGGCTTTGTTATTACTTGAAGCGCAATTACAAAATTTACATATTTTTTGGATTTTGCTCATTAACGGGGTTTATTTAAAAAAAAAATAAGAAACCAAAGCAGCGAAGCCTCTTCCTTTTGCCGTTAGGTTAGAATAGATGGACCAAGGGCCCCTCTGTTCATTTCGTATCTGTTAAGCTGCTAAACTCAGCTCCACATGTCTACTACGAGTTCAAACAAAATATCCGCTGGTCCTGCAGTTATTTTCAATATCGCTTTGCATGTGATGTTGCCATATAACGTGAGGCAACTTACGTCAGTTTGCGGATTTCTTATTAATTACCTTCTGTACTTGTACGCTTTTAATCAAATACAAGCCTCTCTGCATTGCATCCGTTCTGCGCCAAGACAAAGTACAAACAGCTCCCATGTCTCCAAAACAAGAAGTGGGGGGACCGTCAGTTTTCAAGAGTTGCGCATCTTTAAACTTCAACCATTTTTCAAGAATTTGCAGCAAAAATATGAAGTACAAAAAAAAAAAAAAAAAAAAAAAAAAAAAAAAGGTAGATAACCTTAATATCCATTTTATTGAATCTCACTCCAGTTAAAATAAGTGGGAGGGGTAAATATTGTAACAAACCAAAAAAAAGAAAGTTAGATTAAATTAAATGATAGAATTAAATTTTTGGATGATATATTTGTTTTGGAATGAATTAAAATTATTTTGATAGTAGTTTGAATTAATAAGTGAATTCAGAAATATATTTAATTTGAATAAAATGTTTACATTGAATATAAACTATTCTTTATGTTATAAATGTTTTTCATATGATAGAAAACATCAAAATGCCATTGGAAATAATAAATTCAACGAAGATGAAAATTTATCAAGTTTAGTTGTTTTATAAAATACTCAATAAATCAATAGCTGAAAATAGATCTATAATTGAAAGATAAAACTATTTATATATGCAAACAAAGATAATTGAATTTAGAACAAATGAGAGTAATACAAAATTATATTTTTATAAGAACATAGTTGGGAAAACTAAGTAATTGTAGTACATAAAACCATACTCAATTTTCATTTTAGATCATATCTTTTCTCATCCCTTTCCACCCAATCCCTTTAAGCCCAAATTTGAAATCTTTTTTTTTTTAATTGTAAAAGGTACAAATAAAGCCCAAGGCCCGTTAGTCGATGTAAAATAGGTAACAAAAAAAGGGTAGTAAACCCGACTTCTATAATACACGCACAACACACAATGGATTAAATGAAATTGTAAACGAAGAGCTAGTGTTATAGGCAACCAACTATTGATCAAATTCGTCTTCAATTTTCCCTTGGGATATCTTCCACACGAATGTTTCTAGACTTCGATATCTTTGTCGTTGTTATTTGAATCTCTATACTTATTAGTATCAACATTAAATTCTTAAAAAGACCCAAGAAGAAGTTTAAGATGCTTATTTTTTAAAGTAACCTTGCAATAGTGCTTAGAAATGTAGTTTCGAGGTTTTCACTTGCTCGTATGAGTTAGATCTGTGTCTAGATTCATCTGATCTAAAGTGAAAGCTTCCGGCTTTGTCAGATCTAAAGCATCATCGCTTCCTTTGTTGTTACAGTTACTGGATTCGCCATGGGCCCTGTTAGAAAAGTGATAAAATTTCCTATTTAAGTTGCTTTTGTAGAAGTTATAACCAGTTCTTTGATTATTAAACTCAAGCTGATAAATCCACTTTTGATGTAGCAAAATCGACTCATCATAAGCACTGTTGAGGGGTTAGAGAGTGGTCTGACAAAATCAGGTAAAAAGACAATATTATAATATGTAATTTTATTTTTATTATCTATACCAGTACAGAGGCACGTCCAATGTGTGCATAGATAAATGTGGCCCAAGCTGGAAAACTGTTAAACTATGAACTTTTCCAATCTTGTTGCTGCATAAAAAAATGTGATTATACATTTTATCATGCAACGCATATTTAACACACAAAAATATATTGTAGTGATTTCTATAATACGTTAACTGGTAAAAACGTATAAAAAACTGAAAATGACAAAATAAAAACATGAAAATGCCAAACAAATTAGGGTACAAGAACAATACTTATTTCTAGCTTTAAAAAACAATAATAGTTGATAATCAAAATAACATTAGATTATTGTATTATTAAGATATCAAACAAACCAATAAAGGTAATAACCATCATTAACATGATATTTTCTATATCATAAATGTTCCTTCACTTTAATAGACCTAGAATCTTGAAGTAAAACCAATATTAGCTGAACCAATTATGGGAAGAAAAGCAACAATAAATGAATGGAAACTTTATTTTTCATATTTTTCCATAAACAAAAATGTTTTTTTCTTCAAATAAGAGATGGGGCTAAAAGCGCATCCAATAGTCTGGTGGATGGAATTCGTTCATCCTATTAACGTTGCATCATCTACCAAGACCTGCAGAAAAAAGGGAATTTTAACGATGGATAATAAGAAAAATTAAAGAATAAAAATATACATCAAATGTGAGCTTACTACTGGACTAATTAGAATTTTGAGATGGATGATAGAGAGCTTTATATTCATCCTCTTTAAGCCATTTTAAACAATAGTATACTATTATAATTTAAGGCAAAGCTTAACACCTATACTGGCAATGCATGTATGCAAAATGGTGTTGTATTAAGAAATGACCTGTAAAAATTTTGGTCTACTGTACAACATATGCTTGACGTGTACTAGCAGCAATTTATGTGCGTGTAAATGGAAAATTCAATTGTTGTTTACAGTTTTATATAGAAATGATGTGCGCAACCTTTTTTGATTGTGAAGTAGTGTTGCGTATATGTCAATTTAAATAAACTGAACATATATTGTGGTAAGGAATATTATTTTAAATGGAATTATATGCGTGGGTGCAGTTAATATTTAGTTTAGAATCAGTGTTATATAAATTGTATTTTTGGTGATTGTGTGTGTGAATTGGGTTTGAAGACTGAAAAACATGATGCAAAGTACGAATTGGATGAGTTAATTACAGTACAGGTATAAAATACATGAAAATGTTAGAGATTAGTTAAGCAAATAAAGCATGAATTTTCAAACTTATTTCGCACGTGGAGAAAACAAAGACAACTGAAATAGTTATTGCACTGGTAAATTGGAATAGAAGATTTGAATTTCAAATGATGTTTTTCTAGCAGAGTAACATGGTACAAAGGTAATTTTTAGAATTTACATTACCTTCCAATTATATAGCCTCCATATATGTCTATGCTCCATCAATTTAATCTCTCATGGCTTAAAAATCTAGCACCATTTTAATCTAGGCTGAGTGGGACATATAAATGCGCATTAGTATAGTTAGCAGCACACCCAGTCTATAAACACAAAAAATTGTTAATGCTTTTACGTAGGTTGCAAGGGGCATCACACATGGAATCAATCAAAGAAAACAAAGGAAAACATATACCTAAACACCTCCAAACTATGTTGTTGACCACTGACAGTAAAATTAGAATCTACCTCCACAAAAATAATTACGGTCAACCACTGGAGGACAAAATCAAGCTTTACAGAAATCAATATTATGCTGCAAACCAAATAGAAGTTTCCAAGTTGCATGAAAGATAATGTAACAGCCCGCATTTACGTATCGGAGGATCGTAAAATATTTTTATTTTATTCCCTGAAGGTTGGATCATTCTCATGTTTTGATATAATGTTTATAGGGATGTGAGACATGTCCGTAATTTTTACCAATTTTGTTTGTGACCATTTTCCTCCTGTCAATCTTGTACAGGGCATAACTTTTGATATAGTCAGATGGTGAGACCTGTGCAATTGGAAAGGAAAGATGATTATATTTCCGTAGAGTGGTTACATTAAAGATTTGGCTCAGCGGTTTGGGAGGAATCGTTGTTTTAAGGTTTTCAGTTGGCTGTTCAAGTTTTTAATCCATAATGGGCTGATTTGGAAAGGCCCATTAGTGGGCTAGTGGAAAGGTATAAATAGGGGGTAGGAGGTATGAGAAATGGTTTAGTTTCTTTATTTCTCATTTGGTGGCCTATGTTTCTCATTCCTCTAACACCTTTCCACCATCAAAAATCAAAATCTAAGGGAGCAAATCGAAGATCTACACCATTAGAGGCTAGAGCTACATCAATTTAAGTGAGAATTTATCGGATCAAGGGGTTTGGTTCGAATTGCTTGTTGTCCAAAAACTTAATACATTGATTTTAGCTTGTTTGAGAGAATCAGTGAGTGATTTGCATCTCTCACATGGATTCAATGAAGTATATGAATGTTTGATCATGTTTTTCATCAAATTCAAGTGTTTTGTCATAGATCTACACCTTGGTAAGTCCATTTTAGTATGAATCACTATAGGATCTAATTTAGTATGTTTAAACTGGTAATTCTTATGCCATTTCATATGTTTATGTAAGTTAGATCCGCATTTTAGATCATATGTTCATTTATCATTATTTTGGTGAAACTGTGTAATTGTGGTTATAATTGTAGTTTTCATGTTTCTAATGAATTCATATAATGTTTTTGGTCATATTTCATAAGTTGGACAAGTTGGTTTCATCGAATTGGTCGTTTGGCGAAGTTTTGGTCGAATTCTGAGTGAATGGGGTCTGTGCAGGTTTTAGTTCGAGCTAGCCGGGTCGTGTAGAATGGAGCATGGTCAGGGTATGGGTTGAGCGAGCCTAGGTAGAACAGGGGATCGGTCGAGCAACAAGGCCAAGTGGGGTCAGTCAAGGATCAAGACGAAGGGTCAGTCGAGCAGTGAATGGCTCGAGCAGGGTATGGTCAAACTTTGGTGTGGTCGAGCACAAAGGGGTCAGTCATTATGGTGTGGTCGAGCAAGAAGGGTGTTCGGTCGGTCGTGCATAACAGGGTCATCTCTGAAAATTTTATTTTTTAGGTACGACTCAGATTTGAACAAAAAGGCCTGAAAAAAAAATATTTTTCGGGGCCAACCCCCGAACCCTATCCGCAGCGCAGTGGAGTAATTCGACTCAGTGATGTGGTGACTTCGAAGTAAATTCAAGTGGGAATATTTGAAGGGTTGAATATGTTCGTTGATCGTGTAAAGCAATGAACGAGAAGACGACTCAAGGGTGTTTTGAGTTCGTGGATAGTGGATACTCGAGGGGGACTTGAGTTAGTGAATGGTCATCAGAGTTGATGGCTAGAAATGGGAAGGCCGAGAGATTATCGTTATCGTAAGTTCTAGCAGACTCAAAGCAGGGGTACTTTGGGCAGTCATGAAGGGCCTAATACCTTGGGCAGTCGTGAAGGGCCTAGTTTTAAAAATTTGAGAAGATAAACATACGAGTCATGATGGCATATGGAGTTGTTACTAGAACTGGGGTTACCATTAGCCCTTGACATATGGCAGTCATGATGGGCCGTCATACGATTAGCGATGATTTCAAAGCAGGATTGGCGGTGATAGCCAGAGTTAGTCATGGACGTTTGATTGTTTGGTTGTTCTATTTATACTGTCTCATGTAGATTGTCTAACGTCGAAGGAGATGTCCCTTCGGTGCTTGTTTAATATTGGTTTAGGCCTGTAACACCCCGCCTCCGCTAGGGTCACTCACAAAGGAATGCACTAGCTTTAGAGGGGCATTATTGGTAAACATGCACAGAAATATCACAAGACAGAACATATAAAATAGCGGAAGTAAAATCGAACTTTCATAAACATTTATAATTAAGGTCTAAAGCCTTTTACATCAGAGTACATCAAAACCTGTCTTGCAATTGTAAAGAAGCATAAAGACTTTTTCATAAATTATTCCCCAAATAAAGACAGTAAAGTAGCCATAGCCAAGAAAAGTCCAAGCCATCCATGATGACCTTCAAGCAGAAGAAGTCCAAACTAAACAGCAGTATTTCCTCCCTGTAACCTGGGGGGGAAACGGAAGAAAAGAGGCGAAACAAAACGGGTCGGTCAAAAAGACTGAGTAAGCCCTATCTACTATTAGTATAAAAACTAGTAAAGCTAACTGTCATGAGAAACTGAGATGAACATAAGCATGACAACAAGATAGATAAGCTAAATCAAAATAACAGGATGAACTATTGAACTTAGATAAACTAAGGTATCGCGATAAACTACGGTATCATGATAAATCAAAGTATCCCATCGTCAGATTTCTATCAAGTATACTATCCCAAGGTATCTACCCCGTCTAACATCCCACGGTATCTGTTTCGTATATTCTTCCTGGTTCTAACATGTATATTTGCTCTGCACCTCTCGTACTAGTATCCCAACCCGCGTCATGTGTTAACCATGAATGTCCCTTGCCCAATGTCATGTAATGGTCCATGTCAACCTAATATATCGCATATATAGGTTACTCAAATCATATGTTTCTTTCCATGTATATAAGTTCAGTCCTTTGCCGTACCTCGTACGGGCTTCCTCATGTCGTATTATCCTTGAAATCGTTTGGACTGTCACCCTTGTTCTAGCTAGGCTCTTCCATATGAATCATCGTTTGAACTACTAGGACTTACGCCACCTAGCACCACTAGGGATTACGCTTACCTATTGCACGCTTTCGTATTTCGGTTTGGGTTAAACCACCTAGGCCACTAGGGATTACGCTAACCCTCAACCGCGCCCTTTTTCCCACGCATTCATCGTGAATCGTTTTTCTATAACTGTATGCACATGTATCACATCGTGCCATCCGAGTCCTGTCACAGGGCAAAACAAGAAATACAGGACTCGGTCGGGAGCTTTAGATTTATCTGCCGATGCAGATACTAAGGTCTGCTTTTCTACACGTGGCTATGGTCCCACGAGACCCCTCCCTCAACTAGTGAAAGGCAACACAAGAGAAAATCTTGCATGAGAACTACACTCCGGCCAGCCCACATCCTACGGCCTACCTCACCCATAATTAGATAGCAATTATGGTCTGTTGGGTATTCCCTGCCTTTCCGTACGTACACGCTTGACTCAAGATGGTAGATGATCGACGAACTTGCTATCTCGGGCACCTTATGTATTCGTCGACTCACTGCTATCCACCCCAGTCTTTAGGTCGCTCGCATAGCAACCAAGGCATATTCTTGGTTCTTCTACCGCAGACCTCAACCTCTCGTGAGCCTAGTATATTGACCTGGCAGCTCACAGAGGGATCCCAAGAATATCCTCACGTTCCCCGAAGCCGCTGCTTCGTTATCCAGTTCGTTGGAGCCTTTATCTAAATCAGATAGCCTGCTCCTACACGCATACTTAAACGTTGACCTAACGTATCGGGTTACTAATCTATCTAAGAAATGGTCCAAATTTCCTTGACTAAGAATTATTACTTAGTTTCCCTTAACTAAGGTTTACCACTTAGCCTTATTTCCATAATCCTTGTTAACTATGGTTATTTACCTAATCCTCCGAATTAGGGTTTATCTAATGGGTTAAGTGTCACTTAAGTTCATAACTTAGCCCGTCTACGAACCATGTCAAAATTGGCTAAGTATCCAAGTCCAAGACTTAACCCTACAAACCATGTGTCAAGTTGGCTAAGTATATTAAGCAATCCATAACTTAACCTCGTCTAATTATCATTTTAGATTGGTTAATTATATAAATTAACTTGACCTTGTCAAATTACCGAGTCAAATCGGTCAAGCGTATTCAAGTGATTCGTGACTTAGCCTTATCATGTTTTCACATTAGATTGGTTAAGTATAGGTCACTTAACCACATCAAACTAACGAGTTGGATTAGTTAAGTGTAAATTAACTTAACCCCGTCCAATTACCATGTTTAGATTAGTTAGGTCTGAGTTGACTTAACCCCATCCATTAACTGTATTAAACGGTTAAGTGTTACTAAGAAAATTTACTTAACCTTATCAAGTTATCGTGTTGGATTGATTAAGTGTTGGTTAACTTAATCCCGTCCCCTTGTCGTATAAAAATGGTCAAGTGTCGTTAGGCAAATTAAGTTACTTAACCTACCCATCCCTGTCATGTTTTGTTAAGTATCATTAGCCTAATCAAATTACTTAACCCATTTGTCCATGTCATATTTGGTTAAGCCTCATTAATCAAATTAACTTAACCCTATTATGTGGCATTAATTATTTAATACACCCCAACCTCTCACATTAGACTTTGTTGTGGTTACTAGTTAAGCCGGGCGGGTCCGGGTAGATTTACACCACAACTTGGTCCAACCTCGGGTTCAAGCACAACATGACCAACTTCTCACATTGAGTCCTATTGTTTGCAACTACTAGTTAGGCCGGTCGGTTCCGGGTAGTTTTACGTTGCAAACTCAACCCAACCTCGAGTTGGCCACTTTCATGTTTAGTCTAGTGTCATGTTCATAGTCAAGTTTTCAAGCAATTGGGTAGACCTAACTTAATAGGTAAATTCCCAATGGGTAGACCTAACTTAATAGGTAAATTCCCAAGCTTATGTTTTTATGCATACTTACATGTCAACTTCCATGTTACATTTCAAGTTATGTTTTCAAGTATAAACACATGTCATATTTAACGTTACATGTTGTCATGTTTATACCCATTTACCCAAATCATATTCATGTCATTATGTTTCCCCATAATGTGACCCCAACGCTTTTTAAACTCGCATATACGTTTGCAACAACGTGATGGATTAAAAGAAGAGACTTGGCAAAGGCATGACAAAAATGGATATTAAGCCACAAGTTTATCATGGTGGCAAATGAGGCACACATGTGTTCATTAACTTGCATGTTACATTCCTACACCTCAAAAACATGCATAAACCCAAACTTGGCACATAAACGAATCATGGTGACAAAAGACAAGGAATGATGACTAGTAACTCGCATATATCATCATATAAGGGTTATGACTTCATATGCAAGTTGACATAATGATTATGAAGGTTTTCATGTTGCATAATGCAACATTTCAACATAAAGGTTGTGGCTTTTAGCTCATAAGATCAAGATAATGACTTCATAAACTTGCATAACATGATAGCATGCATCATTCTCAATAATTAAACCCAAACTTTCAACATGAACTTTTAACTTCATAGTTAATACCTAAGAGTAGGGAAGGGCTTACATTGATTTGAAGGCCTAAATCGATTAAACTAAAGCTTGTGAGGAAGCCTATGCATGCCATCACCCAAAAACCCAAAGATGGATGCCCCAAATCAACAAAAACACCATCTTTATGAACAAAGATCAAAGCTTTTGCCTTGAAATCAACTTGAGAGGCTCTCATACTAACATAGGGACTCTCTAACACTCTCATGATCATGAAACCTTTCATAGAAATGAAGTGGAGGCTAGGATAGTTGAGTGGAGGCCATGAGAGTAGAAATTTTTCCATAGTTTAGTTGCATGAATGAATAATGAGGATTTAGGATAGGTTAGGGTCTTATTTATAGATTAGGCAAGTGTTTTAGGCCATAGGATTAAACCTAGATTCAATCCAAGCCATCAAAGCATGTCTTGGGGAAGAAGTCAAGTGTAGGAACCATCTAGGGCCTTTAGATTAAAGATGAACCATGAGAACCATCCAAATGAAAAATCTGCATTTGAGCGAATCGGCCCACGGGTTGACAGCCAAACACCCTGGATTAACCCCTAGTCGACCCAGCGGGCTCGGGTCGACCTCAAAAATCGGCCGGTTCGGTTATTCCCCTCTCCCAATTCTATGTTTTGAACATTTTTGCATATTTATTTATTTAATTTTCAATTATATATATATATCAATATATATATATATTTCTCTGCGCAACCCATTTCACTTAATTAAGTATACTCTAATTTGGGAATTTTTCGTGAAACTTCGCGAGGCCATATCTTGGTCATACGGACTCCGATTTTCGAAAACTTGGACTCTATTTCACGTATTTTTCCGAGACAACGCAATGGCATAGCCCGTTTCACTTGATTCAGAATTGAAAATTAAATTCTGCCTTGATTCTCGTCTTTAATCATGTTATCGAAATACGGGTTGTTACAAGGCCTCTAGGGCTTGTGCTTGAGGGATGTTAAATTCGATTAGGATGGTTTACATGAGAGATATAATTTGGATGCCATGAATGCCTTGCCATAATCAAATGGGCATTTTGGATTCCATGGATGAGTGGTTGAATTGTTTGATGTAAAGGCAATCACGGTTGGATGCGGGGAAGACGGGTGTGAGTTCTTCTCTGGTATTGGGTAGTGGTTGGTAAACCTACCTATTCTTATATACTTTGTTGATGATATTTGTTAGCTGTTATATCGCTCACTAATACTGTTGTCTGACTCAAGGTTTTATGTTTCCCTCTTATTACCTTGGGTTGTTCATCCGTTTGTTGATGGGCAGACTAGGTGGCAGGTGATTGCTTAGGGGGGACGTTGTAGCGTTTCGGAGGCGAGCAGGAGGCTGGGGTACTATCTTTCAACTATGTAGTATTTGGATTTCCATTGTTTGTTATTCTTTGAGTGTTGTAGTGAGACAATTTGTACAAACACAATTGTTGTAACTCAAATATGTGGATATTACTTTCTAGTCATTATGAAAGTCTAGTGTTTACCGCTTCACTATTAATACCTGTCGTATATGTTCTATTATATTTTATCCTTGCGATGTGAGTTCTACGATAGGTTCCACTTGTATTTACCTACTTTGATGATCGTCCACAACTTCCTGGCACTCCTTTCAGCACATTATTCCTCGTGTTTAGTGCAGGAGTTGTGGGCGGTCATCACATTTGGTATCAGAGCTCCAGTTATCGATTTTAGCCAATGTTCTAAGACGTAATCATGTATGAGAAACATACTTGTAGATTTCAGTTGGATGTATACTATATGATACTATATAGTATAGCAGTATTTGTGCTTATTTAGCAGCTTATCTTGTAAGTGGCTAATCATTGTAATTTGCATACTTAGAATAAGTCGACGTTATACAAGACATACTACTAAGGGAGAGGCTGTGCCTGCAGAGGGTAATGGCGGGGCACCTGATTTCCTAGCAATGTTTGAAGCTATGATAGAAGCATGCATGCGAAGGGCCCCCGCTCCAGTGGCAGTTACGGTGGATGTTGGAGCCCAAGTGCCTAAAGCTGTGGAATTTGCAAACTTATGCAAAGACTTTGCATCATTGGAAGGGAAACAGTTCAAAGGCACAAAACCAGTTGAAGAAGTCCAGAGGTGGTTGGCTACTTGTGTTAGGATCTTCAAGGACTTGGGAATTGATTATGCAACCAAAAGGAAGCTTGCATCCTGGCAGTTGGAGGGTAGAGCAACGGACTGGTGGAACTCTGTCAACTCGAGACTCCAGAGGAAGAGATCTCATAGGAGCAATTCCAAGCCAAGTTTGAAGCAAAGTTAATCTCCACTGTGCAAAAATCAATTCTGTTTAAGAGATTCATGGAGCTTAAATGGAATGGTCGACCAGTTCTTAAATATATTTCTGACTTCGAGGCCTTGTTGAAGTATACTCGTTCATATGTGGATACTCCCTATCAAAAGAAAGAGAAGTTTGTCTTAGGATTAGATGAATATCTTGGGAATCAGCTTGTGGATCATTCTTTTTATTTGAGAAGCTTGTGGAAAAATTTGTTCATCATGAGAGCTATTTTCCTAAGGAAGCAAATGTTGTCACTGCAACCAAAGAAGCTTAGAAAACACAACAAGGTGGCAATGATAAGAAAAGGAAGCAGTAGCAACAAAAAGGGAAGAATGACCAGAAGAAGACTAAGAGCGAGTCTATTTTCTTCAATTGCCAAGAAAAAGGTCATTTTGCTAATGAGTGCAAGAATTCGAAGGTTGAGAGGAAGTGTCACAATTATAGCAAGACTTGGCATCTCAAGAAGGATTGTCCGGAACCGGCTAAAGGGAAGCAGATTGTGAGGGCATATGCTTTGGAAGTCATGACATCTTCTTCATGAGCTCCTACTGTAGAGTACAAGGGAAAGGGTGTCGTCGTGCAAGGTACTCTTTCAGTTAATGGTGTTTCAGTTTGAGTTTTGTTTGATACCGGAGCATCACATTCTTTCATTTGCAATGAGTTTGTGTACCGCTTGGGTTTGGAACCCGAGATTTGTGATAGACCTTTCGTAGTGACTAATCCAGTTAGGGGTTCGTCGGATCTTTGCATGATTTGTCGTGGTCTAGTGTTGTTGAATCATGGCTGCTCTTTTGTGTGTGATTGCTTTTTTCTTAACTTTGCCGGGTTTGGGATCATCTTGGGCATGGATTGGCTCAAGAGGTATGCAGCAAGAGCGAATTGCGAGAAGCTAGAGGTGAGAGTCAGGGATGTGGAAGGGCGAAAGGTGTTGACTAGATGTAAGCACGAAGAGGGTGTCTTCGTGAGCTATCTATATTCGCTTGGGATTCCACAGGAAGATTTGTCATATGTCCTGATCGCTAATAAGTATGAGGATATCTTTGGTGAGGTCAAAGGGTTGCTGCCGCATTGTGAGATCGAGTTTAGGATCGATTTGGTCGAGGGTGCCAGACCAATCGTTATGCCCCTTAGGCGGATGGCGACTAAAGAAAAGCAAGAGTTGGAGGTGCAAGTTCGTGACCTTCTAGGAAAGGGATTCATTTGAAGAAGTGTTTCCGAATGGGGTGCACCGGTTGTGTTTGCAACCAAGGCAGATGGCTCGTTGAGATTGTGTGTGGACTCTCGTGAGCTAAATAAGGTGACTAACAAGAGCAAGTATCTATTGCTAAGGATTGATGACTTGTTCGATCAGCTCCACGAAGCCAATGTGTTTTCTCAGATGGATTTGGCAATGGGATTTCACCAGTTGAGGGTGGAAAAGGATAGTGTGCCAAAGATTGCTTTTAGGACACCATCTAGTTTCTTCGAATGGTTGGTAATGCCATTAGAGTTGACTAATGCGCCAACGTATTTTGTGGATCTTATGAATAGAGTTTTCAGCGATCAGTTGAATAAGTTCATGCTTGTGTTCGTGGATGATATTCTGGTTTACTCTCGGAGTGAGGAAGAGCACAAGATGCACATAAGAGTTGTTTTGGAAATCTTATGAAAGCATTAGCTGAGAGCTAAGTTTTCAAAATGTCACTTCTGGAAGAAGGTAGTGAGGTTCTTAGGCCATGTAGTTTCTGGAAATGGGATAGCGGTAGACCCCGCTAAAGTGGCAGCAATCCAGGATTGGGATAGAACTAAGAAGGCGACGGATGTGAGGAGTTTACTTGAGTTGGCTGGTTATTACCGACGTTTTATCAAGGATTTCTCTAAGATAGATGCAACATTGACGGGATTAACAAAGAAAAACCAAGTGTTCACAGGGGACACAAAGTGTGAGCAAGCATTTAGGATCCTGAAGGAGAAACTGACGAGTGCTTCTATGTTGACCATTCCAAGTGGGGATGAAGAGATGATTGTGTATACCGATGCATGTGGTACTGAACTTGGAGTTGCGCTAATGCATAAAGATAAGGTTGTGGCCTACGCGAGTCGACAACTGAAGCCACATGAAAGAAATTACCCAACTCATGATTTAGAGTTGGCAGTGATTGTGTTTGCTCTGAAGATGTGGAGACATTACCTGTTAGGAGTTCGATTCGAGTTGTTTACGGATCACAAGTCATTGGAGTATCTTTTCTCCCAAAGGGATTTGAATCTTCAGCAGCAAAGGTGGCTAGAGTTTCTAACATCATATGATTTTGGTATAGCCTATACTCCTAGCAAAGGCAACGCAGTTGCAGATGCGTTGAGTCGAAGACAAGCAAGTTTGGGAGCGATGTTTTCAGAATGGAAGAGCCTAGAGTACTTGGCAAGATTTGATTTCAGACCAAGTTGTGAATTGGAACCTGAAATGTTGGCAAGCTTATCGATAAGACCTACTCCTATCGAAAGGATTGGCGAGAGCCAAAAGCGAAATGCAAAGCTTTCGAGGTTATCCAGAAGATGGAACCAGAAATAAAGAGTTCGAGGTCGATCGAGAAGGTTGGCTACGAAAGCAAGGACAACTGATTGTTCCTGATGTTGATGGATTGAGAGATGAGGTTCTGAGGAAATGTCATCACTCGAAGTTGACGATTCATCCTGGTGGTAATATGATGCATTAGGACATGAAGCGAGTCTACTACTTGGAGGGGAGGAAGCGAGATATTGGAAAGTTCATTTCCAAATGTATGAACTGTCAATTGGTGAAATCTGAATAGAAAAAGCTGAGTGGTTTGCTTCAGCCATTGGAAGTTCCTACGTGGAAGTGGGAGCAGATATCGATGGACTACCTAGAACCAAGGCATAAACGAAGGGGTTTGGGTCATTTTGCATCGTTTAACCTAAAGAGCAAGGTTCATTCCTGTCAAGTCAACTAGGATGGCATCAAAGTTGGCTGAACTTCATGTGAAATGGATAGTTCAATTCCATGGCATCCAAAAGAGTATAATGAGTGACCGGGATCCATTGTTTACGAGTGGATTTTGGAAAAGTTTGCAAGAAGCTTTGGAAACCGAGTTGTGTTTAAGTATTGCGTACCATCCCCAAACTGATGGTCAGGCTGAGAGAGTCGATAGATTTTTGGAAGATCTCCTGAGGGCTTGTGTGTTAGACTTTGGAGGATCGTGGGAAGACCATCTACATCTAGTTGAGTTTGCATATAATAATAGCTACCAGACGAGCATTGGGATGGCACCATACGAGGCGTTGTATGTGAGAACGTGTAATTCTCCAGCTTGTTGGTTATAGACTAGAAATAAGTTGGTACTTGGGACTGAGATGATTAGAGAGACCTCGGATTGTATCGAGATCGTTCGACAACGAATGAAGGCAGCCTAAGATCGTCAGAAGAATTACGTTGATAAGCGTCGTAAGGACTTGGAATTGACGTTGGAGATATGGTCTTTGTGAATATTTTTCCATTAAAGCATGTGGTTCGATTCAGAAACAAAGGAAAATTAGCTCCTAGGTTCGTTGTGCCATTTCCAATAGTCGAGCGAATTGGAAAGCTCGCATATAGATCGGAGTTACCTGAGAAGATATTGAGTGTGCATAATGTGTTCTATGCATCGTTCCTACGGAAGTTCGTGCATGATTCGAATGTTGTGGCATCTACATAGCAGTATGAAGACCTAGAGGTTGAGACCGTAGTTATGAGACCTCGTAAGTCACCACGTGTGGTAGGGAATGACATGAAACAACTTAGTAGGAAAACGGTTAAGCTAGTCAAGGTACAATGGAGTGAAGATGGCGACGATTGTATGTGGGAGATGGAAGAGAGCATGAGGGCGACTCATCCAGAACTCTTCGTCGGTAGGAACTTTGATATCATGTCATTGTTATATCATTGTATCTTGTTGTTATTTGATAGAATTATGCGTGCTAGGATAAGGCTATGGATACACGACTTAATGGTTGCTAGTTCGGATGATAGAATTGGCTTCTCAGGGATGATAGGCATGCAGAATTATTGTGGTTGCCTGTGTTTGCTTAGAATTTCGGGGGCGAAATTCTTAAGGGGGGAATGTAACAGCTCACATTTTACGTATCGGAGGATGTAAAATATTTTTATTTTATTCCTGAGGGTTGGATCATTCTCATGTTTTGATATAATGTTTATGGGGATGTGAGACATGTACATAATTTTTACCAATTTTTTTTGTGACCATTTTTCCCCTATCTATCTTGTACAGGGAATAACTTTTGACTCAGGTCGAATCAGGTTGTGAGACCTGTACCATTGGAAAGGAAATGATGATTGCCTTTTCCGTAGATTGGTTACATTAAAGATTTGGCCCTGCGGTTTGGGAGGAATCGCTATTTTAAGTTTTTTCAGTTGGCTGTTCTGGTTTTTAAGCCGTAATGGGCTGATTTGGAGAGCTCCAATAGTGGACTAGTAGAAGGGTATAAATAGGGGGTGGGAGGTATGAGAAATGGTTTAGTTTCTCTATTCTCTCATTTGGTGGCCTATGTTTCTCTTTCCTCTAACACCTTCCACCATTAAAAATCAATATCTAAGGGAGGAAATCGAAGATCTACAACATTGGAGGATAGATCTACATCAATTGAAGTGAGAATTTGTCGGATCGAGGGGTTTGGTTCGAATTGCTTGCTGTCCAGAATCTTAATACATTGATTTTATCCGATTTGAGAGAATTGGTGAGTGATTTGCTTCTCTCACATGGATTCAATGAAGTATATGAATGTTTGATCATGTTTTTCACCAAATTCAAGTGTTTTACCGTAGATCTACACCTTGGTAAGTCCATTCTAGTATGAATCACTATCGGATCTAATTTAGTATGTTTAAACGGGTAATTCTTATGTCATTTCATATGTTTATGTAAGTTAGATCTGCAATTTAGATCATATGTTCATTTATCATTATATTGGTGAAATTGTGTAGTTGTGGTTATAATTGTTATTTCCATGTTGCTAGTGATATCATGTTTGTGGTCATATTTGATGAGTTGGACAAGTTGGTTTCATCGAATTGGCCGTTTTGCGAAATTTTAGTCAAATTCGGAGGTAGATACGGTATGTGCAAGTTTTGGGTCAAGAGAGCACAGTTAAGGTCGAGCTAGACAAGTCGTGCAGAACAGAGCATGGTCAGGGTATAGGTTGAGCGAGCCTAGGGTCGAACAGGGGCTTGGTCGAGCAATAAGGCCAAGTGGGGTCGATTATGGATCAAGACCAAGGGTCGGTCGAGCAGTGAGTGGCTCAAGCAGGGTATGGTCAAAATTTGGTGTGGTCGAGCACAAAGCGGTTGGTCACTATGGTGTGGTTGAGCAAGAAGGGTGGTCCGTCCAGCATGAGGGGTCGGTTGGTCGGTCGTGCGTAACAGGGTCGTTTTTGAAAATTTTATTTTTCAAGTACGACTCAGATTTGAACAAAAGGGTATGAGAAAAATATTTTTCTGGGCCAACCCCCCAAACCCTAGCCGTAGTGCAATGGTGTAATTCGGCTCAGTGATGTGGTGACTTCGAAGTAAATTCAAGTGGGAATAGTCGAAGGGTTGAATATGTTCATTGATCGTTGTAAAGTAATGAACGAGAAGACGACTCAAGAGTGTTTTAAGTTCGTGGATAATGGATACTCAAGGGGGACATGAGTTACTGAATGGTCATCAGAGTTGATGGCTAGGAATGGAAGGCCGAGAGATTATCGTTATTGTAAGTTCTAGCAGACTCAAACCAGGGGTACTTTCGGCAGTCATGAAGGGCATGTACCTTGGACATTCGTGAAGGCCCTACTTGTTGAGATTTGAGAAGACAAACATATGAGTCATGATGGCGTATGGAGTTGTTGCTAGAACTGGGGTTACCATTAGCCCTTGACATATGGAAGTCATGATGGGCCGTCATACTATTAACGATGCTTTCAAAGCAGGATTGTCGGTGATAGCCAGAGTCAATCATGGACCTTTTATTGTTTGGTTGTTCTGTTTGTACCATCTCATGTAGATTGCCCAACATCGAAGGAGATGTCCCTTGGGTGCTTGTATGATATTGGTTTATGCCTCTAGGGCTTGTACTTGAGGGATGTTAAACTCGATTAGGATGGTTTACATGAGATATATAAATTGGATGCCATGAGTGTTTTTCCATGATCAAATGGTTGTTTCGGATTCGATGGATGAATGGTTGAATTGTTTGATGTAAAGGCTGTCACTGTCGTGTTGAGGCAAGATTTTGATCGATGCCAACATATAAAGTTTCAATGAAGATCATTTCACAGAGATAAGGTTTTATATATATTTTTACTTTGAGTCATGTTAGAATTATGTTAAAATCTATCCTCAAAGTATAACACGAATGCTCATATCTTCGTTGCTGATATCTGTATATTTGAGGAATTTAAAAATCACAGAAAAAGCCCAAAAGGTCCAGGCTCCGACCGGGAAAGAGTGCAGAGTGATATAGACTATGGACCGAGGACCTCCGGTCCATAGCCAGAAAACGGTCGACCGCCCAAAAAAGACCGGTCGACCGGTTTTACTATTTTTGCACATAACGACTATTTTTTTGATTCTTTAAATTTCCAGAGAGTTGACCAGTCGACTGGTGATTTTCAACCAGTCGACCGGTCCCGAACAGCAAGCCTTTTTTATGAAGGGTTGCTTCCATTCATCAAGAGTTTTCTCTTCAATTTTCAATGGAAACGGATGCAATCTTTTGTAGAAACTCTTCATGAAGGAATGCAACTATTCTATACTATAAATAGACTTGAAATCATACTTTCAAATCACCGATTCTTTCTCTAGTTTATGATCTTACTTTCTAAATAGTCTTGCATTCTAAAAGCTCTCCAAATTCAAATACTTGTTGAATCCTTGAATCAATTTAATATCATTTGATTCAACAAGCATTCTACTTCCTTAAATCTACGCATTCAAAGTATATACTCGAGGATAATATTATAGGAAGGGTGTACTACAAGTGAATAGTCCGTGTATTGAAGACACAATATATAGTCAACCATCAACTACTTTGTGTTGAAATTCCGGTAAGCCTGTAGCCGTTCAAATCAGGTGGGTAAGCTTGTGGCCCGTGAAGTCAAGTGGGTAAACTTGTGGCCCGTGAAATCAAGTGGGTAAGCTTGTGGCCCATGAAATCAAGTGGGTAAGCTTGTAGCCCGTGAAATCAAATGGTGTGTTGTGAACCTGTTCCTCCGGGTGAAGCGAGGTTGTTGATTAGTGAAATTCCAGAGAGAGGTCTGGGACTGGACGTAGGACGGTGCTCCGAACCAGTATAAAAAGCCCTAGTGTGATTTTTCTATTACTGCATTTACTTATCTGTGATATTGCTACTGTGAGATCTTTCTTAGTATATATCATATATTCCGCATATCCGTATTACTGATCCTGCCTAAAGTCGTCTATTGACACTTTCAATTGGTATCAGAGCCTGGTGTTCTAGAGATCGTAACAACATCTTAGAACAAATGGCAATAAAGAAGTCTAGTCAAGGGATTAGAAAGTAGAAGAGCAACAAAGCCGAATCAAGAGAGCAAGGAAGCAAATGTCTCAGGGCTAAAGTCAGATCACAATCGGTATGTGTAGATTCATTATTTAAAGATCTTTTGTTAGACCATGAAAAATTATTGAAACTCAATACAGTCGTTTTAGCTATGTCAAAAAATTACAAGCAAGAAAATTCAAAATTAAAAGAAGAAAACAATCGTTTGGTAAAACAAGCCAAATGTTTTGAAAATACCTTAGAAGAGCTTGTTTTTCAAAAAGATTTCCTTCAAAAAGAAAATGAGCGACTAGAAGATAAAAACAAAGTTCTTTTAAAGGAAATTGATCTTTTGCAAAATAGAAATAAATCATTAGAAGATTCTTTAAATAATTCAAGTTCTTTAATATCGTCTCTTGAAAAAGAGAATAGAGCTCTAACTAAAAAGAATTTGGAATTATCTAAAGAATGTGAGTTCTTAAAGGTAGTTAGTAATATTTTGCAAAATGAAATTTCTAACTCAAAAGGAAAATTACAATCATCTTTATATAATTCAGAATCTCAAATTAGTTGTCTCAAAAATAAGATTAGAACTTTAAAAAGGAAGAATTCTGAATTAAATAAGAGTATTAATAGCAAAGTTTCTTTTGAAAATATCAATCGCGACTGTGGAATCAAATGTACAAATAAATTCACGAAATTTAATAAAGGTCAAAATGATTTAAACATGACTTTATCTAGATCTTGACCTTTACATGACGAAAGTGGATATTGGACTAAAGGTGCTATAATTATTTGTATTCTCTACTACTCTCAATTACTATGCTTATTATGGTATTTATTCTTTTTAATCGATGACAAAGGGGGAGAAATATTTTCTCTTATGGTTATTCATATCATTCATGTTACTTATACTATCATTTAAAATTAAGTGCTTAACATGGTAATAGTATATGTGTGCTAACATTTGTTAATGCAGGAAACAAAAGGTAAGATTATTTATATTATGAACTAACAAATGTTGCAGAAATTCAGGGGTAGCTTTATATTCAGAGGGAGAAAATCCAAGGTGTTGTCATCAATCAAAAAGGGGGAGAATGTTGAGGCAAGATTTTGATCGATACCAATATATAAAGTTGCAATGAAGATCATTTCATAGAGATAAGGTTTTATATATATTTTTACTTTGAGTCGTGTTAGAAATATGTTAAAATCTATCCTCAAAGTATAACACGAATGCTCATATCTTCGTTGCTGAAATCTGTATATTTGAGGAATTGAAAAGTCACAGAAAAAGCCCAAACGGTCCAGGCTCCGACCGGGAAAGAGTGCAGAGTGATATAGACTATGGACCGAGGTCCTCCGGTCCATAACCAGAAAACGGTCGACCGCCCAAAAAAGGACCGGTTTTACTGTTTTTGCACATAACGGCTATTTTTTTGATTCTTTAAATTTCCAGAGAGTTGACCAGTCGACTGGTGATTTTCAACCAGTCGACCGGTCCCGAACAGCAATCCTTTTTTATGAAGGGTTGCTTCCATTCATCAAGAGTTTTCTCTTCAATTTTCAATGGAAACGGATGCAATCTTTTGTAGAAACTCTTCATGAAGGAATGCAACTATTCTATACTATAAATAGACTTGAAATCATACTTTCAAATCACCGATTCTTTCTCTAGTTTCTGATCTTACTTTCTAAATACTCTTGCATTCTAAAAGCTCTCCAAATTCAAATACTTGTTGAATCCTTGAATCAATTTAATATCATTTGATTCAACAAGCATTCTACTTCCTTAAATCTACGCATTCAAAGTATATACTCGAGGATAAGATTATAGGAAGGGTGTACTACAAGTGACTAGTCCGTGTATTGAAGACATAATATATAGTCAACCATCAACTACTTTGTATTGAAATTCCGGTAAGCCTGTAGTCGTTCAAATCAGGTGGGTAAGTTTGTGGCCCGTGAAATCAAGTGGGTAAACCTGCGGCCCGTGAAATCAAGTGGGTAAGCTTGTGGCCCGTGAAATCAAGTGGGTAAGCTTGTAGCCCGTGAAATCAAGTGGTGTGTTGTGAACCTGTTCCTCCGGGTGAAGCGAGGTTGTTGATTAGTGAAATTCCAGAGAGAGGTCTGGGACTGGACGTAGAATGGTGCTCCGAACCAGTATAAAAAGCCCTGGTGTGATTTTTCTGTTACTGCATTTACTTATCTGTGATATTGTTACTGTGAGATCTTTCTTAGTATATATCATATATTCCGCATATCCGTATTACTGATCCTGCCTAAAGCCGTCTATCGACATTTTCAATTGGTATCGGAGCCTGGTGTTCTAGAGATCGTAACAACATCTTAGAACAAATGGCAATAAAGAAGTCTAGTCAAGGGATTAGAAAGTGGAAGTGAAACAAAGCCGAATCAAGAGAGCAAGGAAGCAAATGTCTCATGGCTAAAGTCAGATCACAATCGGTATGTGTAGATTCATTATTCAAAGATCTTTTGTTAGACCATGAAAAATTATTGAAACTCAATACAGTCGTTTTAGCTATGTCAAAAAATTACAAGCAAGAAAATTCAAAATTAAAAGAAGAAAACAATCGTTTGGTAAAACAAGCCAAATGTTTTGAAAATACCTTAGAAGAGCTTGTTTTTCAAAAAGATTTCCTTCAAAAAGAAAATGAGCGACTAGAAGATAAAAACAAAGTTCTTTTAAAGGAAATTGATCTTTTGCAAAATAGAAATAAATCATTAGAAGATTCTTTAAATAATTCAAGTTCTTTAATATCGTCTCTTGAAAAAGAGAATGGAGCTCTAACTAAAATGAATTTGGAATTATCTAAAGAATGTGAGTTCTTAAAGGTGAATAGTAATATTTTGCAAAATGAAATTTCTGACTCAAAAGGAAAATTACAATCATCTTTATATAATTCAGAATCTCAAATTAGTTGTCACGAAAATAAGATTAGAACTTTAAAAAGGAAGAATTCTGAATTAAATAAGGTTATTAATAGCAAAGTTTCTTTTGAAAATATCAATCGTGATTGTGGAATCAAATGTACAAATAAATTCGTGAAATTTAATAAAGGTCAAAATGATTTAAACATGACTTTATCTAGATCTCGACCTTTACATGACGAAAGTGGATATTGGACTAAAGGTGCTATAATTATTTGTATTCTCTACTACTCTCAATTACTATGCTTATTATGGTATTTATTCTTTTTAATCGATGACAAAGGGGGAGAAATATTTTCTCTTATGATTATTCATATCATTCATGTTACATATACTAACATTTAAAATTATGTGCTTAACATGGTAATAGTATATGTGTGCTAACATTTGTTAATGCAGGAAACAAAAGGTAAGATTATTTATATTATGAACTAACAAATGTTGCAGAAATTCAGGGGTAGCTTTATATTCAGAGGGAGAAAATCCAAGGTGTTGTCATCAATCAAAAAGGAGGAGAATGTTGAGGCAAGATTTTGATCGATGCCAACATATAAAGTTGCAATGAAGATCATTTCATAGAGATAAGGTTTTATATTTTTTTTTACTTTGTGTCGTGTTAGAAATATGTTAAAATCTATCCTCAAAGTATAACACGAATGCTCATATCTTCGTTGCTGAAATCTGTATATTCGAGGAATTGAAAAGTCACAGAAAAAGCCCAAACGGTCCAGGCTCTGACCGGGAAAGAGTGCAGAGTGATATAGACTATGGACCGAGATTCTCCGGTCCATAGCCAGAAAACGGTCGACCGCCCACAAAAGGACCAGTTTTACTGTTTTTGCACATAACGGCTATTTTTTTTATTCTTTAAATTTCCAGAGAGTTGACCAGTCGACTGGTGATTTTTAACCAGTCGACCGGTCCCGAACAGCAAGCCTTTTTTATGAAGGGTTGCTTCCATTCATCAAGAGTTTTCTCTTCAATTTTCAGTGGAAACGGATGCAATCTTTTGTAGAAACTCTTCATGAAGGAATGCAACTATTCTATACTATAAATAGACTTGAAATCATACTTTCAAATCTCCGATTCTTTCTCTAGTTTCTGATCTTACTTTCTAAATACTCTTGCATTCTAAAAGCTCTCCAAATTCAAATACTTGTTGAATCCTTGAATCAATTTAATATCATTTGATTCAACAAGCATTCTACTTCCTTAAATCTACGCATTCAAAGTATATACTCGAGGATAAGATTATAGGAAGGGTGTACTACAAGTGACTAGTCCGTGTACTGAAGACACAATATATAGTCAACCATCAACTACTTTGTATTGAAATTCCGGTAAGCCTGTAGCCGTTCAAATCAGGTGGGTAAGCTTGTGGCCTGTGAAATCAAGTGGGTAAGCTTGTGGCCCATGAAATCAAGTGGGTAAGCTTGTGGCCCGTGAAATCAAGTGGTAAGCTTGTAGCCCGTGAAATCAAGTGGTGTGTTGAGAACCTGTTCCTCCGGGTGAAGCGAGGTTGTTGATTAGTGAAATTTCAGAGAGAGGTCTAGGACTGGACGTAGGACGGTGCTCCGAACCAGTATAAAAAGCCCTGGTGTGATTTTTCTATTACTGCATTCACTTATCTGTGATATTGCTACCGTGAGATCTATCTTAGTATATATCATATATTCCGCATATCCATATTACTGATCCTGCCTAAAGTCGTCTATCGACACTTTCATGTCGGATGTGGGGAAGGCGGGTGTGAGTTCTTCCCTGATATTGGGTAGTGGTTGGTAAACCTACCTATTCTCATATACTTTGTTGATGATATTTGTAAGTTGTTTTATCGCTCACTAATACTGTTGCCTGACTCAAGGTTTTATGTTTCCCTCTTATTATCTTGGGTTGTTCATCCAGTTGTGGATGGGCAGACTAGGTGGCATGTGATAGGTGATTGCTTTGTGGGGACGTCGTAGCTATTCGAAGGCAAGCAAGAGGCTGGCGTACTATCTTTCTACTATGTAGTATTTGGACTTCTGCTGTTCGTTATTCTCTGAGTACTGTAGTGAGGCAATTTCTACAAACACTATTGTTTTAACTCAAATCTGTGGATATTATTTCCTAGTCGTTATGAAAGTCTAGTGTTTACTGCTTCACTATTAATACATGTTGTATATATTCTATTATATTTTATCCTTGCGATGTGAGTTCTAGGACAGGTTCCACTTGTATTTACCTACTTTGATGATTGTCCATAGCTGCCTGGCACTTCTTTCAGCGCATTATTCCTAATGTTAATGTAGGGGTTGTGGGCGGTCATCACAGATAATGAGTAGTCTTCTCCTTGACTTCAGCTTCCTTACATACTCCATTTAGGATACTGCTTATTAAGCTTTGATGTCCAAAAACGTCATGCATGACTAATTAAATACCAATTACACCATCTGAAATGATAACTCAACATCAAAAGCATACTTCTCCATCCTACCTTGTAGTACTCCTATGATTTTAATTATAATCGTTCCTGATCATGCACGCATGTATTATCAGCGTTGTTAATAAGGGAGTCTTATGACGACCGCCCACAACTTTTGCACTTAACAAAGGAAATAATGCATAGAAATACATGTCAGGCATTCGTCCATTCAAGTTGTCTTGGGTCTAGAAAAACCAAAGGCACTATTCTGTAAATCCATATTAGACAATTTCTACCGAGGATTTACCAGAACAGCCCTTGCATAAACTACGTCTTCAATTTCCCTCAATATATTTGATTCGCAACGCAAATGCCAATACATAATGGTTTTCAGATGAGAACTCTAATCCCGGTCTCTCCGTATTGACAATGGAAAATTGGTCAAACACTTTGGTAGTCGGTTATTTAACTATTAAAGGAAAATCATTCATACAAACAACGATCTTATTTCCAAATGGAAATTTTATCGATCAACCGTCAATCAATAGTGAGCCCCTTCAAATTTATTTTTCAATAATCAATTCATTTCCCAATTTTCGATAAATATCTTTACATAAACCCCTCTCCAACTCGTTTAGCCTCTCACAATTGCTTGGAAAATGTTTCCATATATTCACACCCCTTATTTCTCATATTTCGAAAATATACGTTATTAACATTGGAAAACATTTCTATATCTTATTCACGCATCACTGTTCTTTCACATCCATTAGTCTCTACCCGTAAACTAGTAAGAGAATAACTCCTTAAGTATCCAGCTCGAAGGCCAAAACCAACATCAGATCGATACTCAGACAGCTACTCAACTTAACTAATTTCCAGCCAGTTTCTAATTTTCTCAACTCCATTTCTTAATTTCTTATTTACAAACCTGTTAATGCAACCCTCATATTCGGTTTACTAATCCATTATTTTTTCCAGAAATCTTTGATTTTAACGATAACATTATAATTTCTGCTTTTGAAATATTTAATTTTAAAATATTAACTTTTATTTAAATAAAAAAATAAACAATTAATTAATTAGATAGATAAATAAATAAATCTTGATTATAACCGGAAAGTAATAGTACTTTCCTAAATTCGATAGAATTTAATTCCAAACTTATAACTCACTTTTGAATACTCTCTATTCAATTAACATTCCAAATGTCAAAATAAATTCATTGTTTTGGGTCAACTCAATTTCCAAGTCCATTTTTGAATTAATCACTTCCAAACATCTCTAATTTCCTTTATCACCATTCCAAGTTATAAAATTTTGCTTTTAAACCATTATTCACTTCAAATATTATTTCTTTATCGAAATTCAGATTCATTTTATTAAATGAAATCTTGATTTAAATAAGAAATATTATTACAGTTTAAAATTCCAGTTATTTAGTTCCTCTGATAAATTCATATTCGCATTCCACTTCATAGACTCCATTTACAAGTCCACTTTGTTAGTTATATATTAAACTTCTACTAAATCTCGAATTGCACATTCGATTATAAATTATTGGTTTTTAAAACAAATATTAACTATCTTTTCAAAATATGAATTATGTAATATATAATTTCCAAAAATAGATTATTTTCATAACATTTGATATCGTCGAATTCTAATTTTAAACCCTTATGGATTTATATCAATCCCATTTATATTTTGAACATCGAAATAAAATTCATTGTTTACTTTTGAAACAATTTCCCCTTTCTAAATCTATCTTTATGTTTCCAAACTATTTAATAATAATTATTCCATTTTATTTCTAAACACCGTTTAAAATCAAACTACTTATTTTAATATAATTAAAACAAGTTATTAAATTCTAGTCCATTCGAAGTTCAATTTCTATTTAAAAATAGATTATTCTTTTTAAAACCCCAATTTCTTTTCCAATATATTCGCATACATTTTACAGTATTTATATACCAAATATTTCAGGTCAATGTTGTTCAAACACCTCACTCACACAATAGTCTTCACTAGACTATTTGTCACATCATATAATTCAATATATGGAGAGAAAAAAAATTGTTGAGGAATCCAGTTGGATCCCTCCAACCTGTTTCCCTGCATCCACTGATATTAATCAACATAAATAACACTAATTTCATAAAAATATGAAATCTTAAAACAAATAGAATCGGTATTTAACCAACGACTTATTATAACTATCAACCAATTTATTTGTAAATCAACCAAACAACCATCACACAACATTCAATCATTATTTATCAATATTAAATGGCATTTATAATATCATAAAACTGGACAGAGTTAGTGAGTTTACTCACCTTAGTCGTTAATCGTTAAAATGATTAACATCAGTTGATTCGAATCAGGCGTTTTATTTTGCTATAAATTTAAACGAGCTCCAAATCGCTCCAGACCGGTTTCATCGTGTATTCTGCGCCCCCACGATTCCAACGTGACGAACGGTTCGTAATTCTGACATCGTATGAGTAAGATTTAGCAGATTACAAATTTATACAATATTAAATCAAATTTAAACTTTAAAATTTTATTTATTGTTTTGGGCTCACCATTAATTTGAAAGCTAGCCCACCAAAGAATCCAACCCACCCGCATAAAACTTTTTGCTTCTCCTTCCAACTTCTGAATGCAAGCTTCCAGATTAGTTCATGTTTCATATATTCATTTCAAGGTTTCATATCTTTCCATCAAATTCGTTTCACACTTCTAACATAATATAAAAACAAATATTCGAACTAGGCCTTACATTTTTTCCAGTAGTTCATGTCTTCAAATCCCACGTGAAACTGGTGCCTCCTAAAACAAACATTGGTTCCCTCTTCCTGCTGAGTCATGCACTTCTCAATGGGCCTTCTCTCTTCTTCTTCTTTTTTCTTTTTTTGCTTGGGCTTATATATTAATAAATTGTCATGCGTTCACGCTTTTTGGAGCCTAAAGCTGCCACCGATATTAATAGTATCGTCTCCTATTTGAAACCGCACTCCTGTATATCATTAATATCTCACCATTTCCAAAACTTCTCAGCTCCCGTTCCTCCACTTTATTATATTTTGAATGCCACTCCAGTAAACCCCATTATTCCATTACCTTACTTACGTGTATGTATGGACACACAATATCCTACTTCCTTCCTTATACCGTTTGAATGCCACTCCAGTATATATTCCCATCGCTAAAACTTCTAAGCCATACTCTCTTCGCAATCCCTACCCCCTCACCTCGCGAGCCTATTTCCTCACCATTTCATTAATTGAAAAACTCCAGGCTTCTTCTTTTCGCGAGTACATCCTCCTTATATCCATAACCCTCCTTTTAAACTTCGTGATGACAGCTCTAGTCATGCAAAGGAGATCGACAACAATTGTTCCCTAATAACCCAAAAATTTGCGAGAAGGTGCTGCTCCATCCCTTTTATTTCAGACACACAACCACTTCTTCAAACAATGCTTCAAAGCTCTAAATATGCGAACCCTTGCTAAAACCCAGTACACACGTTGTCCTCAAAACAAGCGAGTAAAAACTGTGTCGATCCCAATGATTTTCACCTTAAAATTTAAAGCTCTTGAAATAAGGATTCTAAATATATAAAATCTCTGGATTTTTAAAAGCCATAGAAAGGATGAGTTTTAAGTTTTACTGAAGTGAAAATGAAACAGTTGTCTTCACTATTTATACACGATAATTACTTACGTGCCAAAGGGTAGACAATAGGGTAGCTGTGTGAGTTTTCCATTCCATAGCTTTTGTGGTGGACCGGTGATTGTGAACGCATAGCTAATAAGTTTGCATAAGTAGGGGAAATAGCATATGAGACTTTGGTGTAAAGCAGCACACCTGTATATATATTATATTTAATGTAGATCTGAAGGCTATGGATTTGGTATTAGGTTATACCGTGCTATATTAGACTCGTTTTGGTGGCTGAGGATGCTGGTTTGCTAGTTGAGAAAAATGGACTTTCGCTCCTTGAAGAGGAAAAAACTTGCTTGCAAAACTTGCTAATGTTCTTATGTACCCTCTGTTGATAAACTATATACAACTATTGTCGTATGTAAATGTTTATTTTATTTGATTTTATTTTTGCAAGAGTACAATATAAGTTGAAGTAACTAGCAATTCTGACTTGATGATAATTTCTTACGCAATAAGATAAAAAAATCAAATTTTGAAGATGTGCATGTGTGCATTGGTACACAATGCGAGCGAGTATTATATGTGAAGATATTTAACTTTAATGATGGTTGAAATGGCAAACATTAATACAATCAATCCTTACTATAAATAGTAGGCATATATATATGTATGTATATATATTTGTCGAGGTTATTTCTTGGTTCGGTTATTGCATACGGATATTGTTTTCACAGTGAAGTTTTACGATCTCCGTTACACACAATTTTATCCATTTTCCGGATCTTTATAGACAAAAATAAAAATATCGTTTTATCAAGCAATGTGCCACAATTCCAGATATATAATACAATAGACAAGATAATTTATTCTGTGAAATCCAAAAACAATAATATAGGGTACAAAATACATTAAATGGAAAGTTGCTTATTTTCCAAAAATAAAAATTACGAAAGAATTCTATAAATTAATTTAAGTTTACGTCTCAAAAATCTTATCCAAATTTGAAACCAATATTTAATTATATTAAATAAATCGTTATGGTTTATAAATAATTCATAGCGACTTTCTGAAAATTTAATTTGGACATAACTTACAATCTATAAGCTGAAATCCAGATTTTTCACTTCTATTAGAAAAATACAGTTAATTAGATTCGAACATTTCTTGTTTCGAAGAAATCCGACTTATGACGAATCATGTAAAGTCATTTAAAGTTCAAAATGTAATTTTACAAACTACCGCGATGTTATGAGATCGATTTAAATTATATAATAATTTATGCATTCAATCATCGTTTTTAATTTATATTCGTTATTATAACTCGAATATAAACTCAATTAAATATCTCATACTATCCAGTGTACATAATACTGTCAATTCTACTATTTTCGACTATTTCAAAACTTAAATTTATTATTCCGATATTTATATTAATTCAATATTCGAAATATTTCAAATTCGAATCTTTAAATTACTAAACCACTATTTAAATAATTAAATTAATTAATTATTAAATCGCTAAAAATCCGGGATGTTAAATTCCTTCCTGCTTAAAAGAATTTTGTCCCTGAAATTACTAAAGTAGGAGAAATGCTACAAATCTTTATTATAACTAGGTTAAAAATCATGTGTTTCAATTTCAGTTTCATTAAACCAATTAATTCCAGTTTAAATATTAACTCATTTCTACTAACAAAAATTTTCAAAAATTCTAATTTTTTTTCCAACATATTGAATTTTTGAAAATTTTTGCCTGCATCTCCTTTGCATGGCTCGATCGGTACAATTACAACTCACCTCTCTAGGCTCTCTTCAGTCCAAAAGAAAATCAAACAGCCAAGCGGCTTGCCAAACAGGCAAATAAATCTCATTCCCAAATAAAATATAAACTCATACCTTTTTTTAGGGCATTCAACTTTGTCTCTTCCATTTGCCACCCATTTCAGCATATACCAATGCATTCCCAATCAATCTCCAATTAATTTATTCTCAATCTGAATCATTCGCTTATGGCCAAGCCAAATTCCATTTCGAAATTCAGATCCAACCTCAACTCCAATTCTTACACAATAATCTAATTCCATTCCAGATTATCTCTAACCCAAACCAGTTTATTTAACTTAATTTAGGTTAAATTCCAATTTATTTATTCACCCTTTTTCCACTTTAATATATTAAAGTTCATAAGTTAAATTTAAATTTAAAAATTCCAATTCCTGAGTTTTTATTTCAAATCAGTTTGAAATAATAACAATTCAAAACATTTGAATATTTAAACACATGTTTCCAAAAAATTAAAAACAAAATCTTTGGCAATAATCCGTCACTTAGAAACTTGAAAATGAACACTGATGATGCTGCAATCGTCATCAGAATTATTTTCCAGCGATTTAAGTGAGTTCAATACTATATCATTCTCAAAACCATCTTTAAACACATCTATTATGAAATTTACTTCAAAATACCTTTTACAATATTTGAGAAATAATTTCAAATCACCAGGATCTAAAAAAATTCACATATTTAATTCAAAATTCATTTATAACCCCTTTCCCAGTTTTATGGGGTTTTAAATTACAAATTCTGGTTTAACTCCAGATTTAGTTCATATGGTTTTATATACAACATTTACACGAATTATGATTGGTTATTTATAGCCATTTCAATTAATAATCTTGTTCGATTATAATTACAACTAACATATCCAATATACAATAATAATTCTAATGTTGATTATTCTTTTATTTAAAAATAATTTTGGGTAAAATTATTTCATTTACCCTCGTTTCAAAACATATCGTATCGGTTCATCATATTCAAGTGTTTAGAAACCCCTATCGATACAGTGAATCTTACTGATCGACCAAAATTCATAAACCACTAAACAAATAAATCTCCACAATATAAAACCAATTTTTTTTATGTAATCAACAAATACGCTCTCTTGTATATATACACCCAACTCAATCTAGGGTATTACTAATCCCATCTCTATTGAGCCACTCCACAGAGCCAAGGTAGTTACTTAACCTTCTGCTCTGATACTGAACAGGGATTTTCGACCTTGAAATCGACACAAAACACCATGTCGACTATTCAAGAATCGAAAATACCAGATCATTAACAGAAAGAAGTTAGAGGGTGAGAAATAGAAAGACAGAAAATTAGAATAGAAGAAGAACACAACAGAATCAGAGTAAACACGAATCTCACAGCAGAACAAATAAAATATATTATATAACATAACTTGGAAATACAAAACCATATTTGTACTTACATATATCATCCGAGTACATCATATAAATATCACAGCAGAATTAAACTCTATATATCCAACACTGAAGCATCCTGCACCAAGCCCCTTCAGTGGTATCTGTAAAATCCCGACTACTTGATTGCTTGTACAAATTTGGGCACCCAAGATTTTAGGGTAAAACAAAACAAAATAAACTCTGGGTCAGTCATGGGACTGGTGTGAAAAAACTCCAATCATTCGGTTTAACTTTTAAAAATACTTTCCAAAAGAAGAGATAATTGTAAGACCGATCCACACATAAACACAGATGGTCTTTACCTTACGATAACTCGAAACACTCTTTTAAATCAATAATATTCTGATATTATAATAGTGTCTAATACAAGTAAATAGCAATCTGGCGGAATGCTTGCATCTCACGCTCCACATATATAATATACAATCAAAAACCGTGGGCTCTTATTGGGTAATGGATTTCCAACTATGACAAGGTATGGTACCACCTTCTGATCAGTGTACTCTAGAGGGGATACACTGGAGTTCAACAAGAACATCTTGCAACTTAGCCACACATGACCGACCATTCATTTCGCTTGAATGTTCCGAATATATTGTCATCTTACGGTTGGTATACCAACATAATCATTCCTAGAAGATACATAATCGAAAAAAAGTAACAAATATGAATATTCTCTAGATGGTGACAATATACCCTAATACATTGCGACCCCCTTAGCCATGCTGCCTGCCCGATTTTTGTCATTTCCCAGTTGATGAGGCTTGAGGTCATAATGTATCTTTGACAAATCACACATTCATTTACTTTGAATGCCACATCATCAAACCCGCCAAATCAAAAATTGATTTCCCAAAAATATCGCGGGTATAAAGCTAAGAGAAACGAATTTCTCCGCCACCAAACGTAAATACATTGGGAGAGATCAACTTACGCGATCCATTAGATATACTCTGTTAGACATTCGTCCATTCAAGTTGTCCTGGGTCTGGACAAACCGAAGGCACTATTCTGTAAATCCATCTTAGGAAATTTCTACCTAGGATTTGAAAGAACAACCCTTGAATAAACTCCATCTTCAATTTCCCTCAATATATTTGATTCGCAATGCTAATGCCGATACAGAGTGGTTCTCAGATAAGAAATATGATCCTGGTCTCTCCGTATTGACAACGGGCACTTTGATAGTCGGTATTTAACTATCAAAGGAAAAACATTCATACAAACAACGATCTTATTTCCAAATGGAAATTTTATCGATCAACTATCAATCAACAGTAAGCCCCTTCAAATTTATTTATCAATAATCATTTCATTTCCAGTTTTTCGATAAATATCTTTACCCAAATCCTTCTCCAACTCGCTTAGCCTCTCACAATTGCTTGGAAAACGTTTCCACATATTCACATCCCTTATTTCTCGTATTTTGAAAATATATGTTATTAAAATTGGAAAACATTTATATATCTTATTCACGCATTACTTCTCTTTCACATCCATCAGTCTCTAACCGTAAATTAGTAAGAGAATAACTCCTTAAGTATCAACCCCGAAGGCCAAAACCAGCATCAGATCGATACTTAGACTCTAATTTCCTCAACTTCATTTCTTAATTTCTTATTTACAAAACTGTTTACGCAACCCTCATACTTGGTTTACAAATCCATTTTTTTTCAGAAATCTTTGATTTTAATGATAAAATTATAATATCTGCTTTTTAAATATTTAATTTCAAAATATAACTTTTATTTATAAATAAATAAACAATTAATTTATTAATTAGATAAATAAATAAAACTTGATTATAACCGGAAAGTAAATAGTACTTTCTTAAATTCGATAGAATCGAATTCCAAATTTACAACTCACTTTTGATACTCCCTATTCAATTAACGTTTCGAACATCGAAATAAATTCACCGCTTCAGGTCAACTCAATTTCCAAGTTCATTTTTGAATTAATCACTTCCAAACATTGCCAATTTCCTTTATCACCATTCCAAGTTGTAAAACTTTGCTTTTAAATCATTATTCACTTCAAATATTATTTCTTTACAGAAATCCAAATTCATTCTATTAAATCAAATCCTTATTTAATAATAAATATTATTATAGTTTAAAATTCCAATTATCTAGTTCCTTGATAAATTCATATTCGCATTCCACTTCAGAAACTCCATTTATAAGTCCATTTTGTTAGTTATATACTAAACTTCTACTAAATCTCGAATGTATTATTGGTTTTTAAACCAAATATTAACTATCTTGTCAAAATATGAATTATATAATATATAATTCCCAAAAACAGATTATCTTCATAACATTCGATATCGTCGAATTCTAATTTTAAATCCTTCTGGATTTATATCAATCCCATTTATATTTCAAACATGGAAATAAAATTCATTGTTTAATTTTGAAATAATTTCCTCTTTCTAAATCCATTTTTATATTTACAAATTATTTAATAATAATTATTCCATTTTATTTCTAAACGCCATTTAAAATCAGACTACTTATTTTAACATAATTAAAACAAGTTATTATATTCTAGTCCGTTCGAAGTTCAATTTCTATTTAAAAATAGATTATTCTTTTTAAAACCCCAATTTCTTTTCCAATATATTTGAATAAATTATACGGTATTTATATACTAATTATTTCAGGTCAATGCTATTCAAACACCTCAATCACACAATAGTCATCACCAGATTATTTGTCACATCATATAATGCAATATATGAAAAAAAAAAAAAAATGTTGAGGAATCCAGTTGGATCCCTCCAACCTGTATCGTTGTATCCACAGTTGTTAATCAACGTGAATAACACTAATTTATACAAATAATAAATATTAAAATAAATAGAATCAGTATTTAACCAACGACTTAAATATAACTATCAACCAATTTATTTGTAAATCAACCAAACAACCATCACACAGCATGCAATCATTATTTATCAATATTAAATGGCGTATATAATATTATAAAACTGGGCAGTGTTAGTGAGTTTACTCACCTTGGTCGTTAGTCGTCAAAACGATTAACGTTGGTTGATTCAAATTAAGTGTTTTATTTTGCCATAAATTTAAATGAGCTCCAAATCACTCCAGACCAGTTTCGTCGTGTACCCTATGCCCCGACGATTCCAATATGACCAACGGTTCGTAATTCTGAAATCGTATGAGTAAGATGTAGCAGATTATAAATTTATACAATATTAAATCTAATTTAAACTTTAAAATTTTATTTATTGTTTTGGGGTCACCATTAATTTAAAAGCCTACCGATCAAAGAATCCAATCCACCAGTATAAAACTTTTTGTTTCTCCTTCCAACTTCTGAATGCAAGCTTCCAGATTAATTCATATTTCATGTATTCAAGGTTTTAACTCTTTCCATCAAATCCATTTCGCACATTTAATATAATATAAAAACAAAAATTCAAACTGGGACTCGCATTTTTTTCCAGTAGTCCATGTCTTCAAATCCCAAGTGAAACTGCTGCCTCTTAAAATAAACATTGGCCCTCTCTTCTTGTTGAGTCACGCACTTCTTTATGGGCCTTCTCTCTTATTTTCTTTTCTTCTTACTTGGGCTTACATATTAATAAATTGTCCTGCGTTCATGATTATCTGAGCCCAAAGCCGCCACTCATATCAACAGTATCGTCTCCTATTTGAAATTGCACTCCTGTATATCATCAATATCTCACCATTTGAAAAACGTCTCAGCTCCTGTTCCTCCCCTTTACTATATTTTGAACGCCACTCCAGTATACCCCATTATTCCATTACCTTACTTACGTGTATGCATGGACACACAATATCTCACTTCCTTCCTTATACCTTTTGAACGACACTCCAATATATTTTCCAATCGCCGAAACTTCCAAGCCATCCTCTCTTCACAATCCCTACCCCCTCACCACACGAGCCTATTTCCTCACCATTTCATGAATTGAAGAACTCCATGCTTCTTCTTTTCGCGAGTACATCCTCCTCATATCCATAAATCTCTATTTAAAATTCACGTCGACAACTCTAGTTATGCACAGGAAATCGACAGCAATTGTTCCCGTATAACCCAAAAATTTGCGAGAAGGTGTTGCTCCATCCCTTTTGTTTCAAACACACAATCGCTTCTTCAAACAATGCTTCAAAGCTCTAAGTATACGAACCCTAGCTAAAACCTAGTATACGCACTGTCTTCAAAACAGGCGAGTAAAAACAGTGTCGATCCCAATGATTTTCACCTCAAAATTTAAAGCTCTTGAAATAAGGATTCTAAATATATAAATTCTTTGAATTTTTGAAAGCCATAGAAAGGATGGGTTTTAAGTTTTACTGAAGCTTAAAGGAAACAATTGTCTTCACTATTTATACACGATAATTCCTTGCGTGCCAAGGAGCAGATAGTATGGTAGCAGTATGAGTTTTCCATTCTATAGCTTCTGTGGTGGACTGGTGATTATAAATGCATAGCCAATAGGTTTGCATATGTAGGGAAATAGCATACGAGACTTTGGTGTGAAGCAACACACCTGCATATATATATAATTTATTTTGATATGTAGATCTGAAGGCTATGGATTTGGTATTAGACTATACCGTGCTATATTAGACTCGTTTTGGTGGCTTGGGCTGCTCGTTTGCAAGTTTAGAAAACTGGACATTCGCTCCTTGTAGAGGCAAAAGGTTGCTTGCAAAACTTGCTAATGTTCTTATGTACCCTCTGTAGATAAACTATATACAACTATTGTCGTGCATAAATGTTTATTTTACTTGATTTTTGTTGGCTAATTTTTGAACCTAGCCCTTTATCTTTGGATCGTGGTCCCCCTAATCCCTACGATTCGTGGAGCTACTACCACGACCCAGTTCGTGGTCCTTCACTGCGATCCGATCCATCCACACCTGAACCGTTACCACGATCCAACTCCAGAAGCCGAAGAGCGAAGGTTGAGACCAAGTCCATGATGATCCGAAATGCTTGGATCTCATGACACCTGTCCACAACTGTCATATTGACCATTTCTCCATCAAGCTACGAAACAGTCCGAGATTCTCGAGATCAATGCCACGTATGATCGCGATCCACCTGAAGAAATCAGCTATAAATAGCCTAGAACTTGGCATTTTTAAGGATCTTTTGGCAATTGAGAGATCTGATTCCACCATTATCGTATCTCCATTGTTTCTACTTAGAGTTATCCTGAAATTATTGAGAGAACCATAATTGTAAGAGTGAGATCGAGTGAAACTATTGATTGTATTTGCATTCAGCATATAATCAACTACCTATAAAGTGGACGTAGGCTCGTTAACGCCGAACCACTATAAATTTCGTGTGTTTTTCTGCTTTTTCTTCATATTGTAGTTATAATACTTCGTAGAACAGAACAACTTGGGTGTTAGACCCAATTTTGGATCTAACATTTTGGTGCTTTCACTGAGAAGTTTTTAGTACATTTGATTGTTGTTCCATTGTATGGATACTCAAGTTCGAAGAAAACAGTCCAAAACTCCACTGTTTCAGTTTTTGAAGATTTCAATGAAATTCAGATATCATGGCTGGAAAGAAGTCTAAGTAAGTACGAGCTTCGCAGGCGAACGAAGCTGAAAATGAAGCAATTGAAGAAAGTGTGCACGAGCAGCCCGAGGAGGAGGTCACGGATCACCGAGAGGAGGGGGCGAACCGATCCGTTGAGGGGATCGCGACCCAACCAGCTGAAGGAGTTGCCACACGCTCCCATGACCATGTCTCGAACCGTCCCCATAACACTTCCGCGATCCAATCCCAGGGGGCACTCCGAGCATCGAGGTAAGGATCCCGCGATCCAAAAAGACAAGCATACCACGACCAGACCCGGAAAGGAGGTTATGGCTCGATCCTCCCGTGCTGATACATCTGCTCGACCTGGCACAAGCTCTTTACGTATAAGAGAGAATGTTGGCGACCAATTTGACCCTTCTTCCCTGGCTACTGAAGGGGATCTCTCTCGCATTATTGACATGTGGAAAAGATTATTTGACGAGTTAGATGCTCAGCGGCAAGAGAGTTCAGTATTGCAACAGAATCTGACTGCTATGGACAGGCGAATTGATGACCTCATAAGGTAGAGGGTTTCCTCACCAACCCGTCTTCCTTCCCCGGAACACACTTCCTCGTCTGAGGAGCCCCGAAGAAACCGATGTTGGCCTCCGCTAGAAAGAGCTGAGAACATAGAGCAACTTCGATCTCGGGAAGAAGTGCTTAACCAGGGAACTAGCAATCGTAACTTGAATGAACTTGCTTTACCGCTGGGGAATGGAAACGTGGTTGACCTTGCTCGGAATCGACCCAATCCCCCCGCTCGTCGCTTAGTTGACCTCGGCAACAGGGGGCAGGGAAGCTCCGCCCGAATCCCAGACTTTGTAGCTGCACGTCAAAGAAATGCTGAAGAATCCCATCGGGCAAGAAGCGTCGATCCTGAGTCCACCTTGACCTGGGCAGATGTTGAAGCAATGATTAGGGATAGCCGAGGGTATAGGGATGAAGATTGGGGGATAGATCGTAGTCATACGCCTTTTACCGATGATATATTGGAGGTCACATTCCCGAGACGTTTTAATATGCAGACAATGAATCGCTATGCGGGAAAATCTGACCCAATCCAGCATCCGATGCGATATTCCTGGTCCATGAATGCCGCCGCAGCTACAGACGAGATAAAGTGTAAGGCATTCCCTATATTTCTGGAAGATATGGCATTAGTGTGGTTTACCCGCTTGCCAGCCCGGTCGATATCCAGTTTCGGGGAATTGAGTGAGAAGTTCGTGAACCAATTCCACCTTCACGCTCAGAGATCTAAGAATGTGATTGAGCTGTCTCTTATTAAGCAGCGACCGGACGAAAGCTTGAGGTCGTACATGGATCGTTTTAATTTAGTAGTCACAGAAGTTAAAGATCCGCATGAGCAAACTGTGTTAATGGCCTTAATTGATGGTGTCAATAAGGATACCGATTTCGGAAGATACCTGGCCGGCAAACCACCTCCGACCAGAGAATATTTTATGAAAAAGCTAATGTCCGTTTATGAAAAGAAGAGATATATGCTAATCGAAAAAGGAAGGCTACTGATAAGGAAGATATCCAGAGCAATGTGGCCATCAAGCAGACAGGAGATAGCTCAGGAAAGGTTGAAGTCAGTGTTGGGAATAAAAATCAAGGAAATGGTCGCCAACCGGGAAACAATAATAGCAATAATCGGAAGAGAAACTGAGGAAATGATTCTCAGAGAAGATCTCGACCCAGGCCATTTGAGAGTTTTACACCGTTAAATGATACATTGGAAAATATCTTCCTAGATACCTATAATGTCCTTCCATATAAAAGGCCTCCTCCGAGAGAGTCGACAGACAAAGAGCGCGAAACCAGAAAGTTCTGTCTATTTCACCAAATCCATGGTCATTCCACAAATGAATGCCGTCATCTGAGAGACCTGGTCAAGAGGCTACTCCGAGAAGGAATACTCGATGAGTATAGGGTCACACCCAGAGACAGGGGGCAAGCCGCATCTGCCCCAAACCAAAATCAAAACTAGAATCAGAATCAGAGCCAGCCTACTCCCCGGCTGACTGCTCGGCAAAAAGGGAAGAACATTGTCATTAACACCATAGTAGGAGGGCTTCATCTGGCCGTGCATAGCTTTAGGGCAATGGACCAGTATGTCAATGCAGCTAAACAACCCCTGATGGCAGGAGAAGGCAGTAACCCTGAGGACATTACTCCAGCCAAACAGCAGAAGACAATGGCTGATGACATCATCTTTCACGATAGAGATAGCATTAGCGTTCACTCCCCAACCGAAGATCCACTAGTAATCACAGCCGCAATCAGCCCGGCCATAGTCCATAAAGTTCTGGTAGATAACGGAATCTCGGTCAACATTTTGTTCAAGAAAACGTTTGACCAAATGAAACTTGAGCCGAAGGATTTAAAACCATGCGAAGGGTGGATATGTGGATTCAATGGAGTCTCAACTTCTCCAATGGGATATGTAGAGTTGTCAGTAACCCTTAGGGAAAGGGAGCGTCAGAGAGTAAGAATCCTTCCTTTTGTGGTTCTGCATGTCGAATCCCCATACAACGCATTTCTAGGCCGACCAACCCTAGCAAAGTTCAGAGCTTGTATAGCCCCTTGGTGTTTATAAATGAAGTTCCCGACAGAAGCTGGTATAGGTATAATAAGAGGAGATCAAGTCGTGGCCCAAGCATGCTACATTGCAGAGTTGAAGATGCTTCGCAAAGGAAAAGATGTAGAGACCAAGGGCGCTTCCTCCCCGGCAAGGGAGGAAACGTTATAGCAACTAAAGAAAATAATCATGGGAGAGTCGCCCAGAGAACTGCCCGAGGACATAGATCCCAAAGAGGACGAAGAGCCTGAGGGCAGAATGGCGACTCCTAATGAAACAACTGTGGATATTCCAATCGATGATGGAAACCCAGAGAAGGTCATGAAGGTTGGATCCCAGTTAGACCCTATCCGAACCGAAGAGCTAACGGATTTCTTGTAAGCCAATTTAGATGTATTCGCTTGGACCCACTCGGATATGTGTGGGATATCTCCTTCGATCATGAGTCATTCGCTAAGCATCAACCCGAAGCATCCTCCTGTCAAACAGAAAAGGCGAATGCTTGGCCCGGAGAGGTCGGCGGCTTTGAAAGAGGAAGTTGAGAAATTGAGAAGTAATGGGTTCATCAGAGACTCGACATATCCAGATTGGATTTCCAACCCGGTCTTGGTAAAAAATGCCAATGGAAAGTGGTGCACCTATATTGATTTCTCGGACCTGAATAAAGCTTGCCCAAAGGACAGTTTTCCGTTGCCAAGAATTGACCAGCTGGTGGATTCGACGGCTGGCCACGAGCTCCTCTCTTTCATGGATGCTTATTCGGGGTACAATCTGATCCCTATGCACGTCCCAGACCAAGAGCACACAAGCTTCATTACAGATTTGGGATTGTATTGCTATGTAATGATTCCTTTTGGTTTGAAGAATGCCGGTGCTACATATCAGCGATTGGTCAATAGGATGTTTTACAACCAGATTGGGAAGACGATGGAGGTGTATGTCGATGACATGTTAGTGAAGTCTAAACAATCATCCGACCATACTGCCGATTTAGCGTAAATGTTTGAAATTCTCCGAAAATATGGAATGAAATTGAACCCTTTGAAATGCTCATTTGGAGTAGCATCGGGATTTTTTTTAGGATTTATCGTCAATTCGCATGGGATTGAGATTAATCCAGACCAGATCGCAGCAATCTGGAATATTCAGAAACCTAGACAGATTAAAGATGTGCAAAGCCTCGCAGGGAAAGTAGCGGCGTTGAGTAGGTTTATCTCCAAAGCTACAGATAAATGTATCCCGTTCTTCGAATTAATAAAGCGAGGAAAGCGCAACTTCGAATGGACCCCTGATTGTGTTGAAGCATTCCAGAATCTCCTGAATCATTTAGAAAAACCCCCCGATTATGTCTAAACCTATAGATCATGACGAATTATTCGTATATTTAGCAGTGTCATCCAATGCGATCAGTTCGGCTTTGGTTGGAGAAGAAGATAAGGTGCAAAGACCAGTGTATTATGTGAGTAAGAAGTTGGCGGCAGCCGAACGAAATTATCCAAGGATAGAAAAGCTTGCGTACAGTTTGTTGATTGCATCAAGGAAGCTTCGCCACTATTTTTAAGCTCACCCGATTACTTAAGTGGAACATTGAACTAAGTCAGTTCGATTTGAATTTTCAACCCCGGCGATCAATAAGGGGGCAAGTGCTAACAGACTTTATAGCAGACTTTACCATCCCAGAAGATGACACAATAAGCGAAGAAGTCGATCCGCCAAGGTTACTCCTCGATCCTAGTGCCTGGAAGTTGTTCACTGATGGAGCAAAGAACGATAGATGATCTGGTGCCGGAGTGGTGCTCGAAACTCCAAAAAAACGGCCGATATACTATGCTCTCAGATTGGAGTTCCACGCCACTAACAACGACTCAGAATACGAAGCCCTAATTGCTGGTTTGAAACTCGCAAAGGAGTTGAAGATTCCGAAGTTAGACATCTTTTGCGACTCCAAAATAGTTGTGAACCAGGTCATAGGAAAATTCCAGGCCAAAAGTGCTAGGCTGATATCATATTTAGAAAAAGTAAAAAAGTTGTTGGATGGTTTTGACCATCACACTATATTCCACATTCCTCGAACAGAGAACCAAAAAGCAGATAAATTGGCGAAAATTGCCAGTTCTGATAGTCCTGAAAATACAATACTGGTCCTGATGGAAGTTTTACAGTCACCTAGTATAGATCAGATGGAAGTTGATCCGGTACTAGATGTTGAACCTGAAAGGGAGTCATGGATGACTCCTTTGAAGAATTTCCTAATGTATGGAACGCTCCCTACGAAGAAAAGTGAGAGGCGTGCAATAATTCGAAAGGCCTCTCGGTATGTGTTGCAAGAGGGAGTCCTGTATAGGCAAGGATTTTCAATGCCCCTCCTCCGGTGTATTGCCCACAACGATATTCAACGCGTATTGAAAGAAGTACATGAAGGCGAATGTGGAGATCACACGGGAGGCCAAACATTGGCAAAGAAAATAATACGGTATAGTTATTTCTGGCCAACCGTGAATAAGGATGCGGCCAAATACGCGCGACGTTGTGACGCCTGCCAGAGATTTTCTAAGATCCATAGGGCCCCATCAAGCCAGCTGAAGATGGTGACGAGTCTGTGTCCCTTCGCTGTGTGGGGAATCGATATCATTGGAAGCCTCCCCATAGCAAGGGGCGGAGCAAAATTCGCTATCATAGCTGTGGATTATTTTACCAAATGGGTAGAAGCAGAGCTATTAACCACAATAACAACCAAGTGAGTAGTCATCTTCGTTGTTAGAAACATCATATGCCGATTTGGGATCCCAAGAATCGTCATAACGGATAATGGAACTCAGTTTGACAGCACCGAGTTCAGAGATTTTTGCCGGAAATACCACATCGAAAAAAGGTACACCTCTGTGGCATATCCACAAGCGAACGGCCAAGTGGAGGCGGCAAATTAAGTGATTAAATCTATCCTGAAGAAGAGATTGAAGCGGGCCAAGGCCATGTGGGTCGATGAATTGCCCTTGGCAATTTAGGCTAATAGAACGACCTATAAATAGGCAACGGGCCATACACCGTTTTCTCTCGCCTTTGGAACTGAAGCGGTCATCCCGGTCGAGTTAGAAGTACCTTCTCACCGAGTCACCTATTACGACCCAATGACCAACAATGAGTTGCTGCTTGAAATTTTGGACATGATCGAAGAGAAGAGGGACGAAGCCGATTTACGTGCCTTAAGACATAAGCAGCAGATAGCTCAATATTACAATAAGAAAGTCCGAGCACGAACCTTTGAACCCGGAGACTTGGTTCTAAAACATGTCTTCCCATACTCAGAGCATATGGGTCCGAAATGGGAAGGACCATATTCCATCCTGCGAAGACTTGATAATGGAACCTTCAAGCTAGCAACCATAGATGGAGACGAAATCCCCAAAGTGTGGAATGCCCAGCATTTGCGGCCTTACCTGACGTGAAATCGTCAGTTTCATTCTTTTGTTTTTAGGGCCATGTAAAAGACATGACTTGCCTAGAATAGTCTGGTTACTTGAACAAAAGATTATAAAGTGGACGTAGGTCATGATTCGACCGAACCACTATAAAATACTGTGTGTCATTTACCTTTACTACACCATTACCTATTTGCTTTATCTCGATTAATATAAATTATTGTTGTTTTTTGAGTCTGTCACAGATTATGCAGCAATATTGGAACACCCAATGCACTGTGCCATAATGTGAAAGAGGAACCATAATCGAGGACCACAAGGTGCAGCAAAGTCAATCACCCCATGATCAAACTCTAACTGCCTAGAATCAGAAGATAGTATAAAGGACGCGAAGATGACGTCCGCAAGGCGTGAAGGTGCACCATGATAAAACCGCCTTGCCACCACTCTAACCCGCTGAAGGAACGGGAGAGTATAAAGGCGCCAGAGATTTAGCGCCCCCAGAATTTCTGCCCCGCTGAAGGATCGGAGAGCAGACCTGAAACGAGCTCGAACTCTAACCCGCTGAAGGACCGGGAGAGTATAAAATTGTTAGAAATTTAGCGCTAAAAGAATCCTTTCCCCCCACCTCTCGTAATAGGGGGCAACACACATGACTCAAATCAATCATTAATAAGCCCTGGCCAGGCATCATATTACATGATTGATTGGGGGCATATACACACACATCACATCTCCGCACAGAAATTTTAAAATTTTGCTAATGCGATTCATGAATTAATTTTCGATTAGTTATAGTTTAAATATTTATGGCTAATGCGATAAATTAAAATTGCAAGTTCGCAGGTTTAGTTCCCTTTTTTATGTGACTGATCCGTCTTAAAGGGAGACTCCTGTTCATATCACGACAAGGATGAAAGTCGAGGTCGACCAAGACGAATTATCCCCTCATGCCGTTATGTTGGCTACTCAGGAAGTTGCGCAGAGATGCAAGGAACTTGGAACCACTGCGTTGCATATTAAATTAAAGGCAACAAAAATCAATTTTTATTTACTAAGATGCAGGGATACAAGATATGATAGCTAAACAAAAGTGAGGGCCATTCTCATAATTACATTTTCTGGCCAGTGGAAAGTCTAAAAATCCTAAGAACAAAATATGAACTAATATCTGCATCCTACTCATGCTTGGGGGGTTATTTTGGCTTCTTGTTCTTCTTCTGCTTCCCCGACTCCTCCTTGTCAACATCCGAACGATTCCCTTTTTTCCTCTTCCTCTTATCAACAAGACGCTCTAGCGAAGAACTAGAAGATTGAGAGGCTAGTTTGAAGTTTTTGATCGGGAGGAGAATCTTATGACCAACCCAGTTTTGGGATCGATTTCAGAGATAGGAGTCACGTATACTGGGTCCTCTTCTCCTTTCATAAGAAGCAACTGCCTCTCCTCCTCAGCCTGTTGATCAACCAAGGTTTCATCACCACCACCCTTGATTTCATCTGTAATAACAATGTCATCCTCTTCATCCCCGTGACCGCCGTCCGTGTCCTTCAAAGCAGCAATAACCTCGGCGTCTGCAGGAACGTCAGTGCTAAGTACCACATGTGCCACAATTACCCCTTCAATATCAGTGACTGAGGGGATGTCGACTTTCTCTGCCTCCGCCTTCTTTTCCCGCCTTTTCTCGATCAATGTGTCGCCTATATTATGAGAGGCACATGTTAGTAACTTAATGGGCTGCTCCGCAGAACGGCAAAAAGTCATAACTGCTTTGGCAAATTGCGGAGAAAATATGGTTATACCTTCAGCTGACATGTCATCCAAGTTTACAGCAGAAGCTCCGAAAACCGGAGGAGTTGGGCGTAAGGAATTAACGGATCGTCAAGATTATATTCCTCAACTTCGGGAGCTTTGGGTTCCGTCACAGAGCTCGAGCCTTCGTCAAGTTTGTTTTTGCCTTTGGCCTCAGTCTTCTCCCTTTCCACCTCTTCTTGGATTAGGCGTCTCCCCTCCTCCAAATCCTTGGGTTCTTTTCCTTTGAGGAGTCTCTGCATTAGCTGGCCTTCGTCAATCTCATTGACCTTCAATCGCTGCTTCTCATCCTTGACAATTGCATCCCATATGTTGGCAAAAGTAACGTGGTAGTCCGAGATCCAAGAGATATCTCGAGTTTTGATGACTTGGCCTAAGATGTCAAATATTAACTCCCCAAAACCTTCTATTTCTTTTTCAGCTTCGGCAAGCTTGTCGGCAGTGGTGGAAGCCGATTCAAGAATGCTGTTAGCATTAGTCTCAGCAAGAACCGCTCACTCCTCAACCTGAACAAGTTGGTCACTCAAGGCCTCCTTTTCTTTCTCGGCAGCCGCAAGACCATTTCTTAAGTCTGCCCTCTCCTTCTCCCAAGCAGCCTTCTCAGCATCAAAATGACTCTGCGCTGTCCTCAAATCAGCATTGGCCATTCTAAGATCCTCTATTTCCTTCTTTAAAGATAATCGTTCTTGGCTGTTAGAATCTAGCTCGCTACGAAAACGCTTTTTAGCTTCCTCCAGATCTGTCTTGTAGTTCTCCGCGTCTCGCTGAGCTAAAGCCAGATGGGCCTGCGCGTCTTCCAAGTCTTTTTCCATTTTGCTCCTGGCCCTGTCATTATTCTCAATTCTCACCTTGGATCTGGCCGCGTCCGTTTCTAGGCGACGGATGGCATTCGAAAGGTTAACAGTGTGCTTTTTCATTACCTCATACTGTTTGGCTACATGGCACACATATCCTATCACCTCAGTATCCCAGTCCCAGGGAACTAGCTCAAGATCCGGTACAAACATCATCCTATCAAAGAAAATATCGGGGAATTCCTTGCGCAAGCGCGCCAATCTAGCCTGATTTTCGGGGCTATGGATAGCATCTTGTGCAACGAGACTGTCGGAGTCGTGATCGTCAGGAGAGACCAGAGCCTCTTTTCCCTTCTTCACGATCTTGCCCTCGTCTTTATTTTTGTCCTCTGACTCGTGCTGTTTCTTGGAAGACTGGACATGAGAAGGCGTACTTTTTAGAGGGATTAAGTCCCTAGGAAGCTGCTTACACCCAGCCGGTGGCAGCGGACGACTGTGAGGTTTCCCGGAACCATACCTGGAAGGACATCGGGATCATGTAGGATAAGTTTGAGGAGGGTTGCGAGGCCGATAACTATCCCTCCCCCGACTATCACTGCGAGCAGGATTTAGATGAAGACTAGGTGTGCCTTCACGAAGGGAGAGATAAGAATAAGATCGTTTGCGAGTCATTTTTCCTGCAAGAGAAACAAGTACCAATTAAAACCTTGAATACTGTTAGTATAGAAGTGTGGGGTCAAACAGTGCATGTGATTTGTGCATCCCATATAATTCCCCCTAACAAACCAGGGCCCAAGTCAGGCTCGTCTGGGTAGTTTCTCACTCTTCAACTGGAGCATTTGTTTCCTCAGAGATAGGAAAAAATGGCTCCCCTTCGAAATCTTCCTGTGTATATACATCGTTGGGTATAGGAATCTTGTTCAATTCTTTGAATAACTGCTCCTCTGTTAAATCATCGGTAGCGGCAGGCTCAACCGGTAGAGAGGCCCTTGAGGGGGAACCCCTCGTAGAGGCTGGGATTTCCTTAAGCTCGTCAGCACGGGCCTCATCTCCTCTATATACATTTAAATCTTCATCGTCCTGGTTAATCATCGGCGAAGGACTCTTATGAAGTTTAGTTGTCTCAGCTGCCTTTGACGTTCCTTCTCCCTCGGCCGGGGGCATATATTTGTAAGGTTTGCCACCCGCGCCAAGTCCAAATCTTATATCCAGAAGGCGGTGCCTGTGAAGATTCTCGTCAGTAATACATTTCTTGATCCTTAGGAAGTCAGATTTGCTTTTCAGAAGAAGGGATAGTCGATTACTATACACCGAGCCTTCCGTCTTTGGAAAGGTGTGATCTGCATAGAGGAAATAAATATGTTAGCGTTTCAATTTCTTAAATAGGCTATTCATTCAAAGGTTTAAAATTTACTTGATTTAAGCCATCTTCTCGCACACCCAGTCTGTCTCTTTATATAGAACCAATCAGCTTTGGGATCCCCAATGTTGCAGTAACCATCAGACAAGACCTTCCTATTCACTACCGACTCGAAGAAAGAAAAATTTGGGGTTGCTGTAGAGCGGTGCTTGAAAAGGTAATAGAACTTCAAGTCTTTAAACGTGAGTTTGGTTTGCAAGATTTCTGCATACGCGTTGTATAAGGTGTATAGGGCTGCATAGGGGTTGGGATGAAGCTGCATTAGAGCAATACGCAATCTTCTTAAGGTTTCAACGACGATTAGAGGAAACGGAGGAATAGCACCTACCCAGCACATGAGTCGGTTGACTGTCATATACCCTTCCGGAGCCAGATGAGGTCTATCTTCGCTTCCAGGTGTTCTCACATCATCCCATGGGATCCCGTGTTTCAAGCAGATTTTCTTAAGTTTTATGTCGTCTAGTTTGGAAGCTAAAGAGCCAGTGAATTTCTCTATTTCTATTGCACCAGGAATCTCTTCGGAAGCTCGGTCATCCACTTCGGACTCTTCATCAAGTGAGGTACTCTCAGACGAATCTGATTCTATTTCTGCCTCATATTCGGATTCAGAGTCCTCACCCTCTGGGTTAATTGGAAGAACCTCGGGGCTGTGGTGCTCAGACGTCCCGGGATCCATCTCTGTTTCTGATCTTGAAGGGGAACGATTATCCGACATTACTGTTTAGGCGAATAAACGTGAGAAATTAGAATATAATTACCCGTCCCCCGTGTGTGCAAGTGCAAGTGTGTGTTTGTGCATGCACAGGAAGAAAGCATAAAAGTTAACAAGATCATCGAAGCATTAGTTGTCATATGCAGTCAAGTTATGCTGCTGTCCAGTTCGGAAAGTATCAAGGGCTCTAGCCTAACTGTCCATTGATATACTAGAGTTAAGTTGCATTGTTTATTTAAGGTTCATCGGATCGTTCATCATCTAGATCGTGACGTGATGTCGAATCGTGGTACATCTCTGGATCGCGGAACGGGTATGGATTCACAGCAAAAACACTGGCTCATGGGAGAAACTCGGATCGCGTAGAAGCTCCGAATCGTGGAGGAGCATCAGACCGTGAAAGACTGAAGTACTTGACCCATTACGGAACAGATCGTGACAAACTCCCAATGATCCGCTCTACTTCCCTCCCCCACGAACCGACTCTCCTTCATTCCCACGATCCGATCCGCCAGTCAAATCGATGCCTCGTCTTTATCCTTTCTACCACCATCTGACCACCACCACGACCTGAGCCGTATCATCATTCACGAAGCGACCTGCTTTCCCACCTCCTCTTCCTCGCCATCACCTTCTTTCCCTCATAGACTGAGCTCGCCAATACCAGTTTCAAAACCCCGGAATAGCTAACTCCACTATCCTTGTGCCAGTAAACATTCAAGCAAAGCAAAGAGAAACCACACGAAAACATTTGCAGCGTAATTACCTTTTTAATTCGAATTAGAGGGAGAAATTACTGGGGAAAATCACGGTTAGGGTCTTGAGAAGAAAAGCCAAAAGTAATAATGGCAAGAAAGTAAAAGAAGGAAAGTGGAAGAAGGGGCCGGGGTATATATAGATACCACGATGACCCTTGCTCTTCCCGTTTTTGTTTTATTCGGACCGTGAATGCCCAATGGGCTGGGGATGAAAGCCCATCGTGTCTTGCATAAGGACCTGTTCCACCGCGAGATCGTGACGCGCATCAAGTAACATGGTCCGCAAGAGGTTCATGGATATTTGGGCGCGTACCTGAAGAATTAATCACGATGTATTCTGGAATCTGCGAGATTGAAATCCACCAACATGCAAAGAAACAATCGGAGATCCAACTTGATATTTATATCCGTCAAAGGACGCGACTCTTTGAAGCAACACGGTGTTCTGAACATATGCAACCACTGATTTGTGTCAATTCGCGATAGGATTTTTTAGCAATTTCGAAGCATGTTCCACCACGTAAAACATACTTCGAGGGGGCAAAATATTGGCTAGTTTTTGAACCCAGCCACCTAGATACTTTTGCAAGTCAATGAGAAGTCGTCTTGGTCTGGTCGTTGTTTCCCCTTTATCTTTGCATCGTGGTCCCCCTAATCCCCACGATTCGTGGAGCTACTACCACGACCCAGTTCGTGGTCCTTCACTGCGATCCGATCCATCCACACCTAAACCGTTACCACGATCCAACTCCAGAAGCCGAAGAGCGAAGGTCGAGACCAAGTCCATGACGATCCGAAATGCTTGGATCTCATGACACCTGTCCACAACTGTCATATTGACCAATTCTCCATTAAGCTACGAACCAGTCCGAGATTCTCGAGATCAATGCCACGTATGACCGCGATCCACCTAAAGAAATAAGCTATAAATAGCCTAGAACTTGGAATTTTTAAGGATCTGTTGGCAATTGAGAGATATGACTCCACCATTATCATATCTCCATTGTTTCTACTTAGATTTATCTTGAAAATATTGAGAGAACCATAATTGTAAGAGTGAGATCGAGTGAAACTATTGATTGTATTTGCATTCAGCATATAATCAACTACCTATAAAGTGGACGTAGGCTCGTTAACGCCGAACCACTATAAATTTCGTGTGTTTTTCTGCTTTTTCTTTATATTGTAGTTATAATTCTTCGTAGATCAGAACAGCTTAGGTGTTAGACCCAATTTTGGATCTAACAATTTTATTTTTACAAGAGTACAAAATAAGTTGAAGTAACTAGCAACTATGACTTGGTGACAATTTCTTACGCAATAAGATAAAACAGTCAAATTTTGATGATGTGCATGTGTGAATTGGTACACAATGCGAGCGTGTATATTATGTGAAGATATTTAACTTTAATGATGGCTGAAATGACAAACATTTATACAATCAAACCTAACTATAAATAGTGGGTATATATATATATATTTGTCAAAGTTATTTCTAGGTTCTGTTGTTGCATATGGATTTTGTTTTCACAATGAAGTTTTACAATCTTCCGTTACACACAATTTTATCCATTTTACAGATCGTTATAGACAAAAATACCCTTGTATCGAGCAATGTGCCATGATTCTAGATATATAATTAAATAGACAAGATAACTTATTCTGTGAAATCCAAAAACACTAATATAGGGTGCAAAATACGTTAAACGAAAAGTTGCTTATTTTCCAAAAAATAAAAACTACAGAAATATTCTATACATTAATTTAAGTATACGTCTCAAAAATCTTGTCCAGATTTGAAACCAATATTTAATTATATTAAATAAATCGTTATGGTTTATAAACGATTCCATAGTGACTTTCAGCAAATTTGATTTGGACATAACTTACAATCTATAAGACGAGATCTAGGTTTTTCACTTCTATTAGAAAAATACAGTTAATTAGATTCGAACGTTTTTTGTTTTGAAGAAATCCGACTTATAATGAATCATGTATAGTTGTTTAAAGTTCAAAATGTAGTTTTACGAACTACCGGAATGTTACGAACTCGATTTAAATTATATTATAATTTATATGTTCAATCGTCGTTTTTAATATATATTCATTATTATAACTCGAATATAAACTCAATTAAATATCTCATACTATCCTGTTTACACAATATTGTCAATTCTGCTATTTCCGACAATATCGAAATTTAAATTTATTATTCCAATATTTGTATTAATTAAGTATTCGAAATATTTCAAATTCAAATCATTTAAATTACTAAACCGCTATTTAAATAATTAAATTAATTAATTATTAAATTGCTAAAAATCCGGGATGTTACATTCCTTCCCCCTTAAAAGAATTTCGTCCCCAAAATTACTAAAGTTGGGGAAATGCTACAAATCTTTATTATAACTAGGTTAAAAATCATGTGTTTCAATTTTAGTTTCGCTGAACCAATTAATTCCAATTTAAATATTAATTCATTTCAACTAACAAAAATTTTCAAAAATTCTAAAAAAATTCCAATATATTAAATTTTCTAAAAATTTTGCCAGCACTTCCTTTGCACGGCTCGATCGATACAATTACAACTCGCCTCTCTAGGCTCTCTTCTGTCCAAAAGAAAAATCAAACAGCCAAGCGGCTTGCCAAACAGGCTAATAAATCTCATTCCCAAATAAAATATAAACTCGTACCTTTTTGTAAGGCATTCAACTTTGTCTCTTCCATTTGTGACCCATTTCAACATATTCCAATGCATTCTCAATCAATCTCTAGTCAATTTATTCTCAATCCGAATCATTCGCTTATCGCCAAGCCAAATTCCATTTCAAATTTCAGTTCCAACCTCAATTCCAAATTCTTACTCAACAATCCAATTCCATTCCAAATTATCTCTAATCCAAACCAATTTTATTTAACTCAATTTAAGTTAAATTCTAATTTATTTGTTCACCCTTTTTCCACTTCAATATATTAAAGTTCATAAGTAAAATCTAAATTTAAAAATTCTAGTTCTTGAGTTTTTATTTCAAATCAGTTTGAAATAATAACAATTCAAAACATTTGAATTTTTAAACACATGTTTCCAAACAATTTAAAAACAAAATCTTTGGTAGTAATCTATCACTTAGAAACTTGAAATTGAACACTGATGATGCTGCAGTCATCATCAGAATTATTTGCCAGCGATCTGAGTGAGTTCAATACTATATCATTCTCGAAACCATCTTTAAACACATCTATTTTGAAATTTACTTCAAAATACCTTTTACAATATTTGAGAAACAATTTCAAATTACCCAAGTTCTTAAAATTTCCACATATTTAATTCAAAATTCGTTTATAACCCATTTCCAAGTTTTCTGGGGTTTTAAATTACAAATTCTGATTTAATTCCAATTTTAGTTCATCTGGTTTGATATATTACATTTACACGAATTCTATTTGGTTATTTGTAACCATTTCAATTTGTAATCTTGTTCGATTATAATTACAACTAACATATCCAATATACTATAATAATTTTAATATCAATTATTCTTTTATATCAAAATAATGTTGGGTAAAATTATTTCATTTTCCCTCATTTCAAAACATATCATGTCGGTTCATTATATCCAAGTGTTTGGAAACCTCTATTGATATAGTGGATCCTACTGATCGACTAGAATTCATAAACCACTTAGCCAATAAATCTCCACAATATAAAACCATTTTTTTATATAATCTACAAATACGCTCTCTCGTATATATACTCCCAACTCAATTTAGGGTATTACTAATCATATCTCTACTGAGTCACTCCACAGAGCCAAGGTAATCACTTAACCTTCTGCTCTGATACCACTGTAACGAACAAGGATTTTCGACCCTGAAAATCGACACAAAACACCATGTCGACTATTCAAGAATCGGGAATACCATATCATTAATAGAAAGAAGTTAGAGGGTGATAAATAGAAACAAAATTAGAATAGAAGAAGAACACAACAGAATCAGAGTAAACACGAATCTTACAGTGGAATGAATAAAATATATTATATAACATAACTTGGAAATGCAAAACCATATTTGTACTTACATATATCATCCGAGTACATCATATAAATATCACAGGGGAATTAAACTCTATATAGCCAACACTGAATCATCCTGCTCCAAGCCCCTTCAATGGTATCCGTAAAATCCCGACTACTTGACTGCCCGTACAAATTTGGCACCCAAGAGTTTAGGGTAAAGCAAAACAAAACAAACTCTGGGTCAATCATGGGACTGGTGTGAGTAATCTCCAATCATTCAGTTTATCTTTTAAAAATCCTTTCCAAAAGAAGAGATAATCGTAAGACCGATCCACACATAAACACAAATGGTTTTTACCTTACGATAACCCAAAACATTCTTTTAAATGATATTATAATAGTGTCTAATACAAGTAAATAGAAATCTAGCGGAACACTTGCATCTCATGCTTCACATATATAATATACAATAAAAAAACCATGGGCTCTTATTGGGTAATGGATTTCCAACCATGACAAGGTATGGAACCACCTTCCGATCAGTGTACTCTAGAGGGAATACACTTGAGTTCAACAAGAACATCTTGCAACTCAGCCACACATCACCGACCATTCATTTCGCTTGAATGTTCCGAATATATTGTCACCTTACGGTTGGGATACCAACAGAACTGTTCCCGGGAGATACACAATCGAAAAGAAGTAACAAATATGAATATTCTCTAGATGGTGACAATATAACCTAATTGGGTGCGACCTACTTAGCCATGACGTCTGCCCGATTTTTGTCATTTCCCGGTTGATGGGGCTTGAGGCCATAATGTATTTTTGACCGACCACACCATTTACTTTGAATGCCACATCGTCATACTCGCCAAATCACAAATTGATTTCCCCAAAATACCAAGGATATAAAGCTAAGAGAAATGAATTTCTTCGCCACCAAATGTAAATACATTTGGAGAGATCAACTTACACGATCCATTAGTTGCAATCTGTCAGACATTCGTCCATTCAAGTTGTCCTGGGTCTGGACAAACCGAAGGCACTATTCTGTAAATCCATCTTAGGAAATTTCGACCTAGGATTTGCCAGAACAACCCTTGCATAAACTCCGTCTTCAATTTCCCTCAATATATTTGATTCGCAACGCTAATGCCGATAGGGAGTGGTTTTCAGATATGAAATCTGATTCCGGTCTCTCCATATTGACAACGGAAAAACGGTCAAACACCTTGATAATCAGGATTTAACTATCAAAAGAAAAATATTCATACAAACAATAATTTTATTTACAAATGGAAATTTTATCGATCAACCATCAATCAACAGTAAGTCCCTTCAAATTTATTTATCAATAATCATTTCACTTCCCAATTTTCGATAAATATCTTTACCTAAATCCTTCTCCAACTCATTTAGCATCTCACAATTGCTTGGAAAACGTTTCCATATATTCACACCCCTTAGTTCTCGTATTTCGAAAATATACTTTATTAACATTGGAAAACATTTAAATTTCTTATTCATGTATCCTTGTTCTTTCACATCCATCAGTCTCTAACCGTAAACAAGTAAGAGAATAACTCCTTAAGTATCAACCTCGAAGGCCGAAACCAATATCAGATCTATACTTAGACAGTTACTCAACTTAACTAATTTGCAGTCAGTTTGTAATTTCCTCAACTCCATTTCTTAATTTCTTATTTACAAAATTGTTTACCCAACCCTCATATTCGGTTTACTAATCCATTTTTTCAGAAATCTTTGATTTTAGTGATAACATTATAGTTTCTGCTTTTGAAATAATTAATTTCTAAATATAACTTTTATTTCAATAAATAAATAAACAATTAATTAATTAATTAGATAAATAAGTAAATCTTGATTATAACCGGAAAGTAAATAGTACTTTCTTGAATTCGATAGAATCGAATTCCAAACTTACAACTTATTTTTGAATACTCTCTGTTCAATTAACATTCCGAACATCGAAATAAATTCACCGTTTCAGGTCAACTCAATTTCCAAGTTAATTTTTGAATTAATCACTTCCAAACATTGCCAATTTCCTTTGTCACCATTCCAAGTTGTAAAAATTTGCTTTTAAACCATTATTCACTTCAAATATTATTTCTTTATCGAAATCCGGATTCATTTTATTAAATCAAATCTTGATTTAAATAATAAATATTATTACAATTTAAAATTGCAGTTATCTAGTTCCTTTATAAATTCATATTCGCATGCTACTTCATAAACTCCATTTACAAGTCCATTTTGTTAGTTATATATTAAACTTCTACTAAATCTCGAATTACACATTCGATTTTAAATTAATGATTTTTAAACCAAATATTAACTATCTTGTCAAAATATGAATTATATAATATATAATTCCCAAAAATAGATTATTCTCATAACATTCGATATCGTCGAATTCTAATTTTAAACCCTTCTGGATTTATATCAATCCCATTTATATTTCGAACATTGAAATAAAATTCATTGTTTACTTTTGAAACAATTTCCCCTTTCTAAATCAATCTTTATATTTCCAAATTATTTAATAATAATTATTCCATTTTATTTCTAAACACCATTTAAAATCAAACTACTTGTTCTAATATAATTAAAACAAGTTATTACATTCTAGTCCATTCGAAGTTCAATTTCTATTTAAAAATAGATTATTCTTTTTAAAACCCCAATTTCTTTTCCAATATATTCGAATATATTTTACGGTATTTATATACCAATTATTTCAGGTCAATGTTGTACAAACACCTCAATCACACAATAGTCATCACTAGATTATTTGTCACATCATGTAATGCAATAAATGAAAAATAATAATATATTTGTTGAGGAATCCAGTTGGATCCCTCTATCCTGTTTCCTTGCATAAATAACACTAATTTCATACAAATATGAAATATTAAAATAAATATAATCGGTATTTAACCAACGACTTATATATAAATATCAACCAATTTATTTGTAAATCAACCAAACAACCATCACACAACATGCAATCATTATTTATCAATATTAAATGGCATTTATAATATTATAAAACTGGACAGAGTTAGTGAGTTTACTCACCTCGGTTGTTAATCATTAAAACGGTTAACGTTGGTTGATTCGAATCACGCGTTTTATTTTGCCATAAATTTAAACGAGCTCCAAATCCCTCCAGACCAGTTTCATCGTGTAGCCTGCACCCCTACAATTCCAACGTGACCAACGGTTCGTAATTCTAACATCGTATGAGTAAGATATAACATATTAGAAATTTATACAATATTAAATCTAATTTAAACTTTAAAATTTTATTTATTGTTTTGGGCCCACCATTAATTTAAAAGCCTACCCACCAAAAAATCCAACCCACCCACATAAAACCTTTTGCTTCAACTTCCAACTTCGAATGCAAGCTTACAAATTAGTTCATTTTTCATATATCCATTTAAAAGTTTCAATTCTTTCCATCAAATCCGTTTCACACTTCTAATATAATATAAAAACAAAAATTCGAACTGGGCCTCACTTTTTTTTAGTAGTCCATGTCCACAAATCCCGCGTGAAACTGCTGCCTCCTAAAACAAACATTGGCTCCCTCTTCCTGTCGAGTCACGCACTTCTTTATGGGTCTTCTCTCTTCTTCTTTTTTTCTTTTCACTTGGGCTTACATATTAATAAATTGTCCTGCGTTCACGCTTGTTGGAGCCCGAAGCCTCCATCGATATCAATAGTATCATCTCCTATTTGAAACCACACTCCTATATATCATCAATATCTCACCATTTCCAAAACTTCTCGGCTCTCGTTCCTCCCCTTTATTACATTTTGAACGCCACTCCAATATACCCCATTATTCCATTACCTTACTTACATGTATGCATGGACACACAATATCCCACTTCCTTCCTTAAAGCCACTCCAGTATATATTCCTATCGCTGAAACTTCCAAGCCATCCTCTCTTCGTAGGCCCTACCTCCTCACCTCACGAGCTTATTTCCTCACCATTTCATGAATTGAAGAACTCCAGGCTTCTTCTTTTCGCGAATACAACCTCCTCATATCCATAACTCTCCATTTAAAATTCGCATCGACAGCTCCAGCCACGCACAGGAGATCGCCAACAATTTTTCCAGAATAACCCAAAAATTTACGAGTAGGTGCTGCTCCATCCGTTTTATTTCAGACACACAATCAATTCTTCGAACAAAGCTTCAAAGCTTTTAACATACGAACCCTAGCTAAAACCCAGTACGCGCGCTGTCTTCAAAACAAACGAGTAATAACTGTGTCGATCCTAATGTTTTTCACTCAAAATTTAAAGCTTTTGAAATAAAGATTCTAAATATATAAAATCTTTGGATTTTTGAAAGCCAAAGAAAGGATGGGTTTTAAGTTTTACTGAAGCGAAAAGGAAACAGTTGTCTTCAATATTTATACACGATAATTCTTCGCATGCCAAGGAGTAGACGGTAGGGTAGCTACATGAGTTTACCATTCCATAGCTTCTGCGGTGGACTGGTGATTGTGAAGGCTAGCTAATAGGTTTGCATATGTAGGGGAAATAGCATAGAGACTTTGGTGTGAAGAAAACACCTGTATATATATAATATTTATTTTGATATATAGATCTGAAGGCTATGGATTTGGTACTAGATTATATTGTGCTATATTAGACTCGTTTTGGTGGCTTGGGCTGCTCGTTTGCTAGTTGAGAAGACTGGACGTTCGCTCCTTGTAGAGGAAAAAGCTTGCTTGCAAAACTTGTTAATGTTCTTATGTACCCTATGTAGATAAACCATATACAAATATTGTCGCGTGAAATGTTTATTTTATTTGATTTTTGCAAGAGTACGATAAAAGTTGAAGTAAGTAGAAACTCTGACTTGAAGAAAATTTCTTATGCAACAAGACAAAACAATCAAAATTTGAAGACATACATGTGTGCATTGGTACACAATGCAAGCGATTGTTATATGTGAAGATATTTAACTTTAATTATGGTTGAAATGACGAACATTTATACAATCAAGCCTTACTATAAATAGTGGGTATATATATATATTTCGAGTTTATTTCTAGGTTCAGTTATTGCATACGGATATTGTTTTCGCGGTGAAGGTTTACGATCTTCATTACACACGATTTTATCCATTTTACGGATCGTTATAAACAAAAATAGAAATAACGTTGTATTGAGCAATGTTCCACGATTCCATATATATAATAAAATAAACAAGATAGCTTATTCTGTGAAATCCAAAAACACTAATATAGGGTGCAAAATACGTTAAAGGAAAATTGCTTATTTTCTAAAAATAAGAATTACAGAAAAATTCCACAAATTAATTGAAGTATACGTCGCAAAAATATTATCCAAATTTGAAATCAATATTTAAGTATATTAAGTAAATCGTTATGGCTCGATAGCGACTTTTTGAAAATTTGATTTGGACATAACTTACAATCTGTAAGACGGAATCTAGATTTTTCACTTCTATTAGAAAAATACAGTTAATTAGATTCGAACGTTTCTTGTTTCGAAGAAATCCAACTTATAACGAATCATGTATAGTCGTTTAAAGTCCAAAACGTAATTTTATGAACTATCGCGATGTTATGAGCTCGATTTAAATTCTATTATAATTTATACGTTCAATCGTCGTTTTAATATATATATTCGTTATTATAACTTGAATATAAACTAAGTTAAATATCTCATAGTACCCAGTTTACACAATATTGTCAATTCTATAATTTCCACCTATTTCGGAATTTAAATTTATTATTTCGATAGTTATATTAATTAAATATTCGAAATATTTCAAATTCGAATCATTTAAATTACTACACCGCTACTTAAATTATTAAATAAATTAATTATTAATTCGCTAAAAATTCGGATTGTTATACTATTTTTCTAAAATAGAATTTGAATTTCGAATGGGCTAGGGAATGTTAACTTGTTTTTAGTAATAAAAAGAAGCAGTTCTTTTATAAACGATGTTTATAAATAAAGTGAAATAAATTATCATTGGATAATTTGGGAAATGTAAATTCAAATGTGAATTAAAAAAAGGGAATTGAAAATAGTTTCAAAAAGAAACGATGAAATCTATTCCGATGTTCGGAATGTAAATTGAATTAAAATAAATCCATAAGGATTTATGATTTCAATTCGACTATGTTGAATTTATAAAAATAAATAATTTACACTAATGATATGAGAATTGTCTTAGATAGAAATAAACAAATGTAAAAGTTTAAAATAGATTCTATATTTATATATAACTTATAATAATAAAATATTCCAAGAAGGATTGGATTTCAAATAGATTTTCAAATGAAACTTGTTTATTGTATAAAACAAGGGTGTGAATTTATAAACCATGTTTATAAATGAAGTGGGATAGTTACAATGGGATAATTTGGGATTTTAAATTTAAGCATGAATTTAAAAGTGAATTGAAATCGTTTCGAAAAGGGAACAATCGATTTTATTTTGGAATTCAGAATATAAAATGAATTGAGTTAAATCCAAGTAAGTTAAAATTGGAATTCGATTATATCAAATTTTATAAAATAATTTATTCCCAAATGAAATAGAATTTAATATATAAGATTAAGTTGCAAATAAATTATAAACGAATTATGGAAAAATCGACGAGTAGGACTAATCGGAAATATTAAGTTGGATTTGGAAAACCAGATTAATTTATATTTAAAAATGTGGAAGAATGGAAGTGAAATTTATCAATAAACAAAGTTTAAACATTTATATTTAAATTTAATTAAAACGAACATGCCACGGCGCAGTAGTTCGTAATTTAAAGTTTTGAACTTCAATTGAATATATAGAACTCAATTTAAATCGAAATTCTTTTAAACAAGAATCGTTAGGATCAATTAAATATAGTTTTCTAATGGAAGAGAAAATTCTAGATTTCGTGTTATAGATTTTGAGTTATGTCAAAATCAAAAATTTTAGAAAAACAACACTATAATCATTAAAAAACCATAACGGTTTATTTAATAGAATAAAAGGATTTTAAGTAAATAAACTCCGAATTTCCATTAGAAAAAGTCAGATTAAGTTATAAAATAAATATATTTTTTTGGCAAGGCCGATGGGGTTGAGTGGACCCCTACCACTTTATTAGTGCACTGGGGAAATTAAGAGAAATTACAACACACACACAAGATGACAAAGAAACACAGTGCACTAACACAAGAAGCACGATAAAAAACACATATTTACTAATCATAGCAGCCTATGAAGGATTCCTGGATCAAAAATAAAGTTTAGCAAGCTTAGGCCATTCCTCACTTCAGCCTTAATGCTGGCATATTACTGGTCATTACTCTTCGCTTCTGATGAGTTAATAATCCATCTGTTTCTCTCTCTCCATACGAAACTCATGTATTTCTTGAGAGTTTAACAAAGCATCCTTCCTTTGTTTGTTTTCGCACTTGTCCTCATGTCAAGTGAACGCCACTCAATAGCAATAACATGATTGGCCTTCAGCATAATAGTTTTAGTCTTTATACCATCCCATATCTGAAAAGTGGTGATGTATTCAAAGAAAATGTGTTCAATGCTTTCATTTTCCAGCACGCACAGTACACAGATCGAATCAAGTTGCATCACCTTGTTGCTCAACTTGTCTTTTGTTAGTAAAGCTTTGTCCAATACCTTCAAGAGAAGTAAATTTTCCTTCGCACAGTTGCCTTTTTTCCATACCCTCTTTCGCAACGAGCATTTGTTCATCGAATCAAAGCCTGATAAGCAGTGGTACATTCCTCTAATTCGAAACTGGTTTTAATTCTTCATCCATTGCATCTTACTGTCATTAGTGTACCCAATGTTCAGTGCTCGGGCTTCCTTCCATAGACAGTTGATGTTGTACATAGTGCATTCCGGCAACACAAACAATCCATTTAATATATATTGATTAGCATTAGCAGACCTGAGAATTCCAGTAGCTTCTATCTCCAAAAAAGTGAGTTGTTCACTTAGTATAAATCCATTATTCAACCAAGGATCAGACCTTCCGTTTCATGGTGGATATTGTAGCTAAAGTACGGAAAGAGCTTATGCCTAAGTTTGAAGATGCTTCGCCATGTCCAACTCAGTTTTTGCGGAGGTTGCGTAGTCCGAAAGTGATTATCTTTAACAACATTCCGCCTTGACCATTGGACCCAAACGTTGTCGCAATTCCTAAGATAGCTATCAATATGATTAACAAATGTCGTCGTGTTCCGCTTTACCATATTCACTATTCCTATCCCACCATTACAAGTCGGTCTTTCAAGAATTTTAAATGTCGCAAGCGCATGGTATCTTCCCTCGATTCTTCCTTTCTAAAGAAACTTCATAAAAGCAGTCCGTATCATTTTGACTAATTTGGCCGGTAGAATAAATAAGAACTCAAATGAAGTTAATGAACTGATTTATGAAAAAAAATCATATTTTTAATTATCGAATATAATTAACTGAGTAGAAGAATAATTAGTTAATCAAGTTTTGGAACGAGTTTGACTTTGGATAAGTAAATTGGGTTTGTAAATTCATATTCGAAATCGAATATGAAACTTGAGTTGAAAATGGAATTCGATTTGTTTATAAGTCAATTAAAATATAATTGAATGTGATATGTTCAAATAAAAAAATGAAATGGGCAAAAGAGCTAATTGAAGAATAAATTAGCGAATTGAGTTAAAAATGATTGAGTTGGAATAAATTGGGAATGGTATGTGGAATGGGCATGGAATGAAGATAATGACGATTATAATTCAAGTGAACACACACACGTTTTATTTAAAAAGGGATAATTGGTTATATATGGTGTTGATTATTCAAGATAAGGGATCTTGGCTGTTTTGAAGTTAAAGTTGTTAATCAATCAAAGTCTGAGAGGTAATTATACCCCAATTTGATTGATTTCATTATTAACCGATAAATAGGATGATTCAGTCTCAAAGAACAATATTTAGAGAAATTTAGTTAAATGCAATATTCTGGGTTGTTGTAATGGTGTTTTACACGACAGTCGTTTTATCCTAGGTAAGTGGAATCTTGGAAATATAATAATAAATATTTCCTAAGTACAGAAATGAATGGTCGTGAAAGGGAGAAGTGATTGGAAATGAACTCCAATCATAAATAGAAGATATTTTCTAAGTATAGAAAATAAAAGAAGGTGATATATGAAAATGTTTTCCAAATAGCGTAAGAGGCCAAGAGGATTGTTGAAAATATTGTGTTAACAAATATTGATAAGGAAATGGAGAAGTGATTTAATTAATGCAAATATAAATTTAGGGGCCCATGATTGTTTGATGCTTTGGATGAGTTTTTTTTTTGCAAGGCAAGCCGGTTTTTTTTAGTGGGCTGTGTCACCGTTTATTCGAAAGAGAGAAAAGAAAGAGAATATGCGTTGCACAGAAACTCAAACCTGGTTTGAAGTGCCGACATACTACATATTTAATACAGGATAGAAGAAAAATACTTTACTTACTAATGAAATGTGTTATACCACAAGATAACAAAAAATTATCCCCTTCATCAGAAGAGAATCAACTGTGAGATCCAGAAATAACCAAATCAGTATCCCTCCAAAAGGCCAAGAAATAGGAAACTAGATTGGGATCATAACAATCATGGTCCACGCCACAGGAATTTCCTCTCCCAACTTGCATCTTCTAGAATAGTCTTATTCATGCTTCCAAAAATTTCATCTTTATATAGCACGAGTTCAGTCCCTTTAACATAGTAATGAAATTGTCTGTCTTTCCCTACCTCGTCGCCAACAAACATATAAAAATCTTTCCCTTTAGAATTATATCGCATATCAGACTGTTTATGTAACCAAGCATCTTCCTCAGAACTCCAAACAATATCAACATTTGGTATAGACACATGATCGGGAGTAGGAGCAGGCACACGAATCGGCTGCGAACAAGGCTGTGGCACCTTTTGTACCCACCTTCTGAGTGGCGGGCGTGGAAGTGGAATTTTTCCAGGAACGGGAAGTAGAGTACTGGCAGTGGTGCAATTACAGTTTTTCTCGGTATGACCAAAAGAACGAGAACTAATACATATATCATGCTTCCAACTATAGGATACATCTATCACTACAATACGACCTTAAATAATCACCTCAATTACAGAAGGAAGAAACTTGCCGGAGTTATATCAATCAAGGCCCTAGAATAAGAAAGTTTCCTTCTAGCTATAATGTTCTCATCAAAACATTTTGATTCCCCAATGTGGCAAGCTAACCAATTCAATCTAAGTAAAGATTGCAAAACAGAAGGTACATGAGTGAATTCAGCCCAAACAGAGATATAGAATACCTGCTAATGTGCTGAGTCAACCAAAGGACACCACAAGGTAATGATAAAGGGCATTCCAGCAAGAATAGATGGCTTGGATTCAAGCACTCTCCTTCTCTCTTTGGGTTAGAAAATTTAAGGTATAACATTTCATCTACATAACTCACTCGTAGATCTCCTTTAGTCTTCCAAACATGACATACGTGTTCGTATATGTCAATTACAATAGGGGTTGAACTCAAGAAGAAGCCCACAAACAATATGAACAAAATTCAACGCCTGCGTTCACAACTACTTCCGGTAATTCCATAATAGATTCAACAATTTCAAAATGAATCGGAGTGAAGACTCCCGCATTCTTGGGCAACTTGTCAAACATAGATACCCAGACAGGCCGAGTTGGCGTAGGCTTAGACACATAATAATTGTGCACACATGAAGTCTTAGTAGAATGATCCACAATGCCGATTCACAACAGCAGGCATACCCACTAGGTCTTCATTAATCACATTAGCAGAAGGATATGCACCCAATACTTGTTGATTCACAACAGTAGGCATATCCACTAAGATTTCATTAATCACATTGGCTATCTGCATATTATCAGCCGAACAACCAACATTTGCAAAAGTACTATCCCTAACAACATTGGTCACTCTAACATTTTGATCTCTGTTTGCATCAACTAACCCAGCAATACCAAAATCAGAAGTCATATTACACTCCTTCCTACCATCTTTTTGCCAAAGGCTTTGCACTGTAGAAGGCATGGCAGCTACATTTTCAACCAAGGCATTACCTTTACCAACTAGATCACATTCTTGTGAACCAACAAAATTTGCAATAACATGCCCAGAACTATCCAAATCCACAAGGAAATGCAAATTAGAGATACTCAAACTTACAAAGGGAAGGTTTTGAACAATATCGGTCGCCTGAGCAAGCAGTTTGGAAATAGGTGAAGAAGTCACTGCGTCAGCCAACAAACCAGAAATATGTGAACCTTTCGTCATCACTGAGTCCACTAGTGAGCCAAAGGTGTTCAAAATCGGTGCTGCAGAAAAACCACTAGAGGTGGAAACTCTAGGGCACTGTCGACCTTGGGTGACGCCGACGATTTACGGTTCGGGTTGGAGTACGAATGCCCAGATCTGGTAGTCGAGGGTTGGTAGCGGGGCGAAGGACTAAAAGACATGCGATAAGCAGAGAGGAAGAATGCGAAAGGGCGATTGGGATTATATTTGACAGAAGTTATTTGGAATCGCAGTCACCACTATATTTGACAGAAGCAATTTGAATTGATGGTTGAATGTTTGTTTTTCTTCGATAGTCAAATAACCGACTATTGAAGTATTTGCCAATATCGCTGTCAATATGGAGAGACCGGTTGGATTATTATCCGAGAACCACTCCGTATTGGCAGTAGCGTTACGAATCAAATTATATGAAGACAAATCGAAGACGGAGTAAAGTGAAAGGGCTTTTTCTTGTTAATCTTAGGTAGAAATTGCCTAAGATGGATTAATGGAAATTGTGCGTTCGATTTTGTTCAGTCCTAGAACGAACGTGTATGGATGAATGTCTGACAAAGTATTTCCAATGTTCGCATATGTTGGTCTGTACAAATATACATCTGGTGGCGGAAAATTTATTCTCTTAGCATAATATCCAAAATATCTTTGTGCAAATCAATTAGCGATTAACGGATCTGACAATGTGGCATTCAAAGTGATTGTGCTATCGAAGGAAGGGTAAGTAATCGTAACCTCAAGCCTCGCAAATGGGAAATGGTATAAAATCAGGTAGGTCACATGGCTAAGTGGGTCACATCCAATTAGAGTGTATTGTCACCTGATCTAGAGAAAATCCATTTGTTTCTTAAATCTTTTGATGTTGTCCCTTTCGGAAAAGGGTTACTGATCCCAACCGTTGGTGATAATACATTCGAGACACTCAAGCGAAGTGAGTGGTCGATCATGTTTAGCCTGGGTTGCAAAATTTTCTTGTTGAACCCAGTGTATTCCTCTCTAGAGATACATGGTCGGAAGGTGGTCCCATACCTTACCAGTTGGAATCCATTCTCCAATAGGAGCCTGTGGTTTTGATTGTATACTATGTATTAGAGTGTGAGATGCAAGCATTCTGCTGGATTATTATTTATTTGATTTAGACATTATTATAATATTAGAATAGTATTGATTTCAAAGAATGTTTTGGGTTATAGTAAGGTAAAAACCATCCCGTGTTTATGTGTGGATCGGTCTTACGGTTATCTTTTCTTTCGAAAAGGATTTTTAAAAATCAAACCAAGCGGTTGGAGTTTACTCACTCCAGTCCCATGACTGACTCAAAGCTTATTTTGTTTTGTTTTACCATAAAATCTTGGGTGTCTAAATTTGTATGGGCAGCCAAGTAGTTTAGGGGTTTGCAGACACTTGGGGAAGCTTGGAGCATGAGGCTTCAGTGTTAGTTATATAGAATTTATTCCGCTGTATTATATATGTGATGTACTCTAGCAACATATGTAAGTACAATTTTGTATTTCAAAGCTGTTATATATATTATATTATATTCCACTGCGATGTGAGATTATGTGTTATTGTTTCTGTTCTTCTCCTTTCTTTTCTTCTTATTTCAAAATGATTCATATTTCTGTGTAATTTGTATTGAATGTGTGGTATATTTAGTCAACTCTGATAGTATGGATTTGCGGGCCATTACAACTATATTTATTAAATAAATTGTAAACTAATTAGTATAATGACTAAATTCAATTTAAATAGTTGACTTAGTCAACTTGATAGTTAACTTTTAACTGATTTCAACTAATCCTTCCTCTTAATTTAGGGATATCGGTCCATTGTTTTCTTAAAAATAATTATCTCAAATTATTAAGCCTTAGGTAAATTTCTGACTAACCTCTTATAAATTTATTTAAAACATCAAAATTTTCAATATAAAATATTTATAATTACTTTTGTAAAAACCAATCATAAATATCGATTTATTTATAAAACATATATTTTTATATAACTTATAAAAATATAAATGAAAATCTTTCTTCAGTTAATTGAATAGATCTTATAACTTCAATTATGTTTAATAGCCTGACGACAAATCAACGTCTTAATAAGATGAATTTTAGGCCATCTGCTACCAGTCATAATCAATATTGTCTATTGATTAAAACGCAACTACTGTTGAAATTTAAATTCAAAAATCAATATCTAACCAACAATCAATATCCAAATAGGATTTAACGTTAAACAGTTCATATATAAATAATATGAAACCAAATAGCATATAAAATGTTGAGGAATCCAGTTGGATCCCTCCAACCTGTTTTTCCATTCATTACAGCTAATTATAACATTTAAATTATGCATATGAAATAGATATATTAATCTAATCCAAATTAAATGACGGAATATAAATAATGTCAACCATAAACAATAAACAAACAAATATCTTCAATAACATCCAATCATCTGATTTATATTATCAATGATGAATCATAATTATATGAATATAATCAAATCACAGAATTCCAGAAGGCATGAGAGTTAACTCACAATTTGATTTCAATTCAGAGATTTTGATCGATTTGTATAATTTTAAATGAACGTTTGAAATTATATAAAAATCCCACTGCCTCCAAATCTTCCCATTCTAGGTCGTACTCATAGTATTCTTCCATACGATCCCAACGCCTCTCGTTTCATCGAATTCTGGTAACATACGAACGAGATATACCAACTACATGTTTTAAATAGATTGAACGACCATTAATAATTTAATTAAAAATAAATTAACCTTAATTGCCTAATTAGGGTAATTAAGCCATGCGCTAGTCTTTTATGCCCTAGGAAAATACCTCGGCACCTCCATCTCGAACAAAAACTTGACACTTCAATCCAACGCCCCGATGTCGCCACTTCACCAGAGACGCCAACCCCAAACCCCTAACCTCCACTTAGACGCCATACACCCATGCGTAAAGCCCCTACCCAAACCGCTGCTCAGAATGCCAGAAACCTTTGAAACTCGCTTTTCGATCAACTCACTCCCATGGCTGCCTCACGGCACCCGTCAACCCCAAACTTCAACAGAATCTCTGTGCCTGAAGCCCAACCTTCCTTTAGGACACTTCACCTAAAATGACCGCCAGCTTTGGCAATAAATTGAATCCTGAAAACTACCTTATAATCATTCAAACCTTAAAATCGATCACCACAAGTGATCGTTCTCGACCACACCACCGCTGTTAGGTCGGCCTCCCTTCCCTCTACAACTTCCCTTCAGTCCCCATCACCCAGTTCTTCCCCCATCGATCTGAAATCATCCAAAAACAAAACTAATCCTTCGCTATTCAACATCGATTTTTGATCGTCACAGGCAATCGCGCCTCCTCGTGCTTCACCAGCAGGTCGCTCTAACACCTCTCTAACACTTCTTAGTTGGATGTTGCTTCTGATACCTCACCGTGTTTGCGTTTGGATGGATTGAAGAAGAAGAGGAAGCTTTGATATTTATAAGCAAAAGTAGCCAATTTGTTTGACTTGAGGGAGCGCGAGTACTATTGTTTTAAATAGGATTAGACGTGCATGCAGAGATATTTTTGGGTTTGAAAGTGACTAACGATATTTTTGGGGTATAACGTTCGATATTTATAATTCGTACAATCCCATATAAACTCCGACTATGACGAAATTATAAATCATACAATAAATTAATATTCTGGACATGATGGAACTGGCTTTGTCGAATTTCAAGTGTAAACAATACGCGTTTAATTTCAAACGGTTAAACAATACGCGTTTATATTGCGCACAGTCACAAAATAACCCCATTTGACGTGAAATTGGAAATCTTACAATAATTTTCTATTATGGATTTTATAAAATTGGTTTCGGAGAAATCCGAGGTCATTTGATAACTAGCTATTCTTAATTTACTTACTAAATCGATAAAATGTAATCGATTCCGAAACAATGAAGTTGTTGATAATAATTTCATTATCATATATATTCAACATAGAATTTATATAGCTTCAAATTATAAATTTAACTTGATTTTAAACTCAAATTCCAGGTTAAAATGATATTTGACTTATTTAAAATACCTTTTATTTTATTTAATAAATCGTTATGGTTAAAATGATTCCATAGCGACTTCCTGAAAATTTTATTTTGACATAACTCAAAACCTACAATATGAAATCTTGATTTTTCTCACCCATTAGAAAATTGCAATCCAAGATCCGAACGATTCTTGTTTCAAAGAATTCCAACTTATATTGGATTTAGAATATACATTTAAAGTTGAAAACGTAATATCACAAACTACCGCGACGGTGCAATCTTGTTTTTAATTAAATATAAATTATACGTTCAAACTTCGTTTAATAAACGAATTCCTTATTATAAATTCAAATCTAAACTTAATTAAATCTTTTTATGTTGTCTGATTCATACTGTATTGCAAATCCAACTAATTTTGGCTATTTCAGCATTAGTTTTATTATGTAGATTTAATTAATATTCAAAATCATTGAATTTGATTTATTAAAATTTCCAAATCAACATTAAAAATCATTTTAGATGTTCAAATTAACAACTAAAAATCGGGGTTGTTCCATTCCACCCCCCTTAAAAGAATTTTGACCCCAAGATTACTAAGGCAGGAAAAATGCTTCGAACCCATTAACTTTCAAAATTTCATTTTAGTTAAAATTTTCCATTCCACTTCTTAAACTTTTAGTTCCAACTGATAAAATTAGTTTCAAATATAATATCCAATTCATTCTATTAACAAAAATTCAAAAAATTCCTTAACTCCTTTAATTTTCAAAAAAAAAATCGGTAGAGTCTCCTCTGTATGGAGGGACTTTTGCAATATAACAAGAGGGATAAAAATGTATATATCGACCCACACGGTCGAAAAAACCCAATTCATATACCAAATTTTATATTTTTGCGTAGACATGCCTTATATGAGCGTTATTAAGAATAAGCGATAGATAGTAAGTGAGCTCGCTCAATTAACATGCAGCTATAGTCAAATTAGATCCAATCAGTTGCAGAATTTAATCAAATAGGTCCGAAAGTGAATTAGGCCATGCACTTATTCCTAACTCAGATGAAACTCATTAGTTCCATAAAAATGTAGGTTCAAACATTCAAATTACCCAATTTGGATACATAAATCAATTCTTTTTAATTCCATTCAGATTCATTTATTCTCAATCAAGTTTATTTACCGTATACTCAAGCAATCTATTTCAACTACACAATTAAGCTGATTTCCAATGAAAATCCATTATACTGGAATTTGAATTTGAATGTATTCCAAATTGACCTAAGTTCAATTTTATTTCAATACTCAAGTTTAATTACAACTTACATGATTTGTTTTAAATCAATCTATTAACCACATATGTTAAATTTTATATTAAAATTCTTATTTACAAATATTGAATTACCTTTTGGTTAAATGGCTCCAACTTCATAATCTAATTTGAATTCTATTCAAATCAATATTGGTGTATTGTACCAATATTATAATAATCTGATAAAATTTACTACTTTTACCTTCTTTACAAAATATATTAGACAAAAATTAAAATAATAATTTTATATTCAGTTCCAAATACACGCTCTCATATATACACACACACTCAAACTCAATCTAAGGTGTAACCCCACCTCTAGAGATACGCTGCAGAGCCAAGGTTATTACTAAACCTTATGCTATGATACCACTGTAACGACCCAGCGGAATTCGATGCTCGAATTTTGACAATAATACATTATCCTTTATTCACTTTCCAAAACCCAAGTATCAAAAAATCGGATAGTTAAATGAAAGAAATTAGAGGGTGAGAAGTAGAAAGAAAGAAATGTTAGAAAAAAGAAGAAGAAGTCCAAAAACATAGATTCAGAGTAGAAAAGGATCTCAAAGGGGACGAATAAAATATAATATATTAAATCTCTTTACTCAAAAGAAAACCCGTACATACATATGATTACAACATCAGAGTACACACTAAATCAATACTACTCACGCAGCAGAAATAATTTATTATCATAAAATACGGGTATACTCTCGACTCTAGATTCTCTCCTGAAGCTCCAAGTGAAACCTAACCTAGAAATATACTCGATACTGACCCGAGCACATTTTGAAGCAAAGCAAAATCAACACGAATTAGTTTAGAATGCTTTCAGTGATAAATTCACATTACAAATAATTTGCTTAAGTTTTAGAATCCTATAAAAGAATAAACTCTCGTAAGACACGACCACGCATAAACATGGGACGTGTTTTTGCCTTGCGATAACCAAATCACTTTTTATATCAATAATCTGATGATATTATAAAAATGTCTATCACATCACAAATAAATAGGAAAATAACTGGAAAGCTTGCATCTAACTTTCGAACATAGTTGGTTTACATCTAAAAACGTATGGCTCGTTTTGGAGTTTGGATTTCCAACTTTGCAAGGTATGGGACGACCTCCCGATGAGTGTTCTCTAAAAAGGAAACACTAGGATTCAACAAGAACATCTTGCAAGCCGACCACACCTGGCTGGCCACTCATTCTACTTAAGTGTAACAAATATATTATCACCAATGGCTGGGCCCAACAAACCATTTCCCGTGAGATAAAGAAGTACAAAAGAAACAAATGAATTTTCTCCTAGATTGTGATAATACACCCTAATGGGAATAACCCACGTATTCATGTTTCCTTCCCGATTTATGTCATTTCCCGATTGATGAGGCTTGAGGTCACAATTACATTTTAGAACATCACGTCATCATTTACTTTTAATGCCACATAGTCAGATCCACGAAATCACTAATTGACATTGTAATGTCCCGTATTTTTCTGGTATAATAATTAATTTATTTAATTATTTAAATAGTGATTTAAAAATTTAAATGGTCGTTTAATTAAATAATAATGAATATTTAATTAATATAAATAATAGAATAATATATTTAATTCCGAAATAGTCGGAATTAGTGGAATTCACAGTATTGTGTGAATTGGATACTATTAGAGATTTAATTCAGTTTATAATTGAATTATAATAACGAATATATTTAAATAACGATAGTTTGAATGTATAGATTATATTATAATTATAATCGAGCCTGAAATGGGACGACAGTTCGTAATTTGGCGATTCGAACTTTAAACGAATATATAGAATCCGTTTTAAGTCGGATTCCTAGGCAACAAGAAACGTTCGGAGCTGGTGAAGTATATTTTTCTAATGAAGAGAAAAATCGGGATTTCATTATGTAGAGTTTGATTTATGTCCAAATCAAATTTTCAAATAGTCGCTATGGAATTCCTATATAATTTATAACGAATTATTTATATTATAAATGGATTCTTAATATAAAGTAAACATCTATATAACTGGAAACTTTGAAATATCGAGTTATAAATCCCGTTGTATTTATTTTGGGGCTGTGTAACACCCCGTATTTTCTATGAATATTAAAATTAACAAAGCTAAGAACACTTAATTTTTAAAAGAAGAATTAGGTGAAACTGGTTACGCCATTGCATTCATCTTGGAATTCTGCTTAAGATAGAGTCCGAGTTTGCGTGAATCGGACTCCGTATGAAGAAGTTATGAAGGTTAGAAGATTTCTAGTGTAAACAGAAAATAATAATTAAATAATAATTCCAGTTTGAAATTTGAAACTCGGCCAGAACAGTTGGGCGGGAAATTTCCCGCACAGGGGTGTCGACCCCCCCCCCCGGGGGGAGTCGACATAGGTGTCAACCCCCCTACAGGAGTGTCGACATAGGTGTCGACCCCCTGTAGGGAGTCGACCGCTTTGAGATCCAAATCCTATGACGAATTTTTATAGCCCTGACCTGATGTGGACTTCCGTGATTGGCCATTGACTAATTTCTGAGGTAACGGAGCTTATGTGTCGTGCTATGGTTGGCTAGATGACACATCACTTTGGCTTGATGGCTCTGATTTCTCCTAGACTAATCTAAAGGCTAGAATTAATCCTAGACTTCTATATAATCACCCCCAAACCTCAATCCTAGACCTCACAATCTAAATCTATGAAGTCGTCATGCTATCCATCCCTAAGCTAGCCTAGCTTCCATTTTCTCCAAATTAGAAATCAAGTTAGAAAGCTCCAAACCAAATCCAAACTAGAGAATCAAATGTCTACATCAAATGATAGCTTAACAAATTCAGAAATCAGATCCCAGAATACAAGATCCGTCCTTTTTCTGTAAGTTCAGTTATTATTCTGATTTAAACACCTAATAGAAATCATGACTGCAATAATCGAATTTAGAACTATGTATAATTCTAATTCATGCTTATCCTTTTGTCAAATCCAAATTGCCTATGCCTATGGGACTTTTGTGATTGATGTAATGACACCTATCATGCCTATGGGACTGTTGTGACTAACATAATGAAACTTATCATGCCTATGAGACTATTGTGACTGACATAATGAAAACTATCATGCCTATGAGACTATTGCGATTGACATAATGGAACCTATCATGCCTATGAGACTGCTGTGACTGATATGACGGAACTTATCATGTTGTACATCCTATGCTTATGAGACTATTGTGATTGATATAATGGGACTTATCATGTTGTACATCAAAATTAGTGATTCTCTTAAGTAAAATCTTATCTAATCTTTATAACTATGGTGTAAAATGCTTAGCTTGCCTACACTTATTATTAATGTACAACATGCCTGTTGAAACATGATTCTTGAATTGGGTATACCTTTACATGCCTAATTTTCCTTATGTCAATTCTTATGCTCCTTCTCTATTTTTCCTTTTTTTATTTTCTTTTGTGAATACTAAGTTCATTCGGAACATAGATTGTATCTCGTCGTACGTGCGATTATAACACGGGAAAAATAGGTATAATTAAATTGAGTAAATTTTGGCATAGCACGTGAATGTGGCATAAAACTTGTACTGACTACACTTTGGAAATATTCACATAAAACTTGGACACATATGACAAATATGTAAAACGGTTAAAGATGAACATGCCTAACCCGAGGTTAGATTGAGTATCGGTGTTAAGACTGCCTGGAACCACCCGGCACATCCAGCGACCGCAACAATATAGATCTAATGTGAGAGGTTAGCACATTAAGCCCAAAAACCCGAGGTCAGATTGAGTTGCGATGTAAGACTGCCCGGAACCGCCCGACACATCCAGCGACCGCAACAATATAGATTTAATGTGAGAGATTGGTGCTTTAATGAATGAATTAAAGCTAAGGAACATACAGGCTAAGAATGGTAGGGTTAAGTTAATTAAGGCAACACTTAACTAGTACAACATGTTAGTTAAACAGATGGCTGGGGTTAGGTAAATGTGAGAACACTTAACCGTTATAACATGTTGATTAGGAAACCCTAGTAACGGGGACCCATTTCAGCAGTAACTAACATAGATGTATCACGGTACCCGGAACTAGGCAAGGTGGAGCATGATTACTGGGCTGATTATAAGCGGTCAAAATAGCGGTAGGTGGTGTAGCAGTGTAGGTTCCGGCGGAGTATGGGCGTGCACGTACTCCGAAGTGGATAAAGCAGGCACTGGGCATCAGTAGTATACATTGTGCATCTAGAATTTGTGTCAGGTTACCACCATAGGAACTGATACACGCTATGGCGGGACCAGCACAGGTATCTACAATCAAGCGGGGCCGAATGACACAAGTAACAAATGCATGCGAGTAGTCGAAAAACGGGATCACTTTGTTATGAACACATGATAGTAGTTGAAACATTCGTTAGTAGGTGCAGAGAAATGGAAATGAGTGCAATAGTATATACCATTTGTCTTGCCTTATCTTATTTTATCTTATTTCTATGGTATTGTCCTATATCCAATTTATTCATGTCATGATCCTTTTACCTGTTTACATGCTGAATAATCAATGGACTTACCAGACTTATGTCTGACCCGTTTTCTTTCGCCTTCTTTTCTTCCGTCCCCCCCCCCCCCCCGGGGTCCGCAGGGAGGGAATACTTCAGCTTAGTGCAGACCTTTTCCAGCTTGAAGAGAGTAGATGTATTGCTTGGATTCTCTTTTCTTGGGCTATGGCTGTGGTTACACTTTTATTGTGGATTTGTGCTGCTTTACTACCGTTTTATGCTTCTTTATGTACTTGGAGGTTTAAATCAAGACAGGTGTTTTATTGTAATAATTTAGAAGTTGGGTTTTGAGACAATGCTTGTAATGTTTTGAATGAACCACGCTATTTATGAAATGTTTTCAGTTTTCTGTTGTTTATATGACTGTCTTGTAAATTATCTGTTCCTTTTACCTAAAATGCTTCACCAAAGTTTGCATTCCCTTTTTGAGTGATCTTAACAGAGGTGGGGTGTCTCACTTAGTATCAGAGCGATGGTTTACTAGATTAGATAAAAAAAATTGAAAACTATTTTTCAAAAAGAAATTTAAAGAAGCATTTTCAAGAAAATGTGTTGTTTTATTTTAAAGGAATAATCCCCAAAGCCATATGCACTATCTTTCTGTCCTTTGTTTTGAACCTTTTCTTTTCGTTTCAGCTTGTCTGGGGATCTTAATATTTCCAAGGGCGTACCGACACGTCGCTGGTCCAGAAGGTATCTGGAGGCTAGGGCTAATGATGCAGGCCCAGTAGACGTTCCTCCTCCCCCAGTTGCAGCCATTCCTCCTCCTTCTCCACGTGCGAATGCTTTCTCCAAGATATGTAGAGACTTTCAAGCTATGGATGGAAAGAACTATAATGGGACTGAGTCATTTGTGGAAGAAACTGGCTCAAGGAAACAGAAGATTTGTTTGTTATCTTCGAAGTAGACGATAGGTAGAAGATACAATTGGTTGTATGGTTACTAAGGACGAAGCCTCTTACTGGTGGGAAGTTACTAATGCTCAGAGATCAGTGGAAACTTAGAAGGATTTCAGAAGGATATTTGAAATGAAGTTCTTCTCGTAAGCTAAACGAAGCCTACAAATGGAGAAGTTCTTAGCACTCAAGCAAGGAAGCCTATCGGTTAAGGAATACGTCAACCAATTCAACCAGCTGGCTAGATTCAGACTGGAGTTAGTAAACACTCCACATAAAAAGGCTCTCTGTTTCGTTAAAGGGTTGAATGAGCCACTGCACAGCCTATCTATGTCCCATATACGTATGGGCGCGACTCTCGAGAGACTGGTGGACATGGCACTGTAACAGGAGGAAGACAAGGATGGCAAGAAAGAGGCAAAGGTGGAAGAACCTCTATACAAGAAAGTGGAGGGATCACAGAATAAGAAGACGGATTCCAAGAAAGGCGGGAAAAATAACAAACCACGTGACAAGAGGAAGTGTAAATTTTGCGGCATACCTGGACATCTAATTAAGGACTACAGGAAGAAGAAGAGGAAGACGGGTGGTTGCTTTCAATGCGGCGAGACATGACATATGGCTAAGGATTGCCCAAAAGGCAAGGGCAAGGGCAGAGAACTGGATTTACTTCTGGAGGGCAGATTCACGCTCTCCTTGCACCTCGGCAAGAAAGAGGTAGAAATATTTCTGTTGAAAGTTTAGTTTATCTTTCTGATCATCCAGTTCGTACTCTTTTTGATTCTGGCGCATCGCACTCTTTTATATCTACTGCTTTAGTTGAATCTCTGCACCTAGATACCAGTATAATAGAGGATCCCATGGTTGTTTCAAATCCAGTTAGGGGTTTGGCCTATTTGTCAATGATTTGTTTGGATTTGGAAATTTCTATACTAAGTGTTGGGTTTAGATGTAATGCTTATGTTTTGGGTTTCACGGGCTATGGGTTGATTCTAGGCATGGATTGGTTATCCAGTAATGGTGTCATCCTCGATTGTGAAAAGAGAGTGGTTAGACTTATGACTCACCTCGGTAACACTCTCGAAATCTCTTGTAATCCCATGAATTTTGTTATGCTTAGCTATCTAGAATCTCTTGATGCGTCTGTTGAAAACTTGCAATTTGTTAGAGTAGTCCATGAATACTCGGATGTCTTTGAAGAGGTGAAGGGCTTACCTCCAAAGCGAGAGATAGACTTCCACATATACCTTGTTGATAATGCAAAACTTGTTGCTTTACCCGTTAGACACATGGCTCCAAGGGAAAGGAAAGAGCGCAGCGAGCAAGTTAAAGAGTTGCTTGAAAAGGGGTTCATAAGGCGGAGTATTTCTGAATAGGGTGCTCCAGTGGTGTTTGCAACCAAAGCGGATGGTTCACTTCGCCTGTGCATGGACTATAGGGAGCTAAAAAAGATGAGCAAGAAGAATAGGCACCCACTTCCTAGAATAGATGACTTGTTCAACCAGCTCGTAGGTGCCTCGGTTTTGTCCCAACTAGATCTGGCCACCGGATTTCATCAGCTAAGAGTGGCTTAAGATAGCATAGATAAGATTGCGTTCAGGACCCCGGATGGTTTCTTCGAATGGCTTGTCATGGCTTGATGAGTAGGGTGTTCAGAGAATTCCTTAATAAATTTGTAGTGGTCTTTGTAGACAACATTTTGATTTTCTCAAAGAGTGGGGAAGAAAATGCTTTGCATTTAAGGGAGGTCATGGATACTCTTCGTGCACATTAGCTGAAAGAAAAATTCTCCAAATGCCATTTTTGGAGAGAAGAAGTAAGGTTTCTTGGACATGTGGTGTCCAAAGAGGGAATAGCTGTGGATCCTGCAAAAGTAGTTACGGTGCAAGATTGGAAGATTCCACGGAATGCAACCGAAGTACGGAGTTTTCTCGGGCTAGCGGGCTTTTACAGAAAGTTCATTAAGGACTTTGCGAAGATCTCAACCCCACTTACTAGGTTGACAAAGAAGAACCTGACATTTTCCTGGGATTTGGATTGTGATATTGCTTTCCAACGACTGAAAAGGGCTCTGACAACAGCCCCAGTTCTGACATTGCCAAATGGGAGTAAGATGTTTACTGTATACACAGACGCATGCAAAACGGGATTGGGCGCTGTCTTGATGCAAAAGGGTAGAGTATTTTGTTATGGGGGAAGGCAGTTGAAGGTACATGAGAAAAACTACCCAACTCATGATCTAGAACGAGCTGCCATTGTTTTCGGTCTTAAGTCATGGTGTCATTACCTGCTAGGAAAAAGGTTTGAATTGTTTACTGACCATAAATCGTTAAAGTACCTTTTTCTCACAGAAATACCTTAACTTAAGACAACAAAGGTGGATGGAATTTCTTTCCTCGTACGATTTTGAGATTTCTTATACTCCTGGCAAGGGCAATGTGGTAGCAGATGCCTTAAGTAGGAAAAAGCTGACCTTAAGTCCTCTCTTTGTAGAAAGGCAAAGCTTGGAGTACATAGCAAACTTTGACTTTAGACCCTCCTTTGAATTTGTACCTGGTTTGTGAGCATCACTAGAGGTGCAACCTACTCTTTTGGACTCAGTAGGAACAGCGCAACGTGAAGACCCTCAACTAGTTGATGTGATGGATAAGCTAATTAGAGGTGAGACTTCTAGTCATCTCAATAGATACTCCATCGATGACAAGGGTTGGTTGAGACGGGATGGAAGACTATGCGTCCCACAAGCAAGGGATTTGGAGAAAATAGTTATCGAAGAAGCACACCATTCTAAGTTGACCATACACCTAGGAGGGGACAAGATGTACAAAGACATAAAAAGGGTTTTCTTTTGGAATGACATGAAGAAGGATGTAGCTGAGTTTGTCTCTAAATGCTTGATATGCCAACAAGTCAAGGCAGAGCAGAAGAAGCCTGGTGGTCTTCTTCATCCTCTATAGGTCCCACAGTGGAAATGGGATAGCATTTCGATGGACTTTATTGATGGGTTTCCTAGGTTAAGAAGGGGCAACACTAGTATTTGGGTAATAGTGGGCAGGTTCACTAAAAGCGCTCACTTTATGCCTGTTAAAAGTAGGCGGACTGCCTCATTGTTAGCATCCACTTGTCTTAAAGAGGTAGTTCGACTGCATGGGATACCTCTAGCATAGTAAGTGATCGAGATCCTATCTTTACGAGCGAGTTTTAGAAGAGTTTGCAAGAGGCTGTAGGCACACAGCTATGCTTAAGCACTGCCTATCACCCTCAAACCGGTGGTCAGACAGAAAGGGTGAACAAAGTATTAGAAGATCTTTTGAGATCGTGCATTCTTGATTTTGGGGGAACATGGGAGGATCACCTTCCTTTGGTGGAGTTCGCCTACAACAATAGCTACTAAGCCACCATAGGCATGGCACCCTTTGAGGCTTTATATGGAAGACAGTGCCGATCACCAACTTGTTGGTGGGAGTCTGCAGACAAGCTTATACTTGGACCTGACATGATCAGAGAAACTTCGGAGATGGTGGACTTGATACGAAGACGAATGAAGACCGCACAAGATAAACAGAAATCCTACGCTGATAAAAGAAGGACCGACCTTGAGTTTGAGGTTGGAGACAGAGTTTTTCTTAAAGTATCTCCTTTAAAGAATGTCGTTCGCTTTGGGTCCGTATGAAAATTGGCACTAAGATTTGTAGAGCCATTTCCTATCATTGAGAGGATTGGGAAGATGGCTTATAGAGTAGAGCTTCCCGAAAGATTGGTTGGAGTACATAATGTCTTTCATGTCTCTCATCTATGAAAGTGCTTACATGAGTCGGCGGAAGTTGTGAAGCCAAGCATACTATAGGAATTAGAAGCAGAATAAGAAGCGACGGTGAGAAGAGTTCCAACTCGTATCTTGGGTACAGAAGTTAAAAAGATACGCAATTGTGAGGTCAAGCTAGTTAAAGTACAGTGGAGTGACGCAGAAGAAGACACAACGTGGGAGACCGAGGACAAGATACGCGCAACCTATCCTTATCTTTTTGAGGGTACATTCTTGATCTCTTTTTCCATAAGTTTATGCATGCTTGTATCTATCTCTTAAGTATATCTCCTCAGTCCAATTTCTTGATCCTTAGGTAGAAAACAATGGATGTAAACATGTATTTGAAACATGTTATGGTTGATGGTTGCAAGTGATTGCTAGTGGTTGCTCGTGGATGCATATACACACACACTAGATACTAGATCGGCTCAGTCACTTTCATATTGCATATGCATATATGTATTTATATATGGATTTAAACTTGGTGTGTTATCATGTGGACGTTGCATTTGTATGACTGATTGTGCACTCATGTAGAAGTTATAAAATACGATTAGGAATAATTGCATACATGATGGACTCATAGCACCGACATGATTCACATCAAGGAGGTCAACTGAATCAGTAGACCGCATGATTTTGCATTAGATAAGGACATATACACACACTATGCATACGATCATGAAAGCATTAGAAATCTTTTAAGGACAATGGATGCCTATGATTGATGGTTGAGTAGATGGATGTTGGATGTTGGGATACATTCTTCTTAACTTAGAGATTTCGGGGACGAAATCATTTAAGGAGGGGAGAATGTAACACCCCGTATTTTCTGTGAATATTAAAATTAGCAAATCTAAGAACGATTAATTTTTAAAAGAAGAATTGGGTGAACAGGGTTACGCCATTGCGTACGTCTCGGAATTCTATTTGAGATAGAGTCCGAGTTTGCTTGAATCGGACTCCGTATGAAGAAGTTATGGAGGACAGAAGATTTCTAGTGTAAACAGAAAATAATAATTAAATAATAAATTTAGTTTCAAATTCGAAATTCGGCCAGAACAGCTAGGCGGGAAATTTCCCGCCCAGGGGTGTTGACCCCCCCTCCCCCGGGGGGAGTCGATACAGGTGTCGACCCCCCCTGTAGGGAGTCGACCCCTTTGAGATCCAATTCCTGTGATGAATTTTTATAGCCCTGAGATGATGTGGCCTTCCTTGATTAGCCGATGACTAATTTCTGAGGTATTAGGGCTTATGTGTCGTGCTATGGTTGGCTGGATGACACATCTCTTTGGTTTGATGGCTCTGATTTCTCCTAGACTAATCTAAAGGCTAGAATTAATCCTAGAATTCTATATAATCACCCCAAACCTCAACCCTAGACCTCACAATCTCATTCTATGAAGTTGTCATGCTGTCCATCCCTAAGCTAGCCTAGCCTCCATCTTCTCGAAATTAGAAATCAAGTTAGAAAGCTCCAAACCAAATCCAAACTAGAGAATCAAACGTCTACATCAAAGGATAGCTTAACAAAATCAGAAATCAGATCCCGGAATACAAGATCCGTCCTTTTTCTATAAGTTCAGTTATTATTCCTATTTAAACACCTAATAGAAATCATGACTGTAATAATCGGATTAAGAACTATGCCTAATTCTAATTCATGCTTATTCTTTTGTCAAATCTGAATTGCCTATGCCTATGAGACTATTGTGATTGATGTAATGGCACCTATCATATCTATGGGACTGTTGTGACTAACATAATGAAACCTATCATGCCTATGAGCCTATTGTGACTGACATAATGAAACCTATCATGCCTATGAGACTATTGCGATTGACATAGTGGAACCTATCATGCCTATGAGACTGTTGCGATTGATATGATAGAACTTATCATGTTGTACATCCTATGCCTATGAGAGTATTGTGATTGATATAATGGGACTTATCATGTTGTACATCAAAATTAGTGATTCTCCTAAGTCCAATCCTATCTAATATTTATACCTATGGTGTAAATTGCTTAGCTTGCCTACACTTATTATTAATGTACAACATGCCTGTTGAAACATGATTCTTGAATTGGGTATAACTTTACATGCCAAGTTTTCCTTATGTCAATTCTTATGCTCCTTCTCTGTTTTTCCTATTTTTAATTTTCTTTTGTGAATACTAAGTTCATTCGGAACTTCGATTGAATCTCGTCGTACATGCGATTATAACGCAGGAAAAATGGGTATAATTTAATTGAGTAAATTTTGGCATAGCATGTGAATGTGGCATAAAACTTGTACTGACCACACTTGGGAAATATTGACATAAAACTTGGACACATGACAAATATGTAAAATGCCTAAAGATGGACATGTCTAACCCGAGGTCAGATTGAGTTGCGGTGTAGGACTGCCCGGAACCGCCCGGCACATCCAGCGACTGCAACAATATAGATCTAATGTGAGAGGTTAGCGCATTAAGCCCAAAAACCCGAGGTCAGATTGAGTTGCGGTGTAAGACTGCCCAGAACCGCCCGGCACATCCAGCGACTGCAACAATATAGATCAAATGTGAGAGGTTGGTGCTTTAATGAATGAATTAAATCTAAGGAACAGACAGGCTAAGAATGGTAGGGTTAAGTTAATTAAGGCAACACTTAACCTATACAACATGCTAGTTAAACAGATGGGTGGGGTTAGGTAAATGTGAGAACACTTAACCGTTATAACATGTTGATTAGGAAACCCTAGTAATGGGGACCCATTTCAGCAGTAACCAACATAGATGTATCATGGTACCCTGAACTAGGCAGGGTGATGCACGATTACTGGGCTGATTATAAGCGGTCAAAATAGCGGCGGGTGGTGCAGCAGTATAGGTTCCGGCAAAGTATGCGCGTGCATGCACTCCGGAGTGGATAAAGCAGACACTGGGCATCAGTAGTATACACTGTGCATCTAAAATTTGTGTCGGGTTGCCACCATAGGAACTGATATACCCTATGACCGGACCAATATAGGTATCTACAATCAAACGGGGCCAAATGACACAAGTAATAAATGCATGCGAGTAGAAGCCGATCGGAAAAAGGGATCACTTTGTTATGAACACATGATGGTAGTTGAAACATTCGTTAGTAGGTGCAGAGAAATGGAAATGAGTGCGATAGTATATTCCGTTTGTCTTTCCGTATCTTATTTTATCTTATTTCTATGGTATTGTCCTATATCCAGTTTATTCATGTCATGAACCTTTTACCTGTTTACATGCTTAATAATCACTGGACTTACCAGACTTATGTCTGACCCGTTTTCTTTCGCCTTCTTTTCTTCCCCCCCCCCCCCCGGTCCGCAGGGAGGGAATACTTCAGCTTAGTGCAGACCTTTTCCAGCTTGAAGAGAGTAGATGTATTGCTTGGATTCTCTTTTCTTGGGCTATGGCTGTGGTTACACTTTTATTGGGGATTTATGTTGCTTTACTACCGTTTTATGCTTCTTTATGTACTTGTAGTTTTAAATCAAGACAGATGTTTTATTGTAATAATTTGGAAGGTGGGTTTTGAGACAATGCTTGTAATGTTTTGAATGAACCACGCTATTTATGAAATGTTTTTAGTTTTCCGTTGTTTATATGACTGTCTTGTACATGTGCCTTTTACATAAAATGCTTCACCAAAGTTAATGCATTCCCTTTGTGAGTGACCTTAACGGAGGTGGGGTGTTTCAGGCTGTACGATTTTGTATGTGAATGTATTCAATAATATTTATTTATTGATATTAAATTTGATTATTTTTAAATATATTTATATTTAAATGGGTTTATTTAGAGCTTTAAAAATAGCCAATTTTACAAGCGACCTCCTTTTTCAACGAAACTAATTTTGTTTGATTCGGAATATTAAATTATTATTAGATTTCATTTCCGGAATTTTTGAAGTTAGTATGTGGCCGTACGGGATTTTAATATGAAAAATAGTCAATAATTTGACTTTAAAAATACGCTATGTGAGAAAACGAAGTCGGAATTCGACGAAACATGTTTCGTTGGGTCCGTAATGTCGAACTATAGATGCATGACCATTTTCATGATTTTTGGATATCGTATGTGATCATATGGATTTTTAAACGACGAATACATATAGCGACTGATATTAAATCAATATAAAATTGAATATAAAAATATTTCTCCTACACTATAAATACCTCACTATCTTTACCTAACCCTAACTTCATTCTTCAGTAGTCAAACAATTTCCGCCGCAACAAATTTTTCTACAGAAAAAAATTCATGAGCTTATAAATTCCTATTAAATCCAATAAAACCCCATAAATCATGAAACCGGTTTGTATGGAATGCTTTTGTAAATCTCTTCGATTTTACATCCTTTTGGAAGGTTGTGGTGCTAGTCTTCGAGGAGCGAAATTCAACAGCATCGGCTAGGGTTCGTTCGTTTAGAAATTTGGGGCTTTAATTCACGAAGTGGGGGTTGTATTGGTGATCGGGTAGGATTTTGGCACTTGTGTGAATTATTTGGGGAGGTTTGGCAAGAAAAATTGATGCACGGTTCATGGAGGAAGCCGCTTCAGGTTGATCGATGCAGGGAATAAAACTGGATCGAGTTTGCTAAGTTTAGGATGGGGATGTTGAGATTTTCAAGGGGAGGATTTTTGAGATTTTAGTTTGATTTTAAAGTGATTGGAGGAGGATCGGTGGAGGCCTAAAATCACGGCAATGGTGAAACAGCGGGTTCGTGTAATCCTGGAGTGGAAGGAGCAGAGGGTGACAGATTTGGGTAGTGGGCCGGTTGAGGTGGTGAGGCCCAAAGTTTTAAATGAGTTTAAGTTCTGGAGTGTTGTTTTGGTAAAAACCAGAGGGAGTTTAAAAGGATTTTTGAGTCGGCCATAATTGTTTTGAAGGGCTCGAAGGATTTGCAGAAGACTAAGTGCGGGTCTGGGTACTTAGGTTAGGAGATGGGCCGACTACAAGAGGTTAAGGCCCAATGCAAAATTTATTTAGCTTTTATTTAATTAATAAATGCATTCAAACTTGTTAAATTAATATCTCGGTCATATTATACTAGAATTTCGAGCGGTCAAATCCGTTGGGATCGTATGGACGAGCGCAACACAATGGAATTGATTGAGAGTGAATCGGAGCTCGTTATAATTTATTTCAAAATAAATTGTCTGTCTGAATCAACAGATATTTAATCGTTATTTAACGATGATTGTCCAATGTGAGTAAATCTCACTAACTCTGCTCAGTTTATGTTTTCATAACGTATTTTTAGAACTGATAAATATTGGTTGATTGCTGTGTGTTGATTGGTTGGTTGAACAACTAATTGATTGGTTGAAAATATTGATACAATTATATATATATATATATATCATTAATTAAATATCGATTCATTTGATCAGACTATTTCATATTGAAATGAAATTGATGTTAATTATATTGTTTAACATCTGTGGATGTAGGGAAACAGGTTGGAGGAATCCAACTGGATTCCTCAATATTTATAAAACTGTTTTTCATATATTATGATATATGATGTGGTACATAATCGATTATTGATTGTGTGTGTTTGGATGATGATTGATCCTTTTGATTTGGCATTTTAATACCATTAGTGATACTGGAAAGTAAAAAGGGAATTTTCAAAGGGTATTTTGAAAATAAAATATTTATATAAAATCAATGGATTTTATACAAAAGGAAATACTTACATGAAATAAATAAAATTAGAAAAGGGATTATTTGGAAAATAAATAGAACTATATAAAGGAAATATTTATATAAAATAAATAGAATTTTATAAATGAAATATTTATATGAAATAAAGATAATTATATAAAGGAAATATTTGTAAAACAAATAGAATTGAAAAGGGAATGTTTGTAAACATTTACAAATAGAATTGAAAAGGAAATATTTGGAATAATTTATAAATAGAATTATAAAGGGGCTATTTATTCAGAAAATAAATAGGAGTTATAAAAGAGAGTATTGTATAAAATGAATAGAACTTTATAAAAGGAAATAAGTGGAAAATAAATATTAAATGGAAATCTGTTTTTAACAGATGAATGGGAAAGATTAATTTAAAGTAGAATTAACTAGAAATCTATTTTAACAGATAAAATGTAGAGGATTAATTTATAAGTAATGTTTTAAATTAAGTAAATAATTTATCATTGGACAAATTGAATATATAAGTCTGAATTTATATATGGAAGTAAAAATCGGTTTTACCATCGATATTTGAGATTGAAATTGAATGTAGCAATTATAAAAGGATTTATAAACAAGATTTAAGTGATAGAAATAAAAAGGAGATTTCGTATGAATAATTCTATAAATAAAAGTATAAATAGAATTTGGAAATAGGATATTATTTTTAAAATACGAAATCAAACTTAATGGATTACATAAAAGAAATATTTTTCACATTCGATGTGAATAAAGAATTAAAATGAATATTTTATAAATTAAAACATTTATAAGGAAAATTGGGTTTTGAAATAGAAATTCAAATGGGAATTTTAATAAGATAGGAAATAGGGTTAAAATCGAATTAGAGTTCATCGAATATTAGTTATTCGAATTAGAGTTATTCGAATAAGAGTTAATCGAATAGAGTTAATCGATTAGAGTTAATCAAATATTAGTTATTCGAATTAGAGTTAATCAAATATTAGTTATTTGAATTAGAGTAAATCGAATAGAGCTAATTGAATATTAGGTTAGTCGAAGAAGAGGGTTATCGAATATTGTTTATTCGAAGAAAGAGAGATTATTGAATATAGTTTATTCGAGAGAGAGTTATCAAATAGAGTTTATTCGAGAGAGAAATATACATTGAATTCGACTATATCGAATGTAGGAAAGTACTATTTACTTTCCGGTTTTTAAATCAATATTTATTTATGTACTAAATTAGTTGTTTAATTATTTATCCAAATTAAATAAATAAAAGTTATATTTAAGTTATTATATATATCGGAAGTATGGGATTATAACCCTATTATTATAATCAAATGAATTCTACAAAGGAAGTGGATTCGTAAATAGAATCCGAGAGTTACGTAAGGAAGTTTGTTGAAGATTTAAAGGGTGAATTTTGTCTATTTCGAGGTTAGAAATGTTGTTCGGTTAAGGTCTGAGAGGCAGTTATAACCCAACTTGATTGACTTCATTTTTAACTAAGGAATGGTTAAAGTTCGTTATGGAAGGTTAGTTAATTGAATTTAGTTGATAAATGTTAATGACTCGAGTGGGCATAGCGATGGTTTATTTAAACATTTGTTTAAATCTAGTAAAGGAGTTTTGGAAATGTTTTCCAAATAAGAATCAAAAATGTTTCTAATATAGAAAATAAGAAATGAGAGTAAATATGGAAAAGTTTTCCAATGATAAATAACGTATATTTTCTAAATTTAGAAAATAAGAATTTATGAATATATGGGAACGGAAATAGGGAAATGAATAATTGAATGGCAAATTAAATTAAAGGGGATCAGTGTTGATTGATGACTTGCTCGGTAAGATTTCATTTGGAAATACGACTGTTGTTTGTACATGTGTTTTCCTTTGATAGTTAAATCACTAACTATCAGAGTTTTTGACCATTTCCGTTGTCAATGCGAAGAGGCCGGGATCAGACTTATTATCTGAAAACCACTTCGTATGGGCATTAGTGTTGCGAATCAAATATGATGAAGATAAATTGGAGATGGAGTTATGCAAGGACTGTCCTTTTTACAGAATAGTGCCTTCGGTTTGTCCAGTCCCATGACAACATGTATGGATGAATGTTTGACAGAGTATATCTAATGAATCACGTGAGTTGATCGCTTCAAATGTATCCACGTTTAGTGGCGGAGGAATTCGTTTCTCTTAGCTATATACCCGTGGTATTTTTGTGGAAATCAATTTGTGATTTGGCGGGTATGACGATGTGGGGTTCAAAGTAAATGGAGGTTTGATCTGTCAAAGGATACGTATGACCTCAAGCCTCATCAACCGGGAAATGACAAAAATCGGGCGCCCCCATTAGGGTGTATTGTCACCATCTAGAGAATATTCATATTTGTTACTTCTTTTCGCTTCAGTATCTCCCGGGAACGGTTATGTTGCTGGCAACCGTAGGTTGCAATATATTCGATGCACTCTAGAGAAATGAGTGGTTAGTCATGTGTGGGCTGGGTTGCAAGACGTTCTTGTTGAACCCAATGTATTCCTCTCTAGAGATACACTATCGGCAGGTGGTTCCATACCTTGTCATAGTCGGAATCCAATCTCCAATAAGTGCCTGCGGTTTTGATTGTATACTATATATATGTGGAGCGTGAGATGCAAGCATTCTGTTAGATTGTTAATTATTTGTGATTAGACATTATTATAATATCAGAAAAGTATTGATTTTGAAAATGATTTGGGTTATCGTAAGGTAAAAACTATCCATATTTATGTGTGGATCGGTCTTACGATTATCATTTCTTTTGAAAATGTTTTTTAAAAGTTAAACCAAGTGTTTGGAGTTTACTCATACCAGTCCCATGACTGACCCAGAGTTTATTTTGTTTTATTTTCCCTAAACTCTTGGATGACCAAAATTTGTACGGGCAGTCAAGTAGTCGGGATTTACAGATACACTAGATGGAGCTTGGAGCAGGAGGCTTCAGCAGCATTTTATAGCTATTGTGTATTTCCGCTACAAGTGTTGTACTCTAATATACAAATACAGATTTGTGTTTCAAAGTTATTTTAGGTACCATATTTTTCCGTTCCGCTGTGAGATTCGTGTTACTCTGATGTTGTTGTGTTCTTCTTCTTCTTTTATTCTAATTTTCTGTCTTATCTATTCTCACCCTCTAACTTCTTTCTTTTAACTATCTGGTATTTCCGATGTCTGAATAGTCGACATTGGTATTTGTATCGATTTTCGAAGTCGAAAATCCCTGGGTTGTTAAGTGGTATCAGAGCTAAAGGTTAAGTAATTAGCTTGGCTCTGTGGCATAACTCAGTAGAGATGGGGTTAGTAATGCCCTAGATTGAGTTTGAGTTAATATATATGAGTGAACGTATTTGTGGACTTTATAAAAATTGTTTTATATTGTGGAGATTTATTGGTTGAGTAGTTTGTGAATTATGGTCGATCAGTTTGATCCACTGTATCGACAGGGGTTACTAAACACTTGAATACGATAAACCAACACAGTATGTTTTGAAAAGAGGGTAAATGAAATAATTTTACCCAAATTATATTTTGAGATAGAAGAAAGTATAAATATTGGAATTATTATAGAATATTGGATGTGTTGGTTGTTATTATAATCGAATGAGATTATAAATTAAGTGGTGATGTAAAGAACCAATCAGAGTTCATATAAACGTAATATATGGAATCAGATGAATTAAATCTGAATTCAAATCAAAAATGGAATAAAAAACTCTGGAAATGTGAAAAGTGTTTAGACTAAATATATGAGAATTTTAAAATCCTGGGAGATTTTAAATTGTTTAACTATAATTGCAAACGATATTTTGAAATAATTTCAAAATAGAAATAATTAAGAAATGGTTTTGAAAAGTGATACAGTATTGAACTCACTTTGATCACTGGGAAATAACTCTGATGATGCTGGCCACATCATCAGTGTTCATTTTCGAGTTCTAAGTGACGGATTACTACCAAAGATACAGTTTGGAAATGTTTTGAGAAAACAAGTGGTTTTGATTTCCGAAAAGGGAATATTTGATTTTTGAAAAGGGTAAACGGTTTAAAACTCACAGGTAGAGATTGTATGAGTTAGAAACAAATTAAACCGAAATTTGTAAAAGCAAATTGGAATTAAAGTAAAGCCAGTTAAGTGGCAATTGAAATTGAATTGGACTAGAATGATATCGAGACATTGGATTTATGAGATAGGAATTTGAAATGATATTGTTTGGGGTAAGCAAGAGTTTGGAATCAAGAATGGTACATGAGACTGAGAATGATATTTGGCTTGTTAAGCGAATAGTTATATTGAGGATAAATTGATCGGAGTTGATTGGAATGATATTGGTATATGCAAAATTGGTGACAGATGGAAACGATATAATGATATGCCTGACAAAAAGGTACATGTTTACTTTTATATGATTTTGGTGATTTATGAGCCTGTTTGGCAAGCCACTTGGCTATTTGGTTTTCTTTTGGGTTGGAGAAGGCCTAGAGAGGCGAGTTGTAGTTGTACCGATTGAGCCATACAAAGGAGGTGTTGGCGAATTTTTTTGGAAATTTCGGGTATTAGAAAATTTTTAGAATTTTTGAAAAAAAATTCGTTAATTGGAATGAATGAATAATTAATTGAAATTAATCGGTTCAATTGAAACTGAAGTTAAGAAGTAAACAAATAATTTTTAATCCAGTTAATAGGGTTTGTTTTCTACCTTAGCAATTTCGAGGACGAAATTATTTTAAGGGGGGAAAAATGTAATGTCCCATATTTTTCTGGTATAATAATTATATTATTTAAATAGTGATTTAAAAATTTAAATGGTCGTTTAATAAAATAATATTGAATATTTAATTAATATAAATAATAGAATAATATATTTAATTTCGAAATAGTCGGAATTAGCAGAATTCACAATATTGTGTGAATTGGATAGTATTAGAGATTTAATTCAGTTTATAATTGAATTATAATAACGAATATATTTAAATAACGACAGTTTGAATGTATAGATTATATTATAATTATAATCGAGCTTGAAATGGCACGACAGTTCGTAATTTGGTGATTCGAACTTTAAACGAATATACAGAATCTGTTTTAAGCCAGATTTCTGTGAAACAAGAAACGTTCGTAGCTGGTGAAGTATATTTTTCTAATGGAAGCGAAAAATTGGGATTTCATCATGTAGATTTTGATCTATGTCCAAATAAAATTTTCAAATAGTCGCTATGGAATTCCTATATAATTTATAACGAAATATTTATATTATAAATGGATTTTTAATATAAAGTGAATATCGATATAACTGGAAACTTTGAAATATCGAGTTATAAATCCCGCTGTATTTATTTTGGGACTGTACAATATTGTATGTGAATATATTCGATGATATTTATTTATTGATATTAAATTTAATTATTTTTAAATATATTTATATTTAAATGGGTTTATTTAGAGCTTTAAAAATAGCCAGTTTTGCAGACGAACTCCGTTTTCGATGAAACTAATTCTGTTGGATCCGGAATATTAAATTATAGTTAGATTTCATTTCCATGATTTTTGAAGTTAGTATGTGGCCGTATGGGATTTTAATGTGAAAAATAGGAAATAATTTGACTTTAAAAATATGCTATGTGAGCAAACGAAGTCGAAATTCGACAAAACAAGTTTTGTTGGGTCCGTAATGTTGAACTATAGCCGCATGACCATTTTCATGATTTTTGGATATTGTATGTGATCATAGGGATTTTTAAACGATGAATACATATAGCGATTGATATTAAATCAATATAAAATTGAATATAAAAATATTTCTCCCACACTATAAATACCCCACTATCTTTACCTAACCCTAACTTCATTGTTCAGTAGTCAAACAATTTCCGCCGCAACAAATTCTTCTACATAAAAAAATTCATGAGCTTATAAATTCCTATAAAATCCAATAAAACCCCATAAATCATGAAACCAATTTATATGGAATCCCAGTGTAAATCTCTTCGATTTTATATCAATTTGGAAGCGTGCGGCGCCAGTCTTCGAGGGGCGAAATTCAGCAGCATCGGCTAGGGCTCGTTCGTTTAGAAATTTGGGGATTAAATTCATGAAGTGGGGGTTGTATTGGTGATCGGGTAGGAGTTTGGTATATATGTGAATTATTTGGGGAGGTACCGCAAGAAAAATTGATTCACGATTCATGGAGGAAGTCGCTTCAGGTTGATCAACGCAGGGAATAAAACTGGATCAGGTTTGCTAAGTTTGGGATGAGGATGTTGAGATTTTCAAGGGGTGGATTTTGGAGATTTTAGTTTGATTTTAAAGTGATTGGAGGAGGATCTGTGGAGGCCTAAAATCATGGCAATGGTGAAACAACGGGTTCGTGTAATCCTGGAGTGGAAGAAGGAATAGAGGGTGACGGGTTTGGGTAGTGGGTCGGTTGAAGTGGTGAGGCCCAAAGTTTTAAATGAGTTTAAGTTCTGGAGTGTTGTTTTGGTAAAAAGGATAGGGAGTTTAAAAGGATTTTTGAGTCGGCCATAATAGTTTTGAAGGGCTCGAAGGATTTGCAGAAGACTAAGTGCAGATCTGGGTACTTAGGTTAGGAGATGGGTCGGCTACAAGAGGTTAAGGCCCAATGCAAAATTTATTTAGCTTTTATTTAATTAATGAATGCATTCAAACTTGTTAAATTAATATCTCAGTCATATTATATCAAAATTTTGAACGGTCAAATCTGTTGGGATCGTATGGACGAGCGCTACAAAATGGAACTAACTAGGAGTGAATTGGAGCTCGTTACAATTTATTTCAAAATAAATTGTCTGTTTGAATCAACAGATATTTAATCATTATTTAATGATGATTGTCCAATGTGAGTAAATCTCACTAACTCTGCTCAGTTTATATTTTCATAACGTATTTTTATAACTGATAAATATTGGTTGATTGTTGTATGTTGATTGGTTGGTTGAACTACTAATTGATTGGTTGAAAATATCGATATAATTATATATATATATCGTTAATTAAATATCGATTCATTTGATCAGACTATTTCATATTGAAATGAAATTGATGTTAATTATATTGTTTAACATCTGTGGATGCAGGGAAATAGGTTGGAGGAATCCAACTGGATTCCTCAATATTTATAATACTGTTTTTCATATAATATGATATAAGATGTGGTACATAATCTGTTATTGATTTTATGTTTTTGGATGATGATTGATCCTTTTGTTTGGTATTTTAATATCATAAGTGGTACTGGAAAGTTAAAAGGGAATTTTCAAAGTTTATTTTGAAAATAAAATATTTATATAAAATCAATGGATTTTATATAAAAGGAAATAGTTATATGAAATAAATAAAATTAGAAAAGGGATTATTTGGAAAATAAATAGAATTGTATAAAGGAAATATTTATATAAAATAAATAAAATTTTATAAATGAAATATTTATATGAAATAAAGAGAATTATATAAAGGAAATATTTGTGAAACAAATAGATTTGAAAAGGGAATGTTTGTAAACATTTACAAATAGAATTGAAAAGGAAATATTTGGAATCATTTATAAATAGGATTATAAAGGGGATATTTATTCAGAAAATAAATAGGAGTTATAAAAGGGAGTATTGTATAAAATGAATAGAACTTTATAAAAGAAAATAAGTGGAAAATAAATATTAAATGGAAATCTGTTTTTAACAGATGAATGGGAAAGATTAATTTAAAGTAGAATTATGTAGAAATTTGTTTTAACAGATAAAATGTAGAAGATTAATTTATAAATAATGTTTTAAATTAAGTAAATAATTTATCATTGGATAAATTGAATATATAAGTCTGAATTTATATATGGAAGTAAAAATCGATTTTAACATCGATATTTGAGATTGAAATTGAATGTAGCAATTATAAAAGTATTTATAAACGAAATTTAAGTGTTAGAAATAAAAAAGAGATTTCGTATGAATAATTCTATAAATAAAAGTATAAATAGAATTTGGAAATCGAATATTATTTTTAAAATACGAAATCAAACTTAATGGATTATATAAAAGAATTATTTTTCACGTTCGATGTGAATAAAGGATTAAAATGAATATTTTATAAATTAAAACATTTATAAGGAAAATTGGGTTTTGAAATAGAAATTCAAATGGGAATTTGAATAAGATAGGAAATAGGGTTAAAATCGAATTAGAGTTAATCGAATATTAGTTATTCGAATTAGAGTTATTCGAATAAGAGTTATTCGAATAGGAGTTAATCGAATAGAGTTAACCGATTAGAGTTAATCAATTAGAGTTAATCAAATATTAGTTATTCGAATTAGAGTTAATCAAATATTAGTTATTCGAATTAGAGTAAATCAAAAAGATCTAGTTGAATATTAGTTTATTCGAAGAAGTGGGTTATCGAATATAGTTTATTCGAAGAAAGATAGATTATTGAATATAGTTTATTCGTGAGAGAGTTATCGAATAGAGTTTATTCGAGAGAGAAATATACATTGAATTCGACTATATCGAATGTAGTAAAGTACTATTTACTTTCCGGATTTTAAATCAAGATTTATTTATGTAATAAATTAGTTGTTTAATTATTTATCCAAATTAAATAAACAAAAGTTATATTTAAGTTATTATATAATTATCGGAAGTATGGGATTATAACCCTAATCAGATGAATTCTATAAAGGAAGTGGATTCGTAAATAGAATCCGAGAGTTACGTAAGGAAGTTTGTTAAAGATTTAAAGGGTGAACTTTTTCTATTTCGAGGTTAGAAATGTTGTTCGATTAAGGTCTGGGAGGTAGTTATACCCCAACTTGATTGATTTCATTTTTAACTAAGGAATGGTTAAGGTTCGACAGGGAAGGTTATTTAATTGAATTTAGTTGATAAGTGTTAATGACTCTAGTGGGCATAGCAATGTTTTATTTAAACATCTGTTTAAATCCAATGAAGTAGTTTTGAAAATGTTTTCCAAATAAGAATTAGAAATGTTTCTAATATAGAAAATAAGAAATGAGATTAAATATGGAAAAGTTTTCCAACGATTAATAACGTATATTTTCTAAATTTAGAAAATAAGAATTTATGAATATATGGGAACAGAAATAGGGAAATGAATAATTGAATGGCAAATTAAATTAAAGGGTATCAATGTTCATTGATGATTTGCTCAGTAAGATTTCCATTTGGAAATACGATCGTTGTTTGTACATGTGTTTTCCTTTGATAGTTAAATCACTGACTATCAGAGTTTTTGACCATTTCCGTTGTCAATACGGAGAGACCGGGATCAGACTTCTTATCTGAAAACCACTCCGTATGGACATTAGCGTTGCAAATCAAATATGATGAAGATAATTGAAGACGGAGTTATGCAAGGACTGTCCCGTTTACAGAATAGTGCCTTCGATTTGTCCAGTCCCAGGACAGCATGTACGGACGATTGTCTGGCACAGTATATCTAATGAATCACGTCAGTTGATTGCTTCAAACGTATCCACGTTTGGTGGCGGAGGAATTCGTTTCTCTTAGCTTTATACCCTTGGTATTTTGTGGAAATCAATTTGTGATTTTGCGGGTATGACAATGTGGCATTCAAAGTAAATGGAGGTGTGATCTGTCAAAGGATACATATGACCTCAAGCCTCATCGACCGGGAAATGACAAAAATCGGGAGGAAGATGGCTATGTGGGTCGCCCCCATTAAGGTGTATTGTCACCATCTAGAGAATATTCATATTTGTTACTTCTTTTCGCTTCTGTATCTCCCGGGAACAGTTATGTTGCAAGCAACCGTAGGTGGCAATATATTCGATACACTTAAGAGAAATGAGTGGTCCGTCATATGTGGGCCGGGTTGCAATACGTTCTTGTTGAACCCAGTGTATTCTTCTCTAGAGATACACTATCGGCAGGTGGTTCCATACCTAGTCATAGTCGGAATCCAATCTCCAATAAGTGCCTGCGGTTTTGATTGTATACTATATATATGTGGAGCGTGAGATGCAAGCGTTCTACTAGATTGTTAATTATTTGTGATTATACATTATTATAATATCAGAAAAGTATTGATTTTGAAAATGATTTGGGTTATCGTAAGGTAAAAACCATCCGTATTTATGTGTGGATCGGTCTTACGATTATCATTTCTTTTGAAAATGATTTTTAAAAGTTGAACCAAGTGTTTGGAGTTTACTCACACCAGTCCCATGACTGACCCAGAGTTTATTTTGTTTTGTTTTCCCTAAACTCTTGGGTGTCAAAAATTTGTACGGCCAGTTAAGTAGTCGGGATTTACAGATGCACTAGATGGAGCTTGGAGCAGGAGGCTTCAGCGGCATTTTATAGCTATTGTTTATTTCCGCTGTGATGTAAGTGTTGTACTCTAATATACAAATACAGATTTGTGTTTCAAAGTTATTTTAGATACTATATTTTTTTCATTCCGCTGCGAGATTTTTGTTACTCTGAAGTTATTGTGTTCTTCTTCTTCTATTCTAATTTTATATCTTATATATTCTCACCCTCTAACTTCTTTCTATTAATTATTTAGTATTTCCGATGTCTGAATAGTCGACATTGGTATTTGTGTCGATTTTTGGAGTATAAAATCCCCGGGTTGTTATAGACATCCACAAATATACTCTTGTTATTAAGCTAAAAGAAGTTGCCTTCTCCACCACCAAACTTAGTATATTTGTAAAAATCAATTTGTGTGATTCTTAGGAAATACTCTTTCAGACATTCATTCAGACAAGTCATCCAGGAACAAGACGAACTGAATGCACTCTCCTACCACACCTATAAAGGAATCACCCCCAAGGATCAGTAGAAGTTATCCTTGCAATCCGAAGATTCCAATCACGACAGAATCACTACCGAAATATTTCCAGTTGTAAAGTAGAGAAATTCAATATGTGGCTCTTCTGCTCCTGAAGATCCCCGATCTTTAATGTTCTATCTTTATAAGCATCGCTGCAAGTTAGTTTCTGAACGTAAAGTCGGTTCGAAGTGGTTTCGGGTCTCGTTCCCATCCCGGTCTTTTCGAGCTAACACATCAGAAGTCAAAAGGGAATTTATTTGATAGTTGGTTCTTTAACTATCAAATCAAAATAGCAGAGATAAATAAATCAGTAGATCAGGCCCTTTAATTTAAAACTTTTCATTAAAATCCTTTCATTGATTCTTAAAAAATTGATCTCATATAATTGTAACAACAAATTTTTTTTGTTTTCCTTACTTTGAAAACAAAGTTCAGCACTTAAATTTTCGGAATAAGCTTATACACCAAAACACCTCTTTATTCCCTTTATCGTGAAATATCCCAATATATTCAAAAAATACCTTCTTATTTTCTTTATTATCGAAAATATTGTGATATATGCTTAACCCAAAGGTATAAGTCTAATCACTAATCTTATATAGGTCAAATCAATGTCCTACGACATATTGTTTATTACATAAACCCAAACGATTTTATTTAACTTCAACTTTATAGATTAAAGTTTAAAAACGTTACTCATGGAAATAATAAAATATTTCCAACATCTTTTACCATTACAAACTAATATCATCCCTTCATAATAGTGAAGTTGCTCAAGTTGAGGTATTTTATTTACCTCTCAGACCTTGATCGACAATGTTCTTATCTTAAGATAGATAAAAGTTTGTAATTTAAAGCAAATATTAATTATACTATCATAAGTCTCGTTTATTATTTAATTAAAGTATGGTTTTATAAACCATTCCATGCATTTGAGAAATCTACTTTCTATTAAAATTACTTATACCGTTTATTTATTAGGTAAAATTTTACTAACACACAACCCTTAATTTAATCCTTTATAATAAAAATTATTTACAAATCTTGGATTTACTACCAAAAATCCCATTTTCAGATTCTTTATGCAAATCCATTTAAGTGGCTCCCTTTTACAATTTGAAAATCTTCTTTTAATTCCAATCATCTTCACTTAATTCAATTATTAAGTACTATTTATTAAAAACCTTCACACTGGTTTTAGGTCACTTTTACTAAACTTTGTTTATAATGCTTGGATTTATTATTAAATCCCTATAAAAAAACTCTTTTCAAAGTTCAACTAAAATCTTATTATAACTCGAATACTTTTTAATTGAATTTCATTTAAAAAGGTAATCACTTTCGTTATTATTAATTAAAATAATAATTATCTTCATCTTTAATTACAATAAAAGTAATTAACTTCATTATTAACTAAAAATAGAATAATTAATTCCCTTTACACTTCATTAGGATAATACCTAAATTTATTACTGATAAAAGGCTCTGTAATTGTCCTCTAAATGCTTTTAATTTAAAAGATTAATTAACTTTAAGTAATCTTATTAAGTGTAAACAACAGTTCATTAAAACTATATTTATTAAATTAATTGAAAGCAAATTAATCTAATGACTTATTCCAATTTAAATAGTGTACTTACTAAATTTGAAAACATTGGTTAACTTTTTAACTGATTTCCCCTAATCCTTCCTCTTAATTAATTAATAAGTTAATTAATCTAAGAATATCACTCCATTGATTTCTTATAAATAAAAATCTCAAATTATTAATCCTTAAGTTAATTTTCGACTAACTAACTTATAAAAATATAATTAAAAATCTTGCTTCAGTTATAGAAATAATTTTTATAACTTTAGTTACGTTGATTCTCCTGACGAAAAATCAACGTCTAAAAAGATAAATTTCAGGTCATCTACTACCAATCACTTAATCAATACTGTCTATTGATTAAAACATAACAGTTGTTGAAATTTAAATTCAACAATCAACATCTAACCAACAATCAATATCCAGACAAGATTTAACATTAAACAGTTCATATATAAATAATATGAAACCCAATAACATACAAAATGTTAAGGAATCCAGTTGGATCCCTCTAACCTATTTTCGCTGCACCACAGCTCATAATAACATTTAAATAGTGCATATGAAATAGACCTTTTAATCTAATGCAAATTAGATGACGACAATATAAATAATGTGAACCATCAAACATCAAATGAACAATAATCATCTTTAGCAACGAATCATCCAGTTTATATTATCAATGGTAAATTGTAATTATATTAATTTAATCACATCATAGAATTCTAGAAGGAGTGAGAGTTAACTCACAATTTGATTTCGATTCGACGATTCTGATCGATTTATAAAATTTCAAACGAACTTTTGAAATTATATAAAAATCTCACTACCTCTAAGTCATTCCATTCCAGTTCGTACTTGTAGTATTCTTCCATACGATTACATGCCTCCCGTTTCATCGAGTTCTGATAACATACGAACGAGATATACCTAGGGGTGAACAATCTTCAGTTCAAACCGAATTAACTAACCAAACCAGTTCATTTCGGTCGGTTTGGTTCGGTTCGTCTTTAAAATTAAATCGGTTTTAATTTGGTTTGTAAAATTAAAAAAAAATCATTTTAATGGAACTTTTAATTTATTATCTAATTTTACGTTATTGTAGCATTTTAAATTATTAGTTTAGTTATATAATAGAAATGCATTTGTTGCAAATAGATCAAATCTTGTCATAAATATAAATTTTCTCCAAACATGAATTTATGTTTTACATTGAGTGGATCCATCATTTGAATAACGATAAATCCTTCAAGTTCTATTCAATCGGTTACCGATCGAATTAACCGAAATTAATTAGGTTCGGTTCGGTTTGGAATTTTTTTGATTTTTATTTAGTTTGAGTTTTTTTACCACCAAACCCACCGGACCGACCAAATGCTCACCCCAAGATATACCAATTACAAGTTTTAAATAGATTGAACAATCATTAACGATTTAACTAAAAATAAATTAGCCTTTGTTATCTAATTAGCCTAATTAAGCCATGTTCTAATCTTCTCTTCCTTAGGAAAATACTCCTACACCTCCATCTCGAAAAAAAAACCGACATTTCAGTCCAATGCCCTACCGTCGTCACTTCACCAGAGACGCCAACCCCAAACCCCCGACCTTCTCCTAGACGCCAAACACCCACGCGTGAAGCCCCTACCCAAACCGCTGCTCAAAAAACCCTTAAAACTCGTTTTCCAATCAACCCACTCCCAAGGCCACCTCACACCAACGGTCAACCCCAAAATCCACCAGAATCTCTACCTCCCTCCTGCGCCCAACCTTCCTTCAGGATACTTTGCCTAAAATTACCCCAAGCTTCGGAAATTGATTGAAACCAGAATTATGCCTTGTAATCATTCAAACCCCAAAATCAATCACCATAGGTGATCATTCTCGACCACACCGCCACCGTTAGGTCAGCCTCCTTTCCCTCTTCAACATCCCTTTAGACCTCCATTACCCAGTTCTTCCTTCATCGATCTGTAATCATCCAAAAACGAAACTGTTAGCCCTCTTTTTGGCACTAATCTGTAAAAACCCGTAACTTCCCCGTAAAGGAAAGCGTCGGATAGTTCGAGAACAAGCCACAACAGAATGCATATAGAAGAACATTTCATTGTATATCACAACAATGCACCAGAATACAAGAATATACAGTATAAATGAATAAATATTACACAGAATTATCAGAGATTTAAATTACAGTTAAATACATAGCAGCGGAAAATAATACAATACACAACTAGAAGGAGATATACGGATACAAAGCTTTCCGGATATCGTTCCAGCTGTAAACCAGGATCCTGTGAATATAAATCTGCAAAACCCAGAACTACTAGCTGCCCGTGTCAAAATAAGGGCACCCAGAGTATAGGTTAAAACAATAAACTCCAGGTCAGTCATGTGACTGGTGTGAGAACTAAAACAGTTATTAATCTTTATTTTTAAAGTTAGGTAAATCAAGGGACCACGCCGTATAACACGGAACGGGTTTCCTCCCAAGAATACCAGTGCATAGAACAAACAGCGCAATGCTAAATAAAGAAAAATGAAGCTGTTATAAGACCCAGGTCCCATCACACAATGCAACGCAGCCGAGGATAGGGTTTTCCCTTATAACAGCCAAAGAATGCTTGATACGTTTTAAAACAAATCATTTGATACTATAATAAGTGCATAGTGTATAAAACAACTTCAAATCATAAGTATCAATCATAGGCGGCATGAATGGCCCATAACATTATGTCGCCATATATAAGTTTACAATCAAAACCGCAAATGTCGTATTGGAAGTTGGGTTATCATTTATGGTATGAACCGAGGCTAGGGGCAAGATCCTCAACCGATTCGAGACACTCTAGTCCGCCCCTCAGGAACAGCCGCAACTGCCCCTTGGATCGTCAGGGCCGGTCCACCGATGTGGATTATTATGCCTGAACACTACGTTTCCCCGCCCTTTGGGGCGTAAGCCTGGCCCGTCAGCCGACCAGAAGCATCGGCCGAAACCGATATCACGAGGCGCCTCGCTTTTCAGCAAGTAATAATAAGTAACATCCACATGAGTCAAACTCGTCAGCCAGTTCAAGCACTGACGTCACTCCTAACTAGAAAGAAACGCATGTCCTCCCTGAGGTCCGTCTCCCGTTTTTAGTTCATACCGGATGTGATACTCGCGAATCAACGTTACACAAAGCTACGCCACAAAGGTCGTGCTTCGATCATCAACCACAAGACTTTGCTTTTCAACAGAAGCCTTGATCATTTGCATCTTAGCATGCCACACAGGCAATTCAATCCATGCGATTGATATCTATCAATATATAACCCCTGAGCTCGTACGTCTCAGAGAAGGGCGTTAAGCAAGAGAATAAATTCTCCGCCGCCAAACAGATATATATTTAATAGAGATCAATCACACGGACTAAAATCCAATGTCAGACACACAGTCCATTTACAAGTCCGTTCTGGGTCTGAACGAAACCGGAGGCACCTAGTACCTCGCATATCCATCGATCTCCAAGCACGTCTGGACGATCACTAACTGTTTCCATCTTCTTGGGTGTACAGCCCAATCAAGATCATCAGTAATTACCCAAACGACGTGAAGACCTCCGGTCTTCGACCATCGTCTTCCTCTTCGACTTAACGTCGTATCAGTTATTCAGAATGGGATAAACCCGGTCTTTCCGAATAACTCGCGTATATTTAAAATAAGTGTTACACAAACACAACATACGCCTCATTCCAATTCATCAGTCACTAACCGTAAATTAATCAAGAGAATAATTTCCCAAATATTAACCCCGAAGGCCGGAACCAACATCAGATCAATATCCAGAAAACCATTCTGCTTGGCTAACCGACAGTTAGTTTCTAAATTTCACATTCATAGGGAAAGGTTCCCATCAATTTTATCCAAGATAAATTCCTTGAATTTATTCTTTATTCTATTTTTGAATCTCAATTCAACTAGTCGGAATTAGCGAACCTTACCGAAGTAATCATTGGTTTTAATTTCCCAATCCCAACCTATTCATCCCATGAAGTAAAACTAGTTATACTTCATATCTAACACCACGGTGTTATCGGTAAATTCAATTACCATTTCACGTTCAAATCTAATTAAAGATTTAACTAACGCCTAGAGCAAAACTGGTGATACTCCATTTTCGATTATTTCAATCTAATTAAAGATTCAGTAAAACTCCACTTAGTTTTAATCGTTAACTGGGTTAAAGAATCAGTGTCATTTAAAACACGGTTCACGATAAACCCAAAATCACATTCCATTAATTATCGGGTTAAAGAACGAGTGTTATTTAAAACACCGTCCACGATAAACCCAAAAATCAATATCAATTCAATTCAAATTAAATATTATTTAATTGGTACACTTCATTAAATCTAATTAAAAAGATTTAATCTTTTCTCAACTGGGTTCAAGAACAGTGTTAGTGAAGACACCATTCACGACAAACCCAAATCACATTTGATATTAAACACAAGGCTCTGAATAGAAGATATACCAGCTTATATTCAATATCAAATTCTACGACTAACAGATATCGTATTGGAAATAACGATATATATATCTATATCTTTCAAATTTCCCTAACAACATTTGTATAATCACGCAATCCAACATCGAAATATTCCGAAGACCATTTCGATTCAAATCCATTCCAATGCAATCATTGGAAATTCTGGTTATTTTTAAAACCTTTTTCCAATTCAATTTATTTATTTAAAAATAAATAGAATTATATTTCTAGTTCAAAACTAGTTCATTTCGATAAAAATCTATTTTTATCTTTTCAAATATGGAGTTTCTCATCCCAAATTTTCACAAGCCATTTCTTATGATTTTACACAAATTAATGCTATTTTTAATAATTTTATCAAGGCCCGTACAGTCGATTTCCACCAATGGCCATCGAACTGCACTTACAGCGACCTTTTTCGAATTTGATTTGGACATAATTCCAAATCCAACCGTTAGATTTCAAATTTCTAATATTCGTTAGAAAGCTCTTTTCGATACGAACCCAACGGTTCCGGTTTTAGGAGAATCCGACGGTCGGATCTCCCGTAATGTCCGTTTGAAATAAATGGTCGAAATTCACGAACTGCCGCGGCGCGGCGCGTTCTATTCAGGCCATTATATTATATATATAATATATATAATATATATTTTGTCGATTTCCATTTAAACGAATTTTATAAATAGTTTTAAATTCGTTTCAAAAGCAATTTCAACTTCCATTTCAATTCAAATCAAAATTGAATTCTTCTTTATAAATTCGTTTTAAAATTCATTTCTATTCAATTCAAATTTCAATTCAATTTGAATTCATTTCAATTTGCTTTCAATTCAATTTGAATTCGTTTTCAATTCAATTCATTTCGAATTCGTTTTCAATTCAATTCGTTTCGAAATCGTTTTCAATTCAATTCATTTCGAAATCGTTTTCAATTCAATTTATTTCGAAATCGTTTTCAATTCAATTTATTTCGAAATCGTTTTCAATTCAATTCATTTCGAAATCGTTTTCAATTCAATTCATTTCGAAATCGTTTTCAATTCAATTTATTTCGAAATCGTTTTCAATTCAATTCATTTCGAAATCGTTTTCAATTCAATTCATTTCGAAATCGTTTTCAATTCAATTCATTTCGAAATCGTTTTCAATTCAATTCATTTCGAAATCGTTTTCAATTCAATTCATTTCGAAATCGTTTTCAATTCAATTTATTTCGAAATCGTTTTCAATTCAATTTATTTCGAAATCGTTTTCAATTCAATTTATTTCGAAATCGTTTTCAATTCAATTTATTTCGAATCGTTTTCAATTCAATTCATTTCGAATTCGTTTTCAATTCAATTCATTTCGAAATCGTTTTCAATTCAATTCATTTCGAATTCGTTTTCAATTCAATTCATTTCGAACCGTTTTCAATTCAATTTATTTCAAAATCGTTTTCAATTCAATTCATTTCGAAATGAATAAAATCGATATAAATATCGTTCACGTCAAAATGGCGTCAGTCTAATCAACACGGCTTCATAAATTTCTATTTTCAAATATTCTATTTCAAATATTTCTTTTTCAAAATAGTTGTTATTATCAAAATATTTCGTTCAACACATGACCAATCTCAATGGATGAGTACTGTCAACACATGAACCTTTATTTTATATTGATAAAGATGTAAATTTTATTACTAAAATATTTCGTTCAACACATGACCAATCTCAATGGATGAGTACTGTCAACACATGAACCTTTATTTTATAATATTCTTTATTTTTCAAATTGGAATGAGGCCCAATCAATTACCATATAAAGTTAATTATATGGATTTTCATACAATACATGTATATCATAGCATTGAAAAATAATCAACCATCAACCAAAGTGCACTACACTGTATAAGCATCAAATATAGATATTCAACGCTTATAACAGCCTATCAATCAATCGATCGACATATTTAATCAATCAGGATGAGTGAACCTCAAATTTCATCCCAATACCCGTGTGGGGTTTCAAACAATCAAACACAGATTTTATTTGTGCAGTTGGGCGATGTGTAAAAGTTATCGTCCCAATCAATGTCATTCAAATAGATGTACATAAACAAACCATCCGGTTTGTAAATGAATATTTTATTTTATTCACTTCACGTTAAAAATTATATTTTTAACTAACTAAAAATATATTTTTATATAACTAAAATCATATATATATATATATATATTTTGCCCTTTAAAACCCTTTTTTTTAAACTATTCAATTACATAAAAAAAATATTATTTACATACTAAGAACTGATTTTAGATAATATTAATTTATATAACAAAACTGATTTTATTTAAATAAAATAATTAGCTTAAACAAAATAATAAATATATAAAAAAAAACTCACTGTTAAAAGGCTTCTTCCACGTTCAATTTATGAATCTGCTCCAGAAACCCTCGATGCACAAAACCCACCGTCGCCGCCAAGATCGACCGCCGGAGGTCGATCGCCGGACCTCCCCTGAAACGTCACTCCGTCCTCCCCCTGCGCCTTTGATGGCAGCTCTATCGATGCACCCCAGGAACGGAAAATCAAGCGCGAACGGTGCTCCTTTGAGCACAGAAAACGAGAAAAACACCACTCGATAGTTCATCATCTCCGTTGGGTTTAGAGAACTCACGATCCCCTTTCTATTCCTTTTGAGATTTTCGAAAATCATAGCAGGGATTAAAAGATCGAATGGATTTTGATTTGTAATTTTCTGGCCTTTGATTTGGTTGAGAGCGGTGGTAAGAAGTTTGACCACGGCCAAAATTAGTGATAGGGTTTGACTTGTTAGAGAGGGGGGGGGGTATATATATTTTTTTAATTTAATTATTTAATTAATTTTTTTCTCAAAAAGTTGACTTTTTCAAACGACCTCTAAACGAGGCCCACCGCCTATCGTCCCTAGCGTTATACCCCCATTCCGAACACAATGGGATATGTATCGTAGGCTGATTCGATCGTCTCGATCAGCTTTCGTCAAAATCAACATATAACTCTATATATTGAATTTGAACGCACATTTCAATTTACTGGGGTCACACACTAACTAGAAAAATTCCAGAAAAATATTTTCTAGCTTCGCATTGACGATACGGTCCTAACAAAACTAGTTTCGTCGAATTCTGAGACTGTTTAAAAAATGGCCAATTTCCAGTCGATTAAAATCAACTAAAACTTGTCAAACGCATTTCCCTTTGCCACGCTCACATATTGATTCGAAAAATTATGAAATTTGAAACCTAGCAATTACTCGACATCACGGATCCAACAAAACTGGTTTCGTCGAAATCCGAGGTCATTTGCAAAATTCCCATTTTTAAGGGCCTGAATTCCATAGCGACTATTCAGAATTTTCAACTGGACATATCTTTTGATTCCCGCTATGAAATCTTGATTTTTCTGATTCGTTGGAAAGATATCATCAATTAGATTCCATTATTTTTGGTTTCACTAAAATCCGGATTGTTTTGCACCCGGTACATTCAATTGAAGTTTGAAATCGAATTATCGAACTACCGCGCCATTTTCAATTCTATTTATAATTATATATATATTTATATTCTAACGACGACGCGTATAATATATACGTTCTAATTCTATATTCAAAATAAATTTTCGTCGATATTATTTAAAATAATTCATTTTAAACAATCAAAATTCGCTAAAATTGCCAAAATAAAAATTTTAAACTGGCCCAGATTTTCGGGTTGTTACAATCTCCCCCACTTAAAACTTTTCGTCCCCGAAAAGGAACAAAGTCGAAAGTGGTTTGATTAATCAACACTACGTTCGATCTGGCTTTCATTCTCCAACTTTTCAGTTTCTGAGAATTCTCAAATTTTCAAAAATTTTGGCTAACACCCTAAATTTTCAAAAAATTTCGCCATAACCTCCCCTGCACCGGGAGCATCGGGGAATTTCAAATAGCTTTCCCGGTCCTTCAGATCTCAAAAAGAAAAAGAAAAAGCCAAGCGGCCAGCCAATAGGCTCATAAAATCATCATCACCCAAACAAAACAGTAAATTATGTAGTAAACATGTACCTATTTGTCGGGCAAACAAATTTTATTCTCTGCTCTAGCCTCCTTGCTATGACCTGTTCAATGATATACATGTATATGCAAGCAGATGCGACTAATTTCAATACAATTCATTATTCGATCAAATTAGGCATAATGGTTCAAAATTATCAAACAAATGAACAAACAACACAAACATCAATCAATTAGTGGATTAATGTTTCAAATTCATAAATTTTACTACATATAAAGAAAATCATGTTTTTGATGCCAATCCACAACAATGTGTTCTAGCTATATTAGTTTTGGTTCTCACACCAGTCTAATGGAAATATATAGAAAATCACACCTTCGAAACTCGAACATAAATGTTGATGATGCGATCGCTATCATCAATATCATCTTCGGGCGACTAGAGTGTGATGCTATATCTATCCAATATATTAAAACTTCGAATACACGCGGATCAGACGTATACGCAAAATCTATATATACTGGATTGTCCAAATTCATTAAAATAAATAATCAAATACGAATAGTTGATTTTAAATTTCAAAACAAAAATTGTTTTCATTTGAAAAATATACTCTTCACACTCGTTCTAGGATACTACTGATCCCATCTCTAACGAGTCATTCTCGTTGGATATTACTAATCCAATTTCTGATGAATTCTTTCGTACGGTTCTAATGTGTCTTGTTCTCTAGCTTTGTAAACCAAAGCTCTGATACCAACTGTAAAAACCCGTAACTTCCCCATAAAGGAAAGCGTCGGATAGTTCGAGAACAAGCCACAACAGAATGCATATAGAAGAACATTTCATTGTATATCACAACAATGCACCAGAATACAAGAATATACAGTATAAATGAATAAATATTACACAGAATTATCAGAGATTTAAATTACAGTTAAATACATAGCAGTGGAAAATAATACAATACACAACTAGAAGGAGATATACGGATACAAAGCTTTCCGGATATCGTTCCAGCTGTAAACCAGGATCCTGTGAATATAAATCTGCAAAACCCAGAACTACTAGCTGCCCGTGTCAAAATAAGGGCACCCAGAGTATAGGTTAAAACAATAAACTCCAGGTCAGTCATGTGACTGGTGTGAGAACTAAAACAGTTATTAATCTTTATTTTTAAAGTTAGGTAAATCAAGGGACCACGCCGTATAACACGGAATGGGTTTCCTCCCAAGAATACCAGTGCATAGAACAAACAGCACAATGCTAAATAAAGAAAAATGAAGCTGTTATAAGACCCAGGTCCCATCACACAATGCAACGCAGCCGAGGATAGGGTTTTCCCTTATAACAGCCAAAGAATGCTTGATACGTTTTAAAACAAATCATTTGATACTATAATAAGTGCATAGTGTATAAAACAACTTCAAATCATAAGTATCAATCATAGGCGGCATGAATGGCCCATAACACTATGTCGCCATATATAAGTTTACAATCAAAACCGCAAATGTCGTATTGGAAGTTAGGTTATCATTTATGGTATGAACCGAGGCTAGGGGCAAGATCCTCAACCGATTCGAGACGCTCTAGTCCGCCCCTCAGGAACAGCCGCAACTGCCCCTTGGATCGTCAGGGCCGGTCCACCGATGTGGATTATTATGCCTGAACACTACGTTTCCCCGCCCTTTGGGGCGTAAGCCTGGCCCGTCAGCCGACCAGAAGCATCGGCCGAAACCGATATCACGAGGCGCCTCGCTTTTCAGCAAGTAATAATAAGTAACATCCACATGAGTCAAACTCGTCAGCCAGTTCAAGCACTGACGCCACTCCTAACTAGAAAGAAACGCATGTCCTCCCTGAGGTCCGTCTCCCGTTTTTAGTTCATACCGGATGTGATACTCGCGAATCAACGTTACACAAAGCTACGCCACAAAGGTCGTGCTTCGATCATCAACCACAAGACTTTGCTTTTCAACAGAAGCCTTGATCATTTGCATCTTAGCATGCCACACAGGCAATTCAATCCATGCGATTGATATCTATCAATATATAACCCCTGAGCTCGTACGTCTCAGAGAAGGGCGTTAAGCAAGAGAATAAATTCTCCGCCGCCAAACAGATATATATTTAATAGAGATCAATCACACGGACTAAAATCCAATGTCAGACACACAGTCCATTTACAAGTCCGTTCTGGGTCTGAACGAAACCGGAGGCACCTAGTACCTCGCATATCCATCGATCTCCAAGCACGTCTGGACGATCACTAACTGTTTCCATCTTCTTGGGTGTACAGCCCAATCAAGATCATCAGTAATTACCCAAACGACGTGAAGACCTCCGGTCTTCGACCATCGTCTTCCTCTTCGACTTAACGTCGTATCAGTTATTCAGAATGGGATAAACCCGGTCTTTCCGAATAACTCGCGTATATTTAAAATAAGTGTTACACAAACACAACATACACCTCATTCCAATTCATCAGTCACTAACCGTAAATTAATCAAGAGAATAATTTCCCAAATAATAACCCCGAAGGCCGAAACCAACATCAGATCAATATCCAGAAAACCATTCTGCTTGGCTAACCGACAGTTAGTTTCTAAATTTCACATTCATAGGGAAAGGTTCCCATCAATTTTATCCAAGATAAATTCCTTGAATTTATTCTTTATTCTATTTTTGAATCTCAATTCAACTAGTCGGAATTAGCGAACCTTACCTTAGTAATCATTGGTTTTAATTTCCCAATCCCAACCTATTCATCCCATGAAGTAAAACTAGTTATACTTCATATCTAACACCACGGTGTTATCGGTAAATTCAATTACCATTTCACGTTCAAATCTAATTAAAGATTTAACTAACGCCTGGAGCAAAACTGGTGATACTCCATTTTCGATTATTTCAATCTAATTAAAGATTCAGTAAAACTCCACTTAGTTTTAATCGTTAACTGGGTTAAAGAATCAGTGTCATTTAAAACACGGTTCACGATAAACCCAAAATCACATTCCATTAATTATCGGGTTAAAGAACGAGTGTTATTTAAAACACCGTCCACGATAAACCCAAAAATCAATATCAATTCAATTCCAATTAAATATTATTTAATTGGTACACTTCATTAAATCTAATTAAAAAGATTTAATCTTTTCTCAACTGGGTTCAAGAACAGTGTTAGTGAAGACACCATTCACGACAAACCCAAATCACATTTGATATTAAACACAAGGCTCTGAATAGAAGATATACCAGCTTATATTCAATATCAAATTCTACGACTAACAGATATCGTATTGGAAATAACGATATATATATCTATATCTTTCAAATTTCCCTAACAACATTTGTATAATCACGCAATCCAACATCGAAATATTCCGAAGACCATTTCGATTCAAATCCATTCCAATGCAATCATTGGAAATTCTGGTTATTTTTAAAACCTTTTTCCAATTCAATTTATTTATTTAAAAATAAATAGAATTATATTTCTAGTTCAAAACTAGTGCATTTCGATAAAAATCTATTTTTATCTTTTCAAATATGGAGTTTCTCATCCCAAATCTTCACAAGTCATTTCTTATGATTTTACACAAATTATTGCTATTTTTAATAATTTTATCAAGGCCCGTACAGTCGATTTCCACCAATGGCCATCGAACTGCACTTACAACGACCTTTTTCGAATTTGATTTGGACATAATTCCAAATCCAACCGTTAGATTTCAAATTTCTAATATTTGTTAGAAAGCTCTTTTCGATACGAACCCAACGGTTCCGGTTTTAGGAGAATCCGACGGTCGGATCTCCCGTAATGTCCGTTTGAAATAAATGGTCGAAATTCACGAACTGCCGCAGCGCGGCGCGTTCTATTCAGGCCATTATATTATATATATAATATATATAATATATATTTCGTTGATTTCCATTTAAACGAATTTTATAAATAGTTTTAAATTCGTTTCAAAAGCAATTTCAACTTCCATTTCAATTCAAATCAAAATTGAATTCTTCTTTATAAATTCGTTTTAAAATTCATTTCTATTCAATTCAAATTTCAATTCAATTTGAATTCATTTCAATTTGCTTTCAATTCAATTTGAATTCGTTTTCAATTCAATTCATTTCGAATTCGTTTTCAATTCAATTCATTTCGAAATCGTTTTCAATTCAATTCATTTCGAAATCGTTTTCAATTCAATTTATTTCGAAATCGTTTTCAATTCAATTTATTTCGAAATCGTTTTCAATTCAATTCATTTCGAAATCGTTTTCAATTCAATTCATTTCGAAATCGTTTTCAATTCAATTTATTTCGAAATCGTTTTCAATTCAATTCATTTCGAAATCGTTTTCAATTCAATTTATTTCGAAATCGTTTTCAATTCAATTCATTTCGAAATCGTTTTCAATTCAATTCATTTCGAAATCGTTTTCAATTCAATTCATTTCAAAATCGTTTTCAATTCAATTTATTTCGAAATCGTTTTCAATTCAATTTATTTCGAAATCGTTTTCAATTCAATTTATTTCGAAATCGTTTTCAATTCAATTTATTTCGAAATCGTTTTCAATTCAATTTATTTCGAATCGTTTTCAATTCAATTCATTTCGAATTCGTTTTCAATTCAATTCATTTCGAAATCGTTTTCAATTCAATTCATTTCGAATTCGTTATCAATTCAATTCATTTCGAATCGTTTTCAATTCAATTTATTTCAAAATCGTTTTCAATTCAATTCATTTCGAAATGAATAAAATCGATATAAATATCGTTCACGTCAAAATGGCGTCAATCTAATCAACACGGCTTCATAAATTTCTATTTTCAAATATTCTATTTCAAATATTTCTTTTTCAAAATAGTTGTTATTATCAAAATATTTCGTTCAACACATGACCAATCTCAATGGATGAGTACTGTCAACACATGAACCTTTATTTTATATTGATAAAGATGTAAATTTTATTACTAAAATATTTCGTTCAACACATGACCAATCTCAATGGATGAGTACTGTCAACACATGAACCTTTATTTTATAATATTCTTTATTTTTCAAATTGGAATGAGGCCCAATCAATTACCATATAAAGTTAATTATATGGATTTTCATACAATACATGTATATCATAGCATTGAAAAATAATCAACCATCAACCAAAGTGCACTACACTGTATAAGCATCAAATATAGATATTCAACGCTTATAACAGCCTATCAATCAATCGATCGACATATTTAATCAATCAGGATGAGTGAACCTCAAATTTCATCCCAATACCCGTATGGGGTTTCAAACAATCAAACACAGATTTTATTTGTGCAGTTGGGCGATGTGTAAAAGTTATCGTCCCAATAAATGTCATTCAAATAGATGTACATAAACAAACCATCCGGTTTGTAAATGAATATTTTATTTTATTCACTTCACGTTAAAAATTATATTTTTAACTAACTAAAAATATATTTTTATATAACTAAAATCATATATATATATATATATTTATTTATATTTTTCCCTTTAAAACCCTTTTTTTTAAACTATTCAATTACATAAAAAAAATATTATTTACATACTAAGAACTGATTTTAGATAATATTAATTTATATAACAAAACTGATTTTATTTAAATAAAATAATTAGCTTAAACAAAATAATAAATATATATAAAAAAAACTCACTGTTAAAAGGCTTCTTCCACGTTCAATTTATGAATCTGCTCCAGAAACCCTCGATGCACAAAACCCACCGTCGCCGCCAAGATCGACCGCCGGAGGTCGATCGCCGGACCTCCCCTGAAACGTCACTCCGTCCTCCCCCTGCGCCTTTGATGGCAGCTCTATCGATGCACCCCAGGAACGGAAAATCAAGCGCGAACGGTGCTCCTTTGAGCACAGAAAACGAGAAAAACACCACTCGATAGTTCATCATCTCCGTTGGGTTTAGAGAACTCACGATCCCCTTTCTTTTCCTTTTGAGATTTTCGAAAATCATAGCAGGGATTAAAAGATCGAATGGATTTTGATTTGTAATTTTCTGGCCTTTGATTTGGTTGAGAGCGGTGGTAAGAAGTTTGACCACGGCCAAAATTAGTGATAGGGTTTGACTTGTTAGAGAGGGGGGGGGGGTATATATATTTTTTTTTTAATTTAATTATTTAATTAATTTTTTTCTCAAAAAGTTGACTTTTTCAAACGACCTCTAAACGAGGCCCACCGCCTATCGTCCCTAGCGTTATACCCCCATTCCGAACACAATGGGATATGTATCGTAGGCTGATTCGATCGTCTCGATCAGCTTTCGTCAAAATCAACATATAACTCTATATATTGAATGTGAACGCACATTTCAATTTACTGGGGTCACACACTAACTAGAAAAATTCCAGAAAAATATTTTCTAGCTTCGCATTGACGATACGGTCCTAACAAAACTAGTTTCGTCGAATTCTGAGACTGTTTAAAAAATGGCCAATTTCCAGTCGATTAAAATCAACTGAAACTTGTCAAACGCATTTCCCTTTGCCACGCTTACATATTGATTCGAAAAATTATGAAATTTGAAACCTAGCAATTACTCGACATCACAGATCCAACAAAACTGGTTTCGTCGAAATCCGAGGTCATTTGCAAAATTCCCATTTTTAAGGGCCTGAATTCCATAGCGACTATTCAGAATTTTCAACTGGACATATCTTTTGATTCCCGCTATGAAATCTTGATTTTTCTGATTCGTTGGAAAGATATCATCAATTAGATTCCATTATTTTTGGTTTCACTAAAATCCGGATTGTTTTGCACCCGGTACATTCAATTGAAGTTTGAAATCGAATTATCGAACTACCGCGCCATTTTCAATTCTATTTATAATTATATATATATATTTATATTCTAACGACGACGCGTATAATATATACGTTCTAATTCTATATTCAAAATAAATTTTCGTCGATATTATTTAAAATAATTCATTTTAAACAATCAAAATTCGCTAAAATTGCCAAAATAAAAATTTTAAACTGGCCCAAATTTTCGGGTTGTTACATAATCTCATCAAGCCAAAACCAAAGCCCAAACGCACAACCAAATACAAATCGCGCTCCAAGAGACCCATCAGGGCGCTACACCAAGCAATGGTATATCGGTCCAAATCCAACTCAGTCAGATTAACTACGCATTACCAGAAAAATCGCTCACCAGGGCGACCAAGTTTCTCGCTTCCAGAAAGAACTCGTCGACCGGTTATCTCGGGCCAGCGTGGATGATTTCTACAGAGCCAGTCCACTTAATATCCCGACTTCCAAGGAGATAAAGGCAGTCAACCATATGCGGACAAAGCTCTGCTTTTGATATACCTCTCCATGGATGCCACGTCAGCCACAACTTTCGAGGATACTATTCATGAGCAGTGGAATCAGTCTTCCAGCTACAATTCGAGCCAATGGATGGATTCCACGTGTCTGGACCTTCTCGAAATGGCCGGACCATTTCGCAACAGCCCAAGCAGCATTTTCCACCTATAAATACCTCCAAGCTTAAAGGGAAAGAGACAAATCCTCTTGGCCAAACGGCTTTCTTAACACTTCTCATCTCTACTCTCCTCCGGAATCTTAATCCCTCAAAAGGAAGAAAGGAAAATAGTCATCTTTTTTTTTTCTTTTCTCCAAACAGAAAAAGAATTGTATTTGTAATAAAAAAAGAGATAAATAATATATAAAGTGGACGTAGGCATTGTCTTTGCCGAACCACTATAAAAATTCTGTGTGTGCTCCCCATTCTTTTATTTTGTATTTTATCTTTATTTGTGTGTAGATCATGCGATTGGGGGTTGATCGTCACTAGTGACCAACTTTTGACGTCAACACTTTGGCGCACCAGGTAGGGGAAGCGCACCAACACCGCCATCGAGCTCCTGCTTATCCCAGGTCATGGCGAACAAACGAAAGAAAGATGCAACAACCTCTCGTCCCGCAAACGCCAATGCAGCTGATGCCGATGCTGCAGAAGCAAGCCACGAAGTTTCCTCTCATGAAAACATGTCCTGATTCCTTACCCGGGATGACATGGATAAAATCATGGTCGAACTCAGAGACCATATGACATCTCAGGGTAAAGTCCTCGAACGACAACAGCAGTTGATGGATCACCTTCTCGGTCGACTGGAAACAGGGTTGACCACTTCAACATCAATTCCTCCATCGACCGAAGCTGGGGCAATAACCGATCTTCGGTCTGCATGAAATCAGGCCACTGATCGGGCTACACCTTTATTTCATCCTGGTTTGGATCCACCAACCGATCGATCCCCGCCGAGAATATCGCTTCTGGCGACTAGCGCGGCTGCAACAACAGAACCTCAGGAAGCTGGCGACCAAGATCGAGGTCGTCTGGCAAATATGCCTCCACTCTTTGGAACATCTCGACCTACCGAATCAGTCGAGCTACCCACGGGTCCCTCAGAATCAATGCCATTCCCATTACAACCCGGGATCTTGCCGCAGACCAGTCTAACCACTCTTCCTCTTCAACGAAGAGTTGGAGTAGCCTTCCCTTCGAACGAGGGAAGCCACCCTACCATGCCGGTCCTCACCGTAGCGGAAGAAAATGCTACCATAGACCCTTCTAACCTCGCTTCAAATGGAGGCAACCCTGGCCTCCGAACATCACATGCTATGCTGGATCAACCTAGATCTTTAGCTACAAATATGGCTCGATCCACAACTCATCAGGTTCCAGAGGGGCCATTCTATCCAGAACAGCCCGCCAGATCTCACCTTCCCTCACACCTTCACTCAACTCTCGGAGGTCGAGCCCAGCCAACGACCACCCTTCCGAGCATGCTTTTGTCAGATCCTCGTATAGAACCCCCTCAGGATACAGAGTTAAGTTCATGGCAACGACTCCTTGGAGATGGGAGTCAGCTTGCAAGCATCATCCGACATTTCACTCGGGGCAATTCTTCGCAGCAAGACATAGACAATGTCAATCGCAGCCCCTTCACTAGAGAAATCAAAAATTCTCGAAACCCTCCGGACTTCAGGTTCCCTGCCATCGAACCATACAACTGTCGTACTGACCCGACCATTCATCTTATGCGATACATGCGACATATGGAAGTACTTGGTGCATCGACCAGCTTCATGGCTAAGTGCTTTCCACTCTTTCTCACAGATATAGTCGGTATGTGGTTTCGGTAGCTAATAACGGAGTCGATCAGTAGTTCGAATACTCTGGTCACCCGCTTCATCGACCAGTCTCGAGTGCATATTTCTTGACTGAAAAGTGTCATGTTTCTATCTACCATCAAACAACGATCCGGAGAGACGCTAAGATCCTTCCTCGAAAGGTTCAACGCGGCCATAGCATTTGTCGATCGGCCCGAGCCATCGATGGTGTTGATGGCAGCCATCGCGGGAGTCCAGAAGAGATCAGAATTCTCTAACTCCTTAACTAGGGATCCTCCCAAAGATATAGATGGTTTCTATTCCAAGGCCGAAAGATTCCTCCGACAAGATGATGCCAGCCTTGAGATGGAGAGCCTTGAAGTCTTAGTAGCCAAACAACAAGGTCCACTCAACGGCAATGACCAGAATAAAGGAAGAGGAACGGCCCTGGAAAAGGATAAACGCAATGTCCGACCTCGAAATGAAAACAAACATAATCGGTACACCGAGCTCAATTCCTCTTTGCTCGATATCTATCTCGATATGCGCGAGTCCTTCCCCACTCCAAGGCCACCTCAACGAGAGCCGACCCGGATGGAACTTGACTCTGGCAAGCATTGTATATTCCACAACGTAGCTGGACATAATACAAATGATTGCCGACATCTTCGCGATCTCATTGAAGGACGAGTCGAAAAAGGGGAACTTGCTGAGTATGTCAAAAATCACACCCCGGCCACACCGCCGCGACCTTCTGCCCGAGCTCCTCAGGCTGGTCCGCAAGTTCCTAGAAATGGAAATTACCCTGAGACTAGCACTCGCGGCATTATCATTAATTAGATTTTTTATCTTTTCTCCCGATGTATTTCTTTCAATAATAGGTGATGCTATGTAATAAATCGCTGTTCCCGTAGACTTTCTTTGTAATAGTTGCTTAGCAGTTATGAACTTTACTTTTTGCAAAAGTAGATCGACTATTGTAAAATTTCTAAGCCGAACCAGATTAGTGTTCGCCATTAAGCCGAGCATGGTTAATGCTCGCCCCCCTGTTCTATATGGTTAGTGTGAAAGTCTACCACTACTTCAAGCACCTACCCTTCCAAGTGAGAGAGGTCGCTTTTTCTTAAACACGAGTGTGGATTACACTCTCTTTCTTTACACCACGAGCGTACATAGCTCGTTAAACTAACTAACCCAGCATGAGTTGAGCATAAGAAACACTTGCACTAAGCCGAGCATGGTTTATGCTCGCCACCAAGCCGAGCATGGTTTATGCTCGCCACGAGGCCGAGCATGGTTTATGCTCGCTACCCACTAAAGCCAAGTGGAATAAAATACTAGACCAATGGTTTGTTTTGTATTTGCAGGAACCAATTCAAATGGTTTGCAAATATCTCCTTTTCAAATCTATTCTTTGATTTTATAATTTCCCTTTTCTAAATATCTCCTATTTATAAATATTCCAATTTATAAATATTTCTTATTTATAAATATTCCATTTATAAATATCTTATTTTCAAATATCACTTTGAAAATATTCCCATATCAACATTTCGGTATGCTATAGTATTCAACATATCAAATCACGATGATCAGTATCGTTCAAACACATATAATCGACAACAGATTATATATCACATCATATATCACAATATATGAATCACAGTAAAATAAATGTTGAGGAATCTAGTTGGATTCCTCCAACCTGTTTCCCTGCATCACAGATATTATACAATATAAAATCAACATCACTTTCAGTTCCATATGATATATTCTGTTAAACAGAATCAATATAGAAATCCAACTAACTGACTAGCAGTTCAATCAAACAGTCAACACACGGTCAATCAGCCAATATTTAACAGTTCTAAAAATACAACATGAAATTATAACTGTTCAGAGTTAGTGAGATTTACTCACATTTGCGCGTTAGCCGTTAAATAACGGTTTGCGTTATTTGATTCAGTCTGACAATTTATTTCGCCATAAATTGTAACTGTCTCTGATCCACTCCCGGTCAGTCTCATTGTGTTGCTCCCGTCCATACGATCCTAAAGGATCTTGTTTCATCCAATTCTGATACCGTATGATGAAGTTGCGAAAATTATAAGTTAACACACATTTTATAAACAATTAAAGTTATGGAAAATCTTATCGGGCCTCACCCCATTAAACATCGGCCCCATCCACTCCTTTTGAAGCCCAAACCGCTCATTACTCGTCTTCCCCAAACACTTAAACTCCACCGATAATACACAGCCATTAATCCAACTTCTATGACCTCGTTCGCCCTCTACTTTTCATGAAATCAAAGACTAAAACTACCAGCGTCCTCCTCTTTGATAACTACATCTCCTTGGCCCCATGAATGGGAACTCGAGCTCCACTTCGGGATTTCGTTCGAATCCTCTCAGTAGCAGGTACCGACGTGAATCATCATCGCAACTCCCATAAATCGACATACAGAGGCTAAACAACATGCTAAACTCAAATCTCACATCAGAAATTCCAATCGATACATGAATTCCCCAAAACTTGTAACCCTAGGTCGTCTGTGGAGTTTTCGAGTTGCAGCAACTAGCGTCGCACCCACCAAAAAGGCTACATACTCGAAGACAAACCTTCAGCGATTTCGAATACACCAATATTTCGATTTATGGATTTTTATTTGATTTGTATTGATTTTCTGGAGATGATTTTCATGTTTGGAAGAATAAGAACAGCGGCGCATTTTTTCTTCGTTGACCAGAAGAGAACTAGAATTAGGTTAAGGGAAGTATTGGTATTTATAGGAAGTAAAGTGGAATATTCTCGATATATTCCATCATCGTTATTTTACATTCGTGTTTAAAATCCCTGTGATCACATACAATACCCAAAAATCGCCAAACTGGACACACGGCTACTTCTTGACCTTACAGACCCAACGAAACTAGTTACATCGAATTCCGACTCTGTTTGCTCACACAACATATTTTTAAAGCTCTGGATGACCCATTTAAATATATAAATATATTTAAATATAATTAAATTAAATATTTAAAAATAAATATTATCGTCTATATTCACAGCAGAATATCATACAGCTCCACTGGGATTTATAACTCGATATTTCAAATCTTGGTCAACCCGATATTCGATTTATATTGAAATTCCTTTTTAAAATATAAATAATTCCTTTATAAATTATAAAGGAATTCCACAGCGACTTTTCTAAAATTTGATTTGTACGTACATCAAAATCTACATGATGAAATCCCGATTTTTCTCTTCCACTAGAAAGATATTCTCCACCAGCTCCACACGTTTCTTGTTTCACAGAAATCCGGCTTAAAACGAATCTTGTACATTCAGTTGAAGTTCAAATCGCCAAATTATGAACTGCAGTGCCATTTCGAGCTCGTTTATAATTATATTATAAACTATATGTTCAACTGTCGACGATTGAATATATTCGTTATTCAAATTCAATTCCAAGCTGAATTAAATATCACAGATGATCCGGTTCACACCATATCGTCATTTCGGCCAACTCTGATTATTTCAGAATTAAATATATTATTTAATTTCTTATTTTAATCAAATATTCATCATTATTTAATTCCATGACCATTTAATTCACTATATCACTATTTATATAATTAAATAAATTAATTATAATACCTCTGCAAATGCGGGTCATTACAATCTTCCCCACTTAAAATAATTTGGTCCTCGAAATTGCTAAGGTAGAGAACGACCCTATCGACTGGTTAGAACATATTTGTTCACTTCTTAACTTCAGTTTCAACTAAACCAATTAAATTTCAATTAAATTATTAATTAATTCTGACTAACGAAAATTTTCAAAAATCCTGGAAATTTTCTAACTCCTTAACTTTTCAAAAAAAATTCGCCAGTACCTCCTTTGTACTGGTCAATCGGTCAAACTCCAACTCGCCTCTCTGGCCATCTCCATCCCAAAAGAAAATCAAACAGCCAAGCGGCTTGCCAATTCAACTCATAAATCTTATATCCAATAGAAATATAAACTTGTACCTTTTGTCGGCATATCATTATATACTTTCCACCTGTTATCAATTCAGCGGATACAAGGGTCTTCCCAATCAAATCCCAATCTGCTTTTATCCACGACACAACCATTCGCTTATATCCGAGACAAATATCATTTCAACTCGAGTTTCTTCTCGATTCCCAACTCTTAACTTGATTATCGCATTACACTTCAAATTTGAATCTCACAATCCAATTTGTCTTGATATCATTCTAATTCAATCTCAGTTACCACTTTACTGGCTTTACTTTAATTCAAATTTGCTTTCACAAATTTCTGTTAAATTTGTTCTTAATTCAAAGAGTCTTTCCCTGGGAGTTTTCAAACAGTGTACTCTTTTCAAAAATCAAATTTTCCTTTTGAACACGTCATTGAGCCCTTAATTAATATTCCATTAATTAAATCAAATCTCTATTTCTTTATCAATATTTGTTAACCAAATATTTTCAATAACCATATTGGCCTTTTGTGTTATTTGGAAAACATTTCCGAATATCGCCTTCCTTTATTTTCTAAACTTTAGAAAATATATGCTATTTATAATTGGAAAATATTCCAATTACTTATCTCTTTTCCGATCTCGTTTATTTCTGTACTTAGGAAATATTCTTTATTATATTTCCAAGCTTACACTTATTTGGGTTAAAACGGATGTTGTGTAAAACATCGTTACGACAACCCAAATACTATATTCAACTAACTCTTATCCAACATTGATCTTCAAGCCTGAAATCTTACTATTTATTTGTTAATAATGAAATCAATCAAGTTGGGGTATAACTACCTCTCAGACTTGACTGAATAACATTTATAACGTCAAAACAGATATGACTACTTACTCGAATAATCAATACCATACAACTACTTATTCACTTGTAAACACGTACGCTTCCTCTTTCTATTTTTACTAGATTTTATTCTTAGTCTTCCTTTTTTTTCACTATTCTATTTTTAAGTTCGTTTCCTTATCGACTTCTATATATATATCGATACGTTGATTTATAACTATCAAATTATCTTAAAAATATTCTAACTCTTTAAATTCCCGAAAAAAATCGCCATAACCTCCTTTGTACCAGGAGCATCGGGATATTTCAAATAGTCTCCCATGGCCCTTACCAATCCAAAAGAAAAAGAAAAAGCCAAGCGGCTAGCCGATACGGCGCATAAAATCTCATATATGAATTAAATACATACCTTTTCGTCAAGCATTCTATTTATATACCTTCATACCTTATCCAAACCTATCTCATGTATATTCATACCTGCCCAATCTATTTTAACTATACCTGATCGTTTTAACTCAATTCGTTAATTAATTTGTTAATTAACTCTTTAGTCTATTTCACTTTTATATTTGAACATGACATGTTCAAATATATTTTAACTTGCTTATTAACTAATTTGAATCCAAATTTCAAATTTAAGTTCTATATTCGATTTCGAATATCCATTTACAAATCCAATTCGCCTTCCAAAGTTCAACTTCAAATTCAAAACTCGATTAACTAATTCCTCTTCGACTTAGTTAATTCTATTCAATTTCTATTCAAATTTTATTTCACTTCTATTATTCAAATCTATATATCAAATTCTATTATTCAAATTCTATATATCATATTCTATTATTCAAATTCTATATATTCAAATCCTATATTTGAATTCCATTTGAATTCTATATTCATATTCCGTTTGAATTTCTATATTCAAATTCCATATATTCAAACTCCCTTTGAATTTCTATATTCAATTCTATTTCAATTCCATTGAATTTCATTCTTTATTATAAATCTCATTTTGAAATTCAACACAACTTGTCTTTCCCAAAACAAATTCAAAACAGTATCTCTGGTAGTAATTCGTCACTTACAACTCGAAAATGAAGACTGATGATGCAGTTGTCATCATCGGAATCTATTTTCCAGCGATCGAAGTGAGTTCAATACTATAAAACCATTTCTAAACATTTCCACTTTGAAATTCATTTCAAAATATAATTCACATTGCTTGTAAAACAATTTAAAATCTCCCAGGATCTTAAATTTTCCCTATCTTTAATCCAAATCCATTTACAAACACTTACCCAATTTTCCCGAATTTTTTCTCAATTTCTAGTTTAAATTTCAAATTTTACTCATCTGATTTCACGTATTTCACATATATGAATTCTGATGGGTTATTTACATAACCATTTAATTTATAATCTTACTCGATTATAATAACAACCAATATATCCACTATATTATAATTTTGATATATATCTACATCTTCTCTATATCAAGATATACCTTAGGTAAACTTATTTTAATTTACCCTCTTTTCAAAACATATTGTGTAGACCCATCGTATTCGAGTGTTTATAAACTCCTACTAATACAGTGGATCAAACTGATCGACCAGAACTCATAAACGACTCAACCAATGAATCTCCACAATACAAAAATTATTTTTATATCATCTATAAATACGTTCACTCGTATATATATACACTCAACTCAATCTAGGGTATTACTAACCCTATCTCTACCGAGTCACGCCACAGAGCCAAGGTATTAACTATACCTTTGCTCTGATACCAACTGTAATGACCCGGGATTTTGTCAACTTTGGTTATCGCCATAAACTCAATGATGACTAACCAAGGATCGAAAAATACCGGTCATTAATGAAAGAAAACAGAGGGTGAGGAAAGACAAGATAGAAACTTAGAATAGAAGAAGAAGAAGAACACAACATCAGAGTAACACGAACCTCACAGCGGAACGAAACAACATATAGTAGATAACATATCATTGAAATCAAATCATTATATGAATACAATAACATTATCAGAGTACAGCACTTACAACACAGCGGAAATAACCTATAGCTATAATAATCTTGAAGCCTCCTGCTCCAAGCTCTTCCAGTATATCTGTAAATCCCGACTACTTGACTGCCCGTACAAACTTAGGCACCCAAGAGTTTAGGGAAACAACAAAATAAACTCCGGGTCAGTCATGGGACTGGTATGAGTAAAACAGTTTAAAACAGTTTGAACAAGTAAACAATATCTCATAAGACCACGCCGTATAACGGAACGGGTTTTTCCCTTATGAGAATCCAAATTATCTTTATATAAAAAACCATTTTGATATTATTATAATAATGTCTATCAACCACAACTATAATAATCATCTAGCAGAAACGCTTTCATCTCACGTTCTACATATATAGTATACAATCAAAACCGCAAGCACGTATTGGGTAATGGATTTCCAACTATGACAATGTATGGAACCACCTTTCGCTAGTGTACCTCTAGAGAGAAATACAGTGGGTTCAACAAGAACATCTTGCAACAAGGCCACACATGACCGACCACTCATTTCGCTTGAGTGTATCGAGTGTATATCACCAACGGTTGGGATCAGCAACCGTTTCCCGAATGGGACAGTATCGACAATAGATTTTTAGAAATAAATGAAACTCTAGATCAGGTGATTATACACCCTACTTCGGAGCGACCGACTTAACCATGCTGCCTGCCCGATTTCTGTCATTTACCGGATGTGAGGCTAGAAGCAACGCTTTCATCACACCAGATTCACTTCGAATGCCACATCGTCAAATCCATCAAATCACCGATTGACGTCCTCAACCATTCATTTTGTGTTAGCTAAAAGAAGTTTTCTTCTCCGCTTCCACTCTTGGTACGGTTGGAGAAATCAATATACGTGATCGTCTGGAAATACTCTGTTAGACATCTGTCCATACAAGTCATCCAGGAACAGGATGAACCAAAGGCACTATTCAATACATCCATCTTAGACACCATTATCTAATACTTATACAATAGCCCTTGCACTTTACTCCGTCTTCAATTATCTTTGGCATATATGATTCGCAACGCTTATGACAATACAGAGTGGTTCTTTGGATAATTATCCAACCGGTCTCTCCATATTAACAACGTTAAAATGGTCAAAACTTTGATAGTCTGTGATTTAACCATCAAAGAAAAACAGTGTGCAAACAACGATATTATTTCCAGGTGGAAATTCTATCAAATCAACCATCATTTAACATTTTTCTCTGTATTTCATTAATTTACTTATCTCCTGTTTCCCTATATTCAACATTTCTTATTTTCTAAATTTAGAGAATATATGTTATTACCATTGGAAAACATTTCCATTTCTTGCTTTCTATATCAGAAAACATTTCTGGTTCTTATTTGGAAAACATTTCCAAAACTCCTACGTTTGGGTTAAACAGATGTTTAGATAAACATCGCTATGCCAACTCAAACCATTTCCTTTAATTACTAAATTCACTTAACCATCCTTTACTGCCGAACCTTAACTATTCCTTAGTTAAAACGAAGCCAATCAAGTTGGGGTAGAACTACCTCTTAGACCTTAACTGAACAACATTTCTAACCTTGAAATAGGCAAAGTTCACTTTAAATTTCTTTAACTAACTTCCTTACTTAACCTTTCTTTCGAATAACTATATTCGATAACTCTTTTCACTTAACTCTATTCGATTAATTCTATTTGATTTACTCTGTTTGATTTACTCTGTTTGATTTACTCTATTCACTTAACTCCTGTCGAATAAACTATATTATATAACTCCTCTAACTCTAGTCGATTAATTCTAAATTCGATTAACTCCTCTAATTCCATTTCGAATAAACTATATTCGATTAACTCCTCTAATTCCATTTCGAATAAACTATATTCGATAACTCCTCTATTTTAACTCTATTCGATTAATTCTATCTGGTTAACTCTTATTCGAATAACAAATATTCGATTAACTCTATTTAGCTAACTCGACTCGGCTAACCCCTTTTCGAATAACATATTCGATTTACTAACCTTCGAATACCTTATTCGATTGACTCCCTTCGAATACCATATTCGATTTAACTCTATTCGAATAACCAAATTCGATTAACTCCTTTTCGAATAAACTATTCATTTATAAAGATTTACTTTTAGTAACGGTTCTTCACTTTACAAATGATTCCCTTTTTAGTAACGTTTTCCTTTTTATAACGTTTTCCTTTTTATAACATCCTATTCGGTTATAAACAAATTTCCTTTTTATAACTCTATTTATTTTCTAAATATTTCCTACCAATTTTATTTGTAAATGATTTACAAATATTACCTTTTCTATTATTCTATTTGCAAATGGTTTGCAAATATCTCCTTTTCAAATTATTCTTTGATTTTATAATCTCCTTTTTTTAAATATCTCCTATTTATAAATATTCTAATTTATAAATATTTCTTATTTATAAATATTCCATTTATAAATATCTTATTTTCAAATATCACTTTGAAAATATTCCCTTACCACCATTTCGGTATGTTATAGTATTCAACATATCAAATCACGATGATCAGTATCGCTCAAACACATATAATCGACAACAGATTATATATCACATCATATATCACAATATATGAATCACAGTAAAATAAATGTTGAGGAATCCAGTTGGATTCCTCCAACCTGTTTCCCTGCATCACAGATGTTATACAATATAAAATCAACATCACTTTCAATTCCATATGATATATTCTGTTAAACAGAATAAATATAGAAATTCAACTAACTGACAAGCAGTTCAATCAAACAGTCAACACACAGTCAATCAACCAATATTTAACAGTTCTAAAAATACAACATGAAATTATAACTGTTCAGAGTTAGTAAGATTTACTCATATTTGCGCGTTAGCCGTTAAATAACGGTTTGCGTTATTTGATTCAGTCTGACAATTTATTTCGCCATAAATTGTAACTGTCTCAGATCCACTCTCGGTCAGCCTCATTGTGTTGCTCCCGTCCATACGATCCTAACGGATCTTGTTTCATCCAATTGTGATACCGTATGACGAAGTTGTGAAAATTATAAGTTAACACACATTTTATAAACAATTAAAGTTATGGAAAATCTTATTGGGCCTCACCCTATTAAACATCGGCCCCATCCACTCATTTTGAAGCCCAAACCCGCTTGTTACCCATCTTCCCCAAACACTTAAACTCCACTGATAATACACATCCATTAATCCAACTTCTATGACCTCGTTCGCCCTCTACTTTTCACGAAATCAAAGACGAAAACTACCAGCGTCCTCCTCTTTGATAAATACATCTCCTTGGCCCCATGAATGGGAACTTGAGCTCCACTTCGGGATTTCGTTCGAATCCTCTCAATAGCAGGTACCGACGTGAATCATCATCGCAACTCCCATAAATCGACATACAAAGGCTAAACAACATGCTAAACTCAAATCTCACATCAGAAATTCCAATCGATACATAAATTCCCCAAAACTTGTAACCCTAGGTCGCCTGTGGAGTTTTCGAGTTGCAGCAACTAGCGTCGCACCCACCAAAAAGGCTACATACTGAAAGACAAACCTTCAGCAATTTCGAATACACCAATATTTCGATTTATGGATTTTTATTTGATTTGTATTGATTTTATGAAGATGATTTTCACGTTTGGAAGAATAAGAACAGCGGCGGATTTTTTTCTTCGTTGACCAGAAGAGAACTAGAATTAGGTTAAGGGAAGTATTGGTATTTATAGGAAGTAAAGTGGAATATTCCCGGTATATTCCATCATCGTTATTTTACATTCATGTTTAAAAATCCCTGTGATCACATACAATACCCAAAAATCGCCAAATTGGACACACAGCTACCTCTTGACCTTACGGACCCAACGAAACTGGTTTCGTTGAATTCCGACTCCGTTTGCTCACACGGCGTATTTTTAAAGCTCTGGATGACCCATTTAAATATATAAATATATTTAAATATAATTAAATTAAATATTTAAAAATAAATATTATCGTCTATATTCACAGCAGAATATCATACAGCTCCACTGGGATTTATAACTCGATATTTCAAATCTGGGTCAACCCGATATTCGATTTATATTGAAATTCCTTTTTAAAATATAAATAATTCCTTTATAAATTATAAAGGAATTCCACAGCGACTTTTCTAAAATTTAATTTGGACATACATCAAAATCTACACTACGAAATCCCGATTTTTCTCTTCCACTAGAAAGATATTCTCCACCAGCTCCACACGTTTCTTGTTTCACAGAAACCCGGCTTAAAACGAATCCTGTACATTCAGTTGAAATTCAAATCGCCAAATTACGAACTGCAGCGCCATTTCGAGCTCGTTTATAATTATATTATAAACTATACGTTCAACTGTCGACGATTGAATATATTCGTTATTCAAATTCAATTCCAAGCTGAATTAAATATCACAGATGATCCGGTTCACACCATATCGTCATTTCAGCCAATTCTGATTATTTCAGAATTAAATATAATATTTAATTTATTATTTTAATTAAATATTCATCATTATTTAATTCCACGACCATTTAATTCACTATATCACTATTTATATAATTAAATAAATAAATTAATTATAATACCTCTGCAAATGCGGGTCATTACATATAATCATATAGGCCACCTGACCTATCCACTCCACTATAGGAAATGGAACTATGAACCTTGGCGCCAACTTCCCTACCAAGCCAAAGCAAACTACATTCCTTAGTGGTGATACTTTAATGAAGACCATTTCTCCTACCTTAAATTCCAAATTGGTCCTCCTTTAATCCGCATATGACTTCTGTCTGTACGGAGCTGTTTTTATTTTTCGGCAGATAAGATCAATCTTCTTGGAAGTCTCTTGAATCATCTTAGGTCCAAGTAGAAGTTTGTCCGTAGACTCCCACCAATAAGTCGGCGATCTACTAGGTTGTCTATATAACGCTTCGAAGGGTGCCATGCCTAAGCTCGATTAATAACTATTGTTGTAGGAAAACTCAACCATTGGAAGATGCTCCTCCCAAGTCTCTCCGAAATCTAGGATACACAATCTCAGAAGATTCTCAAGAACTCTATTCACCCTCTCAGTCTGTCCATCGGTATGAGGGTGGTATGCCGTGCGTAAACGTAGTTGTGTACTTAATGCCCCTTGTAAGCTCTTCCATAACTCACTAGTGAAGATGGGGTCACGGATGCTTACTATACTGGAAGGTACCCCATGAAGTCAGATATCTCTCAAAGATATATCAATGCTAACCAAGCTGTCGTCCTCTTACTCTTGACAGGAATAAAGTGAGCGCTCTTCGTAAGTATGTCCACTATCACCCAAATACTAGTGTTTCCCTTCCTTTATCTAGGCAGTCCATCAATGAGGTCCATAGAGACGCTCACCCACTGCCATTATGGGACATCCAAGGACTGAAGCAATCCACCAGGTTTCCTCTGTTTAGCATTTACTAGTTAGCAGGTCAAACATCGGGATATAAATTTCACCACGTCCTTCTTCATACTAGTCCAAAAGAAAACTCTCTTCATGTCTCGATACATCTTGTCACTGCCCATATGGATAGTCATCTGAGAATGTAGAGCTTCCTCAAGCACTGCTTTTAGCAATTCCCCAATTCTGGGGACACATAGTCTTCCATCTCGTCTTAGCCACCCTTTCTCGCCCATAATATATCTAGCTAGATGACTACAAGTCTCATTTGTACGAAACTTGCCCAAGATGTCTGTTATCTGTGGTTCCTCTCGCTGCATAGATCCAATACGCTCCATGAGGGTAGGTCACACCACTGATGATGCTAATAATCCCAATGTGAAATCCGTAAATGGCTTAAAATCGAAGGTCGATATAAACTCCCAGCTCCACCTTTCTACAAATAGAGGATTCAAATTCATCCTCTGCTTAACGCGTCCGCCACTACATTACCCTTACCCGGGGTATAAGCTATCTCAAAGTGGTAGGACGCTAGGAACTCCATCTATCGTTGCTGCCTTAGTTGAGATCCTTCTGTGACAACAAGTATTTGAGCGACTTATGATCCGTGTATAGCTCAAATCTTTCTCCAAGTAGATGACGTCGCCAAGACTTCAATTCGAACACTGTTGCAGCCAACTCAAGATAATGGGTATGGTAGTTCTTCTCATGAACCCTCAACCGTCTGCTACATAGCATACTATCCTTCCTTCTTGCATCAGAATGGCACCAAGTCTCAAGCCTTGTACCATAAGCATCTGTGTAAACCATGAACTTCTTGCTTCAATCGGGGATAGTCAGAGCTGAGGCAGTTGTTAGAGCCCTCTTTAATCTCTGAAAGGCATCCTTATAGTCAATGCTCCACGAAAAAGCCAAGTTCTTCTCCATCAATCAGGTGAGTGGGGTTGATATCCTTGCAAAGTCCTTGATAAAAAAATTATAATTGTCTGCCAACCCTAGAAAACTTCTCACCTCTGTCGCATTCTTCGGAGCCCTCAAATCTTGAACTGCGACGACTTTGGTAAGGTCCATTGTTATCCCATCCTTGGAGATTGCATGCACCAGGAACCTTACTTCCATCCCCCAAAAGTGGCACTTATAAAATGCGTTGAGCTGATGCAATCTGAGAGTGTGAACCTCTACTAAGTGCAGGGCATGCTCCTCCTCATTCTTTGATAAGACTCTTTAGGAGTCATGTGGCGCACCGGTTGAGCAACTGGCTTCGCATTCTCTACCAAATAAATTTGGAAGTCTATCTCACGCCTCGGAAGTAATTCCCTAACCTCATCAAACATGTTTGGTTAATCTCTTTGACTATGGGTATTGATGGCAAATCATCAATAGAAGTTTCAAGCGAATCTAGGAAATTAAGCATGACTGACCCTCATGGGTCACAAGAAATCTTGAGATTTCTCCCTTGGTACGTCAACAGCCTCATAACTCTCCTCTCACAATCTAGGATGGTACCATACATGGCTAGCTAATCCATTCCTAAAATTAAACCATAGCCCATAAATCCCAGCACGTACGCGTCACATTCAAACTCGATGCCCAAGATAGAAATTCTCAAACCCCTACATATCATGGATAAATGAGCTGCACCTCCTATGGGGTTTGATACTACTACATGATTAGAGACTATATTATTATTAAGGTGCAAACTATCTACTAAAGAATTGGACATAAATGAATGAGAAGCGCCCGATTCAAAGAGGGTTCTAACAGGATAGTCAAAAGGGAAATCAAATCTTCAATAGTGACTTTCCTACCTTGATCAGGTCCACTAGCCTCAAGAGCATGTACTTGTCCGGAAGATCCTGCCCTTTGTCCTTGCTTGCTAGGGCATTGCTTAGTGAAGTGTCCCACTTGACCACAATTAAAGCAGGATTTCTTTGTCTTCTACAGTTTCACAAAATGACCCAAGGCTCCGCACCATGACACTTGACATCTTTCTTGATTCGAGCCTTGTTAGGCTTCCCTCCTTTCTTCTGTGCTCCCTTCTTGGGTCACCACTTATTTTTCTCGCCCTTAGCATGTGTCTCCTCAGCCTTACTATCTTTCTTCTCATCCTTGCCATCTTCGTGCATTAGAGCCATGTCAACCAGCCTCTCAAATGTTGCCTCCATCGGCATATGAGATAATGCAAGTCCTTGGATAGGTTGATTCAACCCTCTCGCAAACTTAAGAGCCTTCTTCTCGGGTGTATTTACCAAGTTTAGACCAAATTTTGCCAGCTGATTAAACTTATTGACATATTCATTAACAGACATGTTCCCTAGTTTCAAAGCCAAGAATCTCTCCATCTACAATCCTTCTTCTGCCTGAGATAAAAACTTCATCTCAAACCCCTATCTGAAATCATCCCAAGTAGCTACTGGTTTTCCTGCCTGTGTCACCTTCCACTAGTATGAAGCTTCATCCTTCAGTTTCCATGAGGCCAACTGTATCTTCCTCCTATCGTCGAGCTTAAAAAGGCCAAACACGTTCTCCGTTTCTCTAAGCTAATTTCATGCCTTAAAAGAGCTATCAGTACCATGGAACGGTTTTCCTACCATAGAGTGAAAGTCCTTACGAAGCTTAGAAAAGTTATATACTTATGGAGATAGAGCTACTGCGGCTGCAGCTGGGGTGGGGCATCTCCTTAAAATCCGGCAAGTTCGTAGCCTCTAGATACCTATGGAACCATGTTTGTAGTGGAATGCTCTCAGGAATATTGGGTTCCCCAGACATGCTGAAAAGAGAAGAAGCAAAAGATTCAACAAGAGATCAAGAGAATACTGAATATGGCTTGACGGGATATGTTTTTCAAAAACAAGTTTTTATTTGAAAATACTTTGCTTCTAGAAACAATTTTTCAAAACTCTTCTTAGATCATGCAACCTTCAATTATGAAACCAAATGTGACACCCCACGTCCTTTAGTGTCACTCTTAAGAGAATGCATTAAGTTTCGTGAAGCGCAATAGGTAAATAGTAATAGAAATTTATAAGATAGATATAAGCAAGCAGCGAAAAAATCAACTTTTATTTAAAGTAAAACATTGTTTCAAATCAAGTTACAACACCAAACCAGTTACATAAAAAAACCAAGAACCTCAAATCTGTCTCATAATGCGAAATATCATAGTGCAATAATAAAAACCATATCACTCATAGCAGGCCATAATTGAGTAGAAAGTAAATCAAAGCTGTACATATGAGAAAGTATAGATCCAAGATGAAAGAGAAATTCCTAATCACTGAGGAGTGTGGCCACTCTGAGGACCTAAGGGGAGCAAAGGAAGAGAAAGAAGTGAAATAAAATAGGTCAGACATAAAGCCTAGTGAGTTCCAGTGATTTTCAATATATGCACAAAATAAAGGTATCTAGAGAGATAAACAAGACTGGATGAGAAAGTACGGTAGCATATAAGATAACAGGTAAACAAGATAAACAGAACATCAGGATAAACAGTGATCGAGTAAATCTTCTCATTTATATCCTAAAAAAGGTTTCTGCACCAAAACTAGTATAACAGGATTATGCGTAAAACTAATCACACAACACGAACGCGCCCGTGTTACCCTGATTACATAACAGGATTAGGTGTTACCCTAATTACTACCCATGGATCGGCTCCATACTACGTATAAACCATGTGTCAGCCTCGATAGTAGGGTGTATCACTCCCTGACCCGGCAACTTATATAACACAGACTTATTTACTAGTGTTACGATGGCTTAGTTTCCCTAATCGGACCCATGGACGCTCATGACTCCGTCGGAATGCTCCCGTACCCACTACCTCGTTGAACCTCTTACTATCCAGTTCAATAAAGCGTAACCTGGCCTCTACCTAGTGCGAGGCCCTCTAACAAAATACTGATAGGGATACAGAATGATATGGGTTCCACACAACAAGATTGGCACAAGCCAAAAACCTCCTAAGTTTGTGCCCCCAAGTAACTAGGATTTAAATGTCCCCATAACCCAATACAACAACAGAATGAGGGACCTCTTAGCTAATTAATAATCATGTTTAACTTAGCAGATTATGTTCATTAATAAGTATGGTTGTTAAATTACATGTTATTATGAGTGTATAACCCTTTCCCAAAATAAGCACCTGCCCAGATATATATAATTACTATAGTAATTTAGTTTACATAACCTACATCTAGTACTTACATTATTTTAACATGCCTTTTACTTAATGTCAGTGTTAAGTCAAATCTACTATGTTTACACATATGCATAATATTCCTTTCAATTATATTCCCAAATTATAACTTATACAAGTCTATGCTTACTATCCCTTTTTATTATGTTCCCAAATTACAGCTTCTATAGTTTATTCATATTATCCCTTTCCCAAATTACAGTAACAAATTCCTCAATTTATAATATGCCTATATTCTCCTTTTTTATGCCATTTCTTATTGTCCTAATTTTAACTATGTGCAATCTTAAATCGGAAATGGTCTAGGCTTTCAATGGCTTAGGCTTAGCATAAATAAAAGTGAAAAATAGAAGGAGTAGAATAGAACCCAATCAATCTGTATAAAATATGCATATAGGCAAAACTGGAAATAAATTACAATAGTAGAAATAGGGAAAAGGAAGATAGATACACATAACTAATTAATCAACTGATAGTAAAAAACATATATTAATGTAACAACATCATACATGAATATCGGTAAAAGAACAGGTATAACTTATAGGTACTGTGTGCTCTAGATCCACTTTTATTTACTGTCATGACATATTTCTAGGTATTAGATCTGAAAATAACATGAAACTCACAGCGGGTCTTGGTGAAGAAGAGATTGTGTATCTTCATGTGTATATATATATATATATTTATGTCATTGTAGAAAAGTCCAGTTCGATCTTTTTGTTGTTGTAGAGCAGTCTGAATTGTTCTTGCTGTTTTATATTTGGGCAGCATCTCAACAGTTCTATGTATATATTAATCTCAGAAAAGGGTTTGGAGGAAGAAAGAGGAAGAATGATTTTGTGTTTAGAACAAATTAGGTTGCATGCCTTTATATAGAATGCATAGGACAATCCACCACCGTTAGATATTAGGTTTCAATCTTGGCCTTACATGTAATGCTGAGTCAGCATACAAATCCAGAATTAAAAAGAGTCCAGGTTCAAAACTCAGAATCTACCCTACATGCAGGTGGGTCGACCTACCGACATACTAGGTCAACCCACTTAGCCTGGTTCGACCTATAGGCCGACCCAATGCTTGGTCGGGTCATCCCACAACTATTAATATTCTGCATTGATGACTTGGTTTGAATTAATTTGAATTCATTCATATATAATCTTCTTATGCATACAAACTTCTAAGGTTCATAACTTCTTCATACGTTATTCGATTTACGCAAACTTGGGGTCTTGTTGAACCAGAATTTTGAGGCAAACGCAAGGTAAAGTCATTTTTACTTAATTCTATGTATTGAATTATATAATATTTATTCTATTGTCTTTACAGTATGGTTAAAGTGAATAAAATTTTGGGGTGCTACAGATTTTTTCATTTTTGATCTTATTTTTATCAATGTTTAGTTTTGGACAATCTTTCTTCATATGACCAAATTAATCGCACTCATGGCATTTGATCGAAGTTTGATTTGCGGTGCTTGACTTTCAGTCTTTTTGAAAAAATTTCATCCTTCTTAGTTTCTTGAATTTGTTGTGGTTTTTGGTGATAAACACAGTTCATCTTCATCCAAGTCAAAGTCTTCATTATTGGCTTGAAAAGCAATGTTCTTTTTGTTCTGTTCTTTTCTAGCCTACAGGTTAGCTTCATAGGATATCAAATTTCTTATCAATTCTTCAACTTTGAGTGTTGAAAGATCATTAGCTTCTTCTATAGCTAGTACTTTTCTTTCCCATTCAGATGTTAAAGAATTGAGTATTCGAGATACTAGAACAAAATCAGTAAATTTTACTCATAATGCCATTAAATCCTGTTGTATAGTTTGGAATCTCAAATACATATCAACTACAGGCTCATTTTTTTCATTTTAAAAGATGAAAATTGATTTTGCAAAATTTAAATTTAAATTTGTTTGACTTTGGTAGCAACTTCGTGTGTTACTTATAATGTACACCAAATGTCATATGTCGTGTTACATAACATGAGTCGCAAAAAATCATTTTTATCTAAAGAAAAAAATAGAACATTCATAGCTTTTGCATTAATTGAAGTTGTGGTGTTTTGTGCATCGGTCCACGTACTCATTTCAATGGTGGTGCTTCATACTTATTTTGAGTAGCGGACCAGATTTCTAATCCGTTAGCTTCCATAAAGTGTAACACCCAACCTCCGCTAGGGTCACTCGTAGAGGAATGCACTAGCTTTAGAGGGGTATTATTGGTAAACATGTATAGAAATATTACAAGACAGAACATATATAAAACAGCGGAAGTAAAACAAATTTCATTACCTTATAAAATAAGGTCTAAAGCCTTTTACATCAGAATACATCAAAACCTGTCTTGCAATAGTAAAGAAGCATAAAACCTTTTCATAAATTATTCCCCAAGTAAAATAGTAAAGTAGCCATAGCCAAGAAAAGTCCAAGCCATCCATGATGACCTTCAAACAGAAGAGGTCCGAACTAACAACAGTATTTCCTCCCTGTAACCTGGGGGGAAACGGAAGACAAGAAGCGAAAGAAAACGGGGTCAGTCATAAAGACTGGTAAGCCCTATCTACTATCAGTATATAAACTAGTAAAGTTAACTGGCATGAGGAACTGAGATGAACATAAGTATGATGACAAGATAGATAAGCTAAACCAAAATAACAGGATGAACTACTGTACCAAGATAAACAAGTGTGTCATGATAAACGACGGCGTCAAGATAAGTCAAGGTATCACATCATCAGGTTTCAATCAAGTACAATATCGCAAGGTATCTATTATGTATATTCGCTCTGCACCTCCCGTACTAGTATCCCGGCCCGTGTCATGTGTTAACTATGAATGTCTCTTGCCCAGTGTCATGTAATGGTCCATGTCATCCTAATATATCGTATATGTAGGTTTCCTGATTCGTATGATTCTTTCCATGCATAAGTTCAGTCCTTTGTCGTAGGCCGTACGGGCTTTCTTATGTAAATCTATACCACTTCGACGTAGTTCCATGATCCTTGAGATCGTTTTGGACTGTCCCCCTAGATCTGGTTATGTTTTCTTACCATGAACTATCACGCGCTCAACTAAGATTTATGCCACTTAGGACCACTAGGGATTATGCTACCTAATGAATGTTTTCGTATCTCGGTTTGGGTTTTAAGCCACCTAGGACTACTAGGGATTATGCCACCCGTCAACCATGTCCTTTGTCCCACGTATGAATCGTGAATCGTTTTCCATGTCTAGACGCACATGTATCTCAATGTGCCATCCGAGTTCCGTGCCAGGGCAAATCAAGAAATACGGAACTCGGTCGGGAGCTTTAAGTCATCTGCCAGTGCAGATATCAAGGTTTGTTTTTGTATCCGTGGCTATGGTCCCACGTGACCCCTCCCTCAACTACTGAAAGGCAATCCAAGAAAAATCATGTATGAGAAATACATCCCGGCCCCACTATAGCCCCACTTTCCTATGGGCCAACCTCACCCATAACTCGATAGCAAGTATATGGTCTGTTGGGAGTTCTCTGCCTTTCCGTTCGTACACGATTGACCAAAGATGGTAGGTAGTCGGCGACGTGCTATCCAGGGCAAAAACAAGTATCGTCGACTCCACGCTAATCCATTCCAGTCTTTAGGTCGCTCGCATAGCAACCAAGGCATACTCTTGGCTCTTCTACCGCAGACCTTAACCTCTGTGAGGCCGGGTTTCATGGACCACCTGCCACCTCACAGAGGGATACCAAGAGTACCCTCACGTCCTCCGAAGCTACCGCTTCGTCACCCAGTTCGCTGGAGCTTTTTATCCAAGTCAGATAAGTTGCTCCTCCTCGTATACTAAGCGATGACATACCGTATCTATTTATGAACTAGTCCCATGTCCTTGGCTAAGAATTATTACTTAGTTATCCTTAACTAAGGTTTACCACTTAGCTTCTCTTCCCACTATCCTTGTTAACTACGATTTTCAACCTAGTCCCCTGAGCTAGGGTTTTGTCTAATGGGTTAAGTGTTGTCATTCCAGTTCATGACCTAACCCGCCCACGAATCATGTCAAGATTGGCTAAGTACTCAAGTTCAAGGCTTAGCCCTACAAGTTGGTTAAGTGTACCAAGAAGCTCATGACTTATCCCTATCAAGTCAAATTGGTTAAGTATTTATTTGTCTTAACCCTATCAGATTATCATGTTAGATTGATTAAGCATAGATCAGATTATCGAGTCGGATTGGTTAAGTATGGGTTAGCTTAACCCCATCCACTAATCGTATTACAATGGTTAAGCCTAAGTTAAAAGGTCTTGTGACTTAACCCTATCAGGTCTGCATATTAGATTGGTTAAGTATAGGTTACTTAACCTCTTCAAATCATCATGTATAATTGGTTAAGTATAAGTTACTTATCCCCATTAAATTATCATGTTAAGTTGGTTAAGTATTGGCTACTTAACCTCATTAAATTACCAAGTTTAGATTGGTTAAGTGTTTAACTTAACCCCATCGAATTACCGTGCTTAGATTATTTAAGTGAAGGTTACTTAGCCCCATCTAATTACCGTGTTTGGATTAGTTAAGTCTAAGTTACTTAACCCCATCTAATTACCAAGTCGGATTAGTTAAGTGTAAATTGCTTAACCCCATCGAATTTACCGTGTTATATTAGTTAAGTATGGATTACTTAACCCCATCTAATTACCGTGTTTAGATTAGTTATGTGTAGGTTACTTAACCCCATCTAATTACCAAGTCGGATTAGTTAAGTGTAAATTACTTAACCCCATCCCCTAATTGTCTTATATGGTTAAGTGTCATTAAGGAACCAAGTCCGGTTTAACTTAACCTACCCATTCGTGTCATATCGGTTAAGTGTCATTAATCAAAATTACTTAACCTTTTCATGTGGCATTAATTAGATTAATGCACCCCAACCTCTCACATTAGACTTTGTTGTGGTTACTAGTTAAGCCGGGCGGGTACGGGTAGATTTACACCACAACCTAGTCTAACCTCGGGTTTTAAGTGCTATATGACCAACTACCCACATTGGGTCCTATTGTTTGTAGCCACTAGTTAAGCCGGGCGGGTCCGGGTAGATTTATGCTACAAACTCAACCAAACCTCGAGTTGGCCATTTTCATGTTTGGTCTAGTGTCTTATTACGCTTACAACCCATACGTGTCAAGTTTTCAAGTCCCATGTTCATAGCCAAAATTACATGTTGTCATGTTTATACCAATTTACCCAAATCATGTTTCATGTCATTAAAGTTTACCCATAACGTAACCCCAACGCTTTTAAACTCGCATATACATTCGCAACAACGCATAATGGATTAAAAGACGGAACTTGGCAAAGGTATGACGAAAGGGGTATAAGGCCGCAAGTTAAACATGGTGGCATATGGGACATAATGTGTTCACAAACTTGCATGTTACATTATTAAGCCCCAAAAACATGCATAACCCCAAAACTTAGCATATAGGTGAATCATGGTGATAGATGACATAGAAAAAAGGCTAGAAGTTCGCATCTAGCATTCTATGCAAGTTAACTTAAGGGATAAGAGAGTTCTTATGTTGCATAATGCAACATTTCAACATAAAGCTTATAGCTTTTAGCCCACAAAATCAAGGTGATGACTTTACGAATATGCATAGGATAAATCTACACATAACATGATAGTTTCTAAGCATGTAACCTACTCAAGTTCAAACCCAAAACTTGCAACATGAACATTTAACTTCATAGTTAATATCTAAGAGTAGGAGGGGGCTTACAATGCTATGAAGGCACAAATCAATATATAAAAAGATTGAGACGAAGCCACACTAGAAAAAACCCCAAATCAATAAGCTCCAATAAAACCCTTGAGAAAATAATAAGAATGATCCTTGCTTTGATGATGATTTGCCTTGAAATCAAGTTTAGAAGCTCTCATATGAACATAGAAACTCTCATACACTCATATGATCATGTAATCTCTCATGTGAACGAAGATAGAAGTTATGACAAGAGGATGGAGGCTTGAGTGAAGGACATGATCATTAGAAATTTTGGCATAGTTTAGTTGTAGGATCAATTTATGAGGGTTTAAGGTAGGGTTAGGGGTCTTTTTATAGAAGACTAGGATAGTTTAGGCTGTAGGATAAACCCTAGTTTAGATCCTAGCCATCTAAATCCATCACAAACCAACAAACTAGACCCAAAGCATGTCTTGGGGAAGAAGTCAAGTGTAGGAACCATTTAGGGCCTTTAGATCAACCATAGAGTCAACCCGGACCATCAAAACTCATCCCGGGCCTCAAAAATGGGTTCTGGGCCACCCCAGGCCGACCAGGTTGACCTGTACAGGGGGGAAGTCGACACTACAGTCGACACAAGGGGGGGGGCAGGTCGACTTGGGTGTCGACACTACAGTCGACATGGGTCAGTCTGCCAGAAAGTCTGCTGAAATCTTGTTTTGGCCCTATCTTGGTCATACAGACTCCGATTTTCGAAAACTCAGACTCTATTTCGCGTATTTTTCCGAGACGAACGCAATGGTGATGTCCTTTTTACCTAATTCTAATTTTAAAATTTAATTCTGCCTTGATTTCTTGTTTTAACGTGTTGTTAAAATTCGGGTTGTAACATTCTCCCCTCCTTAAAGGATTTCGTCCCCGAAATCTCCAAGTTAGGAAGAACGTATACTACCATCCATCATCCATCTACTCAAAACATCATCCACAGGTAACCGTTGTCCTTAGACGATTTCTAATGCCATATGAACATATGCAGAACGTGTGTGTATATGCCCCTTAGCTAATGCTAATGATCTGGCCTGAATGATCTTTCTAATGCAAGATATGTTTAGTGCCATGAGTCCAACATGTATGCAAATAGTCCTAGTCATATAAACACTATATGTGTGCACAAACATTCATTCATATGCAACATCCACATGACAACACATTCAATTTCATCCATAAACAAGTATAAATACTCGTGCATATGCAACATGAAACGTGACCGCGTCAATCTAGTATCTAATGTGTATTCGCGCATCCACGAGCAACCACTTGCAACCATATCAATCATAACATGTTTCAAATACATGTTTACATCCATAGAGTTCTATCTAAGGTTCCCAAGATAAAATCGAGGAGATAAACAAGACAAACTCCTTACGGGGTTTGCAACAGAAACAGGACCGAGAGGATATCCACCAAGCGATAGCATGCAAGCAAGCTCTACAGGAGAACCAGGGATCAACGATATACTCTTACAAAGAGACACGATGCGCGCGTCTAAGCCGCATTTCCTTGAGCTTAATTCCAGTGTGCCTTGACTGCCTTTGACTTCATGATTTCGTAGCTCCTTGATTCCTATTTCCAAGGTATGAGTCGGAACTCTTTTCACTGTCGCCTCTCGTCTCACTTTCATTTATTCTTTCCCTAGTATACTTGGCTCAACCATATCTACGTACTCATGCAAGCTCTCCAAAATTCACTAGTGAATTCTGGATCTCGTTTACCAATGCCAATCCATGTTACCACGTGCACTTATTAGGGTGATTCCTATAACCCATGCTTAAGCGGAATGGACCATCCGCCTTAGTGGCGAACGTTACTCGATCGGATCAGAGATTTCCGATAAATGCATCAAGAGATTCTAGGTAACTAACCATGACAGAACCCAAAAGGTTGCACGAGACTTCGAGGGTATTACCAAGGCAAGCTAAGAGTTTAACTACCCTCCTTTCAAAACCGAGAATGGCATCCCTTACTGGATAACCACTTCATCCCTAGAATCCATCCCTCGCTCAACAATAGAAGTATTGCTTCTAATCTCAACACTTGACATTTACACTCTCAATTCCAAACAAGTCATGAATAAATGGACCGACTCTCCAACCAGATTTTTGGGTCAAAAGTGGGATCTTCTACCATGCTAGTACTAAGGTGCAGAGACTTAACTATCGAGGCAGACTTAAATGATGCGATGATCAATACAAAGTCTGGACGGGATGATAGAAAAGAAAGGCTAAGCCTTTAACAGAAACGGTACCATTTCTCTTAGGTACGCTAGAAATGAGAGCATACAATTGCCCTCTCGCTGATCTTGTCCTTATCTTCCTTTGTGGATCAAGCCATACCAATAAGTTGCTTATTCTTAAGCTCGTGTCCTTTATCCTTGCTCTTATTATCCCTTCTTATAACTTCGGTAACAGGTCTCTCAAGAACTTTCTCCATCGCACGGGGAAAACACTCACGTAGTTAGACAAGGATTAGTCGCAGTTAAAACTACTGTGACTACAGATGGAGGAAAGAAAGGAAAAGAGATTCAATCAAGGAAACAAAGGATAGTGCTAATGGCTTTTAGGGAATAGCATTTAAAAACTTTTCTTGAAAAATGCTTCTTTGTAAACGGTTTTTCAAGTAGTTTTCAGAAGGTTTTAAAAACTTTTGCCTAGTCTGATAACCTTCTGCTCTGATACCAAATGTAACACCCAACCTCCGCTAGGGTCACTCGCAGAGGAATGCACTAGCTTTAGAGGGGTATTATTGGTAAACATGTACAGAAATATTACAAGACAGAACATATATAAAACAACGGAAGTAAAACAAATTTCATTACCTTATAAAATAAGGTCTAAAGCCTTTTACATCAGAATACATCAAAACCTGTCTTGCAATAGTAAAGAAGCATAAAACCTTTTCATAAATTATTCCCCAAGTAAAATAGTAAAGTAGCCATAGCCAAGAAAAGTCCAAGCCATCCAAAATGACCTTCAAGCAGAAGAGGTCCGAACTAACAACAGTATTTCCTCCCTGTTACCTGGGGGGAAACGGAAGACAAGAAGCGAAAGAAAACGGGGTCAGTCATAAAGACTGGTAAGCCCTATCTACTATCAGTATATAAACTAGTAAAGTTAACTGGCATGAGGAACTGAGATGAACATAAGTATGATGACAAGATAGATAAGCTAAACCAAAATAACAGGATGAACTACTGTACCAAGATAAACAAGTGTGTCATGATAAACTACGGCGTCAAGATAAGTCAAGGTATCACATCGTCAGGTTTCTATCAAGTACAATATCGCAAGGTATCTATTATGTATATTCGCTCTGCACCTCCCGTACTAGTATCCCGACCCGTGTCATGTGTTAACTATGAATGTCTCTTGCCCAATGTCATGTAATGGTCCATGTCATCCTAATATATCGTATATGTAGGTTTCCTGATTCGTATGATTCTTTCCATGCATAAGTTCAGTCCTTTGCGGTAGGCCGTACGGGCTTTCTTATGTAAATCTATACCACTTCGACGTAGTTCCATGATCCTTGAGATCGTTTTGGACTGTCCCCCTAGATCTGGTTATGTTTTCTTACCATGAACTATCACGCGCTCAACTAGGATTTATGCCACTTAGGACCACTAGGGATTATGCTACCTAATGAACGTTTTTGTATCTCTGTTTAGGTTTTAAGCCACCTAGAACTACTAGGGATTATGCCACCCGTCAACCACGTCCTTTGTCCCACGTATGAATCGTGAATCGTTTTCCATGTCTAGACGCACATGTAACTCAATGTGCCATCCGAGTTCCGTGCCAGGGCAAATCAAGAAATACGGAACTCGGTCGGGAGCTTTAAGTCATCTGCCGGTGCAGATATCTAGGTATGTTTTTGTATCCGTGGCTATGGTCCTACGTGACCCCTCCCTCAACTACTGAAAGGCAATCCAAGAAAAATCATGTATGAGAACTACATCCCGGCCCCACTATAGCCCCACTTTCCTATGGGCCAACCTCACCCATAACTCGATAGCAAGTATATGGTCTGTTGGGAGTTCTCCGCCTTTCCGTTCGTACATGATTGACCAAAGATGGTAGGTAGTCGGCGACGTGCTATCCAGGGCAAAAACAAGTATCGTCGAATCCACGCTAATCCATCCCAGTCTTTAGGTCGCTCGCATAGCAACCAAGGCATACTCTTGGATCTTCTACCGCAGACCTTAACCTCTGTGAGGCCGGGTTTCATGGACCACCTGCCACCTCATAGAGGGATACCAAGAGTACCCTCACGTCCCCCGAAGCTACCGCTTCGTCACCCAGTTCGCTGGAGCTTTTTATCCAAGTCAGAAAAGTTGCTCCTCCTCGTATACTAAGCGATAACTTACCGTATCTATTTATGAACTAGTCCCATGTCCTTGGCTAAGAATTATTACTTAGTTATCCTTAACTAAGGTTTACCACTTAGCTTCTCTTCCCACTATCCTTGTTAACTACGATTTTCAACCTAGTCCCCTGAGCTAGGGTTTTGTCTAGTGGGTTAAGTGTTGTCATTCCAGTTCATGACCTAACCCGCCCACGAATCATGTCAAGATTGGCTAAGTACTCAAGTTCAAGGCTTAGCCCTACAAGTTGGTTAAGTGTACCAAGAAGCTCATGACTTATCCCTATCAAGTCAAATTGGTTAAGTATTTATTTGTCTTAACCCTATCAGATTATCATGTTAGATTGATTAAGCATAGATCAGATTATCGAGTCGGATTGGTTAAGTATGGGTTAGCTTAACCCCATCCACTAATCGTATTACAATGGTTAAGCCTAAGTTAAAAGGTCTTGTGACTTAACCCTATCAGGTCCGCATATTAGATTGGTTAAGTATAGGTTACTTAACCTCATCAAATCATCATGTATAATTGGTTAAGTATAAGTTACTTAACCCCATTAAATTATCATGTTAAGTTGGTTAAGTATTGGCTACTTAACCTCATTAAATTACCAAGTTTAGATTGGTTAAGTGTTTAACTTAACCCCATCGAATTACCGTGCTTAGATTAGTTAAGTGAAGGTTACTTAGCCCCATCTAATTACCGTGTTTAGATTAGTTAAGTCTAAGTTACTTAACCCCATCTAATTACCAAGTCGGATTAGTTAAGTGTAAATTGCTTAACCCCATCGAATTTACCATGTTAGATTAGTTAAGTATGGATTACTTAACCCCATCTAATTACCGTGTTTAGATTAGTTAAGTGTAGGTTACTTAACCCCATCTAATTACCAAGTCGGATTAGTTAAGTGTAAATTACTTAACCCCATCCCCTAATTGTCTTATATGGTTAAGTGTCATTAAGGAACCAAGTCTGGTTTAACTTAACCTACCCATTCGTGTCATATCGGTTAAGTGTCATTAATCAAAATTACTTAACCTTTTCATGTGGCATTAATTAGATTAATGCACCCCAACCTCTCACATTAGACTTTGTTGTGGTTACTAGTTAAGCCGGGCGGGTCCGGGTAGATTTACACCACAACCTAGTCTAACCTCGGGTTTTAAGTGCTATATGACCAACTACCCACATTGGGTCCTATTGTTTGTAGCCACTAGTTAAGCCGGGCGGGTCCGGGTAGATTTATGCTACAAACTCAACCCAACCTCGAGTTGGCCACTTTCATGTTTGGTCTAGTGTCTTATTACGCTTACAATCCATACGTGTCAAGTTTTCAAGTCCCATGTTCATAGCCAAAATTACATGTTGTCATGTTTATACCAATTTACCCAAATCATGTTTCATGTCATTAAATTTTACCCATAACGTAACCCCAACGCTTTTAAACTCGCATATACATTCGCAACAACGCATAATGGATTAAAAGACGGAACTTGGCAAAGGTATGACGAAAGGGGTATAAGGCCGCAAGTTAAACATGGTGGCATATGAGACATAATGTGTTCACAAACTTGCATGTTGCATTATTAAGCCCCAAAAACATGCATAACCCCAAAACATAGCATATAGGTGAATCATGGTGATAGATGACATAGAAAAATGGCTAGAAGTTTGCATCTAGCATTCTATGCAAGTTAACTTAAGGGATAAGAGAGTTCTTATGTTGCATAATGCAACATTTCAACATAAAGCTTATAGCTTTTAGCCCACAAAATCAAGGTGATGACTTTACGAATATGCATAGGATAAATCTACACATAACATGATAGTTTGTAAGCATGTAACCTACTCAAGTTCAAACCCAAAACTTGCAACATGAACATTTAACTTCATAGTTAATATCTAAGAGTAGGAGGGGGCTTACAATGCTATGAAGGCACAAATCAATATATAAAAAGATTGAGATGAAGCCACACTAGCAAAAACCCCAAATCAATAAGCTCCAATAAAACCCTTGAGAAAATAATAAGAAAGATCCTTGCTTTGATGAAGATTTGCCTTGAAATCAAGTTTAGAAGCTCTCATATGAACATAGAAACTCTCATACACTCATATGATAATGTAATCTCTCATGTGAATGAAGATAGAATTTATGACAAGAGGATGCAGGCTTGAGTGGAGGCCATGATCATTAGAAATTTTGGCATAGTTTAGTTGTAGGATCAATTTATGAGGGTTTAAGGTAGGGTTAGGGGTCTTTTTATAGAAGACTAGGGTAGTTTAGGCTGTAGGATAAACCTAGTTTAGATCCTATCCATCTAAATCCATCACAAGCCAACAAACTAGACCCAATGCATGTCTTGGGGAAGAAGTCAAGTGTAGGAACCATTTAGGGCCTTTAGATCAACCATAGAGTCAATCCGGACCATCAAAACTCATCCCGGGCCTCAAAAATGGGTTCTGGGCCACCCCAGGCCGACCAGGTTGACCTGTACAGGGGGGAAGTCGACACTACAGTCGACACAAGGGGGGGCAGGTCGACTTGGGTGTCGACACTACAGTTGACATGGGTCAGTCTGCCAGAAAGTCTGCTGAAATCTTGTTTTGGCCATATCTTGGTCATACGGACTCCGATTTTCGAAAACTCGGACTCTATTTCGCGTATTTTTCCGAGACGAACGCAATGGTGATGTCCATTTTACCTAATTCTAATTTTAAAATTTAATTCTGCCTTGATTTTTTGTTTTAACGTGTTGTTAAAATTCGGGTTGTTACATAAAGATTCACATATGGGTTGACCAATGTACATAATTTGACCCATTGAAGAGTGGGGGATGTTTTGTGGACTAATCTTATTGAAATATACTTGCCATATTAGTGTGATTCAAAAACATGTTACTGTATTTTGATCAAAAACCTTGCTTTGATACCAATTGAAAGTCGATAGGAGTGGATCATATAGTGTACAGGCAAGTATTTATATGTATCCTACTAAGTACAAATAAATAAAGTAAATGCAGATAAGGAAAGTGCACACCAAAGTTTTATACTGGTTTGGATCTCCCGCCCTGCGTCCAGTCCTGAAGCTCCCCTTTGGAATTCTACTATCGACAAACCCTCGCTTTAGCCAGAGGAACATTCTTGGTTACAATACAATCTTCTTGTCGACGTGCTCTAATACAAAACAGATATTGACTGATATGTACACGAACTTCCAATATCTTTAAAGTAGTAATTTCTATGAAGTGCAGGAGTATATGGAAGACTTGATTGATGATGTGAGTTTGCAACAATGCTGATTAGAAGATTCAGGAAGTATAAAATATAGAGACGTTGTAGAGATTGGATTAGTTGCATTCTCTTGAATCTCGATGCTTTATATAGTTGTGAAGAGTTGTGTCTGAGTGGTCATGGCCATCGCCGATCATACAAGAGTTGTATTGATTGATGGTGAAGAGATGCCAAGACGTCTCTTGAAAATATGTTCAATATTTCAGGCCGAACTCCAGGTCAAACGTCTGAAAATAATTTTAGACTTCTGAATCCTAGTTCAGAGATTTCCTGAATTCTCTAACAGACGTTTGAAAATAGTTTCAGACGTCTGATCTCTGCTTTAGACCTTTTCCCGAGTTCTACAATAAACGTCTGAAAATAGTTTCAAACATCTGGTACTGTGTATCATACTTTTCTTGTCCATTGTGTGTACTCTTCGTTGATTTACTTGGTTTGATCTTTCTTGCATTTTCCTTCTTTGTTATTGTCCATTGCTATCATTCCTTATCTCAAGTAAATCTTGTAGATAACCTATATAAATATATATATATATATGTATGTATGTATGTATGTACATGTACTATTTCCATTGTATAGTTGTGTCTCGAAACCGTATAATACATTTTCTAACAATCGTAATATAGCAGTTGTTCAATTAAAATTGACTAAATTAATCCTATTTGAGTTTTGAATGATATAATGATAAAAATTAAATTTTCACAAAGAAAAATATTAGTAGGAGTGATTAAAGGATGTATTATGTGATATCTGTGTAAAGGGGATTTGAGAGACGAGCCTTATGTTGGACCCATAACATAGCATATGTTAATGAAAATGTTTAATGGCTAATCATTGGTTAACACAGGTCCTACTTAACAACCCGGAAAATCTGAACCAATTTAAAAAAATTATTTTGGTAATTTTGATGAATTTTGAATAGTTAAATGAATTATTTTAAATGATAGCGATGAGTAATTTATACTGAATGGAATTGGAACGTACATATTTATTTGAATCGACATTAGAATATAAATATTTATTTTTGATTATAAAAGGAATGAGAAATGGCGCGGTAGTTTGAAAATTCAATTGAATGTACAGGATTCAAAATAAACCGGATTTTGGCAAAACCAAAAAAATTTAAATCTATTTGAAAATATCTTTCCAAAGAATCTGAAAAATCGAAATTTCATAGCGGGAACAAAAAGTTATGTCCAGTTGAAAATTCAGAATAGTCGCTATAGAATTTTGGCCCTTAAAAAATGGAAAATTTTCAAACGACCTCCGATTTCGATGAAACCACTTTTGTTGGTTCTGGGATGTCAAGTTATTGCTAGATTCCAAAATTCATAATTTTTTGAATCAATATGTGAGCGTGGCGAAGTAAAACGTGTTTTGACAGTTTCCATCAATTTGGATCGACCAGAAAATGGCCTTTTCTCAAACGGTCTTCAAATTTGACGAAATTAGTTTTGTTAGGACTGTATCGTCAATACAAAGTTAGAAAATATTTTTCGGGAATTTTTAGAGTTAGTATGTAGCCCCGGTAAATTAAAATGTGCGTTTGAAATTAAAATACAATGATTTATATTTTAAATTAAGCGGAAATTAATCGTAACAGCCGAATCGGATTACGAAACATATCCCATTGTATTCGAAAGGGGAGTATTATGCTAGGGGCGACAGTCGTTGGGCCTCGATAGGATTTCGAATGGGAAGATAACTTTTTGAGATATTAATTTAATTAAATAATATAACTAAACTTTATAAAACCCTTTATACCCCGTCCCTTTTCTCTTCAGCGTTGACTCCTCTTTTCAAAATAAAAAAAAAACCCGATGACGGCACCCTCCACCGCCGCCAGGCGATTGTCGCCGCCCTCCCCCATGAGTGCGCCATCTTTCTCCGACGTTCCCCCACCCCTTTCCTCCCACCTCCTCTCTCTCCAGCTCTGTCCCCCTCTTCTTTAATTTCAAACCCCTCTTCCCAGACCTGCCACCACGGGAGGCCAGCCAACCCCACGACTGCCCCGCTTCGCCTCGCCCCCTCTGGCCACCGCCATACCCACAACCCCCGCCTCCCCCTTAAAAACCCTAAAACCAAATGGAGTTCACCCCGAAACCGCCCAAACAGCCACCCGACCACGAAAATGCCGCTGCCATCCACCGCGTGAGCAAAACCACTCCTCCTCTGAGATTATACAGTGAGTTATTTAAATTTTAGTTTTTTTTAATGATTCATATTATTTAAATTTCAGTTTTCAAATATGAAAAATAAATAAAGACCCGATTTTTATTTTAAGCAAAGCGATGATTTTTATTTTAAATAAAGATATGATCTTTATCGAAGTAAAAATAGGAATTTTAACTATAGAAAGTTATGGTTTTTGAAAATATAAAAATGAGACTTTTATAAATATAAAATTATGATTTTTATTTAGCGAAGTTATGTTTTTGGTTATATATAAAGCTAAGATTTTTATATAAATATATGAATTTTATAATGTTTTCTTTGAAATAAAAACATGATTTTAATCTAAACTTCATATTAAAAATGTGATTTTTATTATGAATAGCATTGAAAGGGCCGCGTTAGAATTTCGTACAAGTCCAAACGATTCAGAAATTTAGAAATGAAACGGAGGAGTGGAACCCAAAGGTGAGAACTTCTCACTTTAAATTTATTTTCTAGTTAAAAATGTAAACTAGGATGCAGACGATGTTGCAGCACCCGACACCCGTTGTCCACAGACCATAGATGACTTGTTTGTTTGGTTATGATGTGAAAATTGATTGTGTGATGTGGAATGGAATAAAATATTTTATAGTTAAAAATATAATTTTTAATGTGTATATGAATAAAATGAATATTTATAAACAAATCGGACGATTTGTTTGTGTACACACATTTGACTGATATGGATTAGGACGATAAATTTTACACATCGCCCAACTGCACAAATAAAACCTGTGTTTGATTGTTTGAAACCCCACACGGGCATTAGGATGAAATATAACATACACTAATCCCAATAATTAGCTGTATGTCGATCGATTTATTGACAAGCTGTGTAAGCATTGAATATTTATATTTTATGCTTCTGCAGTGTAGAATGCACTCCGGATGATGGATGATTATTTATCACTGTTGTTGTATACATGTATTGTATGAAATCCATATAATCAAATTATATGGTAATTGACTGTGTCTGATTTCAGTTTAGAAAGAATAAATATTTTAAAATAACGAACATTTTAAAATAATGAATATTTTAAAATAATATTCAATAAAAGATCAAAATCTGATTTTTATGTCCGATTTGGGATGGACACGGATATATTTAAATATATATAGCCATGTTGATTAGATTAACGTCTTTTTGTCATGAACGATATTTATATCGATTCTATTCATTTTTGTAATGAATATTGAAAAGGAATTGATTTCGAAATATAATGTTTTGAAAATATTATAATTTATATATCAATGATATGGAATATTCAATTTTGATTGGAAATTGAATATGAAGTTGAAATCGTTTTGAAAACGAATTTAAAACGATTTATAAAATACGTTTTAAATGGAAATCGACGAAATATATATTATATATATTATATATATTATATAATGGCCTGAATAGAACGCGTCGCACTGCGGCAGTTCGCGTATTTCGACCATTGACTTCCAACGGACATTACGGGAGATCCGACCATCAGATTCTCCTAAAACTGGAACTATTGGGTTCATATTGAAAAGAGTTTTATAACTAATATTAGAGTTTTGAAATCCAACGGTTGGATTTGGAATTATGTCCAAATCATATTTGGAAAAGGTCGTTGTAAGTGCAGTTCGATGGCCACTTATGGAAATCAACTGTACGGACCTTGATAAAATTATTTAAAAGTATCAATAATTTGTGTAAAATCATAACAAATGATTTGGAAAGAATTGGGATGAAAAATTCCATATTTGAAAAGATAAAAAGAGATTTTTATTGAAATGAACTAGTTTTGAACTAGAATTATAATCCCATTATTTTTAAAATAAATAAATTGGATTTGAAATGGTTTTAAAAATAACCGGAATTTCCAATATATGAATTGGAATGGATTTGAATCTAAATTATCTTCGGAATATCTGTGATTATACGGATATTGTGGAGGAATTTGAAAGATATATATATCGTTATTCTAATACGGTATTTGTTGATTCCAGAATTTGATATTGAATATAAGCCGATATATTTTCTATTTAGAGCCTTGTATTTAATATTAAATGTGATTTTGGATTTGTCGTGAATGGTGTCTTCATTAACACTGTTCTTGAACCCAGTTGGGAAAAGATTAAATCTTTTTATTTAGATTTAATGAAGTGTACCAGTTAACTGATATTTAATTGGAATGGAATTAAAATTGGTCTTTGGGTTTATCGTGAACGGTGTTTTAAATAACACTTGTTCTTTAACCCGATTAACAATGGAATAAGATTTTGGGTTGTCGTGAATGGTATCTTTAATAATATTGTTCTTAGACCCAATGGAGTTAAGAAAATCAGAAACTAACTAGAGATTAGTTAAGTTGAATGGTTTCCTGGGTATTGATCTGATGTTGGTTTTGGACTTCGGGGTTAATACTTAGGGAATTGTTCACTTGCTAATTAGGTTAAAGGCTGATGGAATGGAATGTGATTTTGGGTTTATCGTGAACCGTGTTTTAAAGAACATTGGTTCTTTAACCCAGTTAAAGATAGGAATAAGATTTTGGGTTGTCGTGAATGGTATCTTTAATAATACTGTTCTTAGACATAATGGAGTTAAGAAAATCAGGAACTAACTGGAGATTAGTTAAGTTGAATGGTTTCCTGGGTATTGATCTGATGTTGGTTTCGGCCTTCGGGGTTAATACTTAGGGAAATTTTCATTTACTAATTTACGGTTAAAGGCTGATGGAATGGAATGCGATTTTGGTTTTATTGTGAACCGTCTTTTAAATGACATTGGTTCTTTAACCCAGTTAAAGGCAGGATATGATTTCCCAAGTTAAACAATCATTAATATTGATTTCTGGTAAGATTAAAACCAAGTGGAGTTTTAATGCATCTTTAACTAGATTGAATTAATATCCAAAGGAAGATTAAAGAATAAATTGTCTTTGATAAAATTAATGGGAACCTTTCCCAAAGTATATGAATATTTGGATAAAGAAATATCCTAGATTAGAATGAGGCGTGTGTTGTGTTTTCATAGCACTTGTTTATTATATACGCGAGTTATTCAGAAAGACAGCGTTTATCCCATTCTGAATAACTGATTCGACGATGTGTCGAGGATGAAGACGGTAGTTGAAGACCGGAGGTCTTCACATCGTTTGGATGATTACTGATGTCTTGATTGGGCGGTACACCCAAGGCGAGGTAATAAGTGGTGATCGTCCAGACGTACTTGGAGATCGACGGATATGCGAGGGCCTCTCCTCTGTATTGGACATATGGGGGAGGAATAAGGTGCCTCCGGTTTCGTTCAAACCCAAAACGAACTTATAAATGGATGTGTATCTGACATCGTATTTCATTCTGTGTGATTGATATACATCGGTTGCATAGCGTGAATAGCTTATGTGGCATGCTGAGATGCAAATGATCAAGGCTTCTGTTGAAAAGCAGAGTCTTATGGTTGATGATCCAAGCACGGCTTTAGTATAGCGTAGCTTTGTATAACATTAATTCGCGAGCCTCACAACCCGTTGTAAACCAAAAACAGGAGAGGATTGCAGGGAGGGCATACGTTTCCTTCTAGCTAGGTGTGGCGCCGACGTTTTACATGCCCTAGCATTTTACTTATGTGGATGATGGATAACGAGGCGCCTCGGTTATATCGGTCGATCCGGGACCGATGGAGTCGTTTGGCTCATTGACCCCCATAGGGCGGGGAAACTCATTGTTCAGGCATTTTAATCCACTCCGTGCGGACCAGCCCTGAAAATCCAAGGGTTGATGCGTTCTGATCTTAAGACACGGGCTAGAGCGTCTCGAAGCGGTAAGGACGATATGTTGCCTTGGTTTACAGATGCAAATCCAACTTGCAATACATGACAATTGCGGTTTTGATTGTAGAGCCTAGTATTGGCGACACGATATATGGTACCCATGCCGCCTAGGATTGATACATTTATATTTGAAGTTGTTTTATACACTATGCACTTATAATAGAATCAAATGATTTGTTTTAAATGTACCAAGCATGTTTGGCTATTATAAGGGAAAACCCTATCCTCCGGCTTGCGTTGCATTGTGCGATGGGACCTGGGTCTTATAATAGCTTCATTTTTCCAAAAAGCATTGCGCTGTTTTGTTATATGCACTGGTATTCTTAGGAGGAAACCTCTTCCGTGTTATACGGTGTGGTCCCTTGATATATTTGATTTAAAGTAAAGCTTTAAAAAACTGTTTTAGTTCTCACACCAGTCACATGACTGACCTGGAGTTTATTGTTTTAACCTAAACTCTGGGTGCTCCTATTTTCCGCATGGGTTGCTAGTAGTTTTGGTTTTGCAGATTTATATTCACAGGATCCTGGTTTACAGCTGGAATGATATTCGGAAAGCTCTGTATCCGTATATTCTCTTCAGTTGTGTTTTGTATTATTTTCCGCTGCATTGTAACTTGTAAACCTCTGATATTAGTAAATGTGTAATATTTATTCATACTCTATATATTCTTATATTCTGATGAAATTGTTCTAATAAGCAATGAAATGTTCTTCTATTTGTGTTCTGATTTGTCGTGTTCTCAATTCAATCCGGGTTTTCCTTCACGGGGAAGTTCGGGTCGTTACACCTAACTTTAGTGATAATCAAGCAGGCATATTCCATCAGCTTCTACTATAGAAAAGTCTGCAGTGCAGAGGGTAAACCTTAACAAAGTGTATGCAAACTATGGAACATCCATATACGCTCATATCAGATTCTAAAAACAAGGAGTGCAAACTGTTAGCACCTTAAACAAAATTAGAAGAAAATTTTGATCATCAATTAATAAAAACTTAACTCATTGAATTGTAGTGAGAAAATTTAGACCTTACCATATAGCCAAACAACTGCCTAATGGAAGGCCTTATAGCAAACACCAAAATCTGCATTACTGGAAAACATTAAACATATGTGTGAAAAAAGGGATATAATTATTTAACTAAATATAATGAGGGTAATGTGCTATAAATAACACATGTTGGACTTTGAGCATGATAATTGTTTATAATTGGAGAACGATGTCAGATTACCATATCTACATTAGATCTCAATTAAGCAAAATTGAGAAAATTCTCTGAAACCATTGATATTTTTTATTTATTTGGTTAAGGAGGTTATTTGTGTATGGAAAGACGGTTATTAAACATGTGCCATCAAATAGAAATAAGAGCGATCAAACAAATGCAAACCACAACTGATAATTTAATGAGAATGTCATTTGTAAGTAAAAACATGAGTACAACAATCTTAAAAGAATATCAAAATATTTCCATTTCATTCATTTAGATTGTTTTTATTGTTACATGCGGATGTATATACGTAAAGGATATTATGCTTATTTTTTAAAAAACCAACGACCTTAATGTACATGTACAATGATTGCACAGAAAAATTTACCATATATAAGATTATGAAACTCTTATAGAGTTTGCATTTATCATTGAAATCCATTGGTAGTTTCGATATTTTCCAGAATATTTAGTTTATATATTTGTTAATTACAAATAAAAGGGGATTTATGTTGAGTTAGCAAGTTTCGTTGTTGGAATTAAAGGAGAATTTCCAATAAAAACGGGTCAATTGCATAAATTATTTAATAAACTATAAAATTAAAACACGTGAATTTACAAAAGTTCTTTCCTTTCACTCCGTAGGCAGCTAAAAGGCAAAATCATATACTTATTATGCAATGTCCTTTGACATGATGCTAATGAATCTTTTATTTGGTTCTAGTGAACTGAGGATCTGATTGATGCAGTATTTAGAAAAATGAATAGCTTATCTCAAACAGAGTAAGTATGATTTATGTTAATAGGCTAGGAAAAACATTATTCACAAAAAAGCTCAAGTTAAATGGCATTGTATTACCTCCGATTACTTTTAATAATTTGAAGTTACGTGTGATTGATTCCTATTGTTTTCAAAATATATAATAAGAAATATTCTTAACAAATAGGTGGACATAAGGTGCGTCCATATCAAAATATATACTGGAATGTAAACAACCATTTACAAAAGTCAAGGATGTAGTGTAAGTAAAGCATTGTGTGTTAGGATTCCATTGTAAATTTTAAATCTTTAAAGGAATGCAAACACAGAGAATAACGTAGCGATGAGCATGAAATTTAACACAACTATTACTTAATGCATGCTCATAATAAATATATGAAATTTTACATTCTTGTTATGTTATACAAATGCAGTATTACTTACTCCAGTTGACTAATTAAAAATATTTGATCAATCTGCATATGGATTTTGGCTGACTCTAAATAAAAATATTAGATTAATAAGTACAAATTCACATAACATTTGGGTAAAGTTTAACATTGCAAAAAAGAAATCAATAAGCAATAATAGTGTTCAACATATACCAAATAATCACATATATAAAAAAGGAGCACAATTTGAATAAAGCAAAAACGTAATAACTGCATACAATAGAAGATGAACTTTTCACCAACCTGACCTCCTATCAATTCTTAGCCGACAAACCTTGAAATATTTAGAGGAAGAGGTTAATCGGTGATGGTGAGGTGACAATGGCAGATCGTAAAGTGTCGTTCGATGGTGGAATGGATTAAGCTGTCAGTCAACTCATTGGTATTAAGGAAATCTCTACATGAAAATTCATCGAAGATTGGATCATACAACGATATTGTTAACGAAGAGAACTGAAAGGGTCAAAGTGAATTTAATTTCTATTTCATAAATGGCCGGTTTCTCATATCATGGCTAAATTTATCTATCTACTGCTTAAAGCATATCTAAAAAATAAAATTTGAATTCGGATCTGAGCTACAGCCTTGTGTATTTGGAAATGAAAATATGAGCAAAATGAAGCATAATAAAAGAGAATGCCAGGTAGAGAAGAGCAAGGGAAAAATATGTGACAATTAGTTTATAAAAATAACCAAGGGGCATGTGCGAGGAAGTGGAAATAAAATTGGGGCTGGAAAAAGAATGAAGGGGAAAGGCACAGTGAAAGAAGAAAGAAGGTGAAATAAAGGGTGACCCTTTAGTTTAGAAATGACGAAAAACGAAGAATGCTTGTGCGGGCATACAAGGAGGCATTTAGATTTTGGACTAAAGCAAGAAGGAAGGAGAATGCAACATTTGGTACTCATCTTTTAAAATATAGTATAGATTTTTATGTCAATTTTGCCCTAAATTATCTATTCCTTTTTCTTTCATAATTCCAATTGAATTAAATTTCCCAATGCGCATAAAATAAAAAGAATTAGCCAGTCGCATAAAATTAGGTATATAAATCTATGCCTAAATCAGTCATGTACAATGTGTGCAAAATAAAGGATTAATCAGCCATGTAGGTATGCTAATATTACAAATTTAGGCATATTTTAGGCATAACCACAATGAACTGTAAAATCAGGCGTAGAAAGGGGAAAAGAAGACTGAAAAGATATTTTACAGTATTTTAATTATTAAAAAACTAAAAATTGTAAGAAAGAAAGACAGGATAACTATAAAATAGCTTGTAGAAAATAATATTTATAGAAAAAGCATAACTTACAAAAAATGAACAATTTCTATAAAAGCTGTAAGTAAAACTGTAAATTAACAGCTACAACTATTTTAATGCCTATTTTCTTCAAAATACCAAAAATCCAATAATTATAAAACTCACTAGAAACGCTTCTCTCGTGGCCTAGGAAGAACCTACCATTAGAGAATGTGGCGGTCCGCCCTGCACCAACCTGCATTTCCTCTGAAGGTGCGTTGTACACATGCCCGACTAGCACGGAATGGTCGCCAAAGAAAGGAAAGAAGAGAATGAACTAACAAAGAACCTGTAGAATGTCTCACAGCGCATGGAACAAAATATAATAATAACATAATCTTGACATAAAATAGGCGAGACAATGCATAAGCTGAAAACCAAACCAAGATAGCAGCGGAAATCCAAATACAGATTATTACAACTTTCCAAATTACTGTCTCTAAAACAAAAGAAAGCTAAAGTAGAAGATACACTACTGATGCCCAAGCAGTGATCTTCAACAACACAGGGAGAATACTATATGTATCATACGTGGAAGCCTCCTGCTCGTCTCCGGATCAGCTACCCGTGCATACCCAGCTAACCTGTCTCTAGTCTGCTTGTGAGAGCACCCAGAGTAATAAGAAGAGACATAAAAATCTAGGTCAGACAAAAAGTCTAGTATGAGCGATAAGCAGCTAAACAGAACAATAACAGGTATACTAAACCATACCTGAACCTGGACCTGCAACCAAAGAGTTAGCACTACATACCGTACAATACTCTAAGGTGCCCCTAAACATGGTATAAAGATAACGGGGGAGGGGGTGTGCATGTCATAATCATGGCAAACAAATCAACCATAACAATTATCCTCACATCTCTCACTCAGTGCATAAAGCATACGATGTCCACCACTGTCAATCACTAGACCCATCGAAGTAGTGACGGAGTTCGACTTGTACAACTACTGCTACTACCAAGCTTACCACATGGAGTCATGACCAAATCTTTACAAATGACCCCACTTAATTGGTCTATAGCTCTTTAGTCGTACCTAGGCCACTGTGGCCCTGAATCCAATAACGTACTCCCTACACATAGTGATTCAAAGTAACAGACATCGACAACTCCTTAGCACACGTCCCGTAGCAAAGCCCAATCACGTAGCTCACTCATTGGTTCCCAAGTGGATCCTGAGTCAAAGCTCCTCATTTGGACTTCCTTTGCATCTCGGGTTTTGGTCGAATTGGAGTTGGTCTTCAAAAGAGTCGTCACGATGAGGTAAAAGTATATATTTGGTTCGGTTCAGTAGTCCAGATCCGGTTCGGTTCGGTGGTTCTGATTCATGCCTTGATTCATTCCTCCTCGGTTCGGTCCTCCAGCCCTGGTTCGGTTTGGATGCTCTATGCCTGGTTCGGTGGTTTCTCCCTCCTAGATGTCCCGATCCGATCTGGTGCTTCGCTCTAATTCCAGCTCCAAGCTTGGTCCTCCGATCCGATCCCGCCCCCTAGCTCTAGTCCGATTCGATCCCTATGCCCTTGCTTCCGATCCGATCCCATGTTGTCTCTCCGATCCCCTGTTGGTCTCTCCGATCTGATCCCTTGCCCAACTCCAATTCCAAGCAAATGGCCTTCCTTCTCGCCAAGTCTCCTTTAGTGCGAGGTTCCGATCCGGTTCGGTTTCTCCTCCCAGTCCACCATCCGATCCGAGCCTTCTATCCCGATCCGATCCGAAACCCTACACATTTTCCTGCAACTTTTCCAGCGGCTGTTTTACGCCATTCGACGGCGTTTTCGACCAATCTAACAGTTTTAATCAATCACAAAACATATCATACAGTCATAACAACATAGAGAATCAACCATAAACATCAAAACAACAACCGTAGCATGTAAATTGGATCAAACCTACCCAAAATCCCATATTTTCCCTTAAGCAGGTTTAGGCAAAACTAATGATATGATTAGCAAAACTTAATCAAATTAACCCAAGTTTCTAACAGGGGTCTAAAACATTATTTAAGAATTTATAAATATTTTCCCAGAATTTATTAGTGTATAAATTCGCTAATTAACACTAATTAGCCTTAATTAGCCATAATTAGTGAGGAACTATGCAAATCACTCACCTTGGCCACAAATAAAATACCGAATCTGAAATGAATCTCTATTTGGTGCTATTCCCAATGCAACACAGCAGCTCTAACCTTGCTTTGGTGCTAATCCTCTTTGATTTGATGTTGCTAAGCTTAATCCTTGATTACAAAGTGATTCAGGGATGTTTTAGAGGTTGGAGGCCATTGTTAGGGTTTCTAAGAGGTAAGTGGCGGCTAGAAAACTGAAATAGAATGAAAACCTAACTCATTTCAGCCTCCCCTTAACCCTAATCCCAAAATGGGTTATGGGCCCATTCACTAATCACTCTATTTGGCCCGGTTAAGCAGTTTTCACCTTCAAAACCTTATTTCAGCCATATCTCCCAAACGTTAAGTCCGTTTTTCACATGTGACCACTCTACGGAAAGGTAAACCATCATCCGAAGCCAATGGAAGTGGTTTGAGGTCAAAAATCCTTTCCAATCAAAAGTTATGGCCAAAACAAGATCAGCTAGGGGTAAAATGGTCATTTAAAAATTGGCAAAAATCATGAACATAGGAAATGGCCCCACTAGTCGCTTCCCAAAGCTACATGACCATACGACTTCGTATGTGAAAGAAATAAATATTTTACGATCCTATGATGCGTAGAATGCGGGTCGTTACACTCTCCCCCCCCCCCCCCCCTCCCCTTAAGAAATTTCGTCCCTGAAATTCCTCAACCCAAAACATACAAAGGATCCCGCATGCCTACCAATCATATACAACAATCAAACATGCAAAACAAGCCTATCCTAGCATGCGAAAAGACTAAATCGAAGTTAAAATCTTACAAAGCAAAGAGTTCTAGATACGTCTTCCTAATGTTCTCCTCTGTCTCCCAAGTAGAGTCATTCTCATTCTCGCCCCACTGGACTTTGACTAGATCCACCGCTTTCCTTCGAAGTTGCTTCGTATCGTTCCCAACAATACGCATAGGCTTGCGATTCCCGACCGCCTCGGGTTCAACTTCGATATCGTCCAACCGATTAGGTGAAATAGTCACATCTGGGTCGTGCACGAACCTCCTTAACTGGGAAACATGAAATACGTTGTGAACTCCTACCATCTTCTCTGGTAATTCGACTTTGTATGCCAAATTCCCAATTTGCTCGAGAACTGGAAATGGACCAACAAATCTTGGTGCTAACTTGCCTCTCCTGCCAAATCGTATTACGCTCTTCAACGGAGAAATCTTGACAAACACTATGTTGCCAATAGAGAACTTCAACTCTCTTCTCCTCTTATCAGCATAACTTTTCTGCCTATCTTGGGCAGCCTTCGTTCGCTGTTGGATAATCTTAATCTTAGCTGAAGTTTCTCTTATCACATCGGGTCCAAGCACAAGCTTCTCACCAGTTTCTACCCAACATGACGGTGAGTTGCACGGTCTTCCGTACAAAGCTTCAAACGGAGCCATACCAATACTGGATTGATAACTATTATTATATGCAAACTCTACTAGATGCAAATGGTCGTCCCATGATCCACCAAAATCCAATACGCAAGCTCTCAAGAGGTCTTCTAACACCCGATTCACCCTCTCTGTCCGTCGGTTTGAGGATGATACGCGGTACTGAGATGTAATTCTGATCCTAACGCCTCTTGTAAGCTCTTCCAAAATCCACTAGTGAACAACGGATCTCGGTCACTCACAATGCCTTTGGGTATTCCATGAAATCTCACTACCCACTTTATATACAGTTCTGCTAACTTAGCTGCCGTCCTGTTCGACTTGACGGGTATAAACCTTGCACTCTTAGTCAATCGGTCCACAATCACCCAAATGCTATCATGTCCTGATCTAGTCCTTGGTAACCCATCAATGAAATCCATTGACACTTGTTCCCATTTCCATTCTAGAATTTCTAATGGTTGTAGCAAACCACTAGGCTTCTTTTTCCCAGCTTTAACTAGCTGGTAGGTCATGCATTTGGATATTAGCTTCCCAATGTCTCTTTTCATCCCTTCCCAGAAGTAGGTATGCTTCATGTCTCGGTACATCTTGTCACCACCAGGGTGTATAGTCAGTTTTGAGTGATGACGTTCTCTAAGCACTTCATCTCTCAATCCATTGACATTGGGTACAACTAGTCTTCCATTCTTTCTAAGCCATCCATCTCGATCAAGCCCATACTTGTTCATCTATCTGTCGATTCCCATCTTTAACTTTGAGATGATTTCCAATAAGTTAGGATTGCTCCTCTGACTGGAACCAATCTGCTCAATCAAAGTGTGTCTAATCGTCAAACTTGCTAACATTTCTGCATCCAATTCGCACTTTGGTCTGAAATCATACCCAGCGATGTACTCCTGTTGCTTCCATTCTAGAAACATAGCCCCTAAACTGGCATGTCTTCTATTCAATGCATCGGCTACCGCATTACCCTTTCCTGGTGTGTATGCGATATCGAAATCATAGGAAGCTAAGAATTCCAACCGTCTTTGCTGTCAGAGATTTAGATCCTTTTGGGAGAAGAGATACTTTAGCGATTTATGATCGGTAAACAACTCGAATCTATCTCCCAAGAGATAATGTCTCCACAACTTCAGTGCAAACATGATCGCTGCCAATTCCAAATCATGGGTAGGGTATCTTCTCTCGTTTGGTTTCAATTGCCGACTTGCATAAGCTACAACCCTACCTCCTTGCATCAATACAGCACCTAGCCTTGTGCCACATGCATCCGTATATACCGTCATCTCTTCGTTCCCCTTAGGAATGACTAACACTGGTGCACATGTCAACTTGTCCTTTAGACTCTTGAATGCATTCTCGCACCTTTCGTCCTAGACGCAGGCTTGATTCTTCTTGGTCAACTGGGTCAACGGTGCTACTATCTTTGAGAAGTCTTGGATAAACTTAAGATAATATCCAGCTAACCCCAAGAAACTTCTTATGTCCATTGCATTCTTGGGCGTAAACCAATCTTGCACCGTAGCCACCTTCGCAGGATCCACAACAATACCATTCTCTGAAACAACATGGCCCAAGAATCTCACTTCCCTCCTCCAGAAGTGACACTTAGAAAACTTTGCTTTCAATTGGTGTTTTCTCAACACCTCCATCACTATCCTCAAATGTTCCTTGTGTTCTTCCTCTGTCCTCGAATAAACCAAAATGGCATCCATAAACACAAGGACAAACTTATTCAACTGATCTCTGAATACCCTATTCATAAGATCCACAAAATATGCTGGGGCATTGGTCATCCCGAATGGCATGACCAACCACTCATAAAATCTAGACGGCGTTCGAAATGCCGTTTTATCTATACTCTCAGCTTCCACTCTAAGCTGATGAAAACCTGTCGCGAGATCCAACTGAGAGAATACTCTCGCTTCACTTAACTGATCAAACAAATCATCTATCCGCGGTAGAGGATACTTATTCTTCCTCGTCACTTTATTCAACTCGCGGTAGTCTACACACAAACGAAGGGAACCATCCGCCTTGATAGCAAACACAACTGGTGCTCCCCATTCAGAAACACTCCTTCTGATAAATCCCTTCTTCAAAAGATCGATGACTTGCAGCCCGAGCTCTCGCTGCTCCCTTGGTGCCATACGACGAAGTGACATCACTATAGGTCTGTCATCTTTCACTAAATCAATACGAAACTCAATCTCTCGGTGTGGTGGAAGCCCAGTTATTTCTTCGAAAACGTCCGGATACTGGCCAACCACGGGCAAACCTGACAACACACTATGCGGAATGTCGAGGGAATTTAAAAAACTAGCCATTACCCCATCACCGGGCAGACCACCAAGCACTACCCTCTGCCCATCATCCGCTCTAGCTGTCACCAAAAAGCCCTCACAGTCTACCACCACCCCGTATCTTTGGAGTCAATCGACTCCCAAAATAATGCCAAACCCAGTAAAGCCCAAAACAAAGCAATCACAAACAAACATGCATCCATGACACGATAAGACCACATTACGACAAATCATGCTAAGATTAGTCGAACCACCAATCGGGTTCGTCACTACTAAAGGTCTATCGACAATCTCGGGCTCCAATCCCAACCTATCTACCAGATCACTAGATATGAAGGAACTGGAAGCCCCGGTATCAAACAAAACTCTAACAGGAACATCATAAACAGAAAGCATACCTTGAATGACGACATTCTTTTCCTTCTCCGCCGCAGTTGGCGCATTCGACGAAGAAGGAATAGCATTAAGAGCGTATGCTTTCACCATCTGCTTTTCTTTAGGGGGTTGCGGACACTTGTCCTTGTGATGTCCCACTTGGCCACAGTTGAAGCACTTCCTATCCGCTGGCTTGGCCCGACAATTACTAGCATAATGGCCCTTCTTACCACAGCTGAAGCACTCAACATTTTTCTTATTCTTTTTCTGGCCATCCTTATTCTGGTTCTGCTTCCTCTTATTCTGAGAACCACTCTTTCCTCCACTACTTGCTTGCGGCTTTGGCTCCTCTGCTGATGCAACTTCAGTCTTCGACTTAGGGTAAAGACTCTCTGACCTCAATGCTTTCCCCACAATCGATTCAAATGTCTCATCGATGTGGTTAATAAGCCTCTCCCCCAAGTACTGATCCAAGCCCGTTATGAACTTCTCGTTCTTCTTCTCGGCAGTATCAATAAGAGATAACCCATACTTCGACAAGGTGTCAAATTCGGCAATATACTCCGAGATAGCTCTGCCATTCTGCTTGAGCTCCAAGAATTTCTTAGACAACATTGACTTCTGAGCAGCTAGAATGAACTTCTCGCTAAAGCGAACCTTAAACTGCTCCCAAGTAATCTGATCCTCGGGAGTAGCTGCCTTTATAGCATTCCACCAATTCATTGCCCGTCCGTGCAGCTGACAGGATGCTAGCCTTCTCTTCATCGCATCCTCGATACCCAAATCTTCGAAGATACGCTCACAGCTATCCAATCAATTCTGCACATCCATGGCTGACTCCGTTCCATGGAACTGCTTCCCACCAAGACTAGTATAATCCTTGTTCAGCTTGGCGAAATCGGCCCTAGGCGCCTGCACTATTGGACCACCACCATTACCATTATTAGGAGTTGCCCCCTGCATATCCCTAAGCATCTCTCTCATGAGGTCAGTAAACATCGTCCTCATGTCAGCAACATTCCCATTATTGGCTCCTCTACCGGCACCTCTTGCGTATTGGCTCATCGTTCAATCTGTAAAGAGAAAACAATTAACCATCTCCATAGTGATGCTAGTGCAGTGCGACTTCATCCTTAGCTATATTAATAATATATATATATATAACTTTTGAAAATCAAAATAATCAAAAATACGCACTCTCATATACGTATACTATCTCTCCCTTATAACTTCCCTAGGTTAACTATGCAACCTAGAGCTCTGATACCAAGTGTGACGGCCCCGCCCCGCACCAACCTGCATTTCCTCCGAAGGTACGTTGTACACATGCCCGACTAGGACGGAACGGTCGCCAAAGAAAGGAAAGAAGAGAATGAACTAACAAAGAACCTGCAGAGTGTCTCATAGCGCATGGAACAAAATATAATAATAACATAATCTTGACATAAAACAGGCGAGACAGTGCATAAGCTGAAAACCAAACCAACATAGCAGCGAAAGTCCAAATACAGCTTATTACAACTTTCCAAATTACTGTCTCTAAAACAAAAGAAAGCTAAAGTAGAAGATACACTACTAATTCCCGAGCAGTGATCTTCAACAAAACAGGGAGAATACTATATGTATCATACATGGAAGCCTCCTGCTCGTCTCCGGATCAACTACCCGTGCATACCCAGCTAACCTGTCTCTAGTCTGCTCGTGAGAGCACCCAGAGTAATAAGAAGAGACATAAAACTCTGGATCAGACAAAAAATATGGTATGAGCGATAAGCAGCTAAACAGAACAATAACAGGTATACTAAACCATACCTGAACCTGCAACCAAAGAGTTAGCACTACATACCGTACAATACTCTAAGGTGCCCCTAAACATGGTATAAAGATAACGGGGGAGGGGGTGTGCATGTCATAATCATGGCAAACAAATCAACCATAACAATCATCCTCACGTCTCTCACTCAGTGCGTAAAGCATATGATGTCCACCACTGTCAATCACTAGACCCATCGAAGTAGTGACGGAGTTCAACTTGTACAACTATTGCTACTACCAAGCTTACCACATGGAGTCATGAACAAATCTTTACAAATGACCCCACTTCATTGGTCTATAGCTCTTTAGTCATAACTAGGCCATTGTGGCCTTGAATCCGTTCACGTACTACCTACACATAGTGATTCAAAGTTACAGACATCGACAACCCATTAGCATACGTCCGACAACAAAGCCCAATCACGAAGCTCACTCATTGGTTCCCAACTGGATCCTGAGTCAAAGCTCCTCATTTGGACTTCCTTTGCATCTCAGGTTTTGGTCGAATTGGAGTTGGTCTTCAAAAGAGTCGTCACGATGAGGTAAAAGTATATATTTGGTTCGGTTCGGTAGTCCCGATCCAGTTCGGTTCGGTGGTTCTGACTCATGCCTTGATTCATTCCTCCTCGGTTCGGTCCTCCAGCCCTGGTTCGGTTCCGATGCTCTATGCTTGGTTCGGTTGTTGCTCCCTCCTAGATGTCCCGATCCGATCCGGTGCTTCGCTCCAACTCCAGCTCCAAGTTTGGTCCTCCGATCCGATCCCACCCCCTAGCTCTAGTCCGATCCGATCACTACGCCCTTGCTTCCGATCCGATCCCCTATTGGTCTCTCCGATTCGATCCCCTACCCAACTCCAATTCTAAGCAAATGGCCTTCCTTTTCGCCAAGTCTTCTTTGGTGCGAGGTTCCGATCCGGTTCGGTTTCTCCGCCCAGACCACCATCCAATCCGAGCCTTCTATCCCGATCCGATCCGAAACCCGGCACATTTTCCTACAACTTTTCCACTGACTGTTTTACGCCATTCGACGGCGTTTTCGACCAATCTAACAGTTCTAATCAATCACAAAACATACCATACAGTCATAGCAATATAGAGAATCAACCATAAACATCAAAACAACAACCGTAGCATGTAAATTGGATCAAACCTACCCAAAATCCCATATTTTCCCTTAAGCAGGTTTAGGCAAAACTAATGATATGATTAGCAAAACTTAATAAAATTAATCCAAGTTTCTAATAGGGGTCTAAAACATTATTTAAGAATTTATAAATATTTTCCCAGAATTTATTAGTGTATAAATTCGCTAATTAACACTAATTAGCCTTAATTAGCCATAATTAGTGAGGAACTATGCAAATCACTCACCTTGGCCGCAAATAAAATACCAAATCCGAAATGAATATCTATTTGGCGCTGTTCCCAATGCAACACAGCATCTCTAACCTTGCTTTGGTGCTAATCCTCTTTGATTTGAAGTTGTTAAGCTTAATCCTTGATTAGAAAGTGATTTGGGGATGTTTTTGAGGTTGGAGGCTATTGTTAGGGTTTCTAAGAGGTAAGTGGCGGCTATAAAACTGAAATAGAATGAAAACCTAACTCATTTCAGCCTCCCTCTTAACCCTAATCCCGAAATGGGTTATGGGCTCATTCACTAATCACCCTATTTGGCCCGGTTAAGCAGTTTTCACCTTCAAAACCTTATTTCAGCCATATCTCCCAAACGGTAAGTCCGTTTTTCACATTTGACCACTCTACGGAAAGGTAAACCATCATCCGAAGCCAATGGAAGTGGTTTCAGGTCAAAACTCCTTTCCAATCAAAAGTTATGGCCAAAACAAGATCAGCTAGGGGCAAAATGGTCATTTAAAAATCAGCAGAAATCATGAACATGGGAAATGACCCAACTAGTCACTTCCCAAAGCTACATGACCATACGACTTCGTACGTGAAAGAAATAAATATTCTACATTCCTATGATGCGTAGAACACGAGTCGTTACAGAGAATATATATAAAAGATAAAATATTTTTATTTATAATCTCAATTGCCTTAAAATTTAAAATTAAGATGGTCTGTCTCCAAGAATACTAGCCTAAGCGGGAAAGAGATGTGAGTGAAGAATGAGGGAGCGGTTGGAGGTTTATTTATAGGTGGACTATAAGATCCTAGGCCAGTAGATTTAGGGTTTAAATATGAACCAACCATGTACTCGGACCAATCTGGGGTTGTCACATCAACTTAAGATTCAAAATAAGCCAATAGAGATGTGCCTAATTAGTAAAAAAAAATAAAACCAATATATCACTAATTACTCGAGGAAATAAATCTCTGTTAAACCACATTGACTGACCTATGTGTCAATCAATGTCCTATTAATTCCTAATGTGCATAATTCTTTCATGGTATATGAACTTAAAAACTTCAACATATACACATATTTAGAGTAATTCAAATTCGTACTAATTAATTGCAAGAATACGCCTTATAATATAAATGTATATATAGTTAATGAAATAGAAATTTTCTATAAATGTCTAATAAGTAGAAACATTAAATGTAGAATTTGGACATTATTTGCTAGTTCGTCATAACACATATAGTCAGTACACAATTAAGCTATGTATATATACATATATGTGAGGATTTGAAAAACATGTTAATTAATGTGCAATTAATCCATATTTTATGCAATTGATGTGCAATTAGTTCACAACATACGAAATTAATGCATTACAATATGAACAACATATACCCCATATATACACGCATGCACACACACATGTACATAAATATACATACATACACAGGGTCGGCCCGACAGTTGTCACTGCCCTAGGTGAACTTCAGAGGAAAAAAGAGTAAAACAACATAATGAAAATTTTGTTCAGACCGGGATTCGATCCTATGTGGAACTTTCCTCATCCCAACGCCAGTGCCACATAGCCATAAACTACTATGAAATGTTACCCTACAAGTTTTGTATATTAATAATTATAAAAGCACACAACCACCAGGTTACCCTCTCCCACCACCACTGGTGATGTTGCCTTAGGCGACCGCCTCCCTCGCCTACCCATTGGGTCGGGCCTGTAAATACACACACTCATATATATATATATATACATACACATATGTATGTGTGTGTACATGTACATACACACACACACACATATATATATATATATAATCTTTTCTTATATGTACATTTTGATCTTCTATGTCCTTTTATTTATATATCCACATACACACATACTTCCTACCCAGAACATGCATCTTTTTGATTGGCTTTCTTAAACTTTAAAAATATGTCATTGGTAAGAATCAAACTTAGGACCTCTAGTCTAGGAAATGCATGCACTACCACTCCTCCTAATGCAATTTTTATTCATAAAATTAAAACATTGAAGATTATTGGTTTTATGTGTGTTTTTTTAAACTTACAAAGTCAATATTTTCTAAATCATAACTCTAAATATACCAGAATTATTTGTCAGGCCGATCGTCTCAGAAAGATCTTTGCAATATTTATAAATATGACATCCAATTCATCTTCTACTAAAAATTTATTCTTATTTACTATTTTATTATGTGTGTTACTTGTCAAATTCAAATGTGTGCGTTAGCATTTGTGATTTAATACTCTTTGTCAGCTTTTAATATTATGTCTATAATGTTAATCTTTACTTATTCCTTTATAATGTTACTGTGAACATTTCCATTAACTTTATTCATTAACCTTTAAATGTTCAAAATAATTATTCTTAAGTTTTGGGTTATTACAGCCCTAGATAGTATAGTTTAGAAATTATTACATTTATAACGGTAACTAGAAATTATTAATATACAGGTATATATAGTGTAAGTAATGTAATTTACGATTTTTAAAAATACTATTTATGGATATTAATTGTAGATTTAATGGGAAATAAATTTGTAATTAGTTTTGAGGACTGATTTAAAAGAAAAAACATTTGAAAAAAATGATATATTTTCAAGCTTGAAGGAACTTAAAGGAACAATATACAAGTTGAAAATATAAATGAACCACATTTTTGAGGAAGAAGAAGATGGAAGATTTAAAAGAATGTATTGACATATCAAGGATTTGGAATAAAGTATCAAGACTTCAGCACTATTTAGACCACTTAATCATAGGAGAAAACTTCCAAAAAAAATTTAGATTGTGATAGTTAATGGTCCCCCATACTGATTTGATAAGGGTATAAAGTGGTACAAGTAATGAATCCTTGTTTATGCCTATGTTGTTTGGGATTTAAAATCCCTTGTAAAATTTAATTTAAATGAGTAAGAGATAATTTCATGGGGATACTTAATTAAATGATTTACATATATGGAATATGGAAGTTAATGGTGGAATTAGATTTACAGCCCACAAGAAGAAAGTGTATTGGCCTAGTAACATTGGAATATTGAGTAAAGAATAAGTTTAGCTTTTAAGAATGTCATCCTCAAGAATAAGAATTTAAGCATGAGACAAAGTAATAGGCTTACATATTAGGTTTAAGGAAATTAGAGTTTGAATATGACTGTATTTTGGTTTGCCTATGGATATTGGTTTAATTTTTAAGAATTAGCCATTTTGTTGTTTTTCTCAAAAAGACTATATTAAACAAATTGGCTAATACATTACCGTAAAGGTATAGGGGTGAGTCTCGAACTCCTCACCCCTTACTCGATAGGTATACACCTTACCACTATGCCACACTATCTTGGCACAAAAAAAGACCTTTTAATTATAAGGAATATACATAAAATGTAAAGGGTGAGATGTGTAATTTTACATGGTTGCACGTAGTTTAAATTCAATATATATATATGCTCATACCTTGTAATTGTAAGTATGTCAATATTATTATTTAGACAAATTTATGGAAATGATAGAAAAAGAACTTTTATTGAGATTCGAATCCCAGCGAATTGGAGCATAGAAAAATATTATATTTATTAATATAGATTAGGACGTAAGTTAGTTAGGGTTATAAATTTGGTGTTGGATTTTTCGGGTCATACCTCATCTGAAGACAGGAGTGCAAACTAAATAAATAGCCAGAGCTTTGAGGATAGAAGGAATAGTTTACATCTTGAATCTCTTAGACTATAGAAATAATATTTATCTTTAGGATTAACATAGTTACTTTTAATGGTTGGTGGTGCGCCCTTGAAGTATTTCAAGGAGGCTATGCGAATCACCAAAGCATTGGTGGAAAACCATCAATAAATTTTACTCGAATCAAATTTGTGATTAAACTTTGGAAAATGTCTACTTTGATTAGGCAGCTTGTGGAGGCTATGAAGTCGCATTATATATTGGGATTTCCCAATATTTGGGAAATAAAAGGTTGTTGATGATAGGAGCCCATGACGTTTTTATACTATTATACTTGACATGATACCTTCACATTATGACAAATTTCAGCAGGGCATAGTCAGGAAATTGGGACAAAGACAGAACACTTGGCATCTTGTGCCACCATAGGTATTATGGAGCACATGATTTCAAGGCTCGGCAACGTTCAGTTAGACTGCTTCGAGTACATTAGAAAGAAAATTTTGATGGAAGGCATGAAAAATTCAAATTTTGCAGCCTTCCTCGGAAATCTTAGGATTATATGGTTGCATTGTGGTTGCTAGATTGGATGAAAGGAATTGTTTGCAACACAATGCACCGACATTCATATAGAAATTATATGAATATTAGGTATTTTGCATACATACAGCATCACATATTACACTTTCATGCTAGGATTGAGCTTATTTTAGCCAGTCTGCGACACACAATCACATCGAGTAATGGCTATTTATGATTTTTTTTTAATAAATAATTTGGGTGCATACCATATTTGTTGAAACGAGTTGTGTTTTTTGCCCTTTTGGAAAAATTTCATGATGAAATCTCTTTTGAAGGAGGAAGAATGCAACACCCCATAAAATAAATCATGAATAAACATAGATAATTAAATTAAAAACAAACAATAATAAATTAATAAAATATTAATGAGTTAAAAATATATTTTTTGGGATAATTAAGAATTTGGCCACGAAATTATTATCATTGTATTCATGGTGGAATTCTAGTCCGTTTTCATATTTTATTTATTGAAAATGGAGTTCATATGAAGAAGTTATAGTTAAAACAAGTTATACACACGCATCACTTGAAATTTATTGAAAGAATATAAATTTGGAAATAAAAACATATATTGATGGCATAATTGAATATTCCTTGAGAATTCAGAATTTTTTATATGCGTGTATATGTATGCAAGAAGGGATAATAATAAATAGAAATGGAAATAATTAACAAAATTAATTAACGTATTAATAAAAAGGAAACCAACGTGGAGAATTAATCTCCCTGCGCTCGATCCACAAGGGGTTCGACCACTCCCCTTGAGGGGGGTCAATGGGCCGGTCGATCGCCTTTCTAGTCGAGGGGTGGGAGGGAGGCTATTTTATTAAGGTGTTTTATATATTTTTGCTAGAACAGACTGATCGATTTTATAAAACTAATCCGACGGTCCACACACTCTAGCAAGTATAAATAAGGCCTTGGCCACTCCTCCAAACCCAACAAACTATTCTCTTATGCGACTTCATTTTGCTTCTCTACCATTATTCTAAATTCCAAAAAATAGACAGGTCATATTTGTTCTTGTTCTTCCTTAACCTATTTCTCTATCTTTTCTAATTTACATCTCTTATTATAATCTGGAATTGGAAATTGTATGTTTATAGGACTCTAACCAGATTCTTATATACACGTATATGATTCGGAGAAAGTTTGGAACACGATATTTGCGAGGATACATCATATATTCCAGAAACAATTTGTACACAACCTCGTCATCCTTCTCTTAGTAATTATGAGAGTGGAAATTTTATAAGTTTACTATTTTCTATATTCTGATAGTATAAATTTGGATTGTTATGCCTAAATGGATTTGGATTTTCACGAAAACAAAATATGTATAAATCCCCCAAATCCCTTATAAATTGCGAAAATGGTCAATCTTGTCAATATATTGGGTTCTGATTATGAATATAACGAAATTTGAAGATTTTTGGATGTTGTATAGTTTTGGTAATGGTCTGATTTACTTTCTGTTAATTTGTAAATCATATATGTGCAAAAACATAAGATTTGAGTACTATAAATTACATAGGTTTAAACATCTATTTGTTTGAAATAGATAAACTCATATTAAAAGTAAAGTAGCACCAAAATAACTATATATATGTGTGTGTGTGTGTGTGTGTGTGTGTTATATTGCACATTTTCCTTCTTTTATTATTGAAGTAGTCTTTTAAATGTAAGTTCCAAGTTATTTTGTTTATGTTTGATATTTCCCTGTTATTGATTTGAATGTAAATATACACTATATGCTATGTTGATGAAGTCATGGAAATAAACTTGTAAATCTCAATTTGGATTAGGATCGACATTTCTACGTTTAGGACATTTCTTTGCACATGCTTTAACCATGTTTAATTTATTTCTATCTGGCGTAATTAACATATTATAAATGCGTATAAATTACGTACTAAATACATTTAATTAGGAATTCAAATTTAAATGTCCCTAATAGGAAATTTGTATGCATATGAGTATCAATGACTTTTATTAGTATTAGTGACATACTGACATGAGGTTAACCCCTACTTGTAGTAGATGCCTGCTCGGAATCGACAGGCATATCCAACATCTACAAGAAGTCGGATTATTGTGAGATTTTTAAGTGCTATGTTCCATTATAATAACTACACAATGACGCGAGATTAAGCCCTACTTATAGTAGAAGCCTGCCCGGAACCATCCGGAAAATCCAGCATCAACAAGTGGTCAGTTCAGTGTGGGACATCTAGTGTATGTGTGTGTATATATACATGTATGTGTGAAGTAGGCCTGCCCCAAGAAGGTATTAAGTGGTTGACCTACCTTGTTTGGGTATTAAGTGGTTAGGACTAGGTTCGTTCCTAATGTTTACTCCTTAGTTTTGGATCTTCTTCGACTCTACGAATAGTCATGGAACTCTTGTCCATTAACATTCTAACTCCCTATCGGTAAGGTAGCGTAACTGTATAGTAAACTTCGAGCGAAGCTCAGATGCTACACACTTATTGACCATTTACTTTCCGTTAATGAAGGCGAAATTCCCGCGAGGTATTCCGGCAAATGGCTATGAAGCGGGATATTGCCTTATTAAAGAGAAGTCCTCCTCAACAACTTGCCCTGTTGTAATAACCCGGAAAATACGAGCCAATTTAAAATATTTAAATTGGTGATTTCAAAGGGATTTGAACAATTGAAATAGAATATTTCAATACAATAGGGAATTAGAAATAGTGAGTCGGTTTGAAAATTTGAATTCAAATTTTGACTGACTGTGCAGGGTGGAAAATATAACGGATTTTAGTGAAACCAAAAATATTTAAATCTGTTAGTCAATACCTTTCTAACGAATCTGAAAAATCGAAGTTTCATAACGGGAATCAAAAGTTATGGCCGAATGAATTTTCAGAAGGGTCGGTATATGGAATATATAGCCCTGGAAAATTGATATTTTGCATACGACCTCGGAATTCAACGAAACCACTTTTGTCGGGTCCGGGATGTCAAACTATTGCTAGGTTTCAAATTTCATAATTTTTGAAGCTAGTATGTGAGCGTGGCAAAAGAAAATGTGTTTGGTCAATTTCTATTAAATTGGATCGACCAGAAAATGGCCATTTTTCAAACGACCTCAGAATTCGACGAAACTAGTTTTGTTGGGACCGTAGCGTCAAAACATAGCTAGATTTAATTTTCTGGAATTTTTCGAATCAGTTTGTGGCCCTGGCAAATTGAAATGTACGTTGAAAGTTAAAAATTAAATGTTTTATACTTTAATTTGGAAAATAACTGACTGTAACAGTCGAATTGGCCTACGAAACATATCCCATTGTGTCCGGAATGGGGGTATTTAGCTAGGGGCGACAGTCGTTGGGTTTAAAAAGGAGTTCGTTTGAGAACACACTATTTAAAAATTTTATATAGTCCTCGGCCAATCAGAATTTTCCATTCATAAATTAAAAAAAAAAACCCTCGAACGAACGGCGACCCGAGCTCCCAACCTTCCAGCCCCGATCGCCGCCGCTACCGCCACCTACAGCCTTCGCTACCGCCACCCCTCGACGCGCCTCCGTCCCCTCTTCAAATCCGACTAACCATCGCCACCCCTCGTCGCCTGTGTCGCCCGAATCGAAGCTCCAAAGTCCCGACCTTTCCACCGCCGCCGCCGCCGATCTAGACCACCGAACGCCACCAAACCACCACCGACTGGAAGCCCTCTCTTCCCTCTTCCACGTCCAACTCGCCGATCATCCCCTCGTGCCTCGATTCTCGCGAAAACTGTAAACCTAGTTTTGAAGCTTCGTGAAAGTGAGTTTTTCTTTGATCTTTACACTTTGAAAAATCATATCTTTTTGGTGTGCTGACGAAATTCGATGAAACAGGAAACATCGGGACCGCAAGGAAGCTCTCTACCCAATAGAAGAAGCCGCGGATTTTTCTGACATCGTATCGATTTTTAGAGCTCCGAAAACCAATGTGAGAAATCTAAATTAACGTGAAATTGAATGGAAAATGTCGTGTATAATTTATATTAGTGAAATATAAATTACATACGTGTTGTATACCTCATGTACATACGTAGTGTAAGCTATATAAGCGAAGTATGAATTTTACATGCATAGAATAATTGATATATGTGTTGAAATGCAAGTGAAATATAGCAATTATATATATATATATACTCCCCTCGTCCACAAACCATGGACAATATTTATTGTTGTGAATTGGTGTGAAATATTGGATGGAAAATATGAATGGTTGAATAATTGTTTGTGGTTGATATTGTTTGGTAGTGGTTGAAAAATACCCATTGGTGATTGAAATGAATTGGAAATATTTGTGGAAATAAAAATAAACATGCCGCCTGCGTGTGAATTAGATGCATGAATCCCCATTGTCAAAAACCGCGAGGTTTTAAGGTAGAGCGAGGAGCCGTACTAGGGACGGTGCCGGTTTAACTACCCTGCCGTTATGCTGCCGAAATTTTGAATAATCTTTGTGTGTTAGAATTATTTTCATATGTTGAAATAATTTTCATGTGTAGAAATTAAAGCCATATGTTGAAACTATATCCATGTGTGGAAAATGTTCATGTGTTGAAAAGTGTTGTGTGAAAATTAAATTCATTTGTGAACGAATGAAGTGTTTGAACAATAAAAATCATATATATATATATATATATATATATATGAAGTAGGAAAAATATTCGCCTTATATAAATAGTTTCAACAATAAAAATCCCATCTTTCTAATATGAACAACATAAATAAAGTGTCCATGTGTGGAAATGCTCATTTGTTGAGAAGTGTGTGTAGTGGAAAAGTTCATGTGTTGAATAAAAAGATCGAACAATAAAAATTACATTTTTATTGAAACTATGAAGTGTTGAAACATCCATTTGTCGAATAAATATTTTGAACGATAAAAATATCATTTTTATCATATTTGTGATATGCTAAAGGTATGCGGACGTTGAAATAAATATTTGTGAAAGAAATATTCTTTTTAACATGCATAGGAACCAAATAAAATATTCATGTGTTGAAATCTATTTTAGTTCGCCAAAATTATCATCTATTGAAATGTGAAGTGTTAAAAATAGCCACTTGTTCAAATAAATGTGCATGAGTTAAAATATACAATAATTAGCTAATGATATGATTTTAGCCTATGCATTCAACATTAGAATGAATGGTGTTTTTAAACCAAAGTAAATCAAATATGAAATTGAATGGAAAATGATAAGTGATAGAAATTGTATATATGTACATGCATATCTATTGAACATGTTAAAGCAAAGGGGCTAGAGAAGAGAAATAAAATTTTGTGCCCGACAAATAGGTACACATTTACTGCTTTGTTTGGGTGATGATTTTATGAGCCTGTTGGCTAGCCACTTGGCTTTTTCTTTTTCTTTTTGATATGAGACGCCCGTGTGGCTATTTGGGAATTTTCCCAGACCCTCCCGTACAAGGGAGGTTATGGCGAAATTTTTCGAAATTTAAAGGCGTTAGTGAAATAATTGAAGTGGAAACGATATAGGAATTTTTGAATGAACTATATTTATATAAATATATAAATATAAATAGAATTAAAACGAAACGTGGCCGTGTAGTTCGTGTTTTGAAACCGTGATTTCAAACGACTAGTGCGCTAAATCCGACCATTGGATTTTCCCGAAACCGCAACCGTTGGGTTCGCCTTGGAAATATCTTTCCAACGGCACCAACTTTGTGAAGATCCGACGGTTGGATTGTCGGGAATGTTTAATTCAAAACTGAAGAAAAACAGCGCCAGAAACGATTATATTTATATATATAATTAAATTAAATCGAATAACGACGCTGAAGTTCGTAAATTGAAATCGTAACTTCAAATGGCTAGTGTGGAAGATCCGACCGTCGGATTTTCCCAAAACTGAAACCATTGGATTCGTTTTGAAATGACCTTCCTAATGATGTAAAATTTGGGAAGATCCAACGGTTAGATTTTCAGATATGTGTAAAACAAAATTAGTGAAAAGCAGCGCCAGTGCATCGACACGACCCGAAACGTCGTTTAATTAAATATGGCCGTTTTAAATTAAATAAAAATGGCGATATATCGTTATAAAATACTATAGACGATATAGAGTGGGAAATAAACCAATTTTGTTGTGTTTGCTTGATATGTGATGGTTGAATGTATTTGACATGAAAAATATAACTAAATAACTGAAATGTGAATGTTGAATAGTCCAACCATGTGATTAATTGATTTGAAAATCTAAATATACGTGGGTTATTTGAAAAGGCCGAGTTTATCTCATTTCAAATAATCGATCGACGTTGAGAAGTCAAAGAGTCGAAGACGGCTGAAGACCGACGATCCCCACATTGGATGGATGGGCGCTACTGATGCTCGTGATTGGAGTAGCTACCATGAAGGAATTGAAGTAGTAGTCGTCCAAACATACTGTTGATTGTACGGATATGCGAGGAATTGGTGCCTCCGATTTCGTTCAGACCCAGAACGGACTTGTAAATGGACTGTGTGTCTGACATTGGATTTTGTTCTGTGTTGATTGATCTCTGTTAAGTATATATCTGTTTGGCGGCGGGGAATTTATTCTCTTGCTTAACGCCCTTCTCTGAGACGTACGAGCTCAGAGGTTATACATTGACAGAAATCAGTCGCATGGAGTGGATTGCCTGTGTGGCACGCCTAAGTGGCATATGATCAAGGCTTCTGTTGCAAAGCAAAGTCTTGTGGTTGATGATCAAAGCATGGTCTGTGTGACGTAGCTTTGTGTATAACGTGAATTCGCGAGCCTCACACCTCGGTATGAGTCAAAAACGGGAGACGGACCGCTGGGAGTGCACGACGTTTCTTTCTAGCTATAGTGGTGTCAGTGACCTACCAGCCCTGACATTATATATACTTTTCACCTGTGTGGTTGTTGGAATGCGAGGCGCCTCGATTATAGGTCTGTAAGGACCGGGAAACGTGTGTTCAGGAATTGCCAATCCTCAAAAGTAAGAGAGGACCGGCCCAGCCGATTCCAAGGATCATAGTGGGGTCCTGGGACATTTGCTAGAGTGTCTCGAACGGAGAGGAGCTTGTCCCTTGCCTCGACTCATGAAGGAATCCAATTCCCAATACGAAATATGCGGATGTGATTGTATTATTAGTATGGCGACATAGTGGTATGGGTCATTTATGCCGTCTATGATTGATATTTATGATTGAAATTGCTTTTGAAACATATATACACTAGTAATAATATCAAGCACTTTTGTTTTATTCGTATGAAGCATTTTTGGCTATTATAAGGTAAAAACTCTATCCTCCGGCTTGCATTGTATTGTGTGATGGGACCTGAGTCTTATAATGGCTTCATTTTATAAAAAGCATTGCGTTGATTTAATTATTTATTTTATTTCATGCACTAGCACTTATTGGAGTAAACCCGTTCCGCAAAAGTGGCATGGTCCTTTGATTTGCCTTATTATTGTTGTTAATAAGTTGAGTAGATTTCTCATACCAGTCCCATGACTGACTCGTAGTTTGTTTCACCTTGCAAATTCGGGTGCCCTCACTTTCACACGGGCAGCCTAGTTACAGGTTTCTGACGCACCTTTTGGCTCATGGCGAGGCTTGACTACACCGTGCTGACTTGGATTTTCTCCGCCATTATTGTATCTATATTATGATTCCGCCATTGGCGATGTAGACTGATATTCCTTTTGTGTACTCTTTATGTATGATTCCGCCTCAGGCGATGGTGACTGATTATGTATCATTATGCACTAAGTTGTATCATGTACTGTGCTTCTCTGATGTGATGATATCTATATGATTACGCTGTCATATGTGTGTAAATTATTCTATTTTCTGTTTATGCTATTATCTGTGATCTACTAATGATGATTAATGTGTTATATTCCAATGATTATCCTTAACACCGTGTCACGGGGTTTCGGGATCGTCACACCTGTCCTCGAACTAAAGGTGCGTAGCGGGAACGACAAACCCACTTAAAATCTTTACTAAACTCTGACCAGCCATCATATTAGCAAATAAACGTATTCCTGAGCTTAATGCACGAAAACAATGAGGGATTAGCTCAAGGAGTACTAAAAAAGGTGCTAATGGCAGTGGGACTCCTGCGGGTAATGAGAAGCTAAAAAAATGAAGCCCATGTCTTTGAAATCCAACGATCGTAATGCCTATCAAAATGGAAAAAGAGAGAGCGCCAATTAGTTAATTAGAGCATTAAAGGATGATTCGATACCGGATAATGAAGGCCAGCTCACTAAGCTTTTAAGCAAAGAGGGAGCTACACATGAGTGAGTGATTGGTTGTGGACAATCATTCAAAACTATTTATATGAGGGATCTATTTTCAGTGTTAAAAGGGGCACAACACACTTTTTAAGAAGAGTTGGGGTCTCCGTTACGCTCCTCGTATGAAACCAAGCGCTTCCGGTGCTTTGTGCTCCGGTCGCCTCTGTACAAGCGTATAAGAGCTATTATGTATGCTCGCCCAAGTCATGAGAGCCGCACTTATTAGGTTTTAAATGGTCATTGAGTCCACCTTTTTCTAATAATTATGAGGTAATAAATGGTCTTATACGATTAACAATGAGTGTGGTTTTTCTTTAGAAATTGTCTGCTTCTTATCAAGGGTATGTGAGAGTTGACCTAGAGTTGGGCTGCTAAGAGTTATGACACTCACATGAATGGGCTATTTAAAAAGAAACCGCCTATCTAAGGGAAGTATTAAGTGGTTAGGATTTCACTAGTAATGACAGCTAGATAGTAATAAGGGTATCCGCTGGGGGAGGGTTATAAATGATGAGAAGTCATCTACCATCTTGAGGTAATAAGTGACTGCTTACTATGTCTTGATTTACATTGAGATCACATTTAGTGACGTTGATTATTAGCAATCGAGGTCTTAAGTAACTAACATCCCCCACAGGGTATTAAATGATTATAAAAGGAGTCCGCATATAAATTAAATATGTAACAACCTGGATTTTTATACAAAAATATTCAATTAATTTAAATATTTAATATGATTAATTTTAAGAATTAATTGCTTGAATTAAATTTTAAATGAGAATTTGGTTATAAAATTGACTTGAAATTTAAAAATATCAAGTTTAAAATAAGATTAAATTTATTTTAAAGCTATCTGAATATATATATATACACGATTATAAGAAATTATTATCGATGAATGTTAGTGTTTTGGAATCAATTATTTATTTATTCGATTTTAATAACACATGTAAATAGAAAAAAATTGTACGACCTCGGATTTCAACGACATTAGTTTCATCGGTTGTAAGATTTCAAGTTTCATTTTAATTGGGGTTGTTTTGTGATCATGCGTGATATAAACGTGTATCGATTAACAATTTGAATTCAAAATAGCAGTTTTTGAAATGATCTCGGAATTTGACGAAACCAGTTTCATCGGGTCCGGAATATTAAACCATTGCAAGATTTCAAATTTCATGGCAATGGGGCATGGTATGTGATGGTGCGAGTTAAACGTTCGACTAAATATGTGTGAGTATAAGTCAATATTATATTATAAAACCCTTACTTATATATTATCTTTAACTCCCTAACCCTCAATCATTTCTACCTTCTCCTTCTTCTCCACATTTTGTACAAACACCCTCCTTTTTATTATTTTTGCAAAATTCAAACTTTCAATTTCAATTCCAAAACGAGTGAGAATTAAGGGAAGTGTCCAACCTGAAAGTTGTAGAGCTTGGAGAGCTCGACCTACTGGTGAAATTTGGTGGCCAGTGGCCAACTGAGGTGGTAGAAATTTCATCGTGAATGGTGACTGTCTTGCTTTGGTTTTTGGTGGCTTTCGAGGCAATGGAGGAGAGTTAGATGATGAGGTTTGAAGGAAAGCGAAGGAGGGGAGGATGCTCGAGATGCCCAACTTCTGGCAAGATGGCCGATCATCGTGGTTAAGAGTTTTAGGCGGTGGGTCGTTGGTCGACGGCGAGGGTGCCCGTTGGGTTCGCCTTAGGTCCGAGGGTCGGCAGCGTCGCCGTTCGAGGCATAATGGTGTCAGATTTTTCAATCGGTCTGGGGGGAATTAGGATGTTGGTTAGGGGTCGGATTATCTTAATCTAATCTAGGTATTGTGGCTAATGACAGTCACTAATGAAAATAATTTATTTTAATTTGTGTATAATCTTGTAATGGCTATAAATATTTTATACGTAAACAGAATTCGACGAAACAAGATCTGTTGAGATCGTATCTTCGAATACTACGCATACGAACTGGATTGGAGTTCTTTGGAGCTATATGATTTTTAATATAATTTCAAACGCTTATTTGGAATTATATAAATCAACGTGAAATCGTCAAATTGGAACAGATAGTGAGTTAATTATCACGTTTTCTGAAATACTTTGAATGTTGTTATTTTATATAATAATCACTGTTTTTAGTATATAAACTGTGCTTAGATGTTTGGACGATTTATTGCTTTTTGGTGGTTGTCGATATAAATAATTCCCGTCTATGAACGGATGATCCCTTAATACTACTTGCTGTTAAGTGGAAGATTCATCTTAAATAAATTAGATTAAATTTTCAATTTCGTATGCATATATAGACTGATATTTGTGCTATGATGCAGGGGGGTAGGTTGGAGGGATCCAACAGGATTCCTCAATGTTTTGGATGTTACTTGCTTTCATTTTTGACACATGAACTGTCTAACGTAAGTAACATTAAAATCTGATTTGGTTAATGATTGTTGAATTAAATTCAATGTTGATGTGTTATTAACCAATAAACACTATTGGTTAAGTGATTGGCAGCAGATGGCCTAAAATCCATCTTTTTATGACGTCGACTCGTCGTTAGGTGGATTGACGAAGTTGAAGTTATAAAATTTACTTTTATAACAAAAGCAAGGTTTTGGATTTATTTTATATAAGTTATATGAAATTAATGGTTTCATAAATATATAGATATTTATAGTTGGGTTTTATATTTGAATTATAAAATGTTTTGTGAAAGAAATCCCTGTTTTATAAATAAGTTTTATAATTTGAAATTTCGTGCGGTAAAACTTTAATAAGTTTTATAATGATGTTTTATGAAGTTATAAAACCCTATTTTATAATTAATTAGTTTTTAAGTGATTTTCAGTTGATTTGAATAAGTTTTTAATAAATAGTTTTGTTAAACTTGTAAAATGACGTAGCATTTGATATTGGATTTCAGAATTGAAATTTATGAAAATTTGGATATTCATAAAAAGTTTATAAATGATTTAAATTGATTTTTAAGCAAAGTTTAAAGTGATTTGATTTTAAAATTGAACTCGGGTCTATAAGATCTGAAATTTATAAAGGAAAGGAAATCGAGTTTATAATAAGATCATAATTGAACTTTTATAATGGATTTTGTAAAGGAGTTTTATATTAAATCCAAGTTTACAAACAAAGTTTATAAAAGTGATTTAAAGACAATACGGTGGTCTTAAACGATGGTTTACTTAATAGTTAGATTATCTAAAAGTGATTGTAATTGAAATAAGATTTCCAAATATAGGAAGTGAGTTCCTTATTTTAACTGAATAGTAAATAAAACTTGTTATGACATTTACTGGATATTAGATTTTTCATTGACAAACCTCTAATTATTTTGAAGATAAGAATGCTATTGAGATAAGGTTTGAGAGGTAAATAAAATTTCCCAACCTGAACGACTTCGTTGTTGTCCAAGAGATGATACTGGCTTGAAAACGAAACAGAAATTCTGGAATAAGTTATTACATCCATAAGTGATGTTATAAACTTCAATTTACAAAGTTTAAAAGTTAAATAAAACTATTCGGGTTTTATTGTAAAACAATGTATCGTATGACATTGTTTGGTCCAGATATGAATTATGACTAAAACTTATACCATTTGGTTAAGTATATAACGCTATTTTCTAAGTGAAAATAATAGGATTTGTTAATACACTTATTCCTAAGTGATGACTATGGTTTATGAAGCAATAAAACGAGAGATTTGTGAATATGTGTATCCTATTGAGATAACATGTGGAATCAATTTCAAAGAATTGGTGAAATGATTTTTATGAATGATTTTATTTAAAAAGGGTCTGCGCTACTAATGTACTTTGTAACACCCCGTATTTTCTATGAATATTAAAATTAATAAATCTAAGAACACTTAATTTTTTAAAAGAAGAATTGGGTGAAATGGGTTACGCCATTTTGTTCGTCTCAGACTTCTGCTTGAGATAGAGTTCGAGTTTGCGTGAATCGGACTCCGCATGAAGAAGTTATGGAGGTTAGAAGATTTCTAGAGTAAGCAGAAAATAAATTAAAAATAATAATTAAATAATCAATTCAGTTCGAAATTCAAAAACTCAGAAATCGGCTCAGCGGGAGATCTCCCGCTCAGGGGTGTCGACCCGCCCAAGGGGTGTCGACATGGGAGTCGACCCCGCAATAAGGGTGTCGACATGAGTGTCGACCCCCCTGTAGGGGTCGACCCCTGCCAACTGTGCTAGACAGTGACAATGTTCTGAGTCATAGGGCTACGTGGTTACTTCTGATTTGCCTGATGACGCATTTTCTTGGACTAGACGACTTTGATGACTCCTAGGTTGATCTAAAGGCCCGTATTAATCCTAAACTTCTATATAATCACCCCCAAACCTCAACCCTAGACCTCATAACCCTATTATATGAAGCCGTCATGCTGTCCATGTCTAAGCTAGCCTAGCCTTCATCTTCTCCAAACTAGAAATCAAGTTAGAAAGCTCCAAACCAAATCCAGACAAAGAATCAAATGTCTACATCAAGGGTTAAGGTTAACAAATTCAGAAATAAGATCCCAGAATACAAGACCCGTTCTTTTTCTGTAAGTTCAGTTATTATTCACATTTGAACACCTAATAGAAATCATGACTATAATAATCGGATCTAGAACTGTGCCTAATTCTGATTCGTGCTTATCCTTTTATCAAATCTGAATTGCCTATGCCTATGAGACTGTTGTGATTGACATAATGAAACCTATCTTGCCTATGAGACTGTTGTGATTGATATAATGGAACTTATCATGTTGTACATCAAAATTAGTGATTCTCTTAAGTCCAATTCTATCTAAACTTTATACCTATGTTGTGAATTGCTTAGCTTGCCCACACTTATTGTTAATGTACAACATGCCTATTGGAAACATGATTCTTGAATTGGGTACACCTTTACATGCCTATTTTTCCTTATGTCAATTCTTATGCTCCTTCTCTATTCTTCCCCTTTTTATTTTCTTTTATGAATACTAGGTTCATTCGAAACTTAGATTGAATCTCGTTGTACGTGCGATTATAACACGGGAAAATTGGGTACAATTTAATTAAGTAAATTTTGGGCATAACAAGTGAATGTGGCATAAAACTTGTACTAACTACACTTGGGTAATATTGACATAAAAAGACCAAAACTTGGACACATATGACAAATTGTAAATTGGCTAAAGATGATCATGCCTAACCCGAGGTTAAAATGAATTGCGGTGTAAGACTGCCAGAACCGCCTGGCACATCCAACAACCGCAACAATATAGATATAATGTGAGAGGTCAGCGCATTAAGCCCAGAAACCCGAGGTTAGATTGAGTTGCAGTGTAAGACTGCCCGGAACCGCCCGACACATCCAGCGACCGCAACAATATAGATCTAATGTGAGAGGTTGGTGCTTTAATGAATGAATTAAAGCTAAGGGACGGACATGCTAAGAATGGTAGGGCTAAGTTAATTAAGACAACACTTAACCAATACAACATGTTAATTAAACAGATGGGTGGGGTTAGGTTAATTTGAGAACACTTAACTGTTATAACATGTTGATTAGGAATCCCTAGTAACGAGGACCCATTTTAGCAGTAACCCACATAGATGTATCACAGTACCCTGAACTAGGCAGGGTGGGGCACGATTACTAGGCTGATTACGAGCGGTCAAAATAGCGGCGGGTGGTGCAGCAGTGTAGGTTCCGGCGGAGTATGGGGGTGCACGTACTCCGAAGTGGAAAAGGCAGGCACTGGGCTTTAGTAGTATACACTGTGCATCTTGAATTTGTGTCGGGTTGCCACCGTAGGAATTGATACACCCCATGGTGAGACCAGGACATGTATCTACAATCAAGCAGGGCCGAATGACACAAGAAATAAATGCATGTGAGTAGAAGCTGATCGGAACAGGGATCACTTTGTTATGAGCACATAATGGTAGTTGAAATATTCGTTAGTAGGTGCAGAGAAATGGAAATGAGTGCGATAGTATATCCAGTTTATCTTGCCTTATTTTATTGCTATGGTATTGTCCTATGTTCAGTTTATTCATGGCATGATCCTTTTACCTGTTTACATGCTGAATAATCACTAGACTTACCAGGCTTATTTCTGGCCCGTTTTCTTACGCCTTCTTTTCTTCCGTTCCCCCCTCCCCGGTCCTCAGGGAGGGAATACTTCAGGTTATTGCAGACCTTTTCCAGCTTCAAGAGAGTAGATGTATTGCTTGGATTCTCTTTTCTTAGGCTATGGCTGTGGTTACACTTTTATTAGGGATTTATGCTGCTTTACTGCTTTTTTATGCTTATTTATGTACTTGGAGTTTTAAATCAAGACAGATGTCTTATTGTAATAATTTAGAAGTTGAGTTTTGAGACAATGCTTGTAGTGTTTTGACTGAACCACGCTATTTATGAAATGATTTCAGTTTTCCGCTGTTTATGTGTCCGTCTTGTAAATTATCTGTGCCTTTTACCTAAAATACTTCACCAAAGTTAATGCATTCCCTTTTGTGAGTGACCTTAATGGAGGTGGGGTGTTTCACTTGGTATCAGAGCGATGGTTTACCAGATTAGATAAAAGTTTTTGAAAACTATTTTTCAAAAAGAAGTTTAAAGAAGCATTTTCATGAAAAATGTTGTTTTATTTTAAAGGCATAATCCCCAAAGCCACATGCACTATCTTTCTATCCTTTGTTTTGAACCTTTTCTTTTCGTTTCAGCATGTCTGAGGATCTTAATCTTCCCAAGGGCGTACCGATACCTGGCTGGTTCAGACGGTATCTGGAGGCTAGGGCTAATGACACAGGCCCAGCAGACGTTCCTCCTCCCCCAGTTGCAGCCATTCCTCCTCCTCCGTGTGTGAATGCTTTCTCGAAGATATGTAGAGACTTTTGAGCTATGGGTGGAAAGAACTTTAATGGGACTGACTCATTTGTGGAAGCAAGAAATTAGCTTAAGGAAACAGAAGATTTGATTGTTATCTTCGAAGTAAACGATAGGCAGAAGATACAGTTGGCTGTATGGTTACTTAAGGACGAAGCCTCTTACTGGTGGGAAGTTACTAATGCTGAGAGACCGATTGAAACTTGGGAGGATTTCAGAATGAGATTTGAAATGAAGTTCCTCTCGCAAGCTGAACGAAGCCTACAGATGGAGAAGTTCTTAGCACTCAAATAGAGAAGCTTATCGGTTAAGGAATACGTTAACCAATTCAGCCAGCTGGCTAGATTCGGATGAGAGTTAGTAAACACTCCACATAAAAAGGCTCTTCGATTCGTTAAAGGGTTAAATGAGCCACCACACAGACTAGCTATGTCCTATATACCTATAGGTGCGACTTTTGAGAGACTGGTGGACATGGCACTGTTACAGGAGGAAGACAAGGATGGAAAGAAAGAGGCAAAGATGGAAGAACATCAAGACAAGAAAGTGGAGGGATCGCAGAATAAGAAGACGGATTCCAAGAAAGGCGGGAAGAATAACAAACCCCATGACAAGAGGAAGTGTAAATTTTGTGGCATACCTGGACATCGAATTAAAGACTGCAGGAAGAAGAAGAGGAAGATGAATGGTTGTTTTCAATGTGGTGAGACATGACATATGGCTAAGGATTGCCCAAGAAGGCAAGGGCAAGGGTAGAGGACTGGATCTACTTCTGGAGGGCAGATTCACGCTCTCATTGCACCTCCGCAAGAAAGAGGTAGAAATATTTCTGTTGAGAGATTAGTTTATCTTTCTGATCATTCAGTTCGTACTCTTTTTGATTTTTATATCTACTGCTTTAGTTGAATCTCTGCACCCAGATACTAGTATAGTAGAGGATCCCATGGTTGTTTTAAATCCAATTGGGGGTTCGACTTATTTGCCAATGATTTGTTTGGATTTGGAAATTTCTATACTAAGCGTTGGGTTTAGATGTAATGCTTATGTTTTAGGTTTCATGGGCTATGGGTTGATTCTAGGCATGGATTGGTTATTTAGTAATAATGCCATCATTGATTGTGAAAGGAGAGTGGTTAGGCTTATGACTCGCCTCGGTAACACTCTAGAAATATCTTGTATTCCCATGAATTCTGTTATGCTTAGCTATCTAGAATCTCTTGATGCGTCTGTTGAAAACTTGCAATCTACTAGAGTAGTCCGTGAGTACTCAGATGTCTTTGAAGAGGTGAAGGGTTTACCTCCGAAGCGAGAGATAGACTTCCGCATATACGTTGTTGATAATGCAAAACTTGTTGCTTTACCCATTAGACACATGGCTCCAAGGGAAAGGAAAGAGCTCAGCAAGCAAGTTAAAGAGTTGCTTGAAAAGGGGTTCATAAGGCGGAGTATTTCTGAGTGGGGTGCTCCATTAGTGTTTGCAACCAAAGAGGATGGTTCACTTCGCGTGCGCGTGGACTATAGGGAGCTAAACAAGCTGACCAAGAAGAATAGGCACCCACTTCCTAGAATAGACGACTTGTTCGACTAGCTCGTACGTGCCTCGGTTTTCTCCCAACTAGATCTGGCCACCGGATTTCATCAGCTAAGAGTGGCTGAAGACAGCATATATAAGACCGCGTTTAGGAGCGCGGATGGTTTCTTCGAATGGTTTGTCATGCCTGGGTGTTCAGAGAGTTCCTTAATAAATTTGTAGTGGTCTTCGTGGACGACATTTTGGTTTTCTCAAAAAGTGGGGAAGAACATGCTTTGCATTTAAGGGAAGTTATGGATACTCTTCGAGCACATCGGCTGAAAGCAGAATTCTCCAAATGCCATTTTTGGAGAGAAGAAGTAAGGTTTCTTGGACATGTGGTGTCCAAAGAGGGGATAACTGTGGATCCCGCAAAAGTAGTTGTGGTACAAGATTGAAAGGTTCCACGGAATGCAACCAAAGTACGAAGATTTCTCGGACTAGTGGGCTTTTACAGAAAGCTCATTAAGGACTTTGCGAAGATCTTAGCCCCACTTACTAGGTTGACGAGGAAGAACCTAACTTTTTCCTGGGATTTTTATTGTGACGTTTCTTTCCAATGACTGAAAAGGGCTCTGACAACGACCCCAGTTCTGACATTGCCTGATGGGAATAAGATGTTTACGGTATACAACGATGCATGCGGTACCGGACTAGGCACTGTGTAGATGCAAGAAGGCAAGGTAGTTTGTTATGGGGGAAGGTAGTTGAAGGTACATGAGAAGAACTACCCAACTCATGATTTAGAACTAGCTGCCATTGTTTTTGCTCTTAAGTCATGGCGTCGTTACCTACTAGGAGAAAGGTTTGAATTGTTTACTGACCATAAATCGTTAAAGCACCTTTTCTCACAGAAAGATCTTAACTTAAGACAACAAAGGTGGATGGATGCCTGTGATTGATGGTTGAGTAGATGGATGTTGGATGTTAGGATACATTCTTCTTAACTTAGAGATTTCGGGGATGAAATCCTTTAAGGAGAGGAGAATGTAACACCCCATATTTTCTGTGAATATTAAAATTAACAAATCTAAGAACACTTAATTTTTTAAAAAAAGAATTGGGTGAAACGGGTTACGCCATTTTGTTTGTCTCGGAATTCTGCTTGAGATATAGTCCAAGTTTGCGTGAATCGGACTTCGTACAAAGAAGTTATGGAGGTTAAAAGATTTCTAGTGTAAGCAGAAAATAAATTAAAAATAATAATTAAATAACCAATTCAGTTCGAAATTCAAAAACTCAGTAATCGGATGAGCGGGAAATCTCCCACTCAGGGGTGTTGATATGGGAGTCGACCCCTCATAGGGGTGTCAACATGGGTGCCGACCCCCCCCCCCCCCCGTAGGGCTCGACCCTTGCCAACTATGCTAGACAGTGTCGATTTTCTGAGTCATAGGGCTACGTGGCGACTTCTGATTTGCCTGATGACGCATTTTCTTGGACTACACGGCTTTGATGACTCCTAGGTTGATCTAAAGGCCCATATTAATCCTAAACTTCAATATAATTACCCCAACCCTCAACACTAAACCTCATAACCATATTCTATGAAGTCGTCATGCTATCCATGTCTAAGCTAGCCTAGCCTCCATCTTCTCCAAACTAGAAATCAAGTTAGAAAGCTCAAAACCAAATCCAAACTAGAGAATCTAACGTCTACATCAAGGGTTAAGCTTAAAAAATTCAGATCCCAGAATACAAGATCCGTTCTTTTTCTGTAAGTTCAGTTATTATTCACATTTGAACACCTAATAGAAATCAAGACTGTAATAATCGGATTTAGAACTATGCCTAATTCTGATTCGTGCTTATCCTTTTGTCAAATCTGAATTTCCTATGCCTATGAGACTATTGTGATTGACATAATGAAACCTATCTTGCATATGTAACTGTTGTGATTGATATAATGGAACTATCATGTTGTACATCAAAATTAGTGATTCTCTTAAGTCCAATTCTATCTAATCTTTATACCTATGTTGTGAATTGCTTAGCTTGCCCACACTTATTGTTAATATACAACATGCCTATTGGAAACATGATTCTTGAATTGGTACACCTTTACATGCCTATTTTTCCTTATGTCAATTCTTATGCTCCTTCTCTATTCTTCCCCTTTTTATTTTCTTTTATGAATACTAGGTTCATTCGGAACTTAGATTGAATCTCGTTGTATGTGCGATTATAACGCGGGAAAATTGGGTATAATTTAATTGAGTAAATTTTGGGCATAACAAGTGAATGTGGCATAAAACTTGTACTGACTACACTTGGGGAATATTGAAATAAAAAGACCAAAACTTGGACACATATGACAAATATGTAAATTGGCTAAAGATGATCATGCCTAACTCGAGGTTAGATTGAGTTGCGGTGTAAGACTGCCCGGAACCGCCCGACACATCCAGTGACCGCAACAATATAGATCTAATGTGAGAGGTTGGTGCTTTAATGAATGAATTAAAGCTAAGGGATGGACATGCTAAGAATGGTATGGTTAAGTTAATTAAGGCAACACTTAACCAATACAACATGTTAATTAAACAGATGGGTGGGGTTAGGTTAATTTGAGAACACTTAACCGTTATAACATGTTGATTAGGAAATCCTAGTAATAGGGACCCATTTCAGCAGTAACCCACATAGATGTATCACGGTACCCTGAACTAGGCAGGATGGGGCACAATTACTGGGCTGATTATAAGCGGTCAAAATAGCGGTGGATGGTGCAGCAGTGTAGGTTCCGGCGGAGTATGGGCGTGCACGTACTCCGGATGGAAAAAGCAGGCATTGGGCATCAGTAACATACACTGTGCATCTTGAATTTGTGTCGAGTTGCCATCATAGGAATTGATACACCTCATGGTGGGACCAGCACAGGTATCTACAATCAAGCGAGGCCGAATGACAAAAGAAATAAATGCATGCGAGTAGAAGCCGATCGGAAAAGGGATCACTTTGTTATGAGCACATAATGGTAGTTGAAATATTCGTTAGTAGGTGCAGAGAAATGGAAGTGAGTGCGATAGTATATTCAGTTTACCTTGCCTTATCTTATGTTATTTTATTGCTATGGTATTGTCCTATGTTCGGTTTATTCATGTCATGATCCTTTTACCTGTTACATGCTGAATAATCACTGGACTTACCAGGCTTATGTCTGACCCGTTTTCTTTCGCCTTCTTTTCTTCCGTCCCCTCCCCCCAGGTCCTCAGGGAGGGAATACTTCAGGTTAGTGTAGACCTTTTCCATCTTTAAGAGAGTAGATGTATTGCTTGGATTCTCTTTTCTTGGGCTATGGCTGTAGTTACACTTTTATTGGGGATTTATGCTGCTTTACTACTGTTTTATGCTTCTTTATGTACTTGGAGTTTTAAATCAAGACAGATGTCTTATTGTAATAATTTAGAAGTTGGTTTTTGAGACAATGCTTGTAATGTTTTGACTGAACTACGCTATTTATGAAATGATTTCAGTTTTCCGTTGTTTATATGTCTGTCTTGTAAATTATATGTGCCTTTTACCTAAAATGCTTCACCAAAGTTAATGCATTCCCTTTGCGAGTGACCTTAACGGAGGTGGGGTGTTTCATACGTGGTCGTACTTTTTTGATTTGATAATTAAAGAACCAGCTATCAAATAAATTCTCTTTTAACTTATAACATGTTAGTTCGAGGAACCGGGATTGGAATTGAATCCAAAACCATTTCGAACCGACTTTGCGTTCAAACTGGAATATGCAGGAATGTTGTGCAAAAATAATGTACTGAGAGTGCAAGGATTGCTTGCTATAATCCTATAGATGTAGCAGAAGCAATGCCTTCGGTTCGTTCTGTTCTTGAATGACTTGTATGGATAAATGTTATTAGTACATCGCCAGTGAAGGGCGATGAACATTCAAAGATAAAATGTGCCATGTGTGAAAGGTAAAAACGTTGCCTTTAGCCTCATCAACCGGGAATGACTAAAATCAGGGGAGACGCAGCAGGGCTATGTGGGACACACCCATTAGGGTATGTTTATCACCAATCTAGAACGGTTGACCATTTGATTATTTTATGTTTTGTGTGGTTGCTGATCACAGCCATGGTGGTGACATAATCGGTACTATCAAGTTAAGTGGTAAGTCAATTCTATGTTGGAAGGTGTGCAAGATGTTCTTGTGATCTCGGTACGTTTATCTAGAGAGGTACTATGACGGGAGGTACCCTAATGCCCTGTCAATGTATGAAATCCAAACTCCAATACGAGCCTGTACAGTTTTAGATGTATACCAACTATGTCGAAACATGAGATACAAGCATTTCAGCTATATTTCTATTTTATATTAAGATTAGTTAATATACATTATTATAATTTCATTGGATTTATAATAACAGTGTTTTGGGTTATCGTAAGGGAAAAACACGTACCATGTTCATGTGTGGTCGTATCTTACGAGAGTTACATTGTTTTGAAATGGGGTTTTCAAAAATTAAGCAGGTTGTTTGTGATGTATGTTTCACTGCCAAGTATCCTAGCTGACAAATCCGTGTGATTTTTCTTTTTTGCCAAAATGGGCCCAGTCAGACCGAGTATATTTTCCAGGTTGCATTGAATTTACTTGAAGCTACAGCAGATGAGCTTGAGTCAAGACGTATTCACGTATTTTGCAGTATAAATTTATTTTCGCTGCGTGTATTGTATTTATTATTTATTGTACAGACAGGTTGTTATGACTGTTTATGCTGATTTATTGTGTACTCTGATGATTAATGTATGTATATATACAATTTGCCTCTTATGTAAAGAGTATTGTCATATTATATTTTATCCATTCCACTGTAAGTTTCCGATCTTTTTTAGTATAATGTGTTTGTGTTCGTCCTTTTCTTCTATTCTAACTTTTCTTTCTTCTTTCTTTTAACATTCTGGATTTTCGGTACTTGAGTTTTGGCACGTGAATACAAAAGGATGTATTAGTGTTGAAATTCGGGCGTCAATTTTCCCGGGTTGTTACAAAATATAAATGATCTTAAGTGACCAAATGGTAGTCTGCCTCAAAAGGTATTAAGTGATCATAGAAGTCCGCCATTATAAATGTGTATGATCGTATGTTCGCCTAAACATGACCTGTTATTTTTATGCTGCCAAGTATAGAAAATAGACATCCCTTAAGCTCATGTGATTTTCATTTACTATAACTTGTTGTTCTGACTTCCCCCATCTTAACAAAAACAGGTTAGCAAGTGAGAATGCTTAGTTGATGACATCATGAACACTGAATCTTGGCGAAGAAGATTCTATAATTTATTATTATTATTACTACTACCACCATTATTATTATTATTATTGATGTACGTTGATATGACATTTGAGACTTGGTGTAATCAACATTATCTTGATTTTATTTAATGGTACGTCTATTTTCGATTATTATATTTTATCTCATCCGCTATGAGATTCTGATTTTTTTTTAGTTGGCTATGTTTATTTAATCCTTATAGGAACAAACTACTCGTTTATAGTGATTCTATGCCCCGATGTACCTTTTTTTGGTTAGGACCTAGGCTCATTACGCGCTGGTTGTCACATGTGGAATGAAGGTGAAATTGACGAGGATAATGAAATGCCCTTACAAGATGTAACTTGGGATAGTAAATATATTTACTAGCCTGACTCGACGGACTACGCGAAGGACTTATCTTTCCATATAGTCTCCTTTGTTGAGTACATGACACCTTCTATGCTTGTATTAGGTGCTTGCTCCTCTGATGAGGAGGCTTCGGTCACATTGTTAGTAGTTGAGATTTTTTTTTTTTTGATCTCACTCCTGTACTTATTGTAAGTGCTTGGACACAATAAACTAGGTTTGAGATTTTCTATGCATATGCAGGAAACATTCTTTTTTTTCTTCTAATAATCAGTGGGACAGTCATTATAATCTAGCTTGCTATAAAAAAATCCATTAAAAATAATATATTATAGGATTTGGAACGATTTTACGAGCAAATATATGGTTGAAAATATCAAAACCAATGATGTTGATATTAATTTATGTTAGTGCTTCAGAAAGCGAATTGGTATAAATTTTTTTACTTTTTTGTTATAGTTTTTTTGCATTATCAGAATAAATATTAGTTAGAGGATGGATGTTAACAACAATGATGCAAGTAGAAAATATTATGGAAATTGGTAGTACTGCACTGTTTGAAGACCAACAAATATTACACGATGAAGAATTAAATATTATTGAAAGCATTGGAGTTAATGTTACAAATAACATTGTAATAGATGAAGTTGACTTGATCATATAGTATGTGTTGTACTGATTTGAACATGAATATTTTGTCATCAAAATTTCAAGTTTTTAATCTTCGTGACTCCTTATTTCATTTGTGCAAAGTACAAGAAGAAATAAATGTAATCATATTGATAGTCAAATCAAACATTATGATATCGCGTATAAAAAAATTTGCATTCAATTGTAAAAGAGTAGGAGCGTATTGAAGTCATCTTATATAAGAGAAAAGGTAAATTCATCGTTGCTGTAGTGCTATGGAAAAGTGCAATTGCTTTTGAAACATTGAAATTATGGTTTAGCGGTATAGTTGCGTTGATATAATAATCCAATAATGATAGTAAGAAACATTGCACAAAAAATAATGTGTTATTTTTTAGAATTGATTATAAGAAAACACATTTTATGATGCTCTTAGCATCCCGATTTATTTGAACCATTGTTCACAATGGACTGATATTTACCCTCCATCCCTCATTGTGCATATTGTAATAATCATTCAAAATGTAAAAATGAATTTCAAACAATGAGTACCAGCTTTATCGACACATTATTTTTGGTATGAGATAGGCACTCAACCAAATTTTAAGCCAATGGCGATAGATATTAAAATTAGTTTCTTAATTATAAATAAAAATTTGAATGCACACGTGCTGCTATAATGAGAAGCAAATAATTATTTGTTGCTATCTACTGTAATCAGAATCCGTGGCTAAATTGCATCACCGTGATGGCAAATTATCTACTCTTTACGCTTGTTTTATTCAAAGTTCACCCATGCCAGTTTAGCGGTTAAATAAAAAAATAATTAACGATTTTTGAAAACTGAAGAATCCGAGAAGAATGAAGTTAGAGTTGGGGGTAAGGGGCGGGGTTCCAGACGGGAATCTCAACAATAAAAGGAGAAAAAAGAAGCTGCACTCCATAAACCATTCCGAATCCACGGTTCCTTTTCTCTTTTGCTATGGCCGTTGATTTTCATTTCCATGTTTTTCATAGAATTTTTCTTTAACTTCTCCTCAATGTTCAGCATATCTACTTCATCCTAATTTGATACTGAACACTTTCAGATCTTTTAATCCGATGAACCAAAAAAGATGAAATTTTTATGCAGGATTTGAATAAAGCAGTGAATTTTGCTTCAGTTGATAAGAGGAATTTGTCATATAGGCATAAAGGTTGCTTCTTCTTTACTGTTTAACTAATATAACTATCTTCACAAAAACTATGAAAAGTCCCATTATACTTAAATTTATATGAATTGGAAATGAAGATAATGGAAGAAGTAAAGAAGGAGGCCAAGGAAAAATGGCTAAATGCAGAAAATTATATTTCAGGTATAATTTAATATTGCATGAGAAAGCCGTGAAAATAGTATCGGGATGGGAGACTGACCTAGGAAGTCCTCTTGTGCTCGAGTACGGGAGCTTTCGACACTAGGTATCCACCTTTGAGTCCCCAATAGGAAATTTGTATGCATATGAGTATTAATGACTTTTATTAGTATTAATGACACACTGACACGAGGTTGACCCCTACTTGTAGTAAATGCCTGCTTGGAATCGACCGACATATCCAACATCTACAAGAAGTCGGAATAATGTGAGATTTTTAAGTGCCATGTGCTATTATAATAACTGCACAATGACGCGAGATTAAACCCAACTTATAGTAAAAGCCTGCCCGGAACCACCCGGCAAATCCAGCTCAACAAGTAGTCAGTTTAATGTGGGACATCTAATGTATGTGTGTGTGTGTGTATTTTCGTGTGAAGTAGGCTTTCCCCAAGAAGGTATTAAGTGGTTGACCTACCTTATTTGGGTATTAAGTGGTTAGGACTAGAATCCTCCCTAATTTTCGCTCCTTGGTTTTGGACCCAAGTCATGAGACCTGCCCTTATTAAGTTTTAAATGTCATTTAAGTCCGTGTTTTTCTAATAATTATGAGGTATTAAATGGTCTTAAATGATTAATAATGAGTGTGTTTGTTCTTCGGAAGTTGTCCGCTTCTTATGTAGGCTACGTGAGAGTTGACTTGGAGCTGGGATGCTAAGAGTTTTGACACTCACATGAATGGGATATTTAAAAAGAAACCGCCTATCTAAGGTAAGTATTAAGTGGTTAGGAGTTCATTAATTATGGTAGCTAGATAGTAACAAAGGGGTCCGATGGGGGAGGGTTATAAATGACGAGAAGTCGTCTACTATCTTGAGGTAATAAGTGACTACTTACTATGCCTTGATTTACTTTGAGAGTACATTTAATGACGTTGACGATTAGCAATCGAGGTCTTAAGTGATTAGGGTCCGCCATAGGGTATTAAATGATTGCAAAAGGAGTACGCCCATAAATTAAATATGTAACAACCCATATTTTTATATAAGAACATTTAATTAATTTAAGTATTTAATACGATTAATTTTAAGAATTAATTGCTTGAATTAATTTTTAAATGAAAATTTGGTTGTAAAATTGACTTGAAAATTAAAAATATCGAGTTTAAAATAAGGTTAAATATATTATAAAGCTATCTGAATATATATATATATATATACACGATAACAAAAAAATATTATCAATGAATGTGAGTGTTTTGGAATCAATTAATTATTCAATTTTACTAACACGTTTAAATAGAAAAAAATTATACTACCTCGAATTTCAACGACACTAGTTCTATTGGTTGTAAGATTTCAAGTTTCGTTTTAATTGGGTTGGTTTGTGATTGTGCGTGATATAAACGTGTATGGATTAACAATTTGAATCTAAAATAGCCGTTTTTGCTAACGGTCTCGTAATTTGATGAAACCAGTTTCATCGGGTCCAGAATGTTAAACCATTGCAGGATTTCAAATTTAATAGCAATTGGGCATGGTATGCGACAATGCGAGCTGTAAACGTTCTACATAAATACGTGTGAATATAAGTCAATATTGTATTACAAAACCCTTTCCTATATATTATCTTTAACTCACTAACCCTCATTCATTACTACCTCCTCCTTCTCCACATTTCGTAACCACACCCTCCCTTTTTAGTATTTTTGAAAAATTGAAACTTTTAATTTTAATTCCAAAATGAGTGAGAATTAGGGGAAGTGTCCAACACGAAAGTTGTAGAGCTTAGAGAGTTCGACCTACTGGTGAAATTTGGTGGCCAATGGCAAACTAAGGTGGCCGAAATTTCATCATGAATGGTGATTGTCTTATTTTGGTTTTTAGTGGTTTTCGAGGCAACAGTGGAGAGTTAGGTTATGGGGTTTGAAGGAGAACGAAGGAGAGGAGGATGCTCGAGATGCTCGAGGTGGTCGTTCGTCAAAAGATCAATTGTAGGTGGAGAAATCAAGACATGAATGATTTCCTTTTATACCTAAATTCTGGCAAGATGGTCGATCATCATGGTCAGGGGTTTCAGGCGGTGGGTCGCCGGTTGACGACGAGGGTGGCAGTGGGGTTCGCCTGAGGTCCGGGGGTCAGCAGCGTCGGCGTTGGAGGCATGATGGTGTTGAGATTTTCGATCAGGCTGGGGAGAATTAGGATGTTGGATAGGGGCCAGATTATCTTAATCTAATATAGGTATTAGTGGCTAATGACAGTCATTAATGAAAATAATTTATTTTAATTTGTGTATAATCTTGTAATGGCTATAAGTATTTCATATGTGAATAGAATTCGACGAAACAAGATCCATTGGGATCGTATCTTCGAATATTACGCATACAAACTGGATTGGAGTGCTTTGGAGCTATCTGAATTTTTATATAATTTCAAATGCTTGTTTGGTATTATATAAATTGATGCGAAATCGTCGAATTGGAACGGATAGTGAGTTAATTCTCACGCTTTCTGGAATACTTTAAATGTTGTTATTTTATATAATAATATTCACTGTTTTTAGTATATAAACTGTGTTTGGATGATTTATGCTTTTTGGTGGTTGTCGGTATAGATAATTCTCGTCTGTGAATGGATGATCTCTTGACACTACTTGTAGTTAAGCGGAAGATTCATCTTAAATAAATTAGATTAAATTATCTATTTCATATGCATATACAGACTGATATATGAGCTGTAATGCAGGGGAATAGGTTGGAGGGATCCAACATGATTCCTCAATGTTTTGGATGTTGCTTGCGTTCATTTTTGACACATATGAACTGTCTACCATAAGTAACATTAAAAATCTGATTTGGTTGATAATTGTTGAATTAAATTCAACGTTGATGTGTTATTAATCAATACACACTATTGGTTAAGTGATTGGCAGCAGATGGCACTACACCTTAACAGCCAATTTGGCACACTAGGATGCAGATGTATAATATAGTTTATAGCCGTATCATATTTGATACGGCTCAGATCCGTACCAAACTACATTTTGCGATCCGCACCACTCCAAACACCCTAAATCTGACCGTCCATCAACGAATCTTCAGATCAGTTAATTTGATATGGCTTTCGGCCAAATCGAATGCGTATCATATCGTGCACCCCATTAGGCACTCCAGATTAAAATTTTGGCCGCTCCCTTTTCCCTCTGTTTCACTTTAATGGTGATCGAAAACCCAAATTAGTGTTTTTGGTCACCAAATCGTGCCTCCACCTTTCTCTGGAATCTCCCCTACTGACAAAAAGAAACAACCCTCTCCTTCGACGCAACAACCCTTAGTCCATAGCCCTCCGTTGACCGCATGTATGTGTTTCAATTGAATTGTGCTTTGCATGCCTGATAATGGGGATTAGGGAACAAGTTGAAGTCTTTGTATGTTAGTTGACCCTTACTTTATGTTAGTTTGTTAGCTGTTTCAATTGAATCGTGTTGTGCATGCCTGATTGTAGATATTAGGGAACAAGTTGAAGCCTTTGTGTGTAAGCCGATTGCTACTTTGTGTTAGTGTGTTAGCTATTTCAATTGAATTGGTATATACTAGTGTGTTAGCTGGTTGTTATACCCTGGAATCAGAGAAATCAAATTTGATTGCGGTATAATTTTAGATTTCAGTATATATATCCATGAAGGTATGAAACAAAGAAATAACAATGAGTTAGTCAAGCCGATTGCAACTAAAATGTAGTAACCACATCCATGTACAAGTTGTCACTGATTTATAGTTTAACTATTTATCAACTAAAAGTTGTCAATTTCTTAAACTGAGCAAATGGATAATTCTATAGTTCAATATTTAACCATTATTTCATCGTCATTTGACTGTTTGTTTGCCTTATGCTTGAAATTTAATTTGGGTTGTCTTATAACAAGTTTATTCTGTTTTGAGAAATAACAAGTTTACTGAAAATATAATAACAGGTTTGCTGAAACCTGGGAAGATGGATATTTACTCGACTTTCTAGTTAATAATTTAATGGGCAATCCACCAGGTGGATGCATTTTAGCTCACGCGTAGGGTCGGGTATCCACGCTTATTAGCTTTATCCAAATGTCGGATGCTGTTGCACTTAACCTAAGTAAAAAGCTGCTTTCACTAGCAACTTTCCCCTACTTTGTAGCAGAGACTGTAGTGTAAGTTATCTTGCACTACACAGTCTGCTTCAAAGAAACTGAAAGTTGCAAGTGAAAGCAGCTTTTTCCAAAGGTTAAGCGAAGCGGCATTCGACATTTGGATAAAACTAATTGGCATGGATTACCGACCCTGCACGTGAGCTAAATTGCATCCACCTAGTGGATCGCCCAATAAATTCTTCATTAGAAAGTCGAGTCTGTGTGTCATCCAACGATGATGAATCAATATCTTTAGACGTTGGAGCAGGTATATATTATCTTACACTTATCTCTACATAGTAATATACATAAGAATTGAATGGACATGTACTTATGTGCACATGCATCTTGAATATTCTTTTCGATTATTTGTTCCTTGTTGTGTATGTAGGAGGATGTTCTGTATGCTAGGGTACGAACTACCGGTGTTGCATATGGACTACACTTCAAGTGATTCTTCTTTTGGGTTTGCATTTTTAATGACTATCACCTAGGTTGTTGTATGAATTTAGGCCGTATAGAAATTAGTCGACTAATCGACTAGTCGATTCGACTAGGTTGTTATTGGTTCCCAGTGAAGTATTTGTACACAAACACACTGATCGACTACGTACCGTTAAATTACACAAACACACTGATCGTCATGATTTACCCTTCACTGTTATTGGTGTCCAGTGAAATTACACAAGTCCAAAATATTGAAATTATCATCTAATCCTTCACTGTTAGAACCATTGTTGTTATCACTTTTTCTGTTAGAATTAACATTCAATGGCGCATTTTAATCCTTCATTATTATATCAGTATTAACATACACTTAGCTCTGTATTCTTGTTTGCATCTCAGTCACCAAATGTTACAATGTCGTTCTACTGTCCAGCTGTGAAGTATTTGTAACTTGTTTCTTGTATTTTATAGGCAGTCCTGTTGAAGATTATGGTGCTTTACTGGAACTCAGGCTGCAAGCTATATATCACGATTCAATTTTGCTGCCAAATGAAACTTGAACTCCAGGCTAGCTATCGCTCAATCTTCCCGTCCTCGACTGGACTGTTTATAAGGCTGTTATCTTTTTATCTCATTTTTGTTACTTCGTAATGTGATGAAAATCTAATACAGTTTCCTTTTAATGTTTATGTTTGTATGTACATCATGTTATGACAAACCTTGTAATTCTTTGAGTATATATATGTATAAATTGTGTTATTCCTGTGTGTATAATTTATGAAAGATATGTGCTATAGGATATGAAAGATATGTGCTATAGTTTCTGGTTTTATATACATACACATATATGATATATATATATATATATATACACACACACATATATATATATATATATATATATATATATATTTGTGTGTGTGTGTGTGTGTGTGTGTGCACACACATATAATTAGACACGGTCAAAGACCGTGTCTGATTAGACTTTAGATACAGTTAATAGTCGTATTTTAAAATAACGAGATATGGTTAGTAGCCGTATCTAATAATTTAACGTGCCACTTTTTGATACGGCTATTTACCATGCCCAAGAGCTCTAGATATGGCTAAAAACACAGTCTAATCAGCATATATGGTGTAGTGTGGCCTAAAATCCGACGTTGGTTCGTCGTTAGGCGGACTGACGAAGTTGAAGTTATAAAATTTACTTTTATAACAAAAGCAAGGTTTTGGATTTATTTTATATAAGTTATATGAAATTAATGGTTTCATAAATATATAGATATTTATAGTTGGGTTTTATATTTGAATTATAAAATGTTTTGTGAAAGAAATCCCTGTTTTATAAATAAGTTTTATAATTTGAAATTTCGTGCGGTAAAACTTTAATAAGTTTTATAATGATGTTTTATGAAGTTATAAAACCCTATTTTATAATTAATTAGTTTTTAAGTGATTTTCAGTTGATTTGAATAAGTTTTTAATAAATAGTTTTGTTAAACTTGTAAAATGACGTAGCATTTGATATTGGATTTCAGAATTGAAATTTATGAAAATTTGGATATTCATAAAAAGTTTATAAATGATTTAAATTGATTTTTAAGCAAAGTTTAAAGTGATTTGATTTTAAAATTGAACTCGGGTCTATAAGATCTGAAATTTATAAAGGAAAGGAAATCAAGTTTATAATAAGATCATAATTGAACTTTTATAATGGATTTTGTAAAGGAGTTTTATATTAAATCCAAGTTTACAAACAAAGTTTATAAAAGTGATTTAAAGACAATACGGTGGTCTTAAACGATGGTTTACTTAATAGTTAGATTATCTAAAAGTGATTGTAATTGAAATAAGATTTCCAAATATAGGAAGTGAGTTCCTTATTTTAACTGAATAGTAAATAAAACTTGTTATGACATTTACTGGATATTAGTTTTTTCATTGACAAACTTCTAATTATCTTGAAGATAAGAATGTTATCGAGTTAAGGTCTGAGAGATAAATAAAATACTCCAACTTGAACGACTTCATGTTATTCAAGAGATGATACTAGATTGAAAATGAAAGAGAAATGCTGGAATACGTTATTATTTCCATAAGTGATGTTATAAACTTTAATTTAAAAAGTGTAGAAGTTAAATAAAACCATTTGGATTTTATAGTAAAACAATGCATTGTATGACATTGTTTGGCCCAGATATGAATTGTGACTATAACTATACCATTTGGTTAAGCATATAACACTATTTTCTAAGTGAAATTAATAGGATCTGTATATACACTTATTCCTAAGTGATAAGTGTATGACTATGTTTTTCAAAGTAATGAAACGAGAGATTTGTGAACATGCTTATCCAGTTGAGATAAGTATATGGAATCCATTTCAAAGAATCGATGAAATGATTTTTATTAATGAATTTATTTAAAAAGGGTTTGTGCTACTGATGTACTTGGTTGTACTATTTTGATTTGATAGTTAAAGGACCTACTATCAAATAAATTCCTTTTTAACTTATAACGTGTTAGTTCGAGGAACCGGGATTGGAATTGGATCCAAAACTACTTCGAACCAACTTTGCGTTCAAACTTGAATATGCAGGAATGTTTGTGCAAAAATAAAGTATTGAGAGTGCAAGGGTTTCTTGCTACTAATCCTATGGATGTAGCATACATCGGTTCGTTCTATTCCTGAATGACTTGTATGGATGAATGTTATTAGTACATCGCAAGTTAAGGGCGATGAACATTCAAGATAAAACGTGCCATGTGTGAAAGGTAAAAACATAGCCTTTAGTCTCATCAAACGGGAATGACTAAAATCAGGGGAGGTGCAACAAGGCAATGTGGGCCGCACCCATTAGGGTATGTTTATCACCAATCTGGAATGGTTGACCATTTGATTATTTTATGTTTGGTGTGGTTGCTGATCACAACCATGGTGGTGGCATAATCGGTACCATCAAGTTAAGTGGTAGGTCAATTCTGTGGTGGGTGCAAGATGTTCTTGCGATCTCGATACGTTTATCTAGAGAGGTACTGTGACGGGTGGTACCCTAGTGCCTAGTCATTGTATGAAATCCAAACTCTAATACGAGTCCGTACGGTTTTAGATGTATACCAACTATGTCAAAATGTGAGATGCAAGCATTTCGACTATAATTCTATTTCATATTAAGATTATTTAATAGACATTATTATAACATCATTGGATTTATAATGAAAATGTTTTGGATTATCGTAAGGGAAAAACACGTGCCATGTTCAGGGCTGACCCAAAGGTTTCAGTTGCCCAAGACAACATGTTTTTTTTTTCATTTTACTTCCTCGATTTTTCTGGTAGAAATATTGCTTTGTGTACGTCAACTAGACAATTGTGAGATAGCCAGCGAAGCTTGATCTAAAGCTAGGTCCTTCTCAGTATGCTTTCTAAGATCCTCATTTTGTGTTTCGCTCCAGCATGCTGAAATGGTTTAAAAATCTTATTTAAGTAAAATTTATACATCATGGCATCTCTATGTGAAAAAACTTGGTACACGCAACCTAGCAAGAATTTTTTCTCTAGTTTGCTACAACATCAACATGAACCTCTGATCATGCTATTGTCGTTACAGCATACAGTGCTGCAGGGTACATTATTATTTTACTTAGCTTTTTCCATTAATTTGTTAATATTTGCTTCAAACTCTCCATGAGATTAGAGGGAAAAAATCAAGGAATTACAAGACTAGCACATGATTTAGTAACTCACTGTATGAGTGAGAATAAATGCAAATGCTATAACAATAGCAACTTGGGCTTTAGGTTTTCTTATGATGGATTGTGCAGCTAGAGGCTTTAAATTTATAATTTACAAACAGGAGGAAAATCTGCAAGGCCAATAATGCGTTTTACATGAAAAAATTAAAAAATGCTTCAACCATTCTAATTATATATGCATAATTTTGGTAATATGTATTAATGTTCATATGTGGTTAGGGACTGTTTAAATCATGAAGCGGAAGATTTATACAAAATTATATTACTCACGCATTAATTAATTTACAATTAAAGTTCACATTAAAGACAAAACAAATTTCACAAATCTAAGATTCAAAAATATCATAACCTAAACATTAACACAACACAATTAATTACATGGGCTATTTTGAAGCAATCAGAATAGATTGTAGAGTAGCTTGAGGGTATAACACTTACTGGAGCACGAAGTTGAATAGTATGAGTTACAGAAACAAGCAAATGGATCAGTGGTAAAGCATGGAAGAATCTAGTCATACTGGGAAGTTCTCAATGTATATTTTAATGCTGCCCATATTTGACTTGTTGCCCTAGTGTTATTTGATGCCCTAGGCGGTTGTCTCCTTAGACTATGTCTGGGACCGGGCCTGGCCATGTTCATGTGCGGTCGTGTCTTACGAGAGTTCCATTCTTATGAAAAGAGGTTTTCAAAAATTAAGCAAGTTGTTTGTGATGTATGTTTCACTGTTAAGTATCCCAGACCGACGAATCCGTGTGATTTTGCTTTTTTGCTAAAATGGGCTCAGTCAGACCGAGTATATTTTCCAGGTTGCATTGAATTTACTTGAAGCTGCATCAGAGGAGCTTGAGTTAAGACGTATTCTCGTATTTTGCTGTATAAATTTATTTCCGTTGTATGTTGTATTTATCAGTTATTGTGCAGATAGGTTGTTATGACTGAATATGCTGATTTATTGTGTACTCTAATGATTAATGTATGTATATTTACAATTTGCCTCTTGTGTAAAGAGTATTGATATATTATATTTTATCTATTCCGTTGTGAGATTCCGATCTTTTTTTATTGTATTAGTGTCAAAATTCAGATGTCGAATTTTCCGGGCTATTACAAAATATAAATGGCCTTAAGTGACCAAATGGTAGTCCGCCTCAAAGGGTATTAAGTGATCATAAAAGTCCGCCCTTATAAATGTGTATAAATTGTGTGTTCGTTTAGACATGTCGTGATATTTTTATACTGCCAAGTATAGAAAATAGACATCCCTTAAACTCATATGATTTTCATTCACTACAACTTATTGTTCTGACTTCCCCCCTTAACAAAAACAGGTTAGTAGTGGGAATGCTTAGTTGATGACATCATGAAGACTAGATCTTGGCAAAGAAGATTCTATAAATTATTATTATTATTGTTATTATTGTTGTTGTTGTTGTTGTTATTATTATTATTGATGTACCTTGATATGACATCTGAGACTTGGTATAATCAACATTATCTTGATTTTATTTAATGGTACATCTATTTTTGGTTATTATATTTTCTCACATTCGCTGTGAGATTCTGATTTTGTTTTTTGTTGGCTCTGTTTATTTATTCCTTATAGGAACCAACTACTCGTTTAGAATGATTCTTTGTTCCGATGAACCTTTTTTTGGTCGGGATTTAGGCTCATTCCGCGCGGTTTGTTGCATGTGAAATGAAGGTGAAATTGGCGAGGATAATGATATCCTCTTACAACATGTAACTTGGGATAGTAAATATATTTACTAGTTTTACTCGACGGACTACGCCGAGGACTTATCTTTCCATATAGTCTCATTTGTTGAGTACATGACGCCTTCTACGCTTGTACTAGGAGCTTGCTCCTGTAATGAGGAGGAGATTTAGGTCACATTGTTAGTAGTTGAGATTTTTTTTTTTTCGATCTCACTCCTGTACTTATTGTAAGTGGCTGGACACAATAAACCAAGTTTGAGATTTTATGTGCATATGAAGGAAACCTTCTTTTTCTTCTTCTAATAATCAATGGGACAATCGTTATAATCCGGCTTGCTGTAAAAAATAAAATCCATTAAACATAATATATTATGAGATTTTGAACGGTTTTACGAGCAAATATATGGCTGAAAATATCATATGTTGATATTAATTTATGTTAGTACTTAAGAAAGTGAATTGGTTTTAAAACTTTTACTTTTTTTTTATAGTCTTTTTGCATTATCAGAACAAATATTAGTTAGAGGATGGATGTTAACAACATGATGCAAGTAGAAAATACTATGGAAATTGGTAGTACTGCACTGTTTGAAGACCAACAAATATTACACGATGAAGAATCAAATATTATTGAAAGCACTAGAGTTAATGTTATAGATAACATTGTAATAGATGAAGTAAGTTGATTTGGTCATATATTATGTGCTGTACTGATTTGAACATGAATATTTTGTCATTGAAATTTCAATTTTTTAATTTTCGTGATTTCTTATTTTATTTGTGCAAAGTACAAGAAAAAATAAATAAAATCATATTAATAGACAAATCAAACATTTTGGTATCATGTAGAAAAACAAAATTGCATTCAACTGTAAAAGAGATGGAGCGTATTGAAGTCGTCTTATCGCCAGAAAAGATAAATTCATCGTCGCTATAGTGCTATGGAAAAGTGCAATTGCTTTTAAAACACTGAAATTATGGTTTAGCGGTATAGTAGAGTTGATATAATAATCCAATAATGATAGTAAGAAACAGTACACAAAAAATAATGTGTTATTCTTTAGAATTGATTATAAGAAAACAATTTTATGATGCTCTTAGCATCCCAATTTATTTGAACCACTGTTCACAATGGACTTATATTTACCCTCCTTCCCTCATTGTGCATATTGTAATAATCATTTAAAATGTAAAACTGAATTTCAAACAATGAGTACTAGCTTTATCGACACATTATTTTTGGTATGAGATAGGCACTCAACCAAATTTCAACTTCAAGCCAGCGGCGATAAATACTAAAATTAGTTTCTAAATTATATAAATAAAAATTTGAATGCACATGTGCTGCTATAATGAGCAGCAAATAATTATTTGTTGCTATCTACTGTAGTAATCAAACTTCGTAGCTAAAATTGCATCGCCGTGATGGCAAATTATCTACTCTTTGCGCTTGTTTTATTCACAGTTCACCCGCGCCAGTTAAGCGCTTAAATAAAAAAATAATTAACAATTTTTGAAAACTGAAGAATCCGAGAATAATGAAGTCAGAGTTGGGGGTGAGGGACGGGATTCCAGACGGGAATCTCAACAATAAAAGGAGAAAAAAGAAGCTGCACTCCAGAAACCATTCCGAATCCACGGTTCCTTTTCTCTTTTGCTGTGGCAATTGATTTTCACTTCCATGTTTTTCACAGAAATTTTCTTTAAATTCCCCTCAATGTTCAGCATATCTACTTCATCCTAATTTGATACTGAACACTTTCAGATCTTTTAATCCGATGAAACATAAAAGATGAAATTTTTATGCAGGATTTGAATAAAGTAGTGAATTTTGCTTCAGTTGATAAGAGGAATTTGTCATCCAGGCATAAAGGTTGCTTCTTTTTTACCGTTTAACTAATATACCTGTCTTCGCAAAACTATGAAAAGTCCCATTATACTTAAATTTATAAATTTCACAGAATTGGAAATGAAGATAATGGAAGAAGTAAAGGAGGAGGCTAAGGAAAAATGGCTAAATGTAGAAAATTATATTTCAGGTATAATTAAATATTGCATGATTTTGATATTGTAACTTATAAAAAATGATGCTGACTTCTGATTCTTGTCAAAAATCATGGAGTTAGATTTTGAAAAAGAACATGAAAGTGAGGAGGAAGAAGAATTCTTCAACGGGGTACATCACTCATGCTCCCACTCTCCAACTGGTATGGAACTCAAAACTTAGCGATATCAAATAATATTCACTATCAAATATATTATGTAATAATTTTGTTCATATCTTCTAGAAAAATATGTAACTCGAAGAATCAACTCCGAAATACATCATTTAGCTTTGGTCCACAAACATCGATATCCAAGAACATCATCATTCGATTTCAACACTGAAAACGCTGCAATCTTATCACCACAATATTTAGTAAAGAAAAACACATGGACGCCAAATTACCAAAAAGGGTGGAATTCTGAAAGAGTACCGTTGCAAGCACATTTGAACAGAGGGAGGCAACTTCCTTCTAAATGGGAAGATGCGGAAAGATGGATTGGTAGTCCTATTTCTGTTGATAATAATGGGAGGTCGGCGCTCCCTGCTTACTGTAAAAGGGGATCAAAGTCGAAGAGTGGGCCACTAGGGTCTCGTGACTCTCTTGTGCCTTGCTTCGATAGTGGTAAAGTTGTGAATATGAAGGTCGGTTCACCTTTTTTGGCAGGTGTATTGGTGGGGGACCCACATTGTTATGGTAGTGCAAGAGGTGTTGATGGATCGTATGTTGCACAACGGTCGATGGATGTGAGTGGATGGTCGGATTTGAGTTCTCAAAGCACCTCACAAGGTGTGTTATCTTTTTCGTTTTGGTGACATCCGATTAAATCATACAACTTTAATTAAACCCTAAGGTACTATGTGCATAAAAAATGGAAGCTAACAGTGTGTTTCAACCAGCGTTATGTATGTGATGACTTATACATGTTTGTGTCTATATAGCGTTGAACCTACGTCAACAATGGTTGAGATGTATTGTGTCATCAACTGTATTTTGTTTGAGTCTATATAGCATTTCTGGAGAAACATATCGATGATATTTCGACAACTAAAGCACAAGGTCTTGGTGTAATTATGTTGATTGCAAAAGATATAAATGACTATTTGCAAAGGTTATTTCCTTTTTAATAGGACTGGGATGGTTTTGTGTGTGAAATGTGGATTAATTGTATGATAACTTATCCTTTAATTCTTAGAATATCAACTGTATATCTAATATGCATTGATCCAACTGCGCATACTTTATGTTATTTAAATGGTTGTATGACATCGGAATTCAAGCCTTTTAATCCGCAGTTCCCATTTTGCATCTTATTCTTAATGCTGTGATGGAAAATATATTTTCATACGAATATAGACATAAGACTGTCATATTATTATGGTTGGTCAACTTATATTATAATCATATATGTTATGTTTTTGATCTTAATGTCCAAAATTTGTGTCCAGGTCAAAGAATAGATAGCAAAGAAGGTTCAATGATGAATTCACCTAAAGGTACATTGAAGGATGTAGGGACAAAGATGAGTTCAACTGAAAGTAGCGAGTGTTTTACAAACAAAAGTTCCAAGTCTGCTGTTCCAGTGTCGACTGAACCTGCTGTGGATATGGAGGCGCGTTTGTCGAGGGTAGAAATTAGAGAGATTGAAGTAGACGGTCAGTCTACTACCACTAGGCAAGAAGAACATGGCACTTCTGGTAGGTGTTTAAGAAAGATTATAGAATGGAAGAACGAGACTGTGGAAAATAGTTCTGGCTTTAACGTTATTGATACATCAGAGTATCTGTCGAAGTAAGTACTTATCAAGGATATATTTCGCATTATTCTCACTATATAATGTTCTCATAAAAACTAAAACCACAAAGGATCACTTGTATTTTTTAAGCTAGGATCATGTTTTGGCTTTAAGGTTATTGATACATCAGAGTATCTGTCGACGTAAGTACTTATCAAGGATATATTTCGCATTATTCTCACTATATAATGTTATCATAATAGCTATAACCACAAAGGATGGCTGATATTTTTTAAAGCTGGGATCATGTTTTGATTGTAAATTGTTAGTAGAAATTTGCTGGGGATGCAGTGGACATAACATTTTTTTGGGTACTAGTTTAATTGAAATAATAATCAGTTTTTTGATTTAGGAAACATATATATGTGGATTGAACATCTACAAAATCTTGTTGGATTTGGATTAGTGTAGCTCACGGTAAGCTAGATGTGCTGCAAAACAGGGGTACTCCGGAACGCTCTTCATATATATATATATATATATATATATATATATATATGTATATGTATGTATGTATATATATGTATATATATATATATGTGTGTGGATTGAACGCTCTTCATACATACATATATATATAAACAATATTGCTCACGCTTGTAATTAGATGATATGAGACATACAACACAACATGAGGTACTACATTATAAATCAAGTAAATCCGATTTGGAAAACTTTGGTCATAGGTTTCAAAAGTCTCATAATAACGACTGGAACACAAATTTACATTACAACAAGCTGGTTTAAAAACATGCATTGAGCATGCTTTCGGGTTTCTACAGGATATATTTCAAATTCTGAGGAAGGTGTACTACCATAATTCTTAAGTGATATCTGACATTATGTGATGTTGTATAATATTTAACAACATGATTGTTGAAGAAGAAAGAGGTGATTGTAGATTACAGGTACAGCTGCGTAATTATCTATAACTAGCACGTGCTTTTGAGAGTCTTTCTTTAAAAGACCCAATACATTTGCATAGTACATTAAGACGGTTATGGAAATTAGAGATCCCAATGCTGTACACTGTAGCGTTTGATAGGAAGTAGCGTGGTTCAGAGAGCGTTGTGATCGATCACCGAAAGATTCCAAACTTGCAATGATATATTGGAGTTTATCTGTCATAATTTTTCAAGATAAAAAGATCCATAATTTGTTTTCTAAATGTACCAAAGCACTTCCTCCAGTTTAGTACATTATTAAAAGCTAATCGATCATCAGTCAGAGATTGCATTTAAAATTATGGATAAAATTCCATGAATGAAAAAGATCGAAATCAAAGTTCTCCATCTATGCTCAAACTTGATGAAGAAAATTGAATCATGGTCCGATATTGGAATCTGACGAGTCACATATTGTGGTATGTTCTGTTATATTTTCCATGTATATTTTGTGGACTATTAGGGTGCAGACAAGGAAAGCATTCAAGTAGTTGTGTTTCTCCAGATAGATAATGAATGCAAAACACAGTAAAAAAAATTCAGAACTTCATCTGATTTTATTATAGGCGACAATTGTGTAAGTATTTCTGTTTTACACAATATATGTATAAACATAAAAGTTTCCAATTGTATATTGTGATGCAATCGATCACTGAAAAGATTCTACTTGTACGTTGTAGAGTTTGATAGAAAGCAGCGCAGTTATAGGATTGATATGATCAACCATTGAAAAGTTTCTAGTTTTACACTCAGACTCGACCTTTGCATAAGACGCTAGAGTGGATGCTTAGGGCCTTAAAGTGGTTAGGGCACCAATTTTTCAATGTCTATGCATAGCTTAAGGAAAAAAAAAAAAACCACAGCCACCTAAAACAAAACACTTAGCCGTGTAAAAAAAAGGAAAAAAAGATTGCTCATCATACTAGATGAAAAAAGAGGGTGGTGATGTAATTTGCTGGTAGCACAGAGGATGGGAGGTCTCCTTTGATTTCATTCTTCATGGAATAATTTCTTAGTTTGAATTTGCCAGTTTCAGAAAATCAAATCAAGTTTTGAAATTTTATATTCATCGTAATTAAGTTGATAATTGACTTTATATTATAAATTTCACGAAATTAGCATCTATATGAGTGATATTACATGGTTTGTTTCCTTACGGATGATTTTAACCCTCGAATAGACTGATTAAAATAATCCTTACTCAATTTATTGTATAGGTATCCTTAATAAATTATTATTGTAGATAACTTTTTTGGATGATTAATTCATTTTATTCTTATAATTTTATTTTTTCATCCATGAATGAGGTTGATGAATTCATGCTCTACGTAGATCATTTTCGTTTCGTATTCATTTTGCTATATTTTTTGTACATAAATTTGTTTTATAGAGACTCTAAAATATATTTATTAACATTTTAACAAATACTTGCATTAAATATGCAAATATCGTTTTTAAAAATCAAATTACAACCTTTTTGAGTACCAACAATTAAAAAACACGAACATCATCTAAACTTTTCGCCACCTATTATATTTACAGATTATATTTCTCAATGTTATAATAGTGTAGAATTGTGCAAGTAAGAATTTAAAAATTCCAGAAGGTTAAGTAAGAAAATTATTTGATATAGTTTTCATCTCATAAGTAATTGTATATGGGCATTGGTTTAAAATTGGCTTTAGGTATCAAAACTCGCACCGGCCCTGTTTACATCAGCATATGAAAGAAAGCAACACAGTTCAGGGAATGATGTGGTCGATTGCTGAAAAGATTCCAGCATCATTCAAAGAGCAACATAGTTTAAGGAGCAGTTTGGTTCAAAGTGTAAGCTGTAAAGGTTTATTTTCATTATAAATACCCATTAAATAAATTTTTGTCGTTCATTCTACAACTTTAAACGACCAGCACTACACCTAAGATGCATAATACTTATGTATAATCATATAATTATACCAATTATTCGTGTGGACCGTCAAATCATAATCCGTCTCCATCTAAAATCCACTATCACATGGTACATTGAAATGGAAGAACGACACGACAATGATATACGACAAAGAGGCTCGGGGATACAACAACTGCAGACAGACCATCAACAACTACTTCTCCACCCTACACAAGACTTACATCATGTAATATCACAAGTACTAAATGCGATTGAAGTTGATGCGGTACAATTAGCAAATGTTATGTGCTTCTATGTTTCTAAATCACTGATTGTAGTCATTTGACATGAGGACAATTTTGATCGTTGATATTTCTGTTGTCCGCTTTACCTCAATGGATGCGACTTAGACAGTAGATGGACGATCGATTCTCTTCTATGCTATTATTTGCACTTTGGAATCAAAAGAAAATATCAAAAAACTTTGTAATCAACTCAATAACGCTATGTATCTGAACTATCGTTTACGTAATTGTTCAACCTAGATCTTTGTTCACTCCAGAATTAACTAGATCTAGTCGATGTATTTTCTGTTTTGCCGAGTATTTTTTAGTTTTCATTTCATCAAAGTAGAAGTCATCTGTCAAATTTTGATATTTGAATCGATGTATCTTCTCATTATCTTAACATCTTAAATAAAAGTCATATGTCGAACAAGCTATAAAGATCGAAGGTGAATTAAAATCTGAAAAGATATACATACAATATTAAAATAGCGAAATTCATTGAAAATTCAAATAAGACACGGATAAAGAAACACCATATTAAACTACAATTATTCATAGATAACCTAAAGCGTAAGCCAGCTGCATCAAACTCAAATGTCTTATGACCAACGAATTCTGATCGGTACTGTAATATGTGATGAAAATCAAATATAGATCGATTTGCTTCGGATACGTTTTTGTTTTCAATTTATGTTACAATACATGTATGTACAATGCCTACTACCATTTGCTACTACCCGCCATTAAGTGAGCAAATACTTTTAAAGCGACCAAGGGTTTTGAAACTTGGACACCAAACTTACAGTGAGCAAATATTCTATGAACTTTGATTCTGCTTATGTAGCAACGTTCGTTGACTCATCACAGTTTTTCTCTAGGGTTGTTACTGAAGATGTCACTTCATATTTATCTATGCTTCTTGCAGTGTCCTACAGTACCAACCATCACAACATCTACTGTGATTCATTATTCATATTTATAATCTTGCCTGATTTATTTATTTTCCTTTCCCAAAGGGATAACAGAGATGAAGCTAAAATAGGTGCATGGAAAAATTTACAGAAAGCCAAAGCAGAGGAAGCAATCCGAAAATTAGAGGTGACTAATATATTATTAGGTTTAATAACACATTATCTAAGATGTAAACAATACTTGCATACATTTCTGATAATTTCATCTGTATCTTTGTATAATAGTTGAAACTTGAAAAGGAAAGATCTGCATCAGTGGACAAAATACTGAACAAGCTCAAGACTGCAGAAAAAAAGGCAGAAGAAATGAGAAGCGTCGTGAGATCGAACCGATCAAACCAAAGTAGGTTGAGCATCAGAAAAGCTGCTATTCAGAACAGATTTGGCCATTTGAGCTTTTTTAAAAGCTGCTTTGCTTGCCACACCCCTTAAGCTTATTTTTGGATATTATTATGAATGTCAGAATGTTATTCTTGAATCAGTTGTCTCTATATGTTCACTGTATATATGAAAGTTTGGTTCCATTCAATTGGTATACAAGAATTAATGAAGATGTGAGCAGAAAGGTTGAAATTTTCAGATTATTCGGCTAGGCTCTGAGTTTGTAGCAAAACCTTTTTCTCCTTGTGCATGTTGATCAATAAAAATACTTGTACCACTGTTTTGATTTGCTATGCTCATGACATGAGCAAAGGCGCAACAACAAAAAAGTATTTCAAAGGGAGCCTAAACTTTTTTTTTTCTAGGGGGCAAGAAGTCATGGGGATGAATGGCTAAACTGGATGCAGGTTGATGGGAAACAATAGATTAAATATTCCAGTAGTCTTTTTTTTTCTTCTCTTGGCCGCGGCCCAAGGACGTCCGTTTGTGTTGTAATCCACATTTCTAATATATCATTGTTGTAAAATTGACTAGCATTTTATTTTGACCTTTCAACTACATTCTACTAATTTCAAACCTGATAAGCTGTTACCTTAAATTTGAATTTGAAATCACCTAGGTATCAATATCAAACATGGTGCGAATGATAACCGATAATTTGAGCACGTACAACTGCAAATTTTGTATAATTCTCGAGATTCAAATCCGGTCTAAGACTAGAGGATGCATGGCTTGTGTCTGTACAATTTTCATTTAGAGCATGAATTAGAACTACACACACACGAATAGAACAAGGCAGTGACACACCTTCATCTGATTCGATTCAACCAATTTACACCTTCGTGAGCATGACATTTGAAGGAGAAAATTGAGTAAATGAGAAATATGTTCGTATACTGTGAGCAGAGAATCTCTTAAAATAAAATAAATTTATATTTAGTTAATTAATTAATTGTTTTTCAATAAATAATACATATTGATATTTTGCAGTAATAAATAAATTATAAACTTGTAAATTGATGCATTCAGTTCAAACCAACGCCATAACGTATAGCATTATAATATAATTGCAACGCAAAAGATTGAATATTAAGCGAACTTCCTTTGCACGAGTTTCTAATTCTAAAAAATTATAAAATAAATAAATTTAAACTACATAAAACACTACTCAATGATTAAAGAATCAGACTTGTCTAAATGGTGTACTACCATGTCATTGTTCTTTGCGCATCAGACACGTTCATAATCAAATTTTAACTGCGAGCGAACTCACAATGTTGTGAGATGTCCATTAAACATCTCAAAATTTTCAAAATTGAATTCAATATAAATATGATTTTTATGTTCTCATAATTTAGTTTGTCGACTGTACAAAATTCAAAGAGTTTACGGTAGCCCTCAATTGCAAGTTCTCTGTATTAAACCACTTACCTTTTAGTTAAGGTTGTCAATGAATATCCAAAAAATAGAAAATGTATTTATATCCGCTTTTTTTTTTTAGTATCGAATATTTATCGTTCGTTAGCAAAAAACATAATTATTCGGTATTCATTCATATACGTAGATGTAGAAATTCGATATTCGAAAATGATATTGCATGCGGATGACACATTTAATTCAGTATTATAAAGTTCCACGCATTTCAATATATACGAACTTAGCTTGTTCATCTACTCACTGTTCATTCGTAGCAATCGTAGTGTACGTACGTAAACACCTATTCCCTCATCTGTTTTCCCCCCATTTTTTATCAACATGGACCGTATCAACGCATCGCTTACGCATCGTTCTTATCCTATATTTTAGTTCAAGAATCAAGATTAGTCAAACCTTTCTTTCAAAAAGGAGGAAAAAAAAGATCAGTCAAAACCTTTTCTTTTTCCTTCCCTCACAGAAAACACAATAATATTTAGCTAAAATGCTTAGATCATTATCCCGTAAAAAAGGGTTGGTTCCATCAAATTTCAGACCTACTTCATCATTCTATTATTCATCAAGCTCGATTCTTGCCGATGAAATCGATCGCAACTCCAACGAATTCATTCGCAACTCCACAGCTGCTCAAGAGCTTGTTTCCAAGCTCCATACCCACATCCAAAAGGTGACTCAACTTGTAAAATCTTGTAGTTAGCTGTTCTGTTACTTGTTAGTTAATGAGTTGCGATGTAATAAGTGTAGGTTATTAGTGGAGGAGGGTCTGAAGCAGTGAAAAGGAGTAGATCAAGAAATAAATTGATGCCTAGAGAGCGGATCGATCGCATTATCGATCAGGGTTCTTCGTTTCTGGAGCTCTCTCAGGTTTTGATTTTACCTAAATATGTGTCTTGATTCTAAACAGTTGATTGATTTACTAGTATTACCTGTGTTTGTGCAAAAATAAACATTGGTGGAAATACATTTTATTACGTTAACAGCTTGTATTACCTTAAATTTCATTAAATCGAATTTCCTTAGTTGATTAAAAGAATGCAAATAGAAATCTTGTTGATGATGATATAAGGTTATTAGAGTGAGAAACCGTACATCATCTTTAATACTTCATAGTATGATAACTTGGAATTTAACAACTTATGTACTACATACTAACCATGAGTACCATTTAATACATACCTAAAATCTCTACATAAAATACTTTAATATACTTTTGATCATTGAAGAGGGCATAACACCATTTTAATTTTTTATTCTTGCCTACTATACTTATATTGTTCTTTGACTAAATTTGTTTAGAGGTTAATGTTAGAGTTTGGAAGCCTTACTGGACACATTTGATTAAAGGTTAAGAGTTTACAGGTTAATCAGAAGTATACAAGTTTCTGTTTTATCTTTTTGTTATTAGGATGGATTAAAGTAAAAGATCTTAAGTGTTTCTTTAAATAATTAACGAGTTAATCATTTTTGGGCAGAAAATATGTATGTTGATGCATATTATTAGGGTCAGCCATATATTTAAAAACAAGCTCACTAGCATGGCATTTTATATTGAGGTTCTAGGTTTGAATCTCATGAAACTAAAATAAGTGTTCTGCTTGAATAAAACACTACTCTTATTTAAGAAAAAAAGATGAATATAATTAATAACTAATAATTTATAATTAATATATTTAGCAGTTTATTTTAATAATTAATATATTTAGCAGTTTATTTTAATAATTAATATTATTTCTTATTTATACTCGTTCTACTAAAAATATGAGTGTATATATTCTTTTTGCACCATTTGTTCGTTTACGTGTAGAAGTTTTTGTGTGTTTTTATTCGACAATTCAATTTCATCATTCTGACTTTATTTGTAAACCATGTTTATGTATCGCTTTAGAAAATTACAAGCTAAAATAATGATTATGGTACCAATGTTTTAGCCCGAGTATACATTAATTGTGACTTATGAGATGCCCAAACGCACTGATGCAGAATATATCTTAAGGCACCAGTACACTAGAAGGCAAAAAGTAATACCATAGTCAATCATACTTGCTAAATATCTAGGAACTCTTTTTGCAGCACCATAATAAATTTGAATTGGATCTTGCATATATGTAGATGGCAGATTTTTTCAGGTCTAATAGTGGTGATATATGTGGACTATCAATCAGACTTCTGTATTTAGTATAATCCATCTTTGCAGTCTTCTTTTTTAAAATTTTCATTAACCATTAATGGAGTTGCAATAGGATTACATCGAGGTAAATTAGTTCTTTTCCAGATGTTTTCCACATATTTTTGCTGTGAAATAAATACCCTGACTTGGATTGAGTGTCCCATATTCTCCAAAAGTAATGAATAAACTCTAAGTCACTCATTTCGTAACTTCTGGTTGGCTTTTTTGGCTTCTTGAATCATATTATTATCGTTTCCTGTATATATTATATCATCAACGTAAATGGAAACAATGATAACAAATGCGTATTTGTTTTAAATATAAAAAGTAGGTCCACTTGAACTTTTTATGAAACTTGACATTGCAAAGTAATTATCAATTTCTGCATACCATGTTCGAGGTGTTTGCCAATAAAGAGCCTTTTTTAATTTGTAAATTTTATTTTCGCCCTCTTCGATAATAAATCTCTGTGACTGCCGGACATAGACTTCCTCGTTCAATACTCCATTTAAAAAGCCAATTTAACATCAAGTTGATGGATTTGCCAACTCTTTCGTGTATCACGAAAATCAAAGTTCTTATCATTTCTAGCCTTGCAACAGGTGCAGAGGATTTTGAAAAGTAAATACTGGATTTTTGAGAAACCTTATGCCACCAATTGTTTGTGCCATTGGAAGCTGCTATATGGATTCAACTTTGTTCTATACATCCATTTCACCTTAGTGATTTCACGGTCTTTAGGACAATCTAGAAGCTCCTAAATTTGATTTTTCTCTATCATAGACATCTCTTCCTTCATTGCATTCACCTAAACTTCTTGGTCTTTAGCTTCTTCAAAATTTTCTGGTTCAATACTGACGAAGTTGCATGATTTATATATGTCACTTAATCTTCGTACTTTTAAAGGACTCTGATGATGAAGAAGTTAGAGGACTTGCATCTATATTGGTTGTTGGAGTTGCACGAATTGAAGATGTTATTAGGGTTTGAGGAGTGATTTCTTTATCATCTCGTCGACTTTGCCTTCTTGTATGTTCATGAATAACAATGTATTGCTTTTTCTGCACTTCATATTTATTCAAATCTTAACTTTGTTTTTCCATTCTAAATAATATCTCTGTCAGTGATTAACCTTTTGGTTTCAACATTATAAAGATGATAACCTTTGGTTTTGTTACTACGTTCCACAACAATGCATTTTCGACTCTTTTCATCAAATTTATTTCCCTTTTTAGTTAAATGTTTAGTGTAATTAATGCTACCAATTTTTTTAAAATTACCCAGAGCATTTAGAACCACTCCATGCTTCATATAGAGTCTTGTTCGTAATTTCTTTTTTTGGGCATCTATTGAGAACATAAATGGCTATATGTGTTGCTTTTGCCTAAAAGAAATTTGGCAAACTTTTTTTAGTCATTATTGTTGTTGCTAGCTTTGTAATTGTACAGTTCTTTCCCAGCGACGCCATTTTGTTCTGTGCTGACTTATTGTAAGGTGCTTCCAAATCCCTTCATCTTGGCAATATGATTCAAATTCATGAGAAGTATATCCCATGGTTATTACAGTGGCAAGTCGAGTGGATAGAGCTCCAACCAGTCGACTAATCGGACTAGTCATAGACTAGTCGATAAATAAATGAATATATATATATGTATATATATATGTGTGTGTGTGTGTGTGTGTGTGTGTGTGTACACATACACACACACATAATTGCAACGTATAAATAAATATTAGGTATGTAAAACATTTACAGTGTTAAAGTTAAAGGAGCCATTCAGTCAATGCAATTAAACGAAGTCAACATCCATGGCTTTATCAATGCCATCTGCAATTATTTACATACCTCTATTGCCATCTGCAATATACTTCTGTTGTCATATGCAATTAATGGCAAATTCGAGTTAGGGTTTAGGGTTAGGGTTCGACTTAGACTTCGAGTTAGGGGTTTGACTTCGAGTTACAGTTTCGAGTTCGAGCAGGTTAGTATCAATCTCGACTAATGGGAAGTTGACACCTCCAGTCAATGATCCAAGCTCGACTAATTGACTAGTTGAGCATCGCAATAACAGTGGTATATCCATCTCCCCTTATTTCTCTGAAAGACTTTTATAGAGCATCCACATCCGCTTTGTTACTCCAATCTTGTTTATAAGTTTATCTCATTTCTTGAACTCTTTGTGCTAGCATCATGCTTGTTCTTCATTCGTCCAACATTCAACAGTTAATTAGCCTTCCATAAGAATTGGATTCATTGACTATTCCCCCGATGAGTTCCAATTTTTCCCTTTCCGTTGTTGGGTGTTAACTCCTCAGCCACTGCTATGGTGAACAACACGGACAACTCGAAAGTTCATACAAAAATTACTTTCCTTCTCGGATTGGCTGCCTCAGATATGTTAAAGTGTGTAGTTAAGAATAGTAATTAATTTTTAGTATAGTGAGAATAAAGAGGGTGACATAATGAGAATGCATGAGGTTATTTACAAAGGAATTTTGAGTGAAATTTTATGTCAAATGTAATATATTTCACGTCCAGCATAATTTTTTTAGCAGGTCAAATGCTAGGAAGCAGCAGTGGGAGAATGCGCTTGGGTCCACCGCTTACGTAAATATTAAAAACTTATTTCAGAGGTAAATTTTGTCAAATGCAAATGCCAACGCCAGTGCTGATGCATTCTCCTACCCTAGGAGCAGGCCTTAGCGGTAGGTGCTGCTAATGTATATTGCTTGTTTGGAGGTATCGGATAGCGCCTCAAAGTTTCTGCAGTAATATACCGGTGCCGATGGTGGATGGACCGAAACCGATCAATAAAATCTGTTTTGGTTGCAATGTAAATAAAAGAAAGGAATCAAATTAAAAATAGACAAAAATCAAAATAAAGCCATAGTTAAAGCGAAACGGATTGAGAATCAAAATCAAAACTCTAATTACCAAAGCTTAGATCGAGAGTCGGAGGCCCTAGCCTTGGTCGATAGTTGGAAGTCGTAAATCGGTCCAAAGCAATTATCTGAGTTTTTTTTTCTTTTTCTTTGGGCGGGGGTTGGGGGGGGGGGGGGTGGGGTGGGGGGGGGGTGAGTTTGCTTCAGCTAGTTTTTTTCCTCCCTCGCTTTGGTCAGAGCGCAGAAATATAACTGCTGTGATTAGTGATATAGGCTTTTGTTAAAATCTGGTTAAGTGATATTGGGCTGCTACTAAACTTATGTGCTGAAATTATATAGTTGAGTTAAATATGGTGCGGTGTAGCTTTTTCATTTAAAGTGATGGTTGAAATTATACAATTTGGTTAACTGATTTTGGGTTGAAATTAAAAGTTTGAAGGTAATAAATTCATATGCAGTGACAAAAATTAATTTTTGAATGTTGTAAATTTGTATCGTGTATTTTATTTTCCTTGTAGACTATATTTTGTATTTATTTACAAAGATAATCATTACACTTTCATTAACAAACCACTGAAAACCGAAATCAGGACCGAAACCAAAATCGGGACGAAAACCAAAGTCAAAACGTGAAATTTCCTGAATTGTCCGAAGCTAACAAAATTTTAACTGACCGAAGCCGAGAAAGAAACCATGTTCAAGAACCTTGATTTATTGTCATGGTTAATTGTTGATATTTAGGCAAAGGATCTCTCTTTATGCACTACTCGTTTGGTATTTCCATTATGGAGTTATGAAAACTACCACATGGGTTATTGAACAATCAAAGTTAAATACCACTTAAATGTGTATAATGATGTTACGGTAGCCTGGAGTCACATTATAGAAGATTCAACAATAAGTTCACTGTTCCTTTCGGAACTAATGGTCACCAAATTTTTGTATATAGTATTTTGGTGATGTCAATATGATATTTCTGGCTATTATATATGTCAATAAACTCCTCGTACACATTTATTTCTAAATTCTCCTTAATCCTTATTTTACATCTTAACATGACATCTACTCTCCAAAGCTAGCAGGTCATGAACTATATGACGAGCCATTGCCATCGGGTGGAATTATCACTGGAATAGGCCCCGTGCACGGACGTCTATGCATGTTCGTAGCTAATGACCCCACTGTGAAAGGTGGAACATATTATCCCATAACCGTCAAAAAGCACCTAAGGGCTCAAGAAATTGCTTGGGAGTGTAAACTGCCTTGCATATATTTAGTAGATAGCGGAGGTGCCAACCTTCCAAGGCAAGCTGATGTCTTTCCCGACCGTGATAATTTCGGTAGAATTTTCTATAATCAAGCAAAAATGTCATCTGAGGGCATTCCCCAAATTGCCCTTGTTTTAGGATCATGCACTGCTGGAGGTGCTTATATACCTGCCATGGCTGATGAAAGTGTTATTGTCAAAGGCAATGGCACTATATTTCTAGCTGGACCTCCTCTTGTGAAGGTTTTTCTTAGTTATATCATAATGTTGCAAATTTTTAAGAAAATGTAACTTTTATAATATAGGTTAATTCCTTAAGTAGGAATTTTGATAGGCTGCTACAGGAGAAGTCGTCTCAGCGGAGGATTTGGGTGGGGCTTCCTTGCATTGCAAAACTTCAGGGGTTTCGGATCATTTTGCAAGTGGTAAGTGTCCAAGTGTTGTGTAAGCATCACAACTATTAACAGCCTTAAAGCTATTAAAGTATCTACTCTTGCTATATTTACAAAGCACTTAATAAATATAAAGCTGGATGTAGAACAGACACACTTAAAGCTAAACAACATTCAATTTTTATTGCAAACAAATACAACCTAAATGTTGAAACCTTTTCTCTTAATGTATCGGTACCAATTTTGTGGTTTAGAACTTACTTTATTTTGATTTGCTTTAGATGAACTTGATGGACTGGCAATTGGAAGAAATATTGTAAAGAATATACACATGGCTGGAAAAGGGACCCACTACACTAATCCTCAGTATAAAGAACCCATATATGATACAATGGAACTTCGGTCTATTGCACCAACAGATCAAAAACAGCCTTTTGACATTCGATCTGTTATTTCACGTATCGTGGATGGAAGTGAATTTGATGAATTTAAAAAACTTTATGGCGCAGTAAGGATTACCTTTCCATTTATGTGCATTTAAACTCATGGCAATTTTGTGTAATTTTCTAGTAACCATAACTGTTCAGACACTTGTAACCGGGTTTGCAAAGATCTTTGGCCAACCAGTTGGAATAATAGGTAACAATGGAATATTGTTTACTGAATCTGCATTGAAGGGAACTCACTTCATTCAGCTATGTGCACAACGCAATATTCCATTGATATTTCTCCAAAATATCACAGGTTTCATGGTAAAATCTTTAATAAACAGTAGCTTCTTTCTTTCTATGTCATTTTGAGTTCTTTAATCATGTCCACCTTTGACAATGGAATACATAAAAACTGTATATGTTGAAAATTTTGGACAGACACTGCGTATTTGTCATTTTATATTCATTGAATGAATCGAATGTTAAAAGTAGTGAACTTTATGTATGATACATGAAAATTTAAGTGCTCTAGAGGTCATCTCTTGTTAAAACTTTATGATGAAAGCAAAGAATAAAGGTAGTGATCAACTGATCATTCATATGCTATATTAATAAAGAATTAAAAATCAACCGATCCTACAAAATGAAAATAAGAATAAAAGTATAATTTATGTACTCTTAGTATGGAAACTTGGCCATGGGCTGGATTTTGAACATTCTTGTAGTTACTAAATGAACCTGATATTATTTTACTAATGTTACTGTGAAAGGCGGTCCAGTTATGATATCTGATTAGCTATAGAGGAGTGCATAATATTGCAGTTGTGACCCAACATGTCAATGCTAAATTTTCCTGTTGTAGGTAGGATCTCGATCGGAAGCAGCTGGTATTGCTAAAGCTGGGGCGAAAATGGTTATGGCGGTATCATGTGCCAAGGTTATTTTTGCTTTTTTTTTTTTTTTTTCATTGACTTCTTGATTTCTTTTCTCCTTTTTAGTTATAATACTTTTGATATAATCAATGCAAGCTATCAACTCATTAAATCATAGCTTTTTAGTACCTGCGTTGGCAATCTTTAAATTAATGCAGCTAGGGCGAAGTCTTAATTTTAAGACATAATTGCTCATTATATGTTAGAAATCTATTATAGTTATCAAATGTATTCTGCATAAACCACGATATTCTTCATTTTTGTTATATGATATTAAATAATATTTATTTTTCCTCTACAAGTGATGTTAGAATAAGAATAAATTAACTTTCAGTTATTATTTTATATTTAATGTATGGTTGGGAAAAGTTTTCCCACCCTTTGCCTCAAATTTTTTTTTTTTTTTTTTTTAATTATTTGATGAGCCTTTTGCACCTCATTATATCCCCACTATATTGCCGCTTTATCCCGCAATAATGTTTCACACCTTCTCCGCTACTGAATTGCTAAGCGTTTTAACTGCACAACTCGTATTTTCTAGGAATTCCTCATTTATGACATATATCTATCACCATCAGTTACTAGGACTTTCTTTTTGGGTTGTAATGCTAGTGATATTGTTTATTATATCTCTGCTATAAAGTAAATCGTTTAAAATTCTGATTTGTTTCCATGTATAGGTTCCTAAGATAACATTAATTGTGGGTGGAAGTTTTGGTGCTGGAAATTATGGGATGTGTGGACGTGCTTACAGTCCTAATTTTTTGTTTCTTTGGCCAACGGCTAAGATCTCTGTGATGGGTGGGGCTCAGGTACTTTACCATTAAACCATTATGTAGTAAATTTGTGTCCTATTTAACATATAATTCTACATTGTTTCTCCATAATCCTGATTTTGCCTGTGAAATAAACGATCAATGCATTTATCTGATTCATGTTATAATACTAAGGTTTTTGATTTTACCTGTACTAATAAAAACATCACTTTGGGTTGCTTTAATAAGATGCCCTATTATACTAATTTGCTTGATATGCTTGCAATGTGGCAAATGTGTAATGTAATCAGATGGTAACACCCATAAGATGGTAACAGAAATAACATTAACCAATTTTACTTTCAAAAGCCAAAGGAGAAAAGAGAAGAAAAAATCAATTCCATATTAAATCTAAAATAAAGTTTCCAATTTGACCCTTTTTTATAATATTTTTCAAAAAAGAAAACAATACTTGTCTAGAGCTATCCAAAATAGGGCTGTTAATGGATACTAGAAAAATTCGAAATTCTTTCTCACTGTATTCGAAAAGTGGAAAAATAATCCGATATTTGGAAAAGCGGATGTGAATGCCGATACAAAGGCATTCACATCCGAAAATTACCCGTCAGATTTCTGTCAAAATTATAGTTTATTTTGTATCTATTTTAGCACAAAAAATTACGTTAATTTATTCTTTTATTAGTTTAGCAGTTTATATTTTATGCATTTAAAGCTTGCTAACTGATTAGAAATATTTATTGTCATTATACTTGTTGATTTTGTTTGCTTCTATAATCCATGGTATTGAAGAAAAATCATGTTAAACTAAAAAATAAATTAATGTACGTTTCTTAATATACCGACTGCTAGCGGATATGACCATCATCCGATGTTCTACTTTATCCGCAGATGTGGATATCAGAAATCTGAAGGGAAAAAAAAAATTGGATGCCAATGCAGATATTACAGTATTCTATCTGAAAAGTACCCGTTGGTAGCCCTAATCCAAAGGACCCCTATGGCATTTGAATGCTGTAACTTTAAAACTATGATCTAAATCTTGCTGCCGTCTACAAACTTTAAAACTATGGTGTGAATGTTTCAAGAACGTTGCAAGTTACTTCATACTTTTCCAAGGCCATGTGATTCCGTATTCCCCATGTAGTCATGTCTAATATATAATGATTTATACACATAAAATATGGTGGAAATTTATCTAATGTGGAAAATTAATGCTGCTTATAAGTTAAAAAGGGATCTTTTCCTAACAGGCTGCAGGGGTGCTTGCCCAGATTGAAAAGAACACCAAGAAAAGGCAAGGGATAGAGGTACCTTTCCAACTTACATACATACATTACTTACTAGTTATGCTTATGCTTTATGATCAATATATGAACACAGTGGAGCGGGGAGGAAGAAGAGAAATTCAAAAGCAAAGTGGTGGAATCATATGATAGAGAAGGAAGTCCATACTATTCATCTGCAAGACTATGGGACGATGGCATTATAGATCCTGCTGATACCAGAAAAGTCCTTGGCTTATGTATTGCTGCTTCCCTTAAGCATGTCCCGGAAGAAACCAAATATGGTGTTTTTAGGATGTAATTGTGGATCTAATATTATATTCAGCACATGACGTTTTCTCTGTGTTTGTAAAGAGGAATTTGAAGATTGAACAATATGATTATCTGCCCTGTGAGCGTAAAGAACTTGCATGGGGGTTGAATAAAAAAGCCATTTGAGTTGGAGAGTGCGCTTCTGTAGTGATTTATGCGGAATCTTGATGAGGATCTAGTATTGTTTATTTAGATACCAATGGAGTATAACAAAAATAATTATGAAATCTCACGAAAAACAAAGAACAAAAAAGAACACAGAAGATTTAACGTGGTTCGGATACGAATATCCTACGTCCACGGAGACCCAACAACTTTTATTTCTCAATGAAGAAATGAGTACATAAGAGAGGAGGAAGATTACAATAGAGAGAAGATTAATGGTTGATTGCCTTCTTCATACAATAACATGATCTCTATTTATATAGAGGGATTTCTTGACCTCCAAGTAAACTTGGCACCCAAGTTTTCTTGACTTCCAAGTAAACTTGGCACCCAAGTTATTCCATATAGGAGCCAATTACATGATTGACAATTAATCTTTCCTTCTCTACAAATATTTGAATCATCAATTTCAACACTCCACCTTGATTCAAATATGACAGTCTTTCTTCATCATCTCATCTTCAACAATCAACATAGAAGTCGTTGGGCCCGACGCCCCATGGCGCTCAAGTAACAGGAAGCAAACTGATCAAGTTTGAGCAATGCTCAAACTTGTCCTTTGGAAGTGACTTGGTCATCATATCTGAAGGATTATCCGAAGTACCCACCTTCAATAATTTGATCTTGCTCCGTTCTTCCTCAAGCATAAGAAAAAAACCTCTAACATCAATGTGCTTTGTCCGTGAACTATAGGCTTGATTCTCAACAAGATGAATAGCACTCTGACTGTCTGAAAATAGCTCCACTGTCCGCTGCACCATTGAAAGATCATCCAATAACTAAAGTAAGTACAATCCTTCCTTTGTTACTTCCACAATCGATATTAACTCTGCTTCGGTAGTCGATAAAGCTACGACAGATTGCAGCTTTGATCTCCATGAAATCGAGCCTATGCCAGGTGTAAAAACATAGCTCGACACTGACCTTCTAGCATCTCTATCCGCAGCATAATCAGAATCACAGTATCCTCTAAGAAGGATGTCACCATCTACTCCACCATATAGCAAACCCACCGAAGAAGTGCCTCGAAGATATCTAAGAATCCACTTCACTGCTTGCCAATGTTCTTTGCCTGGGTTAGACATATATCGACTGACAACACCAACTGCATGGACCAAATCTGGTCTCGTGCACACCATCGCATACATGAGACTACCAACAACACTAGAATAAGGTATATTAGCCATATACCTTTTATCTTCTTCCGATGTAGGAGAATGGTCTTTCGACAACTTAAAATGAGAGCCTAAAGGAGTGCCTACCGGTTTGGCTTTCTCCATCCCAAATCGAGCGAGGACTTTCTCGATGTACTATGCCTGAGTGAGCCTTAACTCTCTCCGCTTCCTATCCCTGCTTATCTCCATACCCAATATTCTTTGTGCCTTTCCCAAATCCTTCATATCAAACTCTCTACTGAGCTCCGCTTTCAACTCCTTAATTTTGACCATACTCTGGGATGCAATCAACATATCATCAACATATAACAACAAATAAATCATGTCATCATCACATCCCTAAAATAAACACACTGGTCTTTGAAGCTTCTGGAGTATCCCTGTGAAAACATGAACTTATCAAATCTCTTGTACCATAGTCTAGGAGACCGCTTCAGTCCATAAAGAGATTTGTTAAGTTTACAAACATAGTCTGGCCTGCTGCTATCAGTGAACCCTTCCGGCTGCCGCAAATAAATCTCTTCATCCAGATCACCATGCAAGAAAGCAGTTTTGACATCTAGTTGCTCTAACTCCATGTCATAATGAGCAACTAATGCCAAGAGAATACAAATGGAAGTATGTCTAACAACTGGAGCAAAGATTTCATGATACTCTACCCCTTTCTTCTGAACATACCCCATTGCTACTAGTCTTGCTTTATATCTAAAATCTCCACTGCCGCCGTCTTTTACTCTATAGATCCACTTACATCCAATAGCTCTCTTGACGGCAGGAAGTGACACCAAATCCCAAGTGTGATTTTTCCATAAAGATTCGATCTCCTCTTCCATTGCTACTAACCGACTGGAACTGTCAACTGATGCAATAGCGTCTCTATAATCTCTGGGCTCATCATGGACAACATTTAATGCATATGTTGCCATATCATCAAAGTCAATGTCTTTGATGCTCAAACCAACAAACTCATCAAGCCATCTGGGCTTTCTTCTTTCTCTAACAGGTCTGGTCTCTGTATGAGCTCCACCTTGAGTTTGATCTTCTGTGCCAGTATCCATACTATCCTCATCAACCACGGCGTCATCAGAAACGCCATTTGAATGTCTATGGAAAGAATTAACAGATGATTTGCTTTGTGTTTGGTATTCTTCACATGTCCTCTCATCATCATCCGATGAGGAAGGCTCCACCTTCAAGATAGCCTTCTCATCAAAAGTTACATGCCCGCTTATAATAAGTTTCTTGCTAATAGGACACCACAACCTATATCCTTTTACTCCTCTTCTATAACCTAGAAAGATACACTTGCGAGCTCTAGGTTCCAGCTTTCCTCGACTCTCATGCACGTAAGCTGGACAACCAAACACCTTGAGGAATGAATAGCTAACAGGATCCCCTTTCCATACTTCTTCAGGGATCTTCATATCTATGGCAGTAGAAGGTGTGCGGTTGATGAGGAAAGCTGCCATAGATAAAGCTTCGGCCCAAAATCCCTTCTTTAACTTAGCAGTCAATCTGAGGCACCTAGTTCTCTCCAACAATGTCCGATTCATCCTTTCTGCAACTCCATTTTACTGGGGGTCGCCTGGTGTGGTGCAATGCCTCTTGATGCCTTCGGACTCACAATAATCGATGAATTCCTGTGATATGAATTCACCACCATTATCTGAATGGATAACTTTCAACTTCTTCCCTGACTGCTTCTCCACCATGGATTTCCATTTACGAAATCTAGTAAAGGTTTCACTTTTGGACTTCAGAAAGTATGCCCATACTTTACGAGAGAAATCGTCTATAAATGAAACAAAAGAACTGGCTCCACCTAAGGATGGGCAAGGGGAAGGTCCCCAAACATCAGTGTGAACATAATCCAAAACAACTTTTGCCTTATGCTCACCAACACCAAAAGAAATCTTCGTCTGCTTACCAAGAACACACTCTTCACAAAACCAAGCTTTGAATGCCGAACTTCTTCAATCAAACCTCGCTTTCTTAGCTCATCCATGCTGCGCTCGCCAATGTGGCCCATCCGTAAGTGCCATAATCTGGAAGAATCTGAATCAGCTGAAGTAACTGAAGCTGATTCACCAACTACAGTAGTGCCCTTTAGTAAATAGAGATTTCCTGCCCTCACTCCTTTCATAACGATCATGGAACCCTTAGATATTTTCATCTTCTCTTCTTCAACTACAATCTTTAGTCCAAGTCTACTCAACGCCCCAGCAGAAATCAAGCTCCTCCTTAAATCAGGTACATGCCTAACATCAGTAATGGTTCGAGTAACACCGTCAAACATCCTGATCTTTACACTACCAACACCAACCATACGACAAGAAGCATCATTTCCCATCAGAACTTCTCCTCCATCAATCTCACGGTAAGTGGAAAAAGAGTTCCTATCAGGTGTCATATGATAGGATGCGCCAGAATCAATCAACCAAAGGGTGCTCTTCCCAGAAGAACTAGAAGCTGTAAACACATCAGTGTCACTCTCTGTATCTGATTTCTCCGCTGTAGAGGCTGAAGCTTGCTTTGGGTCTTTTCTTTTTCCTTCAAGCTTGGGACATTGTGCAATAAAGTGCCCGGGCTTCTTACAATAATGGCAAGTCAATTTCTTAGGCCCCCTAGACTGGGACCTCGAAGAATTCCGTTCTTCACCTTTCTTTGACTTGCTTTGACTTCTACCTCTATGAACAGATAAGCCTTCGGTATCACTATCAATGCTAGTGCTCGCCAATCTACCTCTTAACACTTCATTATGAAGGCCAGCCTTTACATCAAAAAGGCTAATTTTACTGCGGCCATAAATCATAGAATTGACAAAAGCAGTATATTCTTTAGGCAAGGAACAAAGGAGGATCACAGATTGAGCCTCATCAGTAATATCAACATCTGCTGCCTTCAGATTCATAACTAAAGTGGTCAAGGCATCTACATGCTCCATAAGATCGGCTCCTGGCTTCATCTTAAACGAATAAAGTTGTTGTTGTAGAATAATCCGATTTGTGAGAGACTTGTCTTGATATGCATCTGATAATGCATCCCATAGTTCCTTCGCCGTCTTTTTCTGAGAAAATTCTCTAAGGACTTCATCTGAAAGACTCAACTGAATTGTTGTGAGAAACTCGTCTTCCATTTCCTCCGATTCAGCTGCATCAACATCTTTCAATTTCTCAGGCGCAGAAACAACTTTAAAAGTCTTCTCCTTTGTCAATACGGCCTCTATCTTTATCTTCCAAGTACCAAAATCTCATTTTCCGTCAAAATGTGTTACTCCATAATTGATGCCAGATCTTCCAACAGACTTACTAGAAGTAGCCATTAATATCCAAATAGAAACAATAACACCAGCTCTGATACCAAACTGTAGTGATTTATGCGGAATCTTGATGAGGATCTAGTATTGTTTATTTAGATACCAATGGAGTATAACAAAAATAATTATGAAATCTCACGAAAAACAAAGAACAAAAAAGGACACAGAAGATTTAACGTGGTTCGAATATGAATATCCTACGTCCACGGAGACCCAACAACTTTTATTTCTCAATGAAGAAATGAGTACATTAGAGAGGAGGAAGATTACAATAGAGAGAAGATTAATGGTGGATTGCCTTCTTCATACAATAACATGACCTCTATTTATATAGAGGGATTTCTTGACCTCCAAGTAAACTTGGCACCCAAGTTTTCTTGACCTCCAAGTAAACTTGGCACCCAGGTTATTCCATATAGGAGCCAATTACATGATTGACAATTAATTTTTCCTTCTCTACAAATATTTGAATCATCAATTTCAACAGCTTCTTCGTTTTTGAGCAAAATCTGCTTCTTTATAGATCTGTCGTAGAGGTGGTTCGGGTACCCTGATCTGATCCTGTGCTTGAAAACAGTGATTTAGAGGGGAGATCGATGGCTTAACAATGTATTTTCTATAAAGGTGAAAGGCCTGAAGAATGAGCACCAATGTATTTTCAGAATGTAACCTTGTTTGAACTGTTAGATCTTTAGTATAACGGCTTTGTTTTCTGGATGATAACCTGTTTGGATTTTTCGCTGTAACATGTGAATTTGATTTCATATCTTGATGGATTTGATCTACCTTCTACAATTTGAGTACATGACCATCTGATTTTAGAAATTAAGACTTCACATGCCGCGACTTTCAAATCTGGCTGATAAACTAGGAAGCATAGATGAAGTTTGTAGATTCTGGCAGATGCCAAGAAGTTGCTATATTGCGAAGCAGTGGAAGGCGCTACAAGCAGTAACTTGGGGAATCAACGGCTGTTCTATGTTAACCTAGAGGGCACTAATGGATTTAGAAGAGGCATACATACCTACAATACAGGCGGTGGGCGAGGTTGAAGCTGAATGGAGTTTCTGTATATTACTTCATGTAGTCAGCCTCAGGGCATTTTATAAAAACATAGATGCATACATGAAGAAATGTGGTAAACAGAGGAAGTGTTCATGTTACACCATGGCTACAAAGTACAAATTACTGATATTGGGGTAAGTTTCTTGGCTGGTAATTTCAAAATCTATTATCAAGTTCTTGATGATGGCAGTTGTTTGAATCTAAGTTTCCCATAGCAAGCTATGTCATCAGAACAAGAGAAAGCACCTGCATCAATAGGAGCACCTTAAATTTGCTATAAATAGTGAAACATATGCTAGTGAAAGGAGCTGGCAAAGAATATCTGATATTCTGTAATCGTTTGACATTCCTTACACCTTTCAAAAAGCTTTTGTTAAAAAGATCATTAACGATAGAGTTCGCCTCAGATGTATACATGTAATTCAAATCGAGCAATAAAACTTAAAGCAAAACATTCAGAGTTCAGGTAAGGATCTCGATCCTATACTACTATAAATCTCGTGTTACTTTTATCTTTCGACGTTGATTTCTTATATACTTTTGGTAGTTTTTCAATCCATCCGTATTTTTTTGGTTGTATATTTAAATGTTAATCGTGAATTGATTTACGATTCTGAAATGTGATTTTTCACAAACAATCGAATCAGGACTCAAGATGACTTCCTTTGAGTTTGAATGGTTTGCTACATAAAAAAAAGGAGATAAATCGTTGTGTTAGGGTTGTCAAAATCATGTCCAGCTCAATTGCCCAACCCATCTACCTAAAGTTAAAATGGTTTAGGTTAAACCATTTTAAGTAAATAAATATATTCGGTTGAACCCATCTAACCCAGTTAAAATAGTTGGGTTAATGGTTCTAACCCTGACATACCCGTTTAACTCAGAATTTACATCTCCTGCAAAATACGATTCATCCAAAAACTTGGGTTCCTCGTTAATTCCGTTGATTTCACGTTTGCCTTTCAATCGATTAAACCAGAATATACTTACCTTCATCTCCGCTTCCTCTTCTCTTCCATTGAACTAATCGATACTTTTGAGGTAAATCACTTGCTTCTCTTTCTATAAATTGATCCAGAATAATTGATTATTATTATTTTCACTACTGGATTATTATTACTTTTGCAGTTTATGCTATTCACTTGCAAACAGTTTACTTCGTGTTGCGTCCTATACAATGTTATGAAGTATAAACCTTTTTTACCGACTTACTTCTTCCTCCTAAAATATTTACAATAATTTAGTTATAAAGCATCCTATATTATGTTGTGGTTATTTGAGTGATTGCATTTTTTATTGTGGGTTTACGAGTGCATATCGTCGTCTTTGTGAATGATTTGTGAAAACTACCTACAAAGATCTAATTTTTAGTCTCTACTTGCAAATTGTTGTTAAGATGAAGCTTGAAGTTTCAATTAGATAATCTAAATCTTATTCATTGTGGAGGATTTCAATTCACAAGTTTGATGAACCAGAAACAATATAAAAATCAAGTTCTCAATTGTTGCTTCTAATAATTGTATATCCTTCATTGTTGTGATCTATGTTGAAACCCAGAGTCATATATGTAATAACTAACCCGCTTGTTGCCTTGTTTCACTTCATTTGGTAGAATAGTACTTAATGTTTCCTGTTTTCCTATGTCGTTAAAGCGCTCAGCGGACCGAATGCGGCAAATGTATATAAAGTGGTAGCAGAGATAAAGCGAGGAAAAGGAGAGATATAGCGAATGAGTCTAAAATAGCATATAAAACTAGTATTTGATGCTTTTACAAACATATAAATTATAGATAAATGGAAAATTAACATTTTACTTAATTATAATTAGTACATTCTTAATTTTAAATAAATGAAAATGCAGATATATATATATATATATATATATATACACACATGTAAATTTTTGTTTAACTTGATTAAATTTAATAGAATATTATAGTATTTTCTATTCTGAAAAATATATGTTAAAAATTTATATTAAAAACTATTTTTATAAATTTTATAATGTATAAATATCTTTTTTAAACTCATTTCTTTTGTATAATTATAGCGGAAATAGCGGAATATATCTGAAATAATGGGATATATAGGAAATATCAGAATATATCCGGGCTTAAATCGGAAAGGCTACTTCAGATTTGGAAATAACATAGCGGTAGAAATCCGTTATACAATATAGCAAGGATATGACGGGGTAATTGCGGGGTATTAACTGCACAGCCTGTTCCTATGTTTGATTGTCCATACAGTCCAATAGGGTAAGATTAGTAGAAAAGGAAAAGGCTGATTTTTATTTCCTTTTCACTTTGCAGATATCTATTAACATTCCACTTTTGGGTCCGGTTTAATCCGATAATTAAATTGACTTAAACCATTCTCAAAGGTGGAATATTGGGGTATTTACACATTAGCGTAGAACAAAAGATTTTTTTCATTAATATCATCACAATATTACATCAGAGTACAATAATATATCATAGTACAACAAATACAGCATATACTGGAAATACATACACAACAGAAATATAAAACCCTCAGCAGAAGATTATGAAATTATCCAGAGTATAGCTCCAACCATAATCCATAATCCTGCAATAAAAATGAATCTAAAACTAAATCTGCAAAACCAAAACTACCAGGCTGTCTATGTGGAAAATATGGGTACTCAGAGTTTAGGTGGAAACAATAAACTCCGAATTAGTCATGGGACTGCTGTGAGAACTAAAAACAGTTGCATTCATTTTAAAGTAAGGTAATTCATAGGACCACGCCATATAAGACAAAACGAGTTTTTCCCCATATGAATACAAGTGCATAAAAATTCGCAATGCTCTTTAGAAAATGAAGCTACCATAAGATCTTGCGCCACACGCACTATGCAAACCCACACTTGGGCGAGGTTTCCCTTATAATAATAAAAATATGCTTGATACGTGAAAATCCTCTTATATTATTATTAATGCATAGTGTAAAAATCACTTTCGCAAATAAATGTATCAATCTTAGATAACATAGGTACCATAATATTATACTGACCTCCCACGCGTTTTACGCGGGATTTACAATAGAAAGTCGTATGTGAGCGTAGCGGATGATCCGGGTTCAGAATCATACACCGACCCAAACCGTCCACAAAGTGGGTTTTTCCAACAAATGACCAAGGCTAAGGAACTTCCTTACCGAATTGACATGCATCTAGAGGAACGTCCCGAGAAGTAAACCCTTATGTGCCAACACAAGGCCGTCGTGCTATCGAAGCCACGCCGCGCGAATATGCCTTTTCCCAATCGTTACCGACCTTTTCCACATGTACCCTAATTTCCAACAAAACCAGAATAGTAAAATGTCTGTGCTCCATACCATAGGACTACTATACAAAGCCACATAGCAAACACCTGGGTTCCATACCATAGTGTTGCTTCAAAAATCTAGAAGGAAATGGCCATCCCCTAAGGGGTGCGACCCTATGCAGTTAAAGCCCTGGTAAATCCCCATAAAATCCTCGCTATAGCCCATAGTGCACTCCATCCGCTACGCTATTTCAATTTAGGGTTGATGAACAGTGGTTCCTCTTTAAGCCCGTAGTGCACTCCGTCCATCTAAATCAACGCGAATTAGCATCCGCTTTAGAAATATTAATATAAAGAGGATAATTTGACCGGTTCCTTTATAATAAATCAAAAAATTTAATGTAAAGAGCTAATTTTAAGTCATAAGTGCCTTACATAAGATAGAAATCTATAGTAATCCTCGAATCTAGTGTGCATAACCATGATATTATTTGATTTTGTTATATAATATTAATTAATATTCGTTTATTCTACACAAATGATGCGAGAATGATAATTAATTAATTTTAATTATATAGTTTTACATCTAATTATCATTTTTGCACCTCCACTATATCCTCGCTATTTTCCTACTTTATCCCCGCTACAACTTTTTACACCTCCACCGTTATAGAACCGCTAAGTGTTTTAACTGCATAGGCGCGACCCACATAACCTTGCCGCATCTTTTTCTGTTTCGATCATTTCCAGGATGTGAGGTTTGTCAAAGTCTTGTTACACAAAGTTATGCTTAACCAAGCCATACTTTGATAATCAATAGCTCATCACTTGACATGCCACATTGTCAATTCACAAAATATAATCAGTGTCTATTAATATATAATCCTTTGAGTACATAAGTCTCAGAGGAGGGTGTTAAGATAAGAGAATAAATTCTCCGTCACCAATTGATATAATGTCAATAGAAACCAATTTATTATGCCATAAAATGAAACATCAAACACACATCCATTTACAATTCATTCTAGGACTGAAAGAAACCAAAGGCGCTTTATTCCACGACCCTGCCTAGGTGCGAAAGCCCTTGCAATCCGAATCACTTCAAGTACGACTAGATTGTTGGATCTCGCTTTATGGCGTTTTGATTATGACAACTATACATGTACACATATATATCTACTAACCTTGTTTTACAGGAAGAAAAACTCAACAACATATTCAAGAGCTCAAACTGAAGATCATATGTATTTAGAGTCTGTTAGTGTTAGCTTACATATTGTTAAAATCTTCCTTGATGATACACACATGCACGTATTTAATTATAAAATTATTTAAATATGACATGCACAAGGCATAAGCTTGTATCAATAAATAGACGTCTGTTTGCTGAAACAATTATTATCTCCAGCATAATATTCAGACATCTGAATTAAAATAAACAGAGATCTGAATTGACCCTGAAATGGCTTATTTCCTTGCTGTTTGAATTTTATTCAAAAACAGACATCTGAATTTTTTATTCAGACATCTGAATACGAATGGATGCAATTATTTGAAGAGTCACAACTTTTAATTCATATTCTTTCTTCGAATCTCTTCGTAAATGTATATTATAAATAGAGGTTCAATCAAATATTTTCTTAACTAAAACTTACTCTAATTCTTTATATCTTATCTAAAGCATTCAGATTGATAAGAGCACTCTAATTCATATTTCTAAAATTTCATATCTTTTCAATCTTTCAAATTTTTTCATGAACTACGCTATTATCATCAAGGAAATATTATAGGAAGGGTATACATCAATTTGACATATCCATGTTATTAAAGACACAAGTAGTCAAAAAACTTTTTGTATTGTGGAAGTTCTCTTCAGCAGTTGAGGCAAGAAATCCCGTTCGGTTGTTCGAGCAATTGTAAACCTGCTTCTCCGGGTGAAGCGAGGGTAGTTGTTGTTTAGTGAAATACCAGAAGGAAGTATGGGACTGGACGTAGGATCGTGGTCCAAACCAATATAAAATTGACTATGTCATTTTAGTTACTTCTATTAATTTACTATCTACACATTACCTTGCTTATAGTCCATACTATACTATCCTACTGCTGCATAGACACTCTTTCAATTGGTACCAGAGCAAGGGATTCTAGAGATCATAACAACATTTTAGAATATATGGTAATAAAGAAATCTAGTCAAGGAATTAGAAAGGGAAAAACAACAAAGCAGAATCAAAAGAATAATGTCTCATGGCTAAAGTCAGATCACAATTGGTATGTGTAGATTCATTATATAAAGATCTTTTGTTAGACAATCAAAAATTGTTAAAAGAATTTAAAACTTTGAATAAACTTAATGCAGTTATTTTAGCCAAATCTAAAAATTGTGAGCAAGAAATTCCAAATTAAAAGATAAAAACAATGATCTTTAAAAGGAAATCGATGTTTTGCAAAATAAAAATATTTCTATAGAAGATTCTTTAAATAATTCTAGTACTTTAATTTTTTTTTTCTCTTAAAAAGGAGAATGAAGCTTTAATTGAAAAGAATTTAGAATTAACTAAAGAATGTGAGTTTTTAAAAATTAGTAATAATATTTTGCACAATGAAATTTATGACTCAAAAGAAAATCTTTAAAAATTACAATCTTCTTTAGATAATTCAGAGTCTCAAATTTTTGGTCTCAAAAATGAGAATGGTACTTTAAAAAGGAAAATTTCTGAATTAAATAAGGAAATTGATAATTTAAATAGTAGCAAAATCTCTTTTAAAAGTGTCAGCCGTGACTTTGGAATCAAATTTGAAAAATATACAAGTAAGTTTGCAAAATTTAATAAAGGTCAAAATGATTTAAATGTGATTTTATCTAGTTCTATACTTTTACACTACAAAAGTGGTTTAGGATATAATAAAACTAATCATAGGAATAGTACTAGATATGCTTTTATGTACAATAAAAATATCACTGCTACTATGAAGCACAAGAAAATCCAAGATTCAATTTTTATCGAAATTCGAATACTTCTACGACTATAGATATTTATAATAAATCTAGAAATACAAAAGAAAATGTCAATATAAATTATTTAAGTATTTGGGTTCTTGTAAATTGGAAAAACAGAAAAAGATATATTGATGATTATTTTGATTCAGTAGTTAATAATGAAAATTTTATGTTTAAAGGTTCCATTAAATCCTCTTGGGTACCTTCTATTTAACCCATGGACCATGACAAAGAAAGTGGGTACCAAAGTATTTATAATATTTTTTGCAGGTACACCGCAGCAATGAGGAGGTTATTCCAATGTCTCTGAAATCCTTGGAAACAGAGCTCAAAACGAAAAAATAAATCAAAAAAATTGGTAATCTTATATATTTATGTTATCATTGATATGCAATTATTAAAATCCTTTTACACATCATATTTCATATTAATGGTCAATTGATATACTATATCATTACTACATATTCTTATACAGTTCCTTATGGGAATAATTCATGCTAATATATATCACAAGTTCATAAGTAAACATAGCTTACATGATTTCTTTTTTATTCATATATGAATACATCTTTAAACGATAATAAAGATTGTGTAAATATGCTTTCAGATGATCAACTTGTATCTTCTGCCATGGAATATATATTGAACTTGAATATAAACTTACAAGTTATCACAACTCAGAAAAACTACATATTCAGCTGACTGAATCCCAGATTCAACTGTCTGAATGTTCATGGCATCAAAATTTTATCCTATAGTTCAGTAGTCTGAATGCACTTAAAATGTTAACACCTGTCTGTTTATTTGTAAATACTTGTGCTTATGTTGTGCGTTTGTGTGTTATGCATTTTCATATGCATTATTTACATAAGTATCTCCTTTTTATCAATGGAAAAGGGAGAGAAATATATGATAATATATGCATATTGACAGGGGGAGTTACATATATAGTTGTCATTATCAAAAAAGGGGAGAATGTTGGATCTCGCTTTAAGGCGTTTGGATTATGACAACTATAAATATACACATATATATCAACTAACCTTGTTTTGCAGGAAGAAAAATTCAACAACAGATTCAAGAGCTCAAATTGAAGATCATATGTATTTAGAGTCTATTAATGTTAGCATATATATTGTTAAAATCTTCCTTAGTGATACACACATGCACAAGGCATAGGCTTGTATCAGCAAACAGACGTCTGTTTGCTGAAACAAATATTATCTCCAACATAATATTTAGACATCTGAATTAAAATAAATAGACGTCTGAATTGACCCCGAAATGGCCTATTTCCTTATTATTTGAATTTAATTCAAAAACAGACATCTAAATTTTTAGTTCAAACATCTGATTTTTTTAATTCAAACATCTGAATATTGGCTGAAATAGCATATTTTCTTGTTGTTTGAATTTTATTCAAAAACAAACATCTGAATACAAATGGATGCAACTATTCAACGAAGAGTCACAACTCTTAAGTCATATCTTGTACCCTAATCTCTTCGTGAATGACTGCAAACTTTTTTATATTATTAATAGAGGTTCAATCAAGTATTTTCTTAACTGAAACTTACTCTAATTCTTTCTATCTTATCTAAAGTATTCAGATTCACAAGAGCACTTTATTTTCATATTTCTAAGATTTCAAATCATTTCAATCTTCCAAATTCTTTCACGAACTACACTATTATCATCAAGGAAAGATTATAAGAAGGGTATACATCAATTTGACATATCCATGTTTTTAAGAACACAAGTAGTCAACAAACTTTTTGTATTGTGGAAGTCCTCTTCAATAGTTGAGGCAAGAAATCCTGTTCGGTTGTTTGGGTAATTATAAACCTGTTCCTCCGGGTGAAGTGAGGGTAGTTGTTTAGTGAAATACCAGAAGGGAGCCTTGGACTGGACGTAGGACAGTGGTTCGAACCAGTATAAAATCAACTGTGTCATTTTAGTTAATGTTACTACTTTACTTTTTACACATTACCTTGCTTGTACTCCATACTATACGATTCTACTGCTGCATAGACATTCTTTCACAGATTGCTTGTCACGATATATCATAATAGGGGATTAGCCCTATGAGACATCAACGAGCAATCCAACTGATGTGAAGGTCTCCGGTCTTCAACCACCGTCTTCAATATCTTCAATTGCTCTATCACGTCGTATAGTTATTCAAAATGGGTTGAAACCCAGTCTTTTTGAATAACTAGCGCATTTTTAAACGTGTGGAGAACATACATGGATATCATACATTTCATTCTATATTGGATTATTCCTTGATTTCAATTAAACCTTATCATAAAGGTTATTATTTGAATCAAAATCTCATTCCCATCCTATTAATCCCATGGAGCAAAACTGGCAATACTTCATATCTAATTTCCCTTGTATTTTGGTAAATCTAATCACCTTATTGATGCCCTTCATTAATTCCCAATCTCACTTAAAAGATTTGATTTATCTTTACGGGAAATCATATTTACCTAATCCCGACCCATTTCTCAAACGAAATAAAGAGGAGAACACCAATCCCGTTCTACCGGTCTAGGGAAATTTCTACCTGTGATAGAATGTAACTAGCTCATTACCTTTAAACCATATCCACATTTATTTTGGTAAGTTTTAATTACCTTCGTTAATCCTCTTTTTATTCTCATTCGTTCAAATCTTTACTCAAAGGTTTATTAAAAAAACTAAATTAGTTTTAATCTTCAAAACCATTAATTTTTTTCTTTCAATTGGCCAAGAACAATGTTATTAAAAACACTGGTCATAACCAACCCAAAATCATATTTCCATTAGTAATGGAATCTTCACGGAAATCACATCATCTCACTATCGACATAAATTTCTGTATCAAACTAACATTATAAGCGGAATAAGGGCGAAGCCTTTTAAATTCCTCAAATAATATTTGTCTTCATCTACAGATACTTATCTCAATTATCACCAAATCGGTTTCCATTAAATTCCAAATTTAATTTACTAACCATTCAAAAATTATTACTCAAGTCATATATGAAAACAATTGAGTTTAAAACCTTTAAATAACCCTTTTCTGAAAATGTGTAATAACGTCACAAAAAGCACTGCGAATAGGCTTATATTAGCTACTTTAATCAAAATGACTTTTATATTATCCGAAACTTCATTTTATAAATTTAGATCACTTTTAAATCATTTACTATGATTTATCATAATTTTTCCCTATTTTTTAATAACTTAAAACTAGTTCATTTCATAAAAATCCAATTTCAGGTCGCTAACTACAACTCCTGGATTTTTCTAGAAATTTGATCGTGGTTTATTTCAAAATCTAACCGTTGGATCTTACTACTTTCTTTTGCATTTGAAAACTCTTTTAATTTTAAATCCAACATTTTACTTTTCAAGAAAATCCGATGGTTGGATCTTCTGGTACGTCAATTTAAAGTTAATGGTTGGAATTCATGAATTGTCGCTGCGCGACTAGTCATATTCAAACCCAATTTCGATTTATAATTAAAATTAAATCGAACTACTTCCAAAGTAGCTTTTTAAATATATAAAACAAATATGATTACTTTGGAAACTATACTTCAATTATTTCAATTTAAAATTAAATATTCCATTATTTTATCATTTTAGTATTATTTAAATAACTAAAATAATATTATTTTTCAAAATTCATTATTTGAAAACCAAACTTTCCTTACGTTCATAAAAAAAATAAAAAAATAAGATAATGTGGCAAATGAAATCTTATTAAAACAGCTCCTGGATACCCAAACCAGACATCATTTTTTTAAGTTACCATTCATTTTCAATTCAAATTTGAAAACATGCCTTTATTACTTTAAAACTAGTTCAAAATAAATTCTTATTCTTATGAAAACTATTCGTAATTACTTAAGCTATCTTTCCAAATAATTTCAGATTTAAAATTTAAATATTTATTTTTTGGTTAATATTTTATTAATAAAATATTCAATTAAATCTTAAATTCAAATTATTTATAAATTCAAATAAATTTCAAGTTAAATTTAAATTTAACCATCCCGTCCACCGGATCAGTTAGGGATAGCCAGGGAGAGCAGGAAACTATATTTTCCAAACCCAAGCCAAGACACTGTCCTCTCTGTCATCCTATAACGTCCGGTATTTTTTGTCGAAAGATACTTCATTTATTTATATGTATCCATACATATGTGTCATTCACATAAGTGTTTTTAACATTAACCCTTAATTTTCAAATGGGCATCGTTTAACATAAGTGTTGTTGAACACAATAGCATATCCAGTAACTCATTTACCATTCATCATAGCATCCAATAACATTATACAACATCCAAGAGCGTCATACAACATCCAATAACATCGTACATCATTCAATAACATCATAAGGTGTCATTTACATAAGTGTTCGTATCATATTCTTCCAAAGGTGACATTTTTATCACTTAAAATTAGGTGTACACTTTGTTAACTCACAAAGCAACATCGTTAACACTTTAAACTAAGTGTTTGCAAAGTTAATACCTAAAGGGAATATTTTTAACACTTTAAACTAAGTGTTCACAATTTTAGCACTCATTAATACCCAAGCCAACTCAAATCACATTAATAACAAACATAACCATCATTAGTCCACACCAAACATCATTAGCAAGCTATTAACATCATAAACAATCTATGAACAATATTAGCAACATAAATAACTAGTTATTTATCAAAATGTGAGTGAGTAGTTCTCATCGAGGGGCCCACTTCATTCTTTTAAAAAGGTGGGACCGTTAACGCCTACGAACCTTGCTATCACCTTTACAGACACCGTTTTCACATGGATTTTGCTATGATGTAAGTGTAATATGTAAATATATTTGTAATAGGCATATATGTTTTTGTTTGACAATTAGGAAGAGAAAAGGTGGAATTTTTAAGTGGTTTAAGGGGTAAAAGAGGGATTTTCGGCTCAAGGAAGGGGCTTGGTATTGGGTGGGGTCCACGATCTTGAAGGGAGAGCGTATGGGGTGAGGCGCAAGGAGGTGTAGGGTGTAAGAGAGGTGTGGTGGTGGTAGGAAGAGTGTAGGAGCTAAGTAGTGGGAAAGTGGAAGAAAGAAGAGAGTTTTAGGCTTCTAGGAAGAGAAAAGGGGCGTTTGACCGCATGGAGTTCATGGCGTGGTGGTAGGGAGGTGCCGCAGGGGGTGAAGGAGTTAAGGGGGGCCAGTTGTGGTGGTAGAGTAGGTAGTGGAGGCCATTAAAGCTTAAGGTAAAGGAGGAGAAGAGAAACCATGAAAATGGAAGTAAAAGGAAATGGAAAACTAAGTGAAATGAAAACAAATAAATTCTCTTTTTTTCACATACCAAAAGTATCATGAAAAGGGGTGAAATGGAAGAATTGGATAAGTGTCAAGGGAGGACATGAGTTGTCTAAATTAGGAGGAGCTTAGGAATTTGGTGAAAAAGGAAATGATTACTTTTTATTAAACTTAACTTTACCGTTAAGGTTTATATAGGGAAGGTATTATCTCCACTTAATATTATTTAAATTCTATGAAACCATTAGTGTGTGTTAATAGGTCCTTAAGGTTATCATTAACCATTTAAAATAAAATTAAAAGGTTCCTAAATAGTCGCTTATGAATATAAATCTATAAACGATTTTAATTTCTAATTGAAAACCAATGTAAATGAACTAATGATCTTTATAGATAAAATTTAACTGGAAAATTTATAAATGAGTTCATTATCATCTATATTTACTTCTAAACCATTTTTAGTCTATTTTATCAAGATTTTTCAAATATTCATTATTGTCCAAAACCGCTTAATTTCAATTGAATTTCAATAAACGATCCTTACGCGTTTTCAACTCGTATGATCAAACCATAAGTACAATCAATACGAAATTTGAAACCTTATTATATTTCGCTAATACTGATCCAATAAAACTGATTTCGTCGTATTCCAAGATTGTTTGAAAAATGTCTATTTTTTAGGCGATAGTATAAATTATCGAATTTCAATATATGTACTTCTAAATCAATTTTGGAAATTTCCCAATCTTATTTTATATATAATAAAATATAAAACAAAGTTAGAGTTCAATGTCAATAGTTTTTCATGTTTAGATTCAATATTAGACCCTTTAAAATCCACTAAAAATTAATTAAAAATTCATATTTTACATTGATAAAAATCGTGGGTCGTTACGATTTCCTCTACTTAAAAAGATTTGTCCTCAAAATCGAAGATGTAAATAAACTTATTTATAATCCTTTGTTAGACAACCCTTTCTAATCATTTACCAAATATCTTTTAGTCAAAATTGTGAAACTTAATTCATAAGGTATCCGTAACTACCTACTCAGTTTAGTTTTTATACCTAAAAGGTTTCAGAACTTAATCAACTGTCCAAAATCGTTGATATTTAAATTTTCTAATCCAAATTCTACAAATAATCTTTGTATCTTCAAAATATAATCTATCAAAACTAATTTTAAAATCAATTTCTTATCACGAGTAAGCTCTCTCGTATACGTAACACTTTAACTCATTCTAGGGCATTGCTAACCCCATCTCTAGTGAGTTTCTCTTCTAGGATATTAGTAATCCTAGCTCCGATGAGTTCTTTCCATCTGTTCTAATGAGTCGTACCCCAAAGCTTTATATAAACCAAAACTCTAATACCAAACTTTGACGATCCACTTTTGGGTCTCATTCAACCTGGTAATAAAACTGACTTAAACCATTCTCATAGGTGGATTGTTGGGGTACTTACACATTAGCACAGGGCAAAAGAAATTTCTTATTAATGTCATCACAATATTACATTAGAGTAAAAGAATATATCAGAGTACAATAGATATTAGAATATACATAAAATACATACATATCTGAGATATAAAACCCTCAGCGGAAGGTTAAGAAATTATCCAGAGTATAACTCCACCCATAATCCAGAATCCTGCTCTAAAAATGAACCCAAGACTAAATCTGAAAAACCAAAACTACCAGCTGCCCGTATGGAAAATATGGGCACCAAGAGTTTAGATAGGAAATAATAAACTCCGAGCCAGTCATGGGACTGTTGTGAGAACTAAAAACAATTACATTCATTTTAAAGTAAGGTAATTCATAGGACCACGCCGTATAACACAGGACGGGTTTTTCCCTATATGAATACCTATGCATAAAAATTCGCAATGCTCTTTAGAAACTGAAGCTACCATAAGATCTTGCGCTATACACACAATGCAAACACACACAATGAAAACACACACTTAGGAGGTTTCCCTTATAATAACCAAAATACGCTTGATACGTGAAAGTCCTCTTATATTATTTTTAGAGCATAGTGTAAAAATCACTTTCACAAATAAATGTATCAATCTTAGCCAGCATAGGTACCATAATATTATACTTACCTCCTACACATTTTACGCATGATTTACAATAGAAAACCGTATGGGCACGTAGCAGATGATCCGGTTTCAGAATCATAGACCGACCTAAACCGTTCACAATGTGGTTTTTTTTCCAACAAATGACCAAGGCTAAGGAACTTCCTTACTGAATGGGCATGCTTTTAGAGGGACGTCTCGAGAAGTAAACCCTTCTCTGCCAACACAAGGCTGTCCGTGCTATCCAAGCAAAGTCGCACGAGTATGCTACTTCCCGATCATCACCGACCTTTTCCATGGGTACCCGAATTTCCAACAAAACCATAATAGTAAATGCTTGGGACCTATACCATAGCACTACCATATCAAAGCTACATAGTAAACACCTGGGCTCCATTCCGTAGTGTTGCTTCAAAAATATATAAGGAAATGGTCATCCCCTAAGGGGCGCGACCCCCATAACCTTGTTGCATCTTTTCCTGTTTAGGTTATTTCCGGCTTGTGAGGCTTGTCGAAGTCTCGTTACACAATGCTACGCTTAACCAAGCCATGCTTTTATCATCAATAGCTCATCACTTGGCATGTCACATTCTCAATTCACAACATATAATCAGTGTCTATTAATATATACTCCTCTGAGTAAATAGTCTCAAAGGAGGGTGTTAAGCTAAGAGAATTAATTCCCCTCCACCAACTGATATAACGTCAATAGAAACTAATTTATTATGTAGTAAAATACAATGTCAGACACACATCCATTTACAAGTTCGTTCTGGGACTGAATGGAACCAAAGCGCTTTATTCCACGACCCTGCTTGGGTGCGAAAGCCCTTGCAACCCAAATCACTTCAAGTACGACTAGATTTCTTATCACAATACTGTGCAGTTAAAGCGCTTAGCGAATCTAATGCGGTAAATGTTTAAAGAGTCATAGCGGGGATAAAGCGAAGATATAGCGGTTGACAATAAAATAGCATATATAACTCATTCGTAATTCTTTTATGAATGTTAAAACAATAATAAAATGAAGAACTAGCACTCAGTTTAACTATAATTTGTACATTCTTAATTTTAAACAAAAACATGAGCAAATATCAATAAATAAACATAAACTGAAATTTAACTTAATTAAATTTTACAGAACAAAGAGTAATTTTGTTTCTAAAAATATGTAATTAAAAATCGATTAAAAAACCCAACTTCATAATTTTTATAATGCATAGATGTCATTTTTTAGTTCATTCCTTTCATCAAAGATATAGATGGAATAGCCTGATACAGCCGAAATAACTGGGTATATCGGGAATAGCGGAATATAGCGGGGCTTAAAGCGGAGAGGCTATATCAGAGGCTATTTTGAAAAATCGTAACGGTGTTAATCCGCTACAGGATATATCGGGGTTGTATTGGGGTAATAACGGGGCATAAACTGAACAGTCACATTATAACCTCATAATGGGAGATCAGCCCTATGAGACATCAAAATGGGTTGAAACCCAGTCTTTTCGAATAACTAGCGCATTTTTGAAATGTGTGGAGAACATATAGGGATACCATACATTTCACTCTATTTTGGATTATTCCTTGATTTCAATTAAACCTTTACATAAAGGTTATTACTTAAATCAAAATCCCATTCCCATCCTATCAATTCCATGGAGCAAAACCGGTCATACTCTATATTTAATTTCCCTTGTTGTAATGACCAGAAAAATTCGACGCTCGAATTTTCGACAATAATACTTAATCCCATATTACGTGCTAAAAACCCAAGTATCGAAAATCTAGATTGTTAATAGAAAGAAATTAGAGGGTGAGGAAAGAAAGAAATATTAGAATAGAAGAAAAAAGAAGAAGAACATTAGAATCTCATAGCGAAATGAATAAAATATGATGTTCAAATAACTCTTTACTCGAAAGGAAATTGTGTATATATATATATATATGATTACAACATCAGAGTACACATACATTTCAATACAATAGAATCTCACAGCGGAACGAATAAAATATATATCAACAAATCTTTACTCAAAATGAAATTGTGTGTGTGTGTGTGTATATATATATATATATATATGATTACAACATCATAGTACACAAACATTTCAATACAATACACACAACAGAATAACTTATTACCAGAAATTACAGACATACATCTCGACTCTAGTTTCCCTTTTGAAACTCCAAGCGAAGTTAACCTGGTAATATACTCGGTCAAACCCAAGCACATTTGAAGCAAAGAAAAATCAACTCGGATCAGTTTGGAATACTTTCAGTGATAAATTCATAACACAAACATCTTGTTTAACTTTAGAAAATCCTTTGAAAGTAAAGGATAATGTAAGACCAATCCGCACATAAACACGGACGTTTTTACCTTACGATAACCCAAAATATTTTTGACATATCAAATCGGATGATATTATAATAATGTCTGTCAAACCACAAATAAATAACCATCTAGAAGGACACTTACATCTCACACTCCACATACTTAGTATATAATCAAAAACCGCATAGATCGCATTGGAGTTTGGATTTCCAACATGACAAGGTATGGGACCACCTTCCGATAAGTGTACTCTAAAGAGGACACACAGGAGTTCAACAAGAACATCTTGTAACTCGACCATACATGACCGACCAACTTGAGTGTATCGAATATATTGTCACCAACGGTCAGTACCGACATAACCGTTTCCCGGGAAACATAAGCGAACAGAAGAACAAAATGAATTTTCTCTTGATTAGTGACAAATATTTCCTAATGGGAATGACCCAACTTAGCCATGTTGCATGCCCGATTTCTGTCATTTCCTGGTTAATGAGGTTTGAGGTCACGATTTACCTTTTAGAGAACATCTCATAACTTTGAATGCCACATTGTCAGATCTATCAAATCACTAGTTGACCTCTACAAATATACTCTGAGTGTGAAGCTAAGAGATCTTCTCCGCCACTAAACTTGGTATATTTGTAAAAATCAGCATACATGACCTTCAAGAAATACTCTGTCAGACATTCGTCCATATAACTCATCCAGGAACAAGATGAACCGTAGGCACCCGCTTACTGCATCCTATATAGTAATCACTCTAAGGATCAGTAGCAAGTAGTCCTTGTAATCCATAGATTTCATCCACGATAAAACCACAGTGTATCTCAAGGAGCCAAGCATAGATTAGAAGTAGTTATCACTCTTTGTTAAGATCTATGGCCTTTAATGCTCCATCTTTAAACGTATTCCTATAGATTAGTTTCGAACGCACCGACGGTTCGAAGTGGTTTTGAGTCTAGCCCCGGTCTCTTCGAAACAACACGACTAAGGTCTAAGAATAACATTTCATTGATAGTCGGGTTTTAACTATCAATTCAAACAGTACAATCAAGTATATTGGTAGCTCAGATCCTTTACATGGAACTATTCATTAAAACTATTTCATCGATTCTTAAAAATCGATTTATATTCTTATTTCAAATCCCATTGTTTGCGTTACATTGAAAACAATAATATATCCTTATATATACATAATCACCAAACTCCACTTTATTACTTTACATATACATTCAATTCCAAGGTACAAATAAATTTCCACTTCAAACTTAAGCCAAACAATGTTTATTTATACATTGTTTTATTTTAAAACCAATAGTTTCAATTACATTCAAAATCTAGCAAAAATATTGCAATATTCTTATAGAAATAATAAACAAATTTCAACACCCTTACAGTTACAAACCAATACCATCCCTCAATAATAGCGAGCCATTCAATTTGGGGTATTTTAATTACCTATCAGACTTTGACCAATAACGTTCATATCTCAGAATAAATAAAAGTTTGAAATACAAAACAAATCTTAACCTATCAACTCCATTTACTATTTGAAAATATGGTTTTTAATAACCATTGTTTGCATTTGGCAACTTATTCTCAATATAAATCTCTTTAACTTTTTATTCTAGTATACTTACTAAACACAAACTCTTTTTGCTTTTGCAAACCTTGTTTCAATTTATAATCATTTTATTCAACCCAATTCCTTAAATAAAATCTTATTTTAAATTCATTGCCCGAATTTAAACTTCTCTATAAACTTTGATTACGAACTTGAATTCAAATTATAATTCTTCTTATAGAATTCCTTCGTATTCATCAATTAATCTTCTTTCTTTAAAATTCACGTTTTCAATTTACCTTTGTTTTACTAAATTTAATAATTAAGTCACACTTAAAAAATCAAAATATTAGCTTTTCAACTCTTTTTACAAGCTTTGGTATCATATCACAATTAAATTAAGTTCCCTTATTAAACTCGATCACTTCTTGATTGACTTCCATTTAAGAAGTAAAGTACTTTAATTATTACTATGAAAATAATAATTAATCCCATTATTAACTGAAGTAAAATAGTTTACTTTATTAAAAATAGATCAGTTTAACGACATTATTAAACGATAACTACTTCACTTATGATTTACCAATTGATAAGCATCTAAAAAAAATCACTAAATAAAAAGATAATCAATATTTAAGAAATATTATTAAATTAAATTAAAATGACTATTCATTAAACCATTTCTTTTAGATTAATCGAAGAATGTTTAATCCAATTATTAATTCTGATTAAACAGTTGGCTTCATCAACGTAAACATCAGTTATTTATTAACCGATTTCAACTTATCCTTACCCATAGATTAATGTAATTAACCTAAAAATATCGCTTAACTATTTTACTTAAAACAGTTATTTTAAAACAATAACCCGTAGGTTAAATTCTGGCTTCTATACTTATAAAACTTATTATAATTTCTATATATAATGTTGCATGACCATTTTTATAAAAACCATTTATAAATGTCGACTTACTTAAAAACTTATATTTCAAAAATATAATTTAAAACTTCACTTCAGTTAAAATAATAATTTTATAATTTCAAATACGTCGATTCACCTAACGGCGAATTAACGTCTTCAAAACAGGGCTTTAGGCCATTCGATGCCAATAACCTAATCAATACTGTCTATTGATTAAAACATCACAATAACGTTGAATTTTAATTCAACATTCAATATCCAATCAACATCCAATTAGAATATAACGTCATTTGGGGTAAATAGTTCATATTTGAAAAAAAAATACATACAAAATATTTAAGGAATTCGGTTGGATTCCTCCAACAAATTCTTCCTGCATCACAGATCATAATAATATTTGATAATAACATATGTAACAAGTATTTAAAATAAATCATCCAATACGACATAATCTAACGATAATTGCTAAACAAACAATAAGCAACTAAGACATCCAATCTTCCAATTATTACTATAAACGATGAATTACATCTTTATATGAATTTAACACATCGTAGAATTCCATAAAGCATGAAAATTAACTCATATTTGTTTCGATTGACAATTCGAGCATTGTTCCGTTTAATTTAAAACAGATGTTTAAAATTAAACAAAATCCCGAATTCCTTCCGAACCCTCCTAAGTTAGGTCAACAGTGTAGTATTTTCCACGACGATTCCAACGTTTCTGATTTCGTCCAATTCTGTATACGTATGAAAAAGATATATCTGATTCAAGTTTGTATACATTAAAAAATTTATTAACTAAATTATTAAAATATAATTACTGTTAATTAGCCTTAAACACATGATTAGAAGTTAAATCCACGCATCTTCTTCTTCTTTTTTTATACAAAATATAACTCGCCTGAAGCTTTTCTTCCTTGAGCTGATCACTTTAACTCCACTGATCTCTCCCTCCGTTCACCCTCCTCGCAAACAGACATCACCAAAGCCTTCCCATTTGCAACCTCCTCCATTCAAACTCCATCCTGGCACGCCACTTCTCATTTGAAAATCACCACCTAACTTTGAAAGTTTCTACCAGGCAACGTCCCACGGTCCTAATGATTGAACTGCGCCCGAGCCCATCACCAAACTATCCTCTACGCACCTCCTTCTTCACTTTCCATGATATCAACCTGCACCGCGACTCTTGATCGATGCTCCCACTCAAAAAACCAACCTTGGCTCCAAACGCTGCTATAGGAAGTGGGCAACCATCCCTTTTCCCAATTTATAGGACCATCTCATTGTCGCCATTAAAACCCTCAACTAAGCTGGCTGTTCAAAATCTCAATCACAGTACTTGACATCGTACTCGAAACATAGGGTATAAGACCGGAAGCACTCTCTCGTTTCTAAGTTTAATGGAAAAAATAGTGCATTTCATGGAGTCTTTTTCGACCTTGGAGCTTTCCTGAAACGACCCGAACTTCCTCGTGGAGGAATGAACGGATTGCTTTGAGACAATACGAATAATAACACAAACAGAAGAACATTTCATTTCTTATTACAACAATTTCATCAGAATACAAGAATATTCCAGAGTATACATAAATAATATATAGAAGAAAAATATCAGAGATTTAAATTATATTACATTGCAGCGGAAAATAATACATAACACAACTAAAAGAGATAAATGGATACAGAGCTTTCCGAATATCATTCCAGCTGTAAACCAGGACCCTGTGAATATAAATCTGCAAAACCAAAACTACTAGCTGCCCGTGTGGAAAATAGGGGCTCCCAGAATTTAGGTTAAAACAATAAACTCTAGGTCAGTCATGCGACTGGTGTGAGAACTAAAACAATTATTTAGAACTTCACTTTAAAATAAAGTAAGTCAAGGGACCATGCCATATAACATGGAACGGGTTTCCTCCAAAGAGTACCAGTGCATATAACAAAACAACGCAATGATTTTTGGAAAAATGAAGCTATTATAAGACCTAGGTCCCATCACACAATGCAACGCTAGCCGGAGGATAGAGTTTTCCCTTATAATAGCCAAACGTGCTTGGTACATTTAAAACAAATCATTTGGATACTATGATAGTGTGAAGTGTATAAAACAACTTCAAATATAAATGTATCAATCCTAGGTGGCATGGGTACCATATATCATGTCGCCAATACTAGGCTCTACAATCAAAACCGCAATTGTCACGTATTGGAAGTTGGATTTCCGTCTGCGAACCAAGGCAAGGGATCGTCCTTACCGCTTCGAGACGCTCTAGCCCGTGTCTTAGGCAAGCGCATAGATAAGCCTTGGATCGTCAGGGCCGGTCCACTCGATGTGGATTAAAATGCCTGAACACTGCATTTCCCCGCTCTATGGGGCGTCAATCTTGTCTGTACAAAGACCATACCATCCATCGGCTCTGCAGAGACCGATATAACCGAGGTGCCTCGCTATCCATCATCCACATAAGTAAAACATCTGGGCATGCAAAACCCAAACACCACTCCTAGCTAGAAGGAAACACACGTCCTCTCTTGTAAGAACCCGTTACTTCCCCGTGAAGGAAAGAGCGGATACTTTGAGAACAACACACAATAGAACGCAGACGGAAGAACATTTCATTGCTATTACAACAATTCCATCAGATACAAGAATATACAGAGTATAATTGAATAAATTACATTCGATAAATATCAGAGATTACAATAAATTACATAGCAGCGGAAAATAATACAAAACACAACTGAAAGTAATACACGGATACAGAGCTTTCCGAGCATCGTTCCAGCTGTAAATCAGGATCCTGTGAATATAAATCTGCAAAACCAAAACAACTAGCTGCCCGTGTCGAAAATAGGGGCACCCAGAGTTTAGGTTAAAACAATAAACTCCAGGTCGGTCATGTGATTGGTGTGAGAACTAAAACAGTTATTTAAAACTTTACTTTAAAAGAGAGTAATTCAAGGGACCACGCCGTATAACACGGAACGGGCTTCCTCCCAAGAATACCAGTGCATAGAGAAGACAACGCAATGCTTTTTCGAAAAATGAAGCTATTATAAGACCCAGGTCCCATCACACAATGCAACGCAAGCCGGAGGATAGGGTTTTCCCTTATAATATCCAAACATGCTTGGTACGTTTAAAACAAATCATTTGATACTATAATAAGTGTATAGTGTCAAAACAATTTCAATCATAAATATCAATCCTAGGCGGCATGGGTACCATCTATCATGTCGCCATACTAGGCTCTACAAATAAAACCGAAATACACGTATTGGAAATTGGATTTCCGTCATGAGTCGAGGCAAGGGGCAAGCTCCTCTCCGCTTCGAGACACTCTAGCAAATGCTCAGGACTACACACTCTGGGCAGCCACTTGGATCGGTTGGGTCGGTCCTCTCTTACGTTTGAGGATTGGCAATTCCTGAACACACGTTTCCCGGTCCTTACAGACCTAATATCGAGGCGCCTCGCATCCAACAACCACATAGGTGAAAAGTATATAAATGTCAGGGCTGGTAAGTCACTGACACCACCAAAGCTAGAAACAAACGTCGTGTTCTCCCAACGGTCCGTATCCCGTTTTTGACTCATACCGAGGTGTGAGGCTCGCGAATCCACACTATACACAAAGCTATGCCACGTAGGTCGTGCTTTGATCATCAACCACAAGACTTTGCTTTTCAACAGAAGCCTTGATCAATTGCCACATAGGCGTGCCACACAGGCAATTCATGCCATGCGACTGATTTCCATCGATACACAACCTCTGAGCTCGTACGTCTCAGATAAGGGCGTTAAGCAAGAGAATAAATTCTCCGCCGCCAAACAGATGTATATTTAATGGAGATCAATCAACATAGAATAAAATCCAATGTCAGACACACAGTCCATTTACAAGTTCGTTCTGGGTCTGAACGAAACCAGAGGCACTTTCCTCGCATATCCATCGATCTCCAAGTACGTCTGGACGACCACCAACTGATTCCCTCATCTTGGGTGTACAGCCCAATCAAGATCATCAGTAATCACCCAAACGATGTGAAGACTCCCGGTCTTCAACCACCGTCTTCATCTTCGACTTATCGTCGAATCGGTTATTCAGAATGGGTATAAACCCGGCCTTTCCGAACAACCCGCGTATATTAAAAACAAATGTTACACAAACACAACATACGCCTCATTCCAATTCATCGGTCACTAACCGTAAATCAGTAAGAGAGCAATTCCCCAAATATTAACCCCGAAGGCCGAAACCAACATCAGATCAATACCCAGGAAACCATTCTTCTTAACTAACCAACAACTAGTTTCTAAATTTCTTATTCTTAGGGAAAGGTTCCCATTAATTTTATCAAAGATAAATTCTTTAAAATTTATTCTTTAATCTTCCATTGGATGTCATATCAAACCAAATTATGGTTTTTCCAAACTAGTCGAGATTAGCGAACCACACCGAAGTAATTATTTATTTTATTTCCCAATCCCAACCTATTCATCCCATGAAGCAAAACTGGTAATACTCCATATCTAACACCGTGGTGTTATCGGTAAAATTAATTACCATTTCACGTTCAAATCTAATTAAAGATTTAACTATCGCCTGGAGCAAAACTGGTGATACTTCATTCTCGCTCATTTTCCAAATTTGATAATTTAAATTATCAATTCACATTTCAATCTAATTGCAGATTCATTAAAACTCCTTTTACTGGGTTAAAGAACTAATGTCATTTAAAACACAGTTCACGATAAACCCAAATCACATTCTATTTATTATCGGGTTAAAGAACTAGCGTTATTTAAAACATCGTTCACGATAAACCCACAAATCAATTCTATTTAAAACTCGTTTCAAATCCAATTTATTTATTTAAAAATAAACGGATTTAATTTTAGTTCAAAACTAGTTCATTTCGATAAAAATCTATTTTTATCTTTTCAAATATAGAGTTTTTCATCCCAATTTTTCCCCAAATCATTTCTTATGATTTTATACAAATTATTACTATTTTTAATAATTTTATCAAGGTCCGTACAGTCGATTTCCATCAACGGCCATCGAATTGCACTTACAGCGACCTTTTTCAAATTTGATTTGGACGTATCTCCAAATCCAACCGTTAGATTTCAAATTTCTAATATTCGTTAGAAAGCTCTTTTCGATACGAACCAACGGTTCCGGTTTTAGGAGAATCCAACGATCGGATCTCCCGTAATGTCCATTCGAAGTCAATGGTCGAAATTTTTGGACTACCACGGCGCGGCGCGTCCTATTCAGGCCATTAAATATATATAATATATATATTTCGTCGATTTCCTTTTAAAACATATTTTATAAATCGTTTTAAATTCGTTTTCAAAACCATTTCAACTTCATCTTCAATTTCAAATCGATTTGATTTCAATTCAATTCGAATTCATTTCAATTTTATTTAATTCGAATTCAAATTCGTTTTAATTCAATTCAAATTCTAATTCGTTTCAATTCAATTCAATTTGAATTTACCTTCTATTTAATTCTATTCGAATTCATTTCAAATTGATTTCAATTCAATTTCAGTTCGTTTTAAATTTCATTCAAAACGATTTCAATTCATTTTTAATTCAATTTAATTTCTATTCAAATCAAATTCAATTCATTTTCTATTCAATTCAAATTCAAATTTAAAAACGAATATAATCGATATAAATATCGTTCGCGTCAAAATGGCGCATCTCTAATCAACACGGCTTTATATTTTTCACTAACTTCGTTATTCCATTCAACAAATGAATTTATATTTCTTTCAATACATGATTCTATATTTTTGTCAACACACGACTAATCTCAACGAATGAGTACTGTACACGTGTGACTATCTTAGTTATTTAATATATTTTATAAAAATTATGGTATCTATCGTTTGATTTCAAATTAGACTCTAATCGCAAATTAGTAAGAGAACGATTCCCTGAATATTAACCCCGAAGGCCGAAACCAACATCAGATCAATATCCAGGAGACCACTCATCTTATCTATTTTCCAATTAGTTTCTAATTTTATATATGATAAAGATGTAAATTTTATTGTTAAAATATTCCGTTCAACACATGACTAATCTCAACGGATGAGTACAATCAACACATGAACCTTTATTTTATAATATTCTTTATCTTCTAAATTGGAATGAGGCCCAATCAATCACCATACAAAGTTAATTATATGGATTCCATACAACACATGTATATAATAGCAACGATAAATAATCAACCATCATCCAAAGTGCACTACACTGTATAAGCATCAAATATAGATATCTAACGCTTATAACAGCCTGTCGATCCATCGATCGACATACAACTAATTATTGGGATTAGTGTATGCCGTATTTTATCCCAATACCCGTGTGGGGTTTCAAACAATCAAACACAGATTTTATTTGTGCAGTTGGGCGATGTGTAAAATTTATCGACCCAATCAATATCAGTCAAATCAGTGTATATAAACAAATCGGCCAATTTGTTTATAAATATTTATTTATTCACTTTCACGTTAAAAATTATATTTTTAACGATAAAATATTTATTTACTAACATTCACTATATTCATATTCGCGTTAAAAAATTATATTTTTAATGATAACTAATTTATTTCAACCATCTACATTTTATTATCGATTTCACATCAACAACACAAACAAATTTTCACAACACATCAACCAAACAAACAAACCATCCATGGTCTGTGGATGACGGGTGTCAGGTGCTACTAAGCACCGTCTGCATCCTAGTATATATATATATATAACTAGAAAAGGAGGTTTTAAAAGGTAAGAAGTTCTCACTGATTAGCTAAACCAATCCCACGACTCTTCCCATGTAGAAATCTTCGTCGTTCTCGCCTTTTTGTCACCTTTGTTACCCATATTCTCTACATATGTAAAAATCGAATTTTTACTTCGCTATTCAGTATATAAAAATCGAATTTTTACTTCGCTACTATATAGATAAAAATTATATTTTTATCACACTATTCTATATAAAAAGATTTCGCCTTTTCAAATATAAAGATTTCATCACTATAAAAATCACCACTTTATTTCAACGTGTATATAATAAAAATCAGATTTTTATTTCGCTACATATACAAAGATGATATTTTTATATTCTCTATCTTATAAAGATTATATTTTTATAGTTCCTACTATGTAAAAATTATATTTTTATCCTTCTACAATATAAAAGGTTATATTTTTATTATCTATATAATATGAAAATTATATTTTTCTAATGCTATTATATAGATAAAAATTCTATTTTTAACTTTTCTACTATATGAAAATCACGTCTTTTATATTTTAGAAAACTTGTCTTTATACTAAAAAAAAGAAAGAAATCAACCCTTTTCCTTCTACAAATATCTGTTCTTTTTCTTAAATATATATATATATATATTTCATAAATCTATGCTAAGTTCAGAAACGAAAAGAATCAAAAAAAATAAAATGAAATGAAAGCTTACAGCGTCGATTGGAGGAAGGAGGAGTGGGTTCAGGCGTCGGTGGCGTGGGTGACTGGCGCGACAGAGGGCGTGGGTCCAGGGGGCAGCGGCAGGCGGTGGAAAGGTTTGGTTGTGGGATTGAAGCGTTCGGTTTTGGGGGTAGAAGGAGGGAGAGGGCGCGAGGAGGATGGTGGAGCGGTCGGAGGAGGTCAGGTGGGTGGCGCCCTGGGGGTCGACGGCGGGTTCAAGGGTGTTTGGTGCTTGCGGTGGCTAGGGGGTGCTCGAATTGGGGGTGCTGGGCTATTGGCGTTCGCTGAAGGAAGGAGACGAGAGGGGGGGGGGGCGAGTGGGGGAGGTGTGCACCACCCTCTGGCGCCGGCGGCGGTGGTAGCGGGCGCGGCTAGGGTTCCGTCGATGCCCCCCCACTTTTTTTATATTTAGAAATGTATCGGTTTTGAAAAAGGGGGTGGGGGGCTGAATGAATAAGGAGAGGGAAGGGGTTTATTTTATTTTATTATATTTATTATTTTAATTGCAAAAAGTTGACTTTTACATATGACCTCTAAACGAGGCCCACCGCCTGTCGTCCATAGCGTATTACCCCCATTTCGAACACAATGGAATATGTATCGTAAGCTGATTCGATCGTTTCGATCAGTTTCCGTCAAATCTACATTTAACTCTATATATTGAATTTGAACGCGCATTTCAATTTACCGGGGTCACATACGAACTCTATAAATTCCAGAAAAATATTTTCTAGCTTCGTATTGACGATACGGTCCTAACAAAACTAATTTCGTCGAATTCTGAGACCGTTGGAAAAATGGCCATTTTCCAGTCGATTAAAATCAACTAAAACTGGTCAAACACGTTTTCCTATGCCACGCTCACATATTGATTCAAAAAATTACGAAAATTGGAATCTAGCAATAACTTGACATCACGGATCCAACAAAAGTGGTTTCGTCGAAATCCGAGGTCATTTGTAAAATGGCTATTTTTAAGGGCCTGAATTCCATAGCGACTATTCAGAATTTTCAACTGGACATATCTTTTGATTCCCACTATGAAAGTTTGATTTTTCGGATTCGTTGGAAAGATAGTCACAATTAGATTCCATTATTTTTAGTTTCACTAAAATCCGGATTATTTTGCACCCGGTACATACAATTGAAGTTTGAAATCGAATTATCGAACTACCGCGCCATTTTCAATTCTATTTATAATTATATGTAATTATTTATATTCTAACGACGACGTATATAATATATACGTTCTAAATATATTCAAAATAAACTTCTCGTCGATATTATTCAAAATAATTCATTTTAAATGTAGAAAAATCGCTAAAATTGCCAAAATAAAAAATTTAAACTGGCTCAGATTTTTGGGTTGTTACAATCTTCCCCACTTAAAACTTTTCGTCCCCGAAAAGGAACAAAGTCGAAAGTGGTTTGATTAATCAACTCTACGTTCGATCTGGCTTCCATTCTCCAACTTTTCAGTTTTTGAGAATTTTCAAAAAATTTAAAAATTTGGCTAACACCCTAAATTTTCGAAAAATTTCGCCATAACCTCCCCTGCACCGGGAGCCACGGGAAAATCCCGAAATTGCCATACAGGACTTTTGATCTCAAAAAAGAAAAAGAAAAAGCCAAGCGGCTAGCCAATAGGCTCATAAAATCATCATCACCCAAACAAAACAGTAAATTATGATAAACATGTACCTATTTGTCGGGCAAACAAATTTTATTCTCTGCTCTAGCCTCCTTGCTATGACCTGTTCAATGTAAGTATATGTATATGCAAGCAAATGCGACCAATTTTCAATACAGTTCAATATTTGGTACAATTAGGCTAAATGTTTAAAATTATCAAACAAATAAACAAACAACACAAACATCAATCAATTAGTGAATTAACGTTTCAAATTCATAAATTTGTTATATAGTTAAAAATCATGTTTTTGATGCCAAATCACAACAAATAAATCTATGTAAGTTTTGGTTCTCACACCAGTCTAATGGAAATATATAGATATCACACCTTCGAAACACGAACATAAATACTGATGATGTCATGACAATTATCAGTACCATCTCCGAGCGACTAGAATGTGATTCTATATCTATCCAGTATATTAAAACTTCGAATATACGTTCATGACGCGTATATGCAAAATCTTTATATACTCGATTGTCCAAATCAATATAAATAAATTATTCAAATACGTGTAAAACGATTTAAATTTTCAAAACAAAATTTGGTTTCATTTGAAAAATATACTCTTCACACTCGTTCTAGGATACTACTGATCCTATCTCTAACGAGTCATTCTAATTGGATATTACTAATCCAATATCTGATGAATTCTTTCGTATGGTTCTAATGTGTCTTGTCCTCGAGCTCTGTAAACCAAAGCTCTGATACCACTGTAAGAACCCGTTACTTCCCCGTGAAGGAAAGAGCGGATACTTTGAGAACAACACACAATAGAACGCAGACGGAAGAACATTTCATTGCTATTACAACAATTCCATCAGATACAAGAATATACAGAGTATAATTGAATAAATTACATTCGATAAATATCAGAGATTACAATAAATTACATAGCAGCGGAAAATAATACAAAACACAACTGAAAGTAATACACGGATACAGAGCTTTCCGAGCATCGTTCCAGCTGTAAATCAGGATCCTGTGAATATAAATCTGCAAAACCAAAACTACTAGCTGCCCGTGTCGAAAATAGGGGCACCCAGAGTTTAGGTTAAAACAATAAACTCCAGGTCAGTCATGTGACTGGTGTGAGAACTAAAACAGTTATTTAAAACTTTACTTTAAAAGAGAGTAATTCAAGGGACCACGCCATACAACACGGAACGGGCTTCCTCCCAAGAATACCAGTGCATAGAGAAGACAACGCAATGCTTTTTCGAAAAATAAAGCTATTATAAGACCCAAGTCCCATCACACAATGCAGCGCAAGCCGAAGGATAGGGTTTTCCCTTATAATAGCCAAACATGCTTGGCACGTTTAAAACAAATCATTTGATACTATAATAAGTGTATACTGTCAAAACAATTTCAACCATAAATATCAATCCTAGGCGGCATGGGTACCATCTATCATGTCGCCATACTAGGCTCTACAAATAAAACCGAAATACACGTATTGGAAATTGGATTTCCGTCATGAGTCGAGGCAAGGGGCAAGCTCCTCTCTGCTTCGAGACACTCTAGCAAATGCTCAGGACTACACACTCTGGGCAGCCACTTGGATCGGTTGGGCCGGTCCTCTCTTACGTTTGAGGATTAGCAAGTCCTGAACACACGTTTCCCGGTCCTTACAGACCTAATATCGAGGCGCCTCGCATCCAACAACCACATAGGTGAAAAGTATATAAATGTCAGGGCTGGTAAGTCACTGACACCACCAAAGCTAGAAACAAACGTCGTGTTCTCCCAACGGTCTGTATCCCATTTTTGACTCATACCGAGGTGTGAGGCTCGCGAATCCACGCTATACACAAAGCTATGCCACGTAGGCCATGCTTTGATCATCAACCACAAGACTTTGCTTTTCAACAGAAGCCTTGATCAATTGCTACTTAGGCGTGCCACACAGGCAATTCATGCCATGCGACTGATGTCCATCGATACACAACCTCTGAGCTCGTACGTCTTAGACAATGGCGTTAAGCAAGAGAATAAATTCTCCGCCGCCAAACAGATGTATATTTAATGGAGATCAATCAACATAGAATAAAATCCAATGCCAGACACACAGTCCATTTACAAGTTCGTTCTGGGTCTGAACGAAACCGGAGGCACTTTCCTCGCATATCCATCGATCTCCAAGTACGTCTGGACGACCACCAACTGATTCCCTCATCTTGGGTGTACAGCCCAATCAGGATCATCAGTAATCACCCAAACGATGTGAAGACTTCCGGTCTTCAACCACAGTCTTCATCTTCGACTTATCGTCGAATCGGTTATTCAGAATGGTATAAACCCGGCCTTTCCGAACAACCCGCGTATATTAAAAACAAATGTTACACAAACACAACATACGCCTCATTCCAATTCATCAGTCACTAACCGTAAATCAGTAAGAGAGCAATTCCCCAAATATTAACCCCGAAGGCCGAAACCAACATCAGATCAATACCCAGGAAACCATTCTTCTTAACTAACCTACAACTAGTTTCTAAATTTCTTATTCTTAAGGAAAGGTTCACATTAATTTTATCAAAGATAAATTCTTTAAAATTTATTCTTTAATCTTCCATTGGATGTCATATCAAACCAAATTATGGTTTTTCCAAACTAGACGAGATTAGCGAACCAGACCGAAGTAATTATTTATTTTATTTCCTAATCCCAACCTATTCATCCCATGAAGCAAAACTGGTAATACTCCATATCTAACACCGTGGTGTTATCGGTAAAATTAATTACCATTTCACGTTCAAATCTAATTAAAGATTTAACTATCGCCTGGAGCAAAACTGGTGATACTCCATTCTCGCTCATTTTCCAAATTTAATAATTCAAATTATCAATTCACATTTCAATCTAATTGCAGATTCATTAAAACTCCTTTTACTGGGTTAAAGAACTAATGTCATTTAAAACACAGTTCACGATAAACCCAAATCACATTCTATTTATTATCGGGTTAAAGAACTAGTGTTATTTAAAACACCGTTCACGATAAACCTACAAATCAATTCTATTTAAAACTCGTTTCAAATCCAATTTATATATTTAAAAATAAACAGATTTAATTTTAGTTCAAAACTAGTTCATTTCGATAAAAATCTATTTTTATCTTTCAAATATGGAGTTTTTCATCCCAATTTTTCCCCAAATCATTTCTTATGATTTTATACAAATTATTACTATTTTTAATAATTTTATCAAGGCCCGTACAGTCGATTTCCATCAACAGCCATCAAATTGCACTTACAACGACCTTTTTCAAATTTGATTTGGACGTATCTCCAAATCCAACCGTTAGATTTCAAATTTCTAATATTCGTTAGAGAGCTCTTTTCAATACGAACCCAATGGTTCCGGTTTTAGGAGAATCCGACGGTCGGATCTCCCGTAATGTCCATTCGAAGTCAATGGTCGAAATTTATGAACTGCCGCGGCGCGGCGCGTCCTATTCAGGCCATTAAATATATATAATATATATATTATATATATTTCGTCGATTTCCTTTTAAAATGTATTTTATAAATCGTTTTAAATTCGTTTTCAAAACCATTTCATCTTCATCTTCAATTTCAAATCGATTTGATTTCAATTCAATTCGAATTCATTTCAATTTTATTTAATTCGAATTCAAATTCATTTTAATTCAATTCAAATTCTAATTCGTTTCAATTCAACTTGAATTTACCTTCTATTTAATTCAATTCGAATTCATTTCAAATTGATTTCAATTCAATTTCAGTTCGTTTTAAATTTCATTCAAAACGATTTCAATTCGTTTTTAATTCAATTTCAATTTAATTTCTATTCAAATCAAATTCAATTCATTTTCTATTAAATTCAAATTCAAAATTAAAAACGAATATAATCGATATATATCGTTCGCGTCAAAATGGCGCATCTCTAATCAACATGGCTTTATATTTTTTCACTAACTTCGTTATTCCATTCAACAAATGAATTTATATTTCTTTCAATACATGATTCTATATTTTTGTCAACACACGACTAATCTCAACGAATGAGTACTGTCCATGTGCGACTATCTTTGTTATTTAATATATTTTATAAAAATTATGGTATCTATCATTTGATTTCAAATTAGACTCTAATCGCAAATTAGTAAGAGAACGATTCCCTGAATATTAACCCCGAAGGCCGAAACCAACATCAGATCAATATCCAGGAGACCACTCATCTTATCTATTTTCCAATTAGTTTCTAATTTTATATATGATAAAGATGTAAATTTTATTGTTAAAATATTCCGTTCAACACATGACTAATCTCAACGGATGAGTACAGTCAACACATGAACCTTTATTTTATAATATTCTTTATCTTCTAAATTGGAATGAGGCCCAATCAATCACCATACAAAGTTAATTATATGGATTCCATACAACACATGTATATAATAGCAACGATAAATAATCAACCATCATCCAAAGTGCACTACACTGTATAAGCATCAAATATAGATATCTAACGCTTATAACATCCTGTCGATCCATCGATCGACACACAACTAATTATTGGGATTAGTGTATGTCGTATTTTATCCCAATACCCGTGTGGGGTTTCAAACAATCAAACACAGATTTTATTTGTGCAGTTGGGCGATGTGTAAAATTTATCGACCCAATCAATATCAGTCAAATCAGTGTATATAAACAAATCGGCCGATTTGTTTACAAATATTTATTTATTCACTTTCACGTTAAAAATTATATTTTTAACGATAAAATATTTATTTACTAACATTCACTATATTCATATTCGCGTTAAAAAATTATATTTTTAACGATAACTAATTTATTTCAACCATCTAAATTTTATTATCGATTTCACATCAACAACACAAACAAATTTTCACAACACATCAACCAAACAAACAAGCCATTCATGGTCTGTGGATGACGGGTGTCAGGTGCTACTAAGCACCGTCTGCATCCTAGTATATATATATATATAACTAGAAAAAGAGGTTTTAAAAGGTGAGAAGTTCTCACTGATTAGCTAAACCAATCCCACGACTCTTCCCATGTAGAAATCTTCGTCGTTCTTGCCTTTTTGTCACCTTCGTTTCCCGTATTCTCTACATATGTAAAAATCGAATTTTTACTTCACTATTCAGTATATAAAAATTGAATTTTTACTTCGCTACTATATAGATAAAAATTATATTTTTATCACACTATTCTATATAAAAAGATTTCGCCTTTTCAAATATAATGATTTCATCACTATAAAAATCACCTCTTTATTTCAACGTATATATAATAAAAATCAGATTTTTATTTCGCTACATATACAAAGATGATATTTTTATATTCTCTATCTTATAAAGATTATATTTTTATAGTTCCTACTATGTAAAAATCATATTTTTATCCTTCTACAATATAAAAGGTTATATTTTTATTATCTATATAATATGAAAATTATATTTTTCTAATGCTATTATATAGATAAAAATTCTATTTTTAACTTTTCTACTATATGAAAATCACGTCTTTTATATTTTAGAAAACTTGTCTTTATACTAAAAAAAAAGAAAGAAATCAACCCTTTTCCTTCTACAAATATCTGTTCTTTTTCTTAAATATATATATATATATATATCATAAATCTATGCTAAGTTCAGAAAAGAAAAGAATCAAAAAAAATAAAATAAAATGAAAGCTTACAGCGTCGATTGGAGGAAGGAGGGGGGTTCAGGCGTCGGTGACTGGCGCGGCGGAGGGCGTGGGTCCAGGGGGCAGCGGCAGGCGATGGAAAGGTTTGGTTGTGGGATTGAAGCGTTCGGTTTTGGGGGTAGAAGGAGGGAGAGGGCGCGAGGAGGATGGTGGAGCGGTCGGAGGAGGTCAGGTGGGTGGCGCCCTGGGGGTCGACGGCGGGTTCAAGGGTGTTTGGGGCTTGCGGTGGCTAGGGGGTGCTCGAATTGGGGGTGCTGGGCTGTTGGCGTTCGCTGGAGGAAGGAGACGAGAGGGGGGGGGGCGAGTGGGGGAGGTGTGCGCCACCCTCTGGCGGCGGCGGCGGTGGTGGCGGGCGCGGCTAGGGTTCCGTCGATGCCCCCTTTCTCTTTTTTTATTTTATTTTTTATTTAGAAATGTATCGGTTTTGAAAAGGGGGGGGGGGTGAATGAATAAGGAGAGGGAAGGGGTTTATTTTATTTTATTATATTTATTATTTTAATTGCAAAAATTTGACTTTTACATACGACCTCTAAACGAGGCCCACCGCCTGTCGTCCACAGCATATTACCCTCATTCCGAACACAATGGGATATGTATCGTAAGCTGATTCGATCATTTCGATCAGTTTCCGTCAAATCTACATTTAACTCTATATATTGAATTTGAACGCGCATTTCAATTTACCGGGGTCACATACGAACTCTATAAATTCCAGAAAAATATTTTCTAGCTTCGTATTGACGATACGGTCCTAACAAAACTAATTTCGTTGAATTCTGAGACCGTTGGAAAAATGGTCATTTTCCAGTCGATTAAAATCAACTCAAACTGGTCAACCACATTTTCCTATGCCACGCTCACATATTGATTCGAAAAATTACGAAAATCGGAATCTAGCAATAACTTGACATCACGGATCCAACAAAAGTGGTTTCGTCGAAATCCGAGGTCGTTTGCAAAATGGCTATTTTTAAGGGCCTGAATTCCATAGCGACTATTCAGAATTTTCAACTGGACATATCTTTTGATTCCCGCTTTGAAAGTTTGATTTTTCGGATTCGTTGGAAAGGTAGTCACAATTAGATTCCATTATTTTTGGTTTCACTAAAATCCGGATTGTTTTGCACCCGGTACATTCAATTGAAGTTTGAAATCGAATTATCGAACTACCGCGCCATTTTCAATTCTATTTATAATTATATATAATTATTTATAATCTAACGACGACGTATATAATATATACGTTCTAAATATATTCAAAATAAACTTCTCGTCGATATTATTCAAAATAATTCATTTTAAATGTAGAAAATTCGCTAAAATTGCCAAAATAAAAATTTTAAACTGGCTCAGATTTTCGGGTTGTTACATCCCTGATGTCCTCTCCCGTTTCTGGTTCACCCCGGAGTGTGAGGCTCGCAAATTAACGCTACACAAAGCTATGCTATATTAAAGTCATGCTTTGATGATCAACCACAAGATTCTGCTTTTCAACATAAGCCTGATCATTGGCATCTCAGCGTGCCACATAGGCAATTCACGCTATGCAACCGATGTCTATCAATCACACAGAATGAAATCCGATGTCAGACACACATCCATTTACAAGTTCATTCTGGGTCTGAACGAAACCGGAGGCACCCTATTCCTCGTCCCGTATGTCCAATACATGAGAGAGATCCTCGCATATCCGGTCGATCTCCAAGTACGTCTAGACGATCACCACTTATTACCTCGTCTTGGGTGTACAGCCCAATCAAAACATCAGTAATCATCCAAACGATGTAAAGACCTCCGGTCTTCAACCATCGTCTTGATCGTCGACTCATCGCCGATTCAGTTATTCAGAATGGGATAAACCTGGTCTTTCTGAATAACTCGTGTATATAATAAACAAGTGCTATAAAAACACAACATATGCCTCATTCCAATTCTGAATATTCTTTTATTTAAATATTCATCTCCTTTGGGAAAGGTTCCCATTAATTTTATCAAAGATAAATTCTTTAAATTTATTCTTTAATCTTCCTTTGGAAACCAATTCATACCAAATTATGGTTTATCCAAACTAGTCGGGATTAGCGAACCTTACCGAAGTAATCATTTTTTTTTAATTTTCCAATCCCAACCTATTCATCCCATGAAGTAAAACTGGTAATACTTCATATCTAACACCACAGTGTTATCGTTAAATTAAATCACCATTTCACATTCAAATCTAATTAAAGATTTAACTATCGCCTGGAGTAAAACTTGTGGTACTCCATTCTCGATCATTTCTAGAATTTGATAATTTTAGTTATCAAATTCACCTTTCAATCTGATTGAAGATTCATTAAAACTCTAATTTATTTTTAATTTCCAATAATCATTAGTTAATGATTTTCTTCAAATTTAAGAAATTAATCTTATCTTTAACTGGGTTAAAGAACTAATGTCATTTAAAACACGGTTCACGATAAACCTAAAATCACATTCCATCAGTCTCTAACCGTAAATTAGTAAGAGAACAATTCCCTAAGTATTAATCCCGAAGGTCGAAACCAACATCAGAACAATACCCAGGAAACCATTCAACTTAGCTAATCTCCAGTTAGTTTCTAATTTTCTTAACTCCATTGGGTTTAAGAACAATATTATTAAAGATACCATTCCTGACAAACCCAAAATCTCATTCCATTGTTAATTGAATTAAAGAACAAGTGTTATTTAAAACATCGTTCACGCTAAAACCAAAAATACAATTTAAATTCAATTCCAATTAAATATTGATTAACTGGAAAATTTAACTAAATCTTAATTAAAAGATTTATTCTTTTCTCAACTGGGTTTTAGAACAATGTTGTTTAAGACACCATTCATGACAAACCCAAAATCCAATTTAATATTAAATACAAGGCTCTGAATAGAAAATATATCGGCTTATATTCAATATTAAATTCTGAAATCAACAAATATCGTATTGGAATAATGGTATATATATATATCTTCCAAATTCCTTCATAATATCCATATAATCACGGAATCCAATATCGAAATATTCCAAAGATAATTTTGATTCAAATCCATTCCAATTCATATATTGGAAATTCCGGTTATTTTTAAAACCATTTCAAATCCAATTTATTTATTTAAAAATATTGGATTATAATTCTAGTTCATAACCAGTTCATTTCAATAAAAATATATTTTTATCTTTTCAAATATGTAATTTTTCATCCCAATTCTTTCCAAATCATTTATTATGATTTTAGGCAAATTATTAATATTTTTAATAATTTTATCAAGGCCCGTACAACCGACTTCCATAAACGATCATCGAACTGCACTTACAACGACCTTTTCCAAATTTGATTTGGACATAATTCCAAATCCAACCGTTAGATTTCAAATCTCTTGTATTCGTTGGAATGCTCTTTTCGGTACGAACCCAATGGTTCCGATTTTAGGAGAATCCGACGGTCGGATCTCCCGCAATGTCCATTCGAAGTCAATGGTCGAAATTCGTGAACTGCCGCGGTGGGGCGCATTCTATTCAGGCCATTATATATATATAATATATATATATATATTTCATCGATTTCCTTTCAAAACGTATTTGTAAATCGTTTTAACTTCATTTTCAAAATGACTTCAACTTCATATTCAATTTCAAATCAAAATTGAATATTCTACATCATTAATATATAAATGATCATATTTTCAAAATATTATATTTCGAAGTTATTTCCTTTTCGATATTCATTATAAAAATAGATAAATCGATATAAATATCGCTCGTGTCAAAATGGCGCATATCTAATCAACACGACTTTATATATTTAAATATTTTCGTGTCCATCCCAAATCGAACATCAAAAATCATATCTTGATCTTTTACTGAATATTATTTTAAAATATTCCTTATTTTAAAATATTCAGTCTTTCTGAACTGGATCAGACACAGTCAATCACCATATAATGTTGATTATATGAATTTCATACAACACATGTATAGTACAACAATGATAAATAATCAACCATCATCCAGAGTGTATTCTACACTGTATAAGCATTAAATATAAATATTTAACGCTTACAATAGCTTGTCAACCCATCGATCAACATACAACTAAATAATTGGGATTAGTGTACGTCAAATATCATCCCAATACCCATGTGGGGTTTCAACCAACAAATACTGATTATTATTTGTGCAGCTGGGCGATGTGCAAAATTTATCGTCCCAATCCATATCAGTCAAATGGGTGTACATAAACAAATCATCTGATTTGTAAATGAATATTCATTTTATTTTATTTCTATACACGTTAAAAGTTATATTTTTAACGATACAATATTTATTTCAACACATGAAGATTTTATTTGGTTCCTTTATTTAATAAAAATGATATTTTTATTTTTCTAACTTATTACCGAAAATTTTGGCGTCATAACAACGCGATACTAGAACCGGGATAAGGTCCAGCCTTATCCCTCACCTAATAATGGCTCGCGCCATACACAAACCAAATCTAATCAATTCATTTCCCATCCCAAACCAAATTCAAACCAATACTTCAATCAATACAACAAACAAAACAATCAAACAAGTCGTCCATGGTTTGTGGACGATGGGGAGCAGTTCATATATGCAGCTATAAAATAAATAACTGTATAAGAAATTATAGTGAGGAATTCTCACCTTGGGTTTCCACTCCGACATTCTTTGGTTGTCAATTTTAGATTTTTCTAGAACTCCAGCACGTCTATTTCATAAATAACATACATATGTTAAAAATCATATTTTTCGTCTATCATTAATTATTTCTAACATAGGATAAAAATTCTATTTTTTTATCCTTTCAGAATCAAATTCTATCTTATATTTTCAAAATCAAGTTCTATTTTATATTTTCAAAATCAAGTTCTATTTTATATTTTTAAACATTTTCTATTCATATTTTTAAACATTTTCTATTTATATTTTTTAAAAATCCATGTTATCCATATTTTTATAAATCCATGTTATTCATATTTTTATTTATATGTGGTAGATATAAAACCATATTTTTCTTATTTTAAAACCAATGTATATTTTCACTTCTAACAACCATGTATATTTTCACTTCTAAAAACCATGTTTATTTTCATTTCTAACAACCGTGTATATTTTCACTTCTAAAAACCATGTATATTTTCACTTCTAAAAACCATGTATATTTCACTTCTATTTATTTTGAAAATCACATTTTTAAAATCAATGAGCTAAAAATATTTCGTATAAAAGTAATATTTTACAATGCTAATTTATTTTATTTTTAAAATCCCATTTTTTGTTATAAATAATTTTAATCACATTTTCATGTAGTTAAATAAACTGAATGTAATTAAGGATTAATGATTAACTTTAAGCGAAAATTTGGCCAGCTTTCTTCCTTTACCCCGTCGCTCCACTGTTTCAAACGAGAACCCAAAAATGTCGGCCCCTAGGGCTTCGATTTGCGCCACCACTGATGCGCCGAAGGGTGATCGGAATATTCCCCTCGAAGCGCCTTGGCACCCTCTTCCTAACGCCGGTGGTGACATGCAACTCGTCGCCTCCTCCTCCCCGGAATCCAGTTGCGAACGATGGACCTTTGGATGAAGAATCCCCACGCATCAAGCAACGATAGGTCATCAATCCAGTACAGATCTGAAGATCGGATCTTGCTCTTAAATTTTCACTTCGAAATAGTGGAATTTCTTTGGGAGGATTTCTAGATCGGTGGGTTTAGTTTGGGGGTGTTTTGCGCCGTCGTTCTGGAGAGGGAGGTAGGTTTGACATGTTTGACCGTGATTTAAATTTGTTAGTGTTTGACTAGGTTGGATCCTTATATATATTATTTATATATATATATATATTTATTATTTTAATTTCTTAAATCCTTGTTTATTAATCCGTACTCCAAATCGCACCCAATGACTGTCGCCCCTATCTAATTACACTCATTCCGAACACAATGTGATATGTTTCGTACGCTAATTCACTTGTTACGATCAGTTTCCGTTCAAATTAAAATATAAATCTTTATATTTTAAACTCAAACGCACATTTCAATTTACCGGAGCTACATACGAACTCCAAAAATTCCATAAAAATTGGCTATGTTTTGATGATACGATCCTAACGAAACTAACTTCGTCGAATTTGGAGGCCGTTTGAAAAAGGGGCATTTTTCAGTTGATTAAATTCAAACTAAAACTGGTCAAACGCGTTTTCTTTTGCCATGCTCACATAGTGATTTCAAAAATTATGAAAATTGGAATCTAGTAATAATTTGACATCCCAGATCCAACAAAAGTGGTCTCATCGAAAACGGAGGTCGTTTGCAAAATCTCCATTTTTACGGGCTATATTTCCATAGCGACTATTTTGAATTTTCAACTGGACATAACTTTTTATTCCCGCTATGAAATTTTGATTTTTCAGATTCGTTGGGAAGATATTTTCAAATAGATTCAAATATTTTTGGTTTCACTAAAATCCGGTTTATTTTGAATCTTGTACGTTCATTTGAAATTTGAAATCGAATTTTCAAACTACTACGCCATTTTCAATTCCATTTATAATTAGAATAAATATTTATATTCTAATTTCGATTTAAATAAATTTATATGTTCTAATTCTATTCAAAATAAATTTCTAGTCGTTATTATTTAAAATAGTTCATTTTAAATATTCAAAATTCATTAAAATTGCCAAAATAAATTTTTTAAATTGGTTCTGATTTTCCGGGTTGTTACAATCTCCCTCACTTAAAATCTTTTCGTCCTCGAAAAGGAACGGAGCTGAAAGTTGTTTTACTAATCAACTCGACTTTCATTCTGGCTTTTATTCTTCAACTTTTCAGTTTCTAAGAATTTTCTAATTCTTCAAAAAATTGGCTAGCACCCTAAATTTTTGAAAAATTTCGCCATAACCTCCTTTGTACGAGGTGCATCGGGAAAATCCCCAAACCACCACACAGGCCCTCTCATCTCAAAAGAAAAAGAAAAAGCCAATCGACTCATAAAATCATCCAAACCCAAGAAATTAGTAAACATGTACCTATTTGTTGGGCATACAATTTTATTCCTTTGCTTAGCTTCCCTGCTATGACCTGTTCAATGTATATACATGTACATGTATGCAGTTTCAAACAATTTTCAATTCAGTTCAATATTTGATACAATTGGGTTATATGTACCATTTTTTCACATAATAGTTTTATTAGATAACAAATAATCATAAAACACAGTCATCAATCAATTAGTGAATTAACGTTTCAAATTCATAATTTATATATATATATATATAATCATGTTTTTGATGCCAGTCCACAACAATAACCCTATCTAGTTTTGTTCTCACACCAGCCAATTGGAAATATATATAGGCATCCCACCTTCGAAACTCCAACACAACACTGATGATAGGTACCCATCATCAGAATCATTCCCGGGCAACTAGAGTGTGAGTCTATATCTATCTAGTATATTTAAGGCTTCAAATACACGTGGATCAGACGTATATTAAAAGCTCTATATACTTAATTGTCCAAATTCAATATAAAATAAACATTCAAATACGTATAATATGATTTAAATTTTTAAAACAAAAATTGTTTTCATTTTTATTTTAAAAATAACACTCTTTACACTCGTTTTAGGATACTACTGATCCCATCTCTAACGAGTCATTCTCCTTGGATATTACTAATCCAGTCTCTGATGAATTATTTTGTTCGGTTCTAATGTGTCTTGTTCTCAAGCTCTGTAAACCAAAGCTCTGATACCAAAATGAAATGACCCGAACTTCCCCATGAAGGAAAGCCCGGATTGTTTTGAGAACAAGACGAATCAGAACACAAACAGAAGAACATTTCATTGCTTATTACAACAATTTCATCAGAATACAAGAATATTCCAGAGTATACATGAATAATATATAGAAGAAAAATATCAGAGATTTAAATTACATTACATCACAACGGAAAATAATACATAACACAACTGAAAGAGATAAACAGATACAGAGCTTTCCGAATATCATTCCAGCTGTAAACCAGGACCCTATGAATATAAATCTGCAAAACCAAAACTACTAGCTGCCCGTGTGGAAAATCGGGGCACCCAGAGTTTAGGTTAAAACAATAAACTCCAGGTCAGTCATGTGACTGGTGTGAAAACTAAAACGGTTATTTAAAACATTACTTTAAAATAAAGTAAGTCAAGGGACCACGCCGTATAACACGGAACGGGTTTCCTCCCAAGAATACCAGTGCATATAACAAAACAACGCAATGCTTTTTGGAAAAATGAAGCTATTATAAGACTCATGTCCCATCACACAATGCAACGTAAGCCGGAGGATAGGGTTTTCCCTTATAATAGCGAAACATGCTTGGTACGTTTAAAATAAATCATTTGGATACTATGATAGTGTGAAGTGTATAAAACAACTTCAAATATAAATGTATCAATCCTAGACGGCATGAGTACCATATATCATGTCGCCAATACTAGGCTCTACAATCAAAACTGCAATTGTCACGTATTGGAAGTTGGATTTTTGTCTGTGAACCAAGGCAAGGGATCGTCCTTACCGCTTCGAGACGCTCTAGCCCGCGTCTCAGGCAAGCACGTAGACAAGCCTTGGATCATCCGGGCCGGTCCACTTGATGTGAATTAAAATGCCTGAACACTGCATTTCCCTACTATATGGGGCGTCAATATGGTCTGTATAAAGACCATACCATCCATCAGCTCGGCAGAGACCGATATAACCGAGGCGTCTCGCTATCCATCATCCACATAAGTAAAACATCTGGGCATGCAAAACCCAGACACCACTCCTAGCTAGAAGGAAACGTATGTCCTCCTTGATGTCCTCTCCCGTTTCTGGTTCACACCGGAGTGTGAGGCTCGCGAATTAACGCTACACAAAGCTATGCTATATTAAAACCGTGCTTTGATCATCAACCATAAGACTCTGGTTTTCAACAGAAGCCTTGATCATTTGCATCTCAGCATGCCACACAGGCGTGCAACCGATGTCTATCAATCGCACAGAATGAAATCCGAAGTCAGACAAACATCCATTTACAAGTTCGTTCTGGGTCTGAACGAAACCGGAGGCACCTTATTCCTCATCCCGTATGTCCAATACAGGAGAGAGGTCCTCGCATATCCGGTCGATCTCAAAGTACATCTGCACAATCACCACTTATTACCTCGTCTTGGGTGCACAGCCCAATCAAGACACCAGTAATCATCCAAAAGATGTGAAGACCTCAAGTCTTCAACCACTGTCTTCATCGTCGACTCATCGCCGATTCAGTTATTCATAATGGGATAAACCCGGTCTTTTTGAATAACTCACGTATATATAAACAAGTGCTATAAAAACACAACATACGTCTCATTCCAATTCTGAATATTCTTTTATTTAAATATTCATATCCTTTGGAAAAGGTTCACATTAATTTTTTCAAAGATAAATTCTTTAAATTTATTCTTTAATCTTTCTTTGGAAATCAATCCATACCAAATTATGGTTTACCCAAACTAGTCGGGATTAGCGAACCTTAACGAAATAATCATTTGTTTTTAATTTCCCAATCCCAACCTATTCATCCCATGAAGTAAAACTGGTAATACATCATATCTAACACTACGGTGTTATCGGTAAATTAAATTACCATTTTACATTCAAACCTAATTAAAGATTTAACTATCGCCTGGAGTAAAACTGGTGGCACTCCATTCTCGATCATTTCTTGAATTTGATAATTTAAGTTGTCAAATTCACCTTTCAATCTAATTGAAGATTCATTAAAACTCTAATTCAGTTTTAATTTCCAATAATCATTAGTTAATGATTTTCTTCAAAGTTAAGAAATTAATCTTATCTTTAACTAGGTTAAAGAACTAATATCATTTAAAACACAGGATTCACGATAAACCCAAAATCACATTCCATCAGTCTCTAACCATAAATTAGTAAGAGAACAATTCCCTAAGTATCAATCCCAAAGGCCAAAACCAACATCAGATCAATACCCAGGAAACCATTGAACTTAGCTAATCTCCAGTTAGTTTCTAATTTTCTTAACTCCATTGGGTTTAAGTACAGTATTATTAAAGATACCATTCACGACAAACCCAAAATCTCATTCCATTGTTAATCGGGTTAAAGAATAAGTGTTATTTAAAACACTGTTCACGATAAACCCAAAAATCCAATTTAAGTTCAATTCCAATTAAATATTAATTAACTAGAAAATTTCACTAAATCTTAATTAAAAAATTTATTCTTTTCTCAACTGGGTTTAAGAACAGTGTTGTCTAAGGCACCATTCATGACAAACCCAAAACCCCATTTGATATTAAATACAAGGCCCTGAATAGAAAATATATCGGCTTATATTCAATATCAAATTCTGAAATCAACAAATATCCTATTGGAATAACGATATATATATATATATCTTCCAAATTCCTTCACAATATTCGTGTAATCACGGAATCCAATATCGAAATATTCTGAAGATAATTTCGATTCAAATCCATTCCAATTCATATATTGGAAATTCCGGTTATTTTTAAAACCATTTCAAATCCAATTTATTTACTTAAAAATATTGGATTATAATTCTAGTTCATAACTAGTTCATTTTGATAAATATATATTTTAATCTTTTCAAATATGGAATTTTTCATCCCAATTCTTTCCAAATCATTTATTATGATTTTACACAAATTATTAATATTTTTAATAATTTTATCAAGGCCCGTACAATCGATTTTCATAAACGGTCATCGAATTACACTTATAGCGACCTTTTTCAAATTTGATTTGGACATATTTCCAAATCCAACAGTTAGATTTCAAATCTCTTGTATTCGCCTTTTCGATACGAACCCAATGGTTCCGGTTTTAGGAGAATCCGACGGTCGGATCTCCCGCAATGTCCATTCGAAGTCAATGGTCAAAATTCATGAACTGCCGCGGCGCGTTCTATTCAGGCCATTATATATGTATTATATTTCGTCGATTTCCTTTTAAAACGTATTTATAAATCGTTTTGACTTCGTTTTCAAAATGACTTCAACTTCATATTCAATTTCAAATCAAAATTGAATATTCCAGATCATTAATATATAAATGATGATATTTTCAAAATATTATATTTCGAAATCATTTCCTTTTCAATATTTATTATAAAAATGAATAAAATTGATATAAATATCGTTCGCCTCAAAATGGCGCATATCTAATCAACACGGCTTTATATATTTAAATATTTTCGTGTCCATCCCGAATCGGACATCAAAAATCATATTTTGATCTTTTACTGAATATTATTTTAAAATATTCCTTATTTTAAAATATTCGTTATTTTAAAATATTCATTCTTTTTGAACTGGAATCAGACATTGTCAATCACCATATAATGTTGATTATATGGATTTAATACAACACATGTATAGTACAACAATGATAAACAATCAACCATCATTCAGAGTGTATTCTACACTACATAAGCATTAAATATAAATATTTAACGCTTACAACAGTCTGTCAACCCATTGATCGACATATAACTAAATAATTGGGACTAGTGTACGTCAAATATCATCCCAATACCCGTGTGGGGTTTCAACCAACAAATACTGATTATTATTTGTGCAGCTGGGTGATGTGCAAAATTTATCGTCCCAATCCATATCAGTCGAATAGGTATACATAAACAAATCGTCCGATTTGTAAATGAATATTTATTTTATTTTATTTCTATACACGTTAAAAATTATATTTTTAATGATACAATATTTATTTCAACACATGAAGATTTTATTTGGTTCCTTTATTTAATAAAAATGATATTTTTATTTTTCTAACTTATTACCGAAAATTTTGGCGGCATAACAGCGCGATACTAGAACCGGGATAAGGTCTAGCCTTATCCCTCACCTAATAATGGCTCGCGCCATACACAAACAAAATCTAATCAATTCATTTCCCATCGCAAAATAAATTCAAACCAATACTTCAATCAACACAATAGACCAAACAATCAAACAAGTCGTCCATGGTTTGTGGACGATGGGGAGCAATTCATATATGCAGTTATAAAATTAATAACCTTATAAGAAATTATGGTGAGGAGTTCTCACCTTGGGTTTCCACTCCGCCACTCTTTGGTTGTCAATTTTAGATTTTCCCAGAACTCCAACACGTCTATTTCATAAATAACATACATATGTTAGAAATCATATTTTTCGTCTATCATTAATTATTTCTAACATACGATAAAAATTCTAATTTTTTATCCTTTCAAAATCAAATTCTATTTTATATTTTCAAAATCAAGTTCTATTTTATAGTTTCAAAATCAAGTTCTATTTTATATTTTCAAAATCAAGTTCTATTTTATATTTTCAAAATCACGTTCTATTTTATATTTTCAGAATCAAGTTCTATTTTATATTTTTAAACATTTTCTGTTTATATTTTTAAACATTTTCTATTTATATTTTTTTAAAATCCATGTTATCCATATTTTTATAAATCCATGTTATTCATATTTCTATTTCAAAGTGGTAGATATAAAACCATATTTTTATTATTTTAAAACCAATGTATATTTTCACTTCTAAAAACCATGTATATTTTCACTTCTAAAAACCATGTTTATTTTCACTTCTAACAACCATGTATATTTTCACTTCTAAAAACCATGTTTATTTTCACTTCTAACAACCATGTATATTTTTACTTCTAAAAAACATGTATATTTTCACTTCTAAAAACCATGTATATTTTCACTTCTATTTATTTTGAAAATCACGTTTTTAAAATCAATGCTCTTTATATAAAAATCATGTTTTTAAGCTAAAACTATTTCGTATAAAAGTAATATTTTTACAATGCTAATTTATTTTATTTTTAAAATCACATTTTTTGTTATAAATAATTTTAATCACATTTTTATATAATTTAATAAACTGAATGTAATTAAGGATTAATGATTAACCTTAAGCAAGAATTTGGCCAGCCTTCTTCCTTTACCCCATCGCTCCACTGTTTCAAATGAGAACCCAAAAATGTCGGCCCCTAGGGCTTCGATTTGCGGCACCAGTGACGCGCCGGAGGGTGATCGAAATATTCCGCTCGAAGTGCCTTGGCACCCTCTTCCTAACGCCGGCGGTGACATGCAATTCGCCGCCTCCTCCTCCTCGGAATCCAGCTGCGAACGATGGACATTTGGATGAAGAATCCCCATGCATCGAGCAACGATAGGTCATCAATCCAGTACAGATCTGAAGATCGGATCTTGCTCTTGAATTTTCGCTTGGGAATAGTGGAATTTCATTGGGCGGATTTCTAGATCGAGGGGGGGGGGTTAGTTTGGGGGTGTATCCGCCGTCGTTCTAGAGAGGGAGGCGGGTTTGACCTGTTTGACCGCGATTTAAATTTGTTAGGGTTTGACTAGGTCGGATCCTTATATATATTATATATATTTTTATTATTTAAATTTCTAAAATCCTTGTTTATTAATCCATACTCCAAATCGCACCCAACGACTGCCACCCCTAGCTAATTACCCTCATTCCGAACACAATGGGATATGTTTCGTACGCTAATTCACTTCTTACAATCAGTTTCCGTTCAAATTAAAATATAAATCTTTATATTTTAAATTCAAACTCACATTTCAATTTATCGGGGCCACATACGGACTCCAGAAATTCTAGAAAAATAAATCTGGCTATTTTTGATGATACGGTCCCAATAAAACTAATTTTATCGAATTTGGAGACCGTTTGAAAAATGATCATTTTTCAGTTGATTAAATTCAAACTAAAACTCATCAAACGCGTTTTCTTTTGCCATGCTCACATACTAATTCCCAAAATTATGAAAATTGGAATCTAGCAATAATTTGACATCTCAGATCCAATAAAAGTAGTCTCATCGAAAACGGAGGTCGTTTGCAAAATCTCCATTTTTACGGGCTATATTTCCATAGCGACTATTCTGAGTTTTCAACTGGATATAACTTTTTATTCCCACAATGAAATTTTGAATTTTCAGATTCGTTGGGAAGATATTTTCAAATAGATTCAAATATTTTTTGTTTCACTAAAATCCGGTTTATTTTGAATCCTGTACATTCATTTGAAATTTGAAATCGAATGTTCAAACTACCGTGCCATTTTCAATTCCTTTTATAATTAAAATAAATATTTATATTCTAATTTCGATTTAATAAATTTATATGTTCTTATTCTATTCAAAATAATTTTCTAGTCATTATTATTTAAAATAATTCATTTTAAATATTCTAAATTCATTAAAATTGCCAAAATAAAAATTTTAAATTCATTCTGATTTTCTGGGTTGTTACATTTCCTGAAGGCTGATATGTTTGGACACATGTTGGTTTTCGTTTTGATGGGTTCCAAATATAAATAGAGACGAGGAGATGAAGTTAACAGTTAAAGGTGCCGATGCTAGATTTTTCTTTTTTTTCTTTTTAATTTTTCGAATGAGGAATGTAAGAGAAGGCTTCAGCTTTATTTTCTTCAACTTGCTGTGTTTGAAGATAAATATATCGGTTCACATATATATAGGAAGGAAGGAAAGAAGGGTCAGAGACTCAGAATGCATGTGCAAGAATAAAGGAAAGGATGGCCGGCAGATTTTTTTTTTTGAAAAGACTGACGATTTTTATTTGAAGGTCACTAACGATATTTTTGTTTGCACCTATTGCCATTTCCATACGACGTTTATTAGTTCGTATGCTCACATATGGACTCCATTCGCATCGAGAATGGACGTCATGGTATAATTTGGCATTCCAGACATGATGAAACTTGTTTTGTCAAATTCCAAATTTATTTGCTCAAATAGCGTTGGTTTGAGTTCAAATGATCTATATATTTACATTTAATTATGCTATGCTCACAGAATAACTGTAATTGGTGTGAAACTTGAAATAAATCAATAACTAGCTATTACGGATTAAATAGAAATTCTTTTCGTTGAAAACGGAGGTCGATTGAATAAAAGCTCTTTTTAAGAACCAAATTAAATTAAAATAAATCAATTTTAAATTACCTCAATATAATAATAATAAAATATTATTATCGAATATGCTCGAGCAGATTTTCATAAAGTTCCAAAATAAATTACTTAGGGTTGAATTCTAAGTCAAATTGATATTCAAAATATTAAAAACCCTTTATTTTATATAATAAATCGTTATGCATATAAACGAACTCCATATCGACTATTTGAAAATTTGATTTGGACATAAAACAAAATCTACAATATGGAAACTCGAATTTTCTACTTCATTAGAAAATTATAATCCAATAGATTTGCATGTTTCTTAGTTTAAAGAATTCCGATGTATATTTGATCCTGTACACCCATTTAAAGTTCAAAACATAATTTACGATCTACCGCATCGCTGTAGCTCGTTATATAATAAATTATAAATTATAAATTATAAATTATACGGTTCAACGTCGTTTAATAAACGAATACGTTATCATAACTCGACTATGAGCCGAATTAAATCTTTTTAAATTAAAACTGCAAATCCAACATATTCCCAAATATTTCAGAACTACATTCATTATTGTATTATTTATTATTATTGAAATATTGAAAACCATTGAATTCAAATTATTAACCTCCAAATAACCATTTAAAACCAAATTCAAATATTTAATTAAACGATAAAAATCTGGGTCGTTACATTCCTTCCCCTTAAAAGATTTTCGTCTCCGAAATTACTAAGGTAGGAAAAGTGCCACAAACCCATTATCTTTTCACAAAAATCTATTTAGTTAAAATAGATAATCGATTTATCCTGTTAACAAAATCTCAAGAAATATTGAAAAAAATTCTAACACCATAAATTTTAGAATTTTTTTAGCAGAGTCTCCCCCATACAGAGGGATTTCTGCAATATTGCAGGAACAACAAACATTATATTCATCGACCCACATGGTCAAAAAATTTAATTCAAAATATAAAAAAAACATATTTTTCGTAGGTGTACCTTTTGTGAGCGTTATCAAGTGATAAGCAATAAGCGGTGCTTGAGCTTGTTCAATTATGCAGCTACAACAAAGTGGATTTCAACTAACTCCAGAATTCTCTGGGATGAGTTTAAAGATGAATTTGCTCTACACCTGTTCTTAACTCAAATGAAATTATTATAATCATGCAAATTGATTCAACCATTCAGATTATCAGTACTATTTAAATCACATATATTTCATTCTTAATCAATCCAGTCAAGTTCATTACCTTGAATTTTAATAAGCTTAATTTATTCAGCTTCCCTAATGAATTTCATCTAACCCTTCTAAAATACAATTTGCAAACAAGGCACATCAACTTAACCACATCATTCAATTGGTTTCGTATAAATTCAATTAATATTCAACAATAATATTTACAAAATAGACTGGGTAAAATAGTTTAAAATAATTTTATAGTTAATTACAAATCCGCACTCTTATATATATACATATATATATATATACACACATACACTTAAACTTAATTTAGTTTATAGCTAACCCCATCTCTATTAAATTACACAACATAACCAAGATTATCACTAAACCTTATGCTCTGGTACCAACTGTAACGACTCGGAAAATTTGACACTCAAATTTTCGACAATAATACTTAATCACGTATTACTTGCCAAAAAGCCAAGTATCGAAAACCCAGCTTTTTAATAGAAAGAAAATAGAGGGTAAGGAAAGAAAGAATGAAATATTAGAATAGAAGAAAAAAGAAGAAGAACATCAGAAACTCACAGCGGAACGAATAAAATATAATATATCAACAACTCTTTACTCAAAAGGAAATTATAAGTATATATATACATATATATATGATTACAACATCTAAGTATACATACATTTCAAAACAGTACACACAGCAGAATAACTTATTACCAGAAAATACATATATACGTCTTGACTCCAGTTTCCCTTCTAAAATTCCAAACAAACTTAACCTGGTAACATACTCGGTCTAACCTAAGTACATTTGAAGCAAATAAAAATCAACCCGGATTATTTTGGAATACTTTCAGTGATAAATTCATAACACAAACATCTTGTTTAACTTTAGAAAATACATTGAAAGAAAAGGATAATCGTTAGACTAGTCCACACATAAAAAGGGACGATTTTTACCTTACGATAACCAAAAATATTTTTGATATATCAAATTCAGTGATATTATAATAATATCTATCAAACCACAAATAAATAACCATCTAACAGAACCCTTGCATGTCACGCTCCACATACTTAGTATATAATCAAAAACCGAACGGATCGTATTGGAGTTTGGATTTCCAACTTGACAAGGTATGGCACCACCTTTCGATAAGTGTACTCAAGAGAGTATACACTGGGGTTCAACAAGAACATCTTATTACCTGACCATACATAACCTACCAGCTTGAGTGTATAGAATATATTGTCACCAACAGTCAATGAAACACCCCACCTCCGTTGAGGTCACTCACAGAGGGAATGGCTTAACTTCGGTGGAGCATTATCGGTAAAAGATGCAGATAAATTACAAGACAGACAAATAAAGCAACGGAAAATAAAGTCATTTTATAAGCAACTTAATTCAGTCAAGCTTTTACAACAATTTCCTCAATCATACTTAATGTAATACATAGAACTTCTGTCTTGATTTAAAAATTTCCAAGAATAAAAGAAGCATAAAAACAATGATATTCCCCGATAAATTATGAACCAGCCATAGCAGTGGAAGAGAGAGAGAGAGAGTCCAAAGCGATACACCAACTAATCTTCAAGCTTGGAAAGAGAAGTGGTCCAAGTTAGGCTGAGCTATTCCCTCCCTGACTACCTGGGGGGGACAGAAGAAAAGAGGCGAAAAACAAACTAGGCCAGACATAAGTCTAGTAAGTCCAGTGATCTTTCAGCATGCAAACAAGGTAAAGGATCATGACATGAATAAACCGAAAATAGGACAATACCATAAAAAAAGGTAACTAAAGACAAGCTAAGTGCAAGGTGAACTGAATGCGCTTCTACTTTTTCTCTACTTTTCTATTACTCTATTAATCTGATTTCTATATTTATCTCTGCACCACCTAACTAGTGTCCCAACTAGTAATCTGTATAAAATGATAATCGTGATCCCAACCCCCGTAATTGTGGTAGCCTTCAGGTGTACATCTATCATGAGGATTCCACCTCAATCAGCCTAATTGCCATGAATATGTTAGATGTATCCTTACTACCCTATCGATCGGCTCCCTACTTGTATTCATGTTCCATGTGTCTGTGTCAATCGGCCCTCTCTTGCATGTAGATACCCTGTGTTGGTCCCACCATAAGGTGTATCAATCCTTATGATAGCGACCCGACACGATTCAAGATGCATAGTGTATAACTACTGGTACCCAGTGCCTAATTTTTCCGGCTCCAGAGTACATGCACGCCCGTAAACCATCAGAACCTACACTGACGTACCCCCTGCCGCTGCTTTGACCGCTTATAATTAGCCCAGTAATCGTGCCCTACCCTGCCCAGTTCAGGGTACCGTGATGCATCCATGTGGGTTACTGCTGAAATGGGTCCCCGTTACTAGGGTTTCCTGTTGGTTAAGTTTGTGGGCCTATATTTACTAAATTACCCACCAAGCCGATATGTACTTAACCCTCCCATTGATTCAAGCATTTTTAATAAACGGTTAAGTTTTATGGGCCTATATGTACTAATATTACCCATCTACATGAGATGTACTTAACCCTCCCATCGATTCTAGCATGTTTATTTAATAGTTAAGTTTTGTGGGCCTATATTTACTAATATTACCCACCAACCAAATATGTACTAAACACTTCCACTGATTCAAGCATGTTTATTTATTGGTTAAGTTTTGTGGGCCTATATTTACTAATATTACCCACCAACCCGATACGTACTTAACCCTTCCACTGACTCAAGCATGTTTATTTAATGGTTAAGTTTTGTGTGTCTATATTTACTAATATTACCCACCAACCCGATATGTACTTAACCCTTCCACTGATTCAAGCATGTTTATTTAATGGTTAAGGTAAGTGTTGTCCACTCATGTTAACTTATCCCACTCATTCATCATGTCATGTTGGTTAAGCATTTCTTATTAACTTGACCCTCCTTACTTATCATGTTGGATCGATTAAGTGTTTCCTATTAACTTAACCCCGTTCGTTCATCAAGTTATATTGGTCAAGTATTTCTTGTTAGCTTAACCCCATGTATTCATCTTGTTGTATTGGTTAAGTATCATCAATCAATACAAGTTACCACCTACGTGTCATGTTACTTTGGTTAAGTGTTGCCTTCTTGTGTTAACTTAACCCTACTACAAATCAAGTTATGTTGGTTAAGTGTTGCCCTCTTATTTTAACTTAACCTTTCCATAAATCAAGTTATATTGGTTAAGTGTTTCTAAATTTACTTAATCTCACCCACTTGTCTAATTAACATGTTATAAAGGTTAAGTGTTCTAAATTTACTTAACCTCACCCACTTGTCTAATTAACATGTTATAACAGTTAAGTGTTCTAAATTTACTTAACCTCACCCACTTGTCTAATTAACATGTTATAACGGTTAAGTGTTCTAAATTTACGTAACCTTACCCACTTGTCTAATTAACATGTTATAACGCTTAAGTGCTCTAAATTTACTTTACCTCACCCACTTGTCTAATTAACATGTTATAACGGTTAAGTGTTCTAAATTTACTTAAACTCACCCATCAGTTTAGCTAAATCTTGAATTGGTTAAGTGTTTCCTTAATTGACTTAACCCTACCAATCTTGACTTAGCTTTATTAAAGCACCAACCACTCACATTAGACAGGTATTGTTGTGGTCACTGGATGTGCCAGTCGCTTCCGGCCAGTTTTACACCACAACTTAGTCTGACCTCGGGTCCTTTTTGGGCTCAATGCACTAACCACCCACATTAGACAGGTATTGTTGAAGTAACTGGATGTGCCGGTCGGTTCCGAGCAGTTTTACACCACAACTCAGTCTAACCTTGGGTTAGACATATTCGTCTTTTCTAAATTTACATATTTCTTATTTATGACAAATTCTATATGTAAATTATTCCCAATTTAATTATGCCATAATTATCCTTTTAATTATGCTCACAATTAATAGTATACTAAATATACCATTTCATGAACCAATCTATGCCATGTAATTTTTCATGTTTATCCTACATATTTACATGTAAATTATAAATCAATTATTGTCATGGCCCACTTTCCTTCTAAATCACATTCAAAATTTAAGGTATATAGATTATACCATTTTCATGCCACTTATCATGCTTATGTGTCAAACATTCCAATTACATGTAATTTCATGTTTTCCCCAACGTTACCCCCGTTGTATGTTCGCAAAATTACATAGAATGTTAGGCTCGATATTTTAGCCTAACTTATAAAACAAAAAGGGGAAAGAGGAACTTTTCAACATTCCAACATCATACAAAAGTAAGGATCTAACTATACATATGTCACATGGATTTGGCATAGAACAATATACTTTTAACTATGACCTTGCAAATTTGATCTATGCATCTTGGACCACAAGCATATGAATTTACATAAAACTATACAAGTTAAACTTGGCATGTAGTGGTGAACTCGCAAATTAGATCTATCATAAAGGAATATGGATCTAATGTAACGACCCGGAAAAATGCGATCTTGGTTATCCGATATACAACACATATCGAACATCCAAGGATCGAAAATAACCGAATATTTAATGAAAGAAATTAGAAGGTGAGAATAGATAAGATATAAACTTAGAATAGAAGAAGAAGAAGAACATAACATCAGAGTAACACGAACCTCACAGTGGAACGAATAACATATAATAGATAACATAACTTTGAAATATAACAGTTATGTATACAATAGCACTTATCAGAGTACAGCACTTACAATACAGCAGAAATAACTATAGCTATATGATCTTGAAGCCTCCTGCTCCAAGCTCTTCCAGTATATCTGTAAAACCCGACTACTTGACTGCCCGTACAAATTTAGGCACCCAAGAGTTTAGGGAAAACAACAAATAAACTCCAGGTCAGTCATGGGACTGGTGTGAGTAAAACAGTTTTAAAACAGGTATATGAATAAGTAAACGATATCTCATAAGACCACGCCGCATAACGGAACGGGTTTTTCCCTTATGAGAATCCAAAATATCTTTATATCAAAAACCTTTTGATATTATAATAATGTCTATGTACAAATAGATATCAACTAGCAGAAACGCTTTCATCTCACGTTCTACATATATAGTATACAATCAAAATCGCAAGCACGTATTGGATGATTGGGTTTCCAACTATGACAAGGTATGGAATCACCTTCCGATCAGTGTACTCTAGGAACGATACACTGGAGTTCAACAAGAACATCTTGCAACTCAGCCACACATGACCGACCACTCATTTCGCTTGAGTGTATCGAATGTACATCACCAACGGTTGGGATCAGCAACCGTTTCCGTATATATATATGGGACAGCATTGATAGATTAAAGAAACAAATGAATATTCACTAGATAGGTGATTATACACCCTACTTCGGTGCGACCGACTTAGCCATGTTGCCTGCCCGATTTCTGTCATTTACCGGATGTGAGGCTAGAAGCTACGCTTTATCATTACATCAGATTCCGTTCGAATGCCACATTGTCAGATCCATCAGAATCACTAATTGACGACTACAACCATACATTACGTGCCAGCTAAAAGAAGTTTCCTTCTCCGCTTCCACTCTTGGTATAGTTGAAGAAATCAATGTACGTGACCTTCCTGGAAATACTCTGTCAGACATCCATCTTCATTCACTTAGAAATGTCACAACGTCATACCCGCCAAGTCACAAATTGACTTATCCAAAAATAACACGGGTATACAGCTAAGAGAAACGAATTCCTCCGCCACCAAACGTGAATACGTTTGAACAGATCAACTTACGCGATCCATTGGATATACTCTGTCAGACCTTCGTCCATACAAGTTGTCCTGGGACTGGACAAACCGAAGGCACTATTCTGTAAACAGGATAGCCCTTGCATTTTACTCCGTCTTCAATTATCTTTGGCATATATGATTCGCGACGCTTATGCCAATACAGAGTGGTTCTTTGGATAATAATCCAACCGGTCTCTCCATATTAACAACGTTAAAATGGTCAAAACTTCGATAGTCGGTGAGTTAACTATCAAAGAAAAACAAGTGTGCAAACAACGATATTATTTCCAGATGGAAATTATATCGAACAAACATCATTTAACATTAATCTCTTTAGTTCATTTATCTACTTATCTCCTGTTTCCCTATATTCTAAATTCTTATTTTTCTTTTATCAGATAACATTTCTGATTCTCGTTTGGAAAACATTTCCAAAACTCCTTTACGATCAAACCTTACCATTTCTTAGTTAAGAAGGAAGTCACTCAAGTTGGGGTAAAATTACCTCTCAGACCTTAACTGAACAACGTTATAACTTCGAAATGGTCAAAGTTTATCTTTTTAATCTTTAACAACTTCTTTACGCCTTTCTCGGATCCAATTTTACTAATCCACTTCTATATTTAAAACATTGGTTATAACGATAACGTTATAAGCCTTTCGAATTATCTAACTTTAATTATAACTTCTATTCTTATTAGTGAATAATTAACCTAACACTTATTTATTTATAAATAAATAAATCTCTATTTAAACAATGGAAAGTATACGTACTTTCCCGAATTCGATATAATCGAATTTGCCGATTAACTCTCTTCGAGAAATCTCTATTCGATTAACTCTTCTTCGAATAACCTATATTCGACTAACTCTTTCTCGAATAAACGATATTCGATAATCTCTCTTCGAATAACTAATATTCGATAACTCTTCCTTTTTTCAAATATCTCATATTTGAAAATCTCACTTCGATTAAACTATAATCGATAACCCCCTTCGATGAAACTAACATCGATAACTCCTTTCGATGAAACTAACATCGATAAATTTAACTCGACGAACTTAACTTATTTACTTAACTCGATCATCTTGACTTGATAACTTAACTTGCTAACTTAACTCGATTATCTTAACTTAATCCCTTAACTCAATCATCTTGACTTGATAACTTAACTTGCTAACTTAACTCGATTATCTTAACTCGATTATCTTGACTCGATTAACTCGACTTACTTGGTTCGACCAATTCGATTTGATTAACTAGGCTCGACTAACTTGGTCGAACCACCCGATCAACTCAACTTATTTAACTTAACTTATTTCTCAACTTGATCAACTCGATTAGCTCCTATCGAATAACTAATATTCGATTAAACTCCATTCGCTTGACTCTAGATCGCAGCGATCACAATGGTTACGCCTGACTCCCTCAGGAAACATCCGACCGCCGTAGGCTATTTACAGCCCTGCGAATTTCGCTAGCAGTCGTACAAGATGGCAACTTACCCTGAATACTATGTTTGACTAACTCTGTTTCAAATAACTATATTTGATTAACTCTAGTTCGTTTTAACTCTAATCGATTAACTCTAACTAATTAACTCCAAGTGGTTAACTCTAACTGATTAACTCTAACTGGTTAACTCTATTTGACTAACTCGACTTGACTAACCCCTTTTGAATAACATATTCGATTAACTAACTTTCGAATACCATATTCGATTAACTAACTTCGAATACCATATTCGATTAACTAACTTCGAATACCATATTCGATTAACTAACTTCGAATACCATATTCGATTAACTACTTTCGAATGTCTATATTCGATTTACTTCTTTCGAATGTCTATATTCGATTTACTTCTTTCGAATGTCTATATTCGATTAACTAACTTCGAATACCATATTCGATTTACTTCTTTCGAATGTCTATATTCGATTTACTTCTTTCGAATGTCTATATTCGATTTACTAACTTCGAATACCATATTCGATTTCTCCTTTCGAATACCATATTCGATTTACTTTATTCACTTTATAAAGATTTCCTTTTTAACAACGTTTTATTCATTTGAAAAGATTTACTTTTAAATAACGGTTCTACACTTTAAAAATGATTTCCTTTTTATAATGTTCCCTTTCCACTTCTATTTGTAAATGTTTTACAAATATTTCCTTTTCAAATTTATTCTTGAAATATTCTAACTCCTTAAATTCCCGGGAAAATTCGCCATAACCTCCTTTGTATCGGGAGCATCGGGAAAATCCCCAAACCCGCCACATAGGCCTTTCCATTCAAAAAGAAATGTTTTGAAATTATTTTCCTTTTTAAAATATCTCCTATTTACAAATATTCCCATTTATAAATATTCCTTATTTATAAATATTCCAATTTATAAATATCTCTTATTTATAAATATTCCAATTTATAAATATTCTGTTTTCAATATCACTTTGAAAATCCCCTTATCAACATTTCGATATGTTATGGTATTCAATCATATCAAATCACGATGTTCAATATCGTCCATACACATATAATCAACAGCAGATTATATATCACATTATATATCACAATATAAAATTCACAGTAAAATATCTGTTGAGGAATCCAGTTGGATTCCTCCAACCTGTTTCCCTGCATCACAGATGTTAGACAATATAGATAACATCACTTTCAGTTCCATATGATATATTCTGTTAAACAGAATCAATATAGAAATTTTAACTAACTGACTAGCAGTTCAATCAAACAGTCAACACATAATCAATCAGTCCATATTTAACAGTTCTAAAAATACAACATGAAAATATAAACTGTTCAGAGTTGGTGAGATTTACTCACAGTTGCGCGTTAGCCGTTAAATAACGGTTTGCGTTATCTGATTCAGTCGGACAATTTATTTCGCCATAAATTGTAATGAGCTCGGATTCACTCCTAGTCAGCTTCATGACGTAGCCACCGTCTATACGATCCTGTCGGATCTTGTTTCGCTGAATTTCGATACCGTATGGAGAAGTTATGATCATTATAAGCTGATACACATTTTAAAATTTAAAATAAACTTAATTAAATCTAGTTGGGCTTTGACCTTTTAATTTTCTCCGGCCCATCCCCCAAACATACCCGACCCGCCAACTACACAGTACCCTTCTTCCTAAAATTTAAAGCTCCTGTACACGCAAGAATGGCCGCTCCTTTCTAGGCCCTCTTCTCCTTCATTACTCAACAAATTCCAAAACAAAAAACTCCACTCTCCTTCTCTTCCCAAGACCTTCCTCTCCATTACCATTTTGACCAATTCGAATAGCCTCCGTGAAACGCGACTTGGTCATCTGCGGTTACTGTACAACCAACATCGACACTTTTTTTTTGCACGGTTAACCTTCAAATTTCTCCTACAGACTCGAAATCCCCTCCACATTCCAAAGAAAATACTCCAAACAAGTATTAATGATTCAATTAGCTCAATCATTTAACCCTAATTTGCGCTGGAAGTTTTGAGCTCCAGCAAACCGAAATCGCACCACAAATAGCTTACCCCAAAACGAAGAGTAACTCACAACCATTCTGAGTGTATATATATTTTGATTTATCGATTTTTCTTTGATTTGCTTTTGATTTTAAGAAGACGAAGTTTTTGCTGTAAATGGAGAAAAGTGGCGGCTTGATGTTTTTCTTTTATAGAGAGACGAGTTCTGTTGTGTGGTTGCAAAGGAGAGGATATGGCCTTGGTTTTGGCCTCACATTTACTTTAGATATTTTCTTTTCGTTATTTTATATTCGTCCTAGTCTTCTAAAAAATCACAGCGAACACATACGATGCTTAAAAATCATGAAAATTGACATGTAGCTAGAGTTCAACCTTACGGTCCCAACGAAACTGGTTTCGTCGAATTCCGACTCCGTATGCTCACACAGTGTATTTTTAACTGTCGAAATATTGACTGTTTCTCACTCTAAAAATCCGTACGGCCACACAGTGACTCTAAAAATCACGAAACTTGACCTCTATCAATAATTTGACATTGCGGATCCAACAAAACTGGTTTCGTCGAATTCCGACTTCGTTTGCAAAAGGGGCTATTTTTAAAGCTCTGAATAACCCATTTAAATATATAAATATATTTAAATAAAATTAAATTAAATATAAATAAATTTATATTATCGTGTATCTTCACATATGATATCGTACAGCTCCAGAATATCATATCAGAATTTACATTTTGATATTTCAGATTCCAGATTATCTCGATATTCAATTTATATCGAAAACCCTTTTATAACGTATATAAAGCGTCGCAAATTATAAAGGAATTTTACAGCGACTTTTCTGAAATTTGATTTGAACGTACATCAAAATCTACACGACGAAATCCCGATTTTTCTCTTTCACTAGAAAGATATACTCCACCAGCTCCACACGTTTCTTGTTTCACAGAAATCCGGCTTAAAACGAATCATGTACATTCAGTTGAAGTTCGAATCGCCAATTTACGAACTGCAGCGCCATTTCAAGCTCTATTATAATTATATTATAAACTATACGTTCAACTGTCGTCGATTGAATATATTCGTTATTATTTCGAATCGAAACTCCACCAAATCTCGTATGCTATTCAATTCACACGATATTGTGAATTTCACTATTTCCGACTATTTCGACATTATAATATATTATTATATTAAAATTATTAATTAAATATTCAATATTATTTAATTAAACGATCATTAACTTCTCTAAATCACCAATTATATAATTAAATAAATTAGTTATATATCTCTAAAAATGCGGGTCATTACATTCTTCCCCACTTAAAATAATTTCGTCCTCGAAATTGCTAAGTTAGAGGACGACCCTATCTATTGGAATTCCTAAGATTTGTTTACTCCTTATTTCTGATTTTAACTGAACCAATTAATATTGATTAAAATATTTATTTATTCCGACTAACTAAAATTTTCAAAAATTCTGAAAATTTTCTAACACTTTAAATTTTCGGGAAATTTCGCCAGCGTTTCCTTTGTGCGGGGTTACCGGAAAAATTCAAACCTTGCCACACAGGCCCTCTCCAATCCCAAAGAAAATCAAACAGCCAAGCGGCTTGCCAAATCGGCTCATAAATCTCATATCCATATATAATATAAACTGGTACCTTTTTGTCGGGCATATCAACTCTATCACTTCCATATGCTATCAACTCAGCATATACCAGTGTTATCTCAATCGAATTCCAATCAGTTCATATCCTCAAAACCAAATCGAATTTCATTCGAACCCGAATATCAAATTTCAAATTCTTAACTCATCAATCCAATTCCATAACAGATTATTCTCTAATCCAATTCAATTCTATTTAACTATGTTCAAGCTAAATTTCAATTTATTTTTACCATCTCAATCTCATTAACTTCATAAGTTAAATTCTAAATTCCGAAACTAAATTTCCTGGGTCTATTTCAAATCAATTTGAAATTACAATGCCAATTCAAAACCTTTGAATTTCTAAACAACTTGTTTTATCAAAACAATTCAAAATCAAAATCTTTGGTAGTAATCCACCACTTAGAAACTCGAAAATCACACCGATGATACTGCGCAGTCATCATCGGAATTATTTTCCAGCGACTCAAGTGATTTCAATACTATATCATTTCAAAACCATTACTGAGTACTTCCATTTTGAAAACATTTCAAAATCTCCCAGGAACTTAAAATTTCCTTATTTTAATTCCAAATCTGATTTAAATTCATATTTAATTCATCTTATTCCATATACTTTACTTATATGAATTCTGATTAGTTATATATAACCATTTCACATGTTATAATCTTACTCGATTATAATATCAACCAATATATCCAATATGTATCAAAATATACTTTGGGTAAAATTTATTTTTATTTACCCTCTTTTCAAAACATATCGTGACGACCCATCGTATTCAAGTGTTTAGTAACTCCTACCGATACAGTGGATCAAACTGATCGACCAGAACTCATAAACAACTCAGCCAATGAATCTCCACAATATAAAACCATTTTTATATCAAATACAAATACGCACTCGTATATATACACTCAAACTCAATCTAGGGTATTACTAACCCTATATCTACCGAGTCACGCCACAGAGTTATGTCCGATCACTAAAACATAAGCTCTGATACCAACTGTAACGACCCGGAAAAATGCGATCTTGGTTATCCGATATACAACACATATCGAACATCCAAGGATCGAAAATAACCGAATAGTTAATGAAAGAAATTAGAAGGTGAGAATAGATAAGATAGAAACTTAGAATAGAAGAAGAAGAACATAACATCAGAGTAACACGAACCTCACAGCGGAACGAATAACATATAATAGATAACATAACTTTGAAATATAACAGTTATGTATACAATAGCACTTATCAGAGTACAGCACTTACAATACAGCAGAAATAACTATAGCTATATGATCTTGAAGCCTCCTGCTCCAAGCTCTTCCAGTATATCTGTAAAACCCGACTACTTGACTGCCCGTACAAATTTAGGCACCCAAGAGTTTAGGGAAAACAACAAATAAACTCCGGGTCAGTCATGGGACTGGTGTGAGTAAAACAGTTTTAAAACAGGTATATGAATAAGTAAACGATATCTCATAAGACCACGCCGCATAACGGAACGGGTTTTTCCCTTATGAGAATCCAAAATATCTTTATATCAAAAACCTTTTGATATTATAATAATGTCTATGTACAAATAGATATCAACTAGCAGAAACGCTTTCATCTCACGTTCTACATATATAGTATACAATCAAAATCGCAAGCACGTATTGGATGATTGGGTTTCCAACTATGACAAGGTATGGAATCACCTTCCGATCAGTGTACTCTAGGAACGATACACTGGAGTTCAACAAGAACATCTTGCAACTCAGCCACACATGACCGACCACTCATTTCGCTTGAGTGTATCGAATGTACATCACCAACGGTTGGGATCAGCAACCGTTTCCGTATATATATATGGGACAGCATTGATAGATTAAAGAAACAAATGAATATTCACTAGATAGGTGATTATACACCCTACTTCGGTGCGACCGACTTAGCCATGTTGCCTGCCCGATTTCTGTCATTTACCGGATGTGAGGCTAGAAGCTACGCTTTATCATTACATCAGATTCCGTTCGAATGCCACATTGTCAGATCCATCAGAATCACTAATTGACGACTACAACCATACATTACGTGCCAGCTAAAAGAAGTTTCCTTCTCCGCTTCCACTCTTGGTATAGTTGAAGAAATCAATGTACGTGACCTTCCTGGAAATACTCTGTCAGACATCCATCTTCATTCACTTAGAAATGTCACAACGTCATACCCGCCAAGTCACAAATTGACTTATCCAAAAATAACACGGGTATACAGCTAAGAGAAACGAATTCCTCCGCCACCAAACGTGAATACGTTTGAACAGATCAACTTACACGATCCATTGGATATACTCTGTCAGACCTTCGTCCATACAAGTTGTCCTGGGACTGGACAAACCGAAGGCACTATTCTGTAAACAGGATAGCCCTTGCATTTTACTCCGTCTTCAATTATCTTTGGCATATATGATTCGCGACGCTTATGCCAATACAGAGTGGTTCTTTGGATAATAATCCAACCGGTCTCTCCATATTAACAACGTTAAAATGGTCAAAACTTCGATAGTCGGTGAGTTAACTATCAAAGAAAAACAAGTGTGCAAACAACGATATTATTTCCAGATGGAAATTATATCGAACAAACATCATTTAACATTAATCTCTTTAGTTCATTTATCTACTTATCTCCTGTTTCCCTATATTCTAAATTCTTATTTTTCTTTTATCAGATAACATTTCTGATTCTCGTTTGGAAAACATTTCCAAAACTCCTTTACGATCAAACCTTACCATTTCTTAGTTAAGAAGGAAGTCACTCAAGTTGGGGTAAAATTACCTCTCAGACCTTAACTGAACAACGTTATAACTTCGAAATGGTCAAAGTTTATCTTTTTAATCTTTAACAACTTCTTTACGCCTTTCTCGGATCCAATTTTACTAATCCACTTCTATATTTAAAACATTGGTTATAACGATAACGTTATAAGCCTTTCGAATTATCTAACTTTAATTATAACTTCTATTCTTATTAGTGAATAATTAACCTAACACTTATTTATTTATAAATAAATAAATCTCTATTTAAACAATGGAAAGTATACGTACTTTCCCGAATTCGATATAATCGAATTTGCCGATTAACTCTCTTCGAGAAATCTCTATTCGATTAACTCTTCTTCGAATAACCTATATTCGACTAACTCTTTCTCGAATAAACGATATTCGATAATCTCTCTTCGAATAACTAATATTCGATAACTCTTCCTTTTTTCAAATATCTCATATTTGAAAATCTCACTTCGATTAAACTATAATCGATAACCCCCTTCGATGAAACTAACATCGATAACTCCTTTCGATGAAACTAACATCGATAAATTTAACTCGACGAACTTAACTTATTTACTTAACTCGATCATCTTGACTTGATAACTTAACTTGCTAACTTAACTCGATTATCTTAACTTAATCCCTTAACTCAATCATCTTGACTTGATAACTTAACTTGCTAACTTAACTCGATTATCTTAACTCGATTATCTTGACTCGATTAACTCGACTTACTTGGTTCGACCAATTCGATTTGATTAACTAGGCTCGACTAACTTGGTCGAACCACCCGATCAACTCAACTTATTTAACTTAACTTATTTCTCAACTTGATCAACTCGATTAGCTCCTATCGAATAACTAATATTCGATTAAACTCCATTCGCTTGACTCTAGATCGCAGCGATCACAATGGTTACGCCTGACTCCCTCAGGAAACATCCGACCGCCGTAGGCTATTTACAGCCCTGCGAATTTCGCTAGCAGTCGTACAAGATGGCAACTTACCCTGAATACTATGTTTGACTAACTCTGTTTCAAATAACTATATTTGATTAACTCTAGTTCGTTTTAACTCTAATCGATTAACTCTAACTAATTAACTCCAAGTGGTTAACTCTAACTGATTAACTCTAACTGGTTAACTCTATTTGACTAACTCGACTTGACTAACCCCTTTTGAATAACATATTCGATTAACTAACTTTCGAATACCATATTCGATTAACTAACTTCGAATACCATATTCGATTAACTAACTTCGAATACCATATTCGATTAACTAACTTCGAATACCATATTCGATTAACTACTTTCGAATGTCTATATTCGATTTACTTCTTTCGAATGTCTATATTCGATTTACTTCTTTCGAATGTCTATATTCGATTAACTAACTTCGAATACCATATTCGATTTACTTCTTTCGAATGTCTATATTCGATTTACTTCTTTCGAATGTCTATATTCGATTTACTAACTTCGAATACCATATTCGATTTCTCCTTTCGAATACCATATTCGATTTACTTTATTCACTTTATAAAGATTTCCTTTTTAACAACGTTTTATTCATTTGAAAAGATTTACTTTTAAATAACGGTTCTACACTTTAAAAATGATTTCCTTTTTATAATGTTCCCTTTCCACTTCTATTTGTAAATGTTTTACAAATATTTCCTTTTCAAATTTATTCTTGAAATATTCTAACTCCTTAAATTCCCGGGAAAATTCGCCATAACCTCCTTTGTATCGGGAGCATCGGGAAAATCCCCAAACCCGCCACATAGGCCTTTCCATTCAAAAAGAAATGTTTTGAAATTATTTTCCTTTTTAAAATATCTCCTATTTACAAATATTCCCATTTATAAATATTCCTTATTTATAAATATTCCAATTTATAAATATCTCTTATTTATAAATATTCCAATTTATAAATATTCTGTTTTCAATATCACTTTGAAAATCCCCTTATCAACATTTCGATATGTTATGGTATTCAATCATATCAAATCACGATGTTCAATATCGTCCATACACATATAATCAACAGCAGATTATATATCACATTATATATCACAATATAAAATTCACAGTAAAATATCTGTTGAGGAATCCAGTTGGATTCCTCCAACCTGTTTCCCTGCATCACAGATGTTAGACAATATAGATAACATCACTTTCAGTTCCATATGATATATTCTGTTAAACAGAATCAATATAGAAATTTTAACTAACTGACTAGCAGTTCAATCAAACAGTCAACACACAATCAATCAGTCCATATTTAACAGTTCTAAAAATACAACATGAAAATATAAACTGTTCAGAGTTGGTGAGATTTACTCACAGTTGCGCGTTAGCCGTTAAATAACGGTTTGCGTTATCTGATTCAGTCGGACAATTTATTTCGCCATAAATTGTAATGAGCTCGGATTCACTCCTAGTCAGCTTCATGACGTAGCCACCGTCTATACGATCCTGTCGGATCTTGTTTCGCTGAATTTCGATACCGTATGGAGAAGTTATGATCATTATAAGCTGATACACATTTTAAAATTTAAAATAAACTTAATTAAATCTAGTTGGGCTTTGACCTTTTAATTTTCTCCGGCCCATCCCCCAAACATACCCGACCCGCCAACTACACAGTACCCTTCTTCCTAAAATTTAAAGCTCCTGTACACGCAAGAATGGCCGCTCCTTTCTAGGCCCTCTTCTCCTTCATTACTCAACAAATTCCAAAACAAAAAACTCCACTCTCCTTCTCTTCCCAAGACCTTCCTCTCCATTACCATTTTGACCAATTCGAATAGCCTCCGTGAAACGCGACTTGGTCATCTGCGGTTACTGTACAACCAACATCGACACTTTTTTTTTGCACGGTTAACCTTCAAATTTCTCCTACAGACTCGAAATCCCCTCCACATTCCAAAGAAAATACTCCAAACAAGTATTAATGATTCAATTAGCTCAATCATTTAACCCTAATTTGCGCTGGAAGTTTTGAGCTCCAGCAAACCGAAATCGCACCACAAATAGCTTACCCCAAAACGAAGAGTAACTCACAACCATTCTGAGTGTATATATATTTTGATTTATCGATTTTTCTTTGATTTGCTTTTGATTTTAAGAAGACGAAGTTTTTGCTGTAAATGGAGAAAAGTGGCGGCTTGATGTTTTTCTTTTATAGAGAGACGAGTTCTGTTGTGTGGTTGCAAAGGAGAGGATATGGCCTTGGTTTTGGCCTCACATTTACTTTAGATATTTTCTTTTCGTTATTTTATATTCGTCCTAGTCTTCTAAAAAATCACAGCGAACACATACGATGCTTAAAAATCATGAAAATTGACATGTAGCTAGAGTTCAACCTTACGGTCCCAACGAAACTGGTTTCGTCGAATTCCGACTCCGTATGCTCACACAGTGTATTTTTAACTGTCGAAATATTGACTGTTTCTCACTCTAAAAATCCGTACGGCCACATAGTGACTCTAAAAATCACGAAACTTGACCTCTATCAATAATTTGATATTGCGGATCCAACAAAACTGGTTTCGTCGAATTCCGACTTCGTTTGCAAAAGGGGCTATTTTTAAAGCTCTGAATAACCCATTTAAATATATAAATATATTTAAATAAAATTAAATTAAATATAAATAAATTTATATTATCGTGTATCTTCACATATGATATCGTACAGCTCCAGAATATCATATCAGAATTTACATTTTGATATTTCAGATTCCAGATTATCTCGATATTCAATTTATATCGAAAACCCTTTTATAACGTATATAAAGCGTCGCAAATTATAAAGGAATTTTACAGCGACTTTTCTGAAATTTGATTTGAACGTACATCAAAATCTACACGACGAAATCCCGATTTTTCTCTTTCACTAGAAAGATATACTCCACCAGCTCCACACGTTTCTTGTTTCACAGAAATCCGGCTTAAAACGAATCATGTACATTCAGTTGAAGTTCGAATCGCCAATTTACGAACTGCAGCGCCATTTCAAGCTCTATTATAATTATATTATAAACTATACGTTCAACTGTCGTCGATTGAATATATTCGTTATTATTTCGAATCGAAACTCCACCAAATCTCGTATGCTATTCAATTCACACGATATTGTGAATTTCACTATTTCCGACTATTTCGACATTATAATATATTATTATATTAAAATTATTAATTAAATATTCAATATTATTTAATTAAACGATCATTAACTTCTCTAAATCACCAATTATATAATTAAATAAATTAGTTATATATCTCTAAAAATGCGGGTCATTACATATAACATATAAAGTTGTAGATCTAAACATATAAGGTCGTAGATCTAAACATGTATGCATAATGGCTCTAAAAAATTAGGCATAAACGACGTGACTTAGCCTAAAACTTGTATGTATCATAATATCACCAAACTTACATATGATAATTTCATTCCTAAATTCCTATACAACATCATAGGTTTGCTCACCAATTTACACATAACATGATAGGTTCGATAGACCACAATAGTTCATAGGCATATATGATAAAATAGACATGAACAAACATGAATCAGCATCACATACAACTTGATACAATTCTATTTTATAATTCATTACAAACCATGTCTTTAATTTATTCACATCTGAAAGATAACTACACTTACAATCAAAAGGAAAAACTTGATTTCAGGGATCTGTATTCTGAAACTGAATTCCTCGCCTTTGATGTAGATCATTGAATTCTCTTAGTTTTGATTTGATTTTGATGTAGCTTCTATCTTGCCTTTGAGTTGAAAGAGATGACGACAATTCTAGGTTCACCATTGACGGTATGACGGCTCTAGGAATATTTTTGTGTGGCTTAGGGTTTAGATTTAGGTTGCTTATATAGAAGTTTGATTTAATAGGAACCGTCAGATTAACCTAGAGCAAATCAAAGCCATTCAGACAAGATAGAATAGCCACATCAGCCCTAATGACTCAGCAAGGAGTCCATCAGAACCAATCAGATGCCACATCTGCCTTAGAGCGAATCGGCCCACGGGTTGACAGCCAAACACCCTGAATCAACCCCTAGTCGACCCAATAGGGCTCGGGTCGACCTCAATAATGGGCTGGTTCGGTTCTCCCCCCCCCCCCCCGATTCGCTTTTTTGAACCTTTTTGCATATTATTTATTTAATTTTTATATATATCTATATATATGATTTTCTCGTATGCATATAAACTTCAAGGCTGAATAATTTCTTCATAAGGTATCTGTTTTATGCAAACCAAATGTCTATCTTGACCAAAATTTTGAGATGAACATAATAGCGCAACCTATTTCACTTAATTCTTCTTTTAAAAATTAAGTGTTCTTGAATTTGTTAATTTTAATATTCTCAGAAAATTCGGGGTGTTACATTCTCCCCTCCTTAAAGGATTTCATCCCCGAAATCTTCAAGTTAAGAAGAATGCATCTTAACATCCAATCATCCATCTACTCATCCATCATCCACAAGCATCCATTGTCCTTAAAAGTCTTCTAATGCCATATGAACATATGCAGAGTGTGTGTATATGTCTCTTTTCTAGTGCAAAATCAGGCGGTCTACTGATCTAGTTGACCTCCTTAATGCGAATCATGAGAGTGTCATGCGTCCAATATGTATGCAAATATCTCTAATCATGTAAACATTATATGTGTGCATATTCACTTATCCATATGCAACATCCATATGATAACACATCAAGTTTCAATCCATATACAAATACATTCATATGCATATGCAATATGAAAGTGACTGAGTCGATCTAGTTCCTAATGTGTGTATATGCATCCACGAGCAACCACTAGCAAACACTTGCAACCATCAATCATAACATGTCTCAAACACATGTTATCATCCATTGGCTTCTACCTAACGATCAAGAATAGGACCGAGAGGATATACTTAAAAGATAAAGGCTAACATGCAAACAAATATTACAGAAAAAAGGAGGAATCAAGGATATACCCTCAAAAAGGGTATGATATGCGTATCTAGTCTGCAGTCTTATAAGTCGCATCTTCTTTGAGCTTCACTCCACCGTACCTTGACTAATTTAACTTCACGATTGTGAAGTTCATGACCTCCATTTCCAAAACCCACTAGTAAAGATAGGACCTCGATAATTTGCTGTGGTAGAGGGTATCCAATGTTGTCGAACTATCTTTCCAAGATAAACAGAAGTTAACCATGATACCAAGTGCATATACTAAGATGATTAAAGGTCTCTCTTTTACTTAGCTTATCCCTTATGTCACAAATCTGAGGGTCGATATCTCTCACGTAAACCATTCTAGTCGAACTTGGCATCCCTCAAGTACAAGCCCCAAAGGCCTAAACCAATATCAGACAAGCACCCGAGGAATACCTCCTCCGAATTTGGACGATTTATGTGAGATGATACTAGCAAAACAACCAAACAATTGAGCACTTAACCGACTCTGGCTATCCTCGCCAATCTTGCTCCAAAACTATCGTTGATCGCATAACTGGCTTTGTATTTCCGACTAGATATATGTGGAAGTATACCTCACGTTTTAGGGGACAAACTCCTAACCTTAATCAAAAACATCTACGTACTCGTGGACTACTTCAACGGATCGAGAATCGTCGATAAATGCATCAAGCGATTCTAGGTTGCTAAGCCTAACTGATCCCCTTAGGATCGCACGAAATCTCGAGGGTGTTCCAGACGCAAGTAAAAAGTCTAACTACCCTCCTTACTAGCTAACCAGCCCATGCCTAGAATCAACCCATAGCCCATGAAACCCAAAACATAAGCATTACGCTTAAACCTAATACTTACGATAGATATCCTCAAATCCTTACAAACCAAAGATAAATGAGCCGAACCACTAATTGGATTTGAGACAATAATGGGATCTTCTAATATATAGGTACTAAGGCGCAGAGACTCAACTATGGAAGAAGATATAAACGAATGTGAGGTACTAAAGTCAAGAAGAGTACTAACAGGATGATCAAGAAGAAAAACTAAACTTTTCAACAGAAACCTTACTACCTCTCTCTCAGGTATGCTAGTGGTGAGAGCATGCACTTGCCTTTCGAAAAATCCTGTCTTTTGTTCTTTCCCTTGACCTTAATTATACGACCCGTTATACCAAAATAAAGATACTTTCTCTTGTTTTAGGTTTTACTATTCTTTCCTCCCTTCCTTTGTGAACCAAGTCCATATCCATGAGTTCTTCATCCTTGTGTTGTGCTCCTTAGCCAAACTCCCTCATTCTCATCTTTGCCATCCTTGTGAAACTTGTTGACAGGTCTCTCAAAGCTGCATCCATCGCACGGAGAATCCTACAAAGCTCGAAAGAAAATTAGTCGCAGGTGAAACTACTACGGCTATAGATGGAAGTTGGGCACTTATTTGCCCTTTGACAAGTGTCATAGTCTCGTCGAGCTTACGGAACCATGTCGCGATGAGGTTACCTCCCAGATAGCCAGGAGCCTCGGAGACTCAGGAAACAAGGATTCAAATAGAGGATCAAAAGATAGTGCATATGGATTTGGGGAATACGCCTTTAAAACAAACTTTTCTTTTGAAAATACTTCTTTTAAAACCGTTTTGAAAATAAATTTTTTCAAATCTTTTATCTGATCCGGTAACCTTTAGCTCTAATACCAAGTGAAACACCCCACCTCCGTTAAGGTCACTCACAGAGGGAATGCCTTAACTTCGGTGGAGCATTATAGGTAAAAGATGCAGATAAATTACAAGACAGACAAATAAAGCAGCGAAAAATAAAGTCATTTTATAAACAACTTAATTCAGTCAAGCTTTTACAACAGTTTCCCCAATCATACTTAAATGTACTACATAGAACTTCTGTCTTGATTTAAAAATTTCCAAGAATAAAAGAAGCATAAAAACAATGATATTCCCCGATAAAGCATGAAACAGCCATAGCAGTGAAAGAGAGAGAGTCCAAAGCGATACACCAACTAATCTTCAAGCTTGGAAAGAGAAGAGGTCCAAGTTAGGCTGAGTTATTCCCTCCCTGACTACCTGGGGGGGGGGGAACAGAAGAAAAGAGGCGAAAAACAAACTAGGTCAGACATAAGTCTGGTAAGTCCAGTGATCTTTCAGCATGCAAACAAGATAAAGGATCATGACATGAATAAACCGAAAATAGGAAAATACCATAAAAACAAGGTAACTAAAGACAAGATATGTTCAAGGTGAACTGAATGTGCTTCTACATTTTCTCTACTTCTCTACTACTCTGTTAATCTGATTTCTATATTTATCTGTGCACCACCTAACTAGTGTCCCAACTAGTAATCTGTATAAAACGATAATCGTGATCCCAACCCCCGTAATTGTGGTAGCCTTCAGGTGTACATCTATCATGAGGATTCCATCTCAATCAGCCTAATTGCCATGAACATGTTAGATGTACCCTTACTACCCTATCGATCGGCTCCCTACTTGTATTCATGTTCCATGTGTCTGTGTCAATCGGCCTTCTCTTGTGTGTAGATACCCTGTGTTGTTCCCACCATAAGGTGTATCAATCCTTATGATAGCGACCCGATACGATTCAAGATGCACAGTGTATAACTACTGGTACCCAATGCCTACTTTTCCCACTTCGGAGTACGTGCACGCCCGTAAACCGTCGGAACCTACACTGACATAACCCCTGCTGCTACTTTGACCGCTTATAATCAGCCCAGTAATCGTGCCCTACCCTGCCTAGTTCAGGGTACCGTGATACATCCATGTGGGTTACTGCTGAAATGGGTCCCCGTTACTAGGGTTTCCTATTGGTTAAGTTTGTGGGCCTATATTTACTAATATTACCCACCAACCCGATATGTACTTAACCCTCCCATCGATTCAAGCATTTTTAATAAACGGTTAAGTTTTGTGGGCCTATATGTACTAATATTAACAACCTACACGAGATGTACTTAACCCTCCAATCGATTCAAGCATGTTTATTTAATAGTTAAGTTTTGTGGGCCTATATTTACTAATATTACCCACCAACCCGATATGTACTTAACCCTTCCACTGATTCAAGCATGTTTATTGAATGGTTAAGTTTTATGGGCCTATATTTACTAATATTACCCACCATCCCGATATGTACTTAACCCTTCCACTGATTCAAGCATGTTTATTTAATGGTTAAGTTTTGTAGGCCTATATTTACTAATATTACCTACCAACCCGATATGTACTTAACCCTTCCACTGATTCAAGCATGTTTATTTAATAGTTAAGTTAAGTGTTGTCCGCTCATGTGAACTTAACTCACTCATTTATCATGTCATGTTGGTTAAGCATTTCTTATTAACTTGACCCTTCTTACTTATCATGTTGGATCGGTTAAGTGTTTCCTATTAACTTAACCCCGTTCGTTCATCAAGTTATATTGGTCAAGTGTTTCTTGTTAACTTAACCTCACGTATTCATCTTGTTGTATTTTTTAAGTGTCATTAATCAATTCAAGTTAACTTAACCCACCTACGTGTCATGTTACTTTGGTTTAGTGTTGCCTTCTTGTGTTAACTTAACCCTACAATAAATCAAGTTATATTGTTAAGTGTTTCCCTCTTATTTTAACTTAACCTTTCCATAAATCAATTTATATTGGTTAAGTGTTTCTAAATTTACTTAGCCTCACCCACTTGTCTAATTAACATGTTATAAAGGTTAAGTGTTCTAAATTTACTTAACCTCAGCTACTTGTCTAATTAACATGTTATAACGGTTAAGTGTTCTAAATTTACTTAACCCCACCCACTTGTCTAATTAACATGTTATAACGGTTAAGTGTTCTAAATTAACTTAACCTCACCCACTTGTCTAATTAACAAGTTATAACGGTTAAGTGTTCTAAATTTACTTAACCTCGCCCACTTGTCTAATTAACATGTTATAACGGTTAAGTGTTCTAAATTTACTTAACCTCACCCATCAGTTTAGTTAACATGTTGAATTGGTTAAGTGTTTCCTTAATTGACTTAACCATACCAATCTTGACTTAGCTTTATTAAAGCACCAACCACTCACATTAGACAGGTATTGTTGTAGTCACTAGATGTGCTGGTCGGTTCTGGGTAGTTTTACACCACAACTCAGTCTAACCTCGGGTTTTTTTGGGCTCAATGCACTAACCACCCAAACTAGACAAGTATTGTTGTGGTCACTGGATGTGCCGGTCGGTTCCGGGCAGTTTTACACCACAAATCAGTCTAACCTCGGGTTAGGCATATTCGTCTTTTCTAAATTTACATATTTCTTATTTATGACAAATTCCATATGTAAATTATTCCCAATTTAATTATGCCATAATTATCCTTTTAATTATGCTCACAATTAATGGTATAGTAAATATACCATTTCATGAACCAATCTATGCCATGTAATTTTTCATGTTTATCCTACATATTTACATGTTAATTATAAATCAATTATTGTCATGGACCACTTTCCTTCTAAATCACGTTCAAAATTTTAGATATATAGATTATACCATTTTCATGCCACTTATCATGCTTATGTGTCAAACATGCCAATTACATGTAATTTCATGTTTTCCCCAACATTACCCCCGCTGTACGTTCGCAAAATTACATAGAATGTTAGGCTCAATATTTTAGCCTAACTTATAAAACAAAAAGGGGAAAAGAGGAACTTTTCAACATTCCAACATCATACAAAAGTATGGATCTAACTATACATATGTCACATGGATTTGGCATAGAACAATATACTTTTAACTATGAACTTGGAAATTTAATCTATGCAACATGAACCACAAGAATATGAATTTACATAAAACTATACAAGTTAAACTTGGCATGTAGTAGTGAACTTGCAAATTAGATCTATCATAAAGGCATATGGATCTAACATATAAAGTTGTAGATCTAAACATATAAGGTCGTAGATCTAAACATGTATGCATAATGGCTCTAAACAATTAGGCATAAATGACATGACTTAGCCTAAAACTTGTATGTATCATAATATCACCAAACTTACATATGATAATTTCATTCCCAAATTCCTATACAACATCATAGGTTTACTTACCAATTTTCACATAACATGATAGGTTCGATAGACCACAATAGTTCATAAGCATATATGATAGAATAGACATGAATAAACATGAATCAGCATCACACACAACTTGATACAATTCTATTTTACAATTCATTACAAATCTTGTCTTTAGTTTATTCACATCTGAAAGATAACTACACTTACAATCAAAAGGAAAAACTTGATTTCAGGGATCTGTATTCTGAAACTGAATTGCTCGCCTTTGATGTAGATCATTGAATTCTCTTAGTTGAATTAGATTAGCTTTGATTTGATTTTATGTAGCTTCTATCTTGCCTTTGAGTTGAAAGAGATGACGGCAATTCTAGGTTCACCATTGACGGTATGACGGCTCTAGGAATATTTTTGTGTGGCTTAGGGTTTAGATTTAGGTTGCTTATATAGAAGTTTGATTTAATAGGAACCGTCAGTTTAACCTAGAGCAAATAAAAGCCATTCAGACAAGATAGAATAGCCACATCAGCCCTAATGACTCAGCAAGGAGTCCATCAGAACCAATCAGATGCCACATCTGCCTTAGAGCAAATCAGCCCACGGGTTAATAGCCAAACACCCTGAATCAACCCCTAGTCGACCCAGCGGGGCTTGGGTCGACCTCAAAAATGGGCCGGTTCGGTTATTCCCTCTCCCGATTCGCCGTTTTGAACTTTTTTGCATATTTATTTATTTAATTTTTATATATATATCTATTTATATATATTTATCGCACATGCATACAAACTTCAAGGCTTAATAATTTCTTCATAAGGTATCCGTTTTATGCAAACCAAATGTCTATCTTGACCAAAATTTTGAGACGAACGTAACAGCGCAACCCATTTCACTTAATTCTTCTTCTAAAAATTAAGTGTTCTTGAATTTGTTAATTTTAATATTCTCAGAAAATTCGGGGTGTTACAGTCAGTACTGACATAACCGTTTCTTGGGATACATAAGCGAATAGTAGAACAAAATGAATTTTCTCTAGATCGGTGACAAATATATCCTAATGGGATGACCCACTTAGCCATGTTGCCTGCCCGATTTCTGTCATTTCCCGGTTAATGAGGCTTGAGGTCACGATTTACCTTTTAGAGAACATCTCGTAACTTTGAATGCCATAATGTTAGATCTTTAAAATCACTAATTGACGTCTACAAATATACTCTGAGTGTGAAGCTAGGAGAACTTCTCCGCCACCAAACTTGGTATATTTGTAAAAATCAACATACAAGACCTTCAGGAAATACTCTGTCAGACATTCGTCCATATAACTCATCCAGAAACAAGATGAACCGTAGACACCCTCTTACCGCATCCTATATAGCAATCACCCTAAGGATCAATAGCATGTAGTCCTTGTAATCCATAGATTTCAACCACAATAGAACCACAGTGTACTTCAAGGGGCCAACCAGAGATTAGAAGTAGTTACTACGCTTTGTGAAGATCTATGGCCTTTAATGCTCCATATTTAAATATATTCCTGTAGATTAGTTTAGAATGCAACGTTGGTTCGAAGTGGTTTTGGGTCTAGTCCCTATCCCGTCTCTTCGAAACAACACGACAAAGGTCCAAGAATAACATTTCATTGATAGTCGGGTTTTAACTATCAATTCAAATAGTACAGTCAAGTTTATTGGCAACTCAGATCCTTTTACTTCGAACTATTCATAAAAACTATATCGTCGATTCTTAAAAATCGATTTATATTAATATTTGAAATTCCATTGTTTTCATTACATTGAAAACAATAATATATCCTTATATAAACATAATCACCAAACTCCAATTTATTACTTTGAAAACATCACTATATTCACCAAACCTTTTTTATTTCCTTTACTTCAAAAAATTACCATATATAAATTTAGTTCCAAGGTATAAATAAATTCACCCTTCAAACTTGAGTCAAACAATGTTTATTTATACATTGTTTTATTTTACAACCAATAGTTTCAGTTACATTCAAAATCTTGCAAAAACATTTGTAATGTTCTTATAGAAATAATAAACAAATTTCAACACCCTTACAGTTACACACCAATACCATCTCTTTATAATAGTGAAGTCATTCAAGTTGGGGTATTTTAATTAACTCTCAGACCATGATCGACATCATTCTTATCTCAATATAGATAAAAGTTTGAAATACAAAACTGATCTTAACCCATCAACTCCATTTACTATTTAAAAATATGGTTTTTAATAACCACTCTTAGCATTTGGCAAACTTATTCTCAATATAAATCTCTTTAACTTTGTATTCAAGTATACTTACTAAACGCAAACTCTTTTTGCTTTAGCAAACCTTCTTTTAATTTATAATCATTCTATTCAACCCAATTCCTAAAATGAAAGTTTATTTTGAATTCATAGCGTGAGTTTAAACTACTCTATAAACTTTGTTTACGAACTTGAATTCAAATTCTAAATCTTCTTACAGAATTCTTTCATATTCATCCATTAATCTTCTTTCATTAAAATTCATGTTTCCAATTTACCTTTGCTTTACTATATTTAATAATTAAGTAACACTTAAAAAACATCATATTAGCTTCTCAACACGATCTACAAGCTTTGGTATCATATCACAATTGAATTAAGTTCCCTTATTAAACTCGATCACATTTAATTGAATTCCATTTAAAAAGTAAATAACTTTAATTATTATTAATTAAAATAATAATTAATCCCATTTTTAACTGAAGTAAAATAGTTTACTTTATTAAAAATAGATCAGTTTAACGACATTATTAAACGATAACTACTTCATTAATGATTTATTAATCGACAAGCATTTTCTTTAAAAAATCATTGAATAAAAAGATAATTAATATTTAAGAATATTAATAAATTGAAATAATTATTAATTAAATTATTTCTATTAGATTAATTGAAGAATGATTAATCTAATTATCAATTCTGATTAAACAATTGACTTATCAATTATTAACAGATTTCAATTTATCCTTACCCTTAGATTAATATAATTAACCTAAAAATATCGCTTAACTATTTTACTTAAAATACTAATTTCAAAGCAATAACCAGTAGGTTAAACTCTGGCTTCTATACTTATAAAACTTATTAAACATTAAAATTTCTACATATAATGTTACATGACCATTTTTATAAAAATCATTTATAAATATCGCCTTAATTAAAACTTATATTTCAAAAATATAATTTAAAACTTCACTTTAGTTAAAAAATTATAACTTCAAATACGCCGATTCGCTTAACGCTGAATTAACCTCTTCAAAACAGAGTTGTAGACCATTTGCTGCTATAACATAATCAATATTGTATTTAGATTAAAACATCACAATAACATTGAATTTCAATTCAACATTCAATATCCAATCTATCAACGACATCTAATTAGAATATAACATCATTTAGGGGTAAACAATTCATATTTGAAAAAAACAACATACAAAATATTTGAAGAATCTGGTTGGATCCCTCTAACCTGTTCTTTCCTGCATCACAGATCAAAATAATATTTGATAATAATATATGAAACAAATATTTGGAACAAATCATCCAATACGACATAATATAAATGTCAATAATCGTTTAACAACCAATAAGCAACGAAGACATCCAATCATCCAATTATTACTACAAACGATAAATTATATTTTATATGAATTTAACGCAACATAGAATTCCAGAAAGTTTGAGCGTTAACTCACATTTGTTTCGACTGACAATTTGTATGTTGTTTCATTTAATTTTAAACAGACATTTAAAACTAAATGAAATCCCAAATTCCTTCCGAACCCTTCTGAATTAGTTCAATAGTGTAGTATTTTCCATGACGATTCCAATGTTTATGATTTCGTCCAATTCTATAACGTACGAAAAAGATATATCCAATTCAAGTTTATATACATTAAACGATTTATTAACTAAATTATTTATAATTTATTAAAATATAATTATCGTTAATTAGCCTTAAACACATTATTAATAATTAAATCCACGTGTCTTCTTCTTCTTTTTCAAAAGATAACTCTCCTGAAGCTTTTCTTATTCGAGTCGATCACTTTAGCTCCACTTATCTCTCCCTCTGGTCAACCTCCTCGTAAACAGACATCACCAGAGCCTCCCCCTTCCAACCTCCTCCATTCAAACTCCATTTTGGCACGCCACATCTCATCTGAAAATCACCGCTAAACTTTGAAAGCTTCTACCAAGCGACATCCTACGATCCCAATGATCGAACTACCTAGCCCATTACCAAATTATCCCATATGCCCCTCCTTATCCACTTTCCACGATATCAACCTGTACCATGACTCTAGACCAAAGCTCCCTCTCAAAAACCAACCTTAGCTCCAAACGCTGCTAGAGGAAATGTGCAACCACCCCTTTCTCCCAATTCATACGAACCATCTCACTGTCACAATTAAAACCCTCACCTAAGATGGCTGTTCAAAATCTCGAACATAGTACTCAACATCGTACTCGAATAGAGGGTATAAGACTGGAAGCACTCTCCCGTTTCTAAGTTTAGTGGAAAAAATTGGTGCGTTTCATGGAGTTTTTTTTCGACCTTGGAGATTTCCTGAAGTTTGATATGTTTGGACACACACTGGTTTTCGTTTTGATGGGTTTTAAATATAAATAGAGTGGAGGAGATGAAGTTCACAGTTAAAGGTGTTGATGACAGATTTTTTTTTTCGAATGGGAAAGGTAAGAGAAGGGTTCAGCTTTATTTTCTTCAACTTGTTGTGTTTGAAGATGAATGTATGGATTCACATATATCTGGAAAAAGAAAAGAAAAGAAGGGTTCGAGACTCAGAACGCTTGTGCAAGAATTCAAGAAAGGACGGCTGGTAGATCTTTTTATATATTTTTATTTTTGTAAAGACCGACGATTCTTATTTGAAGTTAACTAACAATTTTTTTGCTCGTACGTATCGCCATTTCTGTACGACGTTTATTGGTTCGTATGCAAATAAACTCCATTCGCGATGAATATGGACGTCAGGGTATAATTTGCCATTCCGGACCTGATGAAACTTGTTTCGTCGAACTCGAACCTGTTTGCTCAAATCGTGCCGGTTTGAGTTTAAATGGTCTTTATATTTACATTTAATTCTGCTATGCTCACAGAATAACTCCAATTGGCATGAAACTCAAAATTTTGCAATAATCAGCTATTACGGATTTTATAAAATTTGTTTCGTTGAAAATGGGGGTCGTTTGAATAAAAGCTCTTTTTGCGGGTAAAATAAATCAATTTTAAAATAACTCAATATAATTATAATAAAATATTAATATCGAATATAATCGAGCAGAATTTCATAAAGTTCCAAAATAAATTACTCAGGGTTGAATTCCAAGTCAAATCGATATTCAAAATATTAAAAACCCTTTATTTTATATAATAAATCGATACGGTTTATAAGTGAATTCCATAGCGACTATTTGAAAATTTGATATGGACATAAAACATAATCTACAATATGAAAACTTGATTTTTCTATTTTATTAGAAAATTATAATCCAATAGATTTGGACATTACTTGTTTTAAAGCATTCCGACTAATATTGGACCTTGTACACCATTTAAAGCTCAAAATGTAATATTACGAACTACCGCGTTGCTATAGCTTGTTATAAAATAAATTATACATTAAAACGCTGTTTAATAAACGAATACGTTAATATAATTTGACTATGAACTGAATCAAATCTTTTTAAATTAAAACTGCAAATCCAACGTATTCCCAAATATTTTAGAAGTATATTTATTACTTTATTATTTATTAATATTAAAATATTCAAAACCATTGAACTCAAATCTTTAACCTGCAAATAACCAAATTTAAATACTTAATTAAACAGTAAAAATTTGGGCCGTTACACTTGTATTTTGGTAAATCTAATTACTGTAACGACCCATATTTTTAGCCGTTTAATTTAATATTTAAAACTGGTTTTAAATGTTGATTTATAATTTTAAATAACTCGAAGTTAGTAATTTTGAATGTTGATTCAGTTTAAATAACAATTTAATTTTGTAATAGTCGAAATTAGCTGGATTTGTAATATTATATGATTTGACAACATAAAAGGATTTATTTGAGTTGATGTTGAATTATATTAACAATTTCGTTTATTAAACGACATTTGAACATTTAATTTACAATTTAATTATAAAACGGCTGCAGCAGCGCGATAGTTCATAATATAATGTTTTGAACTTCAATTGAATGTACAAGACCCAAAATAAGTGTATTTCTTTGAAAATAGAAACGTCTGAGCCTATCGGATTATATTTTTTTATAAGAAGAGAAAAACCGAGTTTTCATATTGTAAATTTGTTTTTATGTCCAAATCAAATTTTCAAATAGTCGTTATGGAATTCTTCTATAAATTATAATGATTATTTATGTAAAATAAAAAGATCTTTTAATATATTGAATATCGATTTGGTTTGAAATTCAAACCAGAGTATTTTATTTTGAAAATATATGAAACTCTACTCGGGTATAGCCGATTATAATATTTTAATACTATTATACTGAGGTATTTTAAAATTGGTTTATTTTAAATTAATTTGGACCCTTAAAAAAGGGACTTTATTCACATAACCTTCGTTTTCAATGAAACAAATTTTATTAAGACCGTAATAGCTAATTATTACTAGATTTCAAGTTTCGTATCAATTGGAGTTATCTTATGAGCGAAGAAAAATTAAATGCAAATAAAATGACCATTTAGACTCGAACGAGCATCATTTGAGCAAACAAACTTGGAATTCGACGAAACAAGTTTCATTAGGACCGTAACGTCGAATTATACCATGACATCCATTTTCATCGCGAACGAAGTTTTTATGTGACCACATGAATTGATAAACACTTTTCAGAAATGGTGATAGGCACGAAATAAAAATCGTTAGTCATCATCCCTTGTCATGTCAATTTAAAATATATTATTTTCAACTATATGTACACCTAATATTTAGCCTACCAACCTCAACCCTTACCAACATTCAGAAATATTGGAAAAATCTCTCTTCACAAAATAAATTATGTTGAGTATAGATCAAATCCACCAACATGAAAGTTGAAGATCCGATTGAGGGTTGGCTACATTTAAAATTTGGGAAAGTTTCATCGCTTGTGGTGGCCGGAATCGGCTTCAAACAAAGAAAATCATTTGTCATTCCTTGTGATTTTGGCAGCGCTGGTGATGGGGTCAAAAGAGAAGACGTGGTAGGGAAGTAGGACTAAACTTTTCCTTTTCGGCCGATGACCTGAAAGCGGCTGTGGTGATCGGTACTGGTAGTTGATCGAAGACACAATTTTGTGCGGTTTTAGATCAGTGATGATCTGATTTTGATCGTACTAGGCAATGAGCGCGTTATTGGCCATGGTGTCTGGAGGAATTTAGAGCATGGGAGTGTGACAGTCAGTACTGGGGTGGTGCGATCGATCATCATCACCAATGGTCAGAGATATCGATCGAAGTATCTTTTCCGTTCATGTTGGTTTCTAGGTCGGTCAGAGGCGTGCCATAGGTCAGAGCTTGGGGGCGGAGGCGCTGCGAGGTGCGACAGTGGCAAGACTAGGTCGGGGGTCAGTGTCGATGTTGTCTGGGTGGCAAGACGGTTGATGTTGAGGAGGGAACGAGTTCGGTTTCTGGAAACAGAAGACAATCGGGGTATCAGTTTTAGGAAGGGATCGGGCCACTGAAGGATGGTTCGATGAAACCGCGTAATTAAGAATGGTGATTAGCCGCATTAAATCATGGATTAGCTAACAATAAGGTAATTAAGAGATTGTTTATAAATTATATATATTAATAATAATTTAGTTATAATATATACATAAATTGTAACACCCCACGTCCATTAATGTCACTCACAAAGGGAATGCATTAACTTCCATGGAGGTTTTAAGTGAATATAGAACAGTAAAATTACAACAAGACAGATATAAAATAGTACTTGGAAATTCAAAAACTTTATTTCATTGTAGCAGAAGTCAAAACATGTTTGATTACATCATAACACCATATTCAATGTCAAGTACAATATCTATCTTGATAAAACAAGTACATAATCCCATTACATGAATAGCCATTAAAAAGAAAGATAAGAAGCTGGACTTTACTTCAGCAGTCCAAGCTTTCCAGAAGATAAGCGATCCAACTAGACTCCACTAGAACTTGGCCCAACCTGCGGACCTAAAGGGAGAAAAAGGATGGAAAAGAGGGGGTCAGACATAAAGTCTGGTGAATATGATAATTCTACAATACTATTACCAAAATAACTGGACTAAGGCATAAGCTGGAAAACAAGAAAATGTCTATGAAGAGCAGATTAAGGACATAGACAATCGCTAAAGGCAACGTTATAGGCGCTCCTAAATACTAAAGGATAAACACTATACTGCACCACACCAGTCACCCTAAAAATTCATCCCACTTAGCTTCACTTAGAAACTTTCCCAATGGCTTTACGTACCCCTAGCTGACTACATAGGTGCCGCCTGCCCCTATCTCCACTAGGTGTACCCTACTTCCCATTATTCGATCGGCTCCCTAACTCGTAGATACCCGTGCTGGCCCCACAGTGGGGTGTATCACTCCCCTAAAGTGGCAACCTGATACAACGGACATGCACGGCTTATACCTACACGATGCAACAACGTCTTACCTACCAGCCCGGGTCCACACACGCATATGAAACCCGCTGGACTTGCGTTGCCACCGCTCCCTGTTTTGGCCTCTTATAGTCAAACCCAGTATGCGTGTCCCGTCCTCGACTTGGGTCGAGCCCACAAAGATACGTTTTGGGATACTGGTTGAAATGGGCCCCCACTATTTACCACAAGCATTCCACCTAAGCTTGTCCCCATTAGTCCATCCCACTTAACCCACTTAGTCATGTTCATTTACATGTGTGTTTGGTTAAGTCTAATCGTATTTCAAATGCCTCTAAAGGCAACCACCAGATTCCTCATGCCACCCAAGGCACCTACTTAACCCCCATGTCCCACCTTACATGATTATCTGGTTAAGTATTTCTTAGTTCATTAAGGCCATAACCTCATAAAGACCTCTCACATTAGACTGGCATTTATGGCAGCTGGATTTGCCGGGCGGGTCCGGGCAGTCTTACACCATAAAAGAGTCTAACCTCGTGTCTTTACAACTGTTATGCTTTAGTTTGGGCCTAGGACCTCTCACATTGGGCCGACATTTGTGACTACAGGATTTGCCGGGCGGGTCCGGGCAGGTTTACATCACAAACGGGTCCAACCTCGTGTCTTAAGCATTGATTATTAATAATAATCCACTTTCCCCCAATTTTAATAATTCCCTACTTGAATTATTAATTACTTCCAATTTTTAACAATGTCCATAATTGACTCAATTATGGACATTCATTCATGGTATGCAACATCTTACAAAATTGCACCCAATTTATTAATTCCTAATATTACCCCTACCCCACGTTTGAACGTTTATTCGCAAAATATATGTTAGACTCGAATAGCCTAACTCATAGCATAAAAGAGATTATCATAATAACAACATGTATATGTGACCAAATGAATCATAATAAGGGGTGAAACTTGCATATGTCCAACTTGCATAGATTATACATGTCATGGATCTAAAGGTGTCAACTTAATCAAAATTCACCTAATATGATCTCAATCAATTTTCATAAACTTACATATGAACATGTGTGAATCAACATCATCTAATTTTTTAACAACATGGTTTTATATGGGTACACCTAACTCAATAGGCAAATTCCCATAATCAAGTTTTATTTAATTATAGTTTCAAGTTTATGGGTACACCTAACCTAATAGGCAAATTCCCATAAACAAGATCCATTTAAATTAAGAAAAAAAAACATAACTTTAAGCATGATCCAACAACATCATGATTTTTCAACATAATATAGCATGATTTATAACATGGCATAGTATGATAGTATAACATAGCTTGACATGATTCTCAACATAGCACGACATAGCATAAGAGAATTTACAACATAGCATGACATAGCATATATAATTTACATCATACGACAACATAATAACATAATAAGAGATCCACAATATATAGAATTTACAATTACAAATCACATCACTTTCTTGTGATCCATTCATAACTGAGTCAAATTAGTTTGTAATAGTCTTGTGAGAATCATCATACTCACCAACAAAAGAAAAGAATTAGAGATAGAGAGATCTTTTGATTTGATTTAGTTGTAGATGATTAGGCTTCCTCTTCTTAGTTTGTGACGGCTATGCTGAACTCCATGGCAGCAGCATGACGGTAGCTTCTCTAATTTTACAAGTGATTTAGGTCTAGGGTCTACCCACTTATTTATAGATTTTAGAATTCATTTAGGCCATTAGATTTAACCTAGAAATAACCGCAGCCGTTCAGACAAGATGGGGTTTATCTTGTTGACTCAGCAATGAGTCAGAAGTGACTCAGCAAACACTCAGCATATTAATAAACTTCTATTCATGTCATAAATATATATATATTTTCTACAATGTACATATTAGATACATCCCCCTTTACTTATTATTGTTTTTATATACATATTAGATACATCCCCTCTCTCACACACTTATTAATATTTTTATATTCATATTAGATACATCCCCTCTCTTACACACTTATTAATATTTTTATATTCATATTAGATACATCCCCTCTCTTACACACTTATTAATATTTTTATATTCATATTAGATACATCCCCTCTCTCACACACTTATTAATATTTTTATATTCATATTAGATACATCCCCTCTCTTACACACTTATTAATATTTTTATATTCATATTAGATACATCCCCTCTCTTACACACTTATTAATATTTTTATATTCATATTAGATACATCCCCTCTCTTACACACTTATTAATATTTTAGCAACTTTAGTGTTAATAGAAAATTCGGGGTGTTACATTCTCCCCTCCTTTTAGGATTTCGTCCCCGAAATCTTCAAGTCTGGAAGAATGTATATCCTACCATCCAAACGTCCATCTACTCATCCATCATACACAGGCATCCATTGTCCTTAAAAGACTTCTAATGCTTTATGATCATATGCAAGTGTGTGTACATGTCCTTACCTAATGCGAAATCAGGCGGTCTACTGATTCAGTTGACCTCCTTAATGCAAATTATGTAAGTGTCATGAATCCATTATGTATGCAAAAGATCCTAATTGCTTACATACTACTTCTATATGCGTGCACACCCATTCAACCGAATGCAGCATCCATATGATGGTACAACCATTATACATCCATTATACTAAATACATCCATATATATGCAATATGCAATATGAAGTGACTGAGCCGATCTAGTGCCTAAAGTGTGTGTATATATGCATCCACGAGCAACCACTAGCAAACACTTGCATCCATTTTGCATCCATCATACATAACATGTCTCAAACACATGTTTCAACCATAGGATTATCCTAACTAAAGGTCAAAGATACTAATGAGAGGACATACTAAAGATAAGATAAGATAAGCTAAGCGATAAAGGAGAAATTAAAAGACATACCCTCAAAAAGAAAAGGGTACAACGAACGCATCTTCTCTTCTGTCTCCCAAGTTGCGTTGCTCTCATCATCTCCCCATTGCACTTTAACCAGTCTGACCTCTCGATTCCTCAACTTTTTGATCTCCGACCCAAGAATGCATGTAGGAGCTCGTCTAATTGTTGCATCACGCTCTATTTCCACCTCTTTAAGCAAGCTCGGCTCTACCACCTCCGCGGTCTTGTGCAAACACTTCCTCAAATGTGATACATGGAATACGTCGTGTACTCCACTAAGTTTCTCAGGCAACTCCACCCTATATGCCATCTTCCCAATCCTGTTTTTTTTACAGGAAACGGCCCTACAAACCTTGGTGCTAATTTCCCCATGGACCCAAAGCGAACAACATTCTGTAACGGAGATACTTTGATAAAAACCATGTCCCCAATGTCAAACTCAAGATCTGTCCTCCTCTTATCAGCATACGATTTTTGCCTATCTTGTGCTGCTTTCATCCTCCTTCGAATCAACTCAATCTTCTCCGAGGTTTCCCTAACCATATCGGGCCCAAGTAGGATTTTATCGGTAGATTCCCACCAACATGTAGGCGAACGGCAAGGCCTTCCATAAAGAGCTTCGAAAGGTGCCATGCCAATACTAGACTGAAAGCTATTATTATATGCGAATTCTACTAACGGAAGGTGCTCTTCCCATGTACCCCCAAAGTCTAGGATACAAAGCCTTAAAAGATCCTCTAGAATGCGATTCACCCTCTCGGTCTGGCCGTCTGTCTGAGGATGATATGCGGTGCTCAAACATAGCTGAGTCCCTACCACCTCTTGTAAACTCTTCCAAAATTCGCTAGTAAAGATGGGGTCACGGTCGCTTACTATACTAGAAGGAATACCGTGCAAACGAACTATCTCCTTAATGTATACAGAAGCCAACCACGGAGCAGTCCTCTTACTTTTCACGGGAATAAAATGGGTGCTTTTAGTAAGTCTATCTACTATAACCCAAATCTCCGTGTTACCCTTCCTTGATCTTGGTAATCCATCCACAAAATCCATTGAGATGCTTTCCCATTTCCATACTGGAACTTCTAATGGGTGAAGCAACCCACCGGGTTTCTTTTGTTCTGCTTTAACTCGTTGGCACACCAAGCATCTAGCGACGTACTCGGCCACATCCTTTTTCATACCGGCCCAAAAGAAAACCCGCTTCATATCTTTGTACATCTTATCCCCGCCGGGATGAATGGTCATTTTTGAGCGATGAGCATCATCAAGAATGGCCTTCCTTAAGTCTTCGTCTTGAGGTACACAAAGTCTATTATCCCTTCGTAACCAACCCTTATCGTCTAGGGTATACCTACGAAGATGGCTTGACGACTCCCCTCCTTTGAGCTTTTCTACTAACTCAACCAACTGTGGGTCGTCTCGCTGCGCCTCACCAACCCGTCCTAGAAGTGTAGGTCTAACCTCCAAGGATGCTAACAGACCGGGTACTAAGTCAACGGAGGGTCTAAAGTCAAACATAGAGATGAATTCTAAACTTCGCCGCTCAACAAACAATGGACTCAAGGACAGCCTTTTCCTACTTAAGGCATCTGCAACTACGTTACCCTTGCCAGGGGTATATGCTATTTCAAAATCGTAGGAGGCTAAGAATTCCATCCACCGTTGCTGCCTTAAATTCAAATCCTTCTGAGAGAATAAGTATTTTAATGATTTGTGGTCAGTGAACAGTTCGAATTTCTCACCAAGAAGATAGTGACGCCAAGACTTAAGCGCGAAAATAATTGCGGCTAGCTCTAAGTCATGCGTGGGGTAATTCTTTTCATGAACCCTCAACTGCCTTCCACCACAGGCTATTACTCTTCCCTCTTGCATGAGGACCGCGCCAAGTCCCGTCCCACAAGCATAAGTATAGATGGTAAACGGTTTATTCCCGTCTGGCAGCACTAAGACTGCGGCTGAAGTTAAGGCTCTCTTTAAACGTTGGAACGCATCATCGCAATCTTTGTCCCACGTAAAAACCAGGTTCTTCTTCGTTAACCGTGTTAATGGAGCTGATATTTTTGCGAAGTCTTTGATAAACTTCCTATAATAGCCAGCCAACCCTAAGAAACTTCTTACTTCGGTTGCATTTTTAGGGACCTTCCAATCTTGGATGGCCACCACCTTTGCGGGATCCACTGCTATCCCTTCTTTGGAAACCACGTGCCCTAAGAACCGTACTTCCTTCCTCCAGAAGTGACACTTAGAAAATTTTGCCTTAAGGTTATGCGCTCGAAGGGTTTCCAACACTTCCCTAAGATGTAGGGAGTGCTCTTCTTTATTCTTAGAAAAGACTAAGATGTCATCCACAAAGACTACCACGAATTTGTTAAGGTATTCCCTAAACACCCTACTCATCAAATCAACAAAATATGCAGGGGCGTTTGTCAAACCAAAGGGCATCACTAGCCATTCATAGAATCCGTCAGGAGTCCTAAAAGCAGTCTTATCTATACTATCCTCAGCCACTCTCAGTTGATGAAAGCCAGTGGCTAAGTCCAACTGCGAAAACACTGAGGCGCCAACTAACTGATCAAAGAGATCGTCAATCCTTGGCAGTGGGTGTCGGTTCTTTTTAGTAAGCTTGTTTAGTTCTCTATAGTCCATACAAAGTCTAAGAGACCCATCCGCCTTTGTGGCAAAAACTACTGGAGCACCCCACTCCGATATACTACGTCTTATGAACCCCTTCTCAAGCAACTCCTTTACTTGCTTATTGAGTTCCCTCCTTTCACGAGGAGCCATGTGGCGCACTGGCAAAGATACGGGTTTAGCATTATCCACAAGATAAATTCGAAAGTCTATCTCCCGCTTTGTAGGTAAGCCTTTCACCTCCTCAAACACATCCGGATATTCCCGGACCACTTCTACCGATCACAGGTTCTCTACAGACGCGTCAAGCGATTCAAGATAACTTAGCATAACGGAATTTATGGGATTACAAAAGATGTCGAGAGCATTACCAAGGCGAGTCACAAGCCTAACTACTCTCCTTTCACAATCAAGAATGGCCCTATTTCTAGACAACCAATCCATTCCTAAAATTAGCCCATAGCCCGTGAAGCCCAATACATAAGCATCACATCTAAATTCAACGCTAAGTATAGAGATTTTCAAATCCAAACATATCATGGTCAAATGAGCCGAACCCCCAATTGGATTTGAAACGACCAAGGGATCCTCTACTAAACTGGTGTTCAAGTGCAGTGATTCAACTAACGATGCAGAGATAAACGAATGAGATGCGCCCGAATCGAATAAGGTACGGACAGGATGATCAAACAAAAAAACTAAGCTTTCAACAGAAATTGTTCTACCTCTTTCTTGCAGCGGTGGGGCCGCAATAGCCTGAACTTGCCCCCTTGCCTGCCCTGGTGCCATAAGAGCCTGCACCTGTCCTCCCGAGGTAGACCCTGCCCTCTGCCCCTTCTTTGGACAGTCCTTCACTAAATGTCCCGCATCTCCACAATGAAAACAACCAGTCTTCTTTTTCTTTCTACAATCTTTGCTGAGATGGCCAGGCGTCCCACAATTGAAGCATTTCTTCTTCCCTTTGCCGTTATTGTTTTTACCACCCTTCTTATTTTGCTGTTGGGGTTTCTTCTGATCCCCTTTCTTTTCAACTGCCTTATCCTCATGCATAAGTGCCATTTCTACTAGCTTTTCAAAGGCGGCTCCCATAGGGATGTGGGTCATAGCCAACCCTTGCAACGGTTCATTCAAGCCTCTAACGAACCTCAAAGCTTTCTTCTCTGGCGTGTTCACCAACTCCAAGCCAAACCTTGCTAACTGATTAAATTTATTGACATATTCCTTTACTGATGAGCTCCCTTGCTTTAGTGCCAGGAATTTTTCCATATTTAAGTTCTCCTCTGCCCTTGAAAGAAACTTTGCCTCAAACCTTCGTCTGAAATCCGCCCATGAATCAACTGGACGTTCCCCATTAGTGACCTCCCACCAAAACGAGGCCTCTCCCTTCATTAACCAAGCAGCTAAACGGACTTTCCTCCCATCTTCCACTTCAAAGATATCCAACAATTCCTCAGTCTCCTTAAGCCAATCTCTGGCCTCCACAAACGTCTCAGTCCCTTGAAAAGTTTTTCCTCCCATAGCCTTGAATTCCTTGCACGTCTTTGCAAAAGTGTCAACACGAGGAGGAGGAGGAGGAGGAGGAATGGGTGCAACTAGGGGTGGAGGAGTATCCGCTGGGCCTGCAGTGGTGGCCCTAGCCTCCAAGTATCTCCTAAACCACCCTGGAAACGTCACACCTTCTGGGAGATTAAGATCTTCAGCCATGCTGAAACAAAAAAGGAAAGATTCAAAATGGAGAATTCGAAAGATAAAGATAAGGATGTGGCTATTTGGGATTATGTTTTTCATAAAAAACTCTCTTTAAATAACATGTTTTTTTTTTGAAAGCACTTCTTCCAAAAATACTTTAGAAAAAAAAATATTTTTCTAAAATTTTTTTTATCTGTTCTGGTAACCTCGCTCTGATACCACGTGTAACACCCCACGTCCATTAATGTCACTCACAAAGGGAATGCATTAACTTCCATGGAGGTTTTAAGTGAATATAGAACAGTAAAATTACAACAAGACAGATATAAAATAGTACTTGGAAATTCAAAAACTTTATTTCATTGTAGCAGAAGTCAAAACATGTTTGATTACATCATAACACCATATTCAATGTCAAGTACAATATCTATCTTGATAAAACAAGTACATAATCCCATTACATGAATAGCCATTAAAAAGAAAGATAACAAGCTGGACTTTACTTCAGCAGTCCAAGCTTTCCAGAAGATAAGCGATCCAACTAGACTCCACTAGAACTTGGTCCAACCTGCGGACCTGAAGGGAGAAAAAGGATGGAAAAGAGGGGGTCAGACATAAAGTCTGGTGAATATGATAATTCTACAATACTATTACCAAAATAACTGGACTAAGGCATAAGCTGGAAAACAAGAAAATGTCTATGAAGAGCAGATTAAGGACATAGACAATCGCTAAAGGCAACGTTATAGGCGCTCCTAAATACTAAAGGATAAACACTATACTGCACCACACCAGTCACCCTAAAGATTCATCCCACTTAGCTTCACTTAGAAACTTTCCCAATGGCTTTACGTACCCCTAGCTGACTACATAGGTGCCGCCTGCCCCTATATCCACTAGGTGTACCCTACTTCCCATTATTCGATCGGCTCCCTAACTCGTAGATACCCGTGCTGGCCCCACAGTGGGGTGTATCACTCCCCTAAAGTGGCAACCTGATACAATGGACATGCACGGCTTATACCTACACGATGCAACAACGTCTTACCTACCAGCCCGGGTCCACACACGCATATGAAACCCGTTGGACTTGCGTTGCCACCGCTCCCTGTTTTGGCCTCTTATAGTCAAACCCAGTATGCGTGTCCCGTCCTCGACTTGGGTCGAGCCCACAAAGATACGTTTTGGGATACTGGTTGAAATGGGCCCCCACTATTTACCACAAGCATTCCACCTAAGCTTGTCCCCATTAGTCCATCCCACTTAACCCACTTAGTCATGTTCATTTACATGTGTGTTTGGTTAAGTCTAATCGTATTTCAAATGCCTCTAAAGATAACCACCAGATTCCTCATGCCACCCAAGGCACCTACTTAACCCCCATGTCCCACCTTACATGATTATCTGGTTAAGTATTTCTTAGTTCATTAAGGCCATAACCTCATAAAGACCTCTCACATTAGACTGGCATTTATGGCAGCTGGATTTGCCGGGCGGGTCCGGGCAGTCTTACACCATAAAAGAGTCTAACCTCGTGTCTTTACAACTGTTATGCTTTAGTTTGGGCCTAGGACCTCTCACATTGGGCCGACATTTGTGACTACTGGATTTGCCGGGCGGGTCCAGGCAGGTTTACATCACAAACGGGTCCAACCTCGTGTCCTAAGCATTGATTATTAATAATAATCCACTTTCCCCCAATTTTAATAATTCCCTACTTGAATTATTAATTACTTCCAATTTTTAACAATGTCCATAATTGACTCAATTATGGACATTCATTCATGGTATGCAACATCTTACAAAATTGCACCCAATTTATTAATTCCTAATATTACCCCTACCCCACGTTTGAACGTTTATTCGCAAAATATATGTTAGACTCGAATAGCCTAACTCATAGCATAAAAGAGATTATCATAATAACAACATGTATATGTGACCAAATGAATCATAATAAGGGGTGAAACTTGCATATGTCCAACTTGCATAGATTATACATGTCATGGATCTAAAGGTGTCAACTTGATCAAAATTCACCTAATATGATCTCAATCAATTTTCATAAACTTACATATGAACATGTGTGAATCAACATCATCTAATTTTTAACAACATGGTTTTATATGGGTACCTAACTCAATAGGCAAATTCCCATAATCAAGTTTTATTTAATTATAGTTTCAAGTTTATGGGTACACCTAACCTAATAGGCAAATTCCCATAAACAAGATCCATTTAAATTAAGAAAAAAAAAACATAACTTTAAGCATGATCCAACAACATCATGATTTTTCAACATAATATAGCATGATTTATAACATGGCATAGTATGATAGTATAACATAGCTTGACATGATTCTCAACATAGCACGACATAGCATAAGAGAATTTACAACATAGCATGACATAGCATATATAATTTACATCATACGACAACATAATAACATAATAAGAGATCCACAATATATAGAATTTACAATTACAAATCACATCACTTTCTTGTGATCCATTCATAACTGAGTCAAATTAGTTTGTAATAGTCTTGTGAGAATCATCATACTCACCAACAAAAGAAAAGAATTAGAGAAAGAGAGATCTTTTGATTTGATTTTGTTGTAGATGATTAGGCTTCCTCTTCTTAGTTTGTGACTGCTATGCTGAACTCCATGGCAGCAGCATGACGGTAGCTTCTCTAATTTTACAAGTGATTTAGGTCTAGGGTCTACCCACTTATTTATAGATTTTAGAATTCATTTAGGCCATTAGATTTAACCTAGAAATAACCGCAGCCGTTCAGACAAGATGGGGTTTATCTTGTTGACTCAGCAATGAGTCAGAAGTGACTCAGCAAACACTCAGCATATTAATAAACTTCTATTCATGTCATAAATATATATATATTTTCTACAATGTACATATTAGATACATCCCCCTTTACTTATTATTGTTTTTATATACATATTAGATACATCCCCTCTCTCACACACTTATTAATATTTTTATATTCATATTAGATACATCCCCTCTCTTACACACTTATTAATATTTTTATATTCATATTAGATACATCCCCTCTCTTACACACTTATTAATATTTTTATATTCATATTAGATACATCCCCTCTCTCACACACTTATTAATATTTTTATATTCATATTAGATACATCCCCTCTCTTACACACTTATTAATATTTTTATATTCATATTAGATACATCCCCTCTCTTACACACTTATTAATATTTTTATATTCATATTAGATACATCCCCTCTCTTACACACTTATTAATATTTTAGCAACTTTAGTGTTAATAGAAAATTCGGGGTGTTACATACATTCTTATAAAATGTATAATTCACTCGTATGTTATCGGATTTCAGCGAAACTGGATTCGTTGGAATCACGGCGAAGAGTACTACGTCATTGAGCTGATCTAGTCACAATCGAAAGCAGCTGGAATTTCGTGTAAATTTAAACACCTATTTAAAATTATACGGAACAACACAATGATCTACAATCGAAATAAATGGTGAGTTAATTCTCATACATTTCTGCAATCCTATGATGTGGTTAAATTCATATAATTAAATTTAATCGTTGATAGTATAAATTGGATGTTTGAATGCCTGTCATTGATTTAATGGTTAAGGTTAATTATATTATCATCCTCTATTATATTAGGTTGAAATTCTATTATATATATTGTTATGAAATGTTATAAGAAATTGTGTTGCAGGGATGAACAGGTTGGAGACATCCAACCGGATTCCTCAAATATTGTATGTACTGTGGGTTTTCATGTTATTTATATATGAACTGATCGAATCCAGTTGACATTAAAACATGTTTGGTTGTTGAACGTTGAATTGTAATTCAATGTTGTTGTGATTTGAATCAGTATACAGTATTGATTGAGGGATTGACAGCAAATGGCCTAGAATCTACCTTTTTGTTAAACGTTGATTTATCATTCGGTGAATTAACGAAGTTAAATTATAAAATTAATTTTATAACTGAAACGAGATTTTTAATTATATTTTATACGTCATAATGAATTTTTAGAAAAAAGTCGATCTTTATAAATGAGTTTTATTAAAGATACTATGAATGATTATATAATCTGAATTTGACGTTTCAATCAGTTTTATAAGCAACTAAAGCTGAAATTAACCTATGTGATAATATTTTAAAATAATTATTTTTAAGTGAATGATTAAGTAGTATTATTAGATTAATTTAATTAATCTAATAGGAACGAGTGATTGAAATCGTTTATCAAATTAACCGATGGGTTTAAGTTGACTAAGTCAACTGTTTGATCATAAGTAATGAATAGTTGTTTGAATTAAACAAGATTTCTTAAATATATTTTATTTTTATATAACCAATTTTTAAAAGTCATTAAGGTGATTATATACTATTTAATAATTTCAAAGGAAATTAACTGACCTATTTTAGTAAATGAAACAAGTAAATTGCTTTTACATAAGTTAACGATGAAGTAGTTATAATTAAACAAAGTAATTCTTAAATGAATTTACTTAAGAAGTAATTAGATATGAATTGAAATTCAGTTAACTTTAAAAAGAACTTATAAAGGGATTTTCTAAATGGAAATTGGGTCCATGAACGAAGTTATAGAAAAGAGATATTCAACAATTTAATATTTGGTTTGATATTTAAATTGAAAGTTTGAAACGAAATGAAGGTTCTTTTCAAGAAATAAGGATCGGCTTTGAGAAAGCAAATGGGTTAATGGATTATTAATATCCAAGTCAAATTATAATAAGATGTTAAATGATTTTGCGTGAAAAAGTTGGTAAATAGATTTTATTTATAAAATCTATGAATTTGTTTATAATATGACCTAAAATATTTTTGAGTGAAATACTCTGAAAATAGATTAATATAATGCCGCTTATAATAGGAATTGTATAATGAAGTTTATAATGAGAAGTCACTGCTTTTACTTCGATAAATAACAAAGTTAATTTTATTTCTTCTTAAATTTATTTAAAAGGATAATTGAGTATTACATACGATCGGTTAACTTTGAAAAGGGATTTATGAGGGGATTGAAGAATATAAACAAAGTTATTAAAAGAAGATTGAGCTAATGCATAAGTATTGAATTAAATATTTTATTTAAAGCTTGAGTTGGAATAAAAGGGAAGGTTCTGCAGAATATAAAAGAAATTACTTACCGGTTTGGGTAAAGAAGTTGAAAATGGTTTTTGTTTATAAAGAATCAGATTTAATTTTGTTATATGATATATATAATGGTCTTGGGGTAAACATTTGGAAACATATAATTCCAATGGGGATTAAATAACGAAATTAAAACCGAAAGTTGATATTAAGTAAAAATTATCAGAATAGACCAAGATTTTTGGAAGTAATGATATGGTTTTTAAAACCATATTTTAATTAAAAAAAAATAAAGATTTCATTGATATCATGAATAAGATGATTTTTTGAGTTATAATCTTCTTGAGATAAGAACGTTGTCGATCAAGGTCTGAGAGGTAAATAAAATACCCTAACTTGGCTTCAGTATTATCAAGGGTTGGTTGTAGTTTGTAACAACAAGGAATTTGTTGAAATTAGTTTTATTGTTTCCATAAAAGGAATATTGCAACGTCAATTGCGAAATTTTGAAATATAATTGCAATGGTAATTGCGAGATTTTGAAATAAAATTAAGATTGCCAAGATCATGAGATGTAAATCAGACTTTTTGGTATAAAGGTAAACAATGATAATTAGACATTTGTTTGACCGTTTAAGAATTGGTAAGTGTGACTTATACCATTTAGTAAATAATACATATCGATATTTCCAGAGTTAAGGAAACGAAATAAGTTTATGAAATGTAGCGTTGTTTTAGAAGTAATCGAAGTGAAGAGAAACTTGGTAAATATGGTTATTGAATCCAATTAGTGGGAATAAAGGTAATTTGTCAGGGTGTGTAGGTGGAAACGATTTTTTTCAAAATCGATAAAATGGTTTCAAAGATTGATCATGGAGTTAATGAATGATAATAAAGACCTGAGCTACCAATATACTTGACCGTACTATTTTGAGATTGATAGTTAAAGCGCCATACTATCAATGAAACATTATTGGACCTTTTTGACTTGTTGTTTCTAAGAGATCGAGATGGGAACTAAACCCAAAACCACTTCAAATCAATGTTGTGTACGAAACTATTCTATAGGGATATGTATAAAAATGGAGCATTGAAGTTCGTAAATCTTCATGAGCTAATACCTAAAGACATTTTGACATTGATTCAATCGTGATTGAGATCTACGGATTGCAAGGAATTCTCGTTACTGAACCTTTGGGTGATTCCTAGGATGTGGTTGGAGGGTGCTTTCGGTTTATCCTGTTCCTGGATGACTTGTATGGACAAATGTCTGACAAAACAGATCACATAAGATGATCTTTTCAAGGTATTACCTTTGTTGGTGGAGAAATTCATTTCTCTTGTCTTTTATACCCATAATATTTTAGGGAAGATTAACTGGTGATTTGATGGGTTTGACGATGTGGCATTCAAAGTGAATGGTGGCTAGATGTTCTAAGAAAAGTAAACGTAACCTCAAGTCTCACAATTGGGAAATGCCAAAAATCGGGCAGGCAACATGGCTAGTTGGGTTACATCCAAGAAGGGTATATTTGTCACCGATCTAGAGAAAATCCATTTTGTTCTTCTTTCGCTTCTCTATCTCCTAGGAACGGTCATGTCGGTATTGACCGTTGGTGACAATATATTCGACACAATTAAGATGAATGAGTGGTCAGTCATGTATGGCCGGGTTGTAAGATATTCGTGTTGAACCCCAGTGTATCCCCTCTAGGTATACTAATCAAAACGTGGTCCCATACCTTGTCATAGTTGGAATCCATTCTCCAATAAGTGTCTTGCGGTTTTTGATTATATAATGAATATGTAGAGCGTGAGATGCAAGTGTTTCCTAGATGGTTATTTATTTGTGGTTTGATAGACACTATTATAATATCTCCGAATTTTGATATATCGAAAATGTTTTGGGTTATCGTAAGGTAAAAACTGTTCGTGTTTGTGTGTAGACTAGTCTTATGATTATCCTTCTCTTTCAAAAAGGATTTCTAAAGTTAAGCAAGTTGTTTTTCATATGAATTTATCACTGAAAGTATTCTAGACTAATCTGGATGAATTTTGCTTTGCTTCAAATGTGCTCGGGTCAAACCGAGTATATTTCCGGATTTGGTTTCACTTGGAACTTTAGAAAAGGAACTAGAGTCGAGACGTATACTCATATTTAATGAAACTAGTTTATTCTGCTGTTTGGATTGACTTATATGAATGTATACTTTGATGTTGTAATCATATATATATATAGTTTCCTTTTGTAAAGCATATTGATATATTGTATTTTGTCCATTCCGCTATGAGACTCTAATCTTCTTATTCTTCTATTCTAATATTTCTTTCTTCTCTCACCCTCTACCTTCTTTCTATTAACAATCTGGGTTTTTGATAATTGGATTTTTTGGCAAGTAATACGAGATTATGTATTATTGTCGAAAATTCGAGCATCGAATTTTCTGGGTTGTTACAGGTGGTATCAAAGCATGAGGTTTAGTGGTTACTTTGGCTCTTTGGCGTAACTCCATAGAGATAGGATTAGTAATATCCTAGATTAAGTTTGAGTATATATATGAGAGCGCGTATTTGTAATTTGTTATAAAATTATTTTAAATTATTTTTGCTAATATATTTTACAAAGAAGGTAAATTTTATAAATTTTTTGTAATATTATATTACTAGTGTTGATTTGAATTAGAATTCAATTTAATTACGGAATTGGAATTTTGAAATGTAAATAAGAATTCTCAACTTATGAATCATATATGTTAAAACTGAACCTGAGCATTAAAATTTGATATAAGCCAATAAGAAATTTGCCTTGAAAATAAAAATGTATACAAATAATGAATCCAATGTTTGAAAATCAGGTTGACTGCATGGTTGAAATTGTTTGCCTAATTATAAAATAAATTTGATTTGAGAACAAATCTATAACAAATGAATTAAATCCATCGAGATGAATTCAAGTTAATAAATTTGAATGGAATGCAATAAATTCAAGTAAATTAATCTAAATGGAATATGTATAAGAAATGGATTGATGCATCCAAATGTATTGATAAGAAGTTGATTTTAAATAAAATTCATGTGAATTATTTTGTTTGGAATGAATGGCTTGAATGGTTGAATTTAATTGGCATGGTTATGAAAACTGATGAATTCCATCTGAGTTAAGAACAGGTGTAGAGCTGATATTGGTTAAGTATGGAGATGATTAGATCTAGTTTAATTAGAGCTGGAAAATGATTAAGCAACCTCAAGTATAGCCTATCGTTTGCCGCTTAATAACGCTCGCAAAAGATATGCCTACGCAAAATATAAATTTTGGGTTTTTGATTTTGGTTTTTCGACCGTGTGGGTTGATGTAGATCTTTTTATTGTTCCTACAATATTGCAGAAGTCCATCCAAACAGAGGGGACTCTGCCAAATTTTTTTCCAAAATTTAAGAGGTTAGAAAAATTTCAAATTTTTTGGAATTGATTTTCTAATAAAATTAACTAATTTGGTTAAAACTGGAAGTTTGGAAAGTGGAAGAGGAATTTTTTAACTTATCGAAATTTTAAAATTACTGAGTTTGTATTATTCTTCCTTTCTTAGTAATTTCGGGGACGAAATAATTTTAAGGGGAAAGGAATGTAATAGCCCAAATTTGTAACTGTTTAATTTAATATTTAAAACTAGTTTTAAATATTGATTTATAATTTTAAATAACTTGAAGTTAGTAATTTTGAATGTCGATTCAGTTTAAATACTAAAATAATAAATTAATTTCGAAATAATTGAAATTAGCTGGATTTGTAACATTTTACGATTTGACAACATAAAAGGATTTATTTGAGTTTATGTTGAATTATATTAATGATTTCATTTGTTAAACGACGTTTAAACATTTAATTTATAATTTAACAAAAAACAAACTGCAGTGGCGCGGTAGTTCGTAATATAATGTTTTGAACTTCAATTGGACGTACAAGATCCAAAATAATTTGGATTTCTTTGAAACAAGAAATGTCCGAATATATTGGATTTTATTTTTCTATTGAAAGTGAAAATTTGGGTTTTCATATTGTAGATTTTGTTTTATATCCAAATCAAATTTTCAAATAGTCGCTATGGAATTCGTTTATAAATTATAACGATTATTTATGTAAAATAAAAGGATTTTTAATATATTAAATATCGATTTGGCTTGAAATTCAAACTGGAGTATTTTATTTTGAAAATATAGGAAATTCTGCTTGAGTATGGACGATTATAATATTATAATATTATTATATTAAGGTATTTTAAAATTGGTTTATTTCAATTTAACTTGGTCCTGAAAAAAGGACTTTATTCAAACGACCTCCATTTTCAACGGAACTAATTTTATTAAGACCGTAATAGCTAATTATTGCTAGATTTCAAGTTTGCCAATTGGAGTTACTTCGTGAGCGTAACAAAATTGAATGCTAATAAAACGGCTATTTGGACTCAAACGAGCGTCATTTGAGCAAACTGACTTGGAATTCGACGAAACAAGTTTCATTAGGATCGTAACATTGAATTATACCACGATGTCCATTTTCATCGCGAATGGAGTTTTCCAGAAATGTACGAGGGAAAGTAGGGCTACACTTTTCCTTTTGGGCCGATGACCTGAAAGTGGGTGTGGTGATTGGTACTGGTAGTTGATCGGAGACACAGTTTCGTGTGGTTTTAGATGGGTGACGATCAAATTTTGACCAATACTGGGCGATGAGGGCATTGTTTGCCACAGTGGTCTGAAGGAGTTTGAAGCAAGGGAGCGTGGCGGTCGGTACTGGGGTGGTGCGATCGGCCATCATCGCCGACGGTCAGAGATATTGATCGAAGTATCTTTTTCGTTCAAGTGGGTTTCTGGGCCGGTCAGAGGCGTGTCAGAGGTCAGGGCTTGGGGTGGAGGCGCTGCAAGGTGCGGCGGAGGTAGGGCTTGGTCACGGGTCTGCTCCGACGTTGTCTTGGCGGCGGGGTGGTTTATGTTGAAAGGGGAACAAGTTTTGTTTCCGAAATAGAAGACAATATAGGTATCAGTTTTAAGAAGGGATCGGGCTTCTAAAGGATGGTTCGATGAAACTATGTAATTAAGAACAGTGACTAGCCGCATTAAATCATGGATTAGCTGATAATAAGGTAATTAAGAGATTGCTTATAAATTATATATACATTAATAATAATATTTTAGTTATGATATATACATACAATCTTATAAAATGTATAATTCACTCGTATGTTATCAGAATTCAGCGAAACTGGATTCGTTGGAATCACATAGAAGAGTACAACGTCGCTGAGCTGGTCTAGTCGCAATCGGAAGCAGTTGGAATTTCGTGTAATTTTAAACACATATTTAAAATTATACAGAACAACACAACGATCTACAATCGAAATAAATGGTGAGTAAATTCTCATACATTTCTGGAATCCTATGATGTGGTTAAATTCATATAATTAACTTTAATCGTTGATAGTATAAATTGGATGTTTGAATGCCTATTGTTGATTTAACGGGTAATATTAATTATATTATCATTGTTTATTATATTGGGTTGAAATTCTATTGTATATATATATATATATTATGAAATGTTATAACGAACTGTGTTGTAGGGATGAACAGGTTGGAGGAATCCAACCAGATTCCTCAAATATTGTATGTGTTGTTTGTTTTCATGTTATTTATATATGAACTGGTTGAACCCCGTAGACATTAAAACCGTTTTGTTGTTGAACGTTGAATTGTATTTCAACGTTATTGTGATTTGAATCAATATACAGTATTGATTGAGGGATTGACAACCTATGACCTAGAATTCACTTTTTTATTGATTTGTCGTTCAATAAATTAACGAAGTAAAGTTATAGATTTTATTTTTTAACTGAAACGAGATTTTTAATTATATTTTATACGTTATAATGAAGTTTTAAAAAATAAGTCGATGTTTATAAATGAGTTTTATTAAAAATATTATGAATGATTATATAATTAGACTTTGACGTTTAAATCAGTTTTATAAGCAACCAAAGCTGTAATTAACCTACGCATTAATATTTTAAAATAATTATTTTTAAGTAAATAATTAAGTAATATTATTAGATTAAGTTAATTAATCTAATAGGAAAGGGTAACTAAAATTGCTTAACGAATTAACTGATGGGTTTAAGTTGACTATGTCGACTGTTTGATCATAAGTAATTAATAGTTGTTTGAATTAAATAAGATTTCTTAAATATAATTATTTTTATATAAACAAAGTTTAAAAGTCTTTAAGGTGATTAGTTACTATTTAATAATTTCAAAGGAAATTAACTGACCTATTTTAGTAAATGAAACAAGTAAATTGCTTTTACATAAGTTAACGATGAAGTAGTGATAGTTAAAGAAAGTAGTTTTTAAACAAATTTACATAAGAAGTAACTAGATATGAATTGAAATTCAGTTAAGTTTTAAAAGAACTCATAAAGGGATTTTTCTAAACGAAAATTCAAGTTCATGAACGAAGTTATAGAAACGAGATATTCGACAATTTAATATTTGATTTGATATTTAAATTGAAAGTTTGAAATAAAAAGAAGGTTCGTTTCAAGAAATACATATCGACTTTGAGAAAGCAAATGGGTTAATGGATTATTAATATCCAGTTCGAATTATAATAAGCGTTAAATGATTTTGTGTGAAGAAGTTGGTAAACAGAATTTATTTATAAAATCCATGAATTATGTTATAATATGATCTAAATTTTTTTTGAGTGAAATACTTTGAAAATGGATTAATATAATTTTTCTTATAATTGGAAATGTATAATGTAAAGTAACCGCTTTTACTTTGATAAATAACGAAGTTAATTTTATTTCTTCTTAAATTTATTTAAAAGGATAATTGAGTATGTAATACGATTGGTTAACTTTGAAAAGAGATTTATGAAGGGATTAAATAATATAACAAAGTTATTAAAAGAAGATTGAGCTAATGCGATAAGTATTGAATTAAATATTTTATTTAAAGCTTGAATTGAAATAAAAGGGAGGGTTCTCCAGAATACAAATGGAATTACTTATCGGTTTGGGTAAAGAAGTTGAAAATGGTTTTTGTTTATAAAGATCACAGATTTTAATTTTATTATATGATATATATATATAGTGGTCTTGGGGAAAACATTTGGAAACATATAATTCCAATGGGAATTGAATAATGAAGTTAAAACCAAAAGTTGATATTAAGTAAAAATGATCAGAATAGGCCAAGATTTTTGGAAGTAAAGACATGGTTTATAAAACCATATTTTAATTAAAAAAAATAAAGATTTGATTGATATCATGAATAAGATGAGTTTTTGAGTTATAATCTTCCTTAGATAAGAACGTTGTCGATCAAGGCCTGAGAGGTAAATAAAAAACAACAACTTGGACGACTTCACAATTATCAAGGGATGGTAGTAGTTTGCGATGACAAGGAATTTGTTGAAATTAGTTTTATTGTTTCTTTAACGAACCAAGGGTTTTCGTCCCCGAAAATCAACACACAAACACCATGTCGACATTCAAGCATCGAAAACACCTGAATGTCATGAGAAAGAAATTAAAGGATGAGAAAAGAAAGAAAGAAATATTAGAATAGAAGAAAAGAAGAAGAACATAGCGGAACAAATAAAGTATTTTATCAAATCTCTTTATATAAAGAAACTGTATATATATATATATACATACCAATCATCAGAGTACATCATATATCAGACATAGCAGAAATAAACTCTATATACTAGCGGTGAAGCCTCCTCCTTCTATCTCTTGAACTCCAAGCGGAACCCAACCTGTAAATATACTCGGTCCGACCCGAGCACATTTGGTTTAAAACAAAATTAACGGGTCAGTCTGGATTACTTTCAGTGGTAAATTCATAGCACAACTTGTTTAACTTTGAAAATCCTTCCTGAAAGAAAAGGATAATAGTAAGACCAGCCCACACATAACCACGGACGATTTTTACCTTACTATGACCCAAAACATTTTTGAAATCAATATCTTTTCTGATATTATAATAGTGTCTATAAAATCACAAATAAATATCAACCTAGCAGAACGCTTGCATCTCACGCTTCACATATGTAGCATACAATCAAAACCGCAGGCGCTTATTGGAGATTGGATTCCGACTATGACAAGGTATGGGACCACCTTCCGATCGTGTATCTCTAGAGACGAATACACTGGGTTCAACATGAACGTCTTGAAACCCGGCCCACACATGACCGACCACACATGACCGACCACACATTTCTCTTGAGTGTATCGAATATATTGTCACCTCACGGCTGTACAGCTACCATTTACCGGGAGATACGGAACTGAAAAGAAGTAACAAAATGAATATTCTCTAGATGGTGATAATACACTCTAACGGGTGCGACCCACATTGCCATGCTGCCTGCCCGATTTTTGTCATTTTCCGGTTGATGAGGCTCGAGGTTATAATCGACTTTTGAACCATCTGGCTACCATTCGCTTTGGATTTCACATCGTCACGTCATCCAGTAACAGGATGAACCGAAGCCACTCTCCTACTGCATCCTTGTATAGGAACCACCCCAAGGATCAGTAACGAGAAGTCCTTGCAATCCATAGATTTCAACCACGACAAAACCACAGTGTATCTACGGGAGCTAACCAGAGATTATAAGTAGTACTTCCGCTTCATGAAGATCTATGGTACTCAATGCCCCATCTTCATTTGCTGCCAGTTAGTTTCGTTCGTAACGTTGGATCGAAGTGGTTTTAGGTCAAGTTCCCATCCCGGTCTCTTCGAAACAACTCGTCAAAAAGGTCAATATATTTCATTGATAGTTTGGTGTTTTAACTATCAATATCAAACAGTACGATCAAGTATATTGGCAGCCCTGATTCAATTATTAAAACTATTTTATCGATCCTTAGAAATTGATTTCATATTCTCTAGTCACAAATCCACTATTAGTTATATTGAAAATGATAACATATCTTTATTTACCCATCTCCCTTTCATTGCCTTATTTCAAAACATTATTATACATTTGCCGAATCTATTTTATTTCCTCTTTGCCTTGCGAAATTCATCTTATATTCTTAACTCAAGGTTAATGATAAATTTTCACAATCCAAACTTAAGTTAAACATCCATCAATTCAATAACATTTCAAAATCTTGTTAACGACGTTGCGATATTTATCTTGTAGAAATAATAACCAAATTTCAACACTCCTATCGTTTCAAACTAATATCATTCCTCGATAATAGTGAAGTCATTCAAGTTGGGGTATTTTAGTTACCTCTCAGACCTTGATCGTCAATGTTCTTACCTCAGAATTGATAAAGGTTTGAAACACCAAATTTATCACTCCATTTCCATTGATTCCATTTACCATTTTATTCAAACCATGGTTTTTAATAACCATTTCCTCATTTGGCATATTTAATCTTAAATAAATCTCTTTTACCTTTATTAAAAATTATCTTATTAAATGTAAACTCCTTTTTCTTTTAACGTAACTTGTTATCACTTGGTTTTGTTAAAAATCTGTTTTACCAAGTCCTTTAGCCAATTCTCTTACTCTCGCAAGTAAAAGTGATTTACTTAATCTAATCCCTTGAGTAAGATTTTATAAAAAATCATTTTCGAGTTTAAACTTCTTTATAAACTCGGTTTCAAATCTTGTTTTAAATTTTACATCTCATAAATCTTCTTTCTTTGCACATCACTTTCCATTTACCTTTGTTTACTAATTTTAATAATTTAGCAAACGAAAATCTTATTTAAATCTTTTACTCCTTCTCCTATATATATATTGGAAACTTCTTCCGATCACTTCACTTGTCCTTAATTAAATTATTAAGTAACATTTATCCAGAAACAGCGTATTAGCTTTCAGTATAAATCTGCCTTAACATAATTCCATTAAGTTCTATTCCAACTTGATTACATCTTAATTGATCTCCATTACTTTAATTATTATTACTAACAATTTGTTTCATTTATAAATATCATTTTATTTTCAATGCTTTGATTTTAAATAGAAATAGATTTTAAAATTCCACTTCAGTTATAAAATAAATTTTATAACTTCCATTTCGTAAATTCGCCTGACGGCGAATTAACGTCTTAAAACATTGTTTCAGATCATTTGCTGCCAATAACCTAACCAATACCGTCTGTTGATTTCACATCAACGTTGAATTTCAATTCAACATCCAATATATATAATTAACCATCAATATTCACAGGATATAATGTTGTTTGGGGATAAACAGTTCATATCAGAATAATACGGGTAAACAAACAACATACAAAATATTTGAGGAATCCGGTCGGATCCCTCCAACCCGTTCTTCCTTGCATCACAGACAATAATAATATTTGACAATTATTTAAATAAATCATCCAATATGACATATTATAGATGTCGACAACCATTTAACACACCATAAGCAACCAAGGCTTTCAATCAACCAATTTTTATGATTAACAATGAATTATATTTTAAATATGAATTTAACACATCGTAGAATTCCAGAAAACTATGAGAATTAACTCACCTTGTTTTTCAATTGACCATTCAGCGTTGTTTCGTTTAATTTTAAACATTTTCTTAAAACTAAATGAAGTTCCGATTGCGTTCATTCTAATTTGGTTGCGTATCCTCCGTTGTCACGATCCCAACGGGTCCAGGGTCCTTCGAATCTGATAACGAACGAACATATTACAACCACTATATTATTAAGCTTTTACTTTTAGAACAATATAATTTACAAATTATATTTATTTAGTAATCAAAACATAATTACCATTGCTTAAACGGATTTGCCACGTATTCCTCCTCATACGCTTTCGGTTTCCCTTTCAGCAAGGATTCCCGAATGATAGCGCTAGCATCTCCCCACAACGCAACCGTTCATCCCATTTTTTTTCTTTGTTGTCGGCCCAAGCCCATATACGAAACAAGGCCCAACCCTTTCTTTAACCGCACGTTGTCTTCTTCTCACGGCAGTTCGTGACTCACCATAATCATCCCATAACAGCCGACAACTTCTCTTGTCTATAGAGCCGAACCCATGGTATGAACTTCAGCCCTCATCATTCACTAACACAGGCTTCGCTCCGTCTCACTTGCATCTTTTTCAGATCAAAGTTCTCCCCTACGAAATGCTTATCCCATAACCAATTCTTCCAGTAAACCGTCTCTTTGCCCTTTTCAAACTGAACCCTATTATTTGTTTAAAAAAACATCTTGTTAATAATTATGAAACCAACATCATTCCTTCTGTGAAACGCTTCTCACTGCCACTATACACAGCTGCTTCCATGCACACTCGAACTCCTACAGTATGGCCCAAACTCTTTACACATTTCTTTTGGGTCGTCTGACTTTTGCAAAACTAGTTGTCGTGGGCTTATTTACTTGAAAACTTAAACTAAGCTTTTTAATTGTTGCAGTGCTGGAAACAAAGAAATGCATGATCCAAATGTTACCTTCTTACATGAAACGTACGGTGTTTCCAATCATAAACCGACCGCCACTACTCTGTAAACTTTCTTCACCCTCTTGCCCTTTACAAACCAAGAAACCGAAACTGGTTTCACCCAGCTACCCGGCACCTCCGCCTTGAACTACTAACACCCCATCTTCCTCCGATGAACTCGAGCTCCGACAGTAGCCTACCCACCCCGTACGCATCCAAGAACCCGGCTTCATCGAAACACGTTCCAGAGTTTGGCAAAAATAAAACTTGTAACGACCCAGAGATTTTCGGCCCTGAAAATCGACATAAATACCCTTTTATCGTACTCATGACGACCTTCCAACCCCGAAAACACTGGAAAGTTTATAGAAAGAAATTAGAGGGTGAGATAAGAAAGAAAGAAAGTTAGAATAGAAGAAGAAGAATCAACACAGAGTCTCATGTCGCAGCAGAACAAAATACAATATAGAAATAATTTTATTGAGAGCTTTAAAACTTACAATATTAGAGTACAACACACATCTGGACAGTTTTGATAATCTGTCCCCATATACACAGCGGAATAGAAATCATATCATACATCTGAGCATCTTCAGCTTGTCACTGGACTTCATAGTACCTGATAACCTGAACCTGTACATTCCGGGCTAACCCGAGCATTTACAAAACACTGGGTCAGTCTGGTGAACCAGAGTGAGATAAACTCGTACAGTATTAAGGTATCACACAACTTGATTTTACAGTTAAAATCCTTTCGAAAGAAAAGGATAATCGTAAGACCAAATCCACACATAAATACGGACGGTTTTTACCTTACATTAACCCAAAACATTTTTGAAATCAATATCTTATCTGATATTATGATAATGTCTAATTACAAGTAATATCAAATTTAGTAGAACGCTTGCATCTCACGCTCTACATATATAGTATACAAACAAAACCGCAGGCGCTTATTGGAGATTGGATTCCAACTATGACAAGGTATGGGACCACCTGCCGATCGTGTATCTCTAGAGACGAATACACTGGGTTCAACAAGAACGTCTTGCAACCCGACCCTCACATGACCGACCACTCATTTCGCTTGAGTGTATCGAATGTATATCACCAATGGTTGGGAGCTACCCACCGTCTTCCCGAAAAGGGACAGCATCGAATAGATTAAAGAAGCAAATAAGATTTCCTCTAGATAGGTGATTATACACCCTAATGGGAACGACCCACATAGCCATGCTGCCTGCCCGATTTCTGTCATTTCCCGGTTGATGAGGCTTGAGGTTAGAAACACATCTGGTCATCATACACTTTGGATGCCAAATCATCAGATCCGCCAGATCATACTGATTGACGTCCACAAACATACTCTAGCTATCTGGCTAGACAATAACCATTTCTCCGCCATCAACTATGGTACGTTTGGAGAAATCAACGCATGTAAATCCTTTTGGAAATACTATGTCAAACATCCGTCCATACAAGTCATCCAGGAACAGGATGAACCGAAGGTACTCTCCTACTGCATCTCATATAGGAATCACCCCATGGATCAGTAGCGAGAAGTCCTTGCAACCTGTAGATTCCAACCACGACAGGACCACAGTTTATCTCTGGGAGCTAACCAGAGATTTTTAGCAGTCCTTCTGCTTATGATAATCCACAGTCTTCAATGCTCCATCACGATCATCTTCTAATCTTCTTCACGTATTTGTTGGCCGGAATGGTTTTCGAATAAGAATTCGATTCCAGTCTTTCCATACCAACAATCGTATTGGTCAACTTCGATAGTCGGTGTTTTAACTATCGAATAACAAATGTGTGAAACCAATGAGCTTACTGATTCAGTACTTGACACAACTTGACCTCTTAAAATATATTTATCAAAATTCCCTCTGATTTATTTTGACTGATTTACTTTGATTGATTAACTCTAACTTAACAAATTTGACTTGTTTAACTCAACTGGAACAACTTGATTTGATTACTCTTATCGACTAACTAATACTCGACTTAACTCCATTCGCTCGACTCTAGATCGCAGCGATCACAATGGTTACGCCTGATTCCCTCAAGAAACATCCGACCGCCGTAGGCTATCTGCAGCCCTACGAATTACGCTAGCGGTCGTACGCAGTGGCAACTCTTCTGAATAACTTTATTTGGCTAACTCTAACTATATTAGATCAATTTCTATTTGAATAACCAATATTCGATATTGTTTGAAATCAAAATTCTTATTTCATTTTGAAACTAATATTGCCAGGTTATTTATTTACCCAAAATCCTTGCGTTAGAGTTTGACACTTCTTGTTTAAGACAAAACTAATTTCAACACTTTCACTCGCCCAAACTAATACCATTCCTTGATAATGGTGAAGCCAACCAAGTTGGGGTATTTTAGTTACCTCTCAGACCTTGATCGACCCGTTCTTACCTCAGAATAATATCAGTTTGTTACTTAACCATCGATGTTCAAATCCCGTTTAAGATCTTGATTTCAAATATAGGTTTACAAAATCGTTTCTTACGTTTGAAATCCTTGCTCAAAAATCATCTTACTTAATTCCTTTAATTAAGTATTTCTAATTCAAAATCACATCCTTACTTCTCATTCACTTTTTAACCCTTGTTTTACATCTCAGGTTTAACTATGACTTCTTTATATCTTCAATTTCCTTTACTTAATCCAAATGTCAAGTAATCTCATCATTTAAGCCACACGTTTTCTCAAACCCTATTATCACCCCATTGAGTTCAAGTATAAAAACTCGTTCAAAGTCTCTTCTCAAAGTTAAACTAAATTCTATTTCAAAATTTAGTTACTTATCCAAAGTGTCTCATTTAAGAAGCAAATTTCATAAATTAAACAAATAATTTATTTCCATATTTACTACTATAAATCAGTTAACTGCTTTATAAAAATCATATTAAGAATAAACGATTATTCTTTAAGTTATTCCATAAGTGTATTTTGACCAACTAAATTAAAAGTCGGTCTTGGTTAAACGAACTTGATTAACTCCAACACAATTAATTCTTAAATTAATTCTAGTCGATTCCTCCTTTAAATTAATTCATGATATAATTAATTTAAATAGCTTCTTTATTTGTTCTTAGAAAAAAAAATCGAACTTTCACCCATTAGGTTATCTTCATCTCATCTGCTTACATATGCTATGAACACAAGTATTTACTTTGTCAAAACAATTTAATAATAACTTATAAATAGTAATACCTTTTTCTTTTAAACTCCCTCTATTCAAGATAATATATTCAAATCCTAGAATAAATTTATAAGGCTCGTAGAGGTCGACCCACTTGATGATACAAATCCATATTTGTATAATGACTGGTTTACAGACAATGTGATGCCGAATTTATTCAACCAATATTTCCTACTGGTTAAAACAAATCGATTGTTGAATTTCAATTCAACGATTATCGATCAGATCAATAGCCCGATTAGAACTATTCCATTTGTCATGACGACCATCAATCAACAAACATATCACGCAAACACTTCAGCCAATTTCAAACACGTTTATTGCATAAACGGGATCAATCAAGGGAAATTTCCTTTACTGGGTTTAATCGTTAAAAATAACGATTTACTATTTAACTGAATTTAAACGACCGTTTAAATTCATTGTTTTAAATCAACAATATAACTAGCAGGCAGTAAATAACTAGTAACCAGAGCACACAAAAATAAAGACCCAATTTATATAAAATATAAATGGGTAGAACTGAGTGAGGTTAACTCACTTTGACTGGTTGGGTCGTCCAGCGCTGGTCTTAATCAAATTAAACAGTGTTTAATTTAATTACAAATTTTCTGTCCTTCCAGTCCTGACAGATCCTGCTCCATCGCGATCTCCTCGTCTCAATTGTTCCAACGAACCTGATTTTGTCCAAATCCGTTAAAGTATGTACGAGATATTGTAAAAACAAGTTTATAAAGTAATTTAAATCTTAAAACTTTAATTTAATTTAATCTAAAGGGCTTTCTCACCTTATCCGTTCGGCCCACCTAACCCAGGCCCATTACCCCATCAAAACCCCTCGTTCGATCCATTCTTCTACTTCAAACCCTCAGAAGAAAATCCGCCGCCTCCTCTAAATTCCCATGGCCGAAACCCTAGCCTCTTCCCTTTCTGTCCGTCAGAGGTCGAGTCAGTCCGCGTCCAGCCTCCCTCCGCCACCTCTCTTCTCTAATCTCCGTTCATTCTTCTCCTTCATCGATTCTCTGGAACCCTAAAACAACCCCTTCCACTTCGAACGCCACCACCACTCCATCGTCCCTTCGCTCCCCTTCTTCTGATGATCCAGCGAACCCTCACGCCATCCCCAAGAACGAAGTGGCTTCCCCCGTTATTATTAAGCTAAGTTTTCTAATTTGCTTTTCATTTTCTGTATGATTTTTGTTCCGATTTTTATGAGGTTCGAACCATTCTTGGTTTACTGTATGGCTCGTTATTGTGTTCAGGAATGAGAAAACACCCTTTTATTTATAGTGTTAGATTTCCAGATAAGTTTGATGTCCATCAACCCTAATAGGCTCGGCTACCCCTAGTTTAGGCCATTGGGTTTTCTTTTATATCAGTGTACTGTGTTGGAATTGTGATGGGTATTGGTCACTACGTGATGGATTTTTTGTAAAGATTTTGTTCAGTATGGTGTTGTATTGTCATACGATTTCTCTATAGTGATTGAAAGGCCTAAATTATATGGTATAAGGGCTACGGATTTTGATCAGGGATTTGAAGTCTTATATTAGATTCTACATTGGATTTTAAATATATGGCAGTCACTGTATCTTATTAGGATTCAATTTGTACATCATATATATATATATATATATATGAATCAATTATTTTACTTGTTTGTACAGATTTGAAAAGAAAACAGTATATCTGTACATATATGCTTTAGCTCTTCCTTAGCTGTTCCATGCTGTCCACTACCATATGTGTCAGCTGTTTTGAAACCTTATGAAGATTTTATATTTTCTTCTTTTATATTTCTTTTAGTTCACATATTCTTTGATTTACAAAATATTATAAAATCCTACATTGCAAAACCCGAAATCTCTATACAATGGCTACGACCATGTGATGAATGCATAGTGTAGTTGCTTTTGCTGTTTCAGTATGCACATATATTAGCTGTAGCTTTGATGTATGACTACACATACATCTGGTTATCAACACAGCTAGTTATTGTCATGTTCTTGTAGCTGTTCTTGGATTTAATTTTTTTATACTTAAAGGTTACTGTTTTTTTTCCTTGCAGCTGTTACCATTTTCAGGGATGGACGAGATGGAAGCAAGACATGCCGTACTTAAAATGAGCTGTAGTTTGTCCATTCTAGTTTGTATTGTACGAAAATTTTACATGTATTTCTCTTAGTTGTTTACGTACTGTAAAGCTTGATGTATGACAGTTTTTTTTCTGCCATAAGCTTTATCAGTCAGACAGGAAATTTGTGTATATAAACTAATGGAGATTTCATGCAACATTGTTGTTTTGCTATTACTTGTTTCTTTTTCCTTCACTTCTTCTTTTTCTTTGTTCTTTGTATTTCAGTTTTCAAGCTTATTCTTGTTGATGTTTATGGTGCGACCTACGATGTATTCATGTTTTAACTTTGTTTCAAGTTGTTTATGGCGCGACCTACTTTAAGGTTGGTTTATTATTCTAACCTCAGATAACATCAATTAAAGTGAATTTAGTTTCAAATGATGACAATAAAATATGACCATTGTATTAAACAAACAACTTAAATTCTAAAGAGTATAAAGATTCAAAATTCAACAATCAACATTCTGGGTTTTAAAGCGATATTCTGTTTATATAAAGACCCTTTAATAGATATATATAATATTAGCACGTCTATATATTATTTCATAAACGAACTATATCTTGTCAATTCATTTTTAGAAATCCTAAATCAATATTTTAAAATATATTAAATATCTAACACCCAAAAATACGGGGCGTTACAAAAATGGACACTTTGACTTTGCGTGAATCGTTTGGGTTTCCAATATTTCGAATGAGAAAGGAACAAGCAACAGGTTTGGTTTCGGAAAAGAAAATTAGAGGATGGAGGTGTTATGTGATACAAATGGGGAAGAGAAAGAGCGAGTTTAAATTTTTTATGCTGTTGGGATGGAGAATTTTGAAGAACCCATTAGCGTTATTTATACAAGGTAAGTGCATGGTGATCAAGGAATTAGAAAGTGTGTGGTAATCAAGGAATTAGAAAGTGCCGTGGTGATCAAGGAATTAGAACGTGCCATGGTGGTCAAGGAATTAGCACGTGGGATTCAGAGATCTTTCTTTTCTTGGTACTGTTGTTCCATGCCTGCATTAATTTGATTTGCCCACACCATGTTCTTCATTAAATTTGATTGGAAATGGTACGGTGGTGTGATGGTTGTACGGTATGAAAGCGTTGAAGGTTAGAACGATGACTATATAAAGAGAACACTTATATTATATATTACGGCCATTTGTACAGCACCCAAACGTGCCTTCGCAAAAATGATGGCACGGTTTCATGAATAGGTTGTAAGTAGGGCGTGTGCGTGTTACTGTAGGAAATGGGCTTAAAGAGATTTTTATTTAGCTAATTTAACAGTTTGTGTTTTATTTCGGTTAAATTTATAGGGTATTCGTTACGTACAATTTTGTTCACCTATGAAAGACTATGGACAAAAATAAAAATACAGTTACAACGAGTAACGCCCCACGATCCCAAAAGTATAATAATATCGGTAGGTTAATTTATATTGTGAAAACCCAAAATACCGATATATGGTGCAAAATACTCCAAATAAAAAGTGATGTATTCTCCCAATTAAAAATTATAGTAACATTCTAAAAATTAAACTATAGATACGTCTCAAAGGTCTCGTCCAAATTCGAAATCGATATTTAATTATATTAAATTATCATTATGGTTTATAATCGATTCCACAGCGATATTCTGAAAATTGGAATTGGGCATATCTAACAATTTATACGATGAAATCTCGATTTTTCTCTTTTATTAGAAAAAATATAATCATGTAGATTCGAGCGTTCCTTGTTTCACTGAAATCCAATTTATATCGGATCCTGTATATTCAATTAAAGTTCGAAACTCAATATTACGAACTGCCGCGTCGTTTCGAGCCCGTTTTAACTATAAAATAAATTATATGAATTCGAACTTAAATTTATAAAATAAATTCGATATAAATTCCATTATACTGCTAATATAATATATAAACATATTTAAATATTCCCATTTAAGTGACCGAAAATATGGGACGTTACATTCTTACCCCCTTAAAAGAATTTCGTCCCCGAAATTACAAAGTAAGAAGAATGTACCAAACCCAAAATAATTATTTCTGAATTATCGCCAAACAAATTCAAACTCTTAAATTTTTTAGAAAACTTTGCAAGCACTTCATCTGCACGGCTTGATCAGAACAACTACACCTGCCACACTGGGCCTCAACTTCTTTAAAAGAAAACCAAAACTAAATGGCTCCCCCACTCAGGGGTATAAATCAATCACTCCAATCAATATATTAAGGTTCACCTGTTTGTCGGGCAACTCAGCTCCAATTTTGCAGCAAATCGACTAAATTATCTTGGTTAAGATGTACATCTAATCTGTGTAACCAAATCATCTCTACCATCTTCAGAATTTTGCACTTATCTCCACTTAGCATGCCAGTAATAAATACAAGGGTAAAATAATCTTTTCTCCTTTCATAACAATATTATTCACTATACTGGCATTTTATTTCAATCCATTCAATCATTCTTATTGACCCATTTGACGGGTTTTATTCAACCAACCCAAATAATAATTCGATCAAATTATATTCGACATTAATACTTACGGGTCTGCATCCACTGTCAATATCAATCGATTCATATCCGATTGGTTTCCATTATTATCCATTCGATTTCCAAATTTCAATTTATTGTATTTAATTTCACTTATCCAGGTTAAGTTTTTCTTTTATATTCAATTAACCAATTGGTTTCTAATTAGACCAATTCTATTTCAATTCATTCGTTCAATCAAACAAGGAACAATCAACAAATCAAATCATTCTGATTTATATTTAACTTTAATATTAACTTTGATTCCAAATTAAACTTTACATTGAAGTTTTTATTTTTTCAAATTTCATATTTGAAATTCCCATCTAGTTAGATCCTTTCGATTTTATAATCCACTCTGAATTCTAATTCAAATCAACATTAGTCGATTAATATAATAATAATTTGAAGAAATAATTGCTTTTACAAAATACACTGGTCAAAAGAGTTTTAAAAATAATTTTATATAGAATTACAAATATGCACTCTATGATATATACACTCATACTCAATCTAGGATATTACTAATTCCATCTCTATTGAGTTACGCCGCAGAGCCAAGGTTATTCCTAAACCATATGCTCTGATACCACTTTAACGAAGTAGGGATATTCGACCTCGAAAATTGACACACAAACACCATGTCGACATTCAAGGATCGAAAACACTTGAACGTCATGAGAAAGAAATTAGAGGATGAGAAAAGAAAGAAAGAAATATTAGAATAGAAGAAAAGAAGAAGAACATAGCGGAACAAATAAAGTATTTTATCAAATCTCTTTATACAAAAAAAACTGTATATATATACATATACATACCAATCATCAGAGTACATCATATATCAGACACAGCGGAAATAAACTCTATATACTAGCGGTGAAGCCTCCTGCTTCTATCTCCTGAACTCCAAGCTGAACCCAACCTGTAAATATACTCAGTATGACCCGAGCACATTTGGTTTTAAACAAAATTCAACGGGTCAGTCTGGATTACTTTCAGTGGTAAATTCATAGCACAACTTGTTTAACTTTGAAAATCCTTTCTGAAAGAAAAGGATAATAGTAAGACCAGCCCACACATAACCACGGACGGTTTTTACCTTACTATGACCCAAAACATTTTTGAAATCAATATCTTTTCTGATATTATAATAGTGTCTATCAAATCACAAATAAATGGACATACATTTCTGGAATCCTATGATGTGGTTAAATTCATATAATTAACTTTAATCGTTGATAGTATAAATTGGATGTTTGAATGCGTATTGTTGATTTAATGGGTTATATTAATTATATTATCATTGTTTATTATATTGGGTTGAAATTCTATTGTGTGTGTATATATATATATATTATTATGAAATGTTATAACGAACTGTGTAGTAGGGATGAACAGGTTGGAGGAATCCAACCGGATTCCTCAAATATTGTATGTGTTGTTTGTTTCCATGTTATTTATATATGAACTGGTTAAACCCCATAGACATTAAAACCGTTTTGTTGTTGAACGTTGAATTGTATTTCAACGTTATTGTGATATGAATCAATATACAATATTGATTGAGGAATTGACAACATATGACCTAGAATTCACCTTTTTATTAAATGTTGATTTGTCGTTCAATAAATTAACGAAGTAAAGTTATAAATTTTATCTTTTAACTGAAACGAGATTTTTAATTATATTTTATACGTTATAATGAAGTTTTAATAAATAAGTCGATGTTCATAAATGAGTTTTATTAAAAATATTATGAATGATTATATAATTAGACTTTGACGTTTAAATCAGTTTTATAAGCAACCAAAGCTGTAATCAACCTACGCGTTAATATTTTAAAATAATTATTTTTAAGTAAATAATTAAGTAATATTATTAGATTAAGTTAATTAATCTAATAGGAAAGGGTAACTAAAATTGCTTAACGAATTAACTGATGGGTTTAAGTTGACTACGTCGACTGTTTGATCATAAGTAATTAATAGTTGTTTGAATTAAATAAGATTTCTTAAATATAATTATTTTTATATAAAAAAAGTTTAAAAGTCTTTAAGGTGATTAGTTACTATTTAATAATTTCAAAGGAAATTAACTGACCTATTTTAGTAAATTAAACAAGTAAATTGCTTTTACATAAGTTAACGATGAAGTAGTTATAGTTAAAGAAAGTAGTTTTTAAACAAATTTACTTAAGTAACTAGATATGAATTGAAATTCAGTTAAGTTTTAAAAGCACTTATAAAGGGATTTTTCTAAACGGAAATTCAAGTTCATGAACGAAGTTATGGAAACGAGATACTCGATAATTTAATATTTGATTTGATATTTAAATTGAAAGTTTGAAATAAAAAGAAGGTTCGTTTCAGGAAATACGTATCGACTTTAAGAAAGAAAATGGGTCAATGGATTATTAATATCCAATTCAAATTATAATAAGCGTTAAATGATTTTGTGTGAAGAAGTTGGTAAACAGAATTTATTTATAAAATCCATGAATTTGGTTATAATATGATCTAATTTTTTTTGAGTGAAATACTTTGAAAATGGATTAATATAATTTTGCTTATAATTGGAAATGTATAATATAAAGTAACCGCTTTTACTTTGATAAATAACGAAGTAAATTTTATTTCTTTTTAAATTTATTTAAAAGGATAATTGAGTATGTAATACGATTGGTTAACTTTGAAAAGAGATTTATGAAGGGATTGAATAACATAAACAAAGTCACTAAAAGAAGATTGAGCTAATGCGATAAGTATTGAATTAAATATTATTTAAAGCTTGAATTGAAATACAAGGGAGGGTTCTCCAGAATACAAATGAAATTACTTATCGGTTTGGGTAAAGAAGTTGAAAATGGCTTTTGTTTATAAAGATCACAGATTTTAATTTTATTATATGATATATATATATATAATGGTCTTGGGGAAAACATTTGGAAACATATAATTCCAATGGGAATTGAATAATGAAGGTAAAACCGAAAGTTGATATTAAGTAAAAATGATCAGAATAGACCAAGATTTTTGGAAGTAAAGACATGGTTTATAGAACCATATTTTAATTAAAAATAAATGAAGATTTGATTGATATCATGAATAAGACGAGTTTTTGAGTTACAATCTTCCTTAGATAAGAACATTGTCGATCAAGGCCTGAGAGGTAAATAAAATACCCCAACTTGGACGACTTCACAATTATCAAGGAATGGTAGTAGTTTGTGATGACAAGGAATTTGTTGAAATTAGTTTTATTGTTTCTTTAACGAACCAACGATTTTCGACCCCGAAAATCGACACACAAACACCATGTCGACATTCAAGCATCGAAAACACTTGAACGTCGTGAGAAAGAAATTAAAGGATGAGAAAAGAAAGAAAGAAATATTAGAATAGAAGAGAACAAGAAGAACATAGCAGAACAAATATAGTATTTTATCAAATCCCTTTATGTAAAGAAACTGTATATATATATATATACATACCAATCATCAGAGTACATCATATATCAGACACAGCCGAAATAAACTCTATATACTAGCGGCGAAGCCTCCTGCTTCTATCTCTTGAACTCCAAGCGGAACCCAACCTGTAAATATACTCGGTCTGACCCAAGCACATTTGGTTTAAAACCAAATTCAATGGGTAAGTCTGGATTACTTTCAGTGGTAAATTCATAGCATAACTTGTTTAACTTTGAAAATCCTTCCTGAAAGAAAAGGATAATAGTAAGACCAGCCCACACATAACCACGGACGATTTATACCTTACTATGACCCAAAATATTTTTGAAATCAATATCTTTTCTGATATTATAATAGTGTCTATCAAATCACAAATAAATATCAACCGAGTAGAATGCTTGCATCTCACACTCCACATATGTAGCATACAATCAAAACCGCAGGCGCTTATTGGAGATTGGATTCTGACTATGACAAGGTATGGGACTACCTTTTGATCGTGTATCTCTAGAGACGAATACACTGGGTTCAACAAGAACGTCTTGAAACCCGGCCCACACATGACCGACCACTCATTTCTCTTGAGTGTATCGAATATATTGTCACCACATGGCTGCGCAGCTACCGTTTCCCGGGAGATACGGAACTGAAAAGAAGTAATAAAATGAATATTCTCTAGATGGTGACAATACACTCTAACGGGTGCGACCCACATAGCCATGCTGCCTGCCCGATTTTTGTCATTTTCCGGTTGATGTGGCTTGAGATTATAATCGACTTTTGAACCATCTGGCTACCATTCGCTTTGGATTCCACATCGTCACGTCATCCAGGAACAGGATGAACCGAAGGCACTCTTCTACTGCATCCTTTTATAAGAACCACCCCAAGGATCAGTAACGAGAAGTCCTTGCAATCCATAAATTTCAACCACGACAGAACCACAATGTATCTCCGGGAGATAACCAGAGATTATAAGTAGTTCTTCCGCTTCGTGAAGATCTATGGTATTCAATGCTCCATCTTCATTTGCTGCCAGTTAGTTTCGTAGGTAACGTTGGATCGAAGTGGTTTTGGGTCTAGTTCCCATCCCGGTCTCTTCTAAACAACTCGTCAAAAAGGTCAATATATTTCATTGATAGTTTGGTGTTTTAACTATCAATATCAAACAGTACGATCAAGTATATTGGCAGCTCTAATTCAATTATTAAAACTATTTTATCGATCCTTAGAAATTGATTTCATATTCTCTAGTCACAAATCCACTATTAGTTATATTGAAAATGATAACATATCTTTATTTACCCATCTCCCTGTCATTTCCTTATTTCAAAACATTACTATATATTTGTCGAATCTCTTTTATTTCCTCTTTGCCTTGCGAAAATCATCTTATATTCTTAACTCAAGGTTAATGATAAAATTTCATAATCTAAACTTAAGTTAAACATCCATCAATTCAATAACATTTCAAAATCTTGTTAACGACGTTGCGATATTTCTCTTGTAGAAATAATAACCAAATTTCAACACTCCTATTGTTTCAAACTAATATCATTCCTCGATAATAGTGAAGTCATTCAAGTTGGGGTATTTTAGTTACCTCTCAGACCTTGATCGTCAACGTTCTTACCTCAGAATTGATAAAGGTTTGAAACACCAAATTTATCACTCCATTTCCATTGATTCCATTTACCATTTTATTCAAACCATGGGTTTTAATAACCATTTCCTCATTTGGCATATTTAATCTTAAATAAATCTCTTTTACCTTTATTAAAAATAATCTTATTAAACATAAACTCCTTTTTCTTTTAACGTAACACGTTATCACTTGGTTTTGTTAAAAAACTGTTTTACCAAGTGCTTTAGCCAATTCTCTTATTCTCGCAAGTAAAAGTGATTTACTTAATCTAATCCCTTGAGTAAGATTTTATCAAAAATCATTTTCGAGTTTAAACTTCTTTATAAACTTGGTTTCAAATCTTGTATTAAATTTTACATCTCATAAATCTTCTTTCTTTGCACATCACTTTCCATTTACCTTTGTTTACTAATTTTAATAATTTAGCAAACGAAAATCTTATTTAAATCTTTTACTCCTTCTCCTATATATATATTGGAAACTTCTTCCGATCACTTCACTTGTCCTTAATTAAATTATTAAGTAACATTTATCCACAAACAGCGTATTAGCTTTCAGTATAAATCTGCCTTAACATAATTCCATTAAGTTCTATTCCAACTTGATTACATCTTAATTGATCTCCATTACTTTAATTATTATTACTAACAATTTGTTTCATTTATAAATATCGTCTTATTTTCAATGCTTCGATTTTAAATAGAAATAGATTTTAAAATTCCACTTCAGTTATAAAATAAATTTTATAACTTCCATTTCGTAAATTCGCCTAACGGCAAATTAACGTCTTAAAACATTGTTTCAGATCATTTGCTGCTAATAACCTAACCAATATCGTCTGTTGATTTCACATCAACGTTGAATTTCAATTCCACATCCAATATATATAATCAACCATCAATATTCACAAGATATAATGTTGTTTGGGGATAAACAGTTCATATCTGAATAATACGGGTAAACAAACAACATACAAAATATTTGAGGAATTCGGTCGGATCCCTCCAACCCGTTCTTCCTTGCATCACAGACAATAATAATATTTGACAATTATTTAAATAAATCATCCAATATGACATATTATAGATGTCGACAACCATTTAACACACCATAAGCAACCAAGGCTTTCAATCAACCAATTTTTATGATTAACGATGAATTATATTTTAAATATGAATTTAACACATCATAGAATTCCAGAAAAATGTGAGAATTCACTCACCTTGTTTTTCAATTGAACGTTCAGCGTTGTTTCGTTTAATTTTAAACATTTGCTTAAAATTAAATGAAGTTCCGACTGCGTTCGTTCTAGTTTGGTTGCGTATCCTCCGTTGTCACGATCCCAACGGTTCCAGGGTCCTTCGAATCTGATAACGAACGAACATATTACAACCATTATAATATTAAGCTTTTACTTTTAGAACAATATAATTTACAAATTATATTTATTTAGTAATCAAAACATAATTACCATTGCTTAAACGGATTTGCCACGTATTCCTCCTCATACGTTTTCGGTTTCCCTTTCAGCAAGGATTCCCGAATGATAGCGCTAGCATCTCCCCACAACGCAACCGTTCATCCCATTTTTTTTCTTTGTTGTCGGCCCAAGCCCATATACGAAACGAGGCCCAACCCTTTCTTCAACCGCACGTTGTCTTCTTCTCACGGCAGTTCGTGACTCACCATAATCATTCCATAACAGCCGACAACTTCTCTTGTCTATAAAGCCGAACCCATAGTATGAACTTCAGCCCTCATCATTCACTAACACAGGCTTCGCTCCGTCTCACATGCATCTTCTTTAGATCAAAGTGCTCCCCTATGAAATGCTTATCCCATAACCAATTCTTCCAATAAACCGTCTCTTTGCCCTTTTCAAACTGAACCCTCTTCTTTGTTTAAAAAAAATCCTGTTAATAATTATGAAACCAACATCATTCCTTCTGTGAAACGCTCCTCACTTCCACTATACACAGCTGCTTCCATGCACACTCGAACTCCTACAGTATGGACCAAACTCTTTACACATTTCTTTTGGGCCACCTGACTTTTGCAAAACTAGTTGCCGTGGGCTTATTTACTTGAAATGAGGTACTTGAAAACTTAAACTAAGCTTTTTAATTGTTGCAGTGCTGGAAACAAAGAAATGCATGATCCAAATGTTACCTTCTTACATGAAACGTACGGTGTTTCCAATCATAAACCGACCACCACTACTCAGTAAACATTCTTCACCCTCTTGTCCTTTACAAACCAAGAAACTGAAACTGGTTTCACCCAGCTACCCGACACCTCCGCCTTGAACTACTAACACCCCATCTTCCTCCGATGAACTCGAGCTCTGATAGTAGCCTACCCACCCCGTACGCATCCAAGAACCCGGCTTCATCGAAACATGTTCCAGAGTTTGGCAAAAATAAAACTGGACACTTCGACTTTGCGTGAATCGTTTTGGTTTCCATTATTTCGAATGAGAAAGGAACAAGCAACAGGTTTGGTTTCGGAAAAGAAAATTAGAGGATGGAGGTGTTGTGTGATACAAATGGGGAAGAGAAAGAACGAGTTTAAATTTTTTATGCTGTTGGGATGGAGAATTTTGAAGAACCCATTAGCGTTATTTATACAAGGTAAGTGTGTGGTGATCAAGGAATTACAAAGTGCGTGGTAATCAAGGAATTAGAAAGTGCCGTGGTGATCAAGGAATTAGAACGTGACGTGGTGGTCAAGGAATTAGAACGTGGGATTCAGAGATCTTTCTCTTCTTGGTATTGTAGTTCCATGCCTGCATTAATTTGATTTGCCCGCACCATGTTCTTCATTAAATTTGATTGGAAATGGTACGGTGGTGTGATGGTTGTATGGTATGATGTTAGGGTAAGCGTTGAAGGTTAGAACAATGGTTATATAAAGAGAACACTTATATTTTATATTACGGCCATTTGTACAGCACCCAAACGTGCCTTCGCAAAAATGATGGCATGGTTTCATGAATAGGTTGTAAGTAGGGCATGTGTGTGTTACTGTAGGAAATGGGCTTAAAGAGATTTTTATTTGGCTAATTTAACGGTTCGTGTTTTATTTCTGTTAAATTTATAGGGTATTCATTACGTACAATTTTGTTCACCTATGAAAGACTATGGACAAAAATAAAAATACGGTTACAACGAGTAACGCCCCACGATCCCAAAAATATAATAATATCGGTAGGTTAATTTATATTGTGAAAACCCAAAATACTGATATAGGGTGCAAAATACTCCAAATAAAAAGTGACGTATTTTCCCAATTAAAAATTACAGTAAAATTCTAAAAATTAAACTATAGATACGTCTTAAAGGTCTCGTCCAAATTCGAAATCGATATTTAATTATATTAAATTATCATTATGGTTTATAATCGATTCCACAGCGATTTTCTGAAAATTTGAATTGGGCATATCTAACAATTTATACGATGAAATCTCGATTTTTCTCTTTTGTTAGAAAAAATATAAGCACGTGGATTCGAGCGTTTCTTGTTTCACTGAAATCCGATTTATATCGGATCCTGTATATTCAATTAAAGTTCGAAACTCAATATTACGAACTGCCGCGTCGTTTCGAGCTCGTTTTAACTATAAAATAAATTATATGAATTCGAACTTAAATTTATAAAATAAATTCGATATAAATTCCATTATACTGCCAATATAATATATAAACAGATTTAAATATTCCCATTTAAGTGACCGAAAATATGGGACGTTACATTCTTCCCCCCTTAAAAGAATTTCGTCCCCGAAATTACAAAGTAAGAAGAATGTACCAAACCCAAAATAATTATTTCTGAATTATCGCCAAACAAATTCAAACTCTTAAAATTTTTAGAAAACTTTGCAAGCACTTCATCTACACGGCTTGATCAGAACAACTACAACTGCCACACTGGGCCTCAACTTCTTTAAAAGAAAACCAAAACCAAATGGCTCCCCCACTCAGGGGTATAAATCAGTCACTCCAATCAATATATTAAGGTTCACCTATTTGTCGGTCAACTCAGCTCCAATTTTGCAGCAAATCGACTAATTGATCTTGGTTAAGATGTACATCCAATCTGTGTAACAAAATCATCTCTACCATCTTCAGAATTCTGCACTTATCTCAACTTACCATGCCAGTAATAAATACAAGGGTAAAATAATATTGTCTCCTTTCATAACAATATTATTCACTATACTGGCATTTTATTTCAATCCATTCAATCATCCTTATTGACCCATTTGACGGGTTTTATTCAACCAACCCAATTAATAATTCGACCAAATTATATTCAACGTTAATACTTACGGGTCTGCATTCACTGTCAATATCAATCGATTCATATCCGATTGATTTCCATTATTATCCATTCGATTTCCAAATTTCAATTTATTGTATTTAATTTCACTTAACCAGGTTAAGTTTTACTTTCATATTCAATTAACCAATTGGTTTCTAATTAGACCAATTCCATTTCAATTCATTCGTTCAATCAAACAAGGAACAATCAACAAATCAAATCATTCTGATTCATATTTAACTTTAATATTAACTTTGATTCCATATTAAACTTTACATTGAAGTTTTATTTATTCAAATTTCATATTTGAAATTCCCATCTGGTTAGATCCTTTCAATTTTGTAATCCACTCTGAATTCTAATTCAAATCAACATTAGTCGATTAATATAATAATAATTTGAAGAAATAATTGCTTTTACAAAATACACTGGTCAAAAGAGTTTTAAAAATAATTTTATATAGAATTACAAATACGCACTCTATGATATATACACTCATACTCAATCTAGGATATTACTAATTCCATCTCCATTGAGTTATGCCCCAGAGCCAAGGTTATTCCTAAACCATATGCTCTGATACCACTTTAACGAAGTAGGGATATTCGACCTCGAAAATCGACACACAAACACCATGTCGACATTAAAGCATCGAAAACACCTGAACGTCATGAGAAAGAAATTAGAGGATGAGAAAAGAAATAAAGAAATATTAGAATAGAAGAAAAGAAGCGGAACATAGCGGAACAAATAAAGTATTTTATCAAATCTCTTTATATAAAAAGAAACTGTATATATATACATATACATACCAATCGTCAGAGTACATCATTGTGACGGCAAGGAATCTCGCTCGGTCCGAACCAGTCGCTAAACCGACCCAGACCGTTCGAAACGCCCTATCGTTTGAGAACACGACAAAACAGAACGCATACAGAAGAACATTTCATTGTATATTACAACAATGCATCAGATTACAAGAATATACAGAGTATAAATGAATATTACACAGAAATATCAGAGATTTAAATTACATTTAAATACAACGCAGCGGAAAATAATATAATACACAACTAGAATGAGATATACGGATACAAAGCTTTCCGGATATCGTTCCAGCTGTAAACTAGGATCCTGTGAATATAAATCTGCAAAACCAAAACTACTAGCTGCCCGTGTCAAAATAGGGGCACCCAGAGTTTAGGTTAAAACAATAAACTCCAGGTCAGTCATGGGACTGGTGTGAGAACTAAAACAGTTATTAATCTTTATTTTAAATCATTAGGTAAATCAAGGGACCACGCCGTATAACACGGAACGGGTTTCCTCCCAAGAATACCAGTGCAAAAACAAACAGCGCAATGCTAAATAAAGAAAAATGAAGCTGTTATAAGACCCAGGTCCTATCACACAATGCAACGCAAGCCGGGGGATGGGGTTTTCCCTTATAACAGCCAAAGAATGCTTGATACGTTTAAAATAAATCATTTGATACTATTATAAGTGCATAGTGTATAAAACAACTTCAAATCATAAGTATCAATCATAGGCGGCATGGGTACCATATCATGTCGCCATACTAGTTCTACAAATAAAACCGCAGGATCACGTATTTGGAAATTGGATTTCCGTCTATGAACCGAGGCAAAAGATAGTCCTTTACCGATTCGTGACTCTCTAGCCCGAGCCACAGGCAAGTACTCAGTCAAGCCTTGGAGCGACAGGGCCGGTCCACCGATGTGGATTAAAATGCCTGAACACTACGTTTCCCCGCCCTTTGGGGCGTAAATGAGCCAACTAAATGACTCCATCGGTTCGAGAACGACCGATCAATCCGAGGCGCCTCGCAACAGCAACAACCACATAAGTCAAACTCGTCAGGGCGTGTAAAACCACTGACGCCACTTCTAACTAGAAAGAAACGCAAGTCCTCCCTGAGGTCCGTCTCCCGTTTTTGGTTCATATCGGGTGTGAAACACGCGAGGTAAACGTTACACAAAGCTACGCCACAAAGGCCTTGCTTTGATCATCACCACGAGACTTTGCTTTTCAACAGAAGCCTCGATCAATTGCCACTTAGGCATGCCACACAGGCAATTCACTCCATGCGTTTGATATCCATCAATATATAACCCCTGAGCTCGTACGTCTCAGAGAAGGGCGTTAAGCAAGAGAATAAATCCTCCGCCGCCAAACAGATATATATTCAATAGAAATCAATCACACAGACTAAATTCCAATGTCAGACACACAGTCCTTTTACAAGTCCGTTCTGGGTCTGAACGAAACCGGAGGCACCTAGTACCCCGCATATCCATCGATCTCCAAGTACGTCTGGACGATCACCAACTGTTTCCATCTTCTTGGGTGTACAGCCCAATCAAGATCATCAGTTATCACCCAAACGACGTGAAGACCTCCGGTCTTCGACCATCGTCTTCATCTTCGACTTATCGTCGTATCAGTTATTCAGAATGGGATAAACCCGGTCTTTCCGAATAACTCGCGTATATTTTAAATAAGTTTTACACAAACACAACATACGCCTCATTCCAATTCATTAGTCACTAACCGTAAATTAATCAAGAGAATAATTCCCCAAATATTAACCCCGAAGGCCGAAACCAACATCAGATCAATATCCAGAAAACCATTCTGCTTGGCCAACCGACAGTTAGTTTCTAAATTTCACATTCATAGGGAAAGGTTCCCATTAATTTTATCTAAGATAAATTTTTTGAATTTATTCTTCTTTCTATTCTTTTGAATTTCGATTCAACTAGCCGGGATTAACGGAACTTACCGAAGTAATCATTTGTTTTAATTTCCCAATCCCAACCTATTTATCCCATGAAGTAAAACTGGTAATACTTCATATCTAACACCACAGTGTTATCGGTAAATTCAATTACCATTTCACGTTCAAATCTAATTAAAGATTTAACTATCGCCTGGAGCAAAACTGGTGATACTCCATCCTCGATTCTTTCAATCTAATTAAAGATTCATTAAAACTCCACTTAGTTTTAATCTGTGACTGGGTTAAAGAATCAGTGTCATTTAAAAACACGGTTCATGATAAACCCAAAATCACATCTCAATCAGTCCCTAATTGTAAATTAGCAAGTGAGCAACTCCCTAAGTATTAATCCCGAAGGCCGAAACCAACATCAGATCAATACCGCGGAAACTATTCAACTTAACTAATCTCCAGTTAGTTTCTGATTTTCTTAACTCCTTTAGGTCTAAGAACTGTATTATTGAAGATACCGTTCACGACAACCCAAAATCACATTTCATCAATGATCGGGTTAAAGAACGAGTGTTATTTAAAACACTGTCCACGATAAACCCAAAAATCAATATCGATTCAATTCCAATTAAATATTATTTAATTGGTACACTTCATTAAATCTAAATAAAAAGATTTAATCTTTTCTCAACTGGGTTCAAGAACAGTGTTAATGAAGACACCATTCACGACAAACCCAAATCACATTTGATATTAAATACAAGGCTCTGAATAGAAAATATCCCGGCTTATATTCAATATCAAATTCTACGATTAACAAATGTCGTATTGGAAATAACGATATAAATATATATCTTTCAAATTTCCATAACATCTGTATAATCACGAATTCCAACATCGAAATATTCCGAAGACAATTTCGATTCAAATCCACTCCAATGCAATCATTGGATATTTTGGTTATTTTCAAAAACCCTTTTCAAATTCAATTTATTTACTTAAAAATAAATAGAATTATATTTCTAGTTCAAAACTAGTTCATTTCGATAAAAAAACTATTTTTATCTTTTCAAATAGGGAATTTTTCATCCCACTTCTTCACAAATCATTTCTTATGATTTTACACAAATTATTACTATTTTTAATAATTTTAACAAGGCCCGTACAGTCGATTTCCAACAATGGCCATCGAACTGCACTTACAGCGACCTTTTTCGAATTTGATTTGGACGTATCTCCAAATCCAACCGTTAGATTTCAAATTTCTAATATTCGTTAGAAAGCTCTTTTCGATACGAACCCAACGGTTCCGGTTTTAGGAGAATCCGACGGTCGGATCTCCCGTAATGTCCGTTTGAAATAAATGGTCGAAATTCACGAACTGCCGCGGCGCGGCGCATTCTATTCAGGCCATTATATTATATATATAATATATATAATATATATTTCGTCGATTACTATTTAAAATGAATTATATAAATAGTTTTTAAAATTCGTTTCAAAAGCAATTTCAACTTTCTTTTCAATTCAAATTAAAATTGAATTCTTCTTTATAAATTCGTTTTAAAATTCATTTCTATTCAATTCAAATTTCAATTCAATTTGAATTCATTTCAATTCACTTTCAATTCAATTTGAATTCGTTTTCAATTCATTTCATTTCGAAATCGTTTTCAATTCATTTCATTTCGAAATCGTTTTCAATTCATTTCATTTCGAAATCGTTTTAAAATCGATATAAATATCGATTCACGTCAAAATGGCGTCAATCTAATCAACACGGCTTCATAAATTTCTATTTTCAAAATAGTTGTTATTATCAAAATATTTCGTTCAACACATGACCAATCTCAATGGATGAGTACTGTCAACACATGAACTTTTATTTTATATCGATAAAGGTGCAAATTTTATTACTAAAATATTTCGTTCAACACATGACCAATCTCAATGAATGAGTACTGTCAACACATGAACGTTTATTTTATATTGATAAAGATGTAAACTTTATTACTAAAATATTTCGTTCAACACATGACCAATCTCAATGAATGAGTACTGTCAACACATGAACGTTTATTTTATATTGATAAAGATGTAAACTTTATTACTAAAATATTTCGTTCAACACATGACCAATCTCAATGAATGAGTACTGTCAACACATGAACGTTTATTTTATATTATTCTTAAATTTTCAAATTGGAATGAGGCCCAATCAATTACCATATAACGTTAATTATATGGATTTGCATACATCACATGTATATAATAGCATTGAAAAATAATCAACCATCAACCAAAGTGCACTACACTGTATAAGCATCAAATATAGATATCTAACGCTTATAACAGCCTGTCAATCAATCGATCGACATATTTAATCAATCAGGATGAGTGAACTTCAAATTTCATCCTAACACCCGTGTGGGGTTTCAAACAATCAAACAAAGATTTTATTTGTGCAGTTGGGCGATGTGTGAAATTTATCGTCCCAATCAATGTCATTCAAATAGGTGTACATAAACAAACCGTCCGGTTTGTAAATGAATATTTATTCACATTCACGTTAAAAATTATATTTTTAACGACAAAACATTTTATTCCAACATTTGAATTTCTATTCAGTTCATTCTTTAAATAAAATGATATTTTTATTTTTCTAGCTTATTTTAGAAAATTTCGGCGGCATAACGACACGATACTAGAAACGGGACGAGGCCTAGCCTTATCCCCGGTCTAGTGAAGGCCCACGCCATTCACACATCAATCAAATCATTCAATTTCACTCAAACAATTCAATTCAATCACATAATCAAACTAATCTATGCAACCAAACAAACAAGTCCATGGTTTGTGGACGATTGTGTCGGGTGCTACTAAGCACCGTCTGCATCCTAGTATATATATATATAACTAGAAAATAAATTGAAGAGTGAGAAATTCTCACAAATAGCTATCCTAGCTCCACGGCACTTCATTTGCAGAAGTCTTCTTCGTTTCGCCTTCTTGTCGCCTTCGTTGACCGTAGCCACTACATATGTAAAAAAAATCGAATTTTTACTTCAAAGTTCAATATATAAAAATCGAATTTTTACTTTGCTATTCAATATATAAAAATCGAATTTTTACTTCAAAGTTCAATATATAAAAATCGAATCTTTACTACTATGTCATATAGATAAAAATTATATTTTTATCACGCTATTTTCCATATATAGATTTCGCCTTTTCTAAAATAAAGATTTCACCTTTTCTAAAATAAAGATTTCACCTTTTCTAAAATAAAGATTTCACCTTTATAAAAATATAGACTTCGCCTTTTCAAATTTAAAGATTTCATCTTTATAAAAATCTCATTTTTCTTCTTCTACACATATAAAGATGATATTTTTAATATTCCTATCATGTAAAAATTATAATTCTAATTCTCTACCTAACCAAAAATCATATTTTTACATATTCTATATAGTAAAGATTATATTTTTAATTCTTTAAAAATATAAAAATCATATTTTTCTAAACAAAATAAAATCAGTTTTCTAAACTAAATAAAATCAGTTTTCTAAACTAAATAAAATCAGTTTTCTAAACTAAATAAAATCAGTTTTCTAAACTAAATAAATAAAACAAAAATAAAATATTAATAATAATAAAAAACAAAACTTACAGCCGAGGGGGGGGGTTCTGGCCTCTTGCGGCGGTCTTAGGTCAGGGAGGCGCGGCAGGTGGTCGGAGGTCCGGGGTGAGGGGCGGTTGTGGGTGCGGTGGCGGCAGGAGGTTCGGTGGCGCGTGTAGGGGTTTTCCAGGAGGGCAGAGCGAGGAGGAAAAGAATGGGGAAGAAGGAGGAGGGGGAGGCGGTTGCTGAGGGGGGAGGCGCGCCTCGCGCGGCGGCGCGGTGGGCGGCGAACGCCTCTGGGCGGATCGCGATTCCTCCGAGGTTTTTTTTTTTCCTCTTATCTTCTAACTGAAATCGGGGGGGGGGGCAAAGGTTATAGGGAGAGAGGGTTATATATTTTATTATTATTATTATTATTATATTATTTATCATTAAAAAGCAACTTTTATTTTCGACCTCTAAACGAGGCCCACCGCCTGTCGTCCATAGCGTTTCACCCCCATTCCGAACACAATCGGATATGTATCACAAGCTGGTTTGATCGTTTGAATCAGTTTCCGTTGAATTTACATTTAAATCACTATATTGAATTCTAAACGTACATTTCAAATTACCGGGGCCACATACTAACTAGAAAAATTCCAGAAAATTATTTTCTAGCTTCGTATTGACGATACGGTCCTAACAAAACTAGTTTCGCCGAATTCTGAGACCGATGGAAAAATGGCCAATTTCCAGTCGATTAAATTCAACTGAAACTGGTCAAACGCGTTTTCCTTTGCCACGCTCACATATTGATTCGAAAAATTATGAAATTTGAAATCTAGCAATAACTTAACACTGCGGACCCAACAAAACTGGTTTCGTCGAAATCCGAGGTCGTTTGCAAAATGTCCATTTTTAAGGGCCTGAATTCCATAGCGACTATTCAGAATTTTCAATTGGACATATCTTTTGATCCCCACTATGAAAACTTGATTTTTCGGATTCGATAGAAAGATATTAACAATTAGATCCTAATGTTTTTGGTTTCACTAAAATCCGGATTGTTTTGCACCCGGTACATTCAATTGAAGTTTGAAATCGAATTATCGAACTACCGCGCCATTTCCAATTCTATTTATAATTATATATAAATATTTATATTCTAACGACGACGCGTATAAATATATACGTTCGAATTATATTCAAAATAAATTTCTCGTTGATTCTATTTAAAATAATCTATTTTAAATAATCAAAATTCGCTATAATTGCCAAAATAAAAATTTTAAACTGGCCCAGAATTTCCGGGTTATTACAATCTCCCCCACTTAAAACTTTTCATCCCCGAAAAGGAACAAAGTCGAAAGTGGTTTGATTATTCAGCTCTACGTTCGATCTGGCTTTCATTCTCCAACTCTTTAGTTTCTGAGAATTTTCAAAATTTCAAAAATTTGGCTAACACCCTAAATTTTCGAAAAATTTCGCCATAACCTCCCCTGCACCGGGAGCATCGGGGAATTTCAAATAGCTTCCCCGGTCCTTCAGATCTCAAAAAGAAAAAGAAAAAGCCAAGCGGCTAGCCAATAGGCTCACAAAATCATCATCACCCAAACAAAACAGGAAATTATGTAGTAAACATGTACCTATTTGTCGGGCAAACAAATTTTATTCTCTGCTCTAGCCTCCTTGCTATGACCTGTTCAATGATATATATGTATATGCAAACAAATGCGACCAATTTTCAATACAATTCAATATTCGGTTCAATTAGGCTAAATGGCTAAAAATTAGCAAACAAATAAACAAACAACACAAACACCAATCAATTAGTGAATTTAACGTTTCAAATTCATAATTTTGATACATATACAAAAATCAGATTTTTGATGCCAAATCACAACAATAAATCTATCTATATTAGTTTTGGTTCTCACACCAGTCTAATGGAAATATATAGATATCACACCTTCGAAACACGAATATAAATATTGATAATGCGGCCGCATTACCAAAATTATCTCCGGGCGACTAGAGTGTGATTCTATATCTATCCAGTATATTAAAATTTCAAATACACGCGGATCAGACGTATACGCAAAATCTATATATACTGGATTGTCCACATCAATATAAATAAATAATCAAATACGAATAATTGATTTAAATTTTCAAAACAAAAATTTGTCTTATTTTAAAAATAAACTCTTCACACTCGTTCTAGGATACTACTGATCCTATCTCTAACGAGTCATTCTCATTGGATATTACTAATCCAATATTTGATGAATTCCTTCGTATAGTTCTAATGTGCCTTGTTCTCTGAGCTTTGTAAACCAAAGCTCTGATACCAACTGTGACGGCAAGGAATCTCGCTCGGTCCGAACCAGTCGCTAAACCGACCCAGACCGTTCGAAACGCCCTATCGTTTGAGAACACGACAAAACAGAACGCATACAGAAGAACATTTCATTGTATATTACAACAATGCATCAGATTACAAGAATATACAGAGTATAAATGAATATTACACAGAAATATCAGAGATTTAAATTACATTTAAATACAACGCAGCGGAAAATAATATAATACACAACTAGAATGAGATATACGGATACAAAGCTTTCCGGATATCGTTCCAGCTGTAAACCAGGATCCTGTGAATATAAATCTGCAAAACCAAAACTACTAGCTGCCCGTGTCAAAATAGGGGCACCCAGAGTTTAGGTTAAAACAATAAACTCCAGGTCAGTCATGGGACTGGTGTGAGAACTAAAACAGTTATTAATCTTTATTTTAAATCATTAGGTAAATCAAGGGACCACGCCGTATAACACGGAACGGGTTTCCTCCCAAGAATACCAGTGCAAAAACAAACAGCGCAATGCTAAATAAAGAAAAATGAAGCTGTTATAAGACCCAGGTCCTATCACACAATGCAACGCAAGCCGGGGGATAGGGTTTTCCCTTATAACAGCCAAAGAATGCTTGATACGTTTAAAACAAATCATTTGATACTATTATAAGTGCATAGTGTATAAAACAACTTCAAATCATAAGTATCAATCATAGGCGGCATGGGTACCATATATCATGTCGCCATACTAGTTCTACAAATAAAATCGCAGGATCACGTATTTGGAAATTGGATTTCCGTCTATGAACCGAGGCAAAAGATAGTCCTCTACCGATTCGTGACTCTCTAGCCCGAGCCACAGGCAAGTACTCAGTCAAGCCTTGGAGCGACAGGGTCGGTCCACCGATGTGGATTAAAATGCCTGAACACTACGTTTCCCCGCCCTTTGGGGCGTAAATGAGCCAACTAAATGACTCCATCGGTTCGAGAACGACCGATCAATCCGAGGCGCCTCGCAACAGCAACAACCACATAAGTCAAACTCGTCAGGGCGTGTAAAACCACTGACGCCACTTCTAACTAGAAAGAAACGCAAGTCCTCCCTGAGGTCCGTCTCCCGTTTTTGGTTCATACCGGGTGTGAAACACGCGAGGTAAACGTTACACAAAGCTACGCCACAAAGGCCTTGCTTTGATCATCACCACGAGACTTTGCTTTTCAACAGAAGCCTCGATCAATTGCCACTTAGGCATGCCACACAGGCAATTCACTCCATGCGTTTGATATCCATCAATATATAACCCCTGAGCTCGTACGTCTCAGAGAAGGGCGTTAAGCAAGAGAATAAATCCTCCGCCGCCAAACAGATATATATTCAATAGAAATCAATCACACAGACTAAATTCCAATGTCAGACACACAGTCCTTTTACAAGTCCGTTCTGGGTCTGAACGAAACCGGAGGCACCTAGTACCCCGCATATCCATCGATCTCCAAGTACGTCTGGACGATCACCAACTGTTTCCATCTTCTTGGGTGTACAGCCCAATCAAGATCATCAGTTATCACCCAAACGACGTGAAGACCTCCGGTCTTCGACCATCGTCTTCATCTTCGACTTATCGTCGTATCAGTTATTCAGAATGGGATAAACCCGGTCTTTCTGAATAACTCGCGTATATTTTAAATAAGTTTTACACAAACACAACATATGCCTCATTCCAATTCATTAGTCACTAACCGTAAATTAATCAAGAGAATAATTCCCCAAATATTAACCCCGAAGGCCGAAACCAACATTAGATCAATATCCAGAAAACCATTCTGCTTGGCCAACCGACAGTTAGTTTCTAAATTTCACATTCATAGGGAAAGGTTCCCATTAATTCTATCCAAGATAAATTTCTTGAATTTATTCTTCTTTCTATTCTTTTGAATTTCGATTCAACTAGCCGGGATTAACGGAACTTACCGAAGTAATCATTTGTTTTAATTTCCCAATCCCAACCTATTTATCCCATGAAGTAAAACTGGTAATACTTCATATCTAACACCACAGTGTTATCGGTAAATTCAATTACCATTTCACGTTCAAATCTAATTAAAGATTTAACTATCGCCTGGAGCAAAACTGGTGATACTCCATCCTCGATTCTTTCAATCTAATTAAAGATTCATTAAAACTCCACTTAGTTTTAATCTGTGACTGGGTTAAAGAATCAGTGTCATTTAAAAACACGGTTCACGATAAACCCAAAATCACATCTCAATCAGTCCCTAATTGTAAATTAGCAAGTGAGCAACTCCCTAAGTATTAATCCCGAAGGCCGAAACCAACATCAGATCAATACCGTGGAAACTATTCAACTTAACTAATCTCCAGTTAGTTTCTGATTTTCTTAACTCCTTTAGGTCTAAGAACTGTATTATTGAAGATACCGTTCACGACAACCCAAAATCACATTTCATCAATGATCGGGTTAAAGAACGAGTGTTATTTAAAACACTGTCCACGATAAACCCAAAAATCAATATCGATTCAATTCCAATTAAATATTATTTAATTGGTACACTTCATTAAATCTAAATAAAAAGATTTAATCTTTTCTCAACTAGGTTCAAGAACAGTGTTAATGAAGACACCATTCACGACAAACCCAAATCACATTTGATATTAAATACAAGGCTCTGAATAGAAAATATCCCGGCTTATATTCAATATCAAATTCTACGATTAACAAATGTCGTATTGGAAATAACGATATAAATATATATCTTTCAAATTTCCATAACATCTGTATAATCACGAATTCCAACATCGAAATATTCCGAAGACAATTTCGATTCAAATCCACTCCAATGCAATCATTGGATATTTTGGTTATTTTCAAAAACCCTTTTCAAATTCAATTTATTTACTTAAAAATAAATAGAATTATATTTCTAGTTCAAAACTAGTTCATTTCGATAAAAAAAACTATTTTTATCTTTTCAAATAGGGAATTTTTCATCCCAATTCTTCACAAATCATTTCTTATGATTTTACACAAATTATTACTATTTTTAATAATTTTAACAAGGCCCGTACAGTCGATTTCCAACAATGGCCATCGAACTGCACTTACAGCGACCTTTTTCGAATTTGATTTGGACGTATCTCCAAATCCAACCGTTAGATTTCAAATTTCTAATATTCGTTAGAAAGCTCTTTTCGATACGAACCCAACGGTTCCGGTTTTAGGAGAATCCGACGGTCGGATCTCCCGTAATGTCCGTTTGAAATAAATGGTCGAAATTCACGAACTGCCGCGGCGCGGTGCGTTCTATTCAGGCCATTATATTATATATATAATATATATAATATATATTTCGTCGATTACTATTTAAAATGAATTATATAAATAGTTTTTAAAATTCGTTTCAAAAGCAATTTCAACTTTCTTTTCAATTCAAATCAAAATTGAATTCTTCTTTATAAATTCGTTTTAAAATTCATTTCTATTCAATTCAAATTTCAATTCAATTTGAATTCATTTCAATTCACTTTCAATTCAATTTGAATTCGTTTTCAATTCATTTCATTTCGAAATCGTTTTCAATTCATTTCATTTCGAAATCGTTTTCAATTCATTTCATTTCGAAATCGTTTTAAAATCGATATAAATATCGATTCACGTCAAAATGGCGTCAATCTAATCAACACGGCTTCATAAATTTCTATTTTCAAAATAGTTGTTATTATCAAAATATTTCGTTCAACACATGACCAATCTCAATGGATGAGTACTGTCAACACATGAACTTTTATTTTATATCGATAAAGGTGCAAATTTTATTACTAAAATATTTCGTTCAACACATGACCAATCTCAATGAATGAGTACTGTCAACACATGAACGTTTATTTTATATTGATAAAGATGTAAACTTTATTACTAAAATATTTCGTTCAACACATGTCCAATCTCAATGAATGAGTACTGTCAACACATGAACGTTTATTTTATATTGATAAAGATGTAAACTTTATTACTAAAATATTTCGTTCAACACATGACCAATCTCAATGAATGAGTACTGTCAACACATGAACGTTTATTTTATATTATTCTTAAATTTTCAAATTGGAATGAGGCCCAATCAATTACCATATAACGTTAATTATATGGATTTGCATACATTACATGTATATAATAGCAATGAAAAATAATCAACCATCAACCAAAGTGCACTACACTGTATAAGCATCAAATATAGATATCTAACGCTTATAACAGCCTGTCAATCAATCGATCGACATATTTAATCAATCAGGATGAGTGAACTTCAAATTTCATCCTAACACCCGTGTGGGGTTTCAAACAATCAAACAAAGATTTTATTTGTGCAGTTGGGCGATGTGTGAAATTTATCGTCTCAATCAATGTCATTCAAATAGGTGTACATAAACAAACCGTCCGGTTTGTAAATGAATATTTATTCACATTCATGTTAAAAATTATATTTTTAACGACAAAACATTTTATTCCAACATTTGAATTTCTATTCAGTTCATTCTTTAAATAAAATGATATTTTTATTTTTCTAGCTTATTTTAGAAAATTTCGGCGGCATAACGGCACGATACTAGAAACGGGACGAGGCCTAGCCTTATCCCCGGTCTAGTGAAGGCCCACGCCATTCACACATCAATCAAATCATTCAATTTCACTCAAACAATTCAATTCAATCACATAATCAAACTAATCTATGCAACCAAACAAACAAGTTCATGGTTTGTGGACGATTGTGTCGGGTGCTACTAAGCACCGTCTGCATCCTAGTATATATATATATAACTAGAAAATAAATTGAAGAGTGAGAAATTCTCACAAATAGCTATCCTAGCTCCACGGCACTTCATTTGCAGAAGTCTTCGTCGTTTCGCCTTCTTGTCGCCTTCGTTGACCGTAGCCACTACATATGTAAAAAAAATCGAATTTTTACTTCAAAGTTCAATATATAAAAATCGAATTTTTACTTTGCTATTCAATATATAAAAATCGAATTTTTACTTCAAAGTTCAATATATAAAAATCGAATCTTTACTACTATGTCATATAGATAAAAATTATATTTTTATCACGCTATTTTCCATATATAGATTTCGCCTTTTCTAAAATAAAGATTTCACCTTTTCTAAAATAAAGATTCACCTTTTCTAAAATAAAGATTTCACCGTTTCTAAAATAAAGATTTCACCTTTTCTAAAATAAAGATTTCACTTTTATAAAAATATAGACTTCGCCTTTTCAAATTTAAAGATTTCATCTTTATAAAAATCTCATTTTTCTTCTTCTACACATATAAAGATGATATTTTTAATATTCCTATCATGTAAAAATTATAATTCTAATTCTCTACCTAACCAAAAATCGTATTTTTACATATTCTATATAGTAAAGATTATATTTTTAATTCTTTAAAAATATAAAAATCATATTTTTCTAAACAAAATAAAATCAGTTTTCTAAACTAAATAAAATCAGTTTTCTAAACTAAATAAAATCAGTTTTCTAAACTAAATAAAATCAGTTTTCTAAACTAAATAAATAAAACAAAAATAAAATATTAATAATAAAAAAAAAACAAAACTTACAGCCGAGGGGGGGGGTTCTGGCCTCTGGCGGCGGTCTTAGGTCAGGGAGGCGCGGCAGGTGGTCGGAGGTCCGGGGTGAGGGGCGGTTGTGGGTGCGGTGGCGGCAGGAGGTTCGGTGGCGCGTGTAGGGGTTTTCCAGGAGGGCAGAGCGAGGAGGAAAATAATGGGAAAGAAGGAGGAGGGGGAGGCGGTTGCTGAGGGGGGAGGCGCGCCTCGCGCGGCGGCGCGGTGGGCGGCGAACGCCTCTGGGCGGATCGCGATTCCTCCGAGGTTTTTTTTTTTTCTCTTATCTTCTAACTGAAATGGGGGGGGGCCAAAGGTTATAGGGAGAGAGGGTTATATTTTTTTTTTTATTATTATTATTATATTATTTATCATTAAAAAGCAACTTTTATTTTCGACCTCTAAACGAGGCCCACCGCCTGTCGTCCATAGCGTTTCACCCCCATTCCGAACACAATCGGATATGTATCACAAGCTGGTTTGATCGTTTGAATCAGTTTCCGTTGAATTTACATTTAAATCACTATATTGAATTCTAAACGTACATTTCAAATTACCGGGGCCACATACTAACTAGAAAAATTCCAGAAAATTATTTTCTAGCTTCGTATTGACGATACGGTCCTAACAAAACTAGTTTCGCCGAATTCTGAGACCGATGGAAAAATGGCCAATTTCCAGTCGATTAAATTCAACTGAAACTGGTCAAACGCGTTTTCCTTTGCCACGCTCACATATTGATTCGAAAAATTATGAAATTTGAAATCTAGCAATAACTTAACACTGCGGACCCAACAAAACTGGTTTCGTCGAAATCCGAGGTCGTTTGCAAAATGTCCATTTTTAAGGGCCTGAATTCCATAGCGACTATTCAGAATTTTCAACTGGACATATCTTTTGATCCCCGCTATGAAAACTTGATTTTTCGGATTCGATAGAAAGATATTAACAATTAGATCCTAATGTTTTTGGTTTCACTAAAATCCGGATTGTTTTGCACCCGGTACATTCAATTGAAGTTTGAAATCGAATTATCGAACTACCGCGCCATTTCCAATTCTATTTATAATTATATATAAATATTTATATTCTAACGACGACGCGTATAAATATATACGTTCGAATTATATTCAAAATAAATTTCTCGTTGATTCTATTTAAAATAATCTATTTTAAATAATCAAAATTCGCTATAATTGCCAAAATAAAAATTTTAAACTGGCCCAGAATTTCCGGGTTATTACAATCATATATCAGACACAGCGGAAATAAACTCTATATACTAGCGGCGAAGCCTCCTGGTTCTATCTCCTGAACTCCAAGCGGAACCCAACCTATAAATATACTCGGTCTGACCCGAGCACATTTGGTTTAAAACAAAATTCAACGGGTCAGTCTGGATTACTTTCAGTGGTAAATTCATAGCACAACTTGTTTAACTTTGAAAATCCTTTCTAAAAGAAGAGGATAATAGTAAGACCAGCCCACACATAACCATGGACGGTTTTTACCTAACTATGACCCAAAACATTTTTGAAATCAATATCTTTTCTGATATTATAATAGTGCCTATCAAATCACAAATAAATATCAACCCAGTAGAACGCTTGCATCTCACGCTCCATATATGTAGTATACAATCAAAACTGCAGGCTCTTATTGGAGATTGGATTCCGACTATGACAAGGTATGAGACCACCTTCCGATCGTGTATCTCTAGAGACGAATACACTGGGTTCAACAAGATCATCTTGCAACCCGGCCCACACATGACCGACCTCTCATTTCTCTTGAGTGTATCGAATATATTATCACCTCACGGCTGCGTAGCTACCTCTTCCCGGGAGATACAGAACTGAAAAGAAGTAACAAAATGAATATTCTCTAGATGGTGACAATACACCCTAATGGGTGCGACCCACATAGCCATGTTGCCTGCCCGATTTTTGTCATTTTCCGGTTGATGAGGCTCGAGGTTATAATCGACTTTTGAACCATCTGGCTACCATTTTCTTTGGATTCCACATTGTCATGTCATCCAGGAACAGGATGAATTGAAGGTACTCTCCCGTTGCATCCTTGTATAGGAACCACCCCAAGGATCAGTAGTCCTTGCAACCCATAGATTTCAACTACGACAGAACCACAGTGTATCTCCGGGAGCTAACCAGAGATTATAAGTAGTTCTTCCACTTCATGAAGATCTATGGTATTCAATACTCCATCTTCATTTGCTGCCAGTTAGTTTCGTACGTAACGTTTGATCGAAGAGGTTTTGGGTCTATTTCCCATCCCGGTCTCTTCGAAACAACTCGTCAAAAAGGTCAATATATTTCATTGATAGTTTGGTGTTTTAACTATCAATATCAAACAGTACGATCAAATATATTGGCAGCTCTGATTCAATTATTAAAACTATCTTATCGATCCTTAGAAATTGATTTCATATCCTCTAGTCACAAATCCATTATTAGTTATATTGAAAATGATAACATATCTTTATTTACCAATCTCCCTTTCATTTCCTTATTTCAAAACATTACTATATATTTGCGGAATCTCTTTTATTTCCTCTTTGCCTTGCGAAAATCATCTTATATTCTTAACTCAAGGTTAATGATAAATTTTCACAATCCAAACTTGAGTCAAACATCCATCAATTCAATAACATTTCAAAATCTTGTTAACGACATTGCGATATTTCTCTTGTAGAAATAATAACCAAATTTCAACACTCCTATCGTTTCAAACTAATATCATTCCTCGATAATAGTGAAGTCGTTCAAGTTGGGGTATTTTAGTTACCTCTCAGACATTGATCGTCAACGTTCTTACCTCAGAATTGATAAAGGTTTGAAACAACAATTTTATCACTCCATTTCCATTGATTCCATTTACCATTTTATTCAAACCATGGTTTTTAATAACCGTTTCCTCATTTGGCATATTTAATCTTAAATAAATATCTTTTACCTTGATTAAAAATAATCATATTAAACATAAACTCCTTTTTCTTTTAACGTAACACGTTATCACTTGGTTTTGTTAAAAATCTGTTTTACCAAGTCCTTTAGCCAATTCTCTTATTCTCGCAAGTAAAAGTGATTTACTTAATCTAATCCCTTGAGTAAGGTTTTATCAAAAATCATTTTCGAGTTTAAACTACTTTATAAACTCGGTTTCAAATCTTGTTTTAAATTTTACATCTCATAAATCTTCTTTCTTTGCACATCACTTTCCATTTACCTTTGTTTACTAAGTTTAATAATTTAGCAAATGAAAATCTCATTTAAATCTTTTACTACTTCTCCTATGTATATATATATATATATATATTGGAAATTTCTTCCGATCACTTCACTTGTCCTTAACTAAATTATTAAGTAACATTTATCCACAAATAACATATTAGTTTTCAGTATAAATCTGCCTTAACATAATTCCATTAAGTTCTATTCCAACTTGATTACATCTTAATTGATCTCCATTACTTTAATTATTATTACTAACAATTTGTTTCATTTATAAGTATCGTCTTATTTTTAAAGCTTCGATTTTAAATAGAAATAGATTTTAAAACTTCAGTTCAGTTATAAAATAAATTTTATAACTTCCATTTCGTAAATTCGCCTAATGGCGAACTAACGTCTTAAAACATTGTTTCAGATCATTTGCTGCCAATAACCTAACCAATACCGTCTGTTGATTTCACGTCAACGTTGAATTTCAATTCAACGTCCAATATATATAATCAACCATCAATATTCACACATGATATAATGTTGTTTGGGGGTAAACTGTTCATATTTGAATAATACGGGTAAACAAACAACATACAAAATATTTGAGGAATCCGGTCGGATCCCTCCAACATGTTCTTCCCTGCATCACAGACAATAATAATATTTAACAATTATTTAAATAAATCATCCAATATGACATATTATAGATGTCGACAACCATTTAACACACCACAAGCAACCAAGGCATTCAATCAACCAATTTTTATGATTAACGATGAATTATATTTTAAATATGAATTTAACACATCATAGAATTCCAGAAAAGTGTGAGAATTAACTCACCTTGTTTTTCAATTGACGGTTCAACGTTGTTTCATTTAATTTTAAACAGTTGCTTAAAAATTAATCGAAGTTCCAACTGCGTTCGTTCTAGTTTGGTTGTGTATCCTCCGTTGCCACGATCCCAACGGATCCAGGGTCCTTCGAATCTAATAACGAACGAACGTATTACAACCATTATAATATTAAGCTTTTACTTTTAGAACAATATAATTTACTAATTATATTTATTTAATAATCAAAACATAATTACCATTGCTTAAACGGATTTGCCACGTATTCCTCCTCATATGTTTTCGGTTTCCTTTTCAGCAAGGATTCTCGAATGATAGCGCTAGCATCTCCCCACAACGCAACCGTTCATCCCAATTTTTTTCTTTGTTGTCGGCCTAAGCCCATAAACGAAACGAGGCCCAACCCTTTCTTTAACCGCATGTTGTCTTCTTCTCACGGCAGTTCGTGACTCACCATAATCATCCCATAACAGCCGACAACTTCTCTTGTCTATAGAGCCGAACCCATGGTATGAACTTCAGCCCTCATCATTCACTAACACAGGCTTCGCTCCGTCTCACGTGCATCTTCTTCAGATCAAAGTGCTCCCCTATGCAAATGCTTATCCCATAACCGATTCTTCCAGTAAACCGTCTCCTTGCCCTTTTCAAACTGAACCCTCTTCTTTGTTTCAAAAAAATGTCTTGTTAATAATTATGAAACCAACATCATTCCTTCTGTGAAACGCTCCTCACCGCCACCATACACAGCCGCTTCCATGCACACTCGAACTCCTATAGTATGGCCCAAACTCTTTACACATTTCTTTTGTGCAGTCTGACTTTTGCAAAACTAGTTACCGTGGGCTTATTTACTTGAAATGAGGTACTTGAAAACTTAAACTAAGCTTTTTAATTGTTGAAGTGCTGGAAACAAAGAAATGCATGATCCAAATGTTACCTTCTTACATGAAATATATGGTGTTTCCAATCATAAACCAACAGCCACTACTCAGTAAACTTTCTTCACCCTCTTGTCCTTCACCAACCAAGAAACCGAAACTGGTTTCACCCAGCTACCCGGCACCTCCGGCTTGAACTACTAACACCCCATTTTCCTTCGATGAACTCGAGCTCCGACAGTAGCCTACCCACCCCATACGCATCCAAGAACCCGGCTTCATCGAAACACGTTCCAGAGTTTGGCAAAAATAAAACTGGGCACTTCGACTTTGCGTGAATCGTTTTGGTTTCCAGTATTTCGAATGAGAAAGGAACAAGAAACAAGTTTGGTTTCGAAAAAGAAAATTAGAGGATGGAGGTACTGTGTGATACAAATGGGGAAGAGAAAGAACGAGTTTAAATTTTTTATGTTGTAGGGATGGAGAATTTTGAAGAACCCAATAGCGTTATTTATACAGTGTAAGTGCATGGTGATCAAGGAATTAGAAAGTGCGTGGTAATCAAGGAATTAGAAAGTGCCGTGGTGATCAAGTAATTAGAACGTGCCATGGTGGTCAAGGAATTAGAACGTAGGATTCAGAGATCTTTCTCTTCTTGGTACTGTAGTTCCATGCCTGCATTAATTTGATTTTCCCGCACCATGCTCTTCATTAAATTTGATTGGAAATGGTACGGTGGTGTGATGGTTGTATGGTATGATGTTAGGGTAAGCGTTGAAGGTTAGAATGATGGCCATATAAAGAGAACACTTATATTTTATATTACGGCCATTTGTACAGCACCCAAACGTGCCTTCACAAAAATGATGGCATGGTTTCATGAATAGGTTGTAAGTAGGACGTGTGCGTGTTACTGAGATTTTTATTTAGTCAATTTAACGGTTCTTGTTTTATTTCGGTTAAATTTATTGGGTATTTGTTACATACAATTTTGTTCACCTATGAAAGACTATGGACAAAAATAAAAATACCGTTACAACGAGCAACGCCCCACAATCCCAAAAATATAATAATATCGGTAGGTTAATTAATATTGCGAAAACCCAAAATACTGATATAGGGTGCAAAATACTCCAAATAAAAAGTGATGTATTTTCCCAATTAAAAATTATAGTAAAATTCTAAAAATTAAACTATAGATATGTCTCAAAGGTCTCGTCCAAATTCGAAATCGATATTTAATTATATTAAATTATCATTATGGTTTATAATCGATTCCACAACGATTTTCTGAAAATTTGATTTGGGCATATATAACAATTTATACAATGAAATCTCGATTTTTCTCTTTTATTGGAAAAAATATAATCACGTGGATTCGAGCGTTTCTTGTTTCACTGAAATCCGATTAATATCAGATCCTGTATATTCAATTAAAGTTCGAAACTCAATATTACGAACTGCAGCGTCGTTTCGAGCTCGTTTTAACTATAAAATAAATTATATGAATTCGAACTTAAATTTATAAAATAAATTCGATGTAAATTCCATTATATTGCCATAATATATAAACAGATTTAAATATTCCCATTTAAGTGACCGAAAATCTAGGATGTTACATTTTCCATAAAGGGAATACTGCAACGTTAGTTGTGAAATTTTGAAATATAATTACAATGGTAATTGCGTGATTTTGAAATAAAAATAAGATTGCCATGATCATGAGATGTAAATCAAACTTTTTGGTTTAAAGGTAAATAATGATAATTAGACATTTGTTTTACTAAGAATTGGTAAGTGTGATTTATACCATTTAGTAAATAATACATATCGATATTTCCAGAGTTAAGGAAATGAAATAATTTTATGAAATGTAGCGATGTTTTAGAAGTAATCGAAGTGAAGCGAAACTTGGTAAATATGGTTATCGAATCCAATTAATGGAAATAAAGGTGATTTGTCTGGGTGTGTAGATGCAAACGGTTTTTTTCAAAATCGATAAGATGATTTCAAAGATTGATAGAGTTAATGAATGATAATAAAGACCTGGGCTGCCAATATACTTGACCGTACTGTTTAGAGATTGATAGTTAGAACACCATACTATCAATGAAATATTATTGGACCTTTTTGATGTGTTGTTTCTAAGAGACCGGGATGAGAACTAGACCCAAAACAACTTCTAATCAACGTTGCGTACGAAACTAATCTGCAGGGATATGCATAAAGATGGAGCATTGAAGACTGTAAATCTTCATGAGCGGAAGAACTACTTGTTGAATTTCTCTAGCTTATCCCTAGAGACATTTCGACAGTGATTATGTTGTGATTGAGATCTATGGATTGCAAGGACTTTTCGCTACTGATCCTTTGGGTGACTCCTACGATGCGGTAGGATGGTGCCTTCAGTTCATCCTGTTCCTAAATGACTTGTATGGATGAATGTTTGACAGAGTATACCTAACAGATCACATAAGACGATCTTGACAAGGTATTATGTTTGGTAACGGAGGAATTCGTTTCTCTTAGCTTTTATGTCCGTAATATTTTTGGAAAGATCAATTAGTGATTTGACTGGTTTGACGATGTGGCATTCAAAGTGAATGGTGCACAGATGTTCTAAGAAAAGTAAACGTAACCTTAAACCTCACAATCGGGAAATGATAAAATTTGGGCATGCAACATGGCTAGTTGGGTCACACCCAAGCAGGGTACATGTAACAACCCGAATTCTGACAGACCGAGTTTTTTTTTTTTCAAAATTCCAATATGTCGAAAATCAGATTGGTTTGCTCTGGTATCCTGCAGAAAAGACAGGGACATAAAACATGTCAGAGCTCAGAAATTATCTCATAGTGGAATGGATAAAATATAATATAATCAAAATATAGTCTTACGTATTAATAATACTGCCTAACCAGTACCCAGGGCTATCATGTATCTGCCACAAATCTAACCTGCGAGTATGTTATGAGGAGGGGATCAGAACACAAGTTCTGGTGACTGAATTTAAATTATACACTTTAGATAATCCTACATATATCATTCAATCATATTTTCTTATTTATTAGGTTACTTGGGTTAACAACACTCAAGGCTTACACACACGTCATACCCATTTACTTCCCAGTGGATTAACCCAATATAGTATATATGTAACCCCTCAATACTGAGGTACATCCCGTGGTACCCCACTCGCACGGTCTCTACCGTAATGCCACCAAAATGAACGCAGTCCCTCATCCTACGCCGGAGTGACGTATGGATCCCTACATAACAATGTTACTTTTTGCATATCTCTGCCATTACTACGCTACGTAAGCTTATGGACTGCCATCGTTGATCAAATCAGATTCCATACCGGAATAATGCCCTCATGTCTACGATACACCGCCCAAAGCCGAGATGCATGTATCTAGACTATCCATATACGTATTATCAATTGTAGCTCGATGCCTTAACCGCACGCCCTCTAATGTGCACCGAGTTCCGTGGTAGGGCGATACAAGAAACACGGAACTCGGCCGGGAGCTTTTCCATATTTGTATAGACCCGTCTTTAAGAGCCTCTATATGCAGATATACCTAGGATTTGTTTTCACGGTGGTTATGGTCCTACCCCCAACCCCTCCTTCAACTAGTAAAGGCTACAACAGCTAAACAACTTCCCTTTAAAAAAACAATCTAAACATCCATTTGGCGTCTTCCCTCAACCACCGTACCCCGATAGTGAAGGGTGAATGGTCTATTGGTTTTAGCTCTAGTCTTTCCGCATCCCACTGGCTGCCGATGATGGGTATCCGACGATCTACTATCCTTGTTGGTCGTGATCCTTCGCCTCCCCGTTGAGGCAACCGCCGAATCACCCTAGTGTCATCGCGTCACAACATTCTGATTGCATGACTACTTCTGCAGTCAAGGCTCACCTACCTAGTAGTTACGTGCAGACCCAACCTCTGCGAGCACGGCCTAAAACATCTGCCACCCCATAGAGGACTACAAGGTACACCTTATATACATCAAGAAGCCGCGTGCTTCCTCTTCCAGTCCTTTGGAGCCATCAAAATAATCAGATGAATGTGTGCTCCCCTCGTGCCTCATAACACCACGATGATCTACACCGTTGGGTTATTCACCCTCAAATGCGCGGGCTGGTTCAAGCACCTCATTTTAATAATTAGACCCTATGGAAATTCTTTTACGCGCTTGCCTTACCTCACCAGGTTTCCATTTAACTTGGTTATTCCCATTCATATTGAATTCTTAATCAAGTTACCAAGTTCCTCTTGCTTATTAATTTTGGTTATATAACTTAACCCATTTAAGTTTGTTAATAAGCCCACAACATGTTATTCTCTAGGTTATGGCCCAAGATCTGTAATCCACAATCTCTTTTATATTCTTGTTTGATTTATCGTTACATTAACATGTCCTACTTAATATGTAATTAAGTATATCTCAATTCACATGTTTTCTTGTTTAACATGTCAATCATTATTTATGATTATATATAACTTATTTCATAAGTTTTCCTCATCCTTTCTCGTTTAATCATAATTCCATTTTACACCGTTACTACAACTTATCATTGTTTACTTATTAACTTAGTTCTCTTAACTAGCGCACAATAATAAGTTTCTCTACTCATTTATTATAACCTATGTTATAATTTCCTCTCGTCCCTAGGACAACTTCCAAGTTTACAGATTACTTAATTTATAATTAAGTACAACTTCTTATATTTCATATATTTTCCCCCTTTTCTTAACCGGTTTCTAGGTTTCCCCATTTACTGATTACTTAATTTACAAGTAAATGTCTCTTATCTCATTTCACCAGTTATCCCATTTCTTTATTAGTTTATTATAACCTAAGCTATAATCTTCACTTGTCCCTAGGAAAAGTCTACTAATTATACAACATTTTCATTGATGTTAATTATTTACAATAGGTTATTATCATTCCCCATTTATTTCCTTTTCTTTGCTGTTGTGATCATCTTTCATTCAATTCCATTTATTTACAATTAATGGTATTTGTAAGTCCTTCCATTTACCTATATTTATACATATGTTTATGTACTAGACCTCTCACATTAAGCCTACCCTTGTGGATGCTGGATTTGCCGGGCGGGTCCAAGCAGACTTCTACCACAAGTTGACTCAACCTCGTAACTTAGCACTATTATATATTTTAATTATGCACTTAGACCCCTCACATTAGATTTACCACTTGTGAATGCTGGATATGCAGGGCGGTTCCGGGCAGACTTCTATCACAAGTGCAATCTAACCTCATGTCTAAGAGCGTTACGATATCAAATTACTGTAAATCTAGGCATGTTTTTTCTTTTAACCATTATTCCTGTTTCATTATAGGTTTTCATGCCCCTTTCCCAAGTTATATTTGTTATGTACCATATGCCCAAATTAAGGTCTTTAACCATAATTTGGTTTATGCCCCAAAACCCATATGTTTTCAATTTTTATGCTAACATGAAACCATTTAATCATATAACTATTACAATTCATACAAGTGAGGATTCATGTATATAATTGTGGCAAGTTAACATGTTGTTTTCTCAATTCTACATCTAACAATTCAAATACATAGTATGCCACAAGTGAATCATGTAATCATAACAACAGTGGTTGCTACCCATTATCCTAACAAGTTTGTTTTTCAATACATAAACATTTCAACTTTAACTGATTCAAAAAATTAATATCTTAGCATATTAATTATTCCCACATGTCATGCATATCACTTTAACCAGTATTAACGTATGTTAAACATCTCAACATATTACATTTCAATTATACAAAGTGGGAAATGGTAAACGATAACATATTATTATCTAAAATGCTATAGCTTAAATCAACTCACCTCAAACACTTTCTCAATTCTGGATCTGATCCAATTTTAGCATCCATGGTTTTTCCCTTAATTTTATTTAAAACATAATAACCGCGGATTGATTATTTTCATTAATAGAGAAGGGAAAGAAAGAGGAAGAATTTGAATAGATTGGATCTAGAAGTTTACCTTGCTTTTCATGGTTCTGAATAATCTTTTATTAACGTCAATTATCTCTTCCAGATCTTGAATTTGAAATCTTCTTATTAATAATCTAAACTTTCTGAATAGATTTGTGGGGAGAGAGAGAGAGTAATGGCAGAGCTCCTGCATAGCCCCAGAATTATGAGGTTTAGGGTTAGCTCGAGAGACATATTTATACGTGTATTAGAGAAACCAGGACCCTCAGATTTGATTAAAAACAATCAGAAATGACCAAATCTAAAAAAATAAACATAATCTGCCGCAGGGGTGTCGACCCACCCGTTAGGGGGTCAACGTAGAGGTCGACACCCTCCTTAGGGGGTCGACACCCCTGGGCGGGAAATCCGCCGCCCTCTCCAATTTCGAATTTTAAACTGAATTTCGAATTGTTGAACCTATTTTTGAATTTTTGAACCTATTATATATATATTCTTCCTACGCGTATACAAATTTAAAACCATAATAACTTCTTCATACAGTGTCCGATTTACGCAAACCAGTTGTCTATCTTGACCAGAATTTTGAGACGGATGGAATGGCGCATTCTGTTTTACTTAATTATGAATATTTAATTAAGTTATTCTTATTTTATTATCTTAAGTTAAAAATGTGGGGTGTTAAAGTAAATTTGTCATCGATCTAGAGAAAATTCGTTTTTTTCTTCTTTCGCTTCTGTATCTCCCGAGAACGCTCATGTCGGTACCGACCGTTGGTGACAATATATTCGATACACTCAAGATGAATGAGTGGTCGGTCATATGTGGCCAGGTTGCAAGGTGTTCTTGTTGAACCCCAGTGTATCCCCTCTTGAGTACACTGATCCGAATGTGGTCTCATACGTTGTCATCGTTGGAATCCATTCTCTAATAAGCACCTTGCGGTTTTTGAATATATAATGAATATGTAGAGCGTGAGATGCAAGCGTTCTGCTAGATGGTTATTTATTTGTGGTTTGGTAGACACTATTATAATATCATCGGATTTTGATATTTCAAAAATGTTTTTGGTTATCATAAGGTAAAAACCGACCGTCTTTATGTGTGGATTGGTCTTACAATTATCCTTTTCTTTCAAAAAAGATTTCTAAAGTTAATCAAGTTGTTTTTCATATGAATTTATCATTAAAACTGTTCCACACTGATCCAGGTGAATTTTTCTTTGCTTCAAATGTGCTTGGGTCAGACCGAGTATATTTCCATGTTAGATTTCTTTTGGAACTTCGGAAGAGGAGCTGGAGTCGAGACATATACCCATATTTACTGGAACTAGTTTATTCCGATGTGTGTATTGATTAATATGAATGCATACTCCGATGTTGTAATCATATATATATATATATATATATATATGCAGTTTCTTTTTGTAAAGCATATTAATGTATCATATTTTGTCCATTCCGCTATGAGACTCCTATCTTATTATTCTTCTATTCTAATATTTATTTATTTCTTCTATCTCCCTCTAACTTCTTTCTATTAACAATCTGGGTTTTCGATACTTGAATTTTTGGAAAGTAATACAAGATTATGTATTATTGTCGAAAATTCGTGCATTGAATTTTCTGGATCATTACAAGTACCGTATCTATCCCATTCATTAATTCCCAATCTCACTTAAAAGATTCGATCTATATTTACAGAAAAACATACTTACCTAATCCCAACCCCTTTCTCAAATGAAACAAAGAGGAGGACACCAGTCCTGTTCTACCAGTCTAGGGCAATTTCTAATTGCGATAGAATGTAACTAGCTCCTTACGCTTAACCTATATCCACATTTATTTTGGTAAGTTTGAATTACCTTCATTAATCCTTGGTTTATCTCATACGTTCAAATATTTACTTGAAGATTGATTAAAACTCTAATTTAGTTTTAATCTTCAAAACCATTTTTTCTTTAAATGGGTCATGAACAATGTTATTAAAAAACATTAGTCACACAACCAACCCAAAATCATACTTGCATTGGTAATGGAATCTTCATGGAAATAAAATCTTCTCACTATCGACATAAATTTCTGTATCAAACTAACATTATAAGCAGAATAAGGGCGAAGCCTTTTAAATTCCTCAAATAATATTTGTCTTCATCAACAAACACTTATCTCGATTATCACCAAATCGATTTCCATTAAATTCCAAATTTAATTTACTAACCATTCAAAAATGATTACTTAAGTCATAGATGAAAACGATTGAGTTTAAAACCTTTAAATAACCCTTTTCAGAAAATGTTGTAATAACGTCACAAAAAGCGCTCCGAGTAGGCTTATATTTGCTAGTTTAATCAAAATGACTTTTATATTATCCAAACTTCATTTTATTACTTTAAATCACTATTAAACCATTTATTATTAAAATCATAATTTATCCCTATTTTAATAATTTAAAAGTAGTTCATTTTATAAAATCCAATTTCACGTCGCTAAATCTAATTCCTAGGTTTTTCTAAAATTTTGATTCTGGCTTATTTCAAAATCTAACCGTTGGAATTTACTACTTTCTTTTGCATTTGAAAGTTCTTTTTATTTCAATTCCAACGCTTTTTGTTTCAGAAAAAACCGATGGTCGGATCTTCTAGTACGTCAATTTAAAGTTAATTGACGAAATTCGTGAACTATCGCTGTGTGATTAGTCCTATTCAGACCAAATTTCAATTTATAATTAAATTAAATTGAATTACTTCCAAAATAGCTTATTAATTATATAAAACAAATATAATTACTTTTGGAAACTATATTTCAGTTATTTCAATTTAAAATTAAATATTCCATTATTTAATCATTTTAATATTATTTAAATCATTAAAATAATATTATTTTTCAAAATTCATTATTTGAAAACCAAATTTTTCTAAGGTCCATAAAATAATAATAATAATAATAATAATAAGATAATGTAGCAAATAAAATGTTATTAAAGCATCTCTTGGATGTTTTTTTTGAAGTTATCATTCATTTTTAATTCAAATTTGAAAACATACCTTTATCTCTTTAAAACTAGTTTAAAACAAATTTTTATTCTTACAAAAACTATTCATAATTACTTAAACTATCTTTCCAAATAATTTCAGATTTAAAATTTAAACTTTTATTTTTCACTTAATATTTTATTAATAAAATATTCAATTAAATTCAAATCATTTATAACTTCAAATAAATCTCGAAGTAAATTTCAGTTTAACCATCTTGTCTGCTGGATCAGTTAGGGGTAGCCAGGGAGAGCATGAAACTATATTTTCCCAACCAAAGCCTAGACACTAACCTCTTTGTCATCCTAGAACGTCCGGTATTTTTTTCGAAAGAGACTTCATTTATATATGTGTATCCATACATATGTGTCATTCACTTAAGTGTTTATAACATTAACACTTAATTTCCAAATGGGTATCATTTAACATAAGTGTTAATACAGTTAACACTTGAAATCAACAACCCAATAACATATCCAATAACTCATTTACCATTCATCATAGGATCCAATAACATTATACAACATCCAATGGCATCGTACAACATCCAATAACATCGTACAACATCCAATAACATTATAGGGTGTCATTTACACAAGTGTTCATATCATATCCACCTAAAGGTGACATTTTTATCCCTTAAAATTAGGTATCCGCATTATTAACTCACAAAGCAACATCCTTAACATTTTAAACTAAGTATTTACATAATTAACACTTAAAGGAAACATTTTTAACACTTTAAAATAAGTGTTCAGAATTTTAGCACTCATTAATACCCAAGCCAACTCAAATCGCATTAATAACAAACATAACCATCATTAGCCAACACCAAATATCATTAGCAAGCTATTAACATCATAAACAATCTATGAACATCATTAGCAACACAAATAGATAACTATTTATCAAAATGTGAGTAAGCAGTACTCACTTAGGGATCCACTCCTCCAATCTTTTAAAAAGATAGGACCTTTAACACATACGAATTTTGCTATCACCTTTACAAACAACGTTTTCACCTGGATTTTGCTACGAACTAAGTATAATACGTAAATATATTTGTTATAGGCATATATATATATATATGGTACTTAGGAAGAGAAAAGGTGGAAATTTTAAGTTATTTAAGGAGTAAAAGAGGGATTTTGGCTCAAGGAAGGGCCTTGGTCTAGGGTAGGGTCAAGGGCCTTGAAGGGGGAACGTATAGGGTGAGGCGACGAGGTGTAGGGTGTAGGAGAGGTGTGGTGGGAATAGTGTAAAAGCTAAGGTTCATGGCATGGTGGTAGGGAGTTTTAGGCTTTTAGGAGGAGAAAAAGGTGTTTGACCGCAGGAGGTTCATAGCATGGTGGTAGGGAGGCGACAAAAAGGGTGGAGGAGCTAAAGAGGTAGGTTGTTGTAATTGAGTAGGTAGAGGAGGCCATTAAGTCTTAAGGTGAAGGAGGAGAAGAGAAACTGTAATGACCCGGCTTTTTGCTTGGTTTTCGCCGGTAATTAAACCAACTTAAACCGTTTATAAAGACGGATCGTTAGGGGCACTTACATGTTTGCACAAAATAAAGACAACTTTTCCATTATCATTAAAATAATATTACATCAAAGTTACAATACGTACATCAGAGTACATCGGTTACACAGTGGAAAAGATACTAAACTCGGCAGAAGAATGCGAATGCTCCAAACATAATAGCTTCAGTTATACCAGAATCCTGCTCCAACTAATTCCAAGGCAAAATCTGCGAACCAAACTACTAGGCTGCCCGTATAAAAATTACGGGCACCCATAGTTTAGGTGTGGGAACAATAAACTCCAAGTCAGTCATGGGACTGGTGTGAAAACTCAAAATAGTTGTCTTTAGGGTTTATTTTAAAGTTAGGTAATTCACCATACCACGCCGCCAATGCGGAACGGGTTTACCCCATGCGAATACCAGTGCATAGAAATTCGCAATGACTTTTTGAAAAAAATGAAGCTATCATAAGCTCATCCCACATCACACAATGCAAGCGCACACCAAATGGGCGAGTTTTGCCTTATGACAACCAAAAATGCCTTCATATATGAAAATCCTCTTTTACTAGTATATATAGTGTGAAAAACCTTTTTGCAAATAAATGTATTAATCCTAGCCAACATAATGCCTCATCCCATTATACTGACAATCCTGCCAGTAACCAGCAGGCTATACAATCAAAACCGTATGGGCTCGTAGTGGAGATCGGGTTTCGAACATGATGGTTCCTGGTACAAAAGATCATTCGTGGGCTCCCAAACTTTCTTGTCCGCATCATCCCAGTACTCACGGATAACGTCTAGACTCGAACTTCGTTATACTAACCCACCATACATGAATCAGAGTACCCAACGCATAGCGTCCCAGACTGGGAACTTTGCAGTACTCTTTCATCATCACATCCCGGTGCACCGAACATACGAAACGAACATAAAAATCTAACCACTGGTTTACCATCAATCCGGGGCGTGAGGTTCGTCGAGGTCACGATATACACAAAGCTACGCTTAAATAAGCCATGCTTTGATCATCCATAGCTCATCACATAACTTAAGTATGACACATTGTCCATTCACTATGCATCACTGATTTCTATCAATATATAACCTCTAAGCTCATACGTCTTAGAGAAGGGTGTTAAGCAAGAGAATAAATTCTCCGCCACCAAGCAGATATATATATTAATAAAGATCAGTGCTACGCAGTCAATTACAATGTTAGACACACAATCCATACATGTCCGTTCTAGGTCTGAACTACCTTTTAAATTCCTCCAGTAGTAAGAGTCATCATCTACCGGATTAATATCAAACATCTGAAGATTTATCTCTAAACATATCCAATTATTTAAAATTGAAAACCCATATTAATACCAATCTAAATTCCATATAAAAAAATTCCAATACTTTTGAACCTTTGGAAACATTCCACAAATCATTTAAAAATGATTACTTGTAGTTCGGAAAATAGTTTGCGGGTTAAAAACTTCAAAATAGGTTGTTTTCGAAGAAAGCGTTACAATAGTGTTTTCAAAAGCGTTACAAAGCGTTACAAAACAGTTATCTTAATTACTTCGATCAAAACATCGCTTTTCTTAGTCAAAACTTAAACTTTAAAATTCAAAACATTTTTTACATAATTTATAATGATTTTAGCATTTTTTCACATATTTTTAGAAACATTAGAAATGGTTGTTTATGGTTATGGTCGATAACTTCTCTTATAGCGGCCTTTTCCAAAATGGTTTTAAACATAACTTGAAAATTATAACTCGGATTTAAAATCTGCTTTCACTCATTTAAAATCTCTTACTAATATAAATCAAATGTTTTTCATTTCATGGAAATCCGATTTAGATTGCAAAAGTTATAAGCGTTTGAATTTTGCATCTAAAATATGTAAATTGTCGTTATGCGACAAGCTCAATTTTGACCATAATAAACATTATTCTATGATACTTCAAAATCTCTTAGAAAACCATTATATCCTTATATAACCCTTTTAAAATCATTTAAATTTACTTTCCAAATTATTTTGGATCTAAAATTCAACTTTCTTAAATTCCAATTCATTTCTAAATTCAAATAACTTGAAATTAACCTTCCCATTCGTCGGATCAGCTAGGGAGCCAGGGAGAGCAGGAAACTTTATTTCCAAACCCAAGCCTAGACACTATCCTCTCTGTCATCCTAGAATGTTCCGGTATTTATTTATTCATTTAAAGGATTTAAACAATATATATGAATTCATACATATGGTCTTTTCCGATTATTAACCTTCAATTTCAATAATGATATTGCTTTTAATTATGAAGGAGATTTGTCGATCACCAATGTGATATCATAATTCTTGTGTCATAGTGTGTGCAAAACAACATCAACAAACATTTAAACATCCATAGCAACCATTATCAACATGATTCAATAAATCATAATTGTGCACAAGCATTATAACATTAACACTTAATGGTGTGTGTTCTAAACCTCGCATCCATCACAACAAATATCAATCATCATTAACCAATCATAATTCATCACTATATTTAAATTAGTCTGGCTACTAATTAAATACATGAACTGTTGTTAAATAGTTCTCACCTAACAGCCTTCCAAATCTTCACGGTAGACGAGCCTAGCTAAGCGAACCGTCATACAGTATTTCAGCGCAACGTCTTCTTCACCAATATATATATATATATAATATACACTAATCTCTCTTTATATTATAAGAGGAGGAGAAGAATGACGAACTTTGGCAAGGTGGTGGTGGAAAAGAGGAAGACTTATGCCGTGGAAACCATGGCCATAAGCTTTAAGAAGAAGGTGGAAATGGAATGGTAAAAAATGGAGAAAGAGCCTCCTTATATAGGAAAGGAGGAGTAAGGAGGTAAAGACACATAAGGGGCAAGTGGCAATCATGCATGAAAGAGAGCATGCATAAAGACATGTGTCTTAACACTTGTCTTAAGAAGAAAAAAGAACTTTTGGTAGCACTTTATTTTAAATGTTATGAAAACTAAAGGCAACACTTAATTCTAACACTACTAATTCGTGTTATGGTTTGACAAATCCGATCGAACGACAAATAGTATCAATAAATCCAAACTCATTAATAATCATTCTCATTTATAATTCAAGTAAAATCTATCTATAACTTATCAAAATTATTAAATACTCTTAACCATATATATTTATAACAAATTCAAATTAAGTAATAAAAATTCCAATTTTAAATTGGTTAAAAATTCTGGATCGTTACATTCACCCCCCCCCCCCCTTAAAACTTTTCGTCCTCGAAAAGGAAAGGGAATCGTAACTACTTATTTGACAAATTGAAGATTAATTTTTTTTATACCAGAGCTCCATATTCTCACATGTATTAACGGATAAGCATATCCACATGTCCTCCTACTATAACCTCTAGTTACCTATTATATTCGATTCATCGTTTACTGGGCCAATTACTTATACTCAACCGTTTATTGCTTTAAAAAACAATCAGAATTATAAATTATGCTCTAAGGTCTTATCTTACAAATGAAAAGGTTATGAAACTTATTCCTTTTCAGTTTCCAAAATTACTATTATTCTTTATATGAAAATCTTGATCGTCTCCGAACTCAGCTTGTCTAAACATTTCAGTTAGGTAATTTCTTCTTACTATTCCCGCTTGCCAAAATCCTTTAATCAAATTGTGAAACTTGATTCACAAGGTATTTATGCTTACTTAAACAGTTACTTTTTTTGCCACAATATACTTTAGAACTTATCGACTTGTCCAAAATCGTCGATAATTCCAATCTTCCTATCTATACCCTTAATTAAATTCAATAACTTTTTCATTAGAATAAGTTCTATTTGGATATATGATAGTGTATATTAAAATGATTTATGAAATAAGTTATATTTTATATATATATATATATAATTAACATCATATACATACATTTATTCATGCATCCAACTTTTCAGAGATAATTCCCTAGGGGTCAAAGAGCTTGCTCTGATTACATAATTCTTGCATTCCTTTTTCTTCACTTATGACGGCGGGTGGTGTTGCTTTAGCTGGTCTTTCTCCCTTCTTTAACTGACAATCCTGGACTACATACCTTACTTTTCTGCATCGATAACACTTCTTTTCTTTTGTTAAGTTCATGGGTTTCTTCCTTGTTTTAGGACACTTACGTATAAAATGTCCTTTCTTCTTGCATTTGAAACAAATTATGTCTTCTCGAATGGTTTTCTTTTGTATTCTTTCTGGGCATAAAACAACAAAATGTCCTTCTTGACTACATCTATAACAATAGATACCTTTGAATTTCCCCAATCTAAGTCTTTCTTCCTTTTCTTTTCGATTATGAGCTTTCCTTTCTTGTTTTAGGGTCATCCACCATTCAGTACCTGATAAACCAAACTCCATCTTTGTTCCTATAAGGAAATTTTGTTGAAAAATCCAGCTTACCCTCCACTTAATTTACTGGCTTATCCCTTACTGACAAGTTTACCAGGTATAATTCTTACAACCCAATCAAATTTTCACTTTTCTATTTAAGTTCATATCATTTTACCAAACAATTTCAAACACTTATCTAAAAGGGTTTAAATATATATTGATGTTTTAATTGGAATCATATAGTCATCCCACTTTCGAAACTCGAAAATACATACTGATGATGCTGCAGTCATCAACAGAATCATCTTCAAGTGACTTGAGTGTGATTCTATATCAATCCAGTACACTTAAGACTTCGTATATACGTTAGCTAGGCGTATTTTCAAAATTTTCTTATACTCGATAGTCCAACCTCAACATCGAATGCAATACTCAAATTCTAATTTTTAATTTCTAACCATATTTATTAGTTACCTTAACAAATTTGACCCAAGTTTATCGATATTTAGAAATCCCCAATAGTGAAATTAAATCCAAAAAGGCATTTGTACTCGGATCGTTTTCCTGATCAGTGGAAGGGGCTTAATTACCATACCATAAGAAGTATTTTATGTGTAATTATAATCACAAAATGTAAGCTTAACCTTAATCATTTGACTAAGTATCCAGGTTATAATTAACCATATATTTCCAAAATATGTTTGTTTCTTAAATTGAATCTTTTCAAAACTCATTTCATATTTTCAAATACGCTCTCTCAAATATATTACTCTAAAATCTCATTCTAGGGTATTACTAACCCTATCTCTAATGAGATATATAACTCTGATGAGTCTTTCCATTGTTCAAATGTATCGTACCCCATTGCTTTGTATAAACCAAAGCTCTGATACCACTATGTAAAAACCCGGCTTTTTGCTCGGTTTTCGCTGGTAATTAAACCAACTTAAACCGTTCATAAAGACGGATTGTTAGGGGCACTTACACATTTGCACAAAATAAAAACAACTTTTCCATTATCATTAAAATAATATTACATTAGAGTTACAAGAGATACGTCAGAGTACATCAGTTACACAGTAGAAAAGATACTAAACTCGGCAGAAGAATGCGAATGCTCCAAACATAATAGCTCCAGTTAAACCAAAATCTTGCTCCAACTAACTCCAAGGCTAAATCTGCGAACCAAACTACTAGGCTGTCTGTGTAAAAATTATGGGCACCCAGAGTTTAGGTGTGGAAACAATAAACCCCAGATCAGTCATGGGACAGGTGTGAGAACTCAATACAGTTGTCTTTAGGGTTTATTTTAAAGTTAGGTAATTCATCGGACCACGCCGCCAATGTGGAACGGGTTTACTCCATGTGAATACCAGTGCATAGAAATCCGCAATGACTTTTTGAAAAAAATGAAGCTATCATAAGCTCGTCCCATATCACATAATGCAAGTGCACACCAAATGGGCGATTTTTGCCTTATGATAATCAAGAATGCCTTCATACATGAAAATCCTCTTTTACTACTATATATAGTGTGAAAAACCTTTTCACAAGTAAATGTATTAATCCTAGCCAACATAATGCCTCATCCCATTATACTGACAATCCTGCCGGTAACCAGTAGGCTATACAATCAAAACCGTACGGGCTCGTAGTGGAGATTGAGTTTCGAATATGATGGTTCCTGATACGAAAGATCATTCGTGGGCTCCCAAACTTTCTTGCGTGCATCATCCCAGTACTCGCGGATAACGTCCAGACTCGGACTCCGTTATACTAACCTACCATACATGAATCAGAGTACCCAACAAATAGCGTCCTAGACTGGGGACTTCACAGTACCCTTTCCTCATCACATCCCAGTGCACCGAACATACGAAACGAACATAAAAATCTGACCACCAGTTTACCATTAATCCGGGGTATGAGGTTCGTCGAGGTCACGATATACTCAAAGCTATGCTTAAATAAGCAATGCTTTGATCATCCATAGCTCATCACATAGCTTAAGTATGCCACATTGTCCATTCACCACGCATCACTGATTTCTATCAATATATAACCTCTAAGCTCATATGTCTTAGAGAAGGGTGTTAAGCAAGAGAATAAATTCTCCACCACCAAGAAGATATATATTAATAAAGATCAGTACTACGCAGTCAATTACAATGTCAGACACACAATCCATACATGTCCGTTCTAGGTCTGAACGAAAAAAAAATCCAGAATTCCTTCACATACGTTCGGGCTTCTTGCTCCTTAGCTGATATATAAAATCCATCTACGAATGGGAGCCAGCCATTCGAGACATTCAACAAGTCGTCCTTACGATATGAAGGGTCCCGATCTTCAATACTATCTTCAATATCTTCAATTGCTCCACAACATCGTATTATTACTTGGAATGGTTTTCTGACATAATTCCAATCCCGGTCTTTCCAAATAATAAGCGCACTTAAAAACACAATCACAGAACACACAGGATTTCTACCAAAACTCGTTCCATTTTGGATTTCGTTAAATTAAACTTCTTTAAATCTATTCTCAAATTATCTTTAACAAAATCCATATTTAACCCTTCTTCTTTAAAACACATCCCTTAAATCCAAGATAATCTAGCCCCAAAGCATTAGTTAATTTTCCGTTTGATAACTCGTTATCAAAAATCCAGTTTCCTTTGAAAACCCTTACCTCACATTTCAACCCTAGATTCCAATTAAATTGATTTTCCAACTTTCCATTCTTTAATCTTAACTAAAATATTATACTTTCTTTCCAATTCCACACTTTATATTTCCTCAAATCAAAGATCTGAATAAATCCTCATATTACAATATGAATTTCCATAACTCAATCTGATTGGGTTTTAAGAATGATATTACTGAAGATATGATTCACGACAAAACCCAAATCAATTGATATTGAACATAAGTTATAGAAATTGTATTTACTTATATTCGATATCAATTCTCATAATCAACGAATACTATAGGTGGAACAAAGATATAATAATATCTTCCAAATTCCTCAAATATATACATTTACACCACAAAATTTCATATCAAATATCTGATGATTATTTCTGTCCAACTTATCCCAGTCAACTTAGGAAACTCGTATCTTAATATAAAGATTTATCCAACTCTTTGACATTAGATCTAGATAGAAATACCATCAACTTATACTTAATATTAATCTTGATATCCAACTCACACTATAAGCGGAATAACGGTGAACTACCTTTTAAATTCCTCCAATAGTAAGAGCCATCATTTACCGGATTAATATCAAACATCTGAAGATTTATCTCCAACCATATCCAATTATTTAAAATTGAAAACCCATATTAATATCAATTTAAATTCCATATAAAATATTTCCAATACTTTTGAACCTTTGAAAACATTCCACAAATCATTTAAAAATGATTACTTGTAGTTTGGAAAATAGTTTGCAGGTTAAAAACTTCAAAATAGATTGTTTTCGAAGAAAGCGTTACAATAGTGTTTTCAAAATGGTTGTTTATGGTTATGGTCGATAACTTCTCTTATAGCGACCTTTTCCAAAATGGTTTTAAACATAACTTGAAAATTATAACTCGAATTTAAAATCTGCTTTCACTCATTTAAAATCTCTTGTTAATATAAATCAAATGTTTTTCGTTTCATGGAAATCCGATTTAGATTGCAAAAGTTATAAGCGTTTAAAGTTTGCATCTAAAATACGTAAATTGCCGTTATGCGACAAGCTCTATTTTGACCATAATAACCATTATTCTATGATACTTCAAAATCTCTTAGAAAACCATTATATCCTTATATAACCCTTTTTAAAATCATTTAAATTTACTTTCCAAATTATTTTGGATCTAAAATTCAATTTTCATAAGTTCCAATTCATTTCCAAATTCAAATAACTTCAAATTAACCTTCCCATTCGTCGGATCAGTTAGGGATAGCCAGGAAGAGCAGAAAACTTTATTTTCGAACCCAAGCCTTGACACTATTCTCTCTGTCATCCTAGAATGTTCCGGTGTTTATTTATTCATTTAAAGGACTTTAATAATATATATGAATTAATACATATGGTCTTTTCCAATTATTAACCTTTAATTTCAATAATGATATTGCTTTTAATTATGAAGGAGATTTGTCGATCACCAATGTGATACCATAATTGTTGTGTCATAGTGTGTGCAAAACAACATCAACAACCATTTAAACATCTATAGCAACCATTATCAACATGATTCAATAAATCATAATTGTGAACAAGCGTTATAACATTAACGCTTTATAGTGTATGTTCTAAACTTCGCATCCATCATCCATCACAACAAATATCAATCATCATTAACCAATCATAATTCATCACTATATTTAAATTAGTCTAGCTACTAATTAAATACATAAATCGTGGTTAAAGAGTTCTCACCTAACAGCTTTCCAAATCTTCACGGCAGGCGAGCCTAGCTAAGCGAACCGTCGGACAGTATTTTAGCGCAACGTCTTCTTCGCCAATATATATATATATATATACATATAATATACACTAATCTCTCTTTATATTATAAGAGGAGGAGAAGAAAGATGAACTTTGGCAAGGTGGTTGTGGAAAAGAGGAAGACTTATGTCATGGAAACCATGGCCATAAGCTTTAAGAAGAAGGTGGAAAGGAGGAAATGGAAATGGAAATGGAATGGTAAAAAATGGAGAAAGAGCTTCCTTATATAGGAAAAGAGGAGTAAGGAGGTAAAGACACATAAGCGGGCAAGTGGCAATCATGCATGAAAGGGAGCATGCATAAAGACATGTATCTTAACACTTGTCTTAAGAAGAAGAAAAGAACTTTTGGTAGCACTTTCTTTTAAATGTTATGAAAACTAAAGGCAACACTTAATTCTAACGCTACTAATTCGTGTTATGGTTTGACAAATCCGATCGAACGACAAATAGTATCAATAAATCCAAACTCATTAATAATCATTCTCATTTATAATTCAAGTAAAATCTATCATATAACTTATTAAAACTATTAAATAGTCTTAACCATATATATTTATATCAAATTCAAATTTAAATTCAAATTAAGTAATAAAAATTCCAATTTTAAATTGGTTAAAATTTTTGGATCGTTATAGAAACCATGAAAATAGAAGTAAAAGGAAATGGAAAACTAAGTGAAATGAAAACAAATAAATTCTCTTTCATGCACATGCCAAAAGTGCCATGAAAAGGGGTGAAATGGAAGAACTGGATAAGTGTTAAGGGAGGACATGAATTGTCTAAATTGGGAGGAGCTTAGGAATTTGGTGAAAAAGGAAGTGATTACTTTTAATTAAACTTAACTTTACACTTAAGGTTTATATAGGGAAGGATTATCTCCACTTAATATTATTTAAATTCTATATAACCATTGGTGTTATAGGTCCTCAAGGTTATCATTATCCATTTAAAATAAAATTAAAAGGTTCCAAAATAGCCATTTACGAATATAAACCTCTAAACGATTTTAATTTCTAATTGAAAACCAGTGTAAATGAACTAATGATCTTTATAGATAAAGTTTAATTGAAAAATTTATAAACTAGTTCATTATCATCTATATTTGTTTTTAAACCATTTTAGGTCTATTTTATCAAGATTTTTCAAATATTCAGTATTACCGAAAACTACCTAATTTCAATTGAATTTCAATAAACGATTCCTATGCGTTTTCAACTCGTATGATCAAACCGTAAGTCCAATCAATACGAAATTTGAAACCCTACTGTATTTTACTATAACGGGTCCAATAAAACTGATTTCATTGAATTTCAAGATCGTTTAAAAAGCGTCTATTTTTTAGGCGATAATATTAAAATATCGAATTTCAATATATGTACTTTTAAATCAATTTTAGAAGTTTACTAACCTTATTTTATCTTTAATAAAATATAAAACAAAGTTAGAATTCATTGTCAATAGTTTTTCATGTCTAGACTTAATATTTGACCTTTTAAAATCCACTAAAAATCAATTAAAATTTCATATTTTAAATTGACTAAAAATACGGGTCGTTACATAATTATCGAGTTTTTTGATTGCTACAACTTCTTCTTCTGCTATTGTTACAGCTTTGGATAGTTAAGGTATTTAATAATAGATAATTTATACCTCATTTACACATGCACTTAAAGAGAATATTTCATAGATGCCATATTAGAAAAGTTAAATATATTTACCATTTACTATCACATAATTCATGTTTCTTTAGAAGATAAAACAAAAACATATTTACATCTGTGGAACTTGAATTTTTTTAAGGCCAAAATGTGACTGAAATCTCCATTACAAAATGGACTTCAAAATTTTGTATATCATATAACTTTCAGTTTTTTTATCAGGATGAATTTTTGAGTGTCTTACATGTTAAAAGGTATTGTGGTTTTTTTTCTCATAATACCAGATGGTATTCTGGTTTTCTTATATATACACACCGCATGATTTTTTGGCTTTCTATCAAAATGTTCTGGTCTTTATACATTTCAAGTGGAACTCTGATTTCCTTATAATATAACATGGTACTTTGGTTTCTTATACATCAGATGAAATTCTGGTTTTCTTATATATTTGATAGTTTCTGCATTTCTTATTCTGGTATTATGCAGTGTATGTATTTTGGCTTTGTTTGAATTCTAGTAATAGTTAATAACATGTATTCTATTGTTGTATGTGCAGACAGATTTTGCTACATACTTGCATTCGCGGAGATTTTTGTAGCCTCCCATCCTTGTGGGAGTTTATTTTCATACAACCTGAGTTGTTTCCTTTCTGCATTTCTTTTAGCTATAATCTTTTTGTATAAGTCATGTCCCTTGGCATCTTCAAATTATTATGACATTGCATAATTAATTAAAGAATAGTAACGAATGCGCTTATATTTTGCTAGTAATATATTCTTAGGTATCCCTTGTAAAAGCTTTTGATATCCTCTGAAAATTTTGAGCAATATTTGCCACTACATACAAATTAGTCATGTGTAAATGTAGGATTGGATTTCAAGGTAAAGATTACTTGAGCATTTTCAGTGAGAGAATGCAATGTTATGTGCATGAACGATTTTTATGTTGAGAACTAACATATTATTCAAAGCAAATAAGCTCCAAAACTGATTTTTGCATCTTTAGATAGGGTGTAAGTCATGAAGTATAAACCATTAGACCTAGTATACAATGCAACCGTTTGCTTACAACTATGATGCCTTTTATTTTATTTTAAAACAGAAGAAGATTTTATTTCTCATGTTATATAAACTCCTTTGTTTCTCTTAATGGCCACAGGAGCCACAACATTTGCGAATTTGTTTCTACATAAAGAAAATCAACTTAAGAAAATGAAAAAATATGCTTAAATAATGAAGTCTGCCATTTCCAAAAGGCAAAATAGAACTGCTACTGTAAGCATTTTTTTGACTATAATTATAGGATTGTTACAAACAGTACCATGACAAACAAGTTTAGATAACACATGTTCAAGCATGAACTTATGCATATATTATTTACTGTATAAAACAATCCAATCTCAGTTTCTTTTTTTTTTAATTTAATTGTTCAACACATCATTTTTTTTAATCATCACCTCCGTACTGCGTGGAATTTCCATTCCAGTAGGTATTATCATCTTTAGATTACATATCATCTTCATCATGTTTCAGTGTGTGTATATTGCTCACAAATGGCCATGTTGTTTTTCTCCTTTCCACTACTGTAAGCATTTAGCACCTCAGTTGCATAGGATACAAGTGCTCCTGACATCAACGCAACACAAGACCAGAGCTAAACACTAGGACCTAGTTGCATAGGATAAATTTTAAGATAGGAATGAAATACTAGTTACCAGACAAAGGATAAAATTATCAATCTTTCCCACACATTGGTCTTCCAAAAGATATTAAATAGTATACCTTTCTGGGAATTGATTCGGGCAAAAAATTTCAAAATAGGATTGCATAAATTGATTAGAACTTAAAAGATCAGATCTTGCTTTAATTCTAGATCAACAGATAATTCAATAAGGGGAAGTTGATACCATTACGATTTCAATGTGAATGTGAGACAAAAAAGCTACCGTAAAAATTGTTGAAAGCGACTTTTGTCAACAAATTTTTTGCATGCCCCAAAAATTGTGTTTCTTGTTATAGATAAGAAAAAAATGCTTTAACAATAAGCTTCAAATTTAAGTTTGTAACAACCCGTATTTTTATAACATGTTAAAACCATAAATCAAGGCAGAATTATTTTTTAAAATAAGAATCAAGGGAAATGGGTTACGCCATTGCGTTCGTCTCGGAATTCTGCTTGAAATAGATTCCGAGTTTGCGTAAAATGGATACTGTACGAAGAAGATATGGACGAACGAAGTTAGGCAGAAAAACCAGAAACCGACCAGAATGCACTGGCGCACTTGGGAAGTGCGCCAGAACAAAATTGCACTGGCGCACTTGGGAAGTGCGCCCATGCAATTTTGCATTGGCGCACTTGGCAGGTGCGCCCAGGCCGAGCAGAAACCTGCTTGGTCAGGCCCTGGCTGGCCTGGTCGGGTTCTGGTCGAATTTCTGAGCTCTGGTGTGTCACTAGAGCTGACTTGTCATTTTCTGATTGGCTTCTCCTAAGATTGATGGCCTTGATTAACTCTAGCACTTAGCTTGGATTTCGCTTGCTTTCGATTCAGCTCATGTACGGTTTGATTCTTGAGCTATGCTTTGGCTGCATTTCTGCCACCTTTGGGGAATTAAGCTACTTTGATGTTTTAAGTTTATGCTTCTTTATTTATGCAAGACAGAATTTGCTGTAATGGAAAATAATGACCTTGGCTATTTTATGTAAAAGGTTTTGACTTTTCTTGAAAGTAATGAAATTTATATTTTGATTCTTCCGTTGTGTTATCTATGTTCTGTCTTGTAATATTTCTGTGTTTGTTTACCTCGATAACGCTCCTCCAAAACTAGTGCATTCCCTTTGTGAGTGACCCTAGCGGAGGTAGGGTGTTACATTTGGTATCAGAGCAGAAGGTTACCAGACTGGGCAAAAGTTTTTAAAACCTTCTGAAATTATTTTCAAAACCGTTTACAAAGAAGCATTTTTCAAGAGAAGTCTTGTTTTATTTAAAGGCTATTCCCCAAAAGCTATTAGCACTATCCTTTATTTCCTCGTTTGAATCTCTTTTCCTTTCTTTTCTCCATCTGTAGGCACAGTAGTTTTTACCTGCAGCTAATCTTCTTTCTAGCTTCGTAGAGGGTTTTCCGTACGATGGAGATAGTTTCCGTGAGGCTTGTTAACATGTTACATAGGCAAGGTATGAGTGATAAGTTAAGGCGGATGAGTCTCATAATGAGACGGAAGACTTCCAGAAGGGAGGCGAGAACAACGATAACAATAATAACAAGTCACGTGATAAGAGGAAGTGCAACTTCTGTGGTATAGTTGGGCATGTTATCAAGGATTGTAAAAGAAGGAAGAAGAAGATAGGTGTGTGCTTTCAATGTGGTAAGCTTGGACACATCAGCAAGAACTGCCCTAAGAAGCAAGGGCAAGGCTCGCAAGCAGGACCTTCTAGGGGTACATCTTTAACTTCTTCTTCTAGATGCTTTGTTTTATCTTGCTTATCTTCTCAATCCTATTTTGAGAACCTTAGGTAGAACCCTTTTGGATGTAAACATGTGATTGAAACATGTTATGGTTGATGTTTGTAAATGGTTGCAAGTGGTCGCAAGTGGTTGCTCGTGGTTGCATAACACACATTAGGCACTAGATCGGCTCAGACACATTTTCATATTGCATATGCATGAGTGTTTATACTTGTTTATGGATGAAATTGAATGTGTTATCATGTGAATGTTGCATATGGATGAATGTTTGTGCACACATATAGTGTTTATGTGACTAGGACTATTTGCATACATGTTGGATTCATGACACTAAACATATTTTGCATTAGGAAGATCAATCAGGCCTGATCATTTGCATTAGATAAGGAACATATACACACACTTTCTGCATATGTTCATATAGCATTAGAAATCTTTTAAGGACAATGGTTGCTTGTGGATGATGGTTGAGTAGATGGTTGATTGGATGATAGGATGCATTCTTCCTAACTTGAAGATTTCGGGGACGAAATCCTTTAAGAAGGGGAGAATGTAACAACTCATATTTTTATAACATGTTAAAACCATAAATCAAGGCATAATTAATTTTTAAAATAAGAATCAAGGGAAACGGGTTATGCCATTGCGTTCGTCTCGAAATTCTGCTTCAAATAGAGTCCGAGTTTACGTAAAACGAATACCGTACGAAGAAGATATGGATGAACGAAGTTAGGCAGAAAAACCAGAAACCGGCCAGAATGCACTGGCGCACTTGGGAAGTGCGCCAGAACAAAATTGCACTGGCGCACTTGGGAAGTGCGCCCATGCAATTTTGCATTGACGCACTTGGCAGGTGCGCCCAGGCCGAGCAGAAACCTGCTTGGTTAGGCCCTGGCTGGCCTGGTCGGGTTATAGTCGAATTTCTGAGCTCTGGTGTGTCACTAGGGCTGACTTGTCATTTTCTGATTGGATTCTCCTAAGATGGATGGCCTTGATTAACTCTAGCACTTAGCTTGGATTTTGCTTGCTTTCGGTTCAGCTCATGTACAGTTTGATTCTTGAGCTATGCTTTGGCTGCATTTCTGCTACCTTTGGGGAATTTAGCTACTTTGATGTTTTAAGTTTATGCTTCTTTATTTATGCAAGACAGAACTTGCTGTAATGGAAAATAATGACCTTGGCTATTTTATGTAAAAGGTTTTGACTTTTCTTGAAAGTAATGAAATTTATATTTTGATTCTTCCGCTGTTTTATCTATGTTCTGTCTTGTAATATTTCTATGTTTGTTTACCTCGATAACGCTCCTCCAAAATCAGGGTGCATTCCCTTTGTGAGTGACCCTAGCGGAGGTAGGGTGTTACAAAGTTCCTCTCAAGTAAACCATGTTCAAGAAGAGCTGACAAATATGTGTAACACTAATCTTGCTAGTTTCTCTACTACTTTATCCATTTAGTACCTCAGTTGCTTAATTTTAACCTCTAATCACGTAAGTACTTGGCCAAGAATTTCTTCTTGTTCATCATAAAGTACTTTGTAGATATCTTGTAATTCATGTTTAAAATGGCACCTATAAGCAAGCATGCGTAATCCAATCGTTAAATATTACTATTGTGATAATGTTCAATTGGTGAGTGCTAGGTAGAAATATTTTGCAGCTTAGTAGCATTACAATCAGTGGTAGTTTCCTAAGGAAATTAGAAGTAAAAACCAAGGAAAGAAGAAGAGGAGGATTTCAGGTGATAAGACATAACATGGTGAGATAAAATTTTGTGAAAAATTGAGAACGCGCCTCAATTCCACATCAACCACACAAATTGTCAGATTTATGTTCGGACTCTATAGCATTTTTGGGCACCAATTGTTCTGTTCCTATTTCCCCTATTCTCCCATGTTCCATCCAATCAAATTCCCTGATTTCCACTTTTTTTGCAGTTAAATCCCTCAATTGTTGGGGGACTTTAAAAAAGCGGAAATAAGAGGATTTGATTGGAAGGGCATGGGGGAATAGGGGAAATGGAAACAGAAGAATTGGTCTTGCATTGTTGATACTTAAAAATATAATCTAACTAAATGTTAGCAGCAATGACGCCGGCTAGATGTTAGGCTCTATAACATTGTTGATACTTAAAAATATACCCTTTTTTTAACTTATCTTTCATTCTGGAACAGTCAATGAAACAAAAATGTAAGGTCTATTAAAAAAGGATTAATTGTCAAGAATAATCCAAAGTTTAACGTGTCTTCCCATAATAATCTCAAGTTTGGATTATTTCTGAATAATCCGAAGTTTGGGGGGTGTCTTCCCACAATGATCCCAATGACTTTTTGACGTGTTATTTTGGGATCAATATGGGAAGAAATCCTTAAACTTTAGATTAATATGGGAAGACACCCCCCAAACTTCGGATTATTTAGAAATAATCCAAACTTGGGATTATTATGGGAAGACATGTTAAACTTCGGATTATTCTTGACAATTAATCCTAAAAAAAATTATAGTTTTATAATGCTTGGTTTGCTTGAAATCTTGCTGCAGCTACCATAAAAACTCAGGAGCAATACATTTTGTAAGTTCAAAAATTAGCATATTATTGTTAACCTTGTTCACCATATTATTGTTTACTATTAATTACTATTTAGCTTTGTCTGATGTGTTTATGTCAGGTTTTAAAAATGGGATCTAAGTGTGCAAGGCTCTGTGCAGTTTATGCCCCGCTATTACCCCTACATATCCCCGTTATATCGTGCAGCGGATTTCTAATGCTACGCTATTTCCAAATAACCTTTCCTCTTTAAGCTCCATTATATTCCGATATTTCCGATATGTCTCGTTATTTCAGCTATATTCTGCTATTTCTTCTATACGGGAAATGGATTAAAAATGACATTTATGCATTATAAAATTATTTTTTAAATATATTTTTTAACATATATTTTTCAAAAGATAAAATACTACAATATTCTCTTTATTTTAGTCAAGCTTAATAAAATTTTGCACTTATTTACATATATTTGCTTATGCTTTTATTTAAAATTGAGAATGTACTAATTATAATTAAGTTGAATGTTAAAATTCCATTTATTTTTCATTTATATGTTTGTACAAGCATCAAATACAAGTTTTATATTCTATTTCAACTCATCCACTATATCCTGCTATTTCCTCGATTTATCCCGGCTATAACTTTTTGCGCCTCTGTCGCATTGGTTTCGCTGAGCGCTTTAATTGCACAGGCAAAGCCTCTCTAATTAATGTCTGATTATACTGGCTACCTATTAATTTTAAGCTACGACACTTGCATAATTGACCTATTCATTCAACATCTTGTTATGATCTGAGCATTAAACTGAATTATTCAAACTACATTCTACTTCAAGAATGATGTTGTTAGGGTAAAACATTCATAATGCTGTTAAATAAGTATCTAAGGAAATAATTGAATGTCTGTGATGCTTTTGTGCACTTATATCAGTTAGTACAATGTTTCTCAATTTTCGGATTATCACTTGCACTTGTTTTACTATGCAGGGCTACAATGGAAAATTTTGGGAGGATTCTTAGCACATCAAAAGTTATATGATATTGTGACAAAAAATTGAATTTTGCTATTGATTTTTATTGTATTATTGACTTTTAATAGTAGCTGCTAATATGTAGTTCTTGAGTGATATTTTGATTGTTGTAGTACTAATGGATACTAAAGGCTAAAAATGTTTTTTTTTTTAATTTTTTTATTTCAGTCAGTATTGAAAATGTTGTTTTGAATAATATTTTCAGTTTTGTATGTGCAGTGTTGATTTAGTTACTATTTAAATGCAACCCATTGGTTAGTAGTACAATGATTTTATACTATTTCTTTTGCTACAATTTCAATCAAAATGGGAAATTGGGTTGGCTTGGTTTTACCCATTAAACTATGGATTGGATTTTTACTCATTTAAACCCAGTTTTATTGAGATGGGTATTTTTGTGATTAAACGGGTTGGGTATTTTTAACCCAACTCATTTACATCCAACCCAACCCATTTAGCATCCCTAATTCGGACCAAGATGGGCTAATACACATGCACATGAAAGTCCATGCGTCTTTCTAATAGCATAGCCAAAAAGAAATTCGTCATCTCCAACGGATTTCATTCGAAGTAATTCAAAATGTTGTAAGTCAAGCACAACGATACTTATCACGCCTCTAAGATTTTGAACTCTCGAACGTGAACAATATGTTTCACTCTACTTAAGTTTTGTTTAAACGAAGCTCTTAATTCGATGAAAGATAACTCCAACAACAAATGCATTTTACCCAAACCTTGCTCGAAGTTGCATTGACAAGTAGCCAAGTGTTTTTACAACTTTGAATGAGCGAACTCCGCCCCAGATTCAATAAACACCATATTATTCACAGTGAAAATAAATGATATATCACAATACTCAATTGTATTGAAATTTAAATAAATTACCTATTTGATGTGTAGTTCCCGAGATGCATATACTCACTGATCCATAATTGGATAAAATCTTTTCTAATCTAACCACTGCTCTTGCACGTATTTCAATAGCAAATTGTATTTTCCATACCTTTCATGCAGCTAACGCAAATTTTCATTGTATATGGTGCTATTTTTGGAGCATACAAGCTCGTTCTAATCACCTAAGAAGGACTTTTTATCTTCAACGTCCATTTCATTCATGTTCTTTTTTCCCATAAATGTAAGAAGTTGTCTTTGATATGTCATTTGCATAACATATGAGCAGAGTTTGGAAAAACTAACTCAATAGCATTAATCAATGCTAACTCCCCATCGTTTATGAACATATTAAACATTTTCACCTCACAATCAAGCATAACAGATTTCAACCGTTTTAATGCCCATATGTAAATTTTACTCTCCTTCCGCCACTAAATAAGCAACGAAAATACAGAAAGTCTGATTTGTAAATGTAATGCCAACTATCTCTAGTAATGACATCTTATATCTATTTGGTTTGTATGTACAGTCCAATATTATAACTCGAAGAAATGTCCTTAAAAAGCTAAACTCATCGGATGTGCCCAGAAAATGACTTTGATTATATCACTACCATCCTCAGTTTTTCGATGTCGCTCAAAGTAATTAAACTCTTCCAATTTACTAAGCAAATATTGAATTTTTGAACGATCTCCTCGTTCTATTGAAATTTGCGCGGTAATAACATTATAGATCGTTTTGATGGTTGTAGAATCGGAAGGATCGTTTCTTTTCAGTGTGTGCATTATTTCTTTGGCTTTCACCATATTTCGATGCATTTCAATCGCCAAATTTATCTCATTTTTGCTCAACCTACCCGCTTACGAGTGTCCCTCACCATGCTTCAACTCTAAGTGGTTATGCACACCGTTAACTACAACCAAACTTCATTCATCTAAATGTTTAAGTTTGACGCCTTTGAATCTAAACGAACAATTACATTTTTTAGTACCCGTTAACCTATAATTTGTTGGATCTTTAATTTTCCTTCTCTTATTACACCGCTACGCTCACATGCAAACAAAATTCTAGGATGTTTAGCAAACGCACTGGCGTCGGATTTCAAAATGGTAAGCACAAAACCAAGTCTTTTGCCGGTGCTACGACTCATTCAATCAATTTATCACGTGACTTGTATATCTACAAGAACAAGTTGCCATTATTACAATATTGATCGTACATTTATAATTGAGAAAAAAAAAAACTTACGCCATATGTTGTAAACTTGTTCGTCTAGTTTATTATAATTTCATTTTGATTTTCTTCTTCGTTGGATTGTGCTTACAGAAGTGAAAACAACATAGTATTTTTTAAAAGTAATTCTCATGCAGAGCCTCTGCGTGGTTTGCTGTAGAACCACCACTAGCTCTGCGCGGAGCAGTAGTCAACCACGCTTTGTTGCAGCATAGCTTCATAATCAACCACGGACTCGTTGCTCTGCGAGCGTGAGTATTAAAAAAAAATCGGATTAAGAATCATTTATCGCCTCCTATTTGTAATCCATAGTTCTATCTTTTATCTCTTTCATTGCAGAAATTTCGATCGCGTGAGTAAATTTAGATCACGTGATTAGGCCTAGGATTTAGTAATTTCTTCGCATGCGTGTAGTTAGGTGAAAACCTGCTGTAAGTTTTTAAGTCACTGGTTTTTTATCCGATACTTTTACAAATTTTCTAACTTTTTATTGGAGGGAAACTTAGCATTTACGTTAGTTTAAATAGAATTAACCAAGAAAAGCCTGTAACTTTTTGGAGACAATGGCTTTGATAAAGCTTTGATAAAGGTGGAAAAACATATTGAAACTCGGTTTCAAAAAAAATGTGAATATCCCAAAGGAGCCATCGATTATAATATAATACACGGAAAATGCCACAAGATTCTATCGAACAGATCTAAGGCATATTTCATTTCATAAGAAGAGCGGCCCCAAAAAATATTATATATCTCAAAAAACTTTAGATTAAAAAGCAGAACATGATGCTTAAGAATCGACTGATCAGATATAGAGCGCTACCCGATAATAAGGACCGGGACCAGGTGCGTTTCCTTTCTACCCGATTCGCTTTGTTATATCTTTTGGGTAGCTATGTAAAAGGCTTGGGCTTTTTTATTTATTAAAAAATAAATAAACTTGGTCGATTTAACCTTCCGCTCGGATTGACTGCAAAACAATGCCAATTATTTTTGTTTGAAAAGGGAACAAAAATTCGAAGCCGATAAATTAAAAAGCGTAGCTCAGTTCCTCAAGTCCACCTGTTTTAACTTTCAGTCGTCCTTTCCTTTCCGAATCCCACTCTTCCTATTGTAGTGTCCTACAGTGTTGCACAAATCCAAAAGCCTAAATCTTCCTTTGCCCTAGTCGACGTCCTTCTCTGATAAGTACAAGTATCAGAAGGTAATTTTATCAATGTTGATCTAAAATTTCGGTAGTTGAATTTGAATAATCCATTCCTTTGTTATTTATTTAAAAAATACTATTGCTGATCCGAGTTCAATTATAGATTGTCAAAGAATAGTACGGTCTAGATTTTGTTTGTCTGATTGATCGTATAGATAGTGTGCTCATGTAGTGTTAATACACCAAAATGTTGAATAAACCACCAAGCAAGAAACCAAAAACTCTTCTGCCATCTAGCATTATTACGTAAATGTCACAGCATTTTGAATGTAATGAAAATAAACTCAACAACAAAATTTCTTGTTCAAAAGTTAAGATTGAAGCAACAAAATACATTTTAAATATTTTATTATCATTTTGCGATCGACGTGATGTTTTGGTTCCTAATATGTGTTCTCCTTATAAAGGAGGTACATGTTGTAGAGTGATGACTTCAGAATTGAACATCATTATCATTATGATGTTTTTAACCCTGCTACAGATTTTCAATTAATGAAGTTGAAGAATAGATTCATTGATGGGGCGATTGAACTTCTTACTCTTTGTTCAAGTTCAAAACTTATCGATTCTTTTAAATCTTTTATTGTAGAAAATATTTGTAAGCTTGTCAGTTTTTTTTTGTTTTGTTTTTTGTTTTTTGTTTTTTGTTTACCTTATTGATTTTTGTGGGCAAGACATTCATAGTTTGCAATATCCACTGTTCCATTACCATCTTGGTGTTACAAGCGTCATCGATTTGAAAATATAACTGCAGTTGGTGGCTTATGTCAGTCACTGTTTGCAGTAAAGCAACTTGAGATTTACCGTTTGGCTAATAAGTTGATTCGTCTGGTACATAGTTATGAAAAGCGCGCCAAGATGTATGTCATGGTGCATGGCGCAGCGTTTGCACATTTCTTTCTCGTGGTGTGATGCACATGAAAAACGCGGCAAATGGCATGTGGCAATTTCTTTTCATCATATTGTCATTATTTGTTTCTTTTTTATTTGTCAATTTTTATAATCGAAACTATATAAAAATTAGTATCAATCATATTATGGAGCATTTAAAGGAAGGTATAACATCATTGACGTCACTGATCCAATATCCTTGAAGGGTATTGATTATTATAAATACAAAACAAATAAATAATGGGAAATATAAATGATGCATTCGATGTTGAAGACGTGTTTGTATTTGATGATGATAATGATGATTTGACTTGGAGTGTTGTCGCTAGAGCAGCAAGTGTAGAGAAAACTAGATATCCGAATATAAAAACATCCACATCGAGAGGTTTCTTTAAGCATCCGTTTAGCTCGTTTACATCTTTATGAAGAAGAAACAAATCTAAATGAAATAGTTGATGGACTAGGGAGATACTAAAGCTTATGAATATGATGATGCATATATTGATATGAAAATAGTTGCTACATCATATTCATATTTCAAGTTTATTGGTAATATCTATAATTATATTGGATTTTGATTTTAGAAAACTGTAAGCTTGAAATTCTATTTTTATGTTATTATATTCGATGATATTTCTTTGCAAAATGCCTATAAATATTTGTTGTATATATTTAGCAAAAATATTGATTTTTTTTATATTTGTTGTTATGTATTAAATATATGAAAAATTAAACGTACGCTGTAAATTAAAGTACGCGTGTCATTTGTCGCGCAATGCGCCAAAGCTCGAGAAAGGCTTTGCGCCTTTTTACATCGTGTGCCATTAGTTAATATGGTTCAGTAATTCTTCCTGTCACTACATCGATCACCGAAAGAACATTTTCGAGTATGCAACATATCGAACGTCAATTTGCAATAATATAAGGATGAATTTCTTGCCGATTGCATGTATTTTTATCTATATTGTAATTTTGCTTAAAAAATTGATTTAGATTCGAATTTCATTCTTTAAAGACTCACCAAGTGCAATTAAGCTTTATATTTTGTATTGAAAGTGAAATATGAATCTAGTTCTTAACATTAAGCAGTTTATTATTTTTATTCGTATCGTAGTGATTTAAATGACATTTCAACTAGAGAAAAAAACTAAAATGATAGTAAATTTAACTTTAAATTTTAACCCATCCCCATATTAATTCCTGGTCTGCTTAAGAATGAATACATATATTTCTTTATTTTTGACAATAAAAATGCACAGGCTAACTTGCGTTCTCGTAAGCTAACTTACGTTTTATGTAGTAGGCTAGGGGTGGCAATTAGACCCGACGGGTCTCAGTTCTAGGCGGATTGAGTTTTGTCGGGTCTAAATTATGAAAGAGTCTATGCAGCGGTAGGATCGTATAGAATGGAGTATAGGATATAATGTATATGGTAGAGTAGTAAGCATTAAATCACACAGTCGATTTATACTGGTTCGGACCACTGTCCTACGTCCAGTTCCAGACTCACTTCTGGTATTTCACTAACACTAAAACCCTCACTTCACCCGGAGGAATAGGTTCACAATTACCCGAACCACTGAACGGGATTTCTTGCCTCAACCACTGAAGATGTCTTTACTAATACAGAATAATTGTTGACTCTTTTGTGTTCTTGATAACACGGATTGTCGAATGTTAAGTACACCCTTCCTATAGCCTTTCCTTGATGATAATCGTGAAGTATGTGAAGGATTATGGAAGTTTAAAAGTCTCGAGTATGAAAATAGATCATTTTAGAATTTAGAGAGCTTTTGCATAAGATAGAGAGAATTAGAATAAAAATCGATTAGGAACAACTTTGATCAAGCCTCTATTTATAATCTATAAAAAGTTACAACTAATCACGAAGAGATTTGATTAAGAGATATAAATTAGAAAGTTGTGACTTTTCATTTTAAATTGCATCTCTTCGTATTCAGATGTCTGAATAAAAATTTCAGATGTCTGTTTTGATTTAAAAATGAAACAGCAAGAAAATAGTGTATTTTGGTCCAGATTCAGATGTCTGAATTTTTTAATTCAGATGTCTGAATTAAAAAATTCAGATGTCTGTTTTTGAACAAAACTCAAACATCAAAGAAATAGGCTATTTTAGCCAATATTTAGATGTCTGAATATTTTAATTCAGATGTCTGAATTAAAATTCAGATGTTTGAATTAAAATATTCAGATGTCTGAATATTGTGGTAAGTTCATTTTTCTTTCAGCAGACAGACGTCTGATTTAAAAATTTTAGACGTATGTTTTCTGCTTCATGCCTATGCCATGTGTATGTCTTGTATAAACTCTTATAAATTGAAAACGTGCATGTGTGTGTATCACCAAGGAAGACTTTAACATATAAATCTAGGACTAACAGACTCTTACAACATATTTAATCTTCAATTATAGCTCTTGAATCTGTTGTTGAGTATCTTCCTGCAAGACAAAGTTAGTCGATAATAATATATATGTACATGTATGGTTGTCATAATCAAAACGTCATATAGCGAGATCCAACAAATTATACATTTCAAAATTTTGGACTTGACTCGAGCTTTGGTTCGGGTCGGTTCGGTTGGGTAGTAACATTAAAAATACATATGTTTCAATTCTTTCGGGTTGAGTTTGATTTGGTTTTTGTTGTATTTTTCATCATCTAGACTCGATCCTAGACCCATTAGGTTTGGTTCGTGGTTCTAATTGTCAGCCCTATGGTAGGCCATTGTGGTTCAAACCCAAACCTTTATCGCAAGCTAATTTTTGTTTTAATATCAAGGGGATTAACCTTTTGGGTTGCATGTTTGTTATAACACAATCAAGGCTCTGTTTGATACTGCCATTGTGGTCTCTCAACAATTATGCGCTTTAAGCCCAACCATTCTTATGGTACTTCACGTGCTTTCTTCTTTCAATGCAATCCCTTCATTATTAGTTGATTTAATATCTGATTTTTTTAACCATTTCAGTTCATGATAGATTACTAATAAAGGTACCAAAGAGAACTTAAAAAAAAAAAAATATTAATGTGTGTAATTCTTGTATGGTACATAGTTTATTTCAAAATTTGAATTGTTTTTACTTTATTTTTTGTATGAAAAATACAACATGAAGGTATATACTTCTTTCCAACAACAACAACAACAACAAAGCCATATATCCCATACAAGTTGGGGTTGGCTAGATATGGAACCCAAAATTAAAATAAAATAAAATTAATAATGATGATAATATATATATATATATATATATACAAAAAGAATTTAAAATAACCAATCAAATAAAAAGTCGTCCGATAAAGGTTTTTTTTTAAATAATAATAATAATAAGAAGTAAAGATGTTCAATAAAAGTGAAATAAAATCTAAAATAGTAAATAAAAAGTAAATAGGTGAAATAAAGTCTAAAAAAAAAAGAGAAACACTATGGTTCTGGTACATGGATTGCCAATTTCCATGCACTCCTATCAACTACCAGCTCTTCCGATAAACTCCAGTTACTTAAATCTCTCTTTATTATCTTCTCCCATGTCATTTTAGGTCGACCTCTACCTCTCTTTGGGCCTTCGGCGCGACCTAGAATTCCAGCGCGTACAGGTGCATCGTATGGTCTACGTTGGATATGTCCAAACCATCTCAAGCGGTATTGGACTAACTTCTCTTCAATAGGTGCAACTCCAAGTTTCTCCCGAATATCCTCATTTCTAATCCGATCTCGTCTGGTATGCCCACAGCTCCAACGCAGCATTCACATCTATGCTATACTTATCTTCTGGACGTGTTGCCTCTTAGTAGGCCAACATTCTGCACCATATAACATTGCAGGTCTGATTGTTGTCCTATAGAACTTTCCTTTAAGCTTCTGAGGAATCTTCCGATCACAGAGAATGCCAGATGCTAGTCGCCATTTCACCCATCCTGCTTGAATTCTAAAACTAACATCCTTATCAATCTCTCCATCAAACTGCAACATAGATCCATCAATCTTTCCAACTACTATTTTAAAAAAAAATTATTTGAATGAGATCATGAAGTTTAAATATTTACTAATTCTTTTCATAATTTATTAAATTATATGTTTGTGATGGTTTACGTGTCATTTTTAATTTTTTTGTTCATTCATGAAAATGAAATATATCCGAAGCTGGTCAAAAAGGAGCGCATGTAAGCTAGCAATCCATGTACTAGAATTATGATTTTGTGGTTAGTTTAGGGATAGTGTAAGTTTTAGGTTATAGGCAGTGAATAGGGACATATGGTGTAATATGGGTCTTCGATATCTATTACTACTAGCATCATCATCATCATTATTATCATTTTTTTTGTTATTTTATGTATTATCATTACTATTATCATTCCAGTGCACGTTGGAATTATAGGCCGCGCCGAAGGCCCAAGGAGAGGTAGAGGCCGACCTAAAATGACATGGGAGTAGATAGTAAAAAGAAACTTAAGAATTGGAATATAGCTGAAGAGTTGATTTTGGATAGAAGTGCATGGAAGCTAGCAATCCATGTACCAGAACCTTTGGGTTCTTTTTTTTTTTTTTTACGAAATTTTTTAAATCTTCGTTTTTTGTCTTTTTCAAACCTTTATTTTGCTTTTACGAAAGATTTTTACATTTTTTATTTTATTTTCATTTTTTTTGGTTCCATGTCTAGCCAACCCCAACTTGTTTGGGATTTATGGCTTAGTTGTTGTATGTTTTCACTTTTAAATCTCTTATTATTATTATTACCTTCAAATTGATTTTGTCATTTGGTTTTGGATTTCATCTCTATCAGACCCCAACTTATTTGGGATTTAATGGCTTAGTTGTTGTATTCATGTTTTCAAACAATCATGATTTTATTTACACGTGTGTGTGGGGTGTGCCGTGTGTGTTTCATTATGCTAAGAAAAACTAATTTGATGTATCTTTGAATTTCAATCCAGGGTTATGTGTACTGTTTCAAATCTCATTTATCTCGCACAAGATCTCGTTTCAAACTTTAACGAAACAAGACTTTTTTTTTTCTGTATTTTATTTGGCACTCATCTCACTCAAGATATCGAGTGAATTTTTGTGGTAAGATTTCAATATACGGTCTAAGTTATGTTTTTTTTCATTTGCTTCTTATGTTGATCAAAAAGAAATTGCGCTCTAGTGACGTTCCACTGATACTCTAATTCTGCGTTTCATTATTTAACAATAAAAAATAATACAAAAACATTAGTTATATTTTTTATTTTAAATATTCAGACTAGTAGAATACTTTAAATCAATATAAATCAATTATGATAACACTCTACTCCAATTTTTTTTGTTGTTTTGCATAAATTATGTGTGTTAAAATTTATATATTTTCATAACAAATATTATAGAAAACTTTAAATGACAATTTTATATGGTGAACCTACTCCAAGATAGCCCTGAGACGGGATTAAAGATCCAGTATCAGTCTGAGATTTACACCCGAGATGCACTAATCTCACCCGAGATCTCGTTCGATACAAGATATTATCTATAAAATTCCCATGATGAAACGTGACCTAAATCCGAGATTTAAAACCTTGTTCACGGTTTTAGTGGTTGTTGTAGCATCAAGCCCCCCCCCCCTTTTTAAGGGGTATGGGATTATTTTTTCTTTGTTTTTTCCTTTAGAAAAAAGGGTGAGTGAAATCAGTCATCAAGGCACTCAAGGAATTTTCTGGGTTTGAATTTGCCTTTTGCATATCTGTATCTATTGATCTTTATTTATTTATTATTTGTTTGTGTGCAGCTCCTACAACCATTCGGTCATTTCACCAATTGCCTTCCAATTTCTTCATTCTAAAATTAATCTAAATTTTGAATATATTTTTATTTTAATCGGTCTCGTCTGACTAATTTCTTATGAATACTCTACCCTCTCCTAAAATTAGTTTTTTTTCACAAATAAATCCTAAAAACCCATTAAGATCTTTTTCCAAATTAAACTATATACCAAAAAGTATTTTTGAAATTCGTTCTTTTTCCTCCAACTTATCATTGAGGATGGTCAATTTGGAAGATTCAACACACTTTAGGTTAAAATATAACACAAACGAAGATGTGGATTCCGTTGAAAATGAAGATCACAGCGAAAGAAAGAATCTTGCTATATTTGTATCAGGTGGTGGGTCGAACTTTAAGGCAATTCATGGGGCTGCTAAGAGTGGTTTGATCAATGGAAAAGTCGTTGCTTTAGTTACGGATAAACCTGGTAAGTTAATTTCTTAATTTCTCTCTCTTGTTTTATTTATTTATAGTAATCATTGATAATGTATCATTGTATGATTTGTAGCACAATTATACAGCAATAGCAAACAGTTGCAATTACAACACATTTTTAAAAATAATTATACAATTTTCTAGTGATTTGTCAATGTTAGATTTACTTCGTGTAAGTTAAAATTATAGGCCGAGGTGAAATTGTATCACTCAATATGGTATTTTACCAAAGAGCAACGGTGCGCCTATGTGCGTGGACTGCCACATAATACTTAAACTGCATCAACTTTCCTACTGTCTGCATCACTCTTTGGTAAATAGTAAATACCAGAGCAGTTGAAGGCGATCTATGTCTCACACCAATATAAGTTTGTTTACTTATGGCATCATTGCATTTATATTTTCATTGCAATTTCCAGTAGTAGTGATAAAGGTAACAAATGCTAGGTTGTGGTGGTGCTGAGTATGCAAAAAGCAATGGAATTCCAGTTATAGTGTTTCCTAAGACCAAATCATTGCTTGAGGGGATGTCTGTTTCTGATCTTGTGACTGCGTTGAGGTGAATAACTTATCAGACAAGCCTATAAATAGTGTTATATTTATAGTTTGCACACCTATTTATGTAACTCAATAGAATTCCCATTAATAATTAATTTATTCTGATAATTAATTTGCCATTTAACCTGAAAATTTTATATTGTTTGTTATAGTACAGTATGCCTGATTTTTTGCAATGTTACTCTTTTCTTAATGTTCAAAATGATCAATGTCTGTTATTATTGTCCTTGAGGAACATTTTAATAATAGTAAACTATTGTCCACAAGCAGGAACCTTAAAGTTGATTTCATTATTCTTGCTGGTTACCTGAAATTAATTCCCGTTGAATTAGTTCAGGCCTATCCACGACGTATGCTAAATATTCATCCTTCTCTTCTTCCTGCTTTTGGTGGCAAAGGATATTACGGAACGAAGGTGCATAAAGCTGTCATTGCTTCAGGAGCAAGGTGCATCAATTTTTAAAAATTCTAGTGGCTCATGGATAATATCCGAATATCTTGGTTACATTTACAGTCTCGTAATTTGGTAAATTTGTAGTGTACTACACGACTTTGGTAAATCATACTCTTGCAGAAACAGCAAATGTCATAAAAGTTTTTTTTTTTCTTCTTCTTATATTTCACTAATGAAAATGGTTATCGTATTTTTTTCATATGAGAACTTAGTTATTTGGCACAAACTTCATTGACAATGAGTTTAAAACTACTTGGTTAAGTTTTCAATTAAGTATCAAAAAGTTGCTTCTCAATTTAGCTAAAAATGATCTAGTTATCAACATATAAATGGATTTCACAAACCTATTTGAGCAAGTTTCCTTTTAGGTTAAGGGCCCGTTTGGCAACCCAAAGCAGAAGTGCTTATTCTTATATGATAAGTGGTTTTACTTTTAAAAAGTTTAAAAAGTCAAGAAGTTTGTTTGACACGGTAATGACATATAAGTTAAAAGGATAAAAAGTCAATATGGATAGGAACAAATTTTCACAATAGCTATTTGGCTATTGCCCTAGAATATTAAAATAAAATGTAAGATAATTAAGATTTTTAAAAGTATATATATTACAACTAGTTAACAAAAAATCACAAAACAATTCGTATTATGAAATATAAATCACAAAACATTGAATTGAAACATGACATAAATATTTGCATGTTATTCGCACATAATCCAAGCAACTAAGTCCACTTCAACTTACAAAATCAAACAACTCTATTACTATCAGTATGACCAACTGTGTATAGAAATATGCATATTTGTTCTTCCACTATGACATGTGTATCACCTAACAATTCACGAGTCTTTACATTTGCATGAATACGTAATATGTCCAAGCATCTAGTTGTATGACCATTGAGCACATTAAAAACATATTATCTTCCACTCAACGCGTCATTTCTGTATGGTTGTCTCAGGATCCACATTGAATAATATTTATTTCCAATATGGCTAACTATCAACTCAATAGTTTCTTGTTCGATATCACTTGATCCACTTGATTCGCTACTTGAACTCATATTTGTCAATATCGTACAAGTTGATAAGAACAATATATGAACACATAATATTTGTCAAAGTTGAGAAAGTAAACAATATAAAATATGACTACAAATATTTTGATTAAGTTTGATTTTAAAACAGTAAACAATATAAAACATGGTTCTAAAACAAAACAGTAAACAATATTTTGTTGTAAAACATGGTTCTAAAACAAAACATTAAAACATGTTTTTGATGTTTACTTTGGATTAAGTTAATAAATACGAGTAAAAGTTAAGCATTTAAACCGAGTTGACTGATAAGGAAAAGTTTTTAATACAAAAAAATATAAAAAGAGTAAGTGGCAGCAGGCAAGTTTGAATATAAATGTAAAAAAATCTAATCTGAGGTCAAAATCTAGAAGCAAAAATTATTAGCAGTAGCAGGTAAGTTTGAACCCAATCCAAAATATACAGAACTAGAAGTTTAAGAGCTTTTAGTATTACAGAATGAGGACTAATAGAGTACAATGAGAGAAAGGGAAAGACAAGAAATTAGATTCAGGAATGCATAAGCTAATGAGGCAAAAACACAGACAAAACTTCATATTGCTAAGGAAATCACAAATCAGCAATGAATTTTTCAAAACTAAAGCAGTTGTCGTAATTTCTATAATATATTTTAATAGTGAATTGTTACGAAATAGTATATATTCTACTAGTTGGCATACTTTGAACAGCTAGAGCAGAAGTGGTGTAATAACAAAATGCATCTGTTCCGCTCTTCTAGTGAAATTTACTGAATTTTGTAACTTACTGCATATAGCGGAAGGGGTTCACACATGCATATATATAATTACTTGGCACATTGTTTTGTAACTTACTGAATTATGTTCATAGACTATTTACTCTCTTCTTACATACATATATATAATATTCAGTAGCTATTATGACAATTTGTTTGCTGTATCCTGCTTATTTGGTATATGTTTTTTCTTCTAACATGCATAACATGCACAGTTTGTCCTCTCTAAACAAGTAGATTCAGGATTTTAGTGCATTAGCGCTCAGTTTCTGTTCATGTTGTTTGCTTTCTCAATTCGCACTGAAGACAGAACTATGTTTTTTATTACTTAAATCAAACTTAAACAAAATATTTTGACAAAATTGTTTACTGTTTTGACAAATATTTGTTTACTGAAGACATGTTTTAGAACCATGTTTATTGTTTTGACAAATATTGTTTATTGTTTACTGTTTTGTTTTAGAACCATTTTTTAGAAAAAAAAAAAATATTGTTTACTGTTTTTCAATGTTTTGTTTACTGTTATAATGTTTAGTTTACTATTTTAATGTTTGTCAAATATTTGATGTTTACTGTTTTAATGTTTGTCAAATATCGTGGATGTGAAGTAAACCGTTAAGCAACTGTTTTAGTATGAAAAATGAACATGGCTGTTTATGGTATTTGGTCCTTGTTTTTCTGATCTTAATTTGGATTTCATAGCATTGCCGTTGCTCTTGGGTTACAATATATTATATTCATAATCTCTGCAATTGACTAGATATAATTATATACAATAAGAAAAAAATTCTGCCGGTTAAAGTCAGAATTAAGTTAAGCGCCATCTATTATTGAATTAATTGAATCAACATTTACTTTCAACCTGCTAGTTTTCTTCGACCATTAATGCAGGCCCATGTACACAAATTCATAATGCCACTTAGAACCGTTAACTCAATCATCTACATATGATGGCTCTGTCAAAAGGAAGAACAATAAAATAAACAGGGAAGTAAGTTCCTAGGATGTAAACAAAAGTATCTTATGTGAAGGTTCTGCAGAATTTTATATATGGTTGGTACCAATTAACAAACAATAGGATGAAGTAGAATGGTTCTCCACTTTTCCAGTAGAGGTCCTTCTTTAAAAACCGTAGATTTACTGACTTCTCACTATGAAATTTTAGGAATGATTGTAGAATGACAGCCAATTTACCGTAAGCGATGTAAGAAAAAACAATATCGGGGCATTTAAAAAAATCATACCAAATCATACATATAATTTTGAGAGGTAACATTGCAGACATCAACAAGTATCCAGAATTAAAACAAGAAATTACCGAGGGTTTATGTATCACATCAGAAATAATCGATCCCTATTCCCTAAATATGACCAATTTCACGCGAAAGAATCAACAAGAAAATAAATAAATGAAACTATCGAACAAGTTCGTGATCTGAGAATAGATCGAAAGGATTGAAGGCAAATAAGAGAAGAAAAACATTACTTTGGTGAAGAATTTCAGAGATAAGATCAAGTGGCGAAGAAAACGAAAATAGTCCGACCGCTAATTCAGTGTCACGCGGCCTAAAAGTAGCACTGTTGAGAAGTCGAAAGCAGAAAATTTCTGCTTATGAAATAAGGAAAAAAGCTATTTCTAAAAGCCCAAATAATCCATGTAGCCATATAGGCTTTTTTGCTTTGGATTTTAAAAAGCTGAAAAGCAGCTTATTTGATCTCATCCAAATGGGCCCTAAATGAGGTGAAATAAGCTATTGTCAAATACACTGTTTCTGACATTTCCATCTATAAAAGCTTGTTACCTATTTGTACGGTCAAGAAATCCGTTTTTGACAGTAAATATTTTATGAATCATAAACTTAATAATATGATGTACTTGAATATTTGAACTTGGAAACAATCTGTATTTTCTCTATCATGATAAACTTGCAATCTCAGTTGATGTCTTACCTAATTGTCTAGTACTATGATGCTGGTTTAGCAGTTTGCTATTGGTCATCGATAAAATTCACATTATCAGTTATAAATGCTAAACCTTGTCCTTATTTAATCATTCAATACTTTTAGGTACTCTGGTCCTACAGTTCATTTTGTGGATGAGAATTTTGATACTGGCAAAATTCTAGCTCAGAGAGTTGTGCCTGTGTTGCCAAAGGACACTGTTGAACAATTGGCTGCAAGAGTGCTACTTGAGGTAAAGTACATGTACATATGTATCTTTGTGAAATTTACATAGATATAACATCAAGTAAACAGTGCCAATAAAATTCCATAAATAGCTGGATTTTTTTAGTTGCCATTACTTTATTTGATTATTTATCATGAGGCAATTGCGTTGCTTGCAGGAGCACAAAGTATATGTGGATGCAGTTTCAGCATTATGTGAAGATCGCATAATATGGAGAGAAGACGGAGTTCCTGTTATCAGAAGTAGAGATAATCCAAATGAGTACCTATGAACGTTCCATTGCAAATTTATGTCTTATGTCCTTTACTCTTAAGTTATATTTATTGTCACTGAGATTAAGACAACCGGTCTTTTAGAGAAGTGTTTTTAATTTTTTATTATATTATTCGGCCAACTCCTGAGCCCCATAAAATAGAAGAGGGCATCGATTATACCCAAACTCTATTTGCCTGTGTAGTTTGTTCTTGTGTCATGCTGAAGTTTTCAATGTCTATGTTTGGCTTTCAAATTTGTTTGGATATGTTTTATGGCCCTGGTATTTCAATTCAGATTGTTCGTCTTTGATATTGCTCTGCATGGTCAGTTTGCTAGATGCTTGGAGTCATTTTATTTTGGGGTTCTTAGATTATGGTGACATCTTGTTGTGGAAGCTTCAATCCTTCAGATTTTGCAGTGTTTTGTGTTTAAGTTGCTTTTGGATGGTTCCATGTATTTTGGATTTGTTCTGAGGCTTCTGTGCTCTCTGGCTAGTAGATTTGTCTTGATGCTGGGTTTGTGTATTTTTTTCATACTTGTGCTTCATTGGTGGGACAGTATCTGGTTTTGGCTTGCTGGTTTCAGGTTTATATTAACTGGTGTTCTTGGTTGGGTTTTGATGGATCCGCAATATGTTGTGAATGTTGGAGCTTGTTCTTGGATCAGTGGCTGTTGTTTCATGCATGGGTTTTAGAGTCTTCTGTGTATCCTTGTGGTGTGTTATCTTGTTTTATTATGATGTAATTTGTGTTTTTGCTATGTCAATTTGGTTCGAGCTGGTATTAGTAGCTGTTATGTATAGTATTCGTTTATGTGATGTTGTAATTTGTTGTCAGCTTGAACCTTTCTATGTACCTTGTTTATTGTAACATTAGTACCCCTTTCTTTTAAAAAGAAAAATATTGAATGCATGAGTAAATGTCATCAAATCATAGCAATGAACTACATGAAATTTTTGGATGTATTTCTGTTATCGATTTCAAGTATTAATCAATATTTTTGGATGCTGTTTTCGTTTGCTGTTAATTTGAAGAGTAAGAAGTTTTTTGTTTTGGTACTTACTATCCTATATCCATGTTCAGAGTACATAAAAATTAGATGATACATCTCTGTAAGTAAAGTATGGATTTTGATGAATTATGCTTTTTGTTGAACAAGATAAAACTATGCATGCAATTTGAAATATTTTATGTGTCATCTCCTTTCAGATGAATGGTGGATTATTCAGTTCTAAATACAGTGGATCACATTCAAAAGTAAAGAACTGATTGGATAGTATTGATAAGATTGCACAATAGATCCTTTATTGGATAGTATTGATAAGATTGCACAATAGATCCTTTACTATACTATATCCTATGGCTTATTAGTTTTAAGCAATAAATATTAAGAAATTGGTCGGGACAGCATTGCAAATATGCTCATTTCTTTATATGCAAAAATCTAGTACATGTCTAAGAATCTATATTCCATATACCAGTTAAATTGCAAAATAGAAAACTTAATTTGGAATGTTTTTATTTATTTATTTACTTATGAATGAGTTGGATTGAATGCGTATTCTATTTATTTAACTTGAACAATAATTCTCAACACTGAAAGGAAAAAGTAGAGCTGTTACGGTAACGGTAAATTTACCATTACCTACCATTATCAGTCGATCGGTAACCATTTTTTTTATTGAAATCGGTATACCAGTTAAAACGGTATGGTAACGGTAAATTTACCATTTTTAACGGTAAATTATCGGTAATGTTTCTTCAATACCAGCGGTAACGGTAATTTTACCAGTTAATTCAAAACATAAGTATACTCATCTGATATGCTTTATTATATGCACGTAGAACCAAATAAATGATTATATTTAGTTCAATAATCAGATGAAATAATTTCATATACCCTTATTTTCTTTTTCGTTTATATTTTTTATAAACTAACACTACATATATTATAATAAAGATGCACCGTGTTCAAAAAATATGTTAAGATATAAACTTTAATGGACAAATGGTAATTTAGCATTACCAGTGTAACGGTTACCAGATTATCGGTATACCAGTCACCGGTATACCAGTTGATCGGTAACGGTAACGGTAAGCAATTCTGGCTTATCAGTAAAAACGGTACAGTAATGGTCTTTGTCAAACGGTAACGGTAACCGTTACCATAACAGTCATAGGAAAAAAGGTAAACTTCTAACCCATGTGCCCACAAAAGCCACAGGAATTTTGAGCACCTCTTCTCACATGGGCTTTGTATAATGGAGTTAATGCTTTAAAGGAAGACTGGTTCTAAGCATTCATTGTATCTTCCCCACTTTTTTGTTACTTAAAGTTGGGCATAAAGACACAAAAGATGAATGATTCACGGAGGTGATCAAGAATCGAAGTTTTCTAACGTGAAAGCGTACATGAGGAGTTTTTAGGTCTATGAGGTTAGATGTAAACCTCAAAACGTTGAAGTATGAGCTTTTCGAATAAAAATAAAACCCAAAGCATATAGAGAAATTTTGACATTTTAAATTAACTTATATAAAAAATGAAAAGCAAATCATTTAATATCTGACTTTGGATAAATATATATTTTTATTATAGATTAAAAATAAATAATTGAAACTCATATGATTCAAATTTCAATCTCTCAAAACTATTTAAAGATTCCACCAAACTCCAATTTTGATTCCTTTTACCAATATATAACGATCTGCAAAATTTATTTGAAGATTTATCAAAGTTTATTGAGAAACATTCTTTAAATAATAACAAAAATATTCATAATAGGTATTGGCCGTTGCTTCATAGACAATCTTAATTGATCATGTCGATACTGAAGTTAAAAGTAAAAAAATGCTATATTTTTTTTATTTTCATCAAATAATTGAAGTTTAATAACTTCTATTACTGTTAATATTTGCAACTAAAGATGAAAAGATTTTTAAATCATATGCTTCGGTACTCTGAGATGTTCGAAACATGCATTTTGTACGCTTTGTGTATTTCAAGTTGTTAAGGTGTGAACTTCAAATGTAAAAGGCGTTTTGAAGTAAACCTCAATGCGTTTTATTTTTTATTAACTCAAGATGCTTCTTTAGGCTAGTGTTATGCGTTCTTTTTTTTATTTTTATTTAAAAAAAAAAAAAAAAACAATGACAGGAATTCAGCACAAAATAACATATTGATATATGTTTATTTTCTACACTAAACTAAGATATCTTGTATTTTGCTGTAGCTAAGAAAGCGGTATTGATTAAAGGAAGAAAAGATGAAAATTCTACAAGACATGGTCCCGATGACACAGAAAATGCAAGTCAGAGTTGGTCTCCAATTCTTTCATTTTCAAAAATAATAGGAGAAAGGATTCGGTGGACCACAAATGAACCCTAATCTTAGCACATGATTCCTGGTATGCATTCTAGTATTCTCCAGAAAAATGTTCCTGTATTGTATAACATAAAAAGTACCCTATATTATGACATAGAAAATGACATTTTAATGTCGATGTAGGGAAATGTGGGTTATAAATTTATAATACAAATTTAGTTTCTCTTCTACTATGAAGTTTCTATTACTGTTTACCTGATCAACATGCTTTACTACTACTGTCGATGACCACCAGCATAGCGGCGAGATTTGTTGAGTGCACACTGATTCCTAACAACAACAACAACAACAACAAAAAGAAAAGAAAGGAAGTGAGGAGGGCCTTGATCTTCCATCATTCAGTATTAGTAATCTGCATGACTAATGACTCATCAGTCACATTTTTTCTTCTTCACATTAATGCTGCTTCTATTAGGATTTTCCCAACAAAAAAAAAGTAGTCAAGAAAATAATAATACAACAAGGTTCAAACCTCTCAATATCTCCCCTTTGTTTTTTGTTTTTTTCCCCCATTTTGCCTGGTTTTGTATTGTTGCTCATGTTTTTTTACAATATATAGCGAAATAAAACATAATTTTGTATGTGCACAGTTTCAAATTTGATTAAGGTGGATAAAATAGTAAATTATTTGGGTTGGGACCTCCTCATTTAATCCACATCCACCTCTTAACAATTTTAGTTGGCTGTAGTCCTCTTAAAACTGTTAGATATTCCACTTTGAGTTGAAGTTCTTTTTGAAATTAATCTCATTTTGAAATTTCTAGCATCTTCAAAATTATAACTCAGTATTCATTATTAAAACATTTAGTTTGATTTTTAAGTTTATACGTCTACATTTTCGTATAGCTGTATTCAAAGGAATCCATTCATTATGAGGACAGTCCTGGGTATTACACAAGCATACACATTTTATAGCATTTGAAGTGGTGTTGATCAAAACGCTGATGCTTTTGACTCAATTGGTGGCAATAAATCTATATTTTTGGATTATTCACCAAATTTCATCCCTATCTGTATAAGAACATGTTGGATTCAAGAGTGCGACCTAGTCCGCGACTCAGCCATTATTTCCCAACAGAACAAAATGATCCAATAGTCAAGATTCTATCTTTTCATATACATCTATTCTTTACATTTGTATATCTCTTGAATCAAAACTCCGATATGAATTATGATTATGATAGAAGAATTCCCACAAAATTGATTATGGTGTGATCAAATGAAAAATTAATTAAAAAAAAGGTTAATGCCATATTTTTTAAGAAAGTTTGGAGTCATATTTATATAATTCACAAGACCTTTTATCTAGAAATTTACACTGTGATTAATGAGAACTATGGGTTACTACAAATAATTACCGGACCTTATCTTTTCTTCAGTGCCTCCTTTTGCAGTGGCACAATTGCTCTCACTTCATGCACCCCATGCTTTTTGGGTTAATAAATCCTCAACCAAAACTGATCAGAATTAGGATATTCTTGTATATCTGAAGACTGAAAATAATACTTTTATGTTCCTAGCTAATTTTTATTTCAACTTCATTATGGTCAAAGTATATATCAAAATGAAGAGTTTAAAGGTTACAGAAAACAACAGAGCTTGGGGGCATATCACACAGGATGTGGATTCTTAATTATTATGTACAACGACAAAGAGTTTGGGGACACAGATGTTAACTCCTGTATCATGAGTGTGACTGATATTGCTATTGGTGGACACACGCATACAACTACCATATGTCCAATATTCACGTGACATTCCCGTGCACTCGATGACATGTGATTTTTTTTAATTTGTCTAGAAGGAAAACCGTCCGGAGTCGTAAAAAGCCTCCCTAGTGCGGTCCACGAGCACCTGGCTGATCTTAGCATATGCATATGGTAAGCTCTTAACGTACCATTTCGAGTTTCGAACTCACGACACTGTTATCATTACGCAAAGTCGTTATACGACTCATGTCTATTTACCATGGGATAATAAAATTCCAAACAATCTTAAGATAAACAGTAATTGGTTACAAGTGCTGAGCAAACTGAGAGTGTGCGCGCTTTATTTTGATGATACTGAGGAAAAACATGCACTAGATAATTGCTTTAGAAGAGGCGGTTTTGATTATTAACACATTAGCAAGAATCAAGATGATGTAAAGCTTCTGTTATTTTAGTTTGGGAACCACATATAGAGGCAGCAATCTCATGTTTAATTGTAGGTAATTTTTATTCTAATCCACCATATACATCCATAAAAAAAGAAAACCGTACGTATTCCCTCTTCTCAATCTTCTGCGTTTTCTTCTTCCATGCGTTTCTTCCTTGCTTTTTCCGCCGTCTTCTCGATTCTGCAGTCCTAGCATCTAAATCCAAACTTAAGCGATAAACAGAGTAATTCAATATAATAGTAAGTAATTTTTTTTTTTTTTGAAGTTGATTAATTGTACGCAAGATTGTTTTTTTTTAATATCACGATTATCAAATATAATTGTAGTTAGTTATTTTCTGAATCTTGAAAAATTGATAGAAATATGTCTAAGAAGAGAAGCCGTTTACATCTTGATGAGAGAGACGGTTGTTACAGTACTAAAGAAATTGCAGGAAATCAAGGGTTTTATTCAAGACTGATAAATAATGATGATGATGACGAATGGCTAGTTGAAGCTGTGAAAGAAGAAAACAAAAACATGATGGATGATTTAGAACAACCTTCGGACAATCCTGAAAAATCAAATTTTGATATGATAATCATAATATTATATGCGGTTATTAGACTTGTTACATAACTTAGCTTTATATTTAATATTGTACTATTATTCAGAATAGAGATATGCTACAATAGATGATCAAATACTTAAATCGGATTGTACATCCGCATTTCGAAATAATAAGCTACAATTTTCATTTCGAAATAATAATACATGTCTATGTGAGTGTTAAAAGTCAGTTTAATATGGCTTGTATGTTCATTTGGATATAAGAAGCATTTTAATCTCATGATTATTAGAACTTAAAAGGCGTGTATGACTTTTAATCTCATGTTTGTGTAATTCAAGAAATATATATGACTTGTGTATATGACTTTTACATATTTTCCTAAGTAAAAGTAAAAGGTTGTAGGTACTTAAATTGCTAAAGTGACTTGTTTATTGTTAGCTTTATTTTTGATGAAGCTATTGATGTTTTGCTCCATGATCTGTTTATTTATAGCAAGGATTTCTTGTTTGTCCCTCACCACGTAATTTGGATTTTTATGCATACGTATACTAGCATGTATGAATGACTAGTATGAGTGGCTGCACAAGTTAACATATACAGCAAGAGAACTTGAATACCAAATGAAAATATTATAATTGATATGTCAGTATAATTTATACAAGAAACATGTTGCATACAGTAGATTTATAATGTGTATTTTTTTCACATAATTATCTGGTATGAAATCTTGATTTTATGCTAGTTAGATTATTATTATTAATCTGATACAAGAATTGTGAAATAATGCAGAATTGTGAAACAAGAAGCACAAAATCGATTGTTAGATATATAATAGGGTAAAATCTGTAAGTTAATTCACTCGTGGATTAACTTACAAAATAGTTGTGGATTAACTTATTAAAGTAAAATGGTGGATTAACTTATTAAAACCGTGGATTAGAATAAAAGTTACCTTAATTGTATTGCTTTATGATTATTTGCATATAATGTCAGCTCGCAAGCGCATGCAAGTATCCAATTGAAATAAAAAGGGATGAAAAGTTTAAAAGAATAAAAATATTACTTTTCATGTTGAAAATAATAATAATCAATAATCGTTACGTATCAATCTGTCAGGGTTCCTGATAACATAAACAAAGATTGTGGTTTAATTTTAATCAGCCTGTCAATGCTAAGTTGTTGTTAACAATAAATAGTCATCAATTATCAGTTTCCATTTTGTTATGTAATTATTGTAATGCCTTTTCATTCAAAAATTATCAAAATAATGTTAAAAAGCAACCAATGACACACACACACACACACACACACACACACACACACACACACACATATATATATATATATACACACACACACACTATGGTTAACCGCCTTAACCAGTTAATTCAACCGACCTCAACAAAACCACATTAGCTAACAAATTCGGCTAATCGATGGTTCGATTAACCGAAAATGTTAACCAATTTATGCAATTAAACGACCGCGCCCTCCCCTAATATTTAGCAACACTGGAAATTTGAAGGTCTGTTTGGTTTGTAGTTTTGGATGTTCTTACTGTAAAATGCATTAGATTTCAAAAAACTCTCAATCCAAAAATAGTCCAAACATATAAAATTAAAAATGATTTATTTATTTATTTATTTATATTTTTTTTTGTTTCTCCTCGCTTTTTTCCCCTTCCCACGTCCTTTACTTCTTCCCATGTCATCCTCATGTTCCATGTCCTTTTGCATACATAATAGAAATGCAAAACTTAAAATTTCATTTTCAAATCAAGCAAACGCTTAATGGTTGGATAAAAACTTCTCGGTCTACCTTCGATAACAAAGTTGTAATAACCAATATATTCTATAGAATAGTTGGAAGTCTTGGCTGCATGTATTCAGCGACGAAACAAGAACTACAGATTGGCGTGCGCGAAAAGTTTTAACGTGAATTTTGGATTATCAGACTTGCAAAAATGCACCATGCACAATTGTTGAAGAGTTTGAATGAAAACTGAAGAAATCAAATTTGAATCATGTTTTAAGACAATGTAAGAAACATTTGAATTATTATCCAAAACATGCATGGTATAACTTTTGTTTGTGAAATATTCGGAAAACAAAGCTACAATAATGAATTAGTCGTATGCATATGCCTACAATAATCATTAATAATGTTACGATAAATATCATTTGTCCCAAAAATAATTTTATTTACAATAACCATTGAGCTAATTAGAAACTTTTGTTGTGTGGCACAATGGAAAATTTCATGTTTTGAAGACAACAGTTCTAAATCTTTTTTCCTTATTGTTTGCAAAAGTATGCACACTAAAATACTAAGACTAATGTGACTTCCCAAACTTAATAGAATACTAGTTTGTAGAAATTTGGAATTTCCAGCATTCTACAGTTGTATTCAATCGATTTTCTTTTTCTCAAATCCTAAGGGGGTCACGTGCCCTCTCCAGGCTTCATGTGATACTGCCATTGCTATTGAGTGATATATTCATTAGATTGCCTGTAACTTTGAATTTGAAATGTAGTAATCACATCTATACAAGTAATATACTAATTTAAGTTGTATTATATATATATTATGATATAATATTCTTTATCATACTAGTAAGTATTTATTATATCAGTATCTTGGATAGAGCAGTTGCCTACCTCATTTATTGCCTAGTCTCGTCACTGCATGTATTAGAACTATATAGTGTTATGTAATAGATTCAGGATACAGTCGTAACCACCATCCTACACCTACAATGATGGGAGGAAACCACTCGATCTCAACTTCTCTGTCCCCTCATGCCCAATCAATCAGAGCTATATATACAAAGGTTTGACACAAATTGAGTGACACAAAATCTGAGTCATAGAATTACCTCATGATTTGCGCCCCTCACATAAAGACAAACTAATCATGTGGCTGAGATTTTGCGTCTCTTGGTTTGTGTCAAACTTTTGTGTTCAATATGCCGCTTACACACACACACATACATATACATATACATATATATATACATATACATATATATATATATATATATACAAGTACTTAAGAAAGTGTAGTCTTTTTGGGTTTGCCAAAATTGTCCTCATTCGAATCATTTCATTTATATTAGATAAGGGTATATTGATCTTACATATTTTGTAGCAGTGATACGCAAATCACAATTTTGGGCAACAAAAAATCTTACATATTTTGTGGAGAGATTTGGTGCTAGATTTGATGAAGAGATTTGGTGCTAGATTTGATGAAGAGATTTGGTGCTAGATTTTATGGAGAGATATTGATTGCTATATTTGTGGACATTTATTGCAAGGATATTTGGTGCTTATCCAAATAGTTTTATAACAAATATGAAGATAATTTGGATGCCAAGTTTTCTTGGGCATGAAACAATTCTTTTCATAAAAAGGGCCAGCTGACATCTTCCTTAGGAGTGGGTGAGAGCCACCAAGAGTGGGTGAGAGCCAACAAGAGTGGTGGTGAGAGCCACCAAGAGTGATCATTCTAGCTATTCCAAATTGAGTGTTCTCCTTCAAATTTGTTAGCCATTAGATATTCTCTACCTATTTCTCAATAAGGTTATTGATTCAAGTTGTAATTGTTTGTAACGATAGTTGAGATTGTTTGTAACGATAGTTGAGATTGTTTGTAAACAATTTTTATTAGTGAATCAATAAAGAGGGTGGTTGGGTGGAATATCGTGTGCTCATATTTCCGATATTGTTTTTTTATTTTTCAATCAAATGCATCTTCAAGTGATTGGGTGATAAAGATCCAATTTTTTTTGGCATTTTGTCAAGCTTCCGCTGCGCACAAAAATCACAACAATTTGGTATCAGAGCAATTTTTGCATAACAGATTGGTATCAGAGCAATTTTTGCATAATAGATTGGTATCAGAGCCAGATCATCGCATAGCTTGGAGTGATTTTGGATTGAAGATTGTAGATGCCGGAGATGATGTTGCTTTCATGGATGGCTATTGTGGAGTAGGAGATTTTGAGAATTTGGAATGAAGAACCTAGTCCGCAGCAAGGTGGAGAGGTTGGTTTTGATCACTGCTGAGGATCCGTTGAGGATCATGTTATCAATTGTTGTCTTTACGTTGATAATTCTCGAGGGATCCATGTAGATGAAGAGGGATCAAGTGGTAGGCGTATATCGATTAAGAGGAGGTGTGATTGAGCCTGGAAATCAATTAGGTAATCTTGTGGCCTGATGAAATCAAGAAGGTGTGATTGAGCTTGTAAATCAATTGAGCCTGGACTTGAAGAGAAGAAAAGATGGTTTTATCTCGTAGCCGTTAAAATCGAGATGGTGTTAATTGAGAAAGAAGAGGTTAAAAGTGAGAGCTAAGGGGCTATTATTTGAGTGGAGGAGATGTTGTGATTTGGTATCAAGGTGGAGTGTTGAAATCGGTGATGCGCAAATCACAATTTTGGGCAACAAATAGTCTTACATATTTTGTGGAGAGATTTGTTGCTAGATTTGGTGCTAGATTTGATGAAGAGATTTGGTGCTAGGTTTGATGAAGAGATTTGGTGCTAGATTTTATGGAGAGGTATTGATTGCTATATGTGTGGACATTTATTGCAAGGATATTTGGTGCTTATCCAAATAGTTTTATAACAAATATGAAGATAATTTAGATGCCAAGTTTTCTTGGGCATGAAGCAATTCTCTCTATAAAAAGGGCCAGCTGACATCTTCATTAGGAGTGGGTGAGAGCCACCAAGAGTGGGTGAGAGCCACCAAGAGTGGTGGTGAGAGCCACAAAGAGTGATCATTCTAGCTATTCCAAATTGAGTGTTCTCCTTCAAATTTATTAGCCATTAAATATTCTCTACCTATTGCTCAATTAGGTTATTGATTCAAGTTGTAATTGTTTATAACGATAGTTGAGATTGTTTGCAAACAATTTTTATTAGTGAATCAATAAAGAGGGTGGTTGGGTGGAATATCGTGTGCTCATATTTCCGATATTGTTGTTTTTTAATTTTTCAATCAAATTCATCTTCAAGTGATTGGGTGATAAAGATCCAATTTTTCTTGGCATTTTGTCAAGCTTCCGCTGTGCACAAAAATCACAACAATTTGGTATCAGAGCAATTTTTGCATAACAGATTGGTATCAGAGCAATTTTTGCATAACATATATATATATATATATATATATATATATATATATATATATATATATATAGTACAAATACTTAAGCAAGTGAAGTCTTTTTTGGTTTGCCAAACTTGTCCTCATTCGAATCATTTCATTTATATTAGATAAGGGCATATTGATTTTTTTAATCGTCAGTTCGCTCCTAAATTAATTATGTAGAATGTCAAATCTCGCCCTCATTTCTCCTCACTAGCAAAAAAACTGCACATTTATCTCGACAGTTTTCTAACTTCTCCACAAACCCAAAATATGAAAAGTTATTAGGCCGAAAAATGAAAAATTGAAGTTGTTAATAATTTCAATAAATGGCATACTTGATGCATTTTCGAGACATGCATGGCTATCTTCGGGATTTGAGAATGTCCGCTTTGAGTTAACGGCATGACTATCTTCGGGATTTGAGAATGGTCATTTTGAGTTAACCTTCGACAGCAAAGGACTTTGTAAGATTTTACTTTCTTTCCTTCTCTGATTCATTAATGATCCTTTTCGCCTATTTTAAGTTTACGCTTCATTTTATTTTAGATAAGTTACACTTCAGCCTTTTTTTCTAATGTTAACTTCGGTATATGTTTTCTTTTCATCAATGGAAGATGGTATACACAAATTTTATTACATCAACAAATGAATTTTTGGAAAATAAATTTATTTTTTACATTGAGTATTATGAGGATAAAGACATTGATTTAAGAGGGAGTATAAAGTACGTTGACAACGATGTCGACTGTGAAAGGTAGGTTATTTATCCCAAAGGCATGCTATTTTAATTGGTTTCTAAATATAAACATTTGTGTTCCTTATTATCTGCTTTTCACTTTTGAATTGTAACATTGGTATAAAGGTTTTTTTAAAACTGTAATAGTCACTATAGGTACTTCCTATTTCATATTCATTTCAAGCTCTCAACCTTTCATATATGGGAATTCCAAATTGTACTCTAAAGCTATTGCATTTCATAACCCTTTACGGTTAATTATTATAATATGCATGGAACATTTTGGGAAAATGAATAGCTTATCCATGAGAAGATGAATCCACGTTATTACATAAATTATTCATGCATCAATGCCATATCCACTTTCCCATCCTCATGCATCAAGGCCAAATCCACCAGTCTATCAAATATAGCTCCCATAGGTAAATGTGACATCGTCAGTCCTTGAAGGGGTTGATTCAGTTCTCTCGCAAATCTCAAAGCCTTCTTGTGAGGAGTGTTAACTAGATCCAAGCTAAACCTCACCAATTTATTAAACCTATTCACATATTCTTTCACCGCCATACTTCCTTCTTCAGACTTAAGAACTTCTCCAATTGCATTCCTTCTTCAGCTTGTGATAACAACTTCATTCCGAATCTATCCTTGAACTCATCCCATGTTGCCACCATCTTCCTTGCCTGAGTTACCTCCCACCAATACAATGCTTCCTCCTTCAGCTGCCAAGCGGCCAACTAGATCTTCCTACTGTCGTCTAGCCCCAATAACTCAAACGTATGTTCTGTCTCCCTAGTACAATTGTGAGCCTCTACGTAACTCTCGTGCCACAAAATGGCTTGCTGCCCATCACAAAGAATTCCCAACAGATCTTAGAGAGGTTAACTAATGGATTGGGTGGAACTACCGCGACTGCAGCTGGGGGTGGGACATTTCCTTGCGCTTCGGTAGGTGTCATAGCCTCTACATATCTGCGGAACCATGTCGGGGAATGCCCTCTGGGAAATTGGGAGCTCTAAACATGCTGAAAAGAGAAGAGACAAGGATTCAAAAAGAGATCGAAGTAATATTGTAATTAACTTGAGGGGATTATTATTTTTCAAAAATAGGTTTTACTTGAAAATTCTTTGCTTTGAAAACACTTTTTCATAAAACTTTTCCTCTGATTTTGTAACCTTAGGGTCTAATACCAAATGTGACAACCCAACACATATGAGGGTGCATTAAGTTTTATGATGCACAATAGGTATAAAGTAATAACATAGAGACTAGAATTCATAAGACAGAATATAAATTACAGCGGAAACTTTCAAAACATTTATTATTATTAAATTAGTCACAACCTTACAATTTGAAATACCATACAAGCATCATCATCAATAAACTATCTCGTGGAAAGAAAAACATCAGAGTACAAGAATAAAACCACAAAACTCACCCCACTTATAAGTCACTACAATAGTCATAAAGCAAGTACTGAAGCAATACATGAATTAAGAAATGGTCCAAGTCCAAGCTAAATCAAAAGATCAAAGTTTACTGCTGCAATCCACTGCCCTAAAAACCTAGATGGGGGAAGGAAGAGAGAGAGAAAAACAAATTATGTCAGACATAAAGTCTGGCGAGTTCCAGTGATTTTTAGCATAAGCATAAGATAAAGAAGTATTAAACAGATGAATAGTAGTGGACATGAAAATACAGTAAAGTATAAAAGTACGAAATAAAACAAGATAAGGTCAGATAAGCTTCTCGTTCATATCCCCAAAATTTCAACATTAACTATCAGGATTAGGTTTTACCTAATTTCTACCTAGTGATCGGCTCCCTAAACAGGCATGAATAACGTGTGCCAGCTATGGCACTCAGGGATATCAGTCCCAAACCCAGCAAATAAAAAGACACAACCTTATCCATCGACATTACAACGTCTTATCTTCCTGTTCGGAACAATGCACGCTCATGGCTTCGTCAGATTGAGCCCATACCCACCTCAGAAATTGAACCTCTTACAATCAAGCATTAGCTAAGTGTGCCCTAGTCTATACCTAGTGTGAGACTCAGATAATAATAGGAGGGTACTGATTGATATGGGTTCCAGATAGATAAACAAGCAAGCATATTGACACAAGCCACCTTTAGGCTTGGCCCTCAAGTTAACTAGGATTTTAAGAGTCCCCACATATTTTACTAGAATGGTCTTCTTAGCTTATTAATCAGACATGTTTAACTTAGCAGGTTTAACTTCATTAATAAGCTTATTATAACCCTACGTTATATTCCTATGTTGTAAATAACATTTCTAACTAAATGTAATTATTTACACAATCCTTCCCCAAGTCAGAAAGATCCCTGCTCAAATGTTTTACAAATACATATTACAAGTTACTAAATACTCGATTAAGTATATATTATTCTGATTCTTATGTTTAATAACATATTCAATTAATGTATAATTAAGTACAACTCATTCCAATTCACAGGTTTACATATTCTTCCCTTGGGAATTACCCTAATTTACAGTCTATGATTCCAATTCATAATATGCCCAAAATCTCCTTATTAAATATTACTTCAGATTATTCCAATTTTATGCAAATCAAACAGTAAAAGCCTAGGCTCTCGTTAGCCTAGGCTCTACGCAAAAACAAAGGAAAAAGGGAGAAATAGATCTAGGATCATAAGAACAAAATGAATAAAGAGGCATTATAAGACCATAAATAAAAAAATGACAGAGAAGGGGATAAGGAAGAAGGGTGTACTTATAAACAAATAATAACTAAAAAGGGATAAATAATAGACAATGATTAAAATGAACAATAAAAGGTAAATTTATAAACACTATAACCGTCAAGCTTTCAGATCCAATATATTTTACTAAATCCTTTTTATTTAAATTGCTAATCTAAATATAACATAGAACTCACAGTGAATTGATATATATCTAGAAAAGGTCTTTGAAAAAGAAGTAGGAGAAGAATATCCTTTCAGATCTATATTTTGACAACACCCTAACCTTTCCCCAATTTTTATTTATTTCCAGAGCGCAATAGAGTGAAAGAAGAAGATGAAGAAATATTGGTGTAGGAAAAAAGTGAGGATTGGTAGTCTAATTATAGGTGTGATAAGATAGTTTAGGCCGTAGGATATTAGGGTTTTAATCCAAACCATAGAAAACACCTCAGCATGAGTCAGTAAAAAGAACTATCTAGAAACAGGCGTGTTTGGCCAGGCACAATTTCGTGCTTGGCTCGAAGTGGGTCGACCAACCTTGTATATGGGTAACATATGTCAACCCAGGGGTCGACATAGGGTTCGACCCATATAGGGTCCGGGTCGCCCATTTACCATTGCACCATTCTGATTTACTTTATTTAATTTAATCTCAAACTTCGATTGATCGTATCTTGCTCGTTTTAGTTCGATTATGCAAACCAAAAGTCTACCTGAATCAAAATTTCGTAACGAACGCAACGATGAAATCCAATTTATCTAATTTTGAATATTTTATTAATTGATACTCAATTTATTAACCTTCTTCATATAATTATTGTTTACTCAAATTTAGAGTGTTACACTCATAAGAAAGTTGCTTCCAAGAATAAATGTTATTCTCTCGGTATCGATGATACCATTTAGCAACTGACCCTTGGAGAGTCACTGGGAGTAATCGACAAAGGACTGTTCCTGAAGCATTATAGAGATACATTTGGCTATCATAAGCCATGAGATGATCATCCGGGTCTGTAGCTCCAAGATACTTCATGGTAGGGATCTTCACACACGATGGTATCACCGTATTCATGATGTCATCAGTGAAGGGGACAACCCTTTCATTGTCATTAACCTTTTCGTCTGATGTTCTCTTTCCCTTACTCCATAATAAATCTTTGACAGCCTTCTCCTCCATATCCTTGATGTAAGCTTCTATGTTATCATAGTTTGATCTCTTAGGACTGTATCTCTTAGTAGTCAAGCTCCCAGATTGCTCTTTGTTATGTTGGTTTCCTTGGTGGTCTACTTCTGAAACATTGGGTCTCTTCTTCTTGCAAGAAGTTAAATTGATCTTCTCCTTTCCCTCAGATTGTTTGATGGGTGCATTTTTCCTTAGAGACTCGGCTTCGTCCCTTCGACTTGGTTCGGTGCTCTTTGAATACTTTTAGGCCCAAGAATTTATCCATAAACTCCTCATTTTAATAAGTTCTTGTTCTAAAGCCTTAATCATGATGGCATTCTCATCTGCCGAATTCAGGTTTGGAGGTTGCACTGGATTAGAGGATCTTCCCTTTTTAGTAGTGTTCAAGTTGAATGACGGAGATATGTTTTCATCGAGATTGTCCTCATGAACTATTTCTTCGTTTATGGTGCTTAACCTTTTTTATTTCATCCTTTCCTGCCATTAAGCAACAAATTCACAAAACTAATCTATAATAAAATAAGAGAGATAGAGGTTCAAGCGATCCCTCTAGTGCCAAAATATTGACGATAAAAATCGCCAGCACCAAATATGAGAATTGACAGAGCATATATAATGGAACTTAGAGGGTAATCGATCTAGATGACACCTATATATAACCCAAATCCACCAAGCTCATCTTAATTTGCCGTTTCCTAGATATTAAGACCTTAAGTCTGAATATTAGTTACACCTCCTTCAAAAGGAGAGTATCACGCTTACAAGACTTAAGAAATAACAGTTACCTAGGAACAATGGCCTATACCTTAGATTTAAGATAGAATAATATGCATTATGTTAAGAAGAAACAGGCTAACATACCACGGAGGTTACATTTGATGCTATATCATAGCTCTTAATGACAAAAGATTATACTTTCTCATCAATCTAGCCTACGAGAGGCATTGGTTGGGTCAGTTATCGTGTCATAAGGCTATGAAAATCCATTTGAACATCGTGCCATGTTAGGCTTAATACTAAAAGACTAAGGCACAAATACAAATCATAAAGGGAAACTCGTTGATTTCACTCAATGATTCTCCTTTCGATTCGTCTGTACTTAAATCTCTTATGTATGAGGTTAGTGATAACTCCCCATTAAGTCAATCTGGACACAACATGATTATCGAATTGAGAACAAGTATGATCTCCATTTCCCCATTTTACATTTATCATGAATGTATTACAATTTATGTGGAAATCCCCAATTTATTTTCAAAATTATGGTTTGGTCCCTTAGAAATGAATACAAGGTTGTGGAATGAGAAAAAAAAACCCCAAAATGTGATCCTTGGGGTCTTATTTCTAAACAATTTGGGTCCTTTTCGGTAGCGATTAGGTGGGAAGCCCAGTTCTAAGAGCTTCTGGTTTCGGTAACAGCTGCTTAGTATCAGTATTGACCTTCTTTTTTGCTTTGAGTGTCGGTTTCGACTTTGTAATTTGTATTGCTTGGATTTTTGGACACCACCTCCAAGCTTTCGCATAGTAATTGGGTATCGCTTTCATAATCTTTTCCAAGTAACTCTAGTGCCACTTTTATGTAGTGGTATCGACACCAAGCATGTCAGTGTTGATAGCGCTTCTTTGCTTCCATCCCATGTATTCGGTATTGAATTCCAAGCTTGTGTATTTGATGTCAAATTGACTGCTTTCATTCTCTGTGCTTGGTCCCATCTTCATTGCTTGAGATATTGATTTCCAACATCAACTTCGTGCTTTATCCTTACTTTTCTTGGTATCATATTATTTGCTTCTAGCTTCATTGTTCGATATCAATACTATGTTTTACTGCTTATTGCAATTTAATATCGGTATCGTGCCTTTCCTGCCTTCTTTTATGTACCGACACCAAGCTATCTGCTCTCCTTCGTTGGTGCCGATAACATACATATTTAACTGTTGTCTTGGTGTCGTTCTTCAATATCTCTACCCTTGCTATTCCGGTATCGACTTTCACTGTTATGGCTCTTACTCTTTGCTTTCGATGTTAGCTTGATTCTCTCCGAGGCCATTGCTTTGGTATCGATCCCTTCATAATACCTCTTCACCTCTCTGGTTTTAGTATCTAATTTTGGTAGTAACAGTGCATCATGGTTTTTGGCTTTCGATCCTGGGATCAAATTCAGTGGATATGAGACTTCTGGTCAGACATGGAAAGCTCAGAAGCTTGATCGCATCAAGCAGATCACCTATTTTCATGGTTGCGACTCGGTATTTTATGGACTTGGCATTTATAATTCGATATACGAAGTATATACCTGGATCGGTATATTTGGGGTACGAAATATTGCTTTTTAACTTGGTAAACCCGATAGCATGTCGAGGTAGAGACGATCACCAATTTTCATGGGATCAACGCAGAGTGATCACCTATTTTTGGTACATGGTCAAAATGAAGCTTTGACTAAATTTTTGGCTAACTCTCAGAGAGTTATTCCAATCCCGCGATTAGCACGACTCCCGGGATATGAATTTTGGGCCCTGCCCACCAAACTCCACCTATAAATTCCCTCTCCCTTGGCATGAATAGGTGTTGGCTATATGGACTTTTGGTTGCGATACGGCATACAGAAACCCCTCTTTGAAGATTATTAATGGCTTCCATGGTGATTTCTATAGCTTTGGACTATCTCTTGGACTTATAAACTTCACATATAAGCTTACTCTCAACAATCAGACATTTGGATTGACACTTAGCTTGCTTTTAGACATATTTGGACTTGGAAGCATGTTTTACACATTTTGGCTTAAGGAAGATGATTATGGCCTAATAGGGAACTAACAAGGACTTTGTTATTCTCTAACACAATTTTGTAAACTCAAAAGGTTGAAACTCGGATAGTTCTTGTAATTGTAACAATGATGATGAATAGTTACATAAAAGTGGACATAGGCATTAGTGCCAAACCACTATAAACTTGATGTCCTTTACTTTTCCGCAACTCTGTGTTTGGATTGTTTGGCTAATTTGAATATTTTACTTAATATCAACCCATCAAGTGTTGCCATATGCGAGTGACCAATTCCCCACGTCAACATTTTGGCATGCCAAGAAGGGGCATTAGATTGTCTTCATATTTTTGATTATTAAGGAAACATATTCTTTCGGATTTCACTATGGTTATAAGGAAACATATAAGTTTGGCTCATTTGGAAGGAGTAGGCACAAAGGAAAGTCAGGAAGTATCCTCTTCGGGACATCCATCGAACCATGTTATCATGAGGATATTGATGGAGTCATCATGGATTTAACCAAGGATTGGACTTCTCGGTTAGAACAGCACGATGAGCACTTTCAAAGACAAGAAGCTATAATTAATACTCTTCTCGCTAGGATTAAAGGTATCGTAAGGCCGTCGGGCCTAGAAAATGTTGTCGGAACAAGTGCTAGTATTCCTCAAGGATTAGCTCGGGACTTAGAGGAAATTCCTAAAGATCAACCCAGTGTCGACACCAACTCGCAAATCAGTATCGAATCGGCTAGGCTCGGGGGCATCATCCCCAATCCCGTTCAAGGTTCAGCTTGGGTTTTAGTTAATCAAGTTTCAGCTCTGGAGTTGGTAATGTTACTCAAACGTCGGCACGCACAACTTTGGATGCAAGAACTCTCCTAGTTCCGAAAGCTAGGTTTGTGCCAGTCGAGGCACTTTGGGGTAGGATTGAGCCATATATCTTTGTTGGGGATCAAAAATTCACTAATGTTGGACTTGACACTAGTAATAGTGATGGGGCTCATATAAACGATACACTTGAGGCATGGCCGCTCTCTCGGATTTGAATTGCGTTACTCGTAGTCCGTTCACTTAGGATATTCGAAATTCTGGAAACCCATCGGACATCAAATCTTCGGTGTTGGAAGCTTTTGATGGCAGAAAGGATCCTAAGGTTGATTTGAAGCGCTATATGGAAGTAATCTTGGCTTTGAAAAATGATATGGCGAAGTACTTTCCTTTTTATTTTACGGATTTTGCTGCTATGAGGTTTTGGCAAGTTGAATACGATTCATTTAATTCTTGGAATACTTTGGTTGGGAAATTTGTCAAACAGTTCAAGGTTCATATTGCTCGATCCAAGAACGTGATGACTCCTATGGCAATTAGAAAAAGGATAGGCGAAAATTTACATAAGTTTTTGGAAAGGTTTCACTACACCATAAACGTAATATAGCTACGGCTAATAGCTGTTTCCAATGATGTTTAATACGGCTCTTATCCGTAACTAAAATTGGCATTTTTTATTACTAGATACGGTTTTAAACCATGCTTAATTTCCTAAAAAAATACGACATATGGCCGGATCTAACTGATCTATTAGATACGGTTCAGAGCCGTAACTAACTGCTCTACTGCCCATACATAAATAATCACTCAGAGACATATCAAACGATAATACTATAATACATGATCAAGAGCAATAAAACTTCTTATTTAACACATCATCTAGAACAATAAAACTTCTGATTTAATAAATGATCAAGATCAATAATACATCTTATTTAAGCACATATTATAAGAAGGCAAATGGTTTTCTCACACTACTCAACAGCTTTATATATATACACTCACCATAATACATGTATTTAAATTAACATGCATCTATACAAGTTAGTGAACATGGATGAAAAAAATGAAGTGCACACAAACGCCTTTTAATAACCCACGACTTCCAACAACAAGAAGATCAACTTGTGTTTATTATGCTCTCACAAATAACCTCCTTTGGATCGCCATCAGTTATCGAAGTGTCTTTTTGCAGCTTCCAGAATCAACCAAAACATCAATACACCATCAATTTCCCACACTACTCATGATATTTTGGTTACAAACAGGTTGAAAAGAATGAAGTGCACACAAACATGCAACTGTACATGTCAGTGAACAAGGCTGAAAAAATGAAGCGCACACAAACATGCAAGGTTCAACTAGTCTGCACATTATTCATGGCATGGGAAAGCAGACAGCCCAAGTCCAAGTACAAAACAAAATAGACGGCAAGACAAAACAAATGTCACAGGAAAAAATGTTTACACAACTTCATGTAAATGAACTTTGATTCAAAATTATGAAGTGTCTAACTTAACTGTAGTAGCGGTGCTCCCTTTTCAATCTAGGGTGAGGCTTAATTATGGTTCTTATAGAGTTGCCCGACAGCAAAAGGAACGTTGTCCGAAGTTGGTGGGATTAGAGTGAATAAAAGCGAACCCTTTTGACTAACCTTAACCCACCAACTCGGACGACATTCTTATTGCTATGAATAGCTCCACCGAAACCATAAGCTCGTGTAATAATTCCAAAAGATCAAAATTTCCAAAGGTGATGTTGGTTGCATAAGTAATAACTTGTGCAACAAACCGCGCCTTTAAAAATTTTGATCTTTTGGAAATTATTACTTATGCCTCATCCCTTCATGAGAGCACAAGTACAAATCGTAGTTCCTTGGATGGCAGACTTTGTTATCTACCACAATACCAATTTATAAGACACAAGTTATACAATTTAACCAAACATTATCAGGAGATAAATTCAAGTTATAACTCTATGATTAAACAAGTTATACCTATGTGGTATGTAACAACTCTACATTCATCACCTGATTGGTCTGGGACTCCCTTAGTTCATCCTGATATGGTCTCAGTTAAGGGCTCTGTTATCCCTGCATGAGAGCATAAGTAGAAATCGTAGTTCCAAAGATGACATACTTTGTTATCTACCACACTGCCTATTTATAAGACGCAAGTTATACAATTTAATCAAATATTATCATTAGATAAATTTAAGTTATACTTAAATGATCAAACAAGTTATACCTGTATGGTACATTACAACTCTACATTCATCACCTGATTGAACTGGGACCCGCTCAGCCCATCCTATTATGGGCTCGGTTAAGTGATCAGTTATGAGATCGATGCTGCATGTTTGAATATTATGAGCTCAATGCAGACAAATTTTATTGATCAAACAATATTGAAACCTAATAGTCATGTAAAGACACTCCATCCAGCTCACAGGATAACGCATGCAACTAAACACTCACCACACACCCAACAACCAGCTACATAACCAGGAATTCGATTTGCGATGGGCGGGTTATACGAGAGATTAAAATATGCCAAACACTCACCACAAACCAACCAACCAGCTCACAAAACGACACATGCAACTAAACACTTACTTATGTTCAAGCATCAATGGTTCCAATATGCTAAACAACTGTTTGCACTTAATTATAACAAGAGTTCACAACCAGAAGCGAAGAGATAAAACATGCATTAAAAAGTCAAAAATGTTGTATACTTATCAACTAGCAAACATATTGCGGAATTGATTAATCGAAAGCACTTGGTGGAATGTGGAATTGATAAATATAACTATTCAAAATCTCACCTTGGTGATGACGAAAGGGTGACGGCGAGGTGCTGGAGGTTGGCGACAAGGTGCTGAAGGTTGTTGACGAGGTGTTGGACGTCGTGCATGTTGGTTCGGTCATTGTCATTGGGGGTTAGTGCTGGAGGTTGCCGAAGGTTTCCACCGAGGGTCGGTGCTGGAAGTTGCTGCCATTTTCTATTTTTTTGGCATCAGTTTGTTTTCCCTAGGAAATGAAAAATGATTTGGGGAATAAGGATAGGCGAGGGAAATGAAGAGGGATATGACGTTTGTGTGCACCAAAATTAGGCATAAGACTGGATACGACTATTATCCATGTCTAGTCTGATACGGCTATGATACACACATAAATGAGGGGGAAATCAGATTATTCAACGGGAAAGCTTTTCATAGCCGTATCAGCACACATAAATATGGGTTATAACCGTATTATATTTGATACATCCGTATCATATGTGGGGTAGCTAAAACTACTTTTTGGTGTTGTTTTTAATACGATTGTGTCTTCGGTCGATCGACCAGACCCTTTAATGGTCTTTATGGCTGTCGTTTCTAGTATTCTGGATAAGGTGGAATTCAAAATCTCACTTCAACGTTATCCATCAAGGGACCTTGGTGAATTCTATTTTGAGGCGGATCAGTTTCTTAGGGAAGAGGATGCGAGGACTGACAAGAAAGTTCTCGAGGCTAATTCGGTTCTGGGCGAAGGATCATCCAATTCTCGTAAAAGAAAAGGAAAGGCTGCTTCTCGTAATGATTAGAATGCATGGAATCAGCCTAAAGTCCCTTTATATGTAGAGTTTACTCGTACTCTAGAGGATATTTATTTGTAAGTTCACTTGATTGCTCCCTTTTGAGCAGCCTCTCGTGAGGGAGTCGACCTAAAGGGAGAAGGATTCTGGTAGGCACTGCTTGTTTCATGACCTGGATGATCATGATACCAACGATTGCAGGCATCTCAAGGATATGATTGAAGAACGTGTCAGACGTGGCGAGCTGGTGGAATATGTTCGAATCGAGCTGCAGTACCAGGACGGGCGCAGTTGCTTGCTCTGGCTTGGGATATGAATGGACCGGAATATGCTCCTGGAGGTTTGGTCATCAATTGATGTTGTTTTTGGATTTTCTGGCTTTGCATCTCCTAGATTTTGGTTTTCTTGGTTTCTAGATTTCTTGGCTTCTTAGTTTATTGGCTTATCATCTTTTTGCACTTTGGATTTTGGCTCTGCAGATACTGCTCGGGATAGGAACGTGACCTTGCTTTTATCTGGGTCTTTAGCTATTTGGTGATTAAAAATTTGGTTTTCTATCATTGGATTCTGGTTATATTGGCTTCGACCTCTTGGATATTATGCTTCTGAGTATTACACATTTTGATTTTTCGATTACGGGTGGCTTTAAGTCGGATCACATACGTACGAGGTTAGGACTTGATCCCTAGGCATGCTCGGTACCCGACTATGAACCATCCACCTCATAATTAACTAATCTCTCTGGTTTACATAGTTGTAGGAGCGCGGAGTGCCTAATTCCTCCTACCCTTGTACGGGATTAGTCTTTAATCCCTAGGCATGCTCTTTGTGGATGAGAAACCATCCAATCTTCTACACACATCTCTAGATTCACCCGGCTTGGGAGTTCAGAGGACTTAAGCCTGCCTACCCATGTACGTGATTAGACCTTAATCCCCAGGCATGCTCTTTATGGACGATAAATCACCCAATCTCCTAATTTCATTCTGCTTATCTGGCTTGGGATTATTGAGGGCTAAGTCTGTCTATTAATGTATGGGATTAAGCCTTAATCCAAGACATGCTATTTATGGACGATAAACCCTCCGATTTCCTTCACTCAGCTCTAATTAACTGGCTCGGGAGTGTAACACGCCATAAAATATAACTAAAACAAAGTTAATAATAATAAATAATAAAAATTCACAATAAGTTAATAATGTAGTAAAGGGCTAAAAAATGGAATTTTGCAACATCAGGAATTTGGTTACGAAAATAACGTAGTTTTATTCCTAACGAAATTTGATAAATTTTCATATATAATATGTCAGAAACCGAACCCGTATGAAAAGATTACACTTAAAAGAAACTGAATGTTATATATAACATAGTTTGAAATTCAAAATATTAATATATGGAATAATATATGGCCAATAAATGAATGATTGGAATATTCCATCCAATTTGAATTTGTGTGTATATATAAGTATGCAACAGGGGACAAGAATAACGCTTAATCGGAAAGAAATAAATAGAATTGATTAACATTATATGATAAAAATCTTTCCAGCCCCATGTACGTTTACTGTGCAAAACTGTGACCAAGGGGTCGACCGCCCTTCTAGGGTGGCGCAACATACGCTCAATAAGGCTTGGTTTGGGTGAAGTTTTGGTGTAAGTTTATAAGAATAGACAGCTAGGATTAAATCTTGATAATCCTATAGTTCTTGTTTACACACATACCTATAAATAACACCCTAGACTCCAGACCTAAATCTGGCCACTTTCTCTATCTATGCCTCCACTCTTCCATTGATTCCAGAGGAATTCATAATAGGTTTTTCTTCTTTCTCTCTTAAATCTATTTTCTATTTTCCTTTCTTATATATTTGAATAGGATCTAGATCTGGAATCACAGGATATATATATACATATATATCTAATAATTCTAGCTATTTTATTCTTATATATATTTCTAGAGATTAGAGTTCACATCAAATAGGCAAACATTGCCAGATCTACGGCTTTTCCATACAGTCAATTCACTGTGAGTGGAAATAATAATTGTTTAGGAATATTCTACATTTGTAGACTATTATATGAATTAGTATACCTAGGAAGATTTAGATTAACGATAATATCAAACTGTAAAACCCCAAATCTCCTGTTTTTGTACATGTTTCGTAAGAATTGTCAATTAGTATTGGGTTTGTGAATTTGTCCGAGTTGTGGTAAAGAATATTTTGGGTGAATTACTTTTATGTGATTTGGTTTATCCTTTTTATGTAAAAATGATTGTGATGTAAAAAGGTTTAGATTTGATTTAGTTTTATTATTTGAATACGTTTGGATATCCAATCTAAATGGATAATTCGAACGTATTCAGATTTGAAACAAATCAAATATCAATGTTTTTATGTACAACATAAGAAAGGGTAAATTAGATACATTAAGGTCTATGTATATATATGTATGTATGCATTTATACATATATGTATATATGATGTAGTAGATTTACACCTTGTTTTTTGATTTATTACTTGAATTATTCTAACAAGCCTAGGTTGCAAGTTTTGATTGTATGTTGTATTTTTTTCCATTCCTACTATCTGTAATTATTCCATTATGTCATGTATGTAGCTGTTTGATGTGGGAATTAACTTGTATGCCTTGAAAGTAGGCCAAGTTGACAATTTTACCTCGTTAAAACGTTCCCTCGTTCGTACGAAAACTAGCATTATTTATACGTATTAAATATTCTACTTATATAGCGTAATCAACGTAATTAGCATAATAATGACATAGTAAATGTGATTAGGATAAGATTTGAAATTGAAATGTCCCCATACAAATTTTTGTTTGTGTGTGTGTATAAAATGGCTTATCTATATATTAAATAATGACACATAGACACGAGGTTAGTTGCCAATTATGGCAGAAGTCTGCCCGAAACCGACCGACAAATCCAGAAACCACAAATGGGTCTAGTTAATGTGAGAGGTCTTGGTGTCGTGGGCTCTTTAAATTAGTACACTATGACCCGAGGTTAAGCCCACTTGTAGTAGAAGTCTACCCGAAACCGCCTGACATATCCAACATCTACATGCAGACGGTTTAATGTGAGAGGTCTAGTGTGTGTGTATATATATATACACACCTATCATGTGCGTGAATAGGAAGGTGTACAATTCCATGAGAAGGTCTTAAGTGATTGAATCTCTTTTTATCTAGTTTGGGCCTTAAATGGTTAGGACTAGGACCAATCGAAGGTTTATTCCTTGGATGTGGACCGAAGTCATGGGACCCTCCCTTATTAGATTTAAAGTAGGTTTATGGGTCCTTCTTCTCTAAAAGTAGTTTAGACATGGCAATAACAAAGTAGGGTATTTTACTAGAATGCGTACTTCCTCTAGGAGCTTGGGAGGGCCAACCGAGGGACATAATTGGTATACGTTGGTTGTAGCATGCTATTTAATTCACCGACTATCTAAGGGAAGTCTTAAGCGGCGTAGATGTTCTACTGTAATATTAGTTAAGTAGTTACATGTGGCATCCGTTGGAGGGGTCTTAAATGGCTATATGCGGACCTGCCCCAAACCGGTAATAAGTAGCACGTTACTATTTCTCATATTACTTGTAAGAATATATAATTAAGAACGTTGGCATATTAGGACGGAGTCGTAAGTGGCTAGGGTCCGCCTTATGGTCATAAGAGAACATGAAAATCCACCCTTAATAAATAAGTTAGAACATTCCTTAAGTGACCGAGAATGTTTATCTCGTTGGGTCTCCACCCTAAATGCACTAATGTGGTCTCAAGTGATTGATTTGGATATCCACCTCATTGGTTAAACACTTTTCGTATATGTGTGTGCTTGTATGTTTTATAGACATATCCTGACATGTAAAACCTTCTAAATCTAGGGTATGTCTTTAAGAAAATATTATTTTCAGTCACACAAGACTTTAGGTTCAGACCCCTCTCCTTAACGTATCCAACAGGTCAGTAGGTGGGGTATATTCAATGGACGAAGTAATGATGGAGACTGGAGAAGACGATGGAGATATTATGCTATTATTAGTTATCATTGATGTTTTGCTTATGGAAACTCTAGATTATGAACCATAATGATGTACCAATTAAATAATTGTATCTTGATAATTCATGAATTTTGTGGCTTTTTATGAAATCGAACATATTATTTTGGTATTATACTTTTTCATTCCGTTTTGTGAGATTCCATAACGCTACGTTTATCTGCTATTCTGTGCAAATGTAATTCCTTACAGGAACCAATGACTCATTTAGAGTGGCTCTAAATTTTGATGGGCCTTTTATGGATCAAAATTTAGGCCTACTCCGGGTAGGTTGTTACAGGGAGTTTGGAGCTCTAAGCCTGCCTACCCATGTACAGTATTAGGCCTAATCCCTAGGCATGCTCTTTACAAGCGATAAACCATTCAATATCCTTCATTTATTTTTTATTTTCTGTCTTAAGGATGACTACATCAGCTTACCCATGTACGAGGACCAGTGCGACCCATAGGCATGACTCTGTACCCGATACTAGTCCATCCCCTTCAAACTTACTGAAACTCAATGAACTTGCAGTAATAACGGCTAAGTCGACTCATCCACGTAAGAGATTAGGCCTTAACCCCTAAGCGTGCTCTCTGCTTGATAATAAACCACTATGTTTTCCTTTAGATTTATTAAAAACTCCAACCATCGAGAACTTTAATAAAAATTACTTCACTCATCGGGACGTTGCTTGTGAAGTAAGGAAATCTAGAACTGGAACTTCAAACTTTAAGGACTTGACATAGTAAGGACTTTGCTCACTAAGTATAAAAATCCCAGTCCCCAAGTAAGGATTTCTCTTGGGAAAGGGCAGGTCATCTTATGTGAACTTGGCAAGGACGCTTCACTTAGTGGTGGGTAGTGCCCTACCTGCTTGGCTTATCCATGGTCCTCTTGTCATACCATAGCAAGGGTGTCTTGAACTCTTCTGGCTTTCCATTGGTCCTCTTATCACACTTTGGCAACAACATCTTGGCATATTCTGTCTCATCCTTGGTCCTCTTGTCGGGTTTTGGCAAGAGCATCTTGGACTCATTTGGTTATCAATTATTCTCGCTTATCCTTGGTCCTTTTGTCAAGTTTTGGCGAAGGCCTCTAGTCAAGTATTTTCCACACTTGACATTTATACATCAGAATGCGAAGTATATACCTGGATCGATATATTTAAGGTATAAAGTATTGCTTTCTGACTTGGTAAACCTGGAAGTTTGTCAGAGCAGAGGTGATCACTAATTTTCATGGAATCAACGTGGTGTGATCACCTATTTTTGGTACTTGGGAAAAATGAATCTTTGACTGAATTTTTTCTAACTCTCAGGGAGTTGTTTTGATCTCGGGATCGGCACAACTCCTAGGATACGAATTTTGGGATGCTGCCCATCGAACTCCACCTATAAATACCCCCTCTCTTGGCATGAAAAGGTGTTGGCTATTTGGACTTTTGGTTATTATATTGCATACGGGAAAGCTCTCTTTGAAGATTATTAATGAGTTCCATGGTGGTTTCTATGGCTTTAGACTATCTCTTGGAATTATGAACTTCACATAGAAGTTTACTCTTAACAATCGGACATTTGGATTGACACACAGTTTCTTTTGGACATATTTGGACTTGGAAGCATATTTTACACATTTTGGCTTAAGGAAGATGATTATGGCCAAATAGGGAACTAACAAGGAATTTGTTATTCTCTAACAAAACTTTGTAAACTCAAAGTGTTGAGACTTGGATAATTTTTGTAATTGTAACAATGATGATGAATAGTTACATGAAAGTGGACATAGGTGTTAGTGCCAAACCACTATAAACTTGGTATTCTTTACTCTTCCGTAACTCTATGTTTGGATTGCTTGGCTAATTCAGATATTTTGCTTAATATCAACCCATCGAGTGTTGGCGTATGCAACGACCAAGTCCCCTCATCAACATCTTGGAATGCCAGGAAGGGGAGTTAGATTGCCTTTGAATTTTGGATTATTAAGGAAACACATTCCCTCAGTTTTCTCTTAGATTTTACAATGGTAAAAAGAAAACAGATATGTTTGCCTCGTTTGAAAGGATCAGGCACATCGAAAAGTCAAGAAGTACCTCTACTGGACATCCATCAAACTATGTTACTCGTGAGGATATTGATGGAGTCATCACGGATTTGACCAAGGATTTGACTTCCCAGTTAAAACAAAGATGAGCACTTTCAAATACGGGAAGCAACAATGAATACTTTTCTTGCTAGGATTGAAGGTATTGCAGGCTAGTCGGGCCTAGAAAATGTTGTCGGAATAAGTGCTAATGTTCCTCAAGGATTAGCTCGAGACTTGGGGAAATTCCTGAAGATCAACCCCCGTATTGATGCCAATCTGCAAATCGATATCAGATCAGGTAGGATCAGGCGCACTATCCCCAATCCCGTTCAAGGTTTATCTCGGGTTTTGGTCAATATGGCTTCAGGTTCTGGAGTTGGTAATGTTGCTCAAGCGCCGGGGCGCGCAGGTTTAGATACATGAACTCCTGTAGTTCCAAAAGCTAGGTTTGTGCCAATCGAGGAACCTTAAGTTGGGATTGAGCATGGTATCTTTGTTGGGGATCAACAGTTCGTTAATGTTGGACTTGACACAGAGGGCACTAGTGCAGATTTGAATGATTGGAATCGCTTGCTTTGTAATAGTTGTGGGGATTAGATAGTCAATATTATTCAACGATACACTCGAGGTGGGCCTCTCTTTTATTTGGATTGTGTTACTGTAGCATCTAAATTAACCATAAAGAGGGGGTGAATAGGTTTTATTTCAATTTTTTGTAGAGTAAAAAATAATAGCAACACAAATAATAATCAGAGTAAGTGCGGAAAAGCAAATAACACTCAGAAATACCCATCTTTGGCCAAATCCTGCCTACTGTAGCATTCCTCAAGGTTTATACTAGGTATTAAAACAATTTCTACACTGACAATCCCTTGTAAACTCGCGACACTCACTCCCAACTGTTCTAATCTAAAGCTCAAAACCCTGCATCGATCTCAATCATAGAGATCATATTTTCCTTAACTACAAAACCCTGCATCTAGAAACCCTAGTTTAGAAAACTAGTAAACATTGGAACAATTACAAAATAAAAACACTTAAAACTTAAACTTAAAACAAAAGCAAAACCATAGTTTTACAAGCTAAGTTAAAATAAAGGTAATGTCGGTCTCTTTCTCCTTGTGCTTTATCACTTGTAAAGTCTCAGGTTCCTTTTCTTTAATGGTTACTCTAGAATTTCGTTCTCCTTATCAAATGACGTCTATTTTGCTATCGATTAGTGATGAATCTCTATGGTTGCACTCGACTGTTTATTGCTCCTTTTCCCTACGATTTGACTTGCAGAAGTTACTCTCTCAAGAGATGATCGAAACGCCCAAATATATTGTGAGTTCTCTGATTTTATTTCTTCTATGCTTGATTTGATTGCTTGGTTTTGATGCTTACCTATGATAAATTGCGGTTGTATTTATAGGGTTTCGAACTCTTTAATTTCTATGATTTATCCCTTGTGACTTTGTCATATTTTTGCCATTTTTAGTCATGTTAAATTCTTCAATTTTCTAGAAATTTTGATTTATATTCTCCTGCCAAAAATAAATGGTTGCGTATACATATGATTTCTAGAAAGAACTTGGTCACCTTGATGTGAATAGAATTGTTGAATCTTTCCTATATTAATCTTTGACTTGTTCAAAATAATTTGATAAATATTTGCTTCCTAATTTTCTTTTTCTTTATATACTTCCCCTTTGTACTGTTCAAATTAAAAGAAAACATTTTGCCTTTGTTTCGTTTTCTTTGATGTTATTCACTAATTAGAACAAGTACTTTAACTTGATATCCGGATTTAGTCGTTGCACTATGCTTGCTTGTTCACTTGAGCTTGAGGAAATGCATTTGTTGCATTGTTGGTTTGCTGATACCTGAAACTCTTGTTGCATTTGTGTACTTGCTTTTGTATTTGTTGTGTACGTACACTTTCTCTTGACCGTGATGCATATATTGAAGCCATTCACCTACTCTTGTCATTGCTGCATATGCTACCAGATTGTACTTAGGAATTGCTACCTGCTGTGCTAATTAGCCTTGCTGCATGCTTGGTTTTTGACTTGTACACATCCACTTGAGCTTGTGTACTAAAGATGCCATGTCTTTATTATCATATTTCTGTCATACTTTGGTCTCACTTTGCTATTGTCGATCCTTGTGCACTTGTCATATTTCTTGAGCTATACTGTAGTTTTCTATGCACCATTGCTGCTTTGGTCTCACTTTTATCCCATTTTCATTATACCATATTGCTTGCTGCACCATGTATTCTGGGTGCCTTGTCACTGGCCTTTATGCATTTGCCTTTTCGCTCTTCATTGGCCTTATTGCCTTTTGAATTTTTACACCTGATGTTTTTTTTTCTGCACTTGTTAGTTTGATTTTGTTCCAGTCTATTTGATGATACTTGACCCTTGGTCTTGTGCACCATTTTGCCTAACCATTTTATGCTTAAACTTGCTCTTGAAACATTTGCATGACTTGATGGCTGTGTTGAACTTACTGTGTTAGTGCTGCTGTCTTTACTTGATCTGAACATGTCATGCTGATGGCATTTGAACATGGCTTGAACTATTTTATTGTTTTGTGCTGCTGCACCATGTTGATTTTTCTTCGTCCTACACTTGGTCATTATCACCTGAAAATAACTGTATACATATGCATATATATTTTTCTATTTACATCAGCAGGCCACTATATTTTGTGTCATTGCTGGTCAAGATCAGCAGACAACATATGTGAGTCTAGGCTGGTCTTGATTAGCAGACCACTATAACTGAGCTAAAGATGATATGTGAGCACTAGTATTCAGTCTACTTGTGATATTTCAGTGTATCACTATGAATATCACAAGTAGTTTAGACTCAAATAAATAAATATATCTGACTAAGTCTAGAAAAGTGATCAGAAACAAACCAAAAATATGAGGCAAATGAAACTTAATAATAAATTTATATTCGCCAACATTTAAATCTATTTTTGTCCCATTTTACCATGTGTTTCTATGACTGGTTTACAGGTGATTGGACTGGATATTGAAGCAACTGAAGACTCAGTGTGTCAGTGAATGTATATGAAAGTGTATATGTAATCAAGTGAGTTAAGTGATGTAGTGAGGAACATATGTATATCTAAATTATCTGTATTATATGACAGTGAGCTATACAATAGTGGAGGAAGAAAGTTGTACTATTTCAAATATCGAAATAAAATATTTAATTTAATAAAATAACCGTTTGAATATCAAATTCTGTGCAATAGATTTTTTTTTTCAATATAAATATATATTTCTATATGAGATGTAATGTAGAATAGTACAGTTACAAACACATCTATATAATAGTATATATGTTTGTTATCATCAAACAAAAATCATATTGTTATACTCGACAATCTCCTCCTTTCAATGATGAAAAACATACACTAGGGTTTTGAATGTGATAAATGTGTTTGATTGTGAGATATAGTACTCCCCCCATTTATATGCTCCCCTTCAATTGAACTTCCCCTACATAAATGCATATAAGAGATTTTAAATTAAATCAAATTTCAAATATTAAAATACTATTGATTTATTCACTCATCAATCAAAATCTTAACCATTCTCCCTCTTTTGTTATCACCGAAAGAATAATAGAAATCGAAATAGTGATGAACATAAACTAGAAATATAACTTCAAATCAAGATGGGAAATATATATCGTAAATCTCATTTAATCAAACAAAAATCATAATATTCTTCAAATTATAAGCAAATTTCACTTTTCAGAATGATGGATTTACAATCGATATTATAAAATGCAGAGAGTTATTAAATTTCAAATACAGGAATATGAATTCCAAATCTTTTCCAAATAAATTTTAAATTTAAGAACAAATAATTTAAGCACTTTCTAACCACGTATAATCGTTAGGACTTTAAATGGGGTTAGTAGTAACTAAAAAAATGTTAAGTACTTTCTACCCATTCATAAACGTTAGGACTTTTAAATGAGATTGGAAGAATACTTAACTTTTGTCCGTCTCTGGTATGAGTTCCATCCATGCAAAACTATGAGGACTTTTATATGAGAATGGAAGAACATACATAGAGATTAAGGTGATTCACCCATGCATAACCGCAAGGTCTTTTAAATGAGAATGAAAAGGATAAAGTTAATTATAAAAATATTTCTTTATTTCCAAAAAAAACAAAATAAACTATCCACATTATAAAAAACCATGATGAATAACAGAAAGATGGTAGATAAAAAAGATGATCATGAAATAAGCACTAATTCAAAAATATTATAAAATCTGTCCAATCATCATGAGATCTTAAATACTATTTTCTCTTATTATGAAATATATTATAGTCACTACTCATCACAATTTCATAAATCTAACAATAATTTATATGAGTTCCGAAATTGGTTCAATTGGTCAATCATTTAATTTTTAAGCAAACAATCAAAAATACTTTAATATTTGAAATATGTGAAGACCAATTTTCTGTAAAAGGAGTTATGTGTAACTCGTATACCATTTGAAGCTCCGGATCCCCCATAATGATATTACATGGTATATTAGACATTAATTTTCAAAATATCATGCAGACATCATACTTACTCAAGCATTTCAATTTCCTTTTATCAAAGAAGCATATTTTTAGTTTCAAAACAAGATTTATAAGATAATTTTTCTTCGTAGAATTTTTATCAGACATAATAGATGCTCAATGATTCAAATCTAAACAAATCATTTGAAATCACTAGATGAGATTTTTAATTTTAGAGATCAAAATGGGCTAAAATCATGAATGATTTGAGAATCAACATATCAACACATATCAAATGATTTCCAAATCAAAATAGCTAAGCCAAGCCAAAAACCATGAAATTATCACAACTTATCTAAAATGATTTTCAAGTAGTGCGTTGTATTGAGTGCAGATTTTCCAGGCTTTAGAAGGTGAATTAGCATAAACTCAAAGCAACAAAGTTGTGTGAAATATCATTAGATTTTCAGAACTTCAAGAATTTATGAATACCGAGTAATAGTCTGCAAGATATGCTCAAAATACTACAATACTCTTAAAAAAATCAAAGACGAGTCTAAAAATTAAACTTCAAATGAACTGTAGTTTTTCACCAATTTATGTTCATAATCTGGAAATCGTCAAAACATGAAAGTTATAGACAGTTAAATCTAATTTAAAGAAAATCAATATTTATGCAATTTGAAGTTACGAAGCTCAAGATATGTTATAAATACTACAGTAGTGTCAACACGAATCAGGACTAATAAAAGAATAAATAAAACTATGAGTTTAAAGACATACCTGACTTTCTATTGACGTTGTAGATTCTCTAACTCGATACTCTTGTCTAAGAAACATATTTCAGTTAGCTTCGATTTAGGTATGGAACAACTTTGATCCTTTTGGAGAGTTGTTTCTTATCCAGCCTCCAGTACCTAAGTGTTTAGGGGGTCGAGTGGTCTAACAAAAGTTGTAAAACCACTCTTATCTTTGTTTATATATTTTGGTACCTAAACCCGTTTATATAACAATCCATTTTATTTACGAAAGAACCTTTAGGAACCAAAATTCATTTAGATTTAGCCAGAACCGTTTTACTTCCTTTTGGGACCTACGCTTGTCCAAATGAATTATTTTTATTTCTAAACTCACATTTAGCTTGTTTATGCCCAAAATTTCCATAAATCACGCACTTAGAAATTCCATTAAAATTGTTACAATTCAAAATTTCAAATCGATCATAAATTAATATATTTGAGGAATCTTTGAAATCGTTAGGATTTTGCTTTTCAACTTGATCAATTTTACCAAAACCAGGTCCTTTCTTACTCTCAATAAAAAATCGGTTTTTCAACAACATATTCAATGATTTTTCTCCATTTGAAAATCTTTTTAATGCTAACTCAAGGCCGTTGATTTTAGATTTCAAAAAAATGTTCTCGTTTATTAGCTTAGAAATAAAGGTTAATGGCAATTTCTCACTTTTCAGAATCATTCCGTTTCTAGACCATATTTTTATTTTCAAGTGCTTTTATTTTGGACTTAATCTCGGTCAACCCAATTTCTAAACATTTATGTTTTTCAAAATCAAGTTTTCAAGCTCCTTGAATTTTTCTATTTCTTTTTCCAAATCTTGATTTTTTTGAGTGACTCCAAATTTGCTATTTTTCAAAATCATGTTTTCATTTTCAAGGATTTTGGAATTCTCTTTCATCTCTATTAGTTCATTCTGAAAAGTTGTACATTTATTGCATTTAATATTTCTAATTCTTTCAGTCTCAATCTTAAGCTCATTCAAAATTGCTTTAGTTTTCAACAAACTTTCCTTTTCAAAAAAAAAATTGTTTGGAATTTTTGGTCATCTTAAACTTTTCCAACTCCTTTTGCAAAACGTTATTTTCACAAATTAACTCATCGTCCTTTTTTTAAACTCATAATTTCCTTTTCAAGCTTTTGAATTTTTTTATCGAGATGAACTAAATCATTTTTCAAATTCGAACAATTTTTGCAATCAAAGTTCATAGTTTTTTTTTTGATGTTTTCAAGTTTTAATTCCAAAACATTATTTTTCGAAATCAAGTCAAAATCTTCAGGTTTCAAATTTTTATTCTTCAATCTGAACCACTAACGGTATTAGTTAATTTATCACAAAGAAGAACCAACTCTTTAAAAAGGAAATTCGCCTCGCTCATCATTAGTTGAGTCTCTACCATTATCATCATCAAAGTCGTGTTCTTTAACTTCTGCAAATCATGTTAGGCATAATGAAACTGAGTTGTCTTTTGTGGGATTTGCGCTCTTGTTGTCTTTAGTTCCATACATCGCATCGAGACCATTCCAGATTTCCTATGATGTTGAACAATGAGAGATACATTTAAATTGATCAATACTAAGAGAAGCATATATAATATGCATAACACGAGCATTGATAACAATAATTTTCTTACCTAACATATCACTCACATTTCCAATAATATTCCAATATTCAAGATTAATATATTTTAAATAAAATTCCATTTTTAATTTTCAATTTAGAAAATCTGTTCCAAAAAAAATAGTCGGAGTTTTACTAGAATAAATCTCGTTAAATTGACAACTAGAAGAATCTTTGTTTGAGAAATCAACGACTCTAGAGTTATTTAAAACAAAAAAATACTTGCTTTAATACCAAATATAGAATCTAAATTAACCCTAGTGGGGGTGAATAGGGTTTATTGCAATTTTTTGCAGAGTAATAAATAATAGCAACATAGATAATAACATAAAAATACCCAGCTTTGGCACAACCCTGCCTAATGATGCATTCCTCAAGGTTCCTACTAGGTATTAAAACAATTTCTATGCTTACAATCTCCTATAAACCTGCGACACTCGTTCCCAGCTATTCTAATCCTATGCTCAAATCCCTAAACTAATCTAAATCCCAAAGATCAGATTTTCCTTAACTACAAAATCATGCAGCTAGAAACCCTAGTTTAAAAAACTAGTAAAATTTGGTACAATTACAAAAAACACTTAAAAATTAAAATTAAAACAAAAGCAAAACCCTAGTTTTATAAGCTAAGTTAAAATAAAGGCAAGGCCGGTCCCTTTCCCTTCGTGCTTTGTCACTTGTAAAATCTCGACTTCCTTTTTGTTAATGGTTGCTTTAGGGTTTCATTCTCCTTAAAAAATCATGGCTATTTTTCTATTGATTGCTGATGAAACTCTATGGCTACGCTTGATTGTTTGTTGCTCCTTTTCTCTATGATTTGATTTGCAAAAGTTACTGGAGAGAGAGAGATGATCGAAACGCCTAAACATATTGTAGGTTCTCCGATTTTATTTCTTTAATGCATGATTTGATTGCTTGGTTCCAACGCTTTCCTATGATGAATTGCGATTGTATTTATAGAGTTTCGAACCCTTTAATTTCTCTAATTTCTCTCTTCTGACTTAGCCATATTGTTGTCGTTTTTATTCATGTTGAATTCTTCACTTTTCCGGAAACTATGATTTATTCTCTTTCCAAAAATAAATGGTTGCGTATACATATGATTTCTGGAAAGAACTTAATCACCTTGTTGTGAATAGAATTGTTGAAGCTTTCCTATATTATTCTTTGACTTATTTAAAGTATTTTGAGAAATATTTGCTTCTTGATTTATTTTCTTTTTCTATATATGTTTCCCCTCTGTACTGTTCAAATTAAAAGAAAAAACAATTTGCCTCTGTTTTTTTCTTTGATGCTATTCACTGATTTAAACAAGTACTTCAACTTGATCTCCGGACTTAATCACTACACTAGCATGCTTGTTCACTTGAGCTTATGTAAATGCATTTGTTGCATTGTTGGTTTGCTGAGACCTAAAACTCTTGTTGCATTTGCATGCTTCCTTTTGCATTGTTGTGCACGTCCACTTTCACTTGACCATGCTACATATAATGTAGCCAGTCACCCGCTCTTGCCATAACTGCATATGCTAGCGACTTGAACTTAGCCATTGCTACTTGTTGAGCTTATTAGCCTTGTTGCATGCTTGACTTTGTGTCTTGTACACATCCACTTGATCTTTTCTACTAAAGATGCCATATCTTTACTGGCATATTTCTGTTTTACTTTGGTCTCACTTTGTTGTTGTTGATCCTTGTGCGCTTGTCATATTTCTTGAGCTATGTTGTTGTCGTCTATGCACCATTGTTTCTTTAATCTCACTTTGCTTCCATGTCCATTATACCATATTACTTGCTTTATCATGTATTCGGGGTGCCTTGTCACTGGCCTTTATGCATTTGCCTTTTTTCTCTTCATTGGCCTTGCTACCTTATGGCTTTTTAGATCTAAATTATATGGCTACACTTGTTAGTTTGAGTTTGTTCTGGTCTGTTTGATAATACTTGACCCTTGGTCTTGTGCACCATTCTACTAGACTAGTTTATACTTAAACTTGCTCTTGAAACATTTGCATGACTTGATGTCTGTGTTGAACTTAGTGATTTGGTGTTGCTGCTTTACCTGACCAAAACATGTCATATTGATGCCGTTTGAACATGGATTGAACGGTTTTCTTGTTTTGTGTTGCTGCACCATGTTGATTTTTCTCCATCCTACACTTGGTCATTATCACTTGAAAATAACTGTATACACGTGCATATATAATTTTTTATTTTCATTACCAGACCACTATATCTTGTGTCGTAGATGGTCAAGATTAGCAGGCCACATATGTGAGTCGAAACTGGTTTGATTAACAGACCACTATAGCTAAGTTGAGGCTGATCTACGAGCATTATTATTCAGTTTACCTTGTGGTATTTACAATGAATCACTGCGAATATCACAAGTAGTCCAGACTCAAATAAATAAATAAATCTGACCAAGTCTAGAAAAGTGATGAGAAACACACCAAAAATATGAGGCAAATGAAACTTGAAGATAAATTTATATTCGCTAACATTTAAATCTATTTTTGTTCCATTTTACTGTGTGTGTTTCTGTGACAGGTATACAGGTGACTGGACTGGATATTGAAGCAATTGAAGACTCAATGTATGTCGGTGAATGTGTGTATGTAAGCAAGTGGTTTAAGTGATGTTGTGAGGAATAAATGTATATGTGAATTGTATGTATTATATAATAGTGTCTGTACAACAGCGAAGTTAAAAAATTGTACTATTTCAAATATTGAAATAAAAAATTTAATTGAATAAATTAACTGTTTGAATATCAAATTCTATGCAATAGCATTTTATTCAATATATATATATATATATATATATCTATGAGATGTGATGTAGAATAATACGGTTACAAACACATTTACATAATAGTATATATGTTTGTTATCATAAAACAAAAATCATATTGTTATACTCAATAGTTACTTGTAGTCCATTTACTCAGGATATTCAGAATTCTTGAAAACCACTAGACTTCAAATTGTTGGTCTTGGAAGCATTTGATGGTAGGAAGAATCCTACGGTTAATTTGATGTGTTATATGCGCCATATAGAAGTACTCTCGTCTTTGAGAATGTTATGGTGAAGTGATTTCCTCTTTATTTTATAGATATTGCTACTATGTGGTTTTGGCAGCTTGAAAACGATTCGATTAATTCTTGGAATACTTTGATTGGGAAATTCGTCGAATAGTTAAGGGTTCTTATTGCTCGACCCTAGAACGTGATGACTCCTACGGTAATTAGGCAAAGAACTAATGAAACTTTACATAATTTTTGGAAAGGTTTAATGTGGCTGTGGCTACGGTTGATTGAACAGACCCTTCTATAGTCTTGATGGCTTCCCTTTTTTGTATTCTAGATAAAAAAGGAATTCAAAATCTCGCTTCAACGGGATCCACCGAGGGACCTTGTTGAATTATGGTTTGAGGCGGATTGATTTCGTAAGGAAGAGGATGCGAGGACTAAAAAGAAAGTTCTCGAGGTTAAGTCGGTTCAGGGCGAATGATCATCCAATTGTGGTAAAGGCAAAGGAAAGGTTGCTCCCCATAATGATCAGAATGCATGGAATTAGCATAATTTCCCTTCGTATGCAGAGATTACTTGTCCTATGGAGGAGAATTATTTGGAGGTTGACCCGATTGCTCCCTTTAGGAAGCCTCTCGCGAGGGAGGCGACCCGAAGGGAGAAGGATTCTGGTAGGCACTGCTTGTTTCACGACCTGGATGGTCATGATACCAATGATTGCAGACATCACAGAGATATGACTGAAGAACACATCAGACGTGGCGAGCTAGCGGAATACGTTTAGAATAAAGCTGTAGTACCAGGACATGCACAGCTTCCTGCTCCGACTCGGGATAGGAATATACCCGGATCTGCTCCTGGTGGTTTGGTCACCATTTAATGTGGTTTTTAGATTTTTTGGCATTGCAGCTCCTGGATTTTGTTTTTCTTGGTTTCTGGCTTTCTTGGCTTCTTGGTTTATTGGCTTTTCATCTTTCTGTACTCTGGATTTTGGCTTTGTGGATTTTGGTCCTTGGCATTTTATCTTTTGGATTCTGGCATTTATACTTTTGGTTTTCTTGTATTTCTAGCTTGTGGATGTGACCCTGCTTTTATCCGAATCTTTGACTTATGTAATTTGGCTATTTGGTGATTAAAACTCTGGTTTTTAATCTCTGTATTCTGGTCATATTGGCCCCGACCTTTTAGTTTATGCTTCTGGATATTACACATCTGGATATTACACATTAGGATTTAATCCCTAGACACGCTCTTTATGGACGAGAAATCGTCTAGTATCCTACACTCATCTCTGCATTCATTCGGCTTGGGAGTTCAAAAGGCCTAATTCGGCCTACCCATGTACATGATTAGAACTTAATCCCTAGGCATGCTTTTGTGGATGATAAATCCCTACTTTCGTTTTGGTTGTTTCGCTTGGGATTTTTGAGGGCTAAGTCTCTATACCAATGTATGAGATTTTACCTTAATCCCTAAGCATGCTCTTTACGGACGATAAACCCTCTGATTTCCTTCATGCATCTCTGGTTACCTAGCTCGGGAATTTGGAGGGCTAAGCCTGCCTACCCATGTACGAGATTAGGCCTTGATCCTTAGGCATGCTCTTTACGGGAAATAAACCATCCAATCTCCTTCGTCTATTTTTTATTTTTTAGCTTAAGGATGACTACGTCGGCCTACCTGTGTACGGGGATCAGTGCGACACATAGGACTGCTCTGTACCGGATGCTTGTCCATCCCTTTCAAACTTAATGGAACTCAATGAACCTGCAACCGATAGAGACTAAATCGACTTATCCTCGTATGAGATTAGACCTTAACCCCTAAGCATGCCCTCTACTAGATAATAAACAATTATGTTTTCCTTCGAATTTATTAAAACTCCAACCATTGAAAACTTTAATAAAAAATACTTCGCTCGTTGAGACACTGCTTGCAAAGTAAAGAAATCTAGAATTGGCACCACCACTTCTACTTCATCAATTATGTCGGAGATATACTAACTTGGGTTTGTCACCTTTTCAGTAGCCTTTATGTCTGCTTTGCTATAGGATATACTTCTTCATTTAATCTCACATGTTTGGATATATATATATATATTTCCCTTGATGTCTAAACATTTGTAGCCCTTTTGGCTGTTATAGTACCTCATAAATGTACATGGAGTTGACCTGAAGTCTAACTTATGAGTGTTGTATGGCCTTAGGCAATGAAAACATTTACACCCAAACACTTTTAAATGCTTATAGTCTGGCTCAACTTTAGTTAACACTTCCAATGGACATTTGAACTTAAGTATTTTCGTTGGAGGTAAGTTGTTCAAATGTACAACAGTGTTAGATGCTTTTGAAAAAAAATGGCATAGAGGTTTGTGCAAGTAAAAAGTTAAGCCAGTTTCTACAATAATGTGTTTACGCTTTCTCTCCATGATGTCATTTTGTTATGAAGTAAAGGGCATGATGTTCTATGGCTGATGCTTTTTTCCTCAAAAATGTTTTTAGTGGTAGGAATTCCCTTTCACCATCAGTTTGAAGGATACTCACATGATTACCAGTCATGTTTTCAACTTCATTAACGAACTTAATAACTATGTTACTCGTTCCGGACTTGGATTTCAACATATATATCTATACTAATCTTGAATATGCATCTGTAAAAGATACGTAATACTTGTAGCTATAATCAAAACTGATGGGGGATGAACCCCACAAGCCAGTGGCAATAAGTTGAAGTGGTCTAGTGTAGTCAGTTTAGGAATATGGAAATGTAAGTTTATGACTCTTTCCCATTTGACAAAAAGTACATTTATATGAAGCATGAATTTTACTAATAGAAATATTATTATTACTTATAACATGCTTAACACTTTTATATTGGGGTGTCCCAGTTTATAGTGCCACAAATCAAATTCTTTACAACATTCAGGATAATTCATGACTGTCAACATGCAAGTGTTTCCCTTATATTCAGGGATTCTAGAATTAGTGACATTAAATCGGTATAACCCTTTATTCTCTTTACCCTACAAGATAATTTCTTGAGTCAGTATATCTTTTACTATGCATGCATTGGGATTAAATTCAAAGTAAACATTATTATCTTTTGCAAATTGGGCGACACTCATTAATTTCTTTTTATTTGATGATACCCTTAGCAAAAAAATTAAAAATAGTTGTTTGGTCCATCAATACTTGCATTTCCAATGTGAGTTATATAAACGGTCTTACTATTACTAACAAGAAGATTTGTGTACCTTTGTACTCTTTGTTCCGTAAGTCTAGATTACTTAAATTGTCGGTCACATGGTTAGTAGCTCGAGAATCAGAGTACTAGCAATCATCAATTATATCGCTAGTTGTAGCAGAATCAGTGTCTTTATTTGCTCTTTATTGCTATCCTTTGGCATGTTAACCATGTTGACATTAGATCTATTGCTTTGTTGTGAGGGGATGTAGTTGGTGTTGAATCTGAAGTAGCACTTATTTGCACCGTTACCATATTTTTTGCAGATTTGACACCTTATTCTACTGTTGTTATTGTTTCTACCTTCCTTCTTACTCAATCTGATTGACCACCACTTTGGTTATTGTTGAATTTCCTCCTTGGCACATAATTTCTTTCCTGCTTTTTACCTTTGTTGACTGTGTACTTGACTGATAGGTTAGAGTTTACTGTCTTGTTATATACAGTTCACCCCTCACATGCAAGAAGGGTTGAGTGAACATGTTGCAAAGATGTGGTAGGCTCCATAGAAGAGATAACCTCCATAACAACTTCATATTCTTAATCCAAAAACTGATTATAGACAGAATATGTTCCGATTCTGACACTTTGTCTCCTGCTGATGCAAGTTGTTCACACAATTTCTTGACTTTGAGAAGATACTCATTCATTGTCATGCTATTTTTTCTAATATTTTGCAACTGTCTTCTATGGTGCAAAATTTTAGCAGATGACTGTGAAGTAAAAAAAATCAACAATAATCCACACTTCTTAGGCAATCTTATAGCCTACTAATTGTGGCAGAGTTGTTGCACTTACGGATGACATCATTCTAGAACACACAAAATTGTCTTATATTTGATTCGTAATGTATTCTCGATTTGGAACAAGTTTATCCTCATTATCTCTTATGAATTTTGATGGTATATTCTTTGATTTAAGTACGTAATCTTCCAATCCATATCCTCTGATAGTTGTTTTTATTGTTGCAGAGTAGATAATTTGACTCATCAAGTTGGATAGAGATCAATTGGCTCTGGGGTTTAATGATGGCCATCATTAGGTCTTAAGTTAGATCAGGTTGGCTTTGAGATACTCTTGTGCTTTAAAGTTGAGGGTTGGTAACATCTTCTTGATTTGCCATGTTGATCATAATAGTGATGAAGCCTTAGCACTACAAAGGTATGAGAATCTGAACTTGAATGCTTTGAATTGAGATTTTTGAAGAAACTATACAGTTGAATCTTACTACAATCTTGAGTGCTTGTGTAATGGAATTTTTTGTGATTTTATTTTGAGAATTCTTGACTGATGTACTTTCTTGGAGGGCACTTTTATTCAACCGTAAAAATTTCTTGATTAATTTTCTCGAGTTTCAGATTCCTTGTACCACCACTATAACAAAACACCATATTACAACTGTCACGAAGTGCCAGTTGTAATAAAGGTCTTTTGCAACTATCATTTCCTGAAAGTTGTAATAAATATATTTTTAACAACTCTTTTATTTTGGTAGTTGTAATAGATGCCTATTACAACCTTTAATTTTTGATACTTGTAATAAATGATTGCTTTTAATGTACCTTAATTCTGTACAATTTGATGAAATTTTAATTACAATGGAAAATCAACGGTTATGAAATTTTAGTGCTGAAAGGATGAAATTTTTGCTTGTCAGTTCTAATTTATTATTACTTGTTTACTAATTACAATTGATAATTATATTAAATATTTTAGAAAGTTTAAAATATGAAAACTTGTTAAAATAAATTTGGAAATATTCACAAAATTTGTAAAAAAAAATTAAAATTTTAATAAAGTTAAAACATTATCAAGATTTAAACTTTATATAATATTTAAATTTAGAAGAACTCATAAACATTGATTTTTTTTGAAATTCAATAAATATAAACATTATTTAACGAATTATTACTTTTATATGAATTTCGATGTTTTATTTTGTAATATTCTTTTACCTATACATGCAAGTATTCTTTTGTTTGAAATTGCTGAAAATTTGACTTTGTACTAACATTTTCTTTCAAATTGAAAATTTTCCGTGTTTCCGCTCTTTTAAAATTTCCCTCCAAACCGGAAATTTTACCGCTTCCATTTGTCCAAAATTTGACTTTGAACTCTACCGTGTTTTGCACCCATCAACCATTATTTTTATTGCATCTGACCGTTCCACTCCTCCATCTCCTTCATTAAAATCGAAACATTACTATCATCTTTCCCTTTTCATCTTTCTTAAAAATTCAGATCCGAAAAGAAATATATTGCCGCTTACTCTATTTCCAATAAAAACTAAAACCAATCGTCTGGGTTTGCAGTGTTCAAACGTAAAGCTTCCGTTGTCAAAATAATTACGCTGCTTGGAGCCTTATGACTCGATCTTTAGTTATCGCATGTGTTACGTTGGGATCTGGATTTGTCTCTGTCGCTTATGGCTCTGCTTGTGGATCTGGAAAGTGGTAGTGTTTCGCTCTTTTCAGGGTTGTTATGCGATGGCCATTAAACAAAATTTAAGGGGTCGTTCTACATACCAAATCCTTAGCTACAATAGTTCGGGTCCGTTGTTTTATCCTATAGGTTAGAAATTTTTTTGAGCACATAAATTTTACTTTCGTGACTTTTAAAAATGAGTACTGCATTTTTGAAAAAAAAATAGTTCTTGCGGGTTCCATTTTCCTGTTTACATAGAGTGCATTCAATCTTATTAATTATACCCATTTATGAGGCCGATCTATAGTTGGAAGTTTATTATTTATAACTTTGAATGTTGTATGTGACATTTTGGGTTATTACTGTTGTTCCATATCACAGTGGACAATTGACATTCTATATTAGTAACTGCTTAGCTATATGAGAGTTGTGCTGAGAGAAAGCGAGAGTGGATTAGTTTCTCAAAATATTATGAAATCGGTGAGTGTTTATTTTGATTATATTAGTAATTTAGTTTTTTTCCCTAAAAAAGTGCAGATGAGTCCTAGAAATAAGAAGGTTTGTGGAGGTTTGGACTCCATACTGGAAGACGATGAGAGTTGTGTTGAGAGAAAGGAGAATGGATTGATTTCTTAAAATATTTGAAACTGGTGAGTGTTGATTATGATTAAGGTGCTACTATTCCCACCCCGTTTTACTCTTCTGGCCACCTACACTTAAACCACCCCGAAAATTTTTGTTTCTCACATCTGGTCACCATCTAAAATAATAACGAAACAATGTACTGGCCACCACACCCTTCAAGTAAACGGAATCTTCCTTCGTCACTAAGTCCATCACCTACATCGAGGAAGCCGAGATCTTGCCAACCAAGCGGCGGGTCCAAGAAGATCTTCGGCGGCGGTGGCACTTCTCAAGGGTCGAATTCAAGTAAGCGCAAACCCTAATTTCGTACTAATTATCTGTTAGTAAACTCTAAATTAATTTTCTGGTCAACCTATTTTTGTGTTTTTGTGGTTGTTAATGGCTGTGATTTTAATTTTTTTTGGTTTGTAACAATATTTTGTGTAAGTTGGAACAAATATTGGGAGGAAAATCCAATTATTTTTATCTCGGTTGTATATCAATGAGATGTGTCAATTTTGGTGGTCGTTCATGAGCGAACAGTGAAAATGGATTTATCAAATCTTTAATTTTCTTTTTATTTTACTTCTTGTAGAAGAAACACTTCATTTTCATTGCATTGCCACAATCATTTTCAATGTCATTCAATAGTAATCCAACCTCCATTCTTTTAATGTAAGTTGAAGCTAGCTAGTATAAAGCTCTAGGTAAATGGATTATGCTGTTCTTAAATCAAGAAATGTTTAATTTTGAACACTCATTTGAACCTATGTTTTGTTAGCGAAATATGTTATACAATGGTGATTATCATCGTTTTTTGTTGTATTTATTATTTTGTCTTGAGATTTTGTGTAAATATTTGAGTAATTGACAAACGTTTTGAAAGTATCATCAAGTCTTCTAACACCTCCAAATCGTGACCCCATCAACATAAATTTCTGGCTATGCCAATGAGAAGAACTACTGCTATTTATGCATTTTACACGAAAAAAAGAACCTCATGCAAGCTAATTTTATATTCATTTCAAAAGAACTATAGCCCCACACTATTTTTTTGTTAAAGTATATGAAAAATTAAATAAATGTAATAACTTGTTGTTTATTTTTAGTTAAATTAAGTAAGAGACCCATGAAGAGATTTGAAAAACTAAACTTCTTGTTTATTCTCTAAATGAAATATTAATTAAAAGCTCGTTGTTAGACCAAAAAATGGCACTAACACCCAATTCAACATGTTTTGCGGATAATAATGAGAAATCATATATGAGAAAGCAAGAGAAATCAATCAACACACAAGATTTATAGTGGTTCGACATTAACGAGCCTACATCCACTTTATAGATTCTTAATTCAACATAAAATTACAATTACAAGACTATGAATCACTCGAGCACTCGATTACAATGAATTTGTCTCTCCGAATTCATGGATTCTATTGGAGGAGATGCTGATTTTCTGTGAAGGGAAACTTCTCATGGCTGCCATCCATGAGCTGAGTGCCAAAAGTCCCCCAGTTTGCTGTTCGAAAGTGTGTTTATAAGTCTATAATTGGTTAGAGGAGAGCGCCACGTGGCAGCATATGGGGATCTCGAAATTATAGTGGAGAAAGTGGGATAATGGAATCCAGTTCGTGGGTTGCCAGGTGGGAAACCGCTCCACTTTTTTAGGCACAGGAATAGGACAACGTGGAATTGGTAAATGCTTCAGCCAATTCGGTTAGGAGCCTTAGATCCGATCAGAACTGATGCTGTTGTCCCCATCCATTCCGATCCGAGCTATCTCGTCCGAACCGGTCCGAGCTATCCTATTCGATCCGAGGTCTGATTTTAGGACGTATGAGAGCTTTAACCTCTAACATATGTAACCCCGATCATCTTAGTTTTGGGTGGCCTGGTCACAAAACAGGCTAACATCCCCCCCCCAAAGTCCCACCCCCCCAAAGTACGTCTTATCGAAGATGAGTCATGCTTTGAATATGCCAAGCTAAATATTTTTGGAAAGTCATCCGTCCTTGAGAAGGCTTTATCAAAATATTGCACTGCTTCCATGGGTGCTAGTGAGTACAAATTATACGGAATGAGTAGTCGAAATGATCTGGTAACCATTTAAGCCTCGTCGAATCAAGAGGTCTAATTCCTTCATTACAAGTCATGTAGGATTGTTGGCTTCTGTGTGAGATCATACATGCACAAGTTAATGTCAAACAACGCTTCTTCCTATGCAAGTCAGGTGTATTATAGAGTCAGGCTTTCTTTTATGTATAAGTCAATGTATGATAGCCATCCAAGTCATAGGGTAGTATCAGAATTGGCATATGAATCTGCCACTTGTGCTTGGATCTGGACTATCTCGATATCAGGATATTAATCTAGGGCTCCACGATTGCATCGAATCGTAACAATAAGGTATCTGAAAGCAATTATCACTCTGGATCGTTTTATAATTCCGTGATAACATACGAGTCAATACGAGATGTTGTTGAAAACATGCAAGCCAATGGATGGTATGATCATCACAATCATAAGGCAATAGAGGAGTTTATCACACTCTCCATTTGATGCAATCGCGGGTCGGGTCTTTGGATTCATGTTTGATCCGTTATTTGGCTCACTTGGATGGTCGAGATGAATCATGTCATATTCTAGAGATGTAGTGTATATATTCTGAATTATGCACAAAATCAGGATCATGTTCAAAGCTAATATGTCAGTTGAAGCTCATGCTCCCAACCTCAGTGTAAGATGAGTGAAGTCAGTGCTTATGCCTCCAGCATCGTTGGGGATTGGACTAGGTCAATCGGATATCCAGTCTTCTAGCCTTTAAACTTTCTTTCTTCACATTGGGTTAGAGCTGTAGGTTTAACAATCTTAGTCCCCTCGTGTCGTTCCGTACTTCTTTCTTATGTCATCAAGCGTTAAGTTGTATACGTGAATGGTCGAATAACATTCACACGGTGTAATTCCATCTCTTTAGTCAGAAAGTGAGAATTGCCTCATCGACCGATAGTGAAGTTAGATACTCTACTTGCATCAACCACGGAGTTGAGTAAGCTCGTCAATCATAAAAGTGAGCGAATGTTGTTAGGGAGTTATTCGGGCTCCTTTGTTCATGCTTTGGCATTATCCGAAATAGCCATCATAGTATTGTTGAGTCTATCCCTCCTGCTTGGTTCCATTGAGCATGACAATCAGGATTGCTGGATTGATCAATGAAATTGTTTCTTTTCGGAATTATACATTCATGTCAGTATTTTCTAGGGCTTTTCTTTGTCTTGATCGTTTCAGGAGTCAGATGATGCTCCATTCTTTGTCATGAGAACATTGAGAACATCCATTTCAATATAGATATCCTCTTGTTATAGGAATTTGTCTGTCTCAGGATAGAATTCATCAATGTTTTTGGGAAAATCTCATGGCATAAAGGTATTGATGTTTGCTCCAGAGGTGAATCCGTCAAGGCATCTTGGTGGGCCTCGTTGCAGAGAGACTTTAAAGTCTGAGTTATCCAGAATATCGGATACTGCTGCTGTCAACACCATAGATGGTCCAAGTCGATCTACCGATGCCACCGCAGGGTCGAATCTTTTGAGGAATGAATGCAGAGTATCGCCAAAACTTTGTTTTATTGAAGTGAGTGACATGACACTCTTGGGTCGGTAGGCGTGGATCTTTGAGTTGCATTTGAGGTATGCCACCTCTGGTGAAGCAGCAATTAGCGTTGGCAATCTATTTCTCGTCTTTGAGAAGTTGTTGCCACTTGTCCAACTTAACGCTGGTGCCCCTGGCATGAACTCTTGAAGTCGATGGAAGCCGGTCTCTGGCTTCTTGGTTCCACGTATTTAATAGACATCAATCAGGCTTCTGTCCTTTAATTCTGGATGGTGATCTGCTGCTCGGATGTATGAGGGTTATTTTTAAGGAGCCATTCTTTCAGTTGCAATTTGGGACCGCGGGGAACTCCAACGATAGTAAATGTGCATGAAGTGGTAGATAGTCGAATTACGTTGCTCGAAGCTTGTATCCCGTGCTCCTATCCACGAGGTTTTCGCTAAGTGATGAGCATCAAATCCATGTCTTTTCTGAATTCATACTCCCTCATCAAGTTGCGAGTTGGAGTTTGATGCAAAAATGATTTGTCCATGTTCAGCTCATATTAGTCTTTGGTCTCCCATCCAAACTCTGAGGATCAGAGTCGGGTGGCGATAAGGTCAGATTATACTCTCCTCAAATGCTCCCGTTTGCCCTTTTCATTAAGGAATGGGGAGCTTCGTGTTAAGATTGAGCTGGATTTGAAGCATTCATCTGAATTGGAGCAAAGGTTTGTCGGACTCCGTTTGAATTTCAAATGGTTCTTGCAGTGTCGCCATTTTTAGCCGAAACGTTACGGTCATAAGTTGTGTGTTGTACATGTCTAGGAGGAGGATGATCATCATTACCAACTTGTCCTAGAGTCTCGTGCGATCTGAACCACAGAGCGGGGAGTGTTTGAGCCAAATTCATTGTCGCTTGAATTCCACGATGCTTGCTCCGGCAAGTAAGCCATAGTTGCTCAACCTTCCATCTATCCAAGTATAGAAGTTGCCCATCATTTTCTGTTGCTTCCGGCGAAGTTCGTCTTACCGAACCATCTGGGTTCTCAATTTAGCAATGGCACCATCCATTTCATATCTAGTTTGACATGTTGAGGGATCATTCAAAAAGGAAATCTCTTGACTTCCCTCATTCCTAGTGCCTCCTCCGCCAACATCCTCAGCATGAAAGAAAGTTCTATCTTCCTTCTTATTAACCCTCGGGTCGGAGTATTAAGCAATCCGCTTCCTTGCAAGCTAGAAGTCAAAGTAATAGCGTGCCCCCTTATTCGGGGTCTTTCAATCGGGAAGTCTGTCGGGATTAGCAAATGGACATTCACTCTGCATCCATTCTGTGGTCCCCAAGTGGCCTATCAAGATCGAGGTATAAATTAGACACTGACATATAAGTTATGCTATTTGTAAATATTTTCAACAATATGCCCCCAGTTCAGGGGTAACGGCGAAAGATCGGTTGTATCACATCCCTTTCAAATTTAGACATTGATGCATGGAAAAGAGATATTGGTTTTAAAGCTTAAGTGATTGAGTTATCCAAGTGCTCAAGTTATCACACTTTCCATTCAGTGTATTTGCGAGGTGACACTTTTCGTTGCACTTGGGCTGTGGCTAGTCACACGTGGGTGTGTATGCTGATTTGATATATCACTCTTAAGGCCTCCTTTCGGTCGTTGCCTTAAGTCGTGTGACTCGTCATTAAATAATCCACTCTCAAGGCCTCCTTTCGGTCATCTCCTTGATTCGCATGAGAAGTTTAGCATTGGGCATCAGTGTCAGCCTTCTGGATGTGGCCCTTTGTCTGTTTTCCACTGGCCTGCTATGGTTATCACGAGTGCGGCCCTCGCATTCTTGTCATGTTATCTTGTACAAGCCTGTAATCTGTAAACAAAGTGAATCTCTAAGTAGTAGGTAATAAAACATATCACAATCAAATAAGGGTTTCAATTCAGAATCCCTATAATTAAATAGTATCTAACAAATAATATAGAATTTATCTAAGGGGTGGTGATGTGCGTGTGCCCCCAATCAATCATGGACAAAGTGCCCAGTCATGGCTTGTTCGACATTGCGTTGTCCCCAATCCTTCCGCAGGGGACATCAGCTGAGCTTTCAATCTTATCCCCAATCCTTTAGTGGGGTCAGAGCATGTTGTCTTCGGTACTTAATCTTAGCACCTTTATACTCTCCTGACGTATGCCCAGGTTAGAGTGTAATCAAGGTGGTCTTTAATCGTGGTGCACCATCATGCCTTGAGGACTTCGTCTTCCCGTCCTTTATACTCTCTCTCTTGAATCATGAGAGTTAGAGTTAATTAGGCGAACAGTCGCATCATTCACCCCGACGCTCCTTGTACACTCTATTTCCAAAAGTGGGAGTCCACCGTGTTGAGTGTCGTTCTCAAACTCGGTTTTAGTCCTTACCCCATGTTTCACTCTGGCGAAAGGAGTTTGGTCGGACATTGCAGTATCGTCCTTTAAACGCTCTCTCAAATCTTGAGAGTTAGTGTCATGGATCGATTGGTCTTTAATCTTGGGTGCCCCTCACACTCGTCCTAGGTTCATACATCTATCCAAGCTCTGAGGATTAGAGTTAGTTGGGAAAACAATTAGAAAATGTTTGCTAAGGCTCTGCATTCCTCCGATTAATCCATGTGAGGAGTGATTGGCACCGAACTTTGGGTACCTACATCATTCATATCGCATGAGTTAGTTATGTCAATTACTCGGGAAGCATGTAAGAGTAAATTGCATGATTGAAAAGTAAGCATATCAATGGGTAGTGCTGCCTCCTTCATTTGGATTCATGTAATCTAGTGGCGTCAAATATAGGATTGAGCCATGTAGACTGTTGAACTGCATCCATCTGAAATCGGATCCCAACTTTGAAATGCAAAAGTCAATGCATAATTATCTTTAGCTCTGCCACGTATAAGCCTAGGAGTGAATGCTCATCTCAGATCCACCTTGAGCTATACAACTTCTTTCAAGCAGGGGGCGTGGCTTTGTAAACGAGTGGTTCAGTCAAGCTTGTCATGATATTGCTCCATAACTCTATATGTGGGTGTTAGAAGTCTGATCGGTATCAAATCCTAGGTACTACACCATCCACATATTAATTCATCTGAGTTAATTACATCAATAACTCAAAAAGCATGCAAATATAAGAGTTATGGTTAAAGAGTAGTCCTGTTAAAGGAATGAATATCATTCTATGCAGAAATGGCATTGCATGCTCTTTGCAGGTCTATTTTGCCTCGACAATATCTGTTGGAGATGGCTACCAAAATCTTTAGCTGATGATGAACGTCTTTTCAAACCGTCGTGGAATGGCGGTCCTGAGAATGAATAGACCTTGATTGGGGTCTTGGAGCGACAAAGGCAGTTAGGTAAATACTGTAAGCGAATGACGAGGTTGCATCTCCTTTGAATCGCCTTCTTGCCCCCTTGCTAAGGGCAAGGATTGAGTGTCAGGGAGTCATGTATGTACCGCTAATGGTAACACATCATCACATTGGTGTTAGGATGGTAATTGGCAAGAGAACAATGAATTCATATTTATAGAAACTTTTGTACTTTCCATGCTAAGAAATAGGATATTACTGCTGATGAGATAGTCATATCTCATAAATTTGTTGATATGCCTTCGATCCCATGTCGGGGACACGGGTTGGTGCACAGACGATCAATCAACATTCAGGCGTAAGCGTTATAAACCTTCAACTTGCTAACCTTCAGGCAAGGCCAAGGCAATCAGCCAAGTAAACTCCTGATATACCAGCTTTGAATTAGATGATGTAATCTCGAGCGATTCAAGCTTAAATCTCCAGTTGCCCCCAGCGTTTGGGGAATGAGTTACTTGGCAGATAATTGATGAAAGGAATGGAAGTGTAAAACTTCACTTTCTAATTCCAAAACATCGCTCATTAGACATTACATTCTCATATATCTCCCTTCAAACGAGAAATTAATTAGTGATTTTGTTGAATCATTCTGGGCAGCGAATCGAGCAATGAGACTCGTTGATATCTATCTCGAGACAACGTTTCAAAGGAAATAAGCAATGTCTTCTTGCATGTCATATCTCGAGGCATAACGGATGATGGTACGCCCTTTACTTCTCTTGTTGGAAACACCCTATGCTGCAAGAAGTTTCTAAAGGGAGCTATCTATGACTCTCTTCCAAATTCGGTTTCCAATACTGAATCAACTTCCGATTGTCTCGATCGGGGTCGTCTCCATCTCTTCTGGATTATCGGGACTTGCTAGGTTGGCCAGATTATTCGCTTTCTGATTTTCTGTATGCGGAATATAAGATATGCTGTAATGTTCCCATCCATCCAACATCTCTTCTACTTGTTCTAGGTAAGTTGCGAGTCATAGTCTCTTCATCTGGAATTTCCTTCGAATCAATACAACTCCAACGCCAGACTGTCGATTATTCTCTGCACCGTCCGTATATAACTTCCGGGTGCCAGGTTCATCTTCCATTTTGAGGGGCCATCTTCTTTATTTAACACATCCTCTTCAGGAATAGTAAACTCAATGTTGAAGTCGGCTAACAGTTTCCCCCGATTGGATTTCTTCAGGAGGGAATTGAGATCAAACTGGTTCAGCCCGATGTTCCATTGAAGCAATTGTTCGAATGCCGCAGGTCGCTGCAGGAGCTATTGTAGTGGCTAATCAGTGCCTATCATAGTCAGATGAACTTGGAAATTGTGGCAAAGTTCTCTCGAGACAATCAACAAGTTGTAAACAATCTTTTCAATCTTTGGGCAGTTGCTTCGTTAGACGTTACCCTCCTGCATCCTGAATCTTTATCCTCTTTGGGATATATGTCTTCAGGCAGATTATTGTGCAATTCTTTCTGCGATGTGTCCTTTGCTTGCTAATCCCATGCCTCCTTCACACTCCATCTCACCGGGAGGGGAAGTGTTTTTGGGTCCCATGTTTTCTTTGTTACGTAGCATATTCCATTCAGCAAATAGCAGGCTCTCCTTAACTTAGTTATCACATATCATTCCCACTCTGGCTTCGGTCGGAGCTTTTAGCTATAGATACTAGGGCGCAATGTAAGCTCTGAATTCTATTGGAGCTGGTTGATATAGACCATGATCAGATAAGCTTGAATATGATAGCATAGCTTGCGAGACTTCAAGTAATGTTCCTGGGTTCTGTCTCAACAGAAGTATGAAGAAAAAAGCTAACGATTGATTCATATTCACTTTGATCTCAAGCTTTCATCTGTTGACCGAGGTCATATGGTGGTTGGTGAGCAGTCAAGCTGCTATCATCTGGGCAAGGATCCATTGATCCAATCATGGCTTGTGGTGGTCCAATTGGTACCTAACTCCGGGTACCAAAATATATTGGTCTATCCCTTATTTAATTGAAACCAATCTTCATTGACGTAGTTGATGGCAGATAGGAATTGCAAAGGTAAGGTAAGCTCTTGAGGGAGTGAACTACATGACATACGTCTTTCGCCACACCATTCAAGTGAGGTGTAGCTTTGTAGTGTTAGGATCCTTAGTTGCTTTCCAATATTCCATAATTGATAATCATGGTCGCTAAGATCATATAAATTGTCTTCGGAGTAGCGCCCGGATTGTTCCATATAACCGTCATTTGGTACTCCGCTGATTGGACATGTTTATGTCATGTAAATCAGATGATCATTACTCATTCAGGAACAACATAAGTTGCATCGGTGAAATCTATACACCATCGTAGCTTTGGAAGAGAAGGTTACTAGGAAAAAATCATTGTTTCATATATTGTTACTGATAGCAAGCTGAATTTGATCAATAGCTCCTCTCATTGGCCTACTAATGTAAGTTGGTGTCATGGCTCTAGGAAGAATCCCAGTCGTTGCCATTTTATTGTCATATTCTTTAGCTATCCATCTAATCTTCATTGACAAGCTTTGATGACTGCTGTTGGCCAAAATATGTGTCGAGCGGAAGGCGAGCCGTGCTCTGAGCGGAAGGCGAGCCGTGCTACGAGCGGAAGTTGAGCCGTGCTCCGAGATGAAGGCGAGGCCGTTAGCAGGTCCGGGTGCAGCGCCGGTGGGGGTCCGGGGCCCCACAGTCCCGGCGGCGATCGGCCTAGCCGGTTAGGTCGAAAATGCGGGCCCCACGCGATTTTTTCGATTTTGGAAGATGGAGCCTTTTCATAAATGATATGAAAAACGTATTTTTCCCAAAAATAGTTGTTTCGGGTCGGATCGAATCATCCCTTCAAATCGCGGCTCGGGAGTGCCTTCAGATTGGGTTGGATCAGACTCGTTCCTCTGAGCTGGATCGAGGCATCATCATCTAGTCGGTTCGGATCTTCCCCTGCTGTTCGGGTCGGGGTCACTCTTCAGGGTTGGATCGTGATGTCATTGTTGGCTGCGGGTTGGAAGTTTCTTGTTCGATCTGATGCACTTCAGGCGGATCGGATCCCTGGTCATTCGAACCGAACCGGTGCTGCCATTCCAAAATCTAGTGTTCCAGTGTGTGACCCCATGGGGTCGGGTCAGATCCGAACCGGTTCAAATGTGACGATCCGAACCAGAGCTGTGCGATCTATATCGTCTCGATTTGATCCCCTGCTCACCTGCATCAGATGCAGAGACGTCTTCGAAGTGGGAACATGCTGCCGCTACAAGATAGCATGGGGGTGACTTCACATCTGGTGATCTCCACGCTTGTAAAATCAATATAAGATGTAGAATTCGCAGGATTTCCTCCTCGAATTTGGTGATCCAATAGCAGAATGGAGAATCCTTATATGCTGAGAATCTTCATTTCTCAGTGAAAGCACCAAAATGTTAGACCAAAAAATGGCACTAACACCCAATTCATCATGTTTTGCGGATAATAATGAGAAATCATATACGAGAAAGCAAGAGAAATCAATCAACACACAAGATTTATAGTGGTTCGGCATTAACGAGCCTACATCCACTTTATAGATTCTTAATTCAACATAAAATTATAATTACAAGACTTTGAATCGCTCGAGCACTTGATTATAATGAACTTTTATCTCCGAATTCATGGATTATATTGGAGGAGATGCTGATTTTCTGTGGAGGAAAACTTCTCATGGCTGCCATCCACGAACTGAGTGCCAAAAGTCCCCCAATTTGTTATTCTAAAGTGTATTTATAGGTGTATAATTGGTTAGAGGAGAGCGCCACGTGGCAGCATCCGGGGATCTCGAAATTGTAGTGGAGAAAGTGGGATAATGGAATCCAGTTCGTGGGTTGCCGGGTGGGAAACCGCTCCACTTTTTTAGGCACAGGAACCAGACAACGTGGAATTGGTAAATGCTTCAAGCAATTCGGTTAGGAGCCTTAGATCCGATTCGAACCGATGCTGTTGTCCTCATCCGATCTGATCCGAGCTATCTCGTCCGAACCGATCCGAGCTATCCTATCCGATCTGAGGTCTGGTTTTAGGACGTATGAGAGCTTTAACCTATAACATATGTAACCCCGATCATCTGAGTTTTGGGTGGCCTAGTCACAAAACAGGCTAACACTTGTGTTTGTGTGTTTAGGTTCTGTTTGTAGAAGAAACTAATGTAATCTTTTGATCCTGCATTAGAAAGTCGAACTATAGCTAAATTTGCTTTTTTGGTTATTTATTGTTAGGCATAATATACATGTCTGAGTAGAAATCGGATGATGCATTCTTGTTTTTTTTTTCTTTTCAATATAGCTTTTCTTGCTAATTTGTCTTTCTCAATTTCTAACCAGCGTGGAAAATTGCCATTAACTTTATTACACTGTTTAAAACAAAATTATAAGTATTTTCCCCGAAAGCCTTTTATTGATATAAAGTTTCAAATTAATTATCTAAATTCCAATATTTGTTGAATTTTTAGTTTACTTAGTTATGGTATTTTAGAGCAGGTGATGTTTGGATTATATATTTCACAGAACCATAAGATTGATATAGTGTTTATGTTAACATAATTCAATCCTCATACACACACATTTAGAGCAGGTGTAGTGTTATGCTCATTAATTCCTTGGCTGACGATCTCCTGATCCTCAATTTCCAATTAAATTATTGTTTCAAATTAAACTATTGAATCAATAGTGTGTATAATTCGATGGATCATGTATTGTAATAACCGTTACTGTTAAGTCGTTTATAGAAAAGGAGAAGCAACCCATGACTGCTGCTCTTAGATGTAAACGTATAGAGGAGGCTAAAAAGCAAAAAAAGATGAAGGTTGTAGCACATGCTGAACACATAGAAGACGAAAACAGGTATGGAGAAGAACCGACAAATGGCTCCAACGATGAACAAACGGATACGGGAACAAATTTGTGTCTTACAGCTGGTCCCTCTTCTAGCAAAGCTATTGCTTCTATACTCGTGAACACGTCCATATTAAAAAGATTTGGAACACATATGGCAATTTCCATTTGGAATAAGGAAAAGGTTAGTTTGAATTTTTCCACCATTTGTTCATTTTTTTTTGTAATATATTAAGAGTTGTTATATGTTTTATTTCAGGAGAGAGGCCCGCTCAAGTGTCTTTTACATACCACGAAGCTGAAGGAATGGAGTATTGAAGACATGCCAATTCAAGCAGCAAAAATGATTAAAAATTCCGGTTTGTATTATTTGGCACAGTACTCATACAAGTATGTTGACTATATTACTATCTCAGCTTTCGTAGAGAGATGGCATTCAGAAACTAATTCTTTTCACATGCGGTTTGGAGAGATGACAATTACATTAGATGATTTCGCACAAATTTTGAAAATCCCTGTTGTTGGACTTGTATTTACAAGGACATGAATGTTCGTTCTTCGGTTGATTTTTTAGTTGATTATCTCGACATTGAAAGAGTTGAAGCTAGAAAAGAATTAAATTTTTCGAATTCAATAAAGCTTAACTTCTCATTGGACAAATATGAAGAGAAAGCAAATAAAGACGATGCAACTGTAGAAGATTATATTGTTGTTGTGCGTGCCTACCTTTTTTATTTACTGGGTTGTACTTTATTCTGCGATAAGTCAGACACTAGAGTTTCTACTAACTACTTGGAATGTTTGGAGAACGTCAATCAAGTGAATCAACAAACTTGGGGAATTGGCTCATTAGCCTTTTTATATAGACAGTTAGGTCTGGCTTACAGACGGGATGTTAGACAAATGGCAGGATACTTGACACTATTGACTGCATGTATTTCTAATATTGTGTATTATTATAAATCATTACACTATTTTTTATATACAGGCTTGGATTCATGATCACTTTCCTATGCTTCCTAATGCCATCCCCAATAAAGAATATAATGATATGATGCCTAGGATGTGCAGATGCCAACCTATAAAACAATCTGAAATACAACTTCGGCTATAATATGGCTACGAAAGTAGCTAGACGACTTAACTGCACAAGATGTAAGTTTGTCAATTATTTTCTTTTACCAACTTATCAACATCGTTAGTAGCTTAATAAATTTTAATTTCAATGGATTACTAGGTATGATGGGATCCATATCATTACTTAAGAACGAAGTACCCCTTGCCCGATTTTTCTTTTTATAATGGTGTCATTCTATGTTTTGATATCGCGGAAGCGTACTACCCTAACCGAGTGCTTCCCCAATTCGGAATCGCTCAATGAATTCCAACACATCCGATGGCACCTCGTAAATGCCGTAGAGGTAAAATGCTAAGCAATACAAAATTGAATACGACAATAATTATTGGTATGTTGAAAATTGGCAAGATCATGTCTTATCTACAAAATCACGTTCCACATGTGTAATTGATCCATAGGATTGTACTGCAAAATATATGTCTTGGTTTTTGAGTATTTCTCATCCTATCGTTCAACACCCGGATATGCGGAAAAGTAGCTCAAGAAAAGTGGACAACAATAAGAAGTTGGTATGAATAATGATCTTGTGATTTGTAATTGATTGGTGATGGACTTGCAATTTTACATTTTCTTTTTGTTAGACAATCTGAAGCTCTGATACCGTGTTGAAATAACTAATCAAAACATAAACAATAGATGAAGAACAAAAACAAATAAATAAGAAAGAGATGAGAAGAAAGATGAATATAAAACAAGAGGCTACATCTTTATTGCTTGATTTGATTGCTATTACAAAACAAGATATAGAAGAGATTGAGACTAACAATAGAAGAGAAAGCCTTTATATATAGGCCAAACTAGAATAACAAAAAATACTGTACTACGACTGTACTAAAGGGTAGTACAGAAAAGTACTGTACTACGACTATACTACCCTTTTAGCATATTAAGTATGTTAACATCCCCCCTCAAACTCACGATGCGGAAAATCGTGACTTCTCCGAATAGAAGCTACCAATTGAAGAGTAGCAAGATCGAGCAACCATTTCACTATTGTTCGAGAGTAACACCAAGCACCAAATACTAAATACTCAACAGTAATCTTTAATCAACTCAACAATCTTCTACATCTACCAACAAACACCAACACACTAAATCCATCTTCAGAACTTCACAAAACATGCCCTTCTATCACCATACACCGACCATCCATCATATTGCAGTATTTATATCAAAAGATTTCAGATTCAACAAAACCAATAGGAGTAAGACAATGAGAAGTGAGATAAGAACCAATAGATTCAGATTCAACAAAACCAATAGGAGTGAGACAATGAGAAGTGATATAAGAACCAACAGATTCAAATTCAATAAAACCAATAGTAGTGAGACAATGAGAAGTGAGATAAGAACCAACAGATTCAGATTCAACAAAACCAATAGGAGTGAGACAATGAAAAGTGAGCTAAGAACCAACAGATTCAGATTCAACAAAACCAATAGTAGTGAGACAATGAGAAGTGAGATAAGAACCAACAGATTCAGATTCAACATAGTTTTTTTTTTCTTTCCTTTTTTTTCTTTTTTTTTTACCGACAACAAATTACAGATCTCAAAATTACCAACAACGCTCGTCTACTACAATCATTAACAACAAATCTCAAATTAACAAAGAAGAAATGACAGAAGTAAGAAGAAGAAAATAACAGATCCGTGACAGCAAGCGAATTAATTAAAGAGGCAATGGAAAATCGAACGAAATCCCCCTTTTTTTGATACCATGTTAACAGCAACCCTGTCTCTATCTCTCTGTATAACCAAGCTCTTTAACTATGTTAGACTATCTGAAGCTCTGATACCATGCTGAAATAACTAATCAAAACATAAATAATTGACGAAGAACAAAAACAAATAAATCAGAAAGAGATGAGAAGAAAGATGAATATAAAATAAGAGGCTACATATTTATTGCTTTATTTGATTGCTATTACGAAACAAAATATAGAAGAGATTGAGACTAACAATAGAAGAGAAAGCCTTTATATATAGGCAAAACTAAAATAACAAAAAATACCGTACTATGATTGTACTAAAGGGTAGTACAGAAAAGTACTGTACTACCACTGTACTACCCTTTTAGCATATTAAGTATGTTAACATTTTTCTTATTTTTGTAGAGAATGGCTGCTGGGAAAGCCATAGAAAAGCTGAAAGAAAATCTTAGTTCTCAGGGCAAAACCATATATCGATGTCTTATTGCAGAACATGAAGCAGTTGACTTGCTGGGGGAAGCGCTGAACGAACCGGATAAAAGAGAAAAAAAGAGAAAAAGGAAAGCATGATCAAAGACGGTGATATTATTGCTGGACGAAGCTTGATGTCTTGTTGATAATTATTTGTTTTACTTTTAGCTAAAACTTGAAATGAACTTGTGATGTGTATCATTTTTTGAATGCACTTAATGTGTAATATTTTGGTATAAATTGTGGTTCAACGCTAAAGAAATTGTCTATAATGCTATCATTGCCTTCTTTACTTGCAACAATAATAATGTTTAGTTGAATTTGAAGTTCAGTATTGGAATTCAATATGAGTTGTTTTCCCTTTAATAAAGATGTATACTATGCCGTTGACATTTAAATTTAGTCAGGCTTTTTCATGCACAATCCTTGTAAAGTTGTCATTAGAGTATTTTGCTCAATAATATGATGGAAGGGATAACTTGATGGCCCATTCTGCCGAGAACAAGCTTGGGGATTATGTTCACTTTGCAAAACAGAGAAAGGTAACACTTAAGTTTGTATTATTGCATCGTTATAGAATGCTTTTATGAGACGGCTCATGTAACATACAAAATGAGCATTCCCTATGTATGGTTGGAATTTGTTTTCGTCCCATGTCCACATATTTTATGTGTATATATTGTGGTTTTCGTTGTCTTTTTCACTTATCGTGTTAGAGCATGAGATAGAAGAAACATGAAATAAACATATATGCTGCTGGATATTTTGTCCAATAGTTTGATATACATGATCATTGACTCATGGCATGTAAAGGAATACATAGATTTTGTTTTCTAAGTTGCTAGTTGCGTGCACATTTTGGGCACTGGGATTCTTATCTATCATCTTTATCGCTGGAATTCTAATACACTTTTGAAATGCGTCCCTACCATTTTTCTTTCTGTATTTTACATCCTGCAATTCAAATGAATTAACTCTTAGAATCTCAACTTACTGTTGTATCATAATTTATTAGAATGGGCCACTTTGTATATTTATTTCGTTTTAAAAGCTGCAAAGTATTTCAAATGGAGGTAGAAAATGATTTTTTTGTAGCCATTTTTTTCCTGTTGAATAATTTTTCTGTAGCCATTTTGGATAATCTTTCTGTAGCCATTTTTTCCATAGAAAACACGTCTTGAATTTGTTAGAAAACCTGGATCAAAAATCTGATTCCTAACAAGTCATTATTACCCCTGTATATTCATTTTTTTTCTTCCATAATTGATATAAAACTTAGATCAGATAACTGGTTTCTGACAAGTCATCGTTACCCTGTATATTCGCATATTTTTCTTCTACCATTGATTCCTTTGCTAATCTTCTTAGTTCAAACTCGTTTTTGTTTCCAAGCAAAATAATCTTAATAATAATGGCCAAAACAACATAAATATATAGTTCTTAGGTAAGATAGTCAATATGGAAGTATAAAGTTAGTTATATCTTGTGAACTCTTGCTATTGTACATGATGCTTGATTGCATTATATTGATACATCAAATCTGGTATATTGCATGCGATGCTTGATGCTTATGCATAATATAGAAACGTAAAATCTGGAATATTGTATGCGATACTTGATACTTTAATAATATACTTGGAGTTCGTTTTCTCTGTTCGGTCCTTATGAACCGAAATTTGTTTAATCACCCCAGCTGTTTATGATCGGCTATATGTTAGAGTGAGCTGAGTTTTATTTTTCCACTGGTCGGTTATGAATACTCGAAATTTTGTCAACATCTCGGTTGTATGTAAACGCATATATTAAATTCTTAAATTCAACATTTCCTGTTCGGTTAGTAAAAACCGTATACGAAATCGAAAAGTCGGTCCTATTCAACCATTCTGCTATTAAACAGCTTAGCACAACAGAATATTCTCAATTAAATTTCAATAATTAGATTCAGCTCAGTACAACAACTCAATTCATTTGCAGTAACTCAATTCATTTGTAATAACTAGATTCACTGGCAATAACTAGGTTTAACTTAGCAAAACAACTAAATTCATTTGCAGATTCAGCTTGGCACAACAACTAAATTCATTTGCAATATCTAGATTCACTTGCAATAACTAGATTCACTTGCAATAACTAGATTCAGCTTAGCACAACAACTAAAGTCATTTGCAATAACTCAACAACATATACTGAAACCATAAGTCATTAAAAATCATAACTCAAATCACCATTGTCGGTAAATCACTAATCATGATTCATACACCAAAAATTCAAATTCATAAACAACTTTATTCATAATTTCAAAAAAAAAGTAATTATTAATAAATTAAAGGTGAGCATCCTTTGTATCCATATCCGGTGGGCAAAGATTAACAAAATCAATTTGACGATCAACGTATTCTTCGCTCCACTGTTTGGCTTCATCCGTAGCCAATCTAAACCAAAAGCTAGCAACCGGTGGAATAGGTGCATTTTCCGTCAACCTCAGTTTGATGAGGTGGCAATCTAAAATATTTGCAAACGTAATGACTCGTCTGTCATCTTCAAGATCAATATCTCTTTCGTGTGGAAAAAATGTCAAATTCTGAAGTGCTAATATAAAAATCACAACTCGATTAAATGCATTTGCAATAAAATATCCAGTTTCAGGCATCACCATCCAATTAGCTTTAAAAAAAGAACTAGATTCACAATCTGTACTCGAACTTAATTCTTCGCAATTTTTTATATCAAAATGTCTGACATACAAGTCCCAATTTTTTGTCAACTCTTGTAATATAGATTTTCTTGCTTCTCTCCAATCAGATTTTAGTTCCTATACTTGTTCAGCTACGCAACGAAAACCACAATTTACATCTCCTACAACATCTTCAACGTTAACAATATATTTGTGTAGAAAAGCTGGTAGATAAGCTAAACACTTGAAAGCGCTATTTATTGGATTTTCATCACTCTTGTCAAAATTCAAATCAGGTTTTTTATTAGTTTGGCAGGCAATTTTTTGCTCATGCTAACTTCATAAAGAATTTCATTACTTGTTTTCGAATTCTCAAATGCAGAGGGCTTCCTTTTAGTAGAGTTTTGATGTTTGACTTGTTTGCCATTCAATTTGTTCTTACTACCTACTGGTCTACCTTTGTGCTTTTCTACTTTCTGTTCTAAAGTAGATGTAATGGCCAGCAATTCAATATTTCTTAGCTTCAACAGTAACCCATTTCTCTTGTCACCCATGCTCGAATCATAAAGTTTTTTAAAGTAAGAAAATTCAGATATATGAATAAACTCGAGTGAATTTTTAACTTGTGGAATATAATTTAATTGTCTCCAATGTTCTACTACTAGTTCAATCGGGATTGGAAGACAATCAATGTGATATCGATATATTTCGTGTGCACATGGAAGTCCATATACTGGTCGGCTCAAATGATCACAAGCGGAAGCATCCAAAGCAACACAACTTATTTTTCCCATTTCTTTCACAATCAAATCCAATGCAAAAAAGATGTCTTACCTTGTAGATGTTTGAACAATGGAACTTGATATGTAGTCCGTACGGCCCCCAAACTTCGTTCAAAGGTGGCTTTTATTTCCTTATGTTGTATATGCAACATATTATCCATTTTCGACCATACTACAACAAATGTTGCTCTTGACGTACCAAGATGTTTTTTCAATTGAGCATGTGCAGATTCGGCTCTTATCGTTGTTCTAGTATCACAATATTTGATTTATTTGTCCATGCATATGCAAAATACTCCTTGTATTCCAAACAATTTCTACGAATATACATCAAGCTTTGGGGATAATCTATCCAATCTTTCTAAAAATCATTATCATATATCCAAAATTCATCTTCAGGTTGTGCATGAACCACCTTCTTCCAACTTTGTAAAAACATCTCGAATATTTCATTTGTTTTAAACTCCAGTTTGCAATTCGTAATGACATTATTTCTGATGTGCCATAAACACATCAACAATGTTGACTGTGGAAAAAATTTCTTTATTCCATTTATCAACGCCCACTCTCTGTCGGTTACTATTACCTCGGGCAGTTTATCGGGCATATAAAAATGTTTTAACTTGGTTAGCACACATTCATAATTATCCTCCCTCTCATGTGCTATAAGTGCATATGCAATACTGAATGTTCGACCCGTAGAAGTCATACCAACCATTTCTAACAAAGGCATATTATATCAGTTCGTTTTATATGTACAATCAAGCAAAAGGATTGATGGAAAACACTTACACAATACAGATGATTTCGGGTGCGACCACATTATATCTATATAAATGATCAGTTTCCATATCGACCTTTCAAAATACTCATAACGCTTGTCCGTAAGAAATTTCATTAAATGTTGCATGGCGGACCTACATTCCATAACTGACAATTGCATTTTATATTTAGCGTTATAGATGGTTTTCAAAGTTGACGTATTTTCTGGAAATGGCTTCTTAACGGTTACTAACACATCTCTTGGAGGAACGCTAGCAATACTCATGTCTTCTAAGATTTTCTTCTCTGTGTCCATCAACCGTGCCGCATACGGATGTCCTTCTAAAGAATAAGGAAGTTCGTGATTATGAACTCCATTGATAACAAATACTTTCCATTTATCTTCATCTACATACACTCCCTTCAATATGAAAGGGCAGTTGCATTTTCTGCTGGCGCTAGGTCTTGATTTTTTTTACACTGTTTTCCATCAGTTTTGACTTTGGTTGGCGACTACGATAAAATCCAGCCCTTTCACAACCCAATTGTAGCCTTGGTTTTCTTCCAGGTCCTAACTTATTCGACTTTAGAATTACAATAATGATATTCAGCTTTTTCCCCTTTGTTTTACACCATCGAATCAATGTACTCTGCGAATCAAATACCTAAATTCAAATAGTATAAGAAAAATTAAGATAATCAATTTTCCTTAATCATATTAGCACTTTTTTTTTTTTAAATGAGCACTTACTTCGTCGGTTGTAAAATGATTCGCCAAATCAATACTTATGTCTATTGAGTCATTTAATCGAACATCTTGCGTCATATTATCACAACCATCGGGTCTATCATCCAATTTATCATCATTTAAAAACTCCATATATCAAAGAGAAATAAAATTAAAAATTGATGTATCAATTTGTAAAATAAAATACATAAGTTATACGGATAAAAACCCTAAAAGTCAAAACTTACATTATCATTTCTATTACGACGTCGTTAAATTTAATGTCCTCCAGGCTTGTAATTTCCAATGGAACGGAGAACAAATCCTAAAACTCAATGGAAAACTCTAACCATTGAAAAAACCTAACAACATGTTCTATATCATAATATCAAATAATGGAGATCAAGCAATTCTAACCTCTTTTTTATCTTCATCTTCCATCTCTAGTAGACGCAAAAGAATATTTGGTTTTGTTAGGGTTTAGGGTTTGAAATTGTAGAGAAGTACGTATTTGTGTTCTTAGAAGAGGTACAGAGGTGAATAACTGAGTGAAAGAATAAGATTTAGTGGCCAGAAGAATATAAAAAATATTCATTTGTATTAAATTTATAAAGGTGGCCGAAAGAGTAAACAGGCGTACGAATAGTAGCACCCTTATGATTGTATTAGTGGTAATGCAAAATTAATAAATGTCGGTGATGATCATGTCTGCAAAATGGAGTGTGTAGTGGAAGCAAGATCATGCTTGCGGGATGAACCTACTTGTGGATGCTAACATATCTTTTACTAAGGCTTTATTCAATCATTTTTTCTTTTTTATTTTAGGCTTGTTCATTTTATTTTTTTACAGAATTCTAGACGTAATGCACACCAATGTGAGAATCTGGAATGATGGGGTATGTTTTGAATCATTGTGCGGTATGCTTCATTAATTGTGTGTTACTACTACTAATTTTTTTTCTTTCTATTTTCATTTTTTTTCTTTTTTAAAAAAATACTTTTTCTGGGTTTAATTATTGTTGTTTTTTTATTCTGTAACTTCTGATGTAAGAGATGGTAAAAATGCAAAAAAATTGCATTTCGACCGTCTTCCTGGAGCATATCTAAAATCAAATACCTTGAGACTAGAGATCTTTGTTCCTCAGACCCCTAGATATAGGTTTTCCCTTGAACATAAAATTTACCAAGTTTGCTCGAAGGGGTGGGGAACTGGAGCCAAAATGGGGCTTAATTAATATTACATGTCTCGTGCCAGTCGGTTAGTGGGTCGGTCGTAGTTTAACAAGTCGGGTTCCAAGTTTGTCTCGTTGTGATACTTAGTGTAAAGTTGTGTTTATTAGATGTCGGTTCTTATTATATATGTATGTTGTAGCTTGTGTATAGAATAGTAGTTATGTTTGATGCTATTAAGATTTGATATTGTTGGCTTAAATAAAAAACATTTTTCGTTCTTTTTTCTAACAATAGGCATATTCTTATGCAACAGGTTTTAGATCACTGCAGTGAACTTGCACCAAAAAAATAATTGACGTAAAGATTTCGTTGTCTTCAACTAGTGTACTCTCATAGGATATGCATTTTTGTGTGGATAACTTGTGTTTGTACTAAGTTACTTTGTAACGGTCAGGTATGTAATACTGCACGAAATGTTTTTCAAAACTTAATTGTTTGTAACACTAAAAATTTGAGTATTTTAATAAATTAGTTTGCAAATAACTGTAATGTTTGATTTGCTTGTAGAGTATTGCTATATTTAGTGTACTATTCGTTTCAGTTGCAAAACATGTCGATTTTCTTTTTTAAACGTCAATTGTAGCTGTGATAAAGTATATTACAACTGTTAGAAATAGTTATATAAATTACGAAGTCACAATGGTGCATAACAGTTATAGTAGATATTATTACAATGGTGCATAACAGTAGTTCTAGGTATTACTACAACGGTGCATCATAGTTGTAAAAGATTTTGGTCTATTACAACTTTTTAATATATGATGGTTACGTCACCGTTGTAAAAAGTAATTTACAACGGTTTGTTGTAATTTGGTCAATGCACCAAGCTTGGTTTAGAAAAACTGATGCAGCCAAAATTTGAATGGCGAGGCACTGTTTTTTTAAATTAGCAACGACTCTCAAATGAAGAGATGATGAATCTTAGATAAGAGGAGTCCAAGTGATGAATCTTCTCTGATGTACATTCTATCTTGATAGACCACTATAATGGCTGATGACCAACTTCTTGAGATGCTGATAGCACACGTTTTGGCTTTGGTACCAAGTTAGCATTTGATCAGTTGATGTTTGACTGATTAAGTGATCGATGGTTGTAGAAGAACAAGAATTGAAAAGAGAAGCTTATGTATTTTATTATTGCAGAATTGAATAATGTACACAGCAGAAATACACAGGTATTTATAATACATAACAACACATTGAGCCAGGCCCATTTGTATCATGGAAGCACAATACCTATATAGTTAGCATTCTTTACCGAGGACAAATTTAGCAAACCTTAAAAGGCTTCACTTGCTTACGTATTTGTATTATATAGATAAAGGCGAGTGTTCAATGATATCCGGAACAATGCAGCACCCCAAAATGTCCACTGATTTCCACCACATATCCCGTTTCTCTCTTACTTCATTCATTCTCTCGCCGCCCACTAACTTAAACTAGTATAAATACTTGGTTTCTGTAGAGGAGTTTTTGGGGTGTTCACTATTTGGGTTGTCATTGAGCGCTCTATTAAATTTAGGTGATACAAAATCACAAATAGATGGAAAGTAAATATTTGTTTAATATGAAAATGCATGGATTGATTGATTGCATTTTCATGAGATGGAAATAAATAAATGAGGCATTACTTTCTTTCGTCTATGCTAAAGAAACGGATTGATTTACTTCTTATGTTTGCACATTTTTTACAATGGTAATTTGCCTCCATTATATTATATTATTACCATATGTTGGTAATTTAATTGATGACTCACATAGATTTGCACTGGCTATATATTGAGGGGTAGACTTTAGTGTAAACTCATCCTGACATAGAGCCAGTGATCCCCAATGATGTCTCTTCTTGTTAAGCCTATTTGAGGTTTGGATATGTAAACTCTTATTTTGTAATCTCTTATAATTTTGTCATGTGGAATAAAATCTCTTTTTTTTGGACTGGACGTACACTATCTCGATGATAGTGGAACCAATATAAATATTGTGCGTCTTTTTATTTCTTCGTTATAGTTATTTACTATTTTGTTGATGTAATAGAATAATTGTTATCAGATTAGGTTGATGTTCAATTGGCAAATCCAGATCCTGTTTATTGTGCTTCCGCATTCACGCAATCTTCTCGCATAACAGATTTGTATCAGAGCAAGGCGATTTATTTTAAATTGTGCATCAATTATTTCTACAAAGGTTGGTAGATTCAGTGGTGATTATGCTATTATTATTTTGGAGAAAAATGAGACTTTGCTGGGGAATATTATGTTGTGAGAGGAGTGTTCTGAGCTTGGAACTTTGATGTGTTTGAGCTCCAGATTCTTATTAAGATGGAGTTATATATTTGTTCAAGAATGTGACTTCGTAGATAACAACTTGGAGAAATTGCTTAGAGGTAGTAGCGACCAAAGATGAACCGCTGGAGGTGTTAGCGACCTTTTCAAGTGTTTGAGAACTGTATAACTTCAAGTTCAGTTGAGAAATGCTCACATTGTATGAGAGGTAAAAGAGTTTAATGTGTTGAAGGGACTACTGGGTTTAGAAATTGTATCTGATGTAGCCGATTTTGGTGACGGATTTGACGCCACTCAGAATTATCGATTTTTGATCCCGTCTTGGAGAGTTCAGTTCATATAGCTGATTTTGGTGGATTTGGTGCTACTGTGATACATCATCGATTTTGTGTTGCCGTCTTAAAGAAGTGTTGCTACATGCAGGTTCGTGGAAGGAGAGAAAATTATCTTGCATACAGAGATTTGGATTTTGGCTTTTTTTTTTTGAATTCGTGATTGAGAGAATTATTTTTAGCCTTGGTGGTGTTGAGAATATTTGGAAACTGCATTTTTTATTTGGATATTTGCAACATTTTGTCGGCGGACGGGGGCGTAGTCTGAGCTCGTTAACATGGTGTGATAGGGGGTAGTTTTGCTGGAACCCATTAGACGAATATTCATTTTTGGTTTCTACCTCATTGTGAGATTTTGATTTAAGGTGGAGTTCTGTTGAAAAGTTTTATGTGTGAAGAGAATTTTATTCGAGATGTGGTATTGAAGGTATGCGATTTTGCATCAATGTGGAGTGTTAAATTTAGGTGATACAAAATCACAAATAGATGGAAAGTAAATATCTATTTAATATGGAAATGCATGGACTAATTGATTGCATGCTCATGAGATGGAAACAAATAAATGCAGACATTAATTTGTTCCATCTATGCTAAAGAAACAGATTGATTTACTTCTTATTTGCACATTTGTTGCAATAGTAATTTGCCTCCATTATATTATTATCATATGTTGGTAATTTAATCGATGAATGACATAGATTTGCACTGGCTATATATTGAGGGGTAGACTTTAGCGTAAACACATCCTGACATGGAGCCAGTGATCCCAATGGTATCTCTTCTTATTAAGCCTATTTGAGGTTTGAATATGTAAACTCTTATTTTGTAATCTATTGTAATTCTCTCATGTGAAATAAAATCTTTTTTTTTTTTGACTGGACGTACACTATCTTGATGATAGTGGAACCAGTATAAATATTGTACGTCTCTTTGTTTCTTCATTATAATTATTTACTATTTTGTTGATGTAATAGAATAATTGTTATCGGATTAGGTTGATGTTTAATTGGCAAATCTAGATCTTGTTTATTGTGCTTCCGCATTCATGCAATCTTATTGCACAACACGCTCCTCCTATGTAAAATACATACATATAATAAAAAATACCTTTACTATATGAGAGAAACAGTTTTCTGTAGACGTTGGCACACCAAATTCTAATCAAGTTGGCACACCAGGATAGGAGGAGTTGAAAGTTTGAAACCAGATTATTTGCTTCCCATTCTGACAGGTAATACTACGAATTTGCAATGTATGGCTGTAATGTTGGTGAAAATCAGAAGATGCTCCTAGTAATCTAGTGATAAGACCTTTGTGTCAGAAACTCAAGTTTAATATGATGCTTTAAATTATCCGAACTACTTTTAATATGATGTTAATTTGATAGGCTAGAAATCATACAAAACAGTTTCCAAATAAAAGGGAAATAGAAAAGAAAAAGAAAAAATCTAATAAATCATGTGATTTGCAAAAAAAGATCATTGAACAACACAATTTAAAATTATAAACATCACAAAATAAAAAAAAATAAAAAAAATAAAAAAGGGGGAGAGATAAGGAATAACATAATGTGTAAACTAAACAACAATGAACAATCACATACTCCCCTCTTACTTAGCAAACTAACTCAAGCATCAACAATTATTGCTATAATATGTACCCAGATAACCATTGCCATTATACCCCAATGCCCCAGTACCAATATTGCTGTTTTCACTCCTATTATGGACTGCAGCTCTTTCCAAGGTCTGAACCTGGCTTCTCAAGAACTTAACATAATGTATGGCTTCATCCAACATGGAGGCAGTATCCATTTTAGTTCCTCCCGGAACCAACCTTTGCAAAATCCTAATTCTTTCACTTATCCTTTCCCTTCTGTGCCTTGCTGCTACACTTTGGGGGTCCTTTGATATTTTTACATTTCTCCTTTTTGGAGGTTTGATCGATTCTGGATCGATGTGCACTGGCTGCATTGCAGCCATTCGAAATATCATCTCCCGCATCGCTTGTATCGATGCGTGGTTTTGGTCTTCCATGAACATTGTGGGGTTGGGCGATATTTGGTTGAACGTGGAGGCTGTGTTTGCAAAATTGGATGATGTTTGTGTAGAAGTGGATACTTGATCCATTTGCTGCATCACCACGTTCATGAGCTCTGCTTGAGAGCTTGGTGATAAGTTCATGAAGTCAATGTCCATGGTATTTGAAGATGATAACAGAAAAGAAGAGAAAAGAAAGAAACCAAGTGACAACGAGTTTTGTTTATTTTTGGAAGTGTAGGTGAAGCTGAACAGTGAATTACAATATGTTGGAGAGGAGCCTATATATAGGAGTGGTTGGACTTATATATATAATAATGACTCATTTCATAATAAATCCCTAAAGTTCTTTTTAAATTTTGATCAAAGGACCATTAATGAGGGTTATAATACTCACTGTACGGTTGCAAAATCAAGTTGTCTTAAGCCAAAAAAATCATGGAGCATGTTTTTGCTCGTCTGCTTAAATCTCTTTATTATTATTTTACTTTGTTTTCCAGAATGTCTCCTTAAATCACTTTGATTTTAAACTTTCTTTAATACATTATCATTTGAATTTCAACTAATATGAATGAAAAGCTAGTTTCTTTTTCTTTTTTTTCTAATTATGCAACCGAATGATCGGTTTTTACCGTTGTGCAGTTGTACTAATATACGAGTAAATGATGCTCCTACCTCCAAATCATAACCATGTTCTCATAAAATTTGAGAACCAAGGATCTCATGTGGTGGTAGGGCACACCCAACTTATGCATGTACACATTTTGCACATCTTATCGGTCTAAAGTTTCTATTGTTATATAGAGATTTATTTTTGGTCATGTAACTTATATATTTACATAGTAGAAAATGATAATATTTCCTGTGAATCCAAAGTAATTATTTTTCATTATGCAAAAAGTAAAATATAATAACTAATGAATGTCGATATTGGTTTCAGTTAGAGTAGACAAATGGAGAACTGAAAGGTAAGAAGGTAATTTTTCTTGTTCCAGAAGACAGCCACATGAAATGCCGTTTTCATTTATCAGTGATTCAGTAGTGGAGAATTATTTGTAGGATATTTGTTTTTCTTTTGATCAAGGGCCTACTGAATACGAATAATAGAGACTGGTTGAGTTGTTTTTGTTGTTGAGGGTTCTTCTCTAATCTGAGCAATTATTTGCATGCAAGTACAGTACCATGCTTGCAAATTTTGCTTCCTACTTGAACTGTTGTTCACCAAAGTAACCTGATCAGATGTAAAATTATTGAACTATTTTTCGCATAAATAAGATTTCTTCTTCTTCTTCCTTCTTTTTTTTTTCCCCTTTTATTTATTTATTTATTTAGGCTTCGTTTGTTTAAAATGGCTGAATGCTTAAGGCTGATTGCTGATTGCTGAATGCTGAATAGAATGCTTAATGCTTAATGTTTTTTTGTTGTTTGATTATCTGCTTATCAAAATTCTGATTTTTTGTGAAATAATTTTGGTTGACAAATTTGCCCTTCATTTTTATTGTTTGATTTATCAATTTACTTTTTAATTCATAAAATATAAAAGTATGTAAAGGTATATAATATTTTTATAAAAGTATATATTGTCATCGTATTTAGTACAGCAATGTCGTTTTTGTTTTTAATCCAGCAAATATAAAACTATATATATATATATATATATATATATATATATATATATTTATTTATTTATATATATATATATGTGTGAAATACTATTACAGCCGTGTATTTTATGCAAAGTAAACAAAAGGAAAATGAAGAAGTGCCTCCTTCAATATACGGCTACGGTGATGGAAAGAAAAAATAATGTTGCTTTTGTAAATATAAAAGTATACACTACTGTTATATATAAAGAAGAAGGACAAAACTGTAAATCATCACTTATTAGCAATAAGCAGTCAAAAAACTTAAAATATATGCTTTTTACTATTAAGCTATTTTGGATGATTAAGCACTTAATTGTTAGTTCACCCAAACACCTTAAAAGCACTTAATATATTCAGCTTTTTCGATTAAGCTTTGAAAAAGTGCTTTTTCAAAAAAACAAACAGGGCCTAAAGCATTTTGGGTTCTTGAAATTTCGGGTCTCAAGCAATGGGTTTGTGGCTTGCTGAAGATCTCATTAACAACAGTTGGTCATATAAGTGCAGAAATCGAAGCTCAAGCATACTCTGCATCGAGGAGAGTAATCACGGGATAGAACGCGACAGATTTGATATTATATGTGAAGATAATTAAATTTTGAAGGGAATAGAATGATGAAATGCTGCAAAATCCATGAGCCTTCAGCTGGCACAAGCTCCAGGTAGATTGATTTTGGGCCAATTTAATTTGCTACTTCTTTTATTACTTCCACGCCCTGCTTTCTGTTTCATAACAATTTATTTGCCGAATTCTGGGCTATTAATGAATGCTTATAAAATCTGAAATTGGTCTGCAACTGTATATGAAAAACAAAAAATATTCGATATTCAAAAAAAATAATGCAAATGTGGATATTAAGGCATTCGCATCCGAAAATTATCCATCCGTTGTTTATCAAAATTATTCATCCGTTGTTTATCAAAATTATATATATATATATATATATATATATATATATATATATATATATATATATGGGAGGGATCCGCTACACCTTTTATATTGCACGTGAACCCTTCCTCTGAATTGCAGCCACACAATCCCCCACTCATTCTCCCTCTTCCCATTTAAATATTCTTTGTTAGTGGAAAGAGGGAGAATGAGTGAAGGATTGTATGAATTCAGGAGGAGAGTTCACGTGCAATATAAGGGGTGTAACGGAACCCTCCCCATATATATATATATATATATATATATATATATATATATATATATATATTAATGCAATAAATGATGTAAATTTATTGTTTTACTAGGTTAATAGTTCATATTTTATATATTTAATGCATACTAGCCGTTCAGAACTATTTATTATCATTATACTTATTGGTTTTGTATACTTTTATAAACTATAGCATAAAAGAAGCCAAATTCAAAATTTCAATATATGTTTCTTCATTCATCGCCTTCAGTGGATAGGATAATTACTCGAAATCCGTCTGTATCCACGTATGTGGATATTTGATATCCGAAAATAGTTTGAATGTGGATATTATACTATCCCTATCTGAAAGTATCCGCAGACAAAGCTAGCCATATTTTTTTCCCATTCTACTATTCTTTTTCCAACATTATCCTAGATCATTTCCTTCTAAATCAACCAAAACCCGATTTCCCTTTTCCATTAAGTTTTCTCCTTTACTAGAAAATTAAAATAAAAAATCGATGCTTTTGTGTCGGGGAAAGGTTGAATTAACACCTTAAGCGCAGTGAAAATAACATAACCATGTTGGTGTGGTGAAATAAAACACAGAAAAATAATATTTCAAGATAAGCAATCATGAATCATAAAGGCATAAGGTGAAAAGAAACTAACACACATGATTTATAGTGGTTTCACTTGTCATAAGACAATGTACGCCCACTTTAAGGAGAGAAGTTTTATTACTTTTAGACAGAAAGATCATAAAGTTAATATTGAAGGCTAAAGAGAAGAATACAAAGAAATACAATTTGAGAGTATGATATTAATCTCTAAATGATGACTATCTTCACATAGAGGTTATTATTAATAGTTGAAGTAATTGATCTATGGTAATAAAACAATGCCTCATCAATAATAAAACAATGCCTCATCAATTTTTCTATTCATAAGTAAACATTTATCAATTTCATTAATCTAGATTCCTATATTTTGCATGCATCTGATAAAATGCATTCCTTAATCAGTTAGTTAGGGAATTGGCTGACTAATCAATCTCTCAAAATAACACATTTCTACTTTGATAATTTATTTTCTTCATCAATGCATAAAAAAGACAATAATTTGAATCACACATTAATTCAAATATCTTCTAAATCATCTTTAGTATAAAAATATTGTGTAACATCCTATATTTCAATACTTGAAACTAAGCGCTATAGATGTTGTAGTCATCTATAGTATTAATTTCCGACGACCGAACTAGGCTATGTTAATGATATCTATAACAGATGAATATGAAACAAAAATTAAACACAATTTTCAGAAATATTTCTCATAACCATTTTTCTAGGTTCAAATAAAATTTAATACATAAATACTTCAAGAAAAACATATGATGATCCCCCTTGATTGCTTAAAGTGCCAATATTAAAACAATTATACAACATCAATAGTATAACACAGTAGACTCCAAAATGCTAGCGATGCCTCCTACATGTCTTCACAAACTTTGTTGACTAAAAGATCCAAAAATCTGAAATTTTACTCTTGAGCTACTCCACTGAACACCTGAGAGTTGCAGAGGAAAAACAAAAACATTAAGTCAGACAAATATTTTGATGTGCATATTATTATGACATCTTAGTGAATAGATATCTAGTGAGTGCATGTTGAGCAGAATGAGTTTTCCCTTCTCTTGTATCCTTAGTTAAACTAACCAGTCAATCAATGTTGCACATGTAATCAAAATGGTTATTAAACCTAATAATCATTGATCTTTCATAAACAAAAATATACGTCATGTCTCATAGGTAAATTGTTTGTCTCATCGGTAAAAATGATTATCTATATCATGGATAATCCTGACTATCTTCCTCTATTATATCATTTTACTAGATGAACTACAAACCTATACGGCTGATTCAGCTACCAGTTTTACACAAATCATGTAACTGGCTATGAGAAACTAACTGGATAATCTATTCAAATTTAACTCTTATTTGACTACTTGTCTAACTCTTAACTTTGCTAGGCTGGCTAAAAACTTAATGATTTTCCAAGCTCACCAATACTAACCTCATTGCATCCCTATTTGTGCATAACATACTTTAGTTTTACCTTACCTTTACGCTATGCACTGGAATGCTAAACAATTTTAGCTAGGGGTGATAGCTGAAACATAGGATGCGACCCTACAACAGTCTAATTTGGTTTTCTAATCATCTAAGTCAAAACTACACTCTTTCTATTTATCTAGTGGTGAAGGGATTGTGTTAACCGATATTTTCGTCCGGTTCCCAAAAGTACATAAGACCAACCAGACTCTATGCGTCATGTGGTACCAAAGCTCGAAGTGTCCCCATGGCATTGACGCGTCTAGCAGGAGAGAGATCGAATGTGTGAAGCCTAGCACCCTCTCCGGGCTAATGTCTCACATCGCCTCAAACGACCCGCATCTCCTCGCTACTCCTCGCCTCGCACAATAACATCTGGCATCGCACCAAATAAGGTGCGATAACATCGCATCGATCAGGATGCGATGACAATCGCATCCATCAGGATGCGCGGCCATCGCATCCAGCGTGATGCGATGGCGTGGCATCCTTGGATGCGATCTCATCGCATCCAACACGACGCGATGGCACCGCATCCCTCAGATGCAATGTCATCGCATCCAAGGGATGCGGCGTTCGGTTGTCATAATGCATCAAGATGCGAAAATCGCATCTCATACACAGATGCGATTTTTTATCTTAATAACCGTGTTTGATGCAATTTTCTTATTGCACAAGAGCCTGTGATGCAATTTTCTGCTGAGTGGTCCCCAAATCCTACCTACTCTCACCTAACCGCTCCACTATAATACCCTCAAGCTCATTTTTTTACAAGGGTTGGAAAATTGCTTGTTTGACATCTCCCTAGAACTCCAAGAAACCTCTCTAATGACATCTTCACTTTGAGGAAGAAGAAGGACAAAATCTACTTTTTCCATACAATCACATATGATGACTATTACTTCAAATTACATGAAAATGCTTGTAAGTAGATGCCTAGAAAGGGATCATAGCTTGTAAATCATTGTTATCAATAAAATATCAACAGTTCTTCCAAAGTGGACGTAGGCCCCTCACGGGACTGAACCACTATAAATATCAAGTGTCATTTACTACTTTTCTGCTCTTCTGCACTTAATTTCCATACGCGTAACCGTATTCTTAAGTAATTAAGAATCTTGGGTGTTGGCGACAAATTTTGGCGTCAATAATCTGGTGCTTTCATTGAGAGACTAAGACTCGCTTCTTTGTTGCACACTACCATCTCGACTCTGACACATTTTAGGTTCCTTCTCTAACCAACCGCCAGGTCCGCTTATGATGGTTAATAAAACAAAGAAAATACAGATCGACTCCTCTACTACAACAGAAGCTGAAACATCTCAGCAACTCCAGCCGGCGGAAATCCCAGCCGAAATGGACGTACTTCCTCTTATGGACCCGAATCCCCTGTAATCCAAGCACAGATTTATGCGCTCACCAAGAGGCATGAACTCGCATCACATGGGTGATGCGAAGTCACGCCACACCTATGATGCGAACTCGCATCACACAGGTGAGGCGAAAGGGCATAACAAGGTGATACAAGATCGCATCGCACCGTGATGCGAAATCGCATCACACCAGCGACGTAAAATCGCATCACATGGGTGATGCAGATCTGCCTCACGTAGTGATGCGAAGTCGCATCGTACCAAGGCGTGGTTAGGTGATGCGCCTTCCCACTTCTTCTTCTCCACGCCACGCCTCTTCCTCTCCACATTTGCTGTAACGAACACGGATTTTCGACCCCGAAAATCGACCCAAAAACACCATATCGACTATTCAAGCATCGAAAACACAGGAACATTATAAGAAAGAAAATAGAAGGTGAGATAAGATAGAAAGAAATATTTGAATAGAAGAAGAAGAACCAACAACACAACACAGAGTCTCACATCGCAGCTGAACAAAATATAATATAGAAATAAATCTTTATTGAGAGCTTGAAATAAAACTTATAATCATCAGAGTGCATCACACATCTGGACAGTTATAATAACTGGTCCTCATATACAACACACATCGGAATAATATAACATCATACGTCTGAACTCTTCCAAGTCGTCTCTTCACGGTATCCGATAACCTGAACCTGTACAACCCTGTCTAACCCGAGAATTATAAACACCGGATCAGTCTGGTGAACCAAAGTGAGAAAAACACACTAAGTTTAAAAGTATTATCCAACTTGATGTTTAAGTCAAAATCTTTTCGAAAGAAAAGGATAATCATAAGACAAAATCCACAGTTAAATACCTACGGTTTTTTACCTTACGGTAACCTAAAACATTTTTGAAACCAATATCTTTTCTGATATTATAATAGTGTCCAAAATACAAATAAATATCAATCTAGCAGAACGCTTGCATCTCACGCTTTGCATACATAATATACAATCAAAATCGCGTTCTCTTATTGGAGAATGGATTTCCTGGCAAGGTATGGGACCACCTTCCCGACAATGTACCTCTGGAGATGAATACATTGGGGTTCAACAAGAACATCTTGCATCCCAAGCTAAACATGACCGACCCCTCACTTCTCTTGAGAGTACTGAATATATCACCACCACGGTTGGGGGCCAGCTAATCGAACATATTGAATACATGCAAAAATAAAAAGGGACAACCAAAGGTATTTAATTTCACCAGATTAGGTAATGATATACCCTTTTGATGGGTGCGGCCCACATAGCCATGCGACCTAACCGATTTTGTGCCATTTCCCTGTTGATGAGGCTAGAGGTTTAGCTTATCCTTTAGAACATCACATCTCCATCCACTTTGAATGCCACATCGTCAGATCTGCCAGATATCACTAATTGACGTCCACAAAAAATACTATGGGTGCTAGCTTTCACCAATATAAATACGTTTGAAGAATCAACGTACGTGACCCTTTTGGAATAGCTCTGTCAAACACTCGTCCGTACAAGTCATCCAGGACCAGGACGAACCGAAGGTACCCTTGTACTGCATCCAATATAGGAATCACCCCAGGGATCAGTAGCGAGTAGTCCTTGCAATCCGAATATTCCAATCACGACAGAATCACTGTCGAAATATCTGTGGCTGCTAAACCAGAGAAATTCAACAAGTATTTCTTCCGCTCGGGAAGATCAACGGTCTTTAATTACTCCATCTTCAATAATCATCTCTATGTATTTGCTGGTTTGGAATGGCTTTCTGATATAAATTCGATCCTGGTCTTTCTGTACCAACAATCATATGGGTCAGATTTGATAGTCGGTAATTTAATTATCAAATAAATAATCATGAGAATAAAATGAGTTCACTGATTCAGTACTCAACATTACTTGGCCTTTTAATTAAAAATAATTAACGAATAGTTAATTAAACTTCTAAATATTTTGATATTTTTAACACAGTATTTACTTCTTATTTAACATAAGATTTATTTTTAAAACTATTTCTAATACATTAGAATTAAATCATATATATATATATATATATATATATATATATATTCCTGACCTTGGTTTTAACACATTTCGCGTAAACCATTATTACTTGAAAACAATATCCAATTTCTATTCTTAGAGTAGACTCATTCCAAAACTTAACATTTTTATGTCCTTTTTCTTTTGGAAATATCATTATGTATATAAATATATATGTATATGTTTTCAAATCATCTCATTTTCGTTACTTTGGAAATCTCATTATTAATATTCTCAAATCCTGCGATTAACAATGGGTTATTATTTCACATATGGAAATAATAAGTTATCCTTAACCTCTTTCCATTACAAACTAATATCATCTTCAGATAATCTCGGAGTCGCTCAAGTTGGGGTATTTATTTACCTCTCAGACCTTGATCAACAATATTCTTTGTTCTTATCTTAAGATGGATATGAGCTGTAATAAAAACCCACATTTCATTTTAATATCAAAAACAAATCTCATTTAACTATCTTATTTAAAAATACGGTTTTATAAAACCTTCTTAAAACAATTCGTTTTATATCTCGGATTTTTGTTACAAAATCCTATTACTTGTTCCTTCACCAAATTCACTTTTAACAGTCCATTTTCTAATCCATTCAACCACTTCCTATTTGAAAATCTTATTTCAATCTCCCCAATTTTACTTATCCATTATTAAGTAACGTTAATTTCAAACGCTTTAACACCTCATCTCCTTTTTATAAACGTCGTTTATAAATTCTGGTTTAATATAAACCCTTTTATTCTAAATTTTCTTTTTTACCTAATTCAAACATTAAGTAAACATTAATTTAAGCTATCTTATTCGCTTAAAATTCCTTTTATAACTTCGTTATAAAAATTCGGGTTTTAGTACCAAAACCGTTCATAAACTCCTTTCACAATTCAATTCGATTTCATTCCAACTTCGATTTAATTTTTAAATGAATTTCGACTAAAAAGTAATCTCCTAAATTATTATTAATTAAAATAATAATTGGGTCAATCATTAACTACTGTAGTAGTAGTTAATTTCTTTTATTAACTAAAATAATAGTAAATTCCTTCTTAAAATCTTATTAAAATTTAAAACAAATATTTGTTAAATTATTTCAGTAGATTAATTCAAATCATATTAATTTACTAATCAACCCCAGTTAAAACAGTCGACTTAGTCAACTCAAAAAACGGTTACCTTGTTAACCGATTCCAATTAATTCTCACTTTAAATGAATTAATAATTTAAATAATTTCATTTAGTTATTTCTTTAAAACAATTATTAAATTCTTAACCGTTGAGTTAAGTTCTGCCTATTTGCTTATAAATCTGATTAATATCAGAATTTGCTTTATAATATCATTTAATAACTATCTATAAACTTAATTAATAAATAGTAATTATTTATTTTCCTTAAATAAACTTTTATTCAAAATAATAGATTTCAAAATCTATTTCTAGTTATAAAATAAATTTTATAACTTTACTTTTATCGACTCACCCGACGGTATTTGGAAAACGATTGATTTATCAACAATATCGCCCATTGGTTTAAACAACACAAGTGTCAAATTTCAGATCAACGGTCAACAAATCAAATCAATCGTTCAATCAGAATAATTCATATAATGGTAATATGAAAATAAACAACATTAAATATATTTGAGGAATCCCGTTGGATTCCTCCAACCTGTTCTTCTCTACATCAAAATAGATTATCTCACATAAATTCATCCAATTCAATTTAACGGATTAATTCTATAATAGCAAATAACAGCTATTTAACACCAACCAATTAACAAAACAATTCAAACAATTTAACACGTTTATTTTATAAACGTGACCAACGAGGTAAGTTACCTTCATTGGATCCAACCGTTAAAATAACGATTTAGTGTTTCACTAAAATTAAACAACGTTTAATTCATCAGTTCAATCATTATATGAATATAAATTTAACAAACAACAAACAGTCAACCATTAGCAAACATAACACACAAAATAAAAAGCTGACTTATATAAAACATAAGTGGGGAATACTTAGTGAGTTTAACTCACCTTGATCTGGTTCATCGTTAAAACGGCTTGCTTCTGTTAAATTAAATGAGTGTTTAATTCTAATAGAAAAATCCAATTGATTCCGATCGAGTCCACTTCGATTCCATAATGTAGATCTCATCAATGCGTTCCTGGTATCACTTGTTTTGTCCCATTCTGACCTTGCAAATAAAAATTATTAACATTTTAGTTAACGATTTTAATTAAACTAATTAACTTATTAATTATCTTAATAGAACTCAATTACTTTGAATTTTAAAAAGAGCCACGTCCGACTCCACCATAGTGTTTTGTTCATCAGGTTTGCCTCCCTACATCATTAAAACTTTTTATAAAAAAAATTAACTAACATTACATTAACTAAATCATCACCTCTAAATTGAAAAATTAATCTTCTTTAATTGAGATTAACCAATAATTACTTTGATAAGGCAAATAATTAGTTGGCCAAATCCTTCTTTGGTTCGCAATTAAATCCCACCTACATAAAAGCCACGTTTTCAGTTTTCACAAGTTGGATTAAATTATATCATATACTCCAAATTATAGATTTTTAAAACTTAATTACATTGTTAGTGTAAGGACCGATTACTTTCTGGTTGGAGAAAAATATACAGGTCTGATTATTTCCATTACACGCCGTACTACTTCCTTCAGCATTCGTTCCTATTCACTGTGCTATGTTCTTCTCGTTTCCAGGCACTTCACCAATGGCGCGCGTCACCTACTTCACCGGAGGACCATTAGATATCGCCATTAGGAGCGGCCTACCTCACCCCCTCTTCGTCCATAGCCTCGTCAGCCCTGCCTTGCCCTAACACCACCAATATGGCCACAACCGCCACTGCTTTGAGCACAATTTCTGGTGCTTACAGTCAACCAAATTAGATCTCCACCATATAATAGCTTTAGCTCGTTGTGACGAACAAGTTTGCAGTTGGAAAATTTTGGTAAAAGCGTATAAATTTTGAGATTAAGGAGGAAGAATGGGGTGAAGCTCGCTGCCGTTCATTGGAAGTTGGCCGCTCAGAAAATACGTTGACAAAGGGTTAGGTTTTTGAAGGAACGAATGGTATATATAGTGTGATTTAATTATTATTTTAATATAACTAAACTTGCATGTGAAGTATCTTATTAAAAAAAAACCATACGATCTCTGGTTTTGATAAAATAATGTAATCTTAGCATAAAAAAATATTCCGGAACGATTGGACAGGCTTCTTTGAATTCCGAGGTCATATGTGAAAAGTCCTTTATAAATCACAAGCTAAAAATCACGCATTTAAATTTTCCACGATCATAAAATATGTCCGATCAACTTGAAACTTTGAAATTATACTAGACCTTTATCTTATGGATCCAATTAAATTTGTTTCATTAAAATCGGAGTTCATTTGGCCAGTCGTTTATTCCTTTAAAGTTATCCCTATCTAAATTGACCAAAATAATATAAACTATTAAGGCGTTTATCGTTTCCACGAACAAACGGTAAGTCCGATTGATACGAAAATTGAAATCTTATAATAATTAATCAATAGAAATCCAATGGCATAAGTTTCGTCGCATTCCGAGACTATTTTCCAATATGCTATTTATACGCCAAGCAATGCTATTTTGGTATCGAGCATCACCCTATTCTTCCTCCTTGATCTCAAAATTTATACACTTTTACCAAAATTTTCCAACTGCAAAGTTGTTCGTCACAACGAGCTAAAGCTATTATATGGTGGAGATCTAATTTGGGTGACTGTAAGTGCTGGAAATTGTGCTCAAAGCGGTGGCGGTTGTGGCCAAATTGGCGGCGTTGGGGCAAGGCAGGGCTGACGAGGCTATGGGCGAAGGGGGAGTGAGGTGGGCCGCTCCTAATGGCGATATCTGATGGTCCTCCTATGAAGTAGGTAACGCGCGCCATTGGTGAAGAGCCTGGAAACAAGAAGAACATAGCACAGTGAATAGGAACGAATGCTGAAGGAAGTAGTACGGCGTGCAAAGGAAATAATTAGGCCTGTATATTTTTCTCCAACTAGCAAGTAATCGGTCCTTACACTAACAATGTAATTAAGTTTTAAAAATCTATAATTTGGAGTATATGATATAATTTAATCCAACTTGTGGAAACTGAAAATGTGGCTTTTGTGCAGGTGGGATTTAATTACGAACCAAAGGAGGATTTGGCCAACTGATTATTTGCCTTATCAAAGTGATTATTGGTTAATCTCTAATTTAAAGAAGATTAATTATTCAATTTAGAGGTGATTATTTAGTTAATGTAATGTTAGTTAATTCAAAAAAAATTCTGAATGATGCAGGGAGGCAAACCTGATGAACAAAACACTAGGGTGGAGTCAGACGCAGCTCTTTTTAAAATTCAAAGTAATTGAGTTCTATTAAGAAAATTAATAAGTTAATTAGTTTAATTAAAATCGTTAACTAAAATGTTAATAATTTTTATTTGCAAGGCCAGAACGGAACAAAACACGTGATACCAGGAACGCTTTGATGAGATCTACATTATGGAATCGAATTGGACTCGACAGAATCAATGGAATTTTTTTGTTAACATTAAACGCTCTTTTAATTTAATAGAAACAAGCCATTTTAACGACGAACCAGATCAAGGTGAATTAAACTCACTCAGTATTTCCCACTTATATTTTATATAAGTTGGGTTTTTATTTTGTGTGCTATGGTTTCTAATGGTTGACTATTTGTTGTTTGTTAAATATATGTTCATATATTGATTGAACTGATGAAATTAAACGTTAATTTCAGTGAAACACCAAATCGTTATTTTAACGGTTGGATGACATCAGTAATCATCCAAACGATGTGAAGATCTCTGGTCTTCAACCAACGTCTTCAAATCTTCGACTTTTAGTATCCGTATCAATTATTTAGAATGGGTTAAACCCGGTCTTTCCGAGTAACTCGCGTATTTTATAATCAAGTGCTATAAAAACACATCACACGCCTCATTCCAATTCAGAATATTCTTTTATTCAAATATTCACATCTTTAAGGAAAGGTTCCCATTAATTTTATCAAAGATAAATTCTTTTAAATTTTCTCTTTAATCTTCCTTTGTATATCATTTTCAAAAGATTTTATTTTATCCTTTAACAATTCTAAACGAAATTAAGGTTTATAAAACTAATCGGGATTATCGCCTTATCGAAGTAATCATTCATTTTATCTTTCCAATCCCAACCTATTCATCCCATGGAGCAAAACTGGTAGTACTCCATATCTAACACCCACTGTGTTATCAGTAAAATTAATTACCATTTCTCGTTCAAATTTAATTAAAGATTTAACTATCGCCCGAAGTAAAACTGGTGGTACACTGGTACTCCATTCTCGATCATTTCAGGAATTCGATAAATTTAATTATCCCATTCTCATTCCAATCTAATTAAAGATTTATTAAAACACCAATTGGTTTTAATCTTCTAAAAATCATTACTTAACATTGTTAAATTTTTAGGAAAATTAATCCTGTCGTTAACTGGGTTTAAGAACCAATGTCATTTAAAACACTGTTCACGACAAACCTTAAATCATATTCCATCAAAATGGAATTTTCATGGAAAACAGATCAATATATATAATTGATATAAATTTCCATATCAGATTAATAATATAAATGGAATAATGGAAAAGCCTTTAAATTCCATATATATTAACGGTCTTCCTTTACAGAAACTCATCTCGATTATTACCAAATCGAATTCCATTCACTTCCAATCTAATATATTTGGAAAACTTTACTTTGGAAAAATCCCATTAAATCTTAATAAAAAGATTTATAAATTCCGAATCATCTCTTCACTGTTAATTGGGTTAAAGAATAAATGTTATATAAAACACTGTTCATGATAAACCCAAAAATCCAATTTCAATTCAACTCCAATTAAATATTAATTAATTGGTAAATTTCACTAAATCTTAATTAAAAGATTTATTCTTTTCTCATCGGGGTTTAAGAACAGTGTTAATAAAGACACCATTCATGACAAACCGAAAATCCAATTTGATATTAAATACAAGGCTCTGAATAGAAATTATATCAACTTATATTCAATATCAAATTCTGGAACCAACAAATATCGTATTGGGAATAATGATATATATCTTCCAAATTCCTCAACAATATCCGTATAATCACGGAATCCAATATCGAAATATTCCGATGATAATTTCCATTCCAAATCCATTCCAATTTATTCATTGAAAAATAATGTTTATATTAAAACCATTTACAAGTCCAATTTATTTATTTAAAAACATTGGATTACTATTCTAGTTAATAACTAGTTCATTTAAATAGAAATATATTTTAACATTTTCAAACATGGAATTTTTCACCTAATATCTTTCCAAATCATTTATTATGATTTTACACAATTTTTCCCTATTTTTAATAATTCTATTTAGGCTACTACACTTAGTTTCCAATAATGGTCACCGAACTACGTCCATAGCGACTTTTTCTGAAATTGATTTTGACATAATTTGAAATCCAACCGTTCAAATTTAAATCTCTTATTTCATTGGAAAGACTTTTTCGGTACGAACCCAACGATTCCAGTTTTAGGAGAATCTGACGGTCGGATCTCCCACTACATCAATTTGAAGTTAATGGTCGAAATTCACGAACAGTCGCTGCGTGGCGCGTTCTATTCAAACCATTATATATAAATAATATATATATCGTCGATTTCAATTCGAAACGTATTTTATAAATAGTTTATAAATTCATTTTAAAACAATTTCAACTTCATTTTCAACATTAAATCAAAATTGAATATTCTATATCATTATAATATTAAAATGATAATATTTTCAAAATAGCAGATTTTGAAATCAATTCTTCTCAATATTATTTTAAAATGAATAAAATCGATCGATAAACCTTTTCGGATTAAAAATAGCGTTTCTATACTTAATCCGGCTTCATATTTTTATATATTTTCGTGTCCATCCAAAATCGGGCATCAAAATCATATTTTGATTATTCACTGAATATTATTTTAAAATATTTGTTATTTCTAAATCAGAATGTGACTCAATTAATTACCGTATAATTTCAGTTATATGGATTTCATACATCGCATGTATTCAACATTAATGATAAATAATCATTCAACATTCCAACATCATCCAGAGTGCAATCTATAACTATATAAGCATTAAAATAAATAAATAATGCTTACAACAGTCCGTCAATCAATTGATCGACATACCTCTAAATATTGGGACTAGTGTATGTATAATATCATCCCAGTACCCGTGTGGGGTTTTCAAACAACAATAGTCTATTTAAATAAATCATTGGTTTAAATTTAACCAATTTTAATTCGGTTTGAATTATTTTTCTATTTAACCAATTTCCACTATTTAAATTATAAATGGATATTTACATCACATTTCAATAACCATAAAGTTTATCCATATTGTTTGAGATACGAGTGTTGTATATTCAAACAACGCTTCTTGTGCATACGAGTCGTGAATAGTTCATGTGTTGAACTCAAGCAATGTCACATAAAATAGATAAAAATTAACACTGGCAATTTTTATATATCTACAGTTATGAAATAAATAAATAACTGTACAAATATTTCAGTGAGAGAATTCTCACTTTGGTTTCCACTCCGTCATTCTTTATTTGCGGATTTGGTATCGTTTGGGTTTAAATTCACTCAAATTCTAATTTGCTCCCTTTCTGTTCTGGTCAGCTCCGTAGTGTAGAGTACGATTCCACGATTTCAACGCAATGAACGACATTCAATTCTGATGCTATATGAATGAGTTACAATAATTTTCGGTTAACACAATATTAATTTAAATTAAATAAATTTCTAATTACACTTAAGACGCTAATTACATTGATTAAGATATTAAGGCTGCTATTTCCTCCTTCTTCCACGTGAAAGCTTCCAGGTTCGAAATAAAAACTCGACTGCCCTAGCCAAAATCGCACGACGCCACGTCCCTCCGATAGCCAATCCGAACCCATCACCTTGAAGCCCTACGTGGCGCCTCCTCATGGCTGCGATTGCCCTAAGCTCAATGCCCCTGAGACCCACGAATTAGGGTGCAAACGTCGACGGCTTTGGCCCCGATTCTGGTCAATCCACGATGTTTAATCCTATCATGACCGTTGAATGTGTGAATTTTGCGTAGCTCTACGGATTTGCATTTATAATTCTTCGAAAATTTGTCATGGATTAAGAGAAATAGAGGAGGGAATACTGGAGAATATCGGCCCTTGTTTGAAGGAGTGCGGCGGAAATCTGATAGTGGACTAGGGTTTTGACCAGGATCGAATTTTAAGGGCTATATATTATATAAAATATAATTAAATTCCATAGTGACTATTTTAAATTTTAAACTGGACATAACTTTCAATTTATATTATGAAATCTGAATTTCTCGCATTCATTAGAAAGATATAATGAACATATTCAAATGTTTTTGGTTATACTGAAATCCGATTTATTTTTCATTCTATACAATCAATTGAAATTAAAAATCAAATTTTCAAACTACCGCGCCATTTCAAACTGTATTTATAAATAACTTTATACGTTCTAAATTCGATTTAAGCAAAATTTTCGTCGTTATTATTTAAAATAAATCATTTTAAATATTCAAAATCCTTTAAAATAACTAAAATAAAATTTTTAAATTGGTTCAAAAATTACAGGTTGTTACTGTTCGTGACTGAGGTTGTGGGTCGAGCAGGCAAAGCTGCTTCTGGTAGCGATTTCCGATAAGGTTCCGATGGTCAGGAAGTTGTCGCGGCAGTCGATGTCGAGGTGATGCATGGGTTGATGGTTCAAAAGGGAATCGCGAACGAGGAAGGTCGGGTGCCTGAAACGAAAAGTGAAGAAAGAACGAAGCTTTAGAGGAAGAAATCGGGTCATTGTTTTAAATCTGAGAGTAATGAACTAATTAACCTGTGACACCCCAGTCTGTTAATGTCACTCACAAAGGGAATGCATTATGTTTCGTGAAGCATTATAGGTAAACAGACATAGAATATTACGTGACAGATATAATTTAAAATAACAGTGGAAATTCAAATTTTTATTTCAAACACAAATCATACATCGTGGTCCAAAATACCATAAGTCACAAAAACCATTACACCAATATAACTTCTATCTTTTACCATCAGAGTACATAAATACTTAAAAGAAAACATAATTCCCCAAATAAAAGAGACAAAGCCATAGTAGAGATAAGAACTTGAGCCATACTTCAAAAGTAGCTCTAGCAAGATGATATTTGAGTCCTGACTAAGCCTGAGTGTTCCTCCCTAAGAACCTGGGGAGGGGGGGATGGAAGAAAGAAGAGGAAACAAAAGGGTCAGACATGAAGTTTAGCGAGTCTAGTTACTTTTAACAAGTAAATAAATAAATGTAGCATGACAGGCGTATAAAGTGGATAAGAAAGATCACTACATAAATGGCAGGTGTGACAAGGTAGACAGGATAAGGTGTATACGCTTCTCTAATGATTACTCTGCAATATTACTAGTATAACCAGAATGGGATGATCCCTTCCACTATAATTTGGTAGACTTAGGCATATGTCCAAATGTACCCTAACTACTTGCCTAATCGATCGGTTCCCTACTCCGTAGATACTCTGTGTCGGCCCCACATTAGGATGTATCACGTCCTAAAGTGGCAACCCCTCGCTGATATGCACAACCCCATATCTACAGGTGTCACGGTCGTCTTATCCCCTTTTGCCCGGCTCATACACGCACATGGCCCGGTCGGTTTGCGCCGCCAACACCGTCCTCCACGTTTGGATCTCTTACAATCAGTCCAGTAAGCATGCCCCTTCTACGACCTAGTACGGAGTACATGTTTTGATACCTACTCCGGGTTACTGGATGAAACAGATCCCACACAATATGATACAAACTCTCCCCTTTGTCTTGTATCCCCTACTAGGTTTCTTTGGATATGTATACCACTAGGTGTCTTTAATTACATAACCCTATCATTTCTACAAGCTATATTTACCCTAAAAGGTGTCTTTAATTACATCACTTTATTATTCCAACCGGTCATGTATACCACTAGGTGTCTTTAATTACATAAGCTTATCGAGTTAAGTTTGTGGGCTTATATGTAAATATTACCCACCCCCTCCAAATTTGTTTAACACATCCACTATCCAATCAATTTTACTTAACCCTAACTTTAGTTCGCAATCATACAATCCCTATGGATTAGATTTGGTTAAGTAGTCCAATCTATTACCATGTCCATTTATGGTTTATAATGGGCTAGACCTCCCACATTAGGCCTACTACTTGTGGATGTTGGATATGTATGTCGGGTCCGGGCAGTCTTATTCCACAAGTTGGGCCTAACCTCATGTCATAGACCAATTCGTATTTGCACACTTAGACCTCCCACATTAGGTTCAACATTAGGGCTGTTTGATATGTCGGTCGGGTCCAGGCAGACTTCCACCACTAATACAACCTAACCTCGTGTCATAAGCGCCATTACAGTTTCTAATTGTAATTCTAGGCATTCATTATTAATTAATCAATTAATTAAACCTATGGCTTTATACGTGTTAATGCCCATTTTACCTAATAATTTGAATTATATGTCCAATGATGTTTATATTCAAATTATGCCAATATTAACCTTTTCCCCCCGTTCCTTAACTAGCGCACTCACAAAATTGGCGGCATGCCTAAGCTAGATAATAGCCTAGGCATAAACGATAAAAGAGAAAAATAATAGGAATATAACCAAAGTGATTGTTTTAACATAACTTAGCATAAACATAAACTAGCATGGTGATAAGGTGGACATATGAGCATGAATCTGATGAACTTGTAACAATTACCAGTTCTAACATAACTATGATGTCATAGTGAGCATAATAAGATCTACATTAACCATTTAGGTGTCCAACTATTCAGATCTAACATAATAGGCACAAGATGACAATCTAGATCTGATTAACAAATTAAATGTCCACACAATTTAGATCTAATAGTTTAAAAGTAGATCTACATAATTAAGGTTTAAGATTCACATCGTGGCATGTCATAGAAGTTACAATAGATCCATCTAGATAGAGGTTTAGATCCAAATCCTAACCAATTCAAAATGTCATATAATCACAATTTACAATGGATCTGATGTAATCTAGGCATATGAACAAATCCAAGTCATAGCCGTGTCATATTTACTTTTAAATATTCAAATCTAAAAGCAACTAGGGACTCATAGAGTTAAAAACTAAGCCAATCAAGTTGGGCTATAGCTACCTCTCAGACCTTAACTGAACAACATTTCTAACTTCGAAATAGACAAGATTCACCTTTCAAATCTTTAACAAACTTCCTTACGTAACTCTCGGATTCAATTTACGAATCCACTTCTTATTTGAAAACGTTGATTATAACTATAGCGTTATAATCCATAGTTATGAAATATCTAACTTCAAAATATAACTTTTATTCCTTAATTTAACTAAATAACTAATTTATTAATAAATAAGTAAATCTTGATAAAAAATGGAAAGTAAATAGTACTTTCTCGAATACAACATAATCGAATTTCAACGTATAACTCTCTTCCGAATAATCTCTATTCGATAACTCCTTTTCGAATAATTATATTCTATTAACTCCTTACGAATAAACTATATTCGATTAACTCCTTTCGAATAAACTATACTCGATTAACTCCTTTCGAATAAACTATACTCGATTAACTCCTTTCGAATAAACCATACTCGATTAACTCCTTTCGAATAAACCATACTCGATTAACTCCTTTCGAATAAACTATACTCAAATAACTCCTTTCAAATAAATTATACTCGATTAACTCCTTTCGAATAAACTATACTCGATTAACTCCTTTCGAATAAACTATATTCGATAATCTCCTTTTCGAATAAACTATACTCGATAATCTCCTTTCGAATAAACTATATTTGATAATCTCCTTTTCGAATAAACTATACTCGATAATCTCCTTTCGAATAAACTATATTCGATAATCTCCTTTCGAATAAACTATATTCGATAATCTCCTTTCGAATAAACTATATTCGATAATCTCCTTTTCGAATAAACTATACTCGATTAACTCCTTTCGATTAAACTATATTCGAATAAATCTAATCCGACTAACTCTAATTCAATTAACTCTATTCGAATAACTAATATTCGACTAACTCTTGTTCGATTAACTCTATTCAATTAACTCTAACTCGATTTACTCTAATCGATTAACTCTAATCGATTAACCCCAACTCGATTAACTCCTTTCAATTAACTCTAACTCGATTAGCTCTAATTGATTAATTCTAATTCGATTAACTCTAATCGATTAACTCTAATCGATTAACTCAAACTCGATTAACTCTAACTGATTAACTCTATTGGGTTAACTCCTATTTGATTAATTCTAATTCGATTAACTCTAATCGATTAACTCTAACTCGATTAACTCAAATCGATTAACTCTAATTCGATTAACTTTAATTCGATTAACTCAAATCGATTAACTCTAATTCGATTAACTCAAATCGATTAACTCAAACTGATTAACTCTATCGATTAACTCTAACTGATAAACTCTATTGGATTAACTCCTATTTCGATTAACTCCTTTTATTTCTAACAACTAAATCCTCAATTATAATTCCCTTTATAAATGTTGAGTTCACATTCTACTTAACATATCGGTGTCAAAACCGATTTCTCCTGTTCTATATAAGTTCAGACTTATATATCCAATTTATCCAATGATAAAATAATTTGCTTAATTTATAAAACATATTTATAAATTAATATGTCTAATTTACCTGTTAAAACAAATTTCTATTTAATTCCACTTTAAATAAATCTTTTCCATTTCTTTTATATCCTGCAAATTTTCCTTTTTATAACTCTATTTATTTCATAAATAAATATTTCCTGTTATAAATCTATTTATTTACCAAATAACCCCTTTGATAATTCTATTTATTTATCAAATAATTCCCTTTTTCTCTTTATTTATTTTCTTACTAGCTCCTTTTCTATTCTATTTGTTTCACAAATATTTCCTTTCCTATTGTTTCACAAATATTTCCTTTCCTATTGTTTCACAAATATTTCCTTTCCTATTTGTTTCACAAATATTTTCCTTTTATATTTGTTTCACAAATATTTCCCTTTTATATTTGTTTCACAAATATTTTCCTTTTTATATTTGTTTCACATATATTTTCCTTTTATATTTATCCTTTGATTTTACAATTATTTTCTTTTATAAAATCCTTTTCCTTTTATATATAAAATCCATTGATTTTATATAAATAATTTATTTTCAAATACACTTTGAAAATCCCTTTTTCCACGTTCCAGTATTTCTTACGGTATTCAAAATACCAAATAACAATGATCGATATCATTCAAACACACATAATCGACAACAACTTATATATCACATCATATTTTACAATATATGAAAAGAACAGTATTATAAATATTGAGGAATCCAATTGGATCCCTCCAACCCGTTTCCCTGCATCACAGATGTTAAACCATATAATTAACATCAACTTCATTTCAATATGAAATATTCTGATAAACAGAATCAATATTTGATTAACGATATATATATATATATATATCGTTATCTATAATTTCAACCAATCACTTAGCAGTTCAACCAAAATATCGACACATAGAGTCAATCATCTTTATCAGTTCTGAAAATACGTTATAAAAATTTAGCTGATAGAGTTGGCGAGTTTTACTCACATTGGATGGTCATCATTAAATAACGATAAACTGTGTTTGATTCAGACGGACAATTTATTTTGCTATAAATTGTAACGAGCTCCAATTCACTCCCAGTCAGTTCCATTGTGTAGTGTCCGTCCATATAATCCCAACGGATCCTGTTTCATCCAATTTTGATATCGTATGGCGAAGATATGATATCTACAAGTTAGATACACATTTAAATAAAAGACTTAGTTAAATTTCCATTTGGGCTTCACCTTAGATCCCCCGGCCCAACTCCCCTCTCAAGCCCAAACCCGCTTGCATTCTCTTCCCCGTTCAAAGAAAGTAAATCCCACCCTCCTGTAATTGAATACACGCCATTAAAAGACCATTATCCTCCTCGTTCTTCCTCGTCTGTCCATCGATCAACCAACCGACACCACCATCATGTTTCTCCACTTAAAAGCATCCTTCCCGACACCGTCTCCATCAGCTCGAACCCGGTTAACGCATCGCGACTGACTCTCCATCGCGCATTGTACGGTGACCATTGCATCACTTTCAGTGAGCGAATACCCCCAATTGTTCACAGCATATGCTAAATGCAACCAGGAATACAGAAACGAACTCAAATCGACCTACTTCTCCTTCGATTACACAAAAGGTTGAACCCTAGAACTACTGTTGAAAAACCGAACCACACAAATGGACTTCGAACACTTTGAAACATGTATAGCAACGTAGGAAATCTTCTGGGGAACTCAAAGATATAAGTTTTCGAATTTACAGATTTATATTTGATTTCTTATGATTTTCCAAAAATCACGAATTTGTTTGAGAAGAGAAACCTGGCGGCTACGAGGAAATTTGACCAGAGGAAAAAATGATTTTAGGTTTAGAAGGATATAAAGGTATTTATAGGATTGTTTAAATAATTTTATATTCGTTATTTAATTCATTTTTAAGCAAACGCTATAGGTATTTATTGTTTAAAATTCCTATAATCACATATGATATCCAGAAATCACGAAAATGTACATACACCTTCAGTTCGACATTACGGACCCAACGAAACTGGTTTCTCGAATTCCGACTCCGTTTGCTCACACAACGTATTTTTAACCATAAAAATATCTATTGTTTTTCATATTAAAAATCTGTACGGCCACATACTGACTCCAAAAATCATGAAACTTGGAATCTAACAAAAATTTAATATTACGGATCCAACAAAATTAGTTTCATCAAAAACGGAGTTCGTTTGCAAAACTGACTATTTTTAAAGCTCTAAATAACCCATTTAATATATAAATATATTTAAAAACAATTAAATTAAATAAAAACTATTTAATATTATCGTATATATATCCAAATAAAATATCATACAGCTATGAAATAACATATTTGGATTTATATCTCCGTACTTCAAATCCCGATTAAATCGATATTCAATTTATAATGAAATTCCTTTTATATATCGTTATAAATTATAAAGGAATTCCATAGCGACTATTTGGAAATTTGATTTGGATATAAATCAAAATATACACGACAAAATCCTAATTTTTCTCTTCCACTAGAAAAATATACTTCACCAGCTCCAGACGTTTCTTGTTTCACAGAAATCCGTTTTAAAACGGACCCTGTATATTCAGTTGAAGTTCAAATCGCAAAATAACATTTCGAGCTTGAATTTTGATTATAATATAATTATACACTCAATTGTCGTTAATTTATTATATTCGTTATCGTAATTCAATTTTAAACAGAATTATATATTTTGATTTGCCCAATTCACACAATATTGTGAATTCTACTATTTCTAACTATTTCAAAAATTAAATATATTATTTTATTATTTAATTTAATTAAATATTCACTATTATTTAATTAAAAAACCATGTAAATCTCTAAATCACTATTTAAATAATTAAATAAATTAATTATAATCCGTAAAAAATTATGGGACATTACATTCTTCCCCCCTTAAAATAATTTCGTCCTCGAAATTGCTAAGGTGGAAAACAAACCCTATTGACTGGTTAGAACTTATTTGTTCACTTCTTAACTTCAGTTTCAACTGAACCAATTTAATTTCAATTAAATATTAATTAATTTTGACTAACCTAACATCTTAACTTTCCAAAAAAATTCGCCAGCACCTCCTTTGTATTGGTCAATAGCTCAAACTCCAACTCGCCTCTCTAGGCCTTCTCCAACGCAAAAGAAAATCAAATAGCCAAGCGGCTTGCCAATTCGGCTCATCAAATTCTCAAACCCATATATAATATAAACTGGTACCCTTTTGTCGGGCATATCATTATATCATTCCCACCTATTACCAATTCTTCATATACCAATGTTATCCCAACCAAACTCCAATCACTTTTATCTCCAACACAACCATTTGTTTATCAAAGCCAAATCCCATTATCAATCTCAAGTACCATTCTTGATTTTCAATTTAGTTTCACAAATTTCCATCTAATTTGTTTTAATTCAAATAATCAGTTTCTGGGAGTTTTAAACAGCTTAGTCTTTCTAAAACCAGATATCCCTTTCCAGGATTTAAAACAACTTGCTTTCCACAAAACAATTCTAAAAAACATCTTTGGTAGTAATCCATCACTTAACAACTTGAAAATGACACTGATGATGTGGCCATCATCATAAAGGTTATTTTCCAGCTTATCAAAGTGAGTTCAATACTATAACAATTTCAAAACCATATTTAAACACCTTCATTTTGAAATCATTTCAAAATATCCTTCATAATGCTTGTAAACAATTTAAAATCTCCTAGGATTTTAAAATTCTCATATACTTAACCCAAATCCATTTACAAACACCTTTCCAAATTTCTAGGGTTTTAATTTCAATTCTGATTTAAATTCAGATTCAATTCAGATTTAATTCATCTGATTTCACGTATTTCACTTATATGAATTCTGATTGGCTATTTACATAACCATTTCACATTTTATAATCTTGTTCGATTATAATCACAACCAACACATCCAATATACTATAATACTTCAAATATCTATACTTTGTTTATATCAAAATATAATTTGGGTAAAATTATTTTATTTACCCTTTTTCAAATCATACCGTGTCGGTTCATCGTATTCAAGTGTTTGTAAACCCCTACCGATACAGTGGATCAAACTGATCGACCAGAACTCATAAACAACTCAACCAATAAATGTCCACAATATAAAACCAATTTATAACAAATAAAAAATACGTTCACTCGTATATATACACTCAAACTTAATCTAGGGTATTGCTAATCCTATTTCTACTGAGTCACGCCATAGAGCCAAGGTAATCACTTAACCTTTAGCTCTAAAACCACTGTAACGACCCGGGTTTTCGCGATCCTGGATATCGGCATACAACACCATGTCGACTATTCAAGAATCGGAAACACCGGATAGTCCATGAAAGAAATTAGAGGGTGAGAATAGATAAGATAGAAACTTAGAATAGAAGAAGAAAAAGAACATACAACATCAGGGTAAACACGAATCTCACAACGGAACGAATAATATATAATAGATACATAACTTTGAAATAAAACTAGTATATGTATACAGTAACGTTATCAGAGTACAACACTTACAACACAGCGGAAATAACAATAGCTATATAATCCTGAAGCCTCCTGCTCCAAGCTCTCCAAGTATATCTGTAAAATCCCGACTACTTGACTGCCCGTACAAAATTGGGCACCCAAGAGTTTAGGGAAAACAAAACAAAATAAACTCTGGATCAGTCATGGGACTGGTATGAGTAAACAATTTAAAACAGTTTGGGGAAAATAACGATATCTCATAAGACCACGCCGTATAATGAAACGGGTTTTACCATTATGAGAATCCAAATCAATTTGATTTAACTTTCAAATCATTTTTAAAGAAACAATGATCTTTTATATCAAAACTCTTGTGATATTATAATAGTGTCTATCAAGCACAATATAATAATCATCTTGCAGAACGCTTTCATCTCACATTCCACATATATACTATACAATCAAAACTGCGAGTTCTTGTTGGGTAATGGATTTCCAACTATGACAAGGTATGGAACCACCGTCCAATAGTGTACCTCTAGAGAGGAATACACTGGGTTCACCAAGAACATCTTGCAACCCGGCCACACATGACCAACCACTCATTTCGCTTGAGTGTAACGAATGTATATCACCAACGGTTGGGATCAGCAACCGTTTCCCGAATGGGACAACATCGAATAGATTAAAGAAGTAAATGAAACTCTAGATCAGGTGACAATACACCCTAATTGGAAGAAAACCACTTAGCCATGCTGCCTGCCCAAATTTTGTCCTTTCCCGGTTGTGAGGCTAGAGGCCACGCTTATCTCTGACAGATCACACAATTATTCACTTTGAATGTCACATCGTCATACCCGCCAAACCACAAATTGATTTTCCCAAAAATAGAAAGGGTATACGGCTAAAAGAAACAAATTCCTCCGCCACCAAACGTACATACGTTTGAAGAGATCAACTTACGTGATCCATTAAATATACTCTGTCAGACATTCTTCCATACAGGTTGTCCTGGGACTGAACAAACCAAAGGCACCATTCTGTAAATAGGACAGCCCTTGCATAACTCCGTCTTCAATTATCTTCATCATATTTGATCGCAACACTAACGCCCATACAGAGTGGTTTTCAGATAATGAATCTGATCCCGGTCTCTCCGTATTGACGATGGAAAAATGGTCAAAAACTTCGATAGTCGGTGAGTTAACTATCAAAGAAAAACACGTTTGCAAACAATGATATTATTTCCAGATGGAAATTCTATCAATCAATCATCAATCATCATTTATCTCTTAAATTAATTTATCATTAATTTATTCATTTACCCATTTCCTATTTCCATACACACACATATATATATATATACAAAAATTCTTATTGTCTAAATTTAGAAAATAAACCTTATTAATATTGGAAAATGTTTCCATTTTTATTCTCATCTCTTATTTTCTATATTTAGAAAACATTTCTGATTCTTATTTGGAAAACAATTCCAAAACACCCATTCATTGGATTTAAAAACAGACGTTTAAATAAAACATTGCTATGCCAACTCAAACATTACACTGATAAACTAATTTCACTTAACCAACCTTCACTATCGAACCTTAACCATTCCTTAGTTAAAAACGAAGCCAATCATGTCGGGGTATATCTACCTCTCAGACCTTAACTGAACAACATTTCTAACTTCGAAATAGACAAGATTCACCTTTCAAATCTTTAACAAACTTCCTTATGTGACTCTCGGATTCAATTTACGAATCCACTTCTTATTTGAAAACGTTGATTATAACTATAACATTATAATCCCTACTTCTGAAATATCTAACTTCAAAATATAACTATTATTCCTTAATTTAACTAAACAATTAAACAACTAATTTATTAATAAATAAGTAAATCTTGATTAAAACGGAAAGTAAATAGTACTTTCCCGAATTCGATATAATCGAATTTCAATGTATAACTCTCTTCCGAATAATCTTTATTCGATAACTCCTTTTCGAATAACTATATTCGATTAACTCCTTTCGAATAAACTATATTCGATTAACTCCTTTCAAATAAACTATATTCGATTATCTCCTTTCGAATAAACTACACTCGATTAACTCCTTTCGAATAAACTATACTCGATTAACTTCTTTCGAATAAACTATACTCGATTAACTCCTTTCGAATAAACTATACTCGATTAACTCCTTACGAATAAACTATACTCGATTAACTCCTTTTGAATAAACTATAGTCGAATAACTCCTTCCGAATAAACTATAGTCAATTAACTCCTTTCGAATAAACTATACTCGATTAACTCCTTTCGAATAAACTATATTCGATAATCTCCTTTTCGAATAAACTATATTCGATAATCTCCTTTTCGAATAAACTATACTCGATAATCTCCTTTTGAATAAACTATATTCGATAATCTCCTTTCGAATAAACTATATTCGATAATATCCTTTCGAATAAACTATATTCGATAATCTCCTTTTCGAATAAACTATACTCGATTAACTCCTTTCGAATAAACTATATTCGAATAACTCTAATCCGACTAACTCTAATTCAATTAACTCTATTCGAATAACTATTATTCGACTAACTCTTGTTCGATTAACTCTATTCAATTAACTCTAACTCAATTTACTCTAATCGATTAACTCTAATTCAATTAACTCTAATCGATTAACTCCAACTCGATTAACTCCTTTTAATTAACTCTAACTCGATTAACTCTAGTTGATTAACTCTAATTCGATTAACTCTAATCGATTAACTCTAACTCGATTAACTCTAACTGATTAACTCTATTGGATTAACTCCTATTTGATTAATTCTAATACGATTAACTCTAATCGATTAACTCTAACTCAATTAACTAATTCGATTAACTCAAATCGATTAACTCTAATTCGATTAACTCAAATCGATTAACTCTAATTCGATTAACTCTAACTGATTAACTCTATCGATTAACTCTAACTGATTAACTCTATTGGATTAACTCCTATTTCGATTAACTCCTTTTATTTCTAACAACTAAATCTCAATTATAATTCCCTTTATAAATATTGAGTTCACATTCTACTTAACATATCGGTGTCAAACCCAATTTTTACTCCTCTATATAAGTTCAGACTTATATATCAAATTTATCCAATGATAAAATAATTTGCTTAATTTATAAAACATATTTATAAATTAATATGTCCAATTTACCTGTTAAGACAAATTTCTATTTAATTCCACTTTAAATAAATCTTTTCCATTTCTTTTATATCCTGCAAATTTTCCTTTTTATAACTCTATTTATTTCATAAATAAATATTTCCTTTTATAAATCTATTTATTTACCAAATAACCCCTTTGATAATTCTATTTATTTATTAAATAATTCCCTTTTTCTCTTTATTTATTTTCTTACTAGCTCCTTTTCTATTCTATTTGTTTCACAAATATTTCCTTTCCTATTGTTTCTCAAATATTTCCTTTCCTATTTGTTTCACAAATATTTTCCTTTTATATTTGTTTCACAAATATTTTCCTTTTATACTTGTAACAACCCGCATTTTCAATAACCTGTTATAACGTAAATCGAAGCAGAATTTAATTCTAAAATCTGAATCAAGGGAAACGGGCTATGCCATTGCGTTCGTCTCGGAAAAATACGCGAAATAGAGTCCGAGTTTTCGAAAATCGGAGTCCGTATGACCCGATTAAGGCCCAACGAAGTTTTCAGAAAAATTCAAAGTAAAAACAGATTTCAAATTCAAGTTTGAATTTGGAAATTAGGTCAGATTGGGCCAGGCGGGAAAATTCCCGCCAGAGCACCCAAGTCGACAGCCCTGTCGACTTGGGAGTCGACTTGGTTGGACCCAAGTCGACAGCCCTGTCGACTTGGCTGTCGACTTGGTCCAGCCGGGCAGTTTTGCCTGGTGCACCATTTTGGGGTCTTGGTTAGGTTTTTGGGCCAGATTCGGTTTTGAGGGCTGAGATTGGAACTAGGGTTTAATCCTAAGGTTGAAACTAGTCTTAATCTCTATAAATAAGCCCCTAACCTAACCCTAAATCATCATTATTCATTCAAGTAACTAAACTATGACAAAATCATTCCTCTCATGGCCTCCACTCTCTTCATAAAATTCCTAAGTCATTTCTATGAGAGATTTTCAATGCATACAAGTGTTTTCAAGCTTGTATGAGCATCATTAGCTTGCATTCAAGTCAAGTTTCCATATTTACATCATTAAGCAAGGGTTTTGATCATTTTGGCTCAAGGGTTTTTCTATTAGAGCTTGCATTTTGGGTCTATTTGATTGCATAAGGGCTTTGTCATATTTTTGTGTCTTCATAAGCATTGTAAGCCCTATTCTACTTTCATACTTAAACTCTAAAGTTAAATGTATGATATGCAAGTTTGCCATGATATGCAAGTTTACTATGTCATGTTATGCAAGTTTGATATGTTATGATATGCAAGTTTACCATGTTATGTTATGCAAGTTTGCCATGTTATGATATGCAAATTAATCATGTTATGTTATGCAAGTTTGCCATGTTATGATATGCAAGTTAATCATGTTATGTTATGCAAGTTTGCCATGTTATGATATGCAAGTTTATCATGTTATGATATGCAAGTTTATATGCAAGTTTGCCATGTTATGTTATGCAAGTTTGCTATGTTATGATATGCAAATTTGCCATGTATGTTATGCAAGTTTGGGATGATCATTTTGTTCATGTTATCATGTTATGCAAGCTTATCTTGAGCATATGAATATAAAGCTTCAAGCTTTATGCTAAAGGTTGCATTTTGGCAACATGTAAGTTATCATATCTCTTATGATAACTTGCATGTGAGGCTAAATGCGAACTTATGGCCATTTCTACATGTCATTTATCACCATGTATCATCAATATGCTAAGTTTGGTTTTATGCATGCTTTTGAGGCCTAAAAATGTAATATGCAAATATATGAACATGTGTACATTTCATATGCCACCATGTTGAACTTGTGGCTTCAACACCTTTATGTCGTGATTATACCAAGTTCCCACTTTCTATCCTTTATGCGCTATTGCGATATGTAAGCGATGGGATTGCGTTTGGGGTTGGGTAAACTTAAAAGACATAAAAACATAAGATCGGGAATTTACCTATTAAGTTAGGTCTACCCATTGGGAATTTACCTATTAAGTTAGGTCTACCCAATTGCTTGAAAATTTGTAATATGTTTTGGAAACATGATGGACATGACACTTAGAAAAGATAAGTGTGACCAACTCGAGGTTGGGTTGAGTTTGTAGCGTAAACCTACCCGGAACCGACCGGCCTAACTAGTTGCTACAAACAATAGGACCCAATGTGAGAAGTTGGCCATGTGGTACCTTGAACCCGAGGTTAGACCAAGTTGTGGTGTAAAGCTACCCGGACCCGCCCGGCTTAACTAGTAACCACAACAAGGTCTAATGTTAGAGGTTAAGGCACGTGGAATTAATTAATGCCTCATGATTAGGGTTAAGTCATGGTCCACTTAATACTTAACCAATTTGGGCTTGGTAGATTAATCAGGGTTAAGTCGTGAACTCATCGTTACACTTAACCAAGTTAATCCATGATTAGCAAGAGGGTTAAACCGTACTTAACCCACTAGAAAAATCCTAGCAATGGGGGTCCACTCCAGCAGTAATCCCAAGTTTGTATCATTAAGGCCCTAGGGACTAGGCTAGGGAGGGAGCACGATTACTGGACTTGAGGTAAGTGACCAAAAGCGACGGCAGAAGGGTACGCCGGTGTAGTTCCGGGCGGACTATGGTCGTGCACACAGTCCGAAGCCGGGGAAAACATGCACGGGTACCAGTAGATCGAGACTGTGCAATCATGTTTATGGTGTCCAGGGGTTGACACCCTAGGGCTTGATACACCCGACGGGAGACCCTACACAGTCTGACTACAATTATGTTTGGGCCGTATGGACACCAACACGTGGCGAGTTAGGCTTATAGGGAGCCGATCGACTAGACCGTTTGGTTGGACCGCGTATTAGGGTCTCTTCATGTTATTGGGCCAAAGCTTGGGCCAAGGGATCAATACTTGTTTATTCAAGTCATGTTAGTTTGCTAGTACACCTGTGGTGCAAAACCTTAAACCTGATTATGCGATGACACCTTTATCTACCTTGTTAGTTAATCATCATGCTAGTATGTTGTTATCCTTATGATCATACCTGCTTCTCATGCCAGTTAACTTTATCAGTTTACATTGATTGTAGTAGGGCTTACTCAGTCTTTTTGACTGACCTGTTTTCTTTCGCCTCTTTTCTTCCGTTTCCCCCTCCCCCCAGGTTCTCAGGGTGGGAATAGTGGAGCTTAGCTTGGATTTCTGATCGCTTGCTTGTGGGATTTTAGCTCATGTACGGTCTTGACATGAAGCTAGCTATGGTTATCACTTATTTTGGGGATAGTACTTATGTATTTCAGTGTTTCAGTGATGTTGTTTTTATCTAGACTTGTGTATTTGGAAAGTTGACATTATGTTGTACCAGACTTGTTTTGAAATGGTTTGAAATCTTCCGCTGTTTTACTTATCTTATTTACTCTGTTTACATATATACATATGTTCTTGTTCTGCCTTGATATATCATTATGCATGTTTACCTGATTCAAACGCCGCTCCAAAGTCAGAGTGCTTGCAAGAGTCACCCTGGCGGAGGTGGGGTGTTACATTTGGTATCAGAGCATATGGTTTACGAGAAGGGACAAAAAAAAAAGGTTTTTATAAAACTTTTGAAAAACTATTTTCAAAACCAAGTATAAAGTATTTTCCAAAGAAAAGTCTAGTTTATTTTAAAGGCTATTCCCCAAAAAGCCATTAGCAAAAATTCCTTCGTTTTTCTCCATTCTGAATCTATCTTTCTTCGTTTTTAGTATGGCCGATAACTTCGCTATTCCGGAGGGAGTACACGTACCTGTTTGGTATAGGAGACTTTTGGAGGCTAGGGTGACCGAAGCCGGCCCCGCAGATGCTCCTCCTCCTCCTCCTCCTCCGGTAGTTAATGTTCCTCCTCCTCCTATCGCTGAGGTTCCTCTTCCTCCTCCCCCTCAGCATCCTCAAGCTGACTTCGCAGAGATTTGCAAAGACTTTAAGGCGATGGGTTGCAAGAATTTCTTTGGAACCGAGACTTATGTAGAGGCAAGGAATTGGTTGAAGGAAACCGAAGATCTTTTTGTCTTCTTTGATATAGAGGACCGTAGGAAGGTTTTATTAGCAGTGTGGTTGCTAAAGGAAGAAGCTGCACGTTGGTGGGTGGTCACCACCGCTACTAGGCCAATTGAGACTTGGGATGACTTTCGGGGAAAGTTTGGACTAAGGTTCCTATTACTGAAGCAAGGGGACATGACTATTAGGGAATACATAGATAAGTTTAATCAACTGGCTCGGGTCGGTTTAGACTTGGTTAACACAGCTCAGAAGAAGGCCCTATACTTTGCTCTAGGATTAAACGAGCCATTACATGGTTTAGCCATGACTCATATACCCTTGGGGGCAACTTTCGAGAGCTTGGTGAATATGGCCCTACTCAATGAAGAGAATAGGAGTGACAAGAAGGAGATCAAGATGAATGATACTCAAGCCAAGAAGACTGATTCCCAGTGGAAAGTAAATCAGGGTAATCCAAGTGGTCAGAGCAGTCAAGGCAATCAGAACAAGAACAAGAACAAGAGTCAAGGCAACAAGGGGAACAACAACAAGGGCAATAACGACAAGAGGAAGTGCCATTATTGCGGTTCAGTTGGGCATCTTATTAAGGATTGTAGGAAGATAAAAAGGAAGAATGGTGAATGCTTTTTCTGCGGTGAGACTGGACATTTCAGTAAGGATTGCCCGAAGAAGTAAGGGCAAGGCCAGGGTCAGACTCAGCGTGCTGGACCTTCAGAAGGGCAAGTTCATGCTCTCAATGCCGCTCCAGTTCCCGATCGAGGTAGTATTTCCGTTGAAAGCCTTGTATATATTTCTGATTTTCCAGTTCGTACCTTGTTTGATTCTGGTGCATCGCATAGCTTTATCTCATCTGATCTTGTTGAGAGTTTGCACCTAAGTACTAGTCTAGTTTATGATCCCGTGTGTGTTTCAAATCCAATTGGGGTTTACGCCCATTTGTCTATTATCTACGTGGATTTGAAAATCTCTATCTTGAGTGTAGAGTTCTCTTGTGATGCTTATATTCTCGGTTTCATGGGGTATGGGTTGATTTTGGGCATGGATGGGTTGTCCAGTTTTGGAGCCATCCTTGATTTTTGAGCATAGGGTTGAGAGGCTCATGACTCACCTCGGTAGTACCCTAAAAATTTCTAGTAACCCTATGAGTCCCATCATGTTGTGTTATCTTGAATCCCTCAACTCGTCTATCGATAGTTTGCAATCGGTGAGGGTGGTCCGAGAATATCTTGATATCTTGGGTGAAGTGAAGGGGTTACCCCTAAACGCGAGTTTAATTTCTGCATTTATCTGGTGGATAATGCAAAGCTGGTTTCTTTGCCCGTTCGGCACATGGCTTCGCGTGAAAGACGGGAGCTAAGTAAGCAAGTGAAGGAGTTGCTTGAGAAGAACTTCATTCGATGAAGCATTTCCGAGGAAGGTGCTCTAGTAGTATTCGCTACTAATGTGGACAGTACGCTTCGCCCGTGTGTTGATTATCATGAGTAGAACAAGAAGAATAGACAACCATTACCAAGGATCGATGATTTGTTTGATCAGCTTGTAGGAACATCTGTTTTCTCTTGATCCTGCTATTGGATTCCATCAGCTCAGAGTAGCTGAGGATAGTATAGATAAAACTGCGTTCAGAACTCCAGATGGATTCTTAGAATGGCTGGTCATGCCATTCGGTTTGACTAAAGCACCCGCCTACTTCGTGGACTTGATGAGTAGGGTGTTCAGGGAGTTCTTGAACAAGTTGTCGTGGTCTTCGTAGGTGATATTCTGATCTTCTCTAAGGATGAGGAAGAGCACGCAAGGCATCTCGTGGAGGTGATGGATACGCTTAGAGCGCATCAGTTGAAGGCAAAGTTCTCCAAGTGTCACTTTTGGAGAAAAGAAGTTAGATTTCTTGGGCATAGTTACTAAGCAAGGCTTAGCGGTGGATCCCGCTAAAGTGGTCGCGGTTCAAGACCGGAAAGCTCCGACGAGGACAATTGAAGTAAGAAGCTTTCTCAGTTTAATTAGTTAGTTAGCGTCCCTTGAGCTTAGACCTACCCTTATGGATCAAGTAGGGACTTTACAGAAAGAAGACCCGCAGTTAGTCGAGATCATGGACAAGTTGATTCGAGGCGAGATGTTAAGTCACCTCGCTATAGATGACAAGGGATGGCTAAGACGCAATGAGAGAAAGAAGGCTCTTGAAGATGCACATCACTCGAGGAGGTGGCCGAGTTTGTCCCAAGGTGCAGGTTGTGCCAACAGGTTAAGGCCGAGTCATAGAAGCCCGGTGGGCTATTATATCCATTGGAGGTCCCCGCAATGGAAGTAGGAAAGCGTCACGAAGAATTTCGTGGATGGACTGCCTAGATCAAGGAAAGGGAATACGAGCATGTGGGTCATAGTAGGTACACTCACGAAGAGTGCTCATTTCACTCCGGTAAAGAGCGAAAGGATTGCATCATAGCTAGCGACAGTTTACTTTCAAGAAATAAAGCGGTTGCACGGGGTTCCCTCAAGTATAGTTAGTAACCATGACTCAATCTTCACTAGCCAGTTTTGAGATAGTCTACGGGAAGTCATGGGCAAACGGCTGAATCTAAGGACGACCTATCATTCACAGGCGGATGGTTCATTTCGTTCAAGCATGAGTTATAGAAAATCATGTTAGTAAGAGCAACTGGCAACAAGGGTTGGTATTTTCAAGAAAAGTTCTGCTGCGTGGAATACTTTATAGTAAGTAAACGAGATCCAGAATTCACTAGTGAATTTTAGAGAGCTTGCATGAAACCATGAGATCATAGTTATGTTTAAGCCAAGAATGATAGAAGAGTAAGTGAAAAAGGAAGACGAGAGGCAACAATGAAATGGGTTCCAACTCATATTTGGAAATAAGAGTTAAGAAGCTAAGAAATCATGAGGTAAAAGACGGTCAAAACACAGTAGAGTAAAGCTCAAGAAAACGTGACTTAGAAGACTGAAGGCTAGATACGCGCATCATGTCTCTTTTTAAGAGCATATCCTTGATCCTTGTTTTCCTGTGGAACTTACTCGCATGTTATCTTTTTTTTTTTCGTATATCCTCTCGGTCCCATTCTCGGTCCTATTTCTGTCGGGAGGTATGACTTATTGGCTAGTAATGCATGTCAGGGTTTGAAGGGGTCCGTTAGGTTGACTAAACCTTTTGGGCTTTTATAGAATATGGGTTGGGTTAGGAAGGGATTTCTTGTAATCCGAAAGGAGTATATCCTGCTTATCTTCCCGATCTCTTTGTAGCATATCTTTTGCTATCCATGTTTGTCTTGATTATCTAGTTTATCGTGTTAATCTTGTCATGAGAACCTTAGGTAGAAACCCTTTGGATGAAAATGTGTTTGAAACATGTTATGCTTGATGGTTGCAAGTGTTTGCAAGTGGTTACTCGTGGATGCATTATACACGTTAGGCACTAGATCGGCTCACACACTCCTCATATTGCATATGCATGAGTGTTTATGCTTATTCATGGACGAAAATTTTTGTGTTATCACATGGATGTTGCATATGGATGTATGTTATGTGCACACATATAGATGTTATACATTATGTTAGGAATTGCATACATATGGATTCATTTCACTAACATAATTTGCATTGATGTTATTTGCATTAGATAAGTACATATACACACACCTTTGCATATGTTCATACAACATTTAGAATTTTGTAAGGACAATGATTGCTCGTGGATGATGTTTTGAGTAGATGGATGTTGGATGGTAGGATACGTTCTTCCTAACTTGAAGATTTCGGGGACGAAATCCTTTAAGGAGGGGAGAATGTAACAACCCGCATTTTCAATAACCTGTTATAACGTAAATCGAGGCAGAATTTAATTCTAAAATCTGAATCAAGGGAAACGGGCTATGCCATTGCGTTCGTCTCGGAAAAATACGCGAAATAGAGTCCGAGTTTTCGAAAATCGGAGTCCGTATGACCCGATTAAGGCCCAACGAAGTTTTCAGAAAAATTCAAAGTAAAAACAGATTTCAAATTCAAGTTTGAATTTGGAAATTAGGTCAGATTGGGCCAGGCGGGAAAATTCCCGCCAGAGCACCCAAGTCGACAGCCCTGTCGACTTGGGAATCGACTTGGTTGGACCCAAGTCGACAGCCCTGTCGACTTGGCTGTCGACTTGGTCCAGCCGGGCAGTTTTGCCTGGTGCACCATTTTGGGGTCTTGGTTAGGTTTTTGGGCCAGATTCGGTTTTGAGGGCTGAGATTGGAACTAGGGTTTAATCCTAAGGTTGAAACTAGTCTTAATCTCCATAAATAAGCCCCTAACCTAACCCTAAATCATCATTATTCATTCAAGTAACTAAACTATGGCAAAATCATTCCTCTCATGGCCTCCACTCTCTTCATAAAATTCCTAAGTCATTTCTATGAGAGATTTTCAATGCATACAAGTGTTTTCAAGCTTGTATGAGCATCATTAGCTTGCATTCAAGTCAAGTTTCCATATTTACATCATAAAGCAAGGGTTTTGATCATTTTGGCTCAAGGGTTTTTCTATTAGAGCTTGCATTTTGGGTCTATTTGATTGCATAAGGGCTTTGTCATATTTTTGTGTCTTCATAAGCATTGTAAGCCCTATTCTACTTTCATACTTAAACTCTAAAGTTAAATGTATGATATGCAAGTTTGCCATGATATGCAAGTTTACTATGTCATGTTATGCAAGTTTGATATGTTATGATATGCAAGTTTACCATGTTATGTTATGCAAGTTTGCCATGTTATGATATGCAAATTAATCATGTTATGTTATGCAAGTTTGCCATGTTATGATATGCAAGTTAATCATGTTATGTTATGCAAGTTTGCCATGTTATGATATGCAAGTTTATCATGTTATGATATGCAAGTTTATATGCAAGTTTGCCATGTTATGTTATGCAAGTTTGCTATGTTATGATATGCAAGTTTGCCATGTATGTTATGCAAGTTTGGGATGATCATTTTGTTCATGTTATCATGTTATGCAAGCTTATCTTGAGCATATGAACATAAAGCTTCAAGCTTTATGCTAAAGGTTGCATTTTGGCAACATGTAAGTTATCATATCTCTTATGATAACTTGCATGTGAGGCTAAATGCGAACTTATGACCATTTCTACATGTCATTTATCACCATGTATCATCAATATGCTAAGTTTGGTTTTATGCATGCTTTTGAGGCCTAAAAATGTAATATGCAAATATATGAACATGTGTACATTTCATATGCCACCATGTTGAACTTGTGGCTTCAACACCTTTATGTCGTGATTATGCCAAGTTCTCTCTTTCTATCCTTTATGCGCTATTGCGATATGTAAGCGATGGGATTGCGTTTGGGGTTGGGTAAACTTAAAAGACATAAAAACATAAGATCGGGAATTTACCTATTAAGTTAGGTCTACCCATTGGGAATTTACCTATTAAGTTAGGTCTACCCAATTGCTTGAAAATTTGTAATATGTTTTGGAAACATGATGGACATGACCCTTAGAAAAGATAAGTGTGACCAACTCGAGGTTGGGTTGAGTTTGTAGCGTAAACCTACCCGGAACCGACCGGCCTAACTAGTTGCTACAAACAATAGGACCCAATGTGAGAAGTTGGCCATGTGGTACCTTGAACCCGAGGTTAGACCATGTTGTGGTGTAAAGCTACCCGGACCCGCCCGGCTTAACTAGTAACCACAACAAGGTCTAATGTGAGAGGTTAAGGCACGTGAAATTAATTAATGCCTCATGATTAGGGTTAAGTCATGGTCCACTTAATACTTAACCAATTTGGGCTTGGTAGATTAATCAGGGTTAAGTCGTGAACTCATCGTTACACTTAACCAAGTTAATCCATGATTAGCAAGAGGGTTAAACCGTACTTAACCCACTAGAAAAATCCTAGCAATGGGGGTCCACTCCAGCAGTAATCCCAAGTTTGTATCATTAAGGCCCTAGGGACTAGGCTAGGGAGGGAGCACGATTACTGGACTTGAGGTAAGTGACCAAAAGCGATGGCAGAAGGGTACGCCGGTGTAGTTCCGGGCGGACTATGGTCGTGCACACAGTCCGAAGCCGGGGAAAACATGCACGGGTACCAGTAGATCGAGACTGTGCACTCATGTTTATGGTGTCCAGGGATTGACACCCTAGGGCTTGATACACCCGACGGGAGACCCTGCACAGTCTGACTACAATTATGTTTGGGCCGTATGGACACCAACACGTGGCGATTTAGGCTTATAGGGAGCCAATCGACTAGACCGTTTGGTTGGACCGCGTATTAGGGTCACTTCATGTTATTGGGCCAAAGCTTGGGCCAAGGGATCAATACTTGTTTATTCAAGTCATGTTAGTTTGCTAGTACACCTGTGGTGCAAAACCTTAAACCTGATTATGCGATGACACCTTTATCTACCTTGTTAGTTAATCATCATGCTAGTATGTTGTTATCCTTATGATCATACCTGCTTCTCATGTCAGTTAACTTTATCAGTTTACATTGATTGTAGTAGGGCTTACTCAGTCTTTTTGACTGACCTGTTTTCTTTCGCCTCTTTTCTTCCGTTCCCCCCCCCAGGTTCTCAGGGTGGGAATAGTGGAGCTTACCTTGGATTTCTGATCGCTTGCTTGTGGGTTTTTAGCTCATGTACGGTCTTAACATGAAGCTAGCTATGGTTATCACTTATTTTGGGGATAGTACTTATGTATTTCAGTTTTTCAGTGATGTTGTTTTTATCTAGACTTGTGTATTTGGAAAGTTGACATTATGTTGTACCAGACTTGTTTTGAAATGGTTTGAAATCTTCCGCTGTTTTACTTATCTTATTTACTCTGTTTACATATATACATATGTTCTTGTTCTGCCTTGATATATCATTATGCATGTTTACCTGATTCAAACGCCCCTCCAAAGTCAGAGTGCTTGCAAGAGTAACCCTAGCGGAGGTGGGGTGTTACAATACTTGTTTCACAAATATTTCCCTTTTATATTTGTTTCACAAATATTTTCCTTTTTATATTCGTTTCACAAATTTTTTCGTTTTATATTTATCCTTTGATTTTATAATTATTTTCTTTTATAAAATCCTTTTCCTTTTATATATAAAATCCATTGATTTTATATAAATAATTTATTTTCAAAATACACTTTAAAAATCCCTTTTGCTACATTCCAATATTTCTTACGGTATTCAAAATACCAAATAACAATGATCGATATCATTTAAACACACATAATCAACAACAGATTATATATCACATCATATTTTATAATAACTGAAAAGAACAGTATTATAAATATTGAGGAATCCAGTTGGATCCCTCCAACCTGTTTCCCTGCATTACAGATGTTACACCATATAATTAATATCAACTTCATTTCAATATGAAATATTCTGATAAACAGAATCAATATTTGATTAACGATATATATATATATATCATTATCTATAATTTCAACCAATCACTTAGCAGTTCAACCAAAATGTCGACACACAGAGTCAATCGTCATCTATCAGTTCTAAAAATATTTTATAAAAATATAACTTATAGAGTTGGTGAGTTTTACTCACACTGAACGGTCATCGTTAAATAACGATAAACTATCTTTGATTCAGACGGACAATTTATTTCGCTACAAATTGTAATGAGCTCCAATTCACTCCCAGTCAGTTCCATTGTGTAGTGTCCATCCGTATGATCCCAACAGATCCTATTTCGTCCAATTCTGATATCGTATGGCGAAGATATGATATTTACAAGTTAAATACACATTTAAATAAAACACTTAGTTAAATTTCCATTTGGGCTTCACCTTAGATTCCCCGGCCCAACTCCCCTCTCAAGCCCAAACCCGCTCGCATTCTCTTCCCCGTTCGAAGAAAGTAAATCCCATCCTCCTGTAATTGAATACACGCCATTAACAGACCATCACCCTCCTCGTTCTTCCTCGTCTCTCCATCGATCAACCAACCGACACCACCATCATGTTTCTCCACTCAAAAGCATCCTTCCCGGCACCATCTCCATCAGCTCGAACCCGGTTAACGCATCGCGACTGAATCTCCATCGCGCAGTGTACAGTGACCATTGCGTCACTTTCAGTGATCGAATACCTCCGATTGTTCACAGCAGATGCTAAATGCAACCAGGAACCCGAAAATGAACTCAAATCGACCTACTTCTCCTTCGATTACACAAAAGGTTGAACCCTAGAACTACTGTTGAAAAACCGAACCACACAAATGGACTTCGAACACTTTGAAACATGTATTGCAACGTAGGAAATCTTCTGGGGAACTCAAAGATATAAGTTTTCGAATTTACAGATTTATATTTGATTTCTTATGATTTTCCAAAAATCACGATTTTGTTTGAGAAGAGAAACCTGGCGGCTACGAGGAAATTTGACCAGAGGAAAAATGATTTTAGGTTTAGAAGGATATAAAGGTATTTATAGGATTGTTTAAATAATTTTATATTCGTTATTTAATTCATTTTTAAGCAAACGCTATAGGTATTTATTGTTTAAAATTCCTATAGTCACACATGATATCCAAAAATCACGAAAATGGACATACACCTTCAGTTTGACATTACGGACCCAACGAAACTGGTTTCGTCAAATTCCGACTCCGTTTGCTCATACAACATATTTTTAACCGTTAAAATATCGACTGTTTTTCACATTAAAAATCTGTACGGTAACATACTGACTCCAAAAATCACGAAACTTGGAATCTAACAAAAATTTAATATTACGGATCCAACAAAATTAGTTTCATCAAAAACGGAGTTCGTTTGCAAAACTGGCTATTTTTAAAGCTCTAAATAACCCATTTAAATATATAAATATATTTCAAAAAAATTTAAATAAAAACCATTTAATATTATTGTATATATATCCAAATAAAATATCATACAACTCTGAAATAACATATTTGGATTTATATCTCCGTACTTCAAATCCCGATTAAATCGATATTCGATTTATAATGAAATTCCTTTTATATATCATTATAAATTATAAAGAAATTCCATAGCGACTATTTGGAAATTGATTTGGACATAAATCAAAATCTACACGACGAAATCCTGATTTTTCTCTTCCACTAGAAAAATATACTTCACCAGCTCCGAATGTTTCTTATTTCACAGAAATCCGATTTAAAACGGACCCTGTATATTCAGTTGAAGTTAAAATCGCCAAATAACGAACTGCCATGCCATTTCGAGCTCGAATTTTAATTATAATATAATTATACGCTCAACTGTCGTTAATTAATTATATTCGTTATCGTAATTCAATTTTAAACTGAATTACATATTTTGAATTGCCCAATTCACACAATATTGTGAATTCTACTATTTCTGACTATTTCAGAAATTAAATATATTATTCTATTATTTAATTTAATTAAATATTCACTATTATTTAATTAAACAACCATATAAATCTCTAAATCACTATTTAAATAATTAAATAAATTAATTATAATCCGTAAAAATTACGGGACATTAGAACATAGCTACTTCTGCAGTCAAGGCCCACCCACCTAGTAGTTACGCGCACACCCAACCTCTGCGGGCACAGCCTAAAACATCTGCCACCACACAGAGGACTACTAGGAGCACCTTACATACCTCAAGAAGTCGCGTGCTTCCCCTTTCAATCCTTTCTAGCCGTTAGAACAATCAGATGAATGTGTGCTCCCCCTCGTGCCTTATAACACCACGATGATCTAACCCATTGGGTTATTCACCCTCAAACGTGCGAACTGGTCCTAGCGCCTCACTTTAATATGTTGTTAGACCCTATGTCTAATCATTCTTTTAAGCGCTTGCCTTACCTCATCAGGTTTACATTTAACTTGGTTATTCCTATTCATATTGAACTCTTAATCAAGTTACCAAGTTCCTATTGCTTATTAATTTTGGTTATATAACTTAACCCATTTAAGTTTATTAATAAGCTCACAACATGTTATTCTCTAGATTATGGCCCAAGGTCTGTAATCCACAATATTTTCTTATGTTCTTGTTTGATTTCATATTACAATAACATGTTCTACTTAATATGTAATTAAGTATACCCCAGTTCACATGTTTTCTTTTTAAAATGTCAGTCATTATTTATGATTATAAATATAACTTATTTCATTTCATAAGTTTTCCTCGTTCTTTCTCATTTAATCATAATTCTATTTTACACCATTATTACAACTTATAATTGTTATTTATTAACATAGTCCTCTTGACTAAAGTTTTCTAATAAGTTTTCCTTCCATAAATATAACTTGTGTTAATATCCTTAGGACAAGCTTTACTCTGTTATTCCTATTAGTAGATTTCGATTTTCCCTGTTTACTGATTACTTAATTTAAAATAAGTGTCTCTTATCTTATTACACAAGTTGTCTCATCTTCTTTACAAGTTAATTATAACCTAAGTTATAATTTACATTTGTCCCTAGGACAAAGCTACCGGTTATATAGCATTCTTATTACTGAAATTTATCCATAACAGGTTGCTATCATTCCCCCATTTATTTCATTAAATACTTATTTATTACCATTAATTACCAATAATGATGCTTATTTGTCCCACCATTTTCATATATCATATATTTGCTCCCGTACTAGACCTCTCACATTAAATCTACACCTGTGGATGCTGGATTTGTCGGCCAGTTACAGGCAGACTTCTTCCACAAGTTGACTTAACCTCGTGTCTTAGCACCGTTACATGTTTAATTATGCACTTAGACCCCACACATTAGATTTGCCACTTGTGAATGCTGGATATGCCAGGCGGTTCCGGGCAGACTTCTATCACAAGTGCAATCTAACCTCATGTCTAAGCGCAGTTAAATTTCTTATTTATCGTAAACCTTCTATACAGTCTAGGCATGTTTATTTCTTATAATTATCCATTGTAATTTATAATTCACATGTAATTGTATCATGCTATATAATTCTTTATATATAATCAATTCCTTCCTAACACATAATCAATTAATCAAATAATTGTTTAAATCACATAAGCCAATATATACCGTTCTCAATTCTTACAATTAATGGCCTAGGTACACAATTTACACAAATTGACATGAAATCGGTAATTACTATGCAAGATTTGACAAGTTCATGTACCAACAAATTAATATTTAGCATGTCAATTATTTCTACTTCATACCTATCACTTTAGGCATTATTAACATATGTTACATTTCTCAACGAATTGCATTTCAATTATACATACAGGGGAATGGTAAACGATAACATATTCTTATATAAATTGTATAGCTTAAATCCACTCACCTTTCATGCTTTCCCCAAATTTTGGATCTGATCCCGTTTTAGCAACCATGGTTTTTCTTTTCCCTTTAATTTGATTTAAAACCTAATATCCGTGGATCAATTATTTTCATTAAAAGAGAAGGGAAAGAAAGAGAAAGAATTTGAATGGATTGGATCTAGAATTTTTACCTTGTTTTTCATGATTCCGAATGATCTTTTTATTAATGTTGATTCCCTCTTCCAGATCTTGAATTTTAAAATCTTCTTATTAATAATTATTTTTATTTAGAAATTACATGGAGAAGAAGAGAGTGAAAAAAAACCTAAAATGAGAATGAAGAGCTATAGGTCTCCTTATATAAGAAGTTTAAATCGATGCTAAGCATCTATTTTCTTGATGGAATCCACTCTCTCCACATCGTATGGCCAATCAGAAGTAGCCTTGTCATCAAAAATTTGAATTGAACTAATAGGATCAAGCCAACTAAGAATGCGTTGTCATATTTTACCAATCAAGTATGCTTATTAGGCGCCACCTTAAATTTTTACATTAATTCTCTTTTTTTTCATCTTCATTTTGTAATTTATATACTTTTCTTTCTTTCTTTTATTCTTTATTCGTGCATAACCTTCCATTCAAATCATGTTCATTCATGGGCAATTCTTATGTGTATACTATGTTTCTGCATGCGAACAATTCTTTATTTTGTTTCACATTTAATTTTCTCAAATCAATTATCCAACTTTTATCCTTTTAACCATCCTTCCTATTATACTCTTTTTAATTAAGCTACTTTCATATAAAACCCGCTTTCACACTAAACCGCTTCTAAATTAAACCCCTTTAACATTAAATATTTACTCCTCTCTCTTCAAACTTCTTTCTTAATTTTAATGCATTAACCTTCTTTCTACTATTTTTAACTTCCACTAAAATTTCCTTCTTGCATTCACACATGCAATATTTTCTTTCTATTTAATGCGTCATTTTTTATTCACTTCTTTATTGCATACATTTCTAATGTTCCTTTTTAAATGCGTTAATGCTTTCTCTTTTTCACTTACATATTATTATTTAATGCTTCCTTATCATTTATTCTCTGCAATGCATTCCACAATCCTCTTTTCTCTTATGAAATTTTCATTGTATTACATTCATCCCTCTTTTAAATATGTAACTTTATTACTTTGTATGCCTCTTTTCCTTTTATTTTTCTTTTTATTATCAGTGCATGCATTACATTTACTAATTCATTATGTTTTTGCATATATCTCTATATGCACATTTTTAATTGCATTAAAAATACAGGGTGTTACACTCTAAATTTATGGGTCTGTAACAATCCATAGAGGAATAGTTCAATACCGATCCATATACTTAGCTCATTTTTGCTTTATATTGCTGGAGATCCCTTCTTGTCCACCTTTAGGTATTTTAGCTAATTATTGCGTGACTTTGACACTTTCGTCTTTTCGTTCTAACTTCTGCTGACTTCTGTTTCGGTTAAAAACTAAGTTAATACATGATAAATATTTAGCAGATTATCTTGGGCTAAATTTTGATTCACGTGAAAGTTAGTGGAATAAAAATTGACTCGTAATGTTTTTGAGTCATCAACGGGTTGGAAAAAAGGACTCATAATGCCTTTGAGTCATCAATGCATATATTTCGCCCATCTCCCATATGTGAAAAGAAATACCTTCACCATTAGGATATACTCATAAAACACAATTTATTTTTGCATGGGAAAGGAATTCCAAATTTATAAAACGTCTAGATGTCTGGTGCAATGGAAAATGGTTCTTGGATTTGGTAACATGCTCAAGCTCAAAACTTACCTTCATGCATTTTCGCAAAAAATGTACCAAAAAAATCTTGGTTTTTTTTACTTACACGAACAAAACTACTATTATTATAGCTTTTTCAATTCTTCTTTTTAAAAAATCTCAATTTCATCAAAATCTATTTTAATTTTAGGGAATAAATAGGTAAATGTTTTAAACTAGAATGCTTAATCGTGAAAGTTGTATCAACTGATACTGTATGTTTCATTTACTTTATCAAAGATTTACAAATTGACCAAATATCATTAAGTTTTATATTTTAATTTGATGGGTTAAAATAATATTACACTTAAGAAGAAGGACAGGTCAATTTCAATAAATCAAAAGAAAATAAAAATAACGGCGGACTACTTTTTCTTCCTAGCAGCGTTCCAGATCTACACAGCTTGCGCCACCGCTCCTTAATCACCTCCTTTCTCTCTGCTCCTCTTCCACCCATCTTATGGCCAAGAATCGAAAATCTAAACCTCGTCTCCCCTCTCCTATAGCAACCAGTCTTGAAGCTGCGCCAAATCATTGCAATCGCTCTCTTATTCTGACGCTGACCAAGAAGTTGTAGCTTCCCCACCTACAAGATCGGTTTTTCCCTTGCCTGATAGTCATCCATTGAACAAGTTGATAAATTAATGCAGCTGGGCCTTCTGTGAAGGCTTCTTCCTAGGGTAAGTAGCCCATAACTCCTTTGCTAGAGCGTGCATCGTTTGCTTGGCCTCTGCTAGGCATGAATGTGTCTGAGCAAGTTGATTTTTCTCTGTTTGTGAACTTGGGTACTGTTTTGGGTGAGACTGCTTCTATTGCGTCTCCTACAGTTTTGAGATAGTCTAAGGTCTCTGATAAAGTTGCGTTGGGATTCGTTGGTGGTTGTGGTGAACATGTGAATGTTGGATTGAATGAAATGCGTGCCTCCATCTCTGAAACTTGCCAAGAAAATCAACGCTTAACAATTGTTCGACAAATCTCTTCTCTCAACCAGGCTAATAATAATTCTGCTAGTCAAAATCCAAGATGCCGAAACTCTCCTAACTCCCTGACAATAAACAATACTAGCAATCAACCCTCTGGATTTGCAGCCTCAGGTTGTGGTGCAGCAATAAATAACCCAACTACAAATGCACCGAAGAAATGGACGACATTATTTGATTCACTTGCGCACGTTGCGGGGAGTACATGCTAGTAGAATTTAATATCCTCCATGCTGCGGCTAGTTTTATCCCTCTACATGATATTCACGTTGAAGCTGCAAAATTCTGGAATGACTACCTTGTTGGTTTTTTCTTGGATTCCAAACATCCAGATGTAAATATGCTTACAGCACCCCTGGTTTATCCGTGCATCATTAAAAATGACGTATGTTGACGGTCTATATTATTTAAAGTTCTCCTCGACTGATGAGAGGAGACATGTTCAGGAAGTTGTGCCATCTATCATTGATGGGAGACCTTTCATTGTGACTTCTTGGGGTGCTTCGATTGATAAAGTCCGTGAACAGGTCCTATTGATACCTGTCTAGGGGCAGTTCACCATATTCCCTCTGTGTTTCAACTTCTTCTTGGCCTTAATTGGCTTGCATGTCCTATAGGTAAACTCAAATGCTTTGATGCTAATACTGTTACAAGAAAAAACTTAGTATATGCTAGATTCCTGATTGAGATAACTCCTGATAAACCTTTGCCTATTCAAATCAAAGTTAGTATAGATAATTGAGTACATTATGTGGATGTGACGTATAAATGACAACCTGATATCTGCAAAACCTGCAAATCCTTTGGACATTGTTCCGATATCTGTCAGCATGAAGCAAATTTGTCTTTCCCTGTTAAGTCTCCAATATTTAAGCCTCCTGTACGTGTATGGGCCCCTACGGGTAGGACGATAGCACATGCGGAAGTGGAGGAAGTACTTGAGAATGAGCCTCCAGCTCCTCTTTTACTTGATGTTCCTCCTGATCCTGATATCTTCTGGAATGAGAAGGAGGCTACTTCGGTGTATGCCCCTTCTGGAATGCATTGTGACACCAATGAAGTTTTCTTATTTTTATTGATGATAAGGTGGAAGATCGTAGTCGTTTATTCTACACACCCGATGGTGACAAACTGACTATGAGAAATGATGGTGAAGTTGGGGAAAATAATGAGGTTCTCTTGAAGGATTTTTCATGGGATCGAAACCGTCTATTGGCTCCTTTCAATGTGGATGATTTGGCTCTTCGCTTTTGGAACTTTAAGCGTAATATGACCCCTTACACCAGATTTTACTACGATGTTGGAGATGATTCGTAGGTTACTTACTATTTAACGTACTCTTATATGTTGTATCTCTTTGTTATCTTTTTGTTATGATAGTGACTGGACACTTCAAATCAAACATGTTACTCTGTTCATGTATGGAGTATCAGTTCTTAACTTATTAATAAACGGTGTTTCTGATCATCTTAAAAACCAGTCGGGCTTGCAAAAAAAGGACAGCTTAGTTATTTGTTTTCTTACTGAAATGATGACAATGTTATGTGATTTTTGATGCGTATATAGAATTTACCTTACTATTATTAACCAAGAGTTGATTATCAACTGTTCTATTAATCATCTTGATTGATGAAATTCATAATTTTCGTACATGATTCAAGTTCCTAAACTGAGCTACAACATGGGAGGAAAAACAGCTTCAGCATGTAATACATACACTGTATATACAAGTTGCAAATGATAAATGAAGAAATGGATAAAAGGCAAGAATGGGTAGGCGAAAAGGACATTGCTTCCCAGCTCTACTACACTCAAAAACATGCCACATTGTTGATGCCCCTCATCTCCACGACATATCTATTTTCTTCACTTGTTATCTCTGTGCCTTCCTTAATTCCTTGCCATCCACATTCTTCTTCCTGCATGCATTCATTTGTCTCATCCTTGCATTATTGATAAAAAGAAAAAAGAAAATTTTACTACAGCTTACCAATGTGCTCTCGTTCATTTAGATATTGTAGTGCTAAATCAAGCTGTTTCTGTACATTTTGTGATTCAAGATATGCTTTTACAATAGACTAATCGTTTTAGTTGTTTTCCCCTCTTTCAAAGAGTGCAGTAAAATTATGTGTAAACCAAGGATGTTTCTCTTTAACTAGGAATGGTCCTAGAGCCCAGACATCCAGGATTAAACAAATGCAATCAACTACTTCAGTTGCTTTCATAAACGAACACCATGCAATTTGCAACAAGGCACCAAGAAATTTCTGAAAATGAAAATGATATGCATGAAGAGACTGAACCCTACATTAAGAGGCAAACAAAACTCAAACAATTAATACATGCAACTCCAACTCTAGGCCGTTCAACAAAGCAATACACCATTAACACATATATATTCCCATTTAAGTTATCTTGGTATCACCATCGCACATAAGTACATATCTACTCTACTGCTCCCCCCTCCTTATCTTTTAACTTATTTAATTATTCCAAAACTTAAGCGAACATCATGTGATATGATCATATATGGTACCATGAACATGACATTTCAACTATTTTTTCCCTTCTATATTCATTGGAACTTGTGTCACACTGTTTCAGTCACGAAATATTATATAAAGCTTTGGTCCCCTACAGTTCCTCTGTTCATTTAGCTCACACTATTTTTTTTTTTTTTTTTTTTTTCACTAACTGTTGCATGATTTTCATGCAATGTGATATCACTTTCACGGTTGCTAAATTTGATAGATTTTGTATGACTTCAGTGATCAGTTTGCCTCATACGTTCAGGCTTTTAAACATTTTCTTTTTTGGTGTCCGTGTTTTCTTCGTTTTTTAATCACTGTGCTTGCACATGCATGGTTATATGACAATTTGAGTTTAGCTATGAAGCATGGCTTTTCATCAACATGAGCAGCTTAACATCTACATTTATCTAGTAATATGAAGACATTAATCCTTATTTGAAGAGAAGTTGGTTATCCGCAACTAATTAAATTCTTCAAGTTAACTACTGAGAAAACTTTTTTTTTTTTTTTGGGGGGGTTGGGGACTCAGCAATTGCTTATAAACTAAAGTATGATTAGTTGATGCTGTCATCTGCATAATAGATATCAGTGAAAATGATTTCTGAATATTTAGCTGCTATAGGAAAACGAAATGTACTGGGCTAAAATCTGTTTGTGCTATCGGGGATGCATCATAGAGAAGAATAAAAGAGTTTGGCCCATTTCTTTAGAGCAATTTGCCAGCTTAAGTGGCCTGAAAGGAACTTTAAAAGTGCACTGTTTACGTATTCTCATGCAAATATAATTTCAAAAGAACAACTCTTTGGCCAGTTTATTAAAAGTGCAGAAAGCGTTAGCCTTGTGATTGAGTAGTAGTAAATATATCGTAATATACATTTTCAAATACTCAGGGGAAATTGTACAATTTTATTTTTGTTAGTTCCCGAAAAATAAACATTAACTAGGAAATAGGGATGACAATGGAGCGGGTTTAGCGTTTAAACCCGCCCCAGTTTTGGTCCATTTAGACCCGCCCCATAGGGTTTTTGGTGCGGATTGATCCGCAAGTCGCTTTTGGAGGTCCGATTCTAGGGTCGGGTCTGGGGTACGGCTAACCTGCCCCAACCCGACCCGCATGATTGAAACATCATTAAAACACTTTATAACTATAATTATTACTTGCTAATCATCTTAGGTATACGTGGTTAGAACTTGAATATTATATTCTTTCAATCAACAAACTATAAATTTTTCATAGTATTAAGTTGCATCACTGATAATCGTACAATAAAAGTTGCAACTATTATCTTACAACTCATTTTATTATATTTTCTTATCATTGTGAACACATTATAATATGTATATAATTTATTATTTAGTGATAAAAAATATAAGTGTGTAAATTTGTGTACATTAGAACACAATATCCGGGTCACGGGGCGGGTCAGGTCTACCCTGACTCGTACGGGTTACGGGTACGACGCGAAATTTCAGACCCGCACTGGGTCTACGGGCGGGTCTGGAGCGGAGTTAAAAAGGTCTGGATCGGGTCTGGAGCATGAGAAACCTGCGCCCATCGCCGCATTGTCATTCCTACTAAGAAATGTTATAAAACAAAAATAAGAACGGGAGAAGACTTTTTATTGATACAGATCTATATACAACACAAATAAGCTATCCATTTATAGACTTCACATGTCTTTCAAATTACAATAATGTCTCTCGCATTAAGCATACTTACCTTTATTATTCTATTATATTACAACTCTCCTCCTTGAATTTGCGTATGCAAAAATTATCCTTGTGCAAAAAAACCATAAATAAGAAGAAAAAAAAGTACAATTTTATTTCATTTTTAAATAACATGTTTTACAATGTACAATGAGGGTTGATACCTCTGAACCAAAATAATATCTCATTACAAACCTTACAAACAAAAACTCAGTGAAAAAAAAAAATTATAGCCAAGGAAAAAAGTACATTATACCATAATTTTGTAAGCCCCTTTTATTCATAACAAACTATTCAGTTAGTCTGGTGATGCAGGCGAGACATACCAATTTTATAAATCATCTTTTGAAATATTGATTTTAGAAGTGCCTTTGTGAATAGATCTATTAAATTTCCTTGAGACTTGATGTGTTTCATCTCTATCTTACTGTCCTTTTGTACTCTATGTGTAAAGATGAATTTAGGGAAAATGTGTTTCATCCTATCACCATTGATATAATCAACTTGAATTTGAGCTAAACAAGCAATATTGTCTTCATAAATAATAGTTGATCTTTTTGTAGTTGAGGGGAGCTCACACGTGTTTCGAATATTCTCAGTCAATGATCTTAACTAAATGCATTCTCAACTTTTTGCATGTAGTGCTAATATTTCAGATTGATTGAATAATGTTGCTACCAATGTTTGCTTCGTATATCGCCAAGAAATAGCTAAATTGCTGTTAGTAAACACATATCCAATTTGTATTCTCTCTTTATTAGATTAGAAAGGTAACCTGCATCAGCATAGCCAACTAGAATTGGGATATTGCCTATGTTCGAATAAAATAAGCCTAAATCTGTTGTTCCATGAAGATATCTGTAACACCACGCATTTTATGATAATTAAATATTCAAATAGTGCATATGTGTATATATATGCATAGACATAAATATTTAAAAGAAGAAATTGGTTGCATGCAGTGTAATTATGTTGCATGCAATGATTTACAAATATTATGCATTAATAAGAAAAGAAAAAGATGAATGCAAGTTGATAAGGTTACATGCGATGGTTTAAATGAAATACTATAACAAACATGAAAAGGAGGAATAAGAAAAGAACAATGACCACCATCGTTCTAAGTCTTGTTAACAAAAGGCTAAGTAGTTCAGTTGTTTAGAGCATGTGGCTTTTATGAGAGTTGCGCAGGTTCGATCCCCGCAGACGCCATATTTTTATTTTAAAAAGAACGGCTAAAATAACACATGTTCTAAAGAGAAAATATCTATAAACACACATATAAGGAAAATTATACATATAAGGAAGTACAAAAATATATGTATACATGTATATAAAAAATATATGCGTATATATATATGCAAATATATATATATATATATATATATATATATATATATACACACACACACACAAATATATATATATATATATTATACATTTAGCAGCTGTAAAACTCATTAATGGGGACTAGGGTATTTCTCCGCCGCCATCCCCTCTCTTCTATCGTCACTTTCTTCTGCTACCTCCCTATTCCTCTACGCTCTCTTCTCCGTTTACCCTAGCTTTTCCCATTACTGGTTCTACGCTGCTCGCCCAATTTACAGATCCCTTTCGCTTTATATTTCAGATCTAATTTACAATCGCTCTGATTCAAGATCCAGATCCAATCGAAAACGCTTGCAGTTTCTGCTATTTCTTCAAACTTCGATGAGATTTCGTTGATAAGCCTTCTACACAATTTTATTTACCACTCAGATCTACTACCCCAAATCTAATACTGTTGAGATCGTTCTCATAACCGATTGCGCACATCAGCGTTAGCGGATCGGAACTTCACCAAACGCTCTGCTGGAAATCGAAGGCGAAAGTTAGGGGATCAAGCCATTTGGGAGCTTGGGTTTTGACTTTGATGGCGTTACTGAAGTAAGTCTTCAGTTACAGTCTCCTTTAACCGATTCCTCAGGTTTTCGTCCTTCCTAGCCTAGTAAGTGTGGTTTGGTGAATGAGATCAACAATTATTGTATGGTAATGGTGATAGTGGTGTCAGCGCTTTGGTTGTGGAGTTGATCTTCGGGTCTGAGGGGATTTGCGGTGATGTTGATGGTTGTTTTGATCTGGATATATTAAATTTTGTGCTGATTACTTAGAAAGTGGATGCGATTCATTATGTTTTATGTTCGATGTTTTTGGCCAGTAGATTAATTGGGTTACTCTCACCATTGTATAGCGCTGATGAGTCTGAAGTTTAGGCTGTCACCAGGAAGTTGTGGATGAACGTTGCTCAGCGAGTTGAAGCACTTTTGAAGGATTATTTTAGGTCTTAGTTATCCAGTCTGTACTTTTTGTGCTTGGTTTTCTTTTTCTGATGTAATCCGGTTAGTATGCTAACTGTTATTATGTACTGCATTATTTCAAGTTTATATATGTTACCCATTTTAAAAAAAAACAATATATATACACACAAAGGAGAAATTCAAAATAAGGCTACGATCAAAGAAATATGGTAATTATGCATATATATATACATGTAAAATGGTCATTAGAAGTTTTCTATACATATAAGGACCTTATATATGAATATAATTAAAATCAATTCAAATTGAAGACCATGCGCAGTAAAAAAAGAGTCGGGGTCGACCCAAGCATTGGTGTATCGACCCTTAGGTCGACCCACCCATAGGGGGGTCGACCCCGGGGTCGACCTACCCCTGATCCAGGCAGATTTATCGATGAATCTGGACCGTTTTCTTAACCATGTTCGTTGCTGACTCAGCGCTGCGTTTACGATAAGATCCTGAACACATATAAATAGGCTATTAGAGCCTAACCAAAATCTCACATTTTCTAAGAGGCTGCTTAAGCTCTGCTATTCTTCTTCCTCCTCAAATCTTTTTAAAAAAATAGAATAATTAGTTTAGGTAAATTCTGATTCAAGATCAAGAGGAAAAAATGTGTTCATAATTCTATTCGAAGTAAGGTAATTTTTTGGATCTGGTCAATTTAAATTTCTCCTCTTTCTTCCCTTTTTCTTTTAGTTGAGAATTGTGGATCCATGGTTATTTAGGTTCTAAAGTCAGTTAGGATAACTATGGAATGCTAGATCTAGACCAGATTAATGAATTGGAAAGCAATTAGGTGAGTGGATTTAAGTTATACCATTTTTATAATGGTATATTTATCGTTTGACATTCCCCGTTAATATGCAATGTAAATCTGCTAGAATATTAATATGATTGAAATGTTAATATGTTGAAACGTTAATATGTTGAAACGTTAATATGTTGAAATGTTAATATGTTGAAATGTAAATCTGATGAAATGTATAAACCTGTTAAAATATATGGAAATGATTACTGTTTTATACACACATGTTCTAATTACATATTAATATGTGGCATATTATGTACTTGAACCCTTAACTGTAAGAATTGAGATAATTACATGTTAATTTGTTAGAATGGAATAATTACATGATTCAGTGATTACATGTTATTTTAAAATGAATTTATTTACATGTTAGGAAGAACATGCGACATGATAATCAGATAATTGACTTAATATATTATTAAGTATGACATGTAAAAATAGATTACAGTAAAATTTGAAAAGAATGGATATGCCTAAATTTACATAAAATAGAAAACTGTAACCGCACATATACACGAGTTTAAATTCAACTTGTGGTAGAAGTCTGCCCGGAATCGCCTGACAAACCCAACATCCACAAATTGTTAATTTAATGTGAGGGGTCTAGTGCATAAATATACATATAATAGTGCTAAGACACAAGGTTAAGTCAACTTGTGGTAGAAGTCTTCCCAGAACCGCCCAACAAATCCGGCATCTATAAGTGGTAGGCTTAGTGTGAGAGGTCTGGTGCATAAATATATATATAAATTTTTGTAAATAACAAGATAGATATAATGGAACTAACTTTAATTAATGGAAATGCACGAAGATTTCAACAGTAAAAGAATTGCATTGAATGGGGAATGATAATAACATATTATAATTAATTACATTAATAAGAATTTTTATATAATAGGTAGGCTTGTCCTAGGGACAAGTGGAAATTATAACATAAGTTATAATAAATGGAAAGGAAACTTATTCGTAAACCTTAGTTAAGAGTACTAAGTTAATAAGTAAACAACGACAAGTTGTAGTAACAGTGTAAGACGAAATTATGATTAAATAAGAAAGAACGAGGTGAATATACAGAATGAAATAATTTATATTTAATCGTAAACAAAAAGTGACATGTTAAACAGAAAATAAGTGAATTAAGATGAAGTATACTTAATTGCATATTAACTAGAACATGTTATTGTAACTATGGAATCAGACAATGAATAATATAAAGGTGTTGTAGAATACAGACCTTGGATTACAATCTAGAGAATAACATGTTATGGGCTTATTAATAATAAACTTAAATGGATTAGCTTATATACCTGGAATTAATAAGCAAGAGGAACTTGGTAACTTGAATAAGAAGTCGATGTAAATGGGAATAACCAAGTTTACTGGAAATTTGACGAGGTAGAGCAAGCGCGTGATTAAATGTTTAGACATAGGGTCTAAAAAAACATCAAACTGAAGTGCTTGGACTAGTCCGTTCTTTTGAAGGTGAATAACCCAACGGGGTAGATCATCGTGGTGTCATGGGACACAAGGGGAGCGCACGTCCATTTGATTATACTGCATGTTCTGCTGGCTCCGAAGGACTGAAAGGGGAAGCACGCGGTTTCCTGGGACGTGGAGGGTACTCTTGATAGTCCTCTGTGCGGTTACAGCGTTCAGACTGTGCTCTTAGAGGTTAGGTCTGCACGTTACTACATGGTGAGTATACCTTGACTGCCATTAGGAGAGTCAGAAGGCTGTATCTTGGCATATGTGATTCGGCGATCCAGTTGCCTTGTGACTAGGTAGGGTTACGACCATTTTTATCGAGTTACTGGTAGGTCTAACCATCTGTTTATAGAAAGTCATCGGGTACCAACCATCGACAGTCAGTGTGATACGTTATGCGTGATGCGAGAAGATAGAGAGATAAACCAAAAGACCATAGACCCTTTGCTATCAAGGCTATGGGTGAGAGACAAGCCAATTAGGATTTGTTGTTTGTTGTTTTCTCTAAGGCCAGGTCACTAGCTCTCAGTTTTGTTCGTCTTTCACTAGTTGAGGGAGGGGTTGGGTGGGGCCATAGCCACTGAAAATGAAAACCTTAGCATCTATGTATACATATATCTGAAAAGATCCCGACCGAGTTCCGTGTTTCTGGTAAAGCCATGTTACGGAACTTGGTGCACAGTAGATATGTGCAGATACATGCATACCACTTCTGGATGGTGTATCATAAAGGTTATGACATCGAGTACAATTGATGATACGTACGTGAAAAAGTTTAGATACATGCATATCTGCTCTGGGCGGTGTATCGTAGACTCTAGGGCACTACTCTGTGATGGAATCTGATTCGATCGAAGGTGGCAGTCCGTATGCTTACGTAGCATGGCGATGGCTGATTTATGCGGAACGTAGCATTGTTATGTGGAAATCCGTACACCGCTCTGGCGTAGGATGAGGGACTGCATATATTTCTGTGGCATTATGGTGGAGACCGTACGAGTGGGGTACTATGGGGTGCACCTTAATATTAGGGGTAGCTTCATATATAGTGTGTTAGGTTAATCCACTGGAAAGTAGATGGGTACGACGTGTGTGTAAGCCTTGAGTGCTGTTAACCCAAGTAACCTAATAAATAAGAAAATGTAACTGAACAGTTTATGTAGGATTATCCAAAATGTGTAGTTTAAATCCAGTCACCAGAACTTGTGTTCTGACCCCCTCCTCATAACATACTCGCAGGTTAGATTTGTGGTAGAGATATGATAGCTTTGGATACTGGTTAGGTAGTGTTATTATCGGGGTAAGGCTATATTTTGATTACATTATATTTTATCCAATCCGTTGTTAGATGTTTTCTGAGCTCTAATATATTTTATACCTCTTTCTTTTTTGCGGGATACCAGACAAACCAACACAAGTTTCGATAGATTAGAATTTTGAAAAAAATTCAGTCTATCGGAATTCGGGTTGTTACATCTGGTATCAGAGCTTTGATTTAGGATTCCTGTACAAATAGTGAGTGAACGTATTTGTATTTTTAAAAATATAAATATTAATTATATATATACCTAGATCCATAGAGAAACCCACTAAATAGAAAGAGCGTAATATGGTGAGAATTCAGATATCTGTTTTGTACACTAAAGGAACGGATATGGAAATCTAAGACCCTTAGGTAATTTGGGTGGGAAGTGTACAATATACTTTGTATGGAAGAAAGGTGAATCCCATTTGTTAGTATTTCAGATTAATGGGTTTAGCAGTAAAACCTTATAAAGAAAAGATTAAAAAGAGAAGAATGGATTAGGAATATATATATATATATATAGTTGAGAGATTTGACTTTGTGGGAGTGTCTAGGAAAGCCTAGGAAAATTGGAAACCCGCTCTGAGTCTAACCCCATTGTTAACTCTTAAGAATTTGAAATTGTAAAAGCTTTTAGGAAGATGGTTTATGGTGTTTTCAACTATTGATCTTAAAAGTTATAGTTTAAAATTATGTAAAGAACATATTAGAAAAGTACGTATTGAATTTTGATGTAAAATGGGGTATATTTTGGAAACGGTGATTTCCTGTGAAAATTTTGTTTAAAATAAAATTCTCTCAATAAACGGTGCATATTATAGAGCATGTATAGCTTGCTATTTTCTTGTTATATTGCATGAAAGGATTAAAAAGCAAAACTTAGAAAATGTTGCATTTTGTTGAAAACTGGAATTTTCAGTAAAGAAAGTTTTGAAATCTCTATTCTTTTGGCAATCATTTTTTGATAAATTGTTTTAAAAGATAAAAATTTTATTGGCTGGACAAAATAAGTTGTAGAAATTAAGAATATAGTAGATGTTTGCACATTGTAGTAAGAAACAAAACCGACCTTATAGGTAAGAACAAGTCGTAAACCTGATTGAGAAATAATTGTCCTTATCTACTCCAGTTTTTATGATTTGAAGAAAAAATGATTTACATTTTTTTTATAAAATGACATGTTTTATGATTTGACAAAAGTAAATTTTGGTCAAGAAAATAAAGTTTTGATACTTTTAATTTTGAAATAAAAGTGAAATGAAAAGGCCAAACCGTGTTTTAAAAAGTATGGAGTAGGTAGGGATTAGTGCTTAGGGAAAACGGGATAAGTTTTTGAGGCTATGGAGTAAATAGCGAGAATTATCTTGGAATATAGTAAGTTCCCGTAGAATGCGTAAGCATTTAGAAGCCTAGGGTGTTGCTTGGAAGTGACTGTTGGTACACAGCTAGGACTAGTGGTGACTACTAGATAGTGAAATACAAGTAAGTGTTTAGATCCTATTGCTAATTTTCCTGTTAGGGGTAAAACCCGTTATTACATTTCTGTTGGGATCGTTATGTTATTTTGTTCCTATTTGGTAGTTAGGGTACACCTAAACCTTTCATGGATCCCGTGGTTTGAACTTTTCTGTCTAAGGGAGACATAGTCCTGAGATTCTTGGCCCTTAGTAGTAGCTGTGTAGAGCGTTTGTTTTCGTGTTTTAGTTGAAAGACTTAAAGGCTTATTTGAAACAAAACTTAGATCAGAGGATTAAGTTAAATAAGCTAAGAAAAGAGTAATGGTGCAACTAAAAAAGGGAACAAAAAATTTAGTAAACCAACAAACATGACAGCTAAAGAAAGATGGAAAATTCTGAAAAGATGAATAAGAGTAAATTTTTCCAAGATAAGTTGAAAAAGAAAATCTGTAACAAAGGAAGTTTTCTTATGCGGCCTATGCTTGGATAGAAAAACAGGGAATCTTTATAAAATAGTTAAATAAAATCCAAGTACGGTTAGAAAAAGACAGAAAAATAAAAATGGGAAACGTGAAATTTTCCGTTTTCCACCTTTTTGTAACATAAGAAATCAAATTTAGAAAATTAAATTTTTCTAAAATTCGAAAAATAAAGTTGTTTGGTAGGATTTTGGATGCAAAAATTGGATGAACTACGCTCTTACTCAGTAAGAGCATGGGAAAATTTGGATGAAAAAATATTTTGATTTTCAGTTATTGCATTCATATAAAAATTGCCGGCATATTTAGGATGTGCGCATTATGTTTTTATAGGATTTTTGAAAAATTTGCATACATATGTAGGTGGTACCGCTTAGGCATACATATATTACTACGTTGTATTACACTTTGCATAAATGCACAATGTTTGTAAAAATTGGATGCACACATGATGGATGGATATTATGCAAGGGGTTATCTATTTTTACCTTTATCAAATTGCGGGGACGAAATTTCCTAAGGGTGGGTGAGTGTAACACCTCGCATTTTATGACTAATAAATATTCAAATAGTGCATATATGTATATATATGCATAGACATAAATATTTAAAAGAAGAAATTGGTTGCATATAGTGTAATTAGGTTGCATGCAATGATTTGCAAATATTATGCATTAATAAAAAAAGAAAATTGAAAGAAAAAATGCAGCAAATTGATAAGGTTACATGCGATGGTTTAAATGAAATATTGTAACAAACATGAAAGGAGGACTAAGAAAAGAACAATGACCACCATTGTTCTAAGCCTTGTTAATAAAAGCCTCAGTAGTCTAGTTGGTTAGAGCATGTGGCTTTCATGAGAGCGACACAGGTTCGATCACCGCAGGCGCCATATTTTTGTTTTATAAGGAATGGCTAAAATAACACATGTTCTAAAGAGAAAATATGTATAAACGCAAGGAAAATTATACATTTAAGAAAGTAAAAATATATGTATACATGTATATGAAAATATATGCATATATATGTGCAAAAATATATATATGCAAAGGAGAAATTCAAAATAAGGCAACAATCAAAGAAATATGATAAGAATTGAATAACGGCATAAGACATTTTGAATTTCAAAAACAAAATATAAGTTGTGCGTATATATATATATATATATATATATATATGTGTGTGTGTGTGTGTGTGTAAAATGGTTAAATGGTCATTAGAAGTTTTGTATACATATAAGTACCTTATGTATGAATATAATTCAAATCCATTCAAACTAAAGACCATGCATAGAAGAAAAAAGCCGCGGTCGACCTGGGCATGGGTGTGTCGACCATAGGATCGATCCACCCATAGGGGTGTCGTGGGGTTGACCCACCCCTGATCCAGGCAGATTCATCGACGAATCTGGACCATTTGCTTAACCATGTTCGTTGCTGACTCAGCGCTGCATGTACGATAAATCCTGAACACCTATAAATAGGCTAGCAGAGCCTAGCCTAAGTCTCACATTTTCTGAGAGGCTGCCTAAGCTCTTCCATTCTTCTTCCTCCTCAAATCTCTATAAAAAAATAGAGTAATTAGTTTAGGAATATTCTGATTCAAGATCTAGAGGAAAAGAATGTATATTAGTAAAGAAGGTGTTCAGAATTCTATTCGAAGTAACGTAATTTCTTGGATCTGGTCAATTTAAATTTCTCCTCTTTCTTTGAAACACCCCACCTCCGTTAGGGTCACTCTCAAAGGGAATGCCCTAATTTTGGTGGAGGTTTATAAGTATAAGTCACAGATATACAAGACAGATATAATAACACATACTTTTGAACAGCGGAAAACAACAACTTTTATTTCTTCAAAATACGTGTTACACAAACCATGCCATAATACTTCCCAAAATCATAACTGTCTTGATTACATTATTTAAAGAAGCATGAAGAAAACATAAATAAACTGCAAAAGTCCCCTAATTGCTGTCCAAAGCCATAGTCCAAAACGGAAAAGATCCAAGCAATACATTCTTTCTCTTCAAGCTGGATGTGAAAACTGATCAAGCTGTGGTATTCCCTCCCTGAGAACCTGGGGGGGAGGGGGAAACGAAAGAAAAAGAGGCGAAAGGAAAAGGGTCAGTCATAAAGACTGAGTAAGTTCTAGTGACTTCCAGTGTAAAAACAGTTGAAACAACCTGTCATGAATGAACTGGAACTAAACTTAAGAATAGTGTCAAGGTGAACAAGATAGACTAAGGTGATCAGGATAAGTCAAGACAAGTCAAGTAAAGCATCACATGTTCGAGATTCGTTGCATCGACTGTACTAGTATACTAAGCCCATATCACAAGTTAATCACGAAATAAATCCCACGGCCCAAAGTCATGAAATGACCCTGAAACAGGGTCTGACCCAAGTACGGGGTCCTACGGAGTGGTTATCTAGTCGATCGGCTCCCTACAAGTTCTAGCTCGTCAAGTGTCCGTGTCATACGGCAAATCACGAATGTAGTCACCTGTGCTGGGTCCACCTTTGGGTGTATCAGCCCTAGGGTGTCAACCCTTGACACGATTCAAGATGCACAGATAAATCTACGGATACCCAGTGTCTGCCCCGGATACGTGCACGATCGTAGTCCGCCGAACCTACACTGGCATACCCCACTGTCGTCGTTCACCTCTTACAATCAGCCCAGTAATCATGCCCCACCCGGCCTAGCCCCAGGGTACCTTGATACTTCTAGAGGGTTACTGCTGAAAGGGGTCGTGTCTAGGGTTTCGCCTAATAGATTAGGTCATGTAATTCGTGACCTAACCCGCCTAACAGATTAAGTCATGTAATTCGTGACTTATCCTTTTCTAGTCTAGTCATGTCAAGATGGTTAAGTATGTCATTACAGTTCACGACTTAACCCGCCTACGTGTCATGTCAAGTTGGCTAAGTGTTGTCGTTTTCAAGTTCATGACTTAACCCTACAAATCGTGTTCAAGTTGGTTAAGTTGTCTTTTCATGTTCATGACTTAACCCTAATTGGCATTAATTGATTCGTTAATGCACCGAACCACTCACATTGGATCCTGTTGTTCGTAGCCACTGGATTTGCAGGGCGGTTCCGGGCAGGTTTACGCTACGAACTCAACCCAACCTCGGGTTTCAAACGCGATGAGACCAACTACCCACATTGGATCCTATTGTTTGTAGCAACTGGATTTGCCGGGCGGTTCCGGGCAGATTTACACTACAAACTCAACCCAACCTCGAGTTGGTCACTTTCTTGTTTTCTAAAGTCATGCCCATGTTCTTATCAGATTTTGCTATTTCCACATCATGTTCATATGTCAACTTCGTGCCCAACTAAGGCATGTTTAAAGTCAAGTTATGGCATGTTCAAGTCAAGTTTTCGTGCCATATTTCATGTTCTACTTATGCCAAATTTCACAGTTTATGCTTATAATTAATTCAAGTTTTGCCTATTCTACCCAATCGTATCCCCAACGTATATAAACGTACTTCGTTCACAAGTATAAACAATTCAAGAGATAAAGGGGAATAACACCAAACATGTGATTGGCATATGTGACAATTCTAACATCACTTGCATAATAAACAGGCTATAACATATCACATGGTTTCAATACTAGTATGATGATAACTTGGCATAGTAATGATTCCAACTTAATTTAACATGATGATTTCAACTTTACATCATAGGCATAATAATCATTGCGGGCATAATAATTTTATTATAAACATGAAACATTATAGTAATCCTAATAGGCATAGTGGATTCCAATTTAGCATTTTTAACATAATAATTCTCATAGACATAATGATTCCAATTTATAATAATGATTCTCATCTAACATTATAAACATAATGGTTCCAACTTAGCATTTTTAACATAATGATCCTCAACTAACATTATAGACATAATGATTCCAATTTAGCGTTTTTAGCATAATGATTCTCAACTAACATTATAAACATAATGGTTCTAATTTAGCATTTTAACATAACGATTCTCAACTAACATTATAGGCATAATGATTCCAATTTAGCGTTTTTAACATAATGATTCTCAATTAACATTATAGACATAATGATTCCAATTTAGCATTTTTAACATATCTAACATTATAAACATAACAATTTCAACTTTTCATCATAGCCTAGCAATACCCAATTTTTCATTAATCATGATGGGTATATTAACATCGCAGGCATAATTCCCTCAATAGTCATAGCCATGGTTTAATTAGCACCATAGGCATGGTTTAATCAACATAAAGATTTCGATAAACATAGTGATTCCATGGACATGTATTAGTCCAACTTGCCAAACAATTAAGCCCAAGTGATTCATAACAACATCAAAATCATGACAAGTTTAATTTGCAACGTTGCCATAGCAATATCCCCAAATTATAATTCAAAGATAAACAATATAAACAATGGATTAACAATAGTTCATAAATCCGGTTTCAATTCATGGCATGTCCATATTGTTTTAGCGTTTTTGCCTAAAAAGTAACATAGAACTTACAATATGAAGCAAATAACCCAAATAAAAATCCCAAATCAAATAGTCCCAAATTCGTTGTCTAAAGCGTCGTAGTTGTTGTAGCTTCTAGTTGTAGCCTTCAAGAATCGTCCTCCATCTTCTATAATTTTATTCTTTGTATTTTTAATTCAGAGCTCTAGGTTTAATGGCGGCAGCCTGAGGCTAAAATGAAATAGTATGATTTAGGCTAGGTCTTAGGTCCTTTTTATAATGTTTGTGAGTGGTTTTAGACCGTCGATGGAGCTTGATTCAATAATAGACGTTCGTTTAAAGGAGAGGCCAATCCGGAGCTGACACCTAGCCCTAGTGACAAGGCAAGGCTCAGAAAATCGACTAAACATAGACCAGGCCAGCCAGGGTGGGCTGGGTTCGACCTGGCTCTGGGGCCAGGTCGACAACCCAGTCGACACCGTGTCGACTTGGCAGTCGACACGGGTGTCGACTGCCCTGTCGACCTCAAGCCCAGGTCGACTGGACCTGGGTGCCTTAGGCGGGAATTTTCCCGCCCTGGCCAATTGGGCCCGATTTTGAATTTTAAACTTGTTTTTCTGAGCTGTTTTCGTCTGTTTGAATTTTAACCTGAATTCTGAAACTTCCGGAGGCCATATCTTCTTCATACGGACTCCGTTTTTCGAAAACTCAGACTCTATTTCGCGTATTTTTCCGAGACGAACACAATGGCGTATCCCGTTTCCCTTAATTCTTTGATTTGAAATTAATTATACTTTAATTTGTGAATTTCACTGTTATAGAATACACGGGGTGTTACATTCTCCCCCACTTAAAAGGATTTCATCCCCGAAATCTTCAAGTTAGGAGGAATGTATATCCTAACATCCAATCATCCATCTACTCATCCATCAAACACGAGTATCCATTGTCCTTAAAAGACTTCTAATGCTTTATGATCATATGCGAAGTGTATGTATATGTTCCTTAGCTAATGCTAATGATCAGGCCTGATTGATCTTCTAAATGCAAAATATGTTTAGTGAAATGAATCCAATATGTATGCAAATTTTTCCTATTATAATTCATAATTTCTACATGAGTGCTCGAACATTCAATCATATGCAACAACCAAATGATAGCACAACCAAGTTTCCAAAATAAACACTCATGCATATGCAACATGAAAATGTGTCTGAGCCGATCTAGTGCCTAATGTGTATTCATGCATCCACGAGCAACCACTTGCGACCACTTGCAACCATTTCGCAATCATAACATGTTTCAATTACATGTTTACATCCAAAAAGATTCTAACTATGGTTCTCAAGATAGGATCGAGGAGAGAAATAAGATAAAACAAGGCATCTAGAATAGGTTAACGATGTACCGCCAGAAGGTCCGGTCTGCTTCTCAGGGCAGTCTTTGCTGATGTGTCCAGTCTTCCCACAATGAAAACATTCACCTTGCTTTCTCTTCCTCTTTCTACAATCCTTGGCTATGTGCCCTTCCGTACCACAGTAATTTCATTTCCTTTTATCGCGTGAGTTGTTGTTCTTGCCTCCCTTCTCGGAGTCTACCTTCTTATTCTTAGAATCGTTAGGCTTGACCTCTTTCTTCCCTTGAGAGTTTTCTGCCTCTGTCTCCTTCTTGCCCTTATCTTCCTCGTTCAGCAATGCCATCTGCACCAACCTTTCGTACGTAGCTCCCATGGGTATATGGGTCATGGCCAAACTGTGTAATGGCTCATTCAACCCTTTGACAAAGCGGAGAGCCTTCTTGTGCGGGGTGTTGACTAGGTCCAGTCCGAACCTAGCCAGCTCATCGAATTGATTTACATACTCTTTGACTGTCATATTCTCTTGCTTAAGAAATAAGAATTTTTCCAATTGAAGACTCCTTTCAGCTTCTGAGAGAAATTTAGCCTCAAACCTTGCCCTAAAGTCCTCCCATGTTTCCACTGGTCTTTCTGCATTAGTGACTTCCCACCAGTAGGAAGCCTCACCTTTTAGTAGCCACACTGCCAGTTGTACCTTCTGCCTATCTTCTACCTCAAAGATGACGAATAAGTCCTCGGTTTCCTTTAACCAATTCCTAGCTGCCACGAAGGACTCAGTTCCATGAAAGTCCTTTCCTCCCATAGCCTTAAAATCTTTACATATCTTAGCAAAAGTGTTTCCCCGTGGAGGAGGAGGAGGAAGAGGTGCTGCTGCAGCTGGATGATTTCCTGCAGCTGGGGGAGGAGGAACGGTAGGACCTGGCTGGGTGGCCCTTGCTTCTAAGAATCGTCTAAACCAACCAGGTATTGGTACACCCTCTGGCAAGTTGAGTTCTTCGGACATGCTGAAACAAGAAGGATAGATTCAAAACGAAGGATAAGAGATAGTACCTATGGCTTTGGGGGACTTTGCCTTTTTAAAATAAAATAATATTTTATCTTTTAAAAATGCTTCTTTAAATTTTCTTTTGAAAATAATTTTTCAAAACTTTTTATCTTATCTGGTAAACCTGGCTCTGATACCAAGTGAAACACCCCATCTCCGTTAGGGTCACTCTCAAAGGGAATGCCCTAATTTTGGTGGAGGTTTATAAGTATAAGTCACAGATATACAAGACAGATATAATAACACATACTTTTGAACAGCGGAAAACAACAACTTTTATTTCTTCAAAATACGTGTTACACAAACCATGCCATAATACTTCCCAAAATCATAACTGTCTTGATTACATTATTTGAAGAAGCATGAAGAAAACATAAATAAACTGCAAAAGTCCCCTAATTGCTGTCCAAAGCCATAGTCCAAAACGGAAAAGATCCAAGCAATACATTCTTTCTCTTCAAGCTGGATGTGAAAACTGATCAAGCTGCGGTATTCCCTCCCTGAGAACCTGGGGGGGGGGGGAACGAAAGAAAAAGAGGCGAAAGGAAAAGGGTCAGTCATAAAGATTGAGCAAGTTCTAGTGACTTCCAGTGTAAAAACGGTTAAAACAACCTGTCATGAATGAACTGGAACTAAACTTAAGAATAGTGTCAAGGTGAACAAGATAAACTAAGGTGATCAGGATAAGTCAAGACAAGTCAAGTAAAGCATCACATGTTCAAGATTCGTTGCATCGACTGTACTAGTATACTAAGCCCATATCACAAGTTAATCACGAAATAAATCCCACGGCCCAAAGTCATGAAATGACCCTGAAACGGGGTCTGACCCAAGTACGGGGTCCTACGGAGCGGTTATCTAGTCGATCGGCTCCCTACAAGTTCTAGCTCGTCAAGTGTCTGTGTCATACGGCTAATCACGAATGTAGTCACCTGTGCTGGGTCCACCTTTGGGTGTATCAGCCCTAGGGTGTCAACCCCTGACACGATTCAAGATGCACAGATAAATCTACGGATACCCAATGTTTGCCCCGGATATGTGCACGATCGTAGTCCGCCGAACCTACACTGGCGTACCCCACTGCCATCGTTCACCTCTTACAATCATCCCAGTAATCGTGCCCCACCCGGCCTAGCCCCAGGGTACCTTGATACTTCTAGAGGGTTACTGCTGAAAGGGGTCGTGTCTAGGGTTTCGCCTAATTGATTAGGTCATGTAATTCGTGACCTAACCCGCCTAACAGATTAAGTCATGTAATTCGTGACTTATCCTTTTCTAGTCTAGTCATGTCAAGATGGTTAAGTATGTCATTACAGTTCACGACTTAACCCGCCTACGTGTCATGTCAAGTTGGCTAAGTGTTGTCGTTTTCAAGTTCATGACTTAGCCCTACAAATCGTGTTCAAGTTGGTTAAGTTGTCTTTTCATGTTCATGACTTAACCCTAATTGGCATTAATTGATTCGTTAATGCACCGAACCACTCACATTGGATCCTGTTGTTCGTAGCCACTGGATTTGCCGGGCGGTTCCGGGCAGGTTTACGCTACGAACTCAACCCAACCTCGGGTTTCAAACGCGATGTGACCAACTACCCACATTGGATCCTATTGTTTGTAGCAACTGGATTTGCCGGGCGGTTCCGGGCAGATTTACACTACAAACTCAACCCAACCTCGAGTTGGCCACTTTCTTGTTTTCTAAAGTCATGCCCATGTTCTTATCAGATTTTGTATTTCCACATCATGTTCATATGTCAACTTCGTGCCCAACTAAGGCATGTTTAAAGTCAAGTTATGGCATGTTCAAGTCAAGTTTTCGTGCCATATTTCATGTTCTACTTATGCCAAATTTCACAGTTTATGCTTATAATTAATTCAAGTTTTGCCTATTCTACCCAATCGTATCCCCAACGTATATAAACGTACTTCGTTCACAAGCATAAACAATTCAAGAGATAAAGGGGAATAACACCAAACATGTGATAGGCATATGTGACAATTCTAACATCGCTTGCATAATAAACAGGCTATAACATATCACATGGTTTCAATACTAGTATGATGATAACTTGGCATAGTAATGATTCCAACTTAATTTAACATGATGATTTCAACTTTACATCATAGGCATAATAATCATTGCGGGCATAATAATAATTTTATTATAAACATGAAACATTATAGTAATCCTAATAGGCATAGTGGATTCCAATTTAGCATTTTTAACATAATAATTCTCATAGACATAATGATTCCAATTTATAATAATGATTCTCATCTAACATTATAAACATAATGGTTCCAACTTAGCATTTTTAACATAATGATCCTCAACTAACCTTATAGACATAATGATTCCAATTTAGCGTTTTTAGCATAATGATTCTCAACTAACATTATAAACATAATGGTTCTAATTTAGCATTTTAACATAACGATTCTCAACTAACATTGTAGGCATAATGATTCCAATTTAGCGTTTTTAACATAATGATTCTCAATTAACATTATAGACATAATGATTCCAATTTAGCATTTTTAACATATCTAACATTATAAACATAACAATTTCAACTTTTCATCATAGCCTAGCAATACCCAATTTTTCATTAATCATGATGGGTATATTAACATCGCAGGCATAATTCCCTCAATAGTCATAGCCATGGTTTAATTAGCACCATAGGCATGGTTTAATCAACATAAAGATTTCGATAAACATAGTGATTCCATGGACATGTATTAGTCCAACTTGCCAAACAATTAAGCCCAAGTGATTCATAACAACATCAAAATCATGACAAGTTTAACTTGCAACGTTGCCATAGCAATATCCCTAAATTATAATTCAAAGATAAACAATATAAACAATGGATTAACAATAGTTCATAAATCCGGTTTCAATTCATGGCATGTCCATATTGTTTTAGCGTTTTTGCCTAAAAAGTAACATAGAACTTACAATATGAAGCAAATAACCCAAATAAAAATCCCAAATCAAATAGTCCCAAATTCGTTGTCTAAAGCGTCGTAGTTGTTGTAGCTTCTAGTTGTAGCCTTCAAGAATCGTCCTCCATCTTCTATAATTTTATTCTTTGTATTTTTAATTCAGAGCTCTAGGTTTAATGGCAGCGGCCTGAGGCTAAAATGAAATAGTATGATTTAGGCTAGGTCTTAGGTCCTTTTTATAATGTTTGTGAGTGGTTTTAGACCGTCGATGGAGCTTGATTCAATAATAGACGTTCGTTTAAAGGAGAGGCCAATCCGGAGCTGAAACCTAGCCCTAGTGACAAGGCAAGGCTCAGAAAATCGACTAAACATAGACCAGGCCAGCCAGGGTGGGCTGGGTTCGACCTGGCTCTGGGGCCAGGTCGACAACCCAGTCGACACCGTGTCGACTTGGCAGTCGACACGGGTGTCGACTGCCCTGTCGACCTCAAGCCCAGGTCGACTACCAAGTCGACCTGGGTGCCTTAGGCGGGAATTTTCCCGCCCTGGCCAATTGGGCCCGATTTTGAATATTAAACTTGTTTTTCTGAGCTGTTTTCGTCTGTTTGAATTTTAACCTGAATTCTGAAACTTCCGGAGGCCATATCTTCTTCATACGGACTCCGTTTTTCGAAAACTCGGACTCTATTTCGCGTATTTTTCCGAGACGAACACAATGGCGTATCCCGTTTCCCTTAATTCTTTGATTTGAAATTAATTATACTTTAATTTGTGAATTTCACTGTTATAGAATACACGGGGTGTTACATTCTTCCCTTTTTCTTTTAATTGAGAATTGTGGATCCATGGTTATTTAGGTTCTAAATTCAGTTAGGAGAACCATTGAATGCTAGATCTGGACCAGATTCATGCATCGGAAAGCAATTAGGTGAGTGGATTTAAGTTATACCTTTTTGATAATGGTATATTTATCGTTTGACATTCCCTGTTAATATGCAATGTAAATCTGCTAGAATGATTAATATGATTGAAATGTTAATATGTAGAAATGTTAATACGTAGAAATGTTAATATGTTGAAACGTTAATATGTTGAAATGTTAATAGGTTAAAATGTTAATATGTTGAAATGTAAACCTGATGAAATGTATAAACCTGATGAAATGTATAAACCTGTTAAAATATGTGGAAACGAGTACTGTTGTATACATACATGTTAAACTATGGAATATTATGTACTTGAACCCTTAACTGTAGGAATTGGGATAATTACATGTTAATTTGTTAAAATAGCATAAATACATGATTCGATGATTACATGTTATTTTAAAATGAAGTTAATTACATGTTAGGGAGAACATGCGACACGATAATTAGATAATGGACTTAATATGATATTAAGTATGAAATGTAAAAAAATATTACTGTAAAATTTGGAAAGAATGGGTATGCCTAAATTTACAGAAAATAGAAAACTGTAACCGCACTTAGACACGAAGTTAAATCCAACTTGTGGTAGAAGTCTGCCCGAAACCGCCTGGCAAATCCAGCATCCACAAGTTGTTAATTTAATGTGAGGGGTCTAGTGAGTAAATATACATGTAACGGTGCTAAGACACGAGGTTAAGCCAACTTTTAGTAAAAGTTTGCCCGGAACCGCCCGGAAAATCCAACATCCACAAGTGGTAGGCATAATGTGATAGGTCTGGTGCATAAACATATATATAAATAAATGTAAATGACAGTATAGATATAATGGCACTATTTTTAATTAGTGGAAATGAATGAAGGTTTCAACATTAAAAGAATTGGAATTAATGGGGTATGATAATAACCTATTATAATTAATTTCATTAATAAGAATGTTATATAATAGGTAGGCTTGTCCTAGGGACAAGTGGAAATTATAACATAAGTTATAATAAATGGAAAGGAAACTTATTAGTAAACCTTAGTTAAAAGAATTAAGTTAATGAATAGACAACGACAAGTTGCAGTAACAGTGTAAGATAGAATTATGACTAAATAAGAAAGAACGAGGTGAATATATGGGATGAAATAAGTTATATTTAATCATAAATAATAAGTGACATGTTAAACAGAAAACAGGTGAATTGAGATGAAGTATATTTAGTTACATATTAAGTAGAACATGTTATTGTAACTATGGAATCAGATAATGAATAATATAAAGGGGTTGTAGATTACAAACCTTGGATTACAATCTAGAGAATAACCTGTTATAGGCTTATTAATAATAAACTTAAATGGATTATCTTATATATATGAATTTAATAAGCAAGAGGAACTTGGTAACTTGAATAAGAAGTCAATGAAAATGGGAATAACCAAGTTAACTGGAAATCTGATGAGGTTGAGCAAGCGCGCGATTAAATGTTTAGACATAAGGTCTAATAACACATCAGCCTGAAGCGCTTGGACAATTCCGTACGTCTGAAGGTAAATAATCCAACGAGGTAGATCATCGTGGTGGCATGGGACACAAGGGGAGCGCACGTCCATCTGATTATTTTGCCTATTCTTCCTATTGTTCTCCTGACTCCGAAGGACTAGAAGGGGAAGCATGCGACTTCCTGGGAAGTGGAGTGTACTCCTAGTAGTCCTCTGTGCGGTAACAGCGTTCGGACTGTGCTCGCAGAGGTTAGGTTTTCATGTTACTACCCAGTAAGTATACCGCTACTTCCATTAAGAGAAGTCAGAAGGCTGTAGGGTGGCATAAGTGATTCAACGATCTAGTTGCCTTGTGACTTGGCTGGGTTATGAACATTTTTATCGAGTTACGGACGGGTCTAACAAAATGTTGATAGAAAGTCGTCGGGTACCAACCATCGACAGTCAGCGTGATACGTGATGTGTGATGCATAAAGACGGAGAGCTAAACAAAAAGACCATATACCCTTGGCTATCAAGGCTATGGGTGAGGAACATGCCAATTAGGATTTGTTGTTTCTTGTTTTCTCTGGGGCCAGGTCACTAGCTCTAAATTCTGTTCGTCTTTCACTAGTTGAGGGAGGGGTCGGGTGGGACCATAGTCACTGAAAATGCAAAGCTTAGCATCTGTGTATACAGGTATTTGAAAAGATCCCGACCGAGTTCCGTGTTTTTGATACATCCCTGTTACGGGACTCGATGCGCAGTAGATATGTGCGGATACATGCATACCACTTTCGGATGGTGTATCTGTAACGTCCCGAATTTTTGCGATTTAATAATTAATTAATTTAATTATATGTATAATGGATTGGTAATTTAAATGGTTTGAATTTAAATAAATTTGAAAATTTAAATTAATATAAAATAGTGGAATAATTATGTTTAATTCTGAAATGGTCAAAAATAGCTGAATTGGCAATATTGTGTGAATTAGATAATTTAACAGATTTGATTTAGTCTAGAATTGAATTATAATAATGAACATTTTATTTAAATGACAGTTTAATGTGTTAATTATAATATAAATCATAATCGAGCCCGTAACATCGCGGTAGTTCGTAATATTGAGTTTTGAACTTCAACTGAGTATACAGAATTCGTTTTAAGTCGGAATGCGGTGAAACAAGAAACGTTTGAATCTATTAGATCATATTTTTCTAATAGAAGAGAAAAATGGAGATTTCAGCTTATAGACTGTAAGTTATGCCCAAATCAAATTTTCAAATTTTCAAATAGTCGCTATGGAATCGTTTATAAGCTATAACGATATATTTAATTATAATTAAATATTGGTTCCGAATTTGGATAAGATATTCGAGACATAGTTATAATTTAATTTGTTGAATTTTTCTGTATCTTTATTTCGGAAAATAAGCTACTTTTTATTTGGAGAATTTTGCACCCTAAATCTACGTTTTAGAAAGCCACAAAATAAGCTAACCTGACTTCTTTTTTTACATATTTGGGATCGTGGCACATTACTCGTCACAATGCTATTTTTATTCTTGTGTATAGCGGTCCGTAAATGAATAGAGTTAGATATTTGTATAACGGAACCTTAGGAGACAGTGGCAACATAAGTTATGAAACCATACCTCCAATAACAAATATATGAATGTATTATGAAATATGAATCTATCAAATTAAAGGATGTTGACTCCACTAGTATGTTTAATTTACTACAACCATGTCAATCACTTGAATTACCTTTATTTTTGCCAGAAATTGGTAAAGCAGTACAATTGTATACATTATTAGGTTCGATTGTCAGGGACCTAATATTTAACATACAAGGACTAGTGGCTACATGGTGGGAATCAAGGAAAAACGTTTTCACTATTTCCTCCAATGCATTAACGATACATTTATGTATCGAAATCAAATTAGCAGAGTTTGACAGCATGTGTTGTTTTTAAAAGAAAATATTGTGCGCCATTATTGAAAGTTGATTATTACTCTCACATGATGTTTTCATACAGTCCAGACACTTAAAAGAATACATACATACATATATATATATCATACTGCATTGCTTAAAGGCTAAGTCTCCTACACTTCACGTCCCTTCTTTCCATTATTCCATCAGAACGTGTTGTCTGTACTTTTTGTTGGCTTAGCAACTAAGTTTTCTTCCATATATATAGTATAATATACACATCGATCTTTCTTTTGTATCTTCTTTAGAAAATTAAACCGCGCCATTTATGGCTTCACAAATTGATAACAAATGGAAAACACACCGAAAACAAAAACTGGAAATAAAATATAAAAGGAGGATGAAACACCCCACCTCCGTTAAGATCACTCATCAAGGGAATGCCTTAACTTCAGTGAAGCATTTTAGGTAAAATATGCAGATAAATTACAAGACATACAAAATAAAGTAGCGGAAAATAAAGTCATTTTATAAACGATGTGGTTCAGTCAAGCTTTTACAACAATTGTCTCAATCATACATAGAACTTTTGTCTTGGTTCAAAAACTTCCAAGTATAAAAGAAGCAACAAAATAACAATGATATTCCCCAATAAAGCATGAACTAGCTATAGCAGTGGGAGAGAGAGTCCAGAGCAATACATCAACTATATTCGAGCTTGGAAAGAAAACTGAGCTAAGTGGTAACATTTCCTCCCTGTGAACCTGGGGGGTGAGGGGGAAACGGAAGAAAAGAGGCGAAACAAACTAGGTTAGGCATAAGTCTGGTAAAACTAGTGACTTTCAGCATGTAAATAGGAAAAAGCATCATGATATGAATAAACTGAATATAAGACAATACCGTGATAACAAGGATAAAAAGATAACATATGATCAGCATAGATATGATAAGGCAAGATAAACTGAATGCATTTATACTCTTTCTCTGCTTCGCTACTACCCTGTTATTCCGATTTCTATATCTCTGCACCGCCTAACTAGTGTACCAACTAGTAATCTGTGTAAAATGATAATATTACAATGTGATCCCAATCCCCGCAATTATGGTAGCCTTTAGGTGTACATCTAGTATGAGGATCTTACCTCAATCAGCCTAACTGCTATAAAGATGTTAGAAGTACCCTTACCACCCTATCGTTCGGATCCTTACTCGTAGTAATTTTCCTCGTGTCTGTGTCAATCGGCCCTCTCTTGCGTGTAGATACCCTGTGCTGGTCCCACCATAAGGTGTATCAATCCATATGATAGCAACCCGACACGATTCAAGATGCACAGTGTATAACTACTAGTACCCAGTGCCTGTTTTCCCCCACTTCGGAGTACGTGCACGCCCATAATCCATAGGAACCTACACTGACGTACCCCCTGCCGCTATTTTTGACTGCTTATAATCAGCCCAGTAATCGTGCCCCATCCTGCCTAGCTTCGGGGTACCTTTATACATCTATGTGGGTTCCTGCTGAAATGGGTCCCGTTACTAGGGTTTCTTACTGGTTAAGTTTGTGGGCCTATATTTACTAATATTACCCACCAACCCGATATGTACTTAACCCTCACACTGATTCAGACATGTTTACTTAATGGTTAAGTTTGTAGGCCTATATTTACTAATATTATCCACCAACCCAATATGTACTTAACCCTCCCACACATTATGTCATATTGGTTAAGTGTTGTCCATTCATGTTAACTTAACCCACCCACTCATCATGTCATGTTGGTTAAGTGTTTCTTATTAACCCTTCTCACTCATCATGTTGGATTGGTTAAGTGTTTCCTATTAACTTAACCCCGTTCATTCATCATGTTATATTGGTTAAGTATTTCCCATTAACATAACCTCATTCGTTCATCAAGTTATATTGGTTAAGTGTTTCTTCTTGACTTAACCCCACGCGTTCATCATGCTGTATTGGTTAAATGTCATCAATCAATTCAAGTTAACTTAACCCACCCACTTGTCGTGTTACATTGGTTAAGTATTGCCTTCTTGTGTTAACTTAACCCTTCCACACATCCTGTTATATTGGTTAAGTGTTGCTCTCTTGTTTTAACTTAACCCTACCCATTTATCATATTATATTGGTTAAATGTTTCTTATTAACTTAACCCTACTCATTCATCATGTTGTACTGGTTAACTTAACCCTGCTCACTTGTCTAACATGCTATAACGGTTAAGTGTTCTAAATTTACTTGACCCCACCTTCTTAGCATGTCTGTTTATTAGCATTAATTAATTTATTAATGCCTCTACCTCTCACATTAGAACTGTTGTTTGCGGTTGCTGGATGTGTCGGTCGGTTCCTACCGCAAACTCATTCTATCCTCGGGTTTTGGGCTAAATGAGCTAACCTCTCACATTAGATCTATGTTGTTGCGGTTACTGGATGTGCCGGGTGGTTCCGAGCAGTTTTACACCGCAACTCAATCTAACCTCGGGTTAGGCATGTTTATCTTTTAGCATATTTACATATTTGTCATATATGCCCAAACCTAGATTTTTGTATACTAATTATCCCACATTCACTAAACTAGTCATGTTCCAATTCTCAAGTTATGCCCAACCAAGTCAATTACAAGTTATGCCCCACAAATTCAAATTCAAATTATTACTCAAAATAAGTTACACTCAATCTTCCCAAATTTGCAATAAAAGTCATGCCCCAAAATCACAATATACATTATGCTTGGTGTCCTGACCAATAGTTATGCCCAATCTAGATTAATATTCCAATTTACAGCTTACGCACAATCTAGATTTAATATTTCAATTTACCCCAAGTTCGCAACAATAACAATTATGCCCCAAATCACAAGTTACAAATTATGTTCCATTATTACCAAATAGATTATTCCCCAATACCCCCGTATTCTAATCGCACGTATAACCAAGTTTAGTCAAGGTTCCAAATGAACCTAGTATTCATAAAATAAAAACAAGAAAGGGGAAGAAAGAAGTGACATAAATGAGAGTAGGCATAAAACAGGCGTTACAATGATAGATCTGTCAAACATATCATTATGGAGCTAAGAGGATTACAGATCTGTTAGAATTGTGGTATAAAAAAGATGGATCTAAAATAATCTAATAAAAAAATAACATCGTGGGCATATATAATTATAGACTTGAAAATATCATGAACATAAAAAGATTATAGATCTAACAAAATAACAACATGGACATGAGAAGACTACAGATTCGATGTACAACAAAAGATAGGTCTGACTGAGTAGATAAAATAACATCTCAGGCATAGATCTGATAAAAGGGAAGGAACAAATCTAAAAGGATTAACTTATAATCAATCATAGATCTAGATTCACTCTATTACATGTCAGGATAACAATTAGGTTTTTAAATCTGAAGAGTAACTAAACTTACATTGCTAGAATTAAGAAAAGGTAATGGAATCTTTGTTGTTGTTGCAAAACTAATCTTCTAATTTGATGTTGATTAAACCTCAAAGGTGATTGTTGATGAAGAACTTCATGATTTAAGTTTTAGAGGTGGCGGCTAAGAGAATTGAGAGTTCAGCAGCGTATAGGCATCATAAGGAATTATTATGAATTAGGGTTAGGTCTAGGCACTAATTTATAGATGTAGAGAGTGTTTTAAAGCCTTTAGATCACCATAGAAGCCATCAGGTACGTCCAGCACATCAAAAATCGTCACTGCCCTGATCTGGCTGATGTGATCGACCCCTACAAGGGGGTTGACACCTATGTCGACCCCAAAGTGTCTGGGTCAACACTGGTGTCGACAAATGTGGCCGGTTCTGTGTTTCCTCCTTCCGCCTTGACTGTTTGAATCTTTTTGAATTTAAATTGATTTTATTTTATTTATTTATACAAACTTCCAACCTCAATAACTTCTTCATACTGTATCCGTTTTACGCAAACTCGGACTCTATCCCAAGCGGAATTCTAAGACGAACGCAATGGCGCAACCCGTTTCACTTAATTCTTTTTCTAAAAATTAATTATTCTTTAATTATCTCTTATGTCCCGTTTTAAAATTACGGGGTGTTACATTCCCATCTACTTAAAGGATTTCGTCCCAGAAATCTTCAAGTCAAGAAGAATGTGTATCCTACCATCCAACATCCATCTACTTAACCATTCAATCGCAGGCATCCATTGTCCTTAAAAAGATTTCTAATGCTTTCATGTTTATATGCATAGTGTGTATATGTCCTTATCTAATGCAAAAATCAGGCGGTCCACTGATTCAGTTGACCCCCTTAATGCGAATTATGTTAGTGTTATGAGTCCAACATGTATGCAGTTATTCATATGGTACTTTATAACTTCTATATGAGTGCACAACCATCCATTCAAATGCATCATCCATATGATACCACATCAAGTTTCAACCCATATATACAAAAATTCACTCATGCATATCCAATATGGAAGTGACAGAGCCGATCTAGTGCCTAATGTGTGTATATGCATCCATGAGCAACCACTAGCAAACACTTACATCCACTTGCATCCACCAAACAAAACATGTCTCAAACACATGTTTACGTCCATTGGCTTCTACCCCAGCATCGAGGATAGGACCGAGAGGGTATACTTAAAAGATAAAGACTAGCATGCAAATAAACTATACAGAAAAAAAGAGATCAAAAGTATACCCTCAAAAAGGGTATGATGTGCGTATCTGGTCTTCAGTCTTCTAAGTCGCATCTTCTTGAGCTTCACTCCATTGTGTTCTGACCGTCTCAACTTCATGATTGCGTAGCTTCTTAATTTCTGTTTCCAAAATATGAGTTGGAACTCGTTTCACTGTCGCCTCTCGTTCCACCTCTTCTCCTTCTAGTATACTCGACACTACCACTTCTTCTGTGTCATGCTAACATTTCCTCAAAAGGCCTTCCAAAATCCTATTCAACCTTCCTGTCAGAGGATGACAAGCGGTGCTCAAACATAACTGCGTACTTACCGCCTTTTTCATATCACCTTTTCCTCTTGCATTGAAAACTGCTCTAAGCCCTGTCCCGCAAGCACCGGTATATACTGTGAACGGTTTGCTAGCAATGTCAAAACTGGGGCTGATATCTTCGCAGAGTCCTTAACGAACTACCTATAGTAGCCCGCCAACCCTAGAAAACTTCTTACTTCCGTTGCTTTTCTAGGAACTTTCCAACCTTGGGTCGCCACCACCTTTGCAGGATCCACTGCTATCCCTTTCTTAGAGAACATGTGTCCTAAGAACCAAACTTCTTTCCTCCAAAAATGACATTTGGAGAACTTAGCCTTAAGCTGATGCGCTTGGAGGGTATTCGAGATTTCCCTTAGATATAAAGCATGTTCTTCCCCACTCTTAGAGAAAACCAAAATGTCATCTATGCACAAGAGAAGTGAACCTTCCGCCTTTGTTACGAAAACAACTGGAGCACCCCATTCAGAAATACTTCGCCTTATGAACCCTTTCTCAAGTAACTCTTTCACTTATTTACCGAGCCCTTCCTTTCCCTTGGAGTCATGTGTCATACAGGTAATGCAACTGGCTTTGCATTGTTAACTAGATATATGCGGAAGTCTATCTCGCATTTTAGGGGACAAACCCCTAACCTAATAAAAAACGTCTGTGTACCCATGGACTACTCTAACAGATCGCAAATCGTCGATAGATGCATCAAGTGATTCCAGGTGGCTAAGCCAAACTGATCCTTTAGGATCGCACGAAATCTCGAGGGTATTCCCGAGGGAAGTCAGAAGTCTAACTACCCTCCTTTCACAATTACTAGTTAATCAATCCATGCTTAGAATCAACCCATAGCCCATGAAACCAAAACCATAAACATTACACTTAAACTCAATACTTAACATAGCTATTCTCAAATCCTTACAAACCAAAGATAAATGAGCTGAACCACCAATTGGATTTGAGACAAATAATGGGATCCTCTACCTTAGTAGTACTAAGGTGCAGAGACTCAACTATGGAAGCAGATAGAAAAGAATGTGAAGCGCCAGAATCAAACAAAGTTCTAACATGATGATTGAAAAGAAAGACAAACTTTCAACAGAAACGTTCCTACCTCTCTTAGGTACACTAGCAGTGAGAGCATGCAAATGCCCTTTAGAAGAATATGTCCTTTTCCTTTGTCCTTTGGGCAATCCTTGATAAGATGTCCTGCTTCATCATACTGAAAACAATCATCTGTCTTCTTCTTCCTATAATTAAATGACCCACTATACCACAGAAAAGACACTTCCTCTTGTCGCGGGATCTATTATTTCTTCCACCCTTCTTATATTCTAATCCCTTATGTAACATGTTGACAAGTCTCTCGAAAGCTGCCTCCATCGCACAGAAAAACCCTACAAAGCTTGAAAGAAAAATTAGCCGCAGGTGGAATACTTTGGTTATAGATGGAAGTTGGGCACTTCTTTGCCCTTTGACAGGTGTCATAGTCTCATCAAGCCTACGGAACCATGCGGCGATGAGGTTACCCCTAGAAAGCCAGGAGCCCCGAAGACTCAGGAAAGAAGGAAACAAGGATTCAAACAAACGATCAAAAGACAATTCATATGGCTTTGGGGAATATTCCTTTAAAACAAAACTTTTCTTTTGAAAATGCTTCTTTTAAAACCGTTTGAAAATAATTTTTCAAATCTATTATCTGATCTGATAACCTTTAGCTCTGATACCAAGTGAAAAACCCCACCTTCGTTAAGGTCACTCACCAAGGGAATGCCTTAACTTCAGTGAAGCATTTTAGGTAAGAGATGCAGATAAATTACAAGACAGACAAGATAAAGCAGCGAAAAATAAAGTCATTTTATAAATGATGTGGTGCAATCAAGATTTTACAACAATTGTCTCAATCATACATAGAACATCTGTCTTGGTTCAAAAACTTCCAAGTATAAAAGAAGCATAAAAATAACAATGATATTCCCCAATAAAGCATGAACCAGCCATAATAATGGGAGAGAGAGAGTCCAAAGCAATACATCGACTATCTTCGAGCTTGGAAAGAAAACTGAGCTAAGTGGTAACATTTCCTCCTTGTGAACCTGGGGGAAGGGGGAACAGAAGAAAAGAGGCGAAACTAACTAGGTCAGACATAAGTCTGGTAAGTCCAGTGACTTTCAGCATGTAAATAGGCAAAAGCATCATGACATGAATAAACTGAATATAAGACAATACCGGGATAACAAGGATAACAAGATAACATACGATCAACATAGATATGACAAGGCAAGATAAACTGAATGAACTTCTACTCTTTCTCTACTTCGCTACTGCCCTGTTATTCTGATTTCTATATCTCTGCATCGCCTAACTAGTGTCCCAACTAGTAATATGTGTAAAATGATAATATTACAACATGATCCCAATCCCTGCAATTATGGTAGCCTTCAGGTGTACATCTAGTATGAGGATCTTACCTCAATCAACCTAATTGCCATGAAGATGTTAGATGTACCCTTACTACCCTATCGATCGGCACCTTACCCGTAGTAATTTTCCTTGTGCCTGTGTCAATCGACCCTCTCTTGCGTGTAGATACCCTGTTGTGGTCCCACCATAAGGTATATCAATCCTTATGATAGCAACCCAACATGATTCAAGATGCACAGTGTATAACTACTAGTACCCAGTGTCTGCTTTTTCCCACTCCAGAGTACGTGCACGCCCATAATCCGTAGAAACCTACACTGACGTACCCCCTGCTATTTTTGACCGATTATAATTAGCCCAGTAATCGTTCCCCACCCTGCATAGTTTCAGGGTACCTTGATACATCTATGTGGGTTATTGCTGAAATGGGTCCCCGTTACTAGGGTTTCTTACTGCTTAAGTTTTTGGGCCTATATTTACTAATATTACCCACCAACCCGATATGTACTTAACCCTCCCACTGATTCAAACTTGTTTACTTAATAGTTAAGTTTGTAGGCCTATATTTACTAATATTACCCACCAACCCGATATGTACTTAACCCTCCCACACATTATGTCATATTGGTTAAGTGTTGTCCATTCATGTTAACTTAACCCACCCACTTATCATGTCATGTTGGTTAAGTGTTTCTTATTAACCCTTCTCACTCGTCATGTTGGATTGGTTAAGTGTTTCCTATTAACTTAACCCCGTTCATTCATCATGTTATATTGGTTAAGTATTTCCCATTAACTTTACCCCATTCGTACATCAAGTTATATGTATTAAGTGTTTCTTATTAACTTAACCCCACGCGTTCATCATGCTGTATTGGTTAAGTGTCATTAATTAATTCAAGTTAACTTAACCCACCGACTTGTCGTGTTACATTGGTTAAGTATTGCCTTCTTGTGTTAACATAACCCTTCCACACATCCTATTATATTGGTTAAGTGTTTCTCTCTTGTTTTAACTTAACCCTACCCATTCATCATGTTATATTGGTTAAGTGTTTCTTATTAACTTAACCCTACTCATTCATCATGTTGTACTGGTTAACTTAACCCTGCTCACTTGTCTAACATGTTATAACGGTTAAGTGTTCTAAATTTACTTAACCCACCTTCTTAGCATGTCTGTTTATTGGCATTAATTAATTTATTAATGCCCTAAACTCTCACATTAGAACCGTTGTTTGCGGTTTCTGGATGTGCTGGGTGGTTCCGGGCAGACTTCTACCGCAAACTCATTCTAACCTCAGGTTTTGGGCTAAATGCACTACACTCTCACATTAGATCTGTGTTGTTGCGATTACTGGATGTGCCGGGCAGTTTTACACCGCAACTCAATCTAACCTCGGCTTAGGCATGTTTATCTTTTAGCATATTTACATATTTGTCATATATGCCCAAACTAGATTTTTGTATACTAATTATTCCACATTCACCAAACTAGTCATGTTCCAATTCCCAAGTTATGCCCAACCAAGTCAATTACAAGTTATGACCCACAAATTCATATTATTACTCAAAATATGTTACACTCAATCTTTCCAAATTTGCAATAATAGTCATGCCCTAAAATCACAATATACATTATGCTTGGTGTCCTGACCAATAGTTATGCCCAATCTAGATTAATATTCCAATTTACAGCTTACGCCCAATCAAGATTTAATATTTCAATTTACTCCAAATTCGCAACAATAACAATTATGCCCTAAATCACAAGTTAGAAATTATGTTCCATTATTACCAAATAGATTATTCCCCAATACCCTTGTATTCCAATCGCACGTATAACCAAGTTTAGTCTAGGTTCCGAATGAACCTAGTATTCATAAAATAAAAACAAGAAAAAGGAAGAAAGAAGGAACATAAATGAGAGTAGGCATAAAACAGGCGTTACAATGATAGATCCGTCAAACATAACATTATGGACCTAAGAGGATTACAGATCTGTTAGAGGTGAGGTATAACAAAGATGGATCTGAAATAAACTGATAAAAAAATAACATCGTGGGCATATAGAATCATAGACTTGACAATATCATGAACATAGAAAGATTATAGATCTGATAGATCTAACAAAATAACAACATGGACATGAGAAGACTACAGATTCAATGTACAACAAATGATAGGTCTGAATAAGTAGATAAAATAACATCTTAGGCATATATCTGATAAAAGGGAAGGAACAAATCTAAAAGGATTAACTTATAATTAAGCATAGATCTAGATTCACTCTATTACATGTCAGGATAACAATTAGGTATTTAAATCTGAAGAGTAATTGAACTTACATTGCTAGGATTAAGAAAAGGTAATGGAATCTTTGTTGTTATTGCAAAACTAATCTTCTAATTTGATGTTGATTAATCCTCAAAAGTGATTGTTGATGAAGAACTTCATGATTTAAGTTTTAGAGGCGGCGGCTAGGTGAATTGAGAGTTCAGCAGCATATAGGCGTCATAAGGAATTATTATGAATTAGGGTTAGGTCTAGGCACTAATTTATAGGTGTAGAGGCTGTTTTAGAGCCTTTAGATAACCATAGAAGCCATCAGGTCCGTCCAGCACATCAAAAATCATCGCTGCCCAGATCTGCCTGACGGGGTCGACCCCTACAAGGGAGGGTCGACAACTATGTCGACCCTAGTGTCGACTCCAAAGTGTCTGGGTCGACACTGACCCAGCAGGTCTCGGGTCGACACCCCAAACGTGGCTGGTTCCGTGTTTCCTCTTTCCACCTTGGTTGTTTGAATATTTTTGATTTTAAATTGATTTTATTTTATTTATTTATACAAGCTTCCAACCTCAATAACTTCTTCATACTGTATCTGTTTTACGCAAACTTGGACTCTATCTCAAGCGGAATTCCGAGACGAACGCAACGGCACAACCCATTTCACTTAATTCTTTTTCTAAAAATTAATTATTCTTTAATTATCTCTTATGTACTGTTTTAAAATTACGGGGTGTTACAAAGGATGCATCGTTCACATGGGCTAAGGAAAGAAAATAGTGGAGCTTTTGTCTTCGAATAAAGCTGGAGCAGGAGTTTTAACTGTGGAAGATGGGTGCTGGAGAGAGGCTATGACTTTAGAGGGATGACGCATGGAATGGAATTCAAAACGTGATAAGTGTGGAGTTAAATAGTGAAGAGGCCGAGGGGAAACTTGGCATTTGTGTGTGATCCATAAAGGGCTTGCGGTTTTAAAACCTTTTCATGGGGAAGGACTGTAATGGGGGCGTGTGTTTCAAATTTTGGGAAGGAAGTATGGACTCACGTGAGAAGTGGATGTTCTGGGTATTTCAGGAAGTAGTGAAAGTTTATGGGGGATGGGCAAGGTGATCTAAGCTACACACTACACAATGATGCCTAGGTCATTTCAGCATGGATAAAGGAGAGAGATGAGCTTGGGTTTCTTTCAGGAGAATTGTGCATGCATTTGTATAAAGAAGGAGTTGTGTATTGGTTTCAATTTACGTGATCAAAGAGGAAAAAATGGAGAAGTGAAGAGTGCGTGGAGTCCAAAGTTCAAAGTGGCCATAATAAGAGAAGCGGGTTTGAAGAAACGTGTATGAGGAAGAAGGGTATTAACGAAATGATTTGGCTGGTCTGGGTGTGTACCGGGCCGAAGTGGCTAAAGCCGAAATGAATATAAAGAAAAAAAGGATGATAAAGGGATAAGGAAGCACGGTCTCGTAGATACAGTAATGTCCATGGGGATAGTTTCATTTGCTGGGAGCGTAGTTCGTAGTTGGTATTGAAGGAGAAAGGGAGTACTGTAGCACATGGTGTAAGGTGAGGGTATCGGCCAAGAAAATAAAGATGAGAGGCACTGAAGAAAATAAAGAAAAAAATGAAAGCATAGTTTTGCATGGAGTTGTTATAGGAGCAGGCAGTTTGTTTTCATTGGGGAGGAAGCCGTGGAATAGACACGGGTTGGGAGGTTTAAATGGACCAATGTGAAAGGGTAAGGCGCGAAGTTAAATTTAAATAAAATAATGTATTAATTTTAAATCATCATATCTTATGCATACGAAATCAGAATTCAACAAAACAGGATCCCTTAGGATCGTATGGTCGTAGGCTACACAATGGAACTAGTCGGGAGCCACTTGGAGCTCATTTGAATTTTAGACAGAATAGAACGTCTGATTCAAATCAACCAGCGTTAATCGTTATTTCGCGATTAACGAACAAGGTAAGTAATCTCACTAACTCTGTCCAGTTTATAATTTATAAACATTATCTAATATCGATAAAAATGATTAACTGATGTGTGTGATGGTTGTTTGGATGATTTGCTAATTAACTGGTCAAAATAATATACAGTTATATATATAAATATTTGACTAAATATTGGTTCTGTTTATTATTATATTTCATATCAATATGAAATTAGTGTTGATTAACATCTGTGGATGCAGGGAATAGGTTGGAGGGATCCAACTGGATTCCTCAACAATTATTATTGTTTTTCATATATTGTATTATATGATGTGATAAATAATATGTGATTGATTATTGTGTGATTGGGATGTTTGAATAACATTGACCTGAAATAATTGGTATTTAAATACCGTAAACCATATTCAAATATATAGGAAAAGAAATTGTGGTTTTAAAAAGGATAATCTATTTAAATTAGAAATGAAATTTCGATTAGGCTAGAATATAATAAGTTGTTTTAATTATATTAAAACAAGTGATTTGATTTATTAACGATGTCTATAAATGGGATGAAATGATGGCTACTAAATAAATATGTAATATAAATCTAAGAATAAAAAAAGGGAATTGGGATTTCTTTTCAAAGGGAAGCGATGGAAGTATTTTGATGTTCGAAATGAAATGGGATTGAAATAAATTCGTAAGGATCTATAATTGTAATTCGACTATGTCGAATAATATAAAGATAATTTATTCTTACAAATTATATATATAATGAAATTTAGGATTTAACAAGATAATTAATATTTGGATTTGTTATCGAATAGGAAATCGAGATTTAAATTAAAACTTAAAGTCGGTAGCCACCACCAACCAGCCGTGTGCGAAGCACGGGTCTCATCCTAGTTATAACTTATAAAAATGAGTTTATAAAATGGAATATGAGGTATGGGTTTATAAAATAACAAAATAAGTGGGATTTTAAACTGATATGATATTTGTTGTTTAAATCAAGAATTAATTTAATAAAATGAGTCCATATTTCTACAAAGAAATAATATTCACATTTTAAAGTGAATAATGGTTTAGAAGCAAACGTTTTGCAAATCAAAACGGAGATAAAAGGAAATTGGTAAATGCTGGAAGTGATAAACTCAAAAGTGAATTTAGAAATTTATGTTGACCTTTAACAGTGATTTTATTTCAAGGTTCAGAATGTTAATCGAATATAGATTATTCATAAGGGAATTATAAGTTGAAATTCGATTATATCAAATCCAGGAAAGTAATATTTACTTTCCGTTTTAAGATGAAGATTAATTAATTAATTAATTATTATTTATTTAAAATAAAGAATAAAAGTTATATTTTGAAATTAAATATTTCAAAGGCAGAGATTATAATGTCACTGTTAAAATCAAAGATTTCCGTAAAGAAGTGGATTCGTAAACTGAATACGAGAGTTGTGTAAATAGTTTTCTAAACAAGAAATATAGAAATGGAGTCAAGGAAATTAGAAACTGACTGGAAATTGGTTAAGTTGAATAGCAGTTTGAGTATCGATCTGATGTTGGTTTTAGCCTTTGGGGTAGATGCTTAGAGAGTTGTTCTCCTATTAGTTTACAGTTAGGGACCGATGAATGGAAAAGAATAGCGATGCAGAATAAGCAAATGGAAATGTTTTTTCGATGCTACTAACGTATATTTTCTAAATATAGTAAATAAAAGTTGTAGATATATGGAGTTAATTTCCGATGTTAAAAACAGATATTTTCTAAGTATAGAAAATAAATAGTTTAAAATAGTGGGTAACGTTTTCCAAAGAATCGCGAGAGGCTAAATGAGTTAGAGAAATATATTTGGGTAAAGATATTAAAGAGAAATTGAGGAATGAAATGATAATTGATCGGTAAGATTTCCATTTGGGAATACAGCCGTTGTTTGTACACATGTTTTCCTTTGATAGTTAAATAACCGACTATCAAAGTGTTTGACCATTTCCCTTGTTAATATGGAGAGACCAGGATCAGATTTATTATCTGGAAACCACTCCGTGCATTATCATTTCGAATCAAATATATCGAAGATAATTGAAGACGGAGTTTATGCAAGGGTTATTATGGCAATCCTAGGTAGAAATTGCCTAAGATGGATTTACAGAATAATTCCTTCGGATTGTCCAGTCCTAGAACAACTTGAATGGACGAATGTCTGACAGAGTATATCTGGTAGATCGCGTAAGTTGATCGTTTCAAACGTATTTATGTTGGTGGCGGAGGAATTCGTTTCTCTTAGCTTATACCCATGGTATTTTTGGGAAATCAATTTGTGACTTGGTGGATATGACGATGTGGCATTCAAAGTAAATATAGATGTGATCTGTATAATAATACGTTATGACCTCAAGCGTCATCAACCAGGAAATAACGAAAATCGGGCTGGTAGCATGGCTAATTGGGTTGCACCCAATTAGGGTATATTGTCACCATTTAGGGAATATTCATATTTGTTACTTCTTTCGCTTCTGTATCTCTCAGGAACGGTTATGTTGGTATACCAACCATAAGGTGATAGTATATTCAGAACATTTAAGCGAAATGAGTGGTCGGTCATGTATGGCCGAGTTACAAGATGTTCTTGTTGAACTCCAGTGTATCGCTTCTAAAGTACACTGATTGGAAGGTGGTTCCATACCTTGTCATAGTTGGAAATCCATTACCCAATAAAAGCCCGTGGTTTTTTATTGTATATTATAAATGTAGAGCGTGATATGAAAGCGTTCTACTAGATTTCTGTCTACTTGATTTAGACATTATTATAATATCAGAAAATATTGATCTTAAGAAATATTTTGGGTTAGAAGGTAAAAACCGTCTATGTTTATGTGTGGATTGGTCTTACGATTTTCCTTTCTTTTGAAAAGGATTTTGAAAAGTTAAACCAAAATTGTTAGAGTTTACTCACACCTGTCACATGAATGACCCAGAGTTTATTTTGTTTTGTTTTCCCCTAAACTCTTGGGTGCTCAAATTTGTACGGGCAATCAAGTATTCGGGATTTTTCAGATATACCTGGAGGAGCTCGAAGCAGGAGGCTTCGAAGTTAGATATATATAGAGTTTATTTCCGCTGTGATGTTATGTGATAATGGTATGTACATACAGTTAACAGTTTGTGTTTCCAAAGTTGTTATATAATATATTTTATTCGTCCCGCTGTTAGATTCATGTTACTCTATTCTGTGGTGATCTTCTTCTTCTTCTATTCTAATTTTCTTTCTTTCTATTTCTCAACCTCTAGCTTCTTTCTATTAATGATCTGGTGTTTACGATGCTTGAATAGTCAACATGGGTTTTGTGTTGATTTTCAAGATCGAAAATCCTTGAGTCGTTACAGTATCATAAAGGTTAGGGCATCGAGTACGAATGACGACATGTACGTGAAAAAGTCCATATACATGCATATCCGCTCTGGGCGGTGTATCGTAGACTCTAGGGCGCTACTCTATAATGGAATGTGATTCGATCGAAGGTGGAAGTTCGTACGCTTACGTAGCATGGCGATGGCAGATCTATGCGGAATGTAGCTTTGTTATATAGAGATCTACACGCCGCTCTGGCATAGGATGAGGGACTGCATATATTTATATGGCATTACGGTGGAGACCGTGCGAGTGGGGTATTATGAGGTGTACCTTAATATTGGAGGTAGCTACTTATATACTGTGTTAGGTTAATCCAATGAGAAGTAGATGGGTATGGCGTGTGTGTAAGCCTTGAGTGTTGTTAATCCAAGTTACCTAATAAATAAGAAAATGTAACTAAACTGTATATGTAGGACTATCCAAAATGTGTAGTTTAAATCCGGTCACTTGAACTTGTGTTTTGACACCCCACTCATAACATACTCACAGATTAGATTTGTGGCAGAGATATGATAGCTTTGGATACTAGTAAGGCAGTGTTATTATCTGGGTAAAGCTATACTTTGATTACATTATATTTTATCCATTCCACTGTGAGAAGTTTTCTGAGCTCTGATATATTTAATATCTCGGTCTTTTCTACAGGACACCAAACAAATAAACATGAGTTTTGATAGATTAGAATTTTGAAAAAAAAAATAGTCTATCGTAATTCGGGTTGTTAGAATATCTCATCACAATTTTACACTATTCCAACGTCGTTTAGTTGGTGCTAAACTGTATCACGCAAGAAGATTGACTGAGAATGCAATATCCAATCTTATGCATTAGAATAAATATAACGAGGCACCAATGACACTGAGATATGATACTTCTGGACCAAGTACATTTCCATCTTCTTCTTTTGGAAGGTAAGGTCCAAGTGATATGATAACGATAGGAGTACTTAGTGGATATGCTTTATCCATTTGAAAACGCTTCAGAATTTTTTTCCAAGTTATTTGTCTTATGGATTAATATGCCAATTGCACTATATTCGATCTGCAAACCAAGATAATATTTAGTTCTGCCGAGATCTTTTATTCCAAATTCCTTTTTTCAAGTAACTTATTGTTTCATCGAACTCTTCTAGAGTTCCAATCAATTTTATATCATCAACATATGCTACTAAAATAACAAATCCCTTTCCCGATTTCTTTATAAAGACATACTATAACAACCCAAATTTGGGCGGATCCGAATTTTTTGCAAAATGCTAAATTCAGAGTCCACTATAATCCGAGTTGGTTTATCTGGTATCCTGTAGAAAGGCAAAGATAAATATATCAAGTATCCCAAAAATATCTCAAAGCTGAATGAATAAAATATAGTAAGTAAATACTCACAATAATAATGACATTGACTAGCAAGTGTCTCTAAGCTGAATAATCTCTGCCACATGTCTGACCTGCGGGTTTATTATGAGGAGTGGGTAAGAACTAAAATGCTGGTGAATTGTCAAATTGTACTTTTTAAATACAACACTTCACATACCATTCTATCACTGATTTATTTTTATTAGGTTGTTAGGATTCATAACACTTTTGCCTCTATGTGTACATCGTACCCATATACTCCCCAGTAGATCAAGCCTAATAACCTAGCTATATGCCTAATATATTTTAGTATTACCCATTGTACCCTCCTCGAGGGTGCCCTATCGTCATGTTACGAAAATGTACTAAACCTCCATCGCCACACTGTGAACGCATATTAAGTCTCTATGCCACGCTATGACAACGTACCTGGCAATGCTACAAAAGTGTATCAAGCCTCCATCGCTACGCTATGAAAGCATACCGACTACCATTTGAATTCCATTATCAGATTAAACCCTTGCACGGAACTCAGTCGAGAGATTTTGAAAAGACAAGTAGGATCGAGTAATATGGAATTACATGTAATAAGCTAAGCGCGGAAGATATAGTAAATAATATACAAGCATTAAATAAGAGTAAATGACACCATGGATTTTTATGTTAGCTCGGAGTACTGTCCTATGTCTAGTCCCAGACTTCTTCTGAAATTGCAACTAATCAACGACCCTCACTTAGTCCGGATGAATAGGTATTACAACACCTAAGCAGCATAATAAGGACCTGAGTAGCAGAACAGGATTTCGCCTCAGTAGCCAATGAGGACTTTGACGTGCCTGAGCAGTGGAACATTACTTCTACCAATATAAAAGATAATTGACTCATTATGTTCTTAATAACACGGATATGTTACTTTATAGTATACCCTTCCTATAATATTCTCCTTGATAATATATAGCGTTTGATACATGAAGAATTAAGGAAGAAATAATTTTCAAACACAAAATATTGAAATTTGAATGTAATTGAAAACTTAAAAAGAAAAAAATATAAGATAGCTAAGAGATCCATGATAGGAAATATTGGATAATTAAAAACCATAATTCTGAAGTCTATTTTTATAAAATTAAAGGTTGCATTCATTCGTGAATGGATTTGATCAAAATATATGGACATAACTCTTTGATTAAAGAGTTATGTCTCTTAAAAAAAGTTGCAACCCTTCAATTCATCTGACAAAAAATAAATTCCGACTGGTTAAAAATGGGCTAGTTTTTCGAAGTAGTTGTGCACATGTATAAGGCACAAAATTTAGCCAGCCGAATATTCATATCAATTTATGAATATTCAGTAATTTAGTTAGGTGAATTTATTATTCAACTGGCTGTTTGCATATGCATCTTTGTGCATCTGCATAAACTTAATTTTTATAATTAAAACATCTTATATTACTATATATTTCAGGAGATATTTTAACATGAATTTTAACTATAATACTGACTCGAATACAACATAAAATATAACAATTAATCCTGTCTTCGAATCTTCTTGTATTTGAACCATAATCTCCAATATTTCTCTCGTAATAGTCGTTAGTGTATGATATTGTCGATATATAGTTGTCACTACCAAAATATCATAAAATAGTGGCTCTAACAATCTCCTCTTTTTTGATGATGACAACTATATAAAACAAACATAAAAAATAAAATGTAAATAAATAATATTCTATTTTCTCCCTTTGTGCTCCGCCTGTCCATATGCTATGTTTTCTTCCCTTTTGTCATCGACAAAAAGGAGTTAGAGCTCACAAAAATATTAGTTATAAGTGTATTATTATTACTATTATTATTTGAAAATTGGTTCACTTTATTATCAACTAAAACCATACAAGAGAAAGGTTAGCATACTAACCATTACAAATAACAACTATAAAAACTAAAAATACAAGTAACTATAAAACTACTAAAAGTAATAGCCTATGATAAGGTAAAATCCCACAAACGTGCACCACTGCACCTCTCACAAGCCAAAAGCCTTCTTCCTCATGATCTTCATCCTATCTTCAACCATTAAAGAGACTCCAAATAATAAAATCCATTACATCATGTTAAATATAGAATAGGAAGCAGTAAAACTCATATACAAAAACCGTTAGTGCTCTCCATCATATAAGTGCAAGTCATTAATAAATTTTAATATTCCAGCACCAAAACACGCTGCTGAAACCCAACATCAGGATGACAAAACGGTAGCACCAATATTATTTTATCTGCTGAAACTCCATCAAAACCTGTACTGGCATAGTCTTTAAATAATATCTGCTCATGAATTCTAACAATACCCGTTGATCAGTTTAACCAATATCCAATCACTTTCTCCAAACTCATAAGCGGGACATGAGAATGAAGAAAGGATAAATACTAAATAAAATTGATTCAAACTTGATTCCAGTTTCATATAATAACCATAAACAAAACAGTACCAATACCGATATACTTCTAGAACAAACCAGTAGTGCTACTCTTATGTATATGCACACCTAATAGCTCATGAATTCACAAATACTATCAATTTCACCAATAACAAAACAATTCCATTAAGTACTGATTGTTGAAATTGAATATTAAATCCATGAACTTAATCACACCATAGTGTTTAGAAACTAGTATTCGTACTAATCCTTCCCTGTGCCACAACCTACCATTCTTAATCTTCTAACCCATTGAAATCCTAACACTGAAAATGACAACTCATCTCCAAAACCATCAGCCCTTAATCCAAAAAGACTGGCGTAAGGCCCTATCCCAATAGAGTTGTGTAATGTTACAGTGTTGAAAACCAAATCTATAAGGGGTGAGTTATGAAGAAGATCATCTGCTCCTCTCTGTTATCAGCTTATAACGTATAGATCTGATAACTTTATATGTAATGGAATGATATTAACTCCAAATCTCTTTTCGTCTTCACGACACTGAAAAAATCTTTAAAAAACGCAGCTAAAACTAGTCTTAATATACAGCTTCAGTTCAGAGGCAAACTAAATCCTAACTTATTAACCCCAAACTTACACAATCATTGTAATAATCAGATCTATACACATACTAGAGCTTGAAAATGATGGAAAATTGAAGAAATAGTTATGAAGAATCGGAAGTGAATCAACACTTGCACAGGCAATGCCAGATTCCAATTCTCCCAGTGTGTTGTTCTCCAACTTTCCAACAAAATCGAATCAGCTGTAGATCTGCGATTTAATCATAGATGCATGACAAAATAGGGTAGATCTAGGAATTGAGCCATCCGTGAAAGATAAAAGAACAGATCTGGTTCTAAAGTGAAATTAAAATGAAGGAAAACTAAAGTCTTATCAACGGCCTACAAAATGTAGAACACGTTGAAGGTTATCAGATAGAAATCGAACAAGTAAGAAGAAGAAATTAGAGAGTAGTAGAAGACCCATGCACAGCGAAATGAGGAGAAAAAATTTCTCCTGTTGCCATTAACGAGTTTTCTAACCATGTTATAAGTGTATTATAAGCATGTAAGCATATGACATTATGGTAAGCGTGATTGTATAAATGATACGATAAGTATATAAACATTGTTTATGTATGAATGTATTTTCATATATGCATGTATGACTCAATAATTAATAATAATATATGGATCGTTTAGACATATAGATATTTAATATTGCATAGGTATTTTAGATTGAGACATAGACTTTCGTCTCTTTAAATTTATACTCCTCCTATTGCTATAACCTCCTCCTGTCGATATGATTGTATTTTGTGACAACCCAAATTTTAACAGTAATTAATTAATTGTTAATTAAAGAATAAGTTGAGAAATAATTGGGAATTGGGAAAAAGGGTTTTACATTTGATATCAGTGCCTAAGGTTAAAAAAAATTGTTTTAAAATAAGACTTTTTGAGAAGAAAATATTTTCGAAAGCCAAAATTTAATTTTGAGATTAAAGTTTATCTCCTCTAGTCAAAGTTACAGCATTCCTTTGATTCCTTCGAATTCTAAATTTCTATCCTATCTTTTGTGTAGCCTATCGGAAACCCTTAATTTTCATGAGGGCGTTCCTATCCTTGGTTGGCTTCGTAGATATTTAGAAGCCATGGCGTCCATCGAGGGACAAGAACATGCGCAGGTTCCAGCACCCGCTGCAGTGCTTCTTCCTAACCCACCTATAGCCGCAAACTTCTCTAAACTTTATAAAGACTTGATTCCGAGACATTTATGGAGAAGTGCACCTGGATTAGAGTCCAAAAGGACTTTTGAGGTGTTGGAACTTGACGATGGGATGAGGGTCGACTTGTAGCTTGGCAAGTTAAGGAGGAGGCTTTGTTTTGGAGGGAAACTGTAGAGGATGAAGGAAGAAATATTTGTTGGGCCGAATTCAAAAATAGTCTTGGGAGGAAGTTCCTGTTACCTGCTGAAGGGGAATGCAGTTTGAACAATTTTTGAGTTTAAAGCAAGGAGATATGTTAGTAAAGGAACATATCAATCAATTTAACGAGTTATCGAGGTTCAGTATGGACTTGATTAATATTGCTCACAAGAAGGCTGTTTGATTTGCGAAAGGATTGAATCAACCACTCCAAGGCTTGGTTGTGACTCACATTCGTATTAGAGCGATATATGAGGGTTTAATTGAGATGGTTTTGATGTGTGAGGATAAGAAAGAAGAAGTCAAGGAAGAGAAGAGTGTGAATACTAAGTTCTCTGGTCCTAAGAAAAAGTTTTCGAATAAGAAAGACAAGAAGAAGCTGGGTGGAAATCCGTAGAAAGGACCAATCAAGGCTGAGATCAAGTGTCATGGTCTTGGGATTCCAAAACATCTCATCAATTATTATAGGAGGTTTAATGGGAAGTGCTACAGTTGTGGGCAGCTGGATCATTTGATTAGGGCATGTCCCCAGAAGAGTGGACAGTGTGCTAGTACAGTAGCAGCATCAACTCAAGTGCATGCATTGGAGGCAGCACCGACTAGTAGTGGCCTTGATAGAGGAAGAAAAGTCTCTATTGAAGGAAACCCTAAAGGGGATTCGACCCACCTATCTATGATTTGCAGGGGTTTGGAAATCTCTATTTTAGGCATAAAGTTTGATTGTGATGCCTATGTGTTAGGATTTGTGGGGTATGGCATGATTCAGGGATGGATTGGTAGGCCGTGTATGGGGCCATATTTGGTTGCGAGAGGAGGGTCGTCCATTTGATGACTTATAGTAGTAGGACCCTAAATATTTCTTGCGACCAACAAGGATCAGTCATGTTGAGCTTTCTTTACTCCCAAGATTCTTATGTTGATATCTATTCTATACCTGTTCTTCATGAGTATCCGTACGTATTCGAGGAGGTCAGAGGATTGCTATAGGTGGGAGATTGTTTTCCGGATTTATCTTAGTGAGATCGCAAAGCCTGTAGCACTACCAGTCCGACATATGACTTTGAGGGAACAAAAAGAGCTTAACAAGCAAGTAGGTGAGCTTTTAGAGATGGGTTTTATTAGATGGGGTATTTCTAAGTGGGAAGCACTAGTTTTCTTCTCCGCTAAGACTGATGGTTCCTTCCATCTATGTGTAGATTATAGAGAGCTGAATAAGCTCATAAAGAAAAATTGTTACCTACTCCCTCATATAGATGATTTATTTGATCAATTGTTAGGTGAGTCAGTACGTTAATAGATGGATTTGGCTATAGGTTTTCATCAGTTACGTGTGGAAATAGATAGCATCGATAAGACGGTATTCCGAACTCCTGATGGCTTCTTTGAGTGGTTGGTTAGGCCTTTTGGGCTAACCAATGCACAAGAAATTTTGTGGATCTGATGAGTAAGGAATTCAGAGACGTTCTAAATAAATTTGTTGTGCCTTTTGTGGATGATATCCTTGTTTTCTCAAAGAACGAGGATGAGCTACTTTGCATTTAGGAGAGGTTCTCAGTACTCTCTGAGCTCACCAGTTGAAGACGAAAATTTTCCAATGCCATTTTTTGTAGGAAGTAAGTGCGTTTCTTCAGGAATGCGATGACTAACGCATTGAGCAGGCAGTGAGCGACATTGATTCCTTTGTTCATTGAGTGGCAGAGCTTCGAGTATATAGCCACCTTCGATTTTCGACCATCTACAAACTTCACACCAAGTTTGCTGGCATTTTTGGAGGTGAGACCTACTTTATTAAATTAAATTGGAGATAGATAGAAAGCAGATCCCGAACTTTTGGATATTTTGGATAGATTGAGTAGAGGAGAGGATTCTAGACACCACCTTAGGTATATAGTGGATTGTAAGGGATGGCTATGTCAAGATGTGTCTGCGTTCCGACGGACCGATTTTTTTTCAAAAATCCCAATCCATCGAATCCCGAGTTGGTTTACTCTGGTATTCTTCAGAAAAGACAGAGACATGAAACATGTCAGAGTTCGGAAAACATCTCACAGCGAAAGGAATAAAATATAGTGTAATTAAAACATAGCTTTACCTTAATAATACTGCTAAACCAGTATCTAAAGCTATACAGTCTCTGTCATGAACCTAACTTGCGAATGTTATGAGGAGGGGGTCAGAACATAAGTTCTGTGGGAATGAATTTAAACTACACTTCTTGGATAATCCTACATATACCGTTCAATTACATTTTCTCATTTAATAGGTTATCTGTGTTATTAGTACTCAAGGCTTACACACACACACGTCGTACCCATCTACTCTTTAGTAGATTAACCTAATATAATGTACATGTAGCTGCCCCCAAACTGAGGTAGACCCTGTGGTACCCCACTCGCATGTTCTCATCCATAACACCACTTTAATATGTGTAGTCCCTCATCCTATGCCATAGTAACGTACATGTCTCTATAAATATAACAACCCTACATCCACATAGAACCACTATCGCTGTATTATGTAAGTGTACCGACTGCTATCTTCGAACTATTCGATTGAATTAGGTTCTATCATTGAATAATTCCCTCTAGTCTTATGATACACCACCCAGAGCGATATGAGTGTACCTAGACTTTCCCATGTGCGTATCGTCAATCGTTCTTGGTGTCTATTGCACATGTTCTCTATATGTGTGCCCGAGTCTCGTGGCAGGGCTAATCAAGAAACATGGAACTCGGTCGGGAGCTTTCAGATATCTGCCAATTGCAGATGCTAAGGTCTGCTTTTACAGTGGCTATGGTCCCACTAGACCCCTCCCTCAACAAATGAAAGGCACCCAAGAATATCAAGAATGAGAACTTAACCCCGACCCCCTATTCCCTTCAAACCTAGTGGCTAACCTCACCCATAACTAGATATGGTCTTTTGGAGTTCTCCGCCTTTCCTCTTTACGTACTGACTGAAGATGGTAGGTGGACGACGAGCTGCTATCACAGGGCACTAACTGGTCTCGCCGAATCACGCTGATCCATCTTAGTCTTTTGATTTCCCCTTTTTATTTCCATCAAGGAATACTCATTGGTTCACCCATGCAGACCTAACCTCTATGAGCACAGGCGGATCATCTTCCACTCACAGAGGAATACCAAGAGTACCCTACGTCCCCGGAAGCCGCGTGCTTCTTAACCCAGTCCGTTGGAGCCTATAAGAATATCTAGATGGACATGAGCTCCTCTTTGTGTCTTTGGACATCCCGATGATCTACCCCTTATGGTTATTCATCCTATAACGTATGGACTGGTCCAAGCGCCTCATTTTTACATGTTATTAGAACTTTGTCTGATTATCCAATTATGCGCTTGTTCTGCTCCATCAGGTTTCTTTATAACGTTGTTATTCTATGTTGACTTTTTATTTCCAATTACTAAGTTTCCTCTGCTTATTAATCTTTCTTTATATCTCAGCTCATTAATAAGCCTACAACATGTTATTCTCATAATCTATTAATTATCCCCTCTTATGGTTATAATAACATGTTCCACTTAATTTATAATTAAGTACACCTTAATTCACAGATACATTAGTAAGAGAATAATGCCCTAAGTATCAACCCCGAAGACCAAAATCAACATCAGATTGACACTCTCAACTCAACCAATCTGTTGTTATGTTATTCATATAACGTATGTTATCTTCATTTGTAGATTTATTATTGCCTTTACATATTACTTAATCTTCAATTAAGTACAACTTTCCTTATTACATAAGTTATTTCACCTTCCCTTATCGTTCCTTATAACTTACCTTATTCCATAAGTTATTCTGTTTTCTCCATCGTTCATTATAACTTACCTTATTCCATAAGTTATAATCCCCACTTGTCCCTAGGACAAGCCTACCTATTATCGTTTCCTTTTCTTAAGTTCATTCATAATAGGTAATTATTATCATTCCCCATTTTGGAATTAATTAAGATTAACTTAACCCTTTATCTATTCCCACGTGTTATCAAAGTATTATCTTGGTTAAGTGTTCATTAATTCATTATTTCCGTAATCGTGCAAGACCTCCTACACTAGATTACTGTTTGCAGTTGCAGGATATGCCGGGTGGTTCCATGCAGACTTCTACCGCAATCCAAATCTAACCTCGTGCCTTAGCACTATTACGCATCTAATTTCTTCCTTCGACCACTCACATTAGGTTACCGTTTGCGGTTGTTGGATATGCCGGGCGGTTCCGGGCAGACTTCTACCGCAAACCAATCTAACCTTGTGTCTTAGGCGTTTATTATTTCTTCTTTTATTCAATCCCAATTTCAAGTTCTGAATTATAACATATTTTCCAATTGCCCATAATTTCTAATTCAAGTCATGTCTATAATTCTAATCCAAGTTATGCCTATAATTCCATGTATATAGTTTGTACCAAATTATGCCCAAATCAATTACACGGTTATAAACCTATAATTTCATGTATACAAATTGTACTAATTTATGTCCAAATCATAATTCAATATTTTCCCAAACCTTTCCAATTGTTCATATTTCATTGTAACAGTGCCTCAAATCCCAATCATCAACTTTTGCCCCAAATTACAGTCGTATATTCTCAATTAAATGATATCCCCATATTTCCCTTTTTTTCATTATCATACCCAAATCAACCTTTTTCCCTTTTATTCTCAATATCGTTCAATCGCATAAATCCATAATAGACACAGGCTCAAAGATAACCTAGCTATAAAAATAAAAAGGGAAGAATAAAAGGAGGAAACCCAATGTAGACATAAAATAACTGATCATAATTAAGCATATGATAACAATATTAGGCATAGGTGAACTTTATCAGATTATATCTTTCAATAGATTTATTATGTGTATAAATGGGGAATGGCGAATGATAGATCCATTATTATACAAAAAATGTATTTTAAATCCACTCACAGTATATGCTTTCCCGATTTTGATTTTCGCATCCATGTTCTTTCTCTTCTTTTTTGTGCAGCATAATTCTAGGCATCTTTTCTTTTATTTTGAGAGGAATTATAGATTTATCTTTAGAAGAGATTTAAAGAGAGAGAGAGAGAAGAAGAATCCATGACAAACCTTCAGCGTAGCCGCCAAGTTGTGAGTTTTAGGGTTGGGTATAAGGGTTTATTTATAGGGAGGTTAGAGCAACTGGAGCCTTAGGATGTAATTAAAATCTCATCTGAATAGCCATGTCATTCAACCAATAGAAAATGGCTACGTTTCAGCATCCGCCAATCAAAACATGCCACCTCACTCTAAAAAGAAATCTCTAGAATCAAGCCTAGGGTGCGTTGCACCCATATGCATGTGCGCAGTAGGGGGTGTCGACACCTACCTAGGGGTGTCAACACCCATGTCGACCCCCTATAGGGGTGTCGACACCCATGTTATATATATACATATTCTTTTCCTTTCTATTTGAAATTTGATTCTTTTATCAAATTTCAAATGTTTCTTCTTTTGTTTGTCTCTTTGTTCGCACGCAACTTCAATTATGTTCATACGCATCCATCTCTTATGCGTATACTAATTTTTATATGCGAAAAATTGTCTATTTTATTTGGAAGCTATCTTCCCCAATCAATTAATTAATGATTCTCTCTTTTTGAAATGGCTTAACCCTTTTCACACTTAACCGTTTTTAACCGTTTTCACACCAAGCCACTTTTTAGCCACTCCCTTAAAACAAAAATATATGGCACTGGCGGGGATTGAACTCACAACCTCTTGTGTACAAGTCTCATGTACTAACAAAATGAGCTACTAAGTCTTTTGTTAACAAGACTTAACACAATGCTACATATTATTCATTTCTCATTGCTCTTTTTCATGTTTTATTGCATTTCTTAATTTAAAGATATCCTTTTCATTTTAAATCAGTTTTCTACAAACTATAGGTCTAAATTGATCAGAAAATTGCCACGAATGCAATGACGCTAATTTCGTGACCAAATTCTAGAGTCTCTTCAAATTCTCCTTTCTATTTCTTTTTAAAAGTACGCATGTGTTTCTTCGCATTTCACTGCATTTCTTCTTATTTCATATATTGCATGTAACTTCTTTATTAATCTTTTTCTTTATTTCACTGCATAAACTTCTTACATGCATTCTAATTTTTCCTTTTAAATATATCTATGCATAAAATATATACATATATGCATATTTTTAATCACATTAAAAATGCGGGGTGTTACATTCTCCCATCCTTAAGAAATTACGTCCCCGAAATTTGATAAGGGTAAATTCAAAATAATCCCTCGCATATTATATCATCCATCATGTGTACATCCAATTTTTGCAAACATTGTGCAAAGTGAAATACATCATAGTAATGCATGTATGCCTAATTTGGTACCACTTATATGCATGCATTCTTTCAAAAACTCTTTCAAAACATGATGCTCACATCCTAAATATTCTTGCAGTTCTATATGAATGCAATATTTTTGAAAAATCAAAACATTTTTCACCTAAATTTTCCCACACTGTTACAGAGTAAGAGCATAGTTCATCAATTGTTGCATCCGAGACCCTACCAACCATTATTAAATTCAAAATTTAGAAAAATCTAATTTTCCAAATTCGATTTCTTGTGTTACAAAAAGGTACTAAACGGAGAAATTTACATTTTCCGTTTTTCTTTTATGTACCTTTTCTAATTGCACTTGGATTTTTCGTAACTACTCTATAAAAAAATTCCTATTTTCCTATTCAAGCACAACTACATAAGAAAACTTCCTTTTCTATTTCAACTTATCTTGGAAAAATTTCATCTTTATTCATCTTTTCTTAAGATTTTCATTTTCTTTTCCCGTCATGTTTGCTACTTCTCTGAATTTATTGTTTTAGTTAGGCTATTTTCTTTCTTTCTTAGCTTATTTTACTTAATCCAATGATTTAAGTTTATTCTTTCCAAATAAGCCTTTCCAACAGCTATTACTAAGGGCCAAGAATCTTAAGACTATTTCACTTAAGAAAAGTCCAACCACAACCTCTCAACACTTACTTGCCCTTCGCTATCTAGTAGTCTCTACTAGTCCTTTCTGTGTATTACTAGCCTATACTTTTTTTATCAAGCAACAACCATAAGCTTTACAATGCTTATGCGTTCTACGGGATTTTTTTTTCAAACCACAAAAACTGGAGTAGACAAAGACAACTATTTCTTAAACGGTTTTATGTTGTTTCTACCTACAATGTTAATTCAGCTATTTCCACAAGGTGCAAACATTTACTCTATTCTTATTCTCTACAACTTATTTTGTTTACTCACAAAATTTTCTTTTTAAAACAATAATCAAAATTTATTGTCAAAAGAATAGAGATTTCAATTTTTTTTACAAAATGCAACATTTTGTATGCTTTACTTTTTAATCCTTTCATATGTAATAATATGAAAACTAGTGAACTATTCATGCTCTATAATGTACATCTTCTCATGAGAGAATTCTTTTTAAAACAAGAAATCATTGTTTCTCAAAAATATGTCCCACTTTAAAACCCAATGTGCACTAAATATGTCCTTTACATATTTTTCTCAAACATCAAAAATACTTTTAAGATTAAAACTTGAAAACACCCCAAACTATTTTGTCAAATTTTTTACAATTTCAAGTTCTTAAATGTTAATAAATAGGTTAGACTCAAAGTGGGTCTTCGACTCAATTAGGCTTTCCTAGACACTACCATGAAGTTAATTCTCTCAACTATATATTCCTAATCCATTTTCCACTTTTTAACTTTTATCTAATTTATAAGGTTTCACTACCAAACCCACGAATCTGAAATACTAACATTTCAGTTGCTAACATATGGGATACATCCTCCTTTTATACCAACGATTTTTGTACACTTTCCACCCAACTTTCCTAAGGGTCTCAAATTTCCATATTCGTTCTTTTAGTGTACAAAACTAATATCCCAACTCTTTCCATATTTTACTCTTTCTATTTCATGGGCTCCTTTATGGATTTAGGTTTATATATCAGATGTAACAACCTGCGTTCCGACAGATCGAATTTTTTTCAAAATTCTCAATCCATCGAAACCCGAGTTGGTTTGCTTTGGTATCATGCAGAAAAGACAGAGACATGAAACATGTCAGAGTTCGAAAAACATCTCACAGTTGAAGGAATAAAATATAATGTAATTAAAACATAGCTTTACCTTAATAATAATACTGCTAAACCAGTATCCAAAGCTATACAGTCTCTGTCATGAACCTAATCTGCGAATGTTATAAGGAGGGGGTCAGAACATAAGTTCTGTGTGAATGAATTTAAACTACACTTCTTGGATAATCCTACATATACCATTCAATTACATTTTCTCATTTATTAGGTTATCTGTGTTATTAGCACTCAAGGCTTAAACACACACACACGTCGTACCCATCTACTCTCTAGTAGATTAACCTAATATAATGTATATGTAGCTGCCTCCAAACTGAGGTAGACCCCGTGGTACCCCACTCGCACGGTCTCGTCCATAACACCACATTAATATGCGCAGTCCCTCATCCTATGCCATAGTAACGTACATATCTCTATAAATATAACAACGCTACATCCGCATAGAACCATTATCGCTGTACTACATAAGCATACTGACTTCTATCTTCAAACTATTCGATTGAATTAGGTTCTATCATCGAATAATGCCCTCTAGTCTTATGATACACCACACAAAGCGACATGAGTGTACCTAGACATTCCCACGTACGTATCGTCAATCGTTCTCGATGTCTGTTGGACATGTTCTCTATATGTGCGCCTAAGTCCCGTGGCAGGGCTAATCAAGAAACACGAAACTCGGTCCGGAGCTTTCAGATATCTGCCGATTGCAGATTCTAAGGTCTTCTTTTTACAGTGTCTATGGTCCTACTAGACCCCTCCCTCAACTAATGAAAGGCCCCCAAGAATATCAAGAGTGAGAACTTAACCCCGGCCCCCTATGCCCTTCAACCGTATTGGCAAACCTCACCCATAACTAGATAGCAAAGTATATTGTCTTTTGGAGTTCTTCGCCTTTCCTCTTTACGTACTGACTGAAGATGGTAGGTAGACAACGAGCTGCTATCACAGGGCACTAACTATTCTCGCCGAATCACACTGGTCCATCTTAGTCTTTTGATTGCCCCTTATTATTGCAATCAAGGCATACTCATTGGTTCACCCACGCAGACTTAACCTCTGTAAGCACAGGCGGATCATCTGCCACTCACAGAGGAATACGAAGAGTACCCTACGTCCCTGGAAGCCGTGTGTTATTAACCCAGTCAGTTGGAGCCTATAAGAATATCTAGATGGACATGCGCTCCTCTTTGTGTCTTTTGACATCCCGATGATCTACCCCTTATGGTGATTCATCCTTTAACGTATGGACTGGTCCAAGCGCCTCATTCTTACATGATAATAGAACTATGTCTAATTATCCAATTATGCGCCTGTTCTGCTTCATCAGGTTTCTTTATAACTTGGTTATCCTATGTTGACTTTTTATTTCCAATTACTAATTTTCCTCTGCTTATTAATCTTTCTTTATATCTTAGCTCATTAATAAGCCTACACCATGTTATTCTCATAATCTATTAATTATCCCCTCTTATGGTTATAATAACATGTTCCACTTAATTTATAATTAAGTACACCTCAATTCACAGATACATTGGTAAGAGAATAACGCCCTAAGTATCAATCCCGAAGACCAAAATCAACATCAGATTGACACTCAGAGAATTACTCAACTCAACCAATCTGTTGTTATGTTATTCATATAACTTATGTTATCTTGATTTGTAGATTTATTCTTGCCTTTACAAGTTACTTAATCTTCAATTAAGTACAACTTTCCTTGTTACATAAGTTATTTCATCTTCCTTTATCATTCCTTATAACTTACCTTATTCCATAAGGTATTCTGTTTTCTCCATCGTTCATTATAACTTACCTTATTCCATAAGTTATAATCCCCACTTGTCCCTAGGACAAGCCTACATATCATCGTTTCCTTTTCTTAAGTTCATTCATAATAGGTTATTATTATCATTCCCCATTTTGGCATTAATTAAGATTAACTTAACCCTTTCTCTATTACCACGTCTTATCAATGTCTTATCTTGGTTAAGTTTTCATTAATTCATTATGTCCATAATCGTGCAAGACCTCCCACATTAGATTACTGTTTGCGGTTGCTGGATATGCCGGGCGGTTCCGGGCAGACTTCTACCGCAATCCAAATCTAACCTCGTGTCTTAGCACTATTACGCATCTAATTTCTGCCTTCGACCAGTCACATTAGATTACCGTTTGCGGTTGCTGGATATACCGGGCGGTTCTGGGCAGACTTCTACCGCAAACCAATCTAACCTCGTGTCTTAGGCGTTTATTATTTCTTCTTTAATTTCAAGTTCTGAATTATAACATATTTTCCAATTGCCCATAATTTCCAATTCAAGTCATGTCTATAATTCTAATTCAAGTCATGTCTATATCTTCTACGTTGATGATCACCTTTAGAGTGATAGTTTGTGAGAAATCGACGCTTCATTTCTCCCCGTTTCACGCAATCCGACGGAGGGTGGTCCGATGCGACAGGGAGGCAGCGTCGATGGGGTTTTCACGATGGAGCATGGGTTCGATTTGTTATAGATAAGGCCATGGGTAAGAGATGAATTAATTTGGGGATTAAGGAAATTAATTGTTAATTAATTATTTAAAATTGTAATTAATAGATAAATTATTGTAACTTTGTCATACAAGGTCTGTTTTGCGAACGGTCAGTTTCATTGTAACTGTCATGAAGAGATCTACAGTATGGAATTGACCAGGACAAATTCTGAAGTAACTTGAAATTTTGATTAAATTAAAAGCCTTCATTTAATTTAATTAAAATCATCGTATTCAACAATTTAATATGATCAAGGTGAGATATCTAATTTAAATCAAATTTAATTGTTGATTTACAATGTCAAATTTACATGTAATCGCTATTAAAATTCATGTATGTGATGTGTGAGATTTCTCAATTTTAAAACTTTAAAATATATATATATATATTTAAATAGATCATGATTGTGATATTAAAATAGCCATATAAAAAGCATATATGCATTGTATAAGATTTATATTGACTGATTAATGGTAGTTGTGCTGATTTGTTGAATTATATGTATTTGTTAGATTAAATTATCATTTTGTTATAAAATGTTATGTTAGATTAAATTATCATTTTGTTATAAATTGTTATGTTAGATTAAATTGTCATTTTGTTATAAAATGTTATGTTAGATTAAATTGTCATTTTGTTATAAAATATTATGTTAGATTAAATTGTCATTTTGTTATAAAATGTCATATTAGAATAAAAACATCATTTTTGTTAGAAATGTCATATTAGAATAAAAACATCATTTTTGTTAGATATATCATATTAGGAAAAATGTTGTATCACACTTAATTGTCATTTATTTAGGAATAATGTTGTACGACACTTAATTTTCATTTATTTAGGAATAATGTTGTGTCATATTAAATTGTCATTTATTTAGAAATAATGATGTGTCATAATAAATTTTCATTTATTTAGGAATAATGTGTGTCACATTTAATTGTCATTTATTTAGAAATAATGTGTGTCATATTTAATTGTCATTTATTTAGCAATAATGTTGTGTCATAATAAATTGTCATTTATTCAGAAATAATGATGTGTCATAATAAATTGTCATTTATTTAGGAATAATGTTGTGTCACATTTAATTATCATTTATTTAGAAATAATGATGTGTCATAATAAATTATCATTTATTTAGAATATGTTGTGTCACATTTAATTGTCTTTTATTTAGGAATAATGTTGTGTCACATTTAATTGTCATTTACTTAGGAATAATGTGTGTCATATTAAATTGTCATTTATTTAGAATAATGTTGTGTCATATTTAATTGTCAGTTATTTAGAAATAATGATGTGTCAATAAAATGCCATTTATATAGAATATGTTCATGTTACATAAAAATGTCATTTATTTAGAATATATCCACATTAAATAAAAATGTTATTTTATTAGAAAATGTCATGTTGAATTAAAATTTTCAGGTAAAAATAAAAATTTCATTTTGGTAGGGAATGTTATGTTGAAATAAATATATGTCAATGATAAAATTTACATTTTTTATAGTGCACGTAAAAATGATTAAAATGATCATTAGTTAGAAATACAAAATATGTTAAAGATTACAACATTATCATTATTATGTTAGCAATATTAGAAAATTGGTCATATGTTAAAAATATGTTGTGTGCTAGGTTAAAACATTATCATAATAATATTGATATTAATGTGGTAGTTGAAATTAAATTATAAATATTCATTTGTAATTTTAAATAGTGAAAATTTGTTAAATAGATAGTAATTCAAACCAAATTATAATTGGTTAAATTTATTAACCAATGATGTGCTTAAATAAACAACTGTTGTCTGAAAACCCCACACGGGTATTGAGGTGATGTTTGACATACACTAGCCCCAATTTTTAGTTGTATGTCAATCGATGGATTGACAGTCTGTGATGAGCGTTATTTATTTATTTTATTGCTCATACAGTTGTAAAACTTCACTCTGGATGTGAATGGATTGTTTAATGATTATTTATCATTATTGTTGTATACATGCAACGTATGAAGTCCATGTAACTGAAATTATATGGTAATCGATTGAGTCGCATTCTAATTCAGTATATTTTTATATAAAGAATGTTTTAAAATAAAGAATCTTTTAAAATAAAGAATATTTTAAAATAACGAATATTTTAAAATAATATTCAATGAAGAATAAAAATATGATTCTTATGTCCATTTTTGGATGGACACAAAATTATAAAAATGTGAAGCCGGGCTAAGTATAGAAACAACATTTTTAACCTAAACGGGTTTAACAATCAATTTTATTCATTTTATAATGATTATCAAAAAGTAATTATTTCAAATTTTAATATTTTTGAAATATTATCATTTTAATATGATAAAGATATAGAATATTCAATTTTAATTTAAAATTGAAAATGAAGTTGGAATCGATTTAAAATGAATTTGTAAACATATTTTGTAAATATGTTTTTAATTGGAGATCAACGATAGTGTATATATATATATATATATATATAATGGCCTTAATAGAACGCGCCGCGCAGCGACCGTTCGCAAATTTCGACCATTAACTTCAAATTGATGTAACGGGTGATCTGACTGTTGGATTCTCCTAAAACCGGAACCATTGGGTTCGTATCGATAAGAGCTTTCCAATGAATATAAGAGTTTTGAAATCTAACGGTTAGATTTGGAATTATGTCCAAATCAAATTTGAAAAAGGTCGTTATGGATGCAGTTCGGTGGCTGTTATTGGAAACCGACTGTACGGGCCTTAATAAAATTATTAAAAATAAGGAAAAAATATGTAAAATTATAATTAATAATTTGGAAAGTTTTTGGATGAAAAATCCATATTTGAAAAGATAAAAATATATTTTTATTGAAATGAACTAGTTATTAACTAGAATAAATCTTTAAATGAAGGTTTAATGAAGCTTTCCAATTAATTAATATTAAATTGTAATTAAATAAAATAAATTGGATTTTTGGGTTTGTCAAGAATGGTGTCTTCAATAACATTGTTCTTAAACCCAATCGAGAAAAGAATAAATCTTTTGATTTAAATTATTATAGTTTCCAATTATATTTAGTAATTGGAATAAAATGAAATGTGAATTTGATTTATCGTGAACTGTGACGACATTTGTTCTTTAACCCAATTAACAATGAAAATATAATTTGGAATTTATAATTTTTTTATTAAGATTTAAATGGAAAATTTCCAAAGTAAAGTCTTCCAATTTAATAGAAGAAACTGGAATTGAATGGAGTTCGATTTAATAAAAATCGAGATGAGCTTCTGTAAAAGAAGACCGTTATTATGTATGGAATTTAAAAGGCTTTGCCACTATTCCATTTATATTATTAGTCCGATACGAAATTTATATCGATTATATATTGATTTGATTTCTGTGAAAATTCGATATTTAATGGAAGATGGTTTTAGGTTTATCATGAACTGTGTTTTAAATGGCATTGGTTCTTTAACCCAGTTAAAGACAAGATTAATTTCTTAAAGTTGAATAATCATAAAGTAATGATTTTTGATATTAAAACCAAATTGGAGTTTTAATGAATCTTTTAAAAGAAGATTAAAGAATAAATTTAAAAGAATTTATCTTTGATAAAACTAATGGGAACCTTTCCCTAATAATGTGAATATTTATTTAAAAGAATATTCTGAATTGGAATGAGGCATATGATGTGTTTCTGTAGCACTTAATTATTGATTATAAAATACGTGAGTTATTCGGAAAGACCGGGTTTAACCCATTCTGAATAATTACTACGACGATTAAGAGTCAAAGATGAAGACGGTGGTTGAAGACCGGAGATCTTCACATCATTTGGATGATTACTGATGTTTTGATTGGGAGGCATCCCTAGACAAGTTAATAAGTGGTGATCGTCCAGACATACTTGGAGATCGATGGATATATGGGAAACTCTCTCCTGTATTGGATACATGGGACGAGGAATAAGGTGTCTCCAGTTTCGTTCAGACCCAGAACGGACTTGTAAATGGATGGTATGTCTGACGTTGTATTCCTTTATGCTGTATTCATTGATCTCTGCTAAATATATGTCTGTTTGGTAGTGGAGAATTTATTCTCTTGCTTAACATCCTTCTCTGAGATGTACGAGCTTAGAGGTTATATATTGGCAGAAATCAATGGTATGGATTGACAATGTGGCATGCTAAGATGCAAATGATCAAGGGTTTTATTGAAAAGCAGAGCCTTGTGGTTGATGATCAAAGCACAGCTTTATTTAGCATAGCTTTGTGTAGTGATACTTCGCGAGCCTCACACCCCGGTATGAACCAGAAACGGGAGAAGGATGGCACGGAGGACATGTGTTTCTTTCTACTTAGAAGTGGTGTCGTTGTATGGAGCCCAGACATTTTACTGATGTGGATGATGGAATGTGGCGCCTCAGATTTGAGTCCCTAGTGGCTCTTTATTTACGCCCCAAAGGGAGGGGAAACGTATTTTTCAGGCATAACTAATCCACTAAAGTATTTGTGGACCGGCCTTGCTACTACTAGATGTAGTTGCTGCTGTATCCTGAGCCTCGGGCAAGAGAGTCTCGAATTCGGTAAGGACGATCCCTTTCCTTGGTTCATGATGGAAATCCAACTTCCAATACGACACCATGTAGTTTTGATTGTATAACTAGTATGGCGACATAGTATATGGTAGTTATGCCGTCTATGATTGATACATTATGATTGAAATGTTTTTGAAACATATATACACTAATAATAATATCAAATTCATTTTTATCGTATCAAGCATTTTTTACCATTATAAGGTAAAACTCTATCTTCCAGTTTGCATTGCATTGTGTGATGGGACTTGATTCTTATAATGGTTTCATTTTTCTAAAAAGCATTGCATTGTTTAACGATTTTCTTTATTTCTTGCAGTGGTAATCCAATGGAGTAAACAAGTTCCGCGTTAGCGACGTGGTCCTGTGATTCGCCTTATTATTATTAGATAAGTTAAGTAAGATTTCTCGTACCAATTCCATGACTGACTCGTAGTTTGTTTCACTTTGCAAACTCGGGTGCCCTCTTTTCCACATGGACAGTCGAGTGGCTTGTTTTGCAGATATCTATTTATTAGGCAGGAATCTGGATCGAAGCTTAAAGCTGTGGCCAGAGCAATGATAGTCTTCCGATGCATTGTATTACATTTATCATAATTTATCTTCCGCTGTATTATATCGATGTACTCTGATATTCTGTACTATGATGTAACATTATTAAAATGTTTATAAAATCTTCTGTTATTTGTTCTGATGTGTTGTATGCCCAAAGTTAGTGAATCCGGCGATTTTCCGTGAGGGAATTTTTGGGTCATTACATGTGTTATCAGAGCTTTGGTTAACCCAAATCTTTGGGGTACAACTCGTTAGAACTGGAAAAAAGACTCATTAGAGGTAAGATTAGTAATATCCTATAAAAGAATACTCATTAGAGATAGGATCAGTAGCATCCTTGAATGAGAAAACTCTATAGAGATGGGGTTAGTAATGCCCTAGAATGAGTTGAGAGTGACAAGTTTATAATTAACTTATTTGTGATTATATATATAATCAGATCTTAAAAATTATGATTTTTGAATATATTAAAGTTATATATATTTTTAAAGCTAATCAACTAATTGATTGATGATTGTGTTGTGTGATTATTAGTTCAACTAATAAAATTATTAAACCAATAAAACAAATAAAAAAATGAAAATTGAGTTGATTTGTTAAACAACTTTTAGCTCCGTTCCTTTTCGAGGACGAAAAGATTTTAAGTGGGGGAGATTGTAACAACCTGGAAAATCAAAACCAATTTAATAAATTTATTTTAAGAATTTTTAACAGAAAATGTGTTAGAATTTAAAAATTCCATTATTTGAAATGGAAAATATGTTAACATGAAAATTCACATTTTTTGTTGTATATTAAAAATGACCATTATTTGAAATGGAGAATATGTTAACAATAAAAATTCACATTTTTATTGTATATTAGAAAAGAATAAAAAGATTAAACTTTGATTGGAATATGTTTACATTAAACATAACATTTTTAATGTATAAAAAGATTAAAGTTTGATTAGATATGTTTACATTAAAAATTACACTTTTAATGTAAAAGAGATTCGTTGTTTGAAAATGTGTTAACATTAAAATTTACATTTTTAATGTAAATGAATCATTAAAAGAGATTCAGTGTGTAATAAAAATGTTTCAACATTAAAATTTACATTTTTAGTGTAAGTGATACATTAGAAAAAGATTCATTGTATAATAGATTGTGTTCACATTAAAAATTATATTTGTAATGTAATAGATGAATCATTAAAAAAAGATTCATAGTTTGATAAAACATTTTAACATAACAAAAATGTTTTAACAGTAGAAAATGTTCATTTGTTTAAATTAATATTTACATGTTAGAAGTAGAAAATGTACATTTGTTAAATATTAACATTTACATGCAAACAAAGTTATAAACTTTCTAACAATTGGAATTAAACAATAGATCATGCATTAATTACATTCCCATTTTCTCTTTCCCTATGTTTTTTCTTTTGAATTTTTGAATATGAGATAAACATTGATTAGATTAACACCTGCCTAGTCAGCTAATTTATTTCATTCGTAACTTACTACATATGTAGAGACAAGTGAGGGATAAAATCAAATATATAACCAAATAAAAATATATATACATATTGGCTCCACTATATAACATCCAAAACTTCTCTAAACCTATTCCTAATCCTCCTAAATGTACAGCCGCCACCATACCAATCATTGGCTGAAACGCTCTGCTTCTTCCCCTCAAATCTCTTTCAATCCACTCCTCCATTTCCAAAATTTCCAAAGCAAATATGATATATCGTTCTATGATCTATATCTTCAACGTTGGTGATCACCTTTAGAGTGATAGTTTATGAGAAATCGACGCTTCATTTTTCCCCGTTTTCACGCAATTCGATGGAGGGTGGTTTGATGCGACAGGCAGGCGGCGTCGATGGGGTTTTCACAATGGAGCATGGGTTCGATTTGCTACAGATAAGGCCACGGCTAGGAGATGAATTAATTTGGGGTTTAAGGAAATTAATTGTTAATTAATTATTTAAAATTTTAATTAATATTCAAGTTATTGTAACTTTGTCATACGAGGTCCGTTTTGCGAACCGTCAGTTTCTTCGGAATTGCCATGAAGAGATCTACAATATGGAACTGATCTGGACAAATTCTGAAGTAACTGGAAATTTTGACTAAATTAAACTTCTTCGTTTAATTTAATTAAAATCATCGTATTCAACAATTTAATCCGATCAAGGTGAGATATCTAATTTAAATCAAATTTAATTGTTGATTTGCGATGTGAAATTTACATGTAATCGCTATTAAAATTCATGTATTTGATGTGTGAGATTTCTCAATTTAAATTTTTTAAAATATATATATATATATATATATTTAAATAGATCGTGATTGTGATATTAAAATACACCATATACAATGCATATATGCATTGTATAAGATTTAGATTGACTGATTGAAGGTAGTTGTGATGATTTGTTGAATTGTATGTACTTGTTAGATTAAATTGTCATTTTTTATAAAATGTTATGTTAGATCAAATTATCATTTTGTTATATGTTATGTTAGATTAAATTGTCATTTTGTTATAAAATGTTATGTTAGATTAAATAGTCATCTTGTTATAGAATGTTATGTTAGAATAAATTGTCATTTTGTTGTAAAATGTCATATTAGAATACAAACATCATTTTTGTTAGAAATGTCATATTAGAATATAACATCATTTTTGTTAGAAATGTCACATTAGAATAAAAACATCATTTTTGTTAGAAATGTCATATTAGGAATAATGTTGTATCACACTTCATTGTCATTTATTTAGGAATAATGTTGTATCACACTTAATTGTCATTTATTTAGGAATAATGTTGTGTCATATTAAATTGTCATTTATTTAGAAATAATGATGTGTCATAATAAATTGTCATTTATTTAGGAATAATGTGTGTCACGTTTAATTGTCATTTATTTAGAAATAATGTGTATCACATTTAATTGTCATTTATTTAGGAATAATGTTGTGTCATAATAAATTGTCATTTGTTTAGAAATAATGATGTGTCATAATAAATTGTCATTTATTAGGAATAATGTTGTGCGACATTTAATTTTCATTTATTTAGAAATAATGATGTGTCATAATAAATTTCCATTTATTTAGGAATAATGTTGTGTCACATTTAATTGTCATTTATTTAGGAATAATGTTGTATCACATTTAATTGTCACTTATTTAAGAATAATGTGTGTCATATTAAATTGTCATTTATTTAGAATAATGTTGTGTCATATTTAATTGTCATTTATTTATAAATAATGATGTGTCAATAAAATGCCATTTATTTAGAATATGTCCATGTTACATAAAAATGTCATTTATTTAGAATATGTTTACGTTAAATAAAAATGTCATTTTATTAGAAAATGTCATGTTGAAATAAAAATGTCATTTTATTAGAAAATGTCAGGTAAAAATAAAAGTGTCATTTTGTTAGGGAATGTTATGTTGAAATAAAAATATGTCAATGATAAAATTTACATTTTTTATAGTGCATGTAGAAATGATTAAAATGATCATTAGTAAGAAATACAAAAATATGTTTTTTTAGAGAAAGGAACACAAAATTATGTTAAAGATTAAAACATTATCATTATTACGTTAGCAATATTAGAAATTTGGTCGTATGTTAAAAATATGATGTGTGCTACATTAAAACATTATCATTATAATGTTGATATTAATGTGGTAGTTGAAATTGAATTATAAATATTTAATTTTAATTATAAACAGTGAAAATTTGTTAAATAGATAGTAATTCAAACATCGGTTATAATTAGTTAAATTTATTAACCAATGATGTGTTTAAATAAACTGTTGTTGTCTGAAAACCCTACGCGAGTATTGGGGTGATATTTGACATACACTAGCCCCAATATTTAGTTATATGTCAATCGATGGATTGACAGCCTGTGATGAGCATTTTTTATTTATTTCAATGCTCACACAGTTGTAAAACTTCACTTTGGATGTGAATGATTTGTTATTGATTATTTATCATTATTGTTATATACATGCGATGTATGAAGTCTATATAACTGAAATTATATGGCAATCGATTGAGTCACATTTTGATTCAGAATATATTTATACAAAGAATGTTTTAAAATAAAGAATATTTTAAAATAATGAATATTTTAAAATAATATTCAATGAAGAATAAAATTATGATTTTTATGTCCATTTTGGATGGACATAAAATTAAAAAAATGTGAAGTCAGGTTATGTGTAGAAACGCCATTTTTAACAAGAACGGGCTTACCAATCGATTTTATTCAAACGAATATGGAAAAGTAATGATTTCAAAATTTAATATTTTGGAAATATTATCATTTTAATATGATAAAAATGCAATATTCAATTTTAATTTAAAATTGAAAATGAAGTTGGAATCGATTTAAAATGAATTTATAATCATATTTTATAAATATGTTTTTAATTGGAAATCGATGATATATATATATATATATATATATATATATATATATATATATATATATATGGCCTGAATAGAACGCGCCGCGCAACGACCGTTCGTGAATTTCGACCATTAACTTCAAATTGATGTAGCGGGAGATCCAACCGTCGGATTCTCCTAAAACCGAAACCATTGGGTTCATATCGATAAGAGATTTCCAATGAATATAAGAATTTTGAAATCTAATGGCTTGATTTGGAATTATGTCCAAATCAAATTTGAAAAAGGTAGCTACGGATGCAGTTCGTTGGCTGTTATTGGAAACTGACTGTACGGGCCTTAATAAAATTATTAAAAATATGGAAAAATTATGTAAAATCATAGTAAATGATTTGGAAAGTTTTTGGGTGAAAAATCCCATACTTGAAAAGATAAAAATATATTTTTATGGAAATGAACTAGTTATTAGCTAGAATAAATCTGTAAATTAAGATTTAATGAAGCTTTCCAATTAATTAATATTAAATTGGAATTAAATAAAATAAATTGGATTTTTGGGTTTTCCGTGAATGGTGTCTTCAATAACACTGTTCTTAAACCCAGTCAAGAAAAGAATAAATCTTTTGATTAAAATTATTAGTGCTTCCAATTATGTTTAGTAATTGGAATAAAATGAAATGTGAATTTGGTTTATCATGAAATGCATTTTAAACTCCATTTGTTCTTTAGCCCAATTAACAGTGAAAATATAATTTGGAATTTATAAATCTTTTATTAAGATTTAAATAGAAATTTTACAAAGTAAGGATATCCAATTTAATAGAAGAAATTGGAATTGAATGGAGTTCGATTTAATAATAATCGAGATGAGCTTCTGTAAAAGAAGACCGTTATTATATATGAAATTTAAAAGGCTTTGCCGCTATTCCATTTATATTATTAGTCTGATACGGAAATTTGTATCGATTATATATTGATTTGATTTATGTGAAAATTTTATATTTAATGGAAGATGATTTTAGGTTTATCGTGAACTGTGTTTTAAATGACATTGGTTCTTTAACCCAGTTAAAAGACAAAATTAATTTCCTAAAGTTGAAAAATCATAAAGTAATGATTTTTGATATTAAAAACAAATGGAGTTTTAATGAATCTTTAAAAAGAAGATTAAAGAATAAAATTAAAAGAATTTATCTTTGATAAAACTAATGGGAACATTTCCCTAATAATGTGAATATTTATTTAAAAGAATATTCTGAATTGGAATAAGGCGTATGATGTGTTTCTATAGCACTTAATTATTGATTATAAAATAAGTGAGTTATTCGGAAAGACCGGGTTTAACCCATTCTGAATAATTACTATGACGATTAAGAGCCGAAGATGAAGACGATGGTTGAAGACCGGAGATCTTCACATCATTTGGATGATTGTTGATGTCTTGATTGGGAGGCATCCCAAGGCAAGGAAATAAGTGGTGATCGTCCAGACGTACTTGGAGATCGATGGATATGCGAGAACCACTCTCCTGTATTGGACATATGGGACAAGGAATAAGGTGTCTCCAGTTTCGTTCAAACCCAGAACGGACTTGTAAATGGATCGTATGTCTGACGTTGCATTCCTTTATGGTTTATTCGTTGATCTCTGCTAAATATATATCTGTTTGGTAGTGGAGAATTCATTCTCTTGCTTAACACCCTTCTCTTAGACGTACGAGCTTAGAGGTTATATATTGGTAGAAATCAATGGTATGGATTCACAATGTGGCATGCTAAGATGCAAATGATCAAGGCTTTTTTTGAAATGCATAGCCTTGTGGTTGATGATCAAAGTACAGCTTTATTTAGCATAGCTTTGTGTAGCGATACTTCGCGAGCCTCACACCCCGGTATGAACCAGAAATGGGAGAAGGATGGCAGGGAGGACATGCGTTTCTTTCTAGCTAGAAGTGGTGCCATGGTATAGAGCCCAGACATTTTACTCATGTGGATGATGGAATGAGGTGCCTCAGATTGAAGTCCTTAGTGGCTCTTTATTTACGCCCCATAGGGCGGGGAAACGTATTGTTCAGGCATAACTAATCCACTAAATTATTTGTGGACTGGCCTTGCTGCACCTAGGTGTAGTTGCAGCTGTATCCTGAGGCTCGGGCTAGAGAGTCTCGAATTCAGTAAGGACGATCCCGTGCCTTGGTTCCTAGTATGGTGACATAGTATATGGTAGCTATGCCGTCTATGATTGATACATTATAATTGAAATGTTTTTGAAATATATATACACTAATAATAATATCAAATCCGTTTTATCGTATCAAGCATTTTTGTCCATTATAAGGTAAAACTCTATTCTTCGGTTTGTGTTGCAATGTGTGATGGGACTTGAGTCTTATAATGGTTTCATTTTTCTAAAAAGCATTGCGTTGTTTAACGATTTACTTTATTTCTTGCGTTGGCAATCCAATGGAGTAAACCCGCTCTGCATTAGCGGCTTGGTCCTGTGATTAGGCTTATTATTATTAGATAAGTTATGTAAGATTTCTCATACCAGTCCTATGACTGACTCGTAGTTTATTTCTTTTTGCAAACTCGGGTGCCCTCTTTTCCACACGGGAAGTAGAGTGACTTGTTTTGCAGATATCTATTTATTAGGCAGGATTCTGGATCGAAGCTTAAAGCTGTGGCTAGAGCAATGATAGTCTTCCGCTGCATTGTATTACATTTATTGTAATTTATCTTCCGCTATATTATATCGATGTACTCTGATATTCTGTACTCTGATGTAACATTATTAAAATGTTTATAAAAGTCTTCTGTTATTTGTTCTGATGTGTTGTATGCCCAAAGTTAGTGTATCCAGCGATTTTCCACGAGGGGAATTTTTGGGTCATTACACCCCCTCTAGTTTTTTTTGGCCTTAACGATCCATTCTGCTTCCCCTAACAATTGGTATCAGAGCAAGGTCTTTCAAAAAGTTCATAATCCGATTTTTGAAATATTGCTAAAATGGCAAAATTTGTAATCTCTGATAATACTAGTGTCTATTCATGCATTGCATCAATGTTGAAAAAGTATACATATAATAATGTTAAAGAAGCATATGATCAACTGAAATATTGTTCAATACAGAGAAGGATGAGTTCTATGACTTTTGAAAATTCAAAAGTTGAAAAGATGGGTAAAGTGGCTATTGGCAATTCAATTTCTGAAAAGGTAGTTGTTTGAAATTCAATTCTTGAACTAGTGTGTTTCATGACTGTTGAAAATTCAAATTATGGAAAGCAATTGGTTGAAATGAATAAGGACAATTGGATACTGGATAGTGGTTGTTCGAGGCATATGACTGCTAATCCAGAACTACTCAATAATCCGAAGTATGAAAATGGTGGAATGGTGAACTTCAGAGATAATTCTAAAGGATACATCATTGGAATCGACAATGTCGGTAATTCTGAAACTCCTACTATTTCTGATGTTTTACTAATTAGGAATTTAAAACACAACTTGCTAAGTATAATTCAACTTTGAGATAAAGGTTATAAAATAAATTTTGAAAAGAATAAATGTTTCATAGAAGATAAGAATTCAAAAATTATATTTAAAGGAGATAGAAAGAAAAATATCTATATATTAAGTATGAAAACATATCCAACAATAATTTATGTCTTATAGCCAATACAAGTGATCCCTGGATCTGGCATAAGAGATTCGATCATACAAATTTCAAACACATCTCTAGGATATATAACTTAGACTCAGTTAGAGGATCACCAAAATGAAATTTAAAGTTAATAACTTATGCAACGCTTGTCAATTCGGAAAATTAAAGAAGAGTTCATTTAGATCAAAAGAAGGAATTACCACTTCGAAACCATTAGAGTTAATACACATGGATTTATTTGGTCCATCCCAAGTGCAATTAATAAATCATAACAGATATGTGTATGTAATAGTTGATGATTTTTCTAAATTCACTTGGATTTTGTTTCCTAAAAATAAAAGTGATGCTTTCGATCAATTTAAAACTTTTTCTAAAAGGATTCAAGATTTATTATCACTAAAAATTAAAATAATACATACTGATCATAGTGGAGAATTCGAAAATGATAATTTTGAAAATTACTGCAAAAACTATGCTATCCAATAGTAATTTACCAAGGAAATTTTGGGTGGAGGCAGTCGCAACAGCTTGCTATATTATTAACAGAATTTCAATTAGACCTTTAACTCATGAAACAACATATGAACTTTTGTATAACAAGAAACCAAAAGTATCATATTTTAAAATATTTGGAAGTAAATGTTTTATACTAAATACAAAAGATAATTTAGATGAATTTGATTCAAAATCTGATAAAGGAATTTTTATTGGATATTCAGAAAGAAGCAAAGCTTATAGAGTTTTCAATACTCGAACCAACACTATAGAAGAAACATTAAACATATCTTTCGATGAAAACTACAAAAGTGTAACTCAAAACAATGAAGACGATTGTGAAAATGAAATTAATGAAATAAATTATGAAGATAACTAACCAAATAAAAGAATTAGATTACTTAGAGACCATCTTGTAGAAAATATCTTAGGAGATATTGAATCTATTGTTAGAACTCGTAATCAATTAAATAATATGAGTAATACCGCATTTATATCAACTATTGAACTGAAAGATCCAAAGGAAGCTTCTTCCGATGATTCATGGATACTTGCTATGCAAGAAGAACTAAATCAGTTTACTAGGAATGAAGTATGGGAACTTGTTCCTAGACCAGAGGATAAAACAATAATAGGAACCAAATTGGTCTATAAAAATAAAAAGAATGAACATGGTGAGGTAGTAAGAAATAAGGCGCGATTAGTAGCACAAGGTTATACTCAAGAAGGAATATATTACGACGAAACGTTTTCCCCCGTAGCAAGACTAGAGGCTATTAGAATTTTACTAGCTTTTGCAAACTATAATAATTTCAAATTATATCAAATGGATGTCAAGAGTGCTTTTCTAAATGGATTTGTCAGGGAAGACATATATGTAGAACAACCACCTCTATTTGAAGATGAAAAATTACCAAATCACGTATATAAGTTGAAGAAAGCGTTATATGGATTAAAACAGGCTCCTAGGACATGGTATAATAGATTACGAAATTATTTATAACAATCAAACTTTGAAAGAGGAAAACTAGATAATACTTTGTTTATCAAGAAGAATAACAAAGATATACAACTAGTACAAATATATGTCGATGATATAATTTTGGGTCAACAAATAATAAAATGAATAAAGAATTTTCAGATGTTATGACCAAAGAATTTGGAATGAGCCATATGGGAGAATTATCATTCCTGTTAGGTTTACAAATTCGATAATTAAAGAATGGAATATTTGTTAATCAAGAAAAATATGCAAGAGATTTAATTATTAACTACAATCTAATAACAAAAAATGGTTGACCAAGACCTATGACAACTAATATTGCTTTAAGTAAAGATGATACATCAAAAGACATTGATCAAAAACTATATAGAGGAATGATAGGATCATTATTATACATAACTGCTAGTAGACTAGATATAATGCATAACATATGTCTCCATGCAAGATATTAATCAAAACCTAAGGAAACTCATTTAACAGCCGTAAAACATATTATGAGATATGTAAAGCACACATTAGATTTTGGATTATTTTATCCTAAGAATGATTCATTCAATTTAGGTTTGTACTATGACGCTGATTATGCAGGATGCAAATCCGATCGTAAAAGTACTAGTGGAACATGTCACTTCCTAGGACATTCCCTTGTATCATGGTTCAGTAAAAAAGCAAAATATCGTATCTTTGTCAACAACTGAAGTAGAATATATATTTGCTGCTTTGGCTTGTTCACAAGTAATATATATGCAACAAACTTTAAACGATTTTGGTTTAAGTATAAATAAATCACCTATATGCTGCGATAATACAAGTTCTATAAATATTTCTAAAAATTCAGCCCATCATTCGAGAACTAAACATATTGATGTGAGACATCATTTTCTAAGAGATATTGTAAGTAAAGAAAAGATTTCACAAGGAACAAACAAACAAATTGCAGACATATTAACTAAACCACTAAATGAAGCAACATCCACTAAATTTAGGAGAGAATTAGGCATATGTTCATTAAGTGAGTTAGAATAATTAAATATAGTAATATATAAAAATATAATAAGAAATCAAAATAATGAAATGTAAAATAAGACTATGTCGACATATAACTGGCAAAAATATCAAATTTAATTCCCTTAAAAAATTAGTTATTTCAACTATTTAAACCTTTTATTTTGACTTTTCTTCTCTGTAAAAACTCTAAATTGAAAAATACAGTGGCCTCCACTAATCCAAATAATCAAATCAACTCCGATTCATATACTAGACCATCCGAGGGTCTGTTTCAACGATCTACGCTATCTAGGGTGATCAAAATTGAAGAAAAAAAAATAAAGTATTTACTGCAAATGGTGGCTGAGATACAAGTACTCCAGATTTGGATGAATCAGGAGCAAAACAGGCAAGGGAAAGCAATGAGAAGTCTCTTAAAGTTTATAATGGATAATGAGACTAATCCAATTATCGTCAATGATGATAATCAAGCCATGGAAAAGGAGGAAGAACCTGAAGAAGAACCAGAAGAGGAAGAAGAAATGATGGAGGAGGAAGAACAACAAGAGACTCTACCAATGATTACGGATGAAGATGACAGCGTTGAATATGTAGGAGAGGTTCTATTTGACAAAAATGGGAATGTGATTGAAAATAATGGAAAATTCTGTCTCCATTATCCAAACTGTCCAATTCACAAATCTCCCATTGTTAAAAATAATTAGTGATTAAGGTTTTCTTCGATTCTTGTTGTATCACGTATCTACGATGTATCGTATGTGTATAAATCTATATAGTTGTACAAATTTATGTCTAATAAAATTGTCGTTTATAATTAGTTATCTCTCGTTAAAAAATAAAGAATGTTTGATTAAGGGGAGTATCTTTTCTGGGTGAGTTACTTAAGTTCTAAATAGAAAGTTATACAATTTAGGGGGAGTACCTTTAGGATTTCTTTTTGATAATGCCAAAGGGGGAGAAATTATAAAATATTGGCATAGTTTATAGGATTCTTATAGACAGAGGGTGTATTAAAAGGATCATCATCAATAGGTATATATAGGTATGATATTATATAAACTAAGGTTTCATCATCAAAAAAGGGAAGATTGTTGGAGAACGGAGTTTTGATGACAACAATCTTATTTCAATGATCATTGATTATAAAATATTTACTAACACTTTTTGTATAGAATATATATATGTAAATATATATATATGTAGGAATTATATACAGGAAATATCACTGAAGACTGTACAGTTTTAAAGATAATAGACATTCAAAGATCAGAGAAATTTCAAGACTCATGAGTATTCAAGATTTCAAGAGTCCAAGATTGATATAGTTATAGAGTCTCGATTTTGTAAGACCCTAAATAGCACTCCAAGTTCAAATTCAAATTTTCAAATTCTGATTTTCAATTCTACCCTCAATCCTCTCTATTTTATTTTCTACCTTTTCTATTTTTTTCTTTCTATCGTCTTTGTTTTTCAAACTTAAATTATATATATATATTCTTGTACTTTATATATTTATATAATTTAAAACCTTATAATGTTATAATTTTATAAATATATTTATATAGTTGAAATTTATGGTTTTTATATGTTTTTCTACTATATAATATTAATTTACATCACTAGATTTTTATTCAAGAATATCCAAAATTGTATTAATATAAAAACACTTGAAAAATGCTTTAAAATAAAAAATTACACTAGGGTATGTCGACACACCAAAAACGCCATGTCGACATATAACTGTCACTTCTTCAAATTTGAAAGGAAGTGTCCTTTCACTATTTGAAACGATTCAGAACCGTTGCAACTTTTCACAGTCTATAAAAAGGGGTTTAAATAGAATTTTTAAACATATATTCTTCTCCATTTTCATCCTCTTTCATTATATAATCATTCTTAATCATTTTTATGATTTCTACACTTATACTCTGCTGAATTCAATTCTGTTTTGATCAAACTTCTTCTCTCTACACTCTCTTCTCATCTGTCTCTGAATCAAGTGCTATTGAAGAGTTATAGGGTTGTTTGTAGTTATTTGGGTTGAGTAACGGTTATAATCGGTGGTATCCTTTGTAGCCGTGAAATCAAGGAGGTTAGAATTGGTGGTATCCCTTATAGCCGTGAAATCAAGGAGGTTGGAAATGGTGGTATCCCTTGTAGCCGTGAAATCAAGGAGGTTTTAATTGGATTTGAATATAGTAATAAAACTCAGTGCAATCCATCGTTACGTGGGACTGGACATAGTAGCAATCCGAAGCAGTAAAAAATCCGGTGTGTTCTTTCCTTTTCTGCATATTTATTTCTGTTTATTTTGTATTTTTTTTGGATCTGTGTCTGTGATTATGTTTGCAGTGTTTGATTCATCCCGTAGTTCACATAAGTTTTAGATTTTTTTTTCAAATTCTTTCAAACACTATTCAACCCCCCTCTAGTGTTTGTTTTGCCTTAACGATCCATTCTGCATTCCCAAACAGATGCAAACATATAGTATTAGCTATTACCATTAGGATTTTGCATACATTTGTAGCGTGACATCGACATATTTACATAAAAAGGAGGTCGACTGAATCAGTAGACCGCCTAATCTTTTGCTTTAATTAGGATCATATACACTATGCTATTGCATATACATAAATTTGCATTAGATAAATTAAGGACAATGGTTGCAAGTGGATGATGGATGAATAGATCGATATACAAAACATTTGTATTATTCTTCTTGCTTAGATATTTCGCGGGACGAAGTCCTTTAAGGAGGGGATAATGTAGCAACCCAAGTTTTAACAATAATTGATTAATTAACTTTTAATTAAAGAACGAGTTGAGAAATAATTGGGAATTAGGCAACATATGTGTTACATATTTTCTGTTCCCCATTTTCATCAACTAAAAAGGAGTTGAATATCAATAAGAACAATATAAGGTTTTAATTTATGAATAGACTTGGAATTAAAAATGAAATATAAAAATATAAGTTTACTAGATTCTCCAATTATTGCTTCATTTTTAGATCGGTTTTTTAATATATTAGAGAAACTGAAATAACTTCCCTTTTATTTGTGCTATAACTGCAAAAATACGATACATGTACTTTGGTACCCACTTCTTACGTTAGGGTCTAGGTGTTAGATCTTAGGAAGACAAACCCAAGAGGGTTCAGTATCTCTTTTATAAATATATTTTTCATTATTAATAACTTAATCAAAATAATTATTGATATATTTCTCTATTTTTGAAGTTAACCGGTACCCAAATATTTAGATACTTTCTTGTCAATGATCTAGTATTTCTAGATATATCATAAATATTTCTAGTCAAAGAAGTACTTGAATTTTTGTAAAAATGGGATCTAGAATTTACTCGAGCTTTAGTACTAGTAATATTTTCATTATACATAAAATCACATCTACTACTATTTATACGATCAATTTTATAATTTCATAAACCACTTTTACCATGTAAATGTCGAGAGCTTGATAAAATCATATTTAAATCGTTTTGACTTTTATTAAATTTTACGAATTTACTTGTATGTTTCTCAAATTTTGTCTTAAAGTCACAATTAACATTTTCAAAAGACATTTTGTTAGTTTTCAAAATATCAATTTCCTAATTTAATTCAAAAATTTTCCCTTTTTAAAGTATCTTATTTTTGAGACAATTAATTTGAGATTCTGAATTATCTAAAGATGATTGTAATAAATTATTTTGGTGTTTAATCATAAATTTCTTTTGAATGATTTTCTTTTAAAATCTCACATTCATTAATTCAATGTAAATTTCTATCACTTAAACCACTATTATCTTTTTCAAGAGTCAAAAGAGTAAAATTAACAAAAAAAGGACTCATTTCAGAGGCTACGCCTATTAATGGCGTTTAGGCCACTTCTTCTCTTTTTTCTATTTTTCGCTTCTTCTCCTTCTACCATTATTTTATTCCTCGCGGTTTATCAACCCATTTCTTCTCCCTTATTCTGATCTGCCTATCTTTCGCCTGCGTGGGTGTAGCCTCTGTCTCTAAATTTTAGATTTGAGATCTGTAACACCCCGTATTTTCTGAGAATATTAAAATAACAAATTAAAGAAAAATTTATTTGAAAAGAGGAATGAGAAAAGAATAATGTTTAGCATTGTTCTAAGGTTTGTAAGGAAAAGACTTAGTAGCTCATTTGGTTAGAACATGTGACTTGCATACAAGAGGTATAGAGTTCGATCTCCGCCTGCGCCAAATTTTTGTTTTAGAGGAATGGCTAAAAAGTGGCTTAGTGTGAACGCAGTTCAAAAAGTGGTTTAGTGTGAAAATGGTTAATTATGAAGAAGTTATTAAGCCATGAACTTTGTATGCATATGAGAGAAATATACATATATATATATATATGAATATAAATTAAATAAATAAATATTCAAAAAAAAGTTCAAAACAACGAATCGGGAGGTGGAATAGCCGAACCGCACCATTTTTGGAGTCGACCCAAGCCCCGCTGGGTCGACTAGAGGTCAATCCAGGGTGTTTAGTTGCCAACCCATGGCCCGATTCACCCTAAGGGCTGATATGGCATCTGAGTGGTCCGGATCAGTTCTAGGGTTAATCCTAAGGCCTAAATAACCTCCTACTCCTATATATACACCCTAAGACCTAACCCTAATTCATAAATATTATCTATGACACCATTATGCTGTCAAATTATCTCTTAAACCCTAGCTGCCGCCTCTAAATCAAACCTCAAGTGTTTAACTACAATTCAAATTAAAGATTAGAGCTTCTACAACAATTCAAGAAGATAAATCAGCAGCACCGCAAAGTTTCTACACCAATTTCAGTGCATAATTCTATTCTTTAACCACGAAAGGTGAGTATGGTGATTTTCACATTATAATGGGATTAAAAGTAACATGATGAAGTTGTAAAGAGGATTCATATGTATATATGTAATTTAAATCTCATCCAAGTCTTCACCTTTTTTATTCATGTCATCATATGCCTATGTTTCTATGTAAAGTTCATACCTTTATCAGTTTATTCATGTTGAATCTGTCATTATACCTCTATGCCAGTTTACATGCCCCTTTATTTCAAGATGTTGTGTTAATTCCAATTTTTTGTGATTTGATTCTCTCTTCTTATCCCTATTCCTTTTATTTTTGGATCTAGGCTACCTTCGAGCTTATGTTAAAAATACGCGCGAACGAATATACGTGGGAACGATGGGAATATGTGAAATATGGAAAATTGGATATTATTGGATATTTTTGATAATTGGATAATATGTGAAATTGGCATATTTGGGTATGAATTACATGGAATTGATGAAACTGCCTATAATTGTAAATTTGTAATTGAGGCTAATTAATATGTAATTAGTGACAATTTGAAATAGGCAATATTATAAACATGATTATATGTTTAATTGGATATACATGACATGAAAATTGGGTATGGGTAAAATACGATTATTAATAAACCTTTGACATGAGGTTAGGCGCAATTGTGGCGTAAGACTGCCCGGAACCACCCTGCAAATCCAGCTGCCACAATTAGACGTCTAATGTGAGAGGTCAATGGAATGAATTATAGGCGTAATGGTTAATGACACGAGGTTAGACCCAGTTTGTGGCATAAGACTGCCCGGAACCGCCCGGCAAATCCAGTGGCCACAAAGTGTTCGTTCTAATGTAAGAGGTCATGCACCGTTCGTCATAAGGAATGAATTAAAGAATACTAACCATAATAAGACATGGGTACGGTTAGAGGGTTAAGTTGGGTGACATGTAAATTATGACATGTAAATATGGACTTAATCGGAATAAGATAGGACATGTAAATTATGACATGTAAGTATGGACTTAGCCGTAGCATGTGTAAGACATGGACATTTTAATTAAAATGGTTAAGTGGGGAAAACCTAGTGGGGACCAAGCATAGGTGGGAGGCTTGTGTCGGATGGGGACCCGTTTCAACCAGTAACCAGTTTGAGTATCTAATTGGGCCCGGTACTAGGCCGGGGTTGGGGCACGCTTACTGGGCTTGAATATAAAAGGTCAAAATGTGAATAGCGGTGGCAACGTAAGTCCAACGGGTTCATATGCGTGCATGGGTCCGGGCTGGTAGGTAAGGCGTTGTTGCATCGTGTTGGTTTGGCCGTGCATTTCATGTTGGTATCGGGGTTGCCACTTTGGGGAGTGATACACCCCACTGTGGGGCCAGCACGGGTGCCTACGAGGTTTAGGGAGCTGATCGAATGGGTAGGTAAGGGTACCTTAGCGATGGTAGGAGCAAGCCAGCATCTACGATAGCAGCTAGGTACAAGTAACTACCAAGTTTGTCATGTGGGTACAGTTAGTGGGAAGGGATCAACCTTTAGTAAATAGAGACTAGTAGATGTGCAGTGTAATTAAGTAATGCGGTGTAAATTAGCAAAAGTGAGGTGTAGCGAAATACATGTTGGTTGAGTTGGATAGTCCCTTGGGTGCTAGTCTGATGTTGACTTCGGTCTTCGGGGTTAGTACTTGGAGGATTGTTCGCTTAGCCAAGGTGTAGGATTGTCTTAGTTCTTTGGAACAGAATCATCTTGTCCATCGTTTTTATCTACCTTATCTATGTAATAGCCATATCATGATGCCTATTTATGTCTTGATCGTTTACCTTACCTATTATTTGTTAAAATTACCGGACTCGCCAGACTTTATGTCTGACCCGTTTTGTTTCCACCTCTTTTATTTTCTTCCCCCCAGGTTTGCAAGGAGGGAATACTACAACTTAGTGCCGATTTCTTTCAGTTGCTTGAAGAGAGTAGATGTATCGCTTTGGAATCTCTCATCTTTATGGCTTTGCTTATGCTCAGTGGGGATTTATGCATTTATGTTATTTAAGTATTTGCTTCTTTATGTACTTTGTAGTTTTTGGAAAAGACAATTGATCCTGTTGTAATGGTTTTTGGAGACTACTTATGTAAGCTTGTTTTGAAGTTATGATGCTATGAAATAAGTTTTATCTTCTGCCGTGTTTTATTTATTTTATTCTTGTAATTTATCTGTTCTATACTACTATAACGCTTCATGACATTAATGCATTCCCTTTGTGAGTGACATTAATGGCCATGGGGTGTTACACGTGGTATCAGAGCTATGGTTACAAGAACAGATAAAAAGTTTTGAAAAGTGTTTTCAAAAGTATTGTTTTCATAGAAATTATTTTCAAAAACTTGTTTTAAAGAAGCTATTTTCAAGGAAAGTTTACTTTAAAGAGCATAATCCCCGCAAGCCATACATCTCTCTTTCGCTTCCCTTGTTTTGAAACACTTTCTTTTTCTTTTCAGCATGTCTGAAGCACCTGAGATACCAAAGCATATTCATGTACCCGGTTGGTTTCGTCAATATCTCGAGGCTAGGGCCGCTACCGCGGGTCGGACCAACGTTCCTCCTCCTCCCCCAGCTCCAGTCATTCCTCCGTGTGGAGATGCTTTCGCCAAGATATGTAAAGACTTTCGTTCGATGAGTGGAAAACCTTTTAGTGGGTCTGAAACGTTCGTTGAAGCAAGAAATTGGTTAAAAGAAGTGGAAGATCTGTTTGGCATTTTCGATTTGGAGGACTGTAAGAAGGTCCAATTGGCTTCTTGGTTGATGAAGGACGAAGCTTCGTTTTGGTGGGAGGTTACTAATGGAGAGTGTGCTGTAGAGACGTGTGCAGATTTTAGGGGAAGGTTTGAGTTGAAATTCCTTTCTCAAGCTGAGGAGAGTATGTACATGGAGAGGTTCTTGACATTGAAGCAGAAAAACTTGACTGTGAAGGAGTATGTGGCCGAATTTAATAAGTTGGCAAGATTTGGGGTAGAGTTGGTGAATACGCCTCACAAGAAGGCCTTGAGGTTTGCAAAGGGCCTAAATGAACCGCTTCACAGTTTGGCTATGTCCCACATTCCAATGGGGGCTACGTATGAAAAGCTTGTTGATATGGCATACATGCATGAAGAAGAGAAGGGTGTAAGTACTTTTTGGCTGCAAGATAAGAAGGTGGATCCAAAGAAAGCCCAACAACAAAAGAAAGGTGGTAAAGGAAAGAGGAAGTGTCATAACTGTGGGATACCTGGCCATTTGAAGAAAGACTGTAGGAAGAAGAAGTAGTTCGCTTGTTATCATTATGGTGATCCAGGTCATGCTGTCAAGGACTGTCCTAAGAAGCAAGGGCAGAGGGCAGGTTCTACTTCGGGAGGGCAGGTTCATGCTCTCATGGCTCCAGGGCAGGAAGAAGGTAGAAAAATTTCTGTTGAAAGTTTGATTTTCTTCTTTGATCATCCTGTCCGTACTTAATTCGATTCTGGCGCATCACATTCGTTTATCTCTACATTATTAGTTGAAACACTACACTTAAATACTAGTCTCGTTGTGGATCCCATTATAGTCTCAAATCTTATTGGTGGGTCGGCTCATTTATCCATGCTTTGTAGGGATTTGAGATTGTCTATCTTAGGCGTTGGTTTTGAATGTAATGCTTTTGTGCTTGTTTTCATGGGCTATGGGTTGATTCTAGGGATGGATTGGCTAGCCGGATGTGGTGCCATCCTAGATTGTGAACGAAGGGTAGTAAAATTGTTGACTCGTAGTGGAAAGACCCTTGATAAGCCATATGGCTCCTCGTGAGAGGAGGGAGCTCAATAAGCAAGTAGGGGAGTTACTTGAGAAGGGATTCATAAGACGTAGTATATCGGAGTGGGGTGCTCCAGTAGTATTTGCCACGAAGGCGGATGAGACCCTTAGACTTTGTGTGGACTATAGAGAACTTAATAAGATTACTAAGAAGAATAGGCACCCACTGCCGAGGATTGACGATCTCTTCGATTAGTTAGTTGGCGCCTCAGTGTTTTCGCAATTGGACTTAGCCACTGGCTTCCATCAATTGAGAGTGGCTGAGGATAGCATAGACTAGACTACCTTTAGGACTCCAGACGGTTTCTATGAGTGGCTTGTGATGCCCTTCGGTTTGATAAACACCCCCGCATACTTTTTTGACTTGATGAGTAGGGTGTTTAGGGAGTACCTTAATAAATTCGTGGTGGTCTTTGTGGATGACATCTTGATCTTTTCTAAGAGCGAGGAAGAGCATGCCTTACATCTTAGGGAAGTGTTGGAGACCCTTCGAGCACATAACCTTAAAGCTAAATTTTCTATATGTCACTTTTGGAGGAAGGAAGTGCGATTCTTAGGGCACGTGGTTTCCAAAGAAAGGATAGTTGTGGATCCCATGAAGGTGGTGGCCATCCAAGATTGGAAGGTCCCTAAAAATGTTACCGAGGTGAGGAGTTTCTTGGAGTTGGTAGGCTACTATAGGAAGTTTATCAAGGACTTCGCAAATATATCAGCCCCGTTGACACGGTTGACGAAGAAGAACCTAGTTTTCATGTGGAACGTAGATTGTGATGATGCGTTCCAACGTTTAAAGAGAGCTTTGACCACAACCCCAGTCTTAGTGTTGCCAGATGGGAGTAAGCCATTTACCGTTTATACCGATGCTTATGGGACAGGACTAGGCGCAGTCTTAATGCAAGAGTGGAGGCTAATAGCCTATAGAGGAAGGCAGTTGAGAGTGCATGAGAGAAATTACCCTACACATGACCTAGAGTTGGCCGCTTTCGCGCTTAAGTCTTGGCGCCATTATCTTCTTGGCGAGAAATTCGAATTGTTCACAGACAACAAATCGCTAAAATACTTGTTCTCTCAGAAGGACTTGAACTAAAGGCAGCAAAGGTGGATGGAATTCTTAGCGTCCTACGATTTCGAGATAGCATATACCCCTGGCAATGGTAACGTGGTGGCAGACGCCTTAAGTAGGAAAAGGTTGTCCTTGAGTCCGTTGTTTGTTGAGCGGCAAAGCTTAAAGTTCATCTCTATGTTTGACTTTAGACCTTCCATTGACTTTATACCCGGTTTGCTAGCATCCTTAGAGGTCAGACCTACGCTTTTGGGACGGATTGGTGAGGCACAGCGAGATGACCCATAGTTGGTTGAGTTGGTAGAGAAGCTCATGAGGGGGGAGTCATCGAGCCATCTCAGTAGGTATACCGTAGATGATAAGGGTTGGTAACGTAGGGACGGTAGACTTTGTGTACCACGAAACGAGAACTTGAGGAAGACCATTCTTAATGATGCACATCGTTCGAAGATGACCATTCATCCCAGCGGGGACAAGATGTACATGGACATGAGACGAGTTTACTTTTGGGCCGGTATAAAGAAGGATGTGGCCAAGTTTGTCGCTAGATGCTTGGTGTGCCAACAAGTAAAAGCAGAGCAAAAGAAGACCGGTGGGTTGCTTCACCCATTGGAGGTCCCACAATGGAAGTGGGAGAGTGTCTCGATGGACTTTGTTGATGGGTTACCAAGATTGAGGAACGGTAATACAGGGATTTGGGTCGTGGTAGACAGACTTACTAAGAGCCCCCATTTCATTTCCGTGAAGAGTAAGAGGACTGCTCCATGGTTAGCCTCCGTATACATTTGAGAGATAGTTTGTTTGCACGGTGTTCCTTCAAGCATAGTGAGCGATCACGATCCTATTTTTACTAGCGAGTTTTGGAAGAGCTAGCAAGAGGCGGTAGGGACTAAGTTATGTTTGAGCACCACATATCATCCTCAGACGGACGGCCAGACCGAGAGGGTGAATCATATTCTAGAGGACCTTTTGAGGCTATGTGTTTTAGTCGTAGGTACATGGGAGGAGCATCTTCCTTTGGTGGATTTCGCGTACAATAATAGTTTTCAGTCTAGCATTAGCATGGAACCTTTCGAGGCTCTTTATGGAAGGCCTTGTCGTTCACCTACATGTTGGTAGGAATCTACGGATAAGATCTTACTTGGGTCCGATATGATTAGAGAGACTTCAGAAAAGATTGATTTGATTCGAAGGAGGATGAAGACGGCTCATGATAGGCAGAAATCGTATGCGGACAAGAGGAGGACAGATCTTGAATTTGATATTTGGGACATGGTCTTTATCATGGTGTCTCCATTACGGAATGTTGTTCGCTTTGGGTCCATTGGGAAGTTAACACCAAGGTTCGTAGGGCCATTTCCTATTAAGGAGAGGATTGGACAGATGGCATATATAGTAGAGCTGCTCGAAAGACTTAGTGGTGTACACGACGTGTTCCATGTTTCTCATTTGAGGAAGTGCTTGCATGAGACCGCGGAAGTGGTAGAGCCGAGCTTGCTTAGAGAGGTGGAGATAGAGCGTGATGCGACGAGCTCCTACATGCATTCTTGGGTCGGAGATTTAGAAGTTGAGGAATCGAGAGGTCAAGCTAGTCAAAGTGCAATGGGGAGATGATGAGAGCGACGTTACTTGGGAGACGGAAGAGAAGATGCGTTCATTGTACCCTTTTATTTTCAAGGGTATGTCTTTTAATTTCTCCTTTATCGCTTAGCTTGTACTTGTTCTATCTTTAGTATATCCTCTCGTTTAAGTCTTTGACCTTTAGATAGGGTAGTCCTATGGTTGAAACATGTGTTTGAGACATGTTATGACTGATGGATGCATGTGGATGCAAGTGTTTGCTAGTGGTTGCTCGTAGATACATATACACACACTTTAGGCACTAGATCGGCTCAGTCACTTTCATATTGCATATTGCATATAAATGGATGTATATTAAATGGACGTATCATATGGATGTTTCATTTGAATGAATGGTTGTGCACACATGTAGTAATGATATGTATAGGGTTCTTTGCAAACATGGTGGATACACGACACTATCATTATTTGCATTAAGGAGGTCGACTGAATCAGTGGACTACCTGATTTTATATTAGTATATGGACATATACACACACTATGCATATGTACATGAAAAGCATTAGAAATCTTTTAAGGACCATGGTTGCTAGTGGTTGATGGTTGACTAGATGGATGATTGGATGGTAGGATACGTTCTTCTTGACTTAGAGATTTCGAGGACGAAATCCTTTAAGTAGGGGAAAATGTAACACCCTGTATTTTCTGAGAATATTAAAATAACAATTTAAAGAATAATTTATTTGAAAAGAGGAATGAGAAAAGAATGATGTTTAGCATTGTTCTAACGTTTGTAAGCAAAATACTTAGTAGCTTATTTGCTTAGAACATGTGACTTACATACAAGAGGTACAAAGTTCGATCCCCACCAGCGCCATATTTTTGTTTTAGGGGAATGGCTAAAAAGTTGCTTAGTGTGAACGCAGTTCAAAAAGTGGTTTAGTGTGAAAATGGTTAATTATGAAGAAGTTATTAAGCCATGAAGTTTCTATGCTTATGAGAGAAATATATATATATATATATTAAATAAATAAATATTCAAAAAAAAGTTCAAAACAATGAACTGGGAGGGGGAATAGCCGAACTGCACCATTTTTGGAGTCGACCCAAGCCCCGCTGGGTCGACTAGAGGTCAATCCGGGGTGATTAGCTGCCAACCCGTGGCCCGATTCGCCGTAAGGGCTGATATGGCATCTGAGTGGTCCAGATCAGTTCTAGGGTTAATCCTAAGGCCTAAATAACTTCATACACCTATATATACACCCTAAGACCTAACCTTAATTCATAAATATTATCTATGACACCATTATGCTGTCAAATTCTCTCTTAAACCCTAGCCGTCACCTCTAAATCAAATCTCAAGTGTTCAACTTCAACTCAAATTAAAGATTAGAGCTTCTACAACAATTCAAGAAGATAAATTAGCAACACTGCAACGTTTCTACACCAATTTCAGTGCATAATTCTATTCTTTAACCACGAAAGGTGAGTACGATGATTTTCACAATATAATGGGATTAAAAGTAACATGATGAATGAAACGACCCAAACTTCCTAGTAAAGGAAAGACTGGATTTTCTTTGAGAACAATACACATCAGAACACAAACTGAAGAACATTTTATTGCTGATTACAACAATTACACCAGAGTACAAGAATATAACTGAGTATGAACTTATAATATACATTGGAAATACAATAATATCAGGGTTTCAAATTACATTTAAATAGCAGTGGAAAAATAATACAAATATACAACTGGAGGGAATACACGGATACAGAGCCTTCCGAATACCGCTTCAGCTGTAAGCAAAGATCCTGTAAATATATCTGCAAAAAGCTACTGGACTGCCCGTGTGGAAAATATGGGCACCCGAGTTTGCCAGTGAAACAAACTACAGGTCAGTCATGGGACTGGTATGAGAAATCTAACTTAACTATCTAATAATAAGGTTAATCACATGACCACGCCGCTAACGCGGAACGGGTTTACTCCATTGGATTGCCAGTGCATAAACTTAAAGTAAATCGTTAAACAACGCAATGCTTTTAAGAAAAATGAAACCATTATAAGACCCAAGTCCCATCACACAATGCAACGCAAACCGAGGATAGGGTTTTACCTTATAATGGTTAAAAGATGCTTGATACGATAAAAAAAGGGATTTGATATTATTGAGTATATGTTTTAAAAACAATTTCAATCATAATATATCAATCATAGACGGCATGGGTACCATATATCATGTCGCCATACTAGTTCTACAATCAAAACCGCAAGGTCGTATTGGAAATTGGATTTCCATCATGAGTCGAGGCTAGGGGAAAGCTCCTCTGCGATTCGAGACACTCTAGCAAATGCCTCAGGATTCCCCGCAGTGAACCCTTGGATGCGGTAGGGCCAGTCCCCGCCTATCGGCAGTGGATTGGTTATGCCTGAGCACACGCTTCCCGGTTCCTTTGAACCTATAATATGACCACTAACGGGCTACAAAAATCCGAGGCGCCTCAAAATCCACCATCCACATAAGTAAAATGCCAGCCAGTTTAAGCACTGACACTACCACTAGCTAGAAAGAAACGTGTGCACTCCCTACGGTCCGTATCCCGTTTTTGACTCATACTGTAACGGCTGGAAATTTCCGACTCCTCGAGAGTCGGAAATTCCGAGACGTTAGTGAAAGAATTTAGAAGGTGAGGAAGAAAAGATAGAACTAATAGAATAGAAGAAGAAGAAGAACATCGGAATCATCAGAGTAACACGAATCTCACAGCGGAACGAATAACATATAATATATAACATAACTTTGAAACATAACAGTTATATACACAATAGCACTTTATCAGAGTACAACACTTACAACACAGCGGAAATAACTATAGCTATAAAATCTTGCAGCCTCCTGCTCCAAGCTCTCCAAGTATATCTGTAAATCCCGACTACTTGACTGCCCGTACAAATTTAGGCACCCAAGAGTTTAGGGAAAACAACAAAGTAAACTCCGGGTCAGTCATGGGACAGGTATGAGTAAAATAGTTTAAAACAGGCATAGGATATCTTATAAGACCACGCCGTGAATACGGAACGGGTTTTTCCCTTATGAGTATCTGAACAACTTTGACAAGCAATATCATTGTGATATTATAATAATGTCTAAGTACAAATAGGTATCAATCTAGCAGAAACGCTTGCATCTCACGTTCTACATACATAGTATAAAATCATAAACCGCAGGGCGCTTATCGGAGAATGGATTCCAACAGACAAGGTATGGGAGAACCTTCTGAATAGTGTACTCTAGAGGTGATACACTCAGGGTTCAACAAGAACGTCTTGCAACCCGGCCACACATGACCGCTCACTCATTTAGCTTGAGTGTCGCGAATATATTGACACCACGGTTATAGGCCATCAAACCGTCATCCTAAGATACAGAATCAAAAAGAAGTATAAATATGAATATTATCTAGATCGGTGACAATACACCCTGCTTGGGGATGACCCAACTAGCCATGCTGCCTAGCCCAACTTTTGTTACTTCCTGGTGTGAGGCTAGAAGCTACGTCTATCTTCAGAACATCTGATCACCATTCACTTTGAATGCCACATCGTCATACCCGCCAAATCACAAATTGACTTATCCAAAAATAGCACGGGTATACAGCTAAGAGAAACGAATTCCCCCACCACCAAACGTGAATACGTTTGAACATATCAACTTACGCGATCCATTGGATATACTCTGTCAGACCTTCTTCCATATACGTTGTCCTGGGGCTGGACAAACCGAAGGCACTATTCAGTATATCCATCTTAGTCACTGTTATCTAAGACTTATACAACAGCCCTTGCACTTTACTCCGTCTTCAATTTATCTTTGGCAGATATTGCTTGCAACGCTTATGCCAATACAGAGTGGTTCTTTGGATAATAATCCAACCGGTCTCTCCATATTAACAACGTTAAAATGGTAAAAACTTTGATAGTCTGTGATTCAACTATCAAATGAAAACATGTCGGTGTACAAACAACGATCTTATTTCCAAATGGAAATTCGATCGATCAATCATCATATGTTCATATTTCCTTATTTCATATAATTAGAAAATATATGTTATTAATCATTGGAAAACATTTCCATAGCTTATTTTCACATCACTATTATTTCGTAACTATCAGTCCCTAACTGTAACTAGTATGAGAACAATTCTCTAAGTATCAATCCGGAAGGTCGAAACCAACATCAGATCGTCACTTAGAAAACCGTTCAACTTACCCTCTCCAGTTAGTTTTTGAATTTGCTTAACTCTATTTCTTAAATTCTTATCATGAAAACATTTCATTTTCTATGTTTAGAAAACATATCTGACTATATTTGGAAAACGTTTCCAAAACTCATTTACGGATTTCAAATGAACGTTGTATAAAACATCGTTATGCTTAATCCATTAATCGCTTATTACTTCTATATTTCCAATCAACCTTTTCTATTGAACCACAACTATTCCTTTGTCAATTCTGAAGTCAATCAAGTTGGGGTATAATTACCTCTCAGACCTTAATTGAACAACGTCCTTTACTGTGAAATAGATGAAGCTCGTCACTCACTTTTTCCAATCATCTGTTTACGCAAATTCTCGGATTCAGGTTACGAATCCGCTTATTATATGACAACGTTTGATTATAACTATAATGTTATAATTCCTACTTCTAAAATATCTAACCTAACAGACACCTAATTTCTAAATCAATAACTAAATCTTGATTTAAACCCTGGAAAGTAAATAGTACTTTCCCGAATTCGCTATAATCGATTTCGACGTATAACTCTCTTTCGAGTAATCTCTATTCGATTAACTCTTCTTCGAATAACCTATACTCGATTATCTCTCTTCGAATAACTTATATTCGAAATCTCTCTCTTTCGAATAAACAATATTCGATCTCTTTCTTTCGAATATGCCCTATTCGAAAATCTCCTTTCGATTTACTAATCGATAACTCCTTTCGATCAAACTAAAATCGATAACTCCTTTAACTCTATTCGAATAACTAATATTCGACTAACTCCGTTGGATCAACTCATTTGATTAACTCCTTCGAATAACTAATTCGAATAACTTGCCTTCGAATAACCAATATTCGATTTACTCTAACTCGATTAACTTAATTCTAATCGATTTACTCCATTTCGATTCAACTTAATTCAAATCGATTAATTTAACTCAAATTGATTAACTCCTTTCGAATAACTAAATTCGATTTAACTCTTCTCGAATAACTAAATTCGATTAACTCAAATTGAATAACTAATATTCAATTAACTCTTACGTGTTTAACTCTATTCGAATAACTCTAATGTGTTTAGCTCTATTCAAATAACAAATTCGAATAACTTATATATGTTTAACCCTATTCGAATAACTTATGTGTGTTTAACTCTATTCGAATAACTTAACTCTTTTAACTTTACTCGAATAGCTATATTCGATTTACACTTCGACTAACTCCTTTGGATTAACTAACTTCGAATAACTCCTTTGGATTACTAACTTCGAATAACTCCTTTGGACTAACAACTTCGAATAACCAATATTCGATAACTACTCTTCGAATAAATAATATTTGGTAACTCTTCTCAAATGAATAACATCTGATTTCTCCACTCGAATAAACTATATTCGATTACTCTTCCCTCGAATACTCTATATTCGATAACTCTACTTCGAATAAGTGATATTCGGCAACTCTACTCGAATAACTCCACTTGGATAACTCTAACTGGTCAACTCTAACTGAGTAACTCTAACTGATCAACTCTAACTAGTCAACTTTAACTGGTCAACTCTAACTGTTTATCTTTAACTGGTAAATTTTAACTGGTTAACTCAAATGGTTTAACCTAACTGGTTAACTCAAATGGTTTAACCTAACTTGATTTACTTGTCTCGATTAACTGAACTAATCCACTTAGTTTAACTTAGTTAATTCACTTTGATTAACTCTAACCGATTTACTTAGTTTAACTCAGCTAATTCACTTTGATTAACCCAACTAATTTACTTCGATTAACCAATTAGTTTAACTTGACTAATTCACTTAGTTTGACACAACTAATTCACTTTGATTTACAAATTAGTTTAACTTAACTAAGTCACTTAGTTTGACGCAACTAATTCACTTCGATTTACCAATTAGTTTAACTTAACTAATTCACTTCGGTTAACTTAACCAATTACTTTGATTAACTCGACTAACTTGCTTTGGTTAACCTAACAAATTACTTTGTTTAACTCTATTCGAATAAGTAATTCGAATCACTCTAATGTGTTTAACTCTATTCAAATATCTAATTCGAATAACTTATTTCGAATAACTAAATTCGATTAACTCCTTTTATTAACGTTTATTCATTTCAAAAGATTTCCTTTTTACAACGTTTATCCATTGATAAAGATTTACTTTTTACACGTTTAACCATTTATAAAGATTTACTTTTAGTAACGGTTCTTCACTTTATAAATGTCCTTTTAATAACGTTTCTACTTCTCTATATAAGTCCAGACTTATATATATATTCCATTTATCAACGATAAATAATTTATTTAATTTATAAAACATTATTTATAAATTAATCTACTTCAATTTATCTGTTTAAAACAGACTTCCTATTTAATATCTCATTTAAATCCATATCGTGTTATACCGTGTGCGAAGCACGTGTTTAAATCTATCCTTGTATAATTCTATTTATTTTCCGAACAAGTGTTCCTTTATTTATTCCCTAAATAAATATTCCTTTATTCCATTTATTTATAATCTAAATAAATGTTCCTTTATTTATTTCCTAAATATATAAATGTTTTCATTTTATAAAATCCTATCGATTTTATAAATAAGATTTATTTTCAATATAAACATTGAAAATTCCCTTTTTACCTTCTAGTATCACCTACGGTGTGTAACGTGTCGTATAACAATGATCGGTATCATTCAAACATATGAAATCAATAACAGATTTCATAACACATCATATATCACAATATATGAAAACGGTAAAATAAATGTTGAGGAATCCAGTCGGATTCCTCCAACCTGTTTCCCTGCATCACAGATGTTAGACAGTATAGATAACATCACTTTCAGTTCCATATGATATATTCTGTTAAACAGAATCAATATAGAATTTTAACTAACTGACTAGCAGTTCAATCAAACAATCAACACACAGTCAAACAGACAATTTTAACAGTTCTAACAATACAAAATGAAATTATAAACTGTTCAGAGTTAGTGAGATTTACTCACATTTGCGCGTTAACCGTTAAATAACGGTTTGCGTTATTTGATTCAGTCTGACAATTTATTTTGCCATAAATTGTAACGAGCTCGGATTCACTCCCAGTCAGTTCCATGTTGTAGTGTCCGTCCCTACGATCCCAACGCAACTTACGGTTCGTCCATCTGATATCGTACGACTCCGATATTTAAATTTACAAGTTGATGCACTAATTTCAATTTAAAATTAAAATAAAAAGTTAGTGGCTTTACCCCCATCAACTTTCCTGGCCCATTCATGATAACCGCACCTCCTGTATTCACCATCCCATGATCTTTACTTCATTTTATTTATATGAGACTGGGCTTCACAAAGAAGTAAAAGCAGCCCACCCCCTACATACGTTGGCCCATCATCTATGTGTTCAAACCTGCTTAAACAAGAACAAGTATCTTCTGCTTCCCACGCCAGGTCTAAATACTGCTCCTGTTCCTCCATTCATGTATGAACGCAAGTCCATTCCCATTCGTTCCTCTTCACCTATCATGAACGTGAACCCGCAGGCTCCCTACTCCCTTTCTTTTCTTCGATCCAGTTCCGTTTCTCCGATCTTCCACCCTTCTCAAAATCTGTTAACCTGATGTCGTGAAAATCCCCTCACGGAACCCTACATCACCACAGTTAAACGTCCACTGCTTCTCCTCTACATGGCTTCCCACACCGCATGAATTTCTCCATCACCCACTCACTTAAAATAAAACCCAATACTACCGCTCCAGAACCTGAACTTCAGCAAAACACTTCACCTTCCGGTCCATACAAATGGCCACACAGAAAACTTGATCCTTTTGTTTTCATTTTTGTGCGCCAGTAATACTCTCCATTTCCAAACTCATGCACCCACGGCATCGCAACAACACTACCGAACTCAATCAACTCCACTTCGTGCCACGCTCTCAACCACATCTCGAGACGAACTCTGGTTTCCTTTATAAAAGTCCGACCTCTCGCTTTAATGTCGACTGAAAAAAAAGGTCGCACCTTTTCAACTTGATCGCATTTGAAATCGAGTATATGGGGTGGAGCTCTTGAACGTACGAGTTGAATGGATCATAAGTGGATTTATTTCATTTAGCAAATTGTTGGTTTCAATTGTATGAAATCTTGAGGAGTGGCGGCCTCTTTATTATCTACAGAAGAATGAACGTTTAGGTTTAGGTTTTAAGGAGTTTGGATGTATTTGTATGTTAAGTTTTTAGATACTTCTTTGATTTTTCTTGGACATTGGAAGGCCACGAACTGGTTTTGGGGACCAAGGATTTTGTAAGGCTGAAAGAATGAAGGAGACGTTGCCTTCTTTTGCGTCACAAAATGACTTAGGATATTGTTTTTCAAAAGTTAGGATACCGTATCTCGATTTTATAAAATTTCGTGCATTTACTAATTGCTATCGACAGAAATCAGAATAGAGTTATGATGAGCAATGCGCTACGATGCCAAAAATATAATAATACCGGTAGGTTAGCTTATTCTGTGAAACCCCGAAATGTTGATACAGGGTGCCAAATACCCCAAATAAAAAGTTGCTTATTTAATTAATTAAAAATTACAGAAAAATCCTAAAAATTAAATTATCGCTATTTCCCAAAAGAACCTTGTCTGAATTCCCACTCGATATCTAGTTATTTTGAAATAACCGTTATGGCCGATAAACGATTCTATAGCGACTATTCGGAAATTTGATTTGGACATATCCCAAAATCTACACGACGAAATCCTGATTTTTCTCTTCCACTAGAAATATATACTCCATCAGCTCCACACGTTTCTTGTTTCACAGAAATCCGGCTTAAAACGAATCCTGTACATTCAGTTGAAGTTCGAATCGCCAAATAGCGAACCGCCGCGCCATTTCGAGCTCGATTATAATTATATTATAAATTATACGTTCAACTATCGTTTATTTACTATATTCGTTATTTAAATAATTAAATAACTTAATTATTATACCTTACAAAACGCGCCATTACAGACTTCCCCCCTTTAAATAATTTCGTCCTCGAAATTGCTAAGCTAGGAAAATGCTACCAACTTTACTAACTAGATTCAAATATCTTTTAGTTTACTTCTCAACTCCAGTTTCAACTGAACCATTAAATTTTCAATTAAATTATTAATTCATTCTGGCTAACTGAATTTCCATAAATCATGAGAATGTTCTAACGCTTGGAATTTTCGACAAATTTCGCCATAACCTCCTTTGTATTGGTAAATATGACAAACCACCTCTCGCCTCTCTAGGCCTTCTCCAACCCAAAAGAAAATCAAACAGCCAAGCGGCTTGCCAAATTCGGCTCATAAAATCCAAACTCATATATAATATAAACTTGTACCTTTTTGTCGGGCATATCAAACTTATCACTTTCAACTGTATCAACCCAACATATACCAAGGTCTTCTCAATCCAATCTTCAACTCAACCACTTGGTTCTATCCAAGTCAAATTTCTATTCAAACTCTTAACTCATCAACTTAATTCCAATCCAGATTATTCTCTAACCGAATCCCGATTTATTTAACTTGGTTCAAGTTAAATTTTAATTTACTATTTGTTTTTACCATCTTGATTCATTCAACTTAACAAGTTAAATTTTAAATTTCAAGATTTAAATTCCTGGGATTTATTTCAAATCAATTTCAAATCCTAACACCAATTCAAAACTTTTGAATTTCTAAACAACTTGTTTTCCTCAACACCATTTGAAAACAAAACCATTGGTAGTAATTCGCCACTTAGAAACTCGAAAATTACACCGATGATGTATCGATCCATCCTCGGAATTATTTTCCAGTCATCCAGGTGAGTTAGATACTATATTTATTTCTAATTGAGAAATATTTTCAAAATCTCCCAGGAACTTAAAATTTCCTTATTTTAATTCCAATTCTGATTTAATTTCAGATTTTAATTCAACTGATTCCACGTATTTTACTTATAGGAATTCTGATTGGTTATATATATAACCATTTAATTTGTAATCTTACTCGATTATAATAACAACCAATATATCTAATATATTAAAATTTTGATATATATATATATTTCTATATCAAAATATACTTTGGGTAATGTTAAATTCACTTACCCTTTTTCAAAACATATCGTGACGACCCATCGTATTCAAGTGTTTATTTACTCCTACCGATACAGTGGATCAAACTGATCGACCAGAATCCACAAACTACTCAACCAATGAGTCTCCACAATATAAAATCACTTTATATTAAATAACAAATACGCACTCGTATATATACACTCAAACTCAATCTAGGGTATTACTAACCCTATCTCTACCGAGTCACGCCACAGAGCCAAGTAATTCTTAACTTAAGCTCTGATACCAACTGTAACGGCTGGAAATTTCCGACTCCTCGAGAGTCGGAAATTCCGAGACGTTAGTGAAAGAATTTAGAAGGTGAGGAAGAAAAGATAGAACTAATAGAATAGAAGAAGAAGAAGAAGAACATCAGAATCATCAGAGTAACACGAATCTCACAACGGAACGAATAACATATAATATATAACATAACTTTGAAACATAACAGTTATATACACAATAGCACTTTATCAGAGTACAACACTTACAACACAGCGGAAATAACTATAGCTATAAAATCTTGCAGCCTCCTGCTCCAAGCTCTCCAAGTATATCTGTAAATCCCGACTACTTGACTGCCCGTACAAATTTAGGCACCCAAGAGTTTAGGGAAAACAACAAAGTAAACTCCGGGTCAGTCATGGGACTGGTATGAGTGAAATAGTTTAAAACAGGTATAGGATATCTTATAAGACCACGCCGTGAATACGGAACGGGTTTTTCCCTTATGAGTATCTGAACAACTTTGACAAGCAATATCATTGTGATATTATAATAATGTCTAAGTATAAATAGGTATCAATCTAGCAGAAACGCTTGCATCTCACGTTCTACATACATAGTATAAAATCATAAATCGCAGGGCGCTTATCGGAGAATGGATTCCAACAGACAAGGTATGGGAGCACCTTCTGAATAGTGTACTCTAGAGGTGATACACTCAGGGTTCAACAAGAACGTCTTGCAACCCGGCCACACATGACCGCTCACTCATTTAGCTTGAGTGTCGCGAATATATTGACACCACGGTTATAGGCCATCAAACCGCCATCCGAAGATACAGAATCAAAAAGAAGTATAAATATGAATATTCTCTAGATCGGTGACAATACACCCTGCTTGGGGATGACCCAACTAGCCATGCTGCCTAGCCCAACTTTTGTTACTTCCTGGTGTGAGGCTAGAAGCTACGTCTATCTTCAGAACATCTGATCACCATTCACTTTGAATGCCACATCGTCATACCCGCCAAATCACAAATTGACTTATCCAAAAATAGCACGGGTATACAGCTAAGAGAAACGAATTCCCCCACCACCAAACATGAATACGTTTGAACAGATCAACTTACGCGATCCATTGGATATACTCTGTCAGACCTTCTTCCATATACGTTGTCCTGGGGCTGGACAAACCGAAGGCACTATTCAGTATATCCATCTTAGTCACTGTTATCTAAGACTTATACAACAGCCATTGCACTTTACTCCGTCTTCAATTTATCTTTGGCAGATATTGCTCGCAACGCTTATGCCAATACAGAGTGGTTCTTTGGATAATAATCCAACCGGTCTCTCCATATTAACAACGTTAAAATGGTAAAAACATTGATAGTCTGTGATTCAACTATCAAATGAAAACATGTCGGTGTACAAACAACGATCTTATTTCCAAATGGAAATTCCATCGATCAATCATCATATGTTCATATTTCCTTATTTCATATAATTAGAAAATATATGTTATTAATCATTGGAAAACATTTCCATAGCTTATTTTCACATCACTATTATTTCGCAACTATCAGTCCCTAACTGTAACTAGTATGAGAACAATTCTCTAAGTATCAATCCGGAAGGTCGAAACCAACATCAGATCGTCACTTAGAAAACCGTTCAACTTACCCTCTCCAGTTAGTTTCTGAATTTGCTTAACTCTATTTCTTAAATTCTTATCATGAAAACATTTCATTTTCTATGTTTAGAAAACATATCTGACTATATTTGGAAAACGTTTCCAAAACTAATTTACGGATTTCAAATGAACGTTGTATAAAACATCGTTATGCTTAATCCATTAATCGCTTATTACTTCTATATTTCCAATCAACCTTTTCTATTGAACCACAACTATTGCTTTGTCAATTCTGAAGTCAATCAAGTTGGGGTATAATTACCTCTCAGACCTTAATTGAACAACGTCCTTTACTGTGAAATAGATGAAGCTCGTCACTCACTTTTTCCAATCATCTGTTTACGCAAATTCTCGGATTCAGGTTACGAATCCGCTTATTATATGACAACGTTTGATTATAACTATAATGTTATAATTCCTACTTCTAAAATATCTAACCTAACAGACACCTAATTTCTAAATCAATAACTAAATCTTGATTTAAACCCTGGAAAGTAAATAGTACTTTCCCGAATTCGCTATAATCGAATTCGACGTATAACTCTCTTTCGAGTAATCTCTATTCGATTAACTCTTCTTCGAATAACCTATACTCGATTATCTCTCTTCGAATAACTTATATTCGAAATCTCTCTCTTTCGAATAAACAATATTCGATCTCTTTCTTTCGAATATGCCCTATTCGAAAATCTCCTTTCGATTTACTAATCGATAACTCCTTTCGATCAAACTAAAATCGATAACTCCTTTAACTCTATTCGAATAACTAATATTCGACTAACTCCGTTGGATCAACTCATTTGATTAACTCCTTCGAATAACTAATTCGAATAACTTGCCTTCGAATAACCAATATTCGATTTACTCTAACTCGATTAACTTAATTCTAATCGATTTACTCCATTTCGATTCAACTTAATTCAAATCGATTAATTTAACTCAAATTGATTAACTCCTTTCGAATAACTAAATTCGATTTAACTCTTCTCGAATAACTAAATTCGATTAACTCAAATTGAATAACTAATATTCAATTAACTCTTACGTGTTTAACTCTATTCGAATAACTCTAATGTGTTTAGCTCTATTCAAATAACAAATTCGAATAACTTATATATGTTTAACCCTATTCGAATAACTTATGTGTGTTTAACTCTATTCGAATAACTTAACTCTTTTAACTTTACTCGAATAGCTATATTCGATTTACACTTCGACTAACTCCTTTGGATTAACTAACTTCGAATAACTCCTTTGGATTACTAACTTCGAATAACTCCTTTGGACTAACAACTTCGAATAACCAATATTCGATAACTACTCTTCGAATAAATAATATTTGGTAACTCTTCTCAAATGAATAACATCTGATTTCTCCACTCGAATAAACTATATTCGATTACTCTTCCCTCGAATACTCTATATTCGATAACTCTACTTCGAATAAGTGATATTCGGCAACTCTACTCGAATAACTCCACTTGGATAACTCTAACTGGTCAACTCTAACTGAGTAACTCTAACTGATCAACTCTAACTAGTCAACTTTAACTGGTCAACTCTAACTGTTTATCTTTAACTGGTAAATTTTAACTGGTTAACTCAAATGGTTTAACCTAACTGGTTAACTCAAATGGTTTAACCTAACTTGATTTACTTGTCTCGATTAACTGAACTAATCCACTTAGTTTAACTTAGTTAATTCACTTTGATTAACTCTAACCGATTTACTTAGTTTAACTCAGCTAATTCACTTTGATTAACCCAACTAATTTACTTCGATTAACCAATTAGTTTAACTTGACTAATTCACTTAGTTTGACACAACTAATTCACTTTGATTTACAAATTAGTTTAACTTAACTAAGTCACTTAGTTTGACGCAACTAATTCACTTCGATTTACCAATTAGTTTAACTTAACTAATTCACTTCGGTTAACTTAACCAATTACTTTGATTAACTCGACTAACTTGCTTTGGTTAACCTAACAAATTACTTTGTTTAACTCTATTCGAATAAGTAATTCGAATCACTCTAATGTGTTTAACTCTATTCAAATATCTAATTCGAATAACTTATTTCGAATAACTAAATTCGATTAACTCCTTTTATTAACGTTTATTCATTTCAAAAGATTTCCTTTTTACAACGTTTATCCATTGATAAAGATTTACTTTTTACACGTTTAACATTTATAAAGATTTACTTTTAGTAACGGTTCTTCACTTTATAAATGCCCTTTTAATAACGTTTCTACTTCTCTATATAAGTCCAGACTTATATATATATTCCATTTATCAATGATAAATAATTTATTTAATTTATAAAACATTATTTATAAATTAATCTACTTCAATTTATCTGTTTAAAATAGACTTCCTATTTAATATCTCATTTAAATCCATATCGTGTTATACCGTGTGCGAAGCACGTGTTTAAATCTATCCTTGTATAATTCTATTTATTTTCCGAACAAGTGTTCCTTTATTTATTCCCTAAATAAATATTCCTTTATTCCATTTATTTATAATCTAAATAAATGTTCCTTTATTTATTTCCTAAATAAATAAATGTTTTCATTTTATAAAATCCTATCGATTTTATAAATAAGATTTATTTTCAATATAAACATTGAAAATTCCCTTTTTACCTTCTAGTATCACCTACGGTGTGTAACGTGTCGTATAACAATGATCGGTATCATTCAAACATATGAAATCAATAACAGATTTCATAACACATCATATATCACAATATATGAAAACGGTAAAATAAATGTTGAGGAATCCAGTCGGATTCCTCCAACCTGTTTCCCTGCATCACAGATGTTAGACAGTATAGATAACATCACTTTCAGTTCCATATGATATATTCTGTTAAACAGAATCAATATAGAATTTTAACTAACTGACTAGCAGTTCAATCAAACAATCAACACACAGTCAAACAGACAATTTTAACAGTTCTAACAATACAACATGAAATCATAAACTGTTCAGAGTTAGTGAGATTTACTCACATTTGCGCGTTAACCGTTAAATAACGGTTTGTGTTATTTGATTCAGTCTGACAATTTATTTTTCCATAAATTGTAACGAGCTCGGATTCACTCCCAGTCAGTTCCATGTTGTAGTGTCCGTCCCTACGATCCCAACGCAACTTACGGTTCGTCCATCTGATATCGTACGACTCCGAGAAGGGCGTTAAGCAAGAGAATAAATTCCCCAAATATAACCCCTGAGCTCGTACGTCTCAGAGAAGGGCGTTAAGCAAGAGAATAAATTCTCCGCCGCCAAACAGATATATATTTAATAGAAATCAATCACACGGACTAAAATCCAATGTCAGACACACAGTCCATTTACAAGTCCGTTCTGGGTCTGAACGAAACCGGAGGCACCTAGTACCCCGCATACCCATCGATCTCCAAGTACGTCTGGACGATCACTAACTGTTTCCATCTTCTTGGGTGTACAGCCCAATCAAGATCATCAGTTATCACCCAAACGATGTGAAGACCTCCGGTCTTCGACCATCGTCTTCATCTTCGACTTATCGTCATATCAGTTATTCAGAATGGGATAAACCCGGTCTTTCCGAATAACTCGCGTATATTTAATTAAGTGTTACACAAACACAACATACGCCTCATTCCAATTCATTAGTCACTAACCGTAAATTAATCAAGAGAATAATTCCCCAAATATTAACCCCGAAGGCCGAAACCAACATCAGATCAATATCCAGAAAACCATTCTACTTGGCTAACCGACAGTTAGTTTCTAAATTTCACGTTCAAATCTAATTAAAGATTTAACTATCGCCTGGAGCAAAACTGGTGATACTCCATTTCGATTATTTCAATCTAATTAAAGATTCATTAAAACTCCACTTAGTTTTAATCTTTGACTGGGTTAAAGAATCAGTGTCATTTAAAAACACGGTTCACGATAAACCCAAAATCACGTCACATTTCAATCAGTCCCTAATTGTAAATTAGCAAGTGAGCAATTCCCTAAGTATGAATCCCGAAGGCCGAAACCAACATCAGATTAATACCTCGGAAACTATTCAACTTAACTAATCTCCAGTTAGTTTCTGATTTTCTTAACTCCTTTAGGTCTAAGAACTGTATTATTGAAGATACCGTTCACGACAACCCAAAATCACATTTCATCAATGATCGGGTTAAAGAACGAGTGTTATTTAAAACACTGTCCACGATAAACCCAAAAATCAATATCGATTCAATTCCAATTAAATATTATTTAATTGGTACACTTCATTAAATCTAAATAAAAAGATTTAATCTTTTCTCAACTGGGTTCAAGAACAGTGTTAGTGAAGACACCATTCACGACAAACCCAAATCACATTTGATATTCAATACAAGGCACTGAATAGAAAATATATCAGCTTATATTCAATATCAAATTCTACGATTAACAAATGTCGTATTGGAAATAATGATATAAATATATATCTTTCAAATTTCCATAACAACACCTGTATAATCACGAATTCCAACATCGAAATATTCCAAAGACAATTTCGATTCAAATTCACTCCAATGCAATCATTGGATATTTTGGTTATTTTCAAAACCCTTTTTAAATTCAATTTATTTATTTAAAAATAAATAGAATTATATTTCTAGTTCAAAACTAGTTCATTTCGATAAAAAATCTATTTTTATCTTTTCAAATATGGAGTTTTTCATCCCAATCTTTTCTAAATCATTTCTTATGATTTTACATAAATTATTACTATTTTTAATAATTTTATCAAGGCCCGTACAGTCGATTTCCATCAATGGCCATCGAACTGCACTTACAGCGACCTTTTTCGAATTTAATTTGGACATAATTCCAAATCCAACCGTTAGATTTCAAATTTCTAATATTCGATAGAAAGCTCTTTTCGATACGAACCCAACGGTTCCAGTTTTAGGAGAATCCGACGGTCGGATCTCCCGTAATGTCCGTTTGAAATAAATGGTCGAAATTCACGAACTGCCGCGGCGCGGCGCGTTCTATTCAGGCCATTATATTATATATATAATATATATAATATATACTTCGTCGATTTCTATTTAAAACGAATTATATAAATAGTTTTAAAACCGTTTCAAAAGCAATTTCAACTTTCTTTTCAATTCAAATCAAAATTGAATTCTTCTTTATAAATTCGTTTTAAAATTCATTTCTATTCAATTCAAATTTCAATTCAATTTGAATTCATTTCAAATCGCTTTCAAATCAATTTGAATTCGTTTTCAATTCAATTCATTTCGAAATCGTTTACAATTCAATTCATTTCGAAATCGTTTTCAATTCAATTCATTTCGAAATCGTTTTCAATTCAATTCAATTCGAAATCGTTTTCAATTCAATTCGTTTCGAAATCGTTTTCAATTCAATTCGTTTCGAAATCGTTTTCAATTCAATTCATTTCGAAATCGTTATAAATATCGTTCACGTCAAAATGGCGTCAATCTAATCAACACGGCTTCATAAATTTCTATTTCAAATATTTTATTTCAAATATTTTTTTTTCAAAATAGTTGTTATTATCAAAATATTTCGTTCAACACATGACCAATCTCAAAGGATGAGTACTGTCAACACATGAACCGTTATTTTATATTGATAAAGATGTAAATTTTATTATCAAAATATTTCGTTCAACACATGACCAATCTCAATGGATGAGTATTGTCAACACATGAACGTTTATTTTATAATATTCTTTATTTTTCAAATTGGAATGAGGCCCAATCAATTACCATATAAAGTTAATTACATGGATTTTCATACATCACATGTATAATAGCATTGAAAAATAATCAACCATCAACCAAAGTGCACTACACTGTATAAGCATCAAATGTAGATATCTAACGCTTATAACAGTCTGTCAATCGATCGATCGACATATTTAATCAATCAGGATGAGTGAACTTCAAATTTCATCCTAACACCCGTGTGGGGTTTCAAACAATCAAACACAGATTTTATTTGTGCAGTTGGGCGATGTGTAAAATTTATCGACCCAATCAATGTCCTTCAAATAGGTGTACATAAACAAACCGTCCGGTTTGTAAATGAATATTTATTTATTCACATTCACGTTAAAAATTATATTTTTAACGATAAAACATTTTATTCAACCTATGAATATTCTATTTGGTTCATTTATTCAATAAAATGATATTTTTATTTTTCTAACATATTTTAGAAAATTTCGGCGGCATAACGGCACGATACTAGAAACGGGACGAGGCCTAGCCTTATCCCCGGTCTAGTGAAGGCCCACGCCATTCACACATCAATCAAACCATTCAATTTCACTCAAACAATTCAATTCAATCACATAATCAAACTAATCTACGCAACCAAACAAACAAGTCCATGGTTTGTGGACGATTGTGTCGGGTGCTACTAAACACCGTCTGCATCCTAGTATATATATATATAACTAGAAAATAAATTGAAGAGTGAGAAATTCTCACCTATAGCTATCCTAGCTCCACGGCTCTTCATTGATATAAATCTTCTTCGTTCTGCCTCTTTTCACTTTAGTCGCCCGTAGCCACTACCTATGTAAAAATCGAATTTTTACTTCGCTATTCAATATATAAAAATCGAATTTTTACTTCGGAGTTCAATATATAAAAATCCTATTTTTCTATCGAAGTTCAACATATAAAAATTCTATTTTTCTATCGAAGTTCAATATATAAAAATCATATTTTCATTTCGAAGTTCAATATATAAAAATTCTATTTTTCTATCGAAGTTCAACATATAAAAATTCTATTTTTCTATCGAAGTTCAATATATAAAAATCCTATTTTTATCGCTACTTCTTATATAAAAATCTAATTTTGATAATGTTGTTCGTACAATAAAAATCCTTTCTTTATTCGCTACATAAATAAAGATTATATTTTTGTCCTCCTACATGATTAAAAATTATATTTTTATCCTTCCCATGGTATAAAATTATATTTTTACCCTTTCCATGATATAAAAATTATATTTTTACCCTTCCCATAATATAAAAATTATACTTTTATCTCTCGACTTCTATTTAAATAAAAATCAAAGTTTTATTTCGCTATCCACTTATAAAAATTAAACTTTATGCAATCAAAAACCCTACCTTTCATTTGATGATATTTCATATCAAGATCGCATTTTGATTCATAGAAATTCAATATAAAAATTATATTTTTACTCACACGACCAGTTAAGAGTTAAAAAAAAAAAAACTTACAGACGAAGTTGGTGGTGAGGGTAGCAGCGCCGGAGTCGAGCGTGGTCGAGAGAGCCACTGGCAATCGGATGTGGCGCCACTTTGGCCGGAACAACGGTGAAAGGGTTGGTTTTCACTCCAACTAGAAGAAGGGGGAGGAGAGAGAGAATGGGAGGGTGTGGCACCGGAGTTTGCAGGCCAAGGAGGCGCGGCAGGTGGTGGAAGGCTGCGGTCAGTCGATGGGGCCACGCGGTGGCGGTTCTGGGTGGGTTAGGGCTTTGGATGTAGCGGAGAAGGAAGAGAGGGGTATGGAGGAGAGAGAGAGGCACGTCGGGAAGGGGTTAAATGATCGGAGTGGGGCCGCTCCTGATGGAGCTCCGACGGCACAAAGGGGGGAGGGCGGCGACAGGTTTCCATTCGGGGATCAGGGTGTTGTTTTTTTTTTCTTCTAATTTTGATTTCCCTTTGAACGTTGACCAAGAAAGGGGAGGGCCTTATTTTTATATATTTAATTTAATTTATTTTAATCAATAAAGCAACCTTTTATTTCGAACTCAAAATCGAACCCACCGACTATCGTCCCTAACTAATCACCCATATTCCGAACACAATGGGATATGTCACGTAGGCCAATTCGATCGTTTCGACTAGTTTCCATTGATTTAAAATATAATTCAGTATATATTCAATTTAAACGTACATTTTAAATTACCGGGGCCACATACGAACTCTAGAAATTACAGAAAAATTATTTCTAGCTTCGTATCGATGATACGGTCCTAACAAAACTAGTTTCGTCGAATTCTGAGACCGTTAGAAAAATGGCCAATTTCCAGTCGATTAAAATCAACTGAAATGGTTAAAACACGTTTTCCTCCGCCACGCTCACATATTGATTCAAAAAATTATGAAATTTGAAACCTAGCAATAATTTAACATCATGGACCCAACAAAACTGGTTTCGTCGAAATCCGAGGTCGTTTGCAAAATATCTATTTTTAAGGGCCTGAATTCCATAGCGACTATTCAGAAATTTCAACTGGACATATCTTTTGATTCCCGCTATGAAATTTTGATTTTTCGGATTTGTTGGAAAGATATTATCAAATAGATTCTATCATTTTTGGTTTCACTAAAATCCGGATTGTTTTGCACCCGGTACATTCAATTGAAGTTTGAAATCGAATTATCGAACTACCGCGCCATTTTCAATTCTATTTATAATTATATATAAATATTTATATTCTAACGACGATGCGTATAATATACGTTCGAATTATATTCAAAATAAATTTCTCGTCGATATTATTTAAAATAATTCATTTTAAATAATCAAAATTCGCTAAAATTGCCAAAATAAAATTTTTTAAACTGGCCCAGATTTTGCGGGTTATTACATTGCTTCAGCCATTAGAAGTTCCCACGTGGAAGTGGGAGCAAGTATCGATGAACTACCTAGGAATATGGCAGGAAATAAAGGAATTTGGGTCATAGTGGATCGCTTGACCAAAAAGGCAAGGTTTTTCCTGTCGGATCGACTAGGACAACATCGAAGTTGGATGAGTTATACATTAAATGGATAGCTCAACTCCACCGTATCCCGAAGAGTATAGTGAACGATCGAGATCCATTGTTCACTAGTGGATTTTGGAAGAGTTTGCAAGAGAGTTTGGGAACCAAGCTATGTTTAAGTACGGCTTATCATCCCTAGACTGATGGTCAGGCTGAGCGAGTGAATCGAGTATAAGATCTTCATAGAGCTTGTGCATTGAATTATGGGGGATTATGGGAAGACCATCTACATTTTGTTGAGTTTTCATATAATAACAGCTACCAGTCAAGCATTGGAATGGCACCATACGAGGTGTTGTATGGTAGACCATGTAATTCTCCAACATGTTGGTTAGAGACTGGAGATAAGTTGATGCTTGGGCCTGAGACGATAAAAGAACTATAACATCCCGCATTTTTACATATCGGAAAATCATAAAATATTTTTATTTTATTCCCTGAGGGTTGGATCATTCTCTTATTTTAATATGTGGTTTATGGGGGTGTGAGACAAGTCCATAACTTTTACCAATTTTGTTTGTGACCATTTTGCCCCTGTCAGTCTTATATAGGGAAAAACTTTTGACTCAGATCGACTCAAATATTGAGAATCGTGCCATTGGAAAGGAAATGATGATTCCCTTTCCGCTGAGTGGACACATTAAAGATTTAGCTCAGTGGTTTTAGAGGAATCGCTGTTTTAAGGTTTTACAGTTGGTCGTTCAGGTTTTGCAAGCCATAATGGGTTGATTTGAGGAGGCCCATTAGTGGGTCGGTGGGAGGCTATAAATAGAGGGTTGGAGGCATGGAGAATAGTTTACTTTCTCCATTTTCTCATTTGTAGGAGCTTGTGATCCTCCATTTTTTTATTCTCCTACACCTTTTCACCATTAAAATACGAGATCTACATTGGAGAATTGAAGATCTACATCGCTTAAAGCTAGATCTACATCATTTCAAGGGAGAATCCATCAAATTGAAGAGTTTGGATCAAATTCTTCGCTGTCCGGATCTAGATCTAGGTGTTTTTGAGTTATTTTAGAGAATTGGTGAGTGATATGCATCTCTCACGTGGATTCATTCAAGTATATGAGTTCTATGATCTTAATTTCATCATTTTCAAGTCATTTTCCTTATATCTAAATCATGGTAAGTCCATTTTCATATAAGTCACCATAATATCTAATTTATCAACATAAAACCGGTAATTTCTATGCTATTTCATATGTTTATGTAAGTTAGATCTATAAATTAGTTCATATGTACATTTATCATGATTTTGGTGAAGTTTGTATAATTTTGATGGAAATTGTCATTTTTGAGTTGTTAGTAATTTCATAACATGTTTGTCGTCGAATTTGATGAATTGGATGAGTTGATTTCGTCGATATAGTTGTTTGGCGAAGTTTTGGTCGGGTTTGGAGATGGATCGGGTTTGTCCAAGTGATGGGTTGGCTAGAACATGGATTAGCTGTGGTTCAACAGATGGGTCGGTGGAGTGTTCTCCAAGAAATGAAGATGGGTCGGTCAAATATGGGACAGTCGGAAGTGCAGCTTGGAGAGCAAGTAATGATGGGTCGATCATAAGATGGTCGGTCAAATATGGGTCAGTCAACATACGGGTTGGTCGGCAAATATGGGTCAGTCAAATATGGGTCGGTCAACATACCGGTCGGTCGGCAAATATGGGTCAGTCAACATATGGGTTGGTCAACAAATATGGGGTCGGTTGAGCAGAAGGTGGTCGTTCGATCGGAGTTTTGGTGTGGTCGGTCGGGCAAATATTGGTCAGTCATATATGGGTCGGTCCTATATACGTGGGTCATATATGGGTCAGTCATAATGAAGTGATGTGTTGGATCGGTTGAAGTGATGGATCTGTTTTTTTTTGTGTTCATTGATGGGTCGGTTGGGTACATTGGGTCGATCGTAAGGCATGGATCGGGTATGTACAAGAGATTTAACAACGCTTTGAAAACGTTGTGATTGATGGCATAAATGTTGCAGTTTATTCCCATAGTCATGAATGAATGCTATGGATTGGTGATGGACCTTATATCGATGTTGTTGGTTAAATGGCGGTAATGACTTCAAAGTGAATTCAAGTGAGAATGTCGAAGTGCTGTGGTGTGTTCGTTGTTCATCGTATGCAACGAATGTGGAGATGACTCAAGGGTGTTTCGAGTTGGTGGATAATGGTTGCTCAAAGGTGTTTCGAGCTTATGGATGGTCACCATCGATAACGACTTGAGATACCGAAGGCCGAGGGGTTATCATTAACATAGGTTCTAGCGAGATCAAAGCAGGGGTATAATAGGGATACCTAAAAGACCGATTGTATAGTCGAGTATCCTAGGCATCGTGTATGGCCTAGATATATCAAATTGTATGACATATGGGATTTTTGCTAGAACCGTGGCTACCATTAACCCTTGATGGATGACAGTATGATATGGCCAATCATACTATTAATGTTGATTTCAAAGCAGGATTGGCCGTGATAACCAAAGTCTCTCATGGATGTTGGTTTCTTTGTTTGTACCATCTCACGTAGATTGTCCGATGTTAAAGGGGATGTTTCTTTGGTGCTTGTTTGGTATTGGTTTAGGCCTCTGGTGCTTGTGCTTGAGGGATGTTGATCTCGATTAGGATGGTTTGCACGAGATATAACTAGATTGTTATGATTCCTATTGGATGATGGTCATTTTACTATTGTGTGGTTACTTCTGATTTTCATGGATGTATGGTTGAAATGTTTGTTAGTAAAGGCTACCAGTGTCCGATGTGGGGGAAGGCAGACATGGGATCTTCCCTAATGTTTTGGTGGATTTGTTCATCTATCTACCTATTCTCATATACTTTATTGATGATGTTAGATAGATGTTTTATCGCTCACTAAGACTGTTGTCTGACTCTAGGTTTTATGTTTCCTTCTTATTACCTTGGGATGCTCATCCAATTGTTGGATGGGCAGACTAGGTAGCAAGTGATATCTTGGTGAGGACGATGTTGCAGTTCGGTGGCAAGCAGGAGGCTGACATATTATCTTACTATATTATAGTATTTTTATTTTCGTCGTGTGGTGTTTATCTCTGCGTGTTGTAGTGAGGCAAATTTGTACAGACACTTATGTGGTAATTTCCAGATTGTATGGATATTTTCTCTAATTGTTAAAAGGATTTAAGTTTTTGCTCAAATATGCTTCACCATTATTACTTGTTGTATATGTTCTATAATATTTTATCCTTGCGCTTGTGAGTAATACGACAGGTCCCGCCTTGTGTTTACCTACTTTGATGATTGTCAATAGTTTCCTGGCATACCCTTCAACGCATTACTCCTCTTTGCAAGGGTTATGGGCGGTCGTCACATTTGGTATTTGAGCTCTGGTTATTGATTTTAGCAAAATTTCTAAGACGTAACTACGTAAAAGAGACATATTTGTAGATTTTTGATGGATATATACTATATATTAGCTTATACTAGAGTAGTGTTGGATTAACATTATAGTTTATCATGTATGTAGACTAATCATTCCATTTTAGGTATAAAATGAGTCGTCAAACCTCTAGGGGTGAGCCTGAGACTGGAAGATTAGGAGATGGAAGACAATTGGAAGCTTCAGCTGTTGCACCAGAATATCTGGTTATGTTCGGGGTGGCCATGATGGAAACAGCTATGTTAAGGATACCCATTCCAGAAGTGGTAGTGGAGCGTGGTGTTCCTGTGCAAATACCTAGAAAGGATTCTCCTAAAAGACAGAGGGACTATTCTCCTACGGATGAAGAAACCTTTATTGGCCCCCGTGCTACAAAGAGGCTGAATAAGAAGAAGAAAATTAAGAAGAATGATCTTTGCTTCAACTGTCAGTTAGAGGGCCATTATGCTAAGGATTATGAGAAGCCAAGAGCCTAAAGGAAGTGCTTTGAATGCGGCAAGCCGGGACATAATATGAAAGACTGACCAGATTTCCTAAAGAATAAGCAACCGCAGGGCGCACGTGTTCTGGAAACTATTCTGATTTCCTATTGCATTCCTAATGAGAATTAGGAGAAGTTTTTGTTTTTTCAATATGCTTCCTGCCAATGGAGTTTGATTGAGTCCTGTTGGGTACTAGAGAATCGTCTTCTTTTACCTGTAATAAGATTGTATGCCGAATAAGTTTGGAACTTGAAGTTGTAATAAACCTTTGTTGTTACTAATCTAGTATGGGTTCATCTGTTCTTTGCATGCTTTGTTGAACCAGTGTTGTTGTTCATGGATGTTTAATTATGAATGGTTGCTTAGTTATAAATTTTGCTGGGTTTTGATCGTCTTGGGCATGGATTGGGCCAAGAGGTAGTGACAAGAGTGAATTGCAAAAAGATAGAGATGAGGGTCAGGGATGTGGAAGGGCGAAAGGTGTTAATTTGGGGTAACCCGAAGATGGTGTTCTCATAAGTTGTTATATTCGCTTGGAGTTCCATAAGAAGACTTGTCACCCGGCCTAATCGTAAATAAGTTTGAGGATGTCTTTAGCGAAGTGAAGGAGTTGCCGCCGCATCGTGATATTGAGTTTAGAGTCGATTTGGTCGAGGGTGGTAGACCTATCGTTATGCCCCTTAGGTGAATGGCGCCTAAGGAACAACGAGAGTTAGAGGTGTAGGTTCGTGACTTTTTGGGAAAGGATCCATTCGAAGGAGTATTTCCGAATGGGGTGCACCAGTTGTGTTTGCAACCAAGGCTGGCGGCTTGTAGAGATTTTGTGAGGACTACGATGAGGTGAAAAAGATGACCAAGAAGAGCAAGTATCCGTTATCGAGGATTGAGGACTTGTTCGATCAGCTTTACGATGCCAAAGTGTTTTCTCAAATGGATTTGGCAACGGAATTTCACCAATTTCTAGTGGTAAAGGTTAGTGTGTCGAGGACTACTTTTAGGACAACGTACGATTTCTTTGAATGGTTGGTGATGCCATTCGGGTTGACGAAAGCGCCAACACATTTTGTGGATCGTATAAATAGAGTCTTCAGAGACCAATGAATGAGTTTGTGCCTGTGTTTGTGGATGATATCCTGGTTTACTCTCAGAACAAGGAAGAGCATAAGACTCGTTGTGAGTTGGGTTGGAAGTCTTGCGAAAGCATCAATAGAACGATAATTTTTCGAAGTACCACTCTTGGAAAATATAATATAGGAGCAGATGTGTTAAATCGAATACACGCGATTTTGGGAGCGATGTTTTCGAAATGGAAGAGCCTCGAGTATTTGACAAGGTTTGATTTCAGGCCATGATGTGAGTTGGTACCTGAAATGTTGACATGCTTATCGATAAGACCTACCCTTATCGAAAGGATTGGCAAGAGCCAAAAGCAAGATGTGAAGCTTGTCGATTTTATCTAGAAGCTGGACCCAGAAAATAAGGAGTTCGAGGTAAATCGAGAAGGTTAGCTTTAAAAGCAAGGACGATTGGTTGTTCCTGATATCGGCAGATTGAGAGATGAGGTTTTAAGGGAAATGTCATCACTCGAAGTTGATGATTTATCCTGGTGTTAATAAGATGTATCAGGACATAACGTGAGTTTACTACTGGGAAAGGATGAAAGAAGATATTGAAAGTTCATTTCTAGGTATATGAATTGTCAGTTGGTGAAAGCTGAACAGAAGAAGACGATTGGATTGCTTCAACCATTGGAGGTTCCTATATGGAAGTGGGAGAAAATATCGATGAATTTTATCAATGGACTACCTAGAACTAGGGCAGGAAACGAAGAAATTTTTGTCGTGGTGGATCGCTTGACCAAAAGTGCAAGATTCATTCCGGTCGGATCGACTTGGACAACATTTAAGTTGGTTGAACTTTAGCTGAAATGAATAGTTCAATTCCATGGTATCCCTAAGAGCATAGTAAGTGATCGAGATCCATTGTTCATAAATGGATTTTGGAAAAGATTGCATGAAGTATTAGGATGGCACCATATGAGGCGTTTTATGGAAAACCGTGTAACTCTCCAGCTTGTTAGTTAGAAACCTAAGACAACCTGATACTTGGGTCTGAGATGATTAGGGAGACACAGATTGTATCGAGATCGCTCGACAACGAATTAAGGCAGCCCTAGATCGTAAAAAGAGTTATGATGATAAGCGTCAAAAAAATTTGGAATTTGACGTTGGTGACATGGTTTTTATAAAGGTTTCACCGCTAAAGCATGATGTTCGATTTGGAAGTAAAGGAAAGTTAGCTCCAAGGTTTGTTGGACCTTTTTCGATAGTCAAGCGAATTGGGAAGCTCGTGTATAGATTAGAGTTACTCGATAAGTGGCGTGTGCGCAAAACGCTTTTTGTGAATCATTTCTACGAAATATAAGCATGATCTGGATGTGGTAGTATCTCCGGAACAATATGAAAATCTAGAAGTCAAGGCCGCGGTTACGAGATCTCGTAAGCCACTTCGTGTTGTGGCAAATGGCACAAAATAACTCAGGAGGAAGATGGTTAAGTTAGTCAAGGTATGTCGGAAACGGAGGAGAGTATAAAGGCGACCCATCCAAAATTCTTCGTCCGTATGACCCATTGAAATCGCACCATCATTACAACATTATTAATTATTGTTATATTCGTTGTTATTGTGGTTAGAATTCCACATGCTAGGATTGGAATGAAAATTTCGTGTATGTGCTAATATAATACACACAAATCGTGTTATTTGGTGTATAACACACAAGTATGAAATAATAGCTAATCACAGATATATATATAAAAGATAGTAGATGCAGTAAACTAGAAAAATCACACTAGGGATTTTTATACTGGTTTGGAGCACCGTCATACGTCCAGTCACAGACTTCTATCTGGATTTTCACTAACAATCAACTCACTTCACCCAGAGGAACAGGTATACAGCACCCGAGCAGACGAACGGGAATTCACGCCTCTAACAAAACTGAGGACTTCAATATGTGCCTCTTACAAAACTGAGGACTTCAACTAAGATGAATATACTTTGTTGCTGACAATATGTGATCTTGATAACACGATTTTGTCACTTTTAGTACAAACTTCCTATAATCTTATCCTCAAATAATATATTTTTGTATATGAAGATTTGGAAGTGGATATCGTATAGAATCAAAAAATGTCAAATAGATTCTAGGATTCAAACGATATATGATAGAATATGAGCAATTTGAGTGCTTGAGAGTTCAAGATTGAAATCAAGAGAATAAAGATTATATTGATTGAATCTGTGATTTGGAATGATGATTTCATGATGTTTATATGGAGGATAAAAAGTTGTAACCCTTTGTGAAGAGTTAGAAGCAATGACCATGATTGTTGGTGAAGAGAAAGAGAAGTATCCTTTAATGAAAGAAGGTGTCTCTTCGAAAAGTTCCTATCTAGAAGAAAATGGTCGACATGTCAAAAAGGACCAGTAGACAAAAATTTGAATATATATATATATATATACACACGTTATGTACCCTTGTGCCCGTTATCTTTGCATTCTGGGCAGAAACGGTCGATCGCCTGGTTTCAACCGGTCGACCGGTTTAGCCCAGATTGCACAGCTAATGTGCACTCATATTTTCTTATATATATATTCAGAGATTGGAGGTGTGAGATTATTGGAGGATAGATTTTAACATAAATCACACTACTAACATACCAAATAATCAACCTCTAATGTATAATACCATATGTAGCTCTTTGTGTCTCTTTAAACCAATGAATATCTTCTTTTTGTCGATCACGGCGTATCTCTTTGTCAGAAATCAAAACTCTATGAAAATCTTGACTCAACATTCTCCCCCTTTTTGATTGATGACAACATAATTCTAAATCTCCCCCTGTATATGATCTCCCCCTGAGGTTGTGCCTGTAACTATAAATCTATATTTTCCTGCATATACACTATTAGCACAATTTTATCTTCTCCCCCTTTTTGATTGATGACAACATGATTCGGAATCTCCCCCTATATATGATCTCCCCCTGAGATTGTGCCTGTAACTATAAATCTATATTTTCCTGCATATACACAGTTAACACAATTTTCTCCCCCTTTGTCATCGACAAAAAGGAGGTGATGAATAATTAAGAACGTAAGTGGTATGAGAGGATTATAAGCAACATAAACTACTACATAGATTAAGAGTTATCAAGAGTTACAAAATATGATCGTACACTTAAGTCTAGTATGAAATAAACTACGACACTATTCAGATACAAGTGTCAGATCATGTCTTAAAGCAAAATAAAGTCGTAAGTACATAGAAAGAGGTAAAGAGATAAACTAAGAAGACTCTTTCCGACTCCGTCTCATCTTCTTCTTCGTCTTCTTCTTCAACAAGCTGAGTTTTCCCATGTTCACACCCATGACTAGTTCCCGAGCTTGTACCTTCCTCCGAAGATGTCCAAGTAAAAGTAGGAGGAGCTGGACGTTTGCCAGGGTCTTGAGCTTGCATAGATGAGGTTGATGCTCCACATGATATTGCTTCCCATAATGATCCAAAGAAGGACTTAAGTTTGTTAAAGCTCTTATCCATCTTTGTATCCATACGCTTAAGTCGTGCTTCGAGGAGGAATTGATTGCGAGCAATAGTTTCGAGCAATCCCTTTGTAGAGGAAGACGATCGTAGAAGTTTAACTTCCTCAATTTTTGGGCGAGACGATTGTGATGAAGCTCCTTGATGTCCTTGTTCTTTCCATTTTTCAAAAGGCATAATTTTGAAGTATGGAGCGGGAAGCTTCATCCATGTAATCGATGCTTTGTTAATGCTTTGGGCTTTGAAATATTAGACTCAGGAGGTTTGATGCCACAATCAAGTAATAGTCACATGACATATTCATTATAAAATAAATGCGGCCTAGAACTCTCATTAACTTGCAATATCTCATCAAAAATCATACCAATCCAGTTGATATGAATATCCCCGTAGATTGCTTATAATGCTTTGAAATTTTCTTTATAGACGGCATCAAAGTTTCCTATTCCCGGAAAAAGGGAGTGCATAAGGGTGTGATGAATAACTCTCGCAGTAGGTCGTAAGCCTATAGATTTTGTACTATCCTTATCATCTTCAATGAGTTGATGACTAACATGATCTCGTACATGGATATTACAAAAATTACTAGAGAATTTTTCACCTAAAAAGGAAGAACCAAGAACAATTGCCATTCTTTCACAGGAGATAAAGACTTATTTGCCACATACTACGGACTAAAGGCATTAAGAGGGATTTTCAGGCTTGTATTTCTCTAAATTTAGGTTAGCATTGAATAACTTGATCATAACATGGTTAATTCCACATTATTTCAATCGAAGTCAATTAGGTTTTCAATATCGGCACTCTTTGCTAAGCCAAGAACATGATAATTGGAGAAATCAGCGAACTTAATGTACGAACCAGGATGGATTTTAAAATCTTTCATCTCATTCCACCTTTCGACTGCAAATGGATCTACAAGCTACTTCTTGACAGAGAGATCAATTGGTTGTGTGTCGGAGGATGAAGCTTTCTTTAATTTCTTTTGTGGAGTAGTCTTTTGGTTGGGATTGGAAGAAGAATTGAATTCTAGGGTTATGGAGGTTTTGGGTTAGAAAACGTTTGGAGGTAAAAGAAGTGAGGAAATGGAGTAAAAAACTGAACGTATATAGACCTTATAAACAAAACTACCTGAAACCGGTCGACTGCCTTAAATTCACCGGTCGACCGTTTTCAATCAGATGATAAAACGGTCGATTGGTGGAATTTTGTCGGTCGACGGGTTTACTAGTGAGTTGTTTTTCTTGTTTCTTGCTCTTATTTCTGAGTTTTAATGGTCCATATAATATTGAATTTATTCAAAAAAAATGATATATATATATATTATATTAGTACATGAAAAAAATACGAGAATACAGTCACACTATTAACAAAAAAAAAGAGAGGTAGAGGAATTGTGATCAATAGACTCTTCTTTGACATCGTTAATGCGTGGTTTCCATGGCGACTAGTTTTCTCTTGCTCCTTCGTTCCAATTATAGTTTCTTCCCGATGAATTTGGACTCCTAGAGGATGAAGGTACGTGTGGCATCATCTCGTACACGCCTTGTTTGTTTGAGCCATAGAAGAATATTTCCATTCTTTCTAAAAGAAATAGTCGTTTCGAGGTCAGTTGTTGCTCATAATGTAGCTGTCGTTGAAGATCAATTTGATGTTTTTGGTAATGAGGATCTCATCGATCTTCTCTCTAGTGCGGGGTGAACAAAACAATGCTTTCTTTGTCCGTTTCGAAATTGGCATATTGCCAGGAGTATGATTGCATTTGTGATGACACTTTGATTTGTGTTTTCGAGTTTTCGGAGAGTAATACTCCTCCGGCTCAGAACTTGCGATAGAAATATGGGATTTTTGAGCACACTTATCACATATATGCACCATGATCAGTTTGGGAGATTAAAATGGAGAGAATAGAAAGTTTATATAGGTTTTTCTCTATATATAAACTTGAGGCTAGGAGTTACCAGGAATTATTGGCCGTAGAAGATATAAAAGTTCATATTCAATTTTCCTAACATAACAATTGCCAAAAATAACTAATGTTTTAAGTTAACATAAACCGGATGTGAAAAGAACTAACAAAATATAACATTAGTGATAATGTTACTTGTCAAGTTCTTTTCTAGAAATAAGACTAAGTTCTCTATGTAATTTTATAAAATTAGACTCAAGTAGAGGCTTAGTAAAAATGTCCGCTAGTTGATTATCAGTTTGGACATATTCGAGACATATATTTCCTTTTTCGATATTGTCTCTAAGGAAATGATGATGGATATCAATGTGTTTGGTACGAGAGTGATTCACTGGATTCTTAGAATGATTTATAGCACTTGTGTTATCACAGTATATAATAGAATTTGATAAATGAATATCAAAATCTTGAAGTGTTTGTTGCATGTATATTACTTGAGTACAAGTAAGAGCTGCTGATATATATTCAGCTTCACACGTTGATAGTGAAACACAATTTTGTTTCTTACTGAACCAAGAGACAAGTGATTTTCCAATAAAATGGCATGAACCACTTGTACTCTTTCTATCCTTTCGAGAGCCTCCGAAATCAACTTCGCTATATGATACTAATTCGAATGGACATTCTTTGGGTAGAAAAGACCAAAATCTTTGGTATTATTAAGATAACGAATTATACATTTCACTGCTCGCAGATGTGATTCCTTTGGATTTGCTTGAAATCGAGCATATAGACAAACACTCATCATTATATCTGGATGACTAGCAATAAGATACAGAAGGGAACTAATCATGCTTCGATATAATTTATGGTCAACATTCTTACCATTTTCATCTTTTTCAAGATGTGTAGTTGTACTCATGGGAGTAGGTTTACCAGATGTATTTTCTAATCCGAAGCATTTGATAAGATTTCCACAGTATTTTTCTTGATTAATAAAAATACCATTCGGAAGTTGTTTGATTTGAAGTCCAAGAAAATATGATAGTTCTCCCATATGATACATTTCAAATTCTTTGGTCATAATATTTGCAAACTCTTTGCAGAGTTTATCATTTGTTGAAAACCAAAGATGATGTCGTCTACATATATCTGGATAACTAGATTATCTTTTCGAGTATGTTTGATAAACAAAATTTGATTGAATTTGCGTATTTGAAATCCTGAGTTAATAAGATAGCTACGTAGTCATTCATACCAAGCACGAGGTGCTTGTTTTAAATCATACAGAGCCTTCTTAAGTTTGTACACATAGTCAGGATATTTTTCATGTACGAACAAAGAAGGTTGTTCGACATATACATTCTCTTTGATAAATCCATTTAGAAAAGCACTCTTGACATCCATTTGATAAAGTTTGAAATTATGGCGACAAGCAAAAGATAATAGGATCCTAATAGCTTCTAGTCGAGCAACTGGTGCAAATGTTTCTTCGTAATCGATACCTTCTTCCTGATTATACCCTTGTGCTACTAACCTTGCTTTATTTCTGGTAATATTACCTTGTTCAATAGCCTTAGTTTTAAAGACCCACTTATTACCCATAACTGATTGATCAGTTGGTCTTGGAACAAGTTCCCAGACATCATTGCGCTCGAACTGATTTAGTTCTTCCTACATGGCAATGATCCAATAATCATCAGTAGCAGCCTCTTTCGGATTCTTAGGTTTGATATTTGAAAGAATCGTGACATGACCCATTTGATGGAGTTGACTCCTTGTTCTGAATTGTGATGTTACTTCCCCAATTATATTTCGAGTAGGACGATCTGTTAATATTCTTGGTGGAGATTGCATCCTTGGTAGAGATTGTCTCTGTAACACCCCATATTTTTCGGGAAATACGTTAAGTAATAAATCAGAGTATAATTAAATTGTAACAAAACAATTAAGGGAAATGGGTTACGCCGTTGTGTTCGTCTCGAAATTCTGCTTGGAATAGAGTCCAAGTTTGCGTAAATCAGACTCCGTATGAAGAAGATATGGCCTTCAGTAGTTTCAATAAAAACCAGCCCGAAATTCAAAAATTCAGATTTCGAAATTCAAAATAGACACCCGGGCTGGGCGGGAAAAATCCCACCCAGAACCCGGATCGACACTAGGGGTCGACTTGGGGATTGACCTGGGTAAACAGGTCGACACTAGGGTCGACCTTAAGGTCGACCTCCCCCCCTTTTTCCAGATCTAGAGATAGATCCATTTTTCTGCACCTAGACACCTTTCTGACCAGATTCGTGAGCTCTAACCTATTTAACAACCCCAAACCTAGCTTTCTCCCCACACAATTTCATTTTGCTTATACTCTGCCTCTATTCTAATTAAAAATAAGAATGGCGTCGGTACTCTACTGAAATCTAAACTAGAACTGGTGCATCTTCTTCCAATCTGAATAGAATTAAAAGAACGACTAATCTACAATCAAAGGAAAGCTATTCAGCTTCAAAAAACAGATTTTAGAAAAACAAGACTTGCCTATATTTTGTAAGTACAGTTATATTTCCGATTTAAACATTAATTGGAAGTCATGGCTTGTAAGAAATTGATATTAGAATGGTGCCTATCAGTATATCTATGTGGATTCATGTTTATTCATGCGATTTTCCTATGTTATATTCTTGTGATGAAACTATTGCCTATGACTATGACTATGACTATGAGACCTTTGCCTAAGACTATGACTATGAAACTGTTGCCTATGAAATTATTGCCTATGACTATGATTCGTGACTATGAGACTACTGCCCATGACTGTGACTCATAACTATGAGACTATTGCCTATGACATTGATTAAGAAATTATTGTGATTAGTCACCCATGACTATTGTGGTTAATTGTCTATAACTATTGTAGTTAGTTTCTTATGCCTATTCCCATTGTTACAATTAACCAATCATGTTGTACCTTGAATTGGCATTATGTTGAACCAAATCACCTATGCCTATTCCCTTGATTATGTTGGATCTCATATTTAGTGTGTAACTTGGCTAGTTTATTCCTATTCACTATTATGTACATCAAACCTATTGGAGCCATTATTTTTGCATGACTATTCTTTTATATCAATTCTTGTGCTTATCCCCTATTCCTTTTGTTAGTGCCATTTCATGAGTACTTAGAAAACTTGTGAAATCATGTTATATGTACGTTTATGATGCGAGGATTGGGCGTAGCATAATTAAGTTAGTTTGGCATAATAAATATGTTGGCATAATCTAAATTGGCTATAATAGTGAATGATTTACATGCATATTAGACTTGGGCATAAATTGATAAATTTTAATTCGTCGCAAAGTATGTAATTGGCATGTAAACCAAGTTTTGGACATAAACGGTAAACTAAAATATTGAATCTAGTTTTGACATGAACTGTAAATTGGAATATTAATCTAGACTGGGCATGAACTGAAAAAGGGGAATATTAAATCTAAATTGGTATAAACTGCAAGTTGGGCTAATTGATAGGTAAATCAATTTTTGGGTATAGAATATAAGTATGTTAATTGGCATGACAAATGAATATGATCTAGGCTAAATTGATTTACGGAAAATTTACATAAATAGTAAATATGTAAATTAGAGAAGAGGAAAATGCCGAGGTTAGATTAAGTTGTGGTGTAAAACTGCCCGGAACCGCCCGACACATCCAATAACCACAACAATACCTGTCTAATGTGAGAGGTTAGTGCATCAAGCCCAGAAAGACCCGAGGTTAGACTGAGTAGTGGTGTAAAACTTCCCAGAACCGACCGGCATATCCAGTAATCACAACAATACATGTCTAATGTGAGTTTTGGTGCTTTAATTAATTAATTAAAGCTCATGAACAATCAAGCTAGAAATGGTGAGGTTAAGTAATTAAAGAAACACTTAACCAACTTAACAAGACAAGAAGGGTGGGGTCAAGTAATTGAGAAAACACTTAGCCAATTCAACATGTTAACTAGACAAGATTGATAGGAGTTAAGTTCATTTGGACACTTAACTAACTCAACATGTTAATAAGGCAAGATTTGTGGGGGTTAAGTAACTAAGGAAACACTTAACCATTATATATAACATGTAAACTAGACAAGTGGGTAAGGTTAAGTAAATGTTTAACCGTTATAACATGCTAACTAGACTAGACGGTGGGGTTAAGTAAACATAGAACACTTGGCCGTTATAACATGATAAATAAACAGAGTTAAGTTAATGAGAGACACTTAACCAGTATACCTGACAAATGAGTAAGGTTAAGGAACACTTGACCAATTTGACATGATGTAGGGGTGGGTTAAGTCAACATGAGCCGCTAGATAACACTTAACCAATTTGACATGATATATGGGTAGGTTAAGTCAACGTAAACTACTGGACAACACTTAACCAATCCAACATTACGAGGAAGAGAACTAAGTAGTAAACCTTAGTTAAGAGGGCTAAGTTGTAAACCTTAGTTAAGAAAACGAACGATTCAGGAAACTAAGTAGTAAACCTTAGTTAAGAGAACTAAGTAGTAAACTTTAGTCAAGAAAACCAAGTAGAATACGAGGCGGAGCGAACGTCCATTTGATCATGAAGAAGGCTCCAATGAACCGGGTTACAAAAGCACATGGCTTCTAGGGGACGTGAGGGTACTCTTGGTATCCCTCTATGAGGCTGCAGATGATCCTCCTGGGCTCACAGAGGTTAAGGTCTGTGTTAGAAGAGCCAAGGGTATGCCTTGGTTGAAATAATAAGGCAACCTAAAGACTAGGGTGGACTAGCGTGATTCGGCAAAACCATTTTTTGCCCTGTGATAGCAACTCGTCGTCTACCTACTATATTGAGTCAGTTGAGATACGTGAAGCGGAAAGGCGGAGAACTCCAACATACCATATACTTGCTATCTAGTTATGGGTGAGGTTGGCCTATAGGTTTGTGGGGGCATAGAGGGGCCCGCGTACAGTTCTCATTCTTGATTTTCTTGGGTGCCTTTAATTTGTTTGTTGAGGGAGGGGCCTAGTGGGACCATAGCCACTGTAAAAGCAGACCTTAGCATCTGCAATCGGCAAATATCTGAATGCTCCCGACCAAGTTCCGCGTTTCTTGATTAGCCCTGCCACGGGACTGGGTCGCACATATAGAGGACATGTGCATCTAGACATCGATAACGATTCACGACGCATACATGGGGGAAATCTAGGAACATATACTGCTCTGGGTAGTGTGTTCTAGACTAGTGGGCATCGTTCGATAGGTAGCATAATCCCTAGTTGGACCTAGGTTGCGCAACCTTGAATCCGAGAAGCGTTCAATAGGTAGCATAAACCCCAGTGGACCTGGGTAGCGTAAACTCTGGTTGAATGTAGGAAGCATTCGATAAGTAAACCCTAGTTGGATCTAGGTAACACTCGATGGATAAAGGACTGCATACACAATAAAAAGGGGATCATTTTATCATGAACACACGATGATAGTTGAAACAGTCCTTAGTGGGTGCAGAGAAATAGAGGTGGATGTGATAGCCAATTCTGTTAATCTTAACTTGTCTTGTTTTAGGATTATCTTATTACTATGGTATGGTTCTAAGTTCAGTTTGTTCATGTCATAATCCTTTTCTTGTTTACTTGCTGAAGTTTAACAGGACTTACCAGACTTATGTCTAACCTAGTTTGTTTTCGCCTCTTTTCTTCCGTTCCCCCCGGTAGCCAGGGAGGGAATAGCTCAGCTCATTTTGGACATTACTCTTTCCGAGCTTGAAGATTTTTTGATGCATTGTTTTGAACTCTATTTTCTACTACTATGGCTGGCTCATGCTTTATTGGGGAATATCATTGTCAGTTTATGCTTCTTTATTTTAAACAAGACAGATGCTTTGTTGTAATAAGTATTAGTGTTGTAAAACATTCTTTGTACAAGCTTTTTAGTCAATAAAGGTTATTTATTTTCCGCTGCTTTATTTGTCTATCTTGTAAATTTTTTGCAACTTGTACCAAAAATGCTCCACCGAAGTTAAGGCATTCCCTTTGTGAGTAACCTTAACGGAGGTGGGGTGTTACACTTGGTATCAGAGCTGAAGGTTACCGGATCAGATAAAAAGATTTGAAAAATTATTTTCAACTATTTTAAAAGAAGCATTTTTGAAAGAAAAGTTTTGTTTTAAAGGCATATTCCCTAAAAGCCATATGCACTTTCTTTCGATCCTCTGTTTTAATCCTTGTTTCCTTCTTTCCTGTGTCTCTGGGGCTCCTAGTTTTCTGGTAGGTAACCTCATCGCGACATGGTTCCTTAGGCTTGATGAGACTTCGACACTTGTCAAAGGGCAAATAAGCGCCTAACTTCCATCCGTAGCCGTAATTTTCTTTCGAGCTTTGTAGGATTCTCCGTTTGACGGAGGCAACTTTCGAGAGACATGTCAACAAGTTACACAAGGATGAAGAACCCATGGATATGGACTTGGAGGGGAGGAAAGAATAGTAAAACCTAAAACAAGAGGAAGTATCTTTATTTTGGTATAACCGGTCACATAATTAAGAGCAAGGGCAAGAACAAAGGACAGGATTTTCTGGAAGACAAGCGCATGCTCTCACCGCCAGCATACCTGAGAGAGGTAGTAAAGTTTCTGTTGAAAAAGACTAGTTTTTCTTTTTGATCATCATGTTCGTACACTATTTGATTCTGGCGCATCGCACTCATTTGTATCTGCTGCTTTAGTTGAGTCTCTGCACCCTAGATATTGTATAGTAGAGGATCACATAATAGTCTCAAATCCAATTGCTGGTTTGGCTCATTTATCCTTGACTTGTGAGGATTTGAGAATAGCTATATTAATGCTTATGTTTTTGGTTTCATCGGCTATGGGTTGATTCTAGGCATGGATTGGTTAGCTAGTAATTGTGAAACGAGGGTAGTTAGACTTTCGACTTGCCTCGGGAATACCCTCGAGATTTCGTGTGATCCTAAGGGATTAGTTTGTCTTAGCTACCTAGAATCACTTTATTTATCTATCGACGATTTTCGATCCGTTGGAGTAGTCCATGAGTATGCAAGATGTTTTGATTAGGGTAGGAGTTTTCCCTTAAAACTCGAGACAGACTTCCGCATATATCTAGATGACACTGCAAAGCCAGTTATGTGATCAACGATAATTTTGGAGCAAGATTGGCGAGGATAGCCAGAGTCGGTAAAGTGCACAATTGTTTGGTTGTTTTGCTAGTATCATCTCCCATAGATCATCCGAATTCGGAGGAGGTATCCCTCGGGTGCTTGTCTGATATTGGTTTAGGCCTTTGGGGCTTGTACTTGAGGGATGTCAAGTTCGACTAGGATGGTTTGTGTGAGAAATAAATGGTTGGGGGTGGCACCCTAAGTAAGACTGACCTTAAGAGAGGTAAAAAGCACATAGCAGCCATTAGCTTTAGACCCTCAGATTTGTAACATGATGGATAAGCTAAGTAGAGGAGAGACCTCTAATCATCTTAGGATATACACTTGGTATCATGGTTAACATCTGTTTATCTTGGAAGGGTAGTTCGACTACATTGGATACTCTCTAGCACAGTAAGTGACCACGGCCCTATCTTTACTGGTGAGTTGTGGAAATGGAGGTCAAGAAGCTTCGCAACCGTGAAGTTAAGGTACAGTGGAGAGAAGCTCACGAAGATGCAACTTAAAAGACTAAAGACTAGATATGCGCATCATACCCGTTTTAAGGGTATATCCTTGATCTCTCTTTTTCTGTATAGTTTATTTGCCTGACTAGTCTCTATCTTTTAAGTATATCCTCTCAGTCCTATCCTTAATTCTTAAGTAGAAGACAACGGATGTAAACATATGTTTGAAACATGTTATATTTGATGGTTGCAAGTAGTTACTAGTGGTTGCTCGTGAGTGCATATACACACGCATTAGGCATTAGATTGGCTCAGTCACTTCCTTATTACATATACATATATGTATTTGTGAAACTTGATGTGTTATCATATGGATGATGCATTTGTATGAATGATTGTGCACTCATGTAGAAGTTATAAAATACGATTAGGAGTAGTTGCATACATTATGGACTCATGGCACTGACAAGATTTGCATTAAGGAGGTCAACTGAATCAGTAGACCGCCTGATTTTGCATTAGATAAGGACATATACACACACTATGCATATGATCATGAAAAGCATTAGAACCTTCTAAGGACAATGGATGCCTGTGATTGGATGGTTGAGTAGATAGATGTTGGATGGTAGGATAAATATTCTTCCTAACTTAGAGATTTCGGGGTCGAAATCCTTTAAAGGAGGGGAGAATGTAACACCCCGTATTTTTCGGGAAATATGTTAAGTAACAAATCAGAGAATAATTAAATTGTAACAAAATAATTAAGGGAAATAGGTTATGCCATTGCGTTCGTCTCGAAATTCTGCTTGGGATAGAATCCAAGTTTGCGTAAATCAGACTCCATATGAAGAAGATATGGCCTTCGGAAGTTTCAATAAAAACCAGCCCGAAATTCAAAAATTCAGATTTCGAAATTCAAAAAAAACACCCGGGCTGGGCGGGAAAATTCCAGCCCAGGACCTAGGTCGACACTCGGGTTGACCTAGGGGTCGACTTGGGTAAATAGGTCGAACTAGGGTCGACCTCCCCCCCTTTTTTAGATCTGGAGACAGATCCATTTTTCTACACCTGGACGTCTTTCTGACCGGATTCGTGAGCTCTAACCTATTTAAACACCCCCAAACCTAGCTTTCTCTCCACACAATTTCATTCTGCCTATACTCTGCCTCTATTCTAATTAAAAATAAGAATGGTGTCGCTACTCTGCTGAAATCTAAGCTAGAACTAGTGCATCTTCTTCCAATCTTAATAGAATTAAAAGAACGACTAATCTACATCAAAGGAAAGCTATTCAGCTTTAGAAAACAGATTTCAGATAAACAAGACTTGACTAGATTTTGTAAGTACAGTTATATTTCCGATTTAAGCATTAATTGGAAGTCATGGCTTGTAAGAAAGTGGTATTAGAACAGTGCCTATTAGTTTATCTATGTGGATTCATGTTTATTCATGCGATTTTCCTATGTTATATTCTTGTGATGAAACTATTGCATATGACTATGACTATGACTATGAGACCTTTGCCTAAGGCTATGACCATGAAACTGTTGCCTATGAAATTATTGCCTATGACTATGATTCGTGACTATGAGACTGCTGCCCACGACTATGACTCATAACTATGCGACTATTGCCTATGACATTGATTAAGAAATTATTGTGATTAGTCGCCCATGACTATTATGGTTAATTGCCTATAACTATTGTAGTTAGCTGCTTATGCCTATTCCCATTGTTACAATTAACCAATCATGTTGTACCTTGAACTGGCATTATGTTGGACCAAATCACCTATGCTTATTCCCTTGATTATGTTGGATCTCATATTTAGTGTGTAACTTGGCTAGTTTATTCCTATTCACTATTATGTACATCGAATCTGTTGGAGCCATTATTTTTACATGCCTATTCTTTTATATCAATTCATGTGCTTTTCCCCTATTCCTTTTGTTAGTGCCATTTCATGAGCACTTAGAAAACTTGTGAAATCATGTTATACATACGATTACGATGCTGGGATTGGGCGTAGCTTAATTAAGTTAATTTGGCATAATAAATATATTGGCATAATCTAAATTGGCTATAATAGTGAATGATTTACATGCATATTAGACTTGGGCATAAATTGATAAATTTTAATTGGCCGCAAAGTATGTAATTGGCATGTAAACCAAGTTTTGGACATAAATGGTAAGCTAGAATATTGAATCTAGTTTTGACATGAACTGTAAATTAGAATATTAATCTAGATTGGGCATGAACTGAAAAAGGGAAATATTAAATCTAAATTGGTATAAACTGCAAGTTGGGCTAATTTATAGGTAAATCAAGTTTTGGGCATAGAATATAAGTGTTAATTGGCGTGACAAATGAATATGATCTAGGCTAGATTGATTTACGGAAAATTTACATAAATAGTAAATATGTAAATTAGAGAAGAGGAAAATGCCGAGGTTAGATTAAGTTGGGGTGTAAAACTGCCCAGAACCGCCCGGCACATCCAGTAACCACAACAATACCTGTCTAATGTGATAGGTTAGTGCATCAAGCCCAGAAAGACCCAAGGTTAGACTGAGTTATGGTGTAAAACTTCCCGGAACCGACCGGCATATCCAGTAACCACAACAATACCTGTCTAATGTGAGTGTTTGGTGCTTTAATTAATTAATTAAAGCTCATGAACAATCAAGCTAGAAATGGTGAGGTTAAGTAATTAAGGAAACACTTAACTAACTTAACATGTTAACAAGACAAGAAGGGTAGGGTTAAGTAATTGAGAAAACACTTAGCCAATTCAACATGTTAACTAGACAAGATTGATAGGAGTTAAGTTAATTTGGACACTTAACCAACTTAACTTGTTAACAAGGCAATGGGTTAAGTAACTAAGGAAACACTTAACCATTATATATAACATGTAAACTAGACAAGTGGGTAAGGTTAAGTAAATGTTTAACCGTTATAACATGCTAACTAGACTAGATGGTGGGGTTAAGTAAACTTAGAACACTTAGCCTTTATAGCATGATAAATAAACAGGGTTAAGTTAATGAGAGACACTTAACCAGTATACCTGACAAATGAGTAAGGTTAAGGAACACTTGACCAATTTGACATGATGTAGGGGTGGGTTAAGTCAACATGAGCCGCTAGATAACACTTAACCAATTTGACATGATATATGGGTAGGTTAAGTCAGCGTAAACTACTGGACAACACTTAACCAATCCAACATGACGAGGAAGAGAACTAAGTAGTAAACCTTAGTTAAGAGGACTAAGTTGTAAACCTTAGTTAAGAAAACGAACAATTCAAGAAACTAAGTAGTAAACCTTAGTTAAGAGAACTAAGTAGTAAACATTAGTCAAGAAAACCAAGTAGAATACGAGGAGGAGCGAACGTCCATCTGATCATGAAGAAGGCTCCAATGAACCAGGTTACGAAGCACGCGGCTTCGAGGGGACGTGAGGGTTCTCTTGGTATCCCTCTGTGAGACTGTAGATGATCCTCCTGGGCTCACAGAGGTTAAGGTATGCGTTAGAAGAGCCAAGGATATGCCTTGGTTGCAATATTAAGGCAACCTAAAGACTAGGATGGACCAGCATGATTCGGTGAGACCAGTTTTTGCCCTGTGATAGCAACTCTTCGTCTACCTACCATCTTGAGTCAGTCGAGATACGTGAAGCGGAAAGGCGGAGAACTCCAACATACCATATAGTTGCTATGTAGTTATGGGTGAGGTTGGCCCATAGGTTTGTCGGGCATAGAGGGGCATGCGTACAGTTCTCATTCTTGATGTTCTTGGGTACCTTTCATTTGTTAGTGGAGGGAGGGGTCTAGTGGGACCATAGCCACTGTAAAAGCAGACCTTAGCATCTGCAATCGACAGATATCTAAAAGCTTCCGAACGAGTTCCGTGTTTCTTGATTAGCCCTGCCACGGGACTCGGGTCGCACATATAGAGGACATGTGCATCTAGACATCGATAACAATTCACGACACATACGTGGGGGAAGTCTAGGAACATATACCGCTCTGGGTAGTGTGTACTAGACTAGGGGGCATCATTCGATAGGTAGCATAATCCCTAGTTGGACCTAGGTCGCGTAAACCCTGAATCTGAGAAGCGTTCAATAGGTAGCATAAACCCCAGTGGCCCTGGGTAGCGTAAACCCTGGTTGAATCTAGGAAGCATTCGATAAGTAAACCCTGGTTGGATATAGGTAACACTTGATGGATAAGGGGCTGCATACACAATAAAAATGGGATCATTTTATCATGAACACACGATGATAGTTGAAACAGTCCATAGTGGGTGCAGAGAAATAGAAGTGCACGCGATAGCCAATTCCGTTAATCTTACCTTGTCTTGTTTTAGGATTATCTTATCACTATGGTATGGTTCTAAGTTCAGTTTGTTCATGTCATAGTCCTTTTCTTGTTTACATGCTGAAGTATAACTGGACTTACCAGACTTATGTCTGACCTAGTTTGTTTTCGCCTCTTTTCTTCCGTTTCACCCCCCCTAGGTAGCCAGGGAGGGAATAGCTCAGCTCATTTTGGACCATTACTCTTTCCGAGCTTGAAGATTCTTTTACGCATTGTTTTGAACTCCATTTTCTACTGCTATGGCTGGCTCATGCTTTATTGGGGAATATCATTGTTAGTTTATGCTTCTTTATTTTAAACAAGACAGATGCTTTGTTGCAATAAGTATTGGTGTTGTAAAACAATCTTTGTACAAGCTGTGTTTTAATCAATAAAGGTTATTTATTTTCCGCTACTTTATTTGTCTATCTTGTAATTTTTTTGCAATTTGTACCAAAAATACTCCACCGAAGTTAAGGCATTCCCTTTATGAGTGACCTTAACGGAGTTGGGGTGTTACAGTCTCCTTGGTGGAGATCGTAACTCACATGGTTGAGAAATATTTTCAATAACTATTTCAGAGTCAAAATCAACATTTGTGATGATTGGATTATCAGTGACTATAGTTTCATCATCATCTGATATAATTTGAGGATGCTGATAGAATTCTTCAAAAGAGACATGAAGTGATTCTTCAATAGTTTTGGTTCGTTTATTAAATATACGATAGGCCTTGCTTCATTCTGAATAACCGACAAATATACCTTCATCGGCCTTTGGATCGAATTTACCGAGATGCTCTTTCGTATTTAAGATAAAGCACTTAGAACCAAATACTTTGAAGTATGAGATATTAGGCTTTCTTTGATTAAATAATTCATAAGTATTCTTGGTGAGAGGTCGAATGGATATAGATTCAAAACATGACATGCAGTTGCAACAGCTTCCGGCCAAAAATGTTTTGGTAAAGTGGTTCCATTTAAAATTGTTCTTGCACATTCTTGTAAGGTCTCATTTTTCCGTTCTACAACTCTGTTTTGTTGTGGAGTTATAGGAAACGAAAAATTGTGATATATACCTTTCTTTGTACAAAAAAATTTCAAAATCATTATTTTCGAACTCTCCACCATGATCACTTCTTATGTATCTAACTTCAAGCCCTTTCGATTTCTGAACTCTCTGGACGAAAGATTTGAAATTTTCGAAAGTGTCACTTTTGTTTTTCAAGAAAATTGTCCAGGTGTAACGAGAGTATTCATCAACAATTACAAACACATATCGACTGTGATTTATTGACTGAACCTTAGTTGTCTAAATAAATCCATATGTAGTAACTCAAGTGGCTGTAATGCTGATATGCTTTTCTTGGATTAAAAAGATGATTTGGTCAATTTTCCTGATTGACATGCGTCACCTATGTTGTCAACTTTAAAGCTTATTTTGGGTAGTCCTATAACTAGATCATTTTTGGCTAGCTTATCAATAGTTCCGAAGTTTATATGACAGAAGTGTTTGTGCCATAGCCATGGATCATTATCATTAGCCACAAGACACATATCTGAATTATGATTGATATTCATATTCGGAATATATATTTCTAACTCTATAATCTTCGAAAAATAAATTATGGTCTTTATTTAATATACTACACTTATTATATGAAAAGGAAGTTGTAAAACCCTTGTCGCATAACTGACTAATACTAAGTAAATTGTGTTTCAAATTTCTAACTAGCATGACATTGATAATAAGAGGTAAGTTAGATGTGTCGCAATTACTCATATCACCTTTGCCGATGATATATCCTTTTGAATTATCTCCAGAAGTAACGGAGCCACCATCTAAGTATGTAATATTTGTCAATAAGCTCTTGTCTGCAGTCATGTGTTTTGAGCAACCACTGTCCAAGATCCACTTTCCTCTTTTCCTAAGTGGGACCTGCAAAAAATAAAATTAAGTCCATGGCACCCACTATTTATGGGGTCTTAAGAGTTAGGTCTTAGGAGTCCAAACCCATACGGGTCCGGTATCCCCTTTATATATATAATTAGAATTAAGATGCACAGTATTCATGAAATGTCGAATATATTTGTTCCTAATAAAATTGTTATTTGTTTTAGGAACCCATATCTTGATAGTCTTGACATTTTTCTTTTGGAACTTCACAACTGGTTTTGGCTTGGAATTTAATAAACTAGGATTTTTCTTAGCTTCATCTCTCTTCTTCTTGAGAAGTTTCTTGGTTTCTCGTTTCTTATATCCTAAACCTTTTTTGTTTGAAGCAGGTTGTGAACTTTCAATGATTTTTGTCAATTTTTCTCGACCTTTGTTGAAGTTAGAATCATTTTGAGTAATATCATCTAACTTAGTTTGTAAACTAGCCTTTTCTAGGTCCAGAATTTTGACTTTTGCCTTAAGCTCATGATTTTCAGTAGGAAGAGCATCATTTTTATCTTTTTGAGTTTCAATTTCTTGACTCAAAAGAGATAATTTAGAGTCAATATTAGATGATGATTCTTGAAGTTTTTCATGTTCTTCTTCTAATATTTTCTTCTCGTCTTTTAACATATCTCGTTCAAACTCTGCTCTACTCAAATCTGCTTTGGCTTTTTTAACTGTCGTTTTATGTCTTTATATTTAACTATCAATTCGGCATTAATATCAAGTACTTCATCAAATATATGAATTTGTACCTCATCTTCTGCTGCCATGAAACAAATGTTTGCTTGTTTATTTTCTGTATCACTTTCACTTTTTGATGAAGATGAGTCTGAATCATCCCATGTAACTGAGAATGCTCGTTTCTTTGATTTGTCCTTCTTATATCTGAATCATCCCATGTAACGGATGAAGATGATTTATTTGGTCTAGTTTTCTTTTTTGTATATCGACTAGATTTTCGTTGTTTCAAGAATTTTTTGAAACCTTTTGCAATGAATGCTAGGTCTTCTTCTTTAGAATTTGATTCATCTTCATCTTTTTCTGTATGAAATGCTACATTTTTCTTTTCTTCTTTCTGTTCCTTTCTAGCCTGCAAATTAGCTTCATAGGACATTAGGTTTCCAGTTAATTCATCTGGCTTCATGACGGAAAGGTCAATAGCTTCTTCAATTGCTAATACTTTTCCTTCCCATTCACTAGTCAGAGAATGTAGGACTGTCGAAACAACATCAAAATCTAAATATTTTTGTCCTAAACTAGTAAGTGCATGGAGAATGGTTTGAAACTGTGAATACATATCACTGATTGTCTCATTTGGCTTCATTTTGAAACTGACTTTTCAGCATGGCTATTTTGTCTCGTTTAATCTTGTTAGTACCTTCATGAGTGGTTTTCAGCGTTTGCCAAATTTGATATGCAGTGGTGCAGATACTAACACGGTTATATTCATTTTGTTCTAATGCACAAAACAACATGTTTATTGCTTTTGCATTTACGGCTATTGCCGTTTTCTCAGCCGGTGTCCATTCTGAATTATCAGTTGTTGGATTCACAATTTCATTTTGGGTAGCATTCCAGACATCATTGCTATTTGATTGCATAAAAATTGACATACGTGTTGCCCAATAGCTATAGTTGAGACCATTGAAGAATGGAGGTCTTTGTGTCGATTGACCTTCTGTGTAAGTGGAAGTGCTGGTGCTTGCGTTATTTGCCATATTACTAGAATATATCAAATAACTGTGTTACGGTTATATGAAGACTTGGCTCTGATACCAAATGAAAATTTCGTGTATGTGCTAATATAGTACACACGGATCGTGTAATATGGTGTATAAAACACAAGTATGAATTAATAGCTAATCATATATATATATATATATATATGTGTGTGTGTGTGTGTATAACAGTAGATGCAGTAAAATAGAAAAATCACACCAGGGATTTTTGTACTAGTTTAGAGCACCGTCCTACATCCAGTCCCGGACTTCTATCTGGATTTTCACTAAAAATCACCTCACTTCACCCGGAGGAACAGGTATACAACATCCGAGCAGACGAACGAGATTTCACGCCTCTAACAACAATGCGGACTTCAATATGTGCCTCTTACAACACTGAGGACTTCAACTAAGATGAATATACTTTGTTGTTGATAGTATGTGTTCTTGATAATACGATTATGTCACTTGTAGTACAAACTTCTTGTAATCTTATCCACAAATAATATATTTGTGTATAAGAAAATTTGAAAATGGATATCGTATTGAATCAAAAGAATGTTAAATAGATTCTAAGATTCAAACGATATATGATATAATATGAGCAATTTGAGTACTTGAGAGTTCAAGATTGAAATCGAAAGAATAACGATTAGACCGATGGAATTAGCGATTTGGAATGATGATTTCATGACGTTTATATAGAGGATAAACAGTTGTAACCCTTTGTGAAGAGTTATAAGCAATGGCGACGATTGTTGGTGAAGAGAAAGAGAAGTATCCTTTAATGAAAGAAGGTGTCTCTTTGAAAAGTTCCTATCTAGAAGAAAACGGTCGACATGTCAAAAAGGACCAATAGACAGGAATTTGAATATATATATATATATACATATATACACATTATGTACCTTTATGCACGTTATCTGTGCATTATGGGCAGAAATGGTCAACCGCCTGGTTTCAACCAGTCGACCGGTTTAGCCTAGATTGCACAGTTAATGTGCACTCATATATTCTTATGTATGTATATATATATATTCAAGGATTGGAGGTGTGAGATTATTTGAGAATAGATTTTAACTTAAATAACACTACTAACATACCAAATAATCAACCTCTAATGTATAATTCCACATGTAGCTCTTTGTGTCTCTTTAAACCAATGAATATCTTCTTTTTGTCGATCATGGCATATCTCTTTGTCAGAAATCAAAACTCTATGAAAATATTGACTCAACATGGGATATAGATGCATGACTTGATGGCTGCTAGTTTGGATGATAGAATTAACTGCTCATGGATGATAGGCCTAAGGAATTGTTTTGGTTGCTTGTGTTGTTTGGGATTTCGGGGGCGAAATCCTAAAGGGGGGAGAGTGTAATAGCCCGCATTTTTACGTATCGGAAGATCACAAAATATTTTTATTTTATTCCCTGAGTGTTGGATCATTCTCGTATTTTAATATGTGGTTTATGGGGATATGAGACATTTCCATAATTTTTACCAATTTTGTTTATAACCATTTTTCCCATATCAGTCTTGTACATGGGATAACTTTTGACTTGGATTGAATCTGGTATTAAGACCTGTGCCATTGGAAAGGAAACGATGATTCCCTTTCCATAGAGTAGTCACATTAAAGATTTGGCTCAGCGGTTTGAGAGGAATCGTTGTTTTAAGGTTTTACAGTTGGTTATTAGGGTTTTACATGCCATAATGGGATGATTTGGGGAAGCCCATTAGTGGGATGGTGGGAGGCTGTAAATAGGGGATAGGAGGCCTGGAGAGTAGTTTACTTTCTCCATTCTCTCATTTGGAGGAGCTTGTGATCTTCCATTTCTCCATTCTCCTACACCTTTCCACCATTAAAATACGAGATAAACATTAGAGAATCGAATATCTACATCGTTTGAAGCTAGATCTACATCATTTCAAGGAAGAATCCATCAAATTGAAGAGTTTGGATCAAATTCTTCGCTGTCCGGATCTATATCTAGGTGTTTTTGAGTTGTTTTGGAGAATTGGTGAGTGATATGCATCTCTCACGTGGATTCAATCAAGTATATGAGTTCTATGATCTTACTTTCATCAATTTCAAGTTATTTTCCTTAGATCTACATCATGGTAAGTCCATTTTCATACAAACCGCCATAGGATCTAATTTAGTAACTTAAAACTAGTAGTTTCTATTTATTTCATATGTTTATATAAGTTAGATCCATAATTTAGTTCATATGTTCATTTATCATGATTTTGGTGAAGTTTGCATAATTTGAGGGAAATTGTCATTTTCAAGTTGTTAGTGATTTCATAACATGTGGTCGAATTTGATGAATTAGATGAGATGATTTCGTCGATATAGTTGTTTGGCGAAGTTTTGGTCTAGTTTAGAGATGGATCGGGTATGTCCAGGTGATGGGTCGGCCAGAACATGGATCAGTCGTGGTTCAGAAGATGGGTCGGTGGAGTGTTCGCCAAGAAATGAATTGGGTCGGTCAAATATGGGCCGGTCGGAAGTGTGTCTTGGAGAGCAAGAAATGATGGGTCAGTCATAAGATGGGTCGGTCAAATATGGGTCGGTCGGCAAATATGGATCGATCAATATATAGGTTGGTCGACAAATGTTGGGTTGGTCGAGCAGAAGGTAGTCTATCGGTCGGAGTTTTAGTGTGGTCGGTCGGGCAAATATTAGTCGGTCATATATGGGTGGGTCATATATGGGTCGGTCCTATATGGGTCGGACCTATATAGGTCGGACCTATATGGGTCAGTCGTAATGAAATAATGTGTTGGATCAGTTGCATCGATGGATCGGTTTCTTTTGTCTTCATTGATGGATCAGTCGGGTGCATTGGGTTGGTCGTAAGGCATGGGTCAGGCATGTACCAGACATTTAACAATGCTTTAAAAACGCTGTGACTAGTGGCACAAATGTCGTGGTTTGTTCCCATAGTCATGGATGAATGCTATGGATTGGTGATGGACCTTATATCGATGTTGTTGGTTAAATGACGGTGATGACTTTGAAGTGAATTCAAGTGAGAATGTCGAAGTGCTGTGGTGTGTTCGTTGTTCATCGTATGCAACGAATGTGGAGACGACTTAAGGGTGTTTCGAGTTCGTAGATAATGATTGCTCAAATGTGTTATGAGTTTATGGATGGTCCCGTCGATGACGACTAAGGATACCGAAGGTCGAGGAATTACGTTATCGTAGGTTCTAGTGGGCTCAAACAGGGGTATAATAGGGATACCTAAAAGACCAATTGTATGATCGGGTACCCTGGGCATCGTGTATGTCCTAGATATGTCAAATTGTATGACATATGGGTTTTTTGCTAGAACCTTGGTTACCATTAGCCCTTGATGGATGGTAGCATGATATGGCCAGTCATACGCTTAACGTTGGTTTCAAAGCAGGATTGGCGGTGATGGCCAGAGTCAGTCATGGATGTTGGTTTCTTTGTTCGTACCATCTCACATATATTGTCCGACGTCGAAGGAGATGTTTCTTGGGTGCTTGTCTGATATTGGTTTAGGCCTTTAGGGCTTGTGCTTGAGGGATGTTGATATCGATTAGGATTGTTTGCATGAGATATAACTAGATTGTTATGATTCCTATTAGATGATGGTCGTTTTACTATTGTGTGGTTACTTCTGATTGTCATGGATGAATGGTTAAAATGTTTGTTAGTAAATTCTATCATTGTCCAATGTGGGGAAGGCTGACATGGGTTCTTCTTTGGTGTTTTGGTGGATTCGTTCGCTTACCTGCATATTCTCATATCCTTTATTGATGATGTTAGATAGATGTTTTATCGCTCATTAAGACTGTTGTCTAACTCAAATTTTTAGGTTTCGCTCTTATTACCTTTGGATGTACATCCGATTGTTGGATGGGCAGACTAGGTAGCAGGTGATATCTTGGTGAGGACGATGTTGCAGTTCGGTGGAGAGCAGGAGGCTGACGTATTATCTTTCTATATTATAGTTTTTTTATTTCCATTGTGTGATGTTTATCTCTAAGCGCTATAGTGAGGCAAATTTATACAGACACTTATTTGGTAATTTCTAGATTGTATGGATCTTTTTTCTAATTGTTATGAGGGTTTAAGTTTCTGCTCAAATATGCTTCACCGTTATGCCTGTTGTATATGTTCTATTATATTTTATCCTCCACGTGTGAGTTATACGATAGGTTCCGGTTTGTGTTTACCTACTTTTATGATCGTCCATAGCTTTCTGGCACACCTTTCAACGCTTTACTCCTCTTGTTTAGTGTAGGGGTTATGGCCGTCGTCACATGAAACATCAGATTGATTGAGACCATTCGACAACGAATTAAGGATGCTCAGGATCATCAGAAAAGTTACGCTGATAATTGTCGTAAGGATTTAGAATTCGACGTTAGCGATATGGTTTTCGTTAAGGCTTCATCCCTAAGGAACGTTGTTCGATTCGTATGCAAAGGAAAGCTAGCTCCAAGATTCTTTGGTCCATTTCCAATAGTCAAGCGAATTGGAAAGCTAGCATATAGGTTAGTTTTACCTGAGAAGAAGTCGAGTGTGCACATTGGTTTTCATGTGTTTTGTAACGACCCGTATTTTTACAGGTAATAATTTATTTATTTAATTATTTAAATATCAATTTAGAGAGGCTAATGGCTGTTAAATTAAATAATAGTGAATATTTAATTAATATTATAACTAAATAATATATTAAATTATGGAATAATCAGAAATTGCTGAATTGACAATATAATGTGAACTGGACAATTTAAAATATATAATTCAGTTTAGAGTTGAATTATATTAGCGAATATATTATATAAACGCCATTTGAACTTATAAATTATATTATAAATATAATAGAGCTCGAAATGGCGCGACAATTTGCGATTTGGCAATTCAAACTTTAAACGAATATACAAAAGACGTTTTAAATCAGATTTCTGTGAAACAAGAAACGTTAGGAGCTGGTGAAGTATATTTTTCTAATGAAAGAGAAAAATCGGGATTTTGTCGTGTAGATTTTGATTTATGTCCAAATCAAATTTTAGAAAAGTCATTGTGGAATTCCTTTATAATTTATAACGATATATAAAAGGAATTTCATTTTTAAATCGAATATCGATTTAATCGGGATTTGAAATATCAAGTTAGAAATTCATATAGGAATATTCTAGAGCTGTATGGTATTCCACTATGAATATATATGATAATATTTATTTATAAATATTATATTAATCAATTTTAAATATATTTACATATTTAAAAGGTTTATTTAGAGCTTTAAAAATAGCCAGTTTTGCAAACGACCTCATAATTCGATGTAACAAATTTTGTTGGATCCGCAATGTTAAATTATTGCTAGATTTCTGTTTTCGTGATTTTTGAAGTCAGTATGTGGCCGTACGGGATTTTAATGTGAAAACAGTCAGTATTTTGACGATTAAAAATATGCCATGTGAGCAAATGGAGTCGGAATCCAACGAAACCTATTTCGTTGGGACCGTAATGTCGAACTGTAGCTGCATACCAATTTTCATGATTTTTGGGTATCATATGTGATCACAGGAATTTTAGAGGACGAATACACAAAGCGATTGCTTAAAATAAAATAAAATATTTAATATAAAAATATTATAATTTCCTATAAATATCCTACCCCATTCATTAAACCCTAAAATCAGTTTTCTCAGGTCAAACGAAAAGCCGCCACCGTTTTCTTTTAAAGAAAACATTTCGATGATCTTTCAAAAATTCTTAGAAACTCAAACAAAATTCATAAAACCAAATACTCATATGTATGGAACCCTGGAAGAACCTCTTCAATCTCGTTTGGGTTTTCGCGAACTAGAACCAAGTTCTGGAGTTCGATGTTTTGCTCGGTGAAGCTAGGGTTCAGGAAATCTTGTAATTCAAACATCGTTTGAGGCTTGGAGTATTTTAGTTGGATTTATCAGTATAAATGGCATTTGCTTGCAAAACTTTCGTGAAATTTGAGGCAGAAAAGGTCCGCACCTATACTGGATAGCGTGCGAAATGGTGGAAGTCGGCTTACAGGTGAAGGCCACAAGTTTCAATTCAATGGTATAGGGAGAAGCGGATATCGAAGTGGGGAACAAAGCTAGTCTTGGTTTGGGAATTCATGAAGTATTGAAGGAGAAAAGGGGGATCAAAGATCGGTAATGGCATGTGTTTTTCTGGATTAGGAGGAGCAGCGATATTTCGTTGGTTTGAGGAAGAAACAATTGAGCGGGATTGGGTATTAAGTTTTAGATGGGACGGAAAAGAGAAAGTTAAGCCCACTTTGAAATTCTTTTAATTTAGTTTAATTTAATTATTGTACCAACTTTTAATTACAATAACTTGTACATACATTATCATTTTTGCAAATGGTTGGATCCGTTGGGATCGTATGGACGGGAGCAACACAATGGAACTGACTGGGAGTGGATTGGAGCTCGTTTGAATTTATGGCGAAATAAATTGTTTGATTCAAATCAAACAAATAGTTTATCTTCTTTAATGATGAACTGCCAAAGTGAGTAAAGCTCACCAACTCTGAACAGTTATATTTTTATAACGTATTCTTAGAACTGATAATTATCTGTTGATTATTGTGTGTTAACTGTTTGGTTGAATTGCTTGTGTATTGGTTGAAATCATAGATAACGATATATATATATAAATCGTTAATCAAATATTGATTCGGTTTAGTAGAATATTTCATATTGAAATGAAATAGATGTTAATTATACTGTTTAACATCTATGATGCAGGGAAACAGGTTGGAGGGACCCAACCGGGTTCCTCAGTATATAAAATACTGTTTTGTTTCATATATTATAATATATGATGTGATATATAATCTGTTGTTGATTATGTGTGTTTGAATGATATCGATCACTGTTGTTTGTTATTTTAAATACCGTAAGAAATACTGGGATGTAAAAAGGGGATTTTCAAAGTATATTTTGAAAATAAATTAGTTATTTAAAATCAATGGATTTTATATAGAAAAGGAAAAAGGGATTTTATAGAAGAAAGGAGTTATAAAATCAAAAGGGTTTTGAAAAGGAAATATTTATTAAAAATAAATATGATATTTTGAAGGGAAATTATTTATAAAATCAAGGAATTTTATAAAAAGGGAATTATTTATAAAATCAAAGGATTTTATAAAGAGGAATATTTATTGAGAAAATAAATATAAGTATGGAATGAATTTATTTATTTGATAAATAAATAGAATTGAAATGGAATATTTATTTAAGAAATAAATAGAAGTAAAAAGGGATTTTTTATTTAAGAAATAAACAAGAGTTATAATAGAAAAATATTTGTGAAACAAACAGAAAAGGAAAATATTTATTTGTTAAATAAATAGAAAGATGAAAGGGAATATTTGTAAAACATTTACAAATAAAATAGAAAGGGAAATATTTGTAAAAAATTTACAATAGAATTGAAAAATAATTTATTTATTTAGAAAATAAATAAAGATAAAAGGGGAATTTATTTGAGAAAATAAATAGAATTATATAAAGGAAATATTTATATGAAATAAATATAGACAATTAGGAAAGGAAGTATTTGTAGTCGATTAGAGTTAACTAGTTAGAATTAACCAGTTAACTCGAGTTAACCTGATAAAGTTAATTGAACATAGTTAATCGAATTAGGATTAATAGAATATTAGTTATTCAATTAGAGTTGATCGAATATAGTTATTTGAGAAAGAGTTAGTTAAACTGAGTTAATCGAGAAAAAGTTAGTCAAACTGAGTTAATCGAGTTAAGTTAGTCAAACTGATTTAATCAAACCGAGTTAATCCAAAATAGTTATTCGAAGGGCGGAGTTATCGAATATTAGTTATTCGAATCGAGTTAAAAGGCGTTATCGAATATTAGTTATTCGAATCGAGTTAAAAGGCGTTATCGAATATTAGTTATTCGAATCGAGTTAAAAGGAGTTATCGAATATTAGTTATTCGAATCGAGTTAAAAGGAGTTATCGAATATTAGTTATTCGAATCGAGTTAAAATGAGTTATCGAATATTAGTTATTCGAATCAAGTTAAAAGGAGTTATCGAATATTAGTTATTCGAATCGAGCTAAAAGGAGTTATCGAATATTAGTTTTTCGAAGCGAGTTAAAAGGAGCTATCAAATATTAGTTATCTGAATCGAGTTAAGAGGAGTTATCAAATACTAATTATTCGAATCGAGTTAAAAGGAGTTTTCGAATCTAGTTATTCGAAAGGAGTAAATCGAATATAGTTTATTCGAATAGAATTAAAGGAGTCAATTGAATATAATTTATTCGAATAGAATTAATGGAGTTAATCGAATATAGTTTATTTGAATAGAATTAAAAGAGTTATCGAATATAGTTTATTCGAAAGGAGTTAAGCGAAAAGAGCTAATCAAATAGAGTTAATCGATTAGTGTTAAATCAAAAAGAGTTAATCCAATAGAATTAATCCAATTGAGTTAATTGATAAGAGTTAATTGATAAGAGTTAATTGAATAGAGTTAATCAAATATAGTTTATTCGAAGAAAGGTTTTCGAATCTAGTTATTCGTAAGAGAGATTATCGTATATAGTTATTCGAAGGGAGGAGTTATCGAATAGAGATTTATTCGAACGAGAGTTACATAAGGAAGTTTGTTAAAGATTTAAAAGATAAACTTTGACTATTTCGAAGTTAAAACGTTGTTCAGTTAGGGTCTGAGAGGTAATTATATCCCAACTTGATTGACTTCCTTCTTAACTAAGGAAGGGTAAGGTTTGATAGTGAATGATGGTTAAGTGAATTTAGTAAATGGTTGGAGTTGGCAAAGCTATGTTTTATTTAAACATCTGTTTAAATCCAATGAAGGATATTTGGAAATGTTTTCCAAATAAGAAACCAGAAATGTTTTCTAATATAGAAAACAGGAAATGGAAATGTTTTCCATTGTTAATAACGTATATTTTCTAAAATTAGAAAATAAGAAATGCTGAATATATGGAAACAGAAGATAATTAAATAAATGAACTAAAGAGATAAATGTTAAATGAGGATTGATCGATATGATCTCCATTTGGAAATAATATCATTTTTTGCACACGTGTTTTTCTTTGATAGTTAACTCACCGACTATCGAAGTTTTCGACCATTTTAACGTTGCTAATATGGAGAGACCAGTTGGATTATTATCCGAAGAACCTCTCCGTATTGGCATAAGCGTTGCGAATCATATATGCCAAAGATAATTGAAGACGGAGAAAAGTTCAAGGGCTGTTGTATAAATCTTAGGTAAAGATTGCCTAAGATGGTTGTACTGAATAGTGCCTTCGGTTTGTCCAGTCCTAGGACGACCTGTATGGAAGAATGTCTGACAGAGTATATTTAATAGATCGCGTAAGTTGATCTCTTCAAACGTATTTACATTTGGTGGCGGAGGAATTCGTTTCTCTTAGCTGTATACCCGTGGTATTTTTGGGGAAATCAATTTGTGATTTAGCGGGTATGATGATGTGACATTCAAAGTGAATAAATGTGTGATCTATCAGAGATAAGCGTGGCCTCTAGCCTCACAACTGGGAAATGACAAAAATCGGGCAGGCAGCATGGCTATGTAGGTCGCACCTATTAGGGAGTATAATCACCTGATCTAGAGTTTCATTTACTTATAAAAATCTATTGTCGATGATGTCCCATTCGGGAAACGGTTGCTGATCCCAACCGTTGGTGAAATACATTCGATACACTCAAGCGAAATGAGTGGTTGGTCATGTGTGGCCGGGTTGCAAGATGTTCTTGTTGGACCCAATGTATTCCTCTCTAGAGGTACACTAGCGAAAGGTGGTTATATACCTTGTCATAGTTGGAAATCCATTACCCAATACGTGCTTGCGGTTTTGATTGTATACTATACATGTAGAACGTGAGATGTAAGCGTTTTTGCTAGATGATTATTACATTGTGGTTGATAGACATTATTATAATATCAATGAGTTTTGATGTTAAGATTATTTTGGATTCTCATAAGGGAAAAATCCATTCCGTTATACGGCGTGGTCTTATGAGATATCTTTTAATGGCTCAAACTGTTTTAAACTGTTTTACTCATACCAGTCCCATGACTAACCCGGAGTTTATTTTGTTTTGTTTTCCCTAGACTCTTGGGTGCCCAATTTTGTGTGGGAAGTCAAGTAGTCGGGATTTACAGATACTTGAAGAGCTGGAGCAGGAGGCTTCAGGATTTTATATAGCTATTGTTATTCTGTTGTGTTGTAAGTGTTGTACTTGATAATGATATGTATATTCAAGTACAATCTTTTATTTCAAAGCTATGTTATATTTTATTCATTCCGCTATGAGATTCGTGTTTATCTGATGTTGTAGGTTCTTCTTCTTCTATTCTAAGTTTCTATCTTATCTATTCTCACCTTCTAACTTCTTTCATTAACTACCAGTATTTTCGATCCTTGGATGTTCGATATGTGTTGTATACGGATAACCAAGATCGACTTTTTCCGGGACGTTACAGTTGGTATCAGAGCTTAAGGTTATGTTATTACCTTGGCTCTATGGCGTGACTCAATAGAGATGGGGTTAGTAATGCCCTAGATTGAGTTTGAGTGTACATATACGAGAGCGTATTTGTTATTCAATATAAAATTGTTTTATATTGTGTAGATTTATTGGTTGAGTTGTTTATGGATTCTGGTCGATCAGTTTGATCGATTGTATCGGTAGGAGTTTATAAACACTCGAATACGATGAACCGACATGGTATGTTTTGAAAAGAGGGTAAATGATATGATTTTACCCAAATTATATTTTGATATAAAGAATATTGATATTGAAATGATTATAATATATTGGATATATTGGTTGTTATTATAATCGAGTAAGATTATTAAAAGTGAAATGGTTATGTAAATAATCGATCAGAATTCATATAAGTGAAATATATGAAATCAAAATGAATTAAATCAGGATTGGAATTAAAACCCTGGAGATTGGAAAGGTGTTTGTAAAGGGGTTTGGAATAAATATATGAGAATTTTAAAATCCTGGGAGATTTTAAACTGTTTTACAAGAATTGTAAATGGTATTTTGAATTGATTTCAAAATGGAAATGTTTAAATGGGAGTTTTAAAAAGTGATATAGTATTGAACTCACTTTGATTGCTGGGAAATAACTCTGATGATGATGGCCACTTCATCAGTGTTCATTTTCTAGTTCTAAGTGACGGATTACTATCAAAGGTGTTCATTTTAAATTATTTTGAGAAAAACAAGCTGTTCTGAATCCTGAAAAGGAAAGTTTGATTTTTGAGAAAAGCAAAGCTGTTTAAAACTCCTAAGAAAAGATTGTTTGAAATAAAACCAAATTAAATAAATTGTGGAAGTAATTTGAAATTGGATAAGAGCCAGTGAAGTGGAAATTGAATTGAGAATAGAACGATACTGAGTAGGATTGCATTTTGAACATAATTTGACTTAGGTAAGTAAGTGGATTGATTTTTGAATAAAAAAATCATATTTGAGTTATGAGAAAAGGTAACTGATTAGAAGGAATTAATTAGTTAATGAAATATGGAAAGATAACTTAACTTGGTTAAGTATATTGAATTGGTGAGTTAAGAATTTGGAATCGAGAATGAAACTTGAGTTGAAATGATATTTGGCTTGGATATAAGCGAATGGTGGTGTTGGAGATAAAAGTGATTGTGGGATGACATTGGTATATGCTGAATTAGCAGCAGATATAAAGGATGTAATGATATGCCCGATAAAAAGGTACAAGTTATATTATATATTGTGTATGAGATTTTGTGAGCCAATTTGGCAAGCCGCTTGGCTTTTGATTTTCTTTCGGATTGGGAATAGCCCAAAGAGGCGAGTTGTAGTTGTACCAATTGACCAGTACAAAGGAGGTACTGGCGAAATTTTCGAAAAATTAAGGTGTTAGAAAATTTTCAGGATTTTTGAAAATTTTCGTTCATAAGAATTAATTAATAATTTAATTGAAGTTTATTAGTTCAGTGAAACTGAAATTAAGAAGTGAACAAATAAGTTCTAACCAGTCAATAGGGTTTGTTTTCTACTTTAGCAATTTCGAGGACGAAATTATTTTAAGTGGGGAAAGAATGTAACGACCCGTATTTTTACGGGTAATAATTAATTTATTTAATTATTTAAATATCGATGTAGAGAGGGTAATGGTTGTCAAAATAAATAATAGTGAATATTTAATTAATATTATAATTAAATAATATATTAAATTCTGGAATAACCAGATATTGCTGAATTGACAATATAATGTGAATTGGACAATTTAAAATATATAATTTAGTTTAGAGTTGAATTATATTAGCGAATATATTATATAAACGCCATTTGAACGTATAAATTATATTATATAATCGAGCTCGAAATGACACGGCAGTTTGCAATTTGGCGATTCGAACATTAAACGAATATACAGAAGCCGTTTTAAATCGGATTTTTGGGAAACAAGAAATGTTAGGAGCTGGTGAAGTATATTTTTCTGATGAAAGAGAAAAATCGGGATTTCATCATGCAGATTTTGATTTATGTCCAAATCAACTTTTAGAGAAGTCATTGTGGAATTCCTTTATAATTTATAATGATATATAAAAAGGATTTCATTTTTAAATCGAATATCGATTTAATCGGGATTTGAAATATCAAGTTAGAAATTCATATAGGAATATTCTAGAGCTGTATGGTATTCCAATGTGAATATATACGATAATATTTATTTATAAATATTAAATTTAATTAATTTTAAATATATTTATATATTTAAAAGGGTTATTTAGAGCTTTAAAAATAGCCAGTTTTGCAAATGACCTCAGAATTCGACAAAACAAATTTTGTTGGATCCGCAATGTTAAATTATTGCTAGGTTTCAGTTTCTGTGAATTTTGAAGTCAGTATGTGGCCGTACGGGATTTTAATGTGAAAAACAGTAAGTATTGTGATGATTAAAAATATGTTGTGTGAGCAAATGAAGTCGGAATTCGACGAAGCCAGTTTTGTTGGGACCATAATGTCGAAATGTAGCTGCGTACCAATTTTCATGATTTTTGGGTATCGTATGTGATCACAGGAATTTTAGAGGACGAATACACATAGCGATTGCTTAAAATAAAATAAAATATTTAATATAAAATATTATAATTTTCTATAAATATCCTGCCCCTTTCACTAAACCCTAAAATCAATTTTCTCAGGTCAAACGAAAACACGCCGCTGTTTTCTTTCAAAGAAAACATTTCGATGATCTTTCAAAAATTCTTAGAAACTCAAATAAAATTCATAAAATCAAATACTCATATGTATGGAACCCTGGCAAGAAACTCTTTAATCTCGTATGGGTTTTAGCGAACTCGAACCAAGTTCTGGAGTTCGACGTTTTGCTCGGTGAAGCTAGGGTTCAAGAAATCTTGTAATTCAAACATTGTTTGAGGCTTGGAGTATTTTATTTGGATATATCAGTAGAAATGGCATTTTCTTGCAAACTTCTGTGAAATTTGAGGCGGAAAAGGTCCGCACCTGTACTGGATGAGCGTGGGAAATGGTGGAAGTCGGCTTACAGGTGAAGGCCACGAGTTTCAATTCAATGGTATAGGGAGAAGCGGATATTGAAGAGGGGAACATAGCTAGTCTTGGTTTGGGAATTCATGAAGTAATGAAGGAGAAAAGGGGGATCAAAGATCGGTAATGGCATGTGTTTTTCTGGATTAGGAGGAGCAACGTTATTTCGTTGGTTTGAGGAAGAAACGATTGAGCGGGTTTGGGTATTAAGTTTTAGATGGGCCGGAAAAGAGAAAGTTAAGCCCGCTTTGAAATTCTTTTAATTTAGTTTAATTTAATTGTTGTACCAACTTTTAATTACAATAACTTGTATTTAAGTTATCAATTTTGCGAACGGTCGGATCCATTGGGATCGTATGGACGGGAGCAACACAATGGAACTGATTGGGAGTGGATTGGAGTTCGTTTGAATTTATGGCGAAATAAATTGTTTGATTCAAATCAAACAAACAGTTTATCGTTCTTTAACGATGAACTGCCAAAGTGAGTAAAGCTCACCAACTCTGAACATTTACATTTTTATAACGTATTCTTAGAACTGATAATTATCTGTTGATTGTTGTGTGTTAACTGTTTGGTTGAATTGCTTGTGTATTGGTTGAAATCATAGGTAACGATATATATATAAAAATCGTTAATCAAATATTGATTCGGTTTAGCAGAATATTTCATATTGAAATGAAATAGATGTTAATTATACTGTTTAACATCTGTGATGCAGGGAAACAGGTTGGAGGGACCCAACTGGGTTCCTCAATATATAAAATACTGTTTTCTTTCCTATATTGTAATATATGATGTGATATATAATCTATTGTTGATTATTTGTGTTTGAATGATTTCGATCACTGTTGTTTGGTATTTTAAATACCGTAAGAAATACTGGGATGTAAAAAGGGGATTTTCAAAGTATATTTTGAAAATAAATTAGTTATATAAAATCAATGGATTTTATATAAAAAAGGGAAAAGGGATTGTATAGAAGAAAGAAGTTATAAAATCAAAAGGGTTTTGAAAAGGAAATATTTATTGAAAATAAATTTGATATTATAAAGGGAAATTATTTATAAAATTAAGGAATTTTATAAAAAATGATTTATTTATAAAATCAAAGGATTTTATAAAGAGGAATATTTATTGAGAAAATAAATAGAAGTATGAAATGAATTTATTTATTTGATAAATAAATAGAATTGAAATGGAATATTTATTTAAGAAATAAATAGAAGTAAAAAGAGATTATTTATTTAGGAAATATATAAGAGTTATAAAGGAAAAATATTTTTGAAACAAACAGAAAAGGAAAATATTTATTTGTTAAATAAATAGAAAGATGAAAGGGAATATTTGTAAAACATTTACAAATAAAATAGAAAGGGAAATATTTGTAAAACATTTACAAATAGAATTGAAAAAGAATTTATTTATTTAGAAAATAAATAAAGATAAAAGGGAAATTTATTTGAGAAAATAAATAGAATTATATAAAGGAAATATTTATACGAAATAAATATATACAAATAGGAAAGGAAGTATTTGTAGTCGATTAGAGTTAACCAGTTAGAATTAACCAGCTAGATTTAACTAGATAGAGTTAATTGTACATAGTTAATCGAATTAGGATTAATTGAATATTAGTTATTCAATTAGAGTTGATCGAATATAGTTATTTGAGAAAGAGTTAGTCAAACTGAGTTAATCGAGAAAGAGTTAGTCAAACTGAGTTAATCGAGTTAAGTTAGTCAAACTGAGTTAATCAAACCGAGTTAATCCAAAATAGTTATTCGAAGGGAGGAGTTATCTAATATTAGATATTCGAATCGAGTTAAAAGGAGTTATCGAATATTAGTTATTCAAATCGTGTTAAAAGGAGTAATCGAATATTAGTTATTCGAATTGAGTTAAAAGAAGTTATCGAATATTAGTTATTCGAATCAAATTAAAAGGAGTTATCGAATATTAGTTATTTGAATCGAGTTAAAAGGAGTTATCAAATATTAGTTATTCGAATCGAGTTAAAAGGAGTTATCAAATCTAGTTATTCGAAAGGAGTAAATCGAATATAGTTTATTCGAATATAATTAAAGGAGTTAATCGAATATAGTTTATTCGAGTAGAATAAAAAGAGTTATCGAATATAGTTTATTCGAAAGGAGTTAAGTGAAAAGAGTTAATCAAATAGAGTTAATCGGTTAGAGTTAAATCAAAAAGAGTTAATCCAATAGAGTTAATTGATAAGAGTTAATTGAATAGAGTTAATCAAATATAGTTTATTCAAAGAAAGGTTTTCGAATCTAGTTATTTGTAAGAGAGATTATCGAATATAGTTATTCGAAGGGAGGAGTTATCGAATAGAGATTTATTCAAACGAGAGTTATGTAAGGAAGTTTGTTAAAGATTTAAAAGATAAACTTTGACTATTTCGAAGTTAAAATGTTGTTCAGTTAAGGTCTGAGAGGTAACTATACCCCAACTTGATTAACTTCCTTGTTAACTAAGGAATGGTAAGGTTTGATAGTGAATGATGGTTAAGTGAATTTAGTAAATGGTTGGAGTTGGCATAGCGATGTTTTATTTAAACATCTGTTTAAATCCAATGAAGGAGCTTTGGAAATGTTTTCCAAATAAGAAACCAGAAATGTTTTCTAATATAGAAAACAGGAAATGGAAATGTTTTCCATTGTTAATAACGTATATTTTCTAAAATTAGAAAATAAGAAATGTTGAATATGTGGAAACAGGAGAAGTAAATAAATGAACTAAAGAGATAAATGTCAAATGAGGATTGATCGATATGATTTCCATTTGGAAATAATATCGTTGTTTGCACACGTGTTTTTCTTTGATAGTTAACTCACCGACTATCGAAGTTTTCGACCATTTTAACGTTGCTAATATGGAGAGATCGGTTGGATTATTATCCGAAGAACCACTCCTTATTGGCATAAGAGTCGTGAATCATATATGCCAAAGATAATTGAAGACGGAGTAAAGTGCAAGGGTTATTGTATAAATATTAGGTGAATATTGCCTAAGATGGTTGTATAGAATAGTGCCTTCGGTTTGTCCAGTCCCAGGATGACCTGTATGGAAGAATGTCTGACAGAGTATATTTAATAGATCACGTAAGTTGATCTCTTCAAACGTATTTACGTTTAGTGGAGGAGGAATTCATTTCTCTTAGCTGTATACCCATGGTATTTTTGGGGAAATCAATTTGTGATTTGGCGGTTATGATGATGTGACATTCAAAGTGAATAAATGTGCGATCTGTCAGAGATAAGCGTGGCCTCTAGCCTCACAACTGGGAAATGACAAAAATCGGGCAGGCAGCATCGCTATGTAGGTCACACCTATTAGGGTGTATAATCACCTGATCTAGAGTTTCATTTACTTCTAAAAATCTATTGTCGATGCTGTCCCATTCGGGAAATGGTTGCTGATCCCAACCGTTGGTGATATACATTCGATACACTCAAGTGAAATGAGTGGTCGGTCATGTGTGGCCGGGTTGCAAGATGTTCTTGTTGAACTCAGTGTATCCCTCTCTAGAGGTACACTAGCGAAAGGTGGTTCCATGCCTTGTCATAGTTGGAAATCCATTACCCAATACGTGCTTGCGGTTTTGATTGTATACTATATATGTAGAACGTGAGATGAAAGCGTTTTTGCAAGATGATTATTATATTGTGATTGACAGACATTATTATAATATCAATGGGTTTTGATATAAAGATTATTTTGGATTCTCATAAGGGAAAAACCCATTTCGTTATACGACGTGGTCTTATGAGATATCGTTTAATGGCTCAAACTGTTTTAAACTGTTCTACTCATACCAGTGACTGACCCGGAGTTTATTTTGTTTTGTTTTCCCTAAACTCTTGGGTGCCCTATTTTGTGCGGGCAGTCAAGTAGTCGGGATTTACAGATACTTGAAGAGTTGGAGCAGGAGGCTTTAGGATTTTATATAGCTATTGCTATTCCGCTGTGTTGTAAGTGCTGTACTTGATAATGATATGTATATTCAAGTACAATCTTTTATTTCAAAGTTATGTTATATTTTATTCGTTCCGCTGTGAGATTTGTGTTTACTCTAATGTTGTAGGTTCTTCTTCTTCTTCTATTCTAAGTTTCTATATTATATATTCTCACCCTCTAACTTCTTTCATTAACTACCGGTATTTTCGATCCTTGGATGTTCGATATGTGTTATATATCGGATAACCAAGATCGACTTTTTCCAGGACGTTACATGTTTTCTATGGAAGTGTGCATGATTCTACTGTGGTGGTATCTCTGGATCAGTATGAAGACTTAGAAGTCAAACCCGTAGTTTCAAGGCCTCGTAAGTCGCTTCGAGTTTGGGGGAATGACACGAAACAGTTTAGGAGGAAGGTGGTTAAACTAGTCAAGGTACAATGGGACAAGAATGATGACGATTGTTCATGGGAAATGGTAAGAGAGTCTGAAGGCGACTCATCCGAAACTCTTGTTGTGGTATGACCAATAAATATTGTGTCACCCCTATACCATCGTAACTTGTACTATTGTTATATTTCTGCATGCTAGGTTAAGGTTGTGGTTGCATGGCTTTTTTGATGTTAGATTGGATGGTAGATAGCCTGCTCGTGGATGGTAGGCATGCGGAATAGTTCTTGTCGCTTTTGCATGCTTGGAATTTCGAGGGTGAAATTCCAAAAGGGGGGATAGTTTAACGACCCACATTTCATGTATTGAAGGATCGTAAAATATTTTTATTTAATTCTCCAAGGGTTGGACCATTCTCTTCTTTCAATATATTGTTCATGGGAATGGGAGACATGTCCATGATTTTTACCAATCTTCTTTGTGACCATTTTGCCCATGTTATTTTTGTTTTGGGCATAACTTTTGAATAGTATTGAATCAAGAGCTAGGATCAATCTTATTGGATCGGGAATGGTGTTTCGAATTCCGTAGAGTGGTCACATTAAGGATTTGGCTGAGCGGTTTAGGAGAAATTGTTGTTTTTGTGTTGCTTGTTTTCTGGATAGGCTAATTAGTTATTATTGGACTAATTATTAAAGCCTATTAAGGCTAGTGATTGTTGGCTATATATAAGAGGGTATAATAAAGAAATTTATTTAGTCTTCACTTCCTCATTTGGTTGAGTATTAGTGATTCTCTGGCCCAATCAAATGCACCTCCATTTTCATTTCATTTCATAAATTGGTTAGCTAGGATTGAGGATCAACATCGAGGGAGGGTAGATTGCATCAATTGGATTGATCTGGAGGCCATTCTTCGCTGATCTTCGCTGTCTGGAGATATGGTTGATTTGTGGCTATTTTGTGGATTTGGTGAGTGATAATCATTTCTCACTTGGATTCAATCGAGTATATGTGTTTGTTTTATCTTAATTTCATTCATACAAGTTATATTCACCTTGATCTAATCAATGTAAGTACATTTTGAATTCGGATCACACCATAGGATCTAATCTAGTTAATTATAATGGTAATTCATATGTTAACATTGAAATCGTATATTCATCATAAACTATATGCAAGTTTAGATCCAATTATTAATTTGTTTATCGTTGTTTCAAGATTTGGTGAATTTGGTATGATTGTATGGAGATTATTTTTTGTGCTAATGATTGTATGATGATTGGTTGTTGTGTTATTGATTTTTTGGTCGAAAATGGATGTTTTAGATGAATTGTATGCATGGATGTTCGTCGTTAAAGCTTAGGTTGGTTGGTTAGAGTAAATCGGAGGTTCGGCTGTTCGGAATGGGACGAAACTTGGTGGAGGAGCTCCGAAGGAGGAGTCAAGGAGATCTGGTAAGTTTGAGATCCAAACTACATTTCTATGATGGTTCGCAGGAAAAGAGGATGGGTTGTTGTGTTATTGATTTTTTGGTCGAAAATGGATGTTTTAGATGAATTGTATGCATGGATGTTCGTTGTTAAAGCTTTGGTTGGTTGGTTAGAGCAAATCGGAGGTTCAGCTGGTCGGAATGGGACAAAACTTGGTGGAGGAGCTCCGAAGGAAGAGTCAAGGAGATCTGGTAAGTTTGAGATCCAAACTACATTTCTATGATGGTTCGTAGGAAAAGAGGATGGGTCATTCACGACTCATAACATGGATCGGGCCGGCTTAAATTGCGAAACGGGTCGACCAGGGACATCAGCAAAGTAAGGAAAGTAGGTCAGCTCATGAATTCAGATGGATCAGGACATCTTGGTTGTGCAAGGTAGAGTAAACAAGGACTCGATGAGTCAGATCGTTGGTGATGGATCGGGAAAATGGGTTGGTCGGGATATCGACCGTAGGCCATGTGTAACAACCTGCATTTTACGTATCGAAAGATCATAAAATATTTTTATTTTATTCCTTCAGGGTTGGATCATTCTCATCTTTTAGTATGTTGCTTATGGGAATGTGAGACATATCCATAATTTTTATCGATTTTGTTTCTGACCATTTTGCCGTTGTCAGTCTTGTGTAGGGCATAACTTTTGACTCAGGTCGAACCAGAGGGTGAGACTTATGCCATTGGAAAGAAATTAATGTTTGCCTTTCCATAGAGTGGTTACGTTAAAGATTTGGCTCAACGGTTTGAGAGAAATTGCTGTTTTAAGGTTTTTCAGTTGGTTGTCCAAGTTTGGTAAGCCAAAGTGGGCTGAATTGGGAAAGGCCATTAAGGGGTTGGTGGAAACTATATATAGGGGGTAAGGGATATGAGAAAGGGTTTGAATTTTCCATTCTCTTATTGGGAGGTCTTGTGCTCCTCCTTCCTCTAACACTATTCCACCATTAAAAATCATAATCCAAGGAGGGAAATTGGAGATCTATACCATTGGAGGCTAGATCTACATCAATTTAGGCAAGGATTCATCGGATCAAGGTGTTTGGTGCGAGGTGCTTGCTGTTCGAATTCATATTCCTTTGATTTTTGCTTTTTTTGGGATAATCGGTGAGTGATTTACATCTCTCACATGAATGCAATGAAGTATATGAGTGTTTGCGCAAGTTTCTCATAAAATTCAAGTGTTTTACCATAGATCTATACCATTATAAGTCTATTTTCATATGCATCACCCTGTGATCTAATATAGCAAGTTTTACCCGTTAATTTCATGTCATTTCACATGTTTATGTTAGTTAGATCTCTCATTTTGATCATATGTTCAATTTAATAGTTTTAGGTGATATTACATCATTTTTGTGGTAATCGTCATATTCATGTTGTTAGCAATGTTTTGACATGTTTATGATTTTGTTTGATGACTTTGGTTGAGTCGGTTTCGCTGGATTCATCGTTTGATGAAGTTTTGGTCGAAATCGGAGTAGAAATAGAGATGTACATGAAGTGGATTGGGTCGGCCATAAGCTAGTCGGGTCGGTCTTAAATCCTGTCATGCAGAACAACTTAGAACGGGTCGGTCAGTGGAGCTGGTCATGTTGGGCAATGTCTGGTCGGGTCGGTACATTCAAGGTGAGTCGGGTCGGTTCAGAAGTTGAGGTGATGAAGGGGTGACCGGATCAGGTCAGTCATGTTGGTGATCGGATCGGGTCGGTCATGTTGAGGAAGCCTGATATGGTCAGTCATGTTCCAAAGGAGGGGGTGATCGGATCGGGTCGGTCGAGTTTGAAGTCAGGAAGGGACTAGGTCGGGTTGGCCTAGTCTGGGTCGGGTCAGTCTGAAGGGGTTGATCTGTCATGTTTTTAGCAGCATTTTTAAACGCTATGGTCTACAATGATGATGCTATGGTTTGTTTCTAATAGGATCATTTTATGAAAAGGTACGTTTTTCGGGGGGAACCCCCCGAACCCTAACCGCAGCGCAGTGATGTAATTGGCTCGGTAATGGTGTAACTTGGACAAGAATTCAAGTGGGAATACTCAAAGTGTTGGAAGGTGTTCGTTGATCGGTATAGAACAGCGAATGAGGTGACTACTCAAAGGTCATGAGTTAGTGGATAATGGTTGCTCGAGAAGGTTGCTTGAGCTATGAAAAGTCGTCGAGTTGGATGACTAGAGATGAGAAGGCCGAGAGATTATCGTTGTCGTAAGTTCTAGCAGGCTCAAAGCAAAGGTACAATGGAGGCACCCAAAAGACCGATTGTAGGTCGAGTACCTTGGGTATTGTTGAAAGGACTAGTTGTCAAGGTTGGACATACATACGTATCATTGAAAGGCGTATGGAGTTTATGCTAGAGCTGGGGTTACCATTAGCCCTTGGAATATGGAAAGGTTGGCCGTCATACGATTAACGATGGTTTCAAAGTAGGATTAGCGGTGATATCCAAAGTCTGTCTTGATTGATTAGTTGCTTTTTTTGAACCGTCTCATGTAGATTGCCCAAAATCGAAGGAGATGTTCCTTGGGTGCTTGCCTGATAAATGTTCAGGCCTCTGAGGCTTGTGCTTGAGGGGTGTTGAGTTTGATTAGGATGGTTTACATGAGATTTATAATTTGGATGTCATGAGTGCTTTGCCATGATAGAATGAGTGTTCTGGTTTCCATGGATGTATGATTGAATTGTTATTGTAAAGGCTATTACTATCTGATGTGGGGAAGACAAGGTTGAATTTTTCTCTAGTGTTGTAGGTAGATTAGTATGTTTATCTGTCCCTTCTCATATACTTTACCGTTTAAGTTTGTTAGCTATTTTATCGCTCACTAAGACTGTTGCCTGAACCAAGGTTTTATGTCTCCTCTTGTTACCTTGGGCTGTTCATCTGATTGTTGGATGGGCAGACTAAGTAGCAGCTGAGAGTTATTGCCTTAGTGGGAACGGTGATGCTGATCGATAGCAAGCAGGAGGATGGCGTACTATCTTTACTACTATCTATTATTTGTTTTTGTTGTTTGCTATTTCTCCGAGTGTTGTAGTGAGGCAAATTGTACAAACACTATTGTTGTTATCCATGTGTATGGGAAATACTTTCTAGTTCTCATGAAAGTTTAGTGTTTTCCGCTTCACTATCACTACTATTTTATATGTTCAATTATATTTTATCCTTGCGCTGTGAGTTTACGACATGTTTCTATATTGTTTACCTACTCTGATGATCATTCATAGCTGTTCAGCAAACCCTTCAGCGCATTATTCCTCTTTTTTAGTGCAGGGGTTTATGGGCGGTCGTCACATTTGGTATCAGTGCTTTGGTTAACGATTTTAGCCAAAGTTCAAAGATGTAATCACGTTTGAGAGATATACTTGTAGATTTCAGTTGAATGCTTATATTAGCATATAAAGTAGTAGTGTGACAACCCGGATTCCGACGGACCGAATTTTTTCAAAAATCTCAATCCATCGAAACCCGAGTTGGTTTGCTCTGGTATCCTACAGAAAAGACGGAGACATAAAACATGTCAGAGCTCAGAAAAATATCTCACAGCGGAAAGGATAAAATATAGTATATTCAAAACATAGTCTTACCGTATTGTTAATACTGCCTAACCGGTATCCAAAGCTATCATGTCTCTGCCACAATCTAACCTGCGAGTGTGTTATGAGGAAGGGGTCAGAACACAAGTTATGGTGACCAGATTTAAACTACACACTTTGGATAATCTTACATATACTGTTCAATCATATTTTCTTATTTATTAGGTAACTTGGGTTAACAGCACTCAAGGTTTACACACACGTTGTACCCATTTACTTCCCAATGAATTAACCTAATACAGTATATGTAGCTATCTCTCGATATTGAGATACACCCCATGGTACCCCACTCGCACGGTCTCTACCGTATCATCGTAGGAATATAGCAGTTCCTAATCCTATGCCTGAACGTCGTACGGATTCCTGTATATATGTCAATGCTACGTCTGCAAAAAACCACTACTTATATATTACGTAAGTGTTCGGACTGCCCTCTTTGAACCATTCGATCGAATTAGGTTCCAACCTCGAATAATTCCCTCCAGTCTTATGATACACCACCCAAAGTGACATGAGTGTACCTAGACTTTTCCACGTACGTATCGTCAATCGTTCTCGATGTCTATTGCACATGTTCTCTATATGTGCACCCGAGTTCCGTGGCAGGGCTAATCAAGAAACAAGGAACTCTGTTGGGAGCTTCCAGATAATTATCGATTACTGATGCTAAGGTCAGCTTTTACAGTATCTATGGTCCCACTAGACCCCTCCCTCAACTAATGAAAGGCACCCAAGATTATCAAGAATGAGAACTTAACCCTGGCACCCTATGCCCTTTAAACCTATTGGCCAACTTCACCCATAACTAGATAGCAAAGAATATGGTCTTTTGGAGTTCTCCGCCTTTCCACTTTACATACTAACTGAAGATGGTAGGTAGACGACGAGTTGCTATCACAGAACTGGTCTCGCCGAATCACGCTGGTCCATCTTAGTCTTTTGATTGCCCATTATTATTGCAATCAAAGCATACTCATTGGTTCACCCATGCAGACCTAACCTCTGTGAGCACAGGGGGATCACCTACCACACACAGAGGAATACCAAGAGTACCCTACATCCCCGAAAGCCGCGTGCTTCTTAACCCAATCCGTTGGAGCCTACAAGAATATCTAGATGGACGTGCGCTCCTCTTTGTGTCTTTTGACGTCCCGTTGATCTACCCCTTAGGGTTATTTATCCTCTAACATATGGATTGGTCCAAGCGTCTTAGTTTTATACGTCATTAGACCCTACGTCTAACCATTAATTACGCGCTTGCCTCAACTCAGCAGGTTTCTAGTTAACTTGGTTATTCCAATTCATATTGAATTCTTATTCAAATTACCAAGTTTCTCTTGCTTATTAATTTCAGTCATACAACTCAATTCATTTAAATTTATTAATAAGCTTACAATATGTTATTCTCTAGATTATGGCCCAAGGTCTGTGATCCACAATCCCTTTTATATTCTTGTTTGATTTCAATAACATGTTTTACTTAATATCTAATTAACTATATCCAGTTCACATATTTCCAGTTAACATGTCACTTACTATTTATGATTAAATATAACTTATTTCATTTCATAAGTTTTCCTCATCTTTTCTCATTTAATCATAATTCCACTTTACGTCATTAATACGACTTACTGTTGTTGACTTATTAACTTAGTTCTATTAAATAAGGCCCATTAGTAAGTTTCTCTACCCATTTATTATGACCTATTTTATAATTTCCCCTTGTCCATAGGACAAGTCTAAACATGTTATTCTTACCAACGAGTTTCAAACTCCCAGACTACTTAATTTATAATTAAGTACAATATATTTTCCCCCCTTTTCATAATTGGTTTTAGGTTTTCCCCTTTTCTGATTACTTAATTTACAATTAAGTGTCACTTAACTTAATTCACCAGTTATGCCATTCCCTTACTAGTATATTATAACCTAAGTTATAATATTCACTTGTCCCTAGGACAAGTGTGCCTATTATACAACATTTTCATTAGTGTTATTTATTTATAATAGAATATTATCATTCCCCTTTTAAACCATTTACTGTTGTAAACCATTATTCTTCATTCTCTATATTATATGTTCCTTATTATATTAAGGAAACACTTCATGCACCTTATCAGTTTGATAGAAGGAATCAATGATTTATTTTCATAACGTTTTCCCATCTAAATCCGTGGTAGCAAGTAATTTCTTTACTTTTCTATATAGCTTACTTGCAATAATGTTTTCAAAAATAAGTCATTAAGGGAAATACATCACTTTTCCCTCTTATCACACTAACTCAGTTCATTACATCCCTTCCTTTCTTATTTTCTGAGTTAGATATTTAATTACCATCCTTTCCATTTATTCATATCTTGTTATATACATATATTTATTTATATATATGAGCAATAGACCTCTCACATTAATCCTACACTTGTGGACACTGGATTTACCGGGTGGGTCTTTGCAGACTTCTAACACAAGATGACTTAACCTCGTGTCTTAGCACATGTTGTTAATTCTTGCACTTAGGCCTCTCACATTAGGTTCAACATTAGTGGCTGCTGGATATACCTGTCGGGTCCGGGCAGACTTCCGCCACTAATGCAACCTAACCTCATGCCATAAGTGTATTTACAATTTCTAATTGTAATCCTAGGCATATTCATTTTCATTCAATCACTTATGTTCATATCAAATTGAGTTTCCAAATTAAAATCTCAAAACATAATATATGTTATGTTCATTACATGAAAATTTTAGACATAATATCCTTTATACTGTAATATTGTTTACAGTAATCTAATGTACATGTCGTCCAATTTTTTCCTATATTTTGTCGCATGTCACTTTCAACATATGTTTAATTCTACTAGGACATGTAAACATTCAATCGGGTAATTATTTTAACATGTCGTTCAATCAATAATATGTCCCAAGAAAAGCATGTAATTACAATCACTGAATTGACTATTCATATCCTAACAAGTTTATTTTATCCAACATGTAAACATTCAATAACTTAGCCAATTCGACATAGGAATTTCCTGACATATTTATATCAACATTTCAATTCGTTACAACGACAATTTATAATTAAACTTGCCATTTCAAAATTTATTAAAAAGTGAAATACTAAACGATAGTCATAACATTATCTAAAAGCTATAGCTTAAACCCACTCACCTTTAAGCTTTCCCCAAATTTTGAATCTGATCCGTTCTATCATCCATGGTTTTCCTTTTCCTTTAATTTGATTCACAACCTTACGACCATGGATTTATTATTTCATGAAAAGAGAAGGGAAAGAGAAATAATTTAAATAGATTGGTTCTTAGAGGTTTACCTTGCTTTTATGATTCAATAATCTTTTTTATTAACGTTGATTCCCTCTTCCATATCTTAATTCATAATCCTCCTAGGCTAACATTTTAATTTCAGAATAGATTTGAGAAGAGAGAGAGAGGGAGCCATGGCAGAGCTCCAGCGTAGCTGTTGAATTATGATGTTTAGGGTAGGTCTAGGGTTTTACTTATAGGTGCTCAAGACCTTATCGTACACGCAACGCTGAGTCTGCATTGAACCCATTAAGAAAATAGTCCAGGTTCGCAGATGAATCTAGCCAAATCTTATCGTACACGCAGTGCTGAGTCAGCATTGGGTCCCGCAAGCTGTTTTGGTGCAGAAATTTAAATTTCGAATGTTTGAATTGTGTTGGCGTATACATTTGATTTTCGAACTTTTGAATTTCTAGAATTTATTTAACTGTTTTATTCACATGAAATATTCTTATATGTATACAATTCCTCTAACGACCATTTTACGCGTATATATATATATATACGTACAACTTTCGTTTTATTTTCAAAATTCAAACGATGCTGCACCGTTATTTGATTCTTGCCATATTTCATTGGTTGTAGCCTTATCTTGAATTTTATCTTTCGTATACATATATTTCTACATATATATATATATGTATTCTCATATATATACATATATTTTCTTTATTTCCTTATATGTACGTTCTTATCCTTTCAAATTTTGAATTTGTATATGTACATATATTTGCATGTTCAGTTGGCCCTCTCTAAAACAAAGATAAAAATTATGTCACCGCCGGGGTTCGAACCCCCGACCTCCATGTTACAAGTCCAATGCCTTAACCAACTGAGCTATGAAGTATTTTGTTAATAAGTCTTAGAACAATGATAATTATTATGCTCTCCTTACTTTTCTTTTTCATGTTAGTTACAATACTTAAATTAAACCATTGCATGAATCTTTTTCTTTTATTTTTCTTTTAATTGTTAATGCATTATGTTTGCAAAATAGTGCATGCAACCAATCCTTTCTTTCAATGCATGCATTACATTTTATTCAGTGCATGTACTTATTACATGCAATCCTTATTTTATTCTTTATTTTATATTTAATTTGTTTGTATATATATTTCTCTTGTACATATACAAACTTCTAGGCTTAATAACTTCTTCATATGATATCCGTTTTACGCAAACCAGTTGTCTATCTTGACCAGAATTCCGAGACGGACGCAATGGCATATTCTGTTTTACTTAATTCTCAATATTTAATTAAGTTATTCTTATTTTATTATCTTAAAAATACGGGGTGTTACATTCTCCCACCTTTAGGAAATTTCGTCCCCGAAATTTAATAAGGGTAAAATCAATTAACCCCTCACATAATATACATCCATCGTGTGTGCATCCAATTTCAGCAAACATTGTGCATTTGTGCAAAGTGAAATACAACATAATAATGCATGTATGCCTAAGCGATACCTCCTATGTGTATACAAATTTCCCAAAATGCTTTTTAAAATATGATGCTCACATCCTAGATATATGGGCATTTCTACATGAATGCAATATTTTGGAAATCAAAATGCTTTTTCATCCAAATTTTCCCACTCTTACTGAGTAAGAGCATAGTTCATCCAATTGTTGCATCCATAATCCTATCAACCAACTTTATTTTTTGAATTTCAGAAAAATCTTGTTTTCTAAATTCGATTTCTTATGTTACAAAAAGGTGGAAAATGGAAAATTTCACACCTTCCGTTTTTCTTTTATATACCGTTTTCCAACCGTACTTGGATTTTATGAAAAAATGTATAAAGATTTCCTATTTTCCTATCCAAGCACATCCCACATAAGAAAATTTTCTCTGTTGTAGCTTTTCTTTTTCACCTTATCTTGCAAAAAAAAAAAATCGCAAAACTGTAGTAGATACGGACAACTGTTTTCCTTAATCGGGTTTATGACTTATTCTTACCTATAAGGTCAGTTTAGTCTCCTACTACAAGGTGCCAACATCCACTCTATTCTCATTTTCTACAACTTATTTTGTCCACCCAAAAAAATTCTCTTTTAAACAATTTACCATAAATAATTGTCAAAAGAATAGAGACTTCAAAACTTTCTTGATTAAGAATTCTTGTATGAAATATAACAAGAAAAACTAGCGAGCTATACATGCTCTATAATATGCACCTTTTACTGAGATAATTTTACTTTAAAACTCAATATGTAGTCCTTTACACATTTTTAAACTATAACTTTTAAGATTAAAACTTGAAAACACCATAAACTCTTTTGCCAAAACTTTTATAATCTCAAGTTCTTAAAAGTTAATGACGGGGTTAGACTCAAAGCGGGTTTCCAACTTACCTAGGCTTTCCTAGACACCCCCTCAAGGTCAATTCTCTCAAATATATATATTCCTAATCCAATTTCCATTTTCTATTTAGTGGGATCCTCTATGGATCTAGGTATATATATATAACATTTATATTTTAAAATACAAATACGCTCACTCATTATCTATATAAGAAATCCTAAACCTAAGCTCTGATATCAGATGTGACAACCTGGATTCCGACGGATCGATTTATTTTTTGAAAATCCCAATCCATCGAAACCCGAGTTGGTTTGCTCTAGTATCTTGCAGAAAAGGCAAAGACATAAAACATGTCAGAGCTCAGAAAAATATCTCACAGCGGAAAGGATAAAATATAGTATAATCAAAACATAGCCTTACCGTATTATTAATACTGCCTAACCAGTATCCAAAGCTATCATGTCTCTACCACAATCTAACCTGCGAGTGTGTTATAAGGAGGGGGTCAGAACACAAGTTTTGGGGACTGGATTTAAACTATACACTTTGGATAATCTTACATATACCATTCAATCATATTTTCTTATTTATTAGGTAACTTGGGTTAATAGCACTCAAGGCTTACGCACATGTCGTACCCATTTACTTCCCAATGAATTAACCTAATAGAGTATATGTAGCTATCTCTCAATATTGAGATACACCCCATGGTACCCCACTCGCACGGTCTCCAACGTATCATCGCAAACATAGCAGTCCCTAATCCTACGCCCGAATGTCCCACGGATTTCTATATATATGTCAACGCTACGTCTGTAAAGAACCACTACTTCTATATTATGTAAGTGCTCGGATTGCCATCTTTAAACCATTCGATTGAATTAGGTTCCATCCCCGAATAATGCCCTCTAGTCTTTTGATACACCACCCAAAGTGACATGAGTGTACTTAAACTTTCCCACGTAAGTATCGTCAATCGTTCTCGATGTCTATTGCACATGTTCTCTGTAATGACCCGCATTGGCAGAGGTGTTATAATTAATTTATTTAATTATATAAATGGTGAATTAAAGGATTTAATGGTCGTCGAATTAAATAACTGGGAATATTTAATTAAAATAACAAATTAAATAAAAAATATTGGAAATCACAATATTCTATGAACGGGGTCGTCCCTAAGATGTAATTCAGCTTAGAGTTGAATTATATTGATGAATATATTCAATCGACGTCAGTTTGAACGTAGAATTATAATATAATTAAAATAGTGCTTGAAACGACGCAGCAGTTCGCTATTTGGCGATTTGAACTTCAACTGAATATACAGGGTTCGTTTTAAATTGGATTTCTGTGAAACAAGAAACGTATGGAGCTGGTGAAGTATATCTTTCTATTGGAATAGAAAAATCGGGATTTCGTCGTGTAGATTTGGATGTATGTCCAAATCAAATTTTAGAAAAGTTGCTGTGGAATTCCTTTATAATTTATAAAGAAATTATTTATATTTTAAAAAGGGAATTTCAATATAAATCGAATATCGATTTAATCGGGATTTGAAATATCAAGTTATAAATGCCAGTATAGCTGTATGGTATTCCACTGTGAATATAGACGATAATATTTAATTTTTAAATATTAAATTTAATAATAGTTAAATATATTTATATATTTAAATAGGTTATTTAGAATGTTAAAAATAACCACTTTTGCAAACGAAGTCGGAATTCGACGAAACCAGTTTTGTTGGATCCGCAATATCAAATAGTTGTTAGATTTCCAGTTTCGTGATTTTTAGAGTCACTGTGTGACCGTACGGATTTTTAGAGTATAAAACAGTCAGTATTTTGATGGTTAAAAATACACTGTGTGAGCATACGGAGTCGAAATTCGACGAAACCAGTTTCGTTGGGACCGTAATGTCGAACTGTAGCCGCTTGTCCAATTTCGTGATTTTTAGGTAGCGTGTGGGAGCACACGGATTTTTAGAAGATAAATTAACAAAAAGAATATTCCGAGAACATTCTCTAACTCAAAATATCTGGATATTTAACTCCATTATAAATACACCCTTTACAAATCCTTAAAACCTAATTATCCCATATCCTCAAATTTTCAAGCCGTCGAAGTCCTTCTCCTCAGCAAATGAAAATGCCATCTTCTAAATTCTCTACTAATTCAAATAAAAATTTTAATTATCCCCAAACATACATATCTGAATTCACCAATCGTTTGCCTACCAGTTTATACCCTTTTCAACCAATTCGAAGTCACGGTTGGGTACTCCAGTTTTTCCAGCGGGACCTAGGTTTCGAGGTAATGGCGAATGTAAGCATTGAATCTCGAATTTGAGGTTGATTATGGGGTGAGGGGACCGAGTACTTGGATTTGTGGAATTTTTGAGGGATTCCGAGCAAAACAATGTCGAACTGCTACTGTTCAGTTGCGGGTTTTCCCCGACGTGGCGATGGACCAGTTTGATGCGAGTTTGTTCCGGCGGGGTCTGAGGTGAAGAGGTTTTCGAGGGGAGTATCGTGGTGTATTCCGTTGTTGATTCCATGGAAGAACCGGGGGTCGGTGGAGGGTAAAAGAATGGGAATGGCCATGAGTAGGTTACGGGAAAATTGGGGAAGACGGTATTGTTTGGAGCGGATCTGGAAGTTAAGGGTTGGTGATGGGCCTTAGGTATATGTTGAGCCCAATAATTAAAAGGATATTTAAGTTTATTTTTATATTAAATAAGGTTCAAACTTGTAAATGCCATATCTTCGTCATACAATATCAGATTGACGAACTGTAAGTTGTGTTGGGATCGAATGGACGGTGGCTACGCAACGGAACTGACCGCGAGTCAATCGGAGCTCATTACAATTTATGGCGAAATAAATTGTCCGTCGAAGTCAAATAACGCAAACCGATTATTTAACGGTTAACGCGTCAATGTGAGTAAAACTCACCAACTCTGAACAGTTATATTTTTATAATGTATTTTTAGAACTGTTAATCATTTGTTGATTGTTGTGTGTTGGTTGATTGATTGAACTGCTAGTCAGTTAGTGGAAATTATATATATATATATATATATAACTATATATATATAAACCGTTAAATATTCAGATATTTATTCTGTTATCAGAATAATTCATATCGAACTGAAAGTGATGATAATCATATTGTGTAACATCTGTGGATGCAGGGAGACAGGTTGGAGGAATCCGACTGGATTCCTCAATAGTTATTTTTTTATTGGTTTTCATATATTGTTATATGATGTGATATAATATCTGTGGGCGATTATATGTGCTTGGACGATATTGAACATCATGATTTGATATGATTGAATACCATAACATACTGAAAAGTTGATAAGGGGATTTTCAAAGTGATATTGAAAATAGAATATGTATAAAATGGGATATTTATAAATAAGAGATATTTATAAAGTGGAATATTTATAAATAAGAAATGTTTATAAATTGGAATATTTATAAATAGGAGAAATTCAAAAAGGAAATAATTACAAACCATTTTCTTTTTGAATGGAAAGGCCTGTGTGGCGGGTTTGGGGATTTTCCCGATGCTCCCGTTACAAAGGAGGTTATGGTGAATTTTTCAGAGAATTTAAGGAGTTAGAATATTTCAAGAATAAATTTTAAAAGGAAATATTTGTAAACCATTTACAAATAGAATTGAAAAGGAAACGTTATAAAAAGGAAATCATTTTTAAAGTGTAGAACCATTATTTAAAAGTAAATCTTTTCAAATGAATAAAACGTTGTTAAAAAGGAAATCTTTATAAAGTGAATAAAGTAAATCGAATATTAGTTATTCGAAAGGAGTAAAATCGAATATGGTATTCAAAGGGAGTAAATCGAATATGGTATTCGAAAGTTAGTTAATCGAATATGTTATTCGAAAGGGGGTTAGTCAAGTTAGAGTAAATCAGTTAGAGTTAATCAGTTAGAGTTAATCAGTTAGAGTTAACCATCAGTTAGAGTTAATCAGTTAGAGTTAACCAGTTAGAGTTAACCACCAGTTAGAGTTAATCAGTTAGAGTTAACCAATTAGAGCTAATCAGTTAGAGTTAATCAAATAAGTGTTAATCCAAATGAGTTGCCATTTCGTACGACTGCTAGCATAATTCACAGGGCTGTAAATAGCCTACGTCGGTCAGATGTTTCCTGAGGAAATCAGGCGTAACCATTGTGATCGCTGCGATCTAGAGTCAAGCGAATGCAGTTAAATAGAGTTATCGAATATTAGTTATTCGAACGGAGTTAAATAGAGTTATCGAATATTAGTTATTCGAATAGAGTTAAACAAAGTTAAATAGAGTTATCGAATATTAGTTATTCGAATAGAGTTAAACGGAGTTAAACAGAGTTAATCGAATTAGTTATTCGAATAGAGTTAAATAAATAAGAGTGATTCGAATTAGTTATTCGAATAGAGTTAAACACAAAGGAGTTATCGATTAGTTAAATCGAAAGGAGTTATCAAATTTAGTTATTCGTAAAGGAGTAATCGATTTGTTAAATCGAAAGGGAAGATTATCGAATATCGTTTATTCGAGAGGAGATTATCGAATATAGTATTCGAAGGAGTTATCGATTATTAGTTAATCGAAGTGAGTTATAGAATATTAGTTAAATCGAAGGAGTTATCGAATATAGTTTATTCGATGGAGTTAATCGATTAGAGTTAAATCAAATGAGTTAATCGAATATAGTTTATTTGAATAGAGAAAAGGAGTTAATCGTATATAGTTTATTCGAATAGAGTAAATGAGTTAATCGAATATAGTTTATTCGAATAGATTTAGAGGAGTTATCGAATATAGTTTATTCGATAGGAGTTAAGTGAATTGGTTAAGTTAACCAAAGTGAATTAGTCGAGTTAATCAAAGTGATTAGTTCAGTTAATTAAGATAAGTAAATCAAGTTAGGTTAATCGACTTGAATTAGTCAGTCGAGTTAATAAATTGAGTTAGTCAAACCAAGTAAAACCAGTTAGAGTTAATTAATTAAGGTTGACCAGCTAGAGTTGATTGGTTAGAATTAACCAGTTAGAGTTAATCAATCAAAGTTAATCAAATAAAGTTAAGTAAAATTAGAACTGACTAGAGATTAGTAAATTGAATGGTTTTCTAAGTGCCTATCTGATGTTGGTTTCGGCCTTCGGGATTTATACTTAGGGAATTGTTCTCATACTAGTTCACAGTCAGGGACTGATAGTTGGGGAAGAGTAGTGATTTGGAAATAAGCAAATGGAAAACGTTTTCCAGTGTTAATATCATATATTTTCTAAACATAGAAAATAAGGCAATGTGAATATATATATAGATATATGTTGATGATTTATCGATATAATTTCCATCTGGAAATAATATCGTTGTTTGCACATGTATTTTCCTTCGATAGTTAAATCACAGACTATCGAAGTTTTGACCATTTTAACGTTGTTAATATGGAGAGACCGGTTGGATTATTATCCAAAGAACCACTCTGTATTGGCATAAGCATTGCGAATCATATATGCCAAGGATAATTGAAGACGGAGAAAAATGCAAGGGCTATTGTATAAGTCTTAGATAACAGTGACTAAGATGGATATACTGAATAGTGCCTTCGGTTTGTCCAGTCCTAGGACAACTTGTATGGACGAAGGTCTGACATAGTACATCCAATGGATCGCGTAAGTTGATCTGTTCAAACGTATTCACGTTTGGTGGCGGAGGAATTCGTTTCTCTTAGCTGTATACCCATGTTATTTTTGGATAAATCAATTTTTCATTTGGCGGGTATGACGATGTGACATTCTAAGTGAATGAGGATGACTTGTGTTGATGAATGTCTGACAGAGTATTTCCAGAAAGGTCACGTACATTGATTTCTTCAACTATACCAAGAGTGGAAGCGGAGAAGGAAACTTCTTTAGCTAACACGTAACATACTGTTGTAGACGCCAATTAGTGATTTACGATGGATCTGACAATGTGGCATTCGAAGTGAATCTGATGTAATGATAAAGCGTAGCTTCTAGCCTCATCAACCGGTAAATGACAGAAATTGGGCAGGCAGCATGGCTAAGTCGGTCGCACCGAAGTAGGGTGTATAATCACCTATCTAGAGAATATTCATTTGTTTCTTAAATCTATCGATGCTGTCCCATATATATACGGGAACGGTTGCTGATCCCAACCGTTGGTGATATACATTCGATACACTCAAGCAAAATGAGTGGTCGGTCATGTGTGGCTGAGTTACAAGATGTTCTTGTTGAACTACAGTGTATCGTTCCTAGAGTACACTGATCGGAAGGTGGTTCCATACCTTGTCATAGTTGGAAATCCATTATCTAATACGTGCTTGCGATTTTGATTGTATACTATATATGTAGAACGTGAGATGAAAGCGTTTCTGCTAGCTGATATCTATTTGTACATAGACATTATTATAATATCATAAGGTTTTTGATATAAAGATATTTTGGATTCTCATAAGGGAAAAACCCGTTCCGTTCTGCGGCGTGGTCTTATGAGATATCGTTTACTTGTTCATATACCTGTTTAAACTGTTTTACTCACACCAGTCCCATGACTGACCCGGAGTTTACTTTGTTGTTTTCCCTAAACTCTTGGGTGCCTAAATTTGTACGGGCAGTCAAGTAGTCAGGATTTACAGATATACTTGGAGAGCTTGGAGCAGGAGGTTTCATGATTGTATAGCTATTGTTTTCCCGCTGTTGTTGTAAGTGTTGTATTCTGATAAGTGCTATTGTATACATAACTGTTATATTTCAAAGTTATGTTATATATTATATGTTATTCGTTCCGCTATGAGGTTCTTGTTACTCTGATGTTGTGTTCTTCTTCTTCTATTCTAAGTTTCTATCTTATCTATCCTCACCCTCTAATTTCTTTCATTAATTACCGGGATTTTTCGATGTTTTGGTTATCGACATCGAGCTTATGTCGATAACCAAAGTCGCTCAAAATCCGGGTCGTTACGTTCTCTATATGTGCACCCGAGTTCCGTGGCAGGGCTAATAAAGAAACATGAAACTCGGTCGGGAGCTTTCAGATATCTGCCGATTGCAGATGCTAAGGTCTGCTTTTACAGTGGCTATGGTCCCACTAGACCCCTCTCTCAACTAATGAAAGGCACCCAAGAATATCAAGAATGAGAACTTAACCCCAGCCTCCTATGCCCTTAAAACCTATTTGCCAACCTTACCCATAACTAGATAGATAGATAGCAAAGTATATGGTCTTTTGGAGCTCTCCGCCTTTCTGCTTTACGTACTGACTGAGGATGGTAGGTAGACGACAAGATGCTATCACATGGCACTAACTGGTCTCGCCGAATCACACTGGTCCATCTTAGTCTTTTGATTGCCCCTTATTATTGCAATCAAGGCATACTCATTGGTTCACCAATGCAGACCTAACCTCTGTGAGCACAGGTGGATCATCTGCCACTCACAGAGGAATACCAAGAGTACCCTACGTCCCCAGAAGTCGCGTGCTTCTTAACCCAGTCCGTTGGAGCCTACAAGAATATCTAGACGGACAAGCGCTCCTCTTTGTGTCTTTTGACATTCCAATGATCTACCCCTTAGGGTTATTCATCCTCTAATGTATGGACTGGTCCAAGCGCCTCAGTTTTATATGTCATTAGACCCTATGTCTAACCATTAATTACGCGCTTGCCTCAACTCACCAGGTTTCCAGTTAACTTGGTTATTCCAATTCATACTGAATTCTTATTCAAATTAGCAAGTTTCTCTTGCTTATTAATTTCAGTCATACAACTTAATTCATTTATGTTTATTGATAAGCATACAATATGTTATTCTTTAGATTACGGCCCAAGGTCTGTGATCCACAATCCCTTTTATATTCTTGTTTGATTTCAATAACATGTTTTACTTAATTTGTAATTAAGTATATCCAATTCACATGTTTCCAATTAACATGTCACTTACCATTTATGATTAAATATAACTTATTTCATTTCATAAGTTTTCCTCATCCTTTCTCATTTAATCATAATTTCACTTTACGTCGTTAATACGACTTATCGTTGTTTACTTATTAACTTAGTTATATTAACTAACACCCATTAATAAGTTTCTCAACCATTTATTATAACCTATGTTATAATTTCCCCTTGTCCCTAGGACAAGTATAAACATGTTATTCTTACCAATGGGTTTCAGACTCCCAGACTACTTGATTTATAATTAAGTATAATATATTCCCCCCTTTTCTTAAATGGTTTTAGGTTTTCCCCTTTTCTGATTTCTTAATTTATAATTAAGTGTCAATTAACTTAATTCATCAGTTATCCCATTCCCTTACTAGTTTATTATAACCTAAGTCATAATATTCACTTGTCCCTAGGACAAGTCTACCTATTATACAATATGTTCATTAATGTTATTTATTTACAATAGATATTATCATTACCTTTTTAAACCATTTACTGTTGTAAACCATTATTCCTTATTCTCTGTAATATATTTTCCTTATTATATTAAGGAAAATACTTCATGCACCTTATCAGTTTGATAGAAGGAATCAATGATTTATTTTCATAACGTTTTCCCATCTAAATCCGTGGTAGCAAGTAATTTTTTACCTTTCTATATTTATTGGGGCTTACTAGCAACAACATTTTCAGAAATAAGTCATTTAGGGAAATACATCACTTTTCACTCTTATCACACTAACTCGGTTCATTACATCCCTTCCTTTCTTATTTTCTGAGTTAGACATTTAATTACCATCCTTGCCATTTATTCATATCTTGTTATATACATATATATATATATAAGCACTAGACCTCCCACATTAAGCCTACACTTGTGGACGCTGGATTTGCCAGGCGGGTCCGAGCAGACTTCTACCACAAGCTGATTTAACCTCGTGTCTTAGCACATGTTGTTAATTCTTGCACTTAGGCCTCTTACATTAGGTTCAACATTAGTGGCTGCTGGATATGTCGGTCGGGTCCGGGCAGACTTCCGCCACTAATGCAACCTAACCTCGTGCCATAAGTGTATTTACAATTTCTAATTGTAATCCTAGGCATATTCATTTTCATTCAATCACTTATGTTCATATCAAATTACACTTCCAAATTAAAATTTCAAAACATAATATATATTATGTTCATTACATGAAAATTTTAGACATATTATCCTTTTTACTATAATATAGTTTACGGTAATCTAATTTACATGTCGTCCAATTTTTGCCTATATTTTGTCGCATGTCACTTTCAACATATGCTTAATTCTACTAGGACATGTGAACACGCAATCAGGTAATTATTTTAACATGTCGTTCAATCAATAATATGTCCTAAGTAAAGCATGTAATCATAATCACTGAATTGGCTATTCATATCCTAACAAGTTTATTTTCTCCAACAAGCAAACATTCAATAACTTAGCCAATTTGACATGGGAATTTCCTGACAAATTCATATCAACATTTCAATTCATTACAATAGCAATTTATAATTAAACTGGCCATTTCAAAATTTATTAAAAAGGGGAATGCTAAATGATAGTCATAACATTATCTAAAGGCTATAGCTTAAACCCACTCACCTTTAAGCTTTCCCCAAATTTTGGATCTGATCCATTCTATCATCCATGGTTTTCCTTTTTCCTTTAATTTTAATCACGACCTAATCACCATGGATTTATTATTTCATGAAAAGAGAAGGGACAGAGAAATAATTTAAATAGATTGGTTCTTAGAGGTTTACCTTGCTTTTATGATTCAATAATCTTTTTTATTAACGTTGATTCCCTCTTCCAGATCTGAATTCACAATCCTCCTAGGCTAACATTTTAATTTCAGAATAGATTTGAGAAGAGAGAAAGAGGGAGCCATGGCAGAGCTCCAGCGTAGCTGCTGAATTATGATGTTTAGGGTTAGGTCTAGGGTCTTATTTATAGGTGCTCAAGTCCTTATTGTACACGCAGCGCTGAGTCAACATTGACCCCAGTTAAGAAAATAGTCCAGGTTCGCAGATGAATCTAGCCAAATCTTATCATATATGCAGTGCTGAGTCAGCATTGGGCCCCGCAAGTTGTTTTGGTGCAGAAATTTGAATTTCGAATGTTTGAATTGTTTTGACGTAGAATTATGATTTAACTTTCGTTTTATTTTCAAAATTCAAACGATGTTGCATTGTTATTTGATTCTTGCCATATTTCATTGACTGTAGCCTTATCTTGAATTTTATCTTTCGTATACATATATTTCTGCATATATATATTCTCATATATATATATATTCTTTATTTCCTTATATGTACGTTCTTATCCTTTCAAATTTTGAATTTGTATACGTACATATATTTCCATGTTCAGTTGGCCCTCTCTAAAACAAAGATAAAAATTAAGCCGCCGCCGGGGTTCGAACACTCGACCTCCATGTTACAAATCCAATGCCTTAACCAACTGAGCTATGAAGTCTTTGTTAATAAGTCTTAGAACAATGATAATTATTGTTCTCTCCTTACTTCTCCTTTTCATGTTAGTTACAATACTTATATTAAAGAGTTGCATGAATCTTTTTCTTTTATTTTTCTTTTAATTTTAATGCATTATGTTTGCAAAACAGTGCATGCAACATATTTACATTGCATGCAACCAATCCTTTCTTTCTTTTAATGCATCCATTACATTTTTTCCAGTTCATGTATTATTATAGGCAATCCTTATTTTATTCTTTATTTTATATTTTAATTTGTTTGTATATATATTTCTCTTGTGCGTATACAAACTTCTTGGCTTAATAACTTCTTCATATGATGTCCGTTTTATGCAAACCAGGTGTCTATCTTGACCAGAATTCCGAGATGGACGCAATGGCGCAGTCCGTTTTACTTAATTCTCATTATTTGATTAAGTTATTCTTATTTTATTATCTTAAAAATATGGGGTGTTACAAGTAGCAGTTGTATCTCTTTAGCAGTTTTTCTTGGAAGTGGCTAATTATTCTAAATTGCAGGTTTAGAATGAATAAACGACCATCAAGACATGGTGCTAGGGGAACTAATATTGGAGAGAGAAATGGTGGCGAACAAGACTACCCAGTCATTTTCGAGGCCATGACGGCAGCGATCATGAATAGGGCTCCCGCTCCAGTGGCGGCTACGGTTGGTGTTGGAGTTCCATTGCCTAGAGTTGTAGAATTTGCAAAGCTATGTAAAGACTTGTCTTTATTGGGAGGAAAACAATTCAAAGGTACAGAACCAGTTGAAGAGGTTCAAATATGGTTGGATACTTGTGTTAGGATCTTCATGGACTTGGGTATTGAAGATACAACAAAGAGGAAACTTGCATCAAGGCAGTTAGTGGGCAGAGAAATGGACTGGTGGAACTCTGTCACACTTGAGACTCCTGAAGAGGATATTTCATGGGAGTTGTTCCAAGCTAAGTTCGAAGCAAAGTTTATCTCCACCATGCAAAAGTCTATTCTGTTTAATATATTCGTGGAGCTTAAGCAGAATGGTCGACTAGTTCTTAACTATATTTCTGACTTCGAGGCCTTGTCGAAGTATGCTCGTTCATATGTGGATACTCCTTATCAAAAGAACGAGAAGTTTGTCATGGGGTTAGATGAATATCTTGGGAAACAGCTTGTGGATCATCTCGATGACAGCTTTGAGAAGATCGTCGAGAAGGGTTTGAGGCATGAAAGTTTGTTTCCTAAGAAGATGTCTGTTGTTTCACCTAAAGAAAAACAGAAACCACATCAGGTTGGTAGTAATAAGAAGAAGAAGCAACAAACAGAAAGGGAAGAATGGCCAAAAGAAGCCTAAGAGTGAGGTGGTTTTCTTTAACTGCCAATAGAAAGGCCATTTTGCTAGTGAGTGCAAGAACACCAAAGCTGAGAAGAAGTTCTTCAAGTGTGGAAAGCCTGGGCATAGAAGAAAGACTGTCCAGAATCAGCTAAGGGAAAGCAGGTTGTGAAAGCATATGCTTTGGAAGTCGTGCCAACTTCTTCAAGAGCTCCTACTGCAGAGGAGAAGGGAAAGGGTGTCATGGTGCAAGGTACTCTTTCTGTTAATGGTGCTTCAGTTCGGGATTTTTGATACTGGAGCATCACATTCATTCATTTGCAATGAGCTAATTTGTCGCTTGTGTTTGGAACCGGAGATTTGTGATAGACCATTAATCGTGACTAATCCAGTTAGGGGTTCATCCAGTTTGTGCATGATTTGTCGTGGTCTAGTGTTGTTGAGTCATGGTTGCTCTTTTGTGTGTGATTGTTTTGTTCTTAGCTTCGCTGGGTATGGGATCATCTTGGGTATGGATTGGCTCAAGAGGTATGCGGAAGGGTGAATTGCAAAAAGCTAGAGGTGAGTGTCGGGGATGTGGAACGACGAAAGGTGTTGAGTAGATGTAAGCGCGAAGACGGGGTCTTCGTGTGTTATCTATATTCGCTTGGGATTCCACAAGAAGACATGTCATCAGTGTTGATCGCTAATGAGTATGTAGATATCTTTGACAAAGTCAAAGGGTTGTCGCTGCATCGTGAGATCGAGTTTAGGATTGATTTGATCGAAGGTTCTAGACCAATCGTTATGCATCTTTGGAGGATGGCGCCTAAGGAATAACAAGAGTTGGAGGTGCAAGTCATGACCTTCTAAGGAAGGGATTCATTCGGAGAAGTGTTTCCGAATGGGGTGCACCGGTCGTGTTTGCAACCAAGGCAGATGGCTCGTTAAGATTGTGTGTGGAATATCGTGAGCTGAACAAGGTGACTAAGAAGAATAAGTATGCATTGTCAAGTATTGATGATCTATTCGATCAGCTTCACGAAGCCAAAGTGTTTTCTCAGATGGATTTGGCAATGGGATTTCACCAGTTGAGGGTGGCTAAGGATAGTGTGCAGAAGACTGCTTTTAGGACACCATCCGGTGTCTTCGAATGGTTGGCAATGCCTTTCGGGTTGACTAACGCACCAACGTATTTTCTGGATCTTATGAATAGAGTGTTCAGAGATTATTTGAATAAGTTTGTGCTTGTGTTCGTGGATGATATTATGGTTTACTCGAGGAGTAAGGAAGAGCACAAGACACACTTGAGAGTTGTCGTGAAAGCATCAGTTGAAAGCTAAGTTCTCGAAGTGTCACTTCTGGAAGGATGAGGTGAGATTCTAAGGCCATGTAGTTTCTGGAAAAGGGATAGTGGTTGACCCCGCTAAAGTTGTAGCAATCCAAGACTAGGATCGACCTAAGAATGTGACGGATGTTCGGAGTTTCCTCGGGTTGGAAGGATATTATCGACAATTTATCATGGATTTCTCCAAGATAGCTGCACCATTGATAGGATTGACGAGGAAGAACCAAGTGTTCACATGGGATACGAAGTGTGAACAAGCATTTGGAATCCTGAAAGAGAGATTGACAAGTGCTCCTGTGTTGACCATTCCAAGTGGGAATGAAGTGATGGTGGTATACACCGATGCATGTGGTACTGGGCTTGGACCAGTGCCAATACAAAAGGATAAAGTCTTGGCCTATGCGAGTCGACCGCTAAAGCCGCATGAGAAGAATTACCCAACTCATGATTTGGAGTTGGCAGCGATTGTGTTTGCTCTGAAGATGTGGAGACATTACCTGTTGGGAGTTCGATTCGAGTTGTTTACGGATCACAAGTCGCTGAAGTATCTTTTCTCCCAAAAAGATTTGAATCTTTGGCAGCAATGATTGTTAGAGTTTCTGGCATCGTATGATTTTGATATAGCCCATACTCCTGGCAAAGGTAACACAGTTGCAGATGCGTTGAGCCGAAGACATGCAAGTTTAGGAGCGATGTATTCGGAATGGAAGAGCCTTGAGTATTTGGCAAGGTTTGATTTCAGGTCAAGGTGTGAGTTGGAACCTCAAATGTTGGCAAGCTTGTCGATATGACCTACACTTATCGAAAGAATTGGTGAAAGCCAAAGGCGAGATGCAAAGCTTGTTGAGTTTATCCAGAAGCTTGAACAAGAGGATAAAGAGTTCGAAGTCGATCAAGGAGGTTGGCTTCGAAAGCAAGGTCGATTAGTTGTTCCTGATGTCAACGGATTGAGAGATGAGGTTCTAAGGGAATGTCATCACTCAAAGTTAATGATTCATCCTGGTGGTAACAAGATGTGTCAGGACATGAAGCGAGCCTACTACTGGGAGGGGATGAAGCGAGATATTGGAAAGTTCATTTCCAAGTGCATGAACTATCAGTTAGTTAAAGCTGAAAAGAAGAAGTCGAGTGGTTTGCTTCAGCCATTGGAAATTCCTACATAGAAGTGGGAGCAGATATCAGTGGACTTTATTAATGGACCACCTAGAACCAGGGCAGGAAATAAAGGAATTTGGGTCATCATAGATCGCTTAACCAAAAGTGCAAGATTCATTCCTATCAAGTCGACTAGGACAACATTCAAGCTGGCTGAACTTTATATGAAATCACTACTACAAAACAGGTCATTTGCATCAGTTGTTAAACCCTTGTTGCATTAGTTATTGAACTGATACAAGTGAAGATGATGCAACAGAAATTTTTTTATTGCATCAGTTAAAGAACTGATGCAAATGACGATCACTTGCATCAGTTGTTTAATACAACTGATGCTATAGAGCAGATGCAAATGTCTACATTTGCTTTCGAAGCCTTGGTCAATTGCATCAAAGTTTTGAAACAACTGATGCTAATGAACAGATGCAAAAATGACATTTGTTATGACCTTTAGCGTATTGCATCAGTTGCCTATGCCATTACAACTGATGCAAATTAAGTGAAGTAAAAAAAACCACTATTTCAAAATTTTAAAACTGAAGCAATATTAAATAGAATTTAAAATTCTGCAGATGCATTAATACCACCAATCTGATAAAACAAAAAATATAATTGTATTATCAATCACCATAGTTCATGTGTACAACCCAAAAAAAACACATACTCTGATCATAAAACTAAAGTCAACGTACATAACAATAGACTAACATAACTACATCCAATTATGCATGATATAAATCTCTAAGCAATCCCGAACTTCACCTATCTCTTGGCGGTCATAAGAACCACGTTGTGCTAAGTCCTGCAATTTATAAGAGTAATGTTGTTTTAAAACGTCGTAAATAACGTATAATAACTAGGCGAATGAAATAAATTAAAATATACCTTTCATAAATCGATGCTTTGATTGTGGTGTTTTACTATGTCAAGCATATATCCCATCACATAATGTACACAATCTGTTGCTTCAGATTGCTGCGGACACTGGCAATATTACAAAATAATTGAATAGTTAGTTTAAAATGAAACAAACAAAAGCATAGTATTAATTCATTGCAGCTTATAATGTGTGTCAGTGTTGCATGATGCTGCATAATACATTGAAATAGTTTTATTTGTATATTTCAGAACCTAACTAGATAGAGTTGAATATATGGTGATGCATGTATGGGGACAACTCAATGTAACCCTTATATCAACCTGGAAATAACACATGTGATGTTATGCAGATTAATATTAGTCCACAGTTAAATACTGGTAGTCATGATAATGATAGCTCCGGTCTAGAAGACACAAGGAAGAAATAGACAGTTTAAATCCCAGTTTATAAAGGGGGAGAAGCAGAATTAATCTGAATAACCTTAAAGGCGAGGAAGTAGTAATCAGTGTGACCATTTGTTGAATCTAATCAGTAGTGGAACAATTTTGTTTCCCAGATAAAACCATATCAAAAAAAATTAAAGTCATTTCAACTGAAACTCCACTAGACTGTTTATAGTAAATTAACCATGCCATATTACTTTTATGCTAAAAAAACACAGTTTGAACTTTGGGGAAAAAATGAACAAATTAATTATCTACAAAACAAGTGAATTAACTATATACGACCAACATTAATAAAAGTTTGTATGTTGGTGGAGCTAAGCACAATTCAAAAAACCACAGCCATATCTGAACCAAGACTTATTTTAGAAGCTGACTTCAAACCCATATTTGAACCATCAATAATCTGACCGACACTGTCTCCATTAAAACCAATGAAAACTACAGGACAGTCAGCAGCATAACATCCAGAAACAAACCTCGAAATACATTCATAAAGACAACTACTTTTAGAAAAATGAAGAGTTGTGTAACCAGGCAAATCTTACAAATTTTCTAAAATGCACTCATAAAGACAACTACTTCTAGAAAAATGAACCAAAATCGAAGTAGCACTAGTACCTGAGAATTTCATTGATATTAACATCTACGGTGTGAATTGCAAGCTAATTTACGAAAATATCATTTGGTACTTGCACAACTGAACTGACTAGCAAAGATCGCACCTTTATATTCTGTGATGACCACAATCCACAATCAAGAAGTAGCTTGTTGCTAGGAGCATCTTTATTATGTGTTATGCTTTCAGCAACAAGCTCTTGCCCTGCACCTTCAGCAATAACAATAGCCCTGTGCCCATTCTCTTTCAGTAGTTATTCAACATATTCCAGAAGCCCACTTTTTCCCTTAAAATAAAATGCCGACTCAGGGATCTGGTAGCAATCCTAACAAGTGGCATAAAATCCTTTCAGGTAAGTGCACCGGTAACATATGTAAAAGAAATCTGGGTGATGATGTACATACCACGTCCCAACTGAATATATGTAAAATAAATCCTTTCAGGTAAGTTGCATACATTGCGATAAACCCTGAAACAATAAGTATCTCCAATAAAATGAGTGGTCATACCGATGCAGAAAGATGGACAAATTACCATGGATGCAAGTAATAGAACTGAATATATGCACCTCTCTAATACAGCAATTTAATGTATGTAGTAAAAAATAAGGTAGTACAAGGGACTAACCACTACATCAACCCATCGGTTTTACAACGCCTATACCATTTTCGGCACTTTCAGCTTCTACATGTGCTGCATTGATAGCCCTTTGTGCCTCTTCAACAGCAGTACCAAATCCAAATGACTTGTCAATAACCATTTTATAAAATAATTTAGATTAACAGCAGTACCTAATCAGAATTGCAAGGTATAATAAATCTCAGTTAATCTAAATTGACGCTAATTAAATTAGTGAGGTTCCTGTGCATTATCATGATTGTAAATTCAAACGTCAAATTGTGATTAAGTTTGTATGAATATGGAACTCCAATGACAATCTTTGTAGTCCATGGTAATTATGGTTTCGTAGAATCTGTCACCTTAACTGGCTTTAAGAATCTAATACGCACAAATACAGATATGAACCAGGTTTACTGATTGTCAAGAAATATAGGCAAACTATGGCTACATACTAAGCACTTTTGGCATGATCTTTCAGTTAAGTATCATATTTAAATTTCTATAATGCAAACACAATCAAATATGACAGTATTATTATACTTAATATAAAGATAGATTAAGTCAATTGTAATAGAATGACTTTTATGCCTATATCAGAGACAAAAATAGAATAGGTATATATATATATATATATATATATATATAAATTGAATCACCCGCTTGTCTGAAATAGGCAATTGTAATACAATATTGCTGGTATATGGTTCCAAAATCTGATAGGGTAACTTTGTGCATTCCTTCGGTGCAACTGCATCACAACCATGAAGTGCTTTTGAGAAATAACAACACTTTTTTGTCTCATTATGCTTTTATCCAATTGATAATAGAGAAGCCAATTCAGAGTAAATTGATCTGATAAATATAAAGCATACTAAATTATATAAGTTGCTCTGAGATATGAATGGGTGGATGTAGCTAGCACATTCCACAAACTTTGAGTAGAAAGTACCATGCATCAGAATTATCATTTCTATCTTAGTTTGAATGTTGACAATTCTTAAGCATAAAAAGACAACTTGATCAAGAATTTTTTAAGACATAGCGTATAAGCACTAATATATGGTATTATGAATTGGTACTATAAAGTACTGTCTTTGAGAAAAAATTAGTATATCGTAAATTGAGAGCTAATTTAATTCATAATTTAAAAACACTCTGTTAGCTAGACAATCAAATTTATTTAAGAAACTAATATTTTTGAAGCTAATTTATTTTGCATAATGTTTCAGATGACAATCTATGCATAAAAAATGATTCAATAATTGATAAGCGACTAAAAATACATTACTAATCATAATAAACAATTATTTATGATATGATATTTAATTTGAAGGGTGTATTTAATTTCATAAACAATTATTAATTTTCATTAATTGTTTCATTCACTAACAGTATCACCAAGAGGAATTCCATCGAAGTTCTTACATAGGTACCATCTGTAAGGGACAAAGTGAAGAAAAATTTCATTTATCACCACCAATATTGAGGATACTAATTATAAGACTGAATCTAAACATTTATATATAGGTACTCACATTGCAAAATAAATGCTACTACGAAACAGACGAATAAACCCATTTTATTAGTTGACACAGTAAAAAGTTATCAGAATAAATCATTGCAAGTAAATTGTATATTCAGTTATAAAGATGTAATTAACAATAAGTCCATGCTTTTAAGTAACAGAGTTGAACACACAATCATAATTTCATCAAAGTTCCTAAATTGTCACACATAAAGAACATTATGTTTTTTTACCTGATCTTCATACCGTAGTGTAGCGCTGCAGTAAGAACATGTAACTATTGGTGGATCAAAGTTCCATGGCAATAAGATTTGACCTGCAAGTTTATTAACTTAATTTCGCTAAAACAGGGAAACAAACATAACAAAATTAAATTGTACGCCTTTAGGGAAACAACAACGTTATGTGCAAATTTTGAGGATGGTTCAACCCCAACAGGGCTGACCAAAACATAATCAGAAGTAGCGTATTCTATCTGTATTGTCGAATAATAAAATGCTAGAAATAAATTTATCGGACATGGAATCAGATATTCATATCCATCATTTCATATACGAATACAGACGTTAGTAATACTGAGTAAACCGGAAAAAAAAGTTTGTACACAGTTTAGGTTAGTTAACCATAGACAAATATAGGAAAAAAGAAAAACGTACTTGATGTTGCTCTACCAGCAGGCTTGTGCTTTAAGCTATAATGCATGTTCTCCAGATTGAGGGGACAGCCTAAACAGAAGTGGACATCAGGAATTGCACATTGAATGTTGTCGAACATGTAAAATTTGCTGGGTGAATAGACAAATATAAAAGTACATGATACCTCCTCTCATCTGCTTGTCCATTGCTGTCAACATGTGGCTGCCCTGATGGTGATGGGTTGCAAAAAAGTTTGTAGCACAACTTCCATGCAATGGCTATGTGGAATAAAATGAGCAGGAAGGACACCCAGGTTATAAAATTGATGCGAGTGAAAACGGAGGAAGCAAAGATGCATCCGCTTGACGCATAAATCAGACTTGGTAGAGGTCAACCAACTTTCCTAGACTGGTCATAGTGGCGCTGGTTGGATGAGGAAGATAAAATTGTTTCAATTTCTTGTACAATAGGAGTGATGAACAGTGGGTTGCAGTTAGGCGGGCGGAGTAGATGGCAAGCATGGTTGAATTTTTTATTTTTGCATTAAATAATTTAAGAAACACGTCTGATTATCACGGTTGTATTATTTTAATGCTCATGGTTTCACTGTAGCTGGCCCTGATAAGTTTGCAAACATCTAATTATCAGGAAAAGGTCAAATAAAGTTAGGCGTATAAATCTAAAGAGATGCTAATATCATGTAAACTTAAACGAAGAAGGACTATAAACATCATATTAATATCACATGCAATTAGAAAATTAGGAAGCTCATGGTTGTATTATACTATTATTTTAACTTCAGTAATATATTTTCCATTAAATAATTAAAGAAATGCATCAGATTACTGTTCTATGGGCATGGACCAATTCAGAATTTCTAATAAAATCAAACTCTCGCAGATCATTACTCAATAGTTAACACAACAAAAAGGTAATTCAATGTGTTCTGGTGGTAAAATTCAAACCTGGTGGTTTGTAGTTGTGCTCGTGGGAGGAGAAGTTGGGTGTAGGGAAGACTGATGGATCAAAACTCTTGGTTCCTGTTGATGCGAAAAATAACAATGCAGTGGCTGGTGGAAATATGCTTTCTAACTCTTATTTGTTACTAATTCTATGTGTTTTAGTGTGAAAATTGAAGGCGAATAAAAAATCTATGTGCCTGTGGATGCGTGAAAGGCAGCAATGTCAATTGAAATAAGGCAAATTCTATTAACACCCATATTTTTGCCTTTCCCACCCCGTTGAAAACTAAAAGAATAAAATGGCAAATATACCCTTATTCGTTTTTCTATTATGTTACTTTAATTATAAAAAGAAATACAATGACACTAATATATTTTGAGAAGACAAATGATTCCATGAAGAAAATAATGTTTTTTCTTAAAAAAATAAAATAAATAAAAAATAGTGTTTTATTTTAATTTTATTCTTTCTCAACTTTTATGTTTTTTCTTAACGTTGTTTAATTTTATGATTTCTGTTGTAATATATATATTTCAATCATTTTTAAATTGAATTGAAATGCAACGTTTTTTAGACTGCAAAATGAATAAAAATAAATGAATATGAATTACAGTTTTTTTTGTTATGGATCCATTTTTTATTTTATTTTCATTGTTAACGCAGAGTTATTTGTGTGTGAAAATATAAATTAAAGGGTAGTTTTGATAACTTTTGGGGTGTGAAAGCAAAAAGTGGGGTGAAATGTTTTTTGTTCAAACAACGGGGTGTGAAAGGCAAAATGTGGGGTGCAAATAGAATTGGCCTTGAAATAAAATCTTCTAATGCAGGACGATCGATTGGACATGAAAAGAGTATCAAGCGAGGGTCTGTAATTCATACCAGTATAAATGAAGGATGCCCAGGTTAACCAATTGATGCGAGCGAAAATGGAAGGAAGTGAAGATGGGTCCGCCTGACGCGTACAGAGTTCGTAGAAGTCAAACAACCATCCTCGACTGGTCGTCGTGGAACGTCATGCGCTGGTTAAATGAGGAAGATGACAACCATGGGGTGATGAATGGTGGGTAACAATTAGGCAGGCGGAGTAGATGACAACCATGGGGTCGGATTTACCAGATAAATCGGTGGGAAGGAAAGAGAAAATCGTGGACAGTAAAGGGGAAATAAAGAATTTTGTTGGCGAGGGAACAGTTGGTAAGGTAGATGAAGAATTTCAGATGTCGGGTGAAAATGGATTATTTTGAATTGCTATCGAATAGTGTATGCCAAGTCAGCGTGGCTATGTTCCTATTTTCTATTATAAGTAATAGATTGGTAAGGTAGATGAAGAATTTCAGATGTCAGGTGAAAATGGATTGTTTTGAATTGCTATCGAATAGTGTATGCCAAGTCAGCGTGGCTATGTTCCTATTTTCTATTATGAGTAATAGTTTTCAGATACAGTGCGCATTGCTATACTATTACCATTTAGTCAATGATTAACATTTACCTCTCCGCTAACATCATAGTTGACTGAATCTTTGTTCGAGCTGTTATTATTTTCTTGACCAAGATACGAGTGGAAGACAAAATCAACATGTACCAACAGATCCTTAGTCCTGGGGTGTTTCTTACTGGAGAAAAGAATTCCTGAAGGATAGAAACATATATGAAAGTTAGTACTGCATCCAAATTATGGTCAATAATATATGATCGAAGCACATCATGTAAGCTAAAGTTTCCAAAATCCAATCTATAGGCTCTATACATGATTTAGATGAAAGAATATAAACAGAAAATAGTATGTCAATAATGGTCACATTTAACTCTAATAGCCACTGATATTCATGCATCATATATTTTTCAGTGCAAGAAAAAAGAAAAACTAGATATACATGGCCGTTGTCAACTGTAATACTGCATACTATACAAGAAATAGGCAAAAGGATTTCTAGGCCCAAGGTAATAGGCAAACTATACATGCATTCATTTTGAAGGCTTTTAGGATTGCACTTCAGAATAATTAGTTTCGAGGACGAAATTACCTGAAGTGATAGGGGAAAATGATACTTAATGATATATTTTTAATTGTTTGTCACTGAAACCAATTATTTTTAAGCATTTTCCTACAAACTTAATACTCTGATCACTAACTACCAACCAAGTTTCCTGTTCAATGTCGGTATGTGTATGGAATATAGTAGGTCATGTGTTCATCATATGAATCACAACTGAAAACATCCAATTTTAGATGATCAATTAGCATTTCCTATGTGAATATTCAGACTCATAATTTTCTCATAACAAAACTAATGTGAACGGAAATACATAATAACATCAACCATCAATAAATAGACAACCTTGGTAAAGCTATATTCTTGTGTTTCTACATAATCCTAATGTTACTTATCCAAGATAATACTCACCCGGTTGCTGAAGTGTTTGCCTAAGGATTGGAAATTCCGGTTGGAATTACAGTTAGATGAGAAAAAGTTTACTGTATCTTAAATCTGCGCAACACTTCCAGGCTACACTTTACAGTTTGATACACCTTATCTTAAACCATGGCGATAGGTAGGGATACAAACCACAAAATGACATGTTCAGGACAATGCAGTTTCTGCTTTTTCCATTGAAATTTTACGCCTTCTAAATATAGAAAAAAAACGTATTTTGAAGTAGTAGATCCACGTAATAACGAACACCAACAATAATAATCAGAGCAACAACCATGAGTTTATGGGAGAATAAATGAAAACACTGTAAACATGTAACATTGTGGTCATATATTTTTGTTAGAAAAAAGGGAGGAAGAAAGGGATGGGTTTTTTCCTTCTTTCTTTTTACGGGAAGGGGGGTGTTGGATTGTAACAGGTATCTGCTTCACTAACCGCACAATGGTACTTGAATATTGGCATTAAAAAAGTGACAAGTATCCGCTTCACCACCGCACAATAGTAGTTTAAATGTTGGCATTACGAAGAGATATAATGCAACCTTACCATTATGATCAGAAACAGTAATTGAAGGCCTAATCCAATATGGACATCGATGAAGTCGAAAACCCCTGAGCATGCTTCTAATACAACAATCTACTTTTAGAATTTATCCAAAAGGAAAATTGACTCGGAATAATCTATCTGAAATTTTGAGGTTTGTGTTCAAACAGATATACCTATGGCCAGGCAGATTTTCACCGTTGAAGTACGTCAAAAGACTCAAGACACGCTCAAAATACTTGACATATCTCTAGAAAAACAACAACGATAGTACCAGTCAGATATTATGGAGTTGGAACAAGAAACACCTCACCAGGATCAGCAAGGCAGAACATAAGAGTTTCATTCGCAGATGTTGCACCAGTAGTGAGAACCAAGTTGTCAGGGTCGAACTTCACTCTGTTGCCATTTAACTCGCCCATGAATTCCGTAAATGCCTGCATAAACATACATATGTTAACTGCAGAATTATACGCTTCCAATGATCATGGAACCGTTATGTCATATAAAATGGGCGCATGTGGAGCAAGCCCACGTTATCACATGGGGCTGTTTGAATGATAACCCAGTTACATAATCTGATTATAATATTAGCAGAATGGGTAGCTTACATTCCTGAAAGCGGGGAGGCCATGATAATCCTTAAAAAAAGCCAAATTTCTAAACATGGAAACAACATTGGATTCAAATGCAGTAGCATCAGGGTTGAGATCGATCCAAGATTCAAGCAGATCGAAGGACAGCTACAAATTGCACAAAAATAATACTTTCCGATACAATTTCAATGATTGAAATGCGCTGTTATGAGAGTAAAATCAGGGGTTATGGCTAACCTGATTATCTGCAAGTCCCGTTTGTATAACTCCTAAGGGATTTTGAGTTGGATGATATGGGTTTCTCTCATACTCTTGCCAGCCAATGAAGTATGACGAATCCTGTCCATGAGAATTGCATGAAGCTTTTTTTGACAACATGCAGTGCATCTTCGTAATATATACATCAGTTATGCATCAGTTTCAACCATGGACTACTTGTCAATACTGAGTAGATGCATTTGGGTTGAAGAGTCGGTTTGGATGTACATATTACGCTAATGACGAAACAATAACACATGCATAAACTCATCTGGTATGCAGCAACTGTCTGGCGGTCAGAGCTGACAATTCACCGACTAAAATCTTTCTTTATCATTCAAATTTTTGAATCTTGGCACCTTCCAAATAACGAAATCGAAAAAAGCATACTCCTATAATCTATGTGACAGCGTCTTGCAATCCAAATAACAAATAACGAAATCATCAGTCAAAATACGTATTAGCGTCGTAATTTAGACATTGAATTTTCCGACAGTTATTATCAAAGAAGGGAGAGAGTAGAATATCATAACATATGATTTTTGTTTAATGATAATTAAACATGGGTATTTTGAGAGGTGTTGGATTCAGCACTACTGCAAAATCATAGATAGAAGTAAGCAAATGAAACTTTATTTCAAAGAACATAGCTTTTTCAATACAATTTAAAATAGTACACATTTACAACACAGTCTCCGTTTGTGTTTCATTTAAGAATAGAACGCTACATTTTCACTCTTGTGTAAAGCGCACTCCCAGATATAATCCCACCTAACCTCGATCAACTGAAAATAATTTGTTGTCTTTTTGCTCTAACTTTTCTTTATTAAGCGCTTTGTCTGTCAAGCAACAATATTGTAAAAAAGATTAAAAAATCAAACAAACTAAAATTGCAAAAATATAAATAATTTTTGGAATCAACATCATCTTGATTTATTGGTTTTGTTCTTTCCATGTTTTTTAAAATACACAAATTCTTGTAAAATAATACTAATATACACAACACAGTGCCGTACGTGTCATAAAGCCAAGCCCATACACAAAATACACTTGCGTCATTAAATTATAGACACAGATGCAACGTCATGCTAAATAGCTCAACATAAACAGTGGAAGGTCAAGCAAAGCTGCTCGACACAAGGGATGTAAAACAGAAACTCAAAATCAAGTGTACATGAAGATGTAAACGCACAAGATAAAAACTAGCAGAAGGATGGAAAAGTGCAAAACTGAAAGTAGCAGAGATGCAAAGCACAATACAAGAAGAATACAAGCATACACAACTGTGCAACATGTAGCATACTAAACAAAACAATCGTAACTCAAGTCGAGTGGGTGCAATAAGGCTGTTAGCCTGGTACCGGACAAGAAGGAAGTGCACAAGTGTACAACCACAAAACGCAACTAGGTGAACATACAAAATACCAACATAACCAGTTCAAAAGTGCACAGACAAGAATGAACACATTCAAATACCCGCACAACCAGTATGACACATTCATGCAGCGCAACAGGAAAATGCAACAACAAATAAGTGTGGGAAGGATTCAACCAGTTCAGCATCTCAAACAGCAGAAGCACAAGGATACTTGACACTCAAACATAAAGTAGAAACCTGTGCAGTTAGACCGTTTAATGATTCTTCAGCAGTGGAGGTACAAAAAGTTATAGTAATAATAAAACAGAGATATAACTGAAATATAAGGAAAGTGTATAAAGGTTCATCTCATGTAAAATCAAATATTTAAAATTAATTAATTATCGTTATCAAATCCTTTTTGTTGAAAAAACTAATATTGTTTAAACTTTTATAACAAAATCAAAGAATATCATGATTATATACACTAAATTTGATAACTACAATAGATTTTTAATTTATATTGGACATTTGTCCCTTAAAACTCACTATTTATAATATCACTTTTGTTTTGTTTTGAAAAAGATCCAGTCAGATATACCTTTGTATATTAACATTGCTAATGCGAATGTTAAAAAAAACTTTAATTTAGCAAATGCAATGGAAATTAATGAAGTTAAAAACGGATCTATTGTTCATTAACGTTAAATTAAAATAACGCAACGGCTGAAAAAAGTTATGAGTTATAGCGATGAATTTGCAAGGCTTTAACTACACGCAGAATGCACAATACAGACAAGAAATTAGAACATACAAATGCAACTAAACACAAGTATATACAAATATAACATCGAAGCATGTACAACTGGAAAACCAATTATGTATGTATGTATATGTATGCATATGTATATAAATATACGTACATACATACATACATACATACATACACATAAGCATGCATGAATATGAGTATGTAGAGGGAAATTGTAACACCCTACATCTGTTAAGGTCACTCACAAAGGGAATGCCTTAACTTCAATGGAGTATTATGGGTACTAGAACAGAAATATTACAAGACAGACATATATAAAACAGCGGAAAATAAAGTGGAAGTACTTCAAATCATTTATTAAATATAAATGTTTACAAGAAAAGCCCATCAACTTCCAATACCCAATTTCATAGTTAAAATATCTGTCTTGCTCAAAAACAAAGAAGCATAAAAACAAACTACAGTATTCCCCAATAAAGCAAAGCAAGCCATAGCCAAGAGAAATTCAAGCCATACATGAAAGAGCCTTGGAGCTTGGTAAGATCCGAACTAAGCTGTATTCCCACCCTGTGAACCTGGGGGGGAAACGGAAGAAAATGTGGCGAAACAAAACGGGTCAGTCATAAAGACTGAGTAAGTCCTAGTGACTTTCAGCATAAAAATAGGTAAAGATAACATGGCATGAATAAACTGAAAGTAAACATAAGCATGATAACAAGGTAGGCAAGATAAACTAAGATATCAAGATAAACTATGATAACAAGATAAACTAAGGTAACAAGATAAACTTCGGGCACGATGAAACAAGTATAACGTCCCATAATTCCTATCAAGTATCCCACCGCATGGTTTCTATCAAGAATAACATCACAAGGTTTCTAAACTTTACCATTAAAACGATATCTATTTGCTCTGCACCACCTAACTAGCATCCTCATAAGTGTCTTACATGGAATGATCTGTATTCCTACTAGTGTCCCAACTAGTGTCCTGTGTAACAAGGATCCGTACCCCCTACTAGTGTCCCAACTAGTAGCCCGTGTTATATAATAATTACAACGTGGTCCCAATCCCCGCAATTATGGTAGCCTTCAGGTGTACATCGATTATGAAGATTCCACCTCGATCACCCCAATGGCCATGTATATATTCGATGCACCCTTACTACCTTATCGATCGGCTCCCTACTTGACCTAGTTCTGGTTTGTCACGCGGCCCCCTACTTGTAGATACCTGTGCTGGTCCCACCATGGGGTGTATCAAGTCCCATGGTGGCAACCCTGACACAATCAAGATGCACAGCTTTATACCTACTGATGCCCAGTGGCTAAATTTTCTGCGCCGAAGTGTGTGCACGCCCGCACTCCGTTAGAACCTGCACTGCTGCACCAACCGCCGCTAATTTGACCTCTTATAATCAGCCCAGTAATCGTGCCCCACCCTGCCTAGCTCAGGGTTCCGTTGATACCTAATGTGGGTTACTGCTGAAATGGGTCCCTGTTACTAGGGTTTTCTAATGGTTAAGTCTGTGGGCCTGTATTCTCTGATATTACCCACCAGCCTTGATGTGTACTTAACCCCGCTACTGATTCAAGCATGTGTATTTAATGGTTAAGTGTATGTGGGCCTATATTTACTAATATTACCCACCAACCCGATATGTACTTAACCCTTCTACTCGTTATGTTACCATGGTTAAGTGTTTACCTTAGTTGACTTAACCTTTCTCGCTTATTATGTTTGATTGGTTAAATGTGGTTTATTAACTTAACCCCGTTCGTCTATCTAGTTACATTGGTTAAGAATTTTCTTGTTAACTTAACCCCATGTGTTACTTAACCCTACCACGCATCACATCTGATTGGTTAAGTGCATGTTAACTTAACCCCATCCACTAGTCATATCATAATGGTTAAGTGTTATCAACTTATTCAAGTTAACTTAACCCACCCGCTTGTCCTGTTATGTTGGTTAAGTGTTACTACTTAACCGCAACCACTTGTCTAATTAACCCATCGTATTAGTTAAGTGTTCTCATTAACTTAACCTCACTCTCTAGTCCAGTTTAATCATGTTATAATGGTTAAACATTTGCTTAACCTTACCCACTCCCGTAGTCAACATATTAAATTGGTTAAGTGTCCAGATTAACCTAATCATATTACTTAACCCACCCATTTATATCATATTGTTTAAGTGTTCTTATTTACTTAACCCTACCCACTGGTCTAATTACCATGTTACGTTGGTTAAGTATTACTATTCGTATTTCCACATGTCACCCACATGTCACCCACTTAACCCCCATGTCCCACCACATGTTTATCTGGTTAAGTATTTCTTAATTCATTAAGGCCGTAACCTTATAAAGACCTCTCACATTAGACTGACATTTATGGCAACTGGATTTGCCGGGCGGGTCCGGGCAGTCTTACACCATAAAAGAGTCTAACCTCGTGTCTTTACAACTGTTACGCTTTTAATTTGGGCCTAGGACCTCTCACATTGGGCTGACATTTGTGACTACTGGATTCGCCGGGTGGTTCCGGGCAGGTTTACGTCACAAATGAGTCCAACCTCGTGTCCTAAGCATTGATTATTACTTATAATCTTTTACCCCAATTTGAATTTATTTCCCCTATTCAAATTATCAATTTATTCCTAATTTAACGATGTCCATAATTGACTCAATTATGTCCATCAATTAATGGTATGCAAAATCATACCAAATTTACCACAATTTATCTTAGGCCATTAAAGGAAACTTATCTCAATTTATATTTATCCCTCCTTTAAGGCTATTACATGCCAACTACCCAAAACCTATTTAGGCATGTTCGTATTAGCCCCGTTTTCAAGACATAAATTATCATATGTGTTTCAACCACAAATTTCACCTATTTCACATATGCCCAAGTTCTAGATTACATGTCCGTTTTACATATGCCTAATTCATACCAAATTTACATATGTTCAATTCATGCCTGTTTACATGTATGCCAAATTTATATATGCCTAATCTTAGACAATTTTACATATATACCAAGTTTCATGCCTTTTTATACATATATCAAGATTCATAGTTTACATGTTTACAAAGCTATGCCCAATTCACATAGATCAATTTTTAGCCAAATATATGTATCAATATTCTTGCCATATTTTACATAGGTCAAGTTTCATACCAACTACATGTATTCCATGTTTTCATATTATGCCTTCGATTCTACCAAACACATATATCCAACAAGGCAATATCCCAATATTTCCCCCGTATTCAATCACACGCAAATCGCAGTTTAGGCCTAGGTCCGAAATTGACCAAGGTTCATCAAAAGAAAACAAATAGGGGAAAGGTAGAATTTTGCATAATAAATAGATCAGAGAGAAAAACAACATCAAGATAGGCATAAAGATTAGAACTTGCTGATAACATCATTACGAATCAAGAAAACTGCTGAATAAATCACAAACTTGTCATGAGAATAAAGGTAGACAAGTCTCAAAACTAAAGATTCAAAAAGCAACAGGAATAGATCATACTTAATCCAATTCCACTTTAATTCATGACCACATTATAATTAAATATTTAAATCGGAAAGCAACTAGAACTTACAGAGAACGGCTAATGAATTAGGGAGTGCATTTGTCGTAGAAAGTTGCAGTGTCATTGATCTATCCTCTTGAATTTTTTGTAGAAGCATTGATCTTTGATTTGAGTTTGAGTTTGAACGCTTAAGCTTTAATTTGGAGACGGCGGCCATGGCTCAAGAGAGATTCCAGCAGCATTTAGGTGTAAGAATGATTTGTGTGAGTTAGGCTAGGTCTAGGTGTTATTTTATAGGTGTAGCAATTCATTTCAGCCATCGGATTAACCCTAAAACCCATCCGGACCATCAAAACTCATCCCGGGCCTCAAAAATGGGTTTTGGGTCACCCCAGGCCGACCAGGTCAACCTGTACAGGGGGGAGTCGACACTACAGTCGACACAGGGGGGGGGGGGGGGCAGGTCGACTTGGGTGTCGACACTACAGTCGACACGGGTAGTCTGCCAGAAAGTCTGTTGAAATCTTGTTTTGGCCATATCTTGGTCATACGGACTCCGATTTTCGAAAACTCAGACTCTATTTTGCGTATTTTTCCGAGAGGAACGCAATGGTGATGTCCATTTTACCTAATTCCTGATTCTTGAATTAGTTATCCTTATTTTACTATCTTTTCCGTTACATACGCCGTTATCGAACTAATTTTTCTTCTCTTCCATGTATTAATTAATTCTCCTTATGCATCACCATTACTTACCTATCATAAGCATATTTTCATATATTTTATTTCATTTTTAATTATATTAAAAAAATATGGGGTGTTACATTCTCCCCTCCTTAAAGGATTTCGTCCCCGAAATCTTTAAGTTAAGAAGAATGTGTCCTACCATCCATCATCCATCTACTCAATCATCAATCACAGGCATTCATTGTCCTTAAGAGATTTCTAATGCTGTATGAACATATGCAAGAAGTTTGTGTATTTGTTCCTTGTCTAATGCAAATGATCAGGCTTGATTGATCTTCTAAATGCAAAATATGTTTAGTGCCATGAGTCCAACATGTATGCAAATAGTCCTAGTCACATAAACACTATATGTGTGCACAAACATCCATCCATATGCAACATTCACATGATAACACATTCAATTTCATCCACAAACAAGTGTAAACACTCATGCATATGCAATATGAAAGGTGATTGAGCCGATCTAGTGCCTAATATGTGTAAATGCATCCACGAGCAACCACTAGCAACCACTTGCAGCCACTTGCAACCATCAATCATAACATGTCTCAAACACATGTTTACACCCAATTGTTCCTATCTAAAGGTATAGTCGAATGATAGAAGCAAGTAAAAACTTTGTGCCCATTAGGCAATGTCAAAACTGGAAATCTATGCCACATATATATTGATTAGGAGAAGAACTCTCTAAGCATCAGGCCCGAAGACCGAAATCAACATCAGACTGACACCCAAAGAATTACTCAACCCAACCACTATATATGATTTTAGGAAACTAAGCATGATGGACTCCTTTTAGGTCACAAGGGAATCCCTTCCTAAGACCAACCCGTATCCTATAAAACCCAAAAAGTTTAGTCCACCCGACGGACATCCTCAAGCCCCAACATATATTACTAACAGATGAGTCATACTCCCTATGAGGTTCGCAATATAAATAGGATTGAGAATAGGACCGAGAGGATATACACAAAAGATATCATGTGAGTAAGCTCTATAGGAAAAGAGAGATCATGGATATACTCTTAAAAAGAGATATGATGCGCGAATCTAGTCTTCAATCTTCTAAGTCACATTTCTTTGAGCTTAACTCCATTGTGCTTTGACCGCCCTTAACTTCACAATTCCGTAGCTTCTTAATTCTTGTTTCCAAATATGGGTTGGAATCCATTTCACTTTTGCCTCTCGTTCCACTTTCACTTATTCTCCTCCTAGTATACTCGGCTCAAACATAACTGCGTACTCATGGTTTCATGCAAGCTCTCCAAAATTCACTAGTGAATCTTGGATCTCGTCCACTTACTATCAGGTATTCCACGTAGAAGAACTATCTCTTGGAAATAAATGCCAACCATGTTGCCAAATGTACTTACTAAGGTGATTCTCTACAACTCATGCATAAGAGAAATGACCCATCCGCCTTAGTGGCGAACACTACTCGATCGGATTACAAATTACCAATAAATGTGTCAAGAGATTCTAGGAAACAAATCATGATAGAACCCTAAAGGTTACCTGCGACTTCGAGGGTATTACCGAGGCAAGTCAAGTGTCTAACTACCCTCTTTTCAAAACCGAGAAGGTCACCCTTACTGGATAACTACTCCATCGCTAGAATCAACCCATAGCCCAAAACATAAACATTACTTCTAGACTCAACTCTTAGCATAGACATTCTCAAATCCAAACAAGTCATGAATAAATGAGCCGATTTCCCCAACAGGACTTGAGACAAAAATGGGATCCTCTACTATGCTAGTACTAAGGTGCAGAGACTCAACTTTCGAAGCAGAATTAAAAGGATGCGATGTACAAAAACAAAGTTCTAGTGGGATGATAGAAAGGAAAAGCTAAACTTTTAACAGAAATGCTACCACTCTCTTAGGTACGCTAGTAGTGAGAGCATTCAATTGCCCTATCGACGATCTTGTCCCTTGCCCTTGTCCTATAATACTTAACTGCATGTCCCTTCTCACTAAAGATACTCTCTCTTGTCATGGGTTTTACTATTCTTTCACTTTGGCCTCTTTCCTCTCACCTTTTTCCTCCTTCCTGGATTAAGCTATAACAACTAGTTTCTTGTTCTTACTGTCCTTGTATAGTTTATTGACAAGTCTCTCAAAGCTACCTCCAACGCACGGCACTCTACCTAACTTGAAATAAGATTAGACGCAGATGGAACTACCACGGCTACAGACGGAGGTTGGGCACTCCTTTGCCCTCCGACATGTGTCGGATGCCTACGAAACTATGGTGAAAAGAGAGAGAAGAGATTTCAAGAGAGAAACAAAAGATAGTGCATATGGCTTTGGGGAATATGCCTTTTAATTAAAACAAAATTTTCTTGAAAATTTGCTTCTTTGTAAATGTTTTGAAAACAATTTCAGAAGGTTTTTGAAAACTTTTGCCCAGTCTGGTAACCTTCTTCTCTGATACCAAATGTAACACCCCACATCTGTTAAGGTCACTCACAAAGGGAATGCCTTAACTTCAATGGAGTATTATGGGTACTGGAACAGAAATATTACAAGACAGACATATATAAAACAGCGGAAAATAAAGTGGAAGTACTTCAAATCATTTATTAAATATAAATGTTTAAAAGAAAAGCCCATCAACTTCCAATACCCAATTTCATAGTTAAAATATCTGTCTTGCTCAAAAACAAAGAAGCATAAAAACAAACTACAGTATTCCCCAATAAAGCAAAGCAAGCCATAGCCAAGAGAAATCCAAGCCATACATGAAAGAGCCTTGGAGCTTGGTAAGATCCGAACTAAGATGTATTCCCACCCTGTGAACCTGGGGGGGAAACGGAAGAAAAAGAGGCAAAAAAAAACGGGTCAGTCATAAAGACTGAGTAAGTCCTAGTGACTTTCAGCATAAAAATAGGTAAAGATAACATGGAATGAATAAACTAAAAGTAAACATAAGCATGATAACAAGGTAGGCAAGATAAACTAAGATATCAAGATAAACTATGATAACAAGATAAACTAAGGTAACAAGATAAACTTCGGGCACGATGAAACAAGTATAACGTCCCATAATTCCTATCAAGTATCCCACCGCATGGTTTCTATCAAGAATAACATCGCAAGGTTTCTAAGCTTTACCATTAAAACGATATCTATTTGCTCTGCACCACCTAACTAGCATCCTCATAAGTGTCTTGCATGGAATGATCTGTATTCCTACTAGTGTCCCAACTAGTGTCCTGTGTAACAAGGATCCGTACCCCCTACTAGTGTCCCAACTAGTAGCCCGTGTTATATAATAATTACAACGTGATCCCAATCCCCGCAATTATGGTAGCCTTCAGGTGTACATCGATTATGAGGATTCCACATCGATCACCCCAATGACCATGTATATATTCGATGCACCCTTACTACCTTATCGATCGGCTCCCTACTTGACCTAGTTCTGGTTTGTCACGCGGCCCCCTACTTGTAGATACCTGTGCTGGTCCCACCATGGGGTGTATCAAGTCCCATGGTGGCAACCCTGACACAATCAAGATGCACAGCTTTATACCTACTGATGCCCAGTGGCTAAATTTTCTGCGCCGAAGTGTGTGCACGCCCGCACTCCGTTAGAACCTGCACTGCTGCACCAACCGCCGCTAATTTGACCTCTTATAATCAGCCCAGTAATCGTGCCCCACCCTGCCTAGCTCAGGGTTCCGTTGATACCTAATGTGGGTTACTGCTGAAATGGGTCCCCGTTACTAGGGTTTTCTAATGGTTAAGTCTGTGGGCCTGTATTCTCTGATATTACCCACCAGCCTTGATGTGTACTTAACCCCGCTACTGATTCAAGCATGTGTATTTAATGGTTAAGTGTATGTGGGCCTATATTTACTAATATTACCCACCAACCCGATATGTACTTAACCCTTCTACTCGTTATGTTACCATGGTTAAGTGTTTACCTTAGTTGACTTAACCTTTCTCGCTTATTATGTTTGATTGGTTAAATGTGGTTTATTAACTTAACCCCATTCGTCTATCTGGTTACATTGGTTAAGAATTTTCTTGTTAACTTAACCCCATGTGTTACTTAACCCTACCACGCATCACATCAGATTGGTTAAGTGCATGTTAACTTAACCCCATCCACTAGTCATATTATAATGGTAAAGTGTTATCAACTTATTCAAGTTAACTTAACCCACCCGCTTGTCCTGTTATGTTGGTTAAGTGTTACTACTTAACCGCAACCACTTGTCTAGTTAACCCATCGTATTAGTTAAGTGTTCTCATTAACTTAACCTCACTCTCTAGTCCAGTTTAATCATGTTATAATGGTTAAACATTTGCTTAACCTTACCCACTCCCGTAGTCAACATATTAAATTGGTTAAGTGTCCAGATTAACCTAATCATATTACTTAACCCACCCATTTATATCATATTGGTTAAGTGTTCTTATTTACTTAACCCTACCCACTGGTCTAATTACCATGTTACGTTGGTTAAGTATTACTATTCGTATTTCCACATGTCACCCACATGTCACCCACTTAACCCCCATGTCCCACCACATGTTTATCTGGTTAAGTATTTCTTAATTCATTAAGGCCGTAACCTTATAAAGACCTCTCACATTAGACTGACATTTATGGCAGCTGGATTTGCTGGGTGGGTCCGGGCAGTCTTACACCATAAAAGAGTCTAACCTCGTGTCTTTACAACTGTTACGCTTTTAATTTGGGCCTAGGACCTCTCACATTGGGCTGACATTTGTGACTACTGGATTCGCCGGGCGGTTCCGGGCAGGTTTACGTCACAAATGAGTCCAACCTCGTGTCCTAAGCATTGATTATTACTTATAATCTTTTACCCCAATTTGAATTTATTTACCCTATTCAAATTATCAATTTATTCCTAATTTAACGATGTCCATAATTGACTCAATTATGTCCATCAATTAATGGTATGCAAAATCATACCAAATTTACCACAATTTATCTTAGGCCATTAAAGGCAACTTATCTCAATTTATATTTATCCCTCCTTTAAGGCTATTACATGCCAACTACCCAAAACCTATTTAGGCGTGTTCATATTAGCCCCTTTTTCAAGACATAAAATATCATATGTGTTTCAACAACAAATTTCACCTATTTCACATATGCCCAAGTTCTAGATTACATGTCCGTTTTACATATGCCTAATTCATACCAAATTTACATATGTTCAATTCATGCCTGTTTACATGTATGCCAAATTTATATATGCCTAATCTTAGACAATTTTACATATATACCAAGTTTCATGCCTTTTTATACAAATATCAAGATTCATAGTTTACATGTTTACAAAGCTATGCCCAATTCACATAGATCAATTTTTAGCCAAATATATGTATCAATATTCTTGCCATATTTTACATAGGTCAAGTTTCATACCAACTACATGTATTCCATGTTTTCATATTATGCCTTCGATTCTACCAAACACATATATCCAACAAGGAAATATCCCAATATTTCCCCCGTATTCAATCGCACGCAAATCGCAGTTTAGGCCTAGGTCCGAAATTGACCAAGGTTCATCAAAAGAAAACAAATAGGGGAAAGGTAGAATTTTGCATAATAAATAGATCAGAGAGAAAAACAACATCAAGATAGGCATAAAGATTAGAACTTGATGATAACATCATTAAGAATCAAGAAAACTGCTGAATAAATCACAAACTTGTCATGAGAATAAAGGTAGACAAGTCTCAAAACTAAAGATTCAAAAAGCAACAGGAATAGATCATACTTAATCCAATTCCACTTTAATTCATGGCCACATTATAATTAAATATTTAAATCGGAAAGCAACTAGAACTTACAGAGAACGGCTAATGAATTAGGGAGTGAATTTGTCGTAGAAAGTTGCAGTGTCATTGATCTATCCTCTTGAATTTGTTGTAGAAGCATTGATATTTGATTTGATTTGAGTTTGAACGCTTAAGCTTTAATTTGGAGACGGCGGCCATGGATCAAGAGAGATTCCAGCAGCATTTAGGTGTAAGAATGATTTGTGTGAGTTAGGCTAGGTCTAGGTGTTATTTTATAGGTGTAGCAATTCATTTCAGCCATCGGATTAACCCTAAAACCCATCCGGACCATCAAAACTCATCCCGGGCTTCAAAAATGGGTTCTGGGTCACCCCTGGCCGACCAGGTCGACCTGTACAGGGGGGAGTCGACACTATAGTCGACACAGAGTGGGTAGGTCGACTTGGGAGTCGACACTACAGTCGACACGGGTAGTCTGCCAGAAAGTCTGCTGAAATCTTGTTTTGGCCATATCTTGGTCCTACGGACTCCGATTTTCGAAAACTCGGACTCTATTTTGCGTATTTTTCCGAGAGGAACGTAATGATGATGTCCATTTTACCTAATTCCTGATTCTTGAATTAGTTATCCTTATTTTACTATCTTTTCTGTTACATACGCCGTTATCGAACTAATTTTTCTTCTCTTCCATGTATTAATTAATTCTCCTTATACATCACCATTATTTACCTATCATAAGCATATTTTCATATATTTTATTTCATTTTTAATTATATTAAAAAAAATACGGGGTGTTATAGAAATTAGGCGCATCACAGTTCAATGAGGAAAATGGACAGCAATACAAACAAATGCACATACTCATGCACTAGGGAAAATGCAACATGCAAGTTCAAATTTCAACAATGAGCAATGCATATCTGAAAGTAACACTGATTTAAGTTACAAAGGCAACAGCAGTACAGAAAGCCAAAAGGGTGAAGCTATGCAAAATCTTTAGAACTAGCTCAGAAGATCACAGTTCCAGAAGTAAGTGCAAAAATACCAAGTTGTAAAAAAAACTTCAAACTGTAGATCCAATAATGAATTAGAAATAACTGCTGAGATCAACAGAAAATTCATGAATAGAAATATTCAAGCCGAAATAAGATCTAGTGTAAATGGACTAAATGGATCGTATGAAATTAATCCATATATACCAACTATCATCATCGACAATTTTCTAATCGTCGAGTTCAAATACAGAAATCACCTAACCGGACCGCGAACACATAAAAGTACCAAGCGCCAGAACCACAAAATATCAATTCACCACTCTGATATTAATCCAATCGGGACTACCTAAAACTCACTTGAACTCGAAACCACAAAACTCTGAGACCAAACTCCTCAAGCCAATTGACTTTGTTTCGAAATCGAGTTCCACTTCAATTGCTTTTGAAATAAAAATAGGGCAAATCGAAATCGGTAAAAAGATAATACCTGAAAGAGCGATCGTTGAGTTTTTAGGGTAATCGGAATCGAGTCGATTTGCACTCGTAATCTCTAGTCTTCTTTTCGTATGGAAAAAGGCAAACACTATTTTTTTTTTCTCCGTACTGGTGCGAAAGTGTGAAATTTCAGCGCGTACGATGGAAACAAGGGAAGTGGGCCTTGTTGCATACGGATCCAACTTTGACAACCTATTTGCTTCACCCTGTTTGCTTCAAAATTATGTTATGGATGCAAATGAACACGCTTGCATCAGTTGTCAAGGTTGGTGATGCAAGCTAAAACATTTGCTTCTGCCTAGTTGCTTCGAAAATGATGCACAACCGACGCTAATCATAATTTCACATCTTCTGTTGCTTCCACTGCATCAATTGCTTCAGAAGTTAAGGAGGAACTGAATCAACTAATACTATTTGCATCAGTCGTTTGTACAACTGACGCAACAGAGGCGATGCAACAGGCTTGTTTTGTAGTAGTGCATGGTGTCCCAAAGAGTATAGTGAGTGATCGAGATCCGTTATTCACTAGCGGATTTTGGAAGAGTTTGCATGAAGCTTTGGGAACCTAGTTGTGCTTAAGTACGGCTTATCATCCCCAAACTGATGGTCAAACCGAGAAGGTCAATCGAGTTTTGGTTGATCTCCTAAGAGCTTGTGTCTTGGATTTTGGAGGATCATGGGAAGACCATCTACATCTGATTGAGTTTGCATATAACAATAGCTACCAGTCCATCATTGGGACGGCACCATACGAGGCGTTGTATGGGAGACCGTGCAATTCTACGGCATGTTAGCTAGAAACTGGAGACAAGTTGGTACTTGGGCCAGAAATGATAAGAGAGACCTCGGATCGTATCGAGATCGTTCGGCAACGAATGAAGGCAGCCCAAGATCATCAAAAAAGTTACGCCGATAAGCATCGTAAGGACTTGGAATTCGACGTTGGCGATATGGTTTTCGTGAAGGTTTCACCGCTGAAGCATATTGTGAGATTTGGAAGTAAAGGAAAGTTAGCTCCTAGGTTCGTTGGACCATTTCCGATAGTCGAGTGAATTGGAAAGCTCGCATATAGATTAGAGTTACCTGAGAAGATGTCGAGTGTGCATAATGTTTTCCATGTGTCATTTCTATGGAAGTTCATGCATGATTCGAATGAGATGGCATCTCCAGAGCAGTATGAATACCTATAAGTGGAAACCGCAGTTGCGAAACCTCGTAAGCCACTTTGTGTGACGGAAAATGACACAAAACAGCTTAGGAGGAAGACGGTTAAGCAAGTCAAGGTACAGTGGAGTGAAGATGGCGACGATTGTACGTGGGAGACGAAAGAGGGCATGAAGGCGACTTATCCAGAACACTTCGTCGGTAGGACCCTTGATATGTACCATCGTTATATAGTTGTATCTTGTTGATTGTTTGATAGAATTCTGCATGCTAGGATAAGGTTATGGATGCATGGCTTGATGGTTGCTAGTTTGAGTGATAGAATTGGCTTCTCACGGATGATAGGCATGCGTAATTGTTGTAGTTGCTTGCGTTTACTTGGAATTTTGGGGGCGAAATTCTTAAGGGGGGGAGGGGGAGAGAATGTAACAACCCACATTTTACGTATCGGAAGATCGTAAAATAATTTTATTTTATTCCTTAAGGGTTTGATCATTCTCATCTCTTGGTATGTTGCTAATGGGGATGTGAGACATGTCCATAATTTTTAACAATTTTGTTTGTGTTTTGCCCCTATCAATCCTGCGCAGGGCATAACTTTTGACTCAGGTCAAATCAGAGGGTGAGACTTGTGCCATTAGAAAGGAATTGATGTTTGCTTTTACGTAGATTGGTTACATTAAAGATTTGGCTCAGCAGTTTGGGAGAAATCGCTGTTTTAAGGTTTTTCAGTTGGCTGTCCAGATTTTGTAAGCCAAAGTGGGCTGAATTGGGAAGGCCCATTAGGGGTTGGTGTAAACTATAAATAAGGGGTAAGGGATATGAGAAAGGGTTTGAATTTTCCATTCTCTCATTGGGAGGTGTTGTGCTCCTCCTTCCTCTAACACTCATCCACTATTAAAAAATCATAATCCAAGGAGGGAAATTGGAGATCCATACCATTGGAGGCTAGATCTACATCAACTGAGGCAAGAATTCATCGGATCAAGGTGTTTGGTGTGAGGTGCTTACTGTCCAGGTTCATATTCCTTTGATTTTTGCTTGTTTGGGATAATCGGTGAGTGATTTACCTCTCTCACATGAACACAGTGAAGTATATGAGTGTTTGTGCATGTTTCTCATCAAATTCAAGTGTTTTACCATAAACCATTATATGTCTATTTTCGTATGCATCAGCCTATGATCTAATTTAGCGAGTTTTACCCGTTAATTTCATGTCATCTCACATGTTTATGTTAGTTAGATCTCCCATTTTGATCATATGTTCAATTTAATGGTTTTAGGTGATATTACATCATTTTTGTGGTAATCGTCATATTCATTTGTTAGCAATGTTATGACATGTTTATGATTGTGTTTGATGACTTTGGTTAAGCTGGTTTCGCTGGATTCGTCGTTTGATGAAGTTTTGGTCAAAATCGGAGTAGAAGTAGAGATGTGCGGGAAGTGGATCAGGTTGGCCATTAGCGGTTCGGGTCGGTCTCAAATCTTGTCGTAGAGAACAAGTTAGAACGGGTTGGTCAATGTAGCTGGTCGGGTGGGGCAATGTTTGGTCGGGTTGGTCCATTGATGATGAGTTGGCTCGGTTCAGAAGTTGAGGTGATGAAGGGGTGACCGGATGGGGTCGGTCATGTTAGTGATCGGATCGGGTCGGTCATGTTGAGGTAGCCAGATCAGGTCGGTCATGTTCTAGAGGGGGAGTTGATCGGATCGGCTCGGTCAAGTTTGAAGTCTGGAAGGGACTCGGTCGGGTCGGCCTAGGTCTGGTCGGTCTGAAGGGGCGGATCGGTCATGTTTTTAGCAGCACTTTTAAACGTTGTAGTTGATAATGATGATGCTATGGTTTAATTCCAATACGGTATTTTCTGAAAAAGTAAGTTTTTCGGGTATAACTTGGATCTGAAGAAAAGGACTTTAAAAAAATATTTTTTGGGGCAACCCCCCGAACCTTGGCCGCAGCGCAGTGATTTAATTGGCTCGGTGATGGTGTAACTTGGAGAAGAATTCAAGTGGGAATATTCGAAGTGTTGGAAGGTGTTCGTTGATCGATATAGAACAGTGAATGGGGTGACAACTCAAAGGTTGTGAGTTGGTTGATAATGGTTGCTCGAGAAGGTTGCTTGAGCTATGAAAAGTCGTCGAGTTGGATGACTAGAGATGAGAAGGCCGAGATATTATCGTTGTCGTATGTTCTAGCAGGCTCAAAGCAAAGGTACGATGGGGGCACCCAAAAGACCGATTGTAGGTCGAGTACCTTGGGTATTGTTGAAGGGCCTTGTTGCCAAGGTTGGACACACATACATATCGTTGAAAGGCGTATGGAGCTTATGCTAGAGTTGGGGTTACCATTAGCCCTTGAAATATGGCAAGGTTGGCCATCATACGATTAACGATGGTTTCGAAGCAGGATTGGTGGTGATAGAGTCTGTCATGATTGATTAGTTGTTTGTTTGAACCGTCTCATGTAGATTGTCCTCGAAGGAGATGTTCCTTGGGTGCATGTCTGATATTGGATGTCATGAGTGCTTTGCCATGATTGAATGGGTATTCTTGTTTCCATGGATGTATGACTGAATTGTTAAAGTAAAGGCTATCACTTTCCGATGTAGGGGAGATAAGGTTGAGTTCTTCTCTGATGTTGTGGGTAGACTAGTATGTTTATATATCCCTTCTCATATACTTTACTGTTGAAGTTTATTAGCTGTTTTATCGCTCACTAAGACTGTTGTCTGATCCAAGGTATTATGTCTCCTCTTATTAACTTGGGTTGTTCATTCGATTGTTGGATGGCCAGACTAATTAGCAGGTGACAGGTGATGCCTTAGTGGGAATGGTGATGCTGATCGATGGCGAGTAGGAGGCTGGCGTACTATCTTTACTACTATCTAACATTTGTTTCCAGTGTTTGCCATTTCTCTGAGTGTTGTAGTGAGGCGAATTGTACAAACACTATTGTTGTTATCCACGTGTATAAGAAATACTTTCTAGTTGTCACGAAAGTTTAGTGTTTTCCGCTTCACTATCACTACCTGTTGTATATGTTCTATAATATTTTATCCTTGCGCTGTGAGTTTATGACAGGTTTCAATATTGTTTACGTACTCTGATGATCATCCATAGCTTCTTGGCACACCCTTCAGCACATTATTCCTCTTGTTTAGTGCGGGGGGTTGTAGGCAGTCGTCACATTTGGTATCAAAGCTCTTGTTAACGATTTTAGCCAAAGTTCAAAGACGTAATCACGTATGAGAGGCGTACTTGTAGATTTTAGTTGGATGTTTACTATATATATTCGTCACATGGACAGGGCTTTAAAATGGCTTGAGAATGATAGTGGGTTATCTACTGGATTAATGGGTCAAGTGCGACCCATTAAATTGGTCGATAGGTGACCCATGTTTTGGTCAGGGACGACCCATCATATATTTTCCAAAGTAGGTTGATTTTTGGTGATTTGACGATGGGTGTAGCTTCAATATGAATTCAAGTGGAATGTTCGAAGCGTGATCGTTGATCGTGGGATAATGCAACGAGGTTATAAAAATGACTCAAACGATGGTTTGAGATCGTAGATAATGGAATGGTCGAGAAGTTGTTTGAGCTTTCAGATATAGTCATCAGGATGGACGACTAGTGTTTTGAAGTGCCAAGGGATCGTCGTTAATCAGAGGTTCTAGCGGACTCAAAGAAGGGTCTAATGGGGACGCCCAGTAGACTAATTAATTAGTAGAGTACCCTGGGCAGTCACGATGGGCCTAGATACGAGTCACGATGGCCTGTGGAGTTTTGCTAGAACCAGGGTTGCCATTAGCCCTTGACGGATGGCAATATGGGATATGATTAATGATGGATTCAAGGCTAGGAAGATGGTGATAGCCAAGGTCATTGATGTTATTATTTGCTTGTATCTTCATTTGTGGATCATTCGACGTTGAGGAAGAAATTTCTTGGGTGCTTATCTGGTTTAGGACTTCGGGGTTTGTGCTTGGGAGATATTGAACTTAATTAGGATGGTCCATGCTTGATAATTGGTTGCTATGGAAGTTACCATTTGTTTCTTCTCTAATTCTTTCGGAAGGCTACCACCATAGGTTGTGGAAGAGAAGTGGGATTGTAAATCCTATTCTATTGATGTTTCGGGAAGATCAGATGATTGAACTGCCTATTATCCATATACTTTATTGTTGATGTTGATAGTTTTTTATCAGTCATTAAAACTGTTGTCTGACTCAAGGTTTTATATTTTCCGCTTATTACCATGGGTTGTTCGTCAATGTTGTTGATGGGAAGACTAGGTGACAGGTAGTAGATCTTGATGAAGACGATGCTGTGAGCGACGACGAGCAGGAGGCTGACGTATTACTATCTACCATACATAATTTTTGTTTCTGCTGATGTTGATGATATGTTACGCTAAGTGAAATTGTAGTGAGGCTCTTTGTACAGATTTCATGTAATATGGTTGTTTGACATTGGATATTTTTATGAGATATGAAAAATTGAAATTATGTTATATCTGTGCTTCACTATTATTTCCTACTGTATGTTTTCTATTATATTTTATCCATGCATTGTGTGTTACACGACAGGTTCCGTTGTTGTTATTCTAACTTGATGATTGTCCATATCTTCTCGGCACATCCTCCAGCGCACTTTTTCCTTTGTTAGGTGAGGGAGTTATTGGCGGTCGTCACACTTCTCCTTTCTCATTGTTTTATTTTTATATGTCTTCCCTCTTTTATCTACCCTGTCTACTGAGGGGTAATTGCGATTGGTTCTCTAGCCTTGTGAGCTACCTTTGAGTCTCTCGGTTGGATTGGATGTCAAGATTGGTCTGTGTTGGTGATGAACATGGTGTATGATTAATAATGAGCCTTGGTGTATCTTCTTGTAGGTCACAAGTTGTTGAATGGATATGTTTTGGGTTTTAGTCTCTCAGGATATGGTGTGATTGTGCCTTTTTGCGTTTTAGAGTTGTGTGATGTACTCCTCGTAGTGTTGCACCTGTTTTATAGTAAAGTTACTCTTGGTGCATGTGTTTTGCTAGTCATCTCCTCTTGGTTATACGTAGTGCTGGTAGGTAATTTAGAAGATAATACTCAAATGGAATTGTTTTACAAAGGTGGCCTTTGTGTGTTAATGTGATTGCTCGGTGCTCCTTTCTTGTGTTCTTTTTGATGTTGCTTTTGTGCTGTTTGAAGTGAAGTGTACTTGTTGTTTCCTTTTGGATAGTGTGTACCTTTGCCTTGATGTTCATGTAATCTGTATTGAGTGGTATTTCTCCCAATATGGAGTAGGAATGGACCGTTCCAATAACTTTGACTAACTTCTGTGCTATAAGCTACGATAGTACCAGTGGTAACTCCACTTTAAAAACGTCAATGGTGGACGGTCCACCTTAAAAACCAAACTAGTAGCAAGTTGTTTTTATGACAATCTCTTGTAAAAAGATTTCTAAAGATATACTTTTATATTGCATAAATTCATTTTCCTTTGAAAGGTTGCTATTATTATCAAACAATTTATCATTGTCTTCTATAACGAAATTATTTAGTAAAACAACTTCTTCAAGAGAAGTTTCATACTAAAAAAACATCATTTTCTTCTTTTAATTTATCATATTTTAGTTCACAACTTTTTAATTTCTCCAAAGTAGCACAATTAATCTTTTTTAATAATTTGAGATTTTCAAGTAACTTGCTATGTATTGTGAAAAGATCATAATAAATAGAATCATTGTGTATCGATTTAAATCTGAGTGTAGCCATGTTACTCTTGTGCCGTGTTTCTATATCTTGTTGCTTGTTTTTCAGAATTTTCTCTTTCTTCATCTTTGAAATCTAAGTGGATCTTCTCTTTCAGGCCACTTTTCTAAGATATTGTTACGATCAGTAGAACACCAGGCTCTGATATTAAATGAAAAGATGAGTTGGATCGAGTAATATGGAATTACGCGTAATAAGCTAAGTGCGAAAGATATAGTAAATAATATATAAGAAGTAAGTAAGAGTAAATGTCCCCAAAGATGGTTTGGAGCACCGTCATACGTCCAGTCTTAGACTCCTTCTAGAATTTCAACTAATTAACAACCCTCACTTAATTCGGAGGAATAGGTATTACAACACCTAGGTAACAGAATAGGGACCTGAGCAGCAGAACTTGATTTCACTTCAACAAATGAAGAGGATTTTGACATGCCAGAGCAGCGAATCATGACTTTTACTAATACAAAAGATAATTGACTCTTTGTGTTCTTAATAACATGGATATATTACTTTATAGTACATCCTGCCTGTAATCCTCTCCTTGATAATATATAGCATTTGATATATCAAGAATTAAGGAAGAAATAATTTTCAGTCATAGAATTTTGAATGTAGTTGAAAACTTAGAGAGGAAAAATATAGGATAGCCTAAGGATTCAGAATAGGAAAGATTGGATTATTGAAAACCCTGATTCTAAAGTATGTTTCCATAGAATAGAAGGTAGCTTTCATTCGTGAATGGATTTAATCAAAATATACAGACAAAACCCTTTGATTAAAGAGTTATGTCTCTTTAAAAAGTCGTAACCTACTAGTTCAGTCGGCTGAAAATAAATTTCAGCTGGCTAAAAAACGGCAAGTTTTTTGAAATAGTTGTACACATGTACAAGGCACGAAATTCAACTGACTAAATATTCACATCAACTCAGTAATTCAACTAACTAATTGCACATATGTCTTTATGCATGTGCATAGACTTAATTTTTATGCTTAAAACATCTTATATTACTATGTATATTTCAGGAGAGATTTTACACGTATTCTAACTAGTACTAACTCGAATACAAAATAAAATATAACAATTAATACTATCTTTGAATCTTCTTATATTTGAACCATAATCTCCAATATTTCTCCTGCAGTAATTGTTAGTATACGATATTGTCAATACATAGTTGTCACAATCAAAATATTATAAAATAGAGGTTCTAACAAATTTCTAAATCTGTAAAGGACTGCTCCATTAGGCCTACAATGCAGATACCGATAGATTTCTTTGTCTTTTTTCCTGGTGGATATGGTCACACTCGACCCTCCTCAACCAATGAAAGACCATTCAAGAGCTAAGTGATCGTGTCCTTAATAAACAATTTAAACATCCAAATTGGCATTATGCCTCATCCAATGTCTAGAAAGTGAAAGACCATTGGCTTGTTGGTTTAGCTCCAGTTTTTATCGCACTCGCTCTGACTAATGATGGCTGGTATCCAATAATTTACTATCCTTATTGGCTCCTGACCACGAAGCCTGCTTTCAGACCTGAGGCAACCACCGAACCCTAAAAATCATCCCATCGGTCTTTTGGTTGCCTTCATTATAAATGCAACAAAGGCATACTCTCTGGATGGAAGCGTGCAGATCTGCCTCAGGAGTAGCTGATCACGTGCATCCCCAGAGTGCCATTTTAGAGTATCATCATGTCCCGTAGAAGTCTCGAACTTCCTACCTTTATGGCTCAACTGGCCACGGGCTTCCCCCAGAGGTCTTTGGGCTTACCCCAGAGGTCTTTCTCCAGTCCGGTCGAATATTAAGTTGGACGTGCTTCCATTGTGTCTCCGGACAGCTACAATGACTTACCCCATAGGGCTCTTCATTCAAAATTCCATAGGACTGCTCCAAATGCATATTGCTATTTTATTTGACCCTAAGTCTAATTTTTCATTATGTGCATACCTCGCTTTTCTTTTTGCTAAATATCGTGATTGTTCAATTCATTAAATTTGAATTTAATTACTTTTTATCAATTTTATTAGCAACCATAGAACCATAAAATAACCATAAAATGCCAAGTCACAAGGCTGCAATAGATTAGATTGCCTAGTCATAGGGCCACCATAGAATAGAACACCTAATCCCAAGGCCACCAAAAAATAAAATGCCTAATCACATGGTCACTGCAGAGTTTTCCTTGTTAAATTTAATTCATAATTTTAAGTTTATTGATGATAAGTCTTTCTTATTTCATTTCACATTTAATTATCGCTTTCAGGCTATTGTCTTACTTACACCATACAGTCATAGTCATGCTTATTAAACTTAATTTACACTTTTAAGTTTATTGATAATAAGCCTATATTTCACTTTTAATTATAACCTTCATATTGTAATCTCGCTTACACATATGTAAAAACTATCTATTATGATTCTATCTACATAATTATCATAATATTCTTGCCATCATATCCACTCGTCTTATTATGATTTATTTACGTGTCCATACAATTATTATAATGGTTACATTCCTTTCTAGTTATCAAATATTTAACTTGATTTCTCATTTCCTTTCTTTACATAACATCTTTAGTTATGTTACCTGTTTTCTTTCCAACTTTGTAAATTTATTCTTAAGAAAGATGGACATGTTCCTATTTGATTGGTTATTGAGATCGAACAATAATCTATTTTCATAGTTTAGTTTAATTGCAGCAATAGAAACCAAAAATTGTAAGATATTTTTTTTAATCATTTTTAGGATACCAGAAAATGCGCAATACAGCTAAATCCCTATTTTGCATTAATCCATACCTTTATTTCTTTTTATACTAGCAACTATACTTTCCATTTTTCTTATTGACCAAGCTATGGAAATATATTCCCTTTTTCCTAACCAATCAATCTTGGCTATTTCTAACTTCATAATTTAATCGTTATACATAAATTCCTATTATCAGTTTATATTCTTAATTTGGCATAACTGATGTAAATTTGGATTTATACCCTTTTTTCTTTCAATTCCCGCAATTTCTCTATTCATTCCATTTTAAATCTAAAAGATAATTTTAACAATTAAATTTTAGAATTCGCAGATTCACCATTCAGATACAAATTTACTGTATGTAATATTAATTATGTCATGTAAACCTATGTCATAATTATTTCGCAAGTTTTATCAAGTTTGCCCATTTTTAGTCAAAATTCCCTTTTATTATAGTTTTGGCATTACATGTTCATTTATCCTCAAATTATTAAATCATGTTTCCCATTGTTCCAATTGAATCATATTTTCCAACGAATGCAAAGTAAAATGATTAATCATTCATATAGAATTAGGCGTACAAATTAGTATCTAAATTAGTCATATACATATGCCCATATTGCAGCTGTATGCATATTTTTCATGTAACCAAAATAGAAATGTAAAATCCAACGCAGAAAGGGGAAAAAGGACTAAGAGAATATCTTATTGATTTAACAGGAATCAAATGATGATATATACTTCTATGAAAAAGAATAATTTAAATCCACTCATTTTGGATTTGTGCTCTAAGTTCTGAATCTAATTTGGATTTAGATTAGTTATCTGTGGCCTTTCCTATATGAATCTAAAAATTATATTTTCACCGGTTTACAAATCTAAATCCAAGAAGAATAAAAAATTATTCAATTCAGATCGGAAGAATTTACCTCATATGGACGGAGAATTTGGGCATCTAAACCTTAAATCTACAACATCTGCCTTCAAATGTTGAATCAGTTGCTTAAATATAATATATTCTATTTTTTTAAGAATTGGCGGAGAAAAGAGAATGGAAGGGCTTCCACACCAACTCAGAAAAATAAGAGTATGACGGGTAGCCCTGTATGTTTATTTATGGATGGCCAAACTAACTGTGTCTGTCATGTTTAAAAGAATTAAACCCAGATAGTTCGAACAAAATCAAACACCTCGTTACATTGTGGCTTGAGTCAACCCATACCATTCTTAGGTCGACACATGGGTTCACCCACCCCATACATGGGTCAACCCATCTCTATTCTAGGTCGACCCAAAAGTGTATTAACATATTGGATCACTCTACATTCCTGCTTTGATTGTGCGTACTTAGTTCTTTCCAATGTTTTATTTTTATTTTCCATATATATTTGATTTCTTTCCTTTTTGTTACACGTGCTAGATTTCAAATTCAAATGCGTGTTACTTGTAGAATTAATGCATACATATATTTTCAAAATTAATATATTAATGCTCATTTAGTCTTATAATTATTTTTTGGCACAAAACTTCGAATGTTAACAACTTTTCCGTATGAACTCCATTTGAAACATATTATATGTTTAAATTTGTTAGGAAATTTCTACGCATGCAATGGTATACATTTCATAGCCAAATTCTGACAATTCCCAAAATATCCATTTTCCAGTATTAATTATTTCTATAATAATTTTGATTACTTTTTATTATTAAAATTGCGGGTATTACATTCTCCTGCCCTTTAGGGAATTTCGTCCCTGAAATTTGTAAGGGTTAAGTTATGTAATTCCTTGCATAATTCACAACCATCACGTGTACTTTCAATTTTGCAACCATTCGTGTACTTGTGCAATACATCATAAAAATTCATGAATGAAATAAATGCCAATGCGGTACCACCTATTTGAATGCTCTTTTCTTTCAAAAAATCTTTTGAAAACGTGTGACACATAACCTAAGTATACTAGTTGTTTTTACATGAATGCAATAGTTCGAAAATAAAAATATCTTTTTATCCAATTTTCCACACTCTTGCTGGATAAGGGAATAGTCCGTCCAATTTTTACATCCAAACCATACCAACCAACTTAAGATTTTCAAATTTCAGAAAAACCTAATTTTATGAATTTGATTCTTAGGTTAGAAAAATGTAGAAAAGGGAAAATCTCTCTTTTTCACTACACTTTTATGCACCTTCTTCCCCATAATTGGAACTTTTAATCGTTCTCTATAGAAATCCCTATTTACTACTCCTAGCACAACCTACATAAGAAGAATTTCTTTTTTTAGTTTTTCCAAACTTATTTTGAAAGAATTTATTTTCTCTTTTTGTTTTCATTTATTATAGTTATCGTCTTTGTTGCTTTTAGTTAATTTTGTTTGTTCTTCTTTTAATTATTCATCATTTGCTTCCTTTGTTTTTTTATTTACAATGTCCCATGTTTTCATTCTTCTCAAGTGACCATCACAAACACCAAGAAAGAGAATATTACACTAAATTATTGTATTTTTCAATAATAAAATAGAATACTGCATATAAGCGAAAATCTGTACTAAAAGAAAACATGCTCTATTGCAGTCACTACTAGGTAAATGATACAACGGCTAAATGTGGTTATCACCAAGGACTAGGAGGTATAGGACCATGTCCCTCTGACATTAAAGTTCCTCATCACTGAATCTTGACAACCATAATGCTCCTCCTTTCCATCTACCACTCTCTACAAATTTATATTGCATATTCCTAGTTCTTATTTCATCATATATTGAGACAACATGTCAAACTTTCCTATTCCCTCAAGAAGTGCTTAAGAAGGATTTTCATTCATTACGGACCATGTCATAACTTCACTTAACCCAGACTTTCTCTTTTCTATCCATTTCCTTTTTATCTTTTTCACATAAACTATGCAAGTTTAAAATTACCTTAAACTTCTCCCTATTAAACAATATAAGAGACATCGTTTCAAAATTTCTTTTTTCTCAATTCTCTTACATTACTGTATAACCTTTGAGTCTTTACCATTTTCCTTTTTTATATCTTAATTTCTTACATAAGATTTTTTATGATTATCACTTAAGTTTTAAGGTTTACTAGCATACCAAAATAATTCCTCATACTTTTACCAACTGTCCAAACACACTATTGGAAAAATCCTACTAAACCATCTTTAATCCTTTACAATTTTATCTTCTTAAAACATTTCTCAAAAGTTAAAAACTAGAGAAGATAGGATTAATTACCTCTATTCACCTTTTATTGTTTTCTTCTTTTTTTTTAAAAAGGTTATACACTTTAACTCAGTTAGGTCTCTCATCTATTTTAATACATGTTTCTTTTATAAGAGGAATTAATAAGATTAGGTTTTATATGAATCTTTTCTAAAGAGAATTTTGTTTTTGTTTTTTGTGAAATAACGAAGAAACTTCATTATTTTAGTATTTTCATTTCTTTGTTGAAATAGGTAGCACAAAATATGGTGTTTCACTTATATTTTATACACCTATTTCACTGCACATTTCCTTGTTACTTTAACAAAACACGTTCACTTGCGAACTTATTAATTCACAAAAACTTATCTTATGATTCTTCTTGTTCGAATAAGTTAAAATGTATCACAATCCGTTATTTATGAAAAAAATTTGTATTTTCTTTTCAAAAAAATCTTTTGTTTTCTTTTATGAAAGATCACATATGCACCACATATGTCTAATTTATTTATATTCACGCTTCCTATTAACCACTTATTTCAGTTAACCCCACAACTTCCTTATGCACTTTCTTCTTTCAAAAACAAATTTGCATAATTTTCTCAAAAATTATTTTAATGCAAAGGCCAATATTACAAATCAATAAATTTCTAAAAACTGTAAAATTTTAAACTCAAAAACTGAAAACTTTTCTAGAAACCTTTTTCTATATTTACATATTTTCAAGTTCTTTGTAAAAGTTTAACTGTGAGGCTATGTACAAGGTGGTTTCTTAACTTTTATTCCCAAATCCTTTACATGAAATTATATTCCTTCGTCTACATTATTTTTCCACATAATTCCTATAAAGCTGTCTGAAATAAAGTACAAGACTAGTGCCACTTTTGATCCAAATGTATATATATAAATTCCTAATCCATTTTCTCTTTCTTACTCTTTCTCAATTTACATGGCCCTATTGTCTAACCCACAAATATGAGATACCCAAAATTTCGGACATTAAAGCATGAGTTCTCCATTTTATTTCAGAACATATTGTACACCTTACATTTTTTGCCACTCATAGAGATCCAACCATCGGATTTTCCCAAAACAGGAACCGTTGGGTTCGCTTTGGAAAGATCTTTCCAACGATAATAAATTTGTTAAGATCCAACAGTTAGATTTCGAGAAATGCGTAATTCAAATCTGAATAAAAACAGCGCCAGGACCGTGTAATGACCTGAAACGTCGTTCGAATTAAATGGGCTATTTTTATATAAATAAAAATGGCGAGAAACCGTTATAAAATATTATAAACGATATGGAATGAAAATAAACCAATTTCCCTTGGTTTATAAAGTAATATTGATGGTTAGATTTATTTGACATTAATCTATAGAATTGAATTAAATTTGACTAAAGAAAGAAATGATTTGAATTATATATATTCGAGGATTGTTTGAAAAGGCAGAGTTAAATTTCATTTCAAATAATTATACGATGACTTAAAGTCGAAGACATTGAAGACGGTGGTTGAAGACCGGCGATCTTCACATCGAATGGACGACTATTGATGCCCTGGACTGGTTAGCTCCCAGGAAAAGGTTGAAGTGGTAGTTGTCCGGATGTACTTGTTGATTGTTCGGATATGCGATGACCTCTTTCATATTGGACATATGGAACGAGGAATAAGGTGTCTTCGGTTTCGTTCAGACGCAGAACGAACTTGTAAATGGTGTTGGATCTAGATTAACGCTAGAGTGGGGGTGAATAGGGTTTATTGAAAATTAAGCGAGGTAATAAAAAATATCTGAATATAGAATGCAGTAGAAAATAAATGCAGAAAGGTGAATGACACAAGATATACCCAGCTTCGGCAAAATCCTGCCTACTACTGCATTCCTAAGGTTTCTACTAGGTAATTGAACAGGTCCCGTTTACAAGACCATGTAAACTCGTGAACCCTTTCTCCTATTTTAATCCTACGCTCAAAACCCTAGACTAATCTAATACCCTAAGATTAGATTTCCCTGATTACAACCCTATAACCAGTGACCCTAGTTTTTACAGACTTTACTAAACTGCAAGTAAACACCCTAACTGGTTTCCCTAGAATTTTATAGACTTAAGAAACTCTTCAGAGGTTTACAAAAAGAATTGAAATTACAACAGAAATTAAACCAAAACCCTATATTTAAAAGGAAAAATAATCTCCCTTTAAGCACTTGAAGTTGACCGACCCCTTTTGATTTGTTTCCACCCTTCTTTGTTATTATCCAATCACTTCCTCTTTTGGAGAAAAAATGGTTGTGGTTAGGGTTTTAATAAATCCACAAATCTTGTTCAATCAATTGATGATTTGATTCTCCTGTGCTTCGAATTCCTACTGCATGCTTCAAGATAGATTTGACTTTCTCTGTGTGTTGATCGAAAAACGATGGATAAACATGTGAGTTTCTCTAGATTTTATATTTTGATTATGCTCTTGTTTTCGATGCTAATTGCCGGTGATGAGAAGGTGCTTAAATAGGATTTTAGAATCCTTAATTGCCTTTGATTTCGACTAATGGCTTTGTCTGATTTTGTATTGTCTTCCTCATTTGATTTGCGAGATTGAACCCGTCTGTGTGAATAAAAGACACACATCAAAACTTGATTGAATCTAGTCTTATTCTTGAACGGTTCATTTCTAGAGATTGTTTTGAGCTTTCCATGTATATTTTACTGAAAATGTTTTCATCCCATTAAACACATTTATCCCACTACAAAAGGCTCAAGTGATTTCCCTGATTAAAAAAACTGGAAACAAATTGAAAATGATTTCTTGCTTCTTAAACTCTTGCCATGTTTGTCATACACGCTATTCATGTTGAATACCTTGATTGAATTCTTGCCTGTGTGAACATAGTGCCATTTCTGGAAACGCATTACATGTTTCTTTGTTTGAATACATATGTTTGTCCTCTTCTTTGAATTCATGCATGATTTGTTTCTCTTTTTGTACCAAAATTGTATTAGCTTGATTTTAGCAATGAATTACTGAGTTCTAAACAACAATCTACAATTTAATATTTTGCATTTGCCAAAACCACTATCATGTTTGCATGTCATCCATGTATAGATGCTAACACAGGTCCTTGTACATGTTCTTGATCCTGAAACAAATTTCATGCCACATGTATTTGCTTCAAAATACATTACCGTTAATATATATGTTGTCTTGTGTTAATGTTGATGCCTCATGTATGTTGAGCTCGACCACTTTGGCTATACTAGCTCCACCATGCTGTTTTATCCATGGTGAGTTGTGCTACCACTTGAAACTTGCATCTTGTATCATGCTGCTATATATAAATCTGTGTTTGTGAAATTCTTGCATCCCACTGTTGTTTGTTGTACACCATCTTTTCCTGTTCAACAATGCTTAAGGATAAAAACAACACATTTGTGCTTTGCACTTGTGTCATACTTTGGCATTATCAATTTAACCATACTGAAGTGCACTTGCATGTTTTGACTTGATCATATTTGTGTATTTGCACCTTGAATCTGTCTTGCTTTGTTAACCTATTTTGGTTGATCATAAATTGAACTTTCACTTGCTGTATATATCCATGTTGATTTAAACAAGAACTGTCTTGTTTCTTGTGTGCACCATAATTCTGCAATGATCATTGTATACTGATTTGCCCCATTGTATACACTGCTACCATGTTAACACACTTGATCTTGAGCTAATCCTATGTGTTTGTCCATACATTTGGGCTGATTTGCAGATTGTCTTAAGCTCGACCATTATCATGTATATGTTGAGTTGTTTTTCACTTTGGCTCGAATGAGTGGTTATTTAGCTTGATTATAAAGTGTGCACTGAGTCGAGTTGGTCCATGTGGTTGCTCCTTAGTTGCTCAGTGATTGGCGAGGCAGTGCACACGTGTATATTTGTACACTTGTGTATATGCAGCCATTCAGAAAATTTTTCAGTCCCTGTACATATTCAAACTGGCTGCCTTGTGGTATTTACGGTGTTTTACTGTGAATATCACAAGAAGTCTAGGCACAGTCAGATAAATTAATAAATCAGATCAAGTCAGAAAAATGATGAGAAAACACACCAGAAATCTGAGGCAAATAAAATTTTAAAAATTTAAAAATTATATTCGCATGTATTCAGTTTTATTTCTATTGCGGTGTACTATGTGTGTGTTTAATGTATGTGACAGGTAAGCAGATGATGACTGGACTGACTGTGAGCTGTGAAGACATAAGATAGAAGATGAAGCAGTGTGTCAGTGTATGTGTCAATGTGAATTGTTTGTATATATGAATTGTATAGACAAGGTGATAGAGAGTTGTAGTGAGAAACTGCGTATGAAATTGTATATGAAATGAAATAAACTGTGTTGTACAAATAGTGGGTTATAAGATTGTACTATTAGATTTTGAAATAAAATATAATATTTAAATAAAATACTGTTTGAATATTTGAATTTGTGTACAATCGTATTCTATTTAAATATAAATATTATATTCTTGTTTGTGATGTATACATGAAATAGTACAATAAAAAACACATTTATAATAATATACATTTGGTTGTTATCATAAAAAAAATCATATAATTGTGTATACAACAATGTTATATACAACAATCTCCCCCTATTGATGATGACAAACAAATAGTAAGATTTTGAATATAATAAATGTGTTTGACAGTGAAGAATTGAACTCCCCCTATTTGAATGCTCCCCTATAACTGTGCATGAGTGAAAAGAATGAACTGAATGGATTTTCAATATAAAAATATTTATAAAATATTCACTCATAAATCAAAATCTTAACACATTCTCCCTGTTTTGTTATCATCGAAAGGATACAGAATTTAAAATATAGATGAAAAGTGATTAATTAATATAATATCAGCTCAAGAGGAAGAACGATTATCATAAATCTCAATCAGTCAAACAAAAATCATAATATACTAAGACCTAGTGGCTATTTCACATTACAAAGAATGACGGATTTACGATGAAATTTATATAAATGGAGAGAGTTAAAAAAATGTGATTCCAATTATTTTCAAAATAACTTTTATAAAACTGAAGCACAAAAACAGTGACGGATTTGAACAATAATTATAAATTCAATTTAAGTGACGCAATCATATAATCTCAAATCCCAATAGCTATCAATCAACAAATCATAATATTTCATAATATTTTAACACATTTCACAAATTAGAAAATGGATTGATAGGCTGGTTTTTACACACCCAGGAGAATTTCATATAAAAAATTTATTTATTGCAAATAATTTTCTTTTCCTTTTCTTTTGATTTAATAGCACACTGACCATGCATAACTAGATCTTGTATTTTTAAATGAGATCAGTTGCTTCTTAAATATAAGTAATCTTATAACCATGCATAAACAGAGCTTGGATTTTTAAATGAGGTTAGAGAAACACTTATGTATTAATTATATTTATCATTTCATTTTCAGCTCCAAAAGAAAAACTCCTCAGTATATAAAACCAAAATGGATGATAGAAATGTGGTAGGTACAGAAATGGTTTGTGAAATAAATTTCTAAGTTAATCATATTTTGAAATATGCTCAACTGTATCGGGACATTGAAAATTTTCAATTGTAACTAATTCTAAAAAATAACATAGTCCCATTTCTATCACAAATATTTCCACTGTTTATTCAAAAAGATTTTAAAACATATTAACTCTCTACATTAATATAAAATTATCATGGATGGCATAATCATGATAGATAAAGGAGATGGTCGTGAAATAATTGCCAATTCAAAGATATTATAATAAATGCACAACCGTCATGAAAATCCAAACAGAATCTCCTCTTGTTGTGAAATATACTGCAGTCACAATTCATCACAATTTCAAAATATGATAATAATTTTGATGAATTATATATACAGTTCAATTTGGATATTGATATCAATTTCTGAATGAATAATCAATAAATAATTCTAAAATAAAAATCAATTACAAGAGGGATATGAAGATCTATACATGCCAAGAGGGATAAGAAAAAAATATATACATAAAAATTCAGCACTTCTTATACCAACTATGGTGTCTCTATTAATGAGGATTGTAACAAGAACCAGGAGACAAACCAGGATATTTCAGACAGAAGAAATTTAAGCCCAATGTCCAAGCAGACAAAACAACAGATTTGGCACATTTATCAAAGCAGTAGACAGATCAAAATAAGAAGTTATCTAAAATCATTTTTAAAAGCAATATCAGAGCAGCATAGAAACCAATAGCACAACAGACTTATCAGAAGATGTTTCTGATGGTCACAAAATATATTCCATGATCCAAGATTATAATTTTAGTTTATTTTAAATCATTTGAGGAAAAATGAAAAATCAGGATTCAATGAATCAATCTGTGACGGCCCGCCCCGCACCAGCCGACATTTCCAATGAAAGTGCGATGTGCCGATGTCCAACCAGCACGGGACAATCGTCAAAGAAAGGAAAGGTAAGGAATTTGAACTAACAAGTTACCTGTAGCATATATCATAGCGCATGGAATAAAATATAATAATAACATACTTTGACATAAAACAGGCGAGACAGTACATAAGCTGAAAACTAAACATCTTAGCAGTGGAAAATCCAAATACAGCTTATGATCCATAACCATTATTACAACTTTTAAACTGTCTCTAAAGTAAAAGAAAGGGAAGGTACACTACTAATTCCCAAAGTAGTGACCAACAGCGACATAGGGAGAATATATAAAGAATAGTACGTGTAAGCCTCCTACTCGTCTCCGGACAGCTACTCGTGCACAACCAGCTAACCTGTCTCTGGTCTGCCCATTTAAGAGCATCCAGAGTAATAAGAAGAGACATAAAACTCTGGGTTAGACAAAAGTCTGGTATGAGCGATAAGCAGCAGAACAGTATAGTAACAGGTATACTAAACCATACCTGAGCCTGGACCTGCAACCAAAGAGTTATCACTACATATTGTACAATACTCTAAGGTGCCACTAATATATGGTGTAAAGAATAAGGGGTTGGGGTGTGCATGTCATAGTAATGTCAAACAATCAAGCATAGCAACCATCCTCACAACTCTCACTCAGTGCGTAAAGCATACGATATCCACTACTTTGATCACCCAAATCCTAGCTATGATCACTCTTCCCCATGGAGTCACAGTGACTCCACTGCACTGATCCATAGCCACTAATCCTTTGCTATGTCCACTCTGCCCCATGGAGTCATGACAACTCCACTGCACTGGCTCATAGCCTTGCTACGGTCACTCTGCCCCATGAAGTAACATCTAACCCACTGCACTGATCCGTAGCCTAACATCCATCTTAGTGGTAAATCAAAGTTATGGAAGTCGATAACCCCTTAGCACACGACCCGCAACAAAGCCCAACTCATGAAGTTAACTCGTTGGTTCCTAACTGGATCCTAAGTTCTACTTCTTATTTGGACTACCTTTGCATCTCCGGTTTTGGTCTTCTCCGGATCGGTTCGGTTCCTGCTCTTCACTTCAATTTGTTCTTCCAGTTCGGATCATGATCCACGCCTCGAATCCAAGCATCTCGGTTCATATCGGAATACTCCATACGGGTCGGGTCGTGGTGATCATCTCCAGTTCGTGGTCCTTTTCTTTTGGTCGACTCGTGGTTCTCGCCTGTTCAGATCGTGAGCAGCCACTGGACTCGGGTCGGTTCGTGGCTTCTACTTTGGATCGGTCCGTGGTCATTCCCAGAGCATCAGATCGTGACTTCAGGCAAGCGGTTTGGAACGGAGTTCCTCCCCAGGTCGGTCAGTTAGAGTGTGCATGCGGTTCGTGGTCCACCAAGCTGGAGCGATTCGGATCATGACATCTTCACGTGAGCGGGTCGGTTCGTGCTTTCCTCCACCGATCCGATCCGGTTCTGGGTCATTTCCTGCATATTTTCCTATGACTGTTTTTACGCCACACGACGGTGTTTTCGAGCATTCTAACTGTTCTAAACAATCACAAAGCATATCATACAGTCATAGCAACATGTATAATTGACCACGAACACCAAAACAATAATTTGATAGGTTAAAATGGATCAAACATAGCCAAAATCCCATATTTTCCCTTAAGCGTGTTTAAGCAAAACTAATGATATGATTAGTAACACTTAACCAAATCAACCCAAACTTCTAACAGAGGTCTAAAACAATATTTCAAAATTTATAAATATTTTTCCAAAATTTAATCATGTTTAAATTCATTAATTAACACTAATTACCCTTAATTAACCATAACTAGTGAGGAACTATGCAAATCACTCACCTTAGCCACAAACAAAATACCAAATCTGAAATTATCTTCTGTTTGGCGCTATCCCTAAGGCTATTTATAGTTCCAACCTTGATTTGGTGCTATTTCCCTTTGATTTGATGTTGCTAAGCTTAATCCTTGATTAAACGGTGGTTAGAGATGATTCTAAATGTTGGAGGTCATTGTTAGGGTTCCTAGGAGGTAAATGGCGGCTAGAAAACTGAAATGAAATGAAAACCTAACTCATTTCAGCCTCCCCATAACCCTAATCCCGAAATGGGTTATGGTCCCATTCACTAATCACCTCATTTGGCCCGGTTAAGCAGTTTTTCACCTTCTAAACCCTATTTTAGCCATATCTCCCAAACGGTAAGTCCGTTTTTCACATATGACCACTCTATGGAAAGGTAAACCATCATCCGGATCAAATGGAATGGTTTCAGGTCAAAACTCCTTTCCAATCAAAATTTATGGTAAAAAAAGATCAGTTAGGGGCAAAACGATCATTTAAAAATCGGCAAAAAACATGGACATGGGAAATGACCCTAATAGTTGTCTCCCAAAGTTATATGACCATACGACTTCGTATGAGGAAGAAATAAATATTTTACGATCCTTTGATGCGTAGAATGCGGGTTGTTACATTCTCCCCCCTTAAGAAATTTCGTCCCCGAAATTCCTTAACCAAAAACATACAAAGGATCCCGTATGCCTACCAATCATTAACAAAACAATCAAGCATACAAAGCAACACAACAAGCCTATCCTAGCATGTGGTTTACTAATAAGGGAGTACTATACCGATATAAAACCTTACCAGACAAAGAGTTCTGGATACTTCCTCCTTATGTTCTCTTCTGTTTCCGAAGTACAGTCTTTCTCATCATCACCCCCATTAAACTTTGACTAGTCTCACCACCTTCCTTCGAAGCTGCTTCGTATTGTTCCCAACAATACGCATAGGCCTGCGGTTCCCAACCACATCGGGTTCAACCTCGATATCGTCCAACTGATCCAGTGTAATAGTCATATCTGGGTCGTGCACAAATTTCCTTAACTGGGAAACATGAAATACGTTATGAACTCCTGCCATCTTCTCTGGTAATTCAACTTTGTATGCCAAATTCCCAATTTGCTCGAGAACTGGGAATGGTCCAACAAATCTTGGTATTAACTTGCCTCTCCTGCCAAATCGTATCATGCTCTTTAACGGAGAAATCTTGACAAACACCAAGTCGCCAATGGAGAAATTTAAATCTCTTCTCCTCTTATCAGCATAACTCTTCTGTCTATCGTGAGAAGCCTTCATTCGCTGTTGGATAACTTTAATCTTATTTGAAGCTTCTCTTAGCACATCTGGTCCAAGCACAAACTTCTCACCAGTTTCTAGCCAACATGATGGTGAGTTGCACGGTCTTCCATACAAAGCTTCAAATGGAGCCATACCAATAATGGATTGATAACTGTTATTATATGCAAACCCTACTGATGCAAATGGTCATCCCATGATCCACCAAAATCTAATATGCAAGCTCTCAAGAGATCTTCTAATACTCGATTCACCCTCTCTGTCTGACTGTTTGTTTGAGGATGATATGTGGTACTGAGATGTAATTCTGATCCTAACGCCTCTTTTACGCTCTTCCAAAACCCACTAGTAAACAACGGGTCTCGGTCACTCACAATGCTTTTAGGCACTCCATGAAATCTCACTACCCATTTCATATATAGCTCAGCAAACTTAGCTGCCGTTCTATTCGACTTGACGGGTATAAATCTTGCACTCTTGGTCAATCGGTCCACAATCACCCAAATGCTATCATGGCGCGACCTAGTTCTTAGTAACCCATCAATGAAATCCACTGAGACTTGTTCCCATTTCCATTATGGAACTTCTAATGGTTGCAACAAACCACTAGGCTTCTTTTGCTCAGCATTAGCTTGCTGGCAATTCATGCATTTGGATATAAACTTCCCAACGTCTCTTTTCATCCCTTCCCAGTAGTAGGTCTGCTTCATGTCTCGATATATCTTGTTACCACCGGGGTGTATAGTCAGTTTGAGTGATGACACTCTCTAAGCACTTCATCTCTTAATCCATTGACATTGGGTACAACTAGTCTTCCATTCTTTCTAAGCCATCCATCTCGATCAAGCCCGTACTCATTCATCTCCTCGTCGATACCCATCTCTAACTAGAAGAAGACTTCCAATAAGTTAGGAACGTTCTTCTGACTAGAACCAATCCGCTCAATCAAAGTGGGTTTGATCATCAAACTTGCTAATACTTCTGGATCCAATTCACACTTTGGTCTAAAATCATACCCAGCGATGTACTCCAGTTGCTTCCACTCAAGAAACATAGACCCTAAACTAGCATGTCTTCTACTCAAGGCATCAGCTACTGCATTGCCTTTTCCTAGTGTATACGCAATATCAAAATCATATGAAGCCAAGAATTCTAACCATCTTTGCTATCGGAGATTTAGATCCTTCTATGAGAAAAGATACTTCAACGATTTATGATCTGTAAACAACTCGAATCTTTGTCCCAAGAGATAATGTCTCCACATCTTCAATGCGAACACGATCGCTGCTAATTCCGAATCATGGGTAGGATATCTTTTTTCATGTGGTTTTAGCTGCCTACTAGCATAAGCTACAACCCTACCTCCTTGCATCAATACATCACCTAGTCCGGTACCACATGCATCAGTGTATACCGTCATCTCTTCATTTCCTTTAGGAACGACTAACACTGGTGCACATGTCAACTTTTCCTTTAGACTCTTAAATGCATTCTCGCACGCTTGATTTTTCTTGGTCAACCGAGTCAATGGTGCGGCTATCTTGGAGAAGTCTTGGAAAACTTACGATAATATCCAACTAATCCCAAGAAGCTTCTTTCGTCTGTTGCATTCTTGGGCATAGACCAATCTTATACCGTAGCCACCTTCGCAGGATCCACGACAATACCATTCTCTAAAACAACATGGCCCAAGAATCTCACCTCCCTCCTCCAGAAGTGACACTTAGAAAACTTTGCTTTCAATTGGTGTTTTCTCAACACCTCCATCACTATCCTCAAGTGTTCCTTGTGTTATTCCTCTGTCCTCAAATAAACAAGTATATCGTCCACAAGCACAAGAACAAACTTATTCAGGTGATCCCTGAATACCCTATTCATAAGATCCACAAAATATGCTGGTGCATAGGTCAATCCAAATGGCATGACCAACCACTCATATAATCCAAACGGCGTCCGAAATGTCGTTTTAGCTATACTTTCAGCTTCCACTCTGAGCTTATGAAAGCCTATCGCGAGATCCAACTGGGAGAACACTCTTGCGCCACTCAACTGGTCAAACAAATCAGCTATCCGCAGTAGAGGATACTTATTCTTCCTCGTCACCTTATTCAACTCACGGTAGTCCACACACAAACGATCCCTTCTTCAAAAGATCGCTTACTTGCACCTCGAGCTCTCGCTGCTCCCTTGGCGCTATACGACGACGTGGCATCACTATAGGTCTGGCAACTTTCACTAAATCAATATGGAACTCAATCTCTCGGTGCGGTGGAAGACCGGTCACTTCCTCGAAGACGTCCGGACATTGGCCAGCCACGGGCACATCTGACAACTCATCATGCGGGATGTCGAAGGAATTTAGAAAACTAGCCATTACCCGATCACTAGATAGACCACCAAACACTATCCTCCGCCCATCATCCGCTCTAACTGTCACCAAAAGCCCTCACAATCTACCACCACCCCGTATCTTTGGAGCCAATTGACTTACAAAATAATGCCAAACCACGTAAAGCCCAAAACAAAGCAATCACAAGCAAACATGCATCCATGACTCGATAAGACCAAAATTTCGACAAATCGTGCTAAGGCTAGTCGAACCACCAATCGGGTTCGTCATTGCTAAAGGTCTATCGACTATCTCGGATTCCAATTCCAACCTATCTACCAGGTCACTAGATATGAAGGAACGGGAAGCTCCGGTATCAAACAATACTCGAACAGGAACATCATAAATAGAAAGCATACCTTGAATGACGACATTCTTTACTTTCTCTGCCGCAGTTGGGGCATTCGACGAAGAAGGAACATCATTGATAACATATGCTTTCACAATCTTCTTTTCTTTAGGGGGTTACGGACACTTGTCCTTATGATGTCCCACTTGGCAACAGTTGAAGCACTTCCTATCCGCTGGCTTGGCCCGACATTCTTTGGCATAGTGGCCCTTCTTACCATAGTTGAAGCACTCAACATCTTTCTTATTCTTTTTATTATGTCCATCCTTGGTCTGATTCTGCTTTCTCTTATTCTGAGAACCATTCTTGCCTCCACCGCTTGCTTGCGGCTTTGGCTCCTTTGCAAATGCAACCTCAATTTTCGTCTTAGGGTAAAGACTCTCTGATCTCAATGCTTTCCCCACAATCGATTCAAACGTCTCATCGATGTGGTTAATAAGCCTTTCCCCCAAGTATCCATCCAAACTAGTTATGAACTTCTCGTTCTTCTTCTCGGGAGTGTCGATAAGAGATAATCCTTACTTCGATAAAGTATTGAACTCTGCAATGTACTCCGAGACTGCCCTACCATTCTGCTTAAGCTCCAGAAATTTCCTAAACAACTCTGACTTCTGGGCAGCTGGGATGAACTTATCACTGAATCGGGCCTTAAACTGATCCCATGTAACTTGATCCTCTAGAGTAGCTACCTTAATAGCATTCCCCCAATTCATCGCCCGTCCGTGCAGTTGACGGGATGCTAGCTTCCTTTTCATCGCATCCTCGATACCCAAGTCTTCGAAGATACGCTCACTACTATCCAGCCAATCCTGAACTTCTGCAGCCGATTCCGTTCGTGGAACGGCTTTCCACCAAGACTAGTGTAATCCTTGCATAGCTTGGCGAAATCGGCTCTAGGTGCCTACACCGCCGCACCACCACCATTTGCAGCATTGGGAACTGCTCCTTGCACATTTCTAAGCATCTCTCTCATGAAGTCAGTGAACATCGTCCTCATATCAGGAGCACTCCCATTATTAGCTCCTCTACCAGTACCCTTAGTATATCGGCTCATCGTTCAATCTGTAAGGAGAAAATGATTAACCGTCTCTTCAGTTGTGCCAGTGCAATGCGACCTCATCCTTAAATATACTAATAGTATAAATATATATATAACTTTTGAAAACCAAAATATAACAAATACGCGCTCTCATATACGTACTATCTCTCCCTGGTGTCTTTCCCTAGGTTAACTACGCAACCTAGAGCTCTGATACCAAATGTGACGGCCCGCCCCTCACCAGCCGACATTTCCAATGAAAATGCGCTGTGCCGATGTCCAACCAGCACGGGACGGTCGTCAAAGAAATGAAAGGTAAGGAATTTGAACTAATAAGGACCCAGTGGCATATCTCACAGTGCATGGAATAAAATATAATAATAACATACTTTGACATAAAACAGGAGAGACAGTGCATAAGCTGAAAACTAAACATCTCAGCAGCGGAAAATTGAAATACAGCTTATGATCCATAACCATTATTACAACTTTAAAACTGTCTCTAAAGCAAAATAAAGGAAAGGTACACTACTAATGCCCAAAGTAGTGACCAACAGCGACACAGGGAGAATATATAAAGAACAGTACGTGTAAGCCTCCCGCTCGTCTCCAGACTGCTACTCGTGCACAACCAGCTAACTTGTCTCTAGTCTGCCCATTTAAGAGCACCCATAGTAATAAGAAGAGACATAAAACTCTGGGTCATACAAAAGTCTGGTATGAGCGATAAGCAGCAGAACAGAATAATAACATGTATACTAAACCATACCTATACCTGCAACCAAAGAGTTAGCACTACATAGTGTACAATACTCTAAGGTGCCACTAACATATGGTGTAAAGAATAAGGGGGGTGGGGTGTGCATGTCATAGTGATGTCAAACAATCAAGCATAGCAACCATCCTCACAACTCTCACTCAGTGCGTAAATCATACGATATCCACTACTTTGATCACCCAAATCCTTGCTATGATCACTCTGCCCCATGGAGTCACAGTGACTCCACTGCACTGATCCATAGCCACTAATCCTTTGCTATGTCCACTCTGCCCCATGAAGTCATGACAACTCCACTACACTGGCTCATAGCCTTGCTACGGTCACTCTGCCCCATGAAGTAACATCTACCTCACTGCACTGATCCGTAGCATAACATCCGTCTTGGTGGTGAATCAAAGTTATGGACGTTGATAACCCCTTAGCACACATGCCGCAGCAAAGCCCAATCCCAACTGGATCCTGAGTTCTACTTCCAATTTGGACTACCTTTGTGTATGGTCTTCTCCGGATCGGTTCGGTTCCTGCTCTTCACTTCAATTTGTACTTCCAGTTTGGATCATGATTCACGCCTCGAATCCAAGCATCTCGGTTCAGATCGGAATACTCCATACGGGTCGGGTGTTGGTGATCATCTCCAGTTTGTGGTCCTCGTCTTCTGGTTGACTCGTGGTGCTCGCCGGTTCGGATCGTAAGCATCCACTGGACTCGGGTCGGTTTGTGGCTTCTACTTTGGATCGGTTCGTGGTCATTCCCAGAGCATCAGATCATGACTTCAGGCAAGCTCGGAGTTCCTCCCCAGGTCGGTCAGTTCGAGTGTGCATGCGGTTCGTGTTCCACCAAGCTAGTGCGATTCGGATCGTGACATCTTCACGTGAGCGGGTCGTTTCGTGCTTTCCTCCACCGATCTGATCTGATTCTGGGTCATTTCCTGCATATTTTCCTACGACTGTTTTTACGCCACACGACTGTGTTTTCGACCATTCTAACTATTCTAAACAATCACTAAGCATATCATACAGTCATAGCAACATGTATAATTGACCACGAACACCAAAACAATAATTTGATAGGTTAAAATGGATCAAACATAGCCAAAATCCCATATTTTCCCTTAGGCGTGTTTAACCAAAACTAATGATAGGATTAGTAAAACTTAACCAAATCAACCCAAACTTCTAATAGAGGACTAAAAAAATATTTCGAAATTTATAAATATTTTTCCAAAATTTAATCATGTTTAAATTCGCTAATTAACACTAATTACCCTTAATAATTAGTGAGGAACTATGCGAATCACTCACCTTAGCCACAAACAAAATACCAAATCTGAAATTATCTTCTATTTGGCGCTGTCCACAAGGCTATACAGCAGTTCCGACCTTGATTTGGGGTTATTTCCCTTTGATTTGATGTTGCTAAGCTAAATCTTGATTAAACGGTGGTTAGAGATGATTCTAGATGTTGGAGGCCATTGTTAGGGTTCCTAGGAGGTAAATGGCGGTTAGAAAACTGAAATCAAATGAAAAACTAACTCATTTCAGCCTCCCCATAACCCTAATCCCGAGATGGGTTATTGGCCCATTCACTAATGACCTCATTTGGCCCGGTTAAGCAGTTTTTCACCTTCTAAATCCTATTTCAGCCATATCTCCCAAATGGTAAGTCCGTTTTTCACATATGACCACTCTACGGAAAGGTAAATCATCATCCGGATCTAGTGGAAGTGGTTTCAGGTCAAAACTCCTTTCCAGTCAAAAGGTGTGGTCGAAACAAGATCAGTTAGGGGGGAAATGGTCATTTAAAAATCGGCAAAAATCATGGACATGGGAAATAACCCCAAAAGTCGTCTCCCAAAGTTACATGACCATACGACTTCATATGAGAAATAAATAAATATTGTACAATCCTTTAATGTGTAGAATGCGGGTCATCACACAATCACACCAAATTATAAATTTCAGATCCAAGATATGTGTGTGATTTAATAAATCAGTAATTTCAAATGATTTTAAACAAACATATATTCAAATCATATAATCATGAAATTACAGTGAGTTTTAAGACCAGATTTTCAAATAATTTTTATTAAGTATCTCTGACAAGTACAATAGTAATTTCAGATCATTTACATCAGGCTTGAGAGATATTCATGACCCAGAAAATTAAAATTTTATTTGAAATCACTTGAATCAATGTCAAGTTTGAGATATAATAAATCATTCACACAAGATTGATAATTTCAGGATTAAGAGGTGTGTGATATTCAAAATATCAAGAATTTCAGATGATTTCAAATAAACAAATTTTAACTGTAATGATCATGAATAAAGATGAATTTCAGGATGTATCACTGATTCAAGACAATTAAAAAAAATCCAAGCTAATCTGAAAAATAATGAAATTATCACGACTGATAAATACTGGTGTGCTATAATGAGTATATTATTTCAAGCTTTTCTAAAATGAATTAGTGAAAACTCAAAAAAAACAGTGGTGTGTTAAATTCCATTAAACTTTCGGATCTTCAAAAATTTAGAATTAAACTAACATTGTTCAAGATATGATAAGAATACATCAACACAGTTATGAATTCAGAAATTAGAAAATAAACTTCAAAACAATTGCAGATATTTACAAGATTAAATTCAAGATCTAGAAAAGATTAAAAACATCAAAGTTTTGTTCAAATGAAGCGAATTTCCGGAAGATCATGAATGCTGTAATTGGAAGTTAAGGAAGCTCAAGAAGTTACAATGATATGACAGTGACAAATCAAATCAGAAAAATAAAAAGAAGGGGAATAAGGAAAAATAGTAAAAATAAAAACAGGGAATATACAAAAGAAATTGTAAGTTTAGAGATCATACCTGAATAAAATGTAAGCAAAAGAATCTATAACTCAACAGATGAGGCTTAAGGAACTGTGAATGAATTGGTGACATGAAACAGTTTGAATCCAGTTTTTCGTCAGCAATGCAGTTCCTTAGCCTCCTCCGGTACCTAACAATTTAAGGGATCAAGTGGTCTAACAAAATTTGCAAAACCACTCTGAAATGTGTTTACGACTTTCGGTACCCAAACCTGTTTGTATAACAATTCATCCGAATTTACCTTTGTACCCTTTGGAACCCAAATCTGTTTGAATTTAAAGAAGTTTGTTTTATTTATTTTTGGGATCCAGGTTCGTTTAAATGGATTACTATAAAACAAATTCACATCACGTTTATGATTTCAAAAATCCTTTGAGATTATCAGAGTTCAAATTTTCAAATCGATTCTTTTCAAAGCAATTTGAGGGATTTTTCAAATCATTTGAATTTCATTTTCCAAAAGCATCATTTTTCCCAAAACCAAGACCATGCTTATTTTTGGAAGAAAATTGGTTTTTAAACAACATATGTAAAGATTTTTCTCCATCAGAAAATTTGCTCAAAATTTTTCCAAGTTGTTGAATTTCAGTTTTAAGATCACCGCTTTCTTTCATTAAATCTGAACAATGATTTTTAGTGATCTTGCACCTTTCAAAATTAGATTTCAAAACCAAATTTCCATCATTAAGCAATTTAATTTAATTTTTTGGGACTCAGCAATTTAAAATTCAAAATGTTTTCAACTTTCAGATTCAAATTTCTTGAGTTTTCAATCTCAATTTCTAGCTCATTCAGAATAGGCTCAGTTTTCGACAAGTTTTGTTTTTTAGCAAAAATATATTTGGAATATTCCGTCATCATAAATTTTTCAAATTCTTTTTGCAAATAATTGTTTGTGCTTTCAAGCTCTATCTTGTTCTCTTTTAAAATCATAATTTCATTCTCAAGTTTTTGAATATTTTTATTTTGATGAACAAGATTATTTTTTAAATTTAAACAATTTTTGCAATTAGAATTTGAAAACTTCTTAACATTTTTAAGCTTGGATTCTAAAAGATTGTTTTTGCAAATCAACTCAAGTTTTTCAGATTTCAAAATATTATTTTTAGATTTTAAATTCTCAACGGATTCAGTTAAACCATTTAAACGATCAACTAAATCTTTATATGAGATATCTCCTATTGACTCTCCATTTGTATAGCTTATTAAGCACAAATCTGAACCTGAGTTGACTACGGGGGTTTTTGAGCGGTTGTCAGAATTTCCATACCACGCGTCGAGAGTTCTCCAGATATTCTGCGCTGTCAAACAATGAGAGATAGGATCAAGTTGATTACTACTGAGATAAGAATAGAGGATATGCATAAAATGAGCATTGACAACTTTATTTTTCTTATCTGGCATATCTCCCATATTTTCAATGATATTCCAATATTCAAAATTTATAGATTTTGAATATAATTCGATTTTTGATTTCCAAATTAAAAAAATCTGTTCCACTGAAAATAATTGGAATATCACTGGACTTACTATGACAACTAGGATCCATGAATCTAGGATTAATGAAATTACCAGGCTCTAATACCACTTGTTGGGTCTAGATTAACCCTAGAGGGGAGTGAATAGGGTTTATTGAAAATTAAGTGAGATAACAAAAAATATCAGATCACAGAATGCAATAGAAAAAAAAATCCAAAAAGGTAAATGACACAAGATATACCCAGCTTCAGCAAAATACTGCCTACTGCTGCATTCCTAAGGTTTCTACTAGGTAATAGAACAGATCCCGCTTACAAGACCATGTAAACTCGCGAACCCATCACTCCTATTCTAATCCTACGCTCAAAACCCTAGACTGATCTAATCCCCTAAGATCAGATTTCCCCTGATTACATCCCTTTAACCAGTAACCCTAATTTTTATAGACTCTAGTAAACTTCCAGTTAACACCCTAGCTGGTTTCCTAAGAATTTTACAAACTCTAGAAACTGTTTAGACGATTTACAGAAAGAAATTGAAATTACAACAAAAATTAAACCAAAACCCTATATTTAAAAGGAAAAATAATCTCCATTTAACCACGTGAAGATGATCAGCCCATTTTGATTTGTGTCCACCCTTCTATGTTATTATCCAATCACTTCCTCTTTTGGAGAAAAAATGGCGGTGGCTAGGGTATTAATAAATCCCCAAATCTTGTTCAATCAATCGATGATTTGATTCTCCTATGCTTCGAATTCCTACTGCTTACTTAAAGATATATTTGGCTTTATCTGATTTGGGGAATTTGTGTTGATCGAAAAACGATGGATAAACATGTGAGTTTCTCTGGATTTTATATTTTGATTATGCTCTTGTTTTCGATGCTAATTGCTGGTGATGAGAAGGTGTTTAAATAGGATTTTAGAATCCTTAATTGCCTCTGATTTCGACTAATGGCTTGGTCTGATTTTTTAATGCTTTCCTCTTTTGATATGCGATTTTGAATCCACTTGTGTGAATAAAAGACATGTATGAAAGCTTGATTGAATCTAGTCTTATTCTTGAACGATATCATTTCTGGAGATTGTTTTGAGCTTTCCATATATGTTTTACTGAAAATGTTTTCATCCCAATAAATATGTCTGTCCCACTACAAAAGGCTGAAGTGATTTCCCTGATTAAAAAAATAGGGAACAACTTGAAAATGATTTCTTGTTCCTTAAACTCTTGCCATGTTTATCAAACACCCTATTCCTATTGAATACCTTGATTGAATTCTTGCCTGTGTGAACATAGTGCCATTTCTGGAAACACATTAACTGTTTCTTTATTTTAATACATATGTTTGTCCTCTTCTTTGAATTCACGCATGATTTGTTTCTCTTTTTGCACCAAAATTGTATCAGCTTGGTTTTAGCAATGAATTACTGAGATTCTAAAAACCAGTCTACAATTTAATATTTTGCATTTGCTAAAACCACTATCCTGTTTGCATGTTATCCATGTATAGATGCTAACACAGGTCCGTGTACATGTTCTTGATCCTGAAACAATTTCATGCCACATGTATTTTCTCCAAAATGCATTACCCTTAATATATATGTTGTCTTCTGTTAATGTTGATGCTTCATGTATGTTGAGCTCGATCACTTTGGCTATACTGACTCCACCATGTTGTTTGAATAATCTAAGTTGTGCTCCCACTTGAAACTTGCATATTGTATCTTGCTTCTATATATAAATCTGTGTTTGTGAAATTCTTGCATCCCACTGTTGTTTGCTGTAAACTAGCTTGTCCTGTTCAACAATGCTTGAGGATGAAAACAGCACATTTGTGCTTTGCATTTGTGTCATACTTTAGCATTATCAATTTAACCATACTGAAGTGCACTTGCATGTTTTGACCTGATCATATTTGTGTATTTGCACCTTGAATTTTTCTTGCTTTTTTAAACCTTTTTTGGTTGGTCAGAAATTGAATTTTCACTTGCTGTATATATCCATGTTGATTTAGATAAGAACTGTCTTGTTTTTTGTGTGCACCATAAATTCTGCAATGATCATTGTATACTGATTTGCTCCATTGTATACACTGTTGCCATGTTAATACACTTGATCTTGAGCTGATCCTATATGTTCGTCCATACGTTTGGGCTGATTTGCAGCCTGTCTTGAGCTCGACCATTACCTTGTATATATTGAGTTGTTTTTTACTTTGGCTTGACTACAAAGTGTGCACTGAGTCGAGTTGGTCCACGTGGCTGCTCCTTAGTTGCTCAGTGATTGGCGAGGCAGCGCACATGTGTATATTTGTACATGTGTGTATATGCAGCCATTCAGATTATTTTCTTGCCCCTGTATATAAATAAATTAGATGCCTTGTGGTATTTACAGTGTTTCACTATGAATATCACAAGCTGTCTGGACACAGTCGGATAAATTAATAATTCAGATCGTGTCATAAAAATGATGATAAAACACACCAGAAATCTAAGGCAAATAAAATTTTAAAAGTCTAAAAATTATATTCACATGTATTCAGTTTTATTTCTATTACAGTGTACTGTGTGTTTCATGTATGTGAGACAGGTAAGCAGATGATGACTGGATTGACTGTGAGCTGTGAATACAGAAGACAGAAGATAGAAGATGAAGCAGAGTGTCAGTGTATGTGTCAATGTGAATTGTATGTGTATATGAATTGTATAAACAAGGTGATAGAGAGTTGTAGTGAGAAACTGTGTATGAAATTGTATATGAAATGAAATACATTGTGTTGTACAAATAGTGGAGTTATAAGATTGTATTACTAGATTTTGAAATAAAATATTATATTTAAATAAAATACTGTGTGAATATTTGAATTTTTGTACAGTCGTATTTTATTTAAATATGAATATTATTTTCTTTTCTGTGATGTATATACGAAACAAAATAATAACAAACACATTTATAATAATATATACGTAGTTGTTATCATCAAACAAAAATCATATTATTGTGTATACAACAATGTTATATAAAAAAAATTATGTGTGTCTGACATTGGATTTGGTTATGTGTTGACTGTTTTTTATTAAATATATATCTATTTGGCGGCGGAGAATTTTTTTTCTCTTGCTTAACACCCTTCTCTGAGACATACGAGCTTAGAGGTTATATATCGATAGACATCAGTTGCATGGCATGGATTGTCAATATGGCATGCTAAGATGCAAATGATCAAGGATTTTATTGAAAAGCAGAGCCTTGTGGTTGATGATCAAAGCACAGCTTTAATTAGCATAGCTTTTTGTATAACATTACTTCGCGAGCCTCACACCCCGGTATGAGTCAGAAACGGGATCATGACTGCAGGGAGTGCATGTGTTTCTTTCTAGCTAGATGTGGTGTCATGGTATGGAGCCCAGACATTTTTACTTATATGGACGATGGATTGCGAGGCCTTTGGTATTGGTTGCTACTGTACAAGTAGTAGGTCCTATAGGACCGGGAAACTTGTGTTCAGGAATAATTAATCTAATAAAGTATGTGTGGATTGGCCCTGAAGATCCATGGGTTCGCCAGCGTCCAAGCCCTGAGGCATTTGCTAGAGTGTCTCGAATCGGAAGGAGCCATTCCTAGCCTTGACTCATGATGGAAACCCAATTTCCAATACGATATTACGAATTTGATTGTAAACCTATATATGGCGACATAGTATATGGTAGTTATGCCATCTAGGTTTGATACATTTATATTGAAAAGTGTTTTAAACTGAGTAGACACTAGTAATAATATCAAATGAATTTATTTACGCATACCAAGCATTTTTGGCCATTATAAGGTAAAACTCTATCATCCGGTTTGTGTTGCATTGTGTGATGGAACTTGAGTCGTACAATGGTTTCATATTTCTGAAAAGCATTGCGTTGTTTAAAAGATTTACTTTATTTTTTGCACTAGCATTCCAATGGAGTAAAACCATTCCACGTCAGCGGCGTGGTCCTGTGACTGTGATTAGCCTTATTATTAAATAAGTTAAGTAAGATTCCTCATACCAGTCCCATGACTGACTCGTAGTTTGTTTCACTTGCAAACTCGGGTGCCCCTATTTCCACACAGACACTTGAGTGGTTTATTTTGCAGATATTTTTTTATTGTGCAAGATTCTGGATTAATGCTTAAAGCTACATCCAGAGCATTGGTAGTGTTCCGCTGTGTTAGTTTATTGGTTCTACTGCATTGTACTAAATTTATTGTAATTTAATCTTCCGTGTAGAATTATTTTTCGATGTACTCTGATATATTCTCTACTCTGATGTAACATTATTACGATGTTTACAAAAGTCTTCTGTTATTTTTTCTGATATGTTGTATGCCCAGAGTTAGCGTATCCGGGCTTCGAATGGTCTTGGTCGATTTAGCGATCGATTAGGTCCGAGCGAAATCCTTATCGTTACAGTTGGTATCAGAGCTTTGGTTAACTTAAATCTTCGGGGTACAACTCGTTAGAACTGAACAAAAGACTCATCAGAGGTAGGATCAGTAATGTCCTGTGAAATAAAACTCATTAGAGATAGGATCAGTAGCATCCTAGAATGAGATACTCGTTAGAGATGGGGTTAGAAATGCCCTAGAATGAGTTGAGAGTGACAAGTTTATAATTCACGTATTTGTGATTACATATATAATTCGATCTTAGAAAACATGATTTTTGAATATATAAAATTTATATATATTTGAAAAGCAAATCAAATAATTGATTGACGATTGTGTTGTGTGATTATTAGTTCAATTAATAAAATTATTGAAACCAATAAAAGAATGAAAGTTGAGTTGGTTAGTTAAACAACTTTCATCTCCATTCCTTTTTTAGGACGAAAAGTTTTTAAGTAGGGGAGATTGTAACAACCCGGATATTCTGAACCAATTTAAAATTTTTATTTTAGCAATTTTAATGGATTTTGAATATTTGAAATGATTTATTTTAAATAATAACGATTAAAATTTTATTTGAAATCAAAGTTAGAATGTAATAATTCAATTTAATTATAAAAAGGATTTGAAATGGCGCGACAGTTTGAAAATTCGAGTTTAAATTTCGAAGGCATGTATAGAATTCAAAATAAATCGGATTTCTGTAAAACCAAAAATATTTGAATCTGTTTAACAATATCTTTCTGACGTGTGTAAGAACCTGAATTTCACTTCATAAATTAAAATTTATGTCCAGCTTAAAATTTAAAATTGATGCTATGGAATTTATATATATATTTAATAATATATAGCCCTTAAAAATAGCCATTTTGCAAATGACCTCCGTTTTCGACGAAACAACTTCTGTTGGATCCGGAATGTCAAATTATTGCTAGATTCCAATTTTCATAATTTTTGGAATTAATATGTGAACGTAGCAAAAGAAAATGTGATTTGTCAATTCTAGTTGAATTGGATCGACCAGAAAATAGCCATTTTTTAAACAATCTCCAAATTCGACGAAATTAGTTTTGTTAGGACCGTATTGTCAAAACAAAGCTAAATATAATTTTTCTGTAATTTTTGGAGTCAGTATGTGACCCTTGCAAATTAAAATGTACGTTCAAATTTAATATATATATATATATTGATTTATATTTTAATTTTGATAAAAACTGATCTAAACAGTCGAATTGGCTTACGAAACATATCCCATTGTGTCCAGAATGGGGGTACTTAGTTAAGAACGACAGTCGTTGGGATTGATTTGGAGTTCAAATGTGAAATTCACTTTTTAGAATTTAATCGAATTAAATAACATAAAATATTATCATATAAATACCCACTTTGTTATAACTTAACCCTAATTCTCATTTATACGTTCCCAACCGCCATCTTCTCGTTCTAGGGCTAGAAAGCTTTGGTTTTGATTCTTCAAATTCCTTCAATCCACTAGCTAATTCGAGATGGTTTTAAAACAAAAATTATAAAGCAATGTGAGATCTACATAATGAGAGGAGGAGATGGTGTTAGTGCTTCGAGTTGGCCAGAATCAGCCCACGAATGGCCGTTGGTCGCACTATATTCTAAGTCAAAGGGGGGTGCGAGTGGGGCCCGCTTCTGGGCGGTGGTGGAGGAAGCCTCAAGCTTCGAGGTGGGCGCGTCCAATCGTGGTCAAGGTGATCGTATAGGATGCGGTTTCGCACCCTTGAGTTCGATGATGGTGCGGCTTGCTTCATGAAGGAGATGAAGAGGATACAGGATTAAGGGGTAGATTAATTAAAACTAATTATTAATTATTATTTTAATTAATGTAATCAAAACTATAAGATGTCATATCATCTTCATACGAGGTCGGAATGGAACGATTTCAATTGCGCTAGATTCGCAACAGCGAATACTACAACATGGAATTGAATAGAAACAATTTGGAGCAAATTATAATTTGAGATAAATTTTAATCCAAACAGTACTGAATTAAGAAATAAAAAATGATGGAGTGGAAACCGAGGTGAGAGCTCTTTCTCACTAAATCATGTTATTATATTCATGTAAAAAAAAATTGCATGTGTAGATTTCTATCAGTTTTAATCATTATAAATTATATACGGTGCCTGTTAGTTCACCTCCCTCGTCCACAAATCATGGACGATTTAATTGGCTGTATTGAGTGTTGATTTTGTTGTTGAAATAATTAACACATCAAAAATAATGTTAACATTAATGTGGTAGTTGAAATTAAATTATAAATATCTATTTATAATTTTAACCAGTGAAAATTGGCTAATTAGAAAAATAATTCAAACCGAATTAGAATTGGTTTAATTTGTTAACCAATAATTTATTTAAATAAACTGTTGTTGTTTGAAAACCCCACACGGGTTTGGGGATGATAATTTATCCACATCTCCCCTGAATTTAATTATATGTCAATCGATGGGTTGACGGACTATGATGAGCTTTATTAATTTATTTTAATGCTTACACAGTTGTAAAATGCACTCTGGATGATGTTTGAATGTGTAATGATTATTTATCATTATTGTTGATTACATGCGATGTATGAAATCCGTATAATTGAAATTATATTGTAATTGATTGAGTTGCATTCTGATTCAGAAATAAAGAATATTTTAAAATAATGAATATTTCACTAAAAATATTCATTGTTTGAAATAAAACATTTTGACAACAAAAATTACATTTTTGTTGTATGTATGAATCACCAAAAAAGATTCATGTTTGAATAAAATGTTTTAACAATAAAAATCACATTTTTATTGTATGTATTAATCACCAGAAAAGATTCATGTTTGAAAAAAATGTTTTAACAATAAAATTCACAATTTTATTGTATGTATGAATCACCAAAAAAGATTCATGTTTGAATAAAATGTTTTAACAATAAAAAACACAATTTTATTGTATGTATAAATCACCAGAAAAGATTCATGTTTGAATAAATCTTTTAACAATAAAAATCACATTTTCATTATAGGTATGAATCACTAAAAATGTTCATGTTTGGGATAAAATGTTTTAACAATAAAAATCACATTTTTATTGTATGTATAAACCAATAAAAAGAGTCATATGTTGAAATATATTTTGTTCGTTAAAAATGTCGTCATTAACATGTTAGTGAAGTATTAAAAATAGTCATATGTTAATTCACATTTGTTATATAAAAATGTCGTCATTAACAAGTTAGTGAAGTATTAAAAATAGTCATATGTTAATTTACATTTGTTAGATAAAAATGTCGTCATTAACATGTTAGTGAAGTATTAAAAATAGTCATATGTTAATTCACATTTGTTATATAAAAATGTCGTCATTAACATGTTAGTGCAGTATTAAAAATAGTCATATGTTAATTTACATTTGTTAGATAAAAATGTCGTCATTAACATGTTAGTGAAGTATCGAAAATAATCATACGTTAATTTACATTTGCTAGATAAAAATTTCGCCATTAACATGTTAGTGCAGTATTAAAAATAGTCATATGTTAATTTGCATTTATTAGATAAAAATGTTGTCTTTAACATGTTAGTGAAGTATTAAAAATAATCATATGTTAATTTACATTTTTTAGATAAAATGTCATTTTAATATGTTAATGAAAATAATATAAACATGTATTGAATTTTTTTTTCGTCCACAAATAGTGGCGCAACGGTATGTTACCCACTTCCTGTTAATGAGGTCGAGGGTTCGATACCTATCTGCCCTACTCCCATTCAAGGCGCAGAGGTGGGTTCCCATAAAACCTATAAACTCGGTTGGGGACAACAAGCCTCTGTGTTGGGCTAGTCAAAAGGGGAGCCACTGTGGTGGACAGGCGAGTAACCTAGCTGCCTTCGATTTCATCAGGCAGTTTTGAAAAAAAAACGTTCATTAAAAATATCATTTTTAACATGTGTAGGAAGTGGATAAAATTCACATATGTTGAAAAATATTTCTGTTCATTAAAAATATTCTTTTTATAACATGAATATGAAGTGTACAAAATTTGCATGTAATGAAATAAATGGTTTTGAATTCGTAGAACGAATTATAAATAAACATATATATATATATATATATATTAAAATAAAACAAATCGCGCGCGGTAGTTCACATTTCGGAATCGTAACTTTTAACGATTATACTGGGAGATCTAAACGTCGGATTTTCCCAAAACAGGAACATTTGGGTTCGCTTTGTAAAGACCTTTCCAATGATATTAAATTTGTTAAGATCTAATAGTTAGATTTCGATAAATGTGCAATTCAAATCTGAATAAAAACAGCGCCAGGTTCGCGTAATGACCTGAAACGTCGTTCGAATTAAATGAGCTATTTTTATATAAATAAAAATAGCGATAAATCGCTATAAAATATTATAAATGATATGGAATGAAAATAAACGAACTTCCCTTGGTTTATAAAGTAATATGGATGGTTAGATTTATTTGACATTAATTTATAGAATTGAATTAAATTTAACCAAAGAAAGAAATGATTTGAATTATATATATATTCGAGGATTGTTTGTTGGCCTAGTTAAATCTTATTCCAAATAATTATACGACGACTTATAGTCGAAGACATTAAAGACGGTGGTTGAAGACCGGCGATTTTCACATCGAATGGACGACTACAGATGCCTTGGATTGGTTAGCTTCCAGGAAAGGGTTAAAGTGGTAGTTGTCCGAACGTACTTGATTGTCCGGATATGCGAGGACCTCTCTTCCATACTGGACATATGGAATGAGGAATAAGGTATCACCAGTTTCTTTAAGATCCAGAACGAACTTGTAAATGGACGTGTGTCTGACATTGGATTTCATTCTGTATTGACTAATTTCTATTAAATATATATCTGTTTGGTGGCGGAGAATTTATTCTCTTGCTTAACACCCTTCTTTGAGACATACAAGCTTAGAGGTTATACATCGATAAACATCAGTCGCATGGCGTGGATTGTTAAGCTAAGATGCAAATGATCAAGGCTTTTGTTAAAAAGCAGAGCCTTATGGTTGATGATCAAAGCAAAGCTTTAATTAGCATAGCTTGGTGTATAGCATTGCTTTGCGAGCCTCACACCCCGGTATGAATCAGAAATGGGATCGTGACTGCAGGGAGTGCATGCGTTTCTTTCTAGCTACAAGTGGTGTCATGGTATAGAGCCTAGACATTTTTACTTATGTGGATGATGGATTGCGAGGCCTTGGATATTGTTCGCTATTGGCCAAGTGATAGGTCCTATAGGACCAAGAAACATGTGTTCAGGAATAATTAATCCAATAAAGTATGTGTGGACCAGCCCTGAAGATCCAAGGGTTCGCCAGCATCCGAGCCCTGAGGCATTTGCTAGAGTGTCTCGAATCGGAAGGAGCCATCCCTAGCCTTGACCCATGATGGAAACCCAATTTCCAATACGACATTATGGATTTGATTGTAAACCTATATATGGCAGCATAGTATATGGTAGCTGTGCCGTCTAGGATTGACACATTTATATTGAAAAGTGTTTTAAACTGACTAGAAACTAGTAATAATATTAAATGAATTTATTTATGCGTATCAAGAATTAAAGGTAAAACTCTATCCTCCGGTTTGCATTGCATTGTGTGATGGGACTTGAGTCTTATAATGGTTTCATTTTTTTGAAAAGCATTGAGTTGTTTGAAAGATTTACTTTATTTTATGCACCGACAATCCAATGGAGTAAACCCGTTCCGCGTTAGCGGTGTGGTCCTGTGATTAGCCTTATTATTAAATAAGTTAAGTAAGATTTCTCATACCAGTCCCATGACTGACTCATAGTTTGTTTCACTTGCAAACTCGATGCCCCTATTTCCACACAGGCATTCGAGTGGTTTGTTTTGTAGATATTTATTTATTGAGCAGGATTCTGGATTGAATCTTAAAGCTGCATGCAAAGGATTGATAGGGTTTCCATGCATTGTATTAAATTTATTGTAATTTAATCTTCCGCTGTAGAATCATTTTTCGATGAACTCTGATATATTTTGTACTCCGATGTAACATTATTATGATGTTTATAAAAGTCTTCTTTTATTTGTTCTGATATGTTGTATGCCCAGAGCTAGCGTATCCGGGATTCGAACGGTCTTGGTCGATTTAGCGATCGATTAGGTCCAATCGAAATCCGTATCGTTACATATCACACCCAGTTGATTTGAATGCGCTAAAACCATACCTTTTTAGTATCAGTTTATAAGAAAGACTCGATAGAACTTTGATCTTGTGATCCTTGGTTATAAATACTTCTGTAACTCTAAGTAACACTTGATTTTTTGAGAGAGAATGGTAGAGAATCAAAATAGAAATGAATTCGTTTAGTTCTTTTTGAATTTCAGTAGAGTCTGATTATAAGAACATGAATTTTAAGATTATTAATGGAGAGGAGAAAAGTGAAGAAGAAGATAATGAAAATATTTTAAAAAAAATCGAATTTAAATGGGTATTTATAGGTGTTTAATAGTCATATCCTTTCAGGAAAAGATTTTAAAAAATAGACACATCTTTTATAATTTGAAATTTGAAAATAATGACTACTACGTCGACTTGGGGGTAAGGGATTCGACATGCCTTAAGAAAATTTAAAATTTAAATTTTTTAAAAATAAGGTAAATGATGTGTAAATAATTCAAGGTAATTCTGGAGTTTAAATAAACTATTTTCCTATATATTAAAATAGTATAATAGAGTAAGAATATAAATTGAAATACATATTTGTAATCTATAAAAGTGTTATAAAACTTAATATAAAATTATAAATATAAATATAAAAATTTTAAAGCTTAATATATAAAACTATTGGTATAAATACAAGAAAATGATAGTATTAAAACTTAAGTAAACACATATAACTAAAACTAAAATATAACTAAGAAAATCTAAAATATTTAAATTAGGAGTTTGATTTAAAACTCAAGAAATAAATTTAAATATTAAAAGATATATATTTTATATAGTAAGTAATTTTGAAATCAATTTAAGAATAAATTTTAAGAATGTTTTAAAATATTATAAGGCTAAAATGGTGTGTAAAGTGGAATAAGAATTTAAGTGCTATTGTGGAGTTTTAGCAGAAATTCTAAACTCTATCACTTATCCTGATTTCTTGAGCTCTTGTCAATCATGTGTCTTCTGTCTTGAACTTATTTTCTTTCTAATCTTGAATATTTGAACTATACAGTCTTCAAATCAATACCTGCATATATATATATATATATATTTATAATAGAGTTAATATATATTTTATAATAGTAATAGTTAAAATAGGGTTTTTTCATTAAAACCATTATTATCATCTCAGTCTCTAACAATTACTATCTCTCAAATTACATTAAAAGGATATTTAATAACGTTAAGGATTAGAAAACGTGGTCTTAAGAGACTAGTATGTTCCATATGGTATTAACTGATCAAGAGAATCCAGCCCATAGGTAACTAAGCGATCATAGGAAACTGCCCTTAAATAAATATATGAAATGGCATTAAGTGACTGAATGGTACTCCGCCTCATTGGGTATTAAGTGATAATAGAAATCCACCCTTATAAGCATATTGGCCTAAGTAACTGTAAGGTAGTCCGCCTAATTAATACATGTATGCCATATTTAATTATGTGCTCGCATAGACATAAGTTGATGAATTCATACTGCCGAGTATAGAATATAAAAATCCCTTAAACTTACCTGATTTTCATTCACTGTAACTTGTTGTTCTGACCTTCCTCCTCTTAATAAAAACAGGTTATCAAGTAGGAACGGTTAATTGATGACGCCATGAAGACTAGTGCTTGACGAAGGAGATTTTGTAGACTATTATTATTATCATCATGTTTGGTAGTTTATTGTATTCATGGGATATTATTACTGATGTACCTTGATATGACAGTTGAAACTTGATGTAATCAACTTATTATGGTTTTTATTTAATGACACATTTATTTTCTAGTTATTATATTTTATCCTATCTGTTGTGAGATTCTAATTTTGTTTTTAGTTTGGCTATATTTATTCATTTATTCCTTATAGGAACCACAACTCGTTTTGAAAAGCTCTATGTTCTAATGGGCCTTTTTTAGGTCGGGGTTTGGGTCCATTCCAGGCAGGATATTACATTTTTAGTATTGAAGCCTAGGTGATCTGATTATGGAGAAATATGCATATGAGAGGCGTACTTGTTATTTTGATAAAGGAGTTTTCAAAGGTTTTACTATACATAAGTGTGTACATATATAAATTATGCATATCTCTATAGAATTCTTTCATAGACCTTCTAGGAAAGGATTTATCTTAATTTCTAGAATCACCCTAGAAACTATACAAAGATTTAGCTACTTCCAAAGTTGGAAAAGTAGAAAGGATTGAAACTCCTTATTTAATAGGCAGTATATAGAAATCAAATTAGTGGCTTAATTATCATTTGTGGAGGAGATAAGGAAAAAGTAAATATGAAGAATTTGGAGTAGGCGTTCGTAAGGATGACTATTAATAAGGACAAGTTTATGTTCACTACATAAGAATATATTAAGTTATAAGGAAAAATGAGAGATAGTATAAAATTTCATAATAATAAATATGGAAATTTGAAATTTAAAAGAGCACTAAATGGGTCAATAAGTGAAAGGATATTCAAAACGAAAAATATTAAAGAAGTAATAATGACCATTTATGTGATTATATGAATATTAGAATTTGAATAAGAAACTAAAATGTCCACAAGAGTGAGCATTACTTAAATGGTCAAAATGGACATAAAATACATTTATCGTGGCAGCAATTAAGAATGTAAAGAAATGGAAAAAAATTAGAACATAAAAGAAAGGTTTTAACAAAAGGGGTATACTTCCATAGAATAGTGTGTTAGAAGTATAATTGGTAAAACGAGAAAGTTTAGACCAAGAGAATAAATATGTTTTTAAATTTTGCAAAAGGCTTTGCTAAGAAAACATACAGAAGTGGGTCTTGATAATACCAAAAAATTATTGGTAAAAATAGAATTTTATAGAAAATGTGAAACATTTTTGTAAGTAAGCATAAATAATGAAAGTTTTCCTAATAAGGAAGAAGTTAAAAATAAGTTTTTTAGAAACAAAAATGTTTCAAAAGGCTTGAAGATTTACCTTTTTTCTAATAGACAAATTAAAAATATAAATCTTTGAGAAATCAGTAGATGAATTCTTTAAAAAGAACAAGTGGTTAATGATGAACTTAAAAAAAAAGTTTTCACTCATTAGCCTTAAAAAAATAGAAAAGAAATATAAGTTTTTAGAAGTGACAAACAATAAAGAATTATATTGGTAAAGTTTATCGTTGTCATAGCCTTTACGTAACAACCATTAAAATATTAAGAGGTTTTAACCCTTGTTTTATCAATATTTTCTGTTTTAGGTTTTACATGAAATAAATGAAATTAAAAAGATTCTTTTCTTCAAAAAAAATCACTAGAAGTGAAAACATAGAAAAGTATATGTGTTTAAACGTCTGGTAGGATAGATGGAGAAGACGCACTTACTAGATAAAGGATAGAAAAATTATTGCTGGAATTTACTACCCCAAATCAAATGCTTAATTCTAAATAGTCAATTTCTAAGCATTTGCTATCACTTATGACTTGGAATTAAATCTTATTTGTATTCTAAATAAATTTCTAATTATTTCAACACCTATAAATACATAGAGAATATGTAACAACCTGTATTTTTGGAACCAATTTAAAATTTATTTTTAATTGATTTTCATAAAAATTAAATATTTTAGATAAATTATTTTGAGAATAAACGATCTAAAATTTATTTTAATTGAAATTAGAACGTATAAATTTAAAATTTTAATTAAAACGAACTCAGAATTGCACGGTAGTTTGAAAATTTGATTTTAAACTTTGAATGAATGTATAGAATTCAATATAAAACGGAATGGGATAAGACAAGAAACATTGGAATATTTTGAATTGTAATTTTCTAGCGAATATAAGAAATTGAGATTTCAGTTTACAAATTTTAAGTTATATCTAAATTAAAATTTAGAATAGTTGCTATGGAATTTATATATATTTTGATATTATATATAGCCATTAAAAATAACCATTTTGCAAATGACTTCCGTTTTTGGCGAAACCACTTCCATTGGGTTCAAAATGTCGTTTGTGACTTTAAAACTATGAACATCGATACCTTTGGAGTTAGAGAAATTTGGTCTCTTTCATTGGATGTATGACCAAAATATCACTTTTTACATATGGACGAATTTTGGACTCGAAACCACTTCCATTGAGTTCAAAATGTCGTTTACGTGTTCAAAAAGTATAAAATTCGATATATTCTGAGTTTCTAAAATTTCGCACTTTGGTTGGGTTTGGGTTAGCTCACCTAGCCCAATCTTATAACCCCCACCAACTCTCTCCTTCCATTCATTAATTTCCACTTAGAAAAAATAGAAAATGGGGTACGGGAAAGGGAAATTAAAAGTCCTAAGTTAGGGCCTTCAATTTATAGCTCAAATCAAGAAGAAATCAAGCAACGAAAATAGGGTAAGCTTCTCCATCTTCCTCTCCATCTTGTTTCCTCTTCAATTTTCGGTATTTCCTATGACCTGACTTCTACGAAATTTGTGCATTCGTGTTTATATTGAAGATTCATGAGTAATATTGGAAGAGAGGTTGTTCTAGATTTTCATTGTATCGATTTCTTGCTTCTAACCATCAAAGGTGGGTTCTTTGTGATTTATTCATGAACTCACATCTATGCCATAAGCTATTATCTTGTAAAGGTGTAATTTAGAATTCATTTGGGTTTACATATGCATATGAATTGGTTAGATAAGTATACACTTTCCGGTTTATTAATTTATGTTCCATTGAATTGAAAATTATGGTTAGAATTGTCCATACATTCTAATTCATATGTTACTAGTTGATTTGGCAATATTGTGAAGCTCCGTTGTCGCGCCGACAAGTTCTAAGACTTCACAATTCCCTTATATCGCATTTGATTGCTTTGGTTAGAGAATTTAGTCGTTTTGGAGTTTATAATCGAAATCATTGCAAATCTCTTGTGTGAATGTTTGTGCATGTGAGTTTGGTGTTGTGAGTTTCTTCGGTGGGTCTCCAATGGCTCTTGATTGGTCCACGTACCGACCATTTTGGAGGTTCGATAGAAATGGCTAACGTATTGTTTATGGTATTACCAATTAGTGATGACTGACCGGCCCTAAAGATCCAAGGGTTTCCCAGATGCGTGATCCTGGGGCATTTATTAGAGTATCTTAAAATCGGTAAGGAATATCCCTTGCCTCGGTTGATAGATGGAAATCCAATTTCCAATACACGATCTTTCGGTTTTAGCTGTAAACCTTTATGGCAATATAGTAGGATGGGGTACTATGCCATATATGATTGATACATTTATATTTGATGTTGATTTCTGCGCTTATAATAGTAATAAAAGATAAATTTTGCGTATCAAGAATTTTTTGTCCTTATAAGTTAAAATTCTATCCTCTGGTTTATGATGCATTATGTGATGGGACCTGAGTCTTATAATGACTTCATTTTTCCTTTTAGCATTGCGCTGTTTGTTTTATGGTATTCTTGGGAGAAAACCCATTCTGTGTCATACGGCGTGGTCCCTCGATTTATCCAACATTAAATAAAGTTAATGACTATTTTAGTTCTCACACTAGTCCCATGATTGACTCGGAGTTTATTGTTTCGACCTAAACTCTGGGTGCCCATATTTTCCACACAGGCAGCTTGTAGTTTTGGTTTTCGCAGATATTTCTTTTCATAGGATCTTGGTTTACGGCTGGAGCTATATACATAATGTTTTATATCCGTGCATTTCTTTCAGTTGTGGTAGTTGATGTTTTTCGTTGCGCATTATGTTTATGTAGTTAAATATAATTTAAATCTCTAATAATTTTCCGCTGTAAATTATGTATTTGTACTCTGATGTAAATTGTTGCAATAGCAATGAAATGTTCTCATGTTTGTGTTTTGATTCGTCGTGTTCTCAAAGCAGTCCACCTTCTTGTTCAATTTGGGCCGACCGGGAAATTCGGGTCGCTACAGGTGGTATCAGAGCTTTGGTTTACAAAGCTCGAGAACAAGGCACATTAGAACCGAACGAAAGAATTCATCAGAGATAGGATTAGTAACATACTATAAGAGTGACTCGTTAGAGATAGGGTTAGTAATGACCTATAATGAGATTGAAGAGTACTATTCGAAAAAAAAAACTAATTTAAATTTTAAATTATATCTTACTATACGTATTTGAGTATTTTATTTTACATTGATTTTGGACTATCAAGTATAAGTAGATTTTGCATATACGTATGATCCACGTGTATCCGAAGTCTCAAATATACCGGGTAGATATAGAATCACACTCTAGTCACCCGGAGATGACTCTGATGATAGCTCGAGCATCATCAGTATTTATGTTCGAGATTCAAAAGTGGGATATCTATATATTTCCAACTGACTGGTGTGAGAACCAAAACTTAGTTAGAGTTTAACGTTTGTGATTTGGCATTGAAAATATGATTTTGAGTATATATATATAAAAGATATATGTTTGCAATGCTAATTAACTTATTAATTGCTGGTTGTGATGTGTGATTATTAGTTTAACTAATTAAAATATGGGAATAATAAAACCAATATGAAAATGTAAGGTAAATTTAGCCAAATAGAATTTAATATTGAAATGAATTGAAAACTAGTCCGAATTGGATATATATATATACATGTATATCTATGTTGTACAGGTTATGGCGTGGAAGCTAAGAAGAGGAATAAATTTTTTAAGCATAATGGTTGTGTAGAGCGGCTCTAGACACCCGATTAGATAATATTAATAATAACATATTCGACCAACAAGCCTGACCGGTAGCACTAGTACTAATAATGCATGCAAAATACATGCAGGTAGTTTTAGCACATAGCACGATTGATTACATATTATGCTAATGAACCAACAAGCGAAACTTACTTCTAAATACCACAAAGTAACACCACTAACACAACTCCTTGCATGATCAAGTAAATCATCAACATCCACAAGCCAAAAGACGCAAAAAAGTTTGCCTGTAGCGAGAGAGTGTGCGGCACAAGATGTACTTACCATAGACGAGGGTAGTGACAACGCAGTTGGGCGCCGCCAGCGTCGGCGCTACCTTCAGACTCATCCCACACGATGGCAGTATCCAGTTGAGTTGGTATGAAAGGTGCCAGCGGTGTACCGGACCAAAGGTGTAAAATGTGAGTAATTTTATGGCAAAGTTGGTAATTCGCGGTAAAACGATTGTCGAAGCAGCGATTATTGCGTTCATTCCAAAGCGTCCAAACAAATGCTGCGAAAACTATTTCAAGTTTTGGTGATGGGGGATCAAACTCCCTGTGATTGAAGTGGTGAAAGAAAGGTGGAGGTGGCCAAGAATGTTGGTGATAGTAGATGTCCAGAGGTAGAAGCTTAGGTCACATTCCTCGAGAAGGTGAGGGATGCACTCGTTCTCTCGTTGATAGAGGATGCAGCTTGGATCAACCATCAAATCTTTTCGAATTAACCTGTCTTTGGTGTTGATCCGTTCTCTAGCCATGCTCCATAAAAGAAATTTCACTCTTGGAGGCGCCTTAATCTTCCAAAGTCTGGGAAACCGGAATAGTCAACCATGATAGGATGTATAATTGTAGCACGAACTGACCGAAAAAATGCCGTTGGGACTGCTCTTCCAGTAGATAACATCAGGGTTTTGATAGAGCGTGCCTGATTGTAATATAAGGAGAACCTCTCTAATATCACGTATGAGTGTGGGATGAAAGTAGGTGTTTGGCAGGATAACAATCAATCCGGAGTGCATCACATCAGCAACGGTGACGTCAGGGTTGGGGCATAAAGAGTAAAGGTTCGGGTAGAAGTGTGACAGTCTGAAGTCAAAGACCCAAGTGTCATTCCAAAGAGAGTAGCTCCGACCATTTTGTATGTGTTGACGGCAATAAATGTCGAAAACACCAATGATTCCTATTACTAGGAATAGTTAATTTGGTCGCATGACTAAGTAAGAGAAAGCGGTAAATGACACAAGTATTTATAGTGGTTCGGCCATGGATTAGGCCTACGTCCACTTTGGAAAGGTGTTGGAATTTTATTAATCACTCAAGAATTACAAGGATAGTCCATGCTCATTACATTCACTTTCCTAATCGCCATATGCTGGTATTTGGGAAAAAGAATATTTAATTATCCTTCTTCCTCAAATAGGAGATGCCATTAATGGGGCTCATGATGCTCTAGGAAGGTCTCAAGTGAAGAAAATCCAACCCCCTTTGAAGTGAGAGGCCATGGAGTATTTACAGGAGTGGGGGTAGGTAGGAGTAGGTGAAATAGGGGACCACATGTAAATTTTTGTACCTGCTAGCACATGCACAAATTTCGAACCCAGCTTCAGGTGTGAAATTTCGCACCTACTGGGTGCGAGTTTTCGCACCCCTGGGTGTGAAGTCCGCCTTACGGGTAGTGCGAAGGCCCTGGGTATTGGCGCCTTGATGGCCCATGGTTCGGGTCCACGGCTCGGACTACGAGGCCTTTGTTTGGCAATGTTTGGAGGAGTGGCAAGGCTCACGAAAGTTGTTGGCTGAATCCTGACTTTTGGTCGATCGCCGCCAGGACTGTGGGGCCCTGGACCCCCACTGGCGCTACGCCCGGACTCGCTTCACGGCTCGCCTTCGGCTCGGAGCACTGTTCGCCTTCGGGTCGGATGCGAACGGATACTGATGGAGGTCGCGTTCAAGGGATGCGACATCATGTTAGTGCCCAGATTCGAGTCTTCTGGTACTGGACCCCAGATGATATTGGTGACGCCTCTGGGCTGTAATATCACTAGATATGTTGAGTCGAGCGTGTCTTGCATAATTTTGTGAACCGTACCAAAAGGCCGGTTAACATTTGCCCCCTCAAAGTATGTCGTGTGTCAACGAGACGTGCTTTAATGTAAGACATGTATGGCGATGGACGGGAAGATCTATGTAGCATGCTTAGTGACTTGTCGTGACCTTTTCCTTGATTTGTGTGTTGAGAATGCGCATCTTCGGATCGTTCGAGGCACATTGTTGAAACCTATCGGTATGAATTAAGGAGTCCGGCGTTGTTAAGTGCTTTGACTCGCTTGAGTCTTGCCGCTTAGGTGTCAACCTGCCCAAAGCACCTAATTGTTGTAGGTTAGGGAGGTTGATTGTCAGTTGCCGACTCCTGATTGCATCAAAGTGCAAAAAGTTCGCTGTCGGGTCTGAATCACATATGCATTCACATGTTTGCATGTGGTTTCGCACGATGCGATATGAGTTGGAATGAGTAATATGAAGGTGAATTGCCTGTTATGGGCCGGTAATCACGCAAATTAGCTTTTTGAGGAGTTTTCGGATCGAGGGTCGATCGTTTGGTGTGTACATTTGAACCCTTAAGTCTTGTGGGCAGGCGTTTGAATCAAGTCGGTCTGCTCGGTTGAGGTTTCCAAAGCGTGTATACATGGTCATTGCCATTACCCAGGCGCGATCTCGTCCTAAGTGGTTGTTGAAATGTTGTTGGGATAGAACTTGACTGCATGGAGTATTCGCTGGATCACTTGTATTTGCAAAGCCAAAGTTATTCATCGACCCAAGCTGGTCCCATTGACTAGCATTTTGGCAACTCGCATATGCAGATGTCATTGTTAGGACAACACTTGGCATATTTCGTGGCATATAGTCGCTTAGATTTTCCTTTGAGGCGAGGTCGGCCCTAAATGCTAAGTGCGTGCACTTTGATGATTGGGCATTTGGTGAGTACACGAGTGGTCGCTGAATCGTGATTTACTTGGTAACTGGAGCTTCGAAATATGATCATACCTTGAGGTAAGATCCTGAATTCCAATCCCGTAACATTCGTTCGGGGTATGCTAATCCCTTGATGGTAGTTGCTTCCTCTCTTCTCTGGATAGAAAATCAGCTTGAGGCATGGAGGATACCAAAATACTTCTTTTATTCTTTGGATGTTCGAGGTGTTGTTAGGTTTTCGGGAGAAGGGAAGAGAAATATGGAAAGTAATAGGGCTTCCGGATTTGGCACTCAAGAACGTGGAGCGGCGGATCTTAGGAACGGAATTAGGAATTGGGATAAAGGTCACCAAGTATGTGTGAAAACGGGAGTGGGCTCCGGATCCAGACACTTGAAAAACCCTCCAGGTTTTTTCGAAAGGTCGAAGCTGGTTTGAGAGACATGATAATCTGGCAAGGACGTGTGAGCATGACGCATAACTCTGCACTTTGATGACTTAGTCTTGGCTCCAAGCTTGGGCTAGTAAACTTAAACATTTTCTTGGCGCCATATGAGCGGACGGTGATCAGTGAGTTTTGGTTTTGCGATGCGGTCCTTGAGGAATGGACTTGCTTGGACTATCGGCACGAATGCGTATGTAGGATGTCGATACAAAGTTGAACTGTTAGGCTCGGTATCCGATCAATAACCCAACCATGACACAGTTGCATCTTGACTCAGGCATTGCGCTAGTAGTTGGAAATGGCCATGGCATTAGTTGTTGAGGCTAAAGGTTGCCATCATGTTCCTAGAGTATCCGCTTTTTGTGGAGTCCGGGCACTGATGGAAAGCCGAAAAGCCTCCAGGACCTGGACTCTGGCTCTGGATTGCCTTCATTGCGAGGTGAACGCGCTCTCAAGATTGTGGCTCTAAGGGACGCTGTGAAGATGACGCCAGTGCAGGGACTGAAGGGGATCTGATCTAGTTTTGAGATTGCCAGGCCGTTGCGATACTCGGTAGAGGGATGCTCCTAAGCCCAGGTATCTGCTAGATTTTGCTTGACGTCAGGGACGAGCTAGTAAGTTTGGATCATTGCTCAATGTTTCATATCTGGTTTGTAATTGAAGTTTGAACGTAACACAACTAGTTGGCGAAAGATAATGGAGATGGACTGATTTTACTCGGATATGCACATAAGATGTAAACATACGGTTGAGTCATAGTTCCAACCCAATTAGGTTGTAACCATTTTCCGACCCGAGAATGGTGTTGATGTTTACCGGTAATCACTGTCATAGTTATTAAAACTAGGTGTCGTCACCATGTTCCGATGCGCTTGTAGGTAGGAAGTTGTTGCATCGAGGGGTGTGAGTCAGCTTTACGTTGTGTTTAAGTATGAGTTTGCTCGCAAGGCGTTGAGACTTTGGGAACCCAGTGAACCGGCCACGTAAACTTGAGAACTTGTATCGAGGTATGAATTTTTTATTTCATGTACTGTGAACTTGTCTAAATTTTCCAGTTCCTCGGGGAACTGGTGGTTTTATTGCTCCCTCTGTCCTTTAGTTCGAGCTTCTACGCCCAGTCCGCATAGTATTGGAGGGAGGTTAGAAGTTTCCGATACCTGAGCTTTCGGGTCTGGATCGTCCTCGTAGCGAGGTGTATGTTCCTCTTTAGAATGGTTGCCCCGAAGGTTGTGGTGATGGAAATGTCAGCGCGGAAGCTGATGGGGATCCTCTTTAGGTCATGCGATGAGTAAGTAGGTGCAGAGATAGGTGGGAGATACCCATAGCTCGAGTACTTGCTAACTAAAGAGGACGCGAGCAGTGAACCCTCAGCAATCAAATAGCGTCTTCTTTTGCTGGACTTCCACCCTTGGAACAGAGGCGATGCCACGCTTTGCCCCCGTGATTCCTCAAGCGTCCGAGTCCCGGTTGGAGTTAAGCGGGAACACTGTGGAGAAGTAGGAGAACCCATGGCTTCGGATCCCATATTTATATGAGCCTCCTTGTAGGGAGAGAAATTGTGGTTAGTCGAAGTGCTCATGCGATGGGCGCAGCTGATATACGTGTGCAAGCAATGCAAGCTACGGTGGAAGATCAGGAAGCCCGTCGGGTGGCAAAGTCGGAGCAGCCAGAGGGGAAGACTGACCAGACGAGGCTGCCATACAATATGCATGGGCAAAAGCTGGGCAAGATGCCTAGGAGAAATCCGCCATTGTAGTGGCAAAGAAGTAGGCCGATATTGAAGCAGAGAAGGTGAGGGGCTCTGAGTAGGCTAGGAAAAGGGAAAGCCGTCGATGTTCCCCATCAAAAGGGGGCAAAGATGATGGCGGGAGGCGCACATCGACGTCTCATGAATCCGTTACTCATGTGAATAGTAGAGGAGGAAGAAGCATTTTTGGAAGGAAGGGTCCCATTACTGCTGGTGATCTGCCAAGTGCTAAACCTATACAGAAAAAAGAAAAGAAAAGAGAAGGATAAGTAGCATCAGTAATTGTTCAAGGAATTATAGAAACTTTGGGTTAGGTAGACCGATAGCATATGTGAGTATGGTTCTCGCTTTCGGTTCTTAAAGGCATGGTGTGGTATTCATGTACACCCTACCATCAGAGAGAAAAGATGTTAGACATGTAGTCTGTTTAATTTGTTTGTGTAGAAATGAAATACAAATTAGTAAAGACTGCAATTTGTGTTAAGTGTTTGGATGTTCTTCTTATGTTTTCAGGCGTCCCATACATGCATAAACATACTTATCGTTACACCTGACGAAAAAGCGATTGTGTACCGCGCTCTGGGTCAATTATTCCAGAGGTGTGTGATCGTGTACCGCGCCCTGGGTGAATTATTCTAGAGGGGTGAGATAGAGCGTTGGTTTCAGTAAGTTTCCCTCAGTTCAGGAAACCCGTAGTTTGCGAAACTAGGTTGTGCGCCTGCTATTTTGGGTGGCTCGGGTTTAATCCCATGTATAGTGAAGGCGTAGGGCGTCGCGTTATGCGGTCCACCAGGTGGGTGGCTCTCCCGTCATTCATCGGGTTGGGGTGAGCCATCGACGTCGTTTGTTCACCGGAGAAAAGCCCGGATCATCATCCCGTAGGGTCCGATCGTGGTTATGGGCTGCACTTAAGCCTTGAGAGCTTCGAGGAGAAATGATTTAAGGTCGGTCTTGGTGCTGCGCTAAGATTCTACCGGCGCCCGTAACCGGCGAAGAGAGACTTTCATGACCCTTAGTCGACCGTTGGGTGGCGGCGCCAAGTCGCCTGGACTTGGACGCGGAATGATTTATCCTCGGTCTCGGCACTGGGCCGAGGTTCGAGTTAATGGTTATTTATACTCGGTCGCGCCATGGGCCGGCGACTCGAGTAGCGTTGCTGGCTCTCGTGCTCGGGGTGCCGGACGTAGCCTATGTTGTTTTGCCTTGATGTTGGATCGAGGTTCGGATGGCAGCACCGACTCTCGTGCTCGGGGCACCAATGCGGCGATCGAATGTTTACACGCAAGCTATTTATCAGGTTTAATCAAATATGTCATGAACGTCATGCACGGAGCAAACATGAAAGGGTGTTAGGAAACTGAACATCATTTCTAAGGACAACTCTGGTAGTAGCAGCCTTTATAACGCCTTGAATTGCAAGAAAGCAAGACATCATTGTATGGCGTGAATCAATTGTACACTATGTTGTGCAGAGTAAAGGTAAAGATGTTAGTTGTTCCGTGCCCTTGGGAGTTCGTCTCCATCCATGGCTTAGAGTTTGAATGTTCCATAGCTGAGATTCCGTTGTATGAGTATGGGCCTTCCTAACGAGGAGTGAGGCCTATAGGTGGAGGAAAGGCTCGTTTGAAGATGAGGCCACCGATGTGCGCTTGCGTGGGACCTTGGCTGAGTTTCTAGTCATGCCCCAAGTGGCCGAAGCATTGGTTGGAGGTGAATGGTTATGATACAGCAAAGAGGAGGTGTGTCTTAAAGAAGTGGCCTTGCTATGCATTTTCATTTCATTTTTTGTAGGCCTATATATACATAGGTCGGAATGAGGCATCTATCCGTGAGTGTATGATTATGTTTGAATTGCAACGGTAACGACTAATGAAAAGGTTGCGACCCTTTACAAATAGACATTTCCTTCAGCAATTGCAATCGAGGTCCTATTTTTTGACCTTTAAACATTAATGTGTATGCCCTCATTATGCTATGAAATATTTTATCTCACCCTTTTTTTATGGGAAAGCTGATGATGTTAATGAGTCGATGGCTGATATCTCCAATGGTAACCTCGGGGATTGCAGTATCGTAGACGACGGTCTTGCGGATGATAGAGAACTGGAATTCTCGGGCTCGCTTCCGAACGTTCCCCCGGTAATGCTTCTCAGCGTGCCCCCTGTTGATTGGAGGAGGTCGGATGCACTGTATGGAGGACAAAAAATGGCCACGGCATAGCGAAAAGGAGGTGCTTTTCATAGGAGAAAGCTTGCTTTTAGTTTTTGTTCTGCTTCCAATGTGGGAGGCAGAGCAGGGAGGAGTTGTAAACTGGTATCTCTGATGACAACCTAGAGTCAACTATGCCACGGAAGCTGTAGTCCTGACGAGTTAGGGGGATAATGTTGAGGGATTAATTTTCGGTTCAAGTCCTGTTTAGTGGGAATCTTTGATGAGTGCTGGGTAGCTCAGAGATCCCATGTAGTAGGGATCCTCGATGAGCATCGAGTGGCTCGAAGGTCCCACGTAGTGACAACCTTCAATGAACATCGAGTGGGTCGGAGATCCCGTGTAGTGGGAGTCTTTGATATGTGTTGAGTGGCTCGGAGTTCCCATTGCCGATGAATTCATCGTGGTCGTTCTACAAGTGACGAGACATGTTTGTGTTGTGTCCGCGAATGTTGTAGAACCGACAATATCCTATAGAGTCCCTTGGTGTGCTCGTCGGACTATCAGGTCTTAGCCTTTTGCATAGCTGGAAGTTGTAGCTTGCGAGATAAATTTTCTCGAGGGTATTGCTAAGAGCAGTATAGCTGCGGAAAGAAGGGAGTCAAGGACGATTCCATCCATTGCTACGATTACCTCTGACGTTGCAGGCACGAGCAAGATTGCGTAGAGCGATAGAATTAGAGTTGTTGGAGCATTGAATGTCGTCACGAGGCAGGATGTTGAGGGTAGCAACATGATTCCTTTAAGCTAGATTTCAGCATAGGAAGTAGCCGACATTAATGCAGAAGATCTCCTGAATCTTTGATTGCTTCTGATTGGTCCATGCTCTAAGTTCGACACAGGTTGTGTGCCATTTGTGAGCTGGATGAGTGTGATCCGAGGAGTAGGTTTCTCGACTTTAACCAAGGCTATGTGGGATCTTGCGAGATAGCCTTTGAGAATTTTCATGGATGCCTTGGTAAATGTTCAAGACTGAGAGGATGTCTCTGGGCATCGTGATGTGCAACCTGGATTGCGCGACCAATCTTTTAGCGAGTTAGTCGAGAGTTGAAATAGTTCATGGTGGAATTCGAGAGAACCCGAATAAAGCCATCTTGGACAAGGACAGGGAAGCATTTGCAATTTACGGCGTAGGCGAGATGTAATGAACCCATGTGCTATTTGTGGTGGCTAATGAAGATTCGGTAATCATGGCTTCTTTAAGTATTGGGTGAGTGTCGATATGTCGAAGCGCTTGCGCCATTCGATATTAAGGATGGCCAACGTGAACGGGTTATGCCCTGTATCGGTTTCATAGATGTCGTAAGCGTGCCCTTGTGGTTCCCTCATGGTTCCATGGATCGTGCCGGTAATGATTGGAGGTTGGGCTCCGGCCGCATTATAGAGGTCATGATCTAATCCAGGACTTTGGGGCCTAGCGCGCCTTCCTGACGGAAGGTCTTCAGCAATCCTTAAGTCTCCAACTTCAATTAGATGATGTTGTGGATGTAAGTTGAAGTGAACTTAGGCCCAATTGGATGCTAGAAGCGTAGGCGTCAAGTTTGGACTCATAGCAATTTGAGTCCGCCTAGCAAAGGCTTAAGAGTCAAAGCCGGGGACGACCGGGATGACACATTGCATTTCTGATGGTGATTCTGATATTGTCGAGATTAGAGGTCAGTCGAGCCTTCATAGAATGCCACATGTGGTGTGTTGAAGCGTCGAGGCCACTCGGCTTTATGCACAATCCTAGTGAAGGCATTACGCCTCAAAGTGGGTTTCTCTAGAGTGGTTGGTGTTTCTCCGTGTATCTCTTTTGATTATTCAGACCACATCAGGGAGATATGTCGGAGTGGGGATTTTGTAATGGAACCCTTTAGTTTTGATGAATTTCAGGAGTTCCACTCGGTCGAAGTCTTTTGCTGTACACATCTGGCTTACTTTCGTTCATGTCACAGATGGTCTGGTTTTGGTATGGCTGTCGAGGTTGGGAGAGCTAGAGTGCATCCTGGTTCGGAAGTACTCTAGCTTGATGAGCTGCTGGAGGAGTGGGACTCTGGTTGTGAGTGACGACAGTTGGGCTCTTCTGAGTAGAAGGTAGGTTACTCGGACCTGGTTTGTTACCATCTCCCTTGGCCGTAAGTGATGACGATTCGATCATTTTCTCAATTCTGTCGTCATTGCTGTTGCCGTACGAGTGTTGGAGTGGACGGCGATGCTTTTATTGAGGCTGAACCTTCTTCCTTGATGTGGGTCCCTAGATTCAGGAAAAGTAATTCCCAATGCGTATGCTATGAGCGGGTGCGCTTCTGAGCAAGGTGAAGTAGAATGACGATGCAGTGATTTTCTTGAAGTTGGCACATGAGGTTGATGTTAATCTTCAACGCCTAGCGCAAGATCTGCATTCTCATATTTCTCATTAAGCATGTGAATCTGTGCTTGAGTCGCATGGACTTTGGGGTCCACAAGTGGAAGGAGATCCATTTCCAGTGGGTCCTCTGCCGCTAGGGGATGGTGAGAGGTACCAGCATCAAATGCGGCTAACGGGGTGAGCGTTAGGTTTTGCCGGAATTCTGGTTAATGCCAGTGAGAGTCATGATGCTTTTTGGACGAACTGCTCAAGGCACTTCTTGCGGATAAGCTTTTCGATTGCGTCTTTGAGTTGATGGCAATCATTAGTATTATTCCCGTACATGTTGTGGAATCGACAGTACTTGCCGGTATTCCTCTCATGATTAGTGGATTCCCTGTTGTACGACTTCTTATATTGAAGCGTGTCACACATTTTCCGGTAGATTATTTCCAAGTCTTCATTTAGCGGAATGTAGGTCATGTATGCCCAGAGATGGCTAGGCCTCTTGGGTTCCGTAGGAACCTGGCCATTGTTGCGGCTGCCTGCCTACCATTATTCGGCCTTTGTTGGTAGGGACCTTCCCCCTTGTCGCTACCGAAGAACTCCCTAATCTGTTTCCACTTGAAATTGTGATTGATGGTATCCATATGTGGATTGTTGGAAAAACAGGCCCTGGAGAGTCGGTTTCTTCTCGCTTCTTCTTGACATAAGTATTGCCTGGCCTTTTCATGGAAAGCGTCGCGGCTTTTTAGCTGCTTCCGATCAATCCATGCCCCGAATTTGGAAGTAGGTAGGACGCCTTTTGCTAATAGGAAGAGTATGGTGCGAGGGTCCGGATCCTCGACCTCGGCGAGGGCGACGTTGAACTTGGAGAGGTAGCTTTTGAGCGACTTAGCGGGCCCTTGGTATAGGTTGAACAGGGTAATGGCGTTCTTTGGAGTTGGGATATGCACCCTGAATTGCATGACCAATTCTGTCGCTAACTGGCTGAAGTTGGCAATGGAATCCAGTGGGAGGCGAGAGAACCATAACAGAGCGGTTCCTGATAAGAAGACTGGGAAACGCTTGCATTTGACCGGATCGTTGCCCCGGCTCGAGTCCATTTTCCATTCATATCAATTTAGGAAGGCATAGGGATCAATGGTGCCGTCATAGAGGGACATCTGTGGCATGTTGAAGTGTCACGGCCATTCAGCGTCATTCACCCTTCTTGTGAAGGGGTTGCGCCTAATGTGCGCTTCCCATGAATCATGCAAGTTTCCTCGCATTTCCCTCGTGATCCTTCAGACCATGTCGGGGAGGTAGGTTCGATGGGTATCCGCCATGGGGACCCATGAGTTTTGGCGAGGTTCTGGAGCTCTGTTGCGAGGGCGTCTTCTAAGATGGATGTCCGAATCGTCTTTCTCCATGTCCTCGACATCTACAATCGGAACCTGATGAAGAGCGAGCTGGTGTGAATCCTGTTCAGGAGGAGCGCGGGCTACTAGAATAGCGGGCCCCTCATCCCGATTAGCAGTCATTGGGTTGTGTAGAGGAAGAGGTTGGTTGGTAGGACTTGGTCCGTCATTGATGATCAAGCGAGAGCGGTCTCGGTACTGTAACACCCCACCTCCGCTAGGGTCACTCACAAAGGGAATGCCCTAGTTTTGGAGGGGTATTATCTAGTAAACAGGCACAGAGATAACACAAGACAGAACATAGATAAAATAGAGTGTATAAAGTAGCGGATATAAACTTTAAAACCAAATCTCATTACTGAAAAATAGAGTCAAAACCTCTTACATCAAAATGCCAAGTCATTATTTCATTACATCAAGTTCTAAAGAAGCAAAGTTCTTAAAACAACATAAGTAAAATATTATTACCCAAAAAGTGCATGAGTGCAGCCATAGCATAGCTCAAGACCAAACCGTACATGAGCTGTCAGAAAGCAAGCAAAGTCCAAGCTAAGAGCTAGAGTTTCCTCCCTGAGAACCTTGGGGAAGGGGGAAACGAAAGACAAAGAGGCGAAAGAAAACGGGTCAGTCAAAAAGACTGGTAAGCCCTAGTGACTATCAGCATAAAAACTAGTAAAGTTAACAAGACATGAATAAACTGGAATTAAACATAGGAATGATGATAAGTCTGACATGATAACTAAGCTAACAAGATAACTCAAGTCTAACATTGCGTATTCAAGGTTCGCCATACCAGCTATACTGGTATACTAATCCCATGTCAACTATAAATCAAGAAATAATCCCTTGGCCCAATATTGTGAAGTGACCCAATTCGGGGTCCAACGGTATGATCTAATCGATTGGCTCCCTACAAGTCTAGCTCGTCGTGTGTCTGTGTCATACGGCCCTATCACGAATGTAGTCACCTAAGCTAGGTCCACCATAAGGTGTATCAAGCCCTAGGGTGCCAACCACCGACACGAATCAAGAATGCACAGATAATCCTACTGGTGCCCAATGCCTGCTTTTTCAACTCCGGGCTAAGTGCACGACCCTAGTCCGCCTGAACCTACAATGGGGCACCAACTCAGCCGTCGTTCTGGTCGCTTACAATCAGCCCAGCAATCGTGCCCCACCCGGCCTAGTCCCAGGGTACCGTGATACATCTAGTGGGTTACTACTGAAAAGGATCGCGTAACTAGGGTTTCGTTCAGCAGGTTAAGTTGTCATTTAAAATCGAGACTTAACCCCATCTACGTGTCATGTCAAATTGACTAAGTGTGTCGGTCTAGATCAAGATTTAGTCCTACGAATCATGTGTCAGGTTGGTTAAGTGTGTTCAAGCGGTTCATGACTTAACCCTATCAAATCAACGTGTCAAATTGGTTAAGTATATTCAAGTGGTCCATGACTTAACCCTATCCAGTGGCATTAATTTACTTAATGCACGCCTAACCTCTCACATTAGACTTGGTTATGGTTACTGGATGTGTCGGGCGGGTCCGGGCAGTTTTACACCATAACCTAGTCTAACCTCAGGTTTCGAGTGCGATATGACCAACTACTCACATTGAGTCCTATTGTTTGTAGTTACTGGATTCGCCGGGCGGTTCCGGGCAGATTTATACTGCAAACTCAACCCAACCTCGAGTTGGCCACGTTCAAGTTATCTAAGTGTCATGTCCCAAATTCATATTTTCAAGTATAATTTCATGTCAAGTTCATGTTCCTATCCAAGCTCAAGTTATAACGATATTCATGTTTTCAAGTTCATACTAAATTCAGGTTTTCCTAAACTACCCAAATCGCATCCCCAACGCTCGTGAATTCGAATCAAGGCAATAGATGTAACTAGGGAATAACATAACTATGATGGGTATAAAGTGGCAAAGGTGATTTCAAGACAAGCATGGTGTAACTTGAGATATGATCCTGACATCACTGGCATATGAAATTGGATGATAAACATAGCAATAAATGACATCAGATGATAATCCTAAACTTGTGACTAGCAATAGTTTCAACATCACAATATCACAGGCATGTTAAAATAATGATAGGGTTTAGGTTATGACATGAACAGGCCCCTAAATCAAGTTCTTATCAGTATTCCACAAATCAAGGTTCAATATGAACGGTACTAGGTTCAAGGTGAATAGATCTAGGGTGAACAAGAGTAGATCTAAAATAATAGATCAAAAAGGAATAGTCATAGATCAAAGATATACAAGAGTAGGTCTCAAGTAGTTATCATGTTTATGTTCAACTTCAATTTACACATGTCCATATTAAGTTTAGAGTTCAGATCTAAGAGTAACTGGGGCTTACAGATCATGGTTTTTGAGAACTAAGAACAGAAATTGTTGTAGGATCGTTGTTGAGATGTTGATCTATTCCCTTGAATTGTTGTAGAAACGTTGGCCTTCGATTTGGATCTAGTTTGAATGTTTAAGCTTCAAGTTGGAGGCGGCGACCATGGTTCAAGAGGAGACTTAGCAGCATAATGGTGTTAGAAAGATTTGTTGTGGATTAGCCTAGGTCTTATGGTGTTTTTATAGTTGCAAAAACTAGTTTAGGCCATAGGATAAACCCTAGAATCGATCTGAACCGCCAAAAATCGTCACAGGCCCTCAAACAAGCCAACAGGGTCAAGCAGGAGCAACCAGGCCCAAACCAGGTTCGGGGACCAGGTCGACACCCAAGTCGACTGCGCAGTCGACCTGAACCTGGGGGTGTCAACTGCCCAGTCGACTCCCCAGTCGACCTGGGGTGCTGAGCAGGAAATTTCCCGCCCAGTCTGTTTGGGTTTTGAAATTCGAATTTGAACTCGAATTCGAACTGTTTTGAACTCTGAAAATTTCTGAAACTTTGGGGAGCCATAACTTGGTCATACGGACTCCGATTTTCGAAAACTCGGACTCGATTTCATGCAGAATTCCGAGACGAACGCAATGACGCAACCCATTTCCCTTGATTCTTAATTTAAAATTTAATTCTGCCTAGATTTATGGTTATAACACGTTATCAAAATACGGGTTGTTACATTCTCCCCTCCTTAAAGGATTTCGTCCCCGAAATCTCTAAGTTAGGAAGAACGTATCCTACCATCCATCATCCATCTACTCAAAACATCCTCCACAAGCATTGTCCTTAAGATATTTCTAATGTTGTATGAACATATGCAGAAAGTGTGTGTATATGTTCCTTATCTAATGCAAATAATCAGGCCTGATTGATCTTTCTAATGCAAAATATGTTTAGTGTCATGAATCCAACATGTATGCAAATAATCCTAGTCACGCAAGCACTATATGTGTGCACAAACATTCGTCCATATGCAACATTCATATGATAACACATTCAATTTCATCCATAAATAAGTATAAACACTCATGCATATGCAATATGAAAATGTGTCTGAGCCGATCTAGTGCCTAATGTGTGTTATGCAGCCACGAGAAATCACTTGCAACCACTTGCAACCATTCGCAAACATCAAGCATAACATGTTTCAAATACATGTTTACATTCATAGGATTCTACCTAAGGTTCTCAAGACAGGATCGAAAGGATATACAAGATAAAACAGAGTATCTAGGGAAAAGAAGTTAAAGATGTACCCCTAGAAGGTCCTTCTTGCGGGGCTTGCCCTTGCTTCTTAGGGCAGTTCTTGCTGATGTGTCCAATTTCACCGCATTGAAAACATGCTCCTATCTTCATCTTCTTCTTCCAACAGTCCTGGACTATATGCCCATCAATACCACAGAAGTTGCATTTTCTTTTTGTAACACCCCACCTCCGCCAGGGTGGCTCTTGCAAGCACTCTGACTTTGGAGGGGCGTTTGAATCGGGTAAACATGCATAATGATATATCAAGGCAGAACAAGAACATATGTATATATGTAAACAGAGTAAATAAGATAAGTAAAACAGCGGAAGATTTCAAACTATTTCAAAACAAGTCTGGTACAACATAATGTCAACTTTCCAAATACACAAGTCTAGATAAAAACAACATCACTGAAAAACTGAAATACATAAGTACTATCCCCAAAATAAGTGATAACCATAGCTAGCTTCATGTCAAGACCGTACATGAGCTAAAATCCCACAAGCAAGCGATCAGAAATCCAAGCTAAGCTCCAATATTCCCACCCTGAGAACCTGGGGGGGGAAACGGAAGAAAAGAGGCGAAAGAAAAACAGGTCAGTCAAAAAGACTGAGTAAGCCCTACTACAATCAATGTAAACTGATAAAGTTAACTGGCATGAGAAGCAGGGATGAACATAAGGATAACAACATACTAGCATGATGATTAACTAACAAGGTAGATAAAGGTGTCATCGCATACTCAGGTTTAAGGTTTTTGCACCACAGGTGTACTAGCAAGCTAACATGACTTGAATAAACAAATATTGATCCCTTGGCCCAAGCTTTGGCCCAATAACATGAAATGACCCTAATACGAGGTCCAACCAAACGGTCTAATCGATCGGCTCCCTAAGCCTAACTCGTCACGTGTTGGTGTCAATACGGCCCAAACATAATTGTAGTCAGACTGTGCCGGGTCTCCCGTCGGGTGTATCAAGCCCTAGGGTGTCAACCCCTGGACACCATAAACATAAGTGCACAGTCTAGATCTACTGGTACCCATGCTTGACTTCTCCAAATACGGACTACATGCACGACCATAGTCCGTCCGGAACTACATCGGCGTACCACTCGACCGTCGTTTTGGTCACTTATACCAGTCCAGTAATCGTGCCCCCTCCCTAGCCTAGTCCCTAGGGTCTTAATGATACAAACTTGGGATTACTGCTGGAGTGGACCCCCATTGCTAGGATTTTCTAGTGGGTTAAGTACGGTTTAACCCCTTTACTAATCATGGATTAACTTGGTTAAGTGTAACGATGGGTTCACGACTTAACCCCGATTAATCCACCAAGCCCAAATTGGTGAAGTATTAAGTGGACCATGACTTAACCCTAATCATGAGGCATTAATTAATTTAATGTGCCTTAACCTCTCACATTAGACCTTGTTGTGGTTACTAGTTAAGCCGGGCGGGTCCGGGTAGCTTTACACCACAACTTGGTCTAACCTCGGGTTCAAGGTACAACATGACCAACTTCTCACATTGGGTCCTATTGTTTGTAGCAACTAGTTAAGCCGGTCGGTTCCGGGTAGTTTTACACTACAAACTCAACCCAACCTCGAGTTGGTCACACTTATATTTTCTAAGTGTCATGTCCATCATGTTTCCAAAACATATCACAAGTTTTCAAGAATTTGGGTAGACCTAACTTAATAGGTAAATTCCCAATGGGTAGACCTAACTTAATAGGTAAATTCCCAATCTTATGTTTTCATGTCTTTTAAGTTTACCCAACCCCAAACGCAATCCCATCGCTTACATAATCGCAATAACGCATAAAGGATAGAAAGAGGGAACTTAGCATAATCATGACATAAAGGTGTTGAAGCCACAAGTTTAACATGGTGTCATATGAAATGTACATATGTTCATATACTTGCATATTGCATCATTAGGCCTCAAAAGTGTGCATAAAACCAAACTTAGCATATAAGTGATACATGGTGATAAATGACATGTAGAAGTTGCCATAAGTTCGCATTTAGCCTCACATGCAAGTTATCATAAGGGATATGATAACTTACATGTTGCCAAAATGCAACCTTTAGCATAAAGCTTGAAGCTTTAAGCTCATAAACCCAAGATAAGCTTGCATAACATGATAACATTAACAAAATGATCAACCCAAACTTGCATAACATCACTTGCATATCATATGACAAACTTGCATATCAAACTTGCATAACATAACATGATAAACTTGCATATCATAACACGAAAAACTTGCATAACATAACATGATAAACTTGCATATCATAACATGGCAAACTTGCATAACATAACATGATAAACTTGCATATCATAACATGGGAAACTTGCATATCATAACATGACATATTTGCATAACATAATGATCAACCAAACTTGCATCATTCATTTAACTTTAGAGTTTAAATATGAAAGTAGAAAAGGGCTTACAATGCTTATGAAGACACAAAAATATATATAAATTGAGACAAAGCCCTTATGCAATCAAATAAACCCAAAATGCAAGCTCCAATAGAAAAACCCTTGAGCCAAAATGATCAAAACCCTTGCTTTATGATGTAAATATGGAAACTTGACTTGAATGCAAGCTAATGACACTCATACAAGCTTGAAAACACTTGTATGCATTGAAAATCTCTCATAGAAATAACTTAGGAATTTTATGAAGAGAGTGGAGGCCATGAGAGTAATGATTTTGCCATAGTTTAGTTACTTGAATGAATAATGGTGATTTAGGGTTAGGTTAGGGGCTTATTTATAGAGATTAGGATTAGTTTCAACCTTAGGATTAAACCCTAATTCCAATCTCAGCCCTTAAAACCGAATCTGGCCCCAAAACCTAACCAAAACCCCAAAATGGTGCACCAGGCAAAACTGCCCGGCTGAACCAAGTCGACAGGGCTGTCGACTTGGGCCTAACCATGTCGACTGCCCATTCGACAGGGCTGTCGACATGGGTGGTCTGGCGGGAAATTTCCCGCCTACGCCCAACTGCCCTAATTTCCAAATTCAAACTTGAATTTGAAATCTGTTTTTACTTTGAAATTTTCTGAAAACTTCATTGGGCCTTAATCGGGTCATACAGACTCCGATTTTCGAAAAATCAGACTCTATTTCGCGTATTTTTCCGAGATGAACGCAATGGCATAACCGGTTTCCCTTGATTCAGATTTATAAATTAAATTCTGCCTCGATTTACGTTATAACAGGTTATTGAAAATACGGGTTGTTAAATTCTCCACTCCTTAAAGGATTTCGTCCCCGAAATCTCTAAGTTAGGAAGAACATATCCTACCATCCAACATCCATCTACTCAAAACATCATCCACGAGCAATCATTGTCCTTACAAGATTCTAAATGTTGTATGAACATATGCAAAGGTGTGTGTATATGTACTTATCTAATGCAAATATCATCATTGCAAATTATGTTAGTGAAATGAATCCATATGTATGCAATTCCTAACATAATGTATAACATCTATATGTGTGCACATAACATACATCCATATGCAACATCCATGTGATAACACAAAAATTTTCATCCATGAATAAGCATAAACACTCATGCATATGCAATATGAGGAGTGTGTGAGCCGATCTATTGCCTAATGTGTATAATGCATCCACGAGTAACCAATTGCAACCACTTGCAAACATCAAGCATAACATGTTTCAAACACATGTTTCATCCAAAGGGTTTCTACCTAAGGTTCTCACGACAAGATTAACACGATATAGATAGCAAAAGAAAGATATGCTACAAAGAGATCGGGAAGATAAGCAAGATATACTCCTTTTGGATTACAAGAAATCCCTTCCTAACCCAACCCAATCCTATAAAAGCCCAAAAGGTTTAGTCAACCTAACGGACCCCTTCAAACCTTGACATGTATTACTAACCGATGAGTCATACCCCACTTATGGAGTTTACAACAGAAATGAGATCGAGTATGGGACCGAGAGGATATACGTAAAAGATAACATGCGAGTAAGCTCCACAGGAAAACAAGGATCAAGGATATACTCATAATAAAAAAAGATATGATGCGCGTATCCAGCCTTCAATCTTCTAAGTCACGTTTCCTTGAGTTTAACTCCACCGTGCTTTGACCGTCTTTTACTTCATGATTCCTTGGCTTTTTAACTCTTATTTCCAAATATGAGTTGGAACCCATTTCATTGTCGCCTCTCGTCTTCCTCTTTCACTTACTCTTCTATCATTCTTGGCTTAAACATAACTATGACCTCATGGTTTCATGCAAGCTCTCCAAAATTCACCAGTGAATCCTGGATCTCGTTTACTTACTATAAAGTATTCCACGCAGCAAAACTTTTCTTGAAAATACCAATCCATGTTGCCAATTGCTCTTACTAACGTGATTTTCTATAACTCATGCTTGAACGAAATGAACCATCCGCCTGCGAATGATAGGCCGTACTTAAATTCAGTTGCTTGCCCATGACTTCCTGTAGACTATCCCAAAATTGGCTAGTGAAGATTGAGTCGTGGTTACTAACTATACTTTAGGGAACCTCGTGCAACCGCTTTATTTCTTGAAAGTAAACTGTCGCTAGCTATGATGCAGTCCTTTCGCTCTTTACCGGAGTGAAATGAGCACTCTTCGTGAGTCTACCTACTATGACCCACATGCTCTTATTCCCTTTCTTGATCTAGGCAGTCCATCCACGAAATCCTTCGTGACGCTTTTCCCTCTTCCATTGCGGGGACCTCCAATGGATATAATAGCCCACCGGGCTTCTATGACTCGGCCTTTAACCTGTTGGCACAACATGCACCTTGGGACAAACTCGACCACCTCCTCGGGTGATGTGAACCTTCAAGAACCTTCTTTCTCTCATCGCGTCTTAGACATCCCTTGTCATCTATAGCGAGGTGACTTACCATCTCGCCTCGAATCAACTTGTCCATGATCTCGACTAACTGCGGGTCTTCTTTCTGTGAAGTCCCTACTTGATCCAGAAGGGTAGGTCTAAGCTCAAGGGACGCTAGCTAACTAATTAAACTGAGAGAACTTCTTACTTCAATTGTCCTCGTCGGAGCTTTTCGGTTTTGAACCGCGACCACTTTAGCAGGATCCACCACTAAGCCTTGCTTAGAAACTATGTGCCCAAGAAATCTAACTCCTTTTTCTCCAAAATGACATTTGGAGGACTTGGCTTTCAACTGATGCGCTCTAAGCGTATCCATCACCTCCTTGAGATGTCTAGCATGTTCTTCCTCGTTCTTTAAGAAAGTCAGGATATCGTCTACAAAGACTACCACAAACTCGTTCAGGAACTCCCTAGACACCCTACTCATCAAGTCCACGAAGTAGGCGGGTGCATTAGTCAAACCGAATGGCATGACCAGCCATTCTAAGAATCCATCTGGAGTTCTGAACGCAGTTTTATCTATACTATCCTCAGCTACTCTGAGCTGATGGAATCCAGTAGCAAGAACAAGCTGAGAGAAAACAGAAGCACCGATAAGCTGGTCAAAGAGATCATCAATCCTCGGTAACGGGTGTCTGTTCTTCTTAGTTAGCTTACTCAACTCTCGATAGTCAACACAAAGTCGGAGAGAACCATCTGCCTTGGTAGCAAATACCACGGGCGCTCCCCATTCAGATAATGAAGTTCTTCTCAAGCAACTCCTTCACTTGCTTACTTAGCTCTCATCTTGCGGGGCCATGTGCCTAACCGGCCACGAAACTATCTTGGCATTATCAACCAGATAAATGCGGAAATCTATCTCTCGTTTAGGGGTAACCCCCTTCATTTCACCCAAGATATCAGGATATTCTCGGACCACCCTCACCGATTGCAAACTATCGATAGACGAGTTGAGGGATTCAAGATAACACAACATGACGGGACTCATAGGGTTACTAGAAATTTTTAGGGTATTACCGAGGCGAGTCATGAGCCTCTCAACCCTATGCTCAAAAATCAAGAATGGCTCCAAAACTGGACAACCAATCCATGCCCAAAATTAACCCATACCCCATGAAACCGAGAATATAAGCATCACGCGGGAATTCTATACTCAAGATAGAGATTTTCAAATCCACGTAGATACTAGACAAATGGGCGGAACCCCCAATTGGATTTGGAACACACGCGGGATCATTAACTAGACTAGTACTTATGTGCAAACTTCCAACAAGATCAGATGAGATAAAGCTATGCGATGCACCTGAATCAAACAAGGTACGAACTGGAAAATCAGAAATATATACGAGGCTCTCAATAGAAATACTACCTCGATCGGGAACTGGAGTGGCATTGAGAGCATGAACTTGCCCTCCTGAAGGTCCAGCACGCTGAGTCTGACCCTGGCCTTGCCCTTGCTTCTTCAGGCAATCCTTACTAAAATGTCCAGTCTCACCGCAGAAAAAGCATTCACCATTCTTCCTTTTCCTCTTCTTACAATCCTTAATAAGATGCCCAACTGAACCGCAATAATGGCACTTCCCCTTGTTGTTATTGCCCTTGTTGTTGTTCCCTTTGTTGCCTTGACTCTTGTTCTTGTTCTTGTTCTGATTGCCTTGACTGCTCTGACCACTTGGATTTCCCTGATTTCCTTTCCACTGGGAATCAGTCTTCTTGGCTTGAGTATCATTCGTCTTGATCTCTTTCTTGACATCTCCCTGAAGTAACGCCATATCAACCAAGCTCTCAAACGTGGCCCCATGGGGAATATGTGACATAGCCAATCCCTGCAACGGCTCATTCAATCCTCTAGCAAAACGAAGAGCCTTCTTCTGAGGAGTACTCACCGTATCCAAGCCAAAACGAGCTAACTGATTGAACTTGTTCACATATTATTTGACAGACATATCTCCTTGTTTCAAAGTTATGAACCTCTCCATTTGCAGATTCTCCTCAGCAGAAGATAGAAACTTAAGCACGAACTTTGCCCTGAAATCGGCCCAAGTCTCAACAGGCCTAGTACCATTGGTGACTTCCCACCAATAAGCGGCTTCATCCTTCATAAGCCAAACCGCCAACAAGATCTTCCTCTGATCGGCTAACCCAAAGATAGCAAATAAATCCCCGGCCTCTTTCAACCAATTTCTGGCCTCTACAAAAGTCTCAGTGCCTTGAAAGTTCTTGCCACCCATTGCTTTGAAATCTTTGCAAGTCTTTACGAAGTCAGCTTGAGGATGCTGAGGGGGAGGAGGAAGAGGAACCTCAGCGACAAGAGGAGGAGGAACATTAGCGACAGGAGGAGGAGGAACATTAACTACTGGAGGAGGAGGAGGAACATCTGCGGGGCCGGCTTCGGTCGCCCTAGCCTCCAAAAGTCTCCTATACCAAACAGGTACGTGTACTCCCTCCGGAATAGCAAAGTTATCGGCCATACTGAAAACGAAGAAAAAGACAGATTCAGAATGGAGAAAAACGAAGGAATTTTACTAATGGCTTTTTGGGGAATAGCCTTTAAAATAAACTAGACTTTTCTTTGGAAAATACTTTATACTTGGTTTTGAAAATAGTTTTCCAAAAGTTTTAAAAAACCTTTTTGTTCCTTCTCGTAAACCATATGCTCTGATACCAAATGTAACACCCCACCTCCGCCAGGGTGGCTCTTGCAAGCACTCTTACTTTGGAGGGGCGTTTGAATCAGGTAAACATGCATAATGATATATCAAGGCAGAACAAGAACATATGTATATATGTAAACAGAGTAAATAAGATAAGTAAAACAGCGGAAGATTTCAAACTATTTCAAAACAAGTCTGGTACAACATAATGTCAACTTTCCAAATACACAAGTCTAGATAAAAACAACATCACTGAAAAACTGAAATACATAAGTACTATCCCCAAAATAAGTGATAACCATAGCTAGCTTCATGTCAAGACCGTACATGAGCTAAAATCCCACAAGCAAGCGATCAGAAATCCAAGCTAAGCTCCAATATTCCCACCCTGTGAACCTGGGGGGGGGGGGGGGAAACGGAAGAAAAGAGGCAAAAGAAAAACAGGTCAGTCAAAAAGACTGAGTAAGCCCTACTACAATCAATGTAAACTGATAAAGTTAACTGGCATGAGAAGCAGGGATGAACATAAGGATAACAACATACTAGCATGATGATTAACTAACAAGGTAGATAAAGGTGTCATCGCATACTCAGGTTTAAGGTTTTTGCACCACAGGTGTACTAGCAAGCTAACATGACTTGAATAAACAAGTATTGATCCCTTGGCCCAAGCTTTGGCCCAATAACATGAAATGACCCTAATACGAGGTCCAACCAAACGGTCTAATCGATCGGCTCCCTAAGCCTAACTCGTCACGTGTTGGTGTCAATACGGCCCAAACATAATTGTAGTCAGACTGTGCCGGGTCTCCCGTCGGGTGTATCAAGCCCTAGGGTGTCAACCCCTGGACACCATAAACATAAGTGCACAATCTAGATCTACTGGTACCCATGCTTGACTTCTCCAAATACGAACTACGTGCACGACCATAGTCCGTCCGGAACTACATCGGCGTACCACTCGACCGTCGTTTTGGTCACTTATACCAGTCCAGTAATCGTGCCCCCTCCCTAGTCTAGTCCCTAGGGTCTTAATGATACAAACTTGGGATTACTGCTGGAGTGGACCCCCATTGCTAGGATTTTCTAGTGGGTTAAGTACGGTTTAACCCCTTTACTAATCATGGATTAACTTGGTTAAGTGTAACGATGGGTTCACGACTTAACCCCGATTAATCCACCAAGCCCAAATTGGTTAAGTATTAAGTGGACCATGACTTAACCCTAATCATGAGGCATTAACTAATTTAATGTGCCTTAACCTCTCACATTAGACCTTGTTGTGGTTACTAGTTAAGCCGGGCGGGTCCGGGTAGCTTTACACCACAACTTGGCCTAACCTCGGGTTCAAGGTACAACATGACCAACTTCTCACATTGGGTCCTATTGTTTGTAGCAACTAGTTAAGCCGGTCGGTTCCGGGTAGTTTTACGCTACAAACTCAACCCAACCTCGAGTTGGTCACACTTATATTTTCTAAGTGTCATGTCCATCATGTTTCCAAAACATATCACAAGTTTTCAAGAATTTGGGTAGACCTAACTTAATAGGTAAATTCCCAATGGGTAGACCTAACTTAATAGGTAAATTCCCAATGGGTAGACCTAACTTAATAGGTAAATTCCCAATCTTATGTTTTCATGTCTTTTAAGTTTACCCAACCCCAAACGCAATCCCATCGCTTACATAATCGCAATAGCGCATGAAGGATAGAAAGAGGGAACTTAGCATAATCATGACATAAAGGTGTTGAAGCCACAAGTTTAACATGGTGTCATATGAAATGTACATATGTTCATATACTTGCATATTGCATGATTAGGCCTCAAAAGTGTGCATAAAACCAAACTTAGCATATAAGTGATACATGGTGATAAATGACATGTAGAAGTTGCCATAAGTTCGCATTTAGCCTCACATGCAAGTTATCATAAGGGATATGATAACTTACATGTTGCCAAAATGTAACCTTTAGCATAAAGCTTGAAGCTTTAAGCTCATAAATCCAAGATAAGCTTGCATAACATGATAACATGAACAAAATGATCAACCCAAACTTGCATAACATAACTTGCTTCTCATATGACAAACTTGCATATCAAACTTGCATAACATAACATGATAAACTTGCATATCATAACATGGCAAACTTGCATAATATAACATGATAAACTTGCATATCATAACATGGCAAACTTGCATAACATAACATGATAAACTTGCATATCATAACATGGCAAACTTGCATATCATAACATGGCATACTTGCATAACATAATGATCAACCAAACTTGCATCATTCATTTAACTTTAGAGTTTAAATATGAAAGTAGAAAAGGGCTTACAATGCTTATGAAGACACAAAAATATATATAGATTGAGACAAAGCCCTTATGCAATCAAATAAACCCAAAATGCAAGCTCCAATAGAAAAACCCTTGAGCCAAAATGATCAAAACCCTTGCTTTATGATGTAAATATGGAAACTTGACTTGAATGCAAGCTAATGACACTCATACAAGCTTGAAAACACTTGTATGCATTGAAAATCTCTCATAGAAATAACTTAGGAATTTTATGAAGAGAGTGGAGGCCATGAGAGTAATGATTTTGCCATAGTTTAGTTACTTGAATGAATAATGGTGATTTAGGGTTAGGTTAGGGGCTTATTTATAGAGATTAGGATTAGTTTCAACCTTAGGATTAAACCCTAATTCCAATCTCAGCCCTTAAAACCGAATCTGGCCCCAAAACCCCAAAATGGTGCACCAGGCAAAACTGCCTGGCTGAACCAAGTCGACACCCAAGTCGACAGGGCTGTCGACTTGGGCCTAACCATATCGACTGCCCAGTCGACAGGGCTGTCGACATGGGTGGTCTGGTGGGAAATTTCCCGCCTACGCCCAACTGCCCTAATTTCCAAATTCAAACTTGAATTTGAAATCTGTTTTTACTTTGAAATTTTCTGAAAACTTCATTGGGCCTTAATCGGGTCATACGGACTCCGATATTCGAAAACTCGGACTCTATTTCGCGTATTTTTCCGAGACGAACGCAATGGCATAGCCCGTTTCCCTTGATTTAGATTTATAAATTAAATTCTGCCTCGATTTACGTTATAACAGGTTATTGAAAATACGGGTTGTTACACTTTTCTCACGTGACTTGTCATTCTTGTTGTTGCTGTTCTTTCCTCCTTTCTCGGAGTCTACCTTCTTGTCTTGAGACTCATTCGCCTTGACCTTCTTCTTGCCATTCTCGTCTTCTTCATAAAGTAGGGCCATATTCACCAAACGTTCAAAGGTCGCCCCCATGGGTACATGAGTCATGGTCATAGTGTGGAGTGGCTCGCTCAATCCTCGAGAAAAGCGTAGAGCCTTCTTCTCAGCCGTGTTGACTAAGTCCAAACCAAACCGAGCAAGCTAATTAAACTTATTCACGTATTCCCTAACTGACATGTCCCCTTGCTTGAGTGCCAGGAACCTCTCCATCTGAAGACTCGCTTCTGCGGATGATAAAAACTTAAGCCCAAACCTCTCTCTAAAGTCTACCCAAGTCTCAATTGGCCTGGTAGCGTTGGTGACTTCCCACCAAAATGCAGCTTCCCCTTTCAATAACCATGCTGCCAACTGAACTTTTCTATGATCCTCCATATCGAAAATAACAAACAAGTCTTCAGTCTCTTTTAGCCAGTTTCGCGCCTCAACGAAGGTTTCAGTTCCAATGAAGTTCTTGCCGCCCATTCCTATAAAGTCCTTGCATATTTTGGCGAAGGCGGTACCCGGAGGAGGAGGAGGAGGAACCGTGGCCACCGGGGGAGGAGGAGGAGGGATATCTTCCAGGCCCGTGCCGTTGGCCCTAGCTTCCAAGTATCTTCGGAACCAGCCAGGTATGGGTACTCCCTCAGGAAGGTTAAGATCAGACATGCTGAAAAGCGAAAAGGAGAAAGATTCAAACGAGGAAACAAAGGAAAGTGCTAATGGCTTTTGGGGAATAGCCTTTTCTTAAAAATAAAACTTTTCTTGTAAAATGCTTCTTTATAAACGGTTTTGAAAATAGTTTCAGAAGGTTTTTAAAACTTTTGCCCAGTCTGGTAACCTTCTGCTCTGATACCAAATGTAACACCCCACCTCCGCTAGGGTCACTCACAAAGGGAATGCCCTAGTTTTGGAGGGGTATTATCTAGTAAACAGGCACAGAGATAACACAAGACATAACATAGATAAAATAGAGTGTATAAAGCAGCGGATATAAACTTTAAAACCAAATCTCATTACTGAAAAATAGAGTCAAAACCTCTTACATCAAAATGCCAAGTCATTATTTCATTACATCAAGTTCTAAAGAAGCAAAGTACTTAAAACAACATAAGTAAAATATTATTACCCAAAAAGTGCATGAGTGCAGCCATAGCATAGCTCAAGACCAAACCGTACATGAGCTGTCAGAAAGCAAGCAAAGTCCAAGCTAAGAGCTAGAGTTTCCTCCCTGAGAACCTGGAGGGGGGAAACGAAAGACAAAGAGGCGAAAGAAAACGGGTCAGTCAAAAAGACTGGTAAGCCCTAGTGACTATCAGCATAGAAACTAGTAAAGTAAACAAGACATGAATAAACTGGAATTAAACATAGGAATGATGATAAGTCTGACATGATAACTAAGCTAACAAGATAACTCAAGTCTAACATTGCGTATTCAAGGTTTGCCATACCAACTATACTGGTATACTAATCCCGTGTCAACTATAAATCAAGAAATAATCCCTTGGCCCAATATCGTGAAGTGACCCAATTCGAGGTCCAACGATATGATCTAATCGATCAGCTCCCTACAAGTCTAGCTTGTTGTGTGTCTGTGTCATACGGCCCTATCACGAATGTAGTCACCTGTGCTAGGTCCACCATAGGGTGTATCAAGCCCTAGGGTGCCAACCACCGACACGAATCAAGAATGCACAGATAATTCTACTGATGCCCAATGCCTGCTTTTTCAACTCCGGACTAAGTGCACGACCCTAGTCCGCCTGAACCTACAATGGCGCACCAACTCAGCCGTCGTTCTGGTCGCTTACAATCAGCCCAGCAATCGTGCCCCATCCTGCCTAGTCCCAGGGTACCGTGATACATCTAGTGGGTTACTGCTGAAAAGGACCGCGAAACTAGGGTTTCGTTCAGCAGGTTAAGTTGTCATTTAAAATCGAGACTTAACCCCATCTACGTGTCATGTCAAATTGACTAAGTGTGTCGTTCTAGTTCAAGACTTAGTCCTACGAATCATGTGTCAGGTTGGTTAAGTGTGTTCAAGCGGTTCATGACTTAACCCTATCAAATCAATGTGTCAAATTGGTTAAGTATATTCAAGTGGTCCATGACTTAACCCTATCCAGTGGCATTAATTTACTTAATGCACCCCTAACCTCTCACATTAGACTTGGTTATGGTTACTGGATGTGTCGGGCGGGTCCGGACAGTTTTACACCATAACCTAGTTTAACCTCGGGTTTCGAGTGCGATATGACCAACTACTCACATTGGGTCCTGTTGTTTGCAGTTACTGGATTCGCCGGGCGGTTCCGGGCAGATTTATACTGCAAACTCAACCCAACCTCGAGTTGGCCACGTTCAAGTTATCTAAGTGTCATGTCACAAATTCATATTTTCAAGTATAATTTCATGTCAAGTTCATGTTCCTATCCAAGCTCAAGTTATAACGATATTCATGTTTTCAAGTTCATACTAAATTCGGGTTTTCCTAAACTACCCAAATCGCATCCCCAATGCTCGTGAATTCGAATCAAGGCAATAGATGTAACTAGGGAATAACATAACTAGGATGCGTATAAAGTGGCAAAGGTGATTTCAAGGCAAGCATGGTGTAACTTGAGATATGATCCTAACATCACTGGCATATGAAATAGGGTAATAAACATAGCAATAAATGACATAAGATGATAATCCTAAACTTGTGACTAGCAATAGTTTCAACATCACAACCTCACGGGCATGTTAAAATAATGATAGGGTTTAGATTATGACATGAACAGGCCCCTAAATCAAGTTCTTATCAGTATTCCACAAATCAAGGTTCAATATGAACGGTACTAGGTTCAAGGTGAATAGATCTAGGGTGAACAAGAGTAGATATAAAATAATAGATCAAAAAGGAATAGTCATAGATCAAAGATATACAAGAGTAGGTCTCAAGTAGTTATCATGTTTATGTTCAACTTCAATTTACACATGTCCATATTAAGTTTAGAGTTTAGATCTAAGAGTAACTAGGGCTTACAGATTGTGGTTTTTGAGAACTAAGAACAGAAATTGTCGTAGGATCGTTGTTGAGATGTTGATCTATTCCCTTGAATTGTTGTAGAAACGTTGGCCTTCGATTTGGATCTAGTTTGAATGTTTAAGCATCAAGTTGGAGGCGCCGGCCATGGTTCAAGAGGAGACTTAGAGCATAATGGTGTTAGAAAGATTTGTTGTGGATTAGCTTTGGTCTTAGGGTGTTTTTATAGTTGCAACAACTAGTTTAGGCCAAAGGATAAACCCTAGAATCGATCTGAACCGCCAAAAATCGTCACAGGCCCTCAAACAAGCCAACAGGGTCAAGCAGGAGCAACCAGGCCCAAACCAGGTTTGGGGACCAGGTCGACACCCAAGTCGACTGCGCAGTCGACCTGGTCCTGGGGGTGTCGACTGCATAGTTGACTCCCCAGTCGACCTGGGATGCTGGGCGGGAAATTTCCCGCCCAGTCTGTCTGGGTTTTGAAATTCAAATTTGAACTCGAATTCGAACTGTTTTGAACTCTGAAAATTTCTGAAACTTTGGGGAGCCATATCTTGGTCATACGGACTCCGATTTTCGAAAACTCGGACTCGATTTCATGTAGAATTCCAAGATGAACGAAATGGCGCAACCCATTTCCCTTGGTTCTTATTTTAAAATTTAATTCTGCCTAGAATTATGGTTATAACACGTTATCAAAATACGGGTTGTTACAGGTACCGTACTCCCTCGCTATATGTGATTGTAGCTCGGTCGTCGTTGCCGTTCACATTTCCATTGGCGTGACCATTGTTGTTATTGAGGGCATTGGTACGAGTGGCGACGTTGTTGATGAGGCTGAAGAACCTCCTTTGGTGTAGGCCCCTTGACTCGGAAGAGGAAGTTTCCGAGGCAGTTGGTGAGGGTCGAGCATTTTCCGAGTTAGTTGAAGTCGGGCGACGACGCGTTGACTTTCTTGAAGTTACCACATAAGGTCGATGTTATTCCTTAATGCTTGGTTGAGCTCGACCGCGGTGTTCTCATATCTTTCATTAAGCACGCGAATTTGAGCTTGTGTAACGGCCGCTTCGGGGGCCACAATAGGAGGGACAGTTTCATTAGTGGCCGGGATATCTATCAGTTGAGGTTGTTGGGATGTACCATCCCCGGCTGTGGCTGAAGAGCTGACCATTGCGTTCTTTGACTTCTTTACCATCATAAGCAGACTCGACATCAGGTTGAGCAAGGAACCTTAAGCTCGTCGAAGTTGAGATGATACTATGGGAGAAAGACGCAAATCTTGAGTTCAATTTTCAGTGAAAGCACCAAATGTTGACAGCAAAAAATGTCAAAAACACCAAAGGTTCCTTTTACTAAGAATAGTTAATTTGGTCGCAAGACTAATTAAGAGAAAGAGGTAAATGACACAAGCATTTGTAGTGGTTCGGCCACGGATTAGGCCTACGTCCATTTTGGAAAGGTGTTGGAATTTTATTAATCACTCAAGAATTACAAGGATAGAGCCATGCTCATTGCATTCACTTTCATAATCGCCATATGCTTCGTATTTTGGAAAAAGAATATTTAATTCTCCTTCTTCCTCAAATAGGAGATGCCATTAATGGGGCTCATGAAGCTCTAGGAAGTCTCAAGTGAAGAAAATCCAACCCCTTTGAAGTGTGAGGCTATGGGGTATTTATAGGAGTGGGGGTAGGTAGGATTAGGTAGGAGTAGATGAGAATTTGGCACTACATGCATATTTTTGCACCCGTCGCTAGCACATGCACAAATTTCGAACCCAGCTTCAGGTGAAAAATTTCACATTTGCTGGGTGCAAAAATTCGCACCTGTTGGGTGCAAAAATTTCGCATCTGCTGAGTGCGAAATTTCGCACATGCTGGGTGCAAATTTTCGCACCTACTGGGTGCGAAGGCCGCCTTATGGATAGTGTGAAGGCCATGGGTATAGGCGCCTTGATGACCCATGGTTCAAGTTCATGGCTCGGACTGCGAGGCCTTTGTTTGGCAATATTTGGAGGAGTGGCGAGGCTCGCGGAAATTATTGGATGAATTCTGACTTTTGAGTCGATCGGGTGATTCTGGGCAATACATTTGTTGGTGGAAATCGGACCCCCACCGGCGCTGCGCCCAGACCCGCTTGACGGCTCGCCTTCGGCTTGGATGCGGACGGATACTAATGGAGGTCATGTTTGAGGGATGCGACATCCTGCTAGTGCTCAGACTCGAGTCTTCTGGTACTGGACCCCTGATGATATTGGTGACGCCTCTGGGCTGTAATATCGCGCGATATATTGAGTCGAGCGTGTCTTGCTTATTTTTTTGGGAACTGCACCAAAAGGCCGTTTAATAGTATTCTTGACAAATAGGTACATATTTACTGTATTTATTGGGTTTGATGATTTTATGAGCCGATTTGCTAGCCACTTGGCTTTTGGATTTTATTTTGATATATGAGAGCCTGTAGAGGCCATTTCTAGTTGTACTGATCAACCTGTACTAAGGAGGTTATGGCGAATTTTTTTGAAAATTTGAGGCGTTAGACAAATTTTAGAAAATTAGAAAGTTCTTAGAACTGAAAAGTTGAAAAACTTGAGTCAAGCGAAGGTTGAGGTGGTTAAGTAAATGACCTTCAGTTTCTTCTTACTTTTCAAGGATGAAAAGATTTTAAATGGGGGAGACTATAACAACGCATATTTTTGGAACCAATTTAAAACTTATTTTTAATTGATTTTTATAGAAATTAAATATTTTAGATGAATTATTCTGAGAATAAACAACTTAAAAATTATTTTAATTGAAGTTAGAACATATAAATTAAAAAATATAATTAAAACGAACTCGGAATGGCGTGGTAGTTTGAAAATTCAATTTTAAACTTTGAATGGATCTATAGAATTCAATATAAATCGGAATTGGATAAAACAAGAAACGTTGTAATATTTTGGATTCTAGTTTTCTAGGAATATAAGAAATTGAGATTTCACTTTATAAATTTTAAGTTATGTCTAAATTAAATTTTAGAATAGTCGCTTTGGAATTTATATATATTTTAATATTATATATAGCCCTTAAAAATAACCATTTTACAAACGACTTCCATTTTTTACGAAACCACTTCCATTGGGTTCAAAATTTTGTTTAGTGACTTTTAAAACTATAAACATCGATACCTTTGGAGTTAGAGAAATTTGGTCTCTTTCATTGGATGTATGACCAAAATATCACTTTTTACATATAGACGAATTTGGACTCGAAACCACTTCCATTAAGGTTAAAATGTCGTTTACGTGTTCGAAAAGTATAAACATCGATATACCGAGTTTTGAAAATTTGGCACTTTGGTTTGGGTTTGGGTAAGCTCATCTAGCCCACTCTTATAACCCCTATCAGCCCTCTCCTTCCATTCATTCGTTTCCACTTAGCAAAAATAGAAAATGGGGTATGGGAAAGGGAAATCAAAATTCCTAAGGTAGGGTTTTCAATTTGGAGCTTAAATCAAGAGGAAATCAGCATAGAAACTAGGGTAAGCTTCTCCATCTTCCCCATCTTGTTTCCTCTTCGATTTTTGACATTTCCTATGACCTAACTTCTAGGAAATTTGTGCATTCATGTTTATATTGAAGATTCGTGAGTAATATTGGAAGAGAGGTTGTTTTAGCTCGTCATTGGAACGGTTTCTTGCTTATAACCATTAAAGGTGAGTTCTTTGTGATTTATTCATGAACTCGCATCTATGCCACAAGCTATTAGCTTGTAAAAGTGTAATTTAGTGTTCATTTGGGTTTACATATGCATATGAATTGGTTAGATAGTATAAACTTTTCGGTTCATTAGTTTATATTTCATTGAATTGAAAATTATGATTAGAATTGTCCACACAATCTAATTCATATGCTACTAGTTGATTTGGCAATATTGTGAAGCTCCATTGTCGCGCAAGCAAGTTCTAAAACTTCACAATTCGCGTATATTGCATTTGATTGCTTTGGTTAGAGAATTTAGTCATTTTGGAGATTATAATCAAAATCATTGCAAAGCTCTTGTATGAATGTTTGTGCATGTGAGTTTGGTGTTGTATGTTGCTTCAGTGAGTTATAAAAGCCTCATTGCATGTATATAACATCATAGGCCTTCGGGTATTAGTCGACATCATTTTGAGTATGTAATTTTATTGACTTATAGTTTAATAGCCTAATCGGTCAAAAATGGCCGAAATGATGACCAATTTTCGGTTGTAAACAACCGAATAGAGAACATTTTGAAGTTTAACAACCAATCGGTCATAAATGGCCGGATAATGACCAAATTTCGGTTGTAAACAACCAATTAGAGGTTGAATCATGTTTTTGAACCGCTGACCAGTGGAGACCACGGTCGACAGTTTAGGTCCATCTAGGCTCTTTCCCGACCGAGTTTCGGCCTATTTCACCTTTGTTTGCGACTTTTCAGTTTCTTTAATTCACAAATTTCAGTAGCCCAATTCTTACAAAATTGTTTTATAAATCATCATTTAAAGAATGATGGAGTGGAAACCAATGGTGAGAACTCTCTCACTCAAACTATTTGTACATTTATTTATTTTTATAACTGAGTATATATTTATTGCCTGTGATTGCAATATTTGTTTAATAATTGATGGATGTTTACAGTTTTAATGTTATTATTATTAAATTGTAGATAAATTCACATGGATTGTGATATAAACCCCACACGGGTATTGGGACGATAATTTTACACATCTCCCAAGTGTACAAAGAATAATATTTGTTTGATGGTTGAATACCCCACACGGGTCTGGGATGAGAATTAACTCACATCTCACTTGGATTTAATTGTATGTCAACCGATTAATTGATAGACTGTTATAAGTGTTATTTAATTATTTAATGCTTATGCAATTGCGAATTGCACTATGGATGTGAATTGAACGTTAAATAGTTGCTTATCACTATTTTTGAATACATGCGATGTATGGAATCCATATAGATAAAATTATATGGTAATTGATTGAGTCTGATTCCAATTCAGAAATAATGAATATTTTAAAATAATATTCCGTAAAGAATTAATATGATTTTGAGATCCGATTTCGGATGGACATGAATACATTATTTAAAATCATAATAAATGATTTGAAAAGATTTTGGATGAAATATTCCATGTTTGTAAAGATAAAAGATATTTTTATCTAAATGAACTAGCTAACAACTAGAATAAAGAATTGAAATGGTTTTAATCTAACCATAATTTTTCAACGTATGAATTGGAATGGAAATAAATTTCAGAATATTTTGACATTGTATTCCGTGATTATACGGATATTGTTAAGGAAGTTGGAAGATACAGATATTGTTATTCCCAATACGATATCATTTGGTCTCAGAATTTGATGTTGAATAGAAGTCGATATGATTTCTATTTGGAACCTTGTATTTAATATGAAATTGGATTTTGGATTTGTTGTGAATGGTGTCTTCAATAACATTGTTCTTAAACCCAGTTGAGAAAAGAATAAATCCTTTAACTAAGATTTAAGTAAGTTTTCCATTTAATAAAAGAAATTGAAATTGAATGGAATTTGATTTAATAATAATCGAGATGAGCTTCCGTGAAGGAAGACCGCTACTATTTATAGAATTTAAAAAGGCTTTGTCGTTATTCCACTTATAGTATTAGTCTGATACGGAAACTTATATCGATTATATATTATTATGATTTCCGTGAAGGTTCTATTTTGATGGAGGGTAATTTTGGGTTTATCGTGAATGGTGTATTAAATGACATTAGTTCTTTAACCCAGTTAAAAAAAGGATTAATTTTCCTAAAGTTGAATAACCATTAAGTAATGATTTTTGAGATTAAAACCAAGTTGGAGTTTTAATGAATCTTCAATTAGACAGAAATGTGAATGAGGTAATTAAATTTACCAAATTCAATAAATGATCAAGTACCACCAGTTTTACTCCATACGATAGATAAATTTTTAATTAGATTTGAACGTGAAATGGTAATTAAATTACCAATAATACTATAGGTGTTAGATATGGAGTACTACTTTTTTTTCTCCATGGGATGAATAGGTTGGGATTGGGATTAATAAAATGAATGATTAGTTCGGTAAGGCCCGATAATCCCGACTATTTGGCAAACCTCAATTTGGTTTAAGATTGTAAAATATAATACAAAACCTTTTGCAATGGTTTTTAAAGAAAGATTTAAACAAGAGGTTTAAATGAATTAAATCTTCGATAAGATTTATGGGAATAATTCCGAATGAAATATATATTTGAATCAAAGGATACTCTGGATTTGAATGAGGCATATGATGCGTTATTATAGAATTTGGTTATAAGATACGTGAATTATTCAGAAAGACCGGGTTTAACCCATTTTGAATAATTGATACGACGATTAAAAGTCGACGATGAAGATGGTGGTTAAAGACCGGAGATCTTCAGATCGAATGGATGATTACTGATGTCTTGATTAGGCTGTACACCCAAGATGAGGTAATAAGTGGTGATCGTCCAGACATACTTGGAGATCGACCGGATATGCGGCGGCCTCTCTCCTGTATTGGACATATGGGATGAGGAATTAGGTGCATGCGGTTCTGTTCAGACCCAGAACGGACTTGCAAATGGATTGCATGTCTTCCACTGTATTTCACGTTGTATTCATTGATCTCTGCTAACTATATATCTATTTGTTGGCGATGAATTTATTCTCTTGCTTAACACCCTTCTCTGAGACGTACGATCTTGGAGGTTATATATTGGTAGAAATCAATGGTATGGTGTGGATTGACAATGTGGCATGCTTTGATGCATGGATCAAAGCTTTTGTTGAAAAGCATAGCCTTGTGGTTGATGATTAGAGCACAGCTTTAAGTAATGCGACATTGTGTAGCATTAATTCGCGAACCTCACACCCCAATGTGAACTAAAAACATGATGAAGACTATAGGTAAATGGACATATGTTAGTTTCTAGATAGAAGTGATGTCATGGTATAGAGCCCAGACATTTTACTTATGTTGATGTTGGATATTATTTGGTGGAAGGCAAGGTACCTCGAATTTGATTTGGGTCTCCAATGGCTCTTGATTGGTCGACATAATGAACGTTTTGGAGGTTCAATAGAACCGACTAACGTATTGTTTATGGTATTGCCAATCAGTGATGACTGATCATCCCTGAAGATCCAAGGGTTTCCCAGAGGCATGCTCCTGAGGCATTTACTAGAGTGTCTCGAAATCGGTGAGGAAGATACCTTGCCTCGGTTCATAGATGCAAATCCAATTTCCAATACACGATCTTTCGATTTTAGTTGTAAACCTACATAGTGACATAGTAGGATAGGGTAGTATGTCGTCTATGACTGATACATTTATATTTGAAGTTGATTTCTTCACTTATAATAATAATATAAGATAAATTTCGTGTATCAAGCATTTTTGGCCATTATAAGATAAAACTCTATCCTCTGGTTTGTGTTGCATTGTGTGATGGGACGTAAGTCTTATAATGGCTTCATTTTCCTTTTAGCATTGCATTGTTTGTTTTATGGTGTTCTTGGGAGAAAACCCATTCAAAATCATACGTCGTGGTCCCTCGATTTACCTAACATTAAAATAAAGTTAATAACTGTTTTAGTTTACACATCAGTCCCAAGACTGACTCAGAGTTTATTGTCTCCACCTAAACTCTGGATGTCCATATTTTCGACACGGGTGTTTGCGAAGAAATTAAACAATTGAAAACAACTATTTAATTCGTTCGGTTTTCCAAAACAACAGGGGTTGTTGTAAAGGGTATCGAACTCTGGGACAAAAAATATTTTAATTAATAAATCCAATCAAATTATTCCGAAATTTTGATTCTTTGAAAATGACAGAAAATAATTAAAAAGAGAGTTTTTATGATAAACGAAAGAAATTAGGGAATAATGACATAGATTGGATTAATATTCATCGATGGCCAACAGATAAATACAGATCTAACTCATGTTTCTGTCACAAACATGAATCAACGATAATTCGGTTTTTAGAAACAAATATGTGAATAACGACAAGCACAGCCTATGCAGGAGCTAAGCTCTTAAACAAACATAGGCTATCAGGACAGATTCACTAATTTATTTCTAAAAGCCTAAAAATTAGATCTAAATTTGATAAACGTTAGATCAAACATGAATATACACTGTGAAGGAGCATAGCTCTTAAACGACACAGAGTGTGAAGGTTTAGATATACCTCTTCGTTTAGATCTAGATTTATATACATAAAGTCATCACCTTTGGCTATGTGATTCATATTGAATCCTATCTATAAGTGTCATCACCCCCTAATCAAAGGGGATTAACTAGACATAGCTAAATGATGAGAAAAGAAGAAGAAAAGAAACAACATAAATAAAATACAATAAAAACAAAGAAGAGAAGGAGATGAATTATTTTATTCCAAGATAAGAGTTACGGAAAAAAAATAGTGTAATTACAAACGAAGGAGATACAGTGTATTTATAGTTGCTATGGCCAAGACCAAGTGGCCAATTACACCATGTGGGACAAAAGCCCTTTTCCCAATTAACAAATAAACCAAATAGCTAAGTGTGAAGCGTGTGAATGGATTTGCAATTGTCTTAGCTTGCGGGCATCAAATGGCATCAATTTCAATTGTTTTGACCATGAATGAGAACTCTTTATCATCCAAGACAAGCGATATTTATGAAAAGCATTAAATCTTGACTTTAAAATATGCAGCAGAAGGTGGTTGAACAACAACATTTCTTTAGGTGTTCAAGCTTCAATCCATCTCTAAAATTCAACATTCTTCTTGCATCAATTCTTCAAGCTTTTCAACAATTAATTGCATCAATCCATTCATCATAAATAATCTGGAAACACAACTATAAATACATAGTATCAACTATTTTAAAGATAAAACAAGATAAATAAGTGGATAAAATATACACATTTACGTGTATATCAAATACCCCTGCACTTATCTTTTTATTCATCCTCGAATAATCTAAACTAAGATATGTCACACTTTCGTAGGAAACACAATTGCATTTAGCCTATGCAACAAGCCATTAAACCCCTAGGTGTCCCTAGTAGGATGAGTGTTGTCTCGTGAGGGTTTTCAGCGGATACTACCCACAAAATCAAAAGCGTCTTATGTACATGGATTAATCAAATGATATATTTAAGGTTTTTCAAATTCCAAGGACTTTACCTAACTTCAATAATAACGGTTTAGTCCTAAATTGTCCATCCCATTATTGTTGCAAAAAATGAATAAAAAACTTCAAGCTGAATCGTAGTTCCTTGATCGACAATGTGCACCCAATCATTTATTCATTTTTTTTAATATTTTTGCATCAGTGTAACTGTAATGTATTGGATGTGAGTTATGCATAGATGAAGGAGAATTTTGTAAGTTCAAAAAATATTATGGATAAGAAGGCAAGCATATTAGTTGAACTTCAAGCTACAAAAGATAAAGTAATACTAAGGCACATATGGACGTTTTGTTTCCTTTCATCTATTCTACTACAATCCTTGCTTCCAAGAACGGTATGATGGATGTGGATGGAATGGTAATGATTTATAGTGAAGAATAATGAATGACTATTTTATTCTCAGAGATTTTCTCTTCATTGCATTTTTTTTTCTTTTTTTCTTTTCATTTTGCATGATGATGATGAGTGGAGATGGAATGGAATGATATCGTAAATTATTTCATTTGATTCCTCCTCTACTAAGCGAATCATAACCAAGACTTCATGAAAGGAAAGTTTTGTTCCCTAGTTACTCTACTTCTATAACCTTAATTCAACACACAAGTCAAGATTGATGTTTTATAAAAAGAAAAAAAAGGAAAGATAAGCAAAGTATCATATGATAGATAACCCATGTAAAATAAGATGTGGTATATGGTTATCTTACCTTAAAACAAGTACAGAGTGGCTAGTGTAATATGGTATAGAAGTGATGTTTTCAAACCTTTAACAATAAAAAAGATTCTTGAGTATACCAATATAAGAAAAATATGTCGAAACATGGATGTGAATCGACTAAAACTTGGGTTGGAATAATGTGGGGTCTCGAAGAAGAACGCAACAATGAGTCATTTCTCCTTAAGTAGGCCAAGTGGAATTTAGAACTTATAAGTTAGAAAATTTGAGTGAGAAAAAAATTATGCATGAAAATGAACTCAGAAAATCCAACGAATGCCTGTGCAAAATCATTTTTATTTGATTTTTTTTTTACTTGCATGTTCTAACATTATAACAAGGGTTGACTCGCTTACTCCAGAACACGACTAACGTCTGCACAGTCTCAAGCTAGCATCTTAAAAAGCACATTACAACTCAATGAATAAATAATGTTCATTCCCATCACCCAATTATTCAACTTATCAATAAAGAACCAAGGTGTTATTTATGAATTTTAAGTTAATCCTTGTTCAAAGAATGACCTAGTTCATAAAATTTGATTGCTGATGTAATGTGAATTCCCCCAACACTTTGTGTAACTGTGTCCTCACAGTTGTTAATCAGACATATCTTAGTGAAAGGAAATTATTTAACAAGAGAATATTTACATATGTACAAAAGAGGGTTAGTGCATTTTACTGAATTTAATGCGGCTCGTGGAGGACCATGAACTCTTCCCCTTGGTTGGGTGTTGGTTAAAAGTAAGGTTTAAGGCATTGATTATTGACCTTATAGGATGACCCATCGGTTCAATTTCTACCACACCATACGGAAATACAGTCCACACAATGTAAGGTCCTATCCATCTAGATTTTAACTTACCTAGAAATAAATGCAATTTTGAGTCATACAACAACTGGCATGAAAGTTTTATGTAAAATTGATTTATCATGAAAAACTTTCATTTTGTCCTTATAAATTTGTTCACTTTCATAGGAACCATTTCGAATTTCATCAAGTTCATTAAGTTGAAGCTTCCTAAGTTCACCTGCTTGCTCTAAGTCAAGATTTATAGATTTTATTGCCCATAATGCAATATGTTCTAGTTCAACAGGCAAGTGACATGGCTTACCAAAAATCAACCGATAAGAGGACATACCCATTTTGTTTTGAAAGCAGTACGAAAAGCCCAAAGAGCGTCAGTTAACTTTTGGGACCAACCTTTACGATTTCGATGCACATTTTTCTCAAGGATTTGTTTAATCTGCCTATTCGATACTTCAACTTGCCCACAAGTTTGAGGATGGTAATAAGTGGATAACAAATGGGTTATCAAATACTTTCTCATGGGGGCTTCAAAAGAATGGTTCCAGAAGTGTGTTTCGTTGTCGCTAATTATTGTGCGAGGTATGCTAAACCAAGAAAAGATGTTTTCTTTTAAGAAGCGCACAACAACCTTGTTATCATTTGTTTTGCATGGGACAACTTCAACCCATTTAGATAAAAAATCAACAGCTAAGATAATATAAAGGTTTCCAAAATAATTAGGGAAGGGTCCTATGAAGTTTATACACCAAACGTCAAAAATTTCGACTTCATGAATGGGGTTTAGGGGCATCATATTTCGTTTACCAATTTTTCCTTAGAATTGACATTGATCACAAATTTTGCAGAATTCGTAAGCATCTTTGAAAAGGTTGTGCCAGTAGAAACCCGATTGGAGAACCTTTTCTGTTGTCTTTTTGGGACCGAAGTGACCACCACAGGCTTGGTTGTGACAGAAAGAGAGGACATTGCGAGTTTCATTGTCGGGAACACACCTTCGGATGATTTTGTCAGGACAGTATTTGAAAGATAAGGGTCATCCCAGTAAAAATGTTTCACTAGGAAAAATAATTTTTGTTTATTGTCTTGGACCAAAAAGAAGGGGTCTGCTTGGTGACTAAGTAGTTGACAATGTCAGCGAACCAAGAATCAGTGGATAAAGAAAAGAGTTGTTCATCTGGAAAATTCTCGTCGATCGGAAGAGAAGAAGACATGGCATTTGGAGGACGAGACAAGTGGTCCACAATAACGTTGTTGGATCCTTTTTTATCCTTAACGGTAATGTCAAATTCTTGAAGTAGAAGGATCCAATGAATGAGACGAGCCTTAGCATCCTTTTTAGAGAAAAGGTACCTAAGTGCAGAGAGATCGGTAAGAACAATGATATGTGAGCCAACTAGATAAGGTCTAATTTTTTCTAGAGGAAAAACAACTACCAAAAGTTCTTTTTGAGTGGTCATATAATTGATTTGAACGTCGTTCAAGGTCTTACTCACATAGTAAATGACGTGAAGAATTTTATCGATACGTTGTCCTAAGACAGCGCTTACAGCAAAATTTGAGGCATCACATATGATTTCAAAAGGCAGCTTCCAGTTGGGAGAGCAGGTGATAGGAGCAAAGACAAGTTCATTTTTGAGATGCTCAAAAGGTGAAATACAGTCAGAGTTGAAATTAAAAGGAACATCCTTACCAAGAAGATTAGTCAAAGGTCGAGTGATTTTGCTGAAATCCTTTATAAAGCGATGGTAGCCAGTATGACCTAAAAAGGATCAGATGTCCTTAATGGACTTGGGAATGGGAAGATTAGAGATAAATTAAACTTTTGCTTTGTCTACTTTAGTTCCTTTATTAGAAATGGCATGCCCTAAAAAATGCCATGTTTGACCATGAAGTGACATTTTTTCCAATTAAGAGTTACGTGTTTATCTTTGCAATGGTTAATAACAAGATCAAGGTGATGTAAACACTCAGTGTAAGAGTCCCCAAAGTTGGAAAAATCATCCATGAAAACTTCCAAAAATCACTCGATCATATCATAAAAAATGCTAATCATGCACCTTTGGAGGGTTGCAGGTACATTACTGAGACCGAAAGGCATACAATGGTATGCAAATGTACCGAAGGGAAAAGTGAAAGTGGTTTTCTCTTGGTCCTTAAGAGCGATAGGGATTTGATTATAGCCCGAGTACCCTTCAAGGAAACCGTAGTACTCGTGACTTGCTAATCGTTCTAACATTTGATCGATAAATGGCAGAGGGAAATGATCCTTACGTGTTGCAACATTAAGTTTTCTATAATGGATACAAACACGCCAACCCGTCTAGATGCGAGTTGGGATAAGTTCGTTAGTTTCATTTTGGATCACGGTTATCCCTTATTTCTTAGGTACAACATGAATCGAACTACCCATTGACTATCGGAAATCGAGTAGATGACTCCATTGTCAAGACATTTAAGGATTTCATCATGAACTGCTTCTTTCATGATGGGTTTTAGTCGACGTTGGGGAATATGAGTGGGCTTGGCATCATCTACAAGGTGGATTCGATCTTGGACTATCGAAAGAGTAATCCCTTTAATATCAACCGTAGACCAACCAATTGCTTCCTTATTTTCTGAAGAATGGGAAGGATCAATTGTTCCTGCTCTAGATTAAGGTCAGAAGCGATAATGACAGAATGAGTTTCATTGTCTCATAAGTAAGCATACTTAAGATGATTGGGAAGCACTTTGAGTTTGGATTTGGGAGACGAGTCAATCGAAGAAATTGATTGAGGGAAATATTTAGTAGTGAGCAGCTCGACTAGAATTGATTTAGAGATATTTTCGGGGATATCTTGAAACAAAGTTTCATAATTCGATTCAATTTCGTTGTTCAGATGGTTGATCTTAGGTTCATTATCGTGACACCATGGATTTTAGAAAACTGGTCCACATAAGAGTTAGGAGAGTTTTTAGTTCTAAAGATGTTTAGTTCGATGGTCATGTTACCAAAAGAAAGTTTCATAGACCCATTTCTATTGTTGATAAGCACATTAGAGGTTGCTAAGAAGGGTCATCCTAAAATCAAAGGGATCTGGTTCGCAGGATTGCTTACTTGTTGAGTTTCTAGTACAATGAAGTCAACTGGAAAGATGAATTCCCCTACTTTTATCAATACATCCTCGATTTCACCCACAGGTCTCTTAATTGAACGGTCAGCAAGCTGAAGGGTAACCTTGGTGGGTTTCAGTTCTCCTAGTCCTAATTGGCGGTAGACGGAATATGGAAGCAAGTTAACACTAGCACCTAAGTTTAGCAGGCATCTATCGATTTTCTTGTCCCCAATAGTACATGATATTGTGAGGCAGCCAAGAACCTTGTATTTCACTAGCATTGATTGGGATAAGACTTCGCTTAGAGTTGCCGCTTGTAACACTTTCTTAGGTACTTGTGTATGGCATTTTTGAGTGCATAAATCTTTTAGAAATTTTGCGTACTGTGGAACTTGTTTTATAATATCTAAAAGAGGAATGTTCACTTTAACATGCTTAAATATTTCTAGGATCTTTTTTAGTTGATCCGCCTTTTTCCTAGGTCGGAGTCTATGAGGAAATGGATCAGACAACTCAGTAGGTTGGCCTACTTGAGTTTGAGGATGGTCCTTATTAGAATTTGGCTCAATGTTTTTATCTGAGTTGGTCGAATTTTCGGTAGGGTTTGAAAGAATGTTCAGTAAATAATTTGGGTTGACTACATGGTTGTTAATATTTTTGTCGGATCTAAGAGTCGTGACCACATTCAATTGACTAACATTTCAATCTTGAATGATGTGAATTTGGTTGGGGTTTGAATTTTTTCCTCTAGGGTTATAGATGGGTTGACTTGGATACGTACCCTTTTCCCTTTCACTTAATCTGGCATTAAGTTGAGACATATGTTTTTGAAGTTCACTCATTTCTTGATTCGTGTTTTGCATATATGAGTGTAACGAGTTTTTATTTCCAATACTTTGCTCTAATAGTTTACCCACCTTAGATACACTCCCCTCAATCGTAGAAAGGTGATTTTCATTTTCGGGTGTGACCGTTTGATGAGAATATTGGAAAGGCACCTGCTTCGAATTGTATTGATTTTGCCTAAAGGGATTGTTCGAATCATTGTTCGGAAATGCTTGATTCGAAGGTCTATTCATCAGGGGGTTATTTGGACCATAAGAAAGATTTGGGTGGTTGTTGGGTCTGTTGAAAGCATTCACTTGCTCAAGGGATTGGGGACAGTCATCAGCCATATGATTAGAGTCCAGACATATGTGACACGTGGCTTAGGAAACGTTATTAACTTGAGTGCGTGTTCTAACAACGTTCAGTATGGTATCAACAAGAGTATTAGAAGAAGAGGGTTCGATAGAATTACTACTGGAATGCGAATAGAGAGATTTTTCATTGGTTCGTTCCTATTGTTTCGATTTTTCTGCTAACTCATCCATAAATTCCCAAGCTTCTATGTCAGTCTGTTTTAGAAAATTTCCCTGACACATAGACTCTAACATTTGTCTAGAACTATTATCGAGTCCATTGTATATAGTTTGACATAATGACCATGTTTCATAACCATGATGGGGACAACTTAACAACAGTTCTTTAAATCTATAGAAATATTGCCAAAAAGATTCCCTCCTTTTTGGTGGAAATTAGTGATTTCGTTTCTGACTCTAGCTGTTTTATCTGGGGGGCAGAACTTTTTAAGGAAAACCGCTATAAACACTTTCCATTTTCTTATCGAATTTGGAGGCAAGCTGAGAAACCATTTTTCGGTGGAGTCAGTTAGTGCGAATGGAATCAAACGAAGTTTAGTACCATCCTCACATAATTGTTGTAATTTAAAGGTTGCACAAGCATATTCAAATTTCGTTAAGAAACTATATGGTTCGTCATGAGAAAAAATGCCGAATTTGGGGAGGATGCTTATCTGACTCGATCGGATTTCGAAATGGTTACCCACAGGATCGGGTAACTGAATAAAAGAAGGGACATAAGCTCTATTGGAAAGGAATCTGTCCATCAGGGTATGAGGTGCGGGCTCGTTAGCCATTTCTAAGGGTTGTTCAAGTAAAATGGGTTTTGGGGAAAGAGAAGGTGGTTTGACGCTAACTAAATAATGAGATTCGTGGTCACGGGTCCAAGATTGCATGCACCAAAAAGAAGAAGAAAAGAGTCTGCCAAAGAGATTTAGACAAAGGGGAAGTTTGAAAAGAAGTGAGAGAGAGAAAAAAGTTTTGAAAAATGGAAGTTTTAGAAAAATACGGCCAACAGGACTAACGAGGGCTAAAAAACACAAAGAAGTTGAACAATTTTTTATTTATTTGTTTTTTTGAGGAGTTTGATTTTTTTTATTGAAATTCACAAAACGATCAGAAATTAGCTACAATAAATTTTTCTGTCCTTAATAGCTCCTAATTGAAAAATTATAATTCTAATAGTTTCAACCTACACAAGTAAGAAGTCTCAGCTAGATCGGACATGATTTATCATTGCACCACGAATCACCGTAGCAATGCAGCTGAAGTTTTAAGAACCTAATTAAGTTCGAAACTCCACCCTTTCTTAGACACTGGGAGGGTTAGCTAGTATAATCCTAATTAATAAGAAAATAAACTTTACCCTAATTGAGCTCGTGACGCCATTAAGTCCGAAGTCTACAATTTTTATTTGTTAATGCAACTTTTTCCTAGTATGAATGCAATTTTTTGGGCCAAGGAAGGGTAATGACTTCCCCACCTTATGTGAATTGGGTTGTGCCCTTAATAGAATGAATATAGATGCAGAAATAATAATTGCAGATATTAAAAGTTTTTTCAAGCAAGCCGGTGCCCATGCAGTATTTTTTTACAAGCAATGTCTATATTTTTTGTAGCAGAGCACCTGTAGAGTTTAGAAAACACTCATTTGGATCGCAGTCCGTCCAGTGCAACTGAGTAGCGCTAGCGTGTTCACACGCCACTTGGTGTGCAACCACTCCAACCGTTCAAATTCAACAATTTGTTTGAACTCTGAATTTCTTGTATCGCTTGGTTGAAATCATCACCTCTCATTGGCCTTTGTTTTTGAAATTCCTTACTTTTTTTGTGTAAAAGAAACAATTAAGAGAGGGAGAAGCAAACAAAGATAAAAAAACAGACTCAAAGAAATAAAAAAAATATTTACTTACGCACAAAACCAAAATGGAAACAAAGTCAAACTAAAAAAATAAAATGAGTGGAAAAAAAAAGAGGAAGGAAGTGATCGTTTTTTTAAGGAAATAAGTAGCAAAACTAAAATCTAACAAAAGGAAACTTTAAACTCAACAAATTAAATTCAAAACAAAGTACTCAAGAGAAATGAACGAGAAAGCAGCACCACAAATTTTTTTTAACGAAACAAACACATAAACTTACTCAACTATCTAAAAAAAAAAATCAAAACTAAAGGCAACTAAAACTAAAACTGAGCTAAAAGCAAGAACATAACAAAATGAGAAATAACTAAGCCTAAACAGAACGTTGGCTTACTAAAAAAAGGACTCAGTCAACAATTTAAACAACAATCAGAAAAATGTCACGCACTTCAATAACAATTGGCAGCCAGACGCCCAAAAAAAAATCTCTCAACCTAAAACAAACAAATGCTCTCGTAATAAAAGGGAACAACAACCCCTAAATTATCATGTCCAGAAAAAATCTCGCCCCTTCTATTTTTTCTATTTTTTTAATTTACGAACAACAATTCGAAATTAGTGAAAAAGTTCTTCTTTGATTCGGGTATAGATCGAAACTTGTTCGAATTGCAATTTGGTTTCCAATTTTTGGGATGTCTCGATGTTTGATCGGGTTCGAATTTGTTGATCGATTGAGGGCTTGGAATATTTGCGGTTTGGGATGGAGGCATTGTTGCGTGTGGCAGGTCGTTGAGGAGTTTTGATTTTGAGTTGATGTTGGTTGTGCGGGTCTGAATTGGGGAGGTGAAGGTTGACCGGCTAGGAAGAAGTTGAACGTGATGATATTGTTTTGGACGGTCTGCTTTTATGATTTTGAATCGAGCAAGGTTGTGAGGAGATGAATTTGGTTGAAGGGGAGATTTGAGCTTAAGTTGTTGATATAGCCTATGGTGATGTAATTGACGGTTGGGTTTGTGGATGGCGGCAGCGTGGTAAGGATTGTTTGCGGTATATGACTATGGGCAATTTGTTGGTCAAAAAGGGTCTGTGTATGGCTTTTGTCTATCGTTGTGGCAGAAATGAGTATGAACGTGAGGTTTGGGTTGACTGGGGTAACTCGTGCTGGCGGTTTGGTGACGGAAGGGCGTAATCGAATTGAAGCAGGGGTTTCCGAGGCAGTTCGTGATGGTGAAAGTTGGTCGGGATGAACTACTTGGCTATGGCGTGGTCTTTGAGGTTGATGTTGGGAAGTAGTTGGCAACACATGGAGTTACGTTGATGATGTTGAAATTGACGAAGGGTTGGTCAGTGTTAGTGAAGGCGCTGAGAAGAAAGGGAATAGATTTCAAGCTAGAATGTAAAAGAGAAAAAGAAAGAAATTTGTATTTTTGTAATAATTTTTTTAAAGGAAAGTGGAAAGAAATCAATTGTAAAAGAAAGAAAGGAGGAAAAGAAATAATAGAAAGGAAACAAATCAAACAAAAACTGCAAGTTTTTTTTCTCTTGTTATAGAGATTGTGGTATCAATAATTTAATACCAAATCGTCTAATCAAGAATTTTATCTATATATAAAAGAAAATGGAAGGAATAAAAATATTTTTGTGTTGTTGTTTTTTTTATGAAGGAAAACTAAAGAAAAAATATAAATAAAAATATAACCCGAAGGATTTACTAATTAAAATTATTTTGATCCCCGACAACGATGCCAAAATTTGTTTGCTAACAAATTAAACAATTGAAAACAATTATTTAACTCGTTCGGCTTTCCTAAACAACAAGGGTTGTTGTAAAGGGTGTCGAACTCTTGGACCAAAAATATTTTAATTAATAAATCCAATCAAGTTATTCCGAAATTTTGATTGTTTGAAAATGACATAAAATAATTAAAAAGAGAGCTTTTATAATAAATGAAAGCAATTAGGGAATAATGACATAGATTGGATTAATACTCATCGATAGCCAACAAATAAATATAGATCTAACTCATGTTTCTGTCACAAACACGAATCAACGATAATTAGGTTTTTAGAAACAAATGTGTAAATAACGACAAGCATAACCTATGCAGGAGCTAAGCACTTAAACAACCATAGGCTATCAGGACAGATTCACAAATTTATTTCTAAAACCTTAAAAATTAGATCTAAATCTGATAAGCATTAGATCGAACATGAATATACCCTGTGAAGGAGCATAGCTCTTAAACGTCACAGAGTATGAAGGTTCAGATCTAACTCTTCATTCAGATCTAGATCTATATACATAAAGTCCTCATCTTTGGGCTATGTGATTCAATATTGAATCCTATCTATAAGCATTATCACCCCCTAATCAAAGGGGATTGGCTAGACATAGCTAAATGATGAGAAAAGAACAAGAAAAGAAACAACATAAATAAAATACAATAAAAAAAAGAAGAGAAGGAGATGAATGATTTTATTCCAAGATAAGAGTTACAGAATAAAACCCAATGTAATTACAAATGAAGGAGATACAGCTTATGGTTAAGACTAAGTGTCCAATTACACCATGTGGGACAAAAGTCATTTTCCCAATTAATAAATAAACCAAATAGCTAAGTTTGAACGTGCGTGAATGGATTTGCAATTGTCATAGCTTGCGGGCATCAAATGGCATCAATTTCAATTTTTTTAGGCATGAATGAGAACTCCATATCATCCGAGACAAGCAATATTTAGAAAAGCATCGAATCTTGATTTTAAAATATGCAGCAAGGTGGTTGAACAACAACATTTCTTTAGGTCTTCATGCTTCAATCCAGCTCTAAAATTCAACACTCTTCTTGCATCAATTCTTCAAGCTTTTCAACAATTAAGTGCATCAATCCATTCATGATAAATAATCTAGGAACACAACTATAAATACATAGTATCAATTATTTTAAAGATAAAACAAGATAAATAAGCATATAAAATATACACATTTACGTGTATATCAGTGGGCAGCTTGTATTTTTGGTTTTCGCAGTTATTTCTATTCATAGAATTATGGGTCACGGCTGGAGCTATATTCGAAGTGCTTTGTATTCGTGTATTTCTTTCAGTTGTGGTAGTTGATGTTTTCCACTGCTCATTATGTTTATGTATTTAAATGTAAATTTAATCTATGATATTTTTTCACTATAAATTATTTATTTGTACTCTGATATCTTGTACTCTGATGTAAATTGTTGTAATAGCAATGAAATGTTCTCGTGTTTGTGTTCTGATGCATCATGTTCTCAAAGAAGCCCGCCTTCTTGTTCAGTTTAGGCCGGTTGTGAAGTTTAGGTCGCTATAGAATGTTTGAGAAAGTAATAATAGGAGTGGAGGAATGAAAATTAACTACTCCAATAAATCAATTTATGAATAATTTATGACAATTAAATGAATTTTGTGAAGCACCCCTATTGTACAAATAAAGCGTAATGAATAGTTAATTTTTTTGATAAAAGCATTCATCAATAATTAAGGCTTTTCAAAATTCAAACATATATTAATGTGAAATTTGATATGAGTATGAGTTCATGGCAATAAAGTTTTAAAATATAATTACAAAAAAAAGTTATTAAACTTTATTGCTAAAATTAATATAAGCATTGAATAATACTTTAAATTGTATTTTTAGAAGTTGCAGCATCATTTAAGAATATATCAATGAATGTTGTTAAAGGACTTAACTGTCACATCATTTAATTTTGGTCACTTAATTATTAAGATTTTTTTTTCAATATAAGATAAGCATTTATTTTGTTAATACCTTTTAACATTTTTTGTTTTTGAATAGTTTTAAGGATGACGTTTAAAATGTTAATGAAATAAGTGTTAAAATATGAGAAGTTATTTTACTTTTAATTTAGGGATTTACAAACGTTTAATCAATGTTTCCAACGCGTTACAAATTTTAAAAGAGGTACTTATTATTCATTAATGAAATGTTTTGTATGAAATAAATGAATTCTTGTTATATTAAAAGGTGACTGTAAACAACATGAAGAAAATAAGAAACATTAACACTCTTTGTAAAAGAAATACAGTTTAAAGGAAAATGAAACTTTAATATTTCAAATTTTAATGAGACATCGAAAGGCAAAATTTTGAACTCAGCAAATTTTAGTGAGTTTCTAAATATACGTATATATAATAATGAAAAGTATATACAATAATGAAAATACATAATAGTGAGTATTTTAATATTTGTATATATAATAATGAAAAATATATATAGTAATGAAAATAACATGTAAATGTATTTATTTTGTGTCACTACCAAGATTATACTTTTTAAAGAAATAAACTTGGAGTGAATATGGATAATAAATCAGAAAAGTTAGAGTTAGATTCTAGGATTAGATAAGAATAAGTTGCACAACCGATTATGGGAAGTTTGGTTTCAGTCCCAAAGATCTATATTCGATAGTTGGCATGAAGTAATGATTTCCAAAATAAAGGGTTGGTTGAAAACTAGGTTACCCTAGATAGTTTAATTTAGAAATTAGTACGTTTATAAATGTATCTAGCAATTAGTAATTGTTCACCCTCCTTTTTGCAAGGCAGGCATACTATGGCGATCGTTCGATAGCTCCTGCAACTTACTAAGGAAAAGATGCGTTGTATGTTGTGCCAAGGCAATATGGACAATCATCAAGGAAGAGTAACTCGAAGTTAACCTGTCATATGACTCATAGTGCATGGAAACCATATAATAGGAAAATATACAACATGATATATAGTGACGCATAGCCGAACAAAAAATCAAATCTCATAACACCTCAGAGTCACCAATACAAAACTTCTATTTAAATGAATAATTTGAACATCAAGCCTCATTGCATATCTCTAAAAGTATCAATAATCACCAACATACAATGGAAATAGTAAATATCTATATAGTAGAAAATAATACATCAGCCTCCTGCTCATCATCGCACAGTATCATCGGCGCCAAAAACCGCTACCTGGTACTCAGTCAACCCGCAACCAAAGTAGATGAGAAACCCAAGTTAATAAGAGGAAAACATAAAACTTTGAGTCAGATAATAGTCTTAATGAGCGATAAAATAATTAATAACAGTTACACAGGATATATGAGTATAGATAGTTCAACCATCTGATCGGTCTTAACAACCATATAATTAGCACAAGATAATCAGGTATCATATGATGTTGCAGAATAGGAAAGGACATTCCCCAACCCCATACCTCCTTGACGACCTACAGTGATAGCCTACCTAGTGAAATAGGAAAGTAAACAAACAATCAACCACAGCATCCATAGAAACCAATATCCAAGCTATTATTAGCTAAAGCTTTAAATTCGTCAATAATCGAATTTTATTTCATAAAGGGATAATGGAAACCCCGGTTCTAGCTGGATTAACATAGATCATCAACCGTATGTTTGCCATAATTATCTAAGATAACTAGATCACTCTTTCCTGAGCTCGATCCAGGGTACACGATCTTACTTGATCCTAATGGGTGTTCCCATGATACACCTGCTTTGAGTCCGCTTGGAACCTTCTATAATCAGTAATTCATTGGCACTTCAAATATGTTGAGCATTCCTTCTCGGAGACTCCATATCTTTAGTTCAAGCTACCTCTCGAACCAATTCCATTACCATCCTTTATTAACTCCTACCCGAGTTAATCCATCATCATACTGAGTCGTATATCATCCCGCGTCCAGTATCACATTAATACTGCTTCGACCACTCCTACCTAAGTTCATAATCGCAGTACCATTCCTAATTGAATCGGATCTTAATCATATGAAGTCCTTAGCTTCCTAACTTCTTTAAACATCCCCAAGTAGTACCAACGTCACGCTCCCCAAATATGAGCGCTTTACCATGCACTGTTATGGATCAATACCAATCCATCAAGCATGGGTCTGTACCAGTCCATAATTTGTGCTTAGTATTTGGCTTTGGTCCATCCTCTCTTCGAAAGCTTCCTACCGGTCCATCGTCGCAGTGCAACCTCCTTCCATTCCAACGCATCAAAGTATAATCCACTTCATCGTATGCTTCCTACTGATCCGTCATCCATTCATCAAATATCTGGCTATCAACCCATCCAAATGTCTTGAAAATTTGCACGTAGCCTTGTATCTATTCACCAATCCCATACATAAAAACTTGTCATCATTCGCAGTAATACCATGGATCGGTACTGGTCCATGGTGCACGGAGTGGTACAGGTCCATATACTTAGCAAGTTTCCACACAAAATGTTTTCATGTCCCCTCCTTTTGTCTTCCAGAGCTCCTCCATCAAGTTTCATTTGAATCTGATAATCTGGACCTTCGATTTGCTTTGTTCTTCAATCCTAAGATCTACGACAAACAATTCTAACAAATAATGCAATCAATTTCAACTAAAATAAATAGCGATTAATCCAATATTGATCATACAGAGCGAACACATAATAATCATAACATAAACAAATTTTAAACAAGGAATCTAATATGATTTGGATTTAAACATGCACATGAATATGATTAATCAAACAATTATCCAGTTTATATGATTATATTAGGCTATCCTAAGATGTTTATATCTGATTTTAAACATATAATCAGATCTATGATGAATTTAATGTATATTTCACTAATTTGATCCTAACTTACCCATGCCATTTGTAGGTTCTAATTGAGAGATATCTATCACTCACCAATTCTAAGATCCAATGCAATACTAGTAGATCATATTTGGAAATTAATAGAAAACCCCAAAAATTGATGCTATTGTGATGATTTAATCTTCCATGATGATGCTCCAGCCTTTAGATAAAATTTGTGACGAATTGAAATGAATTTGATGAAGAATTAAGGATCAGTTGAACTAGAGAATCATAGGCGCTCAACCTAATGTTCGAAAGAAGAGAGAAACCCTAATTCTCTCTCCAACCCCTATTTATAGTTGTAGATCATTAGCCTAATGGGCTACTCTAATTAGCACCTGATTAGTCTGCTTGGCTGAAACGAAAACTTAAAACAACGATTTCCAAAAATTAAAGAGCCCGAAAAAGGATTTGATTTGGAGAAACTAATATATTCTCAATAAGGTTAAAGAAATTAAGTAAGGATTCGTTAAATGGCCTAAAATATGAATATTATAGATATATTAATTGAGACTGGGGATAGACAACATCTTTGAGAAGAGTGAAATGTAATTTGAGAAGAATATAAAGTATTGAACTGGTATGTTAAGTTTGAAATAATGAAGTAAGACATCTATACCACTGACTATAAAGTTCAAAAAGATTTCCTTTTTCTTCGATTTTGAGATTTTAATCACTAGTAGTTTCCCGTGATGATTTGAATAAGATATAAAGTGGTTATAGTAATGTATCCCTATTTGTGCTTGTGTTGATTTGGGATTTAAAACCACTTAGTGAATTTATTGTTGAGTAAGAAAAATTTATGGGGACACCTAACCAGCGATTAATTAAATTTGGAATTTGGAAGTTAATAAGGGAATCAAATTTGTAGCCTATAATGTGGAAATATCTTAAACTGAAGGTTTCAGAGTATTAATTTAAGAAGAAATTTAGCTTCTAGAATTTCATCCTCTAGAATAAGAATAAATAGGTTTAAGAATAAGCAAAAATATTGGATTTGCATAAAGTAGCCATTTCAGTTTGAATCTGTCTATTTTTTTTTTAAAGTAAATTTGTTTAATTTTTATAAATTATCCCTTTTGCCATTTTTGACAAAAAGACTTTCTTTGGAATTATAAGGAATATGCACAAAATATAAAGGAAGTGATGTGTAAATTTATGTGTTTTTATGTAGTTTATACTGTCTATTCCAAAAATAATATTACTTATTCCTTATAATTTTAATATGTCAATATTCTTTATTTACTGTTGTTGGAGCAAAGTTATGAAAACTTTAACAAGAATTAAATTTTAACAAATCAGAACATAAAAAAATTGTTCAAGTTATTAGTATGGACTAGAAAGTAAATTTGTTTAATTTAGAAAACTAGGTGTGAGGAATTTATTGAATCTTAGGACTTATCATTAATTGTAGATAGTAGGAATAATATTTATCTTTATAGGATTAACATAGTTAACTTTTTGGTACTTGGTGGGTGCTCTTAAAGTATTTCAAGGAAGACACTCGAATCACAAAAGAGGTGTTAGGACTATCATCGACAATTTTTTTTCTCGAACTAATTTTCTGATTAGATTTTGGTAAAAGTGTAATTTGATTAGGCAACTTGTGAGGGTTAGTGTAACACCGCGTAAAATACATAAGTATTAATAATAAATAAATAAAAATAAGCAATTATATAATATGAATGGAAAATGATATTTTGTAGCTTTAGGAATTTGGCTACGAAATTCTTTTATTTGGATTCGTGGAGAAATTCTAAATTGTTTTCATATATAATATGTTGAAAACGGTCAATGTACGAAGAAGTTATGAACAAATGAATTTGGACAGTAAACATAGAATATATATATATATAATTAAATGGATAATATATATATATATGTATGTGTGTGTGTCCAAATTATATTCAAAATAAAGAGGGAGAATTTGAAATTTGAATTGAAGATAAGATCATGGGGGACAAAGGATATTGTATATAAAGAGTAAGATTAAGAGATTAAGGAACGTACTAATTAAAATAAACACCTCAGCAATGCACTTTTATTGGGCGTTCTAGCCCGGGGGGGCGGGGGGGACCTCCCCCCAAGAGGGGTGTCGACCGCTCAGGTCAATCGCTTGGCGGCTGGACAACCCAATAAATCTATGTGGTTAGGTTTTTTTAGAGAGGATATACATAAATCAAAGTCCTGGATTAAATTAAACTAATCCAATGGTCTATGTCACACGAGCAACTATATATATCTCCTCATATCACATTATGAAACCCTAACCATTCTCTATCCATACCTCAATGCTGCCTCTCATCCATTTCTAAATTCTAGAGAAAAATAAAGAAAAAGGTTAAGGATTTCTTCTATTTCTCCCATCGTATTCTTAACCTCTCTTTTTTCTAGTTCATATAGGTTTAGTATTCAAGAATTCGGTATAAATATAAGTATATAAGACACTAATACATGTTTCTTATATTTGTATATTAGGAGAATTGTTGGAGACATTTGAAGTAGAGATTAAAGCATATATCTAGATCCACAATAGACTTCTCTTTGTTCTTCCTAGATCTATGAGTGGAATATTGTTTACTTAGGCTATTCATATTTTTATTAGATTATCATGTTGAAATATGTGCCTGAAAGGATTTGGAAATCGATATTATAAACACCAAAACCCCTAAATCCTCTATCTTGTATTTGCGTATGAATTGTCATGATTATTTGGGTTTTGTGGATTGTTGGTTTTAATATTGGGTTAAAGATAAAAAGGGGTGTTGCTACTACTGTTTTTACTTTATGTAATTCAGCTTTATTAAACATTTGATTGTAACCTAAAAGGGTTTAAATTTGGGTATTTCATGATTTGATTTGGGATTGGATCATATTTTGAGTCCAAACGCATTCATACTTGAAATATATCAATTGTAAATGTTTTTATGTGCATAATACCAAAAGGAGGTGAATTAGATAAAGTGGAAATTATGAACATACATATATATGTTTATGTAATACTCTATTTTTAATCCAGTGTTGAAACTATTCCAACAAGCCTAAGATACAAGTTGAAAGTTGGTATGAATGTATAGTTTCCATCCACTGCTATTTGTTATCTTGTTATTATGTCATCATGCGTAAGTTGTAGCGGCAAAAGTATGGAAACAACTAACTTGTATACCTTGATTTGGACAAACTGACAATTGCCACCTCATTAGAATGTTTCCTCATTTATATGAATATTTACGTTATTTAAACGATATAATTATTATACTTATATAAACGTAATCAACGAAATTAACGTTATATAGCGTAATAAATGCGATTAGGTTAGAATTCGAATTTGAAATGTCAACATAATAAATATATAATTTATTGCTTGTGTGTGCATATATAGAATCGCTTTATATATAATTACAGTGACACATAGACATGAGGTTAGTTTCCATTTGTGGTAGAAGTCTGCCTAGAACCGACCGACAAATCCAACAACCACAAGTGAACCCAACTAATGTGAGATGTCTGGGTGCCATGGGCCATTCAAAAACTTTAGTACACTAGACACGAGGTTAAACCAACTTGTAGTAGAAGTCTACCCGGAACCGACTGGCATATCCAACATCAACAGGTGTACAGTTTAATGTGAGAGGTCTAGTGTGTGTGTATATATAACTATATATATAAGTCGATTGTGTGAAAATAGGAAGGTTTACTACGCCATGGGAAGGTCTTAAGTGACTGACTCTCTTTTTATCTAGTTTGGGTCTTAAGTGATTAGGACTAGGATCCGTTCGAAGGTTTATTCCTTGGAGAGGAACCAAAGTCATGGGGCCCACCATTATTAGATTTGAAGTAAGTCTTTGGGTCCTCCTTCTCTAAAAGTTGTTAGGCATAAACGGTAACGGAGTAAGGTTGTTCATGAGGATGTCCACTTCCTCTAGAAGCTTGTAAGGGCTCAACTAGGGACATATTGTTATTTGAAAGATATGTGGCCATTGCATGCTCACCAACTATCTAAGGGAAGACTTCAACAACATAGTTGTCCTACCGTAATATCAGTTAAGTAGTAATGTTCACAATACTACTTCTCATATTACAAGTGAGAGTATAGACTTAAGAACATTAACGTACTAGGACTGGGTCTTAATGGGCTAGGGATTTGCCTCAGGGTTATAAGAGATCATAAGAATCCACATTTAATAGGGCCATAAGTGACCGAGAATGCCCACCTCATTGGGTCTTTACCCTAAAAACACTAATGGGCGATTGACTTGGATATCCACCCTACTGGTTAGATACTATGTGTTTATTTGAATATTGTGTGCTGCGTAGACATACCTTGACATATGTAACATGCTAAAAATATAGGGTATAGACATTAAGTAACACTATATTCCAGTCATACAGAGCTTTTTGTTCTGACCTTCTCCTTAACATATCCAACAGATCAGTAGATGGGGTAAAAGCCATAGACGAAGTCATGACTGAAGTTGATGAAGAAGACGAAGTTGTTATGCTATTATTAGTAGTTATTGCTTTACTTCTTTTGGAAACTTGTGAGAATGAACTATTTGATGTACCCATTGAACAGATGTAACTGTGAGTGTTGTATTTCTGTGATTATTGAATAAATGGTACATCTTATTTCTGTATAATATTTTCTCTTTCCGCTATGTGAGATTTCCATCTGAAGTATATGTTATTTTTATCTTTGCAAATGTAATACTTACAAGAACCAACAACCTGTTTAGAATGGCTCTAAGTTTTGATGGGCCTTTTCTAAGTCGAAATTTAGGCCCATTCCGGGCGGATTGTTACAGTTAGAGAGTCAGCATGATATTTTGGGGTTTCCCAATATTAAGGGAATAAAGGAGGTTGTTGTTGATAGGAGCCCATTATATTTTTATACTTTTATATTTAAGGAAATACCTTCACACTATGGCAAATTTTGGTAAGGCCTAATAATAAAAATGAAGACAAAGATGGAATACTTGGCGTCTCATGCCACCATAGATATTATGGAGCATGGAATTTCATGACTTCGTAAAATGTAGTTAGATTGGTTCGAGTACATATGGGAGAAAATTCGATAGGATGCATGAATTTTTTAATTTTGTAGCATTTCTCGGAAATTTTAGGATCCATGGTTGCATTGTGGTTGCTAGATTGGGTGGTAGGAATGTTTGCAACACAAATGAACTGAGCACTCATATAGAAATCATATGCATATTATGGTGTTTTACATACATACAACACCACATGTTACACTTTCACGCCAGGACTGAGCTCATTTTAGCAAGTCTGCAATACATAATCACATCGAGCAACGGCTATCTATGTATGTTTAATAACTAATTTGGGTTATAACAAGGTTGTTAGAGAGAGTTGTGCTTTTCACCGCTTCGGAAAGATTTCAAGACAAAATCTCTTTTAAAGGGAAAGAATGCAACACCCTTTAAAATAAGCCCTAAATAGACATAGATAATTAAATTAAGAATAAACAATATTAAATTAATAAAATATTAATGGGTTGAAAACAAAAATTCTGGATAATTAAAAATTTGGCCACGAAAGTATTACCATTGTATTTGTGGCGAGATTCTAGTCCATTTCATTATATTATTTACTGAAACAGAGTTCACGTGAAAAATTTATTAATAAAGAAAGTTGTAGAAAAATTATATACATGTAACATTTGAAATTCAAGCTATAAGAACATAAATCTGAAATAAAATAAGATACCTTTGTTATAATGGAAGATTCCTTAGGAATTCAAAATTTTGGTTATATATATATGTATGAAGGGGAAAAAATCAAAAAAAACAAAAAGAATAAATCAAGTTAATAAAGTGTTAATAAAATAGAAATAACAAGGGAAATAAATCTTCATGCACTCGACCCTTAAGGGGGTGATTACTCCCCTTGAGGGGAATGCCTGCCCTCCCAGGAGGTGCCGACTGCTCTTAAGGTAGAGGGTAGGAGAGAGGCTTGTTTAGTTATGGGATTATAACAACCCACATCTGTTAATGTCACTCTTTATCAGAATGCAATAAGTTTCGTGAAGCGTTATAGGTAAACAGAAACAGAAACATCACATGACAAATGTAAAATAACAGCGGAATTCAAAACATTATTAAATAGAAAACAATGTGGTCTAAAACCCAGTTACATCATGAGTCTGAAATACAAAAAACCCATTACAATTTCGGTCTTGTTACTAAAATATTAGAGTACAGTAAGATATAAAAAGCATAGTCCCCAAATTATAGCCATATCGGAGAAGACAGGAAATCAAAGCAGTACATCTAAGCAGCTCTAAGCGGAATGGAAGAGAGAATCCTAATCAAGCCTGAGTATTCTCACCTTGAGAACCCGGAGGGGAAAAGGAAGAGAGAGAAAAGGAAACAAAATGGGTTAGACATAAAGTCTAGTGAGTCCAGTTACTTTTAGCATGAAAATGAATAAAGGCATCATTACAAAAAAAATAAACTGGATGAGAGATAACAATAACATAAGACAGATATAACAAACTGAGCAGGATAAACAGAATAAACATGACAGGTTATATTGCGCTTCTCAAGCACTTTTCTCTGCATCGATACTAGTATAACCAAAACAAGATGATCCCAACAAGAACAAGATGGTAGACTTAGGTGTACTTTTAGTGAGGGGTTTTACCCTGTACAATAATAACATGCAGCCTAACAGAAATGACAAGTGCTACCCCCATAGATAATAATGAACTCCTAAACAAGCAAGACTAGATGTACCCTCATTACTACCCAATCAGTCGGCTCCCTATCCTGTAGACACCCTGTGTTGGCCCCACAATAGGATGTATCACTTCCAAAAGCGGCAACCCCTTTATTAACGACATGCACAACCAACTACTAATGTCACAATGTCTTATTATCCCAACACAAGCAGATTCATGCACGCACATGAATTCGATGGAGTGCGCCATCAACATCCCCGCTTAAATGAACCTCTTATAATCAACTCAGTAAGCGTGCCCAGACCCTGATCTAGTTCGGGGTTCCCCTTTTGATCCCAAGATGGGTTATTGACTGATACGGGTCCCACACAACAAATGATACAAACTTCCCCTTAGGCTTGCATTCCCACTACTAGGATTTTTACAAGTTATGTCTACCTGTTTAACAAGATTGCATAACCCCCACATGTAAAACAGGTTAAGTTTATCGGGTTTATATATATATAACCCGCCCCCGTAGATTTAACAAGATTAACTTAACCCCATTGATTCAAGCAAGTTTACTTAACCCCTACTCAATTTGATAGGTTCCTGTTACCCCGCCACAGATTTAAAACAGATTAGGTATTACGGGTTAATAAGTTATTATCATTCATCCATTTATGGCTGTTAATGGACTATACCTCTCACATTAAGTCTACCACTCGTGGATGCTGGTTATGCCGGGCGGTTCCGGGCAGACTTCTACCATTAGTTGGACTTAACCTCGTGTCTTAGCACCGTTAAGTTTACATTTATGCACTTGACCCCTCACATTAGATTAACCACTTGTGCACGCTGGATTTGCTGGGGGGTTCCGGGCAGTCTTCTACCACAAGTGTAATCTAACCTCATGTCTAAATGTCGTTGCAGTCTCTGATTACTGTAAATCTAGGCATGTTCATTATTAAACAATTTTTCATGTTTATCCAAGATTATACCCTAAATCCTAGTCTGATTCACTATACAGGTTATGCCTCAAAGTAAAGTTTTTGATCACGGTATAGATTATTCCTAAGTCCCAATCATGTTTTACAATATAAGTTATGCCCCAAATTTATCATTTCCAAATGTTCCCAATTTCATGCGCTCACATATTTATGCGATAGTCCTAGGCTTGAAGGTAGCCTGGCTATAAAAATTAAAAAGGGAAGAGGGAGAGAAGAGAACAAAAATAGGCATAAAATCAAAATAGGCATATGATGATAGAAATAGGCATACTAACAGAATAGGCATACGGTGACACGATTAGGCATACTAACAGGATAGGCATATGGTGATACTATCAGGAATAATGACAGTATATACATAATAAAGATAGGCATGAAAGAACTAAATAGAGGATCAGGTGTACAAGTAATGGCAGATCTGTGTAGTTATGATTCGGGTTATTAACAGGCACAAGTTTAGATCCAACTTATAAAAATTCAATATTACTATTAAATGTTTATGTCTAAAAATAATATGAACTCACTGTGACTGTATCTAAAGAACAAAGAATTGACTGATGATGATGTAGCAGAGAATCTTGTATTCTTATAAGTTGTTGTTGAGAAAGAATAGGCTAGTTCAATTTGAGTTAGGGCAGTACCTCGTTGTCTCCATTATTTTTGGTGAATAAAACAATAGAAATGAGGTCCTATTTATAGCCTACGGTCAATGAATCTTGTTAAGAAATGAGTCCACGTACACAGGAATGGATCTGCCCCAGATCTGGCTGGGGTCAACCCAGGGGTCGACACCCCCATTATAGGTTCGACCCATGGGACGACACCCATGAGACATGGGGACATGGGGTCGACCCCTAACGAGCCGAATTCTCCCCTCTTTTCGCTCTTTGATTTATGATTTTCTGGACATGATATATATATATATTACTTATATGTATATAAACTTCAAACCTTAATATCTTCTTCCGACGATGTCCGTTTTACGCAAACTTAGGGTATGTCTTAAGCAGAATTCCGAGACGAACACAATGGCACAATTCATTTTACTTAATTCAAATTATTAAATTAAGTATTCTTTACTTTATCATTATTTTGTTCTTTTAAAAATTATGCGGTGTTACATTCTCCCCTGCTTAAAGGATTTAGTCCTCGAAATCTCCAAGTTAAGAAGAATGTATATCATAACATCCATCTTCCATCTACTCATCCACCGATCACAGGCATCCATTGTCCTTAAAGATTTATAATGCTTATATGAACATATGCAAAGGTGTGTGTATATGTCCCTATACTAATGCAAAAGTTCAGGTGGTCTACTGATTCAGCCGACCTCCTTAATGCAATGTATGTCAGTGCCATGAATTCAACGTGTATGCAAGTAGCCCTATTATATCATGTAAATACTATATGGTGCACAATCATCCATCTAAACGCAACATCCACATGATGATACACCCATTTCCATCCATAAAAGAGAAAAAATGCACACACGTCCATATGCAGTATGAGAGTGATTGAGCCGATCTAGTGCCTAATGTCTATGAATATGCATCCACGAGCAACCGCTAGCAACCACTTGCATCCACTTGCATCCATCAAACATAGCATGTCTCACACACATGTTTGCATCCATTGGATTTCTACCTGAAGGTCGAAGATTCGATTGATAGGATATACTTAACTGACTGAAACAAATGCAAATAAAAGCTTTGGAAAAAACCTAAAGAACATACCCTTGAAATGGAAAGGGTACGAAGCGCGAATCTTGTCTTCAGTCTCCCAAGTTGCATACTCAGGGTCAACTCGCCATTGAACTTTCATCAACTTGAACTCTCGGTTGCGTAGCTTCTTAACCTCCGATCCAATAATACGAGTAGGAACTCGCCTAACTGTTGCCTTCCATTCCACCTTTACTTCCTTAAGCATACTCGGCTCAACTACTTCTGAGGTATCATGTAAGAACTTCTGTAAATGAGAAATGTGGAAAACATCATGAACACCAACCAGTCACTCTGGTAACTTCACTCTATAAGCCATTTGACCAATCCTTTCTATTATGGGAAATGGCCCTACAAATCTTGGCGCCGGTTTCCCTACAAATCCAAAACGAACTACATTCCTCAAAGGTGATACCTTGATGAAAATCATGTCTCCCACTTTGAACTCAGTATCAGTCTTTCTCTTATCGGCATAGGACTTTTGCCTGTCTTCATGCGTCTGCAAATAAGATCAATCTTCTCGGAAGTTTCGCTAATCATCTCAAGTCCAAGTAGAAGCCATTATGTAGACTCCCATCAACAAGTCGATGATCTACAGGGTCGTCTGTATGACGCCTCGAAGGGTGCCATGCCAATACTAGCCTAATAACTATTATTATAGGCGAACTCTACAAATGGAAGATGCTCTTCCCAAGTCCCTTCGAAGTCCAGGATACACTATGTTAAAAGATCCTCAAGAACTTTTTTCACTCTTTCTGTCTATCTATCGATCCGTGCTTGATAAGAGGTACTCAAACACAACTGTGTTCCTGATGCCTCTTACAAGCTCCTCCAAAACTCACAAGTGAATATAGGGTCACGATCACTCACAATACTGGAAGGAACTCCATTTAGATAGACTATCTCTCAAAGATAAACTGCCGCCAACCATTTTTCTGTCCTCTTACACTTAACATGAATGAAATGAGCGCTCCTAGTAAGTCTGTCAACTATAACCCAAATACCGGTGTTTACTTTTATTGATCTAGACATACATCAATGAAATCCATAGACACGCTCTCCCATTTCCACTATGGAACCTACAAAGGATGAAGTAAACCACTGGGCTTCCTTTGGTCAGCTTTGACTTGCTGGAAAATCAAACATTGAGAAACAAACTCCGCTACATCTTTCTTCATCCCAGCCAAAAAAAAACCTCTTCATATCTCTCTACATCTTATCACCGCCTGGATGGATAGTCATCTTAGAATAATGGACTTCCTTAAGGACTTTCTTGAACAAATTCCCAACTTAGGGAACACAAAGTCTTCCATCTTGTTGTAACAATACTCTATCATCCGTGGAATATCTACTGAGGTGAACGGAAGTCTTCCCTTTACTGACCTTATCCAAGATGTTTGCTATCTGTGGGTCCTCTCGCTGCGAAGTTCCTATCTGATCCAACAGAGTAGGTCACACCTTTAATGATGCCAATAAACCGGGTGTGAACTCGGTAAAGGGCCTAAAATCAAAAGTCGATATATACTCCAAGCTCTGCCTCTCTACAAATGGAGGACTCAAGGTCATCCTCTGCCTACTTAGTGCGTCCGCCACCACATTACTGTAACACCCCGAATTTTCTATTAACACTAAAGTTGCTAAAATATTAATAAGTGTGTAAGAGAGGGGATGTATCTAATATGAATATAAAAATATTAATAAGTGTGTAAGAGAGGGGATGTATCTAATATGAATATAAAAATATTAATAAGTGTGTAAGAGAAGATGTATCTAATATGAATATAAAAATATTAATAAGTGTGTGAGAGAGGGGATGTATCTAATATGTATATAAAAACAATAATAAGTAAAGTGGGATGTATCTAATATGTACATTGTAGAAAATATATATATATTTATGACATGAATAGAAGTTTATTAATATGCTGAGTGTTTGCTGAGTCACTTCTGACTCATTGCTGAGTCAACAAGATAAACCCCATCTTGTCTGAACGGCTGCGGTTATTTCTAGGTTAAATCTAATGGCCTAAATGAATTCTAAAATCTATAAATAAGTGGGTAGATCCTAGACCTAAATCACTTGTAAAATTAGAGAAGCTACCGTCATGCTGCTGCCATGGAGTTCAGCGTAGCCGTCACAAACTAAGAAGAGGAAGCCTAATCTACTACAACTAAATTCTACTCAACAAAACAAATCAAACCAAAGAACTCTCTCTAATTCTCTTCTTTTGTTGGTGAGTATGATGATTCTCACAAGACTATTACAATCTAATTTGACTCAGTTATGAATGGATCACAAGAAAGTGATGTGATTTGTAATTGTAAATTCTATATATTGTGGATCTCTTATTATGTTATTATGTTGTCATATGATGTAAATTATATATGCTATGTCATGCTATGTTGTAAATTCTCTTATGCTATGTTGTGCTATGTTGAGAATCATGTCAAGCTATGTTATACTATCATACTATGCCATGTTATAAATCATGCTATATTATGTTGAAAAATCATGATGTTGTTGGATCATGCTTAAAGTTATGTTTTTTTTTCTTAATTTAAATGGATCTTGTTTATGGGAATTTGCCTATTAGGTTAGGTGTACCCATAAACTTGAAACTATAATTAAATAAAACTTGATTATGGGAATTTGCCTATTGAGTTAGGTGTACCCATATAAAACCATGTTGTTAAAAAATTAGATAATGTTGATTCACACATGTTCATATGTAAGTTTATGAAAATTGATTGAGATCATATTAGGTGAATTTTGAACAAGTTGACACCTTTAGATCCATGACATGTATAATCTATGCAAGTTGGACATATGCAAGTTTCACCCCTTATTATGATTCATTTGGTCACATATACATGTTGTTATTATGATAATCTCTTTTATGCTATGAGTTAGGCTATTCGAGTCTAAAATATATTTTGCGAATAAACGTTCAAACGTGGGGTAGGGGTAATATTAGGAATTAATAAATTGGGTGCAATTTTGTAAGATGTTGCATACCATGAATGAATGTCCATAATTGAGTCAATTATGGACATTGTTAAAAATTGGAAGTAATTAATAATTCAAGTAGGGAATTATTAAAATTGGGGGAAAGTGGATTATTATTAATAATCAATGCTTAGGACACGAGGTTGGACCCGTTTGTGATGTAAACCTGCTCGGACCCGCCCGACAAATCCAGTAGTCACAAATGTCGGCCCAATGTGAGAGGTCCTAGGCCCAAACTAAAGCATAACAGTTGTAAAGACACGAGGTTAGACTCTTTTATGGTGTAAGACTGCCCGGACCCGCCCGGCAAATCCAGCTGCCATAAATGCCAGTCTAATGTGAGAGGTCTTTATGAGGTTATGGCCTTAATGAACTAAGAAATACTTAACCAGATAATCATGTAAGGTGGGACATGGGGGTTAAGTAGGTGCCTTGGGTGGCATGAGGAATCTGGTGGTTGCCTTTAGAGGCATTTGAAATACGATTAGACTTAACCAAACACACATGTAAATGAACATGACTAAGTGGGTTAAGTGGGATGGACTAATGGGGACAAGCTTAGGTGGAATGCTTGTGGTAAATAGTGGGGGCCCATTTCAACCAGTATCCCAAAACGTATCTTTGTGGGCTCGACCCAAGTCGAGGACGGGACACGCATACTGGGTTTGACTATAAGAGGCCAAAACAGGGAGCGGTGGCAACGCAAGTCCAACGGGTTTCATATGCGTGTGTGGACCCGGGCTGGTAGGTAAGACGTTGTTGCATCGTGTAGGTATAAGCCGTGCATGTCCGTTGTATCAGGTTGCCACTTTAGGGGAGTGATACACCCCACTATGGGGCCAGCACGGGTATCTACGAGTTAGGGAGCCGATCAAATAAATGGGAAGTGGGGCACACCTAGTGGAGATAGGGGCAGGCGGCACCTATGTAGTCAGCTAGGAGTACGTAAAGCCATTAAGAAGTTTCTAAGTGAAGCTAAGTGGGATCAACCTTTAGGGTGACTGGTGTAGTGCAGTATAGTGTTTATCCTTTAGTATTTAGGAGCGCCTATAACGTTGCCTTTAGCGATTGTCTATGTCCTTAATCTGCTCTTCATAGACATTTTCTTGTTTTCCAGCTTATGCCTTAGTCCAGTTATTTTGGTAATAGTATTGTAGAAATATCATATTCACCAGACTTTATGTCTGACCCCCTCTTTTCCATCCTTTTTCTCCCTTCAGGTCCGCAGGTTGGGCCAAGTTCTAGTGGAGTCTAGTTGGATCGCTTATCTTCTGGAAAGCTTGGACTGCTAAAGTAAAGTCCAGCTTGTTATCTTTCTTTTTAATGGCTATGCATGTAATGGGATTATGTACTTGTTTTATCAAGATAGATAATGTACTTGACATTGAATATGGTGTTATGATGTAATCAAACATGTTTTGACTTCTGCTACAATGAAATAAAGTTTTTTGAATTTCCAAGTACTATTTTATATCTGTCTTGTAGTAATTTTACTGTTCTATATTCACTTAAAACCTCCATGGAAGTTAATGCATTCCCTTTGTGAGTGACATTAATGGACGTGGGGTGTTACACGTGGTATCAGAGCATAAGGTTACCAGAACAGATAAAAAAAAATTAGAAAAATGTTTTTTTTTTCTAAAGTATTTTTGGAAGATGTGCTTTCAAAAAAAAAACATGTTATTTAAAGAGAGTTTTTATGAAAAACATAATCCCAAATAGCCACATCCTTATCTTTATCTTTCGAAATCTCCATTTTGAATCTTTCCTTTTTCGTTTCAGCATGGCTGAAGATCTTAATCTCCCAGAAGGTGTGACGATTCCAGGGTGGTTTAGGAGATACTTGGAGGCTAGGGCCACCACTGCAGGCCCAGCGGATACTCCTCCACCCCTAGTTGCACCCATTCCTCCTCCTCCTCCTCCTCGTGTTGACACTTTTGCAAAGACGTGCAAGGAATTCAAGGCTATGGGAGGAAAAACTTTTCAAGGGACTGAGACGTTTGTGGAGGCCAGAGATTGGCTTAAGGAGACTGAGGAATTGTTGGATATCTTTGAAGTGGAAGATGGGAGGAAAGCCCGTTTAGCTGCTTGGTTAATGAAGGGAGAGGCCTCGTTTTGGTGGGAGGTCACTAACGGGGAACGTCCAGTTGATTCATGGGCGGATTTCAGACGAAGGTTTGAGGCAAAGTTTCTTTCAAGGGCAGAGGAGAACTTAAATATGGAAAAATTCCTGGCACTAAAGCAAGGGAGCTCATCAGTAAAGGAATATGTCAATAAATTTAATCAGTTAGCAAGGTTTGGCTTGGAGTTGGTGAACACGCCAGAGAAGAAAGCTTTGAGGTTCGTTAGAGGCTTGAATGAACCGTTGCAAGGGTTGGCTATGACCCACATCCCTATGGGAGCCACCTTTGAAAAGCTAGTAGAAATGGCACTTATGCATGAGGATAAGGCAGTTGAAAAGAAAGGGGATCAGAAGAAACCCCAACAGCAAAATAAGAAGGGTGGTAAAAACAATAATGGCAAAGGGAAGAAGAAATGCTTCAATTGTGGGACGCCTGGCCATCTCAGCAAAGATTGTAGAAAGAAAAAGAAGACTGGTTGTTTTCATTGTGGAGATGCGGGACATTTAGTGAAGGACTGTCCAAAGAAGGGGCAGAGGGCAGGGTCTACCTCGGGAGGACAGGTGCAGGCTCTTATGGCACCAGGGCAGGCAAGGGGGCAAGTTCAGGCTATTGCGGCCCCACCGCTGCAAGAACGAGGTAGAACAATTTCTGTTGAAAGCTTAGTTTTTCTGTTTGATCATCCTGTCCGTACCTTATTTGATTCTGGCGCATCTCACTCGTTTATCTCTACATCATTAGTTGAATCACTGCACTTAAACACCAGTTTAGTAGAGGATCCCTTGGTCATTTCAAATCCAATTGGGGGTTCGGCTCATTTGACCATGATATGTTTGGATTTGAAAATCTCTATACTTAGCGTTGAATTTAGATGTGATGCTTATGTATTGGGCTTCACGGGCTATGGGCTAATTTTAGGAATGGATTGGTTGTCTAGAAATAGGGCCATTCTTGATTGTGAAAGGAGAGTAGTTAGGCTTGTGACTCGCCTTGGTAATGCTCTCGACATCTTTTGTAATCCCATAAATTCCGTTATGCTAAGTTATCTTGAATCGCTTGAGGCGTCTGTAGAGAACCTGTGATCGGTAGAAGTGGTCCGGGAATATCCGGATGTGTTTGAGGAGGTGAAGGGCTTACCTCTAAAGCGGGAGATAGACTTTCGAATTTATCTTGTGGATAATGCTAAACCCGTATCTTTGCCAGTGCGCCACATGGCTCCTCGTGAAAGGAGGGAACTCAATAAGCAAGTAAAGGAGTTGCTTGAGAAGGGGTTCATAAGACGTAGTATATCGGAGTGGGGTGCTCCAGTAGTTTTTGCCACAAAGGCGGATGGGTCTCTTAGACTTTGTATGGACTATAGAGAACTAAACAAGCTTACTAAAAAGAACCGACACCCACTGCCGAGGATTGACGATCTCTTTGATCAGTTAGTTGGCGCCTCAGTGTTTTCGCAGTTGGACTTAGCCACTGGCTTTCATCAACTGAGAGTGGCTGAGGATAGTATAGATAAGACTGCTTTTAGGACTCCTGACGGATTCTATGAATGGCTAGTGATGCCCTTTGGTTTGACAAACGCCCCTGCATATTTTTTTGATTTGATGAGTAGGGTGTTTAGGGAATACCTTAACAAATTCGTGGTAGTCTTTGTGGATGACATCTTAGTCTTTTCTAAGAATAAAGAAGAGCACTCCCTACATCTTAGGGAAGTGTTGGAAACCCTTCGAGCGCATAACCTTATGGCAAAATTTTCTAAGTGTCACTTCTGGAGGAAGGAAGTACGGTTCTTAGGGCACGTGGTTTCCAAAGAAGGGATAGCAGTGGATCCCGCAAAGGTGGTGGCCATCCAAGATTGGAAGGTCCCTAAAAATGCAACCGAAGTAAGAAGTTTCTTGGGGTTGGCTGGCTATTATAGGAAGTTTATCAAAGACTTCGCAAAAATATCAGCTCCATTAACACGGTTAACGAAGAAGAACCTGGTTTTTACGTGGGACAAAGATTGCGATGATGCGTTCCAACGTTTAAAGAGAGCCTTAACTTCAGCCCCAGTCTTAGTGCTGCCAGACGGGAATAAACCGTTTACCATCTATACTGATGCTTGTGGGACGGGACTTGGCGCAGTCCTCGTGCAAGAGGGAAGAGTAATAGCCTATGGTGGAAGGCAGTTGAGGGTTCATGAAAAGAATTACCCCACGCATGACTTAGAGCTAGCCGCAATTGTTTTCGCGCTTAAGTCTTGGCGTCACTATCTTCTTGGTGAGAAATTCGAACTGTTCACTGACCACAAATCATTAAAATACTTATTCTCTCAGAAGGATTTGAATTTAAGGCAGCAACGGTGGATGGAATTCTTAGCCTCCTACGATTTTGAAATAGCATATACCCCGGGCAAGGGTAACGTGGTGGCAGACGCCTTAAGTAGGAAAAGGTTGTCCTTGAGTCCGTTGTTTGTTGAACGACAAAGCTTAGAATTCATCTCTATGTTTGACTTTAGACCCTCCGTTGACTTAGTACCCGGTCTGTTAGCATCCTTGGAGGTTAGACCTACACTTCTAGGACGGGTTGGTGAGGCACAGCGAGACGACCCACAGTTGGTTGAGATAGTAGAAAAGCTCAAAGGGGGGGAGTCGTCAAGCCATCTTCGTAGGTATACCCTAGACGATAAGGGTTGGTTACGAAGGGATAATAGACTTTGTGTACCACAAGACGAAGACTTAAGGAAGGCCATTCTTGATGATGCTCATCGCTCAAAAATGACCATTCATCCCGGCGGGGATAAGATGTACAAAGATATGAAGCGGGTTTTCTTTTGGGCCGGTATGAAAAAGGATGTGGCCGAGTACGTCGCTAGATGCTTGGTGTGCCAACGAGTTAAAGCAGAACAAAAGAAACCCGGTGGGTTGCTTCACCCATTAGAAGTTCCACTATAGAAATGGGAAAGCATCTCAATGGATTTTGTGGATGGATTACCAAGATCAAGGAAGGGTAACACGGGGATTTGGGTTATAGTAGATAGACTTACTAAAAGCGCCCATTTTATTCCCGTGAAAAGTAAGAGGACTGCTCCGTGGTTGGCTTTTGTATACATTAAGGAGATAGTTCGTTTGCATGGTATTCCTTCTAGTATAGTAAGCGACCGTGACCCCATCTTTACTAGCGAATTTTGGAAGAGTTTACAAGAGGTGGTAGGGACTCAGCTATGTTTGAGCACCGCATATCATCCTCAGACAGACGGCCAGACCGAGAGGGTGAATCGCATTCTAGAGGATCTTTTAAGGCTTTGTATCCTAGACTTTGGGGGTACATGGGAAGAGCACCTTCCGTTAGTAGAATTCGCATATAATAATAGCTTTCAGTCTAGTATTGGCATGGCACCTTTCGAAGCTCTTTATGGAAGGCCTTGTCGTTCGCCTACATGTTGGTGGGAATCTACCGATAAAATCCTACTTGGGCCCGATATGGTTAGGGAAACCTCGGAGAAGATTGAGTTGATTCGAAGGAGGATGAAAGCAGCACAAGATAGGCAAAAATCGTATGCTGATAAGAGGAGGACAGATCTTGAGTTTGACATTGGGGACATGGTTTTTATCAAAGTATCTCCGTTACAGAATGTTGTTCGCTTTGGGTCCGTGGGGAAATTAGCACCAAGGTTTGTAGGGTCGTTTCCTGTAAAAAACAGGATTGGGAAGATGGCATATAGGGTGGAGTTGCCTGAGAAACTTAGTGGAGTACACGACGTATTCCATGTATCACATTTGAGGAAGTGTTTGCACAAGACCGCGGAGGTGGTAGAGCCGAGCTTGCTTAAAGAGGTGGAAATAGAGCGTGATGCAACAATTAGACGAGCTCCTACATGCATTCTTGGGTCGGAGATCAAAAAGTTGAGGAATCGAGAGGTCAGACTGGTTAAAATGCAATGGGGAGATGATGAGAGCAACGCAACTTGGGAGACAGAAGAGAAGATGCGTTCGTTGTACCCTTTTCTTTTTGAGGGTATGTCTTTTAATTTCTCCTTTATCGCTTAGCTTATCTTATCTTATCTTTAGTATGTCCTCTCATTAGTATCTTTGACCTTTAGTTAGGATAATCCTATGGTTGAAACATGTGTTTGAGACATGTTATGTATGATGGATGCAAAATGGATGCAAGTGTTTGCTAGTGGTTGCTCGTGGATGCATATATACACACACTTTAGGCACTAGATCGGCTCAGTCACTTCATATTGCATATTGCATATATATGGATGTATTTAGTATAATGGATGTATAATGGTTGTACCATCATATGGATGCTGCATTCGGTTGAATGGGTGTGCACGCATATAGAAGTAGTATGTAAGCAATTAGGATCTTTTGCATACATAATGGATTCATGACACTTACATAATTTGCATTAAGGAGGTCAACTGAATCAGTAGACCGCCTGATTTCGCATTAGGTAAGGACATGTACACACACTTGCATATGATCATAAAGCATTAGAAGTCTTTTAAGGACAATGGATGCCTGTGTATGATGGATGAGTAGATGGACGTTTGGATGGTAGGATATACATTCTTCCAGACTTGAAGATTTCGGGGACGAAATCCTAAAAGGAGGGGAGAATGTAACACCCCGAATTTTCTATTAACACTAAAGTTGCTAAAATATTAATAAGTGTGTAAGAGAGGGGATGTATCTAATATGAATATAAAAATATTAATAAGTGTGTAAGAGAGGGGATGTATCTAATATGAATATAAAAATATTAATAAGTGTGTAAGAGAAGATGTATCTAATATGAATATAAAAATATTAATAAGTGTGTGAGAGAGGGGATGTATCTAATATGTATATAAAAACAATAATAAGTAAAGGGGGATGTATCTAATATGTACATTGTAGAAAATATATATATATTTATGACATGAATAGAAGTTTATTAATATGCTGAGTGTTTGCTGAGTCACTTCTGACTCATTGCTGAGTCAACAAGATAAACCCCATCTTGTCTGAACGGCTGCGGTTATTTCTAGGTTAAATCTAATGGCCTAAATGAATTCTAAAATCTATAAATAAGTGGGTAGATCCTAGACCTAAATCACTTGTAAAATTAGAGAAGCTACCGTCATGCTGCTGCCATGGAGTTCAGCGTAGCCGTCACAAACTAAGAAGAGGAAGCCTAATCTACTACAACTAAATTCTACTCAACAAAACAAATCAAACCAAAGAACTCTCTCTCTAATTCTCTTCTTTTGTTGGTGAGTATGATGATTCTCACAAGACTATTACAAACTAATTTGACTCAGTTATGAATGGATCACAAGAAAGTGATGTGATTTGTAATTGTAAATTCTATATATTGTGGATCTCTTATTATGTTATTATGTTGTCGTATGATGTAAATTATATATGCTATGTCATGCTATGTTGTAAATTCTCTTATGCTATGTCGTGCTATGTTGAGAATCATGTCAAGCTATGTTATACTATCATACTATGCCATGTTATAAATCATGCTATATTATGTTGAAAAATCATGATGTTGTTGGATCATGCTTAAAGTTATGTTTTTTTTCTTAATTTAAATGGATCTTGTTTATGGGAATTTGCCTATTAGGTTAGGTGTACCCATAAACTTGAAACTATAATTAAATAAAACTTGATTATCGGAATTTGCCTATTGTGTTAGGTGTACCCATATAAAACCATGTTGTTAAAAAATTAGATAATGTTGATTCACACATGTTCATATGTAAGTTTATGAAAATTGATTGAGATCATATTAGGTGAATTTTGAACAAGTTGTCACCTTTAGATCCATGACATGTATAATCTATGCAAGTTGGACATATGCAAGTTTCACCCCTTATTATGATTCATTTGGTCACATATACATGTTGTTATTATGATAATCTCTTTTATGCTATGAGTTAGGCTATTCGAGTCTAACATATATTTTGCGAATAAACGTTCAAACGTGGGGTAGGGGTAATATTAGGAATTAATAAATTGGGTGCAATTTTGTAAGATGTTGCATACCATGAATGAATGTCCATAATTGAGTCAATTATGGACATTGTTAAAAATTGGAAGTAATTAATAATTCAAGTAGGGAATTATTAAAATTGGGGGAAAGTGGATTATTATTAATAATCAATGCTTAGGACACGAGGTTGGACCCGTTTGTGATGTAAACCTGCCCGGACCCGCCCGGCAAATCCAGTAGTCACAAATGTCGGCCCAATGTGAGAGGTCCTAGGCCCAAACTAAAGCATAACAGTTGTAAAGACACGAGGTTAGACTCTTTTATGGTGTAAGACTGCCCGGACCCGCCCGGCAAATCCAGCTGCCATAAATGCCAGTCTAATGTGAGAGGTCTTTATGAGGTTATGGCCTTAATGAACTAAGAAATACTTAACCAGATAATCATGTAAGGTGGGACATGGGGGTTAAGTAGGTGCCTTGGGTGGCATGAGGAATCTGGTGGTTGCCTTTAGAGGCATTTGAAATACGATTAGACTTAACCAAACACACATGTAAATGAACATGACTAAGTGGGTTAAGTGGGATGGACTAATGGGGACAAGCTTAGGTGGAATGCTTGTGGTAAATAGTGGGGGCCCATTTCAACCAGTATCCCAAAACGTATCTTTGTGGGCTCGACCCAAGTCGAGGACGGGACACGCATACTGGGTTTGACTATAAGAGGCCAAAACAGGGAGCGGTGGCAACGCAAGTCCAACGGGTTTCATATGCGTGTGTGGACCCGGGCTGGTAGGTAAGACGTTGTTGCATCGTGTAGGTATAAGCCGTGCATGTCCGTTGTATCAGGTTGCCACTTTAGGGGAGTGATACACCCCACTATGGGGCCAGCACGGGTATCTACGAGTTAGGGAGCCGATCAAATAAATGGGAAGTGGGGCACACCTAGTGGAGATAGGGGCAGGCGGCACCAATGTAGTCAGCTAGGAGTACGTAAAGCCATTAAGAAGTTTCTAAGTGAAGCTAAGTGGGATCAACCTTTAGGGTGACTGGTGTAGTGCAGTATAGTGTTTATCCTTTAGTATTTAGGAGCGCCTATAACGTTGCCTTTAGCGATTGTCTATGTCCTTAATCTGCTCTTCATAGACATTTTCTTGTTTTCCAGCTTATGCCTTAGTCTAGTTATTTTGGTAATAGTATTGTAGAATTATCATATTCACCAGACTTTATGTCTGACCCCCTCTTTTCCATCCTTTTTCTCCCTTCAGGTCCGCAGGTTGGGCCAAGTTCTAGTGGAGTCTAGTTGGATCGCTTATCTTCTGGAAAGCTTGGACTGCTGAAGTAAAGTCCAGCTTGTTATCTTTCTTTTTAATGGCTATTCATGTAATGGGATTATGTACTTGTTTTATCAAGATAGATATTGTACTTGACATTGAATATGGTGTTATGATGTAATCAAACATGTTTTGACTTCTGCTACAATGAAATAAAGTTTTTTGAATTTCCAAGTACTATTTTATATCTGTCTTGTAGTAATTTTACTGTTCTATATTCACTTAAAACCTCCATTGAAGTTAATGCATTCCCTTTGTGAGTGACATTAATGGACGTGGGGTGTTACAATTACCCTTGCTAAGGGTATAAGCAATCTCATAGTCATAGGACGCTAGGAACTCCATCCATCTTTTGTTGCCTCAGATTGAGATCCTTTTGCCAGAACAAGTACTTGAGAGATTTATGATCGGTGTACAACTTGAACTTATCTCCAGTAGATAATGACGCCAAGTCTTAAGCGCGAATACTATGGTAGCTAACTCTAAGTCATGGGTTGGGTAGTTCTTTTCATGAACTCTTAACTATCTACCTCCATAACATACTACTCTTCCCTCTTACATCAGATCCGCACCAAGCCCTGTAACACATGTATCAGTGTATATTGGGAACACTTTGTTCCCATCAGGCAAAGTCAAGATTGGGGCTGTTGTCAGAGCCCTCTTCAATCACTGAAAAGAATTCTCATAGCCTATATCCCAAGAAAATAACTGATTCTTCTTCGTTAGTCTGGTAAGTGGGGCCGACATCTTTGCGAAGACCTTAATGAACTTCCTATAATAGCCTGCTAAACCATGAAAATTCCTCACCTCCGTTGCATTCTTTGGAATCTGCCAATCTTGAACCGCAACTACTTTTGCGGGATCTACAGCTATCCCATCTTTAGAAACCACATGCTCTAGGAATCTTACTTCCTTTCTCCGAAAATGACATTTGGAGAATTTCATCTTAAGCTGATGTTCTCGGAGAGTTTTCAAAACCTCGCTTAAATATAGGGCATGTTCTTCCTCGCTCTTCGAGAAAATAAAGATGTCAACAACAAAGACCACAACGAACTTATTTAGAAACTTCTGAAAAACCCTACTCATCAGATCCATAAAATAGGAGGGTGCATTCATCAACCCAAAAGGCAAGACGATCCATTCGAAGAAACCATCTGGAGTTCTAAAAGCAGTCTTGTCTATACTTCCCTCGGCCACCCTCAACTGATGAAACCCCATGGCCAAGTCTAACTGGGAGAAAACAGACACACCAACAAGCTGGTCAAACAAATCATCTATCCTCCAAAGTGGGTGCCTATTTTTCTTAGTGAGCTTGTTCAACTCCCTGTAATCCACACATAAGCAAAGCGAACCATCCGCCTTAGTGGCGAATACTACTAGAGCACCTCATTCAGGTATGCTTCGCATAATAAACCCTTTGTCAAGTAGCTCCTCTACTTGGTTATTGAGCTCCTCCCTTTCTCTCGAAGCTATAGGGCGCACAGGCAATGCAACTGGCTATGCATAATCCACCAATTATACATGGAAATCAATCTCGCGCCTAAGAGGTAAGCCCCGAACCTCCTCAAACACATCAAGATACCCACAGACTACTGGTACATATCGCAAAGCATCGATAGATGCATGAAGTGACTCTAGGAAACTAAGCATGACAGACCCTTAGGGTCACAAGAAATCTCGAGAGTCCTCCCATGGTGAGTCAAAAGTCTAACGACCCTCCTCTCATAATCCAGAATGGCACCATACATGTCTAGCCAATCCATCCCTGGAATCAAACCATAGCCCATGAAACCAAGTACAGATGCGTCGCACTCAAATTCAATGCCTAACACAACATTCTCAAACCCCGACAAATCATAGACAAATGAGCCATACCTCTAATAGGGTTTGAGACAACAACGAGATCCAAAACCATACTAGTACTAAGATGTAGAGACTTAACCACAGAATTAGATATAAAAGAATGTGAAGCACCAAAATCAAAAAGATTCGTAACAGGATAATTGGAAAGATAAATCAAACCTTCAACAGAAACATTTTCTACCTCTATTCGGTACACCAACCACGAGAGCATGCACCTGCCCTCCAGAAGATCATGCCCTTTAGCCCTATCCTTACTTCTTCATGAAATCCTTAATAAGATGTCCGACTTCTCTACAATGAAAACAAGCATTCTTCCTTTTTCTACAATCATTGCTCAAATGACCCACGCATCCACAGTTATGACATTTCCTCTTTTCTCGGGCTTTGTCGTTCTTTCTGCCCTTCTTTTGCTGCTGTTGTTGTTCTTTCTTGGGCCATACTTTCTTGTTTTGTATTCCATCAATCTTAGCCTCTTTCTTTTCACCTTTATCTTCTTCATGCATCAATGCTATATCAACAAGTTTCTCAAAAGTTGCTCCCATCGGAATATGAGACATAGCTAATCCATGGAGGGGTTCATTCAATCCTCTAACAAACGTCAAAGCTTTCTTGTGCGGGGTATTCACTAGTTCCAAACCAAACCTCGCCAATTGATTGAACTTATTAACATACACTTTGACAAACATGCCTCATTACTTATGCGCCGAAAACCTTTCCATTTGCGTACTTTGCTCGCCTTGAGAAAGAAACTTCATCTAGAATCTCTGTCGGAAATCATCCCAAGTCTCAATTGGACGCCCTGCTTGCGTCACTTCCCACCAGAATGAAGCCTCATCTTTCAGCTGCCAATGACCAACTGAATCTTCCTACGGTCATCTCAATTCCTCGAAAAGGCTTTCCTCCCAAAAAACATAAATCCTTGCATATCTTGGAGAAATTATCAGCTCGTCGAGGAGGAAGAGGAATAACTGCTTAGCTGGGGAAAGGGCACCTGCTTGGCTTTCGGTTGGCGTCGTAGCCTCAAGATACTTGCTGAACCAAGCCGATATCTGAACGTCTTCATGAATATTAGGTTCCCCAGACATGTTGAAAAGAAAAGGAAAAGGGATTCAAATAGAGTATCGATAGATATTTCTTATGGCTTTGGGGAATATGTTTTTCAAAACAGAATTTTCTTTTGAAAATGCTTTCTTTTAAAAAGTTTTTGAAAACAATTTTCAAAATCTTTTATCCGATCTGGTAACCTTCAGCTTTGATACCAAATGTAACACCCTACATCCGTTAATGTCACTCTTTATCAGAATGCATTAAGTTTCGTGAAGCGTTATAGGTAAACAGAAACAAAAACATCATAAGACGAATATAAAATGACAAGATAATTTAAAACTTTATTAAATAGAAAATATCGTGACCTAAAACCTAGTTACATCATAAGTCTAAAATATAGAAAACCCATCTCAATTTCTTTCTTGTTACTAAAATCATCAGAGTACAATAATACATAAAAAGCATAGTCCCCAAATTATAGCCATAACGGAGAAGATAGGAAATCAAAGCAGTACATCTAAGCAGCTCCAAGCGGAATGAAAGAGAGAATCCTAATCAAGCCAGAATATTCCCACCCTGAGAACCTGGAAGGGAAAAGGAAGAGAGAGAAAAGGAAACAAAATGGTTCAGACATAAAGTTCGGCGAGTCCAGTTACTTTTAGCATATAAATGAGTAAAATCATCATGACAGGCATATAAACTAGATGAGAGATAACAATATCATAAGACAGGTATAACAAACTAAGCAGGATAAACAAAATAAACATGACAGGATATATTGAGCTTCTCAAGCACTTTTCTGTATACCAATACTAGTATAACTGAAACAAGATGATCCCAACAAGAACAAGATCGTAGACTTAGGTGTGCTTCTAGTAAGGGTTTTACCCCACACAATAATAACATGCAAACTAAGGCAAATGACAGGTGTTACCACCAATGATAACAACGGGCTCCTACACAAGAAAGACTAGATGTACCCTAAATACTACTCAATTGATTGGCTCCCTATCCCGTAGACACCGTGTGCTGGCCCCATAGTAGGATGCATCACTTCCTAAAGTGGCAACCCCTTTATTAACAAGATGCACAACCATCTACTGGTGTCACAACGTCTTATTATCCCAATGCAAGTAGATTCATGCACGCACATGAATCCGACGGAGTGCGCCGTCAACATCCCCGCTTAAATGTACCTTTTACAATCAACTCAGTAAGCGTGACCAGACCCCGACCTAGTTCGGGGTGCCCCGTTTGATACCAAGATGGGTTAATGACTTATACGGGTCCCACATAATAGATGATACAAGCTTCCTCCTAGGCTTGCATTCCCACTACTAGGATTTGATAGGTTATGTATAACAGTTTACCAAGATTGCAAAACCCCCACATGTAATACATGTTAAGTTTGTCAGGTTTATATATATATATATATAACCCACTCCCATAGATTTTACAAGATTAACTTAAGCCCCACTGATTTAAGCAAGTTTACTTAACCCCTACTCAATTTGATAGGTTCACGTAACCCCCCACATATTTAAAATAGGTTAAATATTACAGGTTAACAAGTTATTATTATTCATCCATTTATGGCCGTTAATGGACTAGACCTCTCACATTAAGTCCACTACTCGTGGATGCTGGATATGCCGGGCGGTTCCGGGTAGACTTCTACCACAAGTCGGACTTAACCTCGTGTATTAGAACCATTACGTGTACATTTATGCACTCGACCCCTCACATTAGATTAACCATTTGTGAATGCTGGATTTGTCGGGCGATTCCGGGAAGATTTCTGCCACAAGTGTAATCTAACCTTATGTCTAAGTGTTGTTACAGTTTCTAATTACTGTAAATCTAGGCATGTTCATTATTAAACAATTTTTCATGTTTATCCAAGACTATGCCCCAAATCCCAGTCTGATTCACAATACAGGTTATGCCCATAAGTAAAGTTTTTGATCAAGGTGTAGATTATGCCTAAATCCCAATCATGTTTTACAATATAAGTTATACCCCAAATTTATCATTCCAAACCGTTCCCAATTTCGTGCGCTCACATATTTCAGCGATAAGCCTAGGCTTAAAGGTAGCCTGGCTATAAAAATTAAAAAAGGATGGAAGGAGAGAAGATAACAGAAATAGGCATAAAATCAAAACAGGCATATGATGACAGAATTAGGCATACTAACAGAATAGGAAATGGGTGACACGATTAGGCATAATAACTGGATAGACATATGGTGATACTATCAGGCATAATGACAAAATATACATAATAAATATTGGCATGCAAGAACTAAACAGAGGATCAGGTGTACAAGTAATGGTAGATTTGTTTAGTTATGATTCAGGTTATTAATAGGCACAAATTTAGATCCAAATTATAAACATGTCAAAATTACTATTAAATGTTTATATCTAAAAATAATATGAACTCACTGTGACTGGATCTAAAGAACAAAGAATTGACTAATGATGATGTAGCAGAGATTCTCTATGCTTATAAGTTGTTGTTACAGAAAAATAGGCTAGCTCAATTTGAGTTGTGGCAGCACGTCACTGTCTCCATTATTTTTGGTGAATAAAACAATAGAAATTAGCCTACGGTCAGCGAATCTGGTCAAGAAATGAGTCCACGTACACAGGAACGGATCTGCCCCAGATCTTGCTGGGGTAGACCCAGGGGTTGACACCCCCGTTATGGGGTCAACCCATGACCAATGGGACATGGGATCGATCCCTAACGCGCTGAATTCCCTCCTCTTCCCGCTCTTTGATTTTTGATTTTCTGGACATGATATACACACATATATATATATATATATTACTTATATGTATATAAACTTCAAACCTTAATATCTTCTTCCTACGATGTCCGTTTTACGGAAACTTGGGGTCTACCTTAAGCAGACTTCCGAGATGAACGCAATGGCGCAGTCCATTTTACTTAATTCCAATTATTTCATTATTGTTTAATTTAACATTATTGTGTTCTTTTAAAAATTACGGGGTGTTACTAGGATTTTATTTTATTTTTCGAGAATGGACAATCCAGATTTATAAGACTAATCCAATGGACCCGACACACTCTAACAAGTATAAATAAGGCATTAGACTTTCCATCAAACCCTTTTATTGATGCCAAAAAATGGCATAAACATCCGAATCGAAATCATGAAGAGAAATAAACAAATAATATAATTGAAACTGAGGAAAATGGAAGCACACATGAATTTATAGTTGTTCAATGTTAACAAACGTAAGCCACTTTAAATTTTCTTATATAACTGTAAGAAATTGGTTATAATGGTGGATTATCCCTTAAACTCGAGTACAATGCTATAATAAAAAGTATAAAGGAGATGAATTTGCTAAATGGCCTTTCTCTGTAGTTGTGGAGGGCTATTTATAGGCTGGAAACATCTGGGTTTGACATATCACGTGTTGATCGATTCGGTTAGGTAGAAGAGTGATGGAGAAAGTCTACAACTCTTGGAGTAACTCGGTCCAGTTCGACATTAGGCAGGTGGCATTCGATCCAACATTTCTAGAGAGAGTGGAAGCTGTATTCTCGATGCTGAATCCCAAGCTTGGTAGTAGTGTCTTAACCGATATGGAACTTCTTTGAGTTGGATTTCCCTATGTGCCTAGCATTATCGATTCGAGAACATGTCGAAATGGGGAATATGGCTATGTTGCTGGTTTGTATTGATTTTGTGAGTATCTAGATATGCTTCTCTCGAGTACTGAACATCGTGATTGTGAATATTTATGGTCTTAAAATGGGCTTGCCAAAAGGCACGTCAACACTTTGCCTCCAAAGCATGTTGCATCGTAGGCGGAATGTGCTTTGAACCTGTGGAGCTGCATGCCTTCGGCATATAATTTATTCTTGAGAAAGAGAGGATGAAAAGTTGTGTCGAATCATTGACTCAAGAATTTGACTACCCATGCACAGGTCGTTGCCAAACGATACTTCCTTTTTGCGCAAGTCAAGCGCATGGTTGAGCTAGACCATCATTCGCAAACAAGTCAATATGCAGAGTCGCTAATTAGATTAAGAAAGAATGGAATCAGGCTACTCCCTCTTCTCCCTTTTGAATTTAGGTTGAAAATTGAGTTGAAATTCTATTCGACATTGCTAGATAGGATTGCTTCGGATTAGTATTCAGATTGAATTGTCCATCTGGGTTGAGTCAAATTGTGCCGAGTCAGTACGTCGCTTCAAAAGAAAGCCGAAGAGTCTTCTCTTTTAGCTGTAAATATTGGGTCAATCCCACTTCTCACCTTTTTACCTTTACTGTCTTTGAATCCACGAATACTAGATATCTTCAAGAATCCTAATTCGATTTGCTCGAATCTCTAATCACTCCAATCAAGACTTCCTTGCCTCTGATTATAATATAAATTCGATAGGTATCCATTGATCTAATCCATAATTTTGCATAAATCGAGTCTTGAGTCATGTTTTCGGGTTCACGAGTTCTCGAATCCTCCACCATTGCAAATGAAAATTTCGGGGCCTCCATCGGTGGTAGTGATGAGGTTGCGATGGCATCATAGGATGGTCCAAGAGCCAACATGAAAAGGAGCAGAGTTGAACTCCTCTGATCATGTCTACGTTGCTTGGAAAGAAGGAGAATGCGAGCAGTGGAAAGCTGTGGAGCAAAGTGAGGATCCATATTGCAGAAGAAGAGTAAGGATGTGGGAAAGAGAGTGCTTCGTCTTTGGTTCGATGTAGGAAATCAAATGAGCGTGGGATCGAAGAGGCCAGGTGGAGCCAAAGAGCTGGTAGATAGGATTTTCAAGACTCAGATCGATATGGGTATTTATCGAAACAGATGTGGTCGGCCCAATATACCAGCAGGTCGAGCCAAGGGAAGAGTAATTTGGGGGGAAATTAGAGGAGGTTATAGAAACCCAGATCGGCTTTCATGTTTTTTGATCCGAGGTTATCAATTTGATTAGATAAAACTGGTCCTCGTCGACTATGAATCAACTTTTAATGACTACGAACCTCTCATCTTTTAATGACTATGAATCAACATTGAATCACCTGGATAGTTAGGTTAGAGCATATCAGGACTTAACTTGACATTGCATAACATATGACTTTAAACTACCTATACAACAGAGCATTACTTACCTGTATAATACGACGTAGAATCAATGACTGGTGAGATTTGATGAGACGATTAGGAACGACGGTCATCCGAGGTGAGATGTCGCATACTTTAATGCCTATCTTAATTGTCATTCTAGAACACCCACACTACACACATTACACTAGTACATACACGGGTGATAAGTTCTTTACTCTAACATTGATGTTTCTTGGATAACACAACGAACATGCTTGGGAGATACAATACCAAATCAACTGAGGTAGATAAGTAAAAGGTTGTCCCACAAGACCCAAAAGAACGGGAGCGTTATAATTCTACGACTAAGTTAGACAGTGATGATTCAAAGTTTATGGTACAACCGTATGATGGGAAAATAAGCTCTTTTGGCACTTTGGTAGAAGCAGAAGTAGGAGGAGCAGGTAAGGAAGTGGCTCCCGATACATTACCTGGAACAATTTTCTAAATAATCCGGTTGATTCCTGGCTCACTACCATGGATGAGGGCAAGTTGAGGAGACTAAGTGCATAATACACGATTCCCTGGGCAGATACTTGGATACCTACACGAGGCGAGATAGCCCATTATCCGTGGCTATAGTCGCCAAATGTGTACAATCAGTTGCATACCTGTAACACCCCGAATTTTCTGTTAACATTAAGGTTACAATAATAATAATAAGTGAGTAAAGGGGGGATGTATCTAATATGCATACAAAAATAATAATAAGTGAGTAAAGGGGGATGTATCTAATATGCATACAAAAATAATAATAAGTGAGTAAAGGGGGGATGTATCCAATGTGCATATAAAAATAATAATAAGTGTGTAAAGGGGGGATGTATCTAATGTGTACATATTTATATGGATAAACAAATAATAGTAAATGTTGATAATGTACATTAAGAGAGTAATTATGGCATAAGTAAAGTTAGGAATTATTTACATATAGGATTTGTCCTACGAGAAATGTGTACATTGTAGAGTATATATATATATATATGCTAAAACATGAAATTACATGTAATTGAAATAGTAATTATGGCATAATTCAAAATGGGGGTAATTTGCATGCATATTAATTATGACATAATTTAAAATGGTAGTAATTTACAGTCCTTAATTGTGAACATAATTGACCTCTTTTGAAATTGATGGCCTTGATTAACCCTAGCATTATCAGACGGCTCAAATTAAAATGCAACTCTATAAAAAGACCCTAGGTCTCCAACTAAATATTCACATGAAAATAAGAGTTGAAGCCGCCATGCTGTCGAATGAGAATTAGAGGGAGCCTCCATTTGAAAGAGACGAACAACAAAGCTAATACAAGTAAAAGATTAAAGCTTCTGCAACGATTCTACAACAATTAAAGATTCTTTCTTTAATCCAATCAAGGCAAGCACAGTTATTTTCCGATATAAACTTTAATTGTAATTGTGACATGATTGTAAATCTGAATTTGAGGATGTTCTGTTCTGATCTATTTTATTCTGTATTTCTTTCTGCTTTCTGTTCTATAGCCAGGCTACCACGAGCCTGAGCCAATCTCATAAGAGATTGACATACGCAAAAATATTTGGGACAATGTAATGAATGATGCATAATTGGACTAATCTGTGACTGATTTTGAGTAAAGGATATAGGTTGTAAACAAGATCTAGATCTGTGCATATATGTCAGTTTGGGATTATCATATGATAATATATGACTTGTAAATTTGGAATATAAGGCAAATTAAAAATTAAGATCTGAATTAAAAGACATAATAGATGTTAGATCTAGATCCTTGGGCATATTTTATATAACGGACTATGACTTGAACAACAAGGAAGGTGTGGCTTAGGCGTAAAAGATCTACACCAAAATAGGATAATTATTAATGTGGACACGCCTAATATGAATATTGGATATTTGGCATTAAAGGCTATAACTTGGCATAATTCATACCATGATTTGGGGACATAATTCAATATTTGATTTTTAAGAATATGATACATGAACCTAGATTTGTGGCACATTTTAAGATATGTGATTTAGGTGTGGGGATTAAAATCTATAATAAGATTTGATGACTATTAAGTGTGAACACACCTAAATAGGGATTTTTGGATATATGACATGCATTGTAATTAATGGTTATATTTGGTATAATTTATATGTGAATCTGCTGTACAATGCTAATTTAACCAAAATTGGAACATATGTTATGTGGTAAATTATGTCCATATTCTGCGCTATGTAAATTTATGCAAACATGGAAGTATATGATCATATTGTGAATTTGGATATTTAATCTAGATTTGTATAAAATGTAATACAAAATCTAGATTAGGCTTAACTATTGATTTGGAACGCCAAATATATGACATAGTAATTTTGGGCATGGCTATTATGGCAAGTTTGGGAAGGTGGGGTACAGCCTACTCTGATTAATAATTTGAAATTACATGTAACTGTCATGTTAGCATAATCATGGTTAGTGACATTTAATTTGGTATAAGTTACATACCAAAAATTATAAACATGATTTGAAGGGAAGGTGGGCCATAATAATAAATGTTTATTAATGTAAATTATGGAGTAAGTAAATTAGAAATAATTCACATGTGAATAAAAGGCTATAAATTGGCATACCTTTATAGTGAATTTATGAATAGATTAATGACACATATACCTGAATGTTCTAGGGTGACAGAAAGGATAGTGTCTAGGCTTGGGTTTGGAAAATAGAAGTTTCCTGCCCTCCCTGGCTATCCCTAACTGATCCGATGGACGGGATGGTTACCTTAAAGACCTAATTTGAAAATTAGATGCGTGACAACTGTATGGACACGAGGTTGGACTCATTTATGGTATAAGACTGCCCGGACCCGCCCGGCGAATCCAGCAACCATAAATGGTAGCCCAATGTGAGAGGTCCTACAGGGTTGCGGTAGTAATATGATTAGGCTAATGACACTTAACCAATATAGTATGAATGGGTGGGTTAAGTGATATGACTAGGCTAATGACACTTAACCAATATGGTAAGAATGAGTGGGTTAAGTAATATGACATCAAAAACGTGGTGGGTGGATAGGGTTAAACCAACTAGGCTAATATATGTGATAAACCCGTTCATGAATCTGTAGGCCCAATACAAAGTTAGACAAATCTGAAAATCTGTTAAATCTGACCCGTTAGTCTGAAAACTTGTTGATTGGATTTTCTGATCTGTGAACTGGTAAATCTGAACTTTGTATGTCTGAACTTGTAAACAAGTTAATCTGAAATCTGTTAGTTTGGGGACACAAGGTTAGGAGGGAATTTACTTGTGTCATCTGTTGTTTGGGACCCATATTAGTCAGTAACCCTTTCTGGTATCAAAACTTTGACCCAACAGTAGGTAGGGTCCGGGCACGCTTACTGAACTAATTATAAGCGGTTCATTCTGATAATGGCGAGGGGTGTTGATGGTGCGTTCCAACCGGGTCATGTGCGTGCATGGATCCCGGTCTGCCTCTGTGGATGTAAGACGCCGTGACATCCATAAATAGGTCTGTGTCATTCAAAGGTTGCCACTTTAGGGAACGATACACCCTTCTATGGGGCTGGCACAGGGTATTTATGTATTAGGGAGCCGATCGCTTGGGGTAGAATTTAGGGTACATCTAATTCTACCTAATTCTGTTGGGGTACCGTCTGTTTCTGTTGGGTGTAATACTTATCTGCTTCAGTGTGGTACCGTCTGTTCGGGTGGTAAAGGCCCATTATTTCTGTTCGGGTGGTAAAGGCCCAATACTAGCACTCTGTTTCTGTTTCTGTACCATATGTTTCTGCTTGGGCGGTAAAAGCCCGTTTACTAGTACTCTGTTTCTGTAGAAATTATTCTGACTCTGTTCCTGTTGTAGTCTGAACGCTAGGGTAACACCTAATTCTTTTATACTAGTATTAGTGCAGGGAAGTGAAAAGTAATAGCTTATGTAATTCTGTTTCTTCTGTTTAACTTAAGTATATCTGTTGCTTCTGTTACGTTATCTCTTGTCAAGCTTTATGTTCATGTCATCATTACTATTATCTGTTCATAACTGAAAATCACTGGACTTGCCAGACTTTATGTCTGACCTTGCTTGTTTTCGCCCCTTTTCTTCCGTTCCCCCCCAGGTTTTCTAAGGAGGGAATACTCTAGCTTGATCCAGATTCCTTCTGCTTGAAGTGCTTAAAGTATGGCTTGGCTCATGATAGCTTCTGTTCTGTGGGGATTATGCTTTTAAAGTTTTGTACTCTGATAGTCTGAACAAGGCTTATATTTATGTACTTGAGTTTTTGATAAAGATGTAACCATACTGATTTCTGTTTTCCGCTATAATAAAGTTATTATTTTTCAAGTATTGTTTATCTGTCTTGTAATATTCTGTTCTTTTTACTAAAACTCTCCACCAAAGTTAAGGCATTTCCTTTGTGAGTGACCTTAACGGAGGTGGGGTGTTACATTTGGTATCAGAGCTGAAGGTTACCAGATTTGATAAAGAATTTTTGAAAACTATTTTCAAAAAGGTTTTGAAAAGGAAGTATTTTCAAAAGTAAAGGTTATTTTGAAAAACATAGTCCCCGAAGCCATATATCTATCTTTTGATCCTCTGTTTGAATCTTTGTTTCCTTCTTTCTTGAGTCTCTGGGGCTCCCGGCTTTCTGGGAGGTAACCTCATCGAAGGGCAGAGTAGTGCCCGACTTCCATCGATAGCCGTAGTAGTTTCACCTGCGTCTAGTTTTCTTTCAAGCTTTGTAGGGTTTTCTGCACGATGGAGGAAGCCTTCGAGGGACTGGTCAACATGCTACACAAGTATAGTAAAGATGAGAATGAGGGAGTTTGGCTAAGGAGCACAACTCAAGGATAAGAAACTCGTGGATATGAACTTGGTTCAAAAAAAAACAAGGCAAAAAGGAAACACGAAAGAGGGAAGAAAAGTCTGAAGATAAGGAGGAGAAAAGTGCTTTACTTATGGAAGCTCGACTCATCTGAATAAGGATTGCAGGAAGAGGAAGGGCACTTGCTTCAACTATGGTAAGATGGGACACCTCACTAGGGACTGCCCGTAGAAACGAGGACAAGGATAAAGGACATGACCTACTTCTGGAAGACATGCGAATGCTCTTGTGGTTGGTAGATAGGATAAAAGCAGGGAAAATTTTCTATAGAAAGTTTAATTTCCTTATCTGATCATTGAATAGAACTCTTTCTGATTCTGACACTCTGATTCTGTAGTTGGGTCTCTGTACTTTAATACTAGTCTTGTTTCTGATCTGGTTATAATCTCGAACCCCATAGGGGGTACAACTCATCGGTTTTTGATAGATTGGGGTTTGAGGTATATCTGTGTTAGGCGTCAAGTATGACGCATACATTCTGAATTTTGTGGAATATGATTTTATCATGCTTAGCTTCCTAAGAATCATTAAGGGAACCTGATCTGTACCAGTAGTCCGCAAATATCTGAATATTTCTGATAAGATTTCCAGTTCTGACATTTTCTAAAGAGGGTAATCCTCTGGGTGTCAATCTGATGTTGATTTCGGTCTTCGGGGTTGATACTTAGGGGAATTATTCTCTCAACTAATGTCTGATGGGAACCAAGTTTTTGTTTTATCTGTACTCGCTTCCATCACTCGACTATATCCTATCGATCGAGTATTCAACCTATAGATAGGAATCCTATGGATGTAAACATGTGTTTGAGACATGTTATGTTTGATGGTTGCAAGTGGATGCAAGTGGTTGCTAGTGGTTGCTTGTGGATGCATATACACACACTAGGCACTAGATCGGCTCGAAAACACTCTCATACTGCATATGGATGTGTGAGCATTTTAAATTTTTATGGATGAAAATTGGTTGAAACAGCACGTGGATGTTGCATATGAGTGAATGGTTGTGCACTCATATAGAAATGATATGTATCAAATAGGAAAATTTGCATACATAATGGATTCATAACACTGACATAATTTGCATTAAGGAGGTAAACTGAATCAGTAGACCGCCTGATTTTGCATTAGATAAGGACATATACACACACTTTGCATATGATCATGAAGCATTAGAAGTCTTTTTAAGGACAATGGATTCCTGTGATTGAATGGTTGAATAGATGGATGATTGGATGGTAGGACACATTCTTCCTAACTTGAAGATTTTGGGGACAAAATCCTAAAAGGAGGGGAGAATGTAACACCCCGAATTTTCTGTTAACATTAAGGTTACAATAATAATAATAAGTGAGTAAAGGGGGGATGTATCTAATATGCATACAAAAATAATAATAAGTGAGTAAAGGGGGGATGTATCTAATATGCATACAAAAATAATAATAAGTGAGTAAAGGGGGGATGTATCTAATGTGCATATAAAAATAATAATAAGTGTGTAAAGGGGGGATGTATCTAATGTGTACATATTTATATGGATAAACAAATGATAGTAAATGTTGATAATGTACATTAAGAGAGTAATTATGGCATAAGTAAAGTTACGAATTATTTACATATAGGATTTGTCCTATGAGAAATGTGTACATTGTAAAGTATATATATATATGCTAAAACATGAAATTACATGTAATTGAAATAGTAATTATGGCATAATTCAAAATGGGGGTAATTTGCATGCATATTAATTATGACATAATTTAAAATGGTAGTAATTTACAGTCCTTAATTGTGAACATAATTGACCTCTTTTGAAATTGATGGCCTTGATTAACCCTAGCATTATCAAACGGCTCAAATTAAAATGCAACTCTATAAAAAGACCCTAGGTCTCCAACTAAATATTCACATGAAAATAAGAGTTGAAGCCGCCATGCTGTCGAATGAGAATTAGAGGGAGCCTCCATTTGAAAGAGACGAACAACAAAGCTAATACAAGTAAAAGATTAAAGCTTCTGCAACGATTCTACAACAATTAAAGATTCTTTCTTTAATCCAATCAAGGCAAGCACAGTTATTTTCCGATATAAACTTTAATTGTAATTGTGACATGATTGTAAATCTGAATTTGAGGATGTTCTGTTCTGATCTATTTTATTCTGTATTTCTTTCTGCTTTCTGTTCTATAGCCAGGCTACCACGAGCCTGAGCCAATCTCATAAGAGATTGACATACGCAAAAATATTTGGGACAATGTAATGAATGATGCATAATTGGACTAATCTGTGACTGATTTTGAGTAAAGGATATAGGTTGTAAACTAGATCTAGATCTGTGCATATATGTCAGTTTGGGATTATCATATGATAATATATGACTTGTAAATTTGGAATATAAGGCAAATTAAAAATTAAGATCTGAATTAAAAGACATAATACATGTTAGATCTAGATCCTTGGGCATATTTTATATAACGGACTATGACTTGAACAAAAAGGAAGGTGTGGCTTAGGCGTAAAAGATCTACACCAAAATAGGATAATTATTAATGTGGACACGCCTAATATGGATATTGGATATTTGGCATTAAAGGCTATAACTTGGCATAATTCATACCATGATTTGGGGACATAATTCAATATTTGATTTTTAAGAATATGATACATGAACCTAGATTTGTGGCACATTTTAAGATATGTGATTTAGGTGTGGGGATTAAAATCTATAATAAGATTTGATGACTATTAAGTGTGAACACACCTAAAAAGGGATTTTTGGATATATGACATGCATTGTAATTAATGGTTATATTTGGTATAATTTATATGTGAATCTGCTGTACAATGCTAATTTAACCAAAATTGGAACATATGTTATGTGGTAAATTATGTCCATATTCTGCGCTATGTAAATTTATGCAAACATGGAAGTATATGATCATATTGTGAATTTGGATATTTAATCTAGATTTGTATAAAATGTAATACAAAATCTAGATTAGGCTTAACTATTGATTTGGAATGCCAAATATATGACATAGTAATTTTGGGCATGGCTATTATGGCAAGTTTGGGAAGGTGGGGTACAGCCTACTCTGATTAATAATTTGAAATTACATGTAACTGTCATGTTAGCATAATCATGGTTAGTGATATTTAATTTGGTATAAGTTACATACCAAAAATTATAATAATGATTTGAAGGGAAGGTGGGCCATAATAATAAATGTTTATTAATGTAAATTATGGAGTAAGTAAATTAGAAATAATTTACGTGTGAATAAAAGGCTATAAATTGGCATTCCTTTATAGTGAATTTATGAATAGATTAATGACACATATACCTGAATGTTCTAGGGTGACAGAGAGGATAGTGTCTAGGCTTGGGTTTGGAAAATAGAAGTTTCCTGCCCTCCCTGGCTATCCCTAACTGATCCGATGGACGGGATGGTTACCTTAAAGACCTAATTTGAAAATTAGATGCGTGACAACTGTATGGACACGAGGTTGGACTCATTTATGGTATAAGACTGCCCGGACCCGCCCGGCGAATCCAGCAACCATAAATGGTAGCCCAATGTGAGAGGTCCTACAGGGTTGCGGTAGTAATATGATTAGGCTAATGACACTTAACCAATATAGTATGAATGGGTGGGTTAAGTGATATGACTAGGCTAATGACACTTAACCAATATGGTAAGAATGAGTGGGTTAAGTAATATGACATCAAAAACGTGGTGGGTGGATAGGGTTAAACCAACTAGACTAATATATGTGATAAACCCGTTCATGAATCTGTAGGCCCAATACAAAGTTAGACAAATCTGAAAATCTGTTAAATCTGTACATCTGACCCGTTAGTCTGAAAACTTGTTGATTGGATTTTCTGATCTGTGAACTGGTAAATCTGAACTTTGTATGTCTGAACTTGTAAACAAGTTAATCTGAAATCTGTTAGTTTGGGGACACAAGGTTAGGAGGGAATTTACTTGTGTCATCTGTTGTTTGGGACCCATATTAGTCAGTAACCCTTTCTGGTATCAAAACTTTGACCCAACAGTAGGTAGGGTCCGGGCACGCTTACTGAACTAATTATAAGCGGTTCATTCTGATAATGGCGAGGGGTGTTGATGGTGCGTTCCAACCGGGTCATGTGCGTGCATGGATCCCGGTCTGCCTCTGTGGATGTAAGACGCCGTGACATCCATAAATAGGTCTGTGTCATTCAAAGGTTGCCAGTTTAGGGAACGATACACCCTTCTGTGGGGCTGGCACAGGGTATTTATGTATTAAGGAGCCGATCGCTTGGGGTAGAATTTAGGGTACATCTAATTCTACCTAATTCTGTTGGGGTACCGTCTGTTTCTGTTGGGTGTAATACTTATCTGCTTCAGTGTGGTACCGTCTGTTCGGGTGGTAAAGGCCCATTATTTCTGTTCGGGTGGTAAAGGCCCAATACTAGCACTCTGTTTCTGTTTCTGTACCATATGTTTCTGCTTGGGCGGTAAAAGCCCATTTACTAGTACTCTGTTTCTGTAGAAATTATTCTGACTCCGTTCCTGTTGTAGTCTGAACACTAGGGTAACACCTAATTCTTTTATACTAGTATTAGTGCAGGGAAGTGAAAAGTAATAGCTTATGTAATTCTGTTTCTTCTGTTTAACTTAAGTATATCTGTTGCTTCTGTTACGTTATCTCTTGTCCAGCTTTATGTTCATGTCATCATTACTATTATCTGTTCATAACTGAAAATCACTGGACTTGCCAGACTTTATGTCTGACCTTGCTTGTTTTCGCCCCTTTTCTTCCGTTCCCCCCCAGGTTTTCTAAGGAGGGAATACTCTAGCTTGATCCGGATTCCTTCTGCTTGAAGTGCTTAAAGTATGGCTTGGCTCATGATAGCTTCTGTTCTGTGGGGATTATGCTTTTAAAGTTTTGTACTCTGATAGTCTGAACAAGGCTTATATTTATGTACTTGAGTTTTTGATAAAGATGTAACCATACTGATTTCTGTTTTCCGCTATAATAAAGTTATTATTTTTCAAGTATTGTTTATCTGTCTTGTAATATTCTGTTCTTTTTACTAAAACTCTCCACCAAAGTTAAGGCATTTCCTTTGTGAGTGACCTTAACGGAGGTGGGGTGTTACATTTGGTATCAGAGCTGAAGGTTACCAGATTTGATAAAGAATTTTTGAAAACTATTTTCAAAATGGTTTTGAAAAGGAAGTATTTTCAAAAGTAAAGCTTATTTTGAAAAACATAGTCCCCGAAGCCATATATCTATCTTTTGATCCTCTGTTTGAATCTTTGTTTCCTTCTTTCTTGAGTCTCTGGGGCTCCCGGCTTTCTGGGAGGTAACCTCATCGAAGGGCAGAGTAGTGCCCGACTTCCATCGATAGCCGTTGTAGTTTCACCTGCGTCTAGTTTTCTTTCAAGCTTTGTAGGGTTTTCTGCACGATGGAGGAAGCCTTCGAAGGACTGGTCAACATGCTACACAAGTATAGTAAAGATGAGAATGAGGGAGTTTGGCTAAGGAGCACAACTCAAGGATAAGAAACTCGTGGATATGAACTTGGTTCAAAAAAAACAAGGCAAAAAGGAAACACGAAAGAGGGAAGAAAAGTCTGAAGATAAGGAGGAGAAAAGTGCTTTACTTATGGAAGCTCGACTCATCTGAATAAGGATTGCAGGAAGAGGAAGGGCACTTGCTTCAACTATGGTAAGATGGGACACCTCACTAGGGACTGCCCGTAGAAACGAGGACAAGGATAAAGGACATGACCTACTTCTGGAAGACATGCGAATGCTCTTGTGGTTGGTAGATAGGATAAAAGCAGGGAAAAATTTATATAGAAAGTTTAATTTCCTTATCTGATCATTGAATAGAACTCTTTCTGATTCTGACACTCTGATTCTGTAGTTGGGTCTCTGTACTTTAATACTAGTCTTGTTTCTGGTCTGGTTATAATCTCGAACCCCATAGGGGGTACAACTCATCGGTTTTTGATAGATTGGGGTTTGAGGTATATCTGTGTTAGGTGTCAAGTATGACGCATACATTCTGAATTTTGTGGAATATGATTTTATCATGCTTAGCTTCCTAAGAATCATTAAGGGAACCTGATTTGTACCAGTAGTCCGCAAATATCTGAATATTTCTGATAAGATTTCCAGTTCTGACATTTTCTAAAGAGGGTAATCCTCTGGGTGTCAATCTGATGTTGATTTCGGTCTTCGGGGTTGATACTTAGGGGAATTATTCTCTCAACTAATGTCTGATGGGAACCAAGTTTTTGTTTTATCTGTACTCGCTTCCATCACTCGACTATATCCTATCGATCGAGTATTCAACCTATAGATAGGAATCCTATGGATGTAAACATGTGTTTGAGACATGTTATGTTTGATGGTTGCAAGTGGATGCAAGTGGTTGCTAGTGGTTGCTTGTGGATGCATATACACACACTAGGCACTAGATCGGCTCGAAAACACTCTCATACTGCATATGGATGTGTGAGCATTTTAAATTTTTATGGATGAAAATTGGTTGAAACAGCACGTGGATGTTGCATATGAGTGAATGGTTGTGCACTCATATAGAAATGATATGTATCAAATAGGAAAATTTGCATACATAATGGATTCATAACACTGACATAATTTGCATTAAGGAGGTAAACTGAATCAGTAGACCGCCTGATTTTGCATTAGATAAGGACATATACACACACTTTGCATATGATCATGAAGCATTAGAAGTCTTTTTAAGGACAATGGATTCCTGTGATTGAATGGTTGAATAGATGGATGATTGGATGGTAGGACACATTCTTTCTAACTTGAAGATTTTGTGGACAAAATCCTAAAAGGAGGGGATAATGTAACACCCCGAATTTTCTGTTAACATTAAGGTTACAATAATAATAATAAGTGAGTAAAGGGGGGATGTATCTAATATGCATACAAAAATAATAATAAGTGAGTAAAGGGGGGATGTATCTAATATGCATACAAAAATAATAATAAGTGAGTAAAGGGGGGATGTATCTAATGTGCATATAAAAATAATAATAAGTGTGTAAAGGGGGGATGTATCTAATGTGTACATATTTATATGGATAAACAAATAATAGTAAATGTTGATAATGTACATTAAGAGAGTAATTATGGCATAAGTAAAGTTAGGAATTATTTACATATAGGATTTGTCCTATGAGAAATGTGTACATTGTAGAGTATATATATATATGCTAAAACATGAAATTACATGTAATTGAAATAGTAATTATGGCATAATTCAAAATGGGGGTAATTTGCATGCATATTAATTATGACATAATTTAAAATGGTAGTAATTTACAGTCCTTAATTGTGAACATAATTGACCTCTTTTGAAATTGATGGCCTTGATTAACCCTAGCATTATCAGACGGCTCAAATTAAAATGCAACTCTATAAAAAGACCCTAGGTCTCCAACTAAATATTCACATGAAAATAAGAGTTGAAGCCGCCATGCTGTCGAATGAGAATTAGAGGGAGCCTCCATTTGAAAGAGACGAACAACAAAGCTAATACAAGTAAAAGATTAAAGCTTCTGCAACGATTCTACAACAATTAAAGATTCTTTCTTTAATCCAATCAAGGCAAGCACAGTTATTTTCCGATATAAACTTTAATTGTAATTGTGACATGATTGTAAATCTGAATTTGAGGATGTTCTGTTCTGATCTATTTTATTCTGTATTTCTTTCTGCTTTCTGTTCTATAGCCAGGCTACCACGAGCCTGAGCCAATCTCATAAGAGATTGACATACGCAAAAATATTTGGGACAATGTAATGAATGATGCATAATTGGACTAATCTGTGACTGATTTTGAGTAAAGGGTATAGGTTGTAAACTAGATCTAGATCTGTGCATATATGTCAGTTTGGGATTATCATATGATAATATATGACTTGTAAATTTGGAATATAAGGCAAATTAAAAATTAAGATCTGAATTAAAAGACATAATACATGTTAGAACTAGATCCTTGGGCATATTTTATATAACGGACTATGACTTGAACAAAAAGGAAGGTGTGGCTTAGGCGTAAAAGATCTACACCAAAATAGGATAATTATTAATGTGGACACGCCTAATATGGATATTGGATATTTGGCATTAGAGGCTATAACTTGGCATAATTCATACCATGATTTGGGGACATAATTCAATAATTGATTTTTAAGAATATGATACATGAACCTAGATTTGTGGCACATTTTAAGATATGTGATTTAGGTGTGGGGATTAAAATCTATAATAAGATTTGATGACTATTAAGTGTGAACACACCTAAATAGGGATTTTTGGATATATGACATGCATTGTAATTAATGGTTATATTTGGTATAATTTATATGTGAATCTGCTGTACAATGCTAATTTAACCAAAATTGGAACATATGTTATGTGGTAAATTATGTCCATATTCTGCGCTATGTAAATTTATGCAAACATGGAAGTATATGATCATATTGTGAATTTGGATATTTAATCTAGATTTGTATAAAATGTAATACAAAATCTAGATTAGGCTTAACTATTGATTTGGAACGCCAAATATATGACATAGTAATTTTGGGCATGGCTATTATGGCAAGTTTGGGAAGGTGGGGTACAGCCTACTCTGATTAATAATTTGAAATTACATGTAACTGTCATGTTAGCATAATCATGGTTAGTGACATTTAATTTGGTATAAGTTACATACCAAAAATTATAAACATGATTTGAAGGGAAGGTGGGCCATAATAATAAATGTTTATTAATGTAAATTATGGAGTAAGTAAATTAGAAATAATTTACGTGTGAATAAAAGGCTATAAATTAGCATACCTTTATAGTGAATTTATGAATAGATTAATGACACATATACCTGAATGTTCTAGGGTGACAGAGAGGATAGTGTCTAGGCTTGGGTTTGGAAAATAGAAGTTTCCTGCCCTCCCTGGTTATCCCTAACTGATCCGATGGACGGGATGGTTACCTTAAAGACCTAATTTGAAAATTAGATGCGTGACAACTGTAGGGACACGAGGTTGGACTCATTTATGGTATAAGACTGCCCGGACCCGCCCGGCGAATCCAGCAACCATAAATGGTAGCCCAATGTGAGAGGTCCTACAGGGTTGCGGTAGTAATATGATTAGGCTAATGACACTTAACCAATATAGTAGGAATGGGTGGGTTAAGTGATATGACTAGGCTAATGACACTTAACCAATATGGTAAGAATGAGTGGGTTAAGTAATATGACATCAAAAACGTGGTGGGTGGATAGGGTTAAACCAACTAGACTAATATATGTGATAAACCCGTTCATGAATCTGTAGGCCCAATACAAAGTTAGACAAATCTGAAAATCTGTTAAATCTGTACATCTGACCCGTTAGTCTGAAAACTTGTTGATTGGATTTTCTGATCTGTGAACTGGTAAATCTGAACTTTGTATGTCTGAACTTGTAAACAAGTTAATCTGAAATCTGTTAGTTTGGGGACACAAGGTTAGGAGGGAATTTACTTGTGTCATCTGTTGTTTGGGACCCATATTAGTCAGTAACCCTTTCTGGTATCAAAACTTTGACCCAACAGTAGGTAGGGTCCGGGCACGCTTACTGAACTAATTATAAGCGGTTCATTCTGATAATGGCGAGGGGTGTTGATGGTGCGTTCCAACCGGGTCATGTGCGTGCATGGATCCCGGTCTGCCTCTGTGGATGTAAGACGCCGTGACATCCATAAATAGGTCTGTGTCATTCAAAGGTTGCCACTTTAGGGAACGATACCCCCTTCTGTGGGGCTGGCACAGGGTATTTATGTATTAGGGAGCCGATCGCTTGGGGTAAAATTTAGGGTACATCTAATTCTATCTAATTCTGTTGGGGTACCGTCTGTTTCTGTTGGGTGTAATACTTATCTGCTTCAGTGTGGTACCGTCTGTTCGGGTGGTAAAGGCCCATTATTTCTGTTCGGGTGGTAAAGGCCCAATACTAGCACTCTGTTTCGGTTTCTGTACCATATGTTTCTGCTTGGGCGGTAAAAGCCCATTTACTAGTACTCTGTTTCTGTAGAAATTATTCTGACTCCGTTCCTGTTGTAGTCTGAACGCTAGGGTAACACCTAATTCTTTTATACTAGTATTAGTGCAGGGAAGTGAAAAGTAATAGCTTATGTAATTCTGTTTCTTCTGTTTAACTTAAGTATATCTGTTGCTTCTGTTACGTTATCTCTTGTCCAGCTTTATGTTCATGTCATCATTACTATTATCTGTTCATAACTGAAAATCACTGGACTTGCCAGACTTTATGTCTGACCTTGCTTGTTTTCGCCCCTTTTCTTCCGTTCCCCCCCAGGTTTTCTAAGGAGGGAATACTCTAGCTTGATCCAGATTCCTTCTGCTTGAAGTGCTTAAAGTATGGCTTGGCTCATGATAACTTCTGTTCTGTGGGGATTATGCTTTTAAAGTTTTGTACTCTGATAGTCTGAACAAGGCTTATATTTATGTACTTGAGTTTTTGATAAAGATGTAACCATACTGATTTCTGTTTTCCGCTATAATAAAGTTATTATTTTTCAAGTATTGTTTATCTGTCTTGTAATATTCTGTTCTTTTTACTAAAACTCTCCACCAAAGTTAAGGCATTTCCTTTGTGAGTGACCTTAACGGAGGTGGGGTGTTACAATACCTCTATTCAATCCATTAATCATTAGCTTTCTACATTGCATGAAGCTAGCACTGATGCAACTATATCTGACATCATACTCTTATTTATTCTCCTTATATATCATGTAGAGAATATCTTGGTAAAGAGCCGACTTTTGATGACGTCTTATTCTTCTACAAATTCAAGCACTTCCAGAATGTGACTCCTTCATTTGTCTATTTCGAATCAAGCCGAGACATTAAAATCATTAAAGAAGGCTTCAACACACTAGGAGACATTTGACCAAAATGAATCTATATCCCTTCGCAAGAGGGATGCGCTAGGATATTGATTCAATGCAGTAAGCATCAAATCTTATCTTTCTCATCTCAGCCGTGCTGAGAAACATCTAACTTTTGATGCTCTTTATAGGTCTTACTCCGGCTAAGCCCACTAGCCAAGTATATCGCATGGTCACTTTACAAAACACTCCAAAAGTAAGTGGAAGCGTCAAGAGATGTATCTCTGTTGAGTTCTTGCATCGCTTTCAAATACTTGACTCAATCAGTTTGTGAGAACAGGTGGAGCACAAGCTCCAGCTGTAGTGCCAACAGTAATCGTGCCCCCAGTTGGGGAGCATGTAGCAATGACTATTCCCCCAGTTGGGAGGCAAACATCAAAAGATCATTCTCAAGTTTGAAAAAATAATATGCTAAGAGAAAAGGTGATACCAGGCCTAGACAAGACCTAGAAGATAAAGAAGGGGAGAAACAACAATCCCCAGTGAAAGGGGTCGAAGAAATCCATAGCCCTCCTCCTAAAATGCCTTCTTCTCACAAGTTCCTAGCTCATGCTACCCAATCAGAGGGCCTCGATTCATTGTTCTATGGCTTATGTGACTTACCACTTCCCAGACACATATAATCTCCTTAGGATTTGGACTCCACTACTTTCTTCCCAAAGTTCGGGAAAGAGACTACTCCCTCTAAGACTAGGCAGATAAATGCTACAAACCTGACTCCGGGCTCTAGTCCAACGGGGGATATTAGGACACACATGACACATGCACTGCATGTCACGACACCAATTTTTCTTCTATGTATGTTGAGAGCTAACTTGAATTATTTTCTTGAATTACAAGTTCCATGACGAAAGGGATGAAATACCTTAACCGATTTGGCACCAGCTTGCAAAGGAGTAGCCCTGGAAGTCAAACTTATTCACAGGAGAGACGAGACCGCGAATATAAAGAGAAGTGAGCCCACGAAAGGGAAGAGAGAGCATGAACGGGAAAGGCGGAACCGAGAGGACCGAGTGAAAAAAGAAAAGGAGAGGGAACGGTCTTAGGAGAAAGAGAAGGAGCGTGAAAGAGAGACGCCATTCCACTTCCCACTTTCACAACAAATCTCCTAAGTATAGAAAACAACAAGTGAGCATTCTCAATCCAAAAGTTTGTCTCAGCATAGACTTCCTACCGATCCCTCTCAATTATCATAGTCTATCATTTCTAAAGGTTGGGATCCCGTCGTTCCTGGTCGGAGCACAGGTAAAGATTCTCAGTTGGCTATTCCTCTTGGGCAGGAGATAACTCCAAAAGAAAGGGAAAAAGAGTTAGAGAAGGCATTCCCCTTGCATTACTTCTCTCGAATGGTGTTCGTGCTTAATCTACAGCCAATCTTGGAGTCATTTGATGTTTGGGTTAGGAAGGACATCAATCTTATTTTTCTTAATACCAAGAAATGCTAAGATACTTAGGGCGACTATCCAAGGTCATTAAGAACTTGGAAATAGAGATAAATATAAAAATTAGGAGTGGGGAATGGAGTAGAACATCCTTGAGCCCACAAGGAAAGAATTGGCTAGGTGTGTGACTCAATTGGCAGACATTAAGAAGCTATATGATAGCACTAAAGAGGAGCTTAATAATATGCATGTGAGACTTAACACTGAGCTTAGCCAATGATCTCTTTTAACCAAGTCAATCAAGGATGAGCTGAAGATGTTAAGGGGAAAAAACAAACCCCTCAATGCAAAAAATGAGTGTTGAGGAGGGGGAATGTAGAACTTAAAGCTAAACTAGCAGCCTCGGAGGAAGGCAGGAAGAAAGCGGAGGAGAACGCCCATACTTCACCAAAGTCTTCCTCTAATCTCTAAATCTAATAAGACATAGAAATTCGAGAGCATAAGGCTAAAGTGGTAGAACTAGAGAAGTTGCAAGATGAATTCGCTACATAAGTGTTGACATTTTATGCCTGATTTCTCTGATACCAGGATTTGTCATGGGTCATTGACTACCTAAAAACGTTGGACGACAATTGGAAGCTATTCGTCAACGAAGAGAAGTGAGCTTCTCTAGATGATGCAATGAATGAGGAGAAGTTGAGAACAAGATTATTGCGGCGTGATGAGCCGGAAATCCATGTTGAGCGTAGGAGACTTTTAAAGGAAGAGGAGGACGCCAAGCGATTGAGGTTTAAGGGAAAAACAATCAACAAAAGGGAACCTGCATAGGCAAGGGCAATGAAATTTCCATGCAACCAACAAGTCAGCTTGCCCTTGCCACAGATCCAACTATTGAAGAAGCAATCGTTCTTCCTCCTCTAGCAAAGTCTTCAAAGATAGTCGAGGAGTACAATCCCAACGAACCAGAATGTTTCCCAAGAAAGCAGCTAACTCCTATTCCCAAAGTCAAGAATCCCGCTACTCCGGGGATGCTTAAACCGAGGGTATTTCTCTTCTCTCTCCTCATCTTCAGAAAGTAATCATGACATGTTGCCTAGCAGTCGGGATTCAAGTCGGGATACCCGTTATTCCATCAGGACTGATTATTTCTCTTCCTTCTATAGGTCACCTTTAGGAAAATACCACTTCTAAAGCGAAGGAAAAAAATAGTTGAAGAGAAATAAGTGCCTCCTCGTGATGGAGTGGGCAAGGAGGAGGAGATGATTGACGCACTAAAGAACTTGGACGGTATGGCATATATACCGACGAGTTTAGGGAAACCGGTCCTCTATGTGTTGCCGAAATGAAGGCCCAAGATGAAGGAAAGCTCCTCCACCTCAAATTCGAGTCAACAAAGGTGTCCATTGTCATCAAGCCGATATAAGTCATTCCTTCTTTTGGCATAGATATGTCAGTCTAGCAAATCAAGCCACTATCCCCGGGAAAGTGCCATAAGAAGAAACATAACAAGCCCACATCAAGGGTCGCGTAGTCCTCAATTGAGAAGTTCCGCAAGTACATTCTCACCAAGTAAGAGCTGTTTGAGAAGAAGAAGAATCAAAGATGGGTGTTAAGCCACCAAAGATTTAGTAGGTCCATCTTTTGTTTTGTCTTTAGACCCCTTGTTATTATTGTGAGTGCGACCTTCACATTTTTGCCTTGTAATCCTATATAAAACCTACAAAATAAATAAAGCATTTATTTTTGTTTGCAAGTCTATGTCACTTTTCTATTAATGTACTTGCAACTTTAATTTCTCTAAGTTAATTTAAAAGCAATTCAAGTTTGAAATGAATATTAAGTGCTAAGCTATTAATTCATTAACTATTACGCTTAAAGTGATTAAGTGTTAAAATTTAACTCCTAAGCCATCCCACTTAGAGTAATAATGTGTCGACTGATTAAGTGTCATAATTAGGAGGTATAGTGTATATTTGTGACGGCAAGGAATTTCGCTCGGTCCGAACCAGTCGCTAAACCGATCCAGGCCGTTCGAAACGCCCTATCGTTTGAGAACACGACAAAACAGAACGCATACAGAAGAACATTTCATTGTATACTAAAACAATGCATCAGATTACAAGAATATATAGAGTACAAATGAATAAATATACACAGAAATATCAGAGATTTAAATTACATTTAAATACATAGCAGCGGAAAATAATACAATGCACAACTAGAAGTAGATATACGGATACAAAGCTTTCCGGATATCGTTCCAGCTGAAAACCAGGACCCTGTGAATATAAATCTGCAAAACCCAAAACTACTAGCTGCCCGTGTCAAAATAAGGGCACCCAGAGTTTAGGTTAAAACAATAAACTCCAGGTCAGTCATGTGACTGGTGTGAGAACTAAAACAGTTATTAATCTTTATTTTCAAAGTTAGGTAAATCAAGGGACCACGCCGTATAACACGGAACGGGTTTCCTCCCAAGAATACCAGTGCATAAAACAAACAGCGCAATGCTAAATAAAGAAAAATGAAGCTGTTATAAGACCCAGGTCCTATCACACAATGCAATCGCAAGCCGGGGGATAGGGTTTTCCCTTATAACAGCTAAAGAATGCTTGATACGTTTAAAACAAATCATTTGATACTATTATAAGTGCATAGAGTATAAAACAACTTCAAATCATAAGTATCAATCATAGGCGGCATGAATGCCCCATACCACTATGTCGCCATATATAGTTTTACAAATAAAACCGCAAATGTCACGTATTTGGAAATTGGATTTCCGTCTATGAACCGAGGCAAAAGATAGTCCTCAACCGATTCGTGACTCTCTAGCCCGAGCCACAGGCAAGCGCGCAGGCAAGCCTTTAGATCGTCAGGGCCGGTCTACCGATGTGGATTATTATGCCTGAACACTACGTTTCCCCACCCTATGGGGTGTAAGTCTGGTCCGTCAGCCGACCAGAAGCATCGGCCGAAACCGATATAACCGAGGCGCCTCGCAACAGCAACAACCACATAAGTCAAACTCGTCAGGGCGTGTAAAACCACTGACGCCACTTCTAACTAGAAAGAAACGCAAGTCCTCCCTGAGGTCCGTCTCCCGTTTTTGGTTCATACCGGGTGTGAAACACGCGAGGTAAACGTTACACAAAGCTATGCCACAAAGGCCGTGCTTTGATCATCACCACAAGACTTTGCTTTTCAACAGAAGCCTCGATCAATTGCCACTTAGGCATGCCACACAGGCAATTCACTCCATGCGTTTGATATCCATCAATATATAACCCCTGAGCTCGTACGTCTCAGAGAAGGGCGTTAAGCAAGAGAATAAATTCTCCGCCGCCAAACAGATATATATTTAATAGAAATCAAACACACAGACTAAAATCCAATGTCAGACACACAGTCCATTTACAAGTCCGTTCTGGGTCTGAACGAAACCGGAGGCACCTAGTACCCCGCATATCCATCGATCTCCAAGTATGTCTGGACGATCACTAACTGTTTCCATCTTCTTGGGTGTACAGCCCAATCAAGATCATCAGTTATCACCCAAACGACGTGAAGACCTCCGGTCTTCGACCATCGTCTTCATCTTCGACTTATCGTCGTATCAGTTATTCAGAATGGGATAAACCCGGTCTTTCCGAATAACTCGCGTATATTTTAAATACGTGTTACACAAACACAACATACGCCTCATTCCAATTCATTAGTCACTAACAGTAAATTAATCAAGAGAATAATTCCCCAAATATTAACCCCGAAGGCCGAAACCAACATCAGATCAATATCCAGAGAACCATTCTGCTTGGCCAACCTACAGTTAGTTTCTAAATTTCACATTCATAGGGAAAGGTTCCCATTAATTTTATCCAAGATAAATTCCTTGAATTTATGTTTGAATCTCAATTCGAACTAGTCGGGATTAGCGAACCTTACCGAAGTAATCATTTGTTTTAATTTCCCAATCCCAACCTATTCATCCCATGAAGTAAAACTGGTTATACTTCATATCTAACACCACAGTGTTATCGGTAAATTCAATTACCGTTTCACGTTCAAATCTAATTAAAGATTTAACTATCGCCTGGAGCAAAACTGGTGATACTCCATTTTCAATCATTTCAATCTAATTAAAGATTCATTAAAACTCCACTTAGTTTTAATCTTCAACTGGGTTAAAGAATCAGTGTCATTTAAAACACGGTTCACGATAAACCCAAAATCACATTCATTAATTATTGGGTTAAAGAACGAGTGTTATTTAAAACACTGTTCACGATAAACCCAAAAATCAATATCAATTCAATTCCAATTAAATATTATTTAATTGGTACACTTCATTAAATCTAAATAAAAAGATTTAATCTTTTCTCAACTGGGTTCAAGAACAGTGTTAGTGAAGACACCATTCACGACAAACCCAAATCACATTTGATATTCAATATAAGGCTCTGAATAGAAAATATATCGGCTTATATTCAATATCAAATTCTACGATTAACAAATGTCGTATTGGAAATAACGATATATATATATCTTTCAAATTTCCATAACAACATCCGTATAATCACGAATTCCAACATCGAAATATTCCGAAGACAATTTCGATTCAATTCCACTCCAATGCAATCATTGGAAATTTTGATTATCTTTAAAACCCTTTTCAAATTCAATTTATTTATTTAAAAATAAATAAATTACTATTCTAGTTCAAAACTAGTTCATTTCGATAAAATCTATTTTTATCTTTTCAAATATGGAGTTTTTCATCCCAATCCTTTCTAAACCATTTCTTATGATTTTACACAAATTATTACTATTTTTAATAATTTTATCAAGGCCCGTACAGTCGATTTCCATCAATGGCCATCGAACTGCACTTACAGCGACCTTTTTCAAATTTGATTTGGACATAATTCCAAATCCAACCGTTAGATTTCAAATTTCTAATATTCGTTAGAAAGCTCTTTTCGATACGAACCCAACGGTTCCGGTTTTAGGAGAATCCGACGGTCGGATCTCCCGTAATGTCCGTTTGAAATAAATGGTCGAAATTCACGAACTGCCGCGGCGCGGCGCGTTCTATTCAGGCCATTATATTATATATATAATATATATAATATATACTTCGTCGATTTCTATTTAAAACGAATTATATAAATAGTTTTAAAATTTGTTTCAAAATCTATTTCAACTTCCATTTCAATTCAAAGTAAAATTGAATTCTTCTTTATAAATTCGTTTCAAAATTCATTTCTATTCAATTCAAATTTCAATTCAATTTGAATTCGTTTTCAATTCAATTCATTTCGAAATCGTTTTCAATTCAATTCATTTCGAAATCGTTTTCAATTCAATTCATTTCGAAATCGTTTTCAATTCAATTCATTTCGAAATCGTTTAAATCGATATAAATATCGTTTACGTCAAAATGGCGTCAATCTAATCAACACGGCTTCATAAATTTCTATTTTCAAATATTTTATTCCAAATATTTCCTATTATCAAAATATTTGTTATTATCAAAATATTCTTTATTTTCACGATTGGAATGAGGCCCAATCAATTACCATATAAAATTAATTATATGGATTTTCATACAACACATGTATATAATAACATTGAAAATAATCAACCATCAACCAAAGTGCACTACACTGTATAAGCATCAAATATAGATATTCAACGCTCATAACAGCCTGTCAATCAATCGATCGACATATTTAATCAATCAGGATGAGTGAAATTCATATTTCATCCCAACACCCGTGTGGGGTTTCAAACAATCAAACACAGATTTTAGTTGTGCAGTTGGGCGATGTGTAAAATTTATCGTCCCAATCAATGTCATTCAAATAAGTGTACATAAACAAACCATCTGGTTTGTAAATGAATATTTATTTATTCACATTCACGTTAAAAATTATATTTTTAACGATAAAACATTTTATTTCAACATATGAATTTCTATTCAGCTCATTCTTAAAATAAAATGATATTTTTATTTTTCTAACATATTTTAGAAAATTTCGGCGGCATAACGGCACGATACTAGAAACGGGACAAGGCCTAGCCTTATCCCCGGTCTAGTGAAGGCCCACGCCATTCACACATCATCAAATCAATTCATTTCACCACACAATTCAGTTTCAATCAAATAATCCAACTAATCTACGCAACCAAACAAACAAGTCCATGGTCTGTGGACGATTGTGTCGGGTGCTACTAAGCACCGTCTGCATCCTAGTATATATATATATAACTAGAAAAATAGAATTTGAGTGAGAAGTTCTCACCTATAGCTATCCTAGCTCCACGGCACTTCATTGATAGAAATCTTCATCGCTTCGCCTTTTTGTCACCTTCGCTGCCCAAGGCCACTATATATATAAAAATCGAATTTTTACTTCGATGTTCAATATATAAAAATCGAATTTTTACTTCGATGTTCAATATATAAAAATCGAATCTTTATCTCAAAGTTCAATATATAAAAATCGAATCTTTATTTCAAAGTTCAATATATAAAAATCGAATCTTTATTTCAAAGTTCAATATATAAAAATCGAATTTTTACTTCGCTATTCAATATATAAAAATCCTATTTTTATTTCGAAGTACACTATATAAAAATCGAATTTTTACTTCTTCTACCCAATAAAAATTTCGCCTTTTCTATTTTAAAAATATGATCTTTCCTATTCTAAAAACCCGATCTTTTCAATTTTAAAGTTCAAACCTTTTTCTAAAAATCAGTTTTTACTTTTATTTTAAAATCAGTTTTAAAATCTTATAAATTCAGTTTTTACTTTTAAAACAAAATCAGTTTTAACTTAATTAAAATTTCAGTTTTTACTTTTAAAACAAAATCAGTTTTAACTTAATTAAAATTTCAGTTTTTACTTTTAAAACAAAATCAGTTTTAACTTAATTAAAATTTCAGTTTTTACTTTTAAAACAAAATCAGTTTTAACTTAATTAAAATTTCAGTTTTTACTTTTAAAACAAAATCAGTTTTAACTTAATTAAAATTTCAGTTTTTACTTTTAAAACAAAATCAGCTTTAACTTAATTAAAATTCCAGTTTTTACTTTTAAAACAAAATCAGTTTTAACTTAATTAAAATTTCAGTTTTTACTTTTAAAACAAAATCAGTTTTAACTTAATTAAAATTTCAGTTTTTACTTTTATAAAATTTCAGTTTTAAACTAAATAAAAATAAAAAAAACAGTTTTAAAGTAAATAAAAAAAACAACAGTGAACTTACCGAGAGGGGGGGGGGCTGATGTCGGGTCGGAGACTGGGCGGTGCTGGAGTTCGACGAGGGGGGGGGGGTTCAGGGCTTGGGTCGCTGCTGACGTCAGGGGGAGGGTTTGGGTCGTTCTTCGAAGGAGAAGGGGATGGGTTCGGATAGGGAGGTGGAGGCGATGGAGGAAGAGAAGGCGGCTTCAGTATCGCGAACGGGGGGCTTCGGTGATGGCTGCGGCGCTTCAGGGGGGGGGGCTGTCGATCGGTACCTAGGGTTTTTTTTTTTTTTTTTTCTTTTTCTTTTTCTCGTTTGAAAGTAAAACGAACGGGGGGGGGGGCCAGAAAGGAAGATAAAGGGGGGGGGGGGAAATTAAAATTTATTTTAATCATTTTATTATTTAATTTTTTTTCAAAAAGTTGACTTTTACATACGACCTCAAAACGAGGCCCACCGCCTGTCGCCCATAGCATTTCACCCCCATTCTGAACACAATGGGATATGTACCGCAAGCTGAATCGACCGTTTCGATCAGTTTCCGTTGCATTTACATTTAAATCATTATATTGAATTTTTAACGTGCATTTCAAATTACCGGGGTCACATACGAACTTTAAAAATTCCAGAAAAATATTTTCTAGCTTCGTATTGACGATACGGTCCTAACAAAACTAGTTTCGTCGAATTCTGAGACCGTTAGAAAAATGACCAATTTCCAGTCGATTAAAATCAACTGAAACTGGTCAAACGCGTTTTCCTTTGCCACGCTCACATATTGATTCGAAAAATCATGAAATTTGAAACCTAGCAATAACTTTACATCACGGACCCAACAAAAGTGGTTTCGTCGAAATCCGAGGTCGTTTGCAAAAAGTCTATTTTTAAGGGCTATATATTATATAAAATATATATAAATTCCATAGCGACTATTTCTAATTTTAAACTGGACATATCTTTCGATTCCCGCTATCAAATTTCGATTATTCGGATTCGTTGGAAAGATATCATCAATTAGATCCCAACATTTTTGGTTTCACTAAAATCCGGATTGTTTTGCACCCGGTACATTCAATTGAAGTTTAAAATCAAATTATCGAACTACCGCGCCATTTTCAATTCTATTTATAATTATATATAAATATTTATATTCTAACGACGACGCGTATAAATATATACGTTCGAATTATATTCAAAATAATTTCACGTCGATATTATTTAAAATAATCTATTTTAAATAATCAAAATTCGCTAAAATTGCCAAAATAAAAATTTTAAACTGGCCCAGATTTTGCGGGTTGTTACAATCTCCCCCACTTAAAACTTTTCGTCCCCGAAAAGGAACAAAGTCGAAAGTGGTTTGATTATTCAGCTCTACATTCGATCTGGCTTTCATTCTCCAACTTTTCAGTTTCTGAGAATTTTCAAAATTTCAAAAATTTGGCTAACACCCTAAATTTTCGAAAAATTTCGCCATAACCTCCCCTGCAATGGGAGCATCGGGGAATTTCAAATAGCTTCCCCGGTCCTTCAGATCTCAAAAAGAAAAAGAAAAAGCCAAGCGGCTAGCCAATAGGCTCACAAAATCATCATCACCCAAACAAAACAGGAAATTATGTAGTAAACATGTACCTATTTGTCGGGCAAACAAATTTTATTCTCTGGCTCTAGCCTCCTTGCTATGACCTGTTCAATGAAAGTACATATATGCAAGCATATGCGACCAATTTTCAATAATATTCAATATGCGGTTCAATTAGACATAATGGTAAAAACTTAGCAAACAAATAGGCAAACAACACAAACATCAATCAATTAGTCGATTAGAGTTTCAAATTCATAATTTTGATACATATACTAAAATCATGTTTTTGATGCCAAATCACAACAATAGGCCCTATCCAATTTTTGTTCTCACACCAGTCAATAGGAAATATATAGAAATCACACCTTCGAAACACGAACATAATTATTGATGATGCCATGGTCATTATCAACATCATCCCCGGGCGACTAGAGTGTAATTCTATATCTATCCAGTATATTAAAACTTCGAATACACGCGGATCAGACGTATACGCAAAATCTATATATACTGGACTGTCCAACTCAATATAAATAGATAATCAAATACGAATAATTGATTTAAATTTTCAAAACAAAAATTTGTTTTCATTTTCAAAAATATACTCTTCACACTCGTTCTAGGATACTACTGATCCCATCTCTAACGAGTCATTCCATTGGATATTACTAATCCAATATCTGATGAATTCTTCCGTATGGTTCTAATGTGCCTTGTTCTTTGAGCTTTGTAAACCAAAGCTCTGATACCAAATGTGACGGCAAGGAATTTCGCTCGGTCCGAACCAGTCGCTAAACCGATCCAGGCCGTTCGAAACGCCCTATCGTTTGAGAACACGACAAAACAGAACGCATACAGAAGAACATTTCATTGTATACTAAAACAATGCATCAGATTACAAGAATATACAGAGTACAAATGAATAAATATACACAGAAATATCAGAGATTTAAATTACATTTAAATACATAGCAGCGGAAAATAATACAATGCACAACTAGAAGTAGATATACGGATACAAAGCTTTCCGGATATCGTTCCAGCTGAAAACCAGGACCCTGTGAATATAAATCTGCAAAACCCAAAACTACTAGCTGCCCGTGTCAAAATAAGGGCACCCAGAGTTTAGGTTAAAACAATAAACTCCAGGTCAGTCATGTGACTGGTGTGAGAACTAAAACAGTTATTAATCTTTATTTTCAAAGTTAGGTAAATCAAGGGACCACGCCGTATAACACGGAACGGGTTTCCTCCCAAGAATACCAGTGCATAAAACAAACAGCGCAATGCTAAATAAAGAAAAATGAAGCTGTTATAAGACCCAGGTCCTATCACACAATGCAATCGCAAGCCGGGGGATAGGGTTTTCCCTTATAACAGCTAAAGAATGCTTGATACGTTTAAAACAAATCATTTGATACTATTATAAGTGCATAGAGTATAAAACAACTTCAAATCATAAGTATCAATCATAGGCGGCATGAATGCCCCATACCACTATGTCGCCATATATAGTTTTACAAATAAAACCGCAAATGTCACGTATTTGGAAATTGGATTTCCGTCTATGAACCGAGGCAAAAGATAGTCCTCAACCGATTCGTGACTCTCTAGCCCGAGCCACAGGCAAGCGCGCAGGCAAGCCTTTAGATCGTTAGGGCCGGTCCACCGATGTGGATTATTATGCCTGAACACTACGTTTCCCCACCCTATGGGGTGTAAGTCTGGTCCGTCAGCCGACCAGAAGCATCGGCCGAAACCGATATAACCGAGGCGCCTCGCAACAACAACAACCACATAAGTCAAACTCGTCAGGGCGTGTAAAACCACTGACGCCACTTCTAACTAGAAAGAAACGCAAGTCCTCCCTGAGGTCCGTCTCCCGTTTTTGGTTCATACCGGGTGTGAAACACGTGAGGTAAACGTTACACAAAGCTACGCTACAAAGGCCGTGCTTTGATCATCACCACAAGACTTTGCTTTTCAACAGAAGCCTCGATCAATTGCCACTTAGGCATGCCACACAGGCAATTCACTCCATGCGTTTGATATCCATCAATATATAACCCCTGAGCTCGTACGTCTCAGAGAAGGGCGTTAAGCAAGAGAATAAATTCTCCGCCGCCAAACAGATATATATTTAATAGAAATCAAACACACAGACTAAAATCCAATGTCAGACACACAGTCCATTTACAAGTCCGTTCTGGGTCTGAACGAAACCGGAGGCACCTAGTACCCCGCATATCCATCGATCTCCAAGTACGTCTGGACGATCACTAACTGTTTCCATCTTCTTGGGTGTACAGCCCAATCAAGATCATCAGTTATCACCCAAACGACGTGAAGACCTCCGGTCTTCGACCATCGTCATCATCTTCGACTTATCGTCGTATCAGTTATTCAGAATGGGATAAACCCGGTCTTTCCGAATAACTCGCGTATATTTTAAATACGTGTTACACAAACACAACATACGCCTCATTCCAATTCATTAGTCACTAACAGTAAATTAATCAAGAGAATAATTCCCCAAATATTAACCCCGAAGGCCGAAACCAACATCAGATCAATATCCAGAGAACCATTCTGCTTGGCCAACCTACAGTTAGTTTCTAAATTTCACATTCATAGGGAAAGGTTCCCATTAATTTTATCCAAGATAAATTCCTTGAATTTATGTTTGAATCTCAATTCGAACTAGTCGGGATTAGCGAACCTTACCGAAGTAATCATTTGTTTTAATTTCCCAATCCCAACCTATTCATCCCATGAAGTAAAACTGGTTATACTTCATATCTAACACCACAGTGTTATCGGTAAATTCAATTACCGTTTCACGTTCAAATCTAATTAAAGATTTAACTATCGCCTGGAGCAAAACTGGTGATACTCCATTTTCAATCATTTCAATCTAATTAAAGATTCATTAAAACTCCACTTAGTTTTAATCTTCAACTGGGTTAAAGAATCAGTGTCATTTAAAACACGGTTCACGATAAACCCAAAATCACATTCATTAATTATTGGGTTAAAGAACGAGTGTTATTTAAAACACTGTTCACGATAAACCCAAAAATCAATATCAATTCAATTCCAATTAAATATTATTTAATTGGTACACTTCATTAAATCTAAATAAAAAGATTTAATCTTTTCTCAACTGGGTTCAAGAACAGTGTTAGTGAAGACACCATTCACGACAAACCCAAATCACATTTGATATTCAATATAAGGCTCTGAATAGAAAATATATCGGCTTATATTCAATATCAAATTCTACGATTAACAAATGTCGTATTGGAAATAACGATATATATATATCTTTCAAATTTCCATAACAACATCCGTATAATCACGAATTCCAACATCGAAATATTCCGAAGACAATTTCGATTCAATTCCACTCCAATGCAATCATTGGAAATTTTGATTATCTTTAAAACCCTTTTCAAATTCAATTTATTTATTTAAAAATAAATAAATTACTATTCTAGTTCAAAACTAGTTCATTTCGATAAAATCTATTTTTATCTTTTCAAATATGGAGTTTTTCATCCCAATCCTTTCTAAACCATTTCTTATGATTTTACACAAATTATTACTATTTTTAATAATTTTATCAAGGCCCGTACAGTCGATTTCCATCAATGGCCATCGAACTGCACTTACAGCGACCTTTTTCAAATTTGATTTGGACATAATTCCAAATCCAACCGTTAGATTTCAAATTTCTAATATTCGTTAGAAAGCTCTTTTCGATACGAACCCAACGGTTCCGGTTTTAGGAGAATCCGACGGTCGGATCTCCCGTAATGTCCGTTTGAAATAAATGGTCGAAATTCACGAACTGCCGCGGCGCGGCGCGTTCTATTCAGGCCATTATATTATATATATAATATATATAATATAAACTTCGTCGATTTCTATTTAAAACGAATTATATAAATAGTTTTAAAATTTGTTTCAAAATCTATTTCAACTTCCATTTCAATTCAAAGTAAAATTGAATTCTTCTTTATAAATTCGTTTCAAAATTCATTTCTATTCAATTCAAATTTCAATTCAATTTGAATTCGTTTTCAATTCAATTCATTTCGAAATCGTTTTCAATTCAATTCATTTCGAAATCGTTTTCAATTCAATTCATTTCGAAATCGTTTAAATCGATATAAATATCGTTTACGTCAAAATGGCGTCAATCTAATCAACACGGCTTCATAAATTTCTATTTTCAAATATTTTATTCCAAATATTTCCTATTATCAAAATATTTGTTATTATCAAAATATTCTTTATTTTCACGATTGGAATGAGGCCCAATCAATTACCATATAAAATTAATTATATGGATTTTCATACAACACATGTATATAATAACATGAAAATAATCAACCATCAACCAAAGTGCACTACACTGTATAAGCATCAAATATAGATATTCAACGCTCATAACAGCCTGTCAATCAATCGATCGACATATTTAATCAATCAGGATGAGTGAAATTCATATTTCATCCCAACACCCGTGTGGGGTTTCAAACAATCAAACACAGATTTTAGTTGTGCAGTTGGGCGATGTGTAAAATTTATCGTCCCAATCAATGTCATTCAAATAAGTGTACATAAACAAACCATCTGGTTTGTAAATGAATATTTATTTATTCACATTCACGTTAAAAATTATATTTTTAACGATAAAACATTTTATTTCAACATATGAATTTCTATTCAGCTCATTCTTAAAATAAAATGATATTTTTATTTTTCTAACATATTTTAGAAAATTTCGGCGGCATAACGGCACGATACTAGAAACGGGACAAGGCCTAGCCTTATCCCCGGTCTAGTGAAGGCCCACGCCATTCACACATCATCAAATCAATTCATTTCACCACACAATTCAATTTCAATCAAATAATCCAACTAATCTACGCAACCAAACAAACAAGTCCATGGTCTGTGGACGATTGTGTCGGGTGCTACTAAGCACCGTCTGCATCCTAGTATATATATATATATAACTAGAAAAATAGAATTTGAGTGAGAAGTTCTCACCTATAGCTATCCTAGCTCCACGGCACTTCATTGATAGAAATCTTCATCGCTTCGCCTTTTTGTCACCTTCGCTGCCCAAGGCCACTATATATATAAAAATCGAATTTTTACTTCGATGTTCAATATATAAAAATCGAATTTTTACTTCGATGTTCAATATATAAAAATCGAATCTTTATCTCAAAGTTCAATATATAAAAATCGAATCTTTATTTCAAAGTTCAATATATAAAAATCGAATCTTTATTTCAAAGTTCAATATATAAAAATCGAATTTTTACTTCGCTATTCAATATATAAAAATCCTATTTTTATTTCGAAGTACACTATATAAAAATCGAATTTTTACTTCTTCTACCCAATAAAAATTTCGCCTTTTCTATTTTAAAAATATGATCTTTCCTATTCTAAAAACCCGATCTTTTCAATTTTAAAGTTCAAACCTTTTTCTAAAAATCAGTTTTTACTTTTATTTTAAAATCAGTTTTAAAATCTTATAAATTCAGTTTTTACTTTTAAAACAAAATCAGTTTTAACTTAATTAAAATTTCAGTTTTTACTTTTAAAACAAAATCAGTTTTAACTTAATTAAAATTTCAGTTTTTACTTTTAAAACAAAATCAGTTTTAACTTAATTAAAATTTCAGTTTTTACTTTTAAAACAAAATCAGTTTTAACTTAATTAAAATTTCAGTTTTTACTTTTAAAACAAAATCAGTTTTAACTTAATTAAAATTTCAGTTTTTACTTTTAAAACAAAATCAGTTTTAACTTAATTAAAATTTCAGTTTTTACTTTTAAAACAAAATCAGTTTTAACTTAATTAAAATTTCAGTTTTTACTTTTATAAAATTTCAGTTTTAAACTAAATAAAAATAAAAAAAACAGTTTTAAAGTAAATAAAAAAAACAACAGTGAACTTACCGAGAGGGGGGGGGGCTGATGTCGGGTCGGAGACTGGGCGGTGCTGGAGTTCGACGAGGGGGGGTTCAGGGCTTGGGTCGCTGCTGACGTCAGGGGGAGGGTTTGGGTCGTTCTTCGAAGGAGAAGGGGATGGGTTCGGATAGGGAGGTGGAGGCGATGGAGGAAGAGAAGGCGGCTTCAGTATCGCGAACGGGGGGCTTCGGTGATGGCTGCGGCGCTTCAGGGGGGGGCTGTCGATCGGTACCTAGGGTTTTTTTTTTTTTTTTTTTTCTCGTTTGAAAGTAAAACGAACGGGGGGGGGGGCAGAAAGGAAGATAAAGGGGGGGGAAATTAAAATTTATTTTAATCATTTTATTATTTAATTTTTTTCAAAAAGTTGACTTTTACATACGACCTCAAAACGAGGCCCACCGCCTGTCACCCATAGCGTTTCACCCCCATTCTGAACACAATGGGATATGTACCGCAAGCTGAATCGACCGTTTCGATCAGTTTCCGTTGCATTTACATTTAAATCATTATATTGAATTTTTAACGTGCATTTCAAATTACCGGGGTCACATACGAACTTTAAAAATTCCAGAAAAATATTTTCTAGCTTCGTATTGACGATACGGTCCTAACAAAACTAGTTTCGTCGAATTCTGAGACCGTTAGAAAAATGACCAATTTCCAGTCGATTAAAATCAACTGAAACTGGTCAAACGCGTTTTCCTTTGCCACGCTCACATATTGATTCGAAAAATCATGAAATTTGAAACCTAGCAATAACTTTACATCACGGACCCAACAAAAGTGGTTTCGTCGAAATCCGAGGTCGTTTGCAAAAAGTCTATTTTTAAGGGCTATATATTATATAAAATATATATAAATTCCATAGCGACTATTTCTAATTTTAAACTGGACATATCTTTTGATTCCCGCTATCAAATTTCGATTATTCGGATTCGTTGGAAAGATATCATCAATTAGATCCCAACATTTTTGGTTTCACTAAAATCCGGATTGTTTTGCACCCGGTACATTCAATTGAAGTTTAAAATCAAATTATCGAACTACCGCGCCATTTTCAATTCTATTTATAATTATATATAAATATTTATATTCTAACGACGACGCGTATAAATATATACGTTCGAATTATATTCAAAATAATTTCACGTCGATATTATTTAAAATAATCTATTTTAAATAATCAAAATTCGCTAAAATTGCCAAAATAAAAATTTTAAACTGGCCCAGATTTTGCGGGTTGTTACAATATTCCTTCAATTAACTTTGAATTACGAGCCACGTCCGAAACGTTTTCGAAGTTAATTTATATGTGTACATCGTGCCCCAGTGTCAGTGGGGTCTTGGCTAAGTCAATCAAATGTCTGGTTCTTAAGTCTATCTACTCATGCCCCATTCGGAGGGCGATGGAGTTAGTGAAGACATCATATAATTTCCCTTTATACTCTTCCAAAGTTGGTTTGGGTTAGAGTTGTAGGTTTAGCGGTCTTAAGTCGTGGTGCACCGTTCACGCCGACCCTAATTGTTTTATACTCTTTATCAAGTTGTGAGAGTTAGAGTTAATCGTGCAAATGGTCATGCCACATTTGCTTTGGCATCATTCCAACACTTTGGTTCCCAAAGTGAGGATCACAATATCAAGTGTCGATATCAAACTGAAATCTAGTTAACTCATCCGACTAGTCATGGAGTTGAATCAGCTAGTCGAAACGTGAGCCAATGAACGTCATTTATGAATTATTCATTCCCTTCATTCAAGTTTTGGCATCGGTTGGTTGAATCACAATACGTTATCAAATTAGTAAATAAGTCATAGAGCATGGAAAGAGATTTTATTTATAAACAATGATAGTCGGAGAGTCATGCCTTATTGCATAGTCGAAAAATGAAATGAAGATTACTAAATTGAAGAAATAAAAGCCTAAGTCAAATAAAGACACACGTGCTTGGCATTTCATGCTTTTTGGAGATCATTGTCATCAACAGTAGTTAGCCTGAAAGTTCCATCATTAAGCTTCCGTCAAATGACGTAAGGTCCTTCCTACTTCGGGCCCATGTGATCTGGGGCCTGGAAGATAAGATTTTGCACGAGGTTATCGGGTTCAAAGATTTTAGGCAAACCTTATTATTAATTTTAGGCGACCGTTTGTCTATGCGCTAAATCATGCAAGTTAGCCTCCTCTCTCTTCTCATCAGGCATGTTAAGTGATTATAGGAAAAGTGCTTTGTTAGTCAAAGATCATAATACATCGTTCTATGAGTGGAGACTTCGAGCTCCACAGGTATCACTGCCTCATAGACATAGGATAAGTGAATGGTCAGTGGCCAACCGTAGACTTATGGGTTGTGCGATATGCCCAAAGGTATAACGGTAGTTCATCAACCCACTTGCCTTTAGCTCACTCCAATGGCTTCTTCAAAATGGACTTGATGATCTTATTCATAGCTTCAACTTGTCCATTCGATTTCGGGTATGTAACTGCAGTGTATTTCTTTTCACTGCGATGTCATCAATGGAAATTTCTAAATTCTGTGCTATTGAATTGGATTCCATTATTAGTAACGATAGTCCTAGGAAGTCCAAATTGATATATGCTATTTCTGACCTTGAATTTGATCACCCGCTTGTTGAGATCACGGTCAGTGGTTTAGCTTCGGCCTACTTCGTGAAGTAGTTACTAGCCACGATCACATGCTTCGCTCCAGCCTTCGAAATCGGAAGGCTTCCGATGATATCTATCCTCCAAACTGCACATGACCAAGTACTAACCATCTGGGTGATTTAAGTTGGTGGAGCTCTCGAAATCTTTGCAAACCTCTGGCATATATCACATCATTGAGGATAATCAACTCCATCTCGATTCATGGTAGGCCAAATGCAACCATACCTGAGTATCTTCTTTGCCAAATTCCCACCCGGTATGATCATCACATTCTCCTTCATGCACTTGTCCCAATACACGCTTGGCATTGTCGTTGGAAACACACCGGAGCGAAGGAACATCGAAGCTTTTACGATACAAAATGTCTTCCTAGATGATGTATCTCAAAGCTTTGCATATAATGACATGCCTATCATTCTTTCGCTTAGGAAGCGCTCCTATTGTGAGATAGTTTCTTATTCAAGTCATCCTTGATTCATTTCCCGGTTCAATGTCCAGTGACTCATCAACTTCCATCTGATCGATGTTGGGCATTGCTAATGTCTCTATCGGGATCAACTCCTTCCGTACTAGATCGTCCGAACTAGCCAGTTTTGCTAAATAGTCATCTTTCTCATTTTTGCTTTTGTGGGATGTGAGAGATGTTGTAGTAGTTGAACCAGTCCAATAACTCTTCGACCATGTAGGGATAGGAGGAAAATTGTACCACTTTTGTCTGGAAATCCTTCCTAACCTGAAATGCAACAACTTATGAGTCACGGAAAATTTCTACTGACTTAAATCCCAGTTCCCTTGTGAGTTTTACTCCGACAATCAGGGTTTCATACTTGGCTTCATTGTTCATGGCTGAAATTCTAGCCTTAATGCATAGCAGATTGGACATCTCTCAGGAGTTAATAAGACAACACTGACACCAGAACGTCAATCATTTCAAGATCTGTCAATATACATCTTATAAATGGCGGTCAATGGATCACACTTTACTTATCCATCATCATCTGGAGGATTGAACTCTGCTATAAAGTCTGCCAGTATCTGTCCTTGGATTGCCCCTAGGAACGTATGAAATATCGAACGAACTTAGTTCAATATTCTATTTGAGTATCCTTCCAGACGTCTCAAGTTGCTGAAGGACCTGTCGTAGCAGCTGGTCGTTATACACTTTAATAGGATGAGCCTGGAAGTAATGTAGCAGCTTTCTCGAGGCTATTAGTAGGCTATAGGTTAGCTTTTCATGTTTGGAGTAGTTGCATTCTACTCTAGTCAGTCTCTTGCTTACATAGTACACTAGCCAATGAACCCGATCTTCTTCACTGACGAATGTTGAGCTAATTTCCTGCAATAATACTACTAAATTCATGAATAAGTCCTCAGGATCAATGGGCTTTGATAAAATCAGCAGTCACTATAGATGGCTCAGCAAATTTTGGCAGGCTTCGACACAGTCTAGCATCAAAGCGAATTTATGCTTTCATCTCTTTATCAAATCAAAGAAAGGAAGGCACTTTCCTATGGCCCTAGATATGAACCTTCGTAAGGCTTCTACCATCTCTTTCAAGATCTGCACATTTTTTATCTTTCACATTTCTTGAATAACTTTAATCTGGTTGGGTTGACCTCAGTGCCACGAGAATTGACGATGAAACCCAATAACTCCTCTGACGCAATGAAGAGCATTTCAAAGGGTTGAGCTACATCTTATAATGATGAAGAATATTGAAAATTTCCACTAGGTCCTTGACATGGTTGACTGACTTCTTAGACTTCACATGCATATCATCAATGTACACATCCATCGATCTCCCGATTTGATTTTGGAATATGCGGTTGACCAACCGCTAATATGTTGCTCTAGTGTTCTTTAGTCCGAATGGTATAACTACGTAGCAATATAGACCAAGATATATTATAAGTCTTGTATATTCTTGTTTCGGAACATGCATTGCTATCTTGTTATACCAGAATAAGCATACATGAAAAAGAGAACTTATTATCTAGTCATTGATTCGACGAGCTAGTCTATTTTAGGTGAGTGAAAGCTATCTCTAAGGCAAGTCTTATTCTAGTCCGAAAAGTCAATTAATGTTCGCTAATTTTTGTGGGTCTTGTTCAGAAGAAATAGGTTTGATATCCACTTGGGGTATGTTAGGTCTCTAATAAACCCATTGTTCTTTAGCCTTTCAACTTCTTCCTTCATGGTTGCCAATCTTTCTAGGCCAAGCATATGTCTTTTCTGCTTTAGTAGGACATATTTTCGTTCAATGTTGAAGAATGGCTTATAATCGATGGAGATATCCCATATGTGTCAGCATAAGTCCATGCAAACACATCAAAATTCAAATAGAGAAAATCAACCAACTGTAATGACCCGCATTTTATGTATCGGAGGATCATAAAATATTTTTATTTAATTCCCTAAGGGTTGGATCATTCTCATCTTTTGATAGGTTGTTCATAGAGGTGTGAGACATGTCCAGGATTTTTACCAATTTTATTTGTGACCATTTCCCTCATTGTTTTTGCTTAGGGTATAACTCTTGAATGAGATCGAATCAGGTGCTGGAATTGATTTCATTGGAAAGGTAATGTTGTTGCCAATTCCTTAGATTGGTCATATTAAAGAATTGGTTCAGCGGTTTGGGAGGAATCACTGTTTTAGTGCTACATATTTTCTGAATAGGCTAATTAGTCATTAGTGGGGTGATTAGTGTGGCCCATTAAGGCTAGGGGCTGTGGGCTATAAATAGAGGGGTAGAGGCAAGGAGAATTATTTGGTTTCTTCATTTCTCTATTTAGTTGGGGTTTGAGATTCTCCCTACTCCAATCAAATACATCTCCATTCCATTAATTCATAGATCTAGGTTATTATATTGAAGTTCAACATCGAAGAAAGGTAGATCACATACAAGTGTTTGATTCGAGGCTGTTCTTGGTCATTCTTCACTGTTCGGATTTGTAGATCATCGTTTTAAAGCTATTTCATGGATTTGGTAAGTGATAACCATCTCTCACACGGATTCAATCAAGTACATGGGTTGTTTGATCTTATTATCATCATTTTTAGTTATTTTCACCTAGATGTCTAGCAAGATTATAACGGTAAACTCATATGCTAATCAAATGTTTATGCAAGTTAGATCCATTTATATTGTTTTGTTCATTGCTTAATCATGATTTGGTGAATTACATAAGGTTGTTAGTGATTATTGGCTGTGTTAGTATTTGCTTGACGATTGCTAGATTGCGTTATTAAATGGTTGTTTGGATTTGGGTGTGTACCGGCGATCAAGTTTGGTTCAAGGGGAAAATACGGCAAAAAGATTGATCGACCTAATGTGCACATGGTGGATCGGCTCAGTTCGATGAATCGTGCAACACGAAGTGGAATGGATCGACAGCACTCAAAATGTATAGATCGACATTGCAGTTTTGATGGATCGGGCAACAATCCGAGCGATGGATCGTCAACATAATTTGATGGATAGGGCAACGATCGGGACACTGGATCAGGCAAGCTTATCAGGTAATTGGCACGGTATTTCTGCATGGATCAACATGCGTGTATGTGACACCCCACATCCATTAATGTTACTCATTAAGAGAACGCATTAAGTTTCGTGAAGCGTTATAGGTAAACAGAAACAGAAACAGAAACATTACAAGACAGATATAAAATAGCAGTGGAATTAAAAACTTTTATTAATCATAAAGCATCGTGGTTCAAAACATCATATGTCTGAATTATATAAAAAAATAGTACATCATAAAAACTTCTGTCTTGTACTTAAAACATCAGAGTACAATATAAAAGAAGCATAATCCCTATATAGAACATAGCCATAGTAGCAAAGATCGGAGCTTGAGCAATACATCTAAGCAGCTCCAGCAAAATGACAACAAGAATCTTGATTAAGCTTGAGTATTCTCACCCTGAGAACATGGAGGGAGGAAACGGTAGAAAGAAGAGGAAACAAAAAGGGTCAGACATAAAGTCTGGCAAGTCCAGTTACTTTTAGCAAATAAATAAGTAAAAGCATCATGACAGACATATAAAGGGGATAGGAAAGATAATATCACAAAAGGCAGGTATGACAAGGTAAACATGATAGAGTGTATACACTTCTCTAGTGATTACTCTGTTCTCTGCACCGATACTAGTATAACCAGAATGATATGATCCCAACAATTATAAGATGGTAGACTTAGGCGTACTTATGGTGAGAGGTTTTAACCCCACACAATCCACAGACAACCCAATCTAACAGGCTCCTAAACTTTACCGGAGTTTAGATGTACCCTAACTACTACCCTAATCGATTGGCTCCCTAGTCTGTAGATACACTGTGCCGACCCCACAGTAGGATGTATCACATCCTAAAGTGGCAACCCTTCATTGATGTTCACAACCATATCTACACGTGTCACAGTCATCTTATCCCCCTCTGCCCAGACCATGCACGTACACGGCCCCGGTCGGGTTGCGCCGCCCACACCGTCCTCCATATTTGGATCTCTTACAATCAGCCCAGTAAGCGTGTCCCGACTCCGAACTAGGGTAGAGCACTCGTTTTATACCATTTTATGGGTTACTGACTGAAACGGGTCCTCCACACAAGATGATACAAGCTCTCCCCTTTGTCTTATATCCCCACTAAGATTTCCCTTGTTATGTTTACCTAACGGTGTCTTTAATTACATAACCCCAGCCAGTTAAGTTTGTGGACCTATATACCCACCCTACCCAGATATACTTAACCTTCAAACTGTTTCAGCCAAGTTCACTTAACCCCTATTCAAATTCATGTTCATACAATCCCTATGGATTCAACTAGGTTAAGTATTCCAATTCATTATCATGTCCACTTATGGTTATAATGTGCTAGACCTCACATTAAGCCTACCACTTGTGGATGCAAGATATGCTGGTCGGTTTTGGGCAGACTTCTTCCACAAGTCTGGCTTAACCTCGTGTCTTAGCAGATCTCGTATTTGTGCACCTATACCCCTCACGTTAGATTCACCACTTGTGGTCGCTGGATATGCCGGGCGGTTCCGGGTAGACTTCCACCACAAGTGTAATCTAACCTCGTGTCTAGACGCATATGTATATATATAATTCTTCTACGTGTATACAAACTTAAGTTCCTCATAACTTCTTCATACGGTGTCCGTTTTACGCAAACAAATGTCTTTCTTGACCAGAATTTCGAGATGGACTCAATGGCGAAGTTTGTTTCCCTTAATTCCAGATATTAGATTAATATTATTTAATTTATCCACTTTTAGTGTTGTTAAAAATACAGGGTGTTACATCCCCCCTACTCAAAGGATTTCGTCCCCGAAATCTCTAAGTTGAGGAGAATGCATATCATACCATCCATCATCCATCTACTCATCCATCAATCACTGGTATCCATTGTCCTTAAAGATTCCTAATCCTTATGTGAACATATGCAATGGTGTGTGTATATGTCTGAATACTAATGCGAAGATCAGGCGATCTACTGATTTTGTCGACCTCCTTAATGCAAGGTATGTTAGTACCATGAATCCAACATGTATACAATAATCCTGTTATAACATGTAAGTTCTATATGGGTGCACAATCATCCGTCCAAATGCAACATCCATTTTGATGATACATCCATTTCCATCCATTAAAAAAAGAAGAAAAATGCACACACATCAATGTGCAGTACGAGAGTAATTGAGCCAATCTAGTGCCTAATGTGTGTGTATATGCATCCACGAGCAACCACTAGCAAACACCTGCATCCATTTGCATCCATAAAACCTAACATGTCTCAAACACATGTTTACATCCAAGGGATTCCTACGTAAAGGTGGATGATTCAATCGATAGGATACACTTAAATGATAGAAACAAGCGTAAATAAAAGCTTTGGAAAGGAAGTTAAGAACATACCCTCGAGAAGAAAAGGGTATGAGGCACAAATCTTGTCTTCGATTCCCCAAGTCGCATCCTCTGGGTTATCTCCCCACTGAACTTTCATAAACTTGACTTCTCTATTGTGTAGCTTCTTAACTTCTAATCCATGAATACGGGTAGGAACTCGTCTGACTGTCACCTCCCGTTCTACCTCTACTTCCTCAAATATACTCGGTTCAACTACTTCCACGGTATTATGCAAGCACTTTTGCAAATGAGAAACGTGGAAAACATCAAGAACGCTGGATAGTCTCTCTGGTAGCTTTACTCTACAGGCCATTTGTCCAATCCTTTCTGTTACGCGAAATGGCTCTACAAATCTTGGTGCCAATTTCCCTACAAATCCGAAGCGAGCCGCATTCATCAAAGGTGACACTTTAATAAAAACCATGTCTCCTACTTCAAATTCAATGTCAGTCCTTCTCTTTTCAGCGTGGGATTTCTGCCTATCTTGAGCGGTCTTCATTTGCCGCCTAATAAGATCAATCTTCTCGGACATTTCTCTAACCACATGTGGTCCAAGTAATAGGCAATCTGTAGACTCCCACCAACAAGTTGGTGATCTACAGGGTCGTTCGTACGATGCTTCAAAGGGTGCCATGCTAATGCTAGCTTGATAACTGTTGTTGTAGGCGAACTCTACTAAAGGAAGATGCTCTTCCCAAGTCTCTCCGAAGTCTAGGATACACAACCTCAAAATATCCTCAAGGATTATGTTCACCCTTTCCGTCTGTCCACCTGTCTGTGGGTGATAAGCGGTGCTCAAACACAACTATGTACCCAATGCTTCTTGCAAGCTCTTATAAAATTCACTGCTGAAGATGGGTTCACGATCGCTTATGATGCTGGAAGGTACTCCATGAAGACGGACTATCTCACGAACGTAAATTGCTACCAACCATGCTGTCGTCCTCTTACTCTTAATTGGAATGAAATGAGTGCCCTTAGTAAGTCTATCCACCACAACCCAAATACTGCTGTTACCTTTCCTTGATCTAGGCATACCGTCTATGAAATCCATAGAGATGCTCTTCCACTTCAACTGTGGAACCTCCAAAGGATGAAGTAAACCACTGGGCTTCTTTTGTTCAGCTCTGACTTGTTAACAAACCAAACATTGAGAAAAAAACTCTGCCACGTCTTTCTCCATTCCAGACCAAAAGAAAACCCTCTTCATATCTCTATACATCTTGTCACCGCCTGAATGAATAGTCATCTTAGAATGGTGGACTTCTTCTAGGACTGTCTTTAACAAACTTCCAGTTTGAGGAACACAACGCCTTCCATCTCGTCGCAAACACCCTTTTTCGTCTAGGGAATATCTATTGAGGTGACTAGATATCTCCCCTTTACCGAGCATATCCAAGATGTATGAAATCTGCGGATCATTTCGCTGCGAAGCTCCAATTTGATCCATAAGAGTAGGTCTTATCTCTAGAGATGCAAACAAACCAGGCAAAAACTCGGTGGAGGGTCTAACATCAAAATTCAATATGAACCCCAAGATTTTCCTTTCCACAAACAGAGGACTTAAGTCCATCCACTGCCTACTCAGTGCGTCTGCCACCACATTACCCTTGCCAGGGGTATAAGCAATCTTGAAATCATAAGAAGCTAGGAACTCCATCCACCTTTGTTGCCTTAAATTAAGATCCTTTTGCAAGAACAAGTAGTTGAGAAATTTATGATCGGTGTACAACTCGAACTTCTCTCCAAGCAAATAATGACACCACGTATTAAGTGTGAATACTATGGCAGCTAGCTCTAAATCATAGGTATGGTAGTTCTTCTCATGAACTCCTAACTATCTATCCACATAACACACTACCTTTCCTTCTTGCATTAGAACCATACCAAGCCCTGCACCACATGCATCAGTGTATACAATAAACACTTGGTTCCCATTGGGCAAGGTCAAGACTGGGGCTGTTGTTAGAGCTCTCTTCAATCGTTGGAAAGCAACATCACAATCCATATCCCAGGAAAAAGCCAATTCTTCTTCATTGACCTAGTGTGTAACGACCCGCATTCTACGTATCAAAGGATCGTAGAATATTTAATTCTTTTTCATATGAGGACGTATACTCGTGTAACTTTGGGTAATGACTATTGGGGTCATTTCCCACGTTCATGATTTTTGCCGATTTTTAAATGACCGTTTTACCGCTAGTTGATCTTGTTTCGTCCATAACTTTTGATTGGTAAGGATTTTTGACGTGGAACCGCTTTTTTGGATTTAAATGATGGTTTACCTTTCCGTAGAGTGGTCACACTAGCCAAACGGACTTACTGTTTGGGAGATATGGCTAAAATAAGGTTTAGAAGGTGAAAAACAGCCTAACTGGGCCTAATTAGGGTGATTAGCTGCTAGGCTCATAACCCATTTCTGGACTAGGTTATGGGGAGGCTGAAATCAGTTATGAAACGATCTATTTTCATTTTCTCAGCCGCCTAAAACATTTCTCCAACCCTAGCCATGGCCTCCACCTTTTAATTTCATCCCAAATCGCTCTCTAATTAAGGATTAAGCTGATCTACGTTAAATCAAGGCAAATCAACACCAAATCAGAGTTGGAGCCGATGTTAGGCATTAGAATTCGACCTAAACAGTGGATTTTTCAGATTTGACATTTTATTTGTGGTTAAGGTGAGTGATTCGCATTGTTTTTCACTAAATATGGCTAACTATGGGTGATTAGTGTTAATTGGAGAAATTATAACTCAGAAAAATTTCGAAAAATGTTTAGAAATTCTTAAATATTATTTTAAGCCTCTATTAGAAATTTGGTTTAATTTGGATATGTTTTACTAGTAATATCATTAGTTATGCTTAAACATGGTTAAGGGAAAAACTTGGGTTTTGGGCATGTTTAATCTATAATTGATATGATTCTTCATCGTTTAGTGTTTATGGTTGATTATACATGTTGCTATGACTGTATGGTATGCTTTTTGGTTGTTTAGCAATGTTAGAATGGTCGAAAACGCCATCATATGGTGTAAACAGTCGTTGGAAAAGTTGTAGGAAAAATAGTGCAGGAAATCCGAACCGAACCGGTTCGTGACCATGATGCCACGACCCGATCCGGTAAAGACCCCACGAGCCAACCCATGTTATGACCCGAACCACCAGATGGAGACACGACCCAAACCAAATGGGTGCTCGCGATCCGACCCGAGGAGTTGACATACATGGACTGATTTAAAGGGAGGAGCCCGAACCGACCCAATGGGGCGACCACGACCCGAGCCATTCGTAACCAGAAGATCCATGATCCAAACCGCAACACCACGAGCCGCTCCATGCATCATGAACCGAACCGAACTAGTGTAGACCAATCCGGAAAAGACCAATAACCCGAGATGCAAAGGTAGTCCAAATAAGAAGTTGTAACTCGGGATCCAGTAGGTAACCAATGAGTTAACTTCATGAGTTGGGCTTTACTGCGGGTCGTGTGCAAAGGGGTTATCGACGTCCATAACTTTGATTCACCACCAAGACAGATGTCGGGCTATGGATCAATGTAGTGGGGTAGTTATTACTCCATGGGGCAGAGTGATTGTAGCAAGGCCATGAGCCAGTGCAGTGGGGTTGTTATGACTCCATAGGGCAAAGTGGACATAGCAAGGAATTAACGGCTATGGATCAGTGCAGTAGGGCTATCATGACTCCATGGGGCAGAGTGATCATAGCAAAGGATTTGGGTGATCAAAGTAGTGGATATCTTATGCTTTACGCATTGAGTAAGAGATATTAGGATGGATGCTATGCTTAGTTGTTTGATATCACTATGACATATACGCCCCTCCCCGTGTCTTTACACCATATGTTAGTATCACCATAGAGTGTTGTACATCTTGTTGTGCTGAGTCTTTGGTTGCAGGTCCAGGTTCAGGTGTGGTTAGTTATTGTTAGACCCAAAAGTGGTTCTAACACCCAAATTGATTTAAAACAAGATAAAATGAGATAAAAATAGAAATGAACACGCAGGATTTATAGTGGTTCGGCGAACAAATGCCTACGTCCACTTATCTTTCACTATATTCAATAATTCAGTTGCAAATACAATGTAAGATTCACTCACAACTCACTTTTATTCACTCAAATGAATAAAACAAGAAATGAAAGATGATTTGGATTCTCCGGGAGTAATAGAGCTCGGATGATGGAGGTGATTGAATTCTCTAAAGTGCTAAAAAAAGATCCCTTTCTTTGTCTCCAGTCGGGGTATTTATAGGTGTGAATTTGCCTGAGATTCAATCCGGGTCGGGCCACGTGTTATCCATCGCACTCTCTTCGGGTTCGGATGAACTATCAAGCTAACAACGCATCAAAAGGAAGGACGTTAGGGGTAGGAATTAGTCATAGCCGGTCCGGTTCTCCAGGCGATTTTGCAGGAGATTAACCTGGATCATGGGTGCGGGTCGGAGGCGTGCAGGTAGGGGGTTCGGATCGGGATACCCGATCCGAACCGGATTGGCTTGGGCGTCTCTCCTTCTCTAACCTATTCCGCTCCGCTCCAGCGTTGTGGTGAGCAGATGGCTTTCCATGCGAGATTTAGTTGTCTTTCGATCCGATTGGATATGCTTTACCAATCTATCCAGTAAGAGACCACCGATCCGAACAGAGAACTCTATCCGATCCGAACCAATATGCTGCTCTAACCCGATCCGAACAGAGGATCCAATCCGATCCGAACAACTGCAGCTATCAACCTGAATTGTAGTGTTTTCTTCCAATCCGAACCGAAGTCTTATAACTTAAAATACTCTTCAATGGTTGGTTTCTTGACTTTGTGTTTCCTAGTTCACAAAGTAGGCTAACATTTTGCCTCCTCAAAGGATGCTTCTGTTGTACGAAGCGTGCTTTGATGTTGTTTAAATGCTAGTCCTTGAATCGGAACAGTCAGGAGTAATGCACAGATTTCTATTCGGTTCGGCGCCCGACCCGAGCACATTTTCTTCATTTCTGAGCAAATTTGGGAACTCTTCTCGTCATATAATGCTTCTTGCAGGTATGCTCTTCCTTTATTCCCCTTCTTTTGAACTCAATTCTAGTCAGATGCTAAATTAATGTGTGAAACTTGTCCGGTTCGGATTCCGATCCGAAGCGCTTTGGTTCTTGGACAGTGGGCCTTCAGGCAGAGTCGTGCTACTGGGCCTTCACTCCGGTCCGAACGGGTGAGAAAGAATAGGAATACGAGGAGTCAACATCACCCCTTATATAAATCCGCCACTGTCTTCCTTCTTTCCTTCTTCTTTTCTGCTGCCGCTCCCAACCCTAGTATTGAAAACGTCAGAAACTCCAATATTCTGAAACTATTCCTTGTAGATTTCTCAAATCGAACACATAGGTAGCTCTTTAATCTCGAATAACTTCATAGTAACTGTTCTTGATTTCAATTCGTGTTGGATTGGGATGGTTTAGCCACAGACTTTGCTTGAACTCCACGTCGTTACTGGTGGATGCGCCATCGCTTCGAGGCGTTGCGAGGCTGGAGAGGGCAAATATTGGTCCTCAACGGTAGCTTTGGTGATAAAACGGATTCGTTTGTGAGTAGGGAGGAAAGAGGAAGAAGATGAAGAGCGTGATGACAAATCGGAGTTGATTCGGGAAGAATACGAAGAAGCAAAAAGGAAGGAGAAGGAAAGGGGATCGGTTCGGGTTGCATACTTTAGAAAGAAGGGAAGGAAGGAAAATGTCGGTTCGGGTCGGAGGAGAGAATGGGATAAGGGGTTGAAGTAAATGGACTGGTTAAGTGATCCTGGTTCGGTTCGGATCAGGTCACCCGATCCGATCAGATTAGTCCTATATCCGAACCCATTGTCTCCCTTGCCTTGAACTGATCTCGCTTTAATGAAGCATCCGAACCGACCCTATATCTGCATTTGCATTGAGCCAATTATCATATGCATATCCGAACCGAACCGAACGTATCAAACTTGGCACTTAAAGACTACCCAACTAATTCAACTAACATTTACTCTAGACGATAACCTCGCGGACAGTTAGGATAGTGCCCTGTGAACATAAACGAGAATTAAGAACAACTCTGACTATCACTTTTTCTTCAAAGCTTCGTCTTACATTGCTGTACTTTTATTTTGCATTTCCCACATTTGCTGCACACACTTTAGTTCACACACATACACAAAGGGGGGCACGGGACAATTTACCCTAATCCGTGCTATTGCTTCTTCAATAGTTCCATGACAATGAGGCCCAGACGCTCTTCCCGTCTAGCTAAGAGGAAAGAAGCTCCGGAAACTTCTAGCAAGGTCACTCTTGAGGATATATCTTCTTCGTCCGATCTGGAATGGGACAGTGAAGGTCCAGATTACGGAGTTGGTCATCGGGAAAGCGACGAAGCGTCTTCAGAGAATGAAGTTTCCCTGGGCTTTGAGGAGGAAGGAGGGATTGGTGACAATCGAGCACCCGATGAATTTGATTCAGCCATTATATTGGAGTCACCTCCAGATTCCGTAGAATCGACAATCGACAACGACCGGCTTGTTCGAATTTGCTTAAAGTATGGAATAATGAAAGGGGACACCCTAGTGCCCTCACGCTCTGACCGTCCCCACAACCCTCCAGAAGGATATATGACGGTCACTCGGTTGATGTGCATGGTCGGCGCCATTCCTCCGTTCTCGCCTTTCATCGTCGATTTCTTAAGACAAATGCGGGTTGCCCCCATGCAGCTGCATCCTAATTCATATGCCTATTTGCACACCTTGTACATAGCATATCGCGAAATCCTAGGCCTGGAGCTCACATTCGATGACGTTCATTTCTTCTATAATTTCAAACATCGGACTAGAGAAACTCCATCTTTCTGCTACTTTGAATCAGTCCCAAAAAGGAAGATAATCTCTACACCATTTAGCAGTAAAGCTGGAGATTCCAGACTAGAATGGTTCTATATAAAGCAACAATCTGGGTGCGCCAGGAGATGGACAAAATCAAGTAAAGCGTTGATTTTCTAAATCCGGACTCTATACACTTGAATCATCACCCTGACCTGTTTTCCTTTTTATTTGCAGTTGACAATCCCAAACAGATATCAGATCAGGTGTTCTTTGATCGGATGCACCGACTTCTTAACGGTGATCAAAAATTCTTGACGATCGACGAGGTCCTTAAAGATGAATACCTTCACTTTCATGGGCTGCTATCTGTTTTTCGTAGCATTGGACATGGGACGGTTCCATACGCATACATTCCTCCAGTGGAGGTGGTCCCAGAGATAGGAGAAGGTTCAGGAATCCCTACAGCTTCTCTTCACACTTCACCTTCTCCCTCTTCCACACAAGATGATGAACTGGCTAATCTGGCCAAAAAGCATCGTGAAGGGTATATTGCCCCCGAGGAAACTACTTCTTTAGACAAGTCAAAATCTTCCCAAGAGTCGCCACTTCACGCTTCCGAAGGGGATGTTCCTGGCACTGACGAACACATATTTCAGGGTTTGGGGGATCTCCCCTTACCTGAGACTATCTATACTTCAGAGGATTTCAGGAAGGATCCTTTAGTCTTCACTTCTTCCGAAGAAACTACTCCCGCTAAGGCCAAAGAGCCTGCCCGCACCAGTCTAGCTTCAGACTCGGGTTGGTTGGGGGGGACATACACACCACTTAGGATGCACTTTACACCACAGCATTAGCATTCATTGCACTTCTTTCTCCATGAATCCATTGATTCTAAACTTCGTTTGTTTTATCGCGCAGGTACAATGTCTCGATCCTATTATGATATAAGAAAGCTTCGTCGTAGCATGTCCAATCCTCCTCAAGATGTTGAGTATGATCGCCGGGATGACCGTGGTAGGGAGGAAAGAAGACCTTATGATCCCTATCGATCTCGGCCCTCACGCTCCCGCTCACCAGTTCGACCGGAACAAGAAAAATACAAGAGCTATCAAGGTCGTAGGGAGGAGGATAGACCACCATCTAAGGATTCCACTTCCTCCCATGAAAAGCGGAGTAGAGAGAAAACTCCTCCAAAGGAAACCGGGTCTCGAAGCAAGCAAAAGGTCCCTGCTACTAAACGACCTAGGACAGACAAGGGTTCTACTGAATCTTCCTCAGGAAGAGACACTGAATTGACAATCCTTGCTCCTCCTCCACCAGATGCGGGAACTGCAGTAAGACGGGCATATTTGGAAGAGCAATTTCCTGAACACTACTTCGAAACTCTGACTTTTTTACCTGCCCTGGAGCCTATTTCATCTAATTGGGCAGAAGAGGCCAAAGCAAAGATTGATTTGGTAGAAAAACAATATTCTGAGATGTTCAAGTATTCGCGCAATCTTTCTAGAATCGTCCGCACTCTAATGACAAATGCTAACTCAATGCAAAAAACCGCGGAGGAGGACGCTAAGGCCTTAAAAACCTTAGGAAAAGACTTAGAAGACACTCAAGCTCAACTGGTTGTCGCTCAAAAGAACGCTTCTAATTTCAAACAACAGTTTTAGGACATGCAAAAGCGTTATCATGACTTGCTTGAGTCTCATACTCAGGAGCGCTCCGAACTAAAAAAGCAAGCTGACGAGGCCAAATCAGAAGCCGCTAAAACACACCTTGCTTATGCTGAGCTCGAACGGAAAAACGCCGAGTTAGCGAAAAGGAGTGCTGAATTAGAAAAGGAGAATGCTGACTTGGCTTCGAAGCTGTTGGAGGCAGAAAACAGGGCTGCTCTGGCCGAGGGCAATGTGGAATGTGCCATTAAATCTGCGGAGGAAGCCCGCAAGAAATTATCTGAGGCGGAGGTTGAGATTCAAAGTTTCGGCGAATTAATGATTGAATTCTTCGCACATATTATTCGTCGTCGAAACATTTCTTGGATCGAGGACTATCCGTCCACTCTGGTTCAAGTATGGAATCAAATCGTCGAGTGGGAAAAAGAAGAACTTAAGGTCGATTCTCTTGATGAAGATAAACTGATGGAGAAATACTTGAGAGACGATGAACCGGAGCGCCTAGCTGAAGGGCGCCGCCTTATTGCTGAGGCCATGGAAGAAGAGAGACGGAAGTCTAAACAGAAAACCATTCCCGAAGCTGGCTCCTCTTCTTCTGCTCCTACAACTCCCGAAGTAGAAGGGTATGATCCCGAAAACCCGGGAATTTCCCGGACAACTTTGCTATCTCCCATTCCTGAAATAACTCCAGAGGTAGTAGTCACCCCCGCTGAAAAGTCTTCAGAAGGTATTCCTATCTTTTCTCCTCAATTTGCCAAGGCTACTACTACCTTTGGCTTCGTGATTGAACGTTCGATGCGAAACCCTTTGCTTTCGCCTGAGTTGATAACCGATGTTTCTCATTCTGTAGGCGCTGAATCATCCGCAAAGACAGATCTAGCTCAAGGAGCTACCGCTGGGACAAAGCCCGCTGACAGGGCCAAAAAAGGGGAAGACAAGGCTGCTCCTGTAGACTCGGGAGACGGAAATGAGCCAACTAAGGTCACCACTCCCCATGATGAAGAAATGATCGCAGCTTTAAAAGACGACGGAGGAGACGGGGGGCATGATGAGGAACCGGAGGTTGCAATAACTGGGGAGTCGAAAAGCGCTGATGACGTTACCTTGGCTGCCATGAAGGCTGATCAAGATAAGCGCTTGCAATTAAAGGCCGAAGAACTAGACCCTGAGGTCCTCAAGCCCCTCGCAGTTGTGGATGCGGGATCAAGGTTAGTTGTTAAGCTCTCAACTAGATCTATTACCGAAGAACTTGCTAAAAAATCTTCTCTTGATTCCAGTGTCCCGCCCTCCGGGAAGAAGTCTACCGGCTCCAGTACCGCATCTTCAGGGAAAAAGAAAACAAAACGAATCTTGACTGAAGCCGAGAAGGAAGCAAAGGATGCGGAGAAAGCCGCCCAGAAATCTAAGGCTCATTCCAAACCTAAGTAGCGGATTCCCCTGTATTCCTTTTAGCATCTTTGTAACCCAATAATTGCTGCTACAAAAGCGGCTCCTGCACTTTCTTCTTTAGTTATTTCCCTGTACAAATTCATTCATTTGTAAATAAAAATAATTCACTTTTTGCAATATTTATTTGTTAGCAGTTCTGCACTTATGTAAAAATGCATGTCTATAGTTATGAAACAAAGTTGTGGAGGGGGGAAATATGTGTATGCATATGTGTCCCCAGTCAATTTCCATAAGTTATTCAATGCTTATCCATGCAATCTGAATGCTCCCAATTCTCTAGCGGGATAGCATTTCCTGTGTCGTCAATACCTGTTGTTTTTCCTGGCATTTCTTTTATACTCTCTCTCTTTCTCTTGAGAGTTAGAGTTCGAGCTTAGTCATCTATTCATTTCCCGGTCTCTCAACGGGAAAAGATTTCTTTCTCGGCGCTCGGTCGGAGACGCCTTTATACTCTCTTTCTCTCTGGAAAGTTAGAGTTCGGAGTAGGATTTCTTTTTCAGCGCTCAGTCGGAGACGCTTTTATACTCTCTCTCTTTCTCTGGAGAGTTAGAGTTAAGAATAGAATTTCTTTTTCAGCGCTCAATCTGAGACGCTTTTATACTCTCTCTCTTTCTCTGGAGAGTTAGAGTAAAGAATGTCGTTTTCTCATTCTTTTACGTCTTATTGCACAAATAATCATTGTGCTTCTTTTTATATCCAAACTGTTTTCAACCTTTTTTAGGCTCTGAGCTATCCTGTATTTCATAATCACAACAGAACAACTAATGAATGTAAATGCATAAAAGTAAATAACACACAATATTTTTATAGTGGTTCAGCTAAGTCGTAGCCTACATCCACTTTATAGTCCGTTATTCATATCATCAGATTTTCCCAAGGCAAGGCATGTCTTGTTACAGAATTCACAATAAAAATAACAAAAAATATAGCATTTCTAATCCAAATATCGCATTAAGTGTTGGGCATTCCATGCTCGAGGAACTTCTTCGCCATCTACGGTCGTTAACTTGAAGGTTCCTTTTTCAAGTTTCCGTTGGATGACAAAGGGCCCTTCCCATTTTGGGCCAAGATGAGGAAGGGACGGAAAAACTCTCTTTAACACCAAATCTCCTGGTTCAAAAGTTCTGAGGCAAACTTTTTTGTCATAATAGCGTGCCATCTGACGCCGATGTCTTGCTGCACGCAAGTCTGCTTCGTCCCTTTTCTCTTCGACTTCATCAAGAGACTCAAGTAAAAGTGCCCGATTCGTCATCGAATCATAATACGTCACCCTGTGGGAAGGAACTTCCAGTTCAACTGGAATTACTGCTTCTGAGCCAAAGGAGAGAGAGAAAGGGGTATGACCAGTAGCCGTTTTAAATGTTGTTCGATATGCCCATAAAGCTAGAGGCAATTCGTCAACCCATCTTGCCTTTGCACGCTCCAACCGTTTCTTGAGGATGGATTTTATAACTTTGTTTACTGCCTCTACTTGCCCATTCGATTGTGGATAGGCGACTGCAGTATATCGCTTGTCTATCTTATATTTCTGGCAAAAATTTCTGAATTCAGAGCTATCAAACTGGGTTCCGTTGTCAGTTATAATCGTCCTTGGAATCCCGAACCGGCATATAATATTTCTGACCACAAAACTTATCACCTTTCTTGTTGTGATCTTAGTCAAGGGCTCAGCTTCCACCCACTTTGTAAAATAATCCACGGCTACTATTGCATACTTAGCTCCTCCTTTAGCAATCGGTAATACTCCAATGATATCAATTCCCCATGTGGCAAATGGCCAAGGACTCACCATTGATTTAAGTTGGGTCGATGGTGCTCTGGGGATTTTGGCGAATTTCTGGCACCTATCGCAGCGTCGTGAATAATCAGCTGCATCTTTGTTGATCGTAGGCCAGAAGTATCCGTACCGCAATATTTTCTTTGCTAAAGTTTGACCTCCTGTATGATCTCCACACTCACCTTCGTGCACTTCTCTTAGTACACGCTTGATGTCGTCGTGTGCGATACATCGTAACAGGGGCATAGAAAATCCTTGTCTATAGAGAGTATCGTCTTGTATAACATATCTGGTAGCTTTGCGAACTACAGCTCTTTTCTCACTCTTCTTCGATGGGAGTGTCCCATTCTTAAGAAAATTCTTAATTGGAGTCATCCATGACTCCTTCTCTGGTTCCGCTTCAAGAGCGAATTCAATTTCCATTGACTCAAAGCTTGGCGATTCCAACGTTTCAATTGGAATTACCTCAGTCCCTTCAGGATTGTCAGAACTAGCCAGTTTTGCCAGTCTATCCGCTTTCTGGTTTTCAATTCTGGGAATATGTGTTATGCTGTACCGCTCTAAGCTATTCAATAGCTCTTTCACTTTCTTGAGGTAGGCGATAAGTCGAGGTCCTCGAGCCGCGAATTCCTCTCGCACTTGACAAACAACAATCTTAGAGTCACAAAATATGTCCATCATTTTTACTCCGAGGTCTTTAGCTAGTTTCAGCCCGGCAATCAGGGCTTCATACTCAGAGTCATTGTTAGTTGCCGAAAATTCTAATCGTAGGGCATAATATAACGACCGTCCCTCGGGAGTGACTAAGACAATTCCAGCTCCGGACCTTCGGTCATTTTTAGCTCCATCGGTATATAATTTCCACGGATTCATCTCTAGTTCTTCCTCAGATTTAACCACTCGGTCATTGATTATTTCCTCTTCTGGAATGGTGAACTCCGCAATAAAGTCTGCTAGGGCTTGCCCCCTGATCGACTTTCGAGGTTGAAAATTCAAATCAAACTGACTTAGCTCTATGTTCCATTTGATCAACCTTCCCGATGCTTCGGGTCTCTGCAATACCTGCCTTAAGGGTTGGTCGGTGTATATGGTTATTGGATGGGCTTGGAAGTAGTGACGAAGTTTTCGGGATGCAATCAGGAGGCTGTAAGCGAGCTTCTCAATTTTTGGATAGTTGCGCTCTGCCGCTACTAATTTCTTACTCACATAGTACACTGGCCTTTGTACTTTGTCTTCTTCTCGAACCAGGGCTGTGCTGACAGCGTGAGCCGAGACTGCTAGATAAACAAATAATTCTTCGTGATCTACGGGCTTTGATAAGATTGGCGGTTTCTCTAACAGCTCTAACAGATTTTGAAAGGCCTCAACACAATCGGGAGTCCACTGGAAGTTCTTCTTTCCCCTTTTTATCAAATCAAAAAACGGAACACACTTATCTGTGGCTTTGGAGATGAATCTACTCAACGCCGCTACCTTCCCTGCCAGACTTTGGACGTCTTTAATTCTCCTCGGTTCTTCGATGTTTCTAATCGCTGCTATCTGGCTAGGGTTGATTTCAATTCCTCGGGAACTCACAATGAAGCCGAGAAACTTTCCGGACGCCACTCCAAATGAACATTTTAAAGGATTCAATTTCATACGGTATTTTCGCAAGATACCAAACATTTCCGCTAAGTCTTGCGTATGACTGGAAGACTGCTTTGATTTGACAAGCATATCATCCACATAAACTTCCATAGTTTTTCCTATTTGATCATAAAACATTCTATTTACCAAGCGCTGATAAGTAGCCCCAGCGTTTTTTAACCCAAATGGCATTACAACATAACAATATAGCCCCAAATTCGTAATGAAACTCGTATGCTCTTGGTCTGGTACATGCATAGGAATTTGGTTGTATCCAGAGTATGCATCCATGAAAGAAAGAAGTTCATGACCTGCTGTCGAGTCTACAAGCTGGTCAATCCTGGGAAGTGGGAAACTATCTTTTGGGCAAGCTTTATTTAAATCTGAAAAGTCAATACAAGTTCGCCACTTTCCGTTTGGCTTCTTTACCAAGACGGGATTCGATATCCAGTCGGGATAAGTCGAATCTCGAATAAATCTATAACAACCCGTATTTTCAATAAACTGTTATAACATAAATCGAGGCAGAATTTAATTCAAAAATCAGAATCAGGGGAAACGGGCTATGCCATTGCGTTCGTCTCGGAAAAATACGCGAAATAGAGTCCGAGTTTTCGAAAATCGGAGTCCGTATGACCCAGTTAAGGCCCATTGAAGTTTTCAGAAATTTCTATGCTAAAGACAGATTTAAATTTCAAATTAAAATCAAGGATTAGGGCTAATCAGGGTTAGGCGGGAAAATTCCCGCCAGGGGGCCCATGTCGACAGGCATGTCGACAGGGCACCCAGGGTGTCGACTGCCCTGTCGACAGCCCTATCGACAGGGGGTAGCCAGGCAGATTAGCCTGGCGCGCCACTTTGGTTTGGGCTTGGCTTGGGCTTGATTGTGTGGCCTGGTTCTAGAGCATTCCGAAATCTGACGGGCCAAAATTCACCTAGGGTTAATCCTATGGTCTAAATCACTCTAATTCTCTATAAATATACCCCTAATCCTACCCTAAAGCCTCATTAATAAATCTTGCAACTAAACTATGTCAATTTGAATCCCCAAATGGCCTCCACCTAAAACCTAGCCTCCACCTTCCTCAAAGTTAAATCCTATGAAGATATGATGATCATACAACCTTTTCTATGTTGTATGAATGCTTAATAACTTGCATACTTCATTAAGTAGCAAGTTTGATTTGCTAAGTTTGTGTTTTTGGGATCTTGCAAAAGGGTTTTCTTATTTGAGGCTTTGTTTTGAGTTTTTAAAAGGGCTTCTTCATCTTATTTGGTGGATTTGTGGCTTGTTTATATTAGTAAGCCCTCTTACCTTCACTTTACAAACTCTAAAGTTAATGTTTGGTGAAAGTTGAGATTTATGTGAGTTTAGTTGATTATGCATGCTTGTGCGAACTCACTATGTCATGTTTTATATGATTCATAAGTTATGCAAGCTTATGCGAACTCACTATGTCATGTTTTACATGTTTCATAAGCTATGCATGCATATGCGAGATTACTATGCCATGTTTTACATGTTTCACATGTTATGTATGCTTATGCGAGTTTATTACGCCATGTTCTACATGTTTCATGGGTTATGCATGTTCATGCAAATTCATCTTACCATGTTATGCAAGTTTAATGGATTATACATGCCTATGCAAGTTCGTCTTACCATGTTATGCAAGTTTAATGGATTATGCATGTTCACCTTACCAAGTTATGCATATTTAATAAGCTATGCATGTTTATGCGAATTCACCATGACATGATTTGCAAGTTTAACATGTATGCATGTTTATTATGACGTGTGAAGTTCACCATGTATGTTATGCCAAGTTACCTTTTTATACCCTTATACGTATGACGAGTATGTAAGCGAGATAATGACGTTGGGAGGGTTGGGTAAACTTAAAAATACATGAAACTAAAAGATTGGGAATTTACCTATTCAGTTAGGTCTACCCCTTGGGAATTTACCTATTAAGTTAGGTCTACCCAAGTATATGTTAACTTGTAAATATGTTCTAAAGTGGACATGACATTAGATAACATGATATGGCCAACTCGAGGTTAGACCTAGTTGTGGTGTAAATCTTCCCAGGTAACCACAACGTGGGGTCTAATGTGGGTAGTTGGTCATGTTGCACCATAAGACCCGAGGTTAGACCTAGACGTGGTGTAAATCTTCCCAGGTAACCACGGATGTCTAATGTGAGAGGTTGGGTGCATTAAGTAATTAATGCCTCATGATTAGGGTTAAGTCATGGCCCACTAATACTTAACCAATAATGGGGATGCGAGGATTAGATGGGGTTAAGTGGTTACACTTAGCTAATCTAATCCAGGTTTAGTGAGGGGTTAAAACCACACTTAACCCTCTTAGAAACCCTAGCAACGTGGTCTGTTCCAGCAGTAATCCCAGTTTGGTATCATTACAACCCTATAGCTAGGTTAGGGCGGGGCACGATTACTGGACTGATGTAAGCGACCAAAGCGACGGCTGAGTGGTACAGCGGTGCGGGTCCGGCGGGCTACGGACGTGCACGTAGTCCGATGTTGGACAAACTCGAGGCACGGGTACCAGTAGGCTTAGACTGTGCATTATTGCTTAGGTGTCTGGGGTTGACATCTTAGGGCTTGATACACCCGAAGGTGGACCCAGCACAGTCTGACTACATCCATGTGGGCCGTATGGACACCAACACTTGACGTGTTAGGTTTATAGGGAGCCGATCGACTAGACCGTTGGGCTGGGCTTTATACTAAGGTCACTTCACGTTATTGGGCCAAAGTTTGGGCTAAGGGATCAAGATCTGTTTTGTGGGTTTGCTAGTACACGGTGGTGCAAAGTTTAATCTCATCTATGTGATGTCACCTTTATCTAGTACCAGTATGTTCATCTCAGTTTCCATCATACTGTTAACTTTATTAGTTTATAGATTGATCGTAGTAGGGCTTACCAGTCTTTTTGACTGACCTGTTTTCTTTCGCTTCTTTTCTTCCGTTTCCCCCCCCCCCACAGGTTCTCAGGGAGGGGCTACATCTGCTTAGTGGATCTTTGACTTGCTTGTTGGATAGCTCATGTATGGATCTGAGCTAGCTGTGGCTTATCTTTTATTTCTGGGGATTAGTACTGATGTTTTACCATGTATTTTGTCATCACGTATCTAGACTTATGTTGTATTTTGGATCATGACATTATGATAGTATGTACTTGACTATGTTGGTTTTCTGAGATGATGATGATGGGTTTTATCTGCTACCGCTGCTTTACTTATACTTATTTTTATATATTTTGTCTTGTGATATCTCTGTGCAAGTTTACCGTCACAATAACGCCCCTCCAAAGCTAGTACATTCTAAGGAGTGATCCTAGTGGAGGTGGGGTGTTACATTTGGTATCAGAGCACAAGGTTAACAAGATTGAACAAAACTTTTGAAAAAAAAAAACCCCTTTTGAAAAACTATTTTCAAAAACCTACTAAGTATTTTCCAAAATAAAGTCTAGATTATTTTAAGGCTAATCCCCAAAAGCCATCAGCGTTATCCTTCGTTCCCTTGACCTAATCTTATCTTATCTTTTGTTTCAGTATGGCTGAGAATCTTGACATCCCAGATGGAGTGAACGTACCACTCTGGTATAGGAGACTCCTAGAAGCTAGGGCGGCAGCTGGTCCCGCCAACCCTACTCCCACTCCTCCTCCTGTAGTTGAGAATCCTACTCCTAATATCCCTCCTCCGGTGGTCCCTGCTCCCCCTCCTCCAGCAGTTAATATTCCCCCTCCCGTTGCTAATGTTCCTCCTCCTCCCGTTGCTGAGGCTCCTCTTCCTCCTCCTCCCCCTCAGCATCCTCAGATTGAGTTTACAAAGGTTTGTAAAGACTTCAAGGCAATGGGAGGCAAGAATTTCCTAGGCACGGAATCTTTCGTAGAAGCTAGGAATTGGCTGAAGGATACGGAGGACTTGTTTGCTATCTTTGGGATTGATGACGAGAGGAAAATCCTATTGACAGTATGGCTTTTGAAGGATGAGGCGGCCTATTGGTGGGAGGTCACCAATGGGACGAGGCCCGTTGAGACTTGGGCCGATTTGAGGGCTAGATTTGTGACCAAGTTTCTATCTTCAGCGGAGGCGAATTTACAAATGGAGAAGTTCATTGCATTAAAGCAAGGGGATATGTCTGTCAAGGAGTATGTGAACAAGTTTAATCAGCTGGCCCGCTTTGGTTTGGATATAGTAAACACCCCAGAGAAGAAGGCTCTTCGATTTGCCAGAGGATTGAATGAGCCGCTACAGGGCTTGGCAATGTCACATATTCCGCATGGAGCCACTTTCAAGAGTTTGGTCAATATGGCTCTGCTTCAGGGAGAGGGAAAGAAGGAAGTCAAGTCGGGCGATACTCAAGCAAAGAAGGCTGATTCTCAAAGCAAAGGCAACCAAGGTCAAAGCAGTCAAGGAAATCAGAATAAGAACAAGAAGGGCAACAACAAGGGCAAGGGGAAGTGCAATTACTGTGGCATAGCTGGGCATTTTGCTAAGGATTGCAGGAAGAAGAAAAGGAAGCTTAGTGGTGGATGCTTTTCTTGTGGAGAGACTGGGCACATCAGCAAAGAATGCCCAAAGAAGAAAGGACAGGCTGGATCTTCAGGAGGGCAAGTTCATGCTCTCAATGCCGCTTCAGTTCCCGAGAGAGGTAGTGTTTCTGTTGAGAACCTTGTTTATATCTCTGATCTTCCAGTACGTACCTTGTTTGATTCCGGTGCATCACATAGCTTTATTTCATCTGATCTTGTTGATAGTTTGCACCTCAGTACTAGCTTAGTGGATGATCCCGTTTGTGTTTCGAATCCCATTGGGGGTTCTGCCCATCTATCTATGATATGTGAGGATCTAAGGATCTCCGTACTCAGCGTTGAGTTCTTGTGTAGTGCGTATGTTCTAGGTTTCAGGGTATACGGATTGATCTTGGGCATGGATTGGCTGTCTAGATATGGAGCCATTCTGGATTGTGAGCATAGGGTTGTAAGGCTTGTGACTCGCCTGGGCAACACCTTAGAGATTTCATGCAATCCGAAGAATCCCGTCATGTTATGCTATCTAGAATCTCTCGACTCATCAGAGGAGGCCCTTCAGTCTGTAAGGGTGGTCCAAGATTATCCAGATGTGTTTGAAGAAGTTAAGGGGTTGCCCCCTAAACGAGAGATTGACTTTCGCATCTATCTTGTAGACAATGCTAAGCCTGTTTCTTTGCCCGTTCGGCATATGGCTCCGCGTGAGAGACGGGAGCTGAGTAAGCAAGTGAAAGAATTGCTTGAGAAGGGCTTCATCAGAAGGAGTATATCCGAATGGGGAGCGCCTGTGGTGTTTGCAACTAAGGCAGATGGCTCTCTTCGACTCTGTGTGGATTATAGAGAATTGAATAAGCTGACTAAGAAGAACCGACACCCGTTACCAAGGATCGATGATCTCTTTGATCAACTTGTTGGTGCTTCTGTTTTCTCTTAGCTTGACCTTGCTACGGGTTTCCATCAGCTCAGAGTAGCTGAAGACAGTATAGACAAGACTGCATTCAGAACTCCAGACGGATTCTTTGAATGGCTTGTTATGCCGTTCGGTTTGACGAATGCACCCGCGTATTTTGTGGATTTAATGAGTAGGGTGTTTCGGGGGTTCTTGAATAAGTTCGTCGTGGTCTTTGTTGATGATATTCTAGTCTTCTCCAAGGATGAGGAAGAGCATGCGAGGCACCTAGTAGAGGTGATGGACACACTCAGAGCACACCAGTTAAAAGCCAAGTTCTCCAAGTGCCACTTTTGGAGAAGGGAAGTCAGATTTCTTGGGCATATCGTATCCAAGCAAGGCTTGGCGGTGGATCCCGCTAAGGTGGTTGCAGTTCAGGATTGGAAGACTCCAAGGAATGCAACCGAGGTGAGAAGCTTTTTGGGTCTTGCAGGTTTCTATCGGAAGTTCATTAAAGACTTCGCAAAGATATCCGCTCCTCTTACTAAGTTGACGAAGAAGAACTTAGTCTTTGCTTGGGATATGGATTGTGAGCTTGCTTTTCAGAGACTCAAAAGAGCCCTTACCTCCGCACCAGTTCTAGCCTTACCCGATGGTGGTAAGATATTTACCGTGTACACTGATGCTTGTGGCACGGGATTGGGTGCCGTTCTGATGCAAGAGGGCAGAGTTATATGTTTTGGTGGGAGGCAACTTAAGGTGCATGAGAGGAATTATCCCACTCATGATCTAGAGCTGGCAGCGATTGTATATGCGCTCAAAGCATGGCGTCATTATCTTCTGGGAGAGAGATTTGAGCTATATACTGATCATAAGTCTTTGAAGTATCTCTTTTCGCAGAAAGATCTGAACTTAAGACAGCAGAGATGGATGGAATTTTTGGCTTCCTATGATTTTGAGATATCCTATACCCCTGGCAAGGGGAATGTTGTAGCGGATGCGTTGAGTAGGAAAAGGTTGACACTAAGTCCTCTATTTGTTGAGATGAAGAATTTAGAGTTCTTAGCGACCTTTGATTTCTCTTTGGCAATGGAGTCGGTGACCGGTTCCTTGGCATCTTTAGAGCTCAGGCCTACCCTTCTAGATCAAGTTGGGGCTTCGCAAAAGGAAGACCCTCAGGTAGTGGAGATCATGGATAAGCTGGCTCGAGGGGAGACATCTAGTCACCTTGCTCGATATTCTATAGACGATAAGGGTTGGGTGAGGAGAGATGGAAGGCTTTGTGTTCCGATGGTAGAAGACTTGGTGAGGAAAGTTCTTGAGGAAGCACATCGCTCCAAGATGACCATACATCCAGGTGGTGATAAGATGTATAAGGACATGAAGCGCGTTTTCTTCTGGCCTGGAATGAAGAAGGATGTGGCAGAGTTTGTCTCGAGATGTGTTATTTGTCAGAGAGTAAAAGCTGAGTCGAAGAAGCCCGGTGGGCTATTACATCCTCTAGAGGTCCCGCTCTGGAAGTGGGAGAGCATTTCTATGGACTTTATTGATGGGCTTCCAAGGTCCAGGAAGGGGAATACGAGCATATGGGTCATTGTGGATAGGCTCACGAAGAGTGCTCACTTTATCCCAGTAAAGAGCAAAAGGACAGCATCTGGACTAGCATCAGTATATCTTCGTGAGATAGTGCGACTACATGGGGTCCCTTCCAGCATAGTCAGTGACCGAGACCCCATCTTTACTAGTCAGTTCTGGAACAGCTTGCAGGAGGCTATAGGCACGAAATTGAACCTGAGTACGGCCTATCACCCACAAACAGACGGCCAGACAGAAAGGGTGAATAGGGTACTTGAGGACTTGTTGAGGCTTTGCATTCTGGATTTTGGTGGTGCTTGGGAAGACCATCTTCCTCTTGTCGAGTTTGCGTACAACAACAGTTATCAGGCGAGCATAGGGATGGCACCCTTTGAGGCTTTATATGGGAGGCCGTGCAAGTCACCTACATGTTGGTGGGAATCCACGGATAAGCTTATACTTGGACCCGACATGATTAGGGATACATCCGAGAAGGTCGAGTTGATTAGAAGACGGATGAAAGCGGCCCAAGACCGGCAGAAATCCTATGCTGACAGGCGAAGGTCCGAATTGGAGTTTAAGGTTGGGGACAAGGTTTTCGTGAAGGTTTCTCCTTTGCGGAATGTGGTCCGATTTGGAGCTGTTGGGAAGCTAGCACCAAGATTTGTTGGACCCTTCCCCATCATTGAGAGAATTGGGAAGATGGCTTATAGAGTGCAATTGCCCGAGAAGTTGTCCGGAGTGCATAATGTCTTTCATGTCTCGCATCTCCGAAAGTGCCTGCATGAGTCCGCTGAGGTGGTTGAACCTAGCATGCTTGAAGACGTGGAAGTAGAGAAAGAAGCAACTTTAAGGAAAGCTCCGATTCGTATCTTGGGGACAGAGACCAAGAAGCTAAGGAATCGCGAGGTCAGGTTAGTGAAAGTTCAATGGGGTGAAGCCGAAGAGGACGCAACTTGGGAAACCGAGGAGAAGATGCGTGGGCTTTATCCATTCCTGTTTGAGGGTACACTCTCAATCTCTTCCCTTTGTTAGTATATCTTTCTCTTTGCTAATCCATATTTATCTAGTTATCGTGCTAAGCTTGTCATGAGAACCTTAGGTAGAAACCCTTTGGATGAAACATGTGTTTGAAGCATGTTATGGTTGATGGTTGCAAGTGGTTGCAAGTGTTTGCAAGTGGTCACTCGTGGATGCATGATACACATTAGGCACTAGATCGGCTCACACACTCCTCATATTGCATGTGCATGAGTGTTTATGCTTATTCTTGGATGAAATTTGTATGCAATCACATGGATGTTGCATATGGATGTATGATTGAGCACGCATATAGATATTATACATTATGTTAGGGATTTGCATACATATGGATACATTTCACTAACATATTTTGCATTGATCATTGCATTAGATAAGTACATATACACACACTTTTGCATATGTTCATACAGCATTTAGAATTTTTTTTTAAGGACAATGGCTGCTCGTGGATGATGTTTTGAGTAGATGGATGTTGGATGGTAGGATATGTTCTTCCTAACTTGAAGATTTCGGGGACGAAATCCTTTAAGGAGGGGAGAATATAACAACCCGTATTTTCAATAAACTGTTATAACATAAATCGAGGCAGAATTTAATTCAAAAATCAGAATCAGGGGAAACGGGCTATGCCATTGCGTTCGTCTCGGAAAAATACGCGAAATAGAGTCCGAGTTTTCGAAAATCGGAGTCCGTATGACCCAGTTAAGGCCCATTGAAGTTTTCAGAAATTTCTATGCTAAAGACAGATTTAAATTTCAAATTAAAATCAAGGATTAGGGCTAATCAGGGTTAGGCGGGAAAATTCCCGCCAGGGGGCCCATGTCGACAGGCATGTCGACAGGGCACCCAGGGTGTCGACTACCCTGTCGACAGCCCTGTCAACAGGGGGTAGCCAGGCAGATTAGCCTGGCGCGCCACTTTGGTTTGGGCTTGGCTTGGGCTTGATTGTGTGGCCTGGTTCTAGAGCATTCCGAAATCTGACGGGCCAAAATTCACCTAGGGTTAATCCTATGGTCTAAATCACTCTAATTCTCTATAAATATACCCCCAATCCTACCCTAAAGCCTCATTAATAAATCTTGCAACTAAACTATGTCAATTTGAATCCCCAAATGGCCTCCACCTAAAACCTAGCCTCCACCTTCCTCAAAGTTAAATCCTATGAAGATATGATGATCATACAACCTTTTCTATGTTGTATGAATGCTTAATAACTTGCATACTTCATTAAGTAGCAAGTTTGATTTGCTAAGTTTGTGTTTTTGGGATCTTGCAAAAGGGTTTTCTTATTTGAGGCTTTGTTTTGAGTTTTTAAAAGGGCTTCTTCATCTTATTTGGTGGATTTGTGGCTTGTTTATATTAGTAAGCCCTCTTACCTTCACTTTACAAACTCTAAAGTTAATGTTTGGTGAAAGTTGAGATTTATGTGAGTTTAGTTGATTATGCATGCTTGTGCGAACTCACTATGTCATGTTTTATATGATTCATAAGTTATGCAAGCTTATGCGAACTCACTATGTCATGTTTTACATGTTTCATAAGCTATGCATGCATATGCGAGATTACTATGCCATGTTTTACATGTTTCACATGTTATGTATGCTTATGCGAGTTTATTACGCCATGTTCTACATGTTTCATGGGTTATGCATGTTCATGCAAATTCATCTTACCATGTTATGCAAGTTTAATGGATTATACATGCCTATGCAAGTTCGTCTTACCATGTTATGCAAGTTTAATGGATTATGCATGTTCACCTTACCAAGTTATGCATATTTAATAAGCTATGCATGTTTATGCGAATTCACCATGACATGATTTGCAAGTTTAACATGTATGCATGTTTATTATGACGTGTGAAGTTCACCATGTATGTTATGCCAAGTTACCTTTTTATACCCTTATACGTATGATGAGTATGTAAGCGAGATAATGACGTTGGGAGGGTTGGGTAAACTTAAAAATACATGAAACTAAAAGATTGGGAATTTACCTATTCAGTTAGGTCTACCCCTTGGGAATTTACCTATTAAGTTAGGTCTACCCAAGTATATGTTAACTTGTAAATATGTTCTAAAGTGGACATGACATTAGATAACATGATATGGCCAACTCGAGGTTAGACCTAGTTGTGGTGTAAATCTTCCCAGGTAACCACAACGTGGGGTCTAATGTGGGTAGTTGGTCATGTTGCACCATAAGACCCGAGGTTAGACCTAGACGTGGTGTAAATCTTCCCAGGTAACCACGGATGTCTAATGTGAGAGGTTGGGTGCATTAAGTAATTAATGCCTCATGATTAGGGTTAAGTCATGGCCCACTAATACTTAACCAATAATGGGGATGCGAGGATTAGATGGGGTTAAGTGGTTACACCTAGCTAATCTAATCCAGGTTTAGTGAGGGGTTAAAACCACACTTAACCCTCTTCGAAACCCTAGCAACGTGGTCTGTTCCAGCAGTAATCCCAGTTTGGTATCATTACAACCCTATAGCTAGGTTAGGGCGGGGCACGATTACTGGACTGATGTAAGCGACCAAAGCGACGGCTGAGTGGTACAGCGGTGCGGGTCCGGCGGGCTACGGACGTGCACGTAGTCCGATGTTGGACAAACTCGAGGCACGGGTACCAGTAGGCTTAGACTGTGCATTATTGCTTAGGTGTCTGGGGTTGACATCTTAGGGCTTGATACACCCGAAGGTGGACCCAGCACAGTCTGACTACATCCATGTGGGTCGTATGGACACCAACACTTGACGTGTTAGGTTTATAGGGAGCCGATCGACTAGACCGTTGGGCTGGGCTTTATACTAAGGTCACTTCACGTTTTTGGGCCAAAGTTTGGGCTAAGGGATCAAGATCTGTTTTGTGGGTTTGCTAGTACACGGTGGTGCAAAGTTTAATCTCATTTATGTGATGTCACCTTTATCTAGTACCAGTATGTTCATCTCAGTTTCCATCATACTGTTAACTTTATTAGTTTATAGATTGATCGTAGTAGGGCTTACCAGTCTTTTTGACTGACCTGTTTTCTTTCGCTTCTTTTCTTCCGTTTCCCCCCCCCCCCACAGGTTCTCAGGGAGGGGCTACATCTGCTTAGTGGATCTTTGACTTGCTTGTTGGATAGCTCATGTATGGATCTGAGCTAGCTGTGGCTTATCTTTTATTTCTGGGGATTAGTACTGATGTTTTACCATGTATTTTGTCATCACGTATCTAGACTTATGTTGTATTTTGGATCATGACATTATGATAGTATGTACTTGACTATGTTGGTTTTCTGAGATGATGATGATGGGTTTTATCTGCTACCGCTGCTTTACTTATACTTATTTTTATATATTCTGTCTTGTGATATCTCTGTGCAAGTTTACCGTCACAATAACGCCCCTCCAAAGCTAGTACATTCTAAGGAGTGATCCTAGTGGAGGTGGGGTGTTACAAAATCCATTTTGCTTCAATTTTTCTACTTCCTCTTTGAGAGCAGCCGACCTCTCTGGGCCCAGCATGCGTCTCTTTTGCTTCACAGGCGGATGCTTCGGATTTACATTCAATTTGTGACTGATAATGGAAGGTGATATCCCACACATGTCAGCATGGGTCCAGGCGAACACATCTAAGTTTGCCTTCAAGAAGTCCGTCAGTTCCTCAGCACGACGTGGATCCAATTGAGAACCAATCTTCAAAACTTTCGTCGGATCAGCTTTATCAATGGGAATTTCCACTGTCGCTTCGTTAGGAGTTGCATTCCTAGCCTCTGGTTCCTCGTCTTTTCTGGGATCCAGGTCTTCAGGTGTTCCTTTGGGCAACTCCTTTGGGGTCAATTTCTCTAATTGCTATGCCGAGTCCCCCTTTGAGGGAGACGAGGCATCCTTACTCTCAGCATTAACTCCTTTCATCAACATCTTCAGTTCGGCCACATAGCAGGTCCGTCCCGAAACCTGATCCCCTCTTATTACTCCAGTCCCGGCTTCGGTTGGGAACTTTAGTAACAAGCACCAAGGGGCGATACAAACTCTAAATTCAGCGAGGGCAGGTCTCCCTAAAAATGCGTTATATGGCGAATCTACGTCCAATACTACGAACTGAAGCATTCGCACTCTTCTACGTTCTCCTTGCCCTAGGGTCACGGGCAACTCTATATATCCCATGGGAGCTGTCGTCGCTCCGTTGAAGCCTCTAATCCATCCTTCACAAGGTTTCAGATCTTCGGGCTCAAGCTTCATCTGATCAAATGACTTCTTGAACAAAATATTAACGGAACTTCCGTTGTCTACTAATACCTTATGGACCAAGGCCGGCCCAATGGTGGTAGTAATAACCAACGGATCATTGGTGGGAGATTGTATCCCCGTGTTGTCTCGCTGCGAAATACCACGTCGTCGAACATGGTTTTTTGTTGTTTTATGGGGGTGACATCTTCCAAATCGTCACCTTCATTCACATCTAGATGCTTGGCAGCATTCACATATTGGTCCATTGACCTAAAACTTCGAATTGCCGGGTGAGGTCCGCCTACTATGGAGTTGATGACAATCCCTTTACCTTTCTGCTGCGCGGTAGGCTTAGGAGCAGGTAGGATCTGTTTTGGAGCTTGCTCTCCTTGCCCCCTGTCCCTTGGGGCAACCTTGTACTCATCCAACTTTCCTTCACGCAGCAGCTTTTCAATTACATCCCTCAAATGCCGACATTCATTGGTCGAATGCCCATGAGTTCCGTGAAACAAGCAAAATTTCCCTGTCGCCATTTCTTTCTCGGTCGAATCACGAGGTGGCGGTCTTTTGTACTGCAACACATTGTACGTATCCAGGTAAATATTTTCCAGGGTGTCATTCAATGGTGTATAGTTCTCGTAGTTCTGGAATCGGGGCCTTTTGTTAGGGTCACTTCCCCTATTTCTGTTTCTTCTGTTACCGTTCGAATTACAGTTGTTGTTGTTTCCCCCATTTCCAGTATTGCTGTTTCCACCCTTGTTTCCTACATTTACTTCAACCTTGCCAGAACTTTCCCCAGATTGCTTCACGGCAATATTACTCTGCACATTCTCCTTTGAAGCTGCCTCAGACTTTCTCTTTCGGTTTGCCCTGGCCTCCTCTCGTCTTAGATAAATATCGGCTTTTTCGTAGAATATCGCCCTTGTGGGAGGTGTCTTCCCAGAAAGGTAGTCTCCAAACTCAGATTCAGGATCAACTCCTTCCTTCAATGCCATCAGAATAGTGGGCTCATGCGGGTCACTGACCTCAGTTACGGCTTGGTTAAAACGATCAAGATATGCCCTTAAAGACTCTCCGGGCGCCTGTTTGATTCTTGACAATTCAATAACACTTTTGGACTTTCGGGCATGGAGACGGAACTGGTTCATGAAACGCTCGCTTAGTTCCTTGTAATTTGAAATCGAACGAGGAGGAAGTCGGGTAAACCAGAACAATGCCACATCTTCTAGGTAGATTGGGAATGCTTTGCACTTCACTTTATCTGGGGCAGCAGCAGCATTCATGAGCCACGAATATCTCATTAAATGCTATCCCGGATCAGTCCTTCCGTTGTATTTATCCATTTGTGGCAGGTTAAAGCGTCGGGGAAATTGGAAGTCGAGGATATCGTCGGTGAACGGAGTATGGCTTCGCTCAATGCCATAGTCTTCATTTGTATAATTCCGGCTCTCGGACATAATTCGGCGAACCATTGCCTGTACATCAGCACTAGTTAGGGGCTGCTCAGGTTCCCTGGCCCTAGTATCCGAGTTCCTTCCGGGCTCTTGCTCAGGGGATGCCCTTCTTCTTCGAGCTGCCTCTGCTCGATTCCGTTCACTGCGTTCCCGGTCGATCTCGGGAAGAGGGGACTGGAGTCTTTGCCCCCGAGTGGGGTCATCGTTTCCTAATGCTCGTGCGATATCCTCGCGAGATCCCAAAGATCCAAATGTCAGCTGCTCCACATTCTGAGGTCGTTCGAGTGGCCTCCGTTCGCGGGGCCTCTCTTCCTCGGAAGATGAAGATTGATCAACTGGTGTATGACGAACCGGTGATGGAGTTCTCTGTCGACGGAGCTCATTGATCTCCCGACTCATGAGCCTCATATTTTCCTGCATCATGAGATTAGTGCGCTCATGAACTCTCATAGCTTCCCTTGTGCTCTCAAGCATGTCAAGCAAGCACGAAAAATCTCCTTGAGTGATGGGCGCAGATGGATTGACCTGATCTCCAACCCTGGCAGCTGGAAATGGAGCATTCGTAGGGACTCGAGTAGAGGTTCCAGCTTCACCAAGGATCGGGTCGGATCGGAGGTAGGAAGTCGGATCAGATCGGAGCTGGGGTGCCTGGTCGGACCGGAGCGCAGCGGGCAGTTCGGGTCGGTTCAGATTGGGGGAATGCACTGCTTCAGAGTCTCCTACCCGGATCGGATCGGAGCTCTCCCCCTGCTGGCGGCTCGGATTTCCTGCATTGATTCTTCCTGCTGCTGAACTCTACCCCCGAGACCTTGTTACAACAGCATTTTGCTGATCTTCGCCAGCTCCATTTCCTCGAAAAGTCTGAACTTCCTTGCCTTTTCCTTTGGCCATGAGTCTTTGACAATTACTTCAACGAATTTAAGAAAACGGAGAAACTTAGGGATTCACTTCTTTGAACTCAACGGTCCAAAAAGTAGAAAGAGATCCCGGAAAATAAAGAATTTAGATGAGGATTCTCAGTGAAAGCACCAAAATGTTAGACCCAAAAGTGGTTCTAACACCCAAATTGATTTAAAACAAGATAAAATGAGATAAAAATAGAAATGAACACGCAGGATTTATAGTGGTTCGGCGAACAAATGCCTACGTCCACTTATCTTTCACTATATTCAATAATTCAGTTCCAAATACAATGTAAGATTCACTCACAACTCACTTTTATTCACTCAAATGAATAAAACAAGAAATGAAAGATGATTTGGATTCTCCGGGAGTAATAGAGCTCGGACGATGGAGGTGATTGAATTCTCTAAAGTGCTGAAAAAAGATCCCTTTCTTTGTCTCCAGTCGGGGTATTTATAGGTGTGAATTTGCCTGAGATTCAATCCGGGTCGGGCCACGTGTTATCCATCGCACTCTCTTCGGGTTCGGATGAACTATCAAGCTGACAACGCATCAAAAGGAAGGACGTTAGGGGTAGGAATTAGTCATAGCCGGTCCGGTTCTCCAGGCGATTTTGCAGGAGATTAACCTGGATCATGGGTGCGGGTCGGAGGCGTGCAGGTAGGGGGTTCGGATCGGGATACCCGATCCGAACTGGATTGGCTTGGGCGTCTCTCCTTCTCTAACCTATTCCGCTCCGCTCCAGCGTTGTGGTGAGCAGATGGCTTTCCATGCGAGATTTAGTTGTCTTCCGATCCGATTGGATATGCTTTACCAATCTATCCAGTAAGAGACCACCGATCCGAACAGAGAACTCTATCCGATCCGAACCAATATGCTGCTCTAACCCGATCCGAACAGAGGATCCAATCCAATCCGAACAACTGCAGCTATCAACCTGAATTGTAGTGTTTTCTTCCAATCCGAACCGAAGTCTTATAACTTAAAATACTCTTCAATGGTTGGTTTCTTGACTTTGTGTTGCCTAGTTCACAAAGTAGGCTAACAGTTATACCTGTTATTGTTCTGTTTTGCTGCTTATCGCTCATACCGGACTTTTGTCTGACCCAGAGTTTTATGTCTCTTCTTATTACTCTGGGTGCTCCTAAACGAGCAGGCTAGAGATAGGTTAGCTAGTTATGTGCGAGTAGCTGATCCGGAGATGAGAAGGAGGATTCCACATATGATATATATATATATATCTGTGTGTGTGTGTGTGTGTGTATTCTCCCTGTGTCGCTGATGGTCACTACTTTGGCCATTAGTAGTGTACCCTCCTTATTTTTCTTTAGAAATAGTTTTTAAATGTTTTAATGATGATGAGGTGGAATATGAGCTATATTTGAATTTTCAGTTGCTATAATGGTTTAGTTTTTAGCTTATGCACCGTCTCGCCTGTTTATGTTAAGTATGTTATTATTATATTTTATCCCATGCGATGTGAGATATTCTATAGGTTCCTTTTTTGTTCAAAATTCCTTACTTTTCTTTTCTTTGGCTACCATCCCGTGCTAGTCGGGCATTGGCACAGCGCACTTCCATTGAAAATGTCGGCTGGTGCGGGACGGTCCGTCACACTTGGTATCAGAGCTCTAGGTTGTGTAGATAACCTAGGGAAAGACACTCGGGAGAGGTAGTATACGTATATGAGAGCGCGTATTTGTGATATTTCGTTTTTCCAGAGCTATATATATATATACACACTTTTAGTATATCAAAGGATGGAGTCGCACTGCACTGGCACCACTGAAGAGATGGTTAATCATTTTCTCCGTACAGATTGAACGATGAGCCGATATACGAGGGGTACTGGCAGAGGAGCTAATAATGGGAATGCTCCTGATATGAGGATGATGTTCACTGACTTCATGAGAGTAATGCTTAGGGATGTTCAGAGGGAAGCTCCTAATGCTGCAAATGGTGATGGTGCAGCGGTGCAGGCACCTAGGGTCGATTTCGCCAAGCTATGCAAGGATTACACTAACCTTGGTGGGAAGCCGATCCACGGAAAAGAATTGGCTACAGAAGTTCAGGATTGGCTTGATAGTTGTGAGCGCATCTTTGAGGACTTAGGGATTGATGATGCGATGAAGAGGAAGCTAGCATCCCGTCAGTTGCACGGACGGGCTATGAATTCGTGGAATGCTATTAAGGTAGCTTCCCCAGAGGACCAAGATACTTGGGATCAGTTCAAGTTCCGATTCAGTGATAAATTTATCCCAGCTGCCCAGAAGTTAGAGTTGTTTAGGAAGTTCTTTGAACTTAAGCAGAACGGTAGGGCAGTCTCGGAGTATATTGCTGAATTCGTTACTCTATCGAAATATGGACTATCCCTTATTGACACTGCTGAGAGGAAGAAGGAGAAGTTCAAAACTGGCGTAGATGGGTACTTGAGGGCACTACAAGAAAAATACCATATAACAACTAGCTATTGCAACAGGCGATAAATGACAGTTGCAGTAAATGATATTTAGCAACAGACCTATTATAGCAGTTGCAATAGATAAGATTTAGCAACAGGCCTTTTTTTCTATTGCGAAAAGCATATTTTTAGCAACTGCGCTTCTCTTCCTGCAGCAAAAACATACTTTTAGCAACGGTGCTTCCATAACAGTTGCAATAAACATATTATTTGTAACTACGCTTCCAAGCCAGTTGCGAATAAATATCTTTAGAAATTGTTTTCGCCACTTGCAATAAATATACTTTTTTTACAACTAATACAACCAGTTGCAAAAAAAAGTATCGTCTTTTAATGATTAACTTTTAGTTATTAATTTTAAATAATTATTTTTAAATAATAAACTAGTAGTTATTATATAATGATTAAGATTATATTTCATAATTATTAACTAAGAATAAAATTTAAGTATTATAAAGTGTTATTTATAACTGATAATTAAATAATAGTAATTAATATGTACATAATTAAATATGTAACTAATTGTTATATAATTAATATCGATATATAATAATTAATAATGATTATTAAGTAATTAAAAGTAATAAATAATAACTAGACAAATATTAAATAGTTGTATTTGATAATTAATATTAAATTTTAACAATTAATAATTGATACTAGATTTATAATAATTACGGCTAATACTTATTATATATTAGTTTTGTATCCAATTACCCCATGTGATTGTTTCTTGATAGTTAATAATTCACTGGCGCCCGCTAAAATTTCACGCTAACCCACCATTTCAATATCTAATTGTCGTTTTGAGTCATTTCAATTGAGGCTAGGTTTTGAGCCGCCGCCATCCTCTCCTCTCTAGATCTTCTTTTCGCCTCCCTGCTTCTAAGCCCTCCACCCCTTTTTCATCTTCTGTTCCATCTCTCTCATCTCATATCTCAGTTTTTTTTCCAGACCTTCTCCATGTTATTCTCTCCATGCTTCATGTTCGCCCCTTTCGATCCAACAAATCCATATCATGGAATTATAATTGAACCCGCTTAGTTTCTATTTGTAGTCGTTTGAGTGCCCCTTCTGAGCTTTGATTTGTTGCTCCTCCTGCCTCTATAGCAAGAAAATCCTCCCCGTTTAGATGGCGAGAGGGACAATGAAGTTCTGGTTTGAAGGCCAGCAGACTCCGCTTAGAAGGAGACTACCTAAAAGAGGGTTTAAACAGATTTAGATTCAGATATTTGAACTTTTTTACTCTAATTATTTTTGATTTTTACTTCCTTTTTCGATCAGTCAAATCAGGTGGCTGAAAGCTAGGAACCCTAACAATGGCTGTTTATGCTCCAGTTGATCCAGAATATACTATTTATCCAATGAAACTACTTTGTGTTTTCGTTATAGGTCAATTTTGAAATAGTGTTCTTTTCAAACCATCTTTTTAAATTAAGTATGTTTAATTTATCATTTTTGAGATAGGTTACCGAGTTCATTGGCTTCTTTATATGACATTTAGTAAATTTATCTACTGTAAAGCATGAGTTGTGTTTTGGCATAATTTTGTGCCAATTTTTTGTTTTGTTTTGTTGCCGCTGAATGAAATATATTATATGTACTTTGGAACTATAGAAACTACAGCTTTGATGTCATTATTCCGTCTAAAGTTTTACTTTTTATTTGGATGTTACATTATAACTGATCTATTTACTGATGAGAACTTTTTGTTACCATTACATTATATCAGGAAAACCAGTTTTGGAGAAGTCGGACTTGAAACCAGCACTAAACGCTCTTAAAGATAGGTTGGTGACTAAGAATGTAGTATGTAGGCTATGGATTAGTAGCCATTATTTTTTGGCAATATTAATATGATGTACACCCCCCGCTCAATTTTCTTATTGATGAAGGTGTAGGTATTCACATTTAATAGTTCCCTTAATAACAACTTGCATGTCATTTAGCATTATTAGATTTATAATTATCGATGTTGACCATATGAGATATTTTAATCACCAATTAGTGGCAAGGACAAAGATTAATTTTGGGAATAGATTATTTGTTCACTGTTAGCAAATCAAAACATTAAACAAATAAGCTGGATACATCATGCTAGGTTTCAATGGGTATGATTGTAAATAGGAATTAGCAGCAAAGTCATGCTAGGTTTTTATTTTCTTAAGTAGATCGATTTTTGCCTCAGGTTTATACTTTATATCTTTTGATTTTCTTGTGTAGGGCAGCTGCCCACCCCAGTCATAAGTTGCAGATGTCACTGGAGAGATGTAGAAGCTGCGAAGGAGCAAGGGAAACCATATGTCATTGTTTTTGTTGGTGTAAATGGAGTAGAGAAATATACTAATCATGCAAAGGTTTCTTTCTCTCGCCTAACTTTTAGATGTTTTGGATGCTTATTTTCCTTCTTTATGTATGGCCATGTAGGCATCTCTATGTATTACAGGTTGCATATTGGCTCCAGCAACAGAAATATAATGTAATGAGGGAAGCATGTGATACCTTTAGGTCTGGTGCTGTGGAGCAGCTAAGGACACATGCTCGCAGACTGCAGGTATGAAATTTAATTCAATATATTAATTATACCATTAAGAAATCAGTCTACATTGCTTTTCTTACATTCATGTATAATTAAATGTGTAATGTTACTGAAATTTTGATTTGATATCCTGTAACTTTAAAGCAATCTTAGACTTAAGTTTATGTATGCATTGTAGACTATAAATCGGCACACCACAGTTTTTCAATGATCGAGGTCATGATTTATGTCTGAGTCTGGCTTCAATTAGAGGCTTTTTGGATCTTGTGGATTCAAATTGGTGCGAGGATGATGTTCGATTCTTTGGGTTAGGAAAATTCGGCGGTTTTGATGAAGTTTTTCGTGAGGGCCATTTAATTATCGGTCGTGCGGATATGAGTTTGGGGTTGATGATTTGCGAGGAGTTTTGTATGTGGTCTGGTGAAGCAGATTGGGATGTAAGTGAGGGATTTTTGTGGTGTGGCGTTGACTGTAGGTGGATGTAACTGGTTGCATGGATTGCGGTGTGGAACATGAATTTGTGATTAGGGTATTGGAATCGGGTTTCCTTTGCTCACTGTTTTGGAATTGGTATTTGTTGTGAAGGACTGGAGACTTTAACAATGGTAGGGGTTGAACTGGATTGCTTGGGGGTGTAGAAAAGTAAGGATTATGGGATGAGTTGCATGAGTTTGTGGAGGTGGATTACAATGAAGTAGGTATGCTTGGTATGGTGATGGTATTGCAGGAGAAGAGGGGTGTTAGATGATGACTTGGTTTGGCAGTACGTGAATTATGGGATGTTGATGGAGATGCGTATGGTTGTTGATGAAGATAGGATGTGCAGAAGATGTGCTTGGTAGTGAAGGTAAGGACAGTTTCAGTTTGATGTAAACTTGGTGTTGCGTGAAAATGATTATTTGATGAGGATGCAGGTGGGAAGGCTGGTTGTTGAATGGTGTTTGATGATGATCGGCTGTTTTGTGAATGGATTTTGGGTGATTTGACAGTACGTGAACTGTGGCTACAGCTGTCTACAATGCATAAAAATTGTGGTGTGCTGATTTATAGTCTGCAATGCATATTCAATTCATATATTAAAAAGTTCATATATTAAAAAGTTCCATAAGTTTACTCATACAATGCATACGCTAGATATTCACCAAGTGAAAAAACGAGTTCAGCCATTTATAGTTGCTCTAATGCCAAAATCCATAAAAAAAACCATTTCAGCTTCACAAGTGAATTATATTCGGTGAATCTTTGCATGAATAATGAATGACAGAAAACTATGTACAAGTTAAAACATGTGGTGTTGGTCATTTTTTATACATTTTGCTTTGTTTGGAAGTACATAAGTAAAATGAATTGATATTCTATTTTCTTTTCAGATTCCTATATTTGAGAAAGGTTATGAAAAAGACCCGGCAATTGTTGCGAAGGAAGTAATTCAGGATGCTGGCCACAACAATTCAAATGTTGTTCTTGTTGACATAGCTGGAAGGATGCAGGTGCATAAACATGAATTATGTGCATGGTTGCATCATGTAGTGTAGTATTTGAAATTTTGACCGTTGAAATGCATTGTAAAGCTGAAAATAATGCAAGCATGGGGATGTTATTGAGGATGAATTATAGGACCTGATTTAAGAATTTAGTGTAATTGTTTGTACTATTAAAACATTTTTCGTATTCTTAATTATCAGGAAACATTTCTATTGTAATTGTTTGTACTATTAAAACTTTGTTAAAATAAAAAATTTATTTGTTTATTTCATTCTGTGATATATACTATTACTAAAACGAGTACATTTAATATGTAATATATATATATATATAAAAGCTGTAATTTTTTTTTTACATATTTATGAATCTATTGCAACGGGCATATACTGTTGCGAAAGGGTCTGTTGCAACAGCAAAAACCTATTGCAAAAAAGTATACCGCAACATCTTATTGCAACAGACAGAAAATGTTGCGTACTTTTTGCAACTTCGGCTATACCAACAGACGCAGGCCTGTTGCAATAGCTCTACTGCAGCAGATATCGCCTGTTGCGAAAATTGTTATTTATTGTATTGGGGAAAGGCTTATAAATTATATTGATTAGACTTTTGAATCGATTGTTAGGAAATTATTGAGGTCAGAGAGACTTTATCCTAAGCCCAAGACAGAAGTAGTTGTTGCATCTGCAGAGGGGCCAAAGCCGCAAGCAAGCAATGGAGGCAAGAATAATTCTTGTTAGCCTACTTTGTCAACTAGGCTATACAAAGTCAAGAAGTCAGAAGATCAAGTAAACAAAAGACACTCTGTTACACATCCGGTTCGGATCGGAATTACAGAGGTAAGAACAGAAGCAACACAAAGCTAAAAGATCAAGCCGGATCGGATCGGGCGTAGTCAAAGAAAAGCAAAGTGAGAAAAGTAAGGAGAGACAAAACTCAAACCGGATCGGATCGGATGGGATGCTCCGATCCGAACCCCATGTCATTAGAAGGACCCGATCCGATCCCAGAAGTTTCCAGCCGCTTCACTCCATGATCTCCTGGATATTCGGGGCAGTTACACCCACTTTCTACCCACGATGGCAACTTACCTGATGTGCTGGCAACACCAGAACTCATCCGATCCCGAAAGCCAAGGAATGGAGGACACGTGCACCCGATCCGAACCGAATTCTGGAGAAGTTTCCACCTATAAATAGACCACCAAGGGTCGTTTGAAAGGATCTTTTGGCACTCTGAGAGTTCAAACATCTTTGAGAACCGAATTCCAGCACTCCAAACAATTCAAAATCATCATTCAAAGTATATTTTGAGATAATTGAATGAGTGTATATGAAAAGTGAGTGAAATTGAGTGAATATCTCATTGTATTTTCATCTACATCATCAAGCAAAGTGATTATAAAGTGGAAGTAGGCTTTTTGAACGCCGAGGCACTATAAATCCTGTGTCTCTTTTTTATTTTCGATCTTATTTCATTTTAATTTTAGTTGATTTGGGTGTTAGAACCACTTTTCAGTCTAACATTTTGGTGCTTTCACTGAGAACAATTTGAATTCTTTGTTTTTCTGGATTATCGTTCTACTTTTTGGACCGTTGAGTTCAAAGAAGTTAATCCCCAATTTTCAACGCTTTTAAATACTCGTTGATTGTTGAAGAATTATGGCCAAAGGAAAAGGCAAGGGAGTTCAAACCAGTCGAGGGAACGAAGTTGGTGAAGATCAGCAAAATCCGGTCGTGACGAGGTCTCGTGGGCAGAGTTCACGAGCGGATAGGACAGGTTCAGGAAATCTGAACCGATCACATAGAGAGAGCTCCGATCCGAACCGAGTAGAAGACGTTGAAGAAGTGCACTCCCCCAACCCGAACCGATCCGGCCAGGTTACTTTGCTCCGATCCGATCCGACACTAGGTGATGCTGGAACCTCTACTCGAGCCCCTTCAAATGCTCTGACTCCAGCCACCAGAACCAGTGACCAGATCAATCCATCTGCGCCTGTCACCCAAGGAGATTTTCCGCGCCTTCTTGACATGCTTTAGAGCACTAAGGAGGCTATGAGAATACACGAGCGCACCAATCTTATGATGCAAGAGAATATGAGAATCATGAGTAGGGAAATTGGCGAACTCCGCAGACAAAGAACTCCATCCCCAGTTCATCATACTGCAATGGATCAGTCTTCTTCTTCTGAGGAAGAACGGCCCCGTGAAAGAAGGCCGCTCGAACGACCTCAGAATTTGGAGCAAATGACTTTCGGATCTTTGGGATCCCGCGAGGACGCTGCTCGTGTACTAGGACCCAATGATCCGAGCTTGAGAGAGCCTATGCTATTACCAATGCGAGGATCCCATGTTTTGCCTAGAGATCGTAACCTCACCAATCCCACTCAGGGATAAGTGCTTCAGCCCCTTCCTCCCGAGATCGACCGGGAACGTAGGGAGCAAAGCAGAGCAGAAGTCGCTAGAAGAAGGAGGGCGTCCCCTGATCAGGAGCCCAGAGGAAACCCGAACATCAGAGCCAGGGAGGCTGAACGGCTTTTGACCAATGCTGACGTATAGGCTATGGTATGCCAGATCATGTCTGAGAGTCGAAACTACACCAATGAAGATTATGGCATTGAGCGAAGCCATACTCCCTTTACTGATGACATTCTTGACTTTCAGTTCCCCCAGCGTTTTAATTTGCCATAGATGGACAAATATAATGGGAGAAATGACCCGGGACAACATTTGATGCGATAAGCATGGCTTATGAACGTTGTCGTTGCCCCTGACGCTGTGAAGTGTAAGGCTTTCCCGATTTACTTAGAAGACGTAGCATTACTATGGTTTACCCGACTTCCTCCTCGATCGATATCGAATTTCAGAGAACTAAGCGAACGTTTTATGAATCAGTTCCGGCTTCACGCCCGAAAGTCTAAGAATGTTATTGAATTATTGAGAATTAAGCAAGCGCCGGGTGAGTCTTTGAAGTCGTATCTTGACCGTTTCAATTTAGCTATAACAGAAGTCAGCGACCCGCATTAGCCTACCATCTTGATGGCCTTAATGGAAGGAGTTGATCCTGATTCAGAGTTTGGAGATTATCTTTCTGGGAAGCCGCCTCCCACAAGAGAGTTGTTTTATGAGAAGGCCAATATTCAGTTAAGACAGGAGGAAGCAAGGGTAAACAGAAAGAGGAAGTCCGGAGCGGCCTCAAAAGAAGCTGTTCAGAGTAATGTTGTCGTAAAGCAGTCTGGAGAAAGCTCTGGGAAAGTCGAAGTGAATGTGGGAAACAAGAATGGAAATAATAATAATGGAAATGGGGGCAACAGCAACCGCAGTGGGAACGGTAATAGGAGAAACAGGAACCGAGGAAGTAATTCTGACAAAAGACCCCGGTTCCAGACATTTGAAAACTATTCACGTTGAATGACATGTTAGAGAACATTTATTTGGGCACGTATAATGTTTTGCAATATAAGAGACCGCCGCCACGAGAATCGACAGAAAAAGAAATTGCTACCGGAAAGTTTTGTTTATTTCACGGAACTCACGGACATTCAACAAACGAATGTCGACACTTGAGAGATGTGGTTGAGAAGTTGTTGCGTGAAGGCAAGTTGGATGAGTATAAGGCTGCCCCAAGTGACAGGGGGCAAGGAGGACAAGCTCCAAACCAGAGTCAGTCTGCTCCCAAGCCTACAACGCAACATAAAGGCAAAGAGATTGTCACTAACACCATAGTAGGTAGACTCCATCCAGCTATCCACAGTTTCGGAGCAATGGACTAATACGTTAATGCAGTTAAGCACATAGATGTGGACGAATGTGATGATTTGGAAGACATTACCACTGTGAAACAGCAGAAGACAATGTTCGATGATGTAGTGTTCCGTAGCACATACGATACCGGAATCCAGTCACCTACCGAATATCCGTTAGTCATTACCACTACCATTGGACCGGCACTGGTTCATTAGGTACTAGTGGACAATGGAAGCTCTGTCAACATTTTGTTTAAGAAGTCGTTTGATCGGATGAAACATGAGTCTGGAGATTTTAAGCCCTGTGAAGGTTGGATCCGAGGCTTCAATGGGGCATCGACAGCTCCAATGGGGTATATAGAATTTCCCGTAACATTGGGGCAAGGGGATCGTCGAAGAGTACAAATGCTTTTGTTCGTAGTGCTAGATATCGATTCACCCTATAACGCATTTTTGGGAAGGCCCGCCCTTGCAGAGTTCAGGGCTTGCATTGCACCGTGGTGCTTATTTCTAAAGTTCCCAACTGAAGCCGGAACAGGAGTAATGAGAGGAGATCAAGTCTCCGGACGAGCTTGTTATATTTCCGAATTAAAGATGCCGATGAAGGGACTCAACATCGAGACTAAAGGTGCCTCACCTCCTCCAAAGGAGGGTTCGGCGTAGCAATTAGAGGGATTAGCCCCGAAGGAGTTGCCCAAGGGAATGCCCGAAGACCTGGATCCCAGAGAAGATGAGGAACCTGAGGATAGAAAGGCAACTCCTAACGAAACGATAGTGGATATACCCATTGACGAAGCTGATCCAGCAAAAGTTTTGAAGATTGGATCCCAGTTGGATCCGCACCGAGCCAAAGAACTGACTGACTTCCTGAAGGCAAACCTGTATGTGTTTGCCTGGACCCACGCCGACATGTGTGGGATATCACCATCCATCATGAGTCATTCGCTGAGTATAAACCCAAAACACCCGCCTGTAAAGCAAAAGAGACGTGTGCTGGGACCAGAGAGGTCGGAAGCTCTGAAAGAAGTGGAGAAGATGAAATAGAACGGATTTATTAGGGATTCGACATATCCCGACTGGATATCGAATCCTGTTTTGGTGAAGAAGTCAAACGGAAAGTGGCGGACATGCATTGATTTTATAGACTTGAATAAAGCCTGCCCGAAAGATAGCTTCCCACTCCCCAGAATAGACCAACTTGTGGATTCGATGGCGGGACACGAACACCTTTCTTTCATTGACGCTTATTCCGGATACAGCCAGATTCCCATGCATGTGCCCGACCAAGAGCACGCGAGCTTCATTACAAATCTGGGGTTGTATTGCTATGTGGTCATGCCGTTCGGATTGAAAAACGCTGGAGCTACCTACCAACGCTTGGTGAACAGGATGTTTTATAACCAAATAGGGAAGACTATGGAGGTTTATGTGGACGATATGCTCGTCAAATCAAGACAATCCTCCAGGCATACGCAAGACTTGGCAGAGATGCTCGGTATCCTGCGAAAGTATCGGATGAAGTTAAATCCTTTGAAGTGCTCGTTTGGGGGTGGCAGCTGGAAAGTTTCTAGGTTTCATTGTGAGCTCTCGAGGGATTGAAATCAATCCCAGTCAAATAGCAGCGATAAGGAACATTGAGGAACCAAGGAGAATCAAAATGTCCGAAGTCTTGCAGGGAAAGTAGCTGCGTTGAGTAGATTTATCTCCAAAGCAATAGACAAATGCATCCCGTTTTTTGACTTGATAAAAAGGGGAAAGAAAAATTTTGAATGGACTCCGGACTGTGTTGAGGCCTTTCGAAATCTATTGGACTTACTAGAGAGACCACCGATTTTGTCGAAGCCAGTGGATCATGAAGAACTGTTTGTTTATCTAGCAGTATCGCTCACGCCGTTAGCACCGCCTTGGTCCGGGAAGAAGACAAGGTGCAAACGCCGGTATATTATGTAAGTAAGAAATTGGCAGCTGTAGAACGTAACTACCCAAGGATTGAGAAGCTTGCTTACAGCCTTCTAATCGCCTCCCGAAAACTTCGCCACTATTTTCAAGCTCACCCAATAACCATATACACTGATCAGCCTCTGAGACAGGTGTTGCAAAGGCCCGAAGCATCGGGACGGTTGATCAAGTGGAATATTGAATTAAGTTAGTTTAATTTAAATTTTCAGCCGCGGAGATCGATCAGGGGGCAAGCTCTGGCTGACTTTATAGCAGAGTTCACAATTTCGGAGGAAGAGATGATCAACGACAAGGTGGTCAAGTCAGAGGAAGAATTAAAATTAGATCCATGGAAGTTGTACACAGACGAAGCCAAGAACGACCGAAGGTCCGGAGCTGGAGTCGTCTTAGTTACTCCTGAAGGACGATCGTTATATTATGCTCTACGACTAGAATTTTCAGTGACTAATAATGACTTTGAATATGAAGCCCTGATTGCCGGGCTGAAACTTGCTAAGGAATTCGGAATAAAGGCATTGGATATATTTTGCGACTCCAAAATAGTCGTCTGCCAAGTGCGAAAGGAGTTTGCGGCCCGAGGACCTCGACTTACTACCTATCTCGGAAAAGTGGAGGAGCTGTTGAGCAACTTGGAACGGTATAACATAACGCATATCCCAAGAGCTGAAAACTGGAAGGTAGACCGGCTAGCAAAGCTGATTAGTTCCGACAATTCGGAGGAAACCGAAATGGTTCCAATTGAGACGTTGGTATCGCCTAGCTTTGAGTCAATGGAAATTGAATTAGCTTCCGAAGCAGAACCGGAGAGGGAGTCGTGGATGACCCCAATCAAGAATTTCCTTAGAAATGGGATACTCCCGCCAAAGAAGAGTGAGAGGCGAGCCATAGTTCGCAAAGCTACCAGATACATCCTTCAAGATGATACCCTTTATCGACAAGGATTTTCTATGCCCCTGTTACGATGTATAGCGCACGACGACATCAAGCGTGTACTAAGAGAAATACACGAAGGTGAGTATGGAGATCATACGGGAGGTCAGACCTTAGCAAAAAAGGTATTGCGGTATGGATTTTTCTGGCCCACAATTAATAAAGATGCAGCTGATTGCTCACGACGCTGCGACAAATACCAGAAGTTCGCCAAGATCCCCAGAGCACCACCGGCCCAGCTCAAGTCGATGGTGAGTCCGTGGCCGTTTGCCATGTGGGGAATTGACATCATCGGAGTTCTACTGATTGCCAAAGGAGGAGTGAAGTATGCAATAGTCGTCGTGGACTATTTTACGAAGTGGGTGGAAGCTGAGCCCTTAACCAAAATCACAGCGAGAAAGGTGATAAGTTTCGTGGTTAGAAATATTATATGCCAATTTGGGATTCCAAGGACCATTATAACTGATAATGGAACCCAGTTCGATGGTGCCGAATTCAGAAATTTCTGCCAGAAATACAAGATTGACAAGCGGTATACTGCAGTCGCCCACCCATAGTCGAATGGGCAGGTAGAAGCAATAAATAAAGTCATAAAGTCCATCCTCAAGAAGCGATTGGAACGTGCAAATGCAAAATGGGTGGATGAATTGCCCTTGGCCTTGTGGGCATATCGGACAACGTTTAAAACAGTTACCGGTCATACCCCTTTCTCTCTCTCATTTGGCTCGGAAGCAGTAATCCCGGTAGAGCTTGAAGTTCCCTCTCACAGGGTGACATATTATGACCCGATGACGAATCGGGCACTCCTCCTCGAGTCCCTTGATTAAATCGAAGAGAAAAGGGATGAGGCAGACTTGCGTGCGTCAAGACATCGACATCAGATGGCACGCTATTATGACAAGAAAGTTCGTTTCAGAACCTTTGAACCAGGAGATTTAGTGCTAAAGCGAGTTTTTCCATCCCTTCCTCACCTCGGTCGAAAGTGGGAAGGACCCTTCGTCATCCAACGGAAACTTGAGATAGGAGCCTTCAAGTTAACGACCGTAGATGGCGAAGAAGTGCCTAGGGCTTGGAATGCCCAACACTTGATGCGATATTGAATTCGGGATGTTATATTTTCTTTTGTTTTTCTTATGAACTCTGTAAAAAGGCACGACTTGCCTTAGAAAAGTCTGTTGATACGAACAAAGAACTATAAAGTGGATGTAGGCTACGAGTTAGCCGAACCACTATAAAAATATCGTGTGCCACTTACTTTCCTGCATTATTTATATCTTCAACTGTTATTCTATTGTGACTGTGGAATATGAGATGTGAAATTAAAATCTGAAAAGTTAGAGATGGCTTATATGCAGGAACAAACACAACTACTGTATGTAAAATAAGACATAAAAGAATGGGAAGACGACATTCTTAACTCTAACTCTCGAGAATTGAGAGAGAGTACAAAGGACGGGAAGACGACGTCCTCTGAGGTGTGAAAGTGCACCCAGATGAGAGACCGCCTCAGCAAGAACTCTAACCTGAATATACGATAGGAGAGTATAAAAGATGCCAGAAAAGAACAGGCATCAATGACAAAAGGAATGTGACTCCCGTCAAAGAATCAGGGACATTCGGACTTTTTAACTTAATCTTGAATAGTTTTTCAAGACAGACTGGGGGCATATATGTACACACATATCCCCCCCACTATGACTCCATTACACAATTTTAGTAGGACATACATTTGGATTTTTACATTTGTACTGAACTGACGACTAACAGACATTGCAGGAAATGAATTATTTTTATTTACAAATGAATGAATTTGTACAGGAAAACAGGCAAAAAGAAGGTGCGAGGGCCGCACTCGCAGCAATAATTATGGGCCAAACAAATGCTAAAATGAAGCAAAACACTTCATCACTTAGACTTTGAAGTGGACTTGGACTTCTTAGCAGCCTTCTGAGCATCCTTCGCCTCTTTTTCAGCATCAGTTAAGATGTGCCTTGGTTTTTTCTTCCCTGAGGCTGAAGTGCTGGAATCGGTTGACTTTTCTCGGGAGGCGGAACGCTGGAATCAAGAGAAGACTTTTTAGCAAGTTCTTCTGTAATAGATCTAGTCGAAAGCTTAACAACTATTGATCCATCATCCACTACTGCGAGAGGCTTAAGGCTTTCGGGGTCTAGGTCTTTAACTTTAAGCTGCATGCGTTTGTCTTGTTCGGCTTTCAATGCAGCTAAAGTAATGTCATCGGCATTTTTTGACTCCCCAACTATAGCCACCTCAGGGTCTTCCTCATGTCCCTCATCGCCACTATCATCCTTTAAGGCGTCTATCATCTCTCCGTCATGAGGAGCGTCAGCCTTACCCTTGTCTCCTTCATTCTTCTCCGCCGACTTTGCTTCGGCAGTGGTTCCGTGGGGCACGTCTGCCTTCTCGGACGGTTCAGCACCTGCGGAATGAGAAGCAGCAGTTATCAACTTGGGAGAAAATAAAGGATCCTTCATTGATTGTCCAACTATGCGATGGAAAGTGGAGACAACTTTGACGAATTGGGGTGAAAAGGTAGAAATACCTTCCGATGATTTTTCAGCTGGAGTAGTTGCCGCCTCTGAAGCCGAGTTAGGAATAGGAGATAACAGAGATGTCTGAGGGATCGCCGGGTTTTCAGGGTCGTATCCCTCTACCTCAGGAGTTTTAGCGGCAGTGGAAGAAGAGCCAGCCTCCAAGATGTCCTTTTGTTTAGCCTTCCGCTTTTCCTCATCCATGACGGCAGCAATCAGGCGACGCCCCTCGGCTAAACTCGCCGGCTCCTCATCTCTTAGGTACTTTTCCATAAGTTTGTCCTCGTCGATGGAATCTACCTTGAGTTCTTCTTTTTCCCATTCAACAATTTGGCTCCATACATGAACCAGGGTAGTCGGGTAATCATCGATCCAAGAGATGTTTTGGTGGCGGATTATATGTGCAAAAAATTCAATCAGTAATTTACCAAAGCCCTGCACATCCTCCTAGGCCTCCGCTAGCTGCTTGCGGGATTCTTCGGCCGATTTGATGATGCTTTCAACATTTCCCTCTGCCAGGGCAGCCCTGTTCTCGGCCTCCATCAACTTGGAAGCCAAGTCAGCATTTTTCTTCTCCAATTCGGCATTCTTCTTCGCCAACTCGGCCTTTTCTCGCTCAAGGTCAGCATAAGCAAGTTGCATTTTGGCAGCATCTGACTTGGCAACTTCCGCTTGCTTTTTCAGCTCTGAACGCTCTTGAGTATGGGACTCGAACAAGTCATGATAGCGTTTTTGTAGATCTTCAAATTGTTGCTTGAAGCTAGCAGCGTCCCGTTGAGTGATAGCAAGTTGAGCCTGTGTATCCTCGAGGTCTTTTCCTAAATTTTTAAGGCCCTTGCATCATCTTCTGCAGTCTTCTGCATTGAGTTAGTATTCGTGATTAGAGTTCGGATGATTCTGGAAAGGTTGCGCGAATACTTGAACATCTCTGAATATTGCTTCTCGACCGCGTCTAACTTTGCTTTGGCCTCATCTGCCCACCTCGAGGAAATAGGCTCAAGAGCAGGTAAGAAAGTTAAGTTTTCAAAGTAGTGATCGGGAAATTGCTCCTCCAGATACGCCCGCTTAACTGCAGTTTCAGCATCCAACGGTGGAGGTGCAGGGAATGTCAGCTCGGTATCCTTATGGGTGGAGGGCTCAATAGCCTCCTCATCCCTTCTAGGCCGTTTAGCAGGAACCTTGCGCTTGCTTCGCGATTCGGTATCTCTCGGCGGGCTCCTTTCCCTACTACGCTTTTATTGAGAAGAAGTTGAGTCTTTTGATTGCGGCCTGTCATCTTCTCGATGACCTTGGTAGCCCTTATATCGCTCTGGATCTGATCGAACGGGAGAGCGAGAGCGCGAGGACCACGAATGATAAGAATCATAGGGCCTTCTGTCCTCCCTACCGCGACCTTCGCGACGATCATACTCAACATCGTGAGGGGGTCTGGTCATGCTGCGGCGTAGCTTCTTGATGTCATAGTAAGAACAAGACATTTTACCTGCATAATAATGCAAGTGGAATTCAGAATCAGTATTCTAATAAGACGTAAGTGCTGTGAAGTGGGGTACAATTGTGTTAAGTGCATCCTAGGTGGTGTCCCCCCTCCAACAAACTAGAGTCTGAAGCCGAGCCAGTGCGAGAGGGCTCTTTGGCCTTAACAGGAGTAGCCTCCTCCGAAGAAGTAAAAACTAAAGGATTTGTACAAAAATCCTCGGAAGTGTAATAGTGTCAGGAAGTGGGAGATCTCCCAAGCCCTGAAATATGAGATCATCAACAGTAGGGGCATCTCTTTGGGAAGCGCCTATTGGTTGTTCTTTAGGAGATGGTGATTTCTCAGGAGAAACAACATCTCCAGGTGTGATGTACCCCTCTCGGTGCTTTTCAGGTAAATTAGCCAAATCATCATCTTGAGTCGAACTTGGAGAAGGTGAAGTTTGAAGCGGCATGGTGGGAACTTTCGAGCTCTCACCCATTTCTGGAATTACATCCACCGGAGGGATATATACATATGGACCTGACCCGTGACCTATGCTATGGTTAATGGATAGCAGCCTGTGGTGATGGAGATATTCGTCCTTGAGGAACTTGTCGATAGTTAAAAACTTTTGATCACCATTAAGGAGCCGATGCATCTGATCAAAGAACACTTGACCCGATATTTGTTTTGGATTGTCAACTGCAAACAAAAAGAAAACGGATTAGTGTGATGGCGTGGACATTCAGAGTCGAGGTTTAGAAAACCAGTGCCTTACTCGATTTTGTCCATCTCCTAGCACACCCCGGCTGTTGCCTTACATAAAACCATTCCAGCTTTGAGTCGCCGGCCTTGCTACTGAATGGCGCTGAAATTATCTTTCTTTTTGGGACAGACTCGAAGTAAGAGAAAGAAGGAGTTTCTCGAGTCCGGTGCTTGAAGTTATAAAAGAAATGAACATCATCAAAAGTGAGCTCTATGCCTAAGATCTCGCGGTATGCTACATATAAGGTATGCAGGTAAACATAGGAGTTGAGTTGCAGCTGCATGGGGGCAATCCGCATCTGTCTTAGAAAGTCGACGACAAAGGGAGAAAATGGTGGAATAGCTCCGACCATGCACATCAATCGAGTGATTTCCATAAATCCCTCCGGAGGATTATGAGGACAGTCGGTTTTAGACGGCACCAGAGTATCTTTTTTAAGTATACCGTACTTCAAGCATATTCGAAGGAGCCTGTCATAGTCAATTGTCGATTCAACAGAATCTTGAGGTGATTCCAATATGACGGCAGATTCAAATTCGTCAGGAACTCGAGTATCTCCAACCCCTCCTTCCTCTTCATAACCCAGAGAAACTTCACTGTCAGAAGACGTTCCGCTGCTATGCGCCACCACTTCATAATCTGATCCCTCGTCACCCCATTCATGGTCTGAGGAAGAAGATATGTCGTCAAGAGTAACTTTGTCGGATGTCTTTGGGACCCCTTTCTTTTCTTCCAATCTAGAAGAATGTCTTTTGGCCATGATCACTAAACTATCGAAGAAGTAATAACAGAAGTTAGAGTAAATTAGCCCGTGTCCCCCTGTGCACGTGTGTGAACTTAAGTGTGTACGGTGTGTGCGGAAGATGTAAGGTTAACACTCGAAAGTGTAAGGCAAAATCTTGGCAACGTAATGATGTTAAGAACAGTTCTTGATGTACGTTTATGTTCGCGAGGCACTATCCTAACTGTCCATTAAGTTGAAGATTATGCCAAGAGTTGATTTGGCCAGTTAAACAAATTCTTATGCATTAAATTGGACTGCTCTTCGGTTCGGTTCAGATGCATTCATTGGGATCCAATCGGGGGCACAGCTCTGCCTTGGACTTAGACAAACATTGAAGCCCAGGGATCATAGTCGGATCGGTTCGGAAGTAGGATCCTCGAACGGTCCGGATCGAACTAAGTGACCATGCCCCTCTCCTCCTTTATTTCACTTTCCGGTCTGATCCGATCGCGAGAGCACTATCCGACCCGATCCAGTTAGGTGAGCTCTATCTCCCTCTTCAACTTTTGCCCCGACCCGATCTGGCCTTCTGAGCCTTATCTTCCTTTCTTCTCCTCCATCTCCTATGCTTCCTCGCCCGAACCGACTCCCTATGCCCTTCGTCTTCCTTTGCCTCCTCAGTCACAACCGAACTCAATACCATCTTCAAAACCCTAGTTAGAACCGAACAGGTACCATCTTCCACCTCCCAGCGCTTCGAGGTGATGGCGAAGCCACCAACAACGACGGCGAGGGAGAAGGGAGTCACGGCGTCGAAGCCGAGCGATAACCACACTCAAATCATTCAAATCGACCGCAAGTTTCAATTGGAACCAGTTATTACTAAGATAATCGAAGTTTTAAACCTACAGAGGTGTTTAAATTGAAGACTAAGGAGAGAATTTCATAGTTTTTGAGCTTTCAGAAAGTTAGGGTTTCGGCATAAGAACTGTTGAGCTAGATTAATGAAAGAAAGGGAGGAAAAAGGAAATAGGTAATAGGTTTATATATGTGTTCATAGTGACTAATCGTATTCCCAGTTTCCTTCTCCCCGTTCGGACCGGGATACAGGCCTACGAACACATTCTGGCCTGTTGGACCAGCATTAAGCAATACGAAGGGAGTCCCTTCGGATCGGGCCCGAACCGAATGAATTGAGCACAAGGACTCAGGGTGCAAATTAAATTCAAAGAAAAATGAAGAAAAAGATTACTTGGAGGAATCGCTGAAAATCAGGAAGAATTCTAAAACTTGTTTAAAAATGAAGAAAGCAGCCCGCATGCTTTGTGATGTATATATAGACATCAAGAGATGTGATTTTCTTAAGCAGTATATCCCTATACGTCAATGGAAACGACTTCTCAACGACACAAACTCAAAGATCAATGAGCAAATGATATCAAAGCATGCTTCATCTTCAACAGAAGTGTCCTTTGAGGGGAAAAATGTTAGCCTACTTTGTAAACTAGGCTATACAAAGTCAAGAAGTCAGAAGATCAAGTAAACAAAAGACACTCTGTTACACATCCGGTTCAGAACGGAATTACAGAGGTAAGAACAGAAGCAACACAAAGCTAAAAGATCAACCGGATCGGGTCGGGCGTAGTCAAAGAAAAGCAAAGTGAGACAAAGTAAGGAGAGACAAAATTCAAACAGGATCGGATCGGATGGGATGCTCCGATCCGAACCCCATGTCATTAGAAGGACCCGATCTGATCCCAGAAGTTTCCAGCCGCTTCACTCCATGATCTCCTGGATATTCGGGGAAGTTACACCCAATTTCTACCAACGATGGCCACTTACCTGATCCGCTGGCAACACCAGAACTCATCCGATCCCGAAAGCCATGGAATGGAGGACACGTGCATTCGATCCGAACCGAATTCTAGAGAAGTTTCCACCTATAAATAGACCCCCAAGGGTCGTTTGAAAGTATCTTTTGGCACTATGAGAGTTCAAACATCTTTGAGAACCGAATTCCAGCACTCCAAACAATTCAAAATCATCATTCAAAGTATATTTTGAGATAATTGAGTGAATGTATATGAAAAGTGAGTGAAATTGAGTGAATATCTCATTGTATTTTCATCTACATCGTCAAACAAAGTGATTATAAAGTGGACGTAGGCTTTTTGAACGTCGAACCACTATAAATCCTGTGTCTCTTTTTTATTTTCGATGTTATTTCATTTTAATTTTAGTCGATTTGGGTGTTAGAACCACTTTTCGGTCTAACAGTTCTCAAAACAAAAGGAAACAGAATCAGACCAAGGATGGTTAGAAGAAGAGTAAGAAAGATGTTGAGTGCTTTAGTTATGGCAAGAAGGGCCATTATGCTAAAGAATGTCGAGCAAAGCCAGCGAACAGGAAGTGCTTCAACTGCTTCCAAGTGGGACATCACAAGGATAAGTGTTTGCAACCCCCTAAAGAAAAGCAGATTGTGAAAGCATATGCTATTAATGTTGTTCCTTCTTCATCGAATGCCCCCAACTGCGGCAAAGAAAGGAAATAATGTCGTTATACAAGGTATGCTTTCCGTTTATGATGTTCCAGTTAGAGTGTTGTTTGATACCGGGGCTTCCCGTTCCTTCATGTCTAGAGACCTGGTAGATAGGATGGGATTGGAACCCGAGATTGTCGATAGACCTTTAGCGGTGACGAACCCGATTGGTGGTTCGACTAGCCTTAGTATGATTTGTCGTAATGTGGTCTTATCGAGTCATGGATGCATGTTTCTTTATGATTGCTTTGTTTTGGGCTTTACTGGGTTTGACATTATTTTATGAGTCGATTGGCTCCAAAGGTACGGGGTGGTGGTAGATTGTGAGGGCTTTTTGGTGACAGTTAGAGAGGATGATGGGCGGAGTGTTTGGTGGTCAACCTAGTGATGGGGTAATGGCTAATTTTCTAAATTCCCTCGACATCCCGCATAATGAGTTGTCAGATGTGCCCGTGGCTGGTCAGTATCCAGACGTCTTCGAGGAAGTAACCGAACTTCCACCACACCGAGAGATTGAGTTTCATATTGATTTAGTGAAAGATGCCAGACCTATAGTGATGCCACTTCGTCGAATGGCACCAAGGGAGCAGCGAGAGCTTGGGGTGTAAGTGAGCGATCTTTTGAAGAAGGGATTTATCAGAAGAAGTGTTTCTGAGTGGGGAGCACCAGTTGTGTTTGCTACCAAGGAAGATGGTTCCCTTCAATTGTGTGTGGAGTACCGTGAGTTGAATAAGGTGACGAGGAAGAATAAGTATCCTCTACCGCGGATAGATGATTTGTTTGATCAGTTGAGTGGCACGAGTTTTTTCTCCCAGTTGGATCACGTAATAGGTTTTCATCAGCTTAGGGTGGAAGCGGAGAGTATAGCTAAAACGACCTTTCGAACGCCGTCTGAATTCTATGAGTGGTTGGTCATGCCATTCGGGTTGACCAATGCACCAAAATATTTTGTGGATCTTATGAATAGGGTACGCAGGGATCAATTGAATAAGTTTGTTCTTGTGTTCATAGACGATATCTTGGTTTACTTGAGGACGGAGTAAGAACACAAGGAACATTTGAGAGTAGTGACGGAGGTGTGGAGAAAACACCAATTGAAAGCGAAGTTTTCTAAGTGTCAACTTCTGGAGGAGGGAAGTGAGATTCTTGGGCCATGTTGTTTCAGAGAATGGTATTGTCGTGGACCCTGCGAAGTTGGTTACGGTACAGGATTGGTCTACGCCCAAGAATGCAACAGACGTAAGAAGTTTCTTGGGATTAGCTGGATATTATCGTAAGTTTATCCAAGACTTCTCCAAGATAGCGGCACCGTTAACTCAGTTGACCAAGAAGAATCAAGCTTTCGTTTGGGATGAAAAGTGTGAAAATGCATTCAAGAGTCTAAAGGAAAAGTTGATGTGTGCAACCGTGTTAGTCATTCCTAAAAGGAATGAGGAGATGACAGTATACACGGATGCATGTGGTACCGGACTAGGTGTTGTATTGATGCAAGGAGGTAGGGTTGTAGCTTACGCTAGTCGGCAACTGAAACCGCACGAGGAAAGATATCCTAACCATGATTTGGAATTGGCAGCGATAGTGTTCGCATTGAAGTTGTGGAGACACTATCTCTTGGGAGAAAGATTCGAGTTGATTACTGATCATAAATCGTTAAAGTAACTTTTCTCTCAAAAGGATTTAAATCTTCATCAGCAGAGATGGTCAGAATTCTTGGCTTCCTATGATTTCGATATCGCATATACACTAAGAAAGGGTGATGCGATAGCTGATGCATTCAGTAGAAGACATGCCAATTTAGGAGCTATGTCTCTTGAGTGGAAGCAACTGTAGTATATTGTAGTGTACGACTTCAGACCAAAGTGCGAATTGGATCCAGAGACGCTAACAAGGTTGACGATTAGACCCACTTTGATTGAGTGGATTGGTTCCAGTCAGAGGGACGATCCTAGTCTATTAGAAATCATCTACAGGTTAGAAATGGGAATCGACGAGGGATGAACAAGGATGGGCTCGATCGAGAGGGATGGCTTAGAAAGAATGGGAGACTAGTTGTATCCAATGTCAATGGATTGAGAGATGAAGTGCTTAGAGAATGTCATCACTAAAAACTGACTATACACCCCGATGAATGTATCAAGACATGAAGCAGACCTACTACTGGGAAGGGATGAAAAGAGACATTGGGAAGTTTATATCCAAATGCATGAATTGCCAGTTAGTTAGAGCTGATCAAAAGAAACCTAGTGGTTTGTTGCAACCATTGGAAATTCTAGAATGGAAATGGGAACAAGTTTCAATGGATTTAATTTATGGGTTACCAAGGACTAGATCGGGACATGATAGCATTTGGGTGATTGTGGAACGATTGACTAAGTATGCAAGGTTTATACCCATCAAGTCGAGTAGAATGACAGCTAAGTTAGCAGAACTGTATATGAAATGGGTAGTGAGATTTCATGGAATACCCTAAGGCATTGTAAACGACCGAGATCCGTTGTTTGCTAGTGGATTTTGGAAGATCTTACAAGAGGCGTTAGGATCAAAATTACATATCAGTACCGTGTATCATCCTCAAACCGACGGTCAGACAGAGAGGGCGAATCGAGTATTAGAAGTTCTCTTGAGAGCTTGCATATTAGATTTTGGTGGATCACTGGAAGACCATTTGCATCTAGTGGATTTCACATATAATAATAGTTAACAATCCAGTATTGGTATAGCTCCATATGAAGCTTTGTACGGAAGACCGTGCAACTCACCATCATGTTGGTTAGAAATCGGTGAGAAATTTGTGCTTGGGCCAGATGTGATAAAAGAAACCTCAGATAAGATCAAAGTTATCCGACAACGAATGAAGGCTGCCTAAGATAGGCAGAAGAGTTATGCTGATAAGAGGAGAAGAGATTTAAAATTCTCCATTGGCGACTTGGTGTTTGTCAATATTTCTCCGTTAAAGAACGTGATTCGATTTGGTAGGAGAGGCAAGCTGATACCAAAATTTGTTGGTCCATTTCCTGTTCTCGAACAAATTTGGAATTTAGCATATAAAGTTGAGTTGCCAGACAAGATAGAGGGAGTTCATAACATATGTCATGTTTCCCAGTTAAGGAAATTCGTACACGACCCCGATGTGGCTATTTCACCTGATCATTTGGATGATATCGAAGTAGAACCTGAGGTGGATATGAATCACATGCTGATTCATATGGTCGAGCATGATACGAAGATACTTCGAAAGAAAGCGGTGAATCTAGTCAAGGTTCAGTGGGGGCGAAGATGAGAATGACCGTACTTGGGAGATAGAGGAGAGCATTAAGGAGACGTATCCAGAACTCCTTGACTGGTAAGGTTTTCATTTCGATTTAGTCTTTCCGCATGCTAGGATAGATTTGTTTTGTTTGTTTTGCATGTTCGATTGTTGTATATGGATGATAGGCATGCAGAATCCATTGGTTGTTTCTTAGTTGAGGAATTTCGGGGGCGAAATTTCTCAAGGGGGGAGAGTGTAAGTACCCGCATTCTACGAATCGAAGGATCGTAGAATATTTATTTCTTTTTCATATGAGGTCGTATAGTTATGTAACTTTGGGGAACGACTATTGGGGTCATTTCCCATGTTCATGATTTTTGCCAATTTTTAAATGACCGTTTTGCCCCTAGCTGATCTTGTTTCGGCCATAACTTTTGATTCGTAAGGAGTTTGACCTGAAACCACTTCCACTGGATTCGAATGATGGTTTACCTTTCCGTACAGTGGTCATACTAGCCAAACGGACTTACCGTTTGGGAGATATGGTTGAAATAATGTTTAGAAGGTGAAAAAAAGCTTAACCGGGAATTAGGGTGATTAGCAGTTAGGCCCGTAACCCATTTCGGGATTAGGATTATGGGGAGGCTGAAATCAGTTAGGAAACAATCTATTTTCATTTTCTCATCCGCCTAAAACATTTCTCTAACCCTAGCCATGGCTTATACCTTCTAATTTCATCCTAAATCACTCTCTAATTAAGGATTAAGCTAATCTACATCAAATCAAGGCAAATCAACACCAAATCAGAGTTGGAGCCGCTACTAGGCATTAGAATTCGACCCAAACAGTGGAGTTTTCAGATTTGATATTTTATTTGTGGCCAAGGTGAGTTGATTCGCATTGTTTTTCACTAATTATGGCTAATTTGGGGTGATTAGTGTTAATTAGCAAAATTATAACTCAGAAAAATTTGGAAAAATGTTTAGAAATTCTTAAATATTATTTTAAGCCTCTGTTAGAAATTTGGGTTAATTTGAATATGTTTTACTAATCATATCATTAGTTATGCTTAAATACGATTAAGGGAAAAACATGGGTTTTGTGCATGTTTGATCTATAATTGATATGATTCTTCATCATTTGGTGTTTATGGTTGATTATATATGTTGCTATTACTGTATGGTATGCTTTTTGGTTTTTTAGCAAAGTTAGAATGGTCGAAAATGTCGTCATGTGGCGTAAACAGTTGTTGGAAAAGTTGCAGGAAAAATAGTGCAGGAAATCCGAACTGAACCGATTTGTGACCATGATGCCACAACCCGATTCGGTCAAGACCACACGTGCCGACCCGTGTTGTGACTCGAACCACCAGATGGAGGCACGACCCGAATCCAATGGGTTTTCGCGATCCGAAACGAGGAGTTGACATACATGGACTGATTTGAAGGGAGGAGCCTGAACCGACCCAATAGGGTGACCTGAGCCGAGCCATTCGTGACCAGGAGATCCACGATCCAAATTGAAGCACCACGAGCCATTCCATGCATCACGAACCGAACCGAACCCGTGTAGACCGATCCGGAAAAGACCAATAACCCGAGATGCAATGGTAGTCCACATAGGAAGTTGTAACTCAGGATCTAGTTGGGAACCAACGAGTTAACTTCATGAGTTGGGCTTTGCTGCAGGACGTGTGCAAAGGGGTTATCGACGTCCATAACTTTGATTCACCACCAAGACAGATGTTGGGCTACGGATCAGTGTAGTGGGGTAGTTATTACTTCATGGGGCAGAGTGATCGTAGCAAGGCTATGAGCCAGTGCAGTGGGGTTGTTATGACTCTATGGGGTAGAGTGGACATAGCAAGGAATTAACGGCTATGGATCAGTGCAGTGGAGCCATCGTGACTCCATGGGGCAGAGTGATCATAGCAAAGGATTTGGTTATTCAACGCCGTGGATATCGTATGCTTTACGCACTAAGTGATAGATGTGAGGATGTATGTTATGCTTGATTGTTTGATATCACTATGACATACATACCCCTCCCCCGTATCTTTACACCATATATTAGTGTCACCTTAGAGTTTTATACATCTTGTTTTGCTGACTCTTTGGTTGCAGGTCCATGTTCAGGTATGGTTAGTTATACCTGTTCTTGTTCTGTTTTGCTGCTTATTGCTCATACCAGACTTTTTTCTGACCCAGAGTTTTATGTCTCTTCTTATTACTCTGGGTGCTCCTAAACGAGCAGACTAGAGATAGGTTAGCTTGTTATGCACGGGTAGCTGATCCAGAGACGAGCAGGAGGCTTCCACGTATTATATATATATATATATATGTATGTATGTATTGTCCCTGTGTCGCTGATGGTCACTACTTTGAGCATTAGTAGTATACCTTCCTTATTTTGCTTTAGAGACAGTTTTTAAAAGTTGTAATAATGATGATGTAGAATATAAGCTGTATTTGAATTTTCCGCTGCTATGATGGTTTAGTTTTCAGCTTATGCACTATCTTGCCTGTTTATGTCATGTATCTTATTATTATATTTTATCCCATGCACTGTAAGACATTCTACAGGTTCCATGTTTGTTCAAAATTCCTTACTTTTCTTTTCTTTGGTGTAACACCCCACTCCCGCTATGATCACTCACAAAGGGAATGCCATAGCATCGGTGGAGTATTTTAGTGAGTATAGAACAGAAAAATTACAACCAGCCAGATATAAATAGTACTTGAAAATTTAAAACATCATCTCATAACAGCGGAAGTAAAACATGTCTGGTTACATCATAAAACCACAGTAAAAGTTAAGTACAATATCCATCAAAATAAAGAAGTACATAATCCCACTCTCATACAATAGCTAAAACAAAAGGAAAGATAACTGGATAACTGGAGCTTTACATCTACCCAAGCTCCTAAAGGCTGGAACAGCAGTCTGATCAAGCTCCACTACTGCTAGGATCCACCACAGGACCTGAGGGTTGGGAAAAAGATAAAAACAACGGGGTCAGACATAAGTCTGAGCGAGTCCTATAACTTTAACAATACAATCGTTAAAGTAACCAGAGAAGACATGAACTGATATACGGTAACATATGGGGATGAATGGTTACACTAAGCAGTCAACTAAACTAAGATAAGAGATAAAAGCGCATCTACCCTTCCTTAGGTAAATTACTAAGCTGCACCACACCAGTCGTTCCTAACTTAAAGGTTGATCCCACCCATGGACTTATAAAATTAACTTAATAGTTCTCGCGTACCCCTAGGTGACTAAGTAGATGCCACGGGGCCCTACAATCCACTAGGTGTACACACTACTCCCCATTCGATCGGCTCCCTAACGTAGATACCCGTGCTGGCCCCACCGTGGGGTGTACCATTCCCCAACGTGGCAACCTGATAAAACTAACGGTGCACGGCTTATATCTACACGATGCAACAACGGCTTACCTACCAGCCCGGGCCCACTCACGCATATGAAGCCCGTTGGACTTGCGTTGCCACCGCTAACCCGTTTGCCTCTTACAGTCAAGCCCAGTATGCGTGTCCCGTCCTCGACATGGGCCGAGCCCACAAAGATACGTATGGGTTACTGGTTGAAATGGGCCTCCACAAGCTACCCACCTAAGCTTGTCCCTTTTTCTAGTATACCCTACTTAACCCTTTAATCATGTTTAATTACATGTTTCCATTTTGGTTAAGTATTCTAATCGTATTTTCTATTGCCACCCAAGGCAACCACTAGATTTCCTCATGCCACCCAAGCACCCACTTAACCCCTCATGTCCCTCTACATGCTAATGTGGTTAAGTGTTTCTTAATTAATTAATTAAGATCGTAACCTTTGTAAAGACCTCTCACATTAGACTGTCTTTTATGACCGCTGGTTAAGCCGGTTGGGTCCGGGCAGCCTTATGTCATAACCGAGTCTAACCTCATGTCTTTACATTAGTCACGTATTTAGTTTGTGCCTAAGACCTCTCACATTGGGCTAACATTTGTAGCAACTGGTTAAGCCGGTTGGGTCCGGGCAGTTTTACGCTACAACTGAGTCCAACCTCGTGTCTTAGTCAATTTAATTACCACTAATTAATCACCCTCATAATTTTATATTAATTATCCCTAATTAATCAAGTTTTTCTTAACATGGGTAGACCTAACTCAATAGGTAAATTCCCATGGGGTAGACCTAACTCAATAGGTAAATTCCCGACACATAGTATGGGTACACCTAACTAAATAGGCAAATTCCCATACTATGTTCATTTATTTTGTGTTATGCATAATTATATTACTTTCACACAATCTTACTAACTTATGCATTTAATTAACCCCATCGTTCCCACGCAATTTCGTTTTCATGACATAACACATAAAAGGTGTCAACTTGCATATGAATGAACATGTTTCAAAGGTGCCATCTTGCATATTAACAAACACATAACTTGTATATGAACTTGCATAACATGTCACATAACTTGCATATAATCTTGTATAACATGTCACATAACTTGCATATAATATGTCACATAACTTACATATTCACTTGCATAACATTCTTGCATATTTACTCATAAACTTGCATAATGTGTCATCATGAACTTGCATATTAACAAACATGTAACTTGCATATTAGCAAACATGTAACTTGTATATTAACAAACATGTAACTTGCATATTAACAAACATGTAACTTGCATAGCATATTTTGCATATTAACATACATGTAACTTGCATATTAACAAACATGTAACTTGCATAGCATATTTTGCATATTAACATACATGTAACTTGCATATTAACAAACATGTAACTTGCATAGCATATTTTGCATATTAACATACATGTAACTTGCATATTAACAAACATGTAACTTGCATAGCATATTTTGCATATTAACCTACATGTAACTTGCATAGCATATCACCATGAACTTGCATAACATGCATATGATTACATAGCCCACAACTTGCATATTTAGCATCATGCAAACATAACATACATCATATTAAACTTGCATAAACTTGCATACTCAACATGCATAAACATACATACTCAACATGCATAAACATAAGATTAATGCTAACATCATATCATATGATTCAAGACTCATTAATCCACATACAAAACCATAAATCCCATCACATCTCATCTAATTAGTTTACCCAAAAGATCATCAAAGTGATAGAAACTCACAACTAGCAATTTTGCACACCAAATGAAGAAGATTAAGATGCTAAGAAGGGATTAGAGGTTGATTAGAGAGTGATTAGCATGCAACCCTCTTCATAAATTAGTGGAGGCCATGAGAGCTAGCATTTTGCCATAGTTTAGTTGTATGATAGATTAATGATGATTTAGGGCTAGTTTAGGGTCTTATTTATAGATTAGGTGAGTGTTTTAGGCCCTTAGATTAACCCTAGATTAGATTAGGACCCTTAGATTTCGGAACCCTCTAGAACATAGCCCTAGACTCAGCCAAGACCAGACCTGGTGCACCCAGATCCACAGAGCCGACACCCTGTGTCGACACCCCTGTCGACAGGGCTGTCGACACCCCTGTCGACATGCCTGTCGACACGGTGTTAGGCGGGAATTTTTCCCCCTTTCCTCTTTTGGCTCCAAACTTATTTTAGAGCTGAATTTTAAATCTGTTTTTTTTAAATTTTCTGAAAACTTCTTTGAGCCATAACCGGGCCATACGGACTCCGATTCTCGAAAACTCGGACTCTATTTCGTGTATTTTTCCGAGACGAACGTAATGACGCAGCCCGTTTCCCCTGGTTCTCCCATCTGAGATTAATTATACTTTAATTACTAACTATTAGTGTTAATTGAAATTCGGGGTGTTACATTCTCCCCTACTTAAAGGATTTCGTCCTCGAAATCTCTAAGTTAAGAAGAACGTATCCTACCAACCAAACAACCATCTACTAAACCATCAACCACAAGTAACCATTATCCTTAGAAACTTCTAATGATGTATGAACATATGCGGAAAGTGTGTGTATATGTCCGTATACTAATGCAAAATCAGGCGGTCTACTGATTCAGTCGACCTCCTTAATGCAAACCATGATAGTGCCATGCATCCAATATGTATGCGAAACCCTATTGACACATACAAATTTCTACATGCGTGCACAACCATACACAAAAATGCATCATCCATATGATAACACAGCCATGATACATCCATCAATTCTAACTACCACATCCATTTATGCAATATGCAACATGAAGTGTCTGAGCCGATCTAGTGCCTAATGTGTGTGTATATGCATCCACGAGCAACCACTAGCAACCAATTTCATCCACATGCATCCATCAATCATAACATGTTTCAAACACATGTTTCAACCATAGGCTTACCCTATCTAAAGGTCAAATAGTACTAACGAGAGGACATACTAAAGATAAGATAAGTACTAGACAAGCAATAAAGGAGAAGTTAAAAGACATACTCTCAAAAAGAAATGGATACAAAGAACGCATCTTCGCTTCCGTCTCCCAAGTAGCATTGCTTTCATCATCTCCCCATTGCACTTTAACTAGCTGAACTTCTCTGTTCCTCAACTTCCTAGTCTCTGACCCAAGGATGCGAGTAGGAGCTCGTCGAATCGTCGCATCACGCTCTACCTCTACATCTCTAAGCAAGCTCGGCTCTACCACCTCTGCGGTCTCATGTAAGCACTTCCTCAGATGTGATACATGGAATAAATCATGAACACCACTAAGTCTGTCGGGCAACTCCACCCTATATGCCATCCGTCCGATCCTTTCCTTAATAGGAAACGGCCCAACAAATCTCGGTGCTAACTTCCCAAAGGACCCAAAGCGAACAACATTTCTCAATGGAGATACTTTGACAAAAACCATATCCCCAACCTCAAACTCAAGATCCGTCCTTCTCCGATCCGCATAAGATTTCTGTCTATCTTGTGCTGCCTTCATCCTTCTTCGAATCAAATCAATCTTCTCTGAAGTCTCTCTAACCATATCTGGCCCAACCAAGATCTTATCCGTAGATTCCCACCAACATGTAGGAGATCGACAAGGCCTTCCATAAAGAGCTTCGAAAGGAGCCATACCAATACTGGACTGAAAGCTGTTATTATATGCGAACTCCACCAAAGGAAGATGTTCTTCCCATGTACCTCCAAAATCTAAGATACAAAGCCTCAAGAGATCTTCTAAGATACGGTTCACCCTCTCGGTCTGACCGTCCGTCTGAGGATGATATGCGGTGCTCAAACACAACTGAGTCCCTACCGCCTCTTGCAAACTTCTCCAAAACTCACTAGTGAAGATAGGATCTCGATCACTCACAATGCTGGATGGTACGCCATGCAATCTAACAATCTCTCTCACATAGACCGAAGCAAGCCATGGAGCGGTCCTCTTACTCTTCACGGGTATAAAATGGGCACTCTTGGTAAGTCTGTCTACCACAACCCAAATTCCCGTATTACCCTTCCTCGATCTCGGTAACCCATCGATGAAATCCATCGAGACACTATCCCACTTCCATTGCGGAACTTCCAATGGGTGTAGCAACCCACCGGGTTTCCTTTGCTCCGCTTTAACTTGTTGGCACACTAAGCATCTAGCCACATACTCGGCCACATCTTTCTTCATACCGGCCCAGAAGAAAACTCTCTTCATGTCTTGGTACATTTTGTCTCCACCGGGATGAATAGTCATTCTTGAACGATGTGCATCATCCAAAATAGCCTTCTTCAAACCCTCATCTTGCGGTATACAAAGTCTACCGTCTCTATGCAACCATCCCTTATCATCTATGGTGTATCTACCCAAATGGCTGGACGACTCCCCCCTCATAAGCTTCTCTACCAACTCAACCAACTGTGGGTCGTCTCGCTGAGCCTCGCCAATCCGTCTCAAAAGAGTAGGTCTAACCTCCAAGGATGCCAACAAACCAGGTACAAAATCAACAGAAGGTCTGAAGTCAAACAAAGAAAGAAACTCCAAGCTTCGTCGTTCCACGAACAATGGACTCAAAGATAGCCTTTTTCTTCTCAAGGCGTCTGCCACCACGTTACCCTTGCCAGGAGTATACGCTATCTCGAAATCATAGGATGCTAAGAACTCCATCCACCTTTGCTGTCTTAAGTTTAAATCCTTCTGAGAGAATAAGTACTTCAATGATTTATGGTCGGTGAACAACTCGAATCTCTCACCAAGAAGATAATGGCGCCAAGACTTAAGTGCGAAAACAATCGCAGCCAACTCTAGATCATGGGTAGGGTAATTCTTCTCATGCACTCTCAATTGTCTCCCTCCATAGGCTATTACCCTTCCCTCCTGCATCAAGACTGCGCCTAATCCTGTTCCACAAGCATCGGTATAAACAACAAACGGCTTACTCCCATCTGGGAGCACTAAAACTGGAGCGGTGGTCAAAGCTCTCTTTAACCGTCGGAAAGCATCATCACAATCTACGTCCCATAAGAAAACCAGATTCTTCTTCGTCAAGCGGGTTAATGGGGCTGATATCTTCGCGAAGTCTTTGATGAACTTCCTATAATATCCTGCCAACCCCAAGAAACTTCTTACTTCGGTAGCATTTCTAGGAACTTTCCAATCCTGGATAGATACTATCTTTGCGGGATCCACAGTTATCCCTTCCTTAGAGACCACATGCCCTAAGAATCGCACTTCTCTTCTCCAAAAATGACATTTAGAGAATTTAGCTTTAAGACTATGTGCTCGAAGAGTCTCCAACACTTCTTTGAGATGTAAGGCATGCTCTTCTTCACTCTTGGAAAAGACCAAGATGTCATCCACAAAGACTACTACGAACTTATTCAGATACTTTCTGAACACTCTACTCATTAGATCAACAAAGTATGCAGGGGCGTTTGTCAACCCAAATGGCATCACTAGCCACTCATAAAAACCATCCGGAGTCCAGAAAGCAGTCTTCTCTATACTGTCCTCCGCCACTCTCAACTGATGAAACCCTGTAGCTAAGTCCATTTGCGAAAACACTGAGGCGCCAACCAACTGATCAAAGAGATCATCTATTCTCGGTAATGGGTGTCTATTCTTCTTCGTGAGCTTATTAAGTTCTCTATAATCCACACAAAGTCTGAGGGACCCATCTGCCTTCGTGGCAAACACTACTGGAGCTCCCCACTCCGATATACTTCGCCTTATGAACCCCTTCTCAAGCAATTCCCCTACTTGCTTATGAAGTTCTCTTCTCTCACGAGGAGCCATGTGGCGCACTGGCAAAGACACTGGTTTGGCATTATCCACCAAATAAATTCGGAAATCTATCTCCCTCTTTGGAGGCAAATCCTTCACTTCTTCAAACACATCCGGATATTCCCGGACTACTCTGACAGAACGCAAACTCTCGACCGAAGCATCGAGCGATTCAAGATAACTTAGAAGAACAGATTCCATGGGATTACAAGAGATCTCGAGAGTATTACCCAAGCGGGTCATAAGCCTGACAACTCTCCTTTCACAATCAAGAACGGCACCATTACTGGATAACCAGTCCATGCCCAAAATCAACCCATAGCCCGTGAAGCCCAATACAAAAGCATCACATCTAAACTCAACGCTAAGTATAGAAATCTTCAAACCCAAACATATCATAGACAGATATATAGAGCCCCCAATTGGGTTTGAAACAACCAAGGGATCATCAACTAGACTGGTGTCTAAGTGCAGTGACTCAACTAACGATGATGAGATAAAAGAATGCGATGCGCCAGAGTCAAACAAAGTACGAACTGGATGATCAAACAGAAAAACCAGACTTTCAACGGAAATAGTTCTACCTCTTTGTTGAATCGGTGGAACTGAGAGAACCTGAACTTGCCCCCCTGACTGAGGTGGTGCTATAAGAGCTTGCACCTGACCTCCTGAGGTAGACCCCGTCTTCTGCCCCTTCTTTGGGCAGTTTTTCACAAGATGTCCTGCTTCACCACAATGAAAGCAACCGGTCTTCTTCTTTTTACGACAATCCTTGCTGAGGTGACCTGGTGTCCCACAATTGAAGCACTTCTTCTTCGTCTTCTTCTTGTCACCATTGCCTTTTCCGCCCTTGCCTTGTTGTTGTTGTTGCGGTTTCTTCTGATCCCCCTTTTTCTCTGGTGCCTTAGAATTCTTATCATCCTCATGCATAAGTGCCATGTAGACAAGTTTCTCAAAGGTGGCCCCCATAGGAATGTGAGTCATAGCTATTCCTTGCAATGGTTCGTTCAAGCCTCTAACGAACCTCAAAGCCTTCTTCTCCGGTGTATTCACCAACTCTATGCCAAACCTTGCTAATTGATTGAATTTGTTGACATATTCTTTCACCGTGAGATTCCCTTGCTTCAAATTCAAGAACTTCTCCATAAACAGATTCTCTTCCGCCCTTGAGAGAAACTTAGCCCCAAACCTTTGCTTAAAATCTGCCCAAGAGTCAACAGGGCGTTCTCCATTAGTGACCTCCCACCAGAATGAGGCCTCTCCCTTCATTAACCAAGCTGCCAACTTGACTTTCTTTCCCTCTTCCACTTCAAAGATATCTAGCAACTCTTCCACTTCCTTAAGCCAATCTCTAGCCTCTATGAAAGTCTCTGAACCTAGAAAAGGTTTTCCTCCTATAGCCTTGAACTCCTTGCAAACCTTAGCAAAATTATCCACTCTAGGCTGAGGAGGAGGAGCGGTTGTCTCTGGTGTAGTAGCATTGGCTGGACCCGCAGCCGCGGCCCTAGCCTCTTGCAACCTCCTATACCATAGTGGTATAACTAAACCCTCCGGGATGTTAAGATCTTCAGCCATGCTGAAACGAAAGAGGAAAGATTCAAAAAGGAGATTCCGAAAGATAAAGATATGGCTATTGGGGATTATGCTTTTCTTTTTCAAAAACTTTTTCTCTTAGAAGACATGCTTTTGAAAATACTTTCTTCGAAAATACTCTTAGAAAATAGTTTTTCTCAAAAAATTTATCTGTTCTGGTAACCTTATGCTCTGATACCAAGTGTAACACCCCACTCCCGCTATGATCACTCACAAAGGGAATGCCATAGCATCGGTGGAGTATTTTAGTGAGTATAGAACAGAAAAATTACAACCAGCCAGATATAAATAGTACTTGAAATTTTAAAACATCATCTCATAACAGCGGAAGTAAAACATGTCTGGTTACATCATAAAACCACAGTAAAAGTTAAGTACAATATCCATCAAAATAAAGAAGTACATAATCCCACTCTCATACAATAGCCAAAACAAAAGGAAAGATAACTGGATAACTGGAGCTTTACATCTACCCAAGCTCCTAAAGGCTGGAACAGCAGTCTGATCAAGCTCCACTACTGCTAGGATCCACCACAGGACCTGAGGGTTGGGAAAAAGATAAAAACAACGGGGTCAGACATAAGTCTGAGCGAGTCCTATAACTTTAACAATACAATCGTTAAAGTAACCAGAGAAGACATGAATTGATATACGGTAACATATGGGGATGAATGGTTACACTAAGCAGTCAACTAAACTAAGATAAGAGATAAAAGCGCATCTACCCTTCCTTAGGTAAATTACTAAGCTGCACCACACCAGTCGTTCCTAACTTAAAGGTTGATCCCACCCATGGACTTATAAAATTAACTTAATAGTTCTCGCGTACCCCTAGGTGACTAAGTAGATGCCACGGGGCCCTACAATCCACTAGGTGTACACACTACTCCCCATTCGATCGGCTCCCTAACGTAGATACCCGTGCTGGCCCCACCGTGGGGTGTACCATTCCCCAACGTGGCAACCTGATAAAACTAACGGTGCACGGCTTATATCTACACGATGCAACAACGGCTTACCTACCAGCCCGGGCCCACTCACGCATATGAAGCCCGTTGGACTTGCGTTGCCACCGCTAACCCGTTTGCCTCTTACAGTCAAGCCCAGTATGCGTGTCCCGTCCTCGACATGGGCCGAGCCCACAAAGATACGTATGGGTTACTGGTTGAAATGGGCCTCCACAAGCTACCCACCTAAGCTTGTCCCTTTTTCTAGTATACCCTACTTAACCCTTTAATCATGTTTAATTACATGTTTCCATTTTGGTTAAGTATTCTAATCGTATTTTCTATTGCCACCCAAGGCAACCACTAGATTTCCTCATGCCACCCAAGCACCCACTTAACCCCTCATGTCCCTCTACATGCTAATGTGGTTAAGTGTTTCTTAATTAATTAATTAAGATCGTAACCTTTGTAAAGACCTCTCACATTAGACTGTCTTTTATGACCGCTGGTTAAGCCGGTTGGGTCCGGGCAGCCTTATGTCATAACCGAGTCTAACCTCGTGTCTTTACATTAGTCACGTATTTAGTTTGTGCCTAAGACCTCTCACATTGGGCTAACATTTGTAGCAACTGGTTAAGCCGGTTGGGTCCGGGCAGTTTTACGCTACAACTGAGTCCAACCTCGTGTCTTAGTCAATTTAATTACCACTAATTAATCACCCTCATAATTTTATATTAATTATCCCTAATTAATCAAGTTTTTCTTAACATGGGTAGACCTAACTCAATAGGTAAATTCCCATGGGGTAGACCTAACTCAATAGGTAAATTCCCGACACATAGTATGGGTACACCTAACTAAATAGGCAAATTCCCATACTATGTTCATTTATTTTGTGTTATGCATAATTATATTACTTTCACACAATCTTACTAACTTATGCATTTAATTAACCCCATCGTTCCCACGCAATTTCGTTTTCATGACATAACACATAAAAGGTGTCAACTTGCATATGAATGAACATGTTTCAAAGGTGCCATCTTGCATATTAACAAACACATAACTTGTATATGAACTTGCATAACATGTCACATAACTTGCATATAATCTTGTATAACATGTCACATAACTTGCATATAATATGTCACATAACTTACATATTCACTTGCATAACATTCTTGCATATTTACTCATAAACTTGCATAATGTGTCATCATGAACTTGCATATTAACAAACATGTAACTTGCATATTAGCAAACATGTAACTTGTATATTAACAAACATGTAACTTGCATATTAACAAACATGTAACTTGCATAGCATATTTTGCATATTAACATACATGTAACTTGCATATTAACAAACATGTAACTTGCATAGCATATTTTGCATATTAACATACATGTAACTTGCATATTAACAAACATGTAACTTGCATAGCATATTTTGCATATTAACATACATGTAACTTGCATATTAACAAACATGTAACTTGCATAGCATATTTTGCATATTAACCTACATGTAACTTGCATAGCATATCACCATGAACTTGCATAACATGCATATGATTACATAGCCCACAACTTGCATATTTAGCATCATGCAAACATAACATACATCATATTAAACTTGCATAAACTTGCATACTCAACATGCATAAACATACATACTCAACATGCATAAACATAAGATTAATGCTAACATCATATCATATGATTCAAGACTCATTAATCCACATACAAAACCATAAATCCCATCACATCTCATCTAATTAGTTTACCCAAAAGATCATCAAAGTGATAGAAACTCACAACTAGCAATTTTGCACACCAAATGAAGAAGATTAAGATGCTAAGAAGGGATTAGAGGTTGATTAGAGAGTGATTAGCATGCAACCCTCTTCATAAATTAGTGGAGGCCATGAGAGCTAGCATTTTGCCATAGTTTAGTTGTATGATAGATTAATGATGATTTAGGGCTAGTTTAGGGTCTTATTTATAGATTAGGTGAGTGTTTTAGGCCCTTAGATTAACCCTAGATTAGATTAGGACCCTTAGATTTCGGAACCCTCTAGAACATAGCCCTAGACTCAGCCAAGACCAGACCTGGTGCACCCAGATCCACAGAGCCGACACCCTGTGTCGACACCCCTGTCGACAGGGCTGTCGACACCCCTGTCGACACCCCTGTCGACACCCCTGTCGACATGCCTGTCGACACGGTGTTAGGCGGGAATTTTTTCCCCCTTTCCTCTTTTGGCTCCAAACTTATTTTAGAGCTGAATTTTAAATCTGTTTTTTTTTTAATTTTCTGAAAACTTCTTTGAGCCATAACCGGGCCATACGGACTCCGATTCTCGAAAACTCGGACTCTATTTCGCGTATTTTTCCGAGACGAACGTAATGACGCAGCCCGTTTCCCCTGGTTCTCCCATCTGAGATTAATTATACTTTAATTACTAACTATTAGTGTTAATTGAAATTCGGGGTGTTACATTTGGCGACCGTCCCGTGCTGGTCAGGCATTGGCACAGCGCACTTTCATTGGAAATGTCGGCTGGTGTGGGGCGGGCTGTCACACAGTGAGTGGGGCTGAAATCTTTGCGAAGTCCTTAATGAACTTCCTATAATAACCTGCCAATCCAAGAAAGCTTCTCACCTCCATTACATTTTCCAGAATTTTCCAATCTTGAACTGCAACTAACTTTGCGGGATCTACTGCTACCCCATTTTCAGAAACTACATGCCCTATAAATCTCACCTCTTTTCTCCAAAAAAGGCATTTGGAGAACTTTGCCTTTAGCTAAAGCGCACGGAGAGTTTTCAAAACTTCTCTCAAATGTTGGGCATGCTCTTCTTCCCTCTTTGAGAAGATCAAGATATCATCAACAAAGACCACGACAAATTTATTTAGAAACTCCCGAAACACCCTCCTCATTAGATCAAAAAATAGGCGGGTGCATACGTCAACCAAAAGGGCATGACTAGCCATTCAAAGAAACCATCTGGAGTCCTAAAAGCATTCTTGTCTATACTGTCCTCGACCACCTTCAACTGATGAAACCCCGTGGCCAAGTCTAACTGAGAAAATACCGAGGCACCAACAAGCCGGTCAAACAACTCATCTATCTCATGTAACACCCCGCCTCTGCTAGGGTCACTCGCAAAGGAAGCACTAGCTTTAGAGGGACATTATTGGTAAACATGCACAGAAATATCACAAGACAGAACATATAAAATAGCGGAAGTAAAATCAAACTTTCATAAACATCAATAATTAAGGTCTAAAGCCTTTTACATCAGAGTACATCAAAACCTGTCTTGCAATAGTAAAGAAGCATAAAGACTTTTTCATAAATTATTCCCCAAGTAAAAACAGTAAAGTAGCCATAGCCAAGAAAAGTCCAAGCCATCCATGATGACCTTCAAGCAGAAGAAGTCCGAACTAAACAACAGTATTTCCTCCCTGTAACCTGGGGGGGAACGGAAGAAAAGAGGCGAAACAAAACGGGTCAGTCAAAAAAGACTGAGTAAGCCCTATCTACTATTAGTATAAAAACTAGTAAAGTTAACTGTCCTGAGAAACTGAGATGAAAATAAGCATGATACAAAATAGGTCAATTAAATCAAAATAACAGGATGATCTACTGAACTCAGATAAACTAGGGTGTCGTGATAAACTACGATGTCAAGATAAAACAAGGTATCACATTGCCAGGTTTCTATCAAGTATAATATCCCAAGATATGTATCGCGTATAACGTCCCATGGCATCTATCCTGTATATCCGCTCTGCACCTCTCGTACTAGTATCCCAACCCGCGTTATGTGTTAACTATGAATGTCCCTTGCCCAATGTCATGGAATGGTCCATGCCAACCTAATATATAGCATATGTAGGTTTTCCCAACTCGTATGTTTCTTTCCATGTATAAGTTCAGTACTTTGCCGTAGGCCATACGGGCTTTCCCATGTAAACGGTTTATCCTTGAAGTTGTTTTGGACTGCAACCCTTGATCTAGTTGTGTTTCCTTACCATGAACTATCGCGCGTCCACTTAGGATTTATGCCACCTAGGACCGCTAGGGATTATGCTACCTAATGAACGTTTCCGTGTCTCGGTTTGGGTCTTGGCCACCTAGGACCACTAGGGATTACGCCACCCGTCAACCGCGCCCTTGATCCCACGTATGTATCGTGAATCGTTTTCCATGTCTAGATGCACATGTTCCCCAATGTGCCATCCGAGTTCCGTGTCAGGGCAAACTAAGAAATACGGAACTCGGTCGGGAGCTTTAAATCGTGTACCGATGCAGATATCAAGGTCTGTTTTTGTACTCGTGGCTATGGTCCCACGTGACCCCTCCCTCAACTACTGAAAGGCAATCAAAGAAAAATCATGTATAGGAACCACTCCCAGGCCCCACTATAGCCCACTTTCCTACGGGCCAACCTCACCCATGACTCGATAGCAAGCACATGGTCTGTTGGGGGTTCCCTGCCTTTCCGCACGTACACGATTGACTAGAGATGGTAGGTAGTCGGCGATGTGCTATCCAGGGCAAAAACCAAGAATCGTCGACTCCACGCTAATCCATCCCAGTCTTTAGGTCGCTCGCATAGCAACCAAGGCATACTCTTGGTCCTTCTAACGCAGACCTTAACCTCTCATGGGCCTAGTATAATTACCTGGCAGCCCACAGAGGGATCCCAAGAATATCCTCACGTCCCCCGAAGCTTCCACTTCGGCACCCTGTGCGCTGGAGCTTTTATCCAAGTCAGATAACTTGCTCCTCCTCGTATACTAAGCGATGACCTACCGTATCAGGTTACTCATCGCTTTGTGAATTAGTCCTATGTCCTTAGCTAAGAATTATTACTTAGTTACCCTTAACTAAGGTTTACCACTTAGCTTCCTTTCCCGTAATCCTTGATTAACCACGATTTTCTACCTAGTTCCTCTAACTAGGGTTTGTCTATTGGGTTAAGTGTTATCATTCAAGTCCATGACTTTACCCGCCCACGAATCACGTCAAGATTGGCTAAGTATTTAAGTTCAAGACTTAGCCCTACAGGTTGGTTAAGTGTACCCAGAGGCTCATGACTTAACCCTATCGAGTCAAATTGGTCAAGTACTAGTTTACCTTAATCCTACCGGATTATCTTGCTAGATCGATTAAGCATAGATTATCTTAATCCCATCAAATTATCGAGTCGGATTGGTTAAGTATAGGTTGGCTTAACCCCATCCTCTAATCGTACTACAATGGTTAAGTATATTCTAAAAAGGTCTTGTGACTTAACCTTATCAGGTCCGCGTATTAGATTGGTTAAGTGTAGGTTACCTAACCCCATCAAGTCATCATGTATAATTGGTTAAGTATAAGTTGCTTAACCCCCTCGAATTACCGTGTCGAGATTAGTTAAGTGTCAATTACTTAACCCTGTCTAATTACCGTGCTTAGATTAGCTAAGCCTTAATTACTTAACCCCATCTAATTACCAAGTCAGATTAGTTAAGTGTAAGTTACTTAACCCCATCCCCTAATCACCTTGCATGGTTAAGTGTCATTAAGAAATCAAACCCTATCCCACTTAACCTTATCATGTTATCATGTTGGATTGATTAAGTATTGGTTAACTTAATCCCCGTCCACAAGTCGTATAAAAATGGTTAAGTGTCATTAGGCAAATCAAATCACTTAACCTACCTAACCTTGTCATGTTTTGTTAAGTATCATTAGCCTAATCAATTTACTTAACCCCTTTATCCATGTCATATTTGGTTAAGAGTCATTAATCAAATTAACTTAACCCTATCATGTGACATTAATTACTTAATGCACCCCAACCTCTCACATTAGACTTTGTTGTGGTTACTAGTTAAGCCGGTCGGTTCCGGGTAGCTTTACACCACAACTTGGTCTAACCTCGGGTTCAAGCACAACATGACCAACTTCTCACATTGGGTCCTATTGTTTGCAACTACTAGTTAGGCCGGTCGGTTCCGGGTAGTTTTACGTTGCAAACTCAACCCAACCTCGAGTTGGCCACACTTATATTATCTAAGTGTCATGTTCATCATGTTTCCAAAACATGTTACCAGTTTTTCAAGCATTTGGGTAGACCTAACTTAATAGGTAAATTCCCAAAGGGTACACCTAACTTAATAGGTAAATTCCCAAGCTTATGTTTTATGCATACTTACATATCATCTTCCATGTTATATTTCAAGCCATGTTTTCAAGTTGTATTTTCATGTCATTTGAAATTACCCATAACATAACCCAACGCTTTTAAATTCGCATATACGTTCGCAACAACATAATGGATTAAAAGAAGAGACTTGGCAAAGGAATGACAAAAATGGGTATTAAGCCACAAGTTAATCATGGTGGCAAACGAGGCACACATGTGTTCATTAACTTGCATGTTACATTCTTACACCTCAAAAACATGCATAAACCCAAACTTGGCACATAAACGAATCATGGTGACAAAAGACATGGAATGATGACTAGTAACTCGCATATATCATCATATAAGGATTATGACTTCATATGCAAGTTGACATAAAGATTATGAAGGTTCTCATGTTGCATAATGCAACACTTCAACATAAAGGTTGTGGCTTTTTGCTCATGAGATCAAGATAATGACTTCATAAACTTGCATAACATGATAGTATGCATCATTCTCAATGATCAAACCCAAACTTTCAACATGAACATTTAACTTCATAGTTAATATCTAAGAGTAGGGAAGGGCTTACATTGCTATGAAGGCCTAAATCGATTAAACCAAAGCTTATGAGGAAGCCTATGCATGCCATCACCCAAAACCCAAAGATGGATGCACCAAATTACTAAAAACACCATCTTTATGAACAAAGATCATAGCTTTTGCCTTGAAATCAACTTGAGAAGCTCTCATATTAACATAGGGACTCTCTAATACTCTCATGATCATGAAACCTCTCATAGAAATGAAGTGGAGGCTAGGATAGTTGAGTGGAGGCCATGAGAGTAGCAATTTTGCCAAAGTTTAGTTGCATGAATGAATAATGAGGATTTAGGAGAGGGTTAGGGGCTTATTTATAGAGATTAGGAGTAGTTTAGGACCCTTAGATTAACCCTAGGATAGATCCCAGCCCTCAAAAATCGTCACAAGCCTCCAAAACAAGACCAAGGGCCAAAACAGGTGCACCAGGCTAGCCAGGGTCAAGCCAGAAGGCTGTGCAGGTTTCTGGCTCGACATGGGCGCACTTCCCAAGTGCGCCAGTGTATTTTTGTGCTGGCGCACTTCCCAAGTGCGCCAGTGTATTTTTGTGCTGGCGCACTTCACAAGTGCGCCAGTGCATTCTGGCTTGTTTTCGGTTTTTCTGCCTAACTTCGTTCGTCCATATCTTCTTCATACGGACTCCGATTTCCGAAATTTCGGACTCTATTTCGCGTATTTTTCCGAGACGAACGCAATGGCTCAACCCGTTTATCCTGATTCATATTTTATAATTTAATTCTGCCTTGATTCTTGTCTTAACACGTTGCTAAAAATTCGGGTTGTTACATCCTCCCCAACTTAAAGGATTTCGTCCCCGAAATCTCCAAGTTAGGAAGAACGTATCCTACCATCCGTCATCCATCTACTCAAAACATCATCCACAAGCAACCATTGTCCTTAGATGATTTCTAATGCTGTATGAGTATATGCAAAACGTGTGTGTACATGTTCCTTAGCTAATGCTAATGATCAGGCCTGAATAATCTTTCTAATGCAAAATATGTATAGTGCCATGAATCCAACATGTATGCAAATAGTCCTAGCCATATAGATACTATATGCGTGCACAATCATTCATTCATATGCAACAATCGCATGATAATACATTCAATTTCATCCATAAACAAGTATAAATACTCGTGCATATGCAATATGAAATGTGACCGAGTCGAGCTAGTATCTAATGTGTATTCGCGCATCCACGAGCAACCACTTGCAACCACTTGCAATTATATCAATCATAACATGTTTCAAATACATGTTTACATCCATAGGGTTCTACCTAGGATTCCCTGAAACAGGGTCGAGAAGATAAACAAGACAAACTCCTTACGGGGTTTGTAACAGAAAATAGGACCGAGAGGATGTCCACAAAATATAGCCTACAAGTAAGCTCCACAGAAACAGGGATCAAGGATATACTCCCAAAAAGAGATATCATGCGCGCATCTAGTTTTGACCATCAAAGTCGTATTTCCTTGAGCTTAATTCCATTGTGCCTTGACCGTCTTTTAACTTCGCGATTTCATAGCTTCTTATTTCCTGTTTCCATAACATGAGCTGGAACTCATTTCTTCGTCGCCTCTCGTTCCACTTGCACACTTGGCGCAAACATGACTGCGTACTCATGATCTCATGCAAGCTTTCCAAAATTCACTAGTGAATCTCGGACCTCGTACCACAAGGTATTCCATGTAGAAGAACTTTCTCTTGAAAGTAAACAGATACCAACCAGGTTATCAAGTGCGCTTACTAGGGTGATTCCCATAACACATGCATAATCGAAACGAACCATCCGCCTTAGCGACGAATTCTATTCGAACGGATTACCAATAACTGCATCCCGGGATTCTAGGTAACTAACCATGACAGAACCCAAAAAGGTTACACGGGACTTCGAGGGTATCACCAAGATGAGTCGAGAGTCTAACTACCCTCTTTCCAAAACCGAGAATGGCACCCCTTACTGGATAACCACTTTACCCCCAGAGTCCATCCATAGTTCCAAAAACATGGGCACTCTCAAATCCAAACAGGTCATGAATAAATGGACCGATCCTCTAACAAGATTTGGGACAAAATAGAATCCTCTTCTATGCTAGTACTAAGGTGCAGAGACTCCTCTATCCAAGCAGACTTAAATGATACGATGATCAAGACAAAGTCTGGACGGGATGATAGAAAGGAACGACTAAGCCTTTACCAGAAACGGCACCATTTCTTTTAGGTACCCTAGAAATGAGAGCATACTATTGCCCTCTCGATGATCTTGTCCTTGTCCCATGATACTTAATTATCCGTCCCGTTCCACCATGCCAAAGGTACTCTCTCGTCATGGGTTTCATTGTTCATCTTTCTCTCTCATTCTGGGTTGAGCCATACCAACAAGTTGTTCATCCTTAAACTCGCATCCTTTATCCTCTTTCTCACTATCCTTTCTTATAACGTGGCCACTGGTCTCTCGAGAACCACCTCCATCGCATGGAAAGCGCTTTCGTAGATAGAAAAGACTAGTCGCAGTTAAAACCACTGTGACTACAGATGGAGGAGAGAAAGGAAAAGAGATTCAATTAAGGAAACAAGGATACTGCTAATGGCCTTTGGGGAATAGCCTTTTTCTTTTAAAAGAGAATTTTCTTGAAAAATACTTCTTTATAAACGATTTTCAAATAGTTTTCAGAAGGTCTTTAAAAACTTTTGCCCAGTTTGGTAACCTTCTGCTCTGATACCAATGTAACACCCCGCCTCCGCTAGGGTCACTCGCAAAGGAATGCACTAGCTTTAGAGGGGCATTATTGGTAAACATGCACAGAAATATCACAAGACAGAACATATAAAATAGCGGAAGTAAAATCAAACTTTCATAAACATCAATAATTAAGGTCTAAAGCCTTTTACATCAGAGTACATCAAAACCTGTCTTGCAATAGTAAAGAAGCATAAAGACTTTTTCATAAATTATTCCCCAAGAAAAACAGTAAAGTAGCCATAGCCAAGAAAAGTCCAAGCCATCCATGATGACCTTCAAGCAGAAGAAGTCCGAACTAAACAACAGTATTTCCTCCCTGTAACCTTGGGGGGGGGAACGGAAGAAAAGAGGCGAAACAAAACGGGTCAGTCAAAAAAGACTGAGTAAGCCCTATCTACTATTAGTATAAAAACTAGTAAAGTTAACTGTCCTGAGAAACTGAGATGAACATAAGAATGATACAAGATAGGTCAATTAAATCAAAATAACAGGATGATCTACTGAACTCAGATAAACTAGGGTGTCGTGATAAACTACGATGTCAAGATAAAACAAGGTATCACATTGCCAGGTTTCTATCAAGTATAATATCCCAAGATATGTATCGCGTATAACGTCCCATGGCATCTATCCTGTATATCCGCTCTGCACCTCTCGTACTAGTATCCCAACCCGCGTTATGTGTTAACTATGAATGTCCCTTGCCCAATGTCATGGAATGGTCCATGCCAACCTAATATATAGCATATGTAGGTTTTCCCAACTCGTATGTTTCTTTCCATGTATAAGTTCAGTCCTTTGCCGTAGGCCATACGGGCTTTCCCATGTAAACGGTTTATCCTTGAAGTTGTTTTGGACTGCAACCCTTGATCTAGTTGTGTTTCCTTACCATGAATTATCGCGCGTCCACTTAGGATTTATGCCACCTAGGACCGCTAGGGATTATGCTACCTAATGAACGTTTCCGTGTCTCGGTTTGGGTCTTGGCCACCTAGGACCACTAGGGATTACGCCACCCATCAACCGCGCCCTTGATCCCACGTATGTATCGTGAATCGTTTTCCATGTCTAGATGCACATGTTCCCCAATGTGCCATCCGAGTTCCGTGTCAGGGCAAACTAAGAAATACGGAACTCGGTCGGGAGCTTTAAATCGTCTGCCGATGCAGATATCAAGGTCTGTTTTTTTACCCGTGGCTATGGTCCCACGTGACCCCTCCCTCAACTACTGAAAGGCAATCCAAGAAAAATCATGTATAGGAACCACTCCCAGGCCCCACTATAGCCCACTTTCCTATGGGCCAACCTCACCCATGACTCGATAGCAAGCACATGGTCTGTTGGGGGTTCCCTGCCTTTCCGCACGTACACGATTGACTAAAGATGGTAGGTAGTCGACGATGTGCTATCCAGGGCAAAAACCAAGAATCGTCGACTCCACGCTAATCCATCCCAGTCTTTAGGTCGCTCGCATAGCAACCAAGACATACTCTTGGTCCTTCTAACGTAGACCTTAACCTCTCATGGGGCTAGTATAATTACCTGGCAGCCCACAGAGGGATCCCAAGAATATCCTCACGTCCCCCGAAGCTTCCACTTCGGCATCCAGTGCGCTGGAGCTTTTATCCAAGTCAGATAACTTGCTCCTCCTCGTATACTAAGCGATGACCTACCGTATCAGGTTACTCATCGCTTTGTGAATTAGTCCTATGTCCTTAGCTAAGAATTATTACTTAGTTACCCTTAACTAAGGTTTACCACTTAGCTTCCTTTCCCGTTATCCTTGATTAACCACGATTTTCTACCTAGTTCCTCTAACTAGGGTTTGTCTATTGGGTTAAGTGTTATCATTCAAGTCCATGACTTAACCCGCCCACGAATCACGTCAAGATTGGCTAAGTATTTAAGTTCAAGACTTAGCCCTACAGGTTGGTTAAGTGTACCCAGAGGCTCATGACTTAACCCTATCGAGTCAAATTGGTCAAGTACCAGTTTACCTTAATCCTACCGGATTATCTTGCTAGATCGATTAAGCATAGATTATTTTAATCCCATCAAATTATCGAGTCGGATTGGTTAAGTATAAGTTGGCTTAACCCCATCCTCTAATCATACTACAATGGTTAAGTATATTCTAAAAAGGTCTTGTGACTTAACCTTATCAGGTCCGCGTATTAGATTGGTTAAGTGTAGGTTACCTAACCCCATCAAGTCATCATGTATAATTGGTTAAGTATAAGTTGCTTAACCCCATCGAATTACCGTGTCGAGATTAGTTAAGTGTCAATTACTTAACCCCGTCTAATTACCGTGCTTAGATTAGCTAAGCCTTAATTACTTAACCCCATCTAATTACCAAGTCGGATTAGTTAAGTGTAAATTACTTAACCCCATCCCCTAATCACCTTGCATGGTTAAGTGTCATTAAGAAATCAAACCCGATCCCACATAACCTTATCAAGTTATCATGTTGGATTGATTAAGTATTGGTTAACTTAATCCCCGTCCACTAGTCGTATAAAAATGGTTAAGTGTCATTAGGCAAATCAAATCACTTAACCTACCTAACCTTGTCATGTTTTGTTAAGTATCATTAGCCTAATCAATTTACTTAACCCCTTTATCCATGTCATATTTGGTTAAGAGTCATTAATCAAATTAACTTAAGCCTATCATGTGACATTAATTACTTAATGCACCCCAACCTCTCACATTAGACTTTGTTGTGGTTACTAGTTAAGCCGGTCGCTTCCGGGTAGCTTTACACCACAACTTGGTCTAACCTCGGGTTCAAGCACAACATGACCAACTTCTCACATTGGGTCCTATTGTTTGCAACTACTAGTTAGGCCGGTCGGTTCCGGGTAGTTTTACGTTGCAAACTCAACCCAACCTCGAGTTGGCCACACTTATATTATCTAAGTGTCATGTTCATCATGTTTCCAAAACATGTTACAAGTTTTTCAAGCATTTGGGTAGACCTAACTTAATAGGTAAATTCCCAAAGGGTAGACCTAACTTAATAGGTAAATTCCCAAGCTTATGTTTTATGCATACTTACATATCATCTTCCATGTTATATTTCAAGCCATGTTTTCAAGTTGTATTTTCATGTCATTAGAAATTACCCATAACATAACCCAACCTTTTAAATTCGCATATACATTCGCAACAACGTAATGGATTAAAAGAAGAGACTTGGCAAAGGAATGACAAAAATGGGTATTAAGCCACAAGTTAATCATGGTGGCAAACGAGGCACACATGTGTTCTTTAACTTGCATGTTACATTCTTACACCTCAAAAACATGCATAAACCTAAACTTGGCACATAAACGAATCATGGTGACAAAAGACATGGAATGATGACTAGTAACTTGCATATATCATCATATAAGGGTTATGACTTCATATGCAAGTTGACAAAAAGATTATGAAGGTTCTCATGTTGCATAATGCAACATTTCAACATAAAGATTGTGGTTTTTGCTCATGAGATCAAGATAATGACTTCGTAAACTTGCATAACATGATAGTATGCATCATTCTCAATGATCAAACCCAAACTTTCAACATGAACATTTAACTTCATAGTTAATATCTAAGAGTAGGGAAGGGCTTACATTGCTATGAAGGCCTAAGTCGATTAAACCAAAGCTTATGAGGAAGCCTATGCATGCCATCACCCAAAACCCAAAGATGGATGCACCAAATTACTAAAAACACCATCTTTATGAACAAAGATCATAGCTTTTGCCTTGAAATCAACTTGAGAAGCTCTCATATTAACATAGGGACTCTCTAATACTCTCATGATCATGAAACCTCTCATAGAAATGAAGTGGAGGCTAGGATAGTTGAGTGGAGGCCATGAGAGTAGCAATTTTGCCATAGTTTAGTTGCATGAATGAATAATGAGGATTTAGGAGAGGGTTAGGGGCTTATTTATAGAGATTAGGAGTAGTTTAGGACCCTTAGATTAACCCTAGGATAGATCCCAGCCCTCAAAAATCGTCACAAGCCTCCAAAACAAGACCAAGGGCCAAAACAGGTGCACCAGGCCAGCCAGGGTCAAGCCAGAAGGCTGTGCAGGTTTCTGGCTCGACACGGGCACACTTCCCAAGTGCGCCAGTGTATTTTTGTGCTGGCGTACTTCACAAGTGCGCCAGTGCATTCTGGCTTGTTTTCGGTTTTTCTGCCTAACTTCGTTCGTCCATATCTTCTTCATACAGACTCCGATTTCCGAAATTTCGGACTCTATTTCGCGTATTTTTCCGAGACGAACGCAATGGCGCAACCCGTTTATCCTGTTTCATATTTTATAATTTAATTCTGCCTTGATTCTTGTCTTAACACGTTGCTAAAAATTCGGGTTGTTACATCTCAGAAGTGGGTGTCTATTCTTCTTAGCGAGTTTATTTAATTCTCTATATTCCACACATAAGCAAAGCGAACCATCCGCCTTAGTTGCGAATATTACTGGAGCACCCCATTCAGATATGCTTCGCCTAATAAACCCTTTCTCAAGTAGCTCCCATACTTGCTTACTAAGCTCCCTCTTTTCCCTTGGAGCCATATGGCGCACAAGTAATGCAACTGCCTTTACATTGTCCACCAAATATATACAAAAATCGATCTTGCGCCTCAGAGGTAAGCATCGTACCTCATCAAAAACATCAGGATAGTCACAAACTACTGGTACAGATCATAGATCATCGATAGATGCATCAAGAGACTCTAGGAAACTAAGCATAATAGACCCTTTTAGGTCACAAAAAATCTCGAGGTTCCGCCCTTGGCAAGTCAAAAGTATAAAGACCCTCTTCTCACAATCTAGAATGGCACCATGGTTAGTCAATCCATTCCTAGAATCAAACCATAGCCCATTAAACCAAGCACATATGTGTCGCACTCAAACTCGACGCCTAACACAGATATTCTCAAACCCCGAGAAATCATGGACAAATGAGCCGAACCACGAATAGGATTTGAGACAACTACGGGATCCACTACCATACTATTATTTAAGTGCAGAGAATCAACCACAAAACTAGATATTAATGAATGTTAAGTGGCATAATAAAAAAGAGTTTTAATAGGATGACTGGAAAGAGAAATCAAACCTTCCATGGAAATTTTCCTACCTCTGTTTGGAGCACTGGTCGCGAGAGCATGCATCTGCCCTCCAAAAGCTCCTACCTTTTGACCTTGTCCTTATTTCTTCAGGCACTCCTTAGTAAAGCATCCAACCTCTCCACAATCGAAACAAGAATTCTTCCTTCTTTTGTAGTCCTTTACCAAGTGACCCTCACATCCACAACTGTTACACTTCCTCTTATCCTTAGCCTTGTCATTCTTTATGCCCTTCTTCTGTTGTTGTTGCTGCTATCCTTTCTTGGGCCATACTTTCTTGTTTTGTGATTCTTCAACTTTAACTTCCTTCTTATCACTTTTGTCTTCCCCATGCATCAAGGCCATATCAGCAAGCCTTTTAAAAGATGCTCCTATTGGAATATGGGACATGGCTAACCCATGAATGGTTTCGTTTAACCCTTTAGCAAAACGCAAAGCTTTCTTATGCGGAATATCTTACAGTTACAATCCAAACCTCGCTAGCTGGTTGAATTTGTTCACATATTCTTTAACAGTCATATTTCCTAGTTTGAGCGCCATAAACCTCTCCATTTGCATGTTTTTCTCAGCTTGAGAAAGAAACTTCATTTCAAATCTCTATCTAAAATCATCCCAAGTTTCCACCAGACGCCCCGCTTGGGTTACTTCCCACCAGAACGAAGCTTTGTCTTTCAGTAGCTAGGAGGCTAGCTGAATCTTCCTATGATCATCCAGATCGAAAATTCCAAACATGTCCTCTGTCTCCTTGAGCCAATTCCTTGCCTCTACGAAGGTATCGGTTCCGTGGAATGGCCTTCCTCCAATAGCATGGAAAATCTTTGTACATCTTAGAGAAGTTGTCTACACGCAGAGGAGGGGAGGAGGAATGACGAGTGCATCTGGGGGAGGAACGTCAGCTTGACCACCGGTTGGCGTTGTAGCCTTCATACACCTATGGAACCAGTCTAATATCGTAACGCCCTCTGGAATATTAGGTACCACAGACATGTTGAAAAGAAAAGGAAAGAGATATAGACAAAGGATCGAAAGACAGTACATATGGCTTTGGGGAATATGTTTTTCAAAAAAGACTTTTCTTTTGAAAATGCTTTCTTTTAAAACCTCTTTTAAAATAGTTTTCAATAACTTTTATCTAATCTGGTAACCTTCAGCTCTGATACGAAGTGTGACACCCTACGTCCGTTAATGTCGTTAAATAAGAGAATGCATTAAGCTTAGTGAAGCATTATAGATAAATAGAAATAGAAACATTACAAGACAGATATAAAATAACAGCGGAATTAAAAACTTTTATTAATCATAAAGCATCGTTGTTCAAAACATCATATGTCTGAATTACATAAAAAGCAGTACATCATAAAAACTTCTGTCTTGTATTTAAAACATCAGAGTATAATATAAAAAAAGCATAATCCCCAAATAAAACATAGCCATAGTAGCAGAATCTAGATCAAGCTTGAGTATTCCCACCCTGAGAACCTGGAGGGGGGGAGAAAGAAGAGGAAACAAAAAGGGCCAGGCATAAAGTCTGGTGAGTCCAATTACTTTTAGCAAATAAATAAGTAAAAGAATCATGACAGTCATATAAAGTGGATAGGAAAGATTATATCACAAAAGGCAGGTATGACAAGGTAAACATGATAGAGTGTATACGCTTCTCTAATGATTACTCTGATTCTTTGCACCAATACTAGTATAACCAAAATGAGATGATCCCAACAACTATAAGATGGTAGACTTAGGTGTACTTCTGGTGAGAGGTTTTATCCCATACAATCCACAGGCGGCCCAACCTAACCGGCTCCTAAACATTACCAAAGTCTAAATGTACCCTAACTACTAACCTAATCGATCGGCTCCATACTTCATAAGTACCCTGTGTCGGCCCTACAGTAGGATGTATCACTTCCTAAAGGGGCAACCCTTCGTTATTGTGCAAAACCATATCTACAGGTATCACGGTCATCTTATCTCCTTATGCCCGGACAATGCACGCACGTGACCCCGATTAGTTTGCGCCGCCCACACCATCCTCCAACTATGGATCTCTAACAATCAGCCTAGCAAGCATGTCCCGACCCCGACCAAGGGCCAAGTACTCGTCTGATACTGTTCAATGGGTTCTTAGCACGTCTCGTATTTGTGCATCTAGACCCCTCACATTAGATTCACCACTTGTGGTCGGTGGATAAGCCGGGCGGTTCCGGGCAGACTTCCACCACAAGTTTAATCTAATCTCGTGTCTAATCGTAGTTACGGTTTCTAATTATTGTAATCCTAGGCATTTCATTTTTGGCTATAGGTTTTCATGCCCCTCCCCCAAGTTATGTTAATAATAAACTATATGTCCAAATTTATATTTATACATTTTATTCAGGTTATGTCCAAATTCCCAATTACAAGTTATGCCTAATTTCAATGTTTTTCCTCTCGTTCCCCGTTTAGCGCGTTCGCATATTTCAACGGCATGCCTAGGTTCGAAAGGAGCCAGGCTATATAAAATAAAAAGGGAAAGATGAAGGGAAAATGATAGAAATGATCATACTAACTAAATTGACATATAATGGCATAAACGTATAGTGGCATAATGACAAGATAGGTACGTAGGAACAGATCTGATGAACATATGATAATAGAACTGATTCTAACATAATAGGTATTTCATAACAGGCATGATAAGATCTAAACAATAGTTTAAATATCCAACTAATAACAGATCCAATTAAACCAAAACATGATAGGGACAAGTATAAGGTGATCTACACTGTGGAACAATGGCAGATCCAACATGATAAATAGGTGAAAGTTTAGATCTAAGTCATAATCATGTCATAACATCGTAGATATACAGGTTATATCAGATCTAATTTGATTCAAATGGTCATAGGCATAGATCCAAATTAATGTCATATCAAGATTAACTTTTAATAATTTATATCTAAAAGTAACTTTAACTCACAGTGTTTGGATCTAGAGAAATGAAGGAGAACAACATATGTTGAATCGTAGATCTACACTTGAATAACTCTAAACTTGATTAACCCGATTATAGAAGAAGAAAAAGGTTTGATTCAATCCGGGCAACGACAGCAACTAGTCCTCCATTATTTTCAGTGTGAAGAAACTAGAGAAATTAGGCCATATTTATAGCCAAAAACACCTTAAACCCTAATCTGCCCAGTCTGCCGCAGGGGGTTCGACTCCCCCCTTATAGTGTCGACCAATGGGTTGACACCCCCTTGAGGGGTCAACAACCCTGGGCCGGAAATTTGTCGTCCACAAAATTTTGATTTTTGAACTGAAATTTGATTTTCTGGATTTAATTGTATATATATATATATAGATAAATATATATATAAATATATATAATTCTCTTATGCGTATACAAACTTCAAACTTTCATAACTTCTTCAAACGGTGTCTGTTTTACGCAATGGCACAGTCCATTTCCCTTAATTCTGAATATTAAATTAATTATTCTTTAATTTGTCCTCTTTGGTGTTGTTAAAATTATGGGGTGTTACAGTGTAGTTGATGGATCGGTGTGTGGTTTTATTGATCGGGCAAGGGGCAGAGCTGATGGATCAGACGAGTGATCTGATGGAGGGCGCAAGGGAAAACACTGGGTCGGGCAAGGTTTTGGTGATGGATCGGCAATAATGGTCCATGATGGATCGGTGTGAAACTCCGATAGGTCATAACGTTTGGGAAACACTATGAAAAGGAAGAAAATGTTGGGAATCTTTGAAATGGAAAAAGATGAAACACTGTGGATTGTGATGCATAGCAAAAGCGGTGAAATGATGTGTATCAAATATCGACTAAATGAAGTAGGTTTTTGGTTTGACGTTGGGCATTACTTCGATATAAATTCCAGACGGAATATTCGAAGTGTTGAAAGTGTTCTTTGATCGTTGGAATGCAATGAGTGTGGAAACGACTCAAAGTTGTGAGTTCGTAGTTAATGGTTGTTCCAGAAGTCGCTTGAGCTTTTGGATGGTCATCAAGTCAGATGGCTAGAGATACTGAAGGCTGAGCGATTATCATTACTCGTAGGTTCTAGCGGACTCAATGTAGAGGTATAATGGGGACTCCTAAAATACTGGAGGGGATCTGGTCGAGTACCCTAGGTATCGTTGAAAGGCCTAGATACGTATCGTGGAAAGGCATATGGATTTTTGCTCGAACCGGGGTTACTTAGCCCTTGACGGATGACAAGTAAGGCCAGTCGTACGATTAATGATGGTTTCAAAGTAGGATAGTCGGTGATAGCCAGAGGCATTGATATTGATTGATTTGTTTGTATTATCTTGCGCAGATTGCTCGACGTCAAAGGAGAGAACTCTTAGGAGCTTGGCTGATATTGGTTTAGGCATTAGGGGATTATGCTGGGGAAATGTTAATCTCGATTAGGATGGTCTATGTTGGATAACTAGTTGCGATGCCTGCTATGTTTTCTATTTTGATTGTTGCAAAGGCTATTACTATCTGATGTGGGGAAGACAGGTTTGGGTTTCTTCTCTATTGATGTTGGTAGATTAGATGGTTGATCTACCTATTCTCATATACTTTATTGTTGACGTTAGATGGTTGTTTTATTGCTCATTAAGATTGTCTTTTGACTTAAGGTTTTATGCTTCCTCTTATTACCTTGGGATGTTCATCCATTGTGTTATGGATGGGCATACTAAATAACAGGTAATAGGCTATGCAGTTAAAGACCCATTAAAATCCCGTAATATCCCCGCTATAGCCCGTAGTGCTCTTCAATCGCTACACTATTTTAATTTAGCGCTGATGAACAGTAGATCTGCTTATAGCCCCTCTTTTTACTGTTGCACCCGCTAAATCAAAACATTTTAGCGTCCGCTTTAGCAATATTAATACATCGTGCTTGATGTGACTAGTTCTCTTTTCAAAAAATTCAGTTAAATTAGCGTATGTGACTAAATTTAAGGCATAATTGCCTAATATATTGCAACACTCAATTACACTCATCAGATTTAGCATGCATGACTATGGTATTCCATGATTTTGTTATACAAGATTAAATAATATTGGTTTCCTGTACACATATAATGTGAGAAAGATGATTAATTATTTATCAAATATTTGGTTTTACAAGTAATGAATCTTTTTGCGCCTCAACTATATCCTCACTATTTCCCCTCTTTATCCCCACTACACCTTTTTGCACCTCCACCACTATAGAACCGCTAAGTGCTTTAACTTCACAGGTAACAGGTAGCAGATCTTAGTAAGGACGATGCTGCAGATCGATGACGAGCTAAAGGCTTATGTATCGCTTTCAGCTATATACATATCTAGTTGTTTCCACTGTTATGCTTGTTGGGTGTTCTCTGAGTGATTTGTAGTGAGGCATTTTTTACAAACTCTTATGTTGTAATCCCATGATGTATGGATATTCTTTCGAGTTGATATGAAAGTTTTAAGATTTTGCTCAATTATGCTTTACTATTAAAGCCTGTTATATATATTCTATCATATTTTATCTCTACGCTATTAGTTATATGACAGGTTCCGCTTGTGTTATTTTACCCTCATTGTCGCCCATAGCTGCCTAGCACATCTTTCAGCGCAGTATTCCTCTTGCTACATGCTGGAGTTATGGGCGGTCGTCACATTTGGTATTAGAGCTCTGGTTAATCGATTTTAGCCAATGTTCAAGGACGTAATAATGTATGACTGATGTAACTGAAGATTTCTTATGGATGTATACTATATATTAGTGTATAGTACAATAAGCGCTTGAATCCATTGTAGGTTTTCTTGGGTGTGGACTAATCATTCTATTTTCCAGATTTAGAAATGAGTCGTCAATCGTCGAGACAAATTACTAGGGAGGATACTGTTTCTGGAGGGGTGATGGCGGTATACCAGATTACCTAACTACCATGGCAATGACTATGAGGAAGGTACCCACTCCAGGAGCAGCCACGGTAAACGTTGTTGTTCAGGTGCAGGTACCTAGGGTTGTGGACTTCACGAAGCTGTGCAAGGACGTCACTTCTCTAGGAGGAAAGTCGTTCAAAGGAACATATCCGGGTATAGAGATTCAAGGGTGGCTTGATACTTGCATTCGGATTTTTGGATACTAGGGCATTATGGATGCGACTAAGAGGAAGCTTACATCGAGGCAACTACAGGGCAGAGCTATGGATTGGTAGAACTTTGTCACTTTAGAGACTCCTGAGGATGAGATCACTTGGAATCAATTCTGAGACAACTTCAAGATGAAGTTCATTTCTACTGCATAGAAATCAGTTTTGTTCAAGAAATTTGTGGAGGTGAAACAGAATGGCAGGCCAGTGTTGAATTATATTTCAGACTTTGAAGCTTTGTCCAAGTATGCTCATTCATATATTGACACTCGTTACCAGAAGAACGAGAAATTCGTAATGGGCTTGGATAAGTATCTTGGGAATCAGTTTGTTGATCATTTGGATGATACTTATGAGAAGATCATGGAAAAAGCTACGGGGCATGAGAGTTTGTTTCCTAAGGAAGAAGTCATTGTTGTTGCAGCCAAAGAGGAACTGACACAACAACAGGGTGGTAATAACAAGAAGAGGAAGCGACAACAGCAGAAAGGAAAGGATGGATAGAAGAAACCGAAAAGTAAGGTGATTTTCTTTGACTGCCGATAGAAGGGCCATTTCTCCAACGATTGCAAGAATCCCAAAGATGAAAGGAAGTGTTTCAAATGTGGTAAGTCTTGGCATGACAAGAAGGACTGTCCAGGATTGTCAAAAGGAAAGAAGATAGTGCAGGCGTATGCTTTGAAGGCCGCGCCATCTTCTTCAAGAGATCCTACAGCAGAGGAGAAAGAGAAGAGTGTTGTTATTCAAGGTACGCTTTGTGTCAGAGGTATTTCAGTTCAAGGGTTGTTTGATACTGGAGCATCGCATGCTTTCATTTGCAATGAGCTTGTGTACCGCTTGGGTTTGGAACCCGAGGTTTGTGATAGACATGTGGTTGTGACTAATGAAATTGGGGGTTCGTCTAGAGTTTGTATGCTTTGTCGTGTCTTGTGTTATCGAGTCATGGTTGCTCCTTTGTGTGCGATTGTTTTGTTTTGAACTTCACTGGGTTTGGGATCATTTTGGGTATGGACTGGTTCAAGAGGTATGTTGCTAAAGTGGATTGTGAGAAGCTCGAGATGACCGTCAGGAATGTGAAAGGGCAAATGGTTGTGATTCGATGTAACCTCGAAGATGTGATCTTCGTAAGCTTTTTTACTCGCTTGTGATTCCATGGGAAGACTTTTCATCTGTGTCTATCGCTAGTGAGTTCGATGATGTCTTTGACAAGGTCAAAGGGCTGTCGCCGCATCGCGAGATTGAATTCAGGATTGACTTATTCAAAGGTGTTAGACCAATCATTAAGCCTCTTAGGCGGATAGGGCTTGAGGAACATCAAAAGTAAGTGGTGCAAGTTCGTAACCTTTTAGGAAAAGGATTCATTTGGAGAAGTTTGTCCGAATGGGGTGAACCATTTGTGTTTGCAACCAAGGCTAATGGATCTTTGAGATTGTGTGTGGATTATCATGAGCTGAACAAGGCGACCAAGAAGAGCAAGTACCCATTGCTAAGGATAGGTGACTTGATTTATCAGCTTCATGAAGCCAAGTTGTTTTCTCAGACTGATTTGGCAGCGTGATTTCACCAGTTGAGAGTGGCGAAGGATAACGTGTCGAAGACAGCTTTTAGGACACTATCTGGTTTCTTTAAGTGGCTGGTGATGCCATTTGGATTGACCAATGGACAACATATTTCGTGGATCTTATGAATAGGGTACTCAGAGATCATTTGAAAAAGTTTGTGCCTATGTTCGTGGATGATATCCTGGTTCACTCCGGAAATGAGGAAGAGCATAAGATGCGCTAGTGAGTTGTTTTAGAAATCTTGTGAAAGCATCAGCCAACACCTAAGTTTTCGAAGTGCTACTTCTGGAAAAGTGAAGTAAGGTTCTTAGGCCTTGTTGTTTCTAGAAACGGAAGAGCTTTGGATCCCGCTAAGGTGGCAGCAATCCAGGGCTGGAATAGACCTAAGTATGCGATGGACGTGAGGAGTTTCCTTGGGTTTGCGGGATATTATCGTCGATTTATCAAGGATTTCTCCAAGATAGTTGCACCAATAACAGTATTGACGAAGAAAAATCAAGTGTTCACATGGGATGCGAAGTTTGAGAAAGCCTTTGGAATTCTGAAAGAGAGACTGACGAGTGCTCCTGTTTTAACGATTCCAAGTGCGGTTGAAGAACTGTTGATATACACTGATGCATGTGGTACGGGACTTGGAGCAGTGCTAATGCAGAAGGATAGAGTTTTGGCCTATGCGAGTTGACAACTAAAGCCGCACGAAAGGAATTATCCGACTCAGGATTTAGAGCTAGCGGTGATAGGGTTTGCTCTGAAAATGTGGAGGGATTACCTGTTGGGAGTTCGATTCGAGCTGTTTATAGATCACAAGTCATTGTGGTATATTTTCTCCTAAAAGGATTTGAATCTTCGGCAACAACGGTGGCTAGAGTTTTTGGCATAATACGACTTGGTATTGCCTATACTCTTGGTAAAGGTAACGCAGTTGCAGATACATTGAGTCGAAGACATGCAAGTTTGGGAGCTATGCCTTCGGAATGGAAGCACCTCGAGTACTTGGCAGGATTTGATTTCAGACCTAGGTGTGAGTTAGAAACTGAAATGTTGGCAAGCTTATCGATAAGACATACTCTCATCGAAAGGATTGGTGAGAGCCAAAAGCGTGATGAAAAGCTTGTCGAGATTATCCAGAAGTTGGAACTGGAGGATAAGGAATTCAAAGTCGATCAGGATGGTTAACCTTGTAAGAAAGGACGAATGGTTGTTCCTGAGATTGATGGACTAAGGGATGAGGTTCTGGGGGAATGCCATCACTCAAAGTTGACGATTTATCCTGGTGGTATTAAGATGTATCGAGACATGAAATGAGCTTACTACTAGGAGGGGATGAAAAAGGTTGTTAGAAAGTTTATTTCCAAATGCATTAACTGTCAGTTAGTGAAAGCTGAACAGAAAAAGCCAAGTGGTTTGCTTCAGCCTTTAGAAGTTCCTACGTGGAAATGGGAGCAAGTATCGATCGACTACCTAGAACCAGGGCAGGAAATGAAAGGATTTGGGTCATAGTGTGCCGCTTGACCAAAAGCACAAGGTTTATTCCTATCAGATCGACTAGGATAGCATCGAAGTTGATTGAGCTATATATAAAATGGATAGTTCGATTCCATGGAATCCCGAAGAGCATAGTGATTGATCGATATCCATTGTTCATAAGTGGATCTTGGAAGAGTTTGCAAGAGACTTTGGGAACTGAGTTGAGAACGACTTATCATCCCCAGACTGATGTTCAAACAAAGAGTGTTAACCGAGTTTTGGAAGTTCTCCTAAGAGATTGTGTAATAGATTTTAGCGGATCATGGGAGGACCATCAACATCTAATTGAGTTTTCCTACAACAACAGATACCAATCGAGCATCAGGATGGCACCATACAAGGCGCTGTATGTTAGACCATGCAATTCTCCGGCATGTTGGTTAGAAACTGGAAATAAGTTGATACTTGGGCCAAAGATGATAAGAGAAACATTGGATTGTATCTAGATCATTCGTTACATCGATAAACATCGTAAGGATTTTGAATTCGACGTTGGCGATATGCTTTTCGTGAAGATTTCTCCTTTGAAGAATGTTGTTCAGTTCATAAGTAAAGGGAAGCTTGCTCCTAGGTTTGTTGGGCCATTTCCGATAGTCGAGCGAATTGGAAATCTCGCATATAGACTGGATTTATCTAAGATGATGTCAAATGTGCACAACGTTTTTTATGTGTCTTTTCTACAGAAGTGTGTGAACGATTCGAATGTGGTGGTATCTTCCGATCAGTATGAATACCTAGAAGTCGAGTTTGTAGTTACAAAATCTTGTAAGCCTCTTAGAATTAAGGGGTATGACACGAAACAGTTTAGGAGGAAGGTGGTTAGGGTAGTCAAGGTACAATGGAGTAAGGTTGAGGCCGATTGTATGTGGGAAACAGAAGAGAGAATGAAGACGATCCATCCAGAGCTCTTCGTTGGTATGACCCTTTAATATCATTTCACTCTTAAACCAATGTAACTTGTACTATTCATTAGAATTCCGCGTGCTAGGTTAAGGCTATGGATGCATGGCTTGATGGATGCTAGTTTGGATGGTAAAATTGGATGTTTATGAATGATGGGCATGAAGAATGGTTTTGGTTGCTTGTGTTTGCTTGGAATTTCGGGGGCGAAATTCCTAAGGGGGAAAGAATGTAACGACCTGCATTTTACGTATTGAAGGATTGTAAAATATTTTCATTTAATTCCTCAAAGGTCGGATCATCCTCATCTTTTGATAGGTTATTCATGGAAGTGTGAGACATTTTTCCCTTGTTGTTTTTGTTTAGGGCATAAATCTTGAATGATATCGAATCAGGTGCTGGAATCGATTTCATTGGAAAGGAAATGATGTTGCTAATTCCGTAGAGTGGTCACATTAAAGATTTGGTTCAGCGGTTTGGGAGGAATCGCTATTTTAGTGATACACATTTTCTGAACAGGCTAATTAGTCACTAGTGGGTTGACTAGTGAGGCCTATTAAGGCTAGGGGATAAAAATAGAGAGGTAGAGGCAAGGACAATTATTTGGTTTCTTCATTTCTCTATTTGGTTGGGGCTTGAGATTCTTACTACTCCAATCAAATACATCTCTACTCCACTAATTCATAAATCTAGGTTAGTAGATTGAAGATCAACATCGAAAAAAGGTATATCACATCAAAGTGATTGATTCGGGGGCCGATCTTCGTTGTTCTTCACTGTCCGGATTTGTAGATCATCGTTTTAAAGTTATTTCGTGGATTTGGTGAGTGATAAGCGTCTCTCACATGGATTCAATCAAGTATATGGGTTGTTTGATCTTATTTCCATAATTTCAAGTTGTTTTCACCTAGATCTAATCAGGGTAAATATATATTGAACTCGAATCACCATAGGATCTAATCTAGCAAATTTATAACGGTAAACTCATATGATAATCATATGTTTATGCTAGTTAGATCCATTTATATTGTTTTGTTCATTGCTTAATCATGATTTGGTGAATTACATATGGTTGTTAGTGATTATTGGTTGTGTTAGTATTTTCTTGATGATTGCTCAATTGCGTTATTGAATGGTTGTTTGGATTTGGGTATGTATTGGCAATCAAATTTGGTTCAAAAGGAAAATACGTCAAAAAGATTGATCAGCCTAAGGTGCATATGATAGATCAGCTCAGTTCGATGGATTGGGCAACACGAAGTGGCATGGATCAGCAGCACTCAAAAGTATGGATCGACATCGCAGTTTTGATGGATTGGGCAACAATCGAGCGATCGATCGGACAACGATCCAGGCGATGGATCGAAAGCACAATTTGAGGGATCGGACAACGATTTGGACACTGGATCGGGCAAGATTATCAGGTGGATCGGCATGGTATTTCTACGTGGATCGACATGGGTGCAGTTGATGGATTGGTGCGTGGTTTCATGGATCGGGCAAGGGGCGGTGCTGATGTATCAGCCGAGTGATCTGATGCAGGGTACATGGGAAAACACTGGGTCGGGCAAGGTTTTGGTGATGGATCGGCAAGACCGATCCATGATGGATCTATATGAAACTCCGATAGGTTATAGCGTTTGGGAAATGCTATGAAAAAGAAGAAAACGTCGTGAATCCTTGAAATGGCAAAAGATGAAACACTGTGGATTGTGATGCATAACAAAAGGGGTGAAACGCTATGTATCAAATATCGACCAAACAAAGTAGGTTTTTGGTTTGACTTTGGACGTGGTTTCGATATAAATTCAAGACGGAATATTCAAAGTGTTGAAAGTGTTCGTTGATCGTCAGAATGCAATGAACGTGGAAATGACACAAAGTTGTGAGTTTGTAGTTAATGGTTGTTCGAGAAGTCGCTTGAGCTTTTGGATGGTCATCAAGTCGGATGACTAGAGATATTGAAGGCTGAGAAATTATCATTAGTCGTAAGTTCTAACGAACTCAAAGTAGGGGTATAATGGGGACGCCCAAAATACTGGAGGGGATCTGGTCGAGTACCCTGGGTATCGTTGAAAGGCTTAGATACGTATTGTGGAAAGGCGTATGGAGTTTTGCTAGAACCGGTCTTACTATTAGCCCTTGACGAACGACAAGTTAGGCCAATCATACGATTAACGATGGTCTGAAAGCAGGATAGGCGCTGATAGCCAGATTCATGGATGTTGATTGATTTGTTTGTATTATCTTGCATAGATTGTTTGACATAGAAGGAGAAATCTCTCGGGTGCTTGACTGATGTTGGTTTAGGCCTTCAGGGCTTGTGCTTGGGGGATGTTAATCTCGATTAGGATGGTCTATGCTGGATAACTGGTTGCTATGTCTTCTATGTTTTCTATTCTAATTGATGTAAATGCTATCACTGTCAGATGTGGGGAAGACTGGTTTGGGTTTCTTCTCTGTTGATGCTGGCAAATTAGATGGTTGATCAACCTATTCTAATATACTTTATTGTTGATGTTAGATAGTTGTTTTATCACTCATTAGGACTATTTTATGACTCAAGGTTTTATCCATTGTGTTGTGGATGAGCAGACTAAGTACTAGGTAATAGGTAGCATATCTTAGTGAGGATGATGCTGCAGATCAATGACGAGCTGGAGGCTTACGTATTACTTTATACTACATACATCTCTAGTTGTTTCCGCTGTTATGCTTGTTGGGTGTTCTCTGAGTGACTTGTAGTAAGGCATTTTGTACAAACTCTTATGTTGTAATACTATGATGTATAGATATTCCTTCGAGTTGGTATGAAAATTTTAAGATTATGCTCAATTATGCTTCACTATTAATGCCGTTTATATATGTTCTATTATATTTTATCTCTACCCAGTGAGTAATATGATAGGTTCGTCTTGTGTTATTTTATGTTGATGATCGTCCATAGCTGCCTGTCACATCTTTCAGCGCAGTATTCCTCTTGCTAAGTACAAGAGTTATAGGCGATCGCCACATCAACTACCTCATCCGAAGGGGGCTTACATGGGACTTGGTCTTCAATACCTTGGTTAGATTGTCATTATCGACCTTAATCTCCATAATACTTTAATTAGGATTCGCCCTTCTGCACCCTGGCTCTTCATCTTCTCTCAGATCAATATCCTCGAGTTGGCGGCTGGACAGTCCCGGTCGGGATATATCCTTTATTTTCTATGTATGTGCCTCCTTAGTGGGAGTAGGAATATCTTCAGGATCTCCACTTTCTTTGGTGCATATTTCATTCCATTCCGCTAAGTAGCGCACTCATCCAACTACTTGGTCCCCACACACAACTCCACCGTCCGTTGGAAACTTCAAGAGCAAGCACCAAGGAGCTACGCATGCTTTAAACTCGGCACATGTTGGTCGGCCCAAAAAGGATTATACGGAGAGTTTATAACCATCATAATAAATGGGCGGATATGTACTCTCATACGGTCCCCCTCATCCAACTCAATTGGTAACTCAACCATCCTTACTGTTCTTTTTTTGAGCGAAACGGATGTGTAGTGTGGTACTACACAGCCTATTAGTTAATTAAATATAGCATTATAACCCGTCAATATGCCAGACCAGTAGCAAAAATAACAGTTCAGTGTCAAAGATGATTCAAAAAGTCACCAACAAACAACAACCAGAAGGACTGAATAAAAATACTGCAGAAAAAAGAGAAAAGAAAATAGACTGGTAAAATGCTTCACAAGGGTGATCAAACGTATGGTATCGAGATCCAACTTGCAGGGTCAACACTTGTACTTCCCCGAGATTCAGCAAAAGAAGCATTTATTAGGAGACTAAGTCTGAATGAAGCCAAATGATCCATCTTGTCCAAGAATGAAATAAGTAAGAAATGCGTCTACAAATTCCAGCAAAGTTACTTTTAGGTTTGTTAAACACATAAACACTGCGCTCCTTCTAAATGCGCTAATAAAAGATGGCAATGGATGAGTCAATGCTATGATCAGTGGGTTGTATTGCCAATGGTCGAAAATGAGGTGAGCATAAGGATAAAGCTATGTATCCTGCCCTTACGTGGCTTTAAGTCTCTCGCCTCCAACCTCATCTGGTCACAATCTCTCTTGAACAAGATATTTACGGAAATCCCATAGTGAACAAGGACTTTCATACTATGGCTGGGAAAATGATGGCCGGAATTACCATGGGATCAATACTTAGATTCTCCATCCCTTTAGATTCTCTATCATGGAAGGGGATGTCATCCGCCATCGTCCTCCTCTTCTTAATCGAACTACTTCTTTGGAAGTATTGGACTCCCTAACATCCAAATGTTTTACATCATTCACATACCGCTCCATGGTTCGTGTGCTAAAACCTGTCGGATGAGCTTCAGTAACTATGTCAATAACAATGCCTTTTCCTTTATCTTTATCTCAAGGATGGACGAAAGCTCTAGGAGCTACTTGACCTTGCTTCGGAGACAAAGCCCCCTGCCCTTTGTCCTTCGGGACAGCTTTATACTCATCAAGTTTTCTTCTTTGATCAATTTCTTAATGAGGTCTCTGAGATGACGGCACTAATTTGCCGAGTGGTTGTATATCTCGTGAAATAAACAAAATTTTCCATTTTGCACCTCCTTCTCAGTCGACTCTCGTGGAGATAGCTTCTTATAGAAGTTTCCAAGTAGATTTTTTTCAACGTATCACTCAGCGGTGTGTAGGTGTCAAATGTCTAAAATTGGGATCGCTTCTTAGCATCCCTCCTTTTGTTATGGCCTTTTCCGTTGTTGTTCCATTGTTGACTACCATTTTTCCTATTGCGATTTCCCATATTCACCTCAACTTTCCTGGAATTATCTCCGAATTGCTTTATTGCCACATTACTTTGGACTCCCTCATTCACTGTATCGTTAACCCTCCTTTTCCGATTCTTCCATGCTACTTCAATTCATAAATGCATCTTATCCTTCTCAAAAAATACATCTAGGTTTGCAGGAGGCTTTCCAGTCAAATACTTTCCAAACTTGATCTCAGGGTCGACACCGTCGAACAATTCCATCAACATTGACTCTGGATTAAGGTTGGTGACTTCAGTAACAGACTTATTGAAACGGTTAAAGTAATCTTTGAGCGAATGTCCTCAAGCTTACGTTATTCAGGAGAGGAAAATTACATTCTTTGACTTGGTGGAATGAAGGAGGAACTTGTTCCAAAACCTTCTACATAAATCTTCAAAGTTAGGCACTAACCTCGGAGGCAACCGAATAAACAACATAAGTGCAACTCCATTGATGTTGGTAGGGAAGGCCTTAAATTTAATGGTGTCCGTGGCTACCGCCGTATTCATAAACCAGGTGCATCTTTCTAGGTGTTGGCTTAGGTCAGTTCTTCCTGAATAATTGTTCAATGTGGCAAGTTGAACCTTCTAGGGAATTCAACTTCCAAGATGTTGTTAGTGAATGGGGAATGACTATGATCCAACCTCCAATATCCATTGGTATATCCTTGTTGTCATTCATAATTTGTCGCGCCATCGTCGCTGCCTCGGCATTAGTGAACGTATGTTTAGGCTATGAACTATCAGCCCATTGAACCCTCTGTGTTCCCATATTAGGAAACGTCACCTGGGCTATCCAATATTGTCCCGGTAGTTCACATGACACAAGGGAGGAAGTACAAGAGCATGAGTGGCTTTGCAAGTGTCAAGATTCCTTGGTGTAGGTGGACCTCCAATTGATGAGGTGTTAGGCTCGACATGCCCAGTATCGGTGATTCTCGGTTTTACATGGTCGATCTGACCAGCCTCTTCTGTTCAAACCGACAATGTAACAAACCAGAGTTCCTAGAGATTTTATGGTGTCACATATGGGAATCTATGCCTTAGTTTCTCTTGATTTCTTTTAGATGACGATGCACCCTCTCATCTTGACGATTCAGTAGGGAAGGATTTCTCTATATCCTGAACTCTTCCCATCGCCTCGCCATCCTATCCATATCCTGCCTCATTGTAGTGTTCTCACGTCTCTGAGCGTTTGAAACTGGAGTAGCTTCATCCAACTTGTTTGATAACAACATGAAGTCATTACGAGTTGCAAACTCCGTGGATAGAGCTTTGTCTGTTAGAGCAGAAGTGGTGTTAACCTGGTTCGACATCGAGGCGGGTGCTAGAGGTTAGGCAGCTCTTGTTGCTTCTTATCGTGTGCTTCTGGTTAAAGGCCTGGAAGAAGCCTTTGTTTTCTTGGATTTTGTGGATACCATTTTTCATTGAATTTGGTGAAAATGCTAGAAAAGGTAGAATTTTCTCTCCAAACATGCCAATTTAGAAAGTAGATTAAAAAATCCTAAACTACTGAGAAATCTGTAGTACTCAATGAAAGCACTAAAGTGTTGACGTAAAAAAGTAGCACAAGCAACCAAATAAAAATTATAAATACAAATAAACGAAGAAATATAAATGAAAATGAAGAAAATTCTAGCACATACGAATTTATAGTGTTTCAGTGTTAATGGGCCTATGTCCACTTTATAATTTCTTATGTAACTTAAATAAATTGATTGCAATAGTGGTTTATCTCTCAAAATCGAGTACAACGTAGTAATACAGAGTGTAAAGGAGATAAAAATGCCAAATGTCCTTTTCTATATCTTTAGAGGGCTATTTATAGGCTGGGAACATCTCGGTTCGAAATGCCACGTGTAGGCCAATCCGGCTAGGTAGGAGAGTGGTGGATTAGGTCCATAGCTCGTGGAATAACCCAGTTTAGTTCGACAATAGACATGTGGCATTCGATCCGTCATTTCAGGAGAGGGTGGAAGCAGTATTTTTGGTGTTGTAGCAGGTAAGCAGGAGATATTTCTCCCCGGCTCGACATGTCTCGGTTCGACATATTCGAGCCGAGGGTTCTTCAATTTGGAGCCTAAGTCCTTTTCGAGCCCAAGCTTGATAGTTATATCTTCACCGATAAGGAACTTCTTCAAGCAGGATTTCCCATTGTTTCTAGCATTATCGATCCGAGAATATGTTGAAAAGTGGCTTAAGGCCATGTGCTGGTCTGGTTTGATTTTGTGAGTATCTAGATATGCTTCCCATGAGTCCAAAACATCATGATCGTCAATATTTATGGTCTTGATGGTCTTGCCAAAAGGCAGATCAACACCTATATTCTATTCTCTTTTAAGCCTCTATTCTTCTTCTCCACCAATGTTCAAATATCAGAAAATAGGACATATTAGTTCTTCTTCTATAACCTATTTTTCTGTCTTTTCTAATATAATTTTATTATTAGAATCTAGAATTGGAAATTGAATGTATATAAGACTCTAGTTAGATTCATATATATATATATATATTCAATATATATACATATATATATGTATGTATGTATTTATTAAGGAGAAAGTTTGGAACATGATGCAAGGGTATAATCCAGAAACAGTTTCTATATAACCTCCACATCCTTTTCCTAAAACTTCAGCTAGTGGAAATTATTTAAGTTTATTGTTTTCTATATTTTGATCATGTAGAATTTGGTTTGGTATGCCTAAAGGGAATTATATTTACATGTAAATAGAACACAAATAAAGTCCCTCAAATCCCTTATACATTGCACTATGCTATAGATGGCCTATCACAACGAAAATGCATGGTGTCGCTAGCTACAATGTTGCCAATGCTATGCTGTTTTTTGTCTATTGCAACGCACGCTTGAATGTTTTAGCATATATATCAACATGTGTTGCAATAGCCTCGTGAATAAAATTATCAATCCGCGTCAACATGACCCAATGGTCCAGGTTAGCGATCCATGTGAAAAAATGTTTAGTCCGGATTAATAATCTGCGCGTGAAATTATGTTTATGGCGGGAAGCAAAAACTAAGGGGGGGAAACTAAAAAAATATTGAAAGTTTCAATAGAAATTTAACAAAGTACTCCGCTGCTCAACCTCTCACACACTCACTCTCAGGTTCAATTAGGGCTAAAAGTTCATGTTTACAAGCTTGATTAGGGTTCGAGTAGGGCAGGTTCGAGTTCAAGTTCAATTAGGGCTTCGATGTTTCAATTAGGTCTTCAACTGGGTTCGTTTGGGTTTCAGATTTCAGTTAGGGCTTCGATTTAATCTGCTGCTTTAGGTATCACTCAATGTGTATTTCAATTTTTTCTGATTTGATTGTAGTGTTGCGTAATGTATTGTTGTACTTGTTCCTAATTTACTGCTTTAAGGTATAACTCAATGAACGACGAGGAAAAACTATGGGCAGAACTTCCTAAGTTCAGTGAAGGTACATCAATGGAGTGAAACTTTTTATTCGAAATACTTTTTCTAGATTTGCGGTAGGTGATGAAATTACATGCCCTTGCAAAAAGTATCATAATCGCAAGTGGCATTGTCAAGAAGTAGTCTACAACCATCTAATTTGGAATGGTCCATCTAAATTGTACATGAAATGGATTTGTGAAGTTTCCTATTTATATCCTAAAAGGAGCGATAACAATATGGATTGTGAAGCAAGAATAAATTTTGGAGATAATCTCGATGAGATGTTGCAACGTACTTGTGGAAATATGCAAAACAATAAATATGGATCTTCTGATAGGTCAAATGGAATAGATGTCGATGCTAGAAAATTTCTTCAACGTGTTGAAGAGGGAAAACAGCCATTATATCCCGGGTGTAATAAATTTTCGCGATTATGTTTCATTGTCAGGCTTTATTCTTTAAAATGTCTACAAAGAATCACTAAGTCTGCATTTAGCGATTTATTAGAATTAATGAAAGAAGCTTATCCAGAAGCCCACATCCTTTTATCTTTCAATGCTACCAAAAATATCATTAAAGATTTAGGCCTCGATTACCAAAGAATACATGCATGTCCAAATGACTGCATGCTATATTGGGCAGAAAATGAAAAGGAAAATAACTGTAAATGTTGTGGTTTTTCAAGGTGGGTTATACCGGAAGAGAAAGTGACTATTGAGAAAGATTCGTAGAAGCGGATTCACAAAGTACCAGAAAAAGTGATGCGTTATTTTTCACTAAAATCAAGGTTGAAAAGGATGTTCATGTCGAAGGAGTACGCAGAACGTATGTTATGGCATGCAGTGGGATGAAAAAATGATGGCAGACTTCGACATCTAGCTGATGGCGAGGTATGGAAGACTATGGATGCCAATTATTCTCATTTTTCAGCAGAAAACCGAAATATCAGGTTAGGAGCAGCATCTGATGGATTCAGTCCTTTTCGTACAATTACTACACAACACAACACATGGCCGATCGTATTGGTAAATTATAACCTTCCACCTTGGTTATGCATGAAGACAAAAAAATTGATACTTTCAACCCTTATCCCTGGTCCAAAGTCTCCAACCAATTACATTGATGTCTACAAGCAGCGTCTTATCGTAGAATTGAAAGAATTATGGGATCTTAGCGTACAAACTTATGATGCCTTCACTGGTGATGATTTCACATTACGTGCAAGCGTGTTATGGATGATCAGCGACTTTCCGGCTATGAATGCTATCCGGCTGGAGCACAAAGGGTTATTTAGCTTGTCTCGTATACCATTTCGAGACTTCTTCAACTTACTTGAAACATAGTAGAAAAATTAGCTACATGAATCATAGGAAATTTTTAGATCTGGGACACAAGTGGAGGTTTTATAAGAAAAGGTTCAATGGTGAAATTGAAATGGGAACACCTCCCGTTATTTTATCCGGGACTGACATTGAAGAATTGTTGGCTGGTTATGAAAATATTTTTGGAAAGAAGGAGGTCAAGAAGCACAAAAATGAAACTCCTTTTAAAAAAATTAAATATTTTTTAATTTACCATATTGGAGTCAAAATGTTTGTCGACATAACCTTGATGTTATGCACATAGAGAAAAACATTTGTGATAACATACTTGGTAAGTTACTAAATATTGATGGGAAGTCGAAAGACCAATTAAATGCTTGGTATGATTTACAAGAGATAGGCATCAGGGAGGTCCTTCATCTGGTTTTATCAACTGATGGAATTTTCCTTGAAATGTGGGTTGCCATATTTGAAATGACGAACAAGGAGAATGAACTATTTTGCTCGGTGTTAGAGAATGGTAAACTGCTTTATGGTTGTGCAGCTAATATCAGCCGGTATGTAAACAATAAAGAGAGGAAAACTGCAGGGTATAAGAGCCATGATGCTCATTTTCTTCTCCACTACTTACTACAGTTTGCCGTGAAGAAATCTGTAAAACCTGAAGTTGCAATACCTATGATAAAATTAGGTGCATTTCTAAGAAGTGTTTGGAGTAAAAGTACCTATTTGGCTGATCTCAAGAAGCTACAAAAGAAAATTGTGGAAATTCTTTGCAATTTGAGATGATATTCCCAAATGCTTTCTTCGATACAATGGTGCACTTGCTAGTTCATTTATGCAAGGAACTTGAATATAGTGGACCTGCACATGTTCTACGTGTGTTTCCTATTGAGTGTTATCTTTTTAAACTGAAATCATATGTTCGCAACAAAAGTAAACCTGAGGCGTCCGTTGCTGAAGATTATCTTGCAGAGGAATGTTTGATATTCTGTTCAAGGTTCTTAGGTGGCGATGGAGCAGAAAAAATGCAATTTGAAGCATGTCCACAAAATCTGGAATATCCTATTGGCACAAGAATAAATAAAGATGGAAAACTATTCATCTTAAAAATTCTCAATAGAAGGAATGCCGCCATTGCATTCTATTCAATTGCGGTAATAGGGAAATAGAGAGTTTACTTGGGTAAGTTTTTTTTATTTTAGTAAGTATTGAAGTATTATTCCAATCTTTATGAATCCTTTATTAGTTAGTTTGTTCCTTTATTCATAATAAATAATGTTTTCCTTTTTGAACCTGGCAGATGGAATTTTATGCAATTGAAATTTACAATGGTTTGTTTAATTAGAAAAGTGGACAAGTTCGGTTAACATCAGTAATAAAAAATTTCACGTAGCTTGTGAAATGATGTCAACTATTGAAAAAAAATTTTTTTTTGATGTTATCCTTTTGCCAGCAAAATCAGTTCTTTTAAACAATCTACAAACATATTATTGATTCTAGCCTCACGTATTGTTAGTTGTAAATTCCAAGTTTCAGCAATTTCAGGGATTTCGGGCATGATTTGTACTTAAGCTATGTTCTCATTCATACAGAATTATTTTTAGTATGGTCAGTTTCAACTTTAGTAATAGATCCAGCCAAATTTGTTTCTATCTTTTATTAACCTGATCTTTATTCTAGGGAACCTCGAGATTTAATTGACGGTCATGCATCATCAAAAAAATATAAAAGAGAGAGAGAGAACATAATGAAGAATTTTCGAAGTGATTAAAGGAAGAGGTTGGGAAAAAGGAGGACATTTCAAAAGAAGTGCAACTGCTTGCAATGGGTCCTCTTCCAACAGCTAAGCGGTTTACTAGATATGTTATCAAAGGATGCAGATTTTATGCAAGGTTCAGAGATGCCAAGTGTACAACACAAAACAATGGTGTATTTTTGACAGCCTTGACTATTAGCTTTGCGAGTTCGAAAGATCAAAATCCATTGGTTGTTGAAGTTAATTACTGTGGATCAATTGAAGAAATATTAGAACTAGATTATTGGGGTTAGTGTGGTTTTATTTAAGTGTTGTTGGTACCAAGAAGAGAACAATTTATATGGGCTGACTCGTGTCAATTTTAATCGATTGTGCCAGAAATCTGATCCTTATGTTATGGCTTTACAAGTAAAACAGGTGTTTTATATAGAAGATCCAACTGATAGGATGTGCCACAATGTTATCAAGAAATTGCCGAAAGACTGGTGTGAACTCGAAAGTGAATATGAAAATGTAGATTTGAATGATATCCAGCCTGCTTATGGAATGGGAAACCAAGATTTTGATGTTCGTTGGTGTAGAGATGATGTCCCAATAAGACGAATCCGCCTTCCACCTAGCAAAGTGAAAAACACGGCTTCTTAATTTCATGTTATTGTAGTCCAAGGTCCTTACAAATTGTGCAAATCGGAGATCGTATATAGACACACACTGCTGGTATGTATTTTTTTTATTTTTATGGTTGGTTGGTGGTATTCTTCAGAATTCTTACAATTTCCGCTTGCTGAAGCATCAGTCTAATTCTTACAATTCTGTAGTTCAATGCTGGTATGTAACCGATCATGTGCAACACTGATGCTTCGTGGATGGAGCTTTGTTTGTTGAAGCAGAAGTGGTGTCAACTTGGTTCGACATCGAGGCGGGTGCTAGAGGTTAGGCAGCTCTGGTTGCTTCTTGTCGTGTGCTTCTGGTTAAAGGCCTGGAAGAAGCCTTTATTTTTTTGGATTTTGTGGATACCATTTTTCTCGAATGTGGTGAAAATGCTGAAAATTACGAAAAGTAGAAAAGGTATAATTTTCTCTCCAAACTTGGCAATTTAGAAAGTAGATTAAAAAATCCTAAACTACCGAGAAATCTGTAGTACTCAATGAAAGCACTAAAGTGTTGACGTAAAAAAGTAGCAGAAGCAACCAAATAAAAATTATAAATAGAAATAAACGAAGAAATATAAATGAAAATGAAGAAAATTCTAGCATATACGAATTTATAGTGTTTCAGTGTTAATGGGTCTATGTCCACTTTATAATTTCTTATGTAACTTAAAGAAATTGATTGCAATGGTGGTTTATCTCTCAAAATCGAGTACAACGTAGTAATACAGAGTATAAAGGAGATAAAATTGCCAAATGTCCTTTTTCAATATCTTTAGAGGGATATTTATAGGCTGGGAACATCTCGGTTCGAAATGCCACGTGTAGGCCAATCCGGCTAGGTAGGAGAGTGGTGGATCAGGTCCACAGCTCGTGGAATAACCCAGTCTGGTTCGACATTAGACATGTGGCATTCGATCTGACATTTCAGGAGAGGGTGGAAGCAGTATTCTTGGTGTTGTAGCAGGTAAGCAGGAGATACTTCTCCCTGGTTCGACATGTCTCAGTTCGACATATTCGAGCTGAGAGTTCTTTAATTTGGAGCCTAAGTCCTTTTCGAGCCCAAGCTTGATAGTTATGTCTTCACCGCTAAGGAACTTCTTCGAGCAGGATTTCCCATTGTGTCTAGCCTTATCAATCCGAGAATATGTTGAAAAGTGGCTTAAGGCCATGTGCTGGTCTGGCTTGATTTTGTGAGTATCTAGATATGCTTCTCTTGAGTCCAAAACATCATGATCGTGAATATTTATGGTCTTGATGGTCTTGCCAAAAGGCATATCAACACCTATATTCTATTCTCTTTTAAGCCTCTATTCTTCTTCTCCACCAATGTTCTAAATATCAGAAAATTAGACATGTTAGGTTTGTTCTTCTATAACCTAATTTTCTGTCTTTTCTAATATAATTTTATTATTAGAATCTAGAATTGGAAATTGAATGTATATATGACTCTAGTTAGATTCATATATATATATATATCCAATATATATACACACATATATGTATGTATGTACTTATTAAGGAGAAAGTTTGTAACATGATGCAAGGGTACAATCCAAAAACAGTTTCTATATAACCTCCACATCCTTTTCCTAAAACTTCAGCTAGTGGAAATTATTTAAGTTTACTGTTCTCTATATTTTGATCATGTAGAATTTGGATTGGTATACCTAAAGGGATTTGTATTTACATGAAAACAAAACACAGATAAAGTCCCTCAAATCCCTTATACATTGCACTACGCCATAGATGGCCTATCACAACAAAAATGCATGGTTTTGCTAGCTATAATGTTGCCATTGCTATGCTTTTTTTGTCTATTGCAATGCATGCTTGAATGTGTTAGAATATATATCAACATGTGTTGCAGTAGCCTGGTGAATAAAATTATCAATCCGCGTCAACATGACCCAACGGTCCAGGTTAGCGATCCACGTGAAAAAATGTTTAGTCCAGATTAACAATCCGTGCGTGAAATAATGTTTACGGCGGGAAGCAAAAACAAAGGGAGGGAAAACTAAAAAATTATTGAAAGTTTCAATAGAAATTTAACAAAATACTCCGCTGCTCAACCTCTCACACACTCACTCTCAGTTTCAATTAGGGCTAAAAGTTCAAGTTTACAAGCTTGATTAGGGTTCGAGTAGGGCAGGTTCGAGTTCAAGTTCAATTAGGGCTTTGATGTTTCGATTAGGTCTTCAATTGGGTTCGTTTGGGATTCAGATTTCAGTTAGGGCTTCAATTTAATCTGCTGCTTTAGGTATCACTCAATGTGTATTTCAGTTTTTTCTGATTTGATTGTTGTGTTGCGTAATGTATTGTTATACTTGTTCCTAATTTACTGCTTTAAGGTATCACTCAATGAACGACGAGGAAAAACTATAGGCAGAACTTCCTAAGTTCAGTGAAGGTACATCAGTGGGGTGAAACTTTTTATTCAAAATACTTTTTCTAGATTTCCGGTAGGTGATGAAATTACATGCCCTTGCAAAAAGTATCATAATCGCAAGTGGCATTGTCAAGAAGTAGTCTACAACCATCTGATTTGGAATGGTCCATCTGAATTATACATGAAATGGATTTGTGAAGTTTCCTGTTTAGATCCTAAAAGGAGCGATAACAATATGGATTGTGAAGCAGGAATAAATTTTGGAGATAATCTCGATGAGATGTTGCAACGTACTTGTGGATATATGCAAAACAATAAAGACGGATCTTCTGATGGGTCAAATGGAATAGATGTCGATGCTAGAAAATTTCATCAACGTGTTGAAGAGGGAAAACAGCCATTATATCTCGGGTGTAATAAATTTTCGCAATTAAGTTTCATTGTCAGGATTTATTCTTTAAAATGCCTACATAGAATCACTAAGTCTGCATTCAGCGATTTATTAGAATTAATGAAAGAAGCTTTTCCAGAAGCCCACATCCCTTTATCTTTCAATGCTACCAAAAATATCATTAAAGATTTAACCCTCGATTACCAAAGAATACATGCATGTCCAAATGACTGCATGCTATATTGGGAAGAAAATGAAAAGGAAAATAACTGTAAAAGTTGTGGTTTTTCAAGGTGGGTTATACCGGAAGAGGAGGTGGCTATTGATAAAGATTCGGAGAAACAGATTCGCAAAGTACCAGCAAAAGTGATGCGTTATTTTTCACTAATACCAAGGTTGAAAAGGATGTTCATGTCGAAGGAGTATGCAGAACTTGTGTTATGGCATGTAGTGGGATGAAAAAATGATGGCGGACTTCGACATCCAGCTGATGGCGAGGTATGGAAGAATATGGATTCCAATTATTCTCATTTTTCAGTAAAAAACAGAAATATCAGGTAAGGAGCAGCATCTGATGGATTCAGTCTATTTCGTACAATGACTACACAACACAGCACATGGTCGATCGTATTGGTAAATTATAACCTTCCACCTTGGTTATGCATGAAGACAGAAAATTTGATACTTTCAACCCTTATCCCTGGTCCAGAGTCTCCTACCAATTACATTAATGTCTACATGCAGCCTCTTGTCGCAGAATTGAAAGAATTATGGTTCTTGGCGTACAAACTTATGATGCCTTCAATGGTGATGATTTCACATTACGTGCAAGCGTGTTATGGATGATCAGCGACTTTCCGGGCTATGAATGCTATCCGGCTGGAGCACAAAGGGTTATTTAGCTTGTCTCGTATACCATTTCGAGACTTCTTCAACTTACTTGAAACATAGTAGAAAAATTAGCTACATGAATCATAGGAAATTTTTAGATCTGAGACACAAGTGGAGGTTTTATAAGAAAAGGTTCAATGGTGAAATTGAAATGGGAACACCTCCCGGTATTTTATCGGGACTGACATTGAAGAATTGTTGGCTGGTTATGAAAATATTTTTGGAAAGAAGGAGGTCAAGAAGCACAAAAATGAAACTCCTTGTAAAAAAATTAAATAGTTTTTAATTTACCATATTGGAGTCAAAATGTATGTCGACATAACCTTGATGTTATGCACATAGAGAAAAACATTTGTGATAACATACTTGGTACATTACTAAATATTGATGGGAAGTCGAAAGACCATTTAAATGCTTGGTATGATTTACAAGAGATAGGCATCAGGGAGGTCCTTCATCTGGTTCTATCAACTGATGGAATTTTCCTTGAGATGTGGGTTGCCATATTTGAAATGACGAACAAGGAGAAAGAACTATTTTGCTCGGTGTTAGAGAATGGTAAACTGCTTTATGGTTGTGCAGCTAATATCAACCGGTATGTAAACAATAAAGAAAGGAAAACTGCAGGGTATAAGAGCCATGATGCTCATTTTCTTCTCCACTACTTACTACAGTTTGCCGTGAAGAAATTTGTAAAACCTGAAGTTGCAATACCTATGATAAAATTAGGTGCATTTCTAAGAAGTGTTTGGAGTAAAAGTATTTATTTGGCTGATCTCAAGAAGCTACAAAAGAAAATCGTGGAAATTCTTTGTCAATTTGAGATGATATTCCCAAATGCTTTCTTCGATACAATGGTGCACTTGCTAGTTCATTTATGCAAGGAACATGAATATAGTGGACCTGCACATGTTCTATGTGTGTTTCCTATTGAGTGTTATCTTTGTAAACTGAAATCATATGTTCGCAACAAAAGTAAACCTGAGGCGTCCGTTGCTGAAGATTATCTTGCAGAGGAATGTTTGATATTCTGTTCAAGGTTCTTAGGTGGCGATGGAGCAGGAAAAATGCAATTTGAAGCATGTCCACAAAATATGGAATATCCTATTGGCACAAGAAGAAATAAAGATGGAAAACTATTCATCTTAAAAATTCTCAATGGAAGGAATGCCACCATTCCATTCTATTCAATTGTGGTAACAAGGAAATAGAGAGTTTACTTGGGTAAGTATTTTTATTTTAGTAAGTATTGAAGTATTATTCCAATCTTTATGAATCCTTTATTAGTTATTTTGTTCCTTTATTCATAATAAATAATGTTTTCCTTTTTGAACCTAGCAGATGGAATTTTATGCAATTAAAATTTACAATGGTTTGTTTAATTAGAAAAGTGGACAAGTTCGGTTAACATCAGTAATAAAATTCTTCGCGTAGCTTGTGAAATGATGTCAACTATTAAAAAAAACTATTTTTGATGTTATCCTTTTGCCAGCAAAATCAGTTCTTTTAAACAATCTACAAACATGTTACTGATTCTAGCCTCACGAAGTGTTAGTTTTAAATTTCAAGTTTTAGCACTTTCAGGGATTTCAGGCATGATTTGTACTTAAGCTATGTTCTCACTCATACAGAATTGTTTTTGGTATGGTCAGTTTCACCTTTAGTAATAGATCCAGCCAAATTTGTTTCCATCTTTTATTAACCTGGTCTTTATTGTAGGGAACATCGAGCTTTAATTGATGGTCATGCATTATCAAAAAAAAATAAAAAAAAGAGAGAGAACATAGTGAAGAATTTTCGAAGTGATTAAAGGAAGAGGTTGGGAAAAAAGAGGACATTTCAAAAGAAGTGCAACTACTAGTAATGGGGCCTCTTCCAACAGCTAAGCGGTTTACTAGATATGTTATCAATGGATACAGATTTCATACAAGGTTCAGAGATGCCAAATGTACAACACAAAACAGTGGTGTATTTTTGACATCCTTGACTATTAGCTTTGCGAGTTCGAAAGATCAAAATCCATTGGTTGGTGAAGTTAATTACTGTGGATCAATTGAAGAAATATTAGAACTAGATTATTGGGGTTAGTGTGGTTTTATTTAAGTGTTGTTGGTACCAAGAAGAGAACAATTTATATGGGCTGACTCGTGTCAATTTTAATCGATTGTGCCAGAAATCTGATCCTTATGTTATAGCTTCACAAGTAAAACAGGTGTTTTGTATAGAAGGTCCAATTGATAGGATGTGCCACAATGTTATCAAGAAATTGCCGAAAGACTGGTGTGAACTCGAAAGAGAATATGAAAATGAAGATTTGAATGATATCCAGCCTGTTTATGGAATGGGAAACCAAGATTTTGATGTTCGTTGGTGTAGAGCTGATGTCCCAATAAGACGAATCCGCCTTCCACCTAGCAAAGTGAAAAACATGGCTTCTTAATTTCATGTTTTTGTAGTCCATGGCCCTTACAAATTGTGCAAATCGGAGATCGTATACAGACACACACTGCTGGTATGTATGTCTGCTTATTTTTATGGTTGGTTGGTGGTATGCTTCAGAATTCTTACAATTTCCGCTTGCTGAAGCATCATTCTATTTCTTACAATTCTGTAGTTCAATGCTGGTATGTAACTGATCATGTACAACACTGATGCTTCAGTAATGAACTACAGAATTTAAGAATTTTATTTTCTCTTAAATCAGCAATGATCGTGTCAGTTCGTAATTGATGCAATGGTTGAGTTTGTACTTGAATGAGTCGCAACATGTCTAAATTTTTAGTGCCTCAGGCATACTATTACATTCCTTGATATCGTTCGTGCTTTGAACAAGCTGATTCATTGCATCAATTTGCAACTCAGCCATAGATTGTGAAATGCAACTCTGGCCATAGTTTGTGCCGAAATGTCATTGTGCTAAAGTGCAAGTCAGTTATACTATGGCCATTGTTTGTGCTGAAATGCAACTGAGGCATGCATGTCTTCCATTTTGTGTAGAAATGTAAACGAGGCGTTGCATCAATTCGTAACCGAGGCATGCATGACTTTGGTTGTGCTGAAATGCATTGGTTGTACTAAAGGCTTTTGCTGAAATGCATGACTTTTGAAACTACTTTATTTTGCAGGTGAAGGAGGCAGTAGAGATACTGAATGCGCTGGAGGCTCGCGCTTTATTAATTTGAAACTGTTTTAGTTTGATGTAAACATGAATTTAATAGCGACTGTGTTTGTAAGTACTCTGTAAAGCTGAATTTATTGGCCATTTTTTGTTATTCTGTGGTTGACTAAATAGTATTTGTGTTACTGGTTATTAATTTGAAATGAAAAGTTGTTTATTAATTTCAGTGTGTAATGTTAATTGCTGTTATGTTGCAGTACGTTATATAATGATGCAATAGCTATGATATAATGTTGTAGTATGCAATGTTAAATGTTGTCGTAGCTATGATATAGTGTTGCCATAAATTAATGCTGGTGGGCCCCACAACAAGATTCCGTGAATCCGGCTACAGAATTTAGGGGCACAACATGATTCCATGATCCCGGGATTTAGAATTTAGTGGGCCCCACATTTTATGTAAATTTAGTACCTATAGCAACACCTGTAGCGATGTTATCTTAGGATAGAAAAGACGTTGCCTTTGACTCTAGGGCAACGCGGCAAAAGGCAACCCCAAAAAAGTGTTGCCAGAGATAATTTTTGGCCTATAGCAACAATATTTTGCACTTCCTACGTCACTTCTTCGGGTTGCCGTATGCAATCTATGGCGTAGTGTTGGTGAAATGTTCAATCATTTGAAAGTATATTGTGTTTTGATTATAAATACAACAAAAGTTGGGTTTCTGGGTGTCGTATTATTTTGATAATGGTCTGATTTACTTGCTTGTAATTTGTAAATCTCATATATGTGCAAAAAAAAAAAAAGATTTGGGTACTGTAACATATACAGATTTAAACATCTACTTACATAAAATAGATAGTTTGAACGTATTAAAACACAAGTCATCAAAATCTTGGTTTTGGTACAAAATCATATGAAAAATAAAGCAGTACCAAAAAGAGATTATGCATACCAGTGCGTATGCACGTCTGATGGACATGTGCATAAAAAATGTATTTAACGTTGGTAAAGAGCTATACTAATGTATTTAACATTGGAAAAGAGCTTTTAATTTGGGCTCGTTGCATTTGTTTTGATTTGTTGCTTCAACAACGAAGCAGTTCAGTAGATAAATATAAACTACTTGTATCAAGGAACATTTGTATATAACATTTGATGTGTATAAACAAATTTATAACAGTATAGAAAAAGATTACCGCTGTACTTTCATGTATGCAAGGGAAGTGCAATAATTTAGCTTAAATAAGTTCCCAGTATAGCAATGAAAACCTCCATGGCTTATATTGAGAAGTAATTTAGAATAACATACCAATCAGATGTTCTCTCTATCCAAAAGTGTAGACTAATTATTGTCCACATCATCTTCGAGAGAACTTTTAATTAATACTTGCCCAACCCTCTATAGCCCTACTCTATTTTTCTTCCTCTTGTAGACCAAGGTATTTTCTTCATTATCTCATAATGTCTTTTTACACTATTCAAAATGTTTCATCTCTACCCATGATTCTGAGATACAACGAACTGAGTTGTACACTGTAAATGGAAAAAGTTTGAAAATAAAAATTAAACCGACTAAATTACGAGCAAATTTATAACCCTACAACCAAAAGTGCAAGTGATAGAAATCACTCATACATAGAAAAAAAAGAGTTTTAGTGCATTCATAACATGATAAGAATCTTATTTGGCCTTTTCCAAAACGTGCTTTATCATGTCATAAGCATCCAATCCATTTCCATCGAAATTCAAGCACAATGGCCAAATCGGACTTCCAGATCAGAAAAGGACCCCATTTTGTTGTTAGAGATATCTCTTAAACACTGAGCCTGACTCTGGTATATCATTTGTTCAATTTTCATGATTCCAATTTGCCTTTGGCTTTCTTGAAGAGCAGCTTCAACTTCAAGTTCCTTGATTCGTTCTTCGAGCCTGGACCAAATGGCTTTATGGAGGCGTAAGCAGAGTTCTTGAGGTGGAACTGCATAATTAACATCATGAATATCTGTTTTAGAGGTGCTACTACTATCATGTGCCTCTTTGATTCCGTCTTTAAAGTGGTCGGCTCCTTGATCATCTTGTATCACATTATTTGATATAAGGTCTAGATTTACATTATAAAGTGTAGAGATTCTTCCTTCTAAACTTGTAGCATTCATATTCAAATCTAAGTTCTCTAATTCTGCTTCTAGCCCTGCTCCAATTCTACTTATGTCAGAGTTCTTTCCATGCACAACTGTAAATTCATTCCTGTCTATATAATTTTTATCATTATTATTGCTTCCACTAATTTCAATTTCTAGTTCATTAACAGTCAGTGGATCATGTTCAACTCTTCTTGTAAATCTTGAACCAAGTTTTCAAATTTTTTCAGTGTCTCATTTATATTCCCTATTTCTTTCTTATTTGAGCTAATGGTAGATAATATACCAATGTGAATTCGAAGACACAAAAGAAGCATTCTGCTTTGTAAATCATGTGAAGTAGAATCTTGACAATAGCAATATAATAGATGACAAAGCAATAGCATCGCAAACCTCTAAGCAGATAATAATGCTAAAGAATATCCGCATATTTTAGCTACCACTAAAATAATAAAAATTGCTTTTCCATTAAGGTTTAACATATTCCATATTGTATACATATATTTTTTGCGAACCTCTAAACCATGCATATTCCATATTGTGTAGATGGAGTATATTTTTGCATTACCATATAAAAAATGGACTTACCAAAATATCAGATAACCAACTTCGACAGCTCAACGGGATATGGAAGAATGTCAGGTTGCCAGTATATTTCAATTTTATTTGCAACTGCAGTGATATTAAGGTAAGAAAACAAAACCATAGACGTTACAACAAGAAGAAAAGACAAACATTGTTGTACTTGAGCTCTCTATCAGGATTCCAGAGCAACTCAAGCATGCTCACCTGTCATCACTCTGGGCCTCTGGCGATCCTCTAATTCTAGCAACTGATAACTTTAAATAGGAGAGTATCAAAAAGATGATATGATTTAAGACATAAGATCGACAAATAGAGAATTCAATCTAAACAGAGATCGACTGTATTTGAAATTAAACAAAAAGAAAAAAATCCTACCAAAACCTTTACTGCCATATGCAATTTAGTATTTTAATTCGATAAGCAAATAGTTGATTCCAACCTTTGATTTCAAGCCTAGTTTTTCTTTTTCTTTCATAGTGTTAGATTGGAAATCATGGTGAAGAATAATTAGAGTTAGCAATTGAGATCTACAGAAATAGATGGGAAAATCATGGCACCAACAAGTAATGTGGGGAAGAAATGGGCTGGAATCGTGGTGTAGTCGTATTCGTTAGTTAAATCATGGGTCCAGAAGCTTCAATATAACCTGAAGCCTAAATAAATAAATAAAATAAGAAGATAAAATAAAAATAAATGCTAATGGTTGTTTTGATAAGTGGGGGTAGTGGGTCACTAAATAAATAGAGGGTCGTTTAGGAAGTTCAAAAAAGCTTCACCATTCTTAAAGTATTTGCATTATAAATAGAGATAATTTGGCATATTACACCTTGTCTTCCTTTTATTATTGAAGTATTTTTTAAAACCTAGTTTACAAGTAATTTTATTTATGTTTGTTATTTTCCTATTATTTTGAAAGTAAACGAGCATCATACGCTATGTTGATGAAATTAGGGAAATAAAACCTGTAAACCTTTATTTTGATTAGGATTAGTATTTCTACATTTTAGGACATTTCTTTATGCACGCTTTATTTACATTTCATTTATTACTATTTGCAACTAATCAACATACTATAAATGCGTACTAAGGATGTTTAGTTAGGAATTCAAATTGAAAACATCCTTATGGGTAATTTGCATGTGTATGCTTACTAATGGCTTTTATTAGTATTAGTGACACATGATGTTAATCCCTACGAAGCATGTCGACCATTATATCCGATATCTACAAGAAATTAGGTTAATGTGAGAGGACTAAGTGCCATTATAATAAATACACAAAGGCACGAGGTTAAGCCCAAATTATAATACAAGCCTGCCCAGAAATGCCTGACAAATTGTGTCTATCAAGCTCCATCTTCATCTTTAATGAAATGTGGTCTTTGCTAACTGAAAAACTCAGGTTGATCCGAGCATTAATGAAAATACAAAAATACTCGGATCATAAGTAAAATATTCACATATCAGTGAAATCAAAATCAGGTAATAATATGAGTGTCATGGCGTCAAAGATGCTTATGGTAATTCACATATCACATCCAATGTGTTCGTGAGTGTAATAATTTAAGATATGTTACGGGGATTTCCATCTCTTAAGGATCCGATAAACTAAATACTATATAATACAGTACGCTATTATAATAGTGTATATCAATAAAGTAAATTACCAAAATAACGTAAGCGGGGTTACCATTATTACCCTTACACTATTTGTAAACATTGTAGTCTATACAGTACTGTAAACTCCACCAAAACAGTGGGCTATCAAGGAGTACTCCATAGGTACAACACATAACAAAGTCTAGTGGGCGACACACGAGGAATACCCCGGGTAGGAATCTACTGATGGCATGCTCGGACTAGTAGTAATGCATACCTGCAACTACAGCCTATCTCGAAACAACACTCTCAAATAAATGATGTGCATCAAACAAATCAATCAAACTAAGGGACTATAGTAATAAAGGAAGAAGTGTTGCCAACGGGGGTAGCTAACCCCACTTGGTCATGGTATAGCACCTGTTTTAGTCATTTTAACTATGACCCGAAGGTCAAGGACATCCATCATCGTTCTCTTTCTTCAAATCCAGTAATCGCCTACAATTAAACTTACTTCATTCTAGTTCTCCGCCACGTGCATAATAGTTAATGTGGTTTTCGATATTGGTAGAGAGTATGACAATATCCGATCCTGGTCTCTTTAACTACCAAACGCTTATTTCACACCAGGTGGTTAATTTACATTTCAAATTGGTTCATATTTCATGTCAAAATGTAAGATTTTCTTTCAAAACGTTTCGTATTCAAATAGGAAATATATTTTTAAATTGAAATCTCTATTTAAAACACACAAAAATCTTGTAATTCCTAGAATAAGTTATATATTAAAATAGTTGGAAATTATGTTAAAACAGTCAAGATATAGATATTTGAAATCATTTGAAAACAACTAGTGAAGACAATAAAAATTTATATAATTAGTTTAATTTTAAAATAGGAATATTAAATGTGAAAACCCGTAACTTCCCCGAAAAGGAAAGTGTCGGATAGTTCGAGAACAAACCACAACAGAACCCATACAGAAGAACATTTCATTGTATATTACAACAATGCATCAGATTACAAGAATATACAGAGTATAAATGAATATTACACAGAAATATCAGAGATTTAAATTACATTTAAATACATAGCAGCGGAAAATAGTACAATACACAACTAGAAGGAGATATACGGATACAAAGCTTTCCGGATATCGTTCCAGCTGTAAACCAGGATCCTGTGAATATACATCTGCAAAACCAAAACTACTAGCTTCCCGTGTCAAAATAAGGGCACCCAGAGTTTAGGTTAAAACAATAAACTCCAGGTCAGTCATGTGACTGGTGTGAGAACTAAAACAGTTATTAATCTTTATTTTAAAAGTTAGGTAAATCAAGGGACCACGCCGTATAACACGGAACGGGTTTCCTCCCAAGAATACCAGTGCATAAAACAAACAGCGCAATGCTAAATAAAGAAAAATGAAGCTGTTATAAGACCCAGGTCCCATCACACAATGCAACGCAGCCGAGGATAGGGTTTTCCCTTATAACAGCCAAAGAATGCTTGATACGTTTAAAACAAATCATTTGATACTATAATAAGTGCATAGTGTATAAAACAACTTCAAATCATAAGTATCAATCATAGGCGGCATGGGTACCATATATCATGTCGCCATACTAGTTCTACAATTAAAACCGCAAATGTCACGTATTTGGAAATTGGATTTCCATCTATGAACCGAGGCAAAAGATAGTCCTCAACCGATTCGAGACAATCTAGCCCATGTCTCAGGCAAGCGCGCAGGCAAGCCTTGGATCGTCAGGGCCGGTCCACACGGAGTGGATTATTATGCCTGAACAATACGTCTCCCCACCCTATGGGGTGTAAGTCTGGTCCGTCAGCCGACCAGAATGCATTCGGCCGAAACCGATATAACCGAGGCGCCTCGCAACCGCAACAACCACATAAGTCAAACTCGTCAGGGCGTGTAAAACCACTGACGCCACTTCTAGCTAGAAAGAAACGCAAGTCCTCCCTGAGGTCCGTCTCCCGTTTTTGGTTCATACCGGGTGTGAAACTCGTGAAGTCAGCGTTACACAAAGCTACGCCACAAAGGCCTTGCTTTGATCATCACCACAAGACTTTGCTTTTCAACAGAAGCCTCGATCAATTGCCACTTAGGCATGCCACACAGGCAATTCACTCCATGCGTTTGATATCCATCAATATATAACCCCTGAGCTCGTACGTCTCAGAGAAGGGCGTTAAGCAAGAGAATAAATTCTCCGCCGCCAAACAGATATATATTTAATAGAGATCAATCACACGGACTAAAATCCAATGTCAGACACACAGTCCATTTACAAGTCCGTTCTGGGTCTGAACGAAACCGGAGGCACCTAGTACCCCGCATATCCATCGATCTCCAAGTACGTCTGGACGATCACCAACTGTTTCCATCTTCTTGGGTGTACAGCCCAATCAAGATCATCAGTTATCACCCAAACGACGTGAAGACCTCCGGTCTTCGACCATCGTCTTCATCTTCGACTTATCGTCGTATCAGTTATTCAGAATGGGATAAACCCGGTCTTTCCGAATAACTCGCGTATATTTTAAATAAGTGTTACACACACACAACATACGCCTCATTCCAATTCATCAGTCACTAACCGTAAATTAATCGAGAGAATAATTCCCCAAATATTAACCCCGAAGGCCGAAACCAACATCAGATCAATATCCAGAAAACCATTCTGCTTGGCTAACCGACAGTTAGTTTCTAAATTTCACATTCATAGGGAGAGGTTCCCATTAATTTTATCAAAGATAAATTATTAAAATTTATTCTCAAATCTTCTTTTGAATTTTGATTCAACTAGTCGTGATTAACGAACCTTACCGAAGTAATCATTTGTTTTAATTTCCCAACCCCAACCTATTAATCCCATGAAGTAAAACTGGTCCTACTTCATATCTAACACCACGGTGTTATCGGTAAATTCAATTACCATTTCACGTTCAAATCTAATTAAAGATTTAACTATCGCCTGGAGCAAAACTGGTGATACTCCATTTTCGATCATTTCAATCTAATTAAAGATTCATTAAAACTCCACTTAGTTTTAATCTTCGACTGGGTTAAAGAATCAGTGTCATTTAAAACACGGTTCACGATAAACCCAAAATCACATTCCATTAATTGTCGGGTTAAAGAACGAGTGTTATTTAAAACACTGTCCACGATAAACCCAAAAATCAATATCGATTCAATTCCAATTAAATATTATTTAATTGGTACACTTCATTAAATCTAATTAAAAAGATTTAATCTTTTCTCAACTGGGTCCAAGAACAGTGTTAGTGAAGACACCATTCACGACAAACCCAAATCACATTTGATATTAAACACAAGGCTCTGAATAGAAAATATACCGGCTTATATTCAATATCAAATTCTACGACTAACAGATATCGTATTGGAAATAACGATATATATATCTATATCTTTCAAATTTCCCTAACAACATTTGTATAATCACGAATTCCAACATCGAAATATTCCGAAGACAATTTCGATTCAAATCCACTCCAATGCAATCATTGGAAATTTTGGTTATTTTTAAAACCCTTTTCAAATTCAATTTATTTATTTAAAAATAAATAGAATTATAATTCTAGTTCAAAACTAGTTCATTTCGATAAAAATCTATTTTTATATTTTCAAATATGGAGTTTTTCATCCCAATTCTTCTCAAATCATTTCTTATGATTTTACACAAATTATTACTATTTTTAATAATTTTATCAAGGCCCGTACAGTCGATTTCCATCAACGGCCATCGAACTGCACTTACAACGACCTTTTTCGAATTTGATTTGGACGTATCTCCAAATCCAACCGTTAGATTTCAAATTTCTAACCTTCGTTAGAAAGCTCTTTTCGATACGAACCCAACGGTTCCGGTTTTAGGAGAATCCGACGGTCGGATCTCCCGTAATGTCCGTTTGAAATAAATGGTCGAAATTCACGAACTGCCGCGGCGCGGCGCGTTCTATTCAGGCCATTATATTATATATATAATATATATAATATATACTTCGTCGATTTCTATTCAAAACGAATTTTATAAATCGTTTTAATTTTATTTCAACTTCCATTTCAATTCAAATCAAAATTGAATTCTTCTTTATAAATTTGTTTTAAAATTGATTTCTATTCAATTCAAATTTCAATTCAATTTGAATTCATTTCAATTTGCTTTCAATTCAGTTTGAATTCGTTTTCAATTCATTTCGAAATCGTTTTCAATTCAATTCATTTCGAAATCGTTTTCAATTCAATTCATTTCGAAATCGTTTTCAATTCAATTCATTTCGAAATCGTTTTCAATTCAATTCATTTCGAAATCGTTTTCAATTCAATTCATTTCGAAATTGTTTTCAATTCAATTCATTTCGAAATCGTTTTCAATTCAATTCATTTCGAAATCGTTTAAAATCGATATAAATATCGTTCACGTCAAAATGGCGTCAAACTAATCAACACGGCTTCATAAATTTCTATTTTCAAATATTCTATTTCAAATATTTCTTTTTCAAAATAGTTGTTATTATCAAAATATTTCGTTCAACACATGACCAATCTCAATGGATGAGTACTGTCAACACATGAACCTTTATTTTATATTGATAAAGATGTAAACTTTATTACTAAAATATTTCGTTCAACACATGACCAATCTCAATGGATGAGTACTGTCAACACATGAACTTTTATTTTATATCGATAAAGGTGTAAATTTTATTACTAAAATATTTCGTTCAACACATGACCAATCTCAATGGATGAGTACTGTCAACACATGAACTTTTATTTTAAAGTATTCTTTATTTTCTAAATTGGAATGAGGCCCAATCAATTACCATATAGTGTTAATTATATGGATTTTCTACAACACATGTATAATAGCATTGAAAAATAATCAGCCATCAACCAAAGTGCACTACACTGTATAAGCATCAAATATAGATATCTAACGCTTATAACAGCCTGTCAATCAATCGATCGACATATTTAATCAATCAGGATGAGTGAAATTCATATTTCATCCTAACACCCGTGTGGGGTTTTCAAACAATCAAACACAGATTTTAGTTGTGTAGTTGGGCGATGTGTAAAATTTATCGACCCAATCAATGTCCTTCAAATAGGTGTACATAAACAAACTGTTCGGTTTGTAAATGAATATTTTATTTATTCACATTCCCGTTAAAAATTATATTTTTAACGATAAAACATTTTATTCCAACATATGAATTTCTATTCAATTCATTCTTTAAATAAAATGATATTTTTATTTTTCTAACATATTTTAGAAAATTTCGGCGGCATAACGGCACGATACTAGAAACGGGACGAGGCCTAGCCTTATCCCCGGTCTAGTGAAGGCCCACGCCATTCACACATCAATCAAGTCATTTCATCTCACCAAACAATTCAATTCAAACAAATAATCCAACTAATCTATGCAACCAAACAAACAAGTCCATGGTCTGTGGACGATTGTGTCGGGTGCTACTAAGCACCGTCTGCATCCTAGTATATATATAACTTAGAAAAAGAATTTTAGAGTGAGAAGTTCTCACCGATAGCTATCCAATACCAAGACTCTTCTTAATAGAAATCTTCGCCTAAATTTCGCTTTCACCCGTATTCTCTATATATGTAAAAATCGAATTTTTACGATGCTATTCAATATATAAAAATATGATTTTTTCCACGCTATTCAATATATAAAAATATGATTTTTTTCTTTTCTACAAATCTGATCTTTTTAAAGTTTAAACCTTTTGCTTTTAACTTAAAACTAAAATCAGTTTTAAAGTTCATTTCTTTTCCTTTTAACTTAAAATTAAAATCAGTTTTAATCTTTTAAAAAAAACAGTTTTATACTTTTAAAAATTCAGTTTTTATACTTTCTAAAATCAGTTTTAAATTCTTAAAAAAACAGGTTTAAATTCTTATTAAAATCAGTTTTGAATTCTTAAAAAAAAACAGTTTTTAATCCTTATAAAATCAGTTTTAAATTTAATTAAAAAACACAGTTTTTTAAATCATTAAAATAAAATAACAAAATAAAATACTTACAGAGGGGGGGAAAAGAAGGCGTCGGTGCTCGCTTCGAGGGGGCGGCTCGGGGTTCGAACGGGGAGGCGATGCTTCGAGGCTCGAACGGGGAGGCGATGGCTTCGGGGCTCGAACGGGGAGGCGGGAGGTCGACAGACTGGGCGGAGCGGTGGTGCGGTCGGCGGTGGGAGGTTGGTGGAGGCGGTCGATTAGGTTTAGGATTTTTTTTTTTGGTTCCTGTTAAATGAAGTCGGGGGGGGGGGGCCAGGAAGATGAAGGGGAGAGGGAATTAAAAATATATATATATATATTTTTAATTTAATTATTGCATACAGTTGACTTTTACCCACGACCTCGAAACGAGGCCCACCGCCTGTCGCCCATAGCGTTTTACCCCCATTCCGAACACAATGGGATATGTATCGCAAGCTGATTTGATCGTTACAATCAGTTTCCTTTTGAATTTTCATTTAAATCATTATATTGAATTTTAAATGCACATTTCAAATTACCGGGGTCACATACTAACTAGAAAAATTCCAGAAAAATATTTTCTAGCTTCGTATTGACGATACGGTCCTAACAAAACTAGTTTCGTCAAATTCTGAGGCCGTTGGAAAAATGGCCAATTTCCAGTCGATTAAAATCAACTGAAACTGGTCAAACGCGTTTTCCTTCGCCACGCTCACATATTGATTCGAAAAATTATGAAATTTGGAATCTAGCAATAACCTGACACTGCGGACCCAACAAAACTGGTTTCGTCGGAATCCGAGGTCGTTTGCAAAATGTCCATTTTTAAGGGCCTGAATTCCATAGCGACTATTTAAAATTTTCAACTGGACATATCTTTTGATTCCCGCTATGAAATCTTGATTTGTCGGATTCGTTAGAAAGATATTATCAATTAGATCCTAATGTTTTCGGTTTCACAAAAATCCGGATTGTTTTGCACCCGGTACATTCAATTGAAGTTTGAAATCGAATTATCGAACTACCGCGCCATTTTCAATTCCTTTTACAATTATATATGCTAACGACGACGTATATAATATATACGTTCTAATTCTATTCAAAATAAATTTCACGTCGATATTATTTAAAATAATTCATTTTAAATATTCAAAATTCGCTAAAATTGCCAAAATAAAACTTTCAAACTAGCTCGCATTTTACGGGTTGTTACAATCTCCCCCACTTAAAACTTTTCGTCCCCGAAAAGGAACAAAGTCGAAAGTGGTTTGATTATTCAACTCTACGCTCGATCTGGCTTCCATTCTCCAAATCTTTAATTTCTGAGAATTTTCAAAATTTCAAAAATTTGGCTAACACCCTAAATTTTTGAAAAATTTCGCCATAACCTCCCCTGCACCGGGAGCATCGGGGAATTTCAAATAGCTTCCCCGGTCTCAAAAAGAAAAAGCCAAGCGGCTAGCCAATAGGCTCATAAAATCATCATCACCCAAACAAAACAGTAAATTATGTAGTAAACATGTACCTATTTGTCAGGCAAACAAATTTTATTCTTCGGCTCTAGCCTCCTTGCTATGACATGTTCAATGATATATATGTATATGCAAGCAAATGCGACCAATTTTCAATATATTTCAATTTTTGATTCAATTAGGCCAAATGGTTCAAAACTAGCAAACAAATGAACAAACAACACAAACATCAATCAATTAGTGAATTTAACGTTTCAAATCGATAATTTTGATACATATACAAAAAATCATGTTTTGGTGCCAATTTACAACAATGTGTTCTAACTATAATAGTTTTGGTTCTCACACCAGTCTAATGGAAACATATAGAAATCACACCTTCGAAACACGAAAATAAATACTGGTGATGGCGCGCCATCATCAGAATCATGTCCGGGCGACTAGAGTGTGACTCTATATCTATCCAGTATATTAAAATTTCGAATACACGCGGATCAGACGTATACGCAAAATCTATATATACTGGATTGTCCACATCAATATAAATAGATAATCAAATACGAATAATTGATTTATATTTCAAGACAAGATTTGTTTTCATTTTAAAAATATACTCTTCACACTCGTTCTAGGATACTACTGATCCCATCTCTAACGAGTCATTCTCGTTGGATATTACTAATCCAATATCTGATGAATTCTTTCGTATGGTTCTAATGTGTCTTGTTCTCTGAGCTTTGTAAACCAAAGCTCTGATACCAACTGTGAAAACCCGTAACTTCCCCGTAAAGGAAAGTGTCGGATAGTTCGAGAACAAACCACAACAGAACCCATACAGAAGAACATTTCATTGTATATTACAACAATGCATCAGATTACAAGAATATACAGAGTATAAATGAATATTACACAGAAATATCAGAGATTTAAATTACATTTAAATACATAGCAGCGGAAAATAGTACAATACACAACTAGAAGGAGATATACGGATACAAAGCTTTCCGGATATCGTTCCAGCTGTAAACCAGGATCCTGTGAATATACATATGCAAAACCAAAACTACTAGCTGCCCATGTCAAAATAAGGGCACCCAGAGTTTAGGTTAAAACAATAAACTCCAGGTCAGTCATGTGACTGGTGTGAGAACTAAAACAGTTATTAATCTTTATTTTAAAAGTTAGGTAAATCAAGGGACCACGCCGTATAACACGGAACGGGTTTCCTCCCAAGAGTACCAGTGCATAAAATAAACAGCGCAATGCTAAATAAAGAAAAATGAAGCTGTTATAAGACCCAGGTCCCATCACACAATGCAACGCAGCCGAGGATAGGGTTTTCCCTTATAACAGCCAAAGAATGCTTGATACGTTTAAAACAAATCATTTGATACTATAATAAGTGCATAGTGTATAAAACAACTTCAAATCATAAGTATCAATCATAGGCGGCATGGGTACCATATATCATGTCGCCATACTAGTTCTACAATTAAAACCGCAAATGTCACGTATTTGGAAATTGGATTTCCATCTATGAACCGAGGCAAAAGATAGTCCTCAACCGATTCGAGACAATCTAGCCCATGTCTCAGGCAAGCGCGCAGGCAAGCCTTGGATCGTCAGGGCCGGTCCACACGGAGTGGATTATTATGCCTGAACAATACGTCTCCCCACCCTATGGGGTGTAAGTCTGGTCCGTCAGCCGACCAGAATGCATTCGGCCGAAACCGATATAACCGAGGCGCCTCGCAACCGCAACAACCACATAAGTCAAACTCGTCAGGGCGTGTAAAACCACTGACGCCACTTCTAGCTAGAAAGAAACGCAAGTCCTCCCTGAGGTCCGTCTCCCGTTTTTGGTTCATACCGGGTGTGAAACTCGTGAAGTCAGCGTTACACAAAGCTACGCCACAAAGGCCTTGCTTTGATCATCACCACAAGACTTTGCTTTTCAACAGAAGCCTCGATCAATTGCCACTTAGGCATGCCACACAGGCAATTCACTCCATGCGTTTGATATCCATCAATATATAACCCCTGAGCTCGTACGTCTCAGAGAAGGGCGTTAAGCAAGAGAATAAATTCTCCGCCGCCAAACAGATATATATTTAATAGAGATCAATCACACGGACTAAAATCCAATGTCAGACACACAGTCCATTTACAAGTCCGTTCTGGGTCTGAACGAAACCGGAGGCACCTAGTACCCCGCATATCCATCGATCTCCAAGTACGTCTGGACGATCACTAACTGTTTCCATCTTCTTGGGTGTACAGCCCAATCAAGATCATCAGTTATCACCCAAACGACGTGAAGACCTCCAGTCTTCGACCATCGTCTTCATCTTCGACTTATCGTCGTATCAGTTATTCAGAATGGGATAAACCCGGTCTTTCCGAATAACTCGCGTATATTTTAAATAAGTGTTACACACACACAACATACGCCTCATTCCAATTCATCAGTCACTAACCGTAAATTGATCGAGAGAATAATTCCCCAAATATTAACCCCGAAGGCCGAAACCAACATCAGATCAATATCCAGAAAACCATTCTGCTTGGCTAACCGACAGTTAGTTTCTAAATTTCACATTCATAGGGAGAGGTTCCCATTAATTTTATCAAAGATAAATTATTAAAATTTATTCTCAAATCTTCTTTTGAATTTTGATTCAACTAGTCGGGATTAACGAACCATACCGAAGTAATCATTTGTTTTAATTTCCCAACCCCAACCTATTAATCCCATGAAGTAAAACTGGTCCTACTTCATATCTAACACCACGGTGTTATCGGTAAATTCAATTACCATTTCACGTTCAAATCTAATTAAAGATTTAACTATCGCCTGGAGCAAAACTGGTGATACTCCATTTTCGATCATTTCAATCTAATTAAAGATTCATTAAAACTCCACTTAGTTTTAATCTTCGACTGGGTTAAAGAATCAGTGTCATTTAAAACACGGTTCACGATAAACCCAAAATCACATTCCATTAATTGTCGGGTTAAAGAACGAGTGTTATTTAAAACACTGTCCACAATAAACCCAAAAATCAATATCGATTCAATTCCAATTAAATATTATTTAATTGGTACACTTCATTAAATCTAATTAAAAAGATTTAATCTTTTCTCAACTGGGTCCAAGAACAGTGTTAGTGAAGACACCATTCACGACAAACCCAAATCACATTTGATATTAAACACAAGGCTCTGAATAGAAAATATACCGGCTTATATTCAATATCAAATTCTACGACTAACAGATATCGTATTGGAAATAACGATATATATATCTATATCTTTCAAATTTCCCTAACAACATTTGTATAATCACGAATTCCAACATCGAAATATTCCGAAGACAATTTCGATTCAAATCCACTCCAATGCAATCATTGGAAATTTTGGTTATTTTTAAAACCCTTTTCAAATTCAATTTATTTATTTAAAAATAAATAGAATTATAATTCTAGTTCAAAACTAGTTCATTTCGATAAAAATCTATTTTTATCTTTTCAAATATGGAGTTTTTCATCCCAATTCTTCTCAAATCATTTCTTATGATTTTACACAAATTATTACTATTTTTAATAATTTTATCAAGGCCCGTACAGTCGATTTCCATCAACGGCCATCGAACTGCACTTACAGCGACCTTTTTCGAATTTGATTTGGACGTATCTCCAAATCCAACCGTTAGATTTCAAATTTCTAACCTTCGTTAGAAAGCTCTTTTCGATACGAACCCAACGGTTCCGGTTTTAGGAGAATCCGACGGTCGGATCTCCCGTAATGTCCGTTTGAAATAAATGGTCGAAATTCACGAACTGCCGCGGCGCGGCGCGTTCTATTCAGGCCATTATATTATATATATAATATATATAATATATACTTCGTCGATTTCTATTCAAAATGAATTTTATAAATCGTTTTAATTTTATTTCAACTTCCATTTCAATTCAAATCAAAATTGAATTCTTCTTTATAAATTTGTTTTAAAATTGATTTCTATTCAATTCAAATTTCAATTCAATTTGAATTCATTTCAATTTGCTTTCAATTCAGTTTGAATTCGTTTTCAATTCATTTCGAAATCGTTTTCAATTCAATTCATTTCGAAATCGTTTTCAATTCAATTCATTTCGAAATCGTTTTCAATTCAATTCATTTCGAAATCGTTTTCAATTCAATTCATTTCGAAATCGTTTTCAATTCAATTCATTTCGAAATCGTTTTCAATTCAATTCATTTCGAAATCGTTTTCAATTCAATTCATTTCGAAATCGTTTTCAATTCAATTCATTTCGAAATCGTTTAAAATCGATATAAATATGGTTCACGTCAAAATGGCGTCAAACTAATCAACACGGCTTCATAAATTTCTATTTTCAAATATTCTATTTCAAATATTTCTTTTTCAAAATAGTTGTTATTATCAAAATATTTCATTCAACACATGACCAATCTCAATGGATGAGTACTGTCAACACATGAACCTTTATTTTATATTGATAAAGATGTAAACTTTATTACTAAAATATTTCGTTCAACACATGACCAATCTCAATGGATGAGTACTGTCAACACATGAACTTTTATTTTATATCGATAAAGGTGTAAATTTTATTACTAAAATATTTCGTTCAACACATGACCAATCTCAATGGATGAGTACTGTCAACACATGAACTTTTATTTTAAAGTATTCTTTATTTTCTAAATTGGAATGAGGCCCAATCAATTACCATATAGTGTTAATTATATGGATTTTCTACAACACATGTATAATAGCATTGAAAAATAATCAGCCATCAACCAAAGTGCACTACACTGTATAAGCATCAAATATAGATATCTAACGCTTATAACAGCCTGTCAATCAATCGATCGACATATTTAATCAATCAGGATGAGTGAAATTCATATTTCATCCTAACACCCGTGTGGGGTTTTCAAACAATCAAACACAGATTTTAGTTGTGCAGTTGGGCGATGTGTAAAATTTATCGACCCAATCAATGTCCTTCAAATAGGTGTACATAAACAAACCGTTCGGTTTGTAAATGAATATTTTATTTATTCACATTCCCGTTAAAAATTATATTTTTAACGATAAAACATTTTATTCCAACATATGAATTTCTATTCAATTCATTCTTTAAATAAAATGATATTTTTATTTTTCTAACATATTTTAGAAAATTTCGGCGGCATAACGGCATGATACTAGAAACGGGACGAGGCCTAGCCTTATCCCCGGTCTAGTGAAGGCCCACGCCATTCACACATCAATCAAGTCATTTCATCTCACCAAACAATTCAATTCAAACAAATAATCCAACTAATCTATGCAACCAAACAAACAAGTCCATGGTCTGTGGACGATTGTGTCGGGTGCTACTAAGCACCGTCTGCATCCTAGTATATATATAACTTAGAAAAAGAATTTTAGAGTGAGAAGTTCTCACCGATAGCTATCCAATACCAAGACTCTTCTTAATAGAAATCTTCGCCTATTTGTCGCTTTCACCCGTATTCTCTATATATGTAAAAATCGAATTTTTACGATGCTATTCAATATATAAAAATATGATTTTTTCCACGCTATTCAATATATAAAAATATGATTTTTTCTTTTCTACAAATCTGATCTTTTTAAAGTTTAAACCTTTTGCTTTTAACTTAAAACTAAAATCAGTTTTAAAGTTCATTTCTTTTCCTTTTAACTTAAAATTAAAATCAGTTTTAATCTTTTAAAAAAAAACAGTTTTATACTTTTAAAAATTCAGTTTTTATACTTTCTAAAATCAGTTTTAAATTCTTAAAAAAACAGGTTTAAATTCTTATTAAAATCAGTTTTGAATTCTTAAAAAAAAACAGTTTTTAATCCTTATAAAATCAGTTTTAAATTTAATTAAAAAACACAGTTTTTTAAATCATTAAAATAAAATAACAAAATAAAATACTTACAGAGGGGGGGGGGAAAGAAGGCGTCGGCGCTCGCTTCGAGGGGGCGGCTCGGGGTTCGAACGGGGAGGCGATGCTTCGAGGCTCGAACGGGGAGGCCGGAGGTCGACAGACTGGGCGGAGCGGTGGTGCGGTCGGCGGTGGGAGGTTGGTGGAGGCGGTCGATTAGGTTTAGAATTTTTTTTTTTTTTTTGGTTCCTGTTAAATGAAGTCGGGGGGGGGGGGGGGGGGGCAGGAAGATGAAGGGGAGAGGGAATTAAAAAAATATTTTTTTTTTTATTTTTTTATTTAATTATTGCATACAGTTGATTTTTACCCACGACCTCGAAACGAGGCCCACCGCCTGTCGCCCATAGCGTTACCCCCATTCCGAACACAATGGGATATGTATCGCAAGCTGATTTGATCGTTACAATCAGTTTCCTTTTGAATTTTCATTTAAATCATTATATTGAATTTTAAACGCACATTTCAAATTACTGGGGTCACATACTAACTAGAAAAATTCCAGAAAAATATTTTCTAGCTTCGTATTGACGATACGGTCCAAACAAAACTAGTTTCGTCAAATTCTGAAGCCGTTGGAAAAATGGCTAATTTCCAGTCGATTAAAATCAACTGAAACTGGTCAAACGCGTTTTCCTTCGCCACGCTCACATATTGATTCGAAAAATTATGAAATTTGGAATCTAGCAATAACCTGACACTGCGGACCCAACAAAACTGGTTTTGTCGGAATCCGAGGTCGTTTGCAAAATGTCCATTTTTAAGGGCCTGAATTCCATAGCGACTATTTAGAATTTTCAACTGGACATATCTTTTGATTCCCGCTATGAAATCTTGATTTGTCGGATTCGTTGGAAAGATATTATCAATTAGATCCTAATGTTTTCGGTTTCACAAAAATCCGGATTGTTTTGCACCCGGTACATTCAATTGAAGTTTGAAATCGAATTATCGAACTACCGCGCCATTTTCAATTCCTTTTATAATTATATATGCTAACGACGACGTATATAATATATACGTTCTAATTCTATTCAAAATAAATTTCACGTCGATATTATTTAAAATAATTCATTTTAAATATTCAAAATTCGCTAAAATTGCCAAAATAAAAATTTCAAACTGGCTCGCATTTTACGGGTTGTTACAATAAACAAGTTTATAAAGTAAATAGTTGATTTTTTTATATAATTTAATTAAATAGTTAATTCATATAAGCTAAAATAAATTGGTTTCATAATGAAAGTGTAAGAACCCGTAACTTCCCCGTGAAGGAAAGCCCGGATTGAATTGAGAACAAGGCACATTAGTACGCAAATAGAAGAACATTTCATTGTATATTACAACAATTCCATCAAATACAAGAATATACAGAGTATAAATGAAAAAATTACTTTCGATAAATATCAGAGATTACAATAAATTACATAGCAGCGGAAAAATAATAAAAATACAACTGAAAGTAATACACGAAAACAAAGCTTTCCGAGCATCGTTCCAGCTGTAAATCAGGATCCTGTGAATATAAATCTGCAAAACCAAAACTACTAGCTGCCCGTGGAAAATAGGAGCACCCAAAGTTTAGGTTGAAACAATAAACTCCAGGTCAGTCATGGGACTGGTGTGAGAACTAAAACAGTTATTAATCTTTATTTTAAAGTTCGGTAAATCAAGGGACCACGCCATATAACACGGAACGGGTTTCCTCCCAAGATCACCAGTGCATATAAATAAACAGCGCAATGCTTTTTCAAAAAATGAAGCTATTATAAGACCCAGGTCCCATCACTAAATGCAACTCAAGCCGGAGGATAGGGTTTTCCCTTATAATAGCCAAACATGCTTGGTACGTTTAAAACAAATCATTTGATACTATTATAAGTGTATAGTGTCAAAACAATTTCAATCATAAATATCAATCATAGACGGCATGGGTACCATATATCATGTCGCCATACTAGGCTCTACAAATAAAACCGCAATATCACGTATTGGAAATTGGATTTCTGTCATGAGTTGAGGCAAGGGGCAAGCTCCTCTCCGATTCGAGACACTCTAGCAAATGTCCCAGGACCCCACAATAATCCTTGGATCTTCAGGGCCGGTCCTCTCTTACTTTTGAGGATTAGTTATTCCTGAGCACACGTTTCCCGGTCCTTACAGACCTATATCCGAGGCGCCTCGTATCCAACAACCACATGGGTGAAAAGTATATAAATGTCAAGGCTGGTAGGTCACTGACACCACCACTAGCTAGAAAGAAACGTCGTGCTCTCCCTGCAGTCACTATCCTGTTTTTGACTCATACCGAGGTGTGAGGCTCGCGAATTCACGTTATACACAAAGCTGCGCCACACAGGCCGTGCTTTGATCATTAACCACAAGACTTTGCTTTTCAACAGAAGCCTTGATTAATTGCCACTTACGCGTGCCACACTGGCAATTCACTCCATGCGACTGATGTCCATCGATATACAACCTCTGAGCTCGTACGTCTCAAAGAAGGGCGTTAAGCAAGAGAATAAATTCTCCGCCGCCAAACAGATGTATATTTAATAGAGATCAATCAACACAGAATAAAATCCAATGTCAGACACACAATCCATTTACAAGTTCGTTCTGGGTCTGAACGAAACCGTAGGCACTTTCCTCGCATGTCCATCCATCTCCAAGAACGTCTAGACGATCACCAACTGTTTCCCTCATCTTGGGTGTACAGCCCAATCGAGATCATCAGTAATCACCCAAACGATGTGAAGACTTCCGGTCTTCAACCACCGTCTTCATCTTCGACTTATCGTCGAATCAGTTATACAGAATGAGTATAAACCCGGCCTTTCCGAATAACCCGCGTATATAATAAACACGTGTTACACAAACACAACATACGCCTCATTCCAATTCAGAATATTCTTTTATTCAAAATTTCACATTCTTAGGGAATGGTTCCCATTAATTTTATCAAAGATAAATTCTTATAAATTTATTCTTTAATCTTCCTTTGGATATCATTTCAAACCAAATTATGGTTTTCCAAACTAGTCGGGATTAGCGAACCACACCGAAGTAATTATTTATTTTATTTCCCAATCTATTTATCCCATGGAGAAAACTGGTAATACTCCATATCTAACACCACGGTGTTATCGGTAAAATTAATTACCATTTCACGTTCAAATCTAATTAAAGATTTAACTATCGCTTTGGAGCAAAACTGGTGATACTCCATTCTCGATCACTTTTCAGATTTGATAATTTAAATTATCAGTTCACTTTCAATCTAATTAAAGATTCGTTAAAACTCCACTTAGTTTTAATCTTTTCAAAAATCAATATCCTGTCTTTAACTGGGTTAAAGAACCAATGTCACCTAAAACACGATCCACGATAAACCCAAATCACATTTGATATTAAATACAAGGCTCTGAATAGAAAATATCCCGGCTTATATTCAATATCAAATTCTGAAACCAACAAATATCGTATTGGAAATAACGATATAAAATATATCTTTCAAATTCCCATAACAATATTTGTAAAATCACGAAATCCAACATCGAAATATTCCGAAGATAATTACGATTCAAATCCAGTCCACTTTATATATATTGGAAATTCTGGTTATTTTCAAAACCAATTCAAATTCAATTTATTTATTTCAAAAATAAATTGATTTTAATTCTAGTTCAAAACTAGTTCATTTCGATAAAAATATATTTTTATCTTTTCAAATGTGGAGTTTTTCATCCCAATTCTTTTCAAATCATTTCTTATGATTTTACACTAATTATTGATATTTTTAATAATTTTATCAAGGCCCGTACAGTTGATTTCCATCAACGGCCATCGAACTGCACTTACAGCGACCTTTTCCAAATTTGATTTGGACATAATTCCAAATCCAACCGTTAGATTTCAAATTTCTAATATTAATTGGGAAGCTTTTTTCGATACGAACCCAACGGTTCCGGTTTTAGGAGAATCCGACGGTCGGATCTCCCGTAATGTCAATTCGAAGTCAATGGTCGAAACTCACGAACTGCCACAGTGCGGTGCGTTCTTTTCAGGCCATTATATATATAATATATATATATATCATATATATTTCATCGATTTCCTTTTAAAACGTATTTTATAAATCGTTCTAAATTCGTTTTCAAAACCATTTCAACTCTATATTCAATTTCAAATCAAAATTGAATATTTCATATCATTACTATATAAATGATAATATTTTCAAGACGTTATATTTTGAAATCACTACCTTTTCTATATTAATTATAAAAACGAATATAATCGATATAAATATCGTTCACGTCAAAATAGCGCAACTCTAATCAACACGGCTTTATATATTTCAATAAATTCGTTATTCTATTCAACAAATGAATATTTCTTTCAACACACGACTAATCCCAACACATGAGTACTGTCGACACATGACTATTCTTGTTATGTAATATATTTTATAAAATTATGGTATATATCGTTTGATTTTTAATCAGACTCTAACTGTAAAGTGGTTCTAATCTTAAATATGATAAAGATGTAATTTTATTGTTAAAATATTTTACTCAACACATAAATAGTTTCAACACATAAATATCGTCAACACATGACTATTTATTCTATTCAACACATGAATATATTCTATCATATTCATTATTTTCCCGATTGGAATGAGGCCCAATCAATTACCATATAACGTTAATTATATGGATTCCATACAACACATGTATATAATAGCAACGATAAACAATCAACCATCATCCAAAGTGCACCACACAACTGCATAAGCATTAAATATAAATAATTAATGCTTACACAGCCTGTCGACCAATCGATCAACATACAATTAAATAATTGGGATTAGTATACGCCAAATATCATCCCAACACCCGTGTGGGGTTTCAAATCAACAAACACTAAATATTATTTGTGCAGTTGGGCGATGTGTAAAATTTATCGTCCTAGTCAATATTCTTCAAATATGTGTACATAAACCAACCGTCCGGTTTGTAAATGAATATTTATTTATTCACATTCACGTTAAAAATTATATTTTTAACGATAATTAATTTATTTCAACCATCTACATTTTATTATCGATTTCACACCCACATCACAAACAAATTTCACAACACATCAAACAAGCATACAAGCCATCCATGGTTTGTGGATGACGGGTGTCGGGTGCTGCTAAGCACCGTCTGCATCCTAGTATATATATATATATATATATATATAACTAGAAAAAGGAATTGAAGTGAGAAGTTCTCACCGACTAGCTAATCCAATACCACGACTCTTCTTATGTAGAAGTCATCGCAGTTCTCGCCTTTTGCCACTTTCGTTGCCTGTAGCCACTACATATATAAAAATCCACATCACAAACAAATTTCACAACACATCAAACAAGCATACAAGCCATCCATGGTTTGTGGATGACGGGTGCTGCTAAGCACCGTCTGCATCCTAGTATATATATATATATATATATATATATATATAACTAGAAAAAGGAATTGAAGTGAGAAGTTCTAACCGACTAGCTAATCCAATACCACGACTCTTCTTATGTAGAAGTCATCGCTGTTCTCGCCTTTTGCCACTTTCGTTGCCTGTAGCCACTACATATATAAAAATAACATTTTTAAATTGTTGCTATGTATATAAAAATCATATTTTTATACCGCTGCTATATAGATAAAAATTATATTTTTACACCGCTACTATATAGATAAAAATTCTATTTTTACACCGCTACTATATAGACAAAAATTCTATTTTTACACCGCTACTATATAGATAAAAATTCTATTTTTAAAACGGTGTTCATATAATAAAGGTTATATTTTTATCACGCTATTCTCTATATAAAGATTTTGCCTTTCCAAATATAAAGATTTCGCCTTTTCAAATATAAAGATTTCGCCTTTTCAAATATAATTTCGCCTTTCTTCTTTAGAAATCTTTTTACAGGAGAAAATCATTTCTTTTTACTTAGAAAAATCTAATCTTTTTATATGAATAGACATCATACTTTTCATATGAACTAAAATCAATTGTTTGTAATATTAAAAAAACATTTCTTTTATATTAAAAATCATTCTTTTTATATTAAAAACATGATAACTTTCGTATGAAAAACATGACAACTTCCATAACAAAAACCCTATTTTCTTATACCTTATCATTTTCTATAAAAATAACTACTTTATATAAACCAAATCTTTATTTGAATAAGGATCAAAATAAATAAATTTCAGTTTTAAAAATCAATCAATTTCAGTTTTAAACTAAACAAGAAAAATCAGTTTTTAATTTAAATAAAAAGTTAAAATCTTACTGTCTTTGAAGGAGGGAGGCCGGAGGAGTCACGGTCGGAGTCTGGTGGGGGCGGACGCGTCGCAGCAGGTCGGGATCTGGACGAGGTGGTGGCAGGGTGAATCGGCAGGGCAGCCGCGGTTAGGGTTTCCAGGGGGAGGCGGTTTGCGTCGTTTCTGGGGGTGGGGACTTCGACGAGGAGAGTAGAAGAAGGGGAGGGGGCGGTTGACGGTGGCGGCGAGCCACCCGGGGGGGCCGCGATGGAAGCGGCGGCGGCGGTTCCCCCCCGTCGCTCGCTCCTCTTTCTTTTATTTTTCTTTCTCTGAAATGAATGGAAGAGGACTAGCTGAGAGATAAAGGGCTTGGCCCAATATAATAATATATATTTTATTTAATTTTGAATTGGAAAAGTTGAATTTTTAATTCGAACTCGAAACGAGGCCCACCGTCTGTCGTCCATAGCTAATTACCCCCATTCCGAACACAATGGGATACGTATCGTAAGCTGATTCGATCGTTTCAATCAGTTTTCGTCAAAATCAACATATAACTCTATATATTGAATTTGAACGCGCATTTCAACTTACCGGGGTCACGTACAGACTCTAAAAATTCCAGAAAAATATTTTCTAACTTCGTATTGACGATACGGTTCTAATAAAACTGGTTTCGTAGAATTCTGAGACCGTTGGAAAAATGGCCATTTTCCAGTCAATTAAAATCAACTAAAACTAGTCAAACGCGTTTTCTTTTGCCATGCTCACATATTGATTCAAAATATTATGAAATTTGAAACCTAGCAATAACTTGCCATCGCGGATCCAACAAAAGTGGTTTCGTCGAAATCCGAGGTCGTTTGCAAAATGGCTATTTTTAAGGGCCTGAATTCCATAGCGACTATTCTGAATTTTCAACTGGGCATATCTTTTTATCCCCGCAATGAAATTTTGATTTTTCGGATTCGTTGGAGAGATTTTCTCAATTAGATTCAATTATTTTTGGTTTCGCTAAAATCCGGTTTATTTTGCACCCGGTACATTCAATTGAAGTTTGAAATCGAATTATCGAACTACCGCGCCATTTTCAATTCCTTATATATTTATATATAATTATTTATATTCTAACGACGATCTATATAACTATACACGTTCTATTCCTATTCAAAATAAATTTTTCGTCGTTATTATTTAAAATAATTCATTTTAAATATTCAAAATTCGCTAAATTGCCAAAATAAAAATTTTAAACTGGCTCGCATTTCTGGGTTGTTACAATCTCCCCCACTTAAAACTTTTCGTCCCCGAAAAGGAACGAAGCTGAAAGTTGTTTAACAAATCAACTCAACTTCCATTGTTTTTGTTACGGCTTAAGTTCTTCAACTTTTCAAATTTTTCAAAAATTTATCTAACACCCTAAATTTTCGAAAAATTTCGCCATAACCTCCCCTGCACCTGGAGCACCGGGAAAATCCCGAAATTGCCATACAGGCCCTTTGATCTCAAAAAGAAAAAAAAAAAAGCCAAGCGGCTAGCCAATCAGCTCATAAAATCATCATCACCCAAACAAAACTGTAAATTATGATAAATATGTACCTATTTATCGGGCAAACAAATTTTATTCTCTGCTCTAGCCTCCTTGCTATGACCTGTTCAATGTAAGTACATGTATATGCATGCAATTGCGACTAATTTTCAATACAATTCAACATTTGATGCAATTAGGCGTAATGGCTTAAAATTATCAAACAAATAAGCAAACAACACAAACTTCAATCAATTAGTGGATTAATGTTTCAAATTCATAATTTTACTACATATAAAGAAAATCATGTTTTTGATGCCAAATCACAACAAATAAATCTATGTAAGTTTTCGTTCTCACACCAGTCTAATGGAAATATATAGAAATCACACCTTCGAAACACGAACATAAATACTGATGATGTGGCCACATCACCAGAATTACCCCCGGGTGTCTAGAATGTGATTCTATATCTATCCAGTATATTAAAACTTCGAATATACGTTCATGACGCGTATATGCAAAATCTTTATATATTGGATTGTCCAAATTCAAAATAAATAAATATTCAAATACGTATAAAACGATTTAAATTTCAAAACAAAATTGCTTTCATTTGAAAAATATACTCTTCACACTCGTTCTAGGGTACTACTGATCCTATCTCTAATGAGTCATTCTAATTGGATATTACTAATCCAATATCTGATGAATTCTTTCGTTTGGTTCTAATGTGTCTTGTTCTCGAGCTCTGTAAACCAAAGCTCTGATACCAACTGTAAGAACCCGTAACTTCCCCATGAAGGAAAGCCCGAATTGAATTGAGAACAAGGCACATCAGTACGCAAACAGAAGAACATTTCATTGTATATTACAACAATTCCATCAGATACAAGAATATACAGAGTATAAATGAATAAATTACATTCGATAAATATCAGAGATTACAATAAATTACATAGCAGCAGAAAAATAATAAAAATACAACTGAAAGTAGTACACGGATACAGAGCTTCCCGAGCATCGTTCTAGCTGTAAATTAGGATCCTGTGAATATAAATCTGCAAAATCAAAACTACTAGCTGCCCGTGGAAAATAGGGGCACCCAGAGTTTAGGTTGAAACAATAAACTCCAGGTCACTCATGGAACTGGTGTGAGAACTAAAACAGTTATTAATCTTTATTTTAAAGTTCGGTAAATCAAAGGACCACGCCGTATAACACGGAACGGGTTTCCTCCCAAGAACACCAGTGCAAATAAATAAACAGCGCAATTCTTTTTCGAAAAATGAAGCTATTATAAGACCCAGGTCCCATCACACAATGCAACGCAATCCGAAGGATAGGGTTTTTCCCTTATAATAGCCAAACATGCTTGGTACGTGTAAAATAAATCATTTGATACTATTATAAGTGTATAGTGTCAAAACAATTTCAATCATAAATATCAATCATAGACGGCATGGGTACCATATATCATGTCGCCATACTAGGCTCAACAAATAAAACTACAATATCACGTATTGGAAATTGGATTTCCGCCATGAGTCGAGGCAAGGGGCAAGCTCCTCTCCGATTCGAGACACTCTAGCAAATGTCCCAGGACCCCACTATGATCCTTGGATCTTCAGGGCCGGTCCTCTCTTACTTTTGAGGATTAGTTATTCCTGAGCACACGTTTCCCGGTCCTTACAGACCTATATCCGAGGCGCCTCGTATCCAACAACCACATGGGTGAAAAGTATATAAATGTCAGGGCTGTTAGGTCACTGACACCACCACTAGCTAGAAAGAAACGTCGTGTTCTCCCTGTAGTCACTATCCCGTTTTTGACTCATACCGAGGTGTGAGACTCGCGAATTCACGTTATACACAAAGCTGCGCCAAACAGGCCGTGCTTTGGTCATTAACCACAAGGCTTTGCTTTCCAACAGAAGCCTTGATCAATTGCCACTTACGCGTGCCACACTGGCAATTCACTCCATGCGACTGATGTCCATCGATATACAACCTCTGAGCTCGTACGTCTCAGAGAAGGGCGTTAAGCAAGAGAATAAATTCTCCGCCGCCAAACAGATGTATATTTAATAGAGATCAATCAACACAGAATAAAATCCAATGTCAGACACACAATCCGTTTACAAGTTCGTTCTGGGTCTGAACGAAACCGGAGGCACTTTCCTCGCATGTCCATCCATCTCCAAGTACGTCTAGACGATCACCAACTGTTTCCCTCATCTTGGGTGTACAGCCCAATCGAGATCATCAGTAATCACCTAAACGATGTGAAGACTTCCGGTCTTCAACCACCGTCTTCATCTTCGACTTATCGTCGAATCGGTTATTCAGAATGGGTATAAACCCGGCCTTTCCGAATAACCCGCGTATATAATAAACACGTGTTACACAAACACAACATACGCTTCATTCCAATTCAGAATATTATTTTATTCAAAATTTCACATTCTTAGGGAAAGGTTCCCATTAATTTTATCAAAGATAAATTCTTCTAAATTTATTCTTTAATCTTCCTTTGGATATTATTTCAAACCAAATTATGGTTTTCCAAACTAGTCGGGATTAGCGAACCACACCGAAGTAATTATTTATTTTATTTCTCAATCCCAACCTATTTATCCCATGGAGAAAACTGGTAATACTCCATATCTAACACCACGGTGTTATCGGTAAAATTAATTACCATTTCACGTTCAAATCTAATTCAAGATTTAACTATCGCTTTGGAGCAAAACTGGTGATACTCCATTCTCGATCACTTTTCAGATTTGATAACTTAAATTATCAATTCACTTTTAATCTAATTAAAGATTCATTAAAACTCCACTTAGTTTTAATCTTTTCAAAAATCAATATCCTGTCTTTAACTGGGTTAAAGAACCAATGTCACCTAAAACACGATCCACGATAAACCCAAATCACATTTGATATTAAATACAAGGCTCTGAATAGAAAATATACCGGCTTATATTCAATATCAAATTCTGAAACCAACAAATATCGTATTGGAAATAACGATATAAAATATATCTTTCAAATTCCCATAACAATATTTGTAAAATCACAAAATCCAACATCGAAATATTCCGAAGATAATTTCGATTCAAATCCAGTCCACTTTATATATATTGGAAATTCTGGTTATTTTCAAAACCAATTCAAATTCAATTTATTTATTTCAAAAATAAATTGATTTTAATTCTAGTTCAAAACTAGTTCATTTCGATAAAAATATATTTTTATCTTTTCAAATGTGGAGTTTTTCATCCCAATTCTTTTCAAATCATTTCTTATGATTTTACACTAATTATTGATATTTTTAATAATTTTATCAAGGCCCGTACAGTTGATTTCCATCAACGGCCATCGAACTGGACTAACAACGACCTTTTCCAAATTTGATTTGGACATAATTCCAAATCCAACCGTTAGATTTCAAATTTCTAATATTCATTGGGAAGCTCTTTTCGATACGAACTCAATGGTTCCGGTTTTAGGAGAATCCGACGGTCGGATCTCCCGTAATGTCAATTCGAAGTCAATGGTCGAAATTCACGAACTGCCGCGGTGCGGCGCGTTCTATTCAGGCCATTTTATTTATAATATGTATATATATATATTATATTTTGGTGATTTCCTTTTAAAACATATTTTATAAATCATTTTAAATTCGTTTTCAAAACCATTTCAACTCTATATTCAATTTCAAATCAAAATTGAATATTTCATATCATTACTATATAAATGATAATATTTTCAAAACGTTATATTTTGAAATCACTACCTTTTCTATATTCATTATAAAAACAAATATAATCGATATAAATATCGTTCACGTCAAAATAGCGCAACTCTAATCAACACGGCTTTATATATTTCAATAAATTCGTTATTCTATTCAACAAATGAATATTTCTTTCAACACACGACTAATCCCAACACACGAGTACTGTCGACACATGACTATTCTTGTTATGTAATATATTTTATAAAATTATGGTATCTATCGTTTGATTTTTAATCAGACTCCAACTGTAAAGTGGTTCTAATCTTAAATATGATAAAGATGTAATTTTATTGTTAAAATATTTTACTCAACACATAAATAGTTTCAACACATAAATATCGTCAACACATGACTATTTATTCTATTCAACACATGAATATATTCTATCATATTGTTAATTTTCCCGATTGGAATGAGGCCCAATCAATTACCATATAACGTTAATTATATGGATTCCATACAACACATGTATATAGCAGCAACGATAAACAATCAACCATCATCCAAAGTGCACCACACAACTGCATAAGCATTAAATATAAATAATTAACGCTTACACAGCCTGTCGACCAATCGATCAACATACAATTAAATAATTGGGATTAGTATACGCCAAATATCATCCCAACACCCGTGTCGGGTTTCAAATCAACAAACACTGAATATTATTTGTGCAGTTGGGCGATGTGTAAAATTTATCGTCCCAGTCAATATTCTTCAAATAGGTGTACATAAACAAACCGTCCGGTTTGTAAATGAATATTTATTTATTCACATTCACGTTAAAAATTATATTTTTAACGATAATTAATTTATTTCAACCATCTACATTTTATTATCGATTTCACATCCACATCACAAACAAATTTCACAACACATCAAACAAGCATACAAGCCATACATGGTCTGTGGATGACGGGTGTCGGCTGCTGCTAAGCACCATCTGCATCCTAGTGTATATATATATATATATATATATAACTAGAAAAATGAATTGAAGTGAGAAGTTCTCACCGACTAGCTAATCCAATACCACGACTCTTCTTATGTAGAAGTCATCGCTGTTCTCGCCTTTTGCCACTTTCATTGCACGTAGCCACTACATATATAAAAATAACATTTTTAAATTGTTGCTATGAATATAAAAATCATATTTTTACACCGCTACTATATAGATAAAAATTCTATTTTTGCACCGCTACTATATAGATAAAAATTCTATTTTTACACCGCTACTATATAGATAAAAATTCTATTTTTACACCGCTACTATATAAATAAAAATTCTATTTTTACAACGGTGTTCATATAATAAAGGTTATATTTTTATCACGCTATTCTCTATATAAAGATTTCGCCTTTCCAAATATAAAGATTTCGCCTTTTCAAATATAAAGATTTCGCTTTTTCAAATATAAAGATTTCGCCTTTTCAAATATAAAGATTTCGCCTTTCTTCTTTAGAAATCTTTTTACAAGAGAAAATCATTCTTTTTACTTAGAAAAATCTAATCTTTTTATATGAATAGAAATCATACTTTTCATATGAACTAAAATCAAGTCTTTATAATGTTTAAAAAACATTTCTTTTATATTAAAAATCATTCTTTTTATATTAAAAACATGATAACTTTCATATCAAAAACATGACAACTTCCATATCAAGAACCCTATTTTCTTTTACCTTATCATTTTCTATAAAAATAACTACTTTATTTAAACCAAAACTTTCTTTGAATAAGGATCAAAATAAATAAATTTCAGTTTTAAAAATCAATCAATTTCAGTTTTACACTAAACAAGAAAAATCAGTTTTTAATTTAAATTAAAAGTAAAAATCTTACTGTCTTTGAAGGAGGGAGGCCGGAGGAGTCACAGTTGGAGTCTGGTGGGGGTGGAGGCGTCGCAGCAGGTCGGGATCTGGACGAGGTGGTGGCGGGGAGAATCGGCAGGGCGGCGACGGTTAGGGTTTCCAGGGGAGGCGGTTTGCGTCGGTTCTGGGGGGGCTTCGTCGAGGAGAGAAGAAGAAGGGGAGGGGGCGGTTGACGGTGGCGGCGAGCCACCTGGGGGTCCGCGATGGAAGCGGCGGTGGCGGTTCCCTCCCGTCGCTCGCTCCTTTTTTTTTCTTTCTCTGAAATGAACATGAGAGGACTAGTAGAGAGATAAAGGACTTGGCCCAATATAATAATATATATTTTATTTAATTTTGAATTGGAAAAGTTGACTTTTTAATTTGAACTCGAAACGAGGCCCACCGTTTGTCGTCCATAGCTAATTACCCCCATCCCGAACATAATGGGATATGTATCGTAAGCTGATTCGATCATTTCGATCAGTTTTCGTCAAAATCAACATATAACTCTATATATTGAATTTGAACGCGCATTTCAATTTACTGGGGTCACATACGGACTCTAAAAATTCCAGAAAAATATTTTCTAACTTCGTATTGACGATATGGTTCTAATAAAACTAGTTTCGTCGAATTCTGAGACCGTTGGAAAAATGGCCATTTTCCAGTCGATTAAAATCAACTGAAACTGGTCAAACGCGTTTTCTTTTGCCACGCTCACATATTGATTCGAAAATTTATGAAATTTGAAACCTAGCAATAACTTGACATCGCGGATCCAACAAAAGTGGTTTCGTCGAAATCCGAGGTCGTTTGCAAAATGGCTATTTTTAAGGTCCTGAATTCCATAGCGACTATTCTGAATTTTCAACTGGGCATATCTTTTTATCCCCGCTATGAAATTTTGATTTTTCGGATTCGTTGGAAAGATATTCTCAATTAGATTCAATTATTTTTGGTTTCGCTAAAATACGGTTTATTTTGCACCCGGTACATTCAATTGAAGTTTGAAATCGAATTATCGAACTACCGCGCCATTTTCAATTCCTTATATATTTATATATAATTATTTATATTCTAACGACGATCTATATAACTATACACGTTCTATTCCTATTCAAAATAAAATTTTCATCGTTATTATTTAAAATAATTCATTTTAAATATTCAAAATTCGCTAAAATTCCCAAAATAAAAATTTTAAACTGGGTCGCATTTCCGGGTTGTCACAGAAAGGTAGTTTATAATATATGTGAGTTAAAATAGTTTAGTTTACAAGGTAAAATGGTTATTTATTAAATAGCCTATATTTTGGTTGGAATGCTAAAGTTGGAGTTAGAATTATTTCTTCCAAATTTTCAAATAACTTGAATTCATATTTCAATTTTTAAATCAACTCAACTCAACTTCAATATTTTAACTCAGTTCACTTCCAATTGAAATTCAATTCGGTTTAATCAATTTAATTTCAAATCATTAAGTTTCCAATTAGAATTCACATTTTAATGATTAAGTTTATAACAAATCTCAATTTCACAATTCAAATATCACTCTAAATCAAGTTAATTTAAAGTGAATTCAAAAATGGATAGTTATCTAAATTTAAAATGATTCAATTTCAATAAATTCGATTCATGCTAAGTCCAAAATTTAGCTTCCTTTCACAATATCACATAAAACTTCGTTAACTTATAATTTTCGAAGTTTCAAAGTTCAAATTCAAACGAAATCCATTTAAAAATGGCACATACATTACTTTAAACAATATTCCAAATTCAAGGTTAAAACAAATTTATATAATCAACCGGTGTTCGTATATAATTCTCCATCCTATGGCATAGTAATACTTAAAATTGGTATATCGGGAATGGATATATATCATTTCAATCCAAATCAGGGTCATAGGTATTTATCATTTCAACTTATGTTCTTAATTCATTTAATGATTAATCCCGGGTTTAATTGATTCTCGTAACATCTAGGGTAAATGGTTGGGATTAATCAATACAAACAAATAATTCAATATCAATATATCGAATAGATCAATTCAAGACATCCATTAAGACCAATCCATCCAAATAGTTCAGTATCACATCAATTTACTTATTAGATGTCGGCTTTTAAACTAGCAATTAAATTTCAAATTTAACTGTACAAATTTAGAAAAAAAGAGTTAAATTAAACTTCACAACAAACGCAAATCAACATAAATATGCAATTGTAACTGGCAACAAGAACCAATGCAATCATACTAAAACATGATTTTATTCTAACTAATAATCGAATATTTTATTTAAGCGTGAGTGTGTGATGGCTCGCCCTGGACCAGCCGACATTTCTCCGAAATGCGTTATGCCGATGCCAGACCGGCACGGGACGTTCGTCTGGAAGAAAGGAAACATTATACTGAAATATCAAAGAACCTGTAGTATATTTCACAGCGCATGGAATAAAACATAATAATAACATAACTTAACATAAATCAGGCGAGACAATGCATAAGCTGAAAACTAAACCATCATAGTAGCAGAATCTACATTACAACTTATGACCCAATACCAATATTACAACTTCTAAATACTGTCTCTAAAGCAAAATAGAAAAGGTACACTACAAATGCCCAAAGTAGTGACCAGCTACAGCACAGGGAGAATATATATATATATATATATATATATATCATACGTGGAAGCCTCCTGCTCGTCTCCGGTACAACTACTCGTGTAATCACCTAATCTGTCTCTAGTCTACTCATGTGAGCAGCCGGAGTAATAAGAAGAAACATAAAACTCTGGGTCAGACAACAGTCTGGTATGAGTGGTGGCATGTATACATCTCTAAGATGAACAAATAACAGGTATAAGAAATCATACCTGAACCGGACCTGCAACCAAAGAGTTAGTACAACAAGATGTACAGTACTCTATGGTAACACTAACATAAAGTGTAAAATGGGAGTGTGCATGTCATGGTGATAACAAACATCAAACATAGCAATCAACCTCACGTCTCTCACTCAGTGCGTAAAGCATATGATACCCACCACTTCGATCACCCAATTATTTGCTATGATCACTTTTCCCTTGGGTGTCACAATGATCCCATTGCACTGATCCATAGCTAATAATCCTTATCTTAGTGGTGAACCAAAATTATGGATATCGATAACCCCTTTGCACACGTCCCTCAGCAAAATCCAATCATGAAGTTAACTCGTTGGTTCCCATCTGGATCCTCAGTTCTAACTTCCTATTTGGACTACCTTTGCATCTCGGGTTTTGGTTGTCATCTTTGTTCGGGTGTTCTTAGTGCTCCAGTCATCACTTGGGTTTGATTCGTATGAAGCAACGATTTGCAGTTCATGCTCTTCCTCCATCCAGATTGGCTCGTGGGTCCTTGCACCGGTTCGTGGTGCACCTTGCATCGGCTCGCGACTCGTCCCCTGACATCGGTTTGTGATCATCTCCATCCGCATCGGTTCGTGGAGCTCGAGCAAAGGCGGCTCGTGGTGCTCCTAGTTGGTTCGGTCGTGTACTTCGGTTTGGGGAAGGTAACGGTTCGGTGATGTCGGCTCATGAGCTTCTGGTTGGATCGTGGCTCACCTGAACGGTTCGTGGTCCTCCTTTCATGGGTGCATCGGCTCGCAGCTTCCTCCAGTTAGTGGTTGGTACACCGGGTCGGGTCATGGCACATAGGCCACGAGTGGGTCAGTTTGTGGGGTAGCCCACGAGTGGGATCGGTTCGGGGTCATGAACCCGATCTGGTCCCCTTTCCTGCATTCCAGCAAATGTTTACGCCACATGACGGCGTTTTCGACCATTTTAGCTTTTCTATGCAAACACAAACCATACCACACAGTAATAGCAATGTGTATACTCAACCATAATCACCAAAATAACGATTATAACATGTTAATATGGATTAAACATACTCAAAACCCATGTTTTCCCCTTAATCTCATTAATCATGGTTTAACCATACGATTAGCCAAACATGTCCAAATTAACCCAAATTTTTATCAGAGCCCTAAAATAATATTTTAGAATATTTCCAGATTTTTCTGAGTTATAATTTTGCTAATTATCACTAATCACCCCTAATTAGTCGTAAATAGTGTAAAACATGTTATTCACTCACCTTGGCCACAAACGAATTATAGATCTGTACTTTTCTACTACTTAGGGTCGAACTCCTATGCAACGCAACAGCTCCAACTCTGATTTGGTATTGATTTGCCTTGATTTGATTAGCTTAATCCTTGATTAGAAAGTGATTAGAGGTGGTGCAGAAGAGATTTGGAAGGTGGAAGCCATTGTAAGGGTTGAAGAGAAAGTTTGTGGCGGCTGGAAAATGACAAAGGAGGGTTTCTCTAGCCCCCCATCGGCCCTTATGCAACCCTAATCCCGAAATACCTAATGGGCCTAGCTGCTAATCACCCGGTTAAGCCCAATTATGCTGTTTTTCACCTTCTAAACCTTGTTTCAGCCATATCTCCCAAACAGTAAGTCCGTTTGTTAATGTGACCAGTTCTAGGTATGTAAACCATCATTCGAATCCAATGGAAGTGGTTTCAGGTTAAAACTCCTTACCAATCAAAAGTTATAGGCGAAACAAGATTCACCAGGGGCAAAACAGTCATTTAAAAATTGACAAAAATCGTGAACATGGGAAATGACCCCGATAGTCGTTCCCCCAAGTTACACGACCATACGAGTTCGTATGTAAATGAAATAAATATTCTATGATCCTCCGATGCGTAGAATACGGGTCATTACATTCTCCCCCCTTAAGAAATTTCGCCCCAGAAATTCCTTAACTAAGAAAACACACAATAGGGTCCTGCATGCCTACCAACCATTTACAAACAACCAACTATACATAATAAACATAACAAGCTTATCCTAGCATGCAGTTTACTAACAAGGGAATAACTGTGTTACAATAAAAATCTTGCCAAGTAAAGAGCTCTGGATACGACTTCTTCATGCTCTCCTCGGTTTCTCATGTACAGTCATTCTCATTATTGCCCCATTGGACTTTAACCAGTTTCGCCCTCTTCCTTCAAAGTTGTTTCGTATCGCGTTTGACAATGCAAATCGGTTTTGCGGTTCCCAACCGCCTTGGGTTGTACTTTGATATCATCCAACTAATCTAACGACATAGATAAATCAAAATCATGCACGAACTTCCTTAACCGAGAAACATGAAGTACGTCATGCACTCCTTCCATCTTATTAGGTAATCGAACTCTTATACGTCAAATTCCCAACTACAATCCAAATGTCCTTTCAAATCCAACCTGAGTCTTTCCTACATTCATACTGCCCATACAACGTATATTCACCTCCCAGAGATAAACTAGACCCATCCAATAAATCTAGTTACCCTACCTATATTCGTACTCTACTTACGAGTCCAAGTCCAACTTGAAGCTCTACTATATTCGCTGAATCTTCAAGATCAACGAACACCCCACAATGTTCCAAACATACTTTAAATATAATGTGAAGTATCTTCACATTCTTTATGTCACCATGACTAACGAACTCGCCCCATTTCCATTTTGAAATTTCCAATGGTTATAACAAACCACTAGGCTTCTTTTGCTCGACTTTAACCAACTGGCAATTCATGCACTTGGATATAAATTTCCCAATGTCCCCTCTCATTCCTTCCCAGTAGTAAGTCTATTTCATATCTCGACACGTTTTGTTGCCACCGGGATGTATAGTCAGTTTTTGAATGATGACATTCTCTAAGAACTTCATCTCTCAATCCATTGAAATTGGGTACACCTAGTCTCTCACTCTTTCTAAGCCATCCATCTAGATCAAGCCCATAATTTTTCATCCCCTTACCATCGATACCCATTTTCTTTGGAAATGACTTTCAATAGATTAGGATCGTATCCCCGACTGGAACCGATCCACTCAATCAAAGTTGGCTTGATCGTCAAACTTGCTAACATCTCTGGATCCAATCCACACTTAGGTCTGAAATCATATCATGTGACATATTCTAGTTGCTTCCATTCAAGAAACAAAACATCTAAACTGGCATGTCTCCTACTCAATGCGTTAGCTATCGCACCTAGTCTGGTAGCACTGATATCCATGTTTACCGTCATCTCTTTATTTCCCATCGCCAGAATCCTACAGTTGATAGTTTACTCAAGAGAAGAAAATAGGAACAAACATAGCAACCATGGCATCCATCAATTAATTCCTATCGTTAACCTGCTAAAGCCATGAATACGTCGATACCTATATGACTAGTCCAACCAATCCCAAGGGGTAATGGGAGCCCCTGCTCCAAACGTACTACCGCACGTCCAATGTACGTTTATTCTCCAAGGATAACTAGATCACGTCCAACGGATCCAAGGTAAATGGGAATCCACAGATACCCATGCTTCGAGTCCGCCTAGAACACTCCAAACTATTGATGATTCCATAGCATTCTCATCAGAAGAGTTATCCACAATTCCGTTTTCAACTCGAGTCCAACCTAAGTCAATCCATTATCTTGCAGCCTTCTCGAGTCCAACTTGAGTCATCTCATAGCCCTATCGAGTCTAACTTTGGGCAGTCCATATCATCGAACAGTCTTATCACATCACGCTGCACATCACTTCTCGAGTGAACCAAGATACCATCCAATGGAAATCATAACAACTTCTTATGTCTTCACACAAACCATTCTAACCGAACTTGACATTTCCTCAAGCACAAGCCCCAAAGGCCTTAACCAATACCAGACAAGCACCAATGGAATATCTCCTCCGAATTTTGACAATCTACGTGAGATGATACGATCAAAATAACCAAACATTCAAACACCCATAACTGACTCTGGCCATCCACCCCAATCCTACTTCGAAACTATCCTTGATCGCACGACAGACCATGCCATATGTCAAGGGATAATGAAAACCCCAGTTCTAACCAGGCTACTGTACGTCCAACGTACACTTGCCTCCCTAACTCCCATAATCATCTTCATCACTACGTAGGTAATCCAATACCACCTTCCGTCCATCATCCACTCTAATGGTCACCAAAGATCCTTCACAGTCTACCATTACCTTTCGAGCTAATCGACTCCCCAAAATCATGCTAAACCCAATAAAGCCCAAAACAAAACAATCACGAGCAAACATGCATCTATGAACCGATCAAACCAAATTACGATAAATCATATAAAGGCTAGTCAAACTGCCAATCGGGTTCGTCACAACCAAAGGCCTATCGACAGCCTCGGGTTCCAAATCCAACCTATCTACCAGGTCAATAGATATGAAGGAATGGGAAACTCCGGAATCAAACAAAACTTGAACAGGAATAAAGTAGAAAGCATACCTCGAATGACAACATCCTTTCCCTTTTCCGCCGCAGTTAGGGCATTCGACAAAGAAGGAACAACGTTGATAGGATATTCTTTAACGATCTGCTTCTCTTTAGGAGGTTGTGGACACTTATCCTTGTGATGTCCCACTTAGCCGCAATTTAAGCACTTCCTTTCTCCAAGCCTTTCCCGACAATCTCTAGCATAGTGGCCCTTCTTGCCACAGCTAAAGCACTTGGCATCCTTCTTATTCTTTTTTCCTGACTATCCTTGGTCTGGTTCTGCTTCCTCTTATTCTAAGAATTAATCTTGCCTCCACCGCTTGCCTTCAGCTTTGGCTCCTCTGTAGACGTAACGACAACCTCGGTCTTTGACTTAGGGTAAAGACTCTCTGACCTCAATGCTTTTACCACAATAAACTCAAACGTCTCATCAATGTGGTTTATAAGCCTTCCCCCATGTACTCATCTAAGCCAGTTATGAACTTCTCACTCTTCTTCTCGGTAATATCATGAAGAGATAATCCATATTTCGATAAAGTATCGAACTCAGCATTATATTCCGAGACTGCCCTACCACTCTGCTTAAGTTCCAAAAACTTCCTAAACAATTTTGATTTTTGAGTAGATGGGATAAATTTATCACTGAAGCGAGTCCTATACTAATTATAAGTAACTTGATCCTCGGGAGTAGCTACTTTAATAGAATTCCACTAATTCATTGTCCGTCCTTGAAGCTGACGCGATGCTAACTTTTTCTTCATCACATCACCGTTCCCCAAATCCTAGAAGTGCGTCCACAACTGTCAAGCCAATCTTGAACATCAATAGCCGATTCCGTTCCATGGAACGGCTTCCCACCAAGACTAGTATAATCCTTGTTAAGCTTGGCGAAATCGGCCCTAGCCGCCTGCACTACTGCACCACCACCGTTAGCAGCATTAGGAACTGCTCCCTGAACATCCCTAAGCATCTCCCTCATGAAGGTGGTAAACATCGTCCTCATATCAGGAACATCCCTATGGTTAGCTCCTGAACCCGTACTGCTTGTATATCGGCTTATCGTTCAAACTGTAAAGAGAAAACGATTAACCATCTCCTTTAGTGGTGCCCGTGCTGTGCGACTTCTTCCTTAGATATACTAATAGTATATATAGCTTTTGAAAACCAAAATATCACAAATGCGCGCTCTCATATACGTATACTATCTCTCCGTGGTGTCTTCCGCAAGGTTAACTATGCAACCTAGAGCTCTAATACCAAATGTGATGGCCCGCCTCGGACCAGCTGACATTTCTCCGAAATGCGCTACGCCCGATGCCCGACCAGCACGGGACGGTCGTCAGAAGAAAGGAAACATTATATTGAACTATCAAAGAACCTGTAATATATCTCAAAGAGCATAGAAAAAATATTATAATAGCATAACTTCACATAAAACAGGCGAGATAGTGCATAAGCTGAAAACTAAACAATCATAGCAGCGGAATCTACAATACAACTTATGACCCCAATACCATTATTAAAACTTCAAAATACTGTCTCAAAAGCAAAATAGAAAAGGTACACTACTAATGCCCAAAGTAGGGACCAGCTAAACACAGGTAGAATATATTTATATTATGCGTGGAAGCCTCATGCTCATCTCCGGTACAGCTACTCGTGCAACCACCTAACCTATCTCTAGTCTACTCGTGTGAGCACCCAGAGTAATTAGAAGAAACATAAAACTTTCGGTCAGACAATAGTCCAGTATGAGTGATAGCAAGTATACATCTCTAAGATGAACAAATAACAGGTAGAAGAAATCATACCTGAACCTGGATCTGCAACCAAAGAGTTAGCACAACATGACGTACAGTACTCTAAGGTAACACTAACATAAAGTGTAAAATGGGAGTGTGAAATTCATGGTGATAGCAAACATCAAGCATAGCAATCAACCTCATGCCTCTCACTCAGTGCGAAAAGCATGCGATACCCACCACTTCGATCACCCAATTCTTTGCTAGGATTACTTTGCCCTTGAGTGTCACAATGACCCCATTGCACTAATCTATAGCTACTAATCCTTCTGTTAATGGTGAACCAAAATTATGGATATAGATAACCCCTTTGCATTCGCCTCACAACAAAATCCAATCATGATGTTAACTCGTTAGTTCCCATCTGGATCATGAGTTCTAACTTCCTATTTGGACTACCTTTGCATCACGGGTTTTAGTCATCATCTTTGTTCGGTTGTGCTTAGTGCTCCAGTCATCACTTGGGTTCGATTTGTATGAAGCAACGGTTGTAGTTCGTGCTCTTCCTCCATCCAGATTGGTTCGCGGGTCCTTGCACTAGTTCGTGGTGCACCTTGCATCGGCTCGCGACTCTCCCCCTGACATCGGTTCGTGATCATCTCCATCCACGTCGGTTCGTGGAGCTCGAGCAAAGGTGGCTCGTAGTGCTCGTGGTCGGTTCGGTCGTGTACATCGGTTCGGGGAAGGTAACCGGTTCGGTGATGTCAGCTCGTGAGCTTCTGGTCGGATCGTGGCTCACCTGAATGGTTCGTGGTCCTCCTTTCATGGGTGCATCGGTTCGCAGCTTCCTCCTGTTCGTGGTTGGTACACCGAGTCGGGTCGTGGCACATAGGCCACGATTGGGTCAATTCGTGGTGTAGCCCATTAGTGGGATCAGTTCGGGGTCATGAACTCGATCCGGTCCCATTTCCTGCATCTTCTTCCAGCAAATGTATACGCCACACGATGGCATTTTCGACCATTTTAGCTTTTCTATGCAAACACAAGCCATACCATACAGTAATAGCAATGTGTATAATCAACCATAATCACCAAAAAAACAATTACAACATGTTAATATGGATCAAACATACCAAAAACCCATGTTTTCCCCTTAAACTCCTTAATCATGGTTTAACCATACAATTATCAAAACATGTCCAAAATTAATCCAAACTTTTATCAGAGCCCTAAAATAATATTTTATAATTTTACAAGTTTTCCAGATTTTTCTGAGTTATAATATTGCTAATTATCACTAATCACCCTTAATAAGCCGTTATTAGTGTAAAAACACGCAAATCACTCACCTTAGACACAAATGAATTATAGATCTAAACTTTTCTACTGTTTTGAGTCGAATTCCTATGCAATACAGCAGCTCCAACTTTGATTTGGTACTAGTTTGCCTTGATTTGGTGTTATTAGCTTAATCCTTGATTAGAATGTGATTAGAGGTGGTTTAGAAGGGGGAAGCCATTGTTAGGGTTGAAGAGAAAGTTTGTGGCGACTGGAAAATAACAAAGGAGGGTTTCTCTAGCCCCTATCAGCCCTTATGCAACCCTAATCCTGAAATACCTAATGGGCCTAGCTGCTAATCACTCGATTAAGCCCAATTATGCTGTTTTTACCTTCTAAACATTGTTTCAGCCATATCTCCCAAACGGTAAGTCAGTTTGGTTACTGTAACCACTCTACGGAAAGGTAAACCGTCATTTGAATCCAATGGAAGTGGTTTCAGGTCAAACTCCTTACCAATTGAAAGTTATAGGCAAAACAAGATTCTCCAAGGGCAAAACGATCGTTTAAAAATCGGCAAAAATCGTCAACATGGGAAATGACCCCAATAGTCGTTTCCCAAAGTTACACGACCATACGACTTCGTATGTAAATGAAATAAATATTCTACGATCCTCCGATGCGTAGAATACACGTCGTTACAGAGTGGGTTTAATCACTCACCTTTCATTTTGAGCTCATTTGAAATCCAAATGAAGGGCCAAAATTTAATTATCTCCAAATCCAACCAAACTAGCTCCTTGTCGTCCGGAATTCCTATACGCACCTAAAGAAACAAACCGTGAGTCATTCTGAGTTCGTATGAAAGAGTTATACATGTTAACGCATTTGAAATTCAAATTAATATAAAATAAAATAAATTAAACTCTCCCCACACATACACAACCACGTCAGTGTGCCCTAACACTTCATGTAACACCCCGTAATTCTGTTAATATTAATATTCACAAATTTAAGAATAACTAATCTCAGACTTGAGAATTGTGGGAAACGGGTTGCGCCATTGTGTTCGTCTCGGAATTCTGGTCGAAATAGAGTCCGAGTTTGCGTGAATTGGACTTCGTATGAAGAAGTTATGGCCATCGGAAGTTTCAGAAAATTCAAAACAGATTTCAGAAAATTTAAAGTTCAAATTCGGAGTCAAATCAGGCTAGGCGGGAAATTTCCCGCCCAACACCCCAGGTCGACTGGGGAGTCGACCCCCCCAGGTCGACTGGTGTAAGAACCCTAGGCTTTGCAACCATCAGGCAGTGGGATAACCTCCCACCGTGATATACATTGATACCTCAGAACTGATTTTACGACCAGCCTCTCGACTGCAACAACCAACCCAATCTTCCCATTGGGATGTGTAGGGGTATGAGTCTCCTGCTTGCCACCAAACAGCCAAGCGAGAATCCCCTATCACATTCTCTAACCAGCTCTGATACCACTGTAAGAACCCGTAACATCCCCATGAAGGAAAGAGCGGATACTTTGAGAGCAACACACAAAAGAACGCAGATGAAAGAACATTTCATTGTTATTACAACAATTCCATCAGATACAAGAATATACAGAGTATAAATGAATAAATTACATTCAACAAATATCAGAGATTTAAATTACATTTAAATACATCGCAGCGGAAAAACAATACAAAAGCACAACTAGAAGAAATGCACGGATACAGAGCTTTCCGGGCATCGTTCCAGCTGTAAATCAGGATCCTGTGACTATAAATCTGCAAAACCAAAACTACTAGCTGCCCGTGTCGAAAATAGGGGCACCCAGAGTTTAGGTTAAAACAATAAACTCCAGGTCAGTCATGTGACTGGTGTGAGAACTAAAACAGTTATTTAAAACTTTACTTTAAAAGAGAGTAATTCAAGGGACCACACTGTATAACACGGAACGGGTTTCCTCCCAAGAATACTAGGGCATACAACAAAACAGCGCAATGCTCTTTGGAAAAATGAAGCTAATATAAGACCCAGGTCCCATCACAAAATGCAACGCAAGCCGGAGGATAGGGTTTTCCCTTATAATAGCCAAACATGCTTGGTACGTTTAAAACAAATCACTTGATACTATAATAAGTGTATAGTGTCAAAACAATTCAATCATAAATATCAATCATAGGCGGCATGGGTACCATCTATCATGTCGCCATACTAGTTCTACAATTAAAACCGCAATATCACGTATTGGAAATTGGATTTCAATCATGAGTCGAGGCAAGGGGCAAGCTCCTCTCCGATTCGAGACACTCTAGCAAATGTCTCAGGACCCCACTATGATCCTTGGATCTTCAGGGCTGGTCCTCTCTTGCTTTTGAGGATTGGCAATTCCTGAACACACGTTTCCCAGTCCTTACAGACCTATATCCGAGGCGCCTCGTATCCAACAACCACACAGGTGAAAAGTATATAAATGTCAGGGCTGGTAGGTCACTGACACCACCTTAGCTAGAAAGAAACGTCGTGCTCTCCCTGCAGTCACTATCCCGTTTTTGACTCATACCGAGGTGTGAGGCTCGCGAATTCACGTTATACACAAAGGTGCGCCTCACAGGCCGTGCTTTGATCATCAACCACAAGACTTTGCTTTTCAATAGAAGCCTTGATCATTTGCCACTTACACGTGCCACACTGGCAATTCACTCCATGCGACTGATGTCCATTGATATACAACGTCTGAGCTTGTACGTCTTAGAGAAGGGCGTTAAGCAAGAGAATAAATTCTCCACAGCCAAACAGATGTATATTTAATAGAGATCAATCAACACCGAATAAAATCCAATGTTAGACACACAATCCATTTACAAGTTTGTTCTGGGTCTGAACGAAACCGGAGGCACTTTCCTCGCATATCCATCCATCTCCAACCACGTCTGGACGATCACCAACTGTTTCCCTCATCTTGGGTGTACAGCCCAATCGAGATCATCAGTAATCACCCAAACGATGTGACGACTTCCGGTCTTCAACCACCGTCTTCATCTTCGACTTATCGCCGAATCGGTTATTCAGAATGGGTATAACCCGGCCTTTCTGAATAACCCACGTATATAATAAACAAATGTTACACAAACACAATGAACGCCTCATTCCAATTCAGAATATTCTTTTATTCACAAAATCACATTCTTAGGGAAAGGTTCCCATTAATTTTATCCAAGATAAATTCTTCTAAATTTATTCTTTAATCTTCCTTTGGATATCATTTCAAACCGTATTATGGTTTTCCAAACTAGTCGAGATTAGCGAACCACACCGAAGTAATTATTTATTTTATTTCCCATTCCCAACCTATTTATCCCATGGAGAAAAACTGGTAATACTCCATTCCTAACACCACGGTGTTATCGGTAAAATTAATTACCATTTCACGTTTAAATCTAGTTAAAGATTTAACTATCGCTTTGGAGCAAAACGAGTGGTACTCCATTCTCGATCACCTTTCAGAATTGATAATTTAAATTATCAATCCACATTTCAATCTAATTAAAGATTCATTAAAACTCCACTTAGTTTTAATCTTCTCAAAAATCAATATTCTGTCTTTAACTGGGTTAAAGAACCAATGTCATCTAAAACACGATTCACTAATACAAGGCTCTGAATAGAAAATATACCGGCTTATATTCAATATCAAATCCTGAAACCAACAAATATCGTATTGGAAATAATGATATAAAATATATCTTTCAAATTCCCATAACAATATCTGTATAGTCACGAAATCCAACATCGAAATATTCCGAAGATAATTTCGATTCAATTCCAGTCCAATTCACGTATTGGGAATATTGATTATTTTTAAAATCACTTTCAAATTCAGTTTATTTATTTCAAAAATAAATTGATTTTAATTCTAGTTCAAAACTAGTTCATTTCGACAAAAATCTATTTTTATCTTTTCAAATGTGGAATTTTTCATCCCACTTCTTTCCAATTCACATATTATGATTTTACACAAATTATTAATATTTTTAATAATTTTGTCAAGGCCCGTACAGTCGATTTCCATCAATGGCCATCGAACTGCACTTACAGCGACCTTTTCTGAAATTGATTTGGACATAATTCCAAATCCAACCGTTAGATTTCAAATTTCTAATATTCATTGGAAAGCTCTTTTCGATATGAACCCAACGGTTCCGGTTTAAGGAGAATCCGACGGTCAAATCTCCCGTAATGTCAATTCGAAGTCAATGGTCGAAATTCACGAATTGCCGCGGCGCGGCGCGTTCTATTCAGGCCATTATATATATAATATATATATTATATATATTTCATCGATTTCCTTTTAAAGCGTATTTTATAAATCGTTTTAAATTCGTTTTCAAAACCATTTCAATTCTATATTCAATTTCAAATCAAAATTGAATATTTCATATCATTACTATATAAATGATAATATTTTCAAAACGTTATATTTTGAAACCACTACCTTGTCAATATTCATTTTAAATACGAATATAATCGATATAAATATCGTTCACGTCAAAATAGCGCAACTCTAATCAACACGGCTTTATATATTTCAATCAATTCGTTATTCTATTCAACAAATGAATATATATTCTATTCAACACATGAATCTATATTTCTTTTGACACACGACTAATCTCAACACATGAGTACTGTCAACACATGACTATTTTTGTTATGTAAAATATTTTATAAAACTATGGTATCTATCGTTTGATTTTTAATTAGACTCCACCATGAAGTAGTTTCTAATTTCAATATGATGAAGATGTAAATTTTATTATTTAAAATATTTCACTCAACACATAAATAGTTTCAACACATGCACATCGTCAACACATGACTATTTTTATATACAACACATGAATTTTCTTTTATAATATTCATTATTTTCCCGATTGGAATGAGGCCCAATCAATCACCATATAATGTTAATTATATGGATTCCATACAACACATGTATATAATAGCAATGATAACTAATCAACCATCATCCAAGGTGCACCACACAACTGCTTAAGCATCAAATATAAATAATTAACGCTTACACAGCCTGTCGACCAATCGATCGACATACAATTAAATAATTGGGATTAGTGTACGCCAAATTTCATCCCAACACCCGTGTGGGGTTTCAAATCAACAAACACAGATTTTTATTTGTGCAGTTGGGCGATGTGTAAAATTTATCGTCCCAATCAATATCAGTCAAATCAGTATATATAAACAAATCGGCCGATTTGTTTATAATTATTTATTCACATTCACGTTAAAATTATATTTTTAACGATAAAATATTTTTAACTATATAAATATTTTATTTCCTTTCAACACAAGAATATTTTATTATTCAATCATTCCACAACACAATCAATTTTCACAACACATCAATCAAACAAACAAGCCGTCCATGGTGTGTGGACGACGGGTGTCGTGTGCTACTAAGCACCGTCTGCATCCTAGTATATATATATATATATATAACTAGAAAAAGAAATTTAGGGTGAGAAGTTCTCACCGACTAGCTAAACCAAACGCCACGACTCTTATGTAGAAATCTTCGTCGTGTTCGCCTTTTTGCCAATTTCACTGCCCGTAGTCACTACATATATAAAAATCACATTTTTATATTGTTTCTATGTATATAAAAATTATATTTTTATACTACTACTACATAGATAAAAATTCTACTTTTACATCGCTACTATATAGATAAAAATTCCATTTTTACACCGTTGCTATATAGATAAAAATTCTATTTTTATATCGCTACTATATAGACAAAAATTCTATTTTTACATCGATGCTATATAGAATAAAGATTATATTTTTACATTGTTATTCTCTATATAAAGATTTCGCCTTTTCAAATATAAAGATTATATTTTTATATTCTCTATTATATAAAAAATTTATTTTCAATACACTACTTATATAAAAATAGTACTTTTATATCTTCTACTATATAAAGGTCATATTTTTAATACTCTACACAAGTAAAAATAATATTTTTGATTCACTACATATATAAAGATCAAATTTTTAACACTTTTATAATGTAAAAATTATATTTTTAACCTTCTACAATATAAAAGATTATATTTTTATCCTTCTACAATATAAAATAAAACTGAAATTAAATTAAAAACTGATTTAAAACAAAAATAAAAACTTACATCAATCACGAAGATAAGGGAGGAGCAAGGGGGCGCGGTGGGTCTATGGTGCAGGCGGAGGGGGGGTGGCTTCATCGCGGAGGCTAGGGTTTTAAAGGGGGTGCGGTTTGGGTCTATGGGCTCGGGACTGGGGGCTTGCGCGAGAAGAACAAGCGGAGGAGGAAGAAGAAGGAGAGGGGGCGGCGGCAGGTGGTGGCGCGGGTTTCTGAAGAGGAGGGAGAGGAGAACGAGGGGAGGAGGTCTCGAGGTGGAGAAGAAGGGGGGAGAGGGGCGGAGGACCCCTGGGGTGTCGGCGCAAGGGCGCGGCGACCCTAGTGGCAGTGGCGGTCTGCCCCCCCCCCCCCCCCCCCGTCGTTTGCTCTCTTTTTTTCGTTCAATCTGAATAGAGGAGAGAGAGAAAGAGGGGTGAGGTGTTTAATTATTTAATTATTTTTAATTCTCCTTTAAGTTGACTTTTTCATACGACCTCTAAATGATGCCCACCGCCTGTCGTCCATAGCGTTTCACCCCCATTCCGAACGCAATGGGATATGTACCATAAGCTGATTCGGCCGTTTCGATCAGTTTCCGTTAAAATCAACATATAACTCTATATATTGAATTTGAACGAGCATTTCAACTTACTGGGGTCACATACTAACTCGAAAAATTGCAGAAAAATATTTTCTAGCTTCGTATTGACGATAAGGTCCTAACAAAACTAATTACGTCGAATTCTGAGACCGTTGAAAAAAGGGCCATTTTCCAATCGATTAAAATCAACTGAAACTGGTCAAACGCGTTTTCTTTTGCCACGCTCACATATTGATTCGTAAAATTATGAAATTTGGAATCTAACAATAATTTGACATCACGGATCCAACAAAAGTGGTTTCGTCGAAATCCGAGGTCGTTTGCAAAATTCCTATCTTTAAGGGCCTGAATTTCATAGCGACTATTCAGAATTTTCAACTGGACATATCTTTTGATTCCCGCTATGAAATTTATATTTTTCGGAATCGTTGGAAAGATATTCTCAAATAGATCCTATTATATTTGGTTTCACTAAAATCCGGATTGTTTTGCACCCGGAACATTCAATTGAAGTTTGAAATCGAATCATCGAACTACCGCGCCATTTTCAATTCCTTTTATAATTATAAATAATTATTTATATTCTAACGACGACGTATATAATATATACGTTCGAATTCTATTCAAAATAAATTTCTCGTTGATATTATTTAAAATAGTCTATTTTAAATGTTCAAAATTCACTAAAATTGCCAAAATAAAAATTTTAAACTGGCCCAGATTTTCGGGTTATTACAACTGGGGAGTCGACTGGGGTGTCGACCCCCCCCCCCACAGGTCGACTGGGGAGTCGACCTGGGTGTCGACCTGGTCAGTCGGCTAGGGTTTTGACTGAGCCCAATCTTGAGCTGCTGATGTGTCTTTAGGGCTGAGTTGGCAAATTAAACGGTTCAGTTTAGTTCTGAGTTGATCTGACGGTCTAAATAAACCCTAAACTCTATAAATACCTAGGTAGTCTGTCACCCTAATTCATATGAAAAATAGAATAGCTACCGTCATACCGCCGCCATGGAACTCAGTGGAGCCGCCGCCAACTAAGAAGGAAGAAAAGCTAATCAAATTTTAATTCTACTCAACTCTAAAGCAAATCAAGACTCTCTTTTCTTCTCTAAATTGTGAGTATGATGATCTTAACAAGATTATTGTTAGACTAATTAGATTAAGTCATGAATGGATTATAAGTGAATGATGTGGATTATCATATATGTTGTTGTAAACCTTATGCTATCATGTATGTTATAAATCCTATGCTATGTGATGATGATATCCTATATGTTGTAAATCATGTTATGATGATGTTGTATAGGTTGTAGTTTTCTATGCTAAATTGAAATGAATTATACATGTTATAAAGTCATGATGTTGTTGTCTATGCTAGTTAGTTCATGTTAATAAAATCATCATGTTTGGGTTATGTTGATCTATATGACAAACCATGTATGCAAGTTTAGGTTGATTAGTAAAAGTTATGAACATATGCCATGACATCTATTATGACATCTAGAATTATGCTATGACATATGTGAAATTCTATGCTAGTTCACACCATCATTATGTTGTCTAAAACCCCATATGCAAGTATATACACAAATTTGGGTTATGATCATATCATGTAAATTATGACATTTAACAAGTTGACACCTTTAGATCCTTAACATGTGTAGTTTATGCATGTTTCACCCCTATTAAGATTAGATTCATTTTAATTGTCTATATGTTGTGATAATTTAGTTTTGTGCTATGAGTTAGACTATTCGAGTCTAACGTATATTCTGCGTTGAATAAGCGAACGTATAAACGTGGGATAGGGGTAATATTAAGGATTTAATAATAAGAAGTTGGAGTGCAATTGATATGATTTTGCATGCCATGAGTGGATGACCATAATTGAGTCAATTATGGACATCAATAAAAGTGGACGTAATTAATAATTTGGATAGGGAATTATTAAAACTGGGGTAAAAGATTATAAATGATAATCAATGCTTAGGACATGAGGTTGGACCCGTTTGTGACGTAAACCTGCCCGGACCCGCCCGGCAAATCCAGTGGTCACAAATGTCAGCCCAATGTGAGAGGTCCTAGGCCTAAACTAAAGCATAACAGTTGTAAAGACACGAGGTTAAACTCTTTTATGGTGTAAGACTGCCCGGACCCGCCCGGCAAATCCAGCTGCCATACATGCCAGTCTAATGTGAGAGGTCTTTATGAGGTTATGGCCTGAATGAATTAAGAAATACTTAACCAGATAAACATGTAAGGTGGGACATAGGGGGTTAAGTAGGTGCCTTGGGTGGCATGAGGAATCTAGTGGGTGCCCTTAGTGGCATGTGAAATACGAGTAGTAAGACTTAACCAAACACATGTAAATGAACATGACTAAGAGGGTTAAGTGGGATATACTAGTGGTGACAAGCTTAGGTGGGTAGCTTGTGGGGGCCCATTTCAACTAGTATCCCAAACGTATCTTTGTGGGCTCGACCCAAGTCGAGGACGGGACACGCATACTGGGCTTGACTATAAGAGGCCAAAACGGGGAGCGGTGGCAACGCAAGTCCACCGGGTTTCATATGCATGTGTGGACCTGGGCTGGTAGGTAAGACATTGTTGCATCGTGTAGGTATAAGCCGTGCATTCTCAAGTTGTATCGGGTTGCCACTTTAGGGGAGTGATACACCCCACTTTGGGGCCAGCACGGGTATCTACGAGTAGGGAGCCGATCGCAAGTGGGTAGTGGGGTACACCTAGTGGAGATAGGGGCAGACGGCACCTATGTAGTCAGGTAGGGGTACGCAAGGCTATTTATATAGTTTCTATGTGAACCAAGTGGGATCAACCTTTAGGGTGACTGGTGCGGTGCAGTGTAGTAATGTGCAGTGCAGTGTAGTAATTATTCGTTAGTAATTAGGTGTGCCTTTAACGTTATCTTAAACGTTATCTTTATCTGCTCTTCCATACCTAATAGTTCATAGACATTTACTTGTCTTCCAGCTTATGCCTTAGTCTAGTTATTTTGATAATAGTATTGTTAGAATTATCATACTCGCCAGACTTTATGTCTGACCCCCTCCATTTCTATCCTTTTTCCCCCTCCAGGTCCTTAGGTTGGACCCAGCTCTAGTGGAGTTTGATTGGATTTCTTTATCTCTCTTGGAAAGCTTGGACCGTTGAAGTAAAGTCCAGCTTGTTATCTTCTTTAATGGCTATTTATGTAATGGGGTTATGTATTTTGTTTTAGCAAGATGGATATTGTACTTGACTCTGATTTATGGTTTTATGATGTAACAAACATGTTTAAGTTCCGCTGCAATAAAATGAAGTTTTAGATTTCCAAGTACTACTTATTATCTGTCTTGTTGTAATTTTTCTGTTCTATATTCACTTATAACCTCCATGGAAGTTAATGCATTCCCTTTGTGAGTGACATTAATGGATGTGGGGTGTTACACGTGGTATCAGAGCTTAAGGTTACCAGAACAGATAATTTTTTTAGAAATCTATTTTTCTAAAGTATTTTTGGAAGAAGTGCTTTCAAAAACATGTTTTAATGAGTAATTTAAAGAGGAAAGTTTTTTTTGAGAAAAACATAATCCCCAATAGCCATATCTTTATCTTTCGAATTCTCCATTTTGAATCTTTCCTTTTTCGTTTCAGCATGGCTGAAGATCTTAACCTTCCGGACGGTGTAACAATACCAGGATGGTATAGGAGGTTATTAGAGGCTAGGGCCGCTGCAGGTCCAGCCAATGTTCCTCCACCACCAGTTGCACCCGTTCCTCCTCCTCCTCCTCGCATAGATACTTTTGCAAAGACGTGTAAGGAATTTAAGGCTATGGGTGGAAAACCTTTTCAAGGGTCAGATACGTTTGTGGAAGTTAGAGATTGGCTTAGGGAGGTGGAAGAATTGCTGGAGATCTTTGAAGTATAAGAAGGGAGGAAAGTCAAATTAGCAGCTTGGTTAATGAAGGGAGAGGCCTCGTTTTGGTGGGAGGTCACTAACGGGGAGCGTCCTGTTGATTCTTGGGCGGATTTCAGGCGTAGGTTTGTGGCGAAGTTTCTCTCAAGGGCAGAAGAGAATCTATATATGGAAAGGTTCTTGACATTGAAGCAAGGAATCTCATCAGTGAAAGAATATGTCAACAAATTTAATCAGTTAGCAAGGTTTGGCTTGGACTTAGTGAACACACCGGAGAAGAAGGCACTGAGGTTCGTTAATGGATTGAATGAACCGTTGCAAGGGTTGGCTATGACCCACATCCTTATGGGGGCCACCTTTGAGAAGATTGTAGACATGGCACTCATGCACGAGGAGAAAGGCGCTAAAGCTGATAAGGCACCCGAGAAGAAAGGGGATCAAAAGAAACCACAACAGCAAAACAAGAAGGGTGGTAAAGACAATAACGGCAAGGGAAAGAAGAAATGCTTTAACTGTGGGACACCAGGCCATCTCAGCAAGGATTGCCGAAAGAAAAAGAAGACTGGCTGTTTTCACTGTGGCGAAGCGGGACATCTAGTGAAGGACTGCCCAAAGAAGGGGCAGAGGGCAGGAGCTACCTCGGGAGGACAGGTGCAGGCTCTTATGGCACCAGGGCAGGCAAGGGGACAAGTTCAGGCTCTCGCGGTCCCACCGCTGCAAGGATGAGGTAGAACCATTTCTGTTGAAAGCTTAGTTTTTCTGTTTGATCATCCTGTCCGTACCTTATTTGATTCGGGCGCATCACATTCGTTTATCTCTACATCATTAGTTGAATCACTGCACTTAAACACCAGTTTAGTAGAGGATCCCTTAGTTGTTTCGAATCCAATTGGGGGCTCAGCTTATTTGTCCATGATGTGTTTGGATTTAAAAATTTCTATACTTAGCGTTGAGTTTCGATGTGATGCTTATGTGTTGGGCTTCACGGGCTATGGACTAATTTTAGGAATGGATTGGTTATCCAGAAATGGGGACGTACTTGATTGTGAAAGGAGAGTAGTTAGGCTCGTGACTCGCCTTGGCAACACTCTCGAAATCTTTTGTAGTCCTATAAATTCCGTTACGCTAAGTTATTTAGAATCGCTTGACGCGTCTGAGGAAAATCTACAATCTGTTAGAGTGGTCCGAGAATATTCGAATGTGTTTGAGGAGGTGAAGGGCTTGCCACCGAAGCGGGAGATAGATTTTAAAATATATCTTGTGGATAATGCGAAACCAGTATCTTTGCCAGTACGCCACATGGCTCCACGTGAAAGGAGGGAACTCAATAAGCAAGTGAAGGAGTTGCTTGAGAAGTGGTTCATAAGACGTAGTATATCGGAGTGGGGTGCTCCAGTAGTATTTGCCACGAAGGCGGATAGGTCCCTTAGACTTTGTGTGGACTATAGAGAAATTAATAAGCTTACTAAGAAGAACAGACACCCACTGCTGAGGATTGACGATCTCTTCGATCAGTTAGTTGGCACCTCAGTGTTTCCGCAGTTGGACTTAGCCACTGGTTTTCATCAGTTGAGAGTGGCTGAGGATAGCATTGACAAGACTGCCTTTAGGACTCCGGACGGTTTCTATGAATGGCTAGTGATGCCCTTCGGTTTGACAAACACCCCCGCATACTTTGTTGATCAGATGAGTAGGGTGTTTAGGGAGTACCTTAACAAATTCATGGTAGTCTTTGTAGACGACATCCTGATCTTTTCTAAGGATGAAGATGAGCATTCCCTACATCTTAGGGAAGTGTTGGAGACCCTACGAGCGCATAATCTTAAAGCTAAATTTTCTAAGTGTCACTTCTGGAGGAAGGAAGTACGATTCTTAGGGCATGTGGTTTCCAAAGAAGGGATTGCTGTGGATCCCGCGAAGGTGGTGGCCATCCAAGATTGGAAGGTCCCTAAAAATGCTACCGAAGTGAGAAGTTTCTTGGGTTTGGCTGGCTACTATAGGAAGTTTATCAAAGACTTCGCAAAGATATCAGCTTCATTAACACGCTTGACGAAGAATAACCTAGTTTTCACATGGGACGTAGATTGTGATGATGCGTTCCAACGTTTGAAGAGAGCTTTGACCTCAGCCCCAGTCTTAGTATTGCCAGATGGGAGTAAGTCGTTTACCGTTTATACTGACGCTTGTGGGATAGGACTAGGCGCATTCTTAATGCAAGAGGGCAGGGTAAGAGCCTATGGTGGAAGGCAGTTGAGAGCGCATGAGAAGAATTACCCTACACATGACCTAGAGTTGGCCGCTATTGTTTTCGCGCTTAAGACTTGGCATCATTATCTTCTTGGCGAGAAATTCGAATTGTTCACTGACCACAAATCGCTAAAATACTTATTCTCTCAGAAGGACTTGAACTTAAGGCAGCAAAGATGGATGGAGTTCTTAGCGTCCTACGATTTCGAAATAGCATATACCCCTGGCAAGGGTAACGTAGTGGCAGATGCCTTAAGTAGAAAAAGATTACCCTTAAGTCCTTTGTTTGTTGAGCGGCGAAGTTTAGAGTTCATCTCTATGTTTGATTTTAGACCTTCCGTTGACTTTGTACCCGATTTGCTAGCATCCTTGGAGGTCAGACCTACGCTTTTGGGATGGATTGGCGAGGCACAGCGAGACGAACCACAGTTGGTTGAGTTAGTATAAAAGCTCAAAGGAGGGGAGTCATCAAGCCATCTCCGTAGGTATACCCTAGATGATAAGGGTTGGTTACGTAGGGACGGTAGACTTTGTGTACTAAAAGACGATGACCTAAGGAAGACTATTCTTGACGAAGCACATCGTTCGAAGATGACCATTCATCCCGACGGGGACAAGATGTACATGGACATGAGACGAGTTTACTTTTGGGCCGGCATGAAGAAAGATGTGGCCGAGTATGTCGCTAGATGCTTGGTGTGCCAACAAGTAAAAGCGGAGCAAAAGAAACCGGTGGGTTGCTTCACCCATTGGAGGTTCCACTATGGAAGTGGGAGAGTGTCTCGATGGACTTTGTGGATGGATTACCAAGATCAAGGAAGGGTAATACGGGGATTTGGGTTATAGTAGATAGACTTACTAAGAGCGCCCATTTCATTCCCGTGAAGAGTAAGAGAACTAATCCATGGTTACCTTCTGTATACGTCCGAGAAATAGTTCGTTTGCACGGTGTTCCTTCTAGCATAGTGAGCGATCGCGATCCTATTTTCACTAGTGAATTTTGGAGAAGCTTGCAAGAGGCGGTAGGGACTCAGTTATGTTTGAGCACCGCTAATCATCCTCAGACGGACGGCCAGACCGAGAGGGTGAATCGTATTCTAGAGGACCTTTTGAGGCTATGTATCCTAGACTTTGAGGGTACATGGGAAGAGCATCTTCCATTGGTGGAGTTCGCATATAACAATAGCTTTCAGTCTAACATTGGCATGGCACCTTTCGAAGCTCTTTATGGACGACCTTGTCGTTCACCTACATGTTGGTGGGAATCTACGGATAAGATCTTACTTGGGCCCGATATGATTAGGGAGACTTCGGAGAAGATCGACTTGATTCGAAGGAGGATGAAAGCAACGCAAGATAGGTAGAAATTTTATGCGGATAAGAGGAGAACAGATCTTGAGTTTGATGTTGGGGACATGGTCTTTATCAAAGTGTCTCCATTACGAAACGTTGTTCGCTTTGGGTCCGTTGGGAAGTTAGCACCAAGGTTTGTAGGGCCGTTTCCTATTAAGGAAAAGATTGGACAGATGGCGTATAGAGTGGAGTTGCCCGAGAGACTTAGTGGTGTACACGACGTATTCCATGTGTCACATTTGAGGAAGTGCTTGCACGAGACCGCGGAAGTGGTAGAGCCGAGCTTGCTTAGAGAGGTGGAGATAGAGCATGATGCGACGATTCGACGAGCTCCTACGCGCATTCTTGGGTCAGAGATCAAGAAGCTGAGAAATCGAGAGGTTAGACTAGTCAAAGTACAATGGGGAGATGATGAGAGCAACGCTACTTGGGAGACAGAAGAGAAGATGCGTTCACGATACCCTTTTCTTTTCGAGGGTATGTCCTTTAATTTCTCCTTTATCGCTTATCTTGTACTTATCTTACCTTTAGAGTATCCTCTCGCTAGTATTCTTGACCTTTAGTTAGGATAATCCTATGGTTGAAACATGTGTTTGAGACATGTTATGTATGATGGATGCAAAGTGGATGCAAGTGTTTGCTAGTGGTTGCTCGTGGACGCATATACACACACTATTAGGCACTAGATCGGCTCAGTCACTTCATACTGCATATTGCATATAAATGGTTGTATTTAGTAAAATGGATGTATAATGGTTGTGCTATCATATGGATGCTGCATTCAGATGATGATTGTGCACGCATGTAGAGATAATATGTAGCATTAAGGAACTTTTGCATACATAATGGACGCATGGCACTATCATGGTTTGCATTAAGGAGGTCAACTGAATCAGTGGACCGCCTGATTCTGCATTAGATATGGACATATACACACACTGTGCATTTAAACATGAAAGCATTAGAAGCCTATAAGGACAATGAATGCCTGTGTTTGATGGTTGAGTAGATGGACGATTGGATGTTAGGATATACATTCTTCTTGACTTGAAGATTTCGGGGACGAAATACTTTAAGGAGGGGAGAATGTAACACCCCATAATTCTGTTAATATTAATATTCACAAATTTAAGAATAACTAATCTCAGACGTGAGAATTGTGGGAAACGGGTTGCGCCATTGTGTTCGTCTCGGAATTCTGGTCGAAATAGAGTCCGAGTTTGCATGAATTGGACTTCGTATGAAGAAGTTATGGCCATCGGAAGTTTCAGAAAATTCAAAACAGATTTCAGAAAATTTAAAATTCAAATTCGGAGTCAAATCAGGCTAGGCGGGAAATTTCCCGCCCAGCACCCCAGGTCGACTGGGGAGTCGACCACCCCAGGTCGACTGGGGAGTCGACTGGGGTGTCGACCCCCCCCCCAGGTCGACTGGGGAGTCGACCTGGGTGTCGACCTGGTCAGTCGGCTAGGGTTTTGACTGAGCCCAATCTTGAGCTGCTGATGTGTCTTTAGGGCTGAGTTGGCAAATTAAACGGTTTAGTTTAGTTCTGAGTTGATCTGACGGTCTAAATAAACCCTAAACTCTATAAATACCTAGGTAGTCTCTCACCCTAATTCATATGAAAAATAGAATAGCTACCATCATACCGCCGCCATGGAACTCAGTGGAGCCGCCGCCAACTAAGAAGGAAGAAAAGCTAATCAAATTCTAATTCTACTCAACTCTAAAGCAAATCAAGACTCTCTTTTCTTCTCTAAATTGTGAGTATGATGATCTTAACAAGATTTTTGTTAGACTAATTAGATTAAGTCATGAATGGATTATAAGTGAATGATGTGGATTATCATATATGTTGTTGTAAACCTTATGCTATCATGTATGTTATAAATCCTATGCTATGTGATGATGATATCCTATATGTTGTAAATCATGTTATGATGATGTTGTATAGGTTGTAGTTTTCTATGCTAAATTGAAATGAATCATACATGTTATAAAGTCATGATGTTATTGTCTATGCTAGTTAGTTCATGTTAATAAAATCATCATGTTTGGGTTATGTTGATCTATATGACAAACCATGTATGCAAGTTTAGGTCGATTAGTAAAAGTTATGAACATATGCCATGACATCTATTATGACATCTAGAATTATGCTATGACATATGTGAAATTCTATGCTAGTTCACACCATCATTATGTTGTCTAAAACCCCATATGCAAGTATATACACAAATTTGGGTTATGATCATATCATGTAAATTGTGACATTTAACAAGTTGACACCTTTAGATCCTTAACATGTGTAGTTTATGCAAGTTTCACCCCTATTAAGATTAGATTCATTTTAATTGTCTATATGTTGTGATAATTTATTTTTGTGCTATGAGTTAGACTATTCGAGTCTAACGTATATTCTGCGTTGAATAAGCGAACGTATAAACGTGGGGTAGGGGTAATATTAAGGATTTAATAATAAGAAGTTGGAGTGCAATTGATATGATTTTGCATGCCATGAATGGATGACCATAATTGAGTCAATTATGGACATCAATAAAAGTGGACTTAATTAATAATTTGGATAGAGAATTATTAAAACTGGGGTAAAAGATTATAAATGATAATCAATGCTTAGGACACGAGGTTGGACTCGTTTGTGACGTAAACCTGCCCGGACCCGCCCGACAAATCCAGTGGTCACAAATGTCAGCCCAATGTGAGAGGTCCTAGGCCTAAACTAAAGCATAACAGTTGTAAAGACACGAGGTTAGACTCTTTTATGGTGTAAGACTGCCCGGACCCGCCCGGCAAATCCAGCTGCCATAAATGCCAGTCTAATTTGAGAGGTCTTTATGAGGTTATGACCTGAATGAATTAAGAAATACTTAACCAGATAAACACGTAAGGTGGGACATGGGGGTTAAGTAGGTGCCTTGGGTGGCATGAGGAATCTAGTGGGTGACCTTAGTGGCATGTGAAATACGAGTAGTAAGACTTAACCAAACACATGTAAATGAACATGACTAAGAGGGTTAAGTGGGATATACTAGTGGTGACAAGTTTAGGTGGGTAGCTTGTGGGGGCCCATTTCAACCAATATCCCAAACGTATCTTTGTGGGCTCGACCCAAGTCGAGGACGGGACACGCATACTGGGCTTGACTATAAGAGGCCAAAACGGGGAGCGGTGGCAACGCAAGTCCAACGGGTTTCATATGCGTGTGTGGACCCGGGCTGGTAGGTAAGACGTTGTTGCATCGTGTAGGTATAAGCCGTGCATTCTCTAGTTGTATCGGGTTGCCACTTTTGGGGGAGTGATACACCCCACTATGGGGCCAGCACTGGTTTCTACGATTAGGTAGCCGATCGCAAGTGGGTAGTGGGGTACACCTAGTGGAGATAGGGGCAGACGGCACCTATGTAGTCAGCTAGGGGTACGCAAGGCTATTTATATAGTTTCTGTGTGAAGCAAGTGGGATCAACCTTTAGGGTGACTGGTGCGGTGCAGTGTAGTAATGTGCGGTGCAGTGTAGTAATTATTCGTTAGTAATTAGGTGTGCCTTTAACGTTATCTTAAACGTTATCTTTATCTGCTCTTCCATACCTAATAGTTCATAGACATTTACTTGTCTTCCAGCTTATGCCTTAGTCTAGTTATTTTGATAATAGTATTGTTAGAATTATCATACTCGCCAGACTTTATGTCTGACCCCCTCCATTTCTATCCTTTTTCCCCTCCAAGTCCTCAGGTTGGACCCATCTCTAGTGGAGTTTGATTGGATTGCTTTATCTCTCTTGGAAAGCTTGGACCGTTGAAGTAAAGTCTAGCTTGTTATCTTCTTTAATGGCTATTTATGTAATGGGATTATGTATTTTGTTTTAGCAAGATGGATATTGTACTTGACTCTGATTTATGGTTTTATGATGTAACAAACATGTTTAAGTTCCGCTGCAATAAAATGAAGTTTTAGATTTCCAAGTACTACTTATTATCTGTCTTGTTGTAATTTTTCTGTTCTATATTCACTTATAACCTCCATGAAAGTTAATGCATTCCCTTTGTGAGTGACATTAATGGACGTGGGGGAGTTACACTTCATCCCCTCCAATTTGAAAAGTGATTCCCTCCATACCTAACTCCTTTTGACCCAACACTTTGACCATCTCCCTCTATCACCTCGGCCGTCCATCACCGCTGCTACCACAACCACCGAACTCCCCATGATAATCTCCACCCTATTGTCACCTCAAGTTCAACCCAAATTGCTTCTTCCCAATCGCGACCTGCTATCGTTTCTTTATTGCCATGGAAAAATCTGCAATACTCTAAATGACATCGCACCTTCCCATACTCCTCTTGCCAACACGCCTTCGACCCAAAAATACCTCGCTACCCTTATTCCAGCTAAACACTGCAGATCCCGATGATGCTCATCAACCTTGGCTCGCGGCGTAAAATTGATCCTACAAAAGTGAAATCACAACTAGTAAAAATCCCATGAACATATAGCTATCGAGAGCAGGATTTCAACGGATCCAAGATCGTTCCATTTTGTTATGTAATGGACTTTATAAAGTTTGTTGAAGATAAAGAAAACTTGGTGGCTATTCTCGTTCGTTGCAGAGAAAAGAGGATTAGGTTTAAGAAAGGAACAAGGCAGTTATTTATAGTAACAATGTTTTATATATTTTATTATTATTAATTATTGTCAAACGTTATAAGCTCGCACGACCACACGTTCCGTCCGATCATCACGAAAATTTACCCACTACTATATTTCAATATTTCATACTCGATGAAATTGGTTTCGTCGAAAACCGAGACTGTATGAAAATTGGTTGTTTTAATCTAAAATTGTTAATCGATACGCGTATATACCATGTATGATCACATAACAACTCCGCTTGATATGAAACTTGAAATCTTACAATAATTTACAATTTCAAATCCAATAAAATTGATTTCATCGAATTTTGACATCGTTTATGTTGACACGCTTTTTGGTCAAAACTGTCACACCTTGAATAACTCGGGACTTGAGTACAAGAAGGTATTAATTGGTAATTACTTGGATGAAGTATCGACAACTTGTTGGATTAACATGATCCTGCAGGTCGGGTTGGATGGGAGGCAACCCGACCAGATGGCATAATTTGGCACTTAGGCTTATGGCTTCGGAACGCAAGCTAGGGATCGGACCGGAGAGGGAGACCCGACCCGCCTGGGCGCACTGAGACAGCCAACAGCGAAACGTATCGGTTCATAGGAACCGGTTCGTCAGGGAAAGGAGGGTTGACCCATCTGGAGCGATCCCTGCGCTTGCATGACTGTGGCATCTTTGCCACGCCACACCATCTCGCATCAGGTATGAGGACCCGACCCGCCTTAAAACTGCTAATGCACCCCAATGTTGACCTATTCCTATAGCATAACTTTCTCCTACGGAGATGGATAAAACTCCACTTGGCATGACATGACTTGAAGAGGATTTTTCCACGTTTTACACCTTATTTCGAGATTCTTGGGATGCGCACAGCATGGCATCTGACTCATAACCCTCTAGAGCCTCCATACGGCAATAAATGCACCATCACAAGGGAAATGAAAGGATCTTTGGGCTTCTTCACTACAAGGCCTCCTCCATCATAACAATGCAAGTACTTTGCACCCTCAAGTATTCAAAATTATTTTTCTCTTCATACATAACACGTGGATTACGTGTATCAACTCTTGTATTCTCATTAAACACACAGATTGTCTGTCTGCATGTAACTGATTCTTGTAATCTGTCGGTATGACAATAAGATTATAAAGTGTACGTATGCTACATCTACAGCCGAACCACTATAAAAACCTTGTGTGCCTCCTACTATTTACTTTTTTCTACATTATGTGATCTGTGATTGTTAGGACTTCGCACTACTTTGGTTGTTTGTGCCATTTTCTGGTACAATAATTTGGCACACCAGAAAGGGGGCACACACTAATACTTCAATTTCTAGCCTAAAAGGAAGCAGGTTTCTTAGCTATTGGATCAATGATTAAAAGGAAGAAAGACAGAACCTTCTCTCATGCTGAGGACATTGGTATTGAAGGCGCTAAGAATGAAGGAAGTTGTATGGCTTCCTCTCATGCAGATCCATCGGCACACTTGACTAGAGATGAAATGGGCGGAGTTATTGCTGAACTAAAAAGGCAGATGTCAAGGCAAGATGATCTTCTCTAGAAATGATAGGAGATGATGAACGAATTCCTCGCTAGGATGGATGTAAGGAACAGTAATATTCAACTCACTGGAAATGATGCTATACAGATCGGAGATGCACCAATTTCAGCTCGAGCAGGCAACCCCCACCGGGTTGAGTCAGACCCGATCTGAACCGCTACATGGAACAATACATTGGCTTCAGCCCTAACTGGAGCACAGGACCGGGTCGGGTCAAACCCCATCCGAACCACGGAAGAAATAGGGGGCAACCCCCCTTAGCAACACGAAGCTCCAACTTGAAACATTTTGGATGGAAACGTCACTGGAGAATGGGTCGAGTATGACCAATTTCAGCTCTGATCCGCATAAATGCAACAACATCTGGATTTATTCAGCAACAGCCTAAAGCAGCTCTGTTTGGAGCGCACAAACCGGGTCGGATCGGGCCATTCAACCCACGACCCGGGGGCAACCATGACTTGAATTTTGAAGCTCAGCATGAACACACTCAATCTTTTGGACTCAATGCTCGGGGCACCAGCACTAATATTGGAAATATGCAGCAGCTTTTCGATGGCAATCGGCTAACAAATCTTATTCAACGCCTATTGAGATGCTGCACTTCTCAAGATGATGTGGATAATGTCAGTCACAACCCATTCACATGAGAAATCAGGTATTCCCTTAACCTTCCAGATTTCAAGCTCCTAGTTCCAGAATCTTACAACGGCAGGATGGATCCTACCGTGCATCTAACACTACTACAAAAGTGGGCATAATCGACACAATTTTACTGTGGCCGTAGATCAGAAAAGCGTTATCGTAGGCCCTTTTTTCAAATAGGCAACACCAAGGGGGCGTGGCATCCGCGGCTGTTGCATTAGCCTTCTAAGGCAACGCTTTTGCACATCTAAGGCCACAGACAGAAAGTGTTGCATTATAACCCTATTGCAACAGTATATGCATGAAATGCAACAACGTACATCGTTGCCTTAAGTAGAAGCCAGAGCCTGGCTTCCAGGTCATGGTAGTGGGGGCCACATGCACTTTCCACATCAGCTGCCAACGTGTCGCATGCCACATCATCTATCCACGTCAGCTGCACATGTGTCACATGTCACGTCAGCTATCCACGTGGCACCACGTAAGGTGTGGGCCCCATGTGTCGTACCATTGTGAAATCAATAATAGTACACTTAATGCAACACCACAGCACAGTCTAATGCAACACCACAGCACAGTCTAATGCAACACCATAGCACAGTCTGATGCAACACCACATCACAGTCTAATGCAACACCAGAAAACATCAATTGCAATGGTAAAAAAATCAAATGCAACACCAGAAAAAAATTAACTGCAGCTGTAATACAACCCTGTAATTACAATCTGCAGTACATATATTCAATCCAAAACATTGTACCACTTTCATACATATATACCAAAATATTCATACAATAAATCCTCCTAAAACATTCATAACCACAGTCAGACCAACCAATTATATATACCCACTCACTAGTGTCATCACCAACACATACCGCAAGTGCCATCATCCAAACATACCAAAAGTGTCATCACAAACACATACCATAGTGCCATAATTCAAAAGAACAGAACATAACACAAATGCTAACACATACCATCCAAATACTTCAGTCAGTTGTCGGGTTACAGGGGTAACAAGGTCATCTCCATCACTTGTTGTGGTGACACAAAAGTCTCCGACGTCTAAATTAAGATCTGGATTGGCTTCACTAAGCTTTTTTAACACCAATGACACATTCTCTTTCACTTTTCTGTTCACCTTTTCTTCCAAATCCGCCTCAAGCTCTTGCCTTATTTTTTGGGCCAGCTCTTGCATATAAGTTTCCGAAGAACCAGGAGTTGTTGGAGACTTTTCAGCCATTTTAACTCGCCTTCCTACAAGCCAGATCCACGTGTGGCTCTTCCCACGAGAAACAAGTGCATCTGCCTCAGCAATGTTCCCTGCATCCACCATTGCTTGAACCTTCGCCTACAAAATGAAAACCAGGCAAGCATATATATAAATAGGCAGCTGGCAGGAATGAATTTATTAACAGAACTTGTTTTCTTTCAAACTAACTATGTGTTCGATTTAATAAGCAGTTGCAACAAACGTACAATGTCCCAATTATACTGACACAAGTATTGCTATTTCAGTATCTAATGATATATGTACTCACGTATTTGGCCTTTAGTTCATCCGTGTTAGTCTTGTAACTTCTACCCGGTTCTCGTTTATATGTTTCCAAATAAACCAAGGCAGCGGATGGGGAGGCTTTTTCTGGGTCCTTCTTTCTCTGTCAAGTATTATGTTTACCAACAATTAAACACAATTTTTAACATTCAATGTTAAGTATTTACAGATCTAGCTGCTGCCTATGAACATTGAGACAATGATATATAGAATATAAATCATGTGATATAACAAATTAGAATTATCATGTGGCCAATTCAACTCAATCACAAAAAAATATCTTAAGTTCAATAAAACACATACTATCTTTTCTTTGGCTACTGCATGAGTTTTGGGACCCATGGTATGTGTCTCATTTAGTGAATTACGATGCGCGGAATTAGAATCAGCTAGGGCCTGGAAATCCAAAAAAATAATATTACCACTAAACAAGGATAATGCGAACTACTAAAGAATCGATTAGCACTAAACAAGATAATGTGAACTACTAAACATTATACAAATGTGAATATCATTAAAGCCATACCTGAACTGCTTCATCCCCCCAGTATTCCAAGAGCATTTTAAAATCCTCCAATGGAATTGTACTCGGCCTATTTGCAAGCCTTTCCTCATCAGTTGAATATTTTTTATAATACCTTGCTTTGATGCGAGACTTGTACTGCCTCCAAGGTTCGTTAAGCGTGTTCAAGACCCACTTGTGTCCTTCTTCCGGAATGACATACCTAGCCTACAATATATCAATCACAAAATTCAGGAAACAAACTAATTAATTAAAACCAAAAATTTAGGAAGTTAGTTGATATGGTTAAGGAAATTAGATTGTACCAGAGCATAATCCAACATTTGTCGCTTTAATGAATCTGGAACAACATGCCAATTGATGTAAGTTAGAGACACATTATCCTTTGCTATTGTCCCAAGAAAATTGCTTAACTCTGTAATATTGTCAGATACTGGCTGACCATCCTCATTCAACTCAATGACTACTTTATCATCAGGGGTTCTAGCATGCACCTTGGTCATTTTTGACTTCCCTCTAGGTTTTTTGGACCTTGTACTTTATCTACTAGGTTCAAAAAAATTAATAGAAAATAGACACAGTCAACAGTGCAGTACAGTGCACAGATAAAGAAACATTATATTGTACCTGCTTCATCTTCCTGTGCAATCCATTCCTCCTCTAATCGATCGGTAAGATTTCCCATTGTTTCAGGCGCTTCAACATTCTACTTTTGATGTTTCCGCATCGCTAAATAAGAAGCAACTGAACCAGCAGCTTCACATGAAGTGGTTGTTTGTTTGAACAATTTGCTACATGTAGGTTTTAAAACGGATGGACGAGATGTTATAGGTTTTAAAACTCCTGAAAAAGACGGTGTATTTTTCTTCAAGTTCGTTAATGTTTCTGCGATTTTCGCCCGGTCACTCATTTTCTTTGGAGTGGGAGTGTGTTTCTTGATCAACTCCCTGTTGGAGCCAAATTTCTTTGGAGTGGGGGTGCAGGTCATCGCTTCCTTCTCAATTTCGATGGCTGTATTGATTCACGAACGAGTTCTTGGTCCAGGTAAAGGCTCGTTTGACTTTACAATTTGTATTCTCTACAATTAAGTCAAAGTTCAAGATTTTTTACGTTCATAAAGGCAAAGACAATAAGTAATAAACAAATAACTTATTTATACCTCCGAATCCGATGAACCATCAGTGACGTCTTTGCCAGCATTTTCTGGGATGTATTCATCACGTCTAGCAACATCTTTACCTTTATCTCTCTTATTTCGTGCGGCAGCCTCTTGCATACAATTAACCAATGAAGGCACCCTAAGTAATCTACTAACTGCATTGTTTTCTTGCATTCGCGTGATTCGCCCTTGTTCATACTTCGTCAAAACTGATGGTTGTGAGAACTGCAAGCAGATTAGCATTATTACGCACCATCGATGATAAATTTAAGCTAGTTAACCAAATAGAGTCGACGTATAAATAATTCTAGCTATTTTGACAGAATGTATGCACAAAGAACAAATAGTTACTTGAATTAGCTGCAGCCTTCATGGTCGGAATAGGACATCGACACAGTAATAGAAAAAAAAAACTAAAATCCAGTTCTTGCTTTTACGTGCAGAATTTTATTAAAAAGTAGTTCGAAATAAAAGATTTCATCCGGATTAATAAAACTGAAATGAAAACTGAAAAATACCTGAACAACAGCTTCATTCTCTCGGGTATCATCATCATTATCTATTTCATTTTCTACATTTAATTTCCTCCTGGTTCCTTTGTCCGTCACAGTAACATCTTCTTCATCCTTATTCATATCATCAGGCTCCGGCGATAGTTTCTTCTGACCAACTTGAGTTGGGATGTTTTTCATCATTTTGTGTTGCCGTTGAAGTCTATGTGCAGTAGTATACCTGCGCTTTGCAACCGGCTTCTTAGCAGAACCTGGAACGAAAAAACCGAAATGATGGCCTCCTTCGTAGTTCTTTACACACACAGAGATATATAATGGATCTATATTACATATATTATATACCTTGAATTATGTTTTTCCTTGGTCGTATGATTACATGTGGCTGCAGTTGAGTCACCGGCTCAATGTCTTTGTCAATGGTGTTGTCGATATAAAAAACCACTTCTTCTTGCTCATTAATGCAGCCCTGTACGTACTCGTTTACGTCCTTGTCATACAATATTAGCTGCCCGCCACCCCTCGTTCCTTTGCTGACGATATAGACTCCTCCTATTTCAGTGTAATGGAGAGCATCTTTAATAAAGTCCATAAGCACACTGTAAGAAAAGCGGTCTACATCATAATTTGAAACTACGAAGAGATCTCCAACAATGTAACATGTCTTTCGAGTCTGTCCGCCATGTTGCAGTCAGATAGTAATAAGTTCATCCATCCTGTACAAAATAAATACAATAGAACAGGGTACATGCATGTTTAAGTAGACAAAAAACAACAACTATAACATTTTGGTCTATAACCACAGTCAGATGACAATAAAGAAAGACATTTAATCATAAAACATGTGAACAGTGTAGATTGCATTATGAGAAAAGAGTGACAAATACATTCATCAAAGATAATAGTTCCCAGCTAAAACAATAAGTGCCAAATACATAATAAATTAGATCAAATTAAAGCAATTAGAAAGAGGAATTTTCTAATGAGACGGAACAGGATCAATAACTTCTGCTTCTACTTCTGTTTCTAGTTGTATTACGGGGACATCATCCCTAATCCAACCCACATCAACAACTTCTGGTTCTAGTTCACCACCTATGCCCATATCATGTGATTGCGTATTGCTCATGTCTTCTTCCATTGCATTCTGATTTTCAGTATCACACCAATCTCGCGGCAATTTTTTAATAACGTAATGACTTCTCTTTTCAACTGCATCTTCCACATAAAATACTTGTTGCACTTGCGAAGACAGGACATAAGGCTCAGTTTTATGGCACTTGCTAAAATTTACTCGAGTAAGACCATATGAATATTTTTCCTCTTGGTACCAGCAACACTTAAAAAGGACCACGGTGAAAGCTTCCCAATAACCAAGCTCAAAAATTTCTTCGATTGATCCGTAGTAATTGACATCACCCACTATTGGGTTTTGGTCTTTCGAACTTGCAAAGCTGGTGGTTTTGGCACTCAAAAATACACCATTATTTTGTGTGGTACATCGAGAATCTCTAAATTTTGTGTGGAATCTGTATCCATTTACTATATAACTGGTAAACTTCCTAGCTACTCGATTAGGACCTAATGAAAACAACTCTAAATCTGTTGAAATATTGCCCTGTTCAGAACCTCTTCTTTAAGCCAATTCCAAAACTCTTTGAAATGTTTTCGTTCCCTCTTGTTTCTTCTTGGATTTGGAAGACCATCCACAATAGTTCGATGAACCCTAAATAATAATTAAGGTCAAAAACTATGAAATGCAGATGTTAATTTATAGTTAACGAAAATGATATAGGAACTTAAGAACTTACTCGATCAAACTCTCAATTTCTTGATTACCGGAATTGAACAGAATATAGCGATGCGTTGCCTTCCACTCTGCATCTTTCAAATTGAACAACTTCCCATCTTTATTCTTCTTTGTTCCAATATGATATTCCAAATCTGTGGGACATCTTCCAAAATCAGTCGACGTGTTTTCTGTTCCTCCATCAATGCTTAAAATTCTTGAACAGAAGGTCACACACTCTTCTGCCAAGTAACCTTCTGCAATCGAACCTTCCGGTCTGTTTCTATTTCGCACATAAGATTTCAACTTTCCTAGATATCGCTCAATGGGATACATGCATCTAAGATGTTCAGGCCCGCCGTATTCGATTTCTCTACATAAATGAACAGGCAAGTGTACCATTATATCGAAAAAAGCCTGTGGAAAAATCATTTCAAAATGACAAAGTATCTCGACAATTTCTTTTTGCAGTCTCTTGATATCATCCACTTCGATAACCTTGCTCCATAGTCCTCTAAGGAATGCACTAAATCTGATCATTGATAACGCAACCTCGGGTTTTGACGCTTTCTTCACAGCAAATTGTAACAAATAGTGGAGTATGAAATGAACATCATGGCTCTTATATCCCACGACCGTTCTCTCTTTCATGTGCACGTACCGACTAACATTTGGGGCACAATCGTAGGGCAGTTTGGCGTACTTCAATACAGAGCAAAAGATTTCTTTTTCCTTGTTTGTCATATCAAATATTGCAGCTCTAATTTCAACATGCTTTCCATCACCACATTCAACAGGATGAAGTTCCTTCCTTATGCCTAATTCCTGTAAATCCGAACGAGCGTTTAGGTGATCCTTCGACATGCGACCTATATTAAGTAAAGTACCTAATATTTTGTCACATATGTTCTTCTCTATGTGCATGGCATCCAGGTTATGTCGAAGGGGATTATGAAACCAATATGGTAAGTCAAACAGTATTGACCTTTTTTTAAAAGGGCCATCGCTTTTACCAGGTTTCTTCGTCTTATCCCCAAACCTATTTTTGAATCCCCACAATAACTCTTCGATATCAGTTCCTGATAGTATTTCTGGAATGCTCCCCATTTCAGTTTCGCCATTAAATCTCCTCTTATCCAGCCTCCACTTATGTGTCGGATCAAGAAACTTTCTGTGGTGCATATAACACATTTTTTTGCTATGCTTCAAATAATTTGAAGAAGTTTCATAATGGCATACTGGACATGCTAGTTTCCCCCTTGTGCTCCAACCTGACAACATGGCATATCCCGGAAAATCACTAATGGTCCATAAGACGCTTGCACGCAAATTAAAATTCCCATCAGTCAAGGAATCATATGTTTTGACGCCAACATTCCATAACGCTTTCAATTCCGCAATTTAAGGCTGCATATATACGTCAATACTGTTCTTTGGAGAATCTGGACCAGATATTAATGTTGAAAGAATCAAATTCTCTTGTTTCATGCATAACCAAGGTGGAAGATTGCAGTTTACCAACAGAATTGTCCATGTACTATAACTTGAATTCATTGAACGATATGGATTAAATCCATCAGATGCTGGACCCAATCTAACATTACGATTTTCTGATGAAAAATCAGGATAGCGAGCATCATCCTTTTCCATGCCACACCATCGGCCGGATGTCTTAGTTTTCCATCTTCTTTTCGTTCCACTTGCTGCCATCTCATGAGTTAGGAAAATTCTTTGCACATAAACATCCTTTGTAACCTTGGTCTTAGAGGAAAGTACCCCATAACACTTGCCGGCACTTTGGGAATTGACTTTGGCGGATCATTATTATCAACGATGTCTTCTTTTTCTTTTACAGCCCACCTCGAAAAACCACAAATGTCACAAGCCTCTTTATCTTTATTCTCTTCCCAATATAACATGCAATGGTTTGGGCAGGCATGTATTTTATGGTAATCAAGACGTAAATCCTTAATTACATTCTTTGCAGCGTAGGAAGACAAAGGCAACTGGGCATCAGGAAAGGCTTCTTTTATAAGATTTAGTAATTCCCCAAACGCAGACTCGTTAATTCCATAAGCACACTTTAAATGATAAAGCCTGATCAAGAAACTTAGTCGAGAAAATTTAATATAGCCTGGATATAACGGTTTTTTTCCTTCTTTAAAATGCCGATAAAATTTCTCGGCCTCTGGATTTGGTTCTACTACAAAGACCCTGGGGTTTTGACCAAATTTGTAACCCGCACATTTGAACATCACATTCAAATTATCCTCAAAATCCATCTCCGTTGCACAATCCATACGGTCATCAACTCCTAATAATTTTGTCTGTGAAACTTCCAAAATCCACCCGGTATGTAATGGAGAAGGGCCATTAAAAATAAGATGATCGTATATGACATTTTCACAATACCAATTACGTTCTGTACATTTTTTGCAGGGGCAATTCATCTCATCACCTACTTTATAAATGGGAAATGCATTTCTTAGAAAAGCTGTTACCCCTCTTGCATATTCTGTACTCGATCTCGGAAGTCCTATCCATATGTAATACTCACTATCCAATGTCACAATCTAACCACGACCTAGCAAGACCAAATTTGATTCCACTAATAGTTTCAAGACACGAACAAGGGCTACCCTGTAAGGTTTGACTAAATTAGGAATAAAAACAAAACAAGTTAATAATTTACAAATATACATAATCAGTATGATGATACAAAGGCGATTGTTTTGATATGAATTATCACTAACTTTTGGAACTGAGTTATCAGGATAATACATAAAACAAGCAACTGAGGATACTGACCTCAAATTCATAACATTACATGACTGCACCAAAACAAAACAGTACAGATATAAAGACCATACAGGTGACACAAAGACGATGCAGTTGTACCTAATACAAAAAACGATGCAATAATTTAATTTTGTCTTCTAATGTTTAGCCCTTGAAGCTGGTCGTTAAGTCTACTAACGTCAGTTCGAAAACCAATAACTCGATTTTGCAGCATTGTAAGTTGATGTTGTAATTCATTTGCGTACTCAGCGGCTCGACTTGGAAACTGTTGATCAATCCACTGCCAAAAGGTACACCCAGTGGGATAAACACGACATCTAAAATAACAACGACCAATGTTGAATCCAATCGAAATAACATCTTCTACAGCGACATACCCACAATCACACTTTATGATTGGTAAGTCAGCACTTGGTTTTCTTGATGCTGACGACGCAAGGCAGCAGGACCATGCCATCGCATCGCCCTTTCTTCACGTCGTTCTTCTTTAGCCGTTGTCTTCGGAGTTCTTCTTGCTCTAGTTCATACTCAAGCAAATCATCGTAGTGCCTTTCTGGTGATGATGGGTTTAACAATCCTAGGTCACCCATGCCTAGGGTATCTTCGTATCATATGATGTAGGAAGAGAAATAGGCATTATTTAACTACAAATAGAAATAGACATTTAAACATTTAAGTTGGATTTATTTTGTCCTCTAAATTTTGTTTCCACATGTCGAAATAAGCATTATTTACCAATACATCAATGGTTTGGCAAACATAAAAATACAGAACTTGAATAATTTCAACACATGCAAACAGATAAATACAACACTTCAAATATAAAAAACCCTAATTTAAGGCAATCGGTATACCCAAATTACCCAGAGACTTTGAACATACACCAAAATAAGTTAGCGACGAAATCAACTAAATAAAACCGAAATGATGAAGCCCTAACTACCTGCAATTGTCCTAAATGATCCAAATTGGAGGTGTAAAGTTGTAAAACAGGAGCAATCGAAGGTTTATAGTTTGTAACCAGAGGTACAGACTTACAGTAGCAATCAGAAGTGTTCTTGGACTGATTTCGTGGAGAGAGAAACAGATCGAAGGAGGAGTACGGGAGAAATTTGTTTTCAGGGGAAGTATTTCATGAATGGGGAAACTATCGCGCCAAATTTTCACTAAGCTGTAGCAAGGATCGGCTCGAACCATTGGATTAATCTACATCTACGGTTCTTTATTTTTTTAAACTAATAACGTGGATCACTGACTTGGCATGTATTTATCTAATGTAACACTTTGAACTGGTGTAGCAAGGATCGGCTTGAACCGTTGGATTAATCTACATCTACGGTTACATATTTGTTTAAACTGATAACGTGGATCGCTGACTTGGCATGTATTTATGTAATGCAACACTTTGACCTGGTGTTGCACGTCACAGCACAAGAATTCCAACCGCAAAACTGCGTTTACATCTAATGCAACAACAAATGAATGTTGTTGCAGAAGATCAAAGAATGCATAGATATCGCCACACTTTTCATGCAACGCACACAAATTAGTGTCGAATATGCCCACTTTTCTAGTAGTGTAATGAGCTACAAATAACAATTGGAAGTTCTATCGGCATCGGAAAACGTCACGGGATAATACTTCCATCTCTTCTTGACTGATATTGCTATTATGTGGATTCGGCAGCTAGAATCTGAATCGATCAACAGTTGGAATGTGTTGGTCGCCCACTTCATTGAACAATTTCGGGTCCATATTGCAATACCCAAGAACGTCATGTCGCTTACTTCAATCAATCAAAGGTCTGGAGAACATTTACGTTCATTTCTGGAAAAAATCAACGTTGTAGCAACATCAATTGACCCACTGGAACCATCTACGGTACTGATGGTAGCAATATCCAGCATTTTGGACAAGTCGGAGTTCAAAAAATCTTTGTACTGAGAACCTTGAAGCAGATAGGTTTCTGCAGGAGGAAGATGCAAGGACATTCTCGAAGTCAGCATGCTCAAAGATGAAGAGCCATCCAACTCTGGAAAAGGCAATGACAAGGGAAAAGGAAAAGCTGCTGCTAACATCGATCGTAACGCTCAACCCCAGAGAGGGCCCAAATTTTAAAAGTAAACTAATCTCAATTCGACACCGATCGATATCTACATGGATACCAACGGTACTGTCCCCTGCTGAAAGCCTCCCAGGAGGGAGCCATCGCAAAGAGAACGCGATTCTAGAAAACACTGCATATTTCATGATATTGACGATCATGATACAAATGACTGCAGGCACTTGCGGGATTTGATTAAGGAACGGGTCAGACATAGAGAACTACCCGAGTATGTGAAACAACCAACAACACCTACACCCGTGCTACCACCTCCAACTCCCTAGAGAGGGATTAATCCTAGATCGAGCTCTCACAAGATTATCATCAGTTGATCTGCATGAGATCTGCCTGGATTTTCTGTATTTCTTAGGATTTAAGATATGTTATTTGCTTTCTTTAGGTTTTCTGATTGGCTAAATTGGAGTATACACATACCGGGTTAGGATTTTTCCCCAAAGCGTGTTATGTATTCGATGATAAACCAATCAGGATTTGCTTTGGTTTTGTATTTTGAATTGAATAAGGAAGGACTTTTTTAGCATGGATTATGTTTGGCGAATTTAAGTATCTTGTCAGGATGTGGCAAGATTCTCAATCTTAACTTAAGTATGGCTTATACTTATTTCGGAGCCCTAGGTATGGATTATGTCTAGGGATGGACTATCTTGTCAGGTTGTGGCTAATATATCTCTACCTCGATAAAACTCGAGTACGGATTATGCTCAGTTTGAAATTTCAGGTATGGATTATGGCTGGAAGGTTAGGTCCCTCGCTAGGACTTGGCAGGATGATTCAAACGTCTCATGAGTATGGTTTATGATCAAATAGACGCCTAAGCATGGTTTACCCTAGGAAAACTTAAGTGATGCTATCAAGAACTGACACATATGTTTGCCTCTTTTTCTTTGCAGGTATGGATTATACTAGCAGCTGGAGGGCCAGCGTGAGCCTGGATTTCTTGGATTATCCAGAACACGTCTTCCTTCAACCAACAAGATATGTTCTAAGGGGAAAACTTGTTGACACACTTTTTGGTCAAGGCTGTCACACCTTTAATAACTTAGGACTTGAGTACAAGCAGGCATTAATTGGCAATTACTTGGATGAAGTATTGACAACTTATTGGATTGACATGACTCTACGGGTCGGATTGGATGGTACGTGTTGGTTGGGACATGATGGCATAGTTTGGCACTTGGACTTTTGGCTTCAGCATGCAAGCTCTAGATCAAATCGAAGAGGGAGACTAGACACGCCTGGGTGCGTTGCGACATCCTACACCAAAATGTATCGGTTCAGAGGAACCGGTTTGGGTCGGGGAAAGGAGGACTGACCCGTTTGGACCAATTCCTCCGCTCACATGAACGTGTCACCTTTGCCACACCACCCCAGCTTGGGTCAGGTAGGACCCAACCTGCCTTAAAACTACTAATGCACCTCAATGTTGATCAATTCCTATGACATAACTTTCTCCTATGGACATGGATCAAACTCCACTTGTAACACCCTATGATTTCAAAGAACATTAATAAACTGAAGGGATACTTAATTAAATATCGAGAATTAAGTAAAATGGACTAAACCATTATGTTCGTCTCAGAAATCTGGTTCAGATAAACTTAGAGTTTGTGTAAAACGTATATCGTATGAGAAAGAAATAAAGGATAGAAGTTTGCATACATATAAGTAGGATATATGTAAACATAAATCAAACCAGTTCAAGATAAATCAAACGAATGAGTGAGAAACAGAAGCAGGACATCATCCTGTTAAGGGACGACTCGCTCCAGCCTGGGTTGACTTATGGGTCGACCCTAGGGTTGACCCAGGGGATAGGTGGGTCGACCGCACCTGGATCCATCTGAATTCTACTGAGCGAACCTGGCCATTTTTTTAAAAATGGTTCATTATTTTACCGAACAAATTATATTTAAAAACAGGGATTGATAGTCAATGATTATCTTAGGAACTCTATACAATGCACTCCTATTAAATCAATTACACTTCTTCATACCTCTTCCCCCAAAATTATGCTCTAAATTTTAAGATGAAGATATGGAGATGCTGCCGAAACTTGGATCGAATCAAGGTAATTCTGATCTAACTTAAACAAGAATCCCTTCTACATCATCAGCATATTATCCTCTGTTCTTTAAATCTGATCTCTGTGAGTTCGTGTTACTTTTAGATATAAAATTTAACTGTAATCTTGACATGTTAATAAACCTGGATCTGAGCATATGCCTGTCAATAAACTGATTCATATATAAACAGTTTTCTGTTATTATATGTATTTTTTCGTACCCCTATTCTGATTGTTCAGTTATTATTATATGCCTATTTTTGTTCTTCTCCCTCACTTTTCCTCTTTTATTTTATAAGTCTGGGCTGCCTTCGATCTTAAGCCAGTCTCGTAAGAGACATACGTAGAAACAAAATTGAGACAATTGGGGAATGTTTGGGAATGAAAATAAAAGAGAGAAATTTATGGTATATCCTGTACTGTGAAACATGTGAAACAGTTTTCTGAAATTTTTGGGGTGTATGGACATGTAAATCTGTATGCTTAATTCAAAGATTAAGTGGAACATGCTAATGAAACTGTACATAACCTGTGGAATCTATTAAATCAGTGGGGGTTAAGTAAATCTGTTAAAACTACGGGGTTAAGTAAACCTATTTAATCTGCTGGGGTTATATGAACTTGTTAATCTATAAGACTTAACCTGCTACATCTGTTGGGGTTATATGAGTCCGTTAACCTATAAAACATAACCTATTAAATATGTGACGGTTATACGAACCTGTTAAAGATTAACCTGTTAAATATGTGGGGGTTATGGTGTAAGACTTGACCTATTAAAATCCTAGTTAATCGGGGACACAATTTTTAGGGTATTGGCTTGTGTCATTTGCTGTGTGGGGCCCATATCAGTCAGTGGCCCATTCTGGTATTAAACTGGAACCCCGCACTAGGTAGGGGTCAGGGCACGCGTACTAAACTGATAGTAAGATGTCCATATGAAATGGGATGCATAAGGGCGTGTTCCAATGGAGTCATGAGCGTGCATGGGTCCAATCTGTAGGGGAACATAAGTCGTTGTAGCACCAGTAAATAGGCATGTGTCCTTTTGTAGGTTGTCACTGTAGGAAGTAATACATCCTACTGTGGGGCCGACATAGGGTATTTACGCATTACGGAACCGTTTGTTTTGGGGGTAGTAATCAGGTTACATCTAGTCCTGCCTGTTTCTATTAGGATAGGCGTTATTTCTGTTTGGGACAACATCCATTATTTCTGTTGGGGTAACTATTATTTCTGTTTGGGGGTAAAACCCGTTAGGTAACTAGAGCACATCTAATCCTACCACTATTTTTCTGTTGGGATCATTCTATTTTTTAAGTAATTAAGCAAAACCTAATTTTTTTCATAAAACTTGTTATGCTAGTATTGGTGCAGAGAAAAGTAAGTGAGAAGCATAGCTTGGACCATATTACCCTGTTTATTTTTCTTAGCCAGTTCATCTTGTTTATTTCTGTTGTATGTTACTATTATCTGTCATCCACTGTACTTGCTAAAAGTTATTGGACTCGCTAGACTTTATGTCTGTAACACCCTATGTCCATTAATGTCACTCACAAAGGGAATGCATTAAGTTACATGGAGCGTTATAAGCAAATAGAACGGAATATTACAAGACGGATAAAGTAGTACTTGAAAATTATATAACTTTATTTCAGCGAAAACAGAAATAGGTTTGGTTACACCTTCAAAACAACAAAACCTAGCACATAATATCAGTCTTGTACAAAAGCCTTCAGAGTGCATAATTTTAAAGCCATAATCCCAACCAAAAAATGCCATAAGCAGAATCAAAGCCAAGCAATACATCTTTCAACATAAAGCTGGAAGAAAGAGACATCTGAACTTAGCTTGAGTATTTCCTCCCTGAGAACCTCAGGGGGGGGAACGGAAGAAAAGAGGCGAAACAAACTAGGTCAGACATTAGTCTGGTGAGTCTAATAACTTTAACAATGTAATCATTACAGTAACAGGATAAGAACATAAACTGGAAAGTAAGAAATGACTATATGTAAGCATGCATGACAAGGTAGGCAAGATGAATAAGATAAACGTTGATTGCGCTTCTAGTCACTATAGGGTAATTACTACTATGCACCAATGCTAAATATATCACATCGTTACAAGTTCAATACTGAAAATTGATCCCCTCTTATAATTGGTTGTCCTTAGGCATAATATCTAGTAAGAGGTATCCACCCCATACAATTCTTACTTGCCCATACTAAATACTAGATGTCCTACACTACCCCCTTATCACTTAATCGATCGGCTCCTTAACTCGCATGTATTTATTACTTGTGTCATTCGGCCCCGCTTGTTTGTAAATACCTGTGCTGGTCCCACCATGGGGTGTATCTATCCCTATGATGGCAACTCGACACAATTCAAGATGCACAGTGTATGACTACTGATGCCCAGTGCCTGCTTTTCCACTCCGGAGCACGTGCACGTCCGTACTCCGTCGGAACCTACACTGACGCACCACTCGCCGCTATTTTGACCGCTTATAATCAGCCCAGTAATCATGCCCTACCCTGCCAAGTTCAGGGTACCATGATACATCTATGTGGGTTACTGCTGAAATGGGTCCCCGTTACTGGGGTTCCCTAATCAACATGTTATTCAACAATTCCCAAACTTTTTCTCCATCGTTCAAGCGTTATACATGTGCGAATTTCACATAATATGTTAGGCTCGAAGTTAGAAAAACTCATAAAAAGAAAAAGGAAGAGGGTAGAGAAACATGGTATCAAAATAGGCACAAATATACGAGCACGAAAAGGCATGAACTGATAGAATTGATCAGAAAAGCATAGGCTATGAATCAAAAAGATGACAACCTGCAAATTTGATAAGATCCATTATAGGCATAATCATATGATCACAATTTACAACTTATCATAATTACTTTAGTTTAATTATCTTGTGAAAGCTACATGAACTCATTGAGATTAAGAAAGAAGAGAAGATCTGGAATCTGATTTCTGAAGTTGATAAGCTAATCCGTTGATGTAGGCTTTGATCTTTCTCTTTTATCCTTGAATTTGATTTCTAGTTTGGAGAAGATGGAGGCTAGGCTAGCATAGAGATGGACAGCATGACGACTTCATAGAATAGGGTTATGATTAGGGCTAAGGTTTGATGTGATTATATAGAAGTATAGAATTAATATGAGCCGTTAGATCAATCTAGGATCCATCCAAACCATCCAGTCCAAGAAAATGCGTCATCAGGCCAATCAGAAGACGCCACGTAGCCCTACGACTCAGAAAATTGTCACTTTCCAGAACAGTCAGCTGGGGTCGACCCCTATGGGGGGGCCGACACCTATGTTGATACCCCTATAGGGGGTGGATACCTATGTCGACACCCCCCGGGGGGTCGACACCCCAAGCGGGAAATTTCGGCTCAACTGCTTTTCGAAATTTTTAATTTCGAATCTGTTTTCTGATTTTTTATTATTATTTAATTTAATTTCTACTTAAGCTTAAAATCATCTAACCTTCATAACTTCTTCATACGGAGCCCGATTTATGCAAACTCGGACTCTGTCTCAAGTAGAATTCCGAGACGAACGCAATGGCGTAACCCGTTTTCCTTAATTCTTCTTCTAAAAATCAAGTGTTCCTGAATTTGTTAATTTTAATATTTAAAATTATAGGGTGTTACATTCTCCCCTCCTTAAAGGATTTCGTCCCCGAAATTTCCAAGTCAAGAAGAATGTATATCCTACCATTCAACATCCGTCTACTAAACCATTCAATCACAGGCATCCATTGTCCTTAAGAAGATTTCTAATGCTTTCGTGATCATATGAATAGTGTGTGTATATGTCCTTATCTAATGCAAAATCAGGCGGTCTACTGATTCAGTTGACCTCCTTAATGCAAATCATGATAGTGCCATGCGTCCATTATGTACGCAAAAGAACCCTGTTGATACATATCATTTCTATATGAGTGCACAACCATACATTCATACAAATGCAACATCCATATGATAACACATCAAGTTTCAACCCATATACAAATACATATATGCAAATGCAATATGAAAGTGACTGAGCCGACCTAGTGCCTAATGTGTGTGTAAATGCATCCACGAGCAACCACTAGCAAACACTTGTATCCACTTGCATCCCCCAAACATAACATGTCTCAAACACATGTTTACAACCATAGAATTTTCCTATCTAAAGATCGAGGATGTAAACGTGAGGACATACTAAATGATAGAACAAGTATAAACAAAGCGGTAGAAAATGGAGAAGTTAAGAACATATCCTCACAAAAAGGAAAGGGTACGATGCACGTATCATGTCTTCCGTCTCCCAAGTCATGTCTCCTTGATTATCTCCCCATTGGATTTTAACCAACTTGACCGCTCTGTTGCGTAACTTCTTGATCTCCAATCCAAGGATGCATGTAGGAGTTCGACTAATGGTGGCATCTCGCTCCACTTCCCTAAGCATGCTCAGCTCCACTACTTCCGCGGTATCATGTAAACACTTCCGCAAACATGACATGTGAAACACGTCATGAACACTACTATGCTTCACCGGCAACTTTACTCTATGTGCCATCTGTCCAATCCTCTCTGTAATGGGAAAGGGCCATACAAACCTTGGTGCTAATACACTTTCCAAAGCGAACTACGTTTCTCAATGGTGACACTTTAATAAAAACCATGTCTCCAACAACGAACTCAAGATCGGTTCATCTCTTGTTAATATTTGACTTTTGCTGGTCCTACGCCATCTTCATCCATCTTCGAATCAAGCTTATCTTTTTTGAGGTTTCTCTCTAATCAGCTCGGGTCCAAGCAAAATCTTATCCGTAGACTCCTACCAAAAGTTTGGTGATTGACACGATCGTCCACAAAAACCCTAATACTAGCTTAATAACTGTTGTTATAAGCGAACTCCACAAATGGAAGGTGCTCTTCTCATGTCCCTCCAAAACCTAGGACACATAACCTCAAAAAGATCTTCAAGGATTCTATTCACCCTTTCTGTCCGTCCATCCGTCTATGGACGATACGCGATGCTCAAACATAATTACTTACCTACCGCCTTTTCGTTTCACCTTTTCCTCTTGCATCAAAAACTGCTCCAAGCCTTGTCCTACAAGCACCGGTATATATGTGAATGGTTTGATCCCATCTAGCAAAGTCAAAATTGGGGTTAATATCTTCGCAAAGTCCTTAACGAGCTTCCTATAGTAGCCAACCAACCCTAGAAAACTTCTTACTTCCTTGCTTTTCTAGGAACCTTCCAATCTTGGATGGCCACCACCTTCGCAGGGTCCACAACTATCCCTTCCTTAGAGACCACGTACCCAAAGAACCTCACGTATTTTCTCCAAAAATGACATTTGGAGAACTTAGCTTTGAATTGATGCGCTCGTAGGGTCTCTAAGACTTCCCTAAGATGTAGGGCATGCTCTTCCTCACTACTAGAGAAAATCAAAATACTATCTACAAAGGCTACCACAAACTTGTTTAAAAACCCCCTAAACACCCTACTCGTCAAGTCTACGAAATATGTGGGTGCGTTCGTCAAACCAAAAGGCATGACGAGCCATTCGAAGAAACCGTCAGGAGTCCTAAATGCAGTCTTATCTATGCTATCCTTTGCCACCCTTAGCTGATGAAATCCTGTAGCTGAATCCAACTGCGAGAAAACCGAAGCGCCAACCAACTGATCGAACAAGTCATTATCCTCGGCAATGGGTGTCTATTCTTCTTCGTGAGCTTGTTCAGCTCCCTGTAGTCCACGCACAATCTAAGTGAACCATCAGCCTTTGTAGCAAAAACAATTGGAGCACTCCATTCCGAAATACTTCTTCTTATGAACCCTTCCTCAAGTAGCTCCCCTACTTGCTTACTGAGTTCCCTCCTCTCTCTCTGAGGCATGTGGCGCACTGGTAATGCAAGTGGCTTTGCATTATCTACTGAGTATATACGGAGGTCTATCTCGCGCCTTGGGGTTAAACCCCGAACCTCATCAAAGATGTCACCATACTCACGGACTACGAACAGATTTCAAATCATCGATGAATGCGTCAAGAGATTCTAGGTAGCTAAGCATCACTGAACCCCTAGGGTCACAAGAAATACCAAGGGTCTTTCTACGATGAGTCAACTGTCCAACTACCCTCTTTTCGCAATCTAGGATGGCACCATGCCTGGCTAGACAATCCAACCCTAGAATCAAGTTATAGCCCGCGAAACCAAGAATGAAGGCATTGCATTCAAACCTAACGCCGTAGATAGACACTCTCAAATCCCGACAAAACATAGATAAGTGAGTTGAACCACCAATAGGATTTGAGACTACAACGGGATCCATAACTAGACTAGTATTTAGGTACAGTGTTTCAACTAACGAAGAAGATACAAAAGATTGCGAAGCGCAAGAGTCAAACAAAGTTCGAACATGATGATCAAAAAGGAAAATCAAACTTCCAACAAAAACGTTTCTATCTCTCTCCTGTCCTGGTGCCATGAGAGCATGAACATGTCCTCCGGAAGTAGGTCATGTCCTCTGCCCTTGCCCTTGCCCTTGTCCTTGTTCTTGCCTCCTCGGGCAGTCTTTAATCAGATGTCCTGCCTCATCGCAATGAAAACAACCAGGCTTCTTCTTCTTCCTATAGTCCTTAATTACATGGCTCGTTATACCACAATAAAGACACCTTTTTTTGCAGCGTTAATTTTCCGCTTTTCTCCTTTACCTTCTTCGTGGATTAAAGCTATATCAACAAATTCCTCATCCTTAGGTTGTGCTCCTTAGCCTAAACTCCCTCATCAACCAAGCAGCTAGCTGAACCTTCCTTCCATCGTCTATCTCAAAGATACCAAATGAGTCCTCCACTTCCTTGAGCCAATTCTAGCTTCGACAAACGTCTCAGTCCTATGAAACGGTTTTCCGCCCATCGCACGAAAGTCCTTACATATATTAGAAAAAGCATCGACACGCAAGGAAAGAGACTCAAGAAGGAAAAAAGGAAGAGATTCAAAACCAAGAATCGAAAGAAAGATATATGGATTTTTGGGGATTATGTTTTTCATAATAAACCTTTCTCTTGAAACCTCCTTCTTTAAACATGTCTTTGAAAATACTTCTTTATAAAAATGCTTTTGAAAACGATTTTTCAAAATCTTTTATCTGTTCTAGTAACCTTCAGCTCCGATACCAAGTGTAACACCCCACGTCCATTAATGTCACTCACAAAGGGAATGCATTAAGTTTCGTGGAGCGTTATAAGTAAACAGAATAGAATATTGCAAGACGGATAAAGTAGTACTTGAAAAATTTATAACTTATTTTAGTGGAAACAGAAAAAGGTTTGGTTACACCTTCAAAACAATAAAACCAAGTACGTAATATCTGTCTTGTACAAAAGCCTTCAGAGTACATAATTTTAAAGCCATAATCCCCAATAGATAATGCCATAAGCAAAATCAAAACCAAGCAATACATCTTTTAACTTCAAGCCAGAAGAAAGAAACATCTGAACTAAGCTTGAGTATTTCCTCCCTGAGAACCTGGAGGGGAAACGGAAGAAAAGAGGCGAAACAAACTAGGTCAGACTTTAGTCTGGTGAGTCTGGTGAGTCTAGTAACTTTAACAATATAATCATTAAAGTAACAGGATAAGAACATAAACTGGAAAGTAAGAAATGACTGTATATAAGCATGCATGACAAGGTAGGCAAGATGAATAAGATAAACGTTGATTGCACTTCTAATCACTATAGGGTAATTACTACATTGCACCAATGCTAAATATGTCGCACCGTTACCAGTTCCATACTGAAAGTTGATCCCCATCTTATAATTGGTAGTCCTCAGGCATAACATCTTGTAAGAGGTATCCACCCCATACAATCCTTACTTCCCCATACTAAATACTAGATGTCCCCACACTACCCCCTTATCGCTTAATCGATCGGCTCCTTAACTCACATGTATTTATTACTTGTGTCATTCGGCTTCGCTTGTTTGTAGATACCTGTGCTGGTCCCACCATGGGGTGTATCTATCCCTATGATGGCAACTCGACACAATTCAAGATGCACAGTGTATGACTATTGATGCTCATTGCCTGCTTTTTCCACTCCGGAGCACGTGCACGTCCGCACTCCGTCGGAACCTACACTGACGCACCACTCGCCGCTATTTTGACCGCTTATAATTAGCTCAGTAATAATGCCCCACCCTGCCAAGTTCAGGGTACCGTGATGCATCTATGTGGATTACTGCTGAAGTGGGTCCCCGTTACTAGGGTTTCCTAATCAACATGTTATAACGGTTAAGTGTTCTCAATATAACCTAACCACATCCATTTGTTTTAATTAACATGTTGTTTTGCTTAAGCGTCGCCTATTCATATGTTACTTAACCTTTCCGTTTATTCACGCATGTTTATTTAACGGTTAAGTTTGTGGGCCTATATACACTAATATTACCCACCTACCCAAGATTTATTTAACCCTTTCACTTACCAAGCCCTTATGTATTATTGGTTAAGCTTGCCTTAAACCTATCCACTTTGTTCATGTAATATTGGTTAAGTCGTCTTCTTACCCATGTTAACATAACCCTACCATTCCTAGCATGTCCGTTCATTAGCATTAATTCATTCAATAATGCCTCAACCTCTCACATCAGAACTGTTGTTTGCGGTTGCTGGATGTGTCGTGCGGTTCCAGGAAGACTTCTACCGCAAACTCATTCTAACCTCGGGTTTTGGGATAAATGCGCTAAACTCTCACATTAGATTTGTTGTTGCAGTCGCTGGATGTGCCAGGCAGTTCCGGGAAGCCTTACACTGCAACTCAATCTAACCTTGTGTTAGGCATGTTCATCTTTTAGCCAAATTACATATTTACCATACATGCCCAAATCTCGATTTTTATATGCCAATTACCCACAATTGTGGTCAATTTAAGTTATGCCACATTCACTTGTTATGCCCAAATTACTTAATTAAGTTATACCCAATTCCCCGTGTTTCAATCGCATGTACAACAAGGTCCAAAAATAAAATGGTGAGGGATAGAGGAGAAACACAAGAATTGACATAAGGAACAAAATAGGCATGTAAAGGTGTACCCAACTCAAAAATCATGTTTCCAATAGACATGTTGTACATTAATAATAAGTATAGATAAACTGAGCAAGTTACATCATAGGCATATTGATTCGATAGAATTGAACATAAAAGAATCACCAATATGGTGTACAACATGATAGGTACCATAATATCAATCACAACAGTCTCATTGGCATAGGTAATTCAGATTTGACAAAAGCATGAATCATAATTGATTATCTTACAATTAGGCATAGTTCTAGATTCGATTCATTACAAGACATGATTCCTATTACATGTTCCAAATATGAGAAATAACTGAACTTATCAAATTATCACAAGTTTTCACCCAAACCCATTTACGTCAAGTCTCATGTTTGCTTATTATATAAATTTTTTCCTAAACCATAGCCGTCATCAATTTATGCCTTTTTACAAATCACATGTTATTAAACAATTCCCAAACTTTTTCCCCATCATTCAAGCGTTATACGTGTGCGAATTTTGCATAATATGTTAGGCTCGAAGTTTGCCTAACTCATAAAAAGAAAAAGGAAAAAGGAAGAGGGAAGAGAATCGTGGTATCAAAATAGGCATAAATATACGAGCACGAATAGGCATGAACTGATAGAATTGATCAGAAAAGCATACGATATGAATCAAAAAGATAACAACTTGCAAATTTGATAAGATCCATTATAGGCATAATCATATGATCACAATTTACAGCTTATCATAATTACTTTAGTTTAATTATCTTGTGAAAGCTACATGAACTCACAGAGATTAAGAAAGAAGAGAAGATCTGGAATCTGATTTCTGAAGTTGATAAGATAACCCGTTGATGTAGGCTTTGATCTTTCTCTTTTAACCTTGAATTTGATTTCTAGTTTAATGAAGATGGAGGCTAGGCTGGCTTAGAGAAGGACAACATAAGGGCTTCATAGAATAGGGTTTTGAGGTTGAGGTCTAAGGTTTGATGTGATTATATAGAAGTATAGAATTAATATGAGCCTTTAGATCAACCTAGGATCCATCCAAACCATCCAGTCCAA